>CM057342.1:520777169-523536985 GCA_030015575.1 Agapanthus africanus
TGCGAGCTCTCTCCAAATCAGTCTTGGGAGACATCTCTTTGGAGAGAGTGACTCCAGAGATCGTGGGCAAGTTCCCACGCTTGGATTCTTCCATACTAAACATCTTTAGTATGGTGTTAATATACCTGGATTGGGGACAATCCCAATATCCGTTTAGATCTATCTCTATAGATCCTAATTCCTAATATGCAGGAGGCATCACCAAGATCTTTCATTGAGAATCTTTGTGATAAGAAGAGCTTGACCGACTGCAGCATAGGAATATCATTTCCTATCAAGAGTATGTCGTCCACGTACAATACGAGGAAGACAACCTTACTCTCTGCCACCTTCTTGTAAATACAAGGTTCATCTGGGTTTTTGACGAAATCAAACTCTTTGGTAACGACGTCAAAGAAGATGTTCCAACTCCGCGATGCTTGCTTTAATCCATAAATGGATTAAAGCAGCTTGAATACCTTCCCGCTGCTCCCACTGTCTACGAAGCCCTCTGGCTGAGTCATGTACACGCACTCTTCTAAATCACCGTTTAGAAAGGCGGTCTTAACATCCATTTGCCAGATTTCGTAGTCATGATATGCAGCGATGGCAAGCATGATCCGGATGGATTTAAGCATAGCCACTGGAGAAAAGGTTTCGTCATAGTTGTTAGTTATATGTATGCCCTAGAGGCCATTACTGTACATACGATGTATATTGTAATGGATGCTTGGACATATATATAGGGAGGACTTTCTTGCTCGACATGATAGTATGCTATCTGGTTGTAATTTGTCTTAACATGTATTCTTATTGTCTCTATGTTACATGTTGATAAAGCCCTTAGGATATGTACTCGACTACTGGGACTATGATGAGATCATACTAGTGGGGCCACGGTAGTCGACGAGTATATCCTATAACTGTTCCTAGTCGAGGGTGTATCGAGACAGGGCATCGATACACCAGAGTAGACTAGCGTATACGCATCTTGACCCATATGATGGGCGATGGATGATCCCATATCCATCGGTGTTTGACATCAAGGATGGTGTACGGGTGCTCAGTAAAGACTGGGTACACTGGACGGACTCACCGAGAACTCCCAGATGGTATTATACCATACGTCAGATGGCAGTTCTCCGGTGACACTGGTACAGAGTAGTCTGTTGACCCGAGATCGTCATAGAGTCTTGCGTGATTCCCACTGTGCTTTGATTTCCATCATACCATGTCCAAGAGGGTGTGCAAAAAGGTGGCTTTTGGGTACAGTCCCGAATCACATGGAGGCAATGAGCGATAGGAGGGGATTCGTCTCTCCCGGTATAGGGAGTTGATGTTGTGCTGTGTTCGATTGGCTATAACCGGAAATCCCTGGCCAGGGTTGCTGAGATTTACTGGTAAGTGTTATCAGTAGTTTCTCGAACTGTTATAGACCTCATATCGACACGACTTATCGAGCTACTGGGGTCTGACGTTTACCACCCCTAGGCGAGATATGCGACATATCAGACGACGAGACCGGACTGTACGGGAGTGTTACTGTTTGGATTCACAGGAGAAGTTACAGGCTTGCTTGTTGATCTTCTGAGCGCTCAATACCTGGGTAGCTGTTACGTTTAGCTGACCGCTTGCAGCTTGTGGGTGTTTGATATGATCATCACCTACTGCCGGCGTATTGACGATTCTTTAGAGTCCTACACAGAGGTTTCTTGACTCAGGCAAAACGGAGTAGGGGCACATATGTGTGATATGTGCGGGACCGAGGATAATGCGATATGTGATACCGTATTATATTCTCGCGATATTTGATATCAGCCGGGTCATCGGATCAAGTGTTGATTCGATGAATCGGTACGGATAAATATTAGTCGGTTATATGCGATATAGCCGGATTTTCGGATCAAGTATTGATTCGATAATTTAATGTATAATAATATATATGATATATTAAATGACATTAACTAATATTAGCTCACTAAAAGATTCTTTTTCTCACTCGGGTAATACATTGATATATATGCGATATATGTTAATTGTATTATTTTATTTTGTTACGATAAATATTATATATGTAATATATAATATTGTAACATGATATGATAAATAATGCAACATGTTTAGTGGAGATTAAACATGATTAGGGTTTGGATTAGGGTTAAGCTTTCTAGATGTTTCTAGAAGGTTTTGGTTTTGTTTTGTGAAAGATATTTGTAAGTGACTCATGCTTTAAACTAACCAAACCCTAACTCTAGTTAATTCTCTACAAAGGTTCACTTGACCATGGTTGCATAATTCTATCATATTATTCTTTTCCTATTCATCACAAAAGGATTCTAGCATTGTTCATCTTCTTCCTCCTTGATTCTTTCATGAAAAGCTTACTAGTTTTCAAAAGGTGATGAATAAATATGAGAAAAAGATAAATAAAGAGAGCAAAAATCCTACTTCATCATCCTCATCTTCCCTTGCCATTTAGATGAGGGTGTTCACATCATTTCATGAGTGTTAGCTTGTGTTAAAGAAACTTCAAGGTAGATCATCTTAGTATCGAAGATCGGAAGCAAAGGTTGCGTCTTTCTCTTCGTGGAACCTCTCGAGAGTCCGGATCCCGATGATCGCAGCGAAGGGACCACAACACGGAGCATATGAAGTGAAGGACCGGATCTACAAAGGTTGTAATCCCTCTCACTTAGTGTTAAAGTGTTTAGCATGCTAGTTTTCGCCTAATCTCTAGTTTAAAGTTCCGTATTCGGGTTGTTCGGCACGGCTAAATTTTTAATCGGGCATGGTTGATGCCTCGTAGACCCTTGTGCGCGTGCCTAGCAACCCTACAATAGTCCACACCTGGTCTTTGACAAAACCCTTTGCAACAAGTCTAGCTTTGAAAGTCTCCACTTTCCCATCTACACCAAGTTTTTTCTTGAAGATCCACTTGCTCCCAATGGGTTTTACCCCTTCAGGAGCAACTTGCAAAGTCCATACTTTGTTGGTGTACATGGATTCCATCTCGGACCGCATAGCATCCAGCCATTTCACTGAGTCCCTACTCGTGATGGCCTGCTCGAAGCTAGTTGCGTCATCATCCTCCATGATGCAATCCTCGCTCCCACCATCCATGAGAAAACCGTAGTATCTCTCAGGTTGGCGAGGAACCCTACTAGATCGGCGGAGAGGCTGAGGTTCATTGGGAGCTACTGAATCTTCTGGTTCCACTAAATCTTCAGTTACGGTTTGTGTATCTGGAACCTCTTCCAGCTCTACCATTTTGCCACTAATTTCTTTTTCAAGGAATTCCATTTCTAAAAAGGTGGGATG
Source organism: Agapanthus africanus (assembly GCA_030015575.1). Lineage (NCBI taxonomy): Eukaryota > Viridiplantae > Streptophyta > Magnoliopsida > Asparagales > Amaryllidaceae > Agapanthus > Agapanthus africanus. The sequence goes on from CM057342.1 coordinate 520,780,467, forward strand.
TTGAGCAACGAACACTTTTTGTTCCTCACTGTGGTAGAAAAAATACCCATATGTGTTGTTTGGATATCCCACAAACTTGCAAAAAACTGACTGTGCCTCGAGCTTGTCCGGATTTTGTCTTTTGACATAGGCTGGACAACCCCATATCTTAACTCATTTAAGATATGGCCTCTTCCCACTCCATATCTCATATGGTGTGGTAGGTACAGATTTAGATGGAACTTGATTCAATAGGTATGCTGCTGTCTCCAGCGCATATCCCCAGAAGGAAATAGGTAACTCAGCTGTGCTCATTATAGAGCGCACCATATCTAATAGGGTGCGGTTCCTCCGTTCTGATACATCGTTGTGCTGTGGTGTATATGGAGGGGTCAGCTAGAGAGAATCCCATTCTCTTTTAGGAAGTCCAGGAATTCATTGCTCAAGTATTCACCTCCTCGATCAGATCGAAGGATTTTAATACTTTTTCCGGTTTGGTTTTCAACTTCTTGTTTATATTCCCTAAATTTCTCAAAAGCTTCTGACTTGTGTTTCATCAGGAACACATATCCGAATCTAGAGAGATCGTCAGTGAATGTAATGAAGTACGAAGAACCATCCCTGGCATGTGTAGACATGGGACCGCATACATCACTATGTATCAGTCCCAAGAGTTCGGTAACTCTTTCTCCGTGTCCCGTAAACGGAGTTTTGGTCATCTTGCCTTTGAGACATGACTGGCAAGTGTCATAAGATGAAATTCGAATGGTTTCAAATATCCATCCTTATGCAACTTAGCCAGTCGTGTCGCATTGATGTGACCCAGTCTACAATGCCACAAGAAGGATTCGTTCAGTTCTGAACTCTTCCTCTTGTGTGTGTTTGTTATGCTCAGAACTGTTGATTGATTTAGAACATAAATGCCATTGCACAACGTGCCTGATCCAACCAACTTTTGGTTACGGAAAATGTTCATAACATTGTCTTGTAATACAAAATTATATCCCTCTTTACTCAACAAAGAAACCGATATAATGTTGCATATCAGGTTCGGCATGTAATAGCATTCGTTCAGAACCAATGTATTACCAGTTGGTAATGCAAGGTGATATTCCCTGACAGTCTTAGCTGGAACAATTGCACCATTTCCAACTCTAATGTCTTTATCACCTTCTCCAAGTTCTCTACCTTTCCTGAGCCCATGTAACTGATTACATATATGGGATCCTGACCCGGTATCTAATATCCAGGACGTAGAGCAAATGGAGAAACAGTTCTCTGTAACGAACACACCCGAAGAAAATACATCATCATGTACTTTCTTCGTTCGGGTGGCATGGGAATCCTGGTATTCCCCTATGTCCTGTTCATTCCTATAACTCTTATAAGAAAGAACGGAACCAACATTCCCCAGCACAGTATAACATGCGGGTTCAGTCAATACATCCATATTATTATCTTGATTAGGCCATGACAAGGTCGCTACCTGGAGAGAGAGAGAGAAGAAAACACTTTAGCGTATGCTCGTGCAAGATCAGATTTGTTATTATCTTATCTAATCAGGATGGCACCCACTGGTTTTGTTAGTTATATGTATGCCCTAGAGGCCATTACTGTACATAGGATGTATATTGTAGTGGATGCTGGGACATATATAGGGAGGACTTTCTTGCTCGACATGATAGTATGCCATCTGGTTGCTCTTTACCTTAACGTGTACATTGATTGTCTCTCTGTTACATGTTGGTAAAGCCCTTAGGATGTGTACTTGACTATCTGGACTATGATGCGGATCATACTAGTGGGGACATGGTTGTCACGACCCGAAATTACGGAACGCGACTGGCACTTAGATTACGAGACGTCTAAAGGCGTATCGTAACCTAAGTCAGCCAAAGCCCAGAAGAATCTAAACCAAAATCAAAAGAGAGTGAAGGAAAACCTTATATGAAAATGATTTTTCAAATCAATTAAGTTGCAAAGAATCCCTTTTTAAAAACATCAAAAATTTCCAAAAATTTCGGCAGGGTCTCCCCTGTATTTTCTATCCCCCAAAATGGGTACAACAAGATAATAAACCTGTAATCATAAAAATGGCATCCCCAAGCGGGAGCTAGCTCTTCGCCCAAGGCGGATTACAACCACATGCAGTATAGTAGTAATATCAAGAAAAAGAGCATAAAAGAAATGCAAAATACCAGAAAACACACGTCGGCTCAAGTGAGCTTGACCCAAAAGAAACCACAAATATACATATCTCTCATTCTCATCACTAGGTCGCATAAACAATACAAGTGGTAGATGGAGAATACTAGATACAATGATAAAGCAAAAAGAAATAAAGTATACTCGCAGCCCACCTACGGGCGATGTCGCGAGTCTGAGCAAAAGGAACTGATGACAAGATAGCCCGCCGCTACAAGACTGACGGGTCCGACCTGCAAGACACTGTGGCACAACGGGGGTGAGTTGCCAGCTCGTGAGTAAATATAACATCTACTAAGCCAATCGTAAGAATGCACGCAATGCACCACAACATGCATGTTCATATGTGATATAATATCTCTAGTATGCGTGCACAGGTGTGCAATGTCATCATTAAGTCTTAAGTGTTTTAAATGCTAAGGGTATTGAATTCTTAACTTTAGAACATGAATATCTGTATACTAGCTAAATGCCATCAAGAAATCATCTGAAAACCCGTGTCAAGCATCGACACCAAATAGAAATCATATCTGTCTCAATATCGGGCTCCGTCAGTCCGGATCGGCCCATATCATAAATCTTACGACAACGGTCGGTATCCTCCGGATATCCGCCGCGCCAGACATCACCGGTAGGTAGTCTTCCCCTGCCAGGCTCATCGTCTACAACTCGATCTTCTTGCCCCGGGGTACCATACCGGGCCCACCATGTACCCGAGACGGTTCATCCACTCCTCGAATCGGGTCTCGAAATCCAACAGAAAATATGAAAACTCATGGTGGACGACACATACATCACGAGAAAACCGCAACTTTGTTTTAAAAAATGATAAATATAAGCTTTTGTTAAATTCTTGCGGTTTTCCCCAAAAATCCAGAAATCGCAGCAAAACTGAAATCCTCAAGAAAATCATAATGTCCACATGTTATATATATGATAAATGTCTATGATATCAATGTGTATGATGTGAATTTTGGCTAGAGTTCTATGTAAATATGATGATGATGCGAGATATGTGCATGCGATGCAGTTTCATATATCAAGTATGAATGCAGGTGACGATATTAAGATAAACAGGTTCTATCGTGCACGTGGCATGGCAATTACCAAAGGCGTGTGTGTCACATGAATAGTGCGTGTGCTACAGATGCCAATGGTAATGGTGTTCGTGTCCTACAAATTGATATCGCATAAGTATGGATGAATGTCCATGCAATCTAATATACTGTTCGCTATTAGGGTATGCAGTGTACATGAATGGATAAGCTAACTAACAATATGAATCTTGCAAGGGATAAGGAAATCCTAACTAGGGGGGGCGCATCGCGCCATTCGGACGATTCCCCCATAGATGAATACATCTACTCACCTGAAATTTCCGCTAATCGGATCCGGCCACCGCCTTGCCTTTTCGCGCCGTGTCCGATGTTTCCCCGATCGATCCTATATTTGCACAACACCAAGCATAAGATTACAAAACCTAAAACGATGCAAGTCACAATATACAATTATCGACTCTCTCGAATTAAATATAGCATGCACTCGGTGCGCGGAAAAACGCACGAAAGTCGCTAACCTTTAACTTGAGTCGTCATTTCGGGAAAATCGACTAAACTACAACCCGACTAGACGAAACCCCGCGTTCGTGCATTCTAATAATCCTATACAAAGCTAATAATATTGCTAACCTAACGCAAATTGAACGCATTCTATTTTTCATAAAAATCTAGCAAGCAAATTCAACGCCGATTCAATGCAAACATCGACATTTAACGATATCGCGATCACAATCCAACTCTAACATCCAATTTAAACTACTAGATGGCCACAACACAATTTTAACCCAATTATCATACTTCAAACCCTAATCTAGAACTTCATCCCTTTCTTGAAATTTCATAAACAATAATTTATAACTAAAATTCACACTTAAACTTTCTAATCTAGCATAATTAAACTACAATTAAACAACTAGATTAGAATTTTACCTTACAAGTGTTGATTCTCTTGCACTAAACCTCTAAAGTGGCCTCTTTTCTCCTTACTTTAAACCAATTTGGGGTTGAGAAGGGAAGGCTTAAGAGTTTGGGTTGAATTAGAGAAGGATTTAGTGAATTTCGGTGGATTTTTGTGGATTTTTCAAGAGTTTTAAGCTAAACAAAAATGGGGAAAATGGGGGGAAAAACCTGAAGCATTTCGGCCAGCAGGTGAGGGAGGGAGTTGTGGGGAAATTTTGAGAAGTTTCTAGGTCAATAAACATCATATGTTATCATTTAATGCTTTCATGTCAACCTTTTTACAAAAAAACCCATTTTTACTTCATTTTTTCACAAATTTTCCCACCCTAATTAATTAATTACGAATTTTTTTTTATTTAACTAGATAATTATAAGTGACATTTTAGTGACAAAATTATAGTAATATCTTATCTAAATTTTGTATAATTAGGTCTACAATGAAAAATACCTATTTTGACTTTTTACGGAAAAAGCCGAAAAATTAGCCGATTACCGAAAAACTGCCTAAACGATTTTTGAAGGGTTACAATCTTCCCCCCTTAAAAAAAATTCGGTCCCCGAATTTAAAATTTAACTACGCGTACCTTCAAAAAGATGGGGATATCTCTTCCTCATCTCGACCTCGGTCTCCCAGGTGACCTCCTCGCTGTTCGGGCCACGCCAAAGGACCTTGACGGACGGTATAACCTTCGACCTCAATTTCTTCACCTGCCGATCCAGAATGACCATCGGCTGCTCGGTGAAAGAAAGATCACGCTCTAGCTGGATTGTCTGGTGCTGAATCTCCTAGGAAGGATCATGAAGGTACTTGCGGAGCATCGAGACTTGGAATACGGGGTGAACATCGGGGAAGCTGGGCGGAAGAGCTAACCGATAAGCGACTGGACCAACACGCTCTAGGATCTCGAAAGGACCAACATATCTAGGACTCAGTTTCCCTTTCCGCCCAAATCTCATCACACCCTACATCGGAGAAACCTTCAGGAAAACATGATCGCCAACAGCGAACTCGAGTCGGCGACGACGCCTGTCAGCATATGATTTCTGCCTGCTCTGTGCCGCTCTCATCCTGTCCCGAATCAGCTGTATCTTCTCGGTCGTCTCCTGTACGATCTGCGGCCCCAAAATACTGCTCTCCCTGAGCTCTGTCCAACATATAGGCGATCGACATCTCCTCCCATATAAAGCCTCGAAAGGTGCCATCTGAATCGTCTCCTGGAAGCTATTATTATAGGAAAACTCGATCAAAGGCAAATGACGATCCCAGCTACCACCGAAATCTAAAACACAAGCTCTGAGCATGTCCTCAAGAGTCTGAATAGTACGCTCCGACTGACCATCAGTCTGCGGATGAAAGGCTGTGCTAAAACTCAATCGGGTGCCCAAAGCTTCCTGGAGTTTCTGCCACAATCGGCTGGTAAACTGGGTGCCACGGTCGGACACGATGCAAGTCGGAACACCATGCAGTCACACTATCTCATCAATATAAACCTGGGCGTACTGAGAAAATCCAAAAGTGGTCTTCACTAGCAGGAAGTGAGCCGCTTTCGTCAGTCGATCCACAATCACCCAAATAGAGTCGTACCCTCGACTGGTCCTGGGTAGACCCACAATAAAGTCCACGGAGACCTGCTCCCACTTCCACTCAGGGATGGGCAAAGGCTGTAACTCGCCGGCTGGCCTCTGGTGCTCAGCCTTGACTTGCTGACAAGTCAGGCATCTCGACACAAAGTCTGTAATATCCTTCTTCATCCCGTCCCACCAGTAAACTTCTCTCAAATCACGGTACATCTTGGTGGAACCTGGATGCACACTGTATACTGATCTATGTGCCTCCTTGAGAATATCACGCTTCAGTCCCTCTGAATCTGGCACGCATAGTCGAGTCCCAAATCGAAGTATCCCCTGATCATCAATCACGAACTCAGAAACTCTGCCCTGTCGAATCTGCTCAATAATCTCTAAAATGCGGGCATCGCCGGACTGTGCCTTGTGAATACGGTCAAGTAACTGTGGGCGTGCTCTGAAATGGGCTAGCTGTCCCCCTGTAGGAGTAAACTCAAACTGCACTCTGCTATCACATAACACCTGCTAATCCGCCGTCGACTGCATCTGTACTGCGCTCAAACAAGATAAGCTACCTCCGGGCCTCCTACTCAAAGCATCTGCCACCACATTCGCCTTGCCCGGATGGTATAGAATCTCGCAGTCATAATCCTTCACCAACTCCATCTATCGGCGCTGTCTCAGGTTCAGGTCTCGCTGCTGGAAGATATACTTCAAACTCTTGTAGTCAGTGAATATCTGGCACGACTCACCGTATAGGTAATGTCTCCAGATCTTAAGTGCAAACACCACTGCAGCCATCTCTAAATCATGGGTGGGGTAGTTCTGCTCGTGTTTCCTCAGCTGCCGAGAAGCATACGCGATAACTCTGTCGTGCTGCATCAATACACAGCCCAGCCCCACTCTAGAAGCATCACAATATACCACGAACCCGCCTGATCCTGAAGGCAATGCTAACACTGGAGCAGTAGTCAGACGAGTCTTCAACTGCTGGAAGCTATCCTCACATGCCTGGGACCAATCAAAAGGAACCCCCTTCCGGGTCAACCCGGTCAACGGTGCAGCAATGCGGGAGAAATCGTGGACAAAACGTCGATAATAGCCGGCCAGACCTAGAAAGCTGCGAACCTCTGTAACTGATACTGGTCTAGGCCAACGTTGAACTGCCTCGATCTTCTTCGGGTCTACGCAAATACCGTCTCTCGTCACCACATGACCCAAGAAGTCGACACTGTCTAACCAGAATGCACACTTGGAAAATTTGGCGAACAGCTGATGCTCCCTCAAAGTCTGCAATGTGATACGTAAGTGCTGCTCATGCTCCTCCCGGCTCCGAGAATATACCAAAATGTCGTCAATGAACACAATGATGAACTGATCGAGATACGGCCGGAATACGCGGTTCATCAAATCCATAAATGCTGCCGGGGCATTGGTGAGCCCGAACGACATCACCAAGAACTCATAATGACCATAACGAGTACGGAAGGCGGTCTTCGGAATATCCTCCTTCCGAACCCGCAACTGGTGATCACCTGATCGTAAATCAACCTTCGAGAAGAACCCTGCACCCTGGAGCTGATCAAATAAGTCATCAATACGGGGTAGGGGATATCTGTTCCGCACAGTAACCCGGTTCAGCTGATGATAATCAATGCATAAGCGCATACTTCCGTCCTTCTTCTTAACAAACAAGACGGGAGCACCCCAAGGTGACACACTCGGTCGGATAAGCCCTTTGTCCAGCAAGTCCTGTAACTGATCCTTTAGCTCTCTCAGCTCCGCCGGGGCCATCCGATAAGGCTGTATAGAGATAGGCCCCGTGCCAGGGATCAAGTCAATACAGAACTCAATCTCGCGCTCTGGTGGCAGACCAGGCAGCTCGTCAGGGAATACATCAGGAAACTCTCTCACAACAGGGACCTGGTCCAACGGAACCTCTGTAGAGCTAGTATCACAAATATAGGCTAAGAATCCCTGACACCCTTTCCTTAAGAGCTGACCAGCGCGAAGAGATGAAATCAAGCTGGGAAGGGTAGCGCTACGATCTCCCTGAATAACAAGAACCGGCTCACCAGGAAAACTGAATTTGACTGCTTTCTCACGGCAGTCCACGGATGCATAACAGGTGGCTAGCCAGTCCATACCAAGAAGAACGTCAAAGTCTAGCATATCGAGGAGAATCAAATCAACTGAAGAATCTCTCTCCCCGATACGAACGGAACACGATCGGTACACAAAACGGGCAACAAAAGACTCGCCTACCGGGGTACTAACGACAAGCGGCTGATCTAACGGAGAAGACTCTCGGCCCAACCTCGGTGCAAAATACGTGGATACATAGGAATGTGTAGAGCCTGGATCAAATAATACCCGTGCATCAAAAGAACATACTGGCAGAGTACCTGTCACGACGGCATTGGATGCCTGTGCATCCTGAGGAGTCAATGCGAACACTCGGGCCTGTCCACCACTAATAGCTGGCTGTGCTCTGCCTCTACCTCGGCCTCAGCCTCTGCCTCTGTCGCCTCGCCCTCTCGGAACCGGACCGCCACGCCCACGGCCTCTAGAAGCATCTGGCTGGCGTGAAGCATCATCAGGAGTAGGAAGTAAAGCTCTCTGCGAAGATGGTGAAGGTGGTAAAGTCACATGCGGGACTGTCGCCTCGCCCTGGCGTCCCATGGTACAGTCTCTGATACGGTGGTACTGACTCCCGCACCGAAAACATCCTGGAGACGACTGCTGGGTCTGTGGATATGAACCAAATAACTGACATCGTCTCAATCCTCTGCCTCCACCATCTCCCGGAAATAATCTATCACGGTGTCTGCCCATCTGCCACTGAGCTGGCGTATCAGTACGGATCCTCTTCGGCCCAGAAACGACCGGAGTCTCAGAAATACGCTCCTCCAAAAGTAAGGCTGCATCCATCGCGGCTGCGTATGTATCAAAGTGCTGGGTGCCGATGGCAAGGAATAGCTGTGTATCAAGCCCTCGTACAAACCTCTTTATTCTCTTCTCTTCTGTGTCGACTAGGTACGGAGCATATCGAGACAACTGGGTAAACTGTATATCATACTCCGACACTGTCATCCCAGGAGTTTTGCGCAAAGACTCAAAACTACGGGCTCGAGCATCTCGGACACTCTCCGGAAGAAAACGGGCAAGAAATGCAGCTGTAAACTCATCCCAAGTCATAGAAGGCAGACCTGTAGCTCGGCCTCTCTCTACTGAGTCGTACCATGTCTGGGCAAGACCCTCCAGACGAAAACTCGCAAACTCCACCAATCTATCATCAGAACACCTCAACGAACGGCAAATCCGAGCCATCCTATCAAGAAATGCCTGTGGATCCTCTGTCGCATCTGTACCGGTAAAAGCTGGAGGTCTCAATCTCTTGAACTCCTGTAGTGAAACAGGGATAGTCTCCGTAGTAGCAGCAGGAGTGACCATCTGTGCAGCAGGTACGATAGTGGTCTGTGCGGTGGAAGGAACGTCCTCGGATCTCTGTGCCCGGCTGGACTCAATTAAAGATCCCATCATCTGCCGCAACTCTTGCATGCCGGCCTCCAATCTGGCAATACGGTCAGGATAAGGCGGATCAGTAGGACCCTGAGGGGTAGGCGTATCCTCCCGCTCGATCCTCGCCTCAGACAGGCCCGCCCGAATCTCATCCCTAGCGGCAGCCCGCTGAGCTCTCGTAGTCTTTGGCGGCATCGAAGCTGGAATAAGAAACAGGACTGATAAGGACATTGCAATTGAATCAAGGAATGCAAGGAATCAAGAAAGGAAATACAAGCAATTATGCCCTAAGGTCACTTAGGCGGAGTACCGTATCGTAAGTATGCCGCGGATCATACCCACGCTACGCCACTCTGCTTAAGTCACCTACTCCATCTACCAAGGTCGTCCTACACTCAGAAAGGTAAAACCTACTCTCTGATACCAACTTTGTCACGACCCGAAAGTACGGAATGCGACTGGCACTTAGATTACGAGACGTCTAAAGGCGTATCGTAACCTAAGTCAGCCAAAGCCCAGAAGAATCTAAACCAAAATCAAAAGAGAGTGAAGGAAAACCTTATATGAAAACGATTTTTCAAATCAATTAAGTTGCAAAGAATCCCTTTTTAAAAACATCAAAAATTTCCAAAAATTTCGGCAGAGTCTCCCCTGTATTTTCTATCCCCCAAAATGGGTACAACAAGATAATAAACCTGTAATCATAAAAATGGCATCCCCAAGCGGGAGCTAGCTCTTCGCCCAAGGCGGATCACAACCACATGCAGTATAGTAGTAATATCAAGAAAAAGAGCATAAAAGAAATGCAAAATACCAGAAAACACACGTCGGCTCAAGTGAGCTTGACCCAAAAGAAACCACAAATATACATATCTCTCGTTCTCATGACTAGGTCGCATATACAATACAAGTGGTAGATGGAGAATACTAGATACAATGATAAAGCAAAAAGAAATAAAGTATACTCGCAACCCACCTACGGGCGATGTCGCGAGTCTGAGCAAAAGGAACTGATGACAAGATAGCCCGCCGCTACAAGACTGACGGGTCCGACCTGCAAGACACTGTGGCACAACGGGGGTGAGTTGCCAGCTCGTGAGTAAATATAACATCTACTAAGGCAATCGTAAGAATGCACGCAATGCACCACAACATGCATGTTCATATGTGATATAATATCTCTAGTATGCGTGCACAGGTGTGCAATGTCATCATTAAGTCTTAAGTGTTTTAAATGCTAAGGGTATTGAATTCTTAACTTTAGAACATGAATATCTGTATACTAGCTAAATGCCATCAAGAAATCATCTGAAAACCCGTGTCAAGCATCGACACCAAATATAAATCATATCTGTCTCAATATCGGGCTCCGTCAGTCCGGATCGGCCCATATCATAAATCTCACGACAACGGTCGGTATCCTCCGGATATCCGCCGCGCCAGACATCACCGGTAGGTAGTCTTCCCCTGCCAGGCTCATCGTCTACAACTCGATCTTCTTGCCCCGGGGTACCATACCGGGCCCACCATGTACCCGAGACGGTTCATCCACTCCTCGAATCGGGTCTCGAAATCCAACAGAAAACATGAAAACTCATGGTGGACGACACATACATCACGAGAAAACCGCAACTTTGTTTTAAAAAATGATAAATATAAGCTTTTGTTAAATTCTTGCGGTTTTCCCCAAAAATCCAGAAATCGCAGCAAAACTGAAATCCTCAAGAAAATCATAATGTCCACATGTTAAATATATGATAAATGTCTATGATATCAATGTGTATGATGTGAATTTTGGCTAGATTTCTATGTAAATATGATGATGATGCGAGATATGTACATGCGATGCAGTTTCATATATCAAGTATGAATGCAGGTGACGATATTAAGATAAACAGGTTCTATCGTGCACGTGGCATGGCAATTACCAAAGGCGTGTGTGTCACATGAATAGTGCGTGTGCTACAGATGCCAATGGTAATGGTGTTCGTGTCCTACAAATTGATATCGCATAAGTATGGATGAATGTCCATGCAATCTAATATACTGTTCGCTATTAGGGTATGCAGTGTACATGAATGGATAAGCTAACTAACAATATGAATCTTGCAAGGTATAAGGAAATCCTAACTAGGGGGGGTGCATCGCGCCATTCGGACGATTCCCCCATAGATGAATACATCTACTCACCTGAAATCTCCGCTAATCTGATCCGGCCACCGCCTTGGCTTTTCGCGCCGTGTCCGATGTTTCCCCGATCGATCCTATATTTGCACAACACCAAGCATAAGATTACAAAACCTAAAACGATGCAAGTCACAATATACAATTATCGACGCTCTCGAATTAAACATAGCATGCACTCGGTGCGCGGAAAAACGCACGAAAGTCGCTAACCTTTAACTAGAGTCGTCATTTCGGGAAAATCGACTAAACTACAACCCGACTAGATGAAACCCCGTGTTCGTGCATTCTAATAATCCTATACGAATCTAATAATATTGCTAACCTAACGCAAATTGAACGCATTCTATTTTTCGTAAAAATCTAGCAAGCAAATTCAACGCCGATTCAACGCAAACATCGACATTTAACGATATCGCGATCACAATCCAACTCTAACATCCAATTTAAACTACTAGATGGCCACAACACAATTTTAACCCAATTATCATACTTCAAACCCTAATCTAGAACTTCATCCCTTTCTTGAAATTTCATAAACAATAATTTATAACTAAAATTCACACTTAAACTTTCTAATCTAGCATAATTAAACTACAATTAAACAACTAGATTAGAATTTTACCTTACAAGTGTTGATTCTCTTGCACTAAACCTCTAAAGTGGCCTCTTTTCTCCTTACTTTAAACCAATTTTGGGTTGAGAAGGGATGGCTTAAGGGTTTGGGTTGAATTAGAGAAGGATTTAGTGAATTTCGGTGGATTTTTGTGGATTTTTCAAGAGTTTTAAGCTAAACAAAAATGGGGAAAATGGGGGGAAAAACCTGAAGCATTTCGGCCAGCATGTGAGGGAGGGAGTTGTGGGGAAATTTTGAGAAGTTTCTAGTTCAATAAACATCATATGTTATCATTTAATGCTTTCATGTCAACCTTTTTACAAAAAAACCCATTTTTACTTCATTTTTTCACAAATTTTCCCACCCTAAAACCAAAAGTTTGCAAGACATGATATAATTTTATTAACACCATATTTTAGCTTATAATGACTCCTAATTATGAAATTTACCTAATTAAATTTGTATTTATCACTAATTTAATGTATTTAAAAAGGCTTAAAATAATAAAAAAATAATTAATTACGATTTTTTTTTTATTTAACTAGATAATTATAAGTGACATTTTAGTGACAAAATTATGGTAATATATTATCTAAATTTTGTATAATTAGGTCTACAATGAAAAATACCTATTTTGACTTTTTACGGAAAAAGCCGAAAAATTAGCCGATTACCGGAAAACTGCCTAAACGATTTTTGAAGGGTTATAATGGTAGTCCATAAGTACATCCTTCAAAGTCCCTAGTCATGGGTGTATCGAGACGGGGCATCGATATACCAGAGTAGACTAGCGTGTACCTTCTCGACCCATACAGATGGGCAATAGATGATCCCATATCCATTGGTGTTTGACATTAGAGATGATATACGGGTGCTCAGTAGAGACTGGGTACACTGGACGGACTCGTCGAGAACTCCCAGATGGTATTATACCTTACGTCAGATGGCAGTTCTCTGGTGACACTGGTACAGAGTAGTCTGTTGACCCGAGATCGTCATAGAGTCTTGTGTAGTTCCCATTGTGCTTTGATTTCCACCTTACCACGTTCAAGAGGGCGTGCAAAATGGTGGTTTTTGGGTACAGTCCTGAATCACATGGAGGAAATGAGCGATAGGTGGGGATTCGTCTCTCCCGGTATAGGGAGTTGATGTTGCGCAGTGTCCGATTGGCTATAACCGGAAATCCCTGCCCAGGGTTGCTGAGATTTACTGGTAAGTGTTACCAGTTGTTTCTCGAATTGTTATAGACCTCATATCGACACGACTTATCGAGCTATTGGGGTCTGACGTTTACCACCCCTAGGCGAGATATGCGACATATCAGACGACGAGACCGGACTGTACGGTAAGTGTTACTGGTTGGATTCACTGGAGTGTGAGCGGGCTTGCTCGTCGATCTTCTGATTGCTCAATACCCGGGTGGCCGTTACGTTTAGCAGACCGCTTGCGGCTTGTGGGTGTTTGATATGATCACCACCTGCTGCCGGCGTATTGACGAGTCTTTAGAGTCCTACACAGAGGTTTCCTGGCTCAAGCGAAACGAAATAGGAGCGTATATGAGATATGTGCAAGACCGAGAATAATGCGTGTATGTGATACCGTATTCCATTCTCACGATGAATGTATCGATTGGTTGTATGCGATATAACCTAGTTATCGATTCAAGGATTGATTCGATAAGCCGATACATTGGATACTAGTTGGTTATATGCGATATGACCGGATCATTGAATCAAGTGTTGATTTAATGATTTAATGTATAATTATATATTTGATATATTACTTTGCATTAACTAGTATTGGTCATTTTAAAGGGATTTTCTCACTTGAAGTGCACAATGTATATGTGATATACTTTTGTACACAAGTTTGTGTCATGTTTGATGATACAAGCTAACTTGAGTTTGTGTTAAGTTTAAACCATGGTTGTGTAATGGTTAGGGTTTTCTTTTTCTTTATCATTTATTTATTTTGTTTATTTATTTTGCAAAATAAATGAATGGTGGCTTTCTTTGGATGCTAGTTGAAGCTTCATGAAGCTTTGACTAAGTGACCATTTTTGTCTCATGCTTAACCCTAACCATTCCACTAAACCCTAGTTTATTCTCTACACTTGAACATGGCTTGATTATGATAAGTATTTGATTTTTCTTTTCAATTTAAAATTAACTTATCATAACATTATCATCTTCTTCTTCTTCTTCTTCAAGAAGAAGAAATCTTCCTCCATCAATGGCAACTCTTGAAAATGAGTGAGAAATCCAATTCTAAAGTGAACCCACTTCCTATTTCTTCATCCTCTACCTCTTGCCAAGTAGTAGAGTGTGTTTTCTTCACAAGTTTCATGACTTGGTGAAGTGGGAGCTTGATCTAGTGATGCCTCGACGTAGATCATCTTCGGCACGAAGCCGACGACCTTGCCCGCCCATTTCTCCGATGAAGCCGATGCTAGAGCCCGGGTTTCCATTTGGACAGCGAGGAGACTTCATTGCGGAGCTATGGAGGTGGAGGACCGGATCTACAAATGTTGTACCCCTTCCCTTTAGCTATATTTCTGTTTACTTGCTTGCATCCCTATATTTCTAGTTAACCATCCGTATTAGGGTTTCTCGGCACCCGTAAAATTTGAAATTGGCATGGTTGATGCCTTGTGAGACCTCTTGAGAGTGCCCAGGAACCCTACAGTGGTATCAGAGCCTAGCTAGAGCCTTAGGCGATGCGTAGACGGAGTTAGAAGTCCGATCGACCCAAAACCCCGACTTTAAAATGCTCTCTGGACAATTCTGTAAAATGCGGATTTTTCTAGATTAAAAATATGCAAAAACCTCAGTGCAATATTCTAAGAATTACGGTTTAAAATGGGGGCTCTGAATCGTTAATAGTGCGGCGGAACCGCCGCATATGCATGCCTAATGCGGCGGTTCCGCGGCAAGTTGGTATCTTCAGGCAGATGTTTTTGCACAGTAATTCTTAGTTTTCTGTGCTGGTGTTCCTGGGAATTTTTAATAATTTATTCCAAAGTTTTATTTTCTGGGTTGTATTGGGGATTCGGAGATTCGATCGGACTGTCTAATTTTGTCTATGTGGCTTCCCGGATAAATTTTAGAATATGTTAAAAAGTTCGACCGGATATAAATACCCACTTTTTCTCTTGCCGGGAAATTTCCAATTGTTGAATTTTTCCGTAGTTTAACGACGTTCTAAGTAGTGCAAGTAACGCGATGGTCCCTCTAGAAGACAACAAACCTTAACTCGATTATGTGACCGTCTTGAACTGCCCTTTGAACCTTCGGGTTTGGGGCAGTACGGCGTGCCACATGTGAGGCGTTGGCTTGACCCTTCTACGGCTGGACCGTTGGTACTGAGGCACGAACTGAATGTTGTTAGACTTATTTCATGTGTTGAGCTGTTTCGGGAAAACTTGGGTGTTCGATTGTTCGATCGGAAAGTTTAACATTTTCTATTTATCCGGAATGTGATACAATAATTGGAATTCACAAGTAGTTATGAGATAACTGAATGAATGTTATAAACATAGCAGTTTAGTCTCACTTGATCGGTTACCACGGAATTTTGATATGATCAAAAGTCCGTCGCAATCACGTAGTGTACGCGGATACTCGTCGGGTAAACTTAATAGACAGCCTCACTCCATAGCCCCGACCTAGTGACTGTAGGAGAACCCCGTCGCCGAAAGCATCCGTTCGGGTGCTCGCGGCAGCGGTGTTCCGCCTTAGTGCACTTTGTCGACGGCGTCGGGGGTGCGGCCGCCTACTAAAGTTTGCGACGAGCATTCGATCAAGATGTCGGGAATCTTATTGAATTGCCCGATTCGATATTGAAAAGAGTTTTCGATAATGAGACTAAAATGCGGGGTTTATAATTGTTAGGCATGCGATGTCTAAGGAATTCATTTGATTAGGCATGCGATGTCTATGTAGGCTGCGGATTCCAACTGTTGTAGTTTTACACTTTCTTTTCTGTGACCGTAAGTGTAATATGTGATATCGCCGGTTTCGTTGCTATATGTCAACGACAATTGGGATGCGCATATTTACTGACGTTGATGACATGTGATGTTATGTGTTGCTGGATATGTTATATTGGATCGTCGTGTTTGAATAGCCGGGGGTTTTTATGTGAGATGGGTGTTTTTCATTTTCATTCATGTAACAACTTGTATGTAATATTCTTTTATTGGGGCACTTCCAGGTTGCGGGTGATGTCACCTTTTGTATATTATTTACTTTTCCGCACTAGGATAGACCCAAGGAGGGGAGCACAAGTAACCGGGTTCTGGAGTCCAGTGGGAGACCAACTCGAGGAGTCGAGTCCGGGTCTCCTAACTCTAGAATTGGTAGGGTTGCTTGCCGCTCTCGTAGGGGTCTAAGGGTGTGGGTTTGGCTATTCATCACGACCGTGGAATCCGTGTTTTATACTGGCTCGTATTGAAAATACGGACGTCCTAGTATATCCAATATTTCATATGATTCTTCTGCTGCGATATCTGTGATGTGATCATGTGATGTTCTGTGATAGATACACTATATAGTATATATGATATATTATATAGACGTTACTTATGTTTTACACCCGCGCTAGCCCTACCCTGCTCTGCCGTTAGTTACCTAACCTAACGGTGCACGAGGGGACATCGAGGCGAATGCGGATGGCATAAGTGTACGTCGTATTTATCTGTGATGTTTAGGTACTTAAATGATGGGACTTCATTAATGTGATTAATGAAAGTAAAAGAAACCTAAAGATGTTGTAGAATCGAATTTCAAAATAAAACAGGTAGCTACAGTTCTTGCTTTGCACAGCGGTATATATGATATATCCTGCGCCTTATTCGATAAGGAAAGGACCGAGATCCCTTCACCGGGAGTGACTCCTTTAGCAATAACTGGCAGATGCTACACACTCGGTTTGTCTTTTGATTGCTTTTAAGAGTTTTTGCTTTGCACAGTGATATATATGACATATCCCGCACCTCATTCGACGAGGAAAGGAGCGACGATCCCTTCACCGGGAGTGACTCCTTTAGCAAAACTAGAAAAGCCTAAAAAACACTCCATTTTAAAATCATTTGATTCTACAACGATATCAAGTTCATTACGCAATAGGTTTTCAGAAAAACCTGTCGTAGCCCTCCGTCATTTCAGATAAGTGGTAGTTAGTATTCGTGCTACGTTTGTTGGCCTGCATCAAGGCGTAGTGTGCGGTAGCTAACTAGTATTTATCTGCTTATGCATATGATGCAGATTGGATTAGGGTAGTCGTGCGACTTTGTTGGCCTGCGTCAAGGGTCGTGCGGGTGGGTTTAATTCAATCAGGAAATGACGGGTTGAACTTGACTAGCGCACTATGGTTTGTTGGCCTGCGTCAAGGTCATAGGACGCTAGGGGCAAAATTATCGGGAATTTCAAGTGTTGAAATTTGCAATGAGATGGCATACCTTCTATGAGATAGTTGGATCCCGATACCCGCTGCGAGTAAGAGTTACTCCTGGGAGAGTTTTACACATTACAATTAGCCGATCAAGTAGGTGTCTAGAAAGGTGTCAACGGGGTTACGCCTCTGGGAAAACGAGGTTTACATTAATTAGGTTCGTGCGAAAGCACGGGGGACCTCCCTCAAAGTACCGACACTGGCCTGGCTGAAAGATTGGAAAACTTGTAGTGTGTAATTAATCCCGGCTAGTCTTTCCTTTTAGGGTTTGAAGGAAGATTTGATAAAAACCAGTGGGAGCCATCCTGATTAGATAAAATTATAACCAATCTATTCTTGCAAGAGCATACGCTGAGTGTTTTCTTCTCTCTCTCTCCTGGTAGAGACCATATCACGCCTTAATCAAGGTAATAAAACGGATTATTGACCGAACCCGCTTGTTATACTGAGCTGGGGAACGTTGGTCCCGCTCCAACTTATAATTGTTATAAGACAGAGCAGGAAATTGGGGAATACCAGAATTCCCGTGCCGCCCAAACGAAGAGAGTGCATGCTGATGCATCATCTTCGGGTGTGTTCATTACAAAGAACTGTTTCTCTGTATCCTCTACGTCCTGGGTATGTGATACCAGATCAGGATTCCAGATATGTAATCTGTTACATAGGGCTACAGATAGGTAGAGAACTGAGAACGGGTGATAAGTTTCATGAGGCAGAAAACGGGGCAAGAGTTGCAGCCAAGTCTGTTGGTCACTGTCACCCTGTATTACAATACATTGATTCTGAACGAATGTTATTAGATACCGAACCTGATATACAAAATCATATCAGTCTCTTTATTAGTAAAGAAATGATAAAATTTTGTATTGTTGGAAAATGTTTTGAACATTTCCTATATCAAAAGTTGATCGGTTCAGGCACGTTATCTAAAAGCATTGATGTTCTAAATCAAACTACAGTTCATAGTATACGGAACACACACAAGAGGAAGAGTTCGGAAATGAACGGATTCTTCTTGAGGTATTGTAGACTAAGTCATATCAATGCGACCCGACTGGCTGAAGTTACATATAGATGCATATTTAAAACAGTTTGAATCTACATCTCGTGAAACTTGCCAGTCATGTCACAGAGATAAGATGACCACAGCTCTGTTTATTGGAAACAGAGAAAAAGTTAGTGAACTCTTGGGATGATACATGTTGATGTATGTTAGGTCCCCTGTCTACATATGCCAGGACTGGTTCTTTGTACTTCGTTACATTCTCTGATAATCTCTCAAGATTCAGACATATGTTCCTGTTGAAACACAAGTCCGAACCTTTTGAGATATCTACAGAATATGATTTAGAAGTAGAAAACCAAAACATGGGTATAAGTATTATGTCCTTTGATGAGATCGAGGAGGAGAATACTTGAGCACGGAAATCCTGGATTATTCTAAAAGAGAATGAGATTCTCTCTCAGCATTACTCCTCCGTATACATCATAGCACGATGGTATATCGGGGCGGAGTAATAGCACCCTATGTGATATGGTGTGCTCTATGATGAGTACTACTGTGTTTTCTATTTCCTTTTGGGAGTTACGCACTTGAGAAGCTGCATACCTATTGAATAGGGTTCAAATCAAATCAGTTGCCTACCACTTCATATTTGATATGATAAGGGAAGAGCCCATCTCTTAAGTTAGTTAAGATTTGGGGTTGTCCAGCCTATGTCTGAAAAGAAAAATCTGGACAAGCTCGAGGCAAGGTCAGTTATGTAGAACTGGAAAGGTTCCAGCTATACAAACTACAGCGGATGATTTGGTAGAACCAAAGGATTCAGTAGATTCCAACAAACCTCAGCCTCTCCGCCGATCTAGTAGGGTTCCTCACCCACCTGAGAGATACTTCAGTTTCTCTATGACAGTGGGAGCGAGGATTGCGTCATGAGATGATGACCCAACTAGTTTCGAGCTGGCCATCAGGAGTGGGACTCTGTAAGAATGGCTGGATGCTTAGCGATCTGAGATGGAATCCATGTACACCAACAAAGTATGGACTTTGGTTGCTATATCTGAAGGGTTAAATCCCCATAAGGAGCAAGTATATCTTGAGAAGATTACTTGGTGTAGATGGAAAAGTTGAGACTTTCAAAGCTAGACTTGTTAAAGCTTTTCGTCATCGACCAGGCGTGGATTATGATGAAACCTTTTCAAGTGGCTATGCTTAAGTCCATCCAGATCCTACTTGCCACGGCTACATACCATGACTACGATATCTGGCTGTTGGGTGCCATGACTGCTTTTCTAAATGATGTTTTAGAAGATAACGTCTATAAGTACACAGCCAGAGGGCTTCGTAGACAGTGGGAGCAGCGGAAACGTGTGCAAGATGTTTTGTAGGATAAAGAAGGCATCGCGGAGTTGGAACGTCTGTTTTGATGAAGTAGTCAAAGAGTTTGACATCATCAAAATGGTAGATGAACCTTGTATAAACAAAAAGGTAGTAGGGAGTATAGTGACGATCCTCGTAAAGTACGTGGATGGCATGCTCTTGATAGGGAAGAAGTTTCCTATGCTACGCTCGGTCAATCTCCGTCTATCACAATGATTCTCCATATAGGATCAAAATGATACCTCCTAAATCCTGGGTTTTGGATCTTTGAGATAGATCTAATTGGATATTAGGATTCTCACTAGATGTAGTGAGATGGTATCAATCGATCCTAGGGAGAATCACTGGAAGGGTTCCAGGGTGATAAGGACGACTGAATGTCAGTCACAGGCATTGTCTTTACCCTAAGTAAAGGGACGGTATGTTGGAAAAGTTCCAAGCTAGATACCGTGGCTAACTAGACGATAAAAGCTTGATACATCGCTACTTATGATGCTACCAAAGAGGCAGTCTGGGTGTATATTGGTTCATGAGATAAACTACGTTCCAACCATTGTGAGACAATGGAGTTGTGGCTTATGCCAAGGAACGCCGGTCCCATCAGTGATCTAGACATATTCTAAGCCAGTGTCACCTGATGATGGAGATGGTTGATCTCCAGGGTGGTCGAGGTTAGGAGAGTAGACTCAGAGGACAACACGGCGGATCCACTCACAAAGGCCTTTTCCCAGAGAGAGACTTTTATGGGATGGTTGTGTATGAGATCCTAAAACCACTGCTATCAGATGGCCCTAGTGCAAGTGGGAGATTGTTAGTTATATGTATGCCCTAGAGGCCATTACTGTACATAGGATGTATATTGTAGTGTATGCTGGGACATATATAGGGAGGACTTTCTTGCTCGACATGATAGTATGCTATCTGGTTACTCTTTACCTTAACGTGTACATTGATTGTCTCTCTGTTACATGTTGGTAAAGCCCTTAGGATGTGTACTTGACTATCTGGACTATGATGCGGATCATACTAGTGGGGACATGGTAGTCCATAAGTACATCCTTCAAAGTCCCTAGTCGTGGATGTATCGAGACGGGGCATCGATATACTAGAGTAGACTAGCGTGTACCTTCTCGACCCATACAGATGGGCGATGGATGATCCCATATCCATTGATGTTTGACATCAGAGATGATATACGAGTGCTCAGTAGAGACTGGGTACACTGGACGGACTCGCCGAGAACTCCCAAATGGTATTATACCTTACGTCAGATGGCAGTTCTCTGGTGACACTGGTACAGAGTAGTCTGTTGACCCGAGATCGTCATAGAGTCTTGTATGGTTCCCACTGTGCTTTGATTTCCACCTTACCACGTTCAAGAGGGCGTGCAAAACGGTGGTTTTTGGGTACAGTCCCGAATCACATGGAGGCAATGAGCGATAGGTGGGGATTCGTCTCTCCCGGTATAGGGAGTTGATGTTGCGCAGTGTTCGATTGGCTATAACCGGAAATCCCTGCCCAGGGTTGCTGAGATTTACTGGTAAGTGTTACCAGTAGTTTCTCGAATTGTTATAGACCTCATATCGACACGACTTATCGAGCTATTGGGGTCTGACGTTTACCACCCCTAGGCGAGATATGCGACATATCAGACGACGAGACCGGACTGTACGGTAAGTGTTACTGGTTGGATTCACAGGAGTGTGAGCGGTCTTGCTCGTCGATCTTCTGATCGCTCAATACCCGGGTGGCCATTACATTTAGCAGACCGCTTGCGGCTTGTGGGTGTTTGATATGATCATCACCTGCTGCCGGTGTATTGACGAGTCTTTAGAGTCCTACACAGAGGTTTCCTGGCTCAAGCGAAACGAAATAGGAGCGCATATGAGATATGTGCAGGACCGAGAATAATGCGTGTATGTGATACCGTATTCCATTCTCGCGATGAATGTATCGATTGGTTGTATGCGATATAACCTAGTTATCGATTCAAGGATTGATTCGATAAGCCGATACATTGGATACTAGTTGGTTATATGCGATATGACCGGATCATTGAATCAAGTGTTGATTTAATGATTTAATGTATAATTATATATTTGATATTTTACTTTGCATTAACTAGTATTGGTTCATTTTAAAGGGATTTTCTCACTTGAAGTGCACAATATATATGTGATATACTTTTGTACACAAGTTTGTGTCATGTTTGATGATACAAGCTAACTTGAGTTTGTGTAAAGTTTAAACCATGGTTGTCTAATGGTTAGGGTTTTCTTTTTCTTTATCATTTATTTATTTTGTTTATTTATTTTGCAAAATAAATGAATGGTGGCTTTCTTTGGATGCTAGTTGAAGCTTCATGAAGCTTTGACTAAGTGACCATTTTTGTCTCATGCTTAACCCTAACCATTCCACTAAACCCTAGTTTATTCTCTACACTTGACCATGGTTTGATTATGATAAGTATTTGATTTTTCTTTTCAATTTAAAATTAACTTATCATAACATTATCATCTTCTTCTTCTTCTTCTTCAAGAAGAAGAAATCTTCCTCCATCAATGGCAACTCTTGAAAATGAGTGAGAAATCCAATTCTAAAGTGAACCCACTTCCTATTTCTTCATCCTCTACCTCTTGCCAAGTAGTAGAGTATGTTTTCTTCACAAGTTTCATGACTTGGTGAACTGGGAGCTTGATCTAGTGATGCCTCGACGTAGATCATCTTCGGCACGAAGCCGACGACCTTGCCCGCCCATTTCTCCGATGAAGCCGACGCTAGAGCCCGGGTTTCCATTTGGACAGCGAGGAGACTTCATTGCGGAGCTATGGAGGTGGAGGACCGGATCTACAAAGGTTGTAGCCCCTTCCCTTTAGCTATATTTCCGTTTACTTGCTTGCATCCCTATATTTCTAGTTAACGATCCGTATTAGGGTTTCTCGGCACCCGTAAAATTTGAAATTGGCATGGTTGATGCCTTGTGAGACCTCTTTAGAGTGCCCAGGAACCCTACAGGTTTTTATCAAATCTTCCTTCAAACCCTAAAAGAAAAGACTAGCCGGGATTAATTACACCCTACAACTTCGTCGATCTTTCAGCCAGGCCAGTGTCGGTACTTTAAGGGAGGTTCCCCGTGCTTTCGCACGGACCTAATTAATGTAAATCTTATTTTCCCAGAGGCGTAACCCCGTTGACACCTTTATAGACACCTACTTGATCGGCTAATTGTAATGTGCAAAACTCTCCCAGGAGTAACTCTTACTCGCAGTGGGTATCGGGATCCAACTATCTCATAGAAGGTATGCAATCTCATTACAAATTTCAACACTTGAAATTCCCGATAATGCTTTTGCCCCAAACGATCTATGACCTTGACAAGGTCAACAAACCATAGACCGTAAGTCAAGTTCAACCCGTCATTTCTTGATTGAATTAAACCCACCCGCACGACCCTTGACAAGGTCAAAAAGGCCGTACGACTACCCTAATCCAATCTGCATCATATGCATAAGCAGATAAATACCGGTCAGCTACCGCACACTGCGCCTTGACAAGGTCAACAAACGCAGCACGAATACTAAACATGACTTATCTGAAATGACGGAGGGCTACGACAGGTTTTTCTGAAAACCTATTGCGTAATGAACTTGATATCGTTGTAGAATCAAATGAAGTTTTGAAATGGAGTGATTTTGAGGCTTTTCTAGTTTTGCTAAAGGGGTCACTCCCGGTGAAGGGATCGTCGGCCCTTTCCTCGTCGAATGAGGTGCGGGATATATCATATATATCGCTGTGTAAAGCAAAACTCCAAAAGCAATCAAAAGCAAACCGAGTGTGTAGCATCCGCCAGTTATTGCTAAAGGGGTCACTCCCGGTGAATGGATCTCGGCCCTTTCCTCATCGAATAAGGTGCAGGGTATATCATACATACCGCTATGCAAAGCAAAACTGTAGCTACCCTTTTTATTTAAAATTTGATTCTACAACATCTTTTAGGTTTCTTTTCTTTCATTAATCACATTAATGAAGTCCCATCATTTAAGTCACCTAAACATCACAGATAAATATGACGTACACTTTTGCCATCCGCATTCGCCTCGATGTCCCCTCGTGCACCGTTAGGTTAGGTAACTAACGACAGAGCAGGGCAGGGCTAGTGCGGGTGCAAAACATAAGTAACGTCTATATAATATATCATATATACTATATACAGTAGCCATCAGTACATATCAAATGATCACATCACAGATATCGCAGCAGAAAATATCATATGAAATATTGGATATACTAGGACGTCCGTGTTTTTAATACGAGCCAGTATAAAACACGGATTCCACGGTTGTGATGAATAGCCAATCCCACACCCCTAGACCCCTACGAGAGCGGCAAGCAACGCTACCAATTCTAGGGTTAGGAGACCCGGACTCGACTCCTCGAGATGGTCTCCCACTGGACCCTAGTACCCGGTTACTTGTGCTCCCCTCCTTGGGTCTATCCTAATGCGGAAAAGTAAATAATATACAAAAGGTGACAACATCCGCAACCTGGAAGTGTCCCAATAAAAGAATATTACATACAAGTTTTTACATGAATGAAAATGAAAAACACTCATCTCACATAAAAACCCCCGGCTATTCGAACACGACGATCCAATATAACATATCCAGCAACACATAACATCACATGTCATCAACGTAAGTAAGTATGCATACCCCAATTGTCGTTGACGTATAGCAACGAAACCGGCGATATTGACATACTACACTTACGGTCACAGAAAAGAAAGTGTAAAACTACAACAGTTGGAATCCGCAACCTCTTTAGACATCGCATGCCTAATCAAATGAAATACTTAGACATCACATGCCTAACAATTATAAACCCCGCATTTTTGTCTCATTATCGAAAACTCTTTTCAATATCAAGTGAAACTAAACCGCTAGATTTATAACATTCATTCAGTTATCTCATAAATGTTTGTCAATTCCAATTATTGTATCACATTCCGGATAAATAGAAAATATTAAACTTTCCGATCGAACATTCGAACACCCAATTTTTCCCGAAACCGTTCAACACATGAAATAAGTTCAAAAACATTCACTTCATGCCTCAGTACCAACGGTCCAGCCGTAGAAGGGTCAAGCCAACGCCTCACATGTGGCACGCCATACTGCCCCAAACCCGAAGGTTCAAAGGGCAGTTCAAGACGGTCACATAATCGAGTTAAGGTTTGTTGTCTTCTAGAGGGACCATCACGTTACTTGCACTACTCAGAACGTCCTTAAACCACAGAAAAATCCAACACTTGGAAATTTTCTGGCTGGGGAAAAGGTGGGTATTTATATCCGGTCGAACTTTTTAATATATTCTAGAATATCCGGAAAGCCACATAGACAAAATCTGATAATCCGATCGAATCATCTACGCCCCAAAACACCCCAGAAAACTCAACTCTTGAGTGCAAATTAAAAATACCCAGAAAACTCAGCACCTGAAAACATGAATTACTGTGCAAAATATGGAGGCAAATCCCATCAACTGGCCGCGGAACCGCCGCAGAAGCCAGGCTTCTGCCGCGGTTCCGCCGCGCTTTAGATGCATCATGAGGTAATTTTTGCACCGTAATTCTTAGAATTCCCTGCTGAATTTTTTAAGCATTTTTAATCTGGAAAAAACCCAGTTTTTGAAAAAAGTCCAGAGAGCATTTTGGAATTAGGGTTTCGGTTCGATCGGGTTTCAAACGTCGTCTACACTTCGCCTAAGGTTCTAGCTAGTCTCTGATACCACTGAAGGGTTCCTAGGCATGCTAATAAGGTCTCACAGGGCATCAACCATGCCAATTTCAAATTTTACAAATGCCGAGAAACCCTAATACGGATTCGTTGACTAGAGATTAGGCGAAAGGTGAAGCTAGTTAACATTTTAACTAAAAGAAAGAGGCTACAACCTTTGTAGATCCGGTTCTCCACTTTCTTAGCTCCACGTAGACGTCCCCTCACTGTCCATATCGGATCCCGGACTCTAGCATCGGCTTCATCGAAGAAATGGGCGGGCTAGGTCATCGGCTTCGATGCCGAAGATGATCTACGTCGAGGCAATACAGGATCAAGCTCCAACTTCACCAAGCAATGAAACTTGTGAAGAAAACACCCTATACTACTTTGCAAGAGGTAGAGGATGAAGAAATAGGAAGTGGGTTCACTTTAGAATTGGATTTCTCACTCTTTTACTCAAGAAGCCATTAATGGAGTCAAGCTTTCTTCTTGAAGAAGAAGAAGAAGAAGCTCATAGAATATGATAAGTATCTTATTTTAAAAAGAAACTAATATGAATACTTATCATATACTAACCATGGTCAAGTGTAGAGAGTAAACTAGGGTTAGGTGAATGGTTAGGTTAAGAAAAGAAAACAAAAATGGTCAAGGTTTCAACCCTTCATGAAGCTTCATGAAAGAAACAAGAAAAGCCACCATTTCCATTTTCTTTTCCAAAATCAATAATCAAAATAAATACATGAATAAGTAAACCAAACCCTAACCATTCATATAACCATGGTTTAATCTTTACAAAAACTCAAGTTTACATGTATCATCAAACATGATACAATCATGTGCACACAAAAATATATCACATATACAATGTGCACATCAAGTGAGAAAATCCTTTTAAAGTGAACCAATACTAGTTAATGCAAAGTAATATATCAAATATATATAATTATACATTAAATCATTAAATCAACACTTGATTCAATGATCCGGTCATGTCGCACATAACCGACTAGTATCCAATGTATCGACTTATCGAATCAATCTTCGATTCGATAACTAGGTTATATCGCATACAACCAATCGAAACATTCATCGCGAGAATGAAATACGGTATCACATACACGCATTATTCTCGGTCCCGCACATATCTCATATGCGCTCCTATTTCGTTTCGCTTGAGCCAGGAAACCTCTGCGTAGGACTCTAAAGACTCATCAATACGCCGGCAGCAGATGATGATCATATCAAGCACCCACAAGCCGCAAGCGGTCTGCTAAACGTAACGGCCACCCGGGTATTGAGCGATCAGAAGATCGACGAGCAAGCCCGCTCACACTCCTGTGAATCCAACCAGTAACACTTACCGTAAAGTCCGGTCTGTTCGTCTAATATGTTGCATATCAAGTCTAGGGGTGGTAAACGTCAGACCCCAATAACCGATAAGTCGTGCCGATGTGAGGCTCATAACGGGTCGAGAAACTACTGGTAACACTTACCAGCAAATATCTGATCAGCCCTGGCCAGGGACTTCCCTGTTACGGCCAATCGACCACAGCACAACATCAACTCCTAATACCGAGAGAGACGAAACCCCTCCTATCGCTCATTGCCTCCATGTCACTCGGGACTGTACCCAAAAACCACCATTTTGCACGCCCTCATAGACGTGGTAAGGTGGAGATCAAAGCACAGTGGGAATCACACAAGTCTCTATAACGATCTCGGGTCTACAGACTAACCTGCACAAGTGTCACCTGAGAACTGCCATCTGACGTGAGGTATAATACCATCTGGGAGTTCTTGGCGAGTCCATCCAGTGTACCCAGTCTCCACTGAGCACCCGTATACCATCTCTGATGTCAAACACCAATGGATATGGGATCATGCATCGCCCATCTCATGGGTCGAAAAGCGTATACGCCAATCTACACTGGTATATCGATGCCCCGTCTCGATACACCCACGACTAGGGACCTTGAAGGATGTACCTATGGACTACCATATCCCCACTAGTATGATCTGCATCATAGTCCAGGTAGTCAAGTACACATCCTAAGGGCTTTACCAACATGTAACTATAAGTCAGTTTAAAGAGACTTGTATAAATGTTAAGATAAAGAGCAATCAGATAGCATACTATCATATCGAGCAAGAAAGTCATCTCTATATATGTCCAAGCATCCAATATAATATACATCATCTGTACAATACTGGCCTCTAGGGCATACATACAACTAACAATGAGTACACCGGACGGACTCGCCGGGAACATGCTAGTTGGTATTATATCTATTGTCAAATAGCAGTTCCCAGGTGACATATGCAGGTTAGTCTATCGACCTGAGATCGTCAACTGTCTCATATAGGTTCCCACTATGCTTTGATTACTACTTTACCACGGCTCAAACGAGTCATGGAAACAGGTTTTAGTTGGGTACAGTCCCGAGCCGCATGGAGGAACTGAGCGGATCGTCAGGAGATTCGTCTCTCCCTGTATTGGGGGTTGATGTCGCATTGTGCACGAGTGGCCATCACCTAAAATCCTTGGCCAAGGTAGTCGAATATTACTGATTCGGATCAGTAGTTTCTCAGTGAGTGATAGGCTTCATACCGACACTAGATGTCGTGTTATCAGGGGTCTAACTTTATCCACCCCCTAGACTTGATATGCGATACTCATAAACGAACGGACCGGACTGTACGGAGATTGTCACTGTCAGGCTCAGTAGGGGTACGGATGAGTTTGCTCGTCGGCCTTCCTTTCGCTCAATACCTGGGTAGCCGTTACGTACAGCTAGTGCCGCTGACATGCTTGTTGTTAAACCCACTGCTAGCGTATTGACGAGTCTTTAGAGCCCCACACAGAGGGTTTTCACGGTTCAGGCGATATGGTGTAGATGACGTTTGTTGGTACATACATGTGTCCGATTAAATATGTGTACAGGCTATACAGACTTTAATCGGACGGTTGATAATACTAGCGACTTAGGATTAAGCCGGATTGTTAAATCAGGTTTTGATTTAATAATTTATATATGTATTCTAGTATTATTTTTCACTATTCATTTTCTCTCTTGGCTATTCGTATTTTGGTATGAATACACGTATATGTATTTCGATACGTGTACCGGGTTGTATTCCGTATTTATACGGAATTACTTCTTGAAGTGGATACCTCATTTGTATGATTTTCTTTTGAGGAAATCATTTGTTTTACAAATGAGGTGGATGGGTGACATGGCATGAACAATGCAATGGCATGTTGTGAAGCATGGTGGGTGTTGTTTTTTAGTTAAATGGAGAGGAGATATTTTGTCACTACTACAATATGGGGTTGCCCCTACGGATGATGAAATCCATAGGGGCAGATTTTTCTTGCCCCTACGGACTAAGCCGTAGGGCCAAATGGTTGTCCCTACGGTGCCCGATATTTTAATTTAAAAATATTAAATCTTAATTTGTTGTTTGGCCCTACAGATCCGCAAACCAATAACCTACGGTTATGTCCGTAGGGACATCTAAATGGGAATTTAATAAAAAAAAAGGCACAGAAATGCCCTACGCCTCGATCTCTTTCCCTCTCGTTCCCAAAATTTTCTCTCGTTCCCGCGTCTCCAATTTTCTCTTCGTCGCCACCGCGCGCCCTCCGTTCTCAGCCCGCCACCGCCTTCCGTTCTCGGCCCACCACCGCCCTCGTTCTTCCTCGTCGAGTTCCTCGTCGCCGATTGCATGCGTCGTCAACCGCCAAGCGTCTCCGTCGTCTCCTCCACTGTCTACAGGTAAGTAAATCTCCAATTAAACATAATTGTGATGATGTTAGGGCTAGTGTTCAGGGTTCGGGTAGGGATGAGGGTTAAGGTTAGGCATCGGGTTCAGTTTATGTTAGGGTTAGGGTTAGGGTTAGGGTTAGGGTTGGGGCTCGGCTAGGGCTGGGGCTGGGGTTGGGGTTTAGCTGGGGCTGGGTCTGGGGTTAGGGTTAGGTTGGGGCTCGGGTTGGGGTTGGGGTGGGGCTGGGCTGGGCTGGGGCTGGGGTTAGGATTAGGTTGGGGTTGGGGTTTGCTGAATTTGGCAAACCTGAGAAGAATTTCCAGCAATTTTAGCCTAGTTTGATTACTATAATTATTGTTGATCGAGAAAATCTTGGGTCCTTCTAATCAAACATTGTTTGTTACTGTATGTCAACGAGTACTGATAAAAGAAAAAACCGATTTCAAGTGGAAATTAGGTATGTACAATGTTCTAATATAAAAATTAAGAAATCCCTTTTATTTAAATATAAAGCATATGTTTCATGTTAACAATAGGAGTTTGGCTTCAAGCATGGTTAATTATATATGGATCTATGTTTATAATTATGAAAAAGAGTATCAACTTAGAACTATCATACTATCATGTTGATCTGCATGGTGATCTGATGAATGTGTCTAAATTTTATATAATCTCCTAGAAATACCTTGATGCCTTGTATCGATAAATTTCAGGTTAATTAGTTAATTAGGCATATGGATTGTTATATTATAGGTGAGCCGAATATCAAGAAATTGTAGAATTATTGGATTTATGAGTTTTGATAAACATTGATTTGATAAAAAAAATGGTAATTTGTAATATCTTAGTTTTTCCCAAGTTAGGGCTTCAAGCCAAGGTTGTTCTCCTCGTCGCCATCGCCGGTTTCGTCGCCACTGCAGTTCTCGTCGCCACCGCGGTTCAGGTCGTCGCCACCGCCGTTCATGTCGTCGCCCCAGCCCCAGCAGCCGTTCAGGTGAGTAAATCTCGAGGTAAGTTAAAGAATTTATTGGATTATTTTGGGCTTAGGGTTCATGGCGTGCGAGTTGGGGTTGGGCTGGGGTCGCGGTCGCAGTCGGGGTCGGGTTAGGGTTGGGGCAGGGGCTGGGCTGCGGGGTCGGGTTCGGGGTCAGGGTAGGGTTAGGGTCGGGGTCGGGGTCGGGGAAGGGTCAATTTATCAAATTTTTTATTGGGGGTGCGGCTGGGGCTGCGGGCTGGGGCTAGGGCTGGGCTGCGGCTAGGGCTAGGGTTGGGGCTGGGGCTGGGGCTGCGGCTAGGGCTGTGCGTCCTCCAGAGGGAGATCATAGGATCGGTGAGGTGAGGTGGCTGGATATGAGATACGATGGATTTCCATGTGTTCAATGGAATGCTGAGGGTCAGAGTCGGTTATTCATATATCTCCCAAAAAAGAATGAGTTTGTTATCAAAGGTGTATTGACTTCTACATCAAGGAATATCAGTTATATGTCATCCAGTGACTAAGTCTGTTTCTGGCCCAACCATATTTATGAATCGTTTCTTCATTTTCCTTCTTACATATATTTACTAGTTCAGACTGTATGCACCTCTGCAATCAACGCCGAGAACTTGTACATTATAGGTTAATAGACATATGCTATGAAATCACGGTGCATATCGAATTCATGATATGTTATAGTCCCTCATTATTTTTACTGTGGTGAGAAAGCAGTCGCTGGTGGCGAAAGTTGTTCAGATGAAATTCTAATTCTGGTGGAATTGAAACCGATAACCGGTTCATATGGTGATTTAGGCTGCTTCAGTGATATTTGTGCCTACATTGATGCCTCAAGCAATGAATCAAATGATGTGGATCACAAACTAATTAAATAAATTTTGAGTACCAATCTGGACTGGAATTTGAATACCAATCCTAGTTTGCTACATTTTTTTATATATAGTAGATGGTGATACTTCTTTAAGTAAAAACAACCCTACACTTAAGCGAAATCATAAATCGAACACACATATATAGAATACAACTCATACATGGGTATCCTCAAATCTAACTTTCATTGAATTTGCACGCGCACTTAAAATAACAACCTTTATACTAAAAAATTATGTATGCCATTACTTAGTAGTTTATGGTTTTTAGACGCAAAAGCCATTTGAGAAATACTTTTCCTACCCACTATTAATCCATATTCTCAATATAGTCATTGAATTTGCACGCGCACATAATAAGAAGGAGAAGACGGTAATGTGGCAGAAGAAGAAGGAGAAGACAGTAATGTGGCAGAAGAAGAAAAAAATGGCATTCCCTGTTCTCTGTTTCAGCATCAATCTTCTGATATGAACTAATGATGGCTTTCACATAGGCTTTTCCCTTTAGAGACTTCTTAGTGTCCAATGGAAAGCATACATCAGATTTGTGCAGGTCAGGTTCTTCTATGACTTTCAAGAGTCTCAACTGATTCTGTAAATTACACCCTAGTTGGGTGATACTTTTACCACTTCTCACTGCAGGTGCGCTCTCTAATATCCATTTTGAATGTAATATTATCGATATTCAAAATGGATATTAGAGAGCGCACCTGCAGTGAGAAGTGATAAAAGTATCACCCAACAAGAGTGTAATTTACAGAATCAGTTGAGACTCTTGAAAGTCATAGAAGAACCTGACCTGCACAAATCTGAAGTATGCTTTCCATTGGACACTAAGAAGTCTCTAAAGGGAAAAGCCTATGTGAAAGCCATCATTAGTTCATTTCAGAAGATTGATGCTGAAACAGTGAACAGGGAATGTCATTTTTTTCTTCTTCTGCCACATTACTGTCTTCTCCTTCTGCCACATTACTGTCTTCTCCTTCTTATTATGTGCGCGTGCAAATTCAATGACTATATTGAGAATATGGATTAATAGTGGGTAGGAAAAGTATTTCTCAAATGGCTTTTGCGTCTAAAAACCATAAACTACTAAGTAATGGCATACATAATTTTTTTAGTATAAAGGTTGTTATTTTAAGTTTTCCCTTATAGAGATATGATCTAACTGCATCTATAAACTATAAGTGTGCAGAAAATTATGATAAGAAACCATAAGAAAGGGCCGTAGCCATGCATAATCTTGAATTTACATACCAAATCATGCAAAAGCATGCACTTATTGTCACCTTGCCTTGGAATATAAAATATCTTGGAAGACTATAAGCGAGCATTTAAATCTTGATAGCTTTTGACTTCAACATATATTTTTCTCAAGTACCATGAAATATACTTCCTCCGTATAAACCGTTTTCAGGAAGATGGATTAATAATGACAAATTATCCATTGTGGCTCACTAGGTTAGCATTTTCTCTTCTATTGACCATCTTACTAATCTGCTTGGTAAATTTATTCGGAACCGGCTGCGAATCATTAAAAGACATGCATAAGAAAGAAAGCTAAAATACAGATATATAGCATACCGATACATCGAAACTTCAAAGTTGCGATGGCAATCCAGAGATATTTATTTCTACACACGTGGTGCGTGTGCGAATGCGTCAGGCATCATGGACAAATATTTCAGAACATGGATTGTATTATTCGTATAAAGTAATTAAAACTATTAAACACCTTGGGTAGATATTTTCTTAATTGATGCAATCATATCATGAGGACTAAATTTAAGCTATTATACATATGCATATGTATTTTTCTAACCTAATATATCTCACACACACACACACACACACACAGAGAGAACACCAGTTTGGTAGAGAAATCAGCTAGCAGGACCCTGAAGAAATGGAGTCCATAGCATTGCTCATCATCATCATCCATGATCCCTTTGAAAAAATATTATCAAAGGGATCATGGATGATGATGATGAGCAATACTATGGACTCCATTTCTTCAGGATCCTGCTACCTGATTTCTCTACCTACCTGGTGTTCTCTCTGTGTGTGTGTGTGTGTGTGTGTGTGATATATTAGGTTAGAAAAATACATATGCATATGTATAATAGCTTAAATTTAGTCCTCATGATATGATTGCATCAACTAAGAAAATATCTACCCAAGGTGTTTAAAAGTTTTAATTACTTTATACGAATAATACTTTCCATGTTCTGAAATATTTGTCCATGATGCCTGACGCATTCGCACGCGCACCACGTGTGTAGAAATAAATATCTCTGGATTGTCATCGCAACTATGAAGTTTCGATGTATCGGTATGCTATATATCTGTATTTTAGCTTTCTTTCTTATGCATGTCTTTTAATGATTCGCAGCCGGTTCCGAATAAATTTACCAAGCAGATTAGTAAGATGGTCAATAGAAGAGAAAATGCTAACCTAGTGAGCCACAATGGATAATTTGTCATTATTAATCCATCTTCCTAAAAACGGTTTATACGGAGGAAGTATATTTCATGGTACTTGAGAAAAATATATGTTGAAGTCAAAAGCTATCAAGATTTAAATGCTCGTTTATAGTCTTCCAAGATATTTTATATTCCAAGGCAAGGTGACAATAAGTGCATGCTTTTGCATGATTTGGTATGTAGATTCAAGGTTATGCATGGCTACGACCCTTTCTTATGGTTTCTTATCATAATTTTCTGCACACTTATAGTTTATAGATGTAGTTAGATCATATCTCTATAAGGGTAAACTTAAAATAACAACCTTTATACTAAAAAAATTATATATGCCATTACTTAGTAGTTTATGGTTTTTAGACGCAAAAGCCATTTGAGAAAAACTTTTCCTACCCATTATTAATCCATATTCTCAATATAGTCATTGAATTTGCACGCGCACATAATACGAAGGAGAAGACAGTAATGTGGCAGAAGGAGAAGACAGTAATGTGGCAGAAGAAGAAAAAAATGACATTCCTTGTTCTCTGTTTCAGCATCAATCTTCTGATATGAACTAATGATGGCTTTCACATAGGCTTTTCCCTTTAGAGATTTCTTAGTGTCCAATGGAAAGCATACATCAGATTTGTGCAGGTCAGGTTCTTCTATGACTTTCAAGAGTCTCAACTGATTCTGTAAATTACACCCTAGTTGGGTGATACTTTTACCACTTCTCACTGCAGGTGCGCTCTCTAATATCCATTTTGAATGTAATATTATAGATATCCATGCCTGTTTATGTCAAAATTACTTATATTGTCAATGTTTGATTGTCTAGTTGTTGGTGATGCGTCCATATCAGGGACAGAGGCCACTCCCGTTCCTCCAGGTATGTTTATATATTATATAGGGCATGTATATTGATTTAGAATGCTATATCATAAATATACACACATTCCTTTTGCTCTTAGTCGTCCAACTCATTATCATGGGCTGCTTGATGAGATTAGATTTGCGCCTGATGATCTACAAGAGCTTGTTCACTCCCTGTCATATGTGTAAGCAGCGCTATATGCGAGTTTACCTTGTTAGTATGTATGTACTGAAATTAATTAATATTATTCAAATTTTGATACATGTAGATACCAGAGGAGCACATCTTCTATCTCTGTAGGTAAGGCTTTGAATTTGTTGATTTTGGTATTTCTTGTCAATTTTATAGACCAGTATGTGCAAAATATAATGTTCTGACAGTTGCTAGGGGGAAGGCAGCATTCGAGGCTGCTGACCCCAGTCCTGGACGCCGCACACGGACGGCACCACGGAGGTTGGGAGAGAGGCCGAGGACTGGGCTCTAGCAGGGCCCATATGAGGTTGGACTCCACCCCGGTGGTTACTTCCTCCGTCTCCAGTGAGCGACGTATCCAGCAGGAACTGGAGAGCTTGAAGGCCACCGTTCAGGAGTTGAATGAGATGCTGGTATGTATACTACTTAATAGTAAAATATAATGTCATATTATAGATATCAACATATCCAATATCAGTACATAGCCTGAGCTTATTTGGTTGTAGACTTATGTTTTATTAATCATACATGTACATATCTAATTAAAATAAACTACAGTTTTCCAAACTAGATATCCAAATAGGGTTTCGAAATAACTCGATAATGATAAGAATTCGAATGTGGGTGTAGGAGCGGGTGGTTGAGTAGGCCCAGGCCTTGGACTCCACCCCGGCGGTTACTTCCTCCGTCTCCAGTGACCGGCATGTCCATCATGAACTGGATAGCTTGAGGGCCAGCGTTCAGGAGTTGAAGGAGATGCTGGTATGTATACTACTTCATAGTAAAATATCATTTCATATTATATACATATCAACATATCTATAATTAGTACGTAGCTTGAGCTTCTTTGGTTTTAGACTTAAGTTTGATTAATCATACATACATATGTAATTGAAATAAACAACGCTTTTCCAAACTAGATATCCAAACAGGGTTTCGAAATAACTTAATAATGATACGAATTCGAATAATAAACAGTTCTTACACGCTTCTTACACACGTTATATCCAGACGCGACAGGGTAGATCGGCCGAGCCTCCATACGCATCTCCTTCGGCTGCGGCTCCGCAAGCCACTACATCGGCTGCGGTTCCGCAGACAGCTCCTGTAGCTCCACCGCCCACTCAGACTCCCGCAGCCGCGGCTTCGCAAGCGACTACCTCGACGGCGGCTGCGCAGACCACATCGCCGGCTCCACATGCCGCTCAGACTCCCGCTCGCGACGAATTGCAGAGTTTATTGACCGAGGAGCAGGCGCGCGTTATTCTATCATTATTCAGAGGTGGAGCTGGACCGAGCTAGGGTAGATTTTTGGTTCTTTTTTTTTGAAACATGTATTTATTTATATCATACACATTGTACTACATTTTGAAACGATATTGATATTGGTTTGTATTTATATCATATTCAGTTTTTGTGTTTCTTTTGTATATTATATATATGCGTGAGATGTGATTATGAATACCACAATATATGATTTGATTGATGTATATATTATTGTGCACAGGGCGGGAAAAAATCAAGCAGCCCATTTTTGAAAAAAAATTACAGACAGTATGTACCTACGGATTAATCCGTAGGCACACATGTTACCCCTACGGATATGTCCGTAGGGGCAAAATATCAGCAGTAACTGATATTTCCCCCAGATCTCAGTGCCAGGGGGTTGGGAAAGCCCCTATGGATATATCCGTAGGGGCCACTGACTCTCCCCTACGGCGTTATCCGTAGGGGCAAAATATCAGGAATCCTGAATTTGTGCCCCTACGGAAACGTACCTACGCATATATCCGTAGGGGGTAGTACATGCCCCTACGGGTATATCCGTAGGGCCAAGTAATTTATTAAAATAAACCGTAAATAATATAAAATCTTATACCCTACGGCTTAATCCGTAGGGGCAACAGGACCTACACATATATCCGTAGGGGCAAAAATTTAACCGTAGGGGCAAGTTCAGGCCCTCAACTTGCACCTGCGGCCTTTGCACCTACGGGGTATTTTTTCGCCCCTACGTATATATCCGTAGGGGCAGTGGGTTGCCCCTACGGATAAATCCGTAGGGGCAACCCTTCTTTGTAGTAGTGTGTGTGCATTATTGGATAGAGGAAGCCACAAATTTTCCTACAGGCCATGCTTTTTTTTTCCTTCATTACTTGCTGATTCTCACTTGGAGAAAGCTTAGCCATTTCTTTAGTTACTCATGCCATTGTTTCCTTACCTCCTTCTTCATTTTCGATAGTTGCACTTTGAACATTTGATGAGAGAAAATAGATAGTGAGACATTCCTACACCTCCACTCTCCATTGCTAGCAACCTTGGAGCGTCGGTTGCCTCGCTTGGCGAAGCAGGTGCTTGCGTCGTTTCCCTCGGGTGGATCACCGCAGATGGAGGAAGACCAGCAACCAAATTCGATCCGTGACTTCATGGAGCTTATGAGATGGTAGAAGACCGAAAGACTTGGTTCATTAGGTATAGCCATTCTAAACTCCTTTTAGTATTGCTAGTTTAGGGTTAATGGTCGATCCGTATCGGGTTGTGGTAGCGCCAGTTCTTTTATAAATTTTTGTTCCGCAATTGGCCACGGATTGATGGCCGAGGTGCTACCGTAACCCAACAGATATGATATTTCGTGTCCATCAAGAGTTTTCACAGTTCTGAGTTATGAGTATACCCGACTTGAGAAGTTGGCTGACCCATCCGCGGGTACATGGTGGGCTTGGTAAGGTACCCCGAGGCAAAAAGATTATGGAGTAGACGATGAGCCTGGCAGGGGATATGCTACCTACCGGTGATAGTTTTGACCCGGAGGTTATCCGGAGGATAGCGGACGGAGTCGTGAGATGGATATGAGGGTCGATCTGAGGATGCGGTGCCTAAGATATGAGGATTTACGTGTCGATACTGGACACGGGTTTCATGATGTTTCAATTGTCGAAGTTGGACACTCAGGTTCCATGATGTTGATGTGTCGTTGATGGACACACGATGGTTGATATTCACATACATACAGGCATATGATTTAGACGGTTGGATTTTACAAGTTGTTATTGGCATTGACTCTATTGTTGATACACATGCATACATGGTCACCCTAGATACCATAGTATTACTTTCATGTTACAGTATGACCTAGGGATCGTTATTTATTCGATTTCTACTTGCTGATATTTTCTACTCATGAGTTGGCAACTCACCCTCGTTGTGCCACAGTTTTCTTACAGGTTCGACCGCTTGGATCAATAGCGGTATCACTGGCACACGGCTCCTTTCAGGGTGTTTTGCTTTGGTAGGTGGGACACACATTGGATCGTGACCACTCTTGTACCTTTTATTTCTATTGTATCTAGATAAACTTCATCAATCAGAAACTAGACTTTGTATATTTGCAGACCTAGACACAGACTTGTATATTTGCGAGACTTAGAGCGTTAGGTGTATGTCCGGTATTTGAGCTGATGATGTCTTGCTTTATTTACTTATTCTTTCTGTGTTTGATCTTCGCCGTAGAGCGTCGTATATATTCTTATTACGTGGTTGTGATTCCGCCAATTGGCGAAGAGCTAGCTCCCGCTTGGGGATGCCATTTATTGCATATATGTGGTTTTGGATCAAAATAAACATGGGAGGTGATGCCCAAATTTTTAAAAGACGATTTTCAACTATAGTATATTATCCACTTATATTTTCACATATCATTAATTATGCATTTAAAGAAGAACTTGATTTTATTATACCTTTATTTCAAAACTGCACCTCCACTATTTTCTGCAAAAAGGTTTAGATTTCTAGGTTTGTCTTACTTGAATTAAGTTACGCCTTTAGAAGTTGCAAGATTTAAGTTCCGGTCACGTGCCAAATTCTGGGTCATGACAGACTTACTCTAGACATGTATGTGACACACAATGAAAATGAGAGAATTCCATTCCAGTTTGGCCGGTCAAAACCAAAAATTTGCCGATTCTGCCTTTTTACTATTCACTTCTGGGCTTCGTTTTCACCCAGTGTCTTAGGTTTTGTAATTTGCTATTTTTGGACTTATTTGATTTCCCAAGATTTCACTTAGTGTTGTCTTTTGCTTTGGGGGCAACTTGGAAAGTTTCAAAACTTGAAATTTCGCATCGTTGATATCTGTGATGTGGTGTATGTGTTTTTCAAGCGTCGTCTATTTGCTATATGTCATTTAGACGGGGTTGCACATACTTACTTATACTGCTGTGATGTTGTCACGACCCAATTTAGGAACGCAACTGGCACTTAAATCACGCAACGTCTAAAGGAGTTCGTAATTCAAGTAAGACGAAGACCCAGAAATCCAAACCGTGAAATGAAGTAGAGTGGTAAAACATTTGTTTTCAAAAAATCAACCATTTTAAAACCTTAAGTTGTTACTAAAATTTTCGGCAGCATATCCTTTGTAAAAACTGATCCGAAAACGGATACAAAACATGATATATAAAAACGGCATCCCCAATTGGGAGCAGACTCATGCCAATAGGCAGAACCCAACCACAACAGATATATGACGCCAAAGGCGAAGATATAAGCAAAAATGAAAAAAAAACATCATGACATAATACAAAAGTCGGCTCACACGAGCACAACACCTAAAGGCACATATAGTACAAATATCGAATCTCTCAGTCTCGTCTCTAAGTCAATACATACATATGGTTGATGGAGAGTACTAGATACAAGGATAAGAGTACAAAAAGAAGCACATGAATACTCGCCACCTACCTACAAAATATGTCAAGCCCAAAAGTAGCAGTATCCGGAGAATAGAAGAAGTAGAGTGCCCCGCTGTGATTATACTGAGGATCAGTCCTACAAGACACTGTGGCACAACGGGGGTGAATTGCCAGCTCGTGAGTAGTAAGTAACATCATACGTGTAATCACAAGCATGCACGAAACAGTGACAATTTCTAATATGAGGTTATGATGGCATATGTATAACAGTGTGAATGCAACATAATCACGAGCATGGTACAACATCAGGATGCAACAACTATATGATCATGGCATGTCATAATCAATCCTGAATGTGAAATAAAACAGCGATACCATCAATAAATCATCATAAAAACCGGTGTCCAGCAACGACACCGAAATCCCAATATCTCAGGCGCCGTCACTCTGATCAGCCCTTATATCCATCTCATCATATAACCCCGAAAGGTATCCTCCAGATATCCGCCGAGTTTCCATACAGTCACCGGTAGGTAATGCTCTCCTACTGGGATCAACGCCTTTCTATACGATCTTCTTGCCGCAGAGTTCCATACCGTGCCCACCATATACCCGCAGATGGTTCTTCCTCACTCCTAGAATCGGGTATACTCATCACTCAGAACCGAGAACACCCATGGCGGACATCAAATATCATGTAATGAAAACCGCAAATCTCATGAAACATCATATGAGAACATGGTACTAATAGCAATGTATGTATGATACAGACATGTTATGTATTAGTACAATAACGAGATCATAACTACCAATTAAGAATGTAATATAATGTAGTTATTCATGGCAATTTCTATAGTGTGTGTATCATGGCAATTACCAACGGTTTGTGTGGGCATATGAATCAATGCTTGTGCGACATGAACCATTGGTAATGGTACATTGTCCTATTGAGGATATGTCAATGCATAATAGGTAATGGTATGCACACTATGATACTCATGCACAATCACAAATGTATAAGCATGCAGTATAAAGTTTGTAACTAGAATCTCGCCATCGACACTTTGTTGGGTTACACTAACGCCCTAGATTTCATCCGTGGCCATTTGCGGAACAAAATTTTTTCTACCAAAGTAAAAGCGGCGCTAGAATAACCTATTAAACTAGATCTAACCATAAACCTAACTAGCTAAACTAGGAGAGCTATCTACTATGATAAGAAAGCCTCACCGAATGATCCGTGTCCTTCGGTCTTCTTTCTTCATCATGTGCTCCTAGTGGCCACCTTGAACAAGCTTGATCTTCACTTCTTGCTCCATCGGTTCTCCGCGAACGATCTTGCTCTCCGGTCCTCCTTTTTCGTAGATGATCCACCCGAGGGATGTGATCCATGGCTCTAGCTCCTAGCTAAGCGTCAATAGGAGCAACTAGAGAACTTGGGATGCTAATCCAAGAACTTTAGGATGTAGTGTGAAGTTCTAGGTGTTTTATTATCTCTATCTTGCCTCCTCTCTTGTTTCTCAACACTTGAGAGTGTATAGAGGAGGAAGATGATGAAGGTGGGAGACTCAAGAGAAGGAGAGGAGAGTGAATCAAAATGATGAGCTCAAGAGAAATGAGGCAACCATGTGATAGAAAATAACTCACATTGGTTTTGTATATCAATATCCAATAATAAAATATCTCAACCATGCCTTAATAATTGCCAGAAATGAATAAAGAACTCATTTGTCAACTATTGAGGCATGGTTCTCACCATACCCCCTATACCATCACTTTACACCTCATGTCCATTAAATAGATAAATGGAAAATAAACTAATGAGGTGTCCACCTTCTAGAATGTTATCCGTAAGAAAATACGGATTACAGTTTACTGTATATACATACCTGCATTCGGATAAAAACACGAATGCTCAAAGAGATAGAATAACACGAAGAACATAATACTAGAATATATATATATATATCAAAATACATATATGTAAATTATTAAATCAATACCCGATTTAATAATCCGGCTCAATCCCGAGCTGGCTAGTATTACCAACAATCCGATCGAAAGTCCGGGTACACAGTACATCAATCGATCAGAACACTGCACGTATCCAATACGGCTATTACATCATTCGCCTGAACCATGGAAACCCACTTTGTGGGACTCTAAAGACTCGACGGTATGCTAGCAGTGAGTTACTGGATAAATCCATAACCACAAGCACCTCAGCGTCACTAGCTGTATGTAACAGCTAGCCGTGTACCTGTCGAAAAGAAAGGCCGACGAGTAAACTCATTCGGATCCTTACTGAGCCTATCTGTGACAATCTCCCTATAGTCCGGTCTCTTCGTCAGAGAGTATCGCATACCGGGTCTAGTGGTGGTAAACGTCAGACCCTAATAACTTGATAATTCGTGCTGATTTGGCTTAGGACCAATCCGGGAAACTACTAATCAGCCTATCAGTAAATCCCAACTGCCTTGGCCAAGGTCTTATGGTCCTGACCAATCAAACACAATGTGATTTTGACTCCCTATACCGGGAGAGACGAATCCCTGACTATCGCTCACTGCCTCCAAGTGGCTTGGGAGTGTACCCAATCAAAACCTATTTGCACGAATCAGTAAAGCCGTGGCAGGGTAGTGATCAAAGCACAGTAGGAACTCACATGCGACAAATGACGATCTCAGGTCTAAAGACTAACCTGTACTCATGTCAGCTGAGAACTTCCATCTGACGATAGGTATAGTCCCATCTAGAAGTTCTTAGAGAGTCCGTCCGGTGTACTCACACCCATTGAGCACCTGTATACGATCTTAGATGCAAAAGACCAATGGTTACGGGACTATACCATCACCCCTCTTCAGGATCTAGAAACGTATACACTAGTCTACTCCGGAATATCGATGCCCAGTCTCGATACTCCCACGACTAGGGACCATTTAAGGATGTGCGTACCGACTGAAAGTCGACCTTAGCACCACCATGAGGTTCTACTAGCATCAAGCATGCCAAATTCGAATTTTATTAGGTTCTATGCTAGACTAACAAGATCTTTACTAGATCATTAGGGTTTGCCTATGATGATGTGATGAACTAAAGAGAAGAAAAGAGCATACAACCTTTGTAGTTCGAGTCATTCTTTTCAATACCTCCGGGTTGTGGTCCACGCGACTCCACTAGGATCCTCTTCAAGATGAAAGAACCTCTTTCGTGATCTTCACGTCAAAGGCGATCCACCCGAAGTCCACAAGCTCAAGCTAACCCTTCACTAATCTCATTAGTGAAGACAACACTCCACATCAAATTGCTAATCTAATGTATGATGGTGAAGTAGGGGTTTAATTTGCTCACTATGGTTTTCATATGTTCAATGATTCACATTATATGCGAGGGTTTGAACTTGGAAGTGAGGTGAAGAGAATTATAGAGAGCAAGAGGAAG
Source organism: Agapanthus africanus (assembly GCA_030015575.1). Classification (NCBI taxonomy): domain Eukaryota; kingdom Viridiplantae; phylum Streptophyta; class Magnoliopsida; order Asparagales; family Amaryllidaceae; genus Agapanthus; species Agapanthus africanus. The sequence continues at coordinate 520,823,454 of CM057342.1, forward strand.
CAAGAGCTCAAGAAAATTTCTAAGGCATGAAGAATGAAAAATGATGAGAGTAAAACTCAAATGGCTCTCTATTTCCTCACTTATTCAAGCATGGAATAAATTGCAATTCTAAATTGCAACCATGCTCGAATAGTGAGTCAAGAACAATATAATATGATAAAAACCCATGCCTTGCCCATTCCATAAATATCTCCACAATTTACACCTCATTCTGTATCTTCTAAAAAATAGAAAATATATGCCATGCTTCATATAATATATATATATGTACATATATCAAATATACATATATTAATATATATTTAGAAACATAATTAGTGAGCTAATAATATTAGTCAAGATATAATTATATCATATATAATATATATCACATTATTAAATCAACACTTGATTTAATAATCCGGTTATATCTCATATAACCGACTAATATCATTAATCGGTATATCACATTATCAAACCAACACTTGATTCGAAAAATCCGGTTATATCACATATAACCTGACCGATATCAGATAACTGACAGATTATAATACGGTATCACATACTCATATTTAATCAGGCCCACGCACAAATCAACAAATGTGCCCTACATCGTTTCGCTCGAACAAGAAAACTTCTGTATGGGACTCTAAAGACTCGTCACTACGCCAATAGTACGTGATGATCACATCAATCACATACAAGCCATCAGCGGTTCTAGCTGGACGTAACGGCTACCCGGGTATTCAGCGATATGAATATCAACAAGAAAGCTCGTCATACTCTCCATGAAGCCTATCAGAAACACTACCGTACAGTCCAGTCTGTTCGTCTGATATGTCGCATATCGTGTCTAGGGGTGGTAAACGTCAGACCCCGGTAACATGATAAGTCCTGCCGATGTCTGGCCTATAACGGTTCGAGAAACTACTGATAACACTTATCAGTAAATCTCGGCAGCAGCCCTAGCTAGGGACTTCAAGTTATAGCCAATCGAGCATAGTGCAACATAAACCCCCAATACCGGGAGAGACGAAACCCCTCCTGTCGGTCATTGCTTCCATGTGAGTCGGGACTGTACCCAAAATCCAGCTGTTTGCACAACTCCTTTGAGCCGTGGTAGGGAGGAAATCAAAGCAAAGTGGGAGCCAAACAAGACTTTATGACGATCTCGGGTCTACAGACTAACCTGTACTAGTGTCACCAAAGGACTGCTATCTGACGATAGGTATACTACCATATAGGAGTCCTCAGCGAGTCATGTTCGGTTTACCCATTCTCTAATGAGCATCTATGTACAATCTTTGATGTCACACACCAATGGATGTGGGATCAACCATCGCCCTCTAAGGGACAAGAAACGTACACACTAGTCTACACTGGAATATCGATGCTCAGGTCTCGATATTCCCACGACAAGGAACTGATTAAAGGATGTACTTTTGGACCACCCTGGCCCACTAGTATGATCTCATCATAATCCTGGAAGTCAAGTACATATCCTAAGGGCTTTACCAACATGTGAGAGAAAGACATCAAAGAATATCAGTCAACATATTAAGATAAAGAGTAACCGATAGCATACTTGTTAGTTGATGTTGCACACCTTCACAACACTTGTGAGGAGACGGAAGTGGCAAACGAAAAAATTCTTGCATGCAAAACCCTCATCAATCCAAGATCATGTGCTTAAACCTTAACTAGCAAACCCTATCTAGAGTTCTTAACTATTATGAAAGGGTTATACCTAATGAACCGGTCCTTCGGGTCTCCTTTTGGATGCAACTCCTAGGATCTTTGGATGCTTGCAATGTCCTCGATCTCCGGTCACCTCAAGGCATAGATGATACACCCGAGAGCTAAGGAACAAGCTTCAAACTCTTCTCAAGAGTTAACTAAGAGATCATGTGTGCTAGAAATGATCACTTAGATGATATAGAGATCATGTAGTGGATTATTATGTTTCTTGAGCTTTTGATTCACAACACACGTGAAGGATAAAGCTACGAGGAGGAAGATGGAGATAATGAGGAGAGAGAATGTGAGAGTGATGAATGAAAAAATCAAGCATGGAAAAATGATATGGCTCAAATGAAAATAATTGAAGCTTGCAATATTTTTCTGAAAAATAATGCACCATGATTCAATAGTAACCCCAAATTAATATAAAATGATATAAGCCATTCCTTTATCCATGCTTTGACTCTCTCTAAATTCCACCTCATAATTTCCATTTTCACAAAATGAAAACCATTTATGAGGTGTCCCCTTCTAGAAGGTATTCTTATACAATTACAAGAATACCCCTCACCATATACCGTATAAGTATACCTGTATCCGAATTCCGAAAAATACGAATACAAATAATCCAATAATATATTACCGGTATTCGGCTTAAACCAAAGCGAAACAGTATTATTCTTCCGATCATTATTCCTGAATCCATTACAGGAACATGATCGAAACCCTGCCATAACAACTTACGGCCTCTAAATCTTTTTCCTGAACCAGGGAACCGTCTGTGTGGGACTCTAAAGTCTCGACAGTACGCTGGCAGTGGGTTTAACCAAAAGCACGTCAGCGGCACTAGCTGTGCGTAACGGCTACCCGGGTACGTGATGAAAAAGTTGCCGACGAGCGAATTCATCCCAACCCTAACGAGCCTGTAAGCAACACTTACCGTACAGTCCGGTCTCTTCGTCAGATCCGTCGTATATGAAGTCTAGGGGTGGTAAATGTCAGACCCCAGTAACTTTATAAGTCATGCTGATTTATGGCCCATAACGGTTTGAGAAACTACCGATAACTCTTATCAGTAAATCTCGACAACCCTGGCCAGGTATTTGCTGTTATGGCCGATCAAGTATAGCGCGACATCAACTCCCTATACCGGGAGAGAAGACACCCCTCCTATCGCTCACTGCCTCCATATGATTCGGGACTATATCCAAAATCCACCTGTTTTCACGACTCAGTAGAGCCGTGGTAGGGAGGAAATCAAAGCACAGTGGGAATCACACAAGACACTATGACGATCTCGGGTCTACAGACTAACCTGTACAAGTGTCACCAGAGAACTGCTATCTGACAATAGGTATATATACTATCTAGGAGTTCTCGGCGAGTCCTGTTCGGTGTACCCATTCTCCAATGAGCACCTGTGTACAATCTTTGATGTCAAACACCAATGTTTATGGGATCAACCGTCGCCCCCAGGGTCAAGAAACGTACACCCTAGTCTACTCTAGTAATATCGATGCTCTGTCTCGATATACCCTCGACTAGGAACAATTAAAGGATATGCTTATAGACTGCCCAGGCCCCACTAGTATGATCTACATCACAATCCTGGCAGTCAAGCATAATCTTAAGGGCTTCATCGACATGTATATAAAGATATGAAGTACAACACATCACACGTTAAGATGAAGATAAACCAGATAGCATACTATCATTTTGAGCAAAGATTGTTTTTGTATATATACATGCCTAGCATCCTATACAATACAGGCCTCTAGAGCATACATATCAAACAATACTATCATGTCGAGCAAGAAAGTTCTCTATATATATGTCCAAGAATCCACTATAATATACATCACATGTACAATAATGGCCTCTAGGGCATACATATTCCTAACAATCTCCCACTTGAACTAAGGCCATGTGTTGTAGTATCTCATACCCAACATCCCAAAAAGTCTCTAAAACTGTATCTGGGGGAGGGCCTTCATAAGTGGATCCGCTATGTTGTCCTTCGTATTAACTCTCCTGACCTCGATCTCCTAGTGATCTACTATCTCCCTGATCAGGTGATACCGCCTCAGAATATGTCGGGATCTTTGATAGGACCTCGGTTCCTTAGCCAAAGCCACATCTCCATTGTTATCATAATACACAGGTATTGGATGCTCAATAGATGCAACCACACCAAGCTCAGCAATGAACTTCTTCATCAAGACAGCTTCTTTGGCAACATCGTTGGCAGCGATATAATCAGCCTCCATCGTCGAGTCTGCTACGGTGTCTTTCTTGGAACTCTTCCAACACACCGCCCCTCCGTTGAGGGTAAAGACAAAAACCTGAGACCGACTTACTGTAGTCCTTATCATTCTGGAATCTCGAATCGGTGAAGGACTCCACCTAGAGTTCACCGTTACCATACACCAAGAACATTTCTTTAGTCCTTCTCAAGTACTTAAGAATGTTCTTCACAACTTTCCAGTGGTCTTCCCCAGGATCTGATTGATACCTACTCACTACACCTAGTGAGTAAGCTACATCTGGTCTGGTACATAACATCGCATACATGATAGAGCCTACTGCCAAAGCATAGGGTATCCCTTGCATGCGAGTCCTCTCAAAATCAGTCTTGGGAGACATCTCTTTGGAGAGAGTGATTCCTGAACAGGCAGGTACATTACCTCGCTTGGAATCTTCAATACTAAACCTATTTAGTATGGTGTCTATGTACCTGGATTGGGACAATCCCAACATCCGTTTAGATCTATCTCTATTGATCTTTATCCCCAGGATGTAGGAGGCATCACGAAGATATTTCTTGGAGAACTTGAGTGATAAGAATAGCTTGACCGAGTGTAGCATAAGAACATCGTTTCTTATCAAGAATATGTCATCCACGTACAATACGAGGAAGACCACCTTACTCTCTACTGCCTTCTTATATATACAAGGTTCATCTATATTTTTGATGAAGTCAAACTCTTTGATAGCTTCATCAAAACAAATGTTCCAGCTCCGTGATGCCTTTTTTAACCCATAGATGGATTTAAGCAGCTTGCACACCTTTCCACTGCTCGCACTGTTTGCGAAGCCCTCTGACTGTGTCATGTACACGCTCTCTTCTAAATCACCATTTAGAAAAGCGGTTTTGACGTCCATCTGCCAGATTTCATAGTCATGGTATACAGCAATGGCAAATAGGATCCTGATGGACTTAAACATAGCGACAGGAGAAAAGGTTTCATCATAGTTGAAAACCTTTTGCTACAAGTCTAGTTTTGAAAGTCTCAACTTTTCCATCTACACCAATCTTCTTTTTTGAAGATCCACTTGCCCCCAATGGGTTTTACCCCTTCAGGTGCAATATCCAAAGTCCATACTTTGTTGGTGTACATGGATTCCATCTCGGATCACATAGAATCCAGCCATTTAACAGAGTCTCCACTTGTGATAGCCTGCTCGAAACAAGTCAGGTCATCATCTTCCATGATGCAATCATCTCTCCTACCGTCTATGAGAAAACCGTAGTATCTCTCAGGTGGGTGAGAAACCCTACTATATCTGTGGAGTGGCTGGGGTTCATTGGGTACTATTGGATCCTCCGGTTCCACCAAATCGTCAGTTGTAGTCTGTGTTGCTGGAACTTCTTCCAGTTCTACCTCATTGCCAATAATTTCTTTAACAAGAAATCCCTTTTCTAAAAAGGTGGCATGTCGAGAAACAAACACCTTTTGCTTCTCGGAGTGGTAGAAGATATACCTTCGCGAATGTTTGGGATATCCTATAAATTTGCATAGAACGGACCTTGCATCGAGCTTGTCCGGATTTTGTGTTTTCACATAGGCCGGACAACCCCATATCTGAATAAAATTAAGATATGGCCTCATCCCATTCCATATCTCATATGGAGTGGTAGGCACTAATTTGGTCGGAACTCTATTCAATAGGTATGCAGCTGTCTTAAGAACATAACCCTAAAAAGAAATAGGCAACTCAGCAGTACTCATCATAGAGCGCAGCATATATAATAGGGTGCGATTCCTCCGCTCCGATACACCATTGTGCTGTGGTGTATACGAAGGAGTAAGCTGAGAGAGAATCCCATTCCCTTTTAGACAGTCTCGGAATTCCCCGCTCAAGTATTCACCTCCCCGATCAGATCGTAGGATTTTGATACTTTTTCCCATCTGGTTTTCAACTTCGCACTTATATTCCTTGAATTTCACAAAAGCATCAAACTTGTGTTTCAAGAAGAACATATGTCCGAACCTTGAAAGATCATCGGTGAATGTAATAAAGTACGAAAAACCATTCCTGGCATGATTAGACATAGGACCACATACATCATTATGTATCAGTCCCAAGAGTTCAGTAGCTCTTTCTCCGTGTCCAGTAAACGGAGTTTTGGTCATCTTGCCTTTGAGACATGACAGGAAAGTTTCATAAGATGAAAATTCGAACGAATTCAAATGTCCATCTTTATGCAACTTAGCCGGTCTTGTCGCATTGATATGACCCAGTCTACAGTGCCACAAGAAGGCTTCGTTCATTTCTCAACTTTTCCTCTTGTTTTTTTTTGTACGTTAAGAACCGTACTTTGATTAAGAACATATATACCGTTACATAACGTACCGGATCAAATCAACACTTGATTTTGGAAAATGTTCATAACATTATCCTCTAATGTTAGATTATATCCTTCTTTTGTTTGCAAAGAAACCGATATAATGTTGTACATTATCTTTGGTACATAGTAACAGTCGTTCAGAATCAATATATTACTTGTTGGTAATACAAGGTGATAATCGCCAACCTCCTTGGCTGCAACAATTGCACCATTCCCCACTGTTAGGGATTTATCACCCTTTCCCAGTTCTCTATCTTTCTTTAGCCCATGTAACGGTATCGGGAGGGGAAGCAGAGGGGAAGAGCCTCCCCTCGCGCGCGCGCGATAATAAGGGATCCGTTATCCAATACCCGGGACGTAGAACAAATTGAGAAACAGTTCTTGGTAACGAACACGCTCGAAGAAGATGCATCAACATGCTTTTTCTTCTCACGGGTGGCATGGGAATCCTGATATACCCATATCCCTTGTTCAGACTTATGACAGTCATAAGATAGAGCGGGACCAACATTTCCTAGCCCAGTATAAAAGGAAGGTTCGGTCAATACATAGATTTTATTATCTTGATTAATGCATGACATTGGTTGCTGCCTAGAGAGAGAGAGAGAGAAGGAAACGCGTTAGCGTGCGCTCTTTGCAAGATTAGATTGGTTATTATCTTATCTAATCAGGATGGCTCCCACCGTTTTTATCAAATCTTCCTTAAAACCCTAAAAGGTAAGATTAGTCGGGATTAATTACTCCCTACAGTTTCACCAATCGTTCGGCCAGGCAGGTATCGGTACTCCGAGGGAGGTTCCCCGTGCTTTCGCACGGACCTAATAAAAATAAAGCTCGTTTTCCCAAAGGCATAACCCCATTGACACCTTTCTAGATACCTACTTGATCGGCTAATTGTAAAGTGCAAAATTCTCCTAGGCATATCTCTTACTTACAGTGGGTACCAGGATCCAACTATCACATAGAAGATATGCAATCTCTTTGCAAATTTCAATACTTGAAATTCCCGATAATAGATTTTACCCATAGCGTTCTATGACCTTGAAGGAGGCCAAACTACCTATAGGTCGCTAGTCAAGTTCAACCTGTTCATTTCTTGATTGAATTAGACCCACCCGCACGACCCTTGACGGAGGCCAAACAACGCCGTACGACAACCGTAATCCAATTGCATCTCATGCTAAAGATAAGTACTAATCAGCTACCGTACACTACGCATTGACGGAGGCCAAACTACCGTAGCACGAATACTAAAATAACACTTATCTAAAATGACGGAGGGCTACGCAGGTTTTAAGAAAACCATGAGCGTAATGAACTTGATATTGTTGTAGAATCCAATGTTTTTGAAAAGGAGTGTTTTTGAGGCTTTTGCTAGTTTTGCTAAAGAGGTCACTCCCGGTGAAGGGATCTCGGCTCTTTTCTCATCGAATGAGGTGCAGGATATTCATGAATACCACTATGCAAAGTAAGAACTAGAGAAGCAATCAAAAGAAAAAACTGAGTGGGTTGTAGCATTTGCTAGTTTCGCTAAAGAGGTCACTCCCAGTGAAGAGATCTCTGCTCTTTCCTTATCGAATGAGGCGCTGGATATCCATCATGGAATACCATTATGCAATGCAAAAACTAGAGATGCCCTTTTTGAAAATTTGATTCTACAACATCATTAGGTTTCTTTCTTTTCATTAATCACATTAATGAAGTCCCATCATTTAATGTTTCCTAAAAATTACAGAAAAATGAAAAGAAAATAGAACGTACGCTTATGCCATCCGCATTCGCCATGGGGCCCCATCATGCACCATTAGGTTACTTAACTACCGGCAGAGCGGGGGCTGGACTAGCACGGGTGCAAAACATAAGAAACATTTATTATATATCATATATATATCTTACATCCGTCTCACGCAGTTATATGATCAATATCATAGAATCAAGCTGTAGAAGCAACATATGAAATATTGGATATACTATGATGTCCGTGTTTTAAATTTATCCAATAATGTAAAACACGGATTCCACAGTCGTGATGAATAGACAAACCCACATCCCTAGACCTCTACGAGAGCGGCAAGTAACCCTGCCAATTCTAGAGTTAGGAGACCCGGTATCAACTCCTTGAGATGGTCTCCCACTGGACTATAGAACCCGGTTACTTGTGCTCCCTGCCTTGGGTCTATCCTAATGCAGAAAACTAAATAATATACAACGGTGGTGACATCATCCTCAAACCAGAAGTGCCTTAATAAAAGAATATTACATACTGATTTTACATGAATGAAAATAAAATTAAAAAAACCCATCTCACATAAAACCCCGGCTATTCATTCACGACGATCCAATAAATCATATCAACAACAACATATGATATCACATATCATCAATGTAAGCAAATAAGCGTATCCCTAAAACTTGTTGACATATAGCAACGAGATTAGGATACCCCACATATTACACTTACGGTCGCAAAAAGAAAACAGAAAACTACAATAATTAGAATCCACAATATTCTTAGACGTCATAAACCCGGAATATCTCATATTCCGGATTTCATGCCTAACTTATAAAACTTGCATTTTAGTCTCAAATTGAAAAATCTTTTCATTTCGTTGTCGGATAATTCAACAAGATTACCGACTTAGTGATCGTGTACAATACGCAATTGCGACGGAGTTGTGATCCGAATCAAAACTTCGTGGCAATCGATCAATTGAGACTAAACGGCTAGCTTTACAATATACTAACTAGTTTTCATAAAACTAATTAATCTGGATTCTAATAATTGTATCACACACATCACAAAGCTTGTAAAGTAACCGCAACATTAGAATTCCGCACGCAATTAGAAAACTTAACCAATTTTTCCAAGACATGAAAAATCGAGTGAGCTAAAGTTCCAAAACTGATCGTTCAAAGACAATCCGGGAGTCAAGACAAACTCGAAACCCGCCCGAATCTTCACGGACGCGAAGATCCCAAAATTAACTATCGAATTGGGGGCCTAGAGGGGGTACCCCACCCCCGAGGCCACCACGAGGTGGCCAGGGGGTGAGGCAGACCCGAAACTGCCTAAGGTGGGGCAGTTTTGGGTCCCCACCGCCAAGAACACCTTGTGGTTGACTTAAGGAGTGGGCCCAGCCGTTCGGTCCCCCACAGGGTGTTCCTGGGGTGCGCACGCTCCACCACGCGGCTTCTCGGTTCAAACCGTGAGCCCGCGGGGTACGCAAACAACTCAAAACATCATTTTGAAAACTGTTTTTATCGGCAGTTATTGCGTGACAAAAACGGCGGATTTCTAACGTCGCTACAAGCTACCCTAATGTTCTAGCTTGGCTCTGATACAATGAAAGTCGACTTTAGCACCACCATGAGGTTCTACTAGCATCAAGCATGCCAAATTCAAATTTTATTAGGTGCTAAGCTAGACTAACAAGATCTTTACTTGATTATTAGTGTTTGCCTATGATGATGTGATGAACTAAAGAGAAGAAAAAGAGCATACACAATTTGTAGTTCGAGTCCTTCTCTTCAATCGCTCCGGGTTGTGGTTTACGTGACTCCACCAGGCTCCTCTTCAAGATGAAAGAACCTTCTTCATGATCTTCGCGCCAAAGACGATCCACCCGAAGTCCACAAGCTCAACCTAACCCTTCACTAATCTCATTAGTGAAGGCAACACTCCACATCAAATTGCTAAAATAATGTATGATGGTGAAGTAAGGGTTTAATTTGCTCACTAGGGTTTTCACAAGTTCAATGATTCACATCACATGTGAGGGTTTGAACTTGGAAGTGAGGTGAAGAAAATTGTAGAGAGCAAGAGGAAGCAAGAGCTCAAGAAAATGGCTAAGGCATGAAGAATGAAAAATGATGAATGTAAAACTCTAATGGCTCTCTCTTTCCTCACTTATTCAAGCATGGAATAAATTGCAATTGTAAATTGCAACCATACTTGAATAGTGAGTCAAGACCAATATAATATGATAAAAACCAATGCCTTGCCCATTCCACAAATATCTCCACAATTTACACCTCATTTTGTATTTTCTAAAATATAGAAAATATATGCCATGCTTCTTACAATATATATATATATATATATATATATCAAATATACATATATTAATATATATTAAGAAACATAATTAATGAGCTAATAATATTAGTCATGATATAATTATATCATATATAATATATATCACAATATTAAATCAACACATGATTTAATAATCCGGTTACATCTCATATAACTGCCTAATATCATTAATCTGAATATCACATTATCAAACTAATACTTGATTCGATAATCCGGTTATATCACATATAACCTGACCGACATCAGATAACTGCTAGAATATAATACGGTATCACATACTCATATTTAATCAAGCCTACGCACATATCAACAAATGTGCCCTACTTCATTTCGCTCGAACTAGGAAACTTCTGTGTGAGACTCTAATGACTCATCAATACGCCAACAGTAGGTGATGATCACATCAATCACCTACAAGCCGTCAGCGGTACTAGCTGGACGTAACGGCTACCCGGGTATTGAGCGATATGAAGATCAACAAGAAAGCTCGTCCATACTCTCCATGAAGCCTATCTGTAACAATACCGTACAGTCCGGTCTCTTCGTATGATATGTCGCAGTCACGACCTGGAATAGCACGTGACTGGCACTTGAATCATATGAAGTCTATAGGACCCCATCTAATTCAAGTAAGCCAAAAGCCCAGAAATCTAAAACCATTTTAAGGAGTAAATAAAGAAAACTAGTTTTTAAGAAGTGAAAAAAACAAGTTTTTAAAACGAGGGTTTTAAAATAGGTAAGCCGAATATGCATTTTAAATCCTCCATATCTTTTCTAAAAATTTCGGCAAAGTTTCCTTTGTAAATACTGGCCCCGAACAGGGTACAACATGAATAATGTATATATGCACAATAAAAAGGCATCCCCAAGCGAGAGCTAGCTCTTCGTCAATCGACGGTCACAACCACGCATGCAGTATAATATACAACGCCAAAGGGCGAGGATCAAAACTCAAAAGAAAACTCAAATCAGCTTGAAAACCATAATACTACAACGCGCGAAGGTCGAAATAATACATAACTGGTTTTCCATGTCTGAAATAATATACAAGTTTGGTTGATGAAATTACTAGATACAACTGAATAAAATAATACAAGGGTGGTCACGATGCGAGTGAACCCACCTACCAATGCAATCACCCAGAAAGGAAGCGGTGTGCCAGAAAAGCCGCAATGAACCTGTACGGCAAAGCCTGCAAGAAACTGTGGCACAACGGGGGTGAGTTGCCAACTTGTGAATAGAAAACATCGTAGAGTAGAAATCGTATGCATGATATAATCCTAAGTCAATACAATCAGTAATAATATATCCTCAATATGAATAAGTCTGAAGCATGATAAGGTGGCAATGTAACATCTATACATGAGTGTAATGCCAAGTGATCATGCCAGAGCCTCAGGTAATAACATATCATAAATATGAGGTATGATCAATGTCGACTATATCATGAAGTCTGTGAATATGTGGATATCATCTAACAGTGTGATCAATATCATCAATGTCAATATATGTATGTGGGAATCGTCCACGTGTCACCCAATGACAATAAGCATCGTGCATGTAAATAACATAACATATGCATGGAAGTATGAGGATGTAAATCAACATGTGTCGCTCGCGACATATCAAATCATGGAACCTGAGTATCAAATATCGACACTCGAAAACATCATGAAACCTGTGCCTAGCAACGGCACATAAATCCTCATATATCGGGCTCCGTCAGTCTGGATCGGCCCATATCATCTCTCATGTCCGGTCGGTATCCTCCGGATATCCACCGAGCTCAAATACAATCACCGGTAGGTAGTAGTCCCTCTGCCAGGCTCACCGTCTGTATACACAGCATCCCTTTCTTGCCTCGGGGTACCATACCGGGCCCACCATGTACCCGCAATCGGCCTCACCGCCTCCTCGAATCGGGTTTCACATGTCGCTCTCAGCACCGAGAAAACACATGGTGGACGCACTGAAATATCATATCAAGGGTAACCGGGTTTTTTTAAAACAATTATATAATCTCTTTTGAAATATCCACGGTTCCCAAATCCAGAAATATCATGGAAACAACAAATCTCAATCGGTATAATCAAAAGCATGATGTATGCGACATGTAAAAGAAATGTAAGCATATCGGTATATCATGCAAAATAGAATAGTAATATGCACATATTTAGGGAAACTGATCTTTTAAAATGAATCAGTTTTAAAGAGTATCTTGCGGTTCCCAAATCTCCAAATCCAGCGAGAATCATCTATGTATGTGCGAATACGTATGTATGCACGTATGGGTGTATAATAGGTATGTACACAAGTATTCCATGCAAGGGATCATATCCTGAATGCAACAGTACTACAGTGTAGTGACATGGCAATTATCGATGATGAAGTGGGTAAGCCGGCAAGCAGGTGTACCTGGAACATGTGCATCATCGATAATGGTGCTGGTGTCCTAACAGCATGAGTTTAAAATAGCAATAACCTTTTACACATGCAATGCGATGCGAATAACAAGAATATGCAGGAATCGACTAATAAATGCAATAGTGACGCATCTGCATCAATATAAAAATGTCGTACATTTTGCCTTTTGAAATAAGACGAATCGGGGTTTCTACTAAAATAAGGGCTACTGTGTTTTTAAGAAAAGATGCGTCGTTTGAAAATATCCGTATAATCCTTTTGCCCGTCTTTGAAATACTCTCGATTCATTAGTTTTGAAATAGGTATGATATCGGCCTAGCCTAACACCTACAAGCAAAACTACAGCTCTAAATAGCAAGTCAATCAGGAGGTGTATCGAAACCACCAAAATCTGAGTCGATATATATATATATATACATATATATATGTAAATATAATAGTCGGTGATCCCGCCTCAAAGGTACCGTGTACGATACAATATCATAAGGCAACCTCGAGTTATGATTACGGACCTATCATCAAGATGAAGCTCGTACGATATCTCATCGTACGGCATCCTAAAAGCTGGGTACGGGTCAATATCACATTTTCTCTCATCAATTATCAGGTATCTTTATCATCATATCTCATGATCTGGGGTACTTATCTTAGTACAAATCGATACCATCTTGGTAATTATGAATGCGTGTGTGAAACGCACGTCCAAAGTCCCGCTAAAATCACATGTCGTATCCTAAATACGACTCACATCATATCACCGATCTCTTAGCACTATGCCGATTATCATCAACTCATCTCCAAACATCATACACTATCTTCGTCACCTAAGTATAACCATAATAAATAAGCATGTGTGTGCGTGTGGGTGTAACCTATTCTAGGGTTCGCAACTAGGAAACTATACTAGTTTACTTCTACGCCCTAATCTAACCATAGTACACCTAATCTCATCTCAAATATCTACGACACAGTATAAGCTATCATAAATAGTACATATACACTATACTAAATATCGAACTGCGGGGGTGCTATATGCCATCCACCCGACTTCCCCCGTATAAATAATCTACTAACCTTGTATCCTGCGTGTCGGTGTCGATGTCGCCTTCGTCTTCTTCATCGTATGGAATCCACATGATGGTACCTACATAGATAACATAATTGGAACGCGTATTAAAATCACATCGGGAATACCCAAAACGACACGCTAATGCCTATAGGTTAGAACCTATAGACTACGCTTTCAAAACCATCAAACGACCCTCGATCTCGTCGTACAAACATCAAGTGATCGAGGTAAAACACAATACGCAAATCCAGAATTTAAAATACGAGAAACGAAGCACGAATCCAAAACAGCAACTACAGAAAAGGGTCCCGGGTTTCACCCTAGGTCAAATTGGATAATTTTGCATATTCCAGGGGTCTATTTTATAGATGTAGGAGATACAGAACCAAAACGAACCAAAATGGTGGGACCCAGGCCGCAAATTGCTGCCAAACAGATTAAATCTACGGCCAGAAAGAGGAGATAGGGTCTGGGGTTTTAGGGTCTTCCAAACAGATTAAATCTATGGCCAGAAAGAGGAGATAGGGTCTGGGGTTTTAGGGTTAGCTTCCAGGGTGCCTGCACATCTCTATATGTTCACAAAAAAATTTTCAGAGTCTCGAGGTGATAGCAGATTCCATATAACCCTCAAAGAATCCTCAATTATTCCGATATCAGTTTCTAAATCCGTATTCCGGGTTTCTAGTTTCTAGTTTGAGTCTTAATTCTAGCACTAGGGAGTTTGTGTGGACTCTACTGAGTTCAATTTCACAACACAACTCTCAAATTCCCATAAACCCTAACTAGAATTTCCTAAGTCCACAAAACCACTCGATATCGGTTCTAATCTAACATGGGGGTATAAGTAATAGGAAAACTAAGCTTATGGTTCAGAAATTACCTTATTTGGCAACTCAAGAATTTTCTTGAGTTGCCTCAAGTGGCCAAAATCCTTGCTTTCTTGGTCCAATGTGCTTCCCTTGAACTTGTGCATCTTTTTTGTGAAATGGGAATAGGGTTTTGGGTTGTTTTTGGATGTGTTTTTGATGATTTGAGGAGGGGGGAGATGAGGCAGCAGCAGAAATAGAGGGAGAGGGAGAGAAATGAGTGAAGGCAATGAAGAGGAATGGCCAAGACTTGGGTCAAAGTAAACCCTCACCTTCTCTCTCTCACCCATACCTATAAATTTTATTCCCTTTTCTTTTTCTTTTTATTTTAATTCCCTTCTCACATCAATAGTAACCCCAAAATAACAAGCCATGCACCCAAAACATGTAGGAAAAAGCAACAAGTGTAGAAAAATGAAATGGTGCATGTTTTGCACAAAACAAGCTTAAACGCGATTGACAACTTTTAATCGCGATTAACACTAAATTAGTGTCAAACTAATCATAAAAACTTAAAATTTGCATAATTCACATAAAACACGCTCTTTTAGTAATTTCTATAATTTTCCAAATTTTTTCCCATTTATCGGTATTTAATTATACCGAAATATTAAAATGTTCATTAAAATTAATATTAAATTATAAAAATTCCCAAAAATAATATTTCATTTTTCTGAAATGTTACAATCTTCCCCCTTAATGAAATTCGGTCCCCGAATTTAAATTTAAACCCCCAAATTCTAAAACATTTCAATAAAAAGTCCAAGTCGTCGGGTCTCCGAAATCATCAATCCATAATACGCATCACAGCGCAATGCATGCGCTAGAACAAAGAGCAGATAACTCAAAATCAAAACTCCGTCAAGCATCCCGCAATCATCGGAGTCATGGTAAAGACACAAATGTCAAATCGAAAATAAAACCAATATGATATAAATCAGAAATATACATGTAGACATCAAATCTATACATGTAAATAGCTGAAGTAAATGCATGCCAAATCTGTCCAGGTACTGTCCTCTGACTAGTCCTGCTTAGTACGAAAACACATAGCAAATATCATAAAAACGTACTGGTCCATAAGTAATAAATCCCAAAAATGTATATAAGAATACCCTGTGCGTCTGGTGCGCACGGAAATCAAAATCCATATATATGCCATACATGTGCACAAAAACATCATCTAGGTGCAACTGTTGTGCATGAAACATCTGCCAAGGGCAATGGGCGTGCCTGACAGTAAAATCAGGTGCATCAGACATGCACGAAAAATCTCGATTTAGAGCATCTGGTGTGCGCCAAAATCATATCTCAAAACATGCGCTCATCACGCGCGAAAATCCAAATCAAGTGCATGGAGTGCAAGAAATCAACATCAATATCAGAATCAAATTGACGGTATACCATACGGCTCAATCCAAATCAGGTATACCGTGGTGTATAAGCTCAAAACCATGTGCATCAGCGTGCACAAATCAAATCAAACACTAAAAGTGCATGAAATCACAATCAATACCTCAAGCATAATAACCATGCGCAAAATATAAATACCCAGTAGGTGCAACCATGGTGCATGAGAACAGAAATCATGGAACTCAGCCATAAAGACCAAATCATGTGAACAGATCTCCCAAAAATACCGAAATCCAACGTGACGGATACGTGATAATTGAATCACAAAATCACAAATCATAAATACCATCGTCGATATATCCTCCTTCAAAGTCGAGAAGGTGTCGGTGTATCCAATGCTAGCAGCGCAAGATTCTACTTGCCTCTTGCTCACGGTCTGGCATCCTCTGTCTCTGGGTCCTTATCTTCTCTACGGATTACCTATCTCGCAATCCTTCGGCTCATCGGCCCTGTCAGGTGTGCTAACGGGGCGATTCCGTCCTGGCACTTCTCTGGTCATCTCTCGGTCAATCCTCAAGACCACTCGTAAAGCAGCAGTGTCCTGAAAGGAATCTATATACAACGCCTCTGCATGCGTATCACATCTCTGATGTCGACGGAGTGGAAAGTCATTTCATCAAGATCTCGTACGAACTCTTACTCCACTTTTCTCTGCTGTCGACTGCTTTGGACTCGTCTCATCATGGCTGCATGGACTGTGCTCTAACGGCTATACTCGTATCTGGAGTCTCCTAAAAATGCATCCCACTACATGGCATCCGGAAGATGTCGAACCTTTTGATCGATTCGTCAAAACCTTATAATCCCCCAAGAGCTCAATATCTTGGGCACAGTTTAATAGTATCGAGTACATACCACAGCGTCGGCGGTCTAACCGAACAAGGGCAAACCCAAGCCTCACTAATGGCGTCGCGGAACTGCCGCAAACCCTAAGGTTCAAAAACTTTCACACTGTCATTATGTTGAGTTAGGGTTTCATTCTTCTACAGGGTCCATAGAATCGCTTGCATGTCTTTCCAAATACTTTAAACTTGGAATATGGGTTTCTGACATTCGATCGCCTCCATCGACTACCAACGAACCTGCATGAAGTCGTCTCTAGCTGGAATCAATTAATCTAATGACCTCGCATCGGGGTAAGCGAACGAACCACATGTCCTAGTCGTTCATCCTTGAGTGACTAGTGACCTTCCATCATATTTATAAGTATATATTCATGCTGCAGTAGCTCCAACATCTGGGCGATATCTCGTCATTTGCAGCAACAAATGGCTCATTCGTCTGTACGCTGAACAGCGCCTCAATCATCGTGAATAAGCGATATATCAATGATCATCACATCCTGGCTGGCCTCTAGCAGTAGCCTGATCCTCTGGTGCCGATCAGCACATCTGGGAAATCTCGTAAGAGTGATCTGTCAAACGCTCATGGCGCGAAAACACAATAAAAAGACACCTCTCTATGCAATTGTACGTCTCTGGAATCACGCCCTGGTCAGTCATCGTCCATGACGAGCTCATGCTGACGCAACTCTAGCCGTAGCTCTCTCTGCCCGTGTAATCGTGCCGGCAAAATCTTAACTAGTACCGATGAGGAAAGATATAGGAATGAATATAATACTGTGCAAGGAAATGTACATCCTAAGGTCTCTTAAGCGGAGTAGCGTATCGTAAATATGCCGCGAAACATACGTACGGTACGTCACTCTACTCATGCTACCTACTCCATCAACCAAGGGTCATCCTACGCGACGAAAGTTCGGGTATAATACCCCCTCGACTAAGTTCCGTAAGGTCAAGCCTAAGTTCCGTAAGGTCAAGCCTAAGTTCCGTATATATATAAACGCTCTAGGCTCCACATAGTCAAACTTAGACTCGAACCAAGGTTAACCTAGCGCTCTGATACCAACTTTGTCATGACCCGAAATAGCATGTGACTGACACTTGAATCATATGAAGTCTATAGGACCCCATCTAATTCAAGTAAGCCAAAAGCCCAGAAATCTAAAACCATTTTAAGTAGTAAATAAAGAAAACTAGTTTTTAAGAAGTGATGAAAACAAGTTTTTAAAACGAGGGTTTTAAAATAGGTAATCCGAATATGGATTTTAAATCCTTCATATCTTTTCTAAAAATTTCGGCAAAGTTTCCTTTGTAAATACTGGCCCTGAACGGGGTAAAACATGAATAATATATATATGCACAATAAAAAGGCATCCACAAGCGGGAGCTAGCTCTTCGTCAATCGACGGTCACAACCACGCAAGTAGTATAATATACAACGCCAAAGGGCGAGGATCAAAACTCAAAGGAAAACTCAAATCTGTTTGAAAACCATAATACTACAACGCGCGACTCTAAGGTCGAAATAATATATAACTGGTTTTCTAAGTCTGAAACAATATACAAGTTTGGTTGATGGAATTACTATATACAACTCAATAAAATAATACAAGGGTGGTCACGATACGAGTGAACCCACCTACTAATGCAATCACCCAGAAAGGAAGCGGTGTGCCAGAAAAGCCGCAATGAACCTGTACGGCAAAGCTTGCAAGAAACTGTGGCACAACGGGGGTGAGTTGCCAACTCGTGAATAGAAAACATCACAGAGTAGAAATCATATGCATGACATAATCCTAGGTCAATACGATTAGTAATAATATATCCTCAATATGAATAAGTCTGAAGTATGATAAGGTGGCAATGTAACATCTATACATGAGTATAGTGCTAAGTGCTCGTGCCAGTGCCTCAGGTAATAACATATCATAAATATGAGGTATGATCAATGTCGACTATATCATGAAGTCTATGAATAAGTGGATATCGTCTAACAGAGTGATCAATATCATCAATGTCAATATATGTATGTGGAAATCGTCCACGTGTCACCCAATGACAATAAGCATCATGCATGTAAATATCATAACATATGCATGGAAGTATGAGGATGCAAATCAACATGTGTCGCTTGCGACATATCAAATCATGGAACCTGAGTATCAAGCATCGACACTCGAAAACATCATGAAACCTGTGCCTAGCATCGGCACGTAAATCCTCATATATCGGGCTCCGTCAGTCTGGATTGGCCCATATCATCTCTCAACTCCGGTCGGTATCCCCCGGATATCCGCCGAGCTCAAATACAATCACCGGTAGGTAGTAGTCCCTCTGCCAGGCTCACCGTCTGTATACACAGCATCCCTTTCTTGCCCCGGGGTACCATACCGAGCCCACCATGTACCCGCAATCGGCCTCACCGCCTCCTCGAATCGGGTTTCACATGTCGCTCTCAGCACCGAGAAAACACTTGGTGGACGCACGGAAATATCACATCAGGGTAATCGGGTTTTTTTAAAACAATTATATAATCTCTTTTGAAATATCCACGGTTCCCAAATCCAGAAATATCATGGAAACAATATATCACAATGCGTATAATCAAAAGCATGATGTATGCGACATGTAAAAGAAATGTAAGCATATCAGTATAACATGCAATATGGAATAGTAATATGCATATATTGAGGGAAACCGTTCTTTTAAAATGAATCAGTTTTAAAGAGTATCTTGCGGTTCCCAAATCTCTAAATCCAGCGAGAATCATCTATTTATGTGCGAATACGTATGTATACACGTATGGGTGTACAATAGGTATGTACACAAGTATACCATGCAAGGGATCATATCCTGAATGCAACAGTACTACAGTGTAGTGACATGGCAATTATCGATGATGAAGTGGGTGAGCCGGCAAGCAGGTGTACGTGGAACATGTGCATCGTCGATAATGGTGCTGGTGTCCTAACAGCATGAGTTTAATATAGCAATAACCATTTGCACATGCAATGCGATGCGAATAACAAGAATATGCAGGAATCGACTAATAAACGTAATAGTGACGCATCTGCATCAATATAAAAATGTCATACAGTTTGCCTTTTGAAATAAGACGAATCGGGTTTTTTACTAAAATAAGGGCTACGTTGTTTTTAAGAAAAGATGCGTCTTTTGAAAATATCCGTAGAATCTTTTTGCCCGTCTTTAAAATACTCCCGATTCGTTAGTTTTGAAATAGGTATGATATCGGCCTAGCCTAACACCAACAAGCAAAACTACAACTCTAACTAGCAAGTCAATCAGGAGGGGTATGGAAAGCACCTAAATCTGAGTCGATATATTTATATATATATATATATATGAAAATATAGTAGTCGGTAATCCCGCCTCGAAGTTACCGCGTACGATACAATATCATAAGGCATCCTCGAGTCATGAGTGCAGACCTATGATCAATATGATGCTCGTACGGTAACTCATCGTACGGTATCCCAAAAGCTGGGTACAGGTCAATATCATATTTCCTTTCATCAATTATCAGGTATCATTATCATCATATCTCATAACTGGGGGTACTGGTCTAAGTCTAGTACAAATCGATACCATCTAGGTAATTATGAATGAGTGTGTGAAACACACGTCCAAAGTCCCGCTAAAATCACTTGTCGTATCCTAAATACGAATCACATCATATCACCGATCTCATGGCACTATGCCCAATATCATCGACTCATCTCCAAACATCATACACTATCATCGTCACCTAAGTATAACCATAACAAATAAGCATGTGTGTGCATGTGGGTGTAACCTATTCTAGGGTTCGCAATTAGAAAACTATACTAGTTTACTTCTACGCCCTAATCTAACCATAGTACACCTAATCCCATCTCAAATATCCATGACAAACTATAAGCTGTCATAAATAGTACATATATACTATACCAAACATCGAACTGCGGGGGTGTTATACGCCATCCACCCGACTTCTCCCGTAGATATAATCTACTCACCTTGTATCCTTCGTGTCGGTGTCGATGTCGCCTTCGTCTTCTTCATCGTATGGAATCTACATGATGGTACCTACATAGATAATATAATCGGAACGCATATTAAAATCACATCGGGAATACCCAAAACGACACGCTAATGCCTATAGGTTAGAACCTATAGACTACGCTTTCAAAACCATCAAACGACCCTCGATCTCGTCGTACAAACGTCAAGTGATCGAGGTAAGACACAATATGCAAATCCAGAATTTAAAATACGAGAAACGAAACATGAATCCAAAACAACAACTACAGAAAAGGGTCCCAGATTTCATCCTAGGTCAAATTGGATAATTTTGCATATTCCAGGGGTCTATTTTATAGATGTGGGAGATACAGAACCAAAACGAACCAAAATGGTGGGACCCAGGGTGCAAATTGCGCCCAAACAGATTAAATCCGCGACCAGAAAGAGGAGATAGGGTCTGGGGTTTTGGGGTTAGCTTCCTGGGTGCCTGCACATCTCTATGTGTTCACAAATTTTTTTCAGAGTCTCGAGGTGATAGCAGATTGTATACAACCCTCACAGATTCCTCAATTCATCTGATATCGGTTTCTAAATCCATATTCCGGGTTTCTAGTTTCTGGTTTGAGTCTTAATTCTAGCATTAGGGGGTTTGTGTGGCCTCTACCGAGTTCAATTTCACAACACAACTCTCAAATTCCCATAAACCCTAACTAGAATTTCCTAAGTCCACAAAACGACTCGATATAGGTTCTAATCTAACATGGGGGTATAAGTAATGGGAAAACTAAGCTTAAGGTTCAGAAATTACCTTATTTGGCAACTCAAGAATTTTCTTGGGCCAATGTGGTTCCCTTGAACTTGTGCATCTTTTTTGTGAAATGGGAATAGGGTTTTGGGTTGTTTTTGGATGTGTTTGTGATGATTTGAGGAGGGGGGAGATGAGGCAGCAGCAGAAATAGAGGGAGAGGGAGAGAAATGAGTGAAGGCAATGAAGAGGAATGGCTAAGACTTGGGTCAAAGTGAACCCTCACCTTCTCTCTCTCACCCATACCTATAAATTTTATTCCCTTTTCTTTTTCTTTTTATTTTAATTCCCTTCTCACATCAATAGTAACCCCAAAATAACAAGCCATGCACCAAAAACATGTAGGAAAAAGCAACAAGTGTAGAAAAATGAAATGGTGCATGTTTTGCACAAAACAAGCTTAAACGCGATTAGCGACTTTTAATCGCGATTAGCACTAAATTAGTGTCAAACTAATCATAAAAACTTAAAATTTGCATAATTCACATAAAACACTCTTTTAGTAATTTCTATAATTTTCCAAATTTTTTCCCATTTATCGGTATTTAATTATACCGAAATATTAAAATATTCATTAAAATTAATATTAAATTATAAAAATTCCCAAAAATAATATTTTATTTTTATGAAATGTTACAGTCACATATCATGTCTAGGGGTGGTAAACATCAGACCCTAGTAACGTGATAAGTCATGCCGATGTCTAGCCTATAACAGTTCGAGAAACTACTGGTAACACTTAACAGTAAATCTCGGCAGCAGCCCTGGCCAGTGACTTCCAGTTATAGCCAATCGAGCATAGTGCAATATCAACCCCCAATACCGGGAGAGACGAAACCCATCCTATCACTTATTGCCCCCATGTGACTCGGGACTGTACCCAAAATCCACATGTTTGCACGACTCCTTTAAGCCGTGGTAGGGAGGAAATCAAAGCACAGCGGGAGCCATACAAGACTCTATGACGATCTCCGGTCTACAGACTAACATGTACGAGTGTCACCAGAGGACTGCTATCGGACGATAGGTATACTACCACATAAGAGTTCTCGGCGAGTCCTGTTCGGTGTACCCATTCTCCAATGAGCACCTGTGTACAATCTTTGATGTCACATACCAATGGTTGTGGGATCAACCATCGCCCTCTAAGGGACCAAAAATGTACACACTATTCTACACTGGAATATCGCTGCTCTGTTCTCGATATTCCCACGACTAGGAACTGATTAAAGGATGTACTTTTGGACCACCCTGGCCCCACTAGTATGATCTCATCATAATCCTGGAAGTCAAGTACATATCCTAAGGGCTTAATCAACATGTGAGAGCAAGAGAGCCAAGAATACCAGTCAACATGTTAAGATAAAGAGTAACCAGATAGCTTACTATCAAGTCGAGCATGAAAGTCCTCTATATATAAGTCCAAGCATCAACTATAATATACATCACATGTACAATAATGGCCTCTAGGGCATACATATTCCTAACACCGACTACCCGGCTACCATAAGTATGATCGCCATCACAACGCAGGTAGTCTAGCAATGATCCTACGGGCTTTTTCAACATGTATGAATGATATGTAATAGCAAGTAAAACATATGCACATGTTAAGATAAAGACAAACTAGATAGCATACTATCATATCGAGCAAGACTGTCCTGTACATATATATGTCCAACCATCCACATGTATACATATACAATAATAGCATCTAGGGCATGCATATCCAACAATCTCCCACTTGCACTAAAGCCATATATATTAGCGTACCGAATACCTAACTTCTGCTCTAAGGATAGCTATTGGCATACTGCATACCCAACATCTCAAAAAGTCTTTCGAACTGTGCTTGAGGAAAGGCCTTGCTGAACGGATCCACCATGTTGTCTTTTGTGTCCACTCTTCACACCTCGATCTCCCAACGATCAATGATCTACCTGATCAGGTGATACCACCTCAAGATGTGCCTGGATTTCTGATGGGACCGTGGTTCCTTCGATAAAGCTATAGCTCCATTGTTGTCGCAATACAAAGGTATTTGGTTAACAATGGATGGAACAACTTGTAGTTCAGTAATGAACTTCTTAATCCATACATCTTCTTTTGTTGCATCGTCGGCAGCAATGTATTCAGCCTCCATCGTCGAGTCTGCGACGGTGTCCTGTTTGGAGTTCTTCCAACAGACCGCTCCTCCGTTGAGGGTAAACACAAAACTTGAGAAAGACTTGCTGTCATCCTTGTCACTCTGGAAGCTCGAATCGGTAAAAGACTCCACCCGGTGGTCCCCATTACAGAATACCAGGAACAGTTCTTTAGTCCTCCTCAGGTACTTAAGAATATTCTTAACAGCTGTCCAGTAGTTCTCACCTGGGTTAGACCGATACCGGCTCACCATGCTAAGTGCGTAAGCTACATCTGGTCGGGTACATAGCATCGCATACATTATAGATCCTATCGCCGAGCGTAAGGTATAGTGCTCATGCGAACCCTCTCCTCATCAGTCTTGGGAGACATCTCCATGGAGAGGGTGATTTCGTGCAATACGGGTATGTTACCGCACTTAGAATCATTCATACTAAATCTCTTTAGTGAGCTCTATATATACTTGGACTGTGAAAGAACCAGAAATCTCTTGGATCTCTCTCTGTAGATCTTAATTCCCAGAATGTACGAGGAATCACCTAGGTCCTTCATGGAGAACCTTTGTGAAAAGAACTTGACCAATTGTAGCAATTGAATATCATTTCCTATCAAAAGAATGTCGTCGACGTACAAGACTAGGAATACGACAGTTCATCCTACAATCTTCTTATATATACAAGGCTCATCTTCGTTTTTGATGAAGTCAAATCCTTTGACTGTTTCATCAAAACAGATGTTCAAGCTCCGCGATGCCTGCTTTAATCCACAAATGGATTTAAGCAATTTGCACACCTTTCCACTTCTCCCACTATCTACAAAACCTTCTGGTTGATCCATATAAACGCACACTTCCAAATTTCTGTTCAGAAAAGCTGTTTTTACGTTCATATGCCAGATCTCATAGTCATGCAAGACAGCAAAGGCAAGTAGGATCCGAATGGATTTGAGCCTAGCCACTGGAGAAAAAGTTTCGTCATAGTCCACACCTGGTCTTTGACGAAAACCATTTGTAATAAGTCTAGCCTTAAAGGTTTCCACATGCCCATCTACACCAAATTTCTTTTTGTAAATCCATTTGCATCCAACGGGTTTTACCCCAGGTAGAGAAATATCTAAGGTCCACACTTTATTGGTGTACATGGACTCCATTTCTGATCGCATAGCATCCAGCCACTTATCAGAGTCCCTACTAATAATGGACTGCCTGAAACTAGTAGGATCATCTTCTTCCAAGTTGCAATCCTCTCGATTCACATCTATGAGATAACCGTAGTATCTCTTGGGCGGATGAGAAATCCTACCAGATCTGCGGAGTGGCTGAGGTTTGTCTTGGGTTATTGAATCTAGAGGTTCCACCAAATCTTCAGTTATAGTTTGTGTTTCTAGAACTTCATCCTGTTCTACCACGCGGCCACTAATATTTTTTGCAAGAAATTCTTTTTCTAAAAATGTGGCGTTCCTAGAAACAATAATCCTTTGTTCCTCTGCGCGGTAGAATAGATACCCATTAGAACCCTTTGGGTATCCTACAAACTTACTCAAAACTGACCGTGCCTCGAGTTTTTCTGGGTTCTGCGTTTTGACATAAGCAGGGAAACCTTAAATCTTAACATGTTTAAGATACAAACTCTTACCACTCCATATTTTATATGGAGTTTTAGGCACGGATTTGGATGGAACTTGATTTAAAAGATGCGCCGCTTTTTGAAGCGCATATCCCCAGAATGAAAGAGGCAACTCAGCACTACTCATCATAGAGTGAACCATATCCAATAGGGTACGATTCCTCCGCTCCGATACACCTCCGATACACCGTTGTTTTGTAGCGTATACGGAGGAAGAGAGAATTCCATTCTCTTTTAGGTAATCTAGGAATTCCGTACTTAAGTACTCCCCTCATCTTTCAGATTGGAAGATCTTAATACTTTAGCCAGTCTGGTTCTCTACTTCATTTCTGAATTCTTTGAATTTCTCAAAAGCTTCAGATATGTGTTTCATGAGATACACATATCCGAACTTAGAGAGATCATCAGACGATGTAATGAAGTACGAGAATCCACCCCTTGAATATATAGACATTGGACCACATACATCACTGTGTATGAGTCCCAAGAGCTCTGCTGCTCTTTCTCCGTTTCCGGTGAACGGAGATTTGGTCATCTTTCCTTTGAGACAGGACTGACAAGTTTCATAAGATGAAAATTCGAACGTCTTCAGATATCCATCTTTATGTAACTTACTCAGTCTTTGCTCTCCGATGTGACCAAGTCTACAATGACACAAGTAGGATTCGTTCTTTTTTGAACTCTTCCTCTTGCGTGTGTTTTGGACATTGAAAACTGTGTTTTGATTAAGAACATAGATACCATTACAGAGTGTACCTTCTGCAACCAATACCTGATTAAGATAAATGTTCATGTTATTTCTATCAAGAACAAACTTATATTCATCTTTATCAAGTTAAGAAACTGATATGATGTTGCAAACAATGGAAGGTACATAGTAGCAAGTGTTCAAAATCATAGTATTGCAATTTGGCAATACTAGGTGATATTCACCGACGGCAAAAGCATCAACTTGTGCTCCGTTCCCATCTCTCAGGGACAAATCACCCGGTCTAACCATCCTACTTTTTCTCAGTCCCCATAATAAAATACAGATATGGGATCCTGATCCGATATCTATTACCCAGGAGGTAGGACTGACCGAAAAGCAATTCTCAATAACAAGAACACCTAAAGGAGACACATAGGGTATGCTTCTTCTTCGATGGGGGTCATCAAGGAATTCATGCAATCCTTTCTCCCTTGCTCATACTCATGACGGTTGTCATAAGTCATAGCCAAACCGACATTCCCAAGCCTCGAATAAGAATTCGGATCGGTCATGCGATACATTTTATTATCTTGATCAGGGCGTGAATTGGTTGCTACCTGGAGAGAGAGAAAAGAAACACTCAGCGTGCGCTCTTGCAAGATTAGATTGGTTAGTAGTTTATCTACTCAGGATAGCTTCGACTGTTTCCTCGAATTATTCTTCAAACCCAAAAATAAAAACTAGTCAGGATTAATCGCACGTCACAATACTTTCTTAACATTATGGCCAGGCTACTGTTAGTACTTCTGTCACGACCCGAAATGGCACGTGACTGGCACTTGAATCATATGAAGTTTATAGGACCCCGTCTAATTCAAGTAAGCCAAAAATCCCAGAAATCTAAACCATTTAAAATAAGAAAGTGAAGGAAACTTGTTTTAAAGTTTGCATATAATCACTTTGAAAAGACGTAGTAAACATTTTTAAAATATCATATTTTTTCCAAAAATTTCTGCAGAGTTTCCTTTGTAAATACTGGCCCCAAAAGGGTACAACATGAAAATATATGAATAATGCATAAAGGCATCCCCAAGCTGGAGCTAGCTCTTCGCGAATTGGTGGTCACAACCATGCAAGCAATATAATATACAACGCCGAAGGGCGAGGATCAAAACTCAAAAGAAAACCAATAACCACCAGAAAACCCATAATAATACAACGCGCGACTCTAAGATCGAAAGAATATAAAACAGGTCTTCTAAGGTTATCAAATAATACAGTATGGTTGATGGAGTTACTAGATACAACTGAATATACATAGCTACAAGGGTGGCCATGATGCGAGTGAACCCACCTACTAAAGAAATCAATCGGAAAGAAGAAATGTGCCACCAAAGCCGCCAAGAAAACCTGTACAGTAAAACCTGCAAGAAACTTTGGCACAACGGGGGTGAGTTGCTAACTCGTTAGTAGAAAACATCACCGAGCAGAAATTGCATTTATGACTCGATCCTAGGTCATACGATCAGTAAAATCCTCAAATAATATGGCCTGAAGCATGATAAAATGGAAAGGGTAAAAATCTATACATAAGTGTAATACCAAGTGCTCGTGTCAGTGGCTCAGGTTGCAACATATCATATATGTGATGTATGTATGCATGAAAACAGAATACATCTAATAAGGAAACTGTTTTTCTTATCTCAATGAGATATATGTAATAAAATCGAAGTATCATCAAGGAAATCAACAGGGAATCAATGTCTAGCATCGGCACAAAATATATAAATCCCAATATCTCAATATCTTAGGCTCCGGCAATCCGGACTGGCCTGTATCATCAAATCTCAGTATCTACGGCTCCGGCTATCTGGACTGGCCCATACTCCGATCGGTATCCTTCAGATATCCGTCGAGTGACAATAAAATCACCGGTCGGTAGTGCTCCCTGCCAGGCTCAACGCCATCATCTGCGACCATCTTTCCCTGGGGTACCGCACAGGGTCCACCATGCACCCACAGACGGTTCCTCGTCCTCCTCGAATCGGGTGTGATATCGCTCAAGAGCCGAGAAAATTCATGGTGGACATATCTCAAATCATAACATGAGAAAACCGCAATTTTATCTTTAGTAATGATAATCAGTTTATAAAATCCTCGCGGTTTCTCCAAATCCATAAATCTCATGAAAATCCAAAATCTCAAAATAAAAGGTCAATAACAGTGAATACTGGGCTCCGGCAATCCGTACTGGGCCCTAATATCACGGCAATGAATATATAAATATACATGAAAAATCACAGTAATAAATGCAACATCTAACTAGCATAATAATGATATATCGGAACTATCAGTTAGCAAGCGATAACAATGAAATAATATTTTCTAAAGAGTACGTGACATGGCAATTACCGATGATGATGTGTGTGAGCCGGCAAGTAAGTGTTCGTAGACATACACATCATCGGTAATGGTGTTGGTGTCCTGATAACATGGGTTCAATATAACAATAAAACACATTTAAACATTCAATGCGATGCGAATAAAAGAAATATATGGAAAATGAATAATAAACGAAACAATAAAGAATCTACATTAATATTTATGAGTCATACAGTTTTGACATTTGAAGTAACACGAATCGTGTGTTTAGAAAATAGGGGCTACGGTGTTTTTAAGAAAAGGTACGCCCTTTGAAATATCCGTACTACCCCTTGGCCTGTCATTACAATACTCACGATTCGTTAGTTTTTGAAATAGGTATGACTCAATCCCTGTCTAACGTCTACTATGTAATGTACAGGACTAAACTAACAAACTAATCGAAAGGGT
This sequence comes from Agapanthus africanus, assembly GCA_030015575.1. Classification (NCBI taxonomy): domain Eukaryota; kingdom Viridiplantae; phylum Streptophyta; class Magnoliopsida; order Asparagales; family Amaryllidaceae; genus Agapanthus; species Agapanthus africanus. Next base: position 520,852,634 of record CM057342.1, read on the forward strand.
AAGGAAAACCACCTAAGTCTGAGTCGATATCCGTATCTAGTAGTCGGTGATCCCGCCTCAATAGTATCACGTAAGATACAATATTTCATATGACATCCTCGAGTCAAGAGTGTGGATCTATCATCATAATTATCTTGTACGGTAAATCCTGTAAGTCCACGGTTGCGCCCCGGCCGTCTAACAGACGCCAAATGCGGAACAAAAACTTTTTACAAACTGGCGCTATCGTGTACCGTAACCCGGATCTGCCATTAAAGCTAAACTAACAAACTACAAAGTGGGTAGAAGAGTTATACCGAACGATCTGAGTCCTTCGGTCTTCAACCATCATCCCACGCTTTTTGCGGCTGCTCCGATCTCCTGAATCTCCAGTCTCGTCGTCCAGGTGGCACCACGTCGACGGATCTTTAAACGGGCTCCCGCCTCTAAACCGAGGCAACTCGGTCGTCAAGTTTGCTAAAAGAGACAACCAAGATATTGTAGAGAATGAGTAGAACACTTTGTCTCGTTATGTCCAAGCCTATGGACGAACGGTTAATGAAGTTGCCTTTTGGATCGATATGAAATGAGAAACTTTTCTATCTAATTTCCATGAACCAAATATCTATCATAAGCTTTTCCCAAATTAACAACCATGATCATTCTATCAAGGGGCCGGCCAATATAAATGAGAGGGGAGGTGAGTGTAGGAGGAAGAATGGTGACCATAATAAAAAGATCTTTCATGAAGAGAATGAGTCACCTTAACACATAGTATGAACTCAATAAATGAAAACAATGAATCACCTTAACTAGACACCAAATCATTTAATGCAATAATCAATGCACTAATGACTCACCAAGATGCATGAACCTAGTCACCACCTTCTAGAAGCCTCTAGAAACTTCCACACTCATCTCAAGAAAAGATAAATCCGTATTTAACCGACTGTTAAATACGGCTGATAGAAAACTGGAAACTGGCAACATCCAAAAGTGATCCTGAAACGAATTTCAGGATAACCCCGTAATGGTATAAACATACCCGTATTTGTATTACGACCGAATACAAATGCATTTGAGACAAAGATATTATATCTACACAGTATAATACTCGGATCCGGCTTAAACCAAAGCCGACCAGTATTATCTGCCCGAAAAATGACACGTGCGAAAATGCACGTGCATTTTCCGAACCTTGCCATAAAACCATACGGCCTCTACAAAGTTTCGCCCGAACTTGGGAAACTGTCTGTGGGGGACTCTAATGACTCATCAACACACTGGCACTGGGTATAACCTCTAGCACGTCAGAGGTACAAGCTGTACGTAACGGTTGCCTATGTATTGATTGGAAGGGAAGCTGACGAGCGAACTCATCCATAAACCCTACTGAGCCTAACAGTGACAATATACATACAGTCCGGTCCATTCTTCTATGAGTATCGCATATCTGCCGAGGGGGCTGGTAACGTCAGACCCCCATTAGCGGTATAAGTCGGGTCAGAGAGTGGACCAGAACAACCTGAGATACTACTGGAGTACTTACCAGTAAATCTCCTGCCTCGGCCGAGAGCTTTGTGTAATGGCTCTCCTAGACACAGCGCGATCTCACCCCCAATACCGGGAGAGACGAATCCCCGACGATCCGCTCACTGCCTCCATGTGGCTCGTGACTGTACCCAAAAAATACCTGTTTGCACAACTCCTTTGAGCGTGGTAGGGTAGGAATCAAAGCACAGTGGGAACTCACACGAAACAAATGACGATCTCAGGTCGACAAACTAACTTGTACACATGACACCCGGGAACTGCTATCTGACGATATGTATAATACCAACTAGCATGTTCCCGGCGAGTCCTGCCCGGTGTACTCATAACCTAATGAGCACCTGTATACATCTTAGGTGATCCAATTGACACTAATGGCTTGTGAGACCGGCCACCGCCCCTCATCGGGGTCTCGACTGTATACACTAGTCTACTCTGGAGTATCGATGCCCTGTCTCGAAACTCGTACGACTAGTGACACTTTTAAGGATGTGCTTACAGACCCCAGCTCCCACGTATATGATCGCCATCATACTGCTGGTAATCAAGCAAGAATCCTATGGGCTCTATCATCATGCAATAGTGAACTAAAGTATATATACGATGATAAAGACAAACCAGATAGCATACTATCATCTTGAGCAAGACTGTCATATCGGTATAGGTCCTGTCTCAATCATTGCAATCACGTACCTGCGATCCAATAATTGACTTTGAGGGCACTATCTCCAACAATCTCCCACTTGCACTTAAGGCTAATTATTGCGATGTCGCATACTCACAGCCCGTGTGATACCGAACATCCAACTCCTCTACTAATCAGTTTCACAAAGCTAGTTTGAAAAACTCTTGTGTTCGAGAAATAGCCTCAATGAGTGGATCCACCCTGATTTCCCTTTCTATGTCTCTCTTAATCTTAAGTTCGTGGAGAAAGCCATCTCCCGAATCGAGTAATACTTTTCTTAGAATATGTCTGAATATCTGATGGGACCTAGTTCATAAATGAACTCCAAATCCAAACTTCTTAGACTGTATCGATAACTGAACCTAATCAGTATCCTGCACCATGCCTCCCACAGTATCCTCTTGGACCACCTGTACATAATACTGTCCCTCGTCAGAGGGAAAACTATAACTCTGACAATAATACTGTCATCCAGGTCACCTTGGAAGCCTGGAATGATAACCGTCTCCCGAAGGAGGCTGCCGTTATCAAATCCGTAGAACATTCACTTATGTTCTAAAACTGCTTCCTTATGCTTCTTCAGGATTGGTTTAATATAAACACATTGCATCTAGTGTAAAAACAATATCTGGTGTGGTGCTTGACTTTTCACGATTGACTCAATTGCCTAAGCAAGTGATCTGCCAATCATGCACATCCCTCTCTCCTTTAGTCTGTAAGACACCTTTAGAGAGGGTGACTCCATCACCTGCAGGTACACTACCATGCCAGGAGTCATTTATTCTAAAATACTATTAGAATACTGTCAAAGTACCCATATTGGGAAACTACCCAAATCTAAATTTAAAACCATAGATCTAGTAACCAGAATGTCTTATATGTAGGGTTCCTAGGCACTCTTGTGAAGGTTCATAAGGCATCAAACATGCCCGGATAAAATTTTAGACGTGCCGAACAACCCAAAGCCGGGATCTTTGCTAGATTATTAGGGTTTAACATGCAAGATGATAACTTTTATCTAAGTGTGAGGGATTACAACCTTTGAGGTCCGCTCCTTCACTTCACAAGCTCCGAGTAGAAGTCCCTTTGCCGCGATCCACGATCTCCCGGACTCATGAGAGGCTCCACGACTCGAACGATCCATGCTAGCTCGAAGTATTCCAAATCTCCGATGATCTACCTCGAAGTTGCAACGACTCAAGCTTTCTCACTCAAATGAGATGAACACACTAATCCCATGGGCTAGATGAGATGAGGATGAGAGAGTAGTAATTTTGCTTTCTTTTTAAATCATTTTCTCATATTATTTCATCACATAAAGAAAAACTAGCAAGCTTTCTTCAAGAGAGAAGAAGATGATAATGAAAAAGATTATGAATTATTTTCTTTTGTGATGAATAGAAAGAAAGAGTGTATGATTGATTATCAACCATGGTCAAGGATGAGTGGCTAGGATTTAGTAGAGAATAAACTAGAGTTAGGGTTTGGTTGGGTTAAGAATGTGTCATTCTAAAATATCTTAAGAATGACAAAAGAATAAAGCTTCTAGAAGGTGCATGAAGCATCTAACCCTAATCAAACCCTAACATCAATTAATCATCCTTAAACATGTTTAACAATTAATCATATCATGTCACAATAATATATATCACATATATATTATATATTTGCAACAAAGGAAAATAATACAATTAACATATATCGCATATATATCAATGTATCATCCACTGAGAAAATGAAATAATAAAGCGAGCCAATATTAGATAATGTAATACAATATATCATATATATTATTATACATTAAATCATCGAATCAACACTTGATTCGACGATCCGGCTATATCTAATATTACCGACTAATACATCATGTACCGATTCATCGAATCAACTCTTGATCCGATGTCCCGGTTCATTTCTAAATATCGCGAGAATATAATACGGTATCCCATATCGCATTATTCTCGTTCCTGCGCATATCACATATGTGCCACTACTCCGTTTCGCCTGAGCCAAGAAACCTCTGTGTAGGACTCTAAAGAATCGTCAATATGCCGGTAGCAGGTGATGATCATATCAAACACCCACAAGCTGCAAGCGGTCAGCTAAACGTAACAGCCACCCAGGTATTGAGCGATCAGAAGATCAACAAGCTAGCCTGTGCGTTCTCCTGTGAATCCAATCAGTAACACTCCCGTACAGTCCGGTCTGTTCGTCTGATATGTCGCATATCAAGTCTAGGGGTGGTATACGTCAGACCCCAGTAACCGATAAGTCGTGTCGATGTATGGCTCATAACAGGTCGAGAAACTACTAGTAACACTTACCAGTAAATCTCTATATCATCCCTGGCCAGGGACTTCCAGTTATAGCCAATCGAACACCGCACAACATCAACTCCCTATACCGGGAGAGACGAATCCCCTCCTATCGCTCATTGCCTCCATGTGATTCGGGACTGTACCCAAAAGCCACCGTTTTGCACGCCCTCCTGGACGTGGTAAGGTGGAAATCAAAGCACAGTGGGAATCACACAAGACTCTATGACGATCTCGGGACTACAGACTACCCTGTACCAGTGTCACCGGAGAACTGCCATCTGACGTGTGGTATATCACCATCTGGGGTTCTCGGCGAGTCCGTCCAGTGTACCCTGTCTCCGCTGAGCACCCGTACACCATCTCTGATGTCTAACACCGATGGATATGGGATCATCCATCGCCCATCATATGGGTCAAGATGCGTATACGCTAGTCTACTCTGGTGTATCGATGCCCTGTCTCGATATACCCTCGACTAGGAACAGTTATAGGATGTACTCATCGACTATGATGGCCCCACTAGTATGATCTCATCATAGTCCCAGTAGTCGAGTACAGATCCTAAGGGCTTTATCAACATGTGAGAGTAAAACAGTAAACCAATACAATTCAACATGTTAAGATAAAGTGAAACCAAATAGCATACTATCATGACGAGCAAGAACGTCATCTCTATATATATCCAAGCATCCATTATAATATACATCATATGTACAACAATGGCCTCTAGGGCATATACATAACTAACAATCTCCCACTTGCACTAAGGCCAGCTGCTGTAGTATCTCATACCTAGCATCCCGAATAATCTCTCAAACTGTATCTGGGGAATAGCCTTCGTGAATGGATCCGCAGTGTTGTCCTTCGTATCTACTCTCTTGACCTCGATCTCCCGGCGATCAACTATATCCCTGATCAGGTGATACCGCCTCAGAATATGTCTGGACTTTTGATGGGACCTGGGTTCCTTGGCTAAAGCCACAGCTCCATTGTTATCGCAGTACAGAGGTATTGGATGCTCAATGGATGGAACCACTCCAAGTTCAGTAATAAACTTCTTGATCCAGACAGCCTCTTTGGCAGCATCGTTGGCAGCGATGTATTCAGCCTCCATCGTCGAGTCTGCAACGGTATCCTGTTTGGAACTCTTCCAACATACCGCCCCTCCATTGAGGGTAAAGACAAAACCCGAATGCGACTTAGAGTCGTCCTTATCACTTTGGAAGCTGGAATCGGTAAAGGACTCCACCTGGAGTTCTGCGTTACCATACACCAAGAACATCTCCTTAGTCCTTCGTAAGTACTTGAAAATGTTCTTCACTGCTGTCCAATGACTCTCTCCAGGATCTGCTTGATACCGACTCACTACACTTAGTGAGTATGCTACATCGGGTCTGGTACATAGCATCGCATACATGATAGAGCCTACTGCCGAAGCATAGGGTATCCCTTGCATGCGAGCTCTCTCCAAATCAGTCTTGGGAGACATCTCTTTGGAGAGAGTGAGTCCAGAGATCGTGGGTTGGTTCCCACGCTTGGATTCTTCCATACTAAACCTCTTTAGTATGGTGTCAATGTACCTGGATTAGGACAATCCCAGTTACCGTTTAGATCTATCTCTATAGATCATGATTCCCAATATGCAGGAGGCATAACCTAGATCTTTCATTGAGAATCTCTGTGATAAGAAGAGCTTGACTGATTGCAGCATAGGAATATCATTTCCTATCAAGAGTATGTCATCCACGTACAATACGAGGAAGACAACCTTACCCTCTGCTACCTTCTTATAGATACAAGGTTCATCTATATTTTTGATGAAGTCAAACTCTTTGACTACAACATCAAAACAGATGTTCCAACTCCGCGATGCTTGCTTTAACCCATAAATGGATTTAAGCAGCTTGCACACCTTTCCGCTGCTCCCACTATCTACGAAGCCCTCTGGCTGAGTCATGTACACGCACTCTTCTAAATCACCGTTTAGAAAGGCGGTCTTAACATCCATTTGCCAGATTTCGTAGTCATGGTATGCAGCAATGGCAAGTAAGATCCGGATGGACTTAAGCATAGCCACTGGAGAAAAGGTTTCATCATAATTCACACCTGGTCGTTGACGAAATCCCTTTGCTACCAGTCTAGCTTTGAAAGTCTCAACCTTTCCATCTACACCAAATTTCCTTTTAAAAATCCACTTGCTCCCAATGGGTTTTACCCCTTCAGGAGCATTTTCCAAAATCCATACTTTATTGGTGTACATGGATTCCATCTCAGATCGCATTGCATCCAGCCATTTCACAGAGTCACCACTCGTGATGGCCTGCTCGAAACTAGTTGGGTCATCATCATCCATGATGCAATCCTCGCTTCCACCATCAATGAGAAAACCGTAGTATCTCTCAGGTGGACGAGAAACCCTACTAGATCGGCGGAGAGGCTGGGGATCGGCGGAGAGGCTGGGGTTCGTTGGGTACTATTGAATCCTCCGGTTCTACCAAATCTTCAGTTTCAGTTTGAGTTTGTGTAGCTGGAATTTCTTCCAGTTCTACCGTTTCGCCACTAATTTCTTTTGTAAGAAATTCCTTTTCTAAAAAGGTTGCATGTCGAGAAACAAACACCTTTTGTTCCTCGCGATGGTAGAAAAGATATCCATGTGAATGTTTGGGATATCCCACAAACTTGCATAGAACTGACCGTGCCTCGAGTTTGTCTGGATTTTGCCTTTTGACATAGGCCAGACAACCCCATATCTTAACTCGTTTAAGACATGGTCTCTTCCCACTCCATATCTCATATGGTGTGGTAGGTACAGATTTAGTTGGAACTTGATTCAATAGGTATGCTGCTGTCTCCAGTGCATGCCCCCATAAGGAAATAGGTAACTCAGCTGTACTCATCATCGAGCGCACCATATCTAATAGGGTGCGATTCCTCCGCTCAGATACACCTTTGTGCTGTGGTGTATAAGGAGGAGTAAGCTGAGAGAGAATCCCATTCTCTTTTAAATAATCTAGGAACTCACTGCTTAAGTATTCACCTCCTCGATCAGATCGAAGAATCTTAATACTTTTGCCCGTTTGATTCTCTACTTCGTGCTTATATTCTCTGAATTTCTCAAAAGCTTCAGACTTGTGTTTCATCAGGAACACATATCCGAATCTTGAGAGATCGTCAGTGAATGTAATGAAGTAGGAAGAACCGTTCCTGGCATGCGTAGACATGGGACCGCATACATCGCTATGTATCAGTCCTAAGAGTTCGGTAACTCTTTCTCCGTGTCCACTAAACGGAGCTTTGGTCATTTTTCCTTTGAGACATGAATGGTAAGCATCATAAGATGATAATTCGAACGGATTCAAATAACCATCTTTATGTAACTTAGCCAGTCGTGTCGCATTGATATGACCAAGTCTACAATGCCACAAGTAGGATTCGTTCATATCTGAACTTTTTCTCTTGTGTGTGTTTTGTATATTTAGGACTGTATTCTGATTTAGAATGAATATGCCATTATGTAACAAGCCTGATGCAATGAACTTTTGATCTAGGAATATGTTCATAACATTATCCTGTACTACAAAATTATATCCTCCTTTACTTAATAAGGAGACTGATATAATGTTGCACATCATGTTCGGTATATAATAGCACTCATTTAGAATCAGTGTATTACGACTTGGTAATACAAGGTGATATTCGCCAACTGCTTTGGCTACAATACTTGCACCATTCTCTACTTGAACGGAATGATCACCTTTTCCTAGTTCTCTACCTTTTCGCAGCCCATGTAACAATTTACATATGTGGGATCCTGATCCGGTATCTAATACCCAGGACGTAGGGTGAACTGAGAAACAGTTCTCAATAACTAACACACCTGAAGAAGATGTATCAACATGCACGTTCTTTTGGGTGGTGTGAGAATCCAGATATTCTCCTGTTTCCTGTTCAATCTTATAACTCTTATAAGAAAGAACGGGTCTAACGTTCCCTTGCTCAGTACAATAATTAGGTTCAGTCAATACATCCATATTATTATCTTGATTATGGCATGACATGGTCGCTACCTGGAGAGAGAGAGAAGAAAACACTTTAGCGTATGCTCTTGCAAGATTAGATTGGTTATTATCTTATCTAATCAGGATATCTCCCACTGTTTTTATCAAATCTACCTTAAAACCCTAAAAGGTAAGATTAGCCGGGATTAATTACACCCTACAATTTTGTCAATCTTTCAGCCAGATCAGTGTCGGTACTTTGAGGGAGGTTCCCCGTGCTTTCGCACGGACCTAATTAAAGTAAACGCGTTTTCCCAGAGGCGTAACCCCGTTTTCCCAGAGGCGTAACCCCGTTAACACTTTTCTAGACACCTACTTGAATGACTAATTGTCTTGTGTAAAACTCTCCCAGGAGTAACACTTACTCGCAGTGGGTATCGGGATCCAACTATCTCATAGGAGGTATGCAATCTCATTGAAAATTTGAACACTTGAAATTCCCAATAATACTTTTGCCCCTAACCCCTATGACCTTGACAAAGGCCAACAAACCATAGGAAGCTAGTCAAGTTCAACCCGTCATTTCTTGATTGAAATTAAACCCACCCGCACGACCCTTGACAAAGGCCAACAAGGTCGTACGAATACCTTAATCCAATCACATCATATGTTTAAACAGATAAGTACCAGTTAGCTACCGCACACTACGCCGTGACAAAGGCCAACAAACGCAGCACGAATACTAAATAGTCTTTATCTGAAATGACGGAGGGCTACGCAGGTTTTTCAGAAAACCCTGAGCGTAATGAACTTGATATCGTCGTAGAATCGAGTGAAGTTTTGAAAAGGAGTGTTTTTGAGGCTTTTCTTGTTTCGCTAAAGGGGTCACTCCCGGCGAAGGGATCGTCGGCCCTTTCCTTATCGAATAAGGTGCAGGATATATCATATATATCGCTGTGCAAAGCAAAATTCTAAAAACAATCAAAAGACAAACCGAGGGTTGTAGCATCTGCCAGTTTCGCTAAAGGAGTCACTCCCGATGAAGGGATCTCGGTCCTTTCCTCATCGAATAAGGTGTAGGATATATCATATATATCACTGTGCAAAGCAAAACTGTAGCTACCCCTTTTTATAAAGTTTTTGATTCTACAACATCTTTAGGTTTCTTTTCTTTTATTAATCTCATTAATAAAAATCCCATCAGCTTATGCTTCCTAAGCATCACAGAAGAAACGAAAGCAGTAATATTTATATATCAGCATATATATATAGTATAAGCATTCGTCTCAGGCAGTAATATGATCTCATCACAGAACATTGCAGCAGAAGAACATATATGAAATATTGGATATACTAGGACGTCCGTGTTTTCAATACGAGCCTGTATAAAACACGGATTCCACGGTCGCGATGAATAGCCAAACCCACATCCCAAGACCCCTACGAGAGCGGCAAGTAACACTGCCAATTCTAGGGTTAGGAGACCCGGTCTCGACTCCTCGAGATGGCCTCCCACTGGACCCTAGAACCCGGTTACTTGTGCTCCCCTCCTTGGGTCTACCTAATGCGGAAAAGTAAATAATATACACTGGTGACATCAACCGCAACCTGGAAGTGCCCCAAATAAAAGAATATTACATTATAAATGAATTTTACATGAATGAAAATAAAAACCCTCATCTCACATAAAACCCCCGGCTATCCTGAACGCGACGATCCAATATAACATATCACAGCAATACATAATATCACATATCATCAACGTAAGTAAATATGCGCATCCCAATTGTCGTTGACATATAGCAACGAAACCGGCGATATCACATATTACACTTACGGTCACAGAAAAGAAAGTGTAAAACTACAACATTTGGAATCCACAATCACTTTAGACATCGTAAATCCGAAATATCACATACTTCGCATTTCATGCCTAACTCTATGATTTCCACATATTGTATCACATTCCAGATAAATAGACAGTATTAAACTTTTCGAACAGATAATCAAACACCCAAAATTTCCTAAACTGCTCAACACTTGAGCGGAGTTCAAATAATCCCAGAATATGTCACAGTACCGGTGATCCAGCCGTAGAAGGGTCAAGCCAACGCCTCACATGTGGCACGCCGTACTGCCCCAAACCCGAAGGTTCAAAAGGCAGTTCAAGACGGTCACATAATCGAGTTAAGGTTTGTTGTCTTCTAGAGGGTCCACCGCTTAACTTGTACAATTTTTCCGAAAGATTTAAACCCGAAGAAATTTCAACACTTGAAAGTTTGCCGTACCGGGAAACAGTGAGTTAATGATATCCGTTCAAATAGTTTAACAATTTCTAAATATCCGGAAAGAAATACGAATTTAAAATTTCCGATCGAGTCTACTATTACAAAACAAACCCCAGAATTTCCAACACCTGAAACAGATTAAAAATACCCAGAAGCATCAACAAGCACCTACGGACATTACCATAAAATCCACGTGTCATAAATCCACTATTCCGCCGCGGAACCGCCGCGTAAGGCATGATAGCGCCGCGGTTCCGCCGCCGTTTAGTCGAATTAGGGGCTCGGGTTTTATGGTAATTCTTAGAATTCCCTGCTGATTTTTTTACATATTTTTAATTCAGAAAAATCCCAAAATTTAGAAAATTTTCAGAGAGGGGTCTAGTTTCGTCGTTTCGGGTTCGATCGGAGTTTTAACTTCGTAAACACATCGCCTAATGCTCTAGCTAGGCTCTGATACCACTGTAGGGTTCCTAGGCACTCTTGTGAAGGTTCATAAGGCATCAAACATGCCCGGATAAAATTTTAGACGTGCCGAACAACCCAAATCCGGGATCTTTGCTAGATTATTATGGTTTAACATGCAAGATGATAAGTTTTATCTAAGTGTGAGGGATTACAACCTTTGTAGTCCGCTCCTTCACTTCACAAGCTCCGAGTAGAAGTCCTTTTGCCGCGATCCACGATCTCCCGGACTCATGAGAGGCTCCACGACTCGAACGATCCATGCTAGCTCGAAGTATTCCAAATCTCCGATGATCTACCTCGAAGTTGCAACGACTCAAGCTTTCTCACTCAAATGAGATGAACACACTAATCCCATGGGCTAGATGAGGTGAGGATGAGAGAGTAGTAATTTTGCTTTCTTTTTAAATCATTTTCTCATATTATTTCATCACATAAAGAAAAACTAGCAAGCTTTCTTCAAGAGAGAAGAAGATGATAATGAAAAAGATTATGAATTATTTTCTTTTGTGATGAATAGAAAGAAAGAGTGTATGATTGATTATCAACCATGGTCAAGGATGAGTGGCTAGGATTTAGTAGAGAATAAACTAGAGTTAGGGTTTGGTTGGGTTAAGAATGTGTCATTCTAAAATATCTTAAGAATGACAAAAGAATAAAGCTTCTAGAAGATGCATGAAGCATTTAACCCTAATCAAACCCTAACCTCAATTAATCATCCTTAAACATGTTTAACAATTAATCATATCATGTCACAATAATATATATCACATATATATTATATATTTGCAACAAAGGAAAATAATACAATTAACATATATCGCATATATATCAATGTATCATCCACTGATAAAATGAAATAATAAAGCGAGCCAATATTAGATAATGTAATACAATATATCATATATATTATTATACATTAAATCATCGAATCAACACTTGATTCGACGATCCGGCTATATCGAATATTACCGACTAATACATCATGTACCGATTCATCGAATCAACACTTGATCCGATGTCCCGGTTCATTTCTAAATATCGCGAGAATATAATACGGTATCCCATATCGCATTATTCTCGTTCCTGCGCATATCACATATGTGCCACTACTCCGTTTCGCCTGAGCCAAGAAACCTCTGTGTAGGACTCTAAAGAATCGTCAATACGCCGGTAGCAGGTGATGATCATATCAAACACCCACAAGCTGCAAGCGGTCAGCTAAACGTAACAGCCACCCAGGTATTGAGCGATCAGAAGATCAACAAGCTAGCCTGTGCGTTCTCCTGTGAATCCAATCAGTAACACTCCCATACAGTCCGGTCTGTTCGTCTGATATGTCGAATATCAAGTCTAGGGGTGGTATACGTCAGACCCCAGTAACCGATAAGTTGTGTCGATGTATGGCTCATAACAGGTCGAGAAACTACTAGTAACACTTACCAGTAAATCTCTATATCATCCCTGGCCAGGGACTTCCAGTTATAGCCAATCGAACACAGCACAATATCAACTCCCTATACCGGGAGAGACGAAACCCCTCCTATCGCTCATTGCCTCCATGTGATTCGGGACTGTACCCAAAAGCCACCGTTTTGCACGCCCTCTTGGACGTGGTAAGGTGGAAATCAAAGCACAGTGGGAATCACACAAGACTCTATGACGATCTCGGGTCTACAGACTACCCTGTACCAGTGTCACCGGAGAACTGCCATCTGACGTGTGGTATATCACCATCTGGGAGTTCTCGGCGAGTCCGTCCAGTGTACCCAGTCTCCACTGAGCACCCGTACACCATCTCTGATGTCTAACACCGATTGATATGGGATCATCCATCGCCCATCATATGGGTCAAGATGCGTATACGCTAGTCTACTCTGGTGTATCGATGCCCTGTCTCGATATACCCTCGACTAGGAACAGTTATAGGATGTACTCATCGACTACGATGGCCCTACTAGTATGATCTCATCATAGTCCCAGTAGTCGAGTACAGATCCTAAGGGCTTTATCAACATGTGAGAGTAAAACAGTAAACCAATACAAGTCAACATGTTAAGATAAAGTGAAACCAAATAGCATACTATTATGACGAGCAAGAAAGTCATCTCTATATATATCCAAGCATCCATTATAATATACATCATATGTACAACAATGGCCTCTAGGGCATATACATAACTAACAATATATTATATCCATGTCCTGTCTGGAGAAAAAACTATGTGACAACCACATGACAACCGATCGTGGTATAGGAATTTTACTTCCTACTTTGTGTTTGTCATCCAAATACCATGACATCACACCCTACTACCTTCTTAACAGATCCATCCACTATTCTGATGAAGTCAAACCCATGATTGTCCCATCAAAAATAGATTATCTATCTCCATTATATTTGCTCAAGCCTATAAATAGACATAAGCTACTTGCCCACTATGCTTCCGCTGCTCCCACTGACAACGATAACCCTTTGGCAGAATAATATCTACGTACACTTCTAAAGCTAGTTTAGAACAACGTTATAGTTATCCTCTTGCCGGGTCTCATAGTATGGAACAATAGTAGTGTCAAGTCTGGGTAAACAAGAACCTTCCTGTCACCGTCCTTGAGGCTACCTGAGTACCTCTTTGGTGTCTGAGGTTACCCACCATATCTGCGGAGTGGCTATTGGAATGTCAAACCTGATTGAATATATAGGTCCTATTAAATTTCCCTTAATCGTTTGCGGTTCTGGAATCACTTCCAGTTCTACCATACTCCCACAACTGTTTTCTGAAAAAAATCCATTTTAATAAAACTGTGGCGAGTCTAGAACAATATCACTATTGATCTTCCAGATGGTAGAAATGTCAACCCTCGTCAAAGCCAGGGTCAACCCACAAACAGCCATTACATAAACGTGCCTTGAGTTACCCAGTGTCTGGTTTTAAGCATAAGCTGGACAACTCCCCGTATCTTAACATCGTTAAGATATGAACCATTCTATATACAATATAGAAATAGAGGCACTAATTTAATTGGAACCAGATTCAAACCATGCAGCTGTCTCCAGTGTATATCAACTTAATGGAAAGAGGCTACTCAGCATTACTCAACTTAGAAATCCATCCAATTATGAGTAACCCGAAAGAGAAACAAGTTTCTCAAAAACCATTACTATCATCTGAATACCAGTCACAAGAATCTACATCTTCGATCTCTTTGAAAAATCTCTATACTTGCGATACCTGGTTCTCTACTTTATTCTTATACCCACAACTTCTCAAAACTTAGACATTATATTTCTACGAAACAATTGTCTACAAACTAGAGAAGTCATAAGTAATCAGAACATAGTACGAGGACCTACCCCTTTGTCCTGACGGACACTGGACAACATACAATACTCTGTATAAGTCCACTGAGTTGAATAACTCATAACCTGTGCGTCGTAGGCTGAAAACTGTACCCAGGTGTTCCTCAAATATCACCAATTACAAAGAATTCCGATATAATGAGGATGATCACCAAATTCCCAATAACTTACACCCACTCATTATCTGTAAAACCATACAGATATGAGAATGTAACCTGGTAAATTCATACCCTGGAGTAAGCATGTAATCGGGAAATCAGTTTTCCTTTAACAACGCACTGAAACATGAAAGTGTTTCGTAGGGGTATCCTGGTATTTGTAGTAATGCCTCTTCCATAATCCAATTCATGACTTTAACCGTATATTTCCTTGCTATCTCTCCAAATCCCTTTGTTTGTCTTTATTCATTACCTTCTGTACACCATCATTAGGCTAAATGGTTTTCTTCCTTCCCTACCGTTTAGCACCAGCCTATGGTTTGGAAGAAGACTATCCAGTAAGCATAATAGGTGTACTCTCCTAATCCTAAGAGTACTTGAAACTTGAGAGAAGGTGATGATAAAAGACAACTGAATAATACTTTATTCTATTTCTCCCGAACTGGGAAAAAAGCAAAGGTGAAATAGGAGTGGCGATGAAATACGCGGTTTGGTCGTGAATGATAACAGTCGCAATTTACTTTGCTCTCTTTCTAATCCCTTTATCATGTCTTTACATATTACCTTCTACACACCCTACTTAGGCTAATTGGTTTTCTTCATTCCTTACCTTTCGGCACCTGCCTATGGTTTGGAATAAGACAATCCAATAAGCGTAATAGGTGTACTTTCCTAAATCAAGGAGCCCTCGCAACCTGAGAGAAGGTGATAACAAAAGACAACTGAATAAACCAATTCTATTTCTCCTGAACCATGATCCATCCTCGAATTAGTACCTTCGAGTTCGTATATAACCATACTATGGATCTATCCAATGGAAGTGGATGTCCGTAGTAATACGGGGTGTTCTGAGAAATACAAAGGGTAAAAGAAAGAGCGACAATGACTTATGCAACTTTAGACAATCCAAAAGCCAGTATTTTAAGAAGGTTCGGCCAAATTGGTCACTGAGTCATAGTCTAGAGTCGGTCAAAGGTCGCTGCCAAAGAGAGAGAGAAAAGAAACGCTCTGTGTGCACTCTAACCTAGATCAGAATGGTTATCACTTTATCTAATCAGGAAACCTCCCACTGTAATCTCAAATTCTCCTCCAAACCTGAAAGAAGAATTAGTCTGGATCACCCGAGGAGTAAACCAACTCATCAGTGAGAATCGGGATCCAACTATCATCGTATGATAACTTGAAGGAAGCCACTCAAGTTATCACACTCCAGAAGGTATGCGCATGCCTGGCAAGTTTCCTTTATATTTGAAACTCCCGATGTGATTTTTGCCCCATGCTCTTATGACCTTGGCTAAGGGCCAAGTATGTCATAAGTCACATGCCAAGTTCTATCCGTCACTATCCAGGTCAATTTGAACCCACCCGCACATGCCCTTGACTAAGGGCCAAGTATGACAGAACGACTGTCCCAAACCAACTTATCTATCTATGCAACAAATGAATACCCAGCAGCTACCAAACACTTTACCTTGACTAAGGGCCAAGCATGCATAGCTTGAATACTACTGACTACCCATAAGAAATGACGGAGGGCTACGGCTGGTTTTTGGCGAAAAACCTTTAACGTAATGAACTTGATATCGCTGAAGGAACCTGATAGCTTTTTATAAAAATATATTGGCGAAAACCTTTTGCTGTAGAGGTCACTCCCGGTGAAGGGATCTCGGCTCTTTCTTCGTGGAATGAGGTGCTGGACATTCCAACTGAATACCTCGATGCAAAGCAACTTGTAATTGACTATATTGAAGTTATTACCCTGACGTAAACTTTTGCCCAAGGGGTCACTCCCGGTGAAGGGATCTCGGCCCTTGCCTCGTCGAATGAGGTGCTGGATATTCTAACTGAATATCACTATGCATAACAAAAGAAAACGTTTTTGTAATAACACCTTTTAAAATTGTTCCAACAACATCAAATATAGGTTTGTTTTATCCTTTCATTGACAAGAATCAATGCAGTCTCATCAATCAATCACACCAGAAAAGAACGAAAATAAAATGTACGTATATGCCATCCGCATTCGTCACTGGGTCCCGTCATCACCCGTTAGGTTACTTAACTAACGACAGAGCGGGGGCTAGACTAGCGCGGGTGTAAAACATATACAACATCTAATAGTATATATACCAATATACAATAATCGCTCCAGGCGTGATAATATGCAACATTATAGAAAAGTAATAAGCATTACAGAACAATACAGATAATCTGGGATCCCCGGGTTTCACAAAGCCGCAACTGAAACCCGACGTTCCCCTGGTCCTGTGGATAGCCTGTGCAATGAAACCAAGACCCCTACGGGTGCGGCAAGTTACCCGCCAAAACCTGAAGCGAGGTAGCCCCCCACAGCATAGTGAATGGAACACCCGGCACTTCACGGAATTCGGAAAATTGAGCACCCCTCCTTGGGTCAACCTGTACCCCCTACGAGTGCGGCGAATAGTCTGCCAATTCTAGAGTGAGGTCCCTCTGCCTCTCAAAGCCATGAGATACGGACCCGTTGCCCTCCAGAACCCGGCTATCCGTGCACTCCGTCACGGGATAAACCTAGTACAGAAATAAAAAAATATGTACAACGGGTACATCGACCTCAACCCGGTCGTACCCCAAAAGAATATTATACAACAGGCAGTGACGGCAGTCCACATGTTGGACGCTCGCCCCGCAATATCAAATGTACAAATAAATCTAAACAGCACTATCATTGCACCCTGCTATCCACCACGACATATCCGCAACATCACAGCACAACACAGAACATCAACGCGAATGTCACGTTCGCAAACCCTTCTAAAAAAACTATAGCAATCTGACGCGGTTTACCGATCAAATGACATTCCCGGTCGGAGATATAATGTAAATACTGCAAACTAACAAGTTTAAAATTTCGATCGACAAAACTTCCCGAATTGGGCCCCACGTACATCTGCTGTACAGTAACAAAATCTGGGCCCAAAAGAACTATACAAAAAACCACAATTTCCACATAGAAGCTCTCTGGAAAAAACTGAAGCACTGTTCCCACTGAAGCGCCGCGGTTCCGCGATCAAACCCTAGGTTTGACCGTGGATCCGCGGTGCTCTTGTGGGATCACCTGCCCAAATTTTTCCAGTATGCTTATAAGACCCTGCACGCTTTTCGGTGATATGCAAAATTATTTTTAGGCCCTTTAAAAAATCGACAGAAACTTGTGTGCAGAAAATTGCGATTTCGGATATTCCGTTCGATCGATCTTTTAAACGCGTTAGCACAAGTTAGTAAAGCTTAATGGTGAGGCTCTGATACCACTGTAAGTCCATGGTAGCGCCCCGGCCGTCTAACAGACGCCAAATGCGGAACAAAAACTTTTTACAAACTGGCGCTATCGTGTACCGTAACCCGGATCTGCCATTAAGCTAAAATAACAAACTACAAAGTGGGTAGAAGAGTTATACCGAACGATCTGAGTCCTTCGGCCTTCAACCATCATCCCACTCTTTTTGCAGCTGCATCGATCTCCTGAATCTCCAGTCTCGTCGCCCAGGAGGCACCACGTCGACGGATCTTTAAACGGGCTCCCGCCTCTGAACAGAGGCAACTCGGTCGTCAAGTTTGCTAAAAGAGACGACCAAGATGTTGTAGAGAATGAGTAGAACAATTTTTCTCGTTACGTCCAAGGCTATGGACGAATGGTTAATGAAGTTGCCTTTTGGATCGATATGAAATGAGAAACTTTTCTATCTAATTTCCATGAACCAAATATCTATCATAAGCTTTTCCCAAATTATCAACCATGATCATTCTATCAAGGGGTGGCGAATATAAAGGTAAGGGGAGGTGAGTGTAGGAGGAAGAATGGTGACCATAATGTAAAGATCTTTCATGAAGAGAATGAGTCACCTTAACACATAGTATGAACTCATTAAATGAAAACAATGAATCACCTGAACTAGTCACCAAATCATTTAATGCAATAATCAATGCACTAATGACTCACCAAGATGCATTAACCTAGTCACCACCTTCTAGAAGCCTCTAGAAACATCCGCACTCATCTGAAGAAAAGATAAATCCGTATTTAACCGACTGTTAAATACGGCCGATAAAAAACTGGAAACTGGCAACTTCCAAAAGTGATCCTGAAACGAATTTCAGGATAACCCTGTAATGGTATAAACATAACCGCATTTGTATTACGACCGATACAAATGCATCTGAGACAAAGATATCATATCTACACAGTATAATACTCGGATCCGGCTTAAACCAAAGACGACCAGTATTATCTGCCCGAAAAATGACACGTGCGAAAACGCACGTGCCTTTTCCGAACCTTGCCATAAAACCATACGGCCTCTACAACGTTTCGTCCAAACTTGGGAAACTGTCTGTGGGGGACTCTAATGACTCATCAACACACTGGCACTGGGTATAACCTCAAGCACGTCAGAGGTACAAGCTGTACGTAACGGTTGCCTATGTATTGATTGGAAGGGAAGCAGACGAGAGAACTCATCCATAAACCCTACTGAGCCTAACAGTAACAATATACATACAGTCCGGTCCGTTCGTCTATGAGTATCGCATATCTGCCTAGGGGGCTGGTAATTTCAAACCCCCATTAGCGGTATAAGTCGTGTCAAAGAGTGGCCCAGAACTCCCTGAGATACTACTGGAGTACTTACCAGAAAATCTCCTGCCTCGGCCGCGGGCTTTGTGTAATGTCTCTCCTAGACACAGCGTGATCTCACCCCCAATACCGGGAGAGACGAATCCCCGACGATTCGCTCACTGCCTCCATGTAGCTCGGGACTAGACCCAAAAAATACATGTTTGCACAACTCCTTTGAGCGCGGTATGGTAGGAATCAAAGTACAGTGGGAACTCACACGAGACAAATGACGATCTCAGGTCGACAAACTAACCTGTACACATGTCACCAGGGAACTGCTATCTGACGATATGTATAATACCAACTAGCATGTTCCCGGCGAGTCCTGTCCAGTGTACTCATAACCTAATGAGCACCTGTATACATCTTAGGTGATCCAACTGACACCAATGGCTTGTGAGACCGGCCATCGCCCCTCGTCGGGGTCTCGACTGTATACACTAGTATACTCTGGAATATCGATGACCTGTCTCGAAACTCGAACGGCTAGGGACACTTTTAAGGATGTGCTTACAGACCCCAGCTCCCACGTATATGATCGCCATCATACTGCTGGTAGTCAAGCAAGAATCCTATGGGCTCTATCATCATGCAATAGTGAACTAAAGCATATATACGATGATAAAGACAAACCAGATAGCATACTATCATCTTGAGCAAGACTGTCATATCGGTATAGGTCTTGCCTCGATCATTGCAATCACGTACCTGCGATCCAATAATTGACTTTGAGGGCACTATCTCCAACAATTCCGTCGTACGGCATCCCAAATCTGGGTATGGCTCAAATATCATATTTATCTCATTATTCATCTGGTATCCTTATCATCATATCCTGAATTAGGGTACTGATCTAAAATCTAGTACAATCTGATACCATCCACACACACACACACACACACACACACACACACATATATATGCGTGTGTATGAAAACACATCGCCTAAAGACTCGCTATAATAACATGTCGTATCTCAAAATACGAACCAAATCATATCACCGATCTTGTGGCACCATGCCCAATCTCATCGACTCATCTCCAAGTACCATGTACTATCCTCATATCCATGTATATGTGTGTGTGTATATATATATATATATACATACTCACAAACATATATGTATATATATATATATATCCCCATATACACACAAGTAAACAAGTGTCTGCGTGTGCGTGTGCGTCGGTGAAATTCATTACTCTCGGGTTTCGCGACTAAGAAGCTAAACTAAGTTACTTCTAATTATACTAAAACTAACCCATGAGCACCTAAAACCTATCTTGAAAATCATCTAGTCTCATAATAAACATATTTATATATTTAATATAATATATTCGTATTTTACACTATGAAACTGCGGGGGTGCTATACGCCATCCACCCGACTTCCCCCGTAGATATATATCTACTCACCTTGATCCTTGTTTGCTGAAGTCGATGACGCCATGCTCGTCCTTGTCATTCATGTCCACTCGAGGGTACCTACATATATACACACACAATATCGTAAACTGAAATCATGAACGAAAACCGAAATCGTGAACGAAACAAAAACGGCACGCGTATCACGCATAGGTTAAAACCTATGGTCTCGCATGAAAAACACTACCAAATAACCCTCGTCGTTGACGTTCAAACGCCACACGACGGAATTCAAATCAAATACAAAAACCCAAGTTTTCGTAATCGGAAAACATAAATTCAGCAACACGAGAAATCTATCCCAGATTTTCCATCAGGTAAAATTAGCAAATTTTGCATATGGGGTTGTCCTAGATATCAGATAACAATGCCACAGACCAAAAATCACACGTTTTCACCATAACTTTTCCTCAATTTGCGGCCAAACCTATTAAATCTGCAGCCATGCTAGGAGTATAAGGGCTCAGGTTTTAGGGGTAGTCTTTTGGTGAACTGCATACATCACTATACTTGCTAAATATTTTTCAGGTGCCCCGGGTGATAGCAGGTCTCAAAACAACGACACAAATATCACTAAAATCCGATATCGGGGTTTCTAAGTTTAGGGTTTGGGGTTCTGGTCTCAGGTTTTGGTCCAATATACTATCACTAAAGGGGGTTTAAGGTTATCACTAACTCAAATACACTATCTCAATTCAAGAATTCTCAAAACCATAACTTGGAATTTTCTAACTTCACTAAACATCATTAAAACACTTCTAAACATTTATGGATGCTAAAGTGAATGAAATAATATGCTCATGGTGAAGAAAGTACCTCATTTGGCAACTCAAGAATTTTCTTTAGTTGCCCCAAGTGTACAAAATTCTTGCTTTCTTGGTCCTAAGTGTTTGTAGTGAGCTTGTGCACATTTTTAGTGAAGGGAATATGAAGTTTTAATGAGGGGTTGAGGGTGTTTTGAGGAGGTAGAGGAGGGTGGGAAAATGAGGGCAGCCATAAGAGGAGGGAGAAGAGAAATTATGAAGATGATGAATGATTAACAAAGGTCCATGGTCAATCAAGACCCCTCACCACTCTCTCTCTCTCTCTCTCTCTTGCCCATACCCAATAGTTTATTCCCTTTTCTTTTCTTTTCAAATTTCCTTTTTCTTTTCTTCTCTTTTTAAAAACAAAACCATGCTACAAATAAAAAGAAAGACATGGCAAAATGAATGTAACAAATGCTAGCAAACATAATATGGTGCATGCCACATGCACAAAGCACAGTCAATGTGTGATTAGTGAACACTAATCAAGTTTAGAAATAAAATGGAATATAAATAAGTCATAAAGAATTTAAAATTTTCTTAAATCATATAATTCCCTCCAAAATCACTATTTAATTTAATTTTCCAATATTTTCCAATTTATCGGTATTTAATTATACCTCATTTTTAAAATATTCATAATATTTATTATTTAATTATAAAAATTCCCAAAAATAATATTTTATTTTTCTGAAATGTTACAGTCTTCCCCCTTAAAGAAATTAGGTCCCCGAATTTAAAATTTAAACCCCTCAAATACTAAAACATTTCAGTAAAATGACGAAGTCGTTGGGGCTCCGAAATCATAAATACACATAACACATTGTGGCGCAATGCATGCGCAAGAAAAACGATATATAAACCAAAATCAAAACTCCGTCAAGCATCCCGCAATCATCGAAGTAATGGCGAAGACACCAATGTCAAAGCCCAATATGAAAACCAACATGATATACATCAAACTACACATGTAAACATCGTTAAAAAAACTGAAAGAAATGCATGCCAAACCTTTTCAAGTCGCTGTGCGATGTGCGTATCACTGCAAAGTGGCAGACATTTATTGGAAGAAAATAACTATACACATATACATCCTTGTTTAACATACACGCCCCGCCGTTTTGAAAATAATTTTGAAGGGTTTTCTTGTTAAAGGTCTCGTGTCACCTCGGACACGTAGGTAAATACTGAGTCTATAGCTCCTTTTAGGAAATCCCTTCGATAACTATCAATGCATGCAAAAATATATTCAGGTACTATCCTCTGATTAGTCCTGCTCAGTACTAAAACAATAGTAAATATCATAAAAATGTACTGCTCCACAAGAATCAATCCCAAAATGTGCATAAGAATGCCACGTGCGTCTGGTGCGCACGGAAATCGAAATCAATAAATGTGCCATACATGTGCACATACAAAAATCTAAGTGCAACGGGCGTGCATGAAAACACTTGTCAAAGGCAACAGTGTGTGCCTGATAACAATATCAGGTGCATCTGATATGCACGAAGAATCCCGATTTAGTGCATCTGGCGTGCACCAAAATCGCATCAAGCGCGTCAAATGTGCGCAAGAATCCAAATCAAGTGCACAAGGTGCACGAAAACAAATATCGAGTATCACAATCGAAATTGACATTATACAACACATCTCAATCCAAATCAGCCATACCGTGGTATAATCTCACAACCATGTGTATCAGCGTGCACAAAATCGAATCAAAATACTAATGGTGCATGAAAACTATGCCGAAAGCACAAGTCAAATCACATGCATAGCACAGGCATAAAATCAAAATCAATATCTCGAATGACATTAAATCGAAGTCAAGTGCAACTGTGGTGCACAAAATCTCAATCATTCAAATAAATCGCCCAAAATACCGAAATCAAAGATGGCGGAAACAGTTCCGCTCTGGCACATCCTCTAAATATCTCTGGCCAACTATCATGGTCACTCATAACATGTCTCGTCGACGATGCCGAACTCTAGCCTACTGGGTGTGCTTAATATGACCATTCCTGGGTCCAAGTGTTCTCGTATAGTATTCCAGAAAGGTTCTGTCGAGGTCTCTCCTAAATCTCGTTTCTGCCGAACTGCCCGGAAGTTATCACCCTTTAATAAATCTATTTCTTGTTCCAGAACGGCTGCATACTCATCACGACTCCTTCTTAAAGATATATCCATGTACAACGCCTCTGCATGCGTGTTACATCTCTGATGTCAGCGGAGTGGAACGTCATCTCATCAAGATCTCGTACGAACCTCTTACTCCACTTTTCTCTAATGTCGACTGATTCGGACTCGTCTCTTCGTGGCTGCATAGACTGCGCTCCAACGACTATACTCATATCTAGAGTCTCCCTAGCAATGTATCCCATCACATGATATCCGAACGACGTAGAACCTTTCGATCGATTAATCAAAGTTCCATAATCTCCCAAGTGCTTAACATCTTGAGTACAGTTTAATAGTATTCCTGTACATGCCACAGTACCTATGGACCAGCTGTAGAAGGGCAAACCCAAGCCTCATTAATGGCCCCGCGGAACTGCTGCAAACCCTAAGGTTTCAAAGCGTTCTCATGGTCATTATATCGAGTTAGGGTTTCATTCTTCTAGAGGGTCCACGGAATTACTTGCATGATTTTCCGAATACTTTAAACTTGAAAAAATGGGTTTCTGACATTCGATCGTCTTCCTTCGACTCCCAACGTACCTGCGTGAAGTCTCCTCTAGCTGGAATCAATCAATATGATGAGCTCGCATCGGGGTAGGCAACGAATCACATGTCCTAGTCATTCCTCCTTAGGCGACTAGTGATCTTCTATTATATCTCTAAGTACAACTCGTGCGGCCTTAGCTTCAAACATCTGGGGCGATATCTCGTCAGTCGCAGCAACAACTGGATCTTTCATCTGCATGCTGAACATTGCCTCAATAATCAAGAATAATCGGTGCATTGACGGTCATCACATTCTGGCTTGCCTCTAGCAGTGGCCCAATCCTCTGGTGTTGATCTGCACGTTCGAGAAATTTGTAAAAGCGATCCATCAAACGCTCATGGCGCTAAAACATAATAGGACGATACATCTATGCAATCGTGTGTCCCTGGAATCACGCCCTGGTCAGTCCTCGTCCATGACGAGCTCGCGCTGACCGCAACTCTAGCCGCAGCTCTCTCTGCACGTGTAATCGTGGCAGCAAAAACCATAAACCGATATCGATGAGGATAGATCATAGGAATGAATATAATGTTGTGCAAGGAAATGTACATCCTAAAGTTTCTTAAGCGGGGTAGCGTATCGTAAGTATGCCGCGGAATATACACACGGTACGTCACTCTACTTTAGTCACCTACTCCATCAACCAAGGTCAACCTACACGAAAAAATTTCGGGTCTAATACCCCCTCGACCAAGTCTAAGTTCCGTAAGGTCAATCCTAGGTTCCAAATATATATAGGCCCTGTACTCCACATAGTCGAACATAGACTCGAACCAAGGTTAACCTAGCGCTCTGATACCAACTTTGTTACGACCCGAAATGGTACGTGACTGGCACTTGAATCATATGAAGTCTATAGGACCCCATCTAATTCAAGCCAGCCAAAAATCCCAGAAATCTAAACCATTTAAAAGAAGAAAGTGAAGGAAACTTGTTTTAAAGTTTGCATATAATCACTTTGAAAAGTCGTAGTAAACATTTTTAAAACATCATATCTTTTACGAAAATTTTGGCAGAGTTTCCTTTGTAAATACAGGCCCAAAAAAGAACAACATGAAAATATATAAATAATGCATAAAGGCATTCGCAAGCGGGTGCTAGCTCTTCGCCAAATGGCAGTCACAACCACGCAAGCAATATAATATACAACGCCGAAGGGCGAGGATCAAAACTCAAAAGAAAACCAATGACCACCAGAAAACCCATAATAATACAACGCGTGACTCTAAGGTTGATAGAATATACAACTGGTCTTCTAAGGTTATCAAATAATGCAGTATTGTTGATGGAGTTACTAGATACAACTGAATATAAATAACTACAAGGGTGATCATGATGCAAGTGAACCCACCTACCAAAGCAATCACCCGGAAAGAAGAAATGTGCCAGCAAAGCCGCCAAGGAAACCTGTACGGCAAAACCTGCATGAAACTATGGCACAACGGAGGTGAATTGCCAACTCGTGAGTTGAAAACATCACAGAGCAGAAATCGCATGTATGACTCAATCCTAGGTCATACGATCAGTAAAATCCTCAAATAATATGGCCTGAAGCATGATAAAATGGCAAGGGTAAACATCTATACATAAGTGTAATACCAAGTGCTCGTGTTAGTGCCTCAGGTAGCAACATATCATATATGTGATGTATGTATGCATGAAACAGAATACATCTAATAAGGAAACTGTTTTTCTTATCTCAGTGAGATATCAGTAATAAAATCGAAGTATCATCAATGAAATCAACAGGGAATCAGTGTCTAGCATCGACACAAAATATATAAATCCCAATATCTCAATATCTCAGGCTCCGGCAATCCGGACTGACCGGTATCATCAAATCTCAGCATCAAGGGCTCCGGCTATCCTGACTGGCCTATAATCCGATCGGTATCCTTCGAATATGCGTTGATTCACGATAAAATCACCGGTCGGTAGTGCACCCCTGCCAGGCTCAACGCCATCATCTGCGACCATCTTGCCCCAGGGTACCGCACCGGGTCCACCCTGCACCCGCAGGCGGTTCCTCATCGTCCTTGAATCGGGTGTATGATATCGCTCAAGAACCGAGAAAACTCATGGTGGACATATCTCAAATCATAACATGAGAAAACCACAATTTTATCTGTAGAAATGATAATCAGTTTATAAAATCCTTACGGTTTCTCCAAATCCATAAATCTTATGGAAATCCGAAATCTCAAAATAAAAAGTCAATAACAGTGAATACTGGGCTCCGGCAATCCGGACTGGCCCCTAATATCACGGCAATGAATATATAAATATACATGAAAAATCACAGTTTAAATGCAACATCTAACTAGCACAATAATGATATATCGGAACTATCAGCTAGCAAGCGATAACAATGAAATAATATTCTTTAAAGTGTACGAGACATGGCAATTACCGATGATGATGTGTGTGAGCCGGCAAGTAAGTGTTCATAAACATACACATCATCGGTAATGGTGTCGGTGTCCTGATAACATGGGTTCAATATAACAATAAACCACATTTAAACATGCAATGCGATGCGAATAGCAAGAATATGCAGAAAATGAATAATAAACGCAACAATAAAGAATCTACATTAATATTTATGGGTCATACAGTTTTGACATTTGAAGTAACACGAATCGTGTGTTTAGAAAATAGGGGCTACGGTTTTTTTAAAAAAATGTACGCCCTTTGAAATATCCGTAGTACCCATTGGCCTGTCTTTACAATACTCACGATTCGTTAGTTTTTGAAATAGGTATGACTCGATCCCAGTCTAACATCTACTAAGTAATGTACAGGACTAAACTAACAAACTAATCGAAAGGTTAAGGAAAACCACCTAAGTCTGAGTCGATATCCATATCTAGCAGTCGGTGATCCCGCCTCAACAGTATCATCTAAGATACAATATATCATATGACATCCTCGAGTCAAGAGTGTCGATCTATCATCATAATTATCTCGTACGGTAAATCCATCGTACGATATCCCTGCAGGGTTACTAGGCACACGCACAAGGGTATATAAGGCATCAACCATACCCGAATTAAAAATTAGCCGTGCCGAACAACCCTAAAACAAGATCATAGACTAGAGATTAGGGGAAACAAAGCATGTTAAACATTTTAACATTAAGAGTTTGGGATTACAACCTTTGTAGTCCGGTCCTTCACTTCTAAAGCTCCGTGTTAAGCTCCCTTCGCTGTGATCATCATGTACCCAGACTCTAGAGAGACTCCACGATGAGAATGATGCAAACTTGCTTCCGATCTTCGATAACTAAGATGATCTATCTTGAAGTTTCTTAAAAACAAGCTCTCACTCTCAAATGAAGTGAACACTCTAATTTAAATGGCTAGGATAGATTAGGATGATGAAGTAGGAATTTAGCGCTATTTTATTTTCATAATCTCACCCATTTTCATCACAAGAATCAAAGCTAGAAAGCTTTGCAAGAAGGAAGAAGAAGATGAATAATGAATAATCCTTTTGTGATGAATAATGCAAATGATAATATCATTACAAATGCAACCATGGTCAACTAGGCTAACTCATGTGGAGATTTAACTAGGGATAAGGGTTTGGGTTGGGTTAAGAATAAGTCACTAAAAAAATATCTTAGCACAAAACAAAAGAAAACCTTCTAGAAGGTTCATGAAAGAACTAACCCAATTCAAACCCTAACCTTGTTTAATCTCCACTAAACATGTTGCATTAGTAATCATATCTTGTTACAATAGTATATATCACATATATAATATATATATTTTTAACAAAAGAAAATAATACAATTAACATATATCGCATATATATCAATGTATTACCCGGTGAGAAAATAAATCAATAAAGCGAGCCAATATTAGATAATGTAGTTCAATATATCATATATATTATTATACATTAAATTATCGAATCAACACTTGATCCAACAATCTGGCTATATCGAATATAACCGACTAATATATCTGTATCAGTTCATCGAATAAACATTTAATCCGATGACCCTGCTATATCTCATATACCTGGCCGATCTCTCATATCGCGAGAATCTGATACTGTATCACATACACGTATTGTTCTCGGTCCTGCACATATCACATATGTGCTCCTACTCCGTTTTGCCTGAGCCAAGAAGCCTCTGTACAGGACTCTAAAGAATCGTCAATACGCCGGCAGCAGGTGATGATCATATCAAACACCCACAAGCTGCAAGCGGTCAGCTTAACGTAACAGCCACCCAGGTATTGAGCGCTCAGAAGACAAACAAGCAAGCCTATACATCCTCCTGTGAATCCAGTCAGTAACACTCCCGTACAGTCCGGTCACGTCGTCTGATATGTCGCATATCTCTCCTAGGAGTGGTATACGTTAGACCCCAGTAGCTTGATAAGTCGTGTCGAAATGAGGTCTATAACAGTTCGAGAAACTACTGATAACACTTACCTGTAAATCTCAGCAACCCTGGCCAGGGATTTCCAGTTATAGCCAATCGAACACAGCGCAACATCAACTCCCTATACCGGGAGAGACGAATCCCCTCCTATCGCTCATTGCCTCCATGTGATTCGGGACTGTACCCAAAAGCCACCTTTTTGCATGCCCTCTTGGATGTGGTATGATGGAAATCAAAGCACAGTGGGAATCACACAAGACTTTATGACGATCTCGGGTCTACAGACTAACCTGTACCAGTGTCACCGGAGAACTGCCATCTGACGTGAGGTATAATACCATCTGGGAGTTCTTGGCGAGTCGGTCCAGTGTATCCAGTCTCTACTGAGCACCCGTACACCATCCTTGATGTCAAACACCGATGGATATGGGATCATCCATCGCCCAACATATGGGTCAACATGCGTATACGCTAGTCTACTCTGGTGTATCGATGCCCTGTCTCGATACACACTCGACTAGGAACAGTTATAGGATGTACTCGTCGACTACCGTGGCCCCACTAGTATGATCTCATCATAGTCCCAGTAGTCGAGTACATATCCTAAGGGCTTTATCAACATGTAACATAAAGACAACCAGAGTACATGTTAAGATAAAGTACAACCATATAGCATACTATCATGTCGAGCAAGAAAGTCCTCCCTATATATGTCCAAGCATACACTACAATATACATCGTATGTACAGTAATGGCCTTTAGGGCATACATATAACTAACAATCTCCTACTTGCACTAGGGCCATCTGTTGTGGTATCACATACCCAACAATCAGCTGTGGTTGAAGTATCTCATACTCAACCATCCCATAAAAGTCTCTACTGGGAAATAGGCCTTTGTCAGTGGATCCACGCTGTTGTCCTCTGTGTCTACTCTCCTAACCTCGATCTCCCTGGAGATCAACCATCTCCATGATCAGGTGAAACTGCCTAAGAATTATATCTGGATTTTTGATAGGACGGTGGTTCCTTGGCGTAAGCCACAACTCCATTGTCACACAATGGTAGGAACAAAGTTCATCTCATGAACTTATATATATCCAGACTTCCTCTTTGGTAGCATCATAGGTAACGATGTATCTTGCCTTTAATCGTCTAGTAAGTCACGGTATCAAGCTTGGAACTCTTCCAACATACCGTCCCTCCACTGACGGTAAAGACATTGCCTGCAACTAACATTCAGTTGTCCTTATCACCCTTGAACTTTTCCAGTGATTCTCTCCAGGATCGATTGATACCATCTCACTACAACTAGTGAGAATCCTAACATCCAAATAGATCTATCTCATAGATCTATAACCCAGGATTTAGGAGGTATCACCTTGATCCTATATGGAGAATCCTTATGATAAGCGGAGATTGACCGAGCGTAGTATAGGAAACTCCTTCCCTATCAAGAGTATGTCATCCACGTACTCTATGAGGATCATCACCATACTCCCTACTACCTTTTTTTATATACAAGGTTCATCTACCATTTTGATGAAGTCAAACTCTTTGACTACCACATCAAAACAGACGTTCCAACTCCGCGATGCCTGATTTATCACATAAAACATCTTGCACACATTTCCGCTTCTCCTACTGTCTACGAAGCCCTCTGGCTGTGTACTTATAGATGTTCTCTTCCAAATCAACATTTAGAAAAGCAGTCATGACACCCAACCGCCAGATATCGTTGTCATGGTATGTAGCTGTGGCAAGTAGGATCTGGATGGACTTAAGCATAGCTTTGAAAGTCTCAACTTTTCCATGTACACCAAGTAATCTTCTCAAGATATACTTGCTCCAGATGGGGATTTAACCCTTCAGATAAAGCAACCAAAGTCCATACTTTGTTGGTGTATAAGGATTCCATCTCAGATCGCTAAGCATCCAGCCATTCTTACAGAGTCCCACTCCTAATGGCCAGCTCGAAACTAGTTGGGCCATCATCTCATGATGCAATCCTCGCTCCCACTGTCATAGAGAAAACGAAGTATCTCTCAGGTGGGTGAGGAACCCTACTAGATCGGCGGAGAGGCTGAGATTCGTTGGAAACTATTGAATCTTTTTGTGCTACCAAATCATCAGCTGCAGTTTGTATAGCTGGAACTCTTTCCAGCTCTACCTCATGACAAATAATATCTTCATAAGAAATTCCCTTTCACAAAGGTGGCATGCAGAGAAACAAAACATCTTTTGTTCCTCGGTTTGGTAGAAGATATTCCCTTGCGAATTCTTGGGATATCCAACAAACTTCCACAGAACTGATTTTGCCTCGAGCTTGTCCGGATTTTGCTTTTTAGACATAGGCCGGACAACCCCAAATCTTAACAAACTTAAGATATGGGCTCTTCCATTTCCATATCACAAATGAAGTGGTAGGAAACAGATTTGATTGGAACCCTATTCAATAGGTATGCAGCTTCTCAAGTGCATAACTCCCTAAGAAGGAAATAGGAAACTCAGTAGTACTCATCATAGAGCACACCATATCACATAGGGTGCTATTGCTCTGTCCCGATATACCATCGTGCTATGGTGTATACGGAGGAGTAATGCTGAGAGAGAATCTCATTCTCCTTTAGAATAGTCCAGGAATTCCGTGCTCAAGTATTCTCCTCCTTGATCTCATCAAAGGACATAATACTTATACCCGTATTTTGGTTCTCTACTTCTAACTCATATTCATTGAATTTCTCAAAAGGTTCAGACTTGTGTTTCAACAGGAACAAATGTCCGAATCTTAAGAGATAAACAGTGAATGCAATGAAGTATAAAGAACTGGTCTTGGCATGTGTAGATAGGGGACCTTTCATACATCATCATGTATCAATCCCAAGAGTTTACTAACTCTTTCTCTGTTTCTAATAAACATAGCTGTGGTCATCTTATCTTTGTGACATGACCGGCAAGTTTCACAAGATATAAATTCAAACTAATTTAAATATGCATCTAAATGTAACTTCAGCTAGTCGGTTCGCATTGATATGACCTATGTAGGGTTACTAGGCACACTCACGAGGTTCCACAAGGCATCAAACATGCCAAATTCAAAAATTATATGCCGAGAATCCCTAATGCTAGATCGTTAACTAGAGGTAAAGGCGAAAAAGCAAGCAAGTAAACAACTTTATTGCTAAGTGAATGGAAATACAATCTTTGTAGATCCGGTCCTCCACTTCTTTAGCTCCGTGATGACGTCCCTTCGCTGCGATCACCGGGATCCCGGACTCTAGCGATGGTTTCGTCGGAGAAATGAGCGGGCTAGGTCGTTGACTTCGATGCCGAAGATGATCTACGTCGAGGAAACTCTAACTCAAGCTCCATCTTCACTAGCTCATGAAACTTGTGAAGAAAACACCCTATACAACATGACAAGTGGTAGAGGATGAAGAAATAGGAAGTGGGTTCACTTTGGATTTGGGTTTCTCACTTGACAATTTTCAAGAAAGCTTTTCTTTTTCTTCATGAAGAAGATGAAGAAGAAGAAAGAAAAGGAATTATTTGATAATTGAAAATCCAAGTGATTCTTATCATTTAGCAACCATGGGTGAGTGTAACAAGTGTAGAGAATAAACTAGGGTTTAGTTAAATGGTTAGGTTAAGGATAAAAACAAAATGGCTAAGACTTTGTCCAAAGTATCATGAAGCTTCTAGTGTAAAACAAAGAAAGCCACCCATTTTGTTTTTGCCAAAAGGAATAAATAATGAAAAATAAAACCATAAACCCTAACCATTAAATAAACATGGTTTAAAACAAACACATACCCAAGTTTGCATGTATCATCAAACATGATACAATCTTGTGCACAAAAATATATCACATATACAATGTGCACAATCAAGTGAGAAAAACATCTTAAGTGAACCAATATTAGTTAATGTAAAGTAATATATCAAATATATAATTATACATTAAATCATTAAATCAACACTTGACTTAATGATCCGGTCATATTGCATATAACCGACTAATATCAATAGTAACAACTTATCGAGTCAACACTTGATCCGATAACCTGGCTATATCGCATATAACCGATCAATGTCACATATCACGAGAATATAATACAGTATCACATACTGGTATTATACTCGGTCCCGCACATATCTCATATGCGCTCCTATTTCGTTTCGCTTGAGCCAGGAAACCTCTGTGTAGGACTCTAAAGACTCGTCAATACGCCGGCAGCAGGTGATGATCATATCAAACACCCACAAGCCACAAGCGGTCTGCTAAACGTAACGGCCACCCGGGTATTGAGCGATCAGAAGATCAACGAGCAAGCCCGCTCACACTCCTGTGAATCCAACCAGCAACACTTACCGTACAGTCCGGTCTCGTCGTCTGATATGTCGCATATCTTGCCTAAGGGTGGTAAACATCAGACCCCAATAGCTCGATAAGTCGTGTCGATATGAGGTCTATAACAGTTCGAGAAACTACTGGTAACACTTACCAGTAAATCTCAGCAACCCTGGCCAGGGATTTCCGGTTATAGCCAATCGAACACAGCGCAACATCAACTCCCTATACCGGGAGAGACGAATCCCCTCCTATCGCTCATTGCCTCCATGTGATTCGGGACTGTACCCAAAAACCACCGTTTTGCACGCCCTCTTGGACATGGTAAGGTGGAAATCAAAGCACAGTGGGAATCACACAAGACTCTATGACGATCTCGGGTCAACAGACTATTTTGTACCAGTGTCACCAGAGAACTGCCATCTGACGTAAGGTATAATACCATCTGGGAGTTCTCGGCGAGTCTGTCCAGTGTACCCAGTCTCCACCCAGTCTCCACTGAGCACCCGTATATCATCTATGATGTCAAACATCAATGGATATGGGATCATCCATCGCCCATCTGTATGGATCGAGAAGGTATACGCTAGTCTACTCTGGCATATCGATGTCCCGTCTCGATACACCCACGACTAGGGACCTTGAAGGATGTACTTATAGACTACCATGTCCCAAGTAGTATGATCCGCATCATAGTCCAGGTAGTCAAGTACACATCCTAAGGGCTTTACCAACATGTAACAGAGAGACAATCAGTGTACACGTTAAAATAAAGAGCAACCAGATAGCATACTATCATGTCGAGCAAGAAAGTCCTCCCTATATATGTCCCAGCATCCACTACAATATACATCCTATGTACAGTAATGGCCTCTAGGGCATACATATAACTAACAATCTCCCACTTGCACTAGGGCCATCTATAGCAGTGGTTGTAGTATCTCATACTCAACCATCCCATAAAAGTCTCTCTCTAGGAAAAGGCCTTTGTGAGTGGATCCGCCGTGTTCTCCTCTAAATCTACTCTCCTAATCTCGATCACTCTTGAGATCAACCATCTCCATGATCAGGTGATACTGCCTAAGAATATGTCTGGAACACTGATGGGACAGGCGTTCCAAGGCATAAGCCACAACTCCATTGTCTCACAATGGGAGGAACATAGTTCATCTTATGAACTATTATACACCCAAACTGCCTCTTTGGTAGTATCTTTAATAGCGATGTTACCTGCCTTTATCGTCTAGTTTGCCACGGTATCTAGCTTGGAACTCTTCCAACATACCGTCCCTTTACTGAGGGTAAAAACAATGCCTGTGACTGACATTCAGTCGTCCTTATCACCCTGTAACCTTTCCAATGATTCTCCCGAGGATCGATTGATACCATCTCACTGCAACTAGTGAGAGTCTCAAAATCCAATTAGATCTATCTCATAGATCCAAAAAACAGGATTTAGTAGGTATCACTTTGATCCTATATGAAGACTCCTTGTGATAAGCGGAGATTGACTGAGCGTAGCATAGGAAACTCCTTCCCTATCAAGAGTATGTCATCTACGTACTCTACGAGGATCACCACCATACTCCCTACTACCTTTTTGTATATACAAGGTTCATCTACCATTTTGATGAAGTCAAACTCTTTGACTACCACATCAAAATAGACGTTCCAACTCCGCGATGCCTGCTTTATCCCATAAAGCAACTTGTGCACGTTTCCGCTGCTCCCACTGTCTACGAAGCCCTCTGGCTGTGTACTTATAGATGCACTCTTCTAAAACATCACTTAGAAAAGCAGTCATGGCACCCAATCGCCAGATATCGTAGTCATGGTATGTAGCCGAGGCAAGTAGGATCTGGATGGACATAAGCATAGCTACTTAGAAAAGGTTTCATCATAATCCATACCTGGTCAATGATGCAAACTTTTAACAAGTCTAGTTTTGAAAGTCTAAACTTTTCCATGTACACCAAGTAATCTTCTCAAGATATACTTGTCCTGATGGGGATTTAACTCTTCAGATAAAGCAACCAAAGTCCATACTTTGTTGGTGTATAAGGATTCCATCTCAGATCGCTAAGCATCCAGCCATTCTTACAGAGTCCCACTCCTGATGGCCAGCTCAAAAATAGTTGGGTCATCATCTCATGATGTAATCCTCGCTCCAACTGTCATAGAGAAACCGTAGTAACTCTCAGGTGGGTGAGGAACCCTACTAGATCGGCGGAGAGGCTGAGGTTCGTTGGAAACTATTGAATCCTTTGGTTTTACCAAATCATCAGCTGCAGTTTGTATAGCTGGAACCTTTCCAGTTCTACAAGACTGACCTTGCCTCAATCTTGTCCGGATTTTTCTTTTGACATAGGCCGGACAATCCCAAATCTTAACTTACTTAAGAGATAGGCTCTTCCCATACCATATCTTATATGGAGTGGTAGGCACTGATTTTATTCGAACCTATTCAATAGGTATGCAACTTCATAAGTGCATAACTCCCAAAAGCAAATAGAAAACTCAGTAGTACACATCATAGAGCACACCATATCACATAGGGTGCTATTGCTCCACCCCGATATACCATCGTGCTATGGTGTATACGGAGGAGTAATGCTGAGAGAGAATCTCATTCTCCTTTAGAATAGTCCAGGATTTCCGTGCTCAAGTATTCTCCTCCCTGATCTTATCATAGGACATAATACTTATACCCGTATTGGTTCTCTACTTCTAACTTATATTCTGTGAATATCTCAAAAGGTTCGGACTTGTGTTTCAACAGGAACATATGACTGAATCTTGAGAGATCATCAGAGAATGTAATGAAGTACAGAGAACCGGTCTTAGTATGTATAGACAGGGGACCATCATACATCAGTATGTATCAATCCCAAGAGTTTACTTACTCTTTCTCTGTTTCCAATAAACGGATTTGTGGTCATCTAATCTTTGTGACATGACTGGCAAGTTTCATAAGATGTAAATTCAAACAGATTTAAATATGCATCTAAATGTAACTTCAGATAGTCGGGTCGCATTGATATGACCTAGTCTATAATACCTCAAGAAGGATCCGTTCATTTCTGAACTCTTCCTCTTATGTGTGTTCTGTATACTAAGAACTGTAGTTTGATTTAGAACGTCAATGCTTTTAGATAACGTGTCTGAACCGATCAACTTTTGATATAGGAAATGTTCAAAACATTATCCAACAATACAAAATTTTATCATTTCTTTACTAATAAAGAGACTGATATGATTTTGTATATCAGGTTCGGTATCTAATAACATTTGTTCAGAATCAATGTATTTGGAATACAGGGTGACAGTGACCAACAGACTTGGCTGCAACACTTGCACCGTTTTCTATCTCATGAAACTTATCACCCGTTCTCAGTTCTCTACCTTTTTGTAGCCCATGTAACAGATTACATATGCGGGATCCTGATCCGGTATCACATACCCAGGACGTAAAAGATACTGAGTAACAGTTCTCTGTAATGAACACACCCGAAGATGATGCATCAGCATGCAATTTCTTCGTTTGGGCGGCACGGGAAATCTAGTATTCCCCAATTTCCTGCTCTGTCTTATAACAGTTATAAGTTGGAGTGGGACTAACGTTCCCCAGCTCAGTATAACAAGCAGGTTCGGTCAATACAACCGTATTATTATCTTGATTAAGGCGTGATATGGTCGCTACCTGGAGAGAGAGAGAGAAGAAAACACTCAGCGTATGCTCTTGCAAGATTAGATTGGGTATACATATTATCTAATCAGGATGGCCCTCTATTTTTATAAAATCTTCCTTCAAACCCTAAAAGGAAAGACTAGCCGGGATTAATTACACGCTATAAGTTCGCCAATCTTTCAGCAACGCCAGTGTCGGTACTTTGAGGGAGGTCCCCCGTGCTTTCGCACAAACCTAATTAATGTAATCCTCGTTTTCCCAGAGGCGTAACCCCATTAACACCTTTCTAGACACCTACTTGATCGGCTAATTGTAATGTGTAAAACCCTCCAAGGAGTAACTCTTACTCGCAGCGGGTATCGGGATCCAACTATCTCATAGAAGGTATGCAATCTCATTGCAAATTTTAACATTTGAAATTCCCAATAATATTTTGCCCCTAACGTGCTATGACCTTGACGAAAGCCAACAAACCATAGCTCGGTAGTCAAGTTCATCCCGTCATTTCTTGATTGAATTAAACCCACCCGCACGACCCTTGACGAAAGCCAACAAAGCCGCACGACTACCCTAATCCAATCGCATCATATGCAGCAGATAAGCAGCATATAGCTACCGCACACTACACCTTGACGAAAGCCAACAAATGTAGCACGAATACTATATACAACTTATCTGAAATGACGGAGGGCTACGACAGGTTTTTCTGAAAACCCATTGCGTAATGAACTTGATATCGTTGTAGAATCAAATGATTTTTGAATGGAGCGTTTTTTAGGCTTTTCTACTTTTGCTAAAGGGGTCACTCCCGGTGAAGGGATCGTCGGCCCTTCCTCGTCGAATGAGGTGCGGGATATATCATATATATCACTGTGCAAAGCAGAAACTATAGAAGCAATCAAAAGACAAACCGAGTGTGTAGCATCTGCCAGTTATTGCTAAAGGGGTCACTCCCGGTGAAGGGATCCGGCCCTCTCCCCATCGAATAAGGTGCAGGATGTTCTACAAGGAACACCGCGATGCAAAGCAAGAACTGTAGCTACCTGTTTTTGAGAAATTCGATTCCACAACATCTTTTAGGTTTCTTTTCTTTCATTAATCACACTAATAAAGTCCCATCATTTAAATCACCTAAACATCACAGATAAATACGACGTACACTTATGCCATCCGCATTCGCCTCGATGTCCCCTCGTGCACCGTTAGGTTAGGTAACTAATGGTTGAGCGGGGCAGGGCTAGCGCGGGTGCAAAACATAAGTAACGCCTATATAATATATCATATATACTATATACAGTATTTATCACAGAACATCAAATGATCACATCACAGATATCGCAGCAGAAGAATCATATGAAACATTGGATATACTAGGACGTCCGTGTTTTCAATACGAGCCAGTATAAAACACGGATTCCACGGTCGTGATGAATAGCCAAATCCACACCCCTAGACCCCTACGAGAGCGGCAAGCAACCCTACTAATTCGAGAGTTAGGAGACTCGGACTCGACTCCTCGAGTTTGTCTCCCACTGGACCCTAGAACCCGGTTACTTGTGCTCTCCTCCTTGGGTCTATCCTAGTGCGGAAAAGTAAATAATATACAAATGGTGACATCTTCCGCAACCTGGAAGTGCCCCAATAAAAGAATATTACATACAAGTTTTTACATGAATGAAAATGAAAAACACTCATCTCACATAAAAACCTCTCGCTATTCAAACACACGATCCAATATAACATATCCAGCAACACATAACATCACATGTCATCAACGTAAGTAAATATGCGCATCCCAATTGTCGTTGACATATAGCAACAAAACCGGCGATATCACATATTACACTTACGGTCACAGAAAAAGAAAGTGTAAAACTACAACAGTTGGAATCCGCAACCTCTTTAGACATCGCATGCCTAATCAAATGAATTACTTAGACATCGCATGCCTAACAATTATAAACCCCG
The DNA here is from genome assembly GCA_030015575.1 of Agapanthus africanus. Taxonomy (NCBI): domain Eukaryota; kingdom Viridiplantae; phylum Streptophyta; class Magnoliopsida; order Asparagales; family Amaryllidaceae; genus Agapanthus; species Agapanthus africanus. Next base: position 520,891,446 of record CM057342.1, read on the forward strand.
CATTTTAGTCTCTATATCGAAAACACTTTTCAATATCAAGTCGGGCAATTTAACAGGATTCCCGACATTCTGATCGAATGCTCGTCGCAAACTTTAGTAGACGGCCGCACCCCCGATACCGTCGACGAAGTGCACTAAGGCGGAACACCGCTGCCGCGAGCACCCGAACGGATGCTTTCGGCGACGGGGTTCTCCTACAGTCACTTGGTCGGGGCTATGGAGTGTAGCTGTCTATTAAGTTTACCCGGCGAGTATCCGTGTACGCTACGTGATTGCGACGGATTTTTGATCACATCAAAATTCCGTGGCAACCGATCAAGTGGGACTAAAGTGCTATATTTATAACATTCAAATCAGTTATCTCATAACTACTTGCAGATTCTAAATATTGTATCGCATTCCAGATAAATAGAAAATGTTAAACTTTCCGATCGAACAAACAAACACCCAAGTTTTCCCGAAACAACTCAACACATGAAATAAGTTTAAAAACATTCACTTCATGCCTCAGTACCAACGGTCCAGCCGTAGAAGGGTCAAGCCAACGCCTCACATGTGGCACGCCGTACTGCCCCAAACCTTAAGGTTCAAAGGGCAGTTCAAGACGGTCACATAATCGAGTTAAGGTTTGTTGTCTTCTAGAGGGACCATCGCGTTAATTGCACTACTTAGGACGTTCTCAAACTATGGAAAAAATCCAACAGTTGGAAATTTCCCGGCAGGGGGAAAATTGGGTATTTATATCCGGTCGAACTTTTTAACATATTCTAAAATTACCCGGAAAAACACATAGACAAAGTTAAACAATTCGATCGAATCATCGAGTCCCTAAAACAACCCAGAAAACTCAACTCTTGAGTAAATATTAAAAATTCCCAGAAAATACAGCACCTCCAGAAACAAATTACTGTGCAAACCACGTGGCCTAACTCACCAGTATGGCCGCTGAACCGCCGCACAAGCAGGGGTGGGGCAGCGGTTCCGCGGCGCTTTGGTCGAGTTAGGGTCACGTGCTGCACAGTAACTCATACAATTTCCTGCTGAATTTTTTGGATATTTTTAATTTGGAAAAATCCACTTTTTCAGAAAAAGTCCAGAGACTGGTTTTGAATTAGGGTTTCGAGTTCGATCGGGTTTCTAACTTCGTCTACACATCGCCTAAGGCTCTAGCTAGGCTCTGATACCACTGTAGGGTTACTAGGCACACTCAAGAGGTTCCACAAGGCATCAACCATGCCAAATTCAAAAATTATATGCCGAGAAACCCTAATGCTAGATCGTTAACTAGAGGTAAAGGCGAAAAAGCAAGCAAGTAAAAAACTTTATTGCTATGTGAATGGAAATACAACCTTTGTAGATCCGGTCCTCCACTTCTTTAGCTCCGAGATGACGTCCCTTCGCTGCGATCACCGGGATCCCGGACTCTAGCGATGGTTTCGTCGGAGAAATGAGCGGGCTAGGTCGTTGACTTCGATGCCGAAGATGATCTACGTCGAGGCAACTCTAACTCAAGCTCCATCTTCACTAGCTCATGAAACTTGTGAAGAAAACATCCTATACAACATGGCAAGTGGTAGAGGATGAAGAAATAGGAAGTGGGTTCACTTTGGATTTGGGTTTCTCACTTGATTTCATCACTTGACAATTTTCAAGAAAGATTTTCTTTTTCTTCATTAAGAAGATGAAGAAGAAGAAAGAAAAGGAATTATTTGATAATTGAAAATCCAAGTGATTCTTATCATTTAGCAACCATGGGAGAGTGTAACAAGTGTAGACAATAAACTAGGGTTTAGTTAAATGGTTAGGTTAAGGATAAAAACAAAATGGCTAAGACTTTGTCCAAAGTATCATGAAGCTTCTAGTGTAAAACAAAGAAAGCCACCCATTTTGTTTTTGCCAAAAGGAATAAATAAAGAAAAATAAAACCCTAAACCCTAACCATTAACTGAACATGTTTTAAAACAAACACATACCCAAGTTTGCATGTATCATCAAACATGATACAATCTTGTACACAAAAATATATCACATATACAATGTGCACAATCAAGTGAGAAAAACATCTTAAGTGAACAAATATTAGTTAATGTAAAGTAATATATCAAATATATAATTATACATTAAATCATTAAATCAACACTTGACTTAATGATCCGGTCATATTGCATATAACCGACCAATATCAATAGTAACAACTTATCGAATTAACACTTGATCCGATAACCCGGCTATATCGCATATAACCGATCAATGTCACATATCGTGAGAATCTAATACAGTATCACATACTGGTATTATTCTCGGTCCCGAACATATCTCATATGCGCTCCTATTTCGTTTCGCTTGAGCCAGGAAACCTCTATGTAGGACTCTAAAGACTCGTCAATACGCCGGCAGCAGGTGATGATCATATCAAACACTCACAAGCCTCAAGCGGTCTGCTAAACGTAACGGCCACCCGGGTATTGAGCCATCAGAAGATCAATGAGCAAGCCCACTCACACTCCTGTGAATCCAACCAGCAACACTTACCGTACAGTCCGGTCTCGTCGTCTGATATGTCGCATATCTTGCCTAGGGGTGGTAAACGTCAGACCCCAATTGCTTGATAAGTCGTGTCGATATGAGGTCTATAACAGTTCGAGAAACTACTGGTAACACTTACCAGTAAATTTCAGCAACCCTGGCCAGGGATTTCCGGTTATAGCCAATCGAACACAGCGCAACATCAACTCCCTATACCGGGAGAGACGAATCCTCTCCTATCGCTCATTGCCTCCATGTGATTCGGGACTGTACCCAAAAACCACCGTTTTGCACGCCCTCTTGGACGTGGTAAGGTTGAAATCAAAGCACACTGGGAATCACACAAGACTCTATGACGATCTCGGGTCAACATACTATTCTGTACCAGTGTCACCAGAGAACTGCCATCTGACGTAAGGTATAATACCATCTGGGAGTTCTCAGCGAGTCCGTCCAGTGTACCCAGTCTCCACTGAGCACCCGTATATCATCTCTGATGTCAAACATCAATGGATATGGGATCATCCATCGCCTATCTGTATGGGTCGAGAAGGTATACGCTAGTCTACTCTGGTATATCGATGCCCCGTCTCGATACACCCACGACTAGGGACCTTGAAGGATGTACTTATGGACTACCATGTCCCCACTAGTATGATCCGCATCATAGTCCAGGTAGTCAAGTACACATCCTAAGGGCTTTACCAACATGTAACAGAGAGACAATCAGTGTACACGTTAAGATAAAGAGCAACCAGATAGCATACTATCATGTCGAGCAAGAAAGTCCTCCCTATATATGTCCCAGCATCCACTACAATATACATCCTACGTACAGCAATGGCCTCTAGGGCATACATATAACTAACAACCTAGTCTACAATACCTCAAGAAGGACTTGTTCATTTCTGAACTCTTCCTCTTGTGTGTGTTCTGTATACTAAGAACTGTAGTTTGATTTAGAACGTCAATGCTTTTAGATAACGTGCCTGAACCGATCAACTCTTGATATAGGAAATGTTCAAAGCATTATCCATCAATACAAAATTATATCTTTCTTTACTAATAAAGAGACTGATATGATGTTGTATATCAGTTTCGGTATCTAATAACATTCGTTCAGAATCAAATGTATTCTGATAATACAGGGTGATAACTACCAACAGACTTGGCTGCAACACTTGTACCGTTTCTATCTCATGAAACTTATCACCCGTTCTCAGTTCTCTACCTATCCGTAGCCCATGTAACAAATTACATATGCGGGATCCTGATCCGGTATCTCATACTCAGGACGTAAAGGATACTGAGAAACAGTTCCCTGTAATGAACACACCCGAAGAAGATGCATCAGCATGCACTTTCTTCGTTTCGGCGGCACGAGAATTCTGGTAATCCCCTATTTTCTGCTCTGTCTTATAACAATTATAAGTTGGAGCGGGACCAACGTTCCCTAGCGCGGTATAACAAGCGGATTCGGTCAATACATCCATATTATTATCTTGATTAAGGCGTAATAAGTCGCAACCAGGAGAGAGAGAGAAGAAAACACTCAGCGTGCGCTTTTTACAAGATTAGATTGGTTATCAGTTTATCTAATCAGGATAGGTTCCACTGTTTTAGTCAAATCTTCCTTCAAACCCTAAAAGGAAAGACTAGCCGGGATTAATTACACTCTACAAGTTCGCCAATCTTTCAGCCAGGCCAGTGCCGGTACTTTGAGGGAGGTTCCCCGCGCTTTCGTACGGACCTAATTAATGTAAATCTCATTTTCCTAGGAGCGTAACCCCGTTAACACCTTTCTAGACACCTACTTGATCGACTAATTGTAATGTGTAAAACTCTCCCAGGAGTAATTCTTACTCGCAGCGGGTATCGGGATCCAACAATCTCATAGAAGGTATGCAATCTCATTGCAAATTTCAACACTTGAAATTCCCGATAATATTTTGCCCCTAGCAACTTATGACCTTGGCTAAGGTCAACAAATCATAAGTGCTAGCCAAGTTCAACCCGACATTTCCCGATTGAATTAAACCCACCCGCACGACTCTTGGCTAAGGTCAACAAAGTCGCATGACTACCCTAACTCAATCGCATCATATGCTTATACAGATAAGCGCTAATCATCTACCGCACACTACGCCTTGGCTAAGGTCAACAAACGCGGCATGAATACTAACCAGTACTTATCTGAAATGACGGAGGGCTACGACAGGTTTTTAAGAAAACCCTTTGCGTAATGAACTTGATATCGTTGTAGAATCGAGTGATTTTAAATGGAGTGTTTTTGAGGCCTTTTCTAGTTTTGTTAAAGAAGTCACTCCCGGAGAAGGGATCGTCGGCTCTTTCCTCATCGAATAAGGTGCAGATATTTCATAAATATCACTATGCAGAGCAAGAACTATAGAAGCAATCAAAAGACAAACCGAGTTTGTAGCATCTGCTAGTTTCACTAAAGAGTTCACTCTCGGTGAAGGGATCTCGGCACATTCCTTATCGAATAAGGTGCTAGATGTTCTACAAAGAACATCGCTATGCAAAGCAATAACTAGAGCTACCAGTTTTTAAACAAGTTTCTACAACATCTTTAGGTTTCTTTTATTTCATTAATCTCATTAATGAAGTCCCATTTTATTATGCTTCACAAGCATCACATTTGAAACGAAATCTGCAATATAACATATATCTCCTATATATAATATAAACATTGGCAGTAATATGATCTCATCACAGAACATTGCAGCAGAAGAACATATATGAAATATTGGATATACTAGGACGTCCATGTTTTAGTACGAGCCTGTATAAAACACGGATTCCACGGTCGCGATGAATAGCCAAACCCACATCCCTAGACCCCTACGAGAGCGGCAAGCAACACTGCCAATTCCGGGGTGAGGAGACCCGGTTTCGACTCCTCGAGATGGTCTCCCACTGTACCCTAGAACCCGGTTACTTGTGCTCCCCCCTTGGGTCTACCTAATGCGGAAAAGTAAATAATATACAATGGTGACATCATCCTCAGCCCGGAAGTTCTCCAATAAAAGAATATTACATACAAATGAATTTTACATGAATGAAAAAGAAAAACTCTCATCTCACATAAAACCCCGGGCTATTCAGAACGCGACGATCCAATATAACATATCACAGCAACACATAATATCTCAAATCATCAACGTAAGCAAGTAGGTGTATCCCGATTGTCATTGATGTATATCAACGAAGCCGGCGATACACCACATACTACGCTTACGGTCACAGAAAAGAAAGTGTAAAACTACAACAGTTAGAATCCGCAACCTCCTTAGACATCGCATGCCTAACCAAATGAATTCCTTAGACATCGCATGCCTAACAATTATAAACCCCGCATTTTAGTCTCGATCTCGAAAACACTTTTCAATATCAAGTCGGGCAATTCAACAAGATTCCTGACATCCTGATCGAATGCTCGTCGCAAACTTTAGTAGACGGCCGCACCCCCGGATGCCGTCGACGAAGTGCACTAAGGCGGAACACCGCTGCCGCGAGCACCCGAACGGATTCTTTTAGCGACGGGGTTCTCCTACAGTCACTTGGTCGGGGCTATGGGGCATGGCTATCTATTAAGTTTACCCGGCAAGTATCCGCGTACGCTACGTGATTGCGATGGACTTTTGATCACATCAATATCCCGTGGCAACCGATCAATTGAGACTAAACTTCTTGATTTATAACATTCAAATTAGTTATCTCATAACTGCTTATGGATTCCAAATATTGTATCACATTCCAGATAAAAAGATAGTGTTAAACTTTCCGATCGAATAATCAAACACTCAAGATTTCCCAAATGGCTCAACACTTGAGCGGAGTTCAAAAAATATCTATCACATGCCACAGTACCAATGGTCCAGCCGTAGAAGGGTCAAGCCAACGCCTTACATGTGGCAACGCCTTACTGCCCTAAACCCTAAGGTTCAGAGGCGATTCAGACGGTCACATAATCGAGTTAAGGTTTGTGTTCTTCTAGAGAGTCCACCGCGTTACTTGCATGATTTTCCGGAAGTTTCAAACTCGAGAAAAAATCCAACTTTTGAAAATTTTTCTGACAGGGGAAAAAGTAAGTTATTGATATCTGTTAGAACTTTTTAACAGTTTCTAAAATTATCCGGAAAAAACATAAACGAAGTTAAACATTCCGATCGAATCAACGAGCTCCCAATACAACCCAGAAAACTCAACACTTGAGAAAAATTAAAAAATCCCAGAAGCATCAGGAAGTACCTACCGATTTAACTGTGGAAAAATGATACCCTAAGTCCACTGTTGCGTCGCGGAACCACCGCTAATGGCATGTCTTTGCTGCGGTTCCGCGGCTATGTAATGGAATTACTGGCTCGTTTTTCACAGAGGTCCATCGAATTCCCTGCTGATTTTTTTGAGTATTTTTAGTATGAAAAAAGTCAACATTTGGAAATATTTCCAGAAACTAGGTTTCATCGAGTATTCGGAGTTCGATCGGACTTTAAACTTCGTATATACATCGCCTAAAACTCTAGCTTGGCTTTGATACCACTACAGGGTTACTAGACACACGCACAAGGGTGTATAAGGCATCAACCATGCCCGATTTAAAAATTAGTCGTGCCGAACAACCCTAAAACAAGATCTTAGACTAGAGATTAGGCGAAACAAAGCATGTTAAACACTTTAATATTAAGAGTTTGGGATTACAACCTTTGTAGTCCGGTCCTTCACTTCTAAAGCTCTATGTTGAGATCCCTTCGCTGCGATCATCATGTACCCGGACTCTAGAGAGGCTCCACAAAGAGAATGATGCAAACTTGCTTCCGATCTTCGATAACTAAGATGATCTACCTTGAAGTTTCTTAAACACAAGCTCTCACTCTCAAATGAAGTGAACACCCTAATCTAAATGGCTAGGATAGATTAGGATGATGAAGTAGGAAATTAGCTCTATTTTATTTTCATAATCTCACTTATTTTCATCACAAGAATTAAAGCTTGAAAGCTTTGCAAGAAGGAAGAAGAAGATGAACAATGAATAATCCTTTTGTGATGAATAATGCAAATGATAATATCATTACTAATGCAACCATGGTCAACTATGACAGGGCTAACTCATGTAGAAATTTAACTAGGGCTAAGGGTTTGGGTTGGGTTAAGAATGAGTCACTAAAAAAATATCTTAGCACAAAACAAAAGAAAACCTTCTAGAGGGTTCATGAAAGAACTAACCCAATTCAAACCCTAATCTTGTTTAATCTCCACTAAACATGTTGCATTAGTAATCATATCTTGTTACAATATTATATATCACATATATAATATATATAATTGTAACAAAAGAAAATAATACAATTAACATGTATCGCATATATATCAATGTATTATCCGGTGAGAAAATGAATCAATAAAGCGAGCCAATATTAGATAATGTAATTCAATATATCATATATATTATTATACATTAAATTATCGAATCAACACTTGATCCGACAATCCGGCTATATCGAATATAACCGACTAATATATCTGTATCTGTTCATCGAATCAACGCTTGATCCGATGACCCGGCTATATCTCATATACCCGGCCGATATCTCATATCGCGAGAATCTGATACGGTATCACATATACGTATTGTTCTCGGTCCTGCACATATCACATATGTGCTCCTACTCCGTTTTGCCTGAGCCAAGAAACCTCTGTGTAGGACTCTAAAGAATCGTCAATACGCCGGCAGTAGGTGATGATCATATCAAACACCCACAAGCTGCAAGCGGTCAGCTAAACGTAACAGCCACCCAGGTATTGAGCGCTCAGAAGATCAACAAGCAAGCCTGTACATTCTCCTGTGAATCCTGTCAGTAACACCCCCGTACAGTCCGGTCTCATCGTCTGATATGTCGCATATCTCGCTTAGGGGTGGTGTACGTCAGACCCCAGTAACTTGATAAGTCATGTCAATATGAGGTCTATAATAGTTCGAGAAACTACTGATAACACTTACCAGTAAATCTCAACAACCCTGGCCAGGTATTTCCAGTTATAGCCAATCGAACACAACGCAACATCAACTCCCTATAACGGGAGAGACGAATCCTCTCCTATCGCTCATTGCCTCCATGTGATTCGGGACTGTACCCAAAAGCCACCTTTTTACACCCCCTCTTGGACGTGGTATGATGGAAATCAAAGTACCGTGGGATCACACAAGACTCTATGATGATCTCGGGTCTACAAACTAACCTGTACCAGTGTCACCGGAGCACTGCCATCTGACATGAGGTATAATACCATCTGGGAGTTCTCGGTGAGTCCGTCCAGTGTATCCAGTCTCTACTGAGCACCCTTACACCATCCTTGATGTCAAACACCGATGGATATGGGATCATCCATCGCCCATCATAAGGGTCAAGATGCGTATACGCTAGTCTACTATGGTGTATCGATGCCCTGTCTCGATACACCCTTGACTAGGAACAGTTATAGGATGTACTCATCGACTACCGTGGCCCCACTAGTATGATCTCATCATAGTCCCAGTAGTTGAGTACATATCCTAAGGGCTTTATCAACATGTAACATAGAGATTACCAGAGTACATGTTAGGATAAAGTACAACCAGATAGCATACTATCATGTCGAGCAAGAAAGTCCTCCCTATATATGCCCAACCATCCACTACAATATACATCGTATGTACAGTAATGACCTCTAGGGTATACATATAACTAACAATCCCAAATCTGGGTATGGGTCAAATATCATATTTATCTCATTATTCATCTGGTATCCTTATCATCATATCCTGAATTAGGGTACTGATCTAAAATCTAGTACAATCCGATACTATCCACACACACACACATATATATATGCGTGTGTATGAAAACACATCGCCTACAGACCCGCTATAATAACATGTTGTATCTCATAATACGAACCAAATCATATCACCGATCTCGTGGTACCATGCCCAATCTCATCGACTCATCTCCAAGTACCATGTACAATCCTCTATCGATGTATATGTGTATATATATATATATATCTATATATATATACATACTCACAAACATATAAGTATATATATATATCCCCATATATGCACAAGTAAACAAGTGTCTGCGTGTGCGTGTGCATAGGTGAAATTCATTACTCTAGGGTTTCGCAACTAAGAAGCTAAACTAAGTTACTTCTAATTACACTAAAACTAACCCATGAACACCTAAAACCTGTCTTGAAAATCATCTAGTCTCACAATAAACATATTTATATATTTAATATAATAAATTCGTATTTTACACTACGAAACTGCGGGGGTGTTATAGGCCATCCACCCGACTTCCCCGTAGATATATATCTACTCACCTTGATCCTTGCTTGCCGAAGTCGATGATGCCACGCTCGTCCTTGTCGTTCATGTCCACTCGAGGGTACCTACATATATACACACACAATATCGTAAACGAAAATCGTGAACGAAAACCAAAACGGCACGCGTATCACGCATAGGTTAAAACCTATGGTCTCGCATGCAAAACACTACCAAATAACCTTCGTGGTTGACGTTCAAACGCCACACGACGGAATTCAAATAAAATACAAAAACCCAAGTTTCCAGAATCGGAAAACATAAATTCAGCAACACGAGAAATTTATCTTAGATTTTCCATCAGGTAAAATTAGCAAAATTTGCATATGGGATTGCCCTAGATATCAGATAACAATGCCACAGACCAAAAATCACACGTTTTCACCACAACTTTGCCGCAATTTGCGGCCAAACCTATTAAATCTGCGGCCATACTAGGAGTATAGGGGCTCAGGTTTTAGGGGTAGTCTTCTGGTCACCTGCATACATCACTATACTTGCTAAATATTTTTCAGGTGCCCCGGGTGATAACAGGTTACAAAACAACGTCACAAAAGTCACTAAAATCCGATATCGGGGTTTCTAAGTTTAGGGTTTGGGGTTCTAGTCTCAGGTTTTGGTCCTATATGTAGGGTTCCTAGGCACTCTAATGGAGTCTCACAAGTGATCAAACATGCATAAATCAAATTTTACGGGTGCCTACAAACCCTAATACGGATCGTCAACTTGATATATAGGCGAAGCAAGCATGTAATCGAATTAAATGCTAAGGGAAGGGGCTACAACCTTTGTAGATCCGGTCCACCACTTCCTAAGCTCCGCGATGATCTCCCTCCGCTGTCCAAATCGAATCCCGAACTCAAGCATCGGCTTCGTCGAAGCAATGGGCGGGCTTGATTGTCGGTTGGATGCCGAAGATGATCTACGTCGAGGCATCACAAGAACGAGCTCCGCCTTCGCCAAGTCAAGAAACTTGTGAAGACAACACACTCTACTACATGGAAAGTAGTAGAGGATGAAGAAATAGGAAGTGGGTAGACTTTAGATTTGGATTTCTCACTTGATTTGGCTAGTTGCCATTGAAGCTATCAACATCTTTCTTCTTGAAGAAGAAGAAGAAGAAGATAATATATGATAAGTTATTATTTAAAATAAAAAACCATATGATACTTATCATGTAAACAACCATGGTTTAGTGTAGAGATTTAACGAGGGTTAGATGAGTGGTTAGGGTTAGACATGAGACAAGAATGGTGGACTTATTCAAAGCTTCAATGTAAAACAAAGAAAGCCACCATCCTTTTCTTTTGCCAAAAAAGAATGAATATATAAATAAATGGATAAAGAATTAAAAGAAAAGAAACCCTAACCATTCACTAATCATGGTTTAAGTCTTTACACAAACCCAAGGTTGCATGTATCATCAAACATGATACAAACAAGCGCACAAGAATATATCACATATACAATGTGCATCATCAAGTGAGAATATCCTCATAAAGTGAACCAATACTAGTTAATGCAAAGTAATATATCAAATATATATAATTATGCATTAAATCATTAAATCAACACTTGATTCAATGATCCAGTCATATCGCATATAACCGGCTAGTATCCAATGTATCGGCTTATCGAATCAATCCTTGATTCGATAACTAGGTTATATCGCATATAACTAATCGATACATTCATCGTGAGAATAGAATACGGTATCACATACACGCATTATTCTCGGTCCCGCACATATCTCATTTGCGCTCCTATTTCGTTTCGCTTGAGCCAGGAAACCTCTGTGTAGGACTCTAAAGACTCGTCAATACGCCGGCAGCAGATGTTGATCATATCAAACCCCCACAAGCCGCAAGCGGTCTGCTAAACGTAACGGCCATCCGGGTATTGAGCGATCAGAAGATCGACGAGCAAGCCCGCTCACACTCCTGTGAATCCAACCAGTAACACTTACCGTACAGTCCGGTCTGTTCGTCTGATATGTCGCATATCTCACCTAGGGGTGGTAAACGTCAGACCTCAGTAGCTCGATAAGTCATGACGACTTGAGGTCCATAACATTCGTGAAACTACTGATAACTCTTACCAGTATATCACTGCAACCCTAGCCAAGGATTTCCTGTTATGGCCAGTCGAGCATAGCACAACATCAACCCCCAATACCGGGAGAGACGAATCCCCTCCTATCGCTCATTGCCTCCATGTGAATCGGGACTGTACCCAAAAACCACCTGTTTGCACGCCTCAGTAGAGCCGTGGTATGGTGGAAATCAAAGCACAGTGGGAGACACACAAGACTCTATGACGATCTCGGGTCAACAGACTAAGCTGTACCAGTGTCACCAGAGAACTGCCATCTGACTGAGGTATAATACCATCTGGGAGTTCTCGGCGAGTCCGTTCAGTGTACCCAGTCTCCACTGAGCACCCGCATACCATCTTCGATGTCAAACACCAATGGATATGGGATCATCCATCGCCCATCGCATGGGTCGAGAAGATATGCGCTAGTCTACTCTGGAATATCGATGCCCCGTCTCGATATTCCCTCGACTAGGAACATTTCAAGGATGTACTCATGGACTACCCAGGCCCCACTAGTATGATCTACATCATAGTCCTGGAAGTCGAGTACACATCCTAAGGGCTTTATCAACATGTAACAGAGAGACGGAAAGTATACACGTTAAGATAAAGAGCAACCAGATAGCGTACTATCATGTCGATCAAGAAAGTACTACCTATATATGTCCCAGCATCCACTACAATATACATCCAATGTACAGTAATGGCCTCTAGGACATATATATAACTAACAATCTCCCACTTGCACTAGGGCCATCTGTAGCAGTGGTTGCAGTATCGCATACTCAACCATCCCCTAAAAGTCTCTCTTTGGGAAAAGGCCTTCGTGAGTGGATCCGCCGTGTTGTCCTTTGAGTCTACTCTCCTAAGCTCGATCACCCTGGAGATCAGCTATCTCCATGATCAGGTGATGCTGCCTCAGAATACGTCTGGGTCACTGATGGGACCATGGTTCCTTGGCCAAACCACAGTTCCATTGTCACACAATGGCAGGAACCTGGTTCATCCTATGAACCAATATACACCCAAACTGCCTCTTTGGCAGTATCTTTAATAGCGATGTTACCAGCCTTTATCGTCTAGTTTGCCACGGTATCTAGCTTGGAACTCTTCCAACATACCGTCCCTTTACTGAGGGTAAAGACAACGCCTGTGACTGACATTCAGTCGTCTCTATCACTCTGGAACCTTTCCAGTGATTCTCCCCAGGATCGATTGATACCATCTCACTACAACTAGTGAGTATCCTAACATCCAATTAGATCTATCTCATAGATCCAAAGCTTAGGATTTAGTATGTATCACTTTGATCCTATATGGAAAATCATTGTGATAAGTGGAGATTGATCGAGCGTAGCATAGGAAACTCCTTCCCTAACAAGAGTATGTCATCTACGTACTCTACGAGGATCATCACCATACTCCCTACTACCTTTTTGTTTATACAAGGTTCATCTACTATTTTGACGATGTCAACTTCTTTGACTAATCCATCAAAACAGATGTTCCAACTCCGCGATGCCTGCTTCATTATGTAAAGCAACTTGCACACGTTTCCGCTGCTCCCACTGTTTACGTAGACCTCTGGCTGTGTTCTTATAGACGTTCTCTTCTAAATCAGTATTTAGAAAAGCAGTCATGGCACCCAACCGCCAGATATCGTAGTCATGGTATGTAGCCGTGGTAAGTAGGATCTGGATAGACTTAAGCATAGCTACTAGAAAAAGGTTTCATCATTATCCAAGCCTGGTCGATGACGAAAACCTTTAACAAGTCTAGCTTTGAAAGTCTCAACTTTTCCATCTACACCAAGTAATCTTCTCAAGATATACTTGCTCCTGATGGGGATTTAACCCTTCAGTTATAGCAACCAAAGTCCATACTTTGTTGGTGTATAAGGATTCCATCTCAGATCACTAAGCATCCAGCCATTCTTACAGAGTCCCTACTCTCGATGGCCTGCTCAAAACTGGTTGGGTCATCATCTCATGATGCAATCCTCGCTCCCACTGTCATCGAGAAACCGAGGTATCTCTCAGGCAGGCGAGGAACCCTACCAGATCGGCGGAGAGGCTGAGGTTCATCGGGGACTATAGAATCCTTTGGTTCTGTCAAATCTTTAGCTGTAGTTTCGTATAGCTGGAACCTTTCCAGTTCTACAGAACTGACCTTGCCTTGATCTTTTCCGGATTTTGCTTTTGACATAGGCCGGACAATCCCAAATCTTAATTTACTTAAGAGATAGGATCTTCCCACACCATATCTTATATGGAGTGGTAGGCACTGATTTGATTCGAACCTAATTCAATAGGTATGCAGCTTCTCAAGCGCATAACTCCCAAAAAGGAAATAGGTAACTCAGTAGTACTCATCATAGAGCACACGATATCTAATATTGTGTAATTGTTCCGCCCTGATACACCGTTGTGCTGTGGTGTATTCAGAGGAGTAATACGGAGAGAGAATCTCATTCTCCTTTAGAATGGTTTAGGAATGCCATGCACAAGTATTCTCCTCCCTGATCTCATCATAGGACAGAATACTTATACCCGTATTTTGGTTCTTAACTTCCAACTTATATTCTGTGAATACTTCAAAAGCTTCGGACTTATGTTTCAACAGGAACATACGACTGAATCTTGAAAGATTATCAGAGAATATAATGAAGTATAAAGAACCAGTCCTGGCATGTGTAGACAGGAGACCTTACATACATCATCATGTATCAGTCCCAAGAGTTTACGGACTCTTTCTCTGCTTCCAGTAAACAGAGCTAGTGTCATTATATCTTTGTGACATGACTGGAAAGTTTCACAAGATGTAAATTCAAACTGATTTAAATATGCATCTAAAATGTAACTTCAGCCAGTCGGGTCGCATTGATATGACCTAGTCTACAATGCCTCAAGAACGAATCGTTCATTTCTGAACTCTTCCTCTTGTGTGTGTTCTGTATACAAGGAACTGTAGTTTGATTTAGAACGTCAATGCTTTTAGATAACGTGCCTGAACCGATCAACTTTTGATATAGGAAATGTTCAAAACATTATCCAACAATACAAAATTATATCATTTCTTTACTAATAAAGAGACTGATATGATTTTGTAT
Organism: Agapanthus africanus; assembly: GCA_030015575.1. Classification (NCBI taxonomy): domain Eukaryota; kingdom Viridiplantae; phylum Streptophyta; class Magnoliopsida; order Asparagales; family Amaryllidaceae; genus Agapanthus; species Agapanthus africanus. The sequence goes on from CM057342.1 coordinate 520,906,568, forward strand.
ATCAGGTTCGGTATCTAATAGCATTTGTTCAGAATCAATGTATTCGTAATACAGGGTGACAATGACCAACAGACTTGGCTGCAACACTTGCCCCGTTTTTTGCCTCATGAAACTTATCACCCGTTCTCAGTTTTTCTACCTTTTTTGTAGCCCTATGTAACAGATTACATATCTGGGATCCTGATTCGGTATCATATACCCAGGATGCAGAGGATACTGAGAAACAGTTCTTTGTAATGAACACACCCGAAGGAGATGTATCATATGCACTTTCTTCGTTTGGGCGGCATGGGAAATCTGGTATTCCCCAATTTCCTGCTCTGTCTTATAACAATTATAAGTTGGAGCGGGACCAACGTTCCCCAGCTTAGTATAACAAGCGGGTTCGGTCAATACATCCGTTTTATTATCTTGATTAAGGCATGATATGGTCGCTACCAGGAGAGAGAGAGAAGAAAACACTCAGCGTGCGCTCTTGCAAGATCAGATTGGTTATATATTTTATCTAATCAGGATGGCTCCCACTGTTTTTATCAAATCCTCCTTCAAACCTTAAAAGGAAAGACTAGCCGGGATTAATTACACTCTACAAGTTCACCAATCTTTCAGCCAGGCCAGTGTCGGTACTTTGAGGGAGGTTCCCCGTGCTTTCGCACGGACCTAATTACTGTAAACCTCGTTTTCCTAGAGGCGTAACCCCGTTGACACCTTTCTAGACACCTACTTGATCGACTAATTGTAAAGTGCAAAACTCTCCCAGGAGTAACAATTACTCGCAGTGGGTATCGGGATCCAACTATCACATAGAAGGTATGCAATCTCATTGCAAATTTGAACACTTGAAACTCCCGATAAAGGTTTTTACCCCTAGCACCTAGGACCTTAACTATGGTCAACAAATCATAAGTACTAGTCAAGTTCTACCCGTCATTTCGTGATTAATTAGACCCACCCACATGACCCTTAACTAAGGTCAACAAAGTCACGCGACTGTCCTAACTAATTGCATCATATGCGGTGTAGGAAGACATCACTTAGCTACCGTACACTGTGCCTTGACTATGGTCAACAAACACAGCACGAATACTAAGTACTCTACTTCCTAAAATGACGGAGGGTTGCGAATGGTTTTTGTGAAAACCTTTAACGCTTTGAACTTGATCTCGTTGCGGAATCAAATGGTTTTTAAATGGAATGTTTTCGAGGCTTTTCTAGTTTTGCTAAAGGGGTCACTCTCGGTGAAGGGATCGTCGGCCCTTTCATCGTCGAATGAGGTGCGGGATATATCATATATATCACTGTGCAAAGCGAAAACTATAGAAGCGATCAAAGACAAACCGAGTGTGTAGCATCTGCCAGTTATTTCTAAAGGAGTCACTCCCGGTTAAGGGATCTCGGTCCTTTCCTCATCGAATAAGGTGCAGGATGTTCTATAATGAACACCACGATGCAAAGCAAGAACTGTAGCTACCTGTTTTTATTTTGAAATTCGATTCCACAACAACTATTAGGTTTATTTTCTTTCATTAATCTCATTAATGAATATCCCATCATTTAAATTTCCTAAACATCACAGATAAATATAACGTACGCTTATGCCGTCCGCATTCGCCTCGATGTCCCGTCTGCACCGTTAGGTTAGGTAACTAACGGCAGAGCGGGGCAGGGCTAGCGCGGGTGTAAAACATAAGCAACGTCTATATAATATATCATATATACTATATATAATATCTGTCACAGAACATCACATGATCACAGATAAATCACAGCAGAAGAAACATATGAAATATTGGATATACTAGGACGTCCGTGTTTTCAATACGAGCCAGTATAAAACACGGATTCCATGGTCGTGATGAATAGCCAATCCCACACCCCTAGACCCCTACGAGAGCGGCAAGTAACCCTACAAATTCTAGGGTTAGGAGACCCGGACTTGACTCCTCGAGATGGTCTCCCACTGGACCCTAGAACCCGGTTACTTCTGCTCCCCTCCTTGGGTCTATCCTAGTGCAGAAAAATAAATAATATACAAATGGTGACAACATCTGCAACCTGGAAGTGCCCCAATAAAAGAATATTACATACAAGTTTTTTACATGAATGAAAATGAAAAACACTCATCTCACATAAAAACCCCCCGGCTATTCAAACACGACGATCCAATATAACATATCCAGCAACAGATAACATTACATGTCATCAACGTAAGTAAATATGCGCATCCCAATTGTCGTTGACATATAGCAACGAAACCGGCGATATCACATATTACATTTACGGTCACAGAAAAGAAAGTGTAAAACTACAACAGTTGGAATCCGCAACCTCCTCAGACATCGCATGCCTGACCAAATGAAATACTTAGACATCGCATGCCTAACAATTATAAACCCCGCATTTTAGTCTCATTATCGAAAACTCTTTTCAATATCAAGTCGGGCAATTCAACAGGATTCCCGACATTCTGATCGAATGCTCGTCGCAAACTTTAGTAGACGGCCGCACCCCCGAAACCGTCGACGACGTGCCCCAAGGCGGAACACCGCTGCCGCGAGCATCCGAACGGATGCTTTCGGCGACGGGGTTCTCCTACAGTCACTTGGTCGGGGCTATGGGGTGAAGCTATCTATTAAGTTTACCCGGCGAGTATCCGCGTACGCTACGTGATTGCGACGGACTTTTGATCTCATCAAAATTCCGTGGCAACCGATCAAGTGAGACTAAAGTGCTATGTTTATAACATTCATTCAGTTATCACATAACTTTTGTGAATTCCAATTATTGTATCACATTCCGGATAAACAGAAAATGTTAAACTTTCCGATCGAACATTCGAACACCCAAGTTTTCCCGAAACAGCTCAACCCATGAAATAAGTCTAACAGCATTCAGTTCGTGCCTCAGTACCAACGGTCCAGCAGTAGAAGGGTCAAGCCAATGCCTCACATGTGGCACGCCGTACTGCCCCAAACCCGAAGGTTCAAAGGTCAGTTGAAGACGGTCACATAATCGAGTTAAGGTTTGTTGTCTTCTAGAGGGACCATCGCGTTACTTGCACTACTTAGAACGTCGTTAAACTACGGAAAAATCCAACAATTGGAAATTTCCCGGCAGGGGAAAAAGTGGGTATTTATATCCGGTCGAACTTTTTAACATATTCTAAAATACCGGGAAAAACACACTAACAAAATTAGACAATCCGATCGATACACTGAGTTCCCAATACAACCCAGAAAATAAAACTCTGGAATGCAAATTAAAAATTCCCAGAAAACTCAGGAATATTAATATAAAATTACTGTGCAAATTAAATTGGCAGAAAAGGCAGTACGGCCGCGGAAGCGCCGCACAAGCCAGCTTGTGCCGCTCTTCCGCGGCTACTTAATCGATTTAGGCCTTCCGTTTTGTACAGTAATTCTTACAATATTCTTCTTAATTTTCTGCATATTTTTAATTCACAAAAATCCATCAATTTCAAAAAAGTCCAGAGAGCATATTAAAATCGAGGTTTCGGGTCGATCGGACTTCTAATTCCGTCGGGACTTCGCCTAAGGCTCTAGCTAGGCTCTGATACCATTGTAGGGTTCCTAGGCACTCTAATAGAGTCTCACAAGTGATCAAACATGCACAAATCAAATTTTACGGGTGCCTACAAACCCTAATACGGATCGTCAACTAGATATATAGGCGAAGCAAGCATGTAATCGAATTAAATGCTAAGGGAAGGGGGCTACAACCTTTGTAGATCCGGTCCACCACTTCCTAAGCTCCGCGATGATCTCCCTCCGCTGTCCAAATCGAATCCCGAACTCAAGCATCGGCTTCGTCGAAGAAATGGGCGGGCTTGATCGTCGGTTCGATGCCGAAGATGATCTACGTCGAGGCATCACAAGAACGAGCTCCGCCTTCGCCAAGTCAAGAAACTTGTGAAGACAACACACTCTACTACATGGCAAGTAGTAGAGGATGAAGAAATAGGAAGTGGGTAGACTTTAGATTTGGATTTCTCACTTGATTTGGCTAGTTGCCATTGAAGCTATCAACATCTTTCTTGTTGAAGAAGAAGAAGAAGAAGAAGAAGAAGATAATATATGATAAGTTATTATTTAAAATAAAAAACCATATGATACTTATCATGTCAACAACCATGGTTTAGTGTAGGGATTTAACTAGGGTTAGATGAGTGGTTAGGGTTAGACATGAGACAAGAATGGTGGACTTATTCAAAGCTTCAATGTAAAACAAAGAAAGCCACCATCCTTTTCTTTTGCCAAAAAAGAATGAATAAATTAATAAATGGATAAAGAATTAAAAGAAAAGAAACCCTAACCATTCACTAATCATGGTTTAAGTCTTTACACAAACCCAAGGTTGCATGTATCATCAAACATGATACAAACAAGTGTACAAGAATATATCACATATACAATGTGCATCATCAAGTGAGAATATCCTCATAAAGTGAACCAATCCTAGTTAATTCAAAGTAATATATCAAATATATATAATTATGAATTAGATCATTAAATCAACACTTGATTCAATGATCCGGTCATATCGCATATAACCGGCTAGTATCCAATGTATCGGCTTATCGAATCAATCCTTGATTCGATAACTAGGTTATATCGCATATAACTAATCGATACATTCATCGCGAGAATAGAATACGGTATCACATACACGCATTATTCTCGGTCCCGCATATATCTCATATGCGCTCCTATTTCGTTTCGCTTGAGCCAGGAAACCTCTGTGTAGGACTCTAAAGACTCGTCAATACGCCGACAGCAGATGTTGATCATATAAAACACCCACAAGACGCAAGCGGTCTGCTAAACGTAACGGCCACCCGGGTATTGAGCAATCAGAAGATCGACAAGCAAGCCAGCTCACACTCCTGTGAATCCAACCAGTAACACTTACCGTACAGTCCGGTCTGTTCGTCTGATATGTCGCATATCTCGCCTAGGGGTGGTAAACGTCAGACCCCAGTAGCTCGATAAGTCATGCCGACTTGAGGTCCATAACATTCGTGAAACTACTGATAACTCTTACCAGTATATCACTGCAACCCTGGCCAGGGATTTCCTGTTATGGCCAGTCGAGCATAGCACAACATCAACCCCCAATACCGGGAGAGACGAATCCCCTCCTATCGCTCATTGCCTCCATGTGAATCGGGACTGTACCCAAAAACCACCTATTTGCACGACTCAGTAGAGCCGTGGTAGGGTGGAAATCAAAGCACAGTAGGAGACACACAAGACTCTATGACGATCTCGGGTCAACAGACTAAGCTGTACCAGTGTCCCCAGAGAACTGCCATCTGACGTGAGGTATAATACCATCTGGGAGTTCTCGGCGAGTCCGTTCAGTGTACCCAGTCTCCACTGAGCACCCGCATACCATCTTCGATGTCAAACACCAATGGATATGGGATCATCCATCGCCCATCGCATGGGTCGAGAAGATATGCGCTAGTCTACTCTGGAATATCGATGCCCCGTCTCGATATTCCCTCGACTAGGAACATTTCAAGGATGTACTCATGGACTACCCAGGCCCCACTAGTATGATCTACATCATAGTCCTGGAAGTCGAGTACACATCCTAAGGGCTTTATCAACATGTAACAGAGAGACGGAAAGTATACACGTTAAGATAAAGAGCAACCAGATAGCGTACTATCATGTCGAGCAAGAAATTCCTACCTATATATGTCCCAGCATCCACTACAATATACATCCAATGTACAGTAATGGCCTCTAGGGCATATATATAACTAACAATATATACTATCACTAAAGGGGGTTTAAGGTCACTACTAACTCAAATACACTATCTCAATCAAGAATTCCTCAAAACCCTAACATGGAATTTTCTAACCTCACTAAACATCATTAAAATACTTCTAAACATTTATGGATGATAAAATGAATGAAATACTATGGTAATGGTGAAGAAAGTATCTCATTTGGCAAGTCAAGAATTTTCTTGAGTTTTCCCAAGTGTCCAAAATCCTTGCTTTCTTGGTCCAAAGTGTTTGTAGTGAGCTTATGCACATTTTTAGTGAAGGGAAGATGAAGCTTTAATGAGGGGTTGACGGTGTTTTGAAGAGGTAGATGAGGGAGGGAAAATGAGGGCAGCCATGAGAGGAGGGAGAGGAGAAATGATGAATGGTTAACAAAGGCCCATGGTTAATGAAGACCCCTCACCTCTCTCTCTCTTGCCCATACCCAATAGTTTATTCCCTTTTATTTTCTTTTCTAATTTCCTTTTTCTTTTCTTCTCTTTTTAAAAACAAAACCTTGCTACAAATAAAAAGAATGGCATGGTAAAATGAATGTAACAAATGCTAGCAAACATGATATGGCGCATGTCACATGGACAAAACACAGTCAATGTGTGATTAGTGAACACTAATCAAGTTTAGAAATAAAATGGAATATAAATAAATCATAAAGAATTTATAATTTGCTTAAATCATATAATTCCCTCCAAAATCACTATTTTATATAATTTTCCAATATTTTCCAATTTATCGGTATTTAATTATACCGCATTATTAAAATATTCATAATATTAATTATTTAATTATAAAAATTCTGAAAAATAATATTTTATTTTTCTGAAATGTTACAACTTCGAGGCAGGTTTTCCAACGCTATCGCAAAGTTCCTTAATTACAAAAGCTCTTTTCCCTGGAGGCGTAGCCCCGCAAACACCGTTCAAGACACCTACTTGGTTTATAGCATTGATTGGTAAGTGAGAAAATCTTCCAAGAGTAATCCTACTCATCAGTGGGATCGGGATCCAACTATCATTGCGTAATAAACTAGATGGAAGGCACTCTAGTCACCACACTCCAGAAGATATATAGCACTAGCAAGTTTCCTGTATATTTGAAACTCCCGATGTGGTTTTGGCCCCTAGGACCCAAGTGACCTTAACACAGTCAACAAATCAAAGAGATCTATTCAAGTTCAACCCGTCAGTATCTTGATTGCATTAAACCCACCCGCATAACCCTTGACACAGTCAACAAGGTTATACGACTGTCCTAACCAATCGCATTATATGCTACAAATAAGCAGTACTCAGCTACCGTTCACTACGCCTTGACATAGTCAACAAGCGCAGCACGAATTGTCACGACCCGAAATTTGGCACGTGACGGCCCTTAAACCACGTAACGTCCACAGGCGTAACGCAATCTAACTAAGACGAAAACCTAGCAAATCTAAACCATCAAAAGTAGTAAGTGATAAGAACATTGTCAAAAGCTTTTGGGAATCTCGAGTAAATTCTTTAAAGTCCAAATTTACTTTCTTAAAAATTTCGGCAGCGCCTCCTTTGTAAAAACTAGCCCCGAAAATGGGTACAACATAGAATATAAGTAAAGCATCGCCAAACAGGAGCAAATCCATGCCCAAAGGAGGAAACAACCACCACAACAGATATACGACACCGTAGCGAAGAAATGGTCGATATAAAGTGACAACAGTATAAAAGTCATCCAGAGTCACAAAATAAGATATAATATCGTCCTCACAACTCATCTCTAAGTCAATACATGAAGTAGTAGTAAATGGAGAGTACTAGATACAACGAAAATATAAATGACCATCATCGGATAACCGCAAAACCCACCTATAGCAAAACTGCACACAGTCAGCCGTAAAGGTATCCGCTGCAAAAGATGATACAATAAGAAGAAGCCCTACCGCTACTACTCTGAGGGACACCTACAAAACACTGTGGCACAACGGTGGTGAGTTACCAACTCGTGAATAGTAAATAACATATACAGGTAATCGCAGGTATGCACGTACTATGATAATCTATCATATGCAAGCTGATATCAATAAATGGCAATATGTATATGCAACAGTCCTGAAAAGTACTCTATCAGGTACTACTAATTCATGAAGAAATGCATATCAAATAAATGCTGAGTATGGGATAAAACATTTCATCCTCACGGAATCCTCATCGTGGCAGGACCGGTGTCCATCAAGACAATCTAAATCCCAATACCAAAGGCATCGCATCCTCAGATCGGCCCTCATATCCTGTAAGTCTCATGGAACCTGAGTGTCCAACATTGAAACTCGAAAACATCATGAAAACATATACCTGTGTGTATATATATATTAGTGTGTCCCTCAACGACACATCAAAATCATGGAACCTGAGTGTCCAACAACGACACTCGAAACATCATGAAACCCGTTTCCAGCATCAACACGTAAATCCTCGTATATCGGGCTCCGTCAGTCCGTATCGGCCCTTAGGCTCCATCAGTCCGGATCGGCCCATAACCATCTCTCGACTCCGGTCGGTATCCCTACGATAACCGCCGAGTCCAAATACTATCACCGGTAGGTACTAGCCCCCCAGCCAGGCTCATCGTCTATACCACGAAAATCATCTTTTACCCCGGGGAACCATACCGGGTCCACCATGTACCCGCAGATGGTGCCTACTGCTCCTCGAATCGGGTATCTAACATAAGTCTCAGAACCGAGAAAACTCATGGTGGACGCACTAAAATATCACATCTAGAGAAACCGGGTTTTCAAACAATACATAATTTCTTGAAATACCCCCATGGTTCTCAAATTCATAAATCACATGAAATCTATATCTCAATGCGTAAATCCATGAAAACTGATGTATGCAACATAAAACAGCAATATGAGCATATTAAGGGAAAACCGCTATTTAAATGCATTAATTTATTAAATATATCATGCGGTTCCCAATTCCTCCGAAATTAACTGCAGCATCATATGAGTTGTACGTGTAACTATAGCAAGATATGTGTATCTGCATGTAAGCAGGTATGTATGATGCATTTCATAAGCGCAATAGCACAATAATCAACGTCTCAATGTCAAATGACAATACAATACCACTTAGGGGTATATGTAGCTATAGCAAGTTATGTGGGTGTACATGTAAGTAGATATGCATGATGTACATGTTGCTGTAGCAAGGTATGTGGGTGTACATGTAAGTATGTACGCATGATGTACATGTAGCTGTAGCAAGGTATATGGGTGTACATGTAAGTATGTATGCATGATGTACATGTAGCTGTAGCAAGGTATGTGGGTGTACATGTAAGTATGTATGCATGATGTACATGTAGCTATATCTCATATGCGTATATACCTGTCAATAATGATGTAATACCCTATAGGTATATTTGTAGCTACAACATATAGGCATAGCAAGGCATTTTTGTAAGCATGTAAATATACAGGTATGACACCTTTCATATGCGCAATGGAATAAGAATCAATATCTCAATTGTTCCTAACCAATACAATATCACGTATGTATATGTGTTAGCTATATCTCATATGCACAATAGAAATAAGAATCAAGTCTCAATGTCCCTAACCAATACAATATCACATATGTATAGGTGTAAGCATATAGGCATAGCAAGGTATATGTGTATACTGTCTTTCTTATACACAATGGAATTAAGGATCATGTCTCAATGTCCCTAACCGTATAATATGACATATGTATATGGGTTGTGCGTGTCATGGCAATTATCGACGGAGTGTGTGGCATACAATTAGTGCTCGTGCAACATGAACCGTCAATAATAGTGCAGTGTCCAATGGGCATAAGTCCCAGCACAACAAGTAATAATATGAAAAGAAGTTCATGCACAATCTCTATATGTGCAATACTTGTAACTAATAATCATGTCATATAATCCAGCCCAGACGCATAACGCCATGCGGGCGATTCCCCTATAGATGTTAAATCTACTCACAGATGACCTCGAGCTAAGTAAATCCGACCACCTGCTTCCCTTTCTTCGCAGCGTCCGAAGTCCCGGCTCGCGATCCTAAAATTTCACAAACACAACACATAAGACTAAATATCCTAGGACGACACAAGGACAACGTAATGCAAGGATAACGTCCACAAGATATACACACTGTGCACTTAGTGCACAAAACGCGTACGATATCGGCACAACCCTAGCTAGGAACGCAAAACGACATAACCACCAAGCCTAGACCCTGATCGTACCGATCGCGCATTCACAACACAATATATATCGTGGAAGATAATATATATAACATCGCAACGTCAATTGAAACTCATGCCTAATATTACCGAAAACCTAGTAGGCCTAAACTAATTTAATGTATTTAACAACAACTAGAGTTTAGGGTTAGGATTTTATACCTCAAAACTAGATTCATCAACTTGCAAAAGAATTCCAAGATAGCCTCCAAAATGCTAATTTTCATGAAGATCCAAGCTTGCTTAGGCTTAAGGAATAATGGGTAGGGATTCATATTTGAGTTTGTGGGATTATTTGATGATTTATTTGAGCTTTAAAGAGTGAAAATGGGGTGAGAAAATGAGAAGGCAGCCGGGGGGGGTCGGCCAATAAGAAGAAATGATGAAGGTTGTGGAAAAATCTAGTTCAAACCACATTAAAGTGTAGGGTTCCTAGGCACTCTAATGGAGTCTCACAAGTGATCAAACATGCACAAATCAAATTTTACGGGTGCCTACAAACCCGACTACGGATCGTTTACTAGATATTTAGGCGAAACAAGCAAACTAGTTAACATTTTAACTAAGGGAACGGATATACAACCTTTGTAGATCCGGTCCACCACCTCCACGGCTCCGCAATGAAGTCCCCTCGCTGTCCAAATCATGTCTTGGGCTCTAGCGTCGGCATCATCAAAGAATGGGCGGGCTTGATCGTCGGTTCGATGCCGAAGATGATCTACGTCGAGGCATCGCTAGAACAAGCTCCAACTTCACCAAGTCGGAAAAACTTGTGAAGGAAACACCCTATACTACTTGGCAAGAGGTAGAGGATGAAGAAATAGGAAGTGGGTAAACTTTAGTTTTGGATTTCTCACTAGATTTCATGACTTGCCATTGGAGTAGCAAGCTTTCTTCATTGAAGAAGAAGATGAAGAAAGAAAAAGATGATATGATAACTCTTAATTAAAAATAAAAACAATATGATACTTATCATGTCAACAACCATGGTTTAGTGTAGAGATTTAACCAAGGTTATATAAGTGGTTAGGGTTAGAGAAAAGACAAGAATGGTGGACTTAGTCAAGGTTTCAAGAAGTTTCAACTAAAAACAAAATAAGTCCGCCATTTATCTTTCTCTTTATCTTTTCTAAATGAAATAAATAAAAAGATAAATGAATAAGCGAATGAAAAGATACCCTAACCACTAGCTAACCATGGTTCAATACTTTACACAAAATCAAGAAAGAATGTATCATCAAACATGATACAATGATGTGCACAAAAATATATCACATATACAATGTGCACAATTCAAGTGAGAAAATCCTTTTAAAGTGAACCAATACTAGTTAACGCAAAGTAATATATCAAATATATAAATATGCACTAAATCATTAAATCAACACTTGATTTAACGATCCGGTCATATCGGATATAACGGACTAGTATCATATGTATCGGCTTATCGAATCAATCCTTGATTCGATAACTAGGTTATATCGCATATAACCAATCGATACATTCATCGCGAGAATAGAATGCGGTATCATATACACGCATTATTCTCGGTCCCGCACATATCTCATATGCACTCCTATTTCATTTCGCTTGAGCCAGGAAACCTCTGTGTAGGACTCTAAAGACTCGTCAATACGCCGGCAGCGGATGATGATCATATCAAACACCCACAAACCGCAAGCGGTCTGCTAAACGTAACGGGCACCCGGGTATTGAGCGATCAGAAGATCGACGAGCAAGCCCGCTCACACTCCTGCGAATCCAACCAGTAACACTTACCGTACAGTCCGGTCTGTTCGTCTGATATGTCGCATATCTCGCCTAGGGGTGGTAAACGTCAGACCGCAATAGCTCGATAAGTCATGCCGACTTGAGGTCCATAGCATTCGTGAAACTACTGACAACTCTTACCAGTATATCACAGCAACCCTGGCCAGGGATTTCCTGTTATGGCCAGTCGAGCATAGCACAACATCAACCCCTAATACCGGGAGAGACGAATCCCCTCCTATCGCTCATTGCCTCCATGTGAATCGGGACTGTACCCAAAAACCACCTGTTTGCACAACTCAGTAGAGCCGTGGTAGGGTGGAAATCAAAGCACAGTGGGAGACACACAAGACTCTATGACGATCTCGGGTCAACAGACTAAGCTGTACCAGTGTCACAAGAGAACTGCCATCTGACGTGAGGTATAATACCATCTGGGAGTTCTCTACGAGTCCGTTCAGTGTACCCAGTCTCCACTGAGCACCCGCATACCATCTCAGATGTCAAACACCAATGGATATGGGATCATCCATCGCCCATCGCATGGGTCGAGAAGATATACGCTAGTCTACTCTGGAATATCGATGCCCCGTCTCGATATTCCCTCGACTAGGAACATTTCAAGGATGTACTCATGGACTATCCAGGCCCCACTAGTATGATCTGCATCACAGTCCTGGAAGTCGAGTACACATCCTAAGGGCTTTATCAACATGTAATCAGAGAGACAGAAAGTATACATGTTAAGGTAAAGAGCAACCAGATAGCGTACTATCATGTCGAGCAAGAAAGTCTTACCTATATATGTCCCAGCATCCACTACAATATACATCCAATGTACAGTAATGGCCTCTAGGGCATACATATAACTAACAATCTCCCACTTGCACTAGGGCCATCTGTAGCAGTGGTTGCAGTATCACATACTCAACCATCCCCTAAAAGTCTCTCTTTGGGAAAAGGGCCTTCGTGAGTGGATCCGCCGTGTTGTCCTCTGAGTCTACTCTCCTAACCTCGATCACCCCGGAGATCAACTATCTCCATGATCAGGTGATGCTTCCTCAGAATATGTCTGGGTCACTGATGGGACCAGGGTTCCAGGGCCAAAGCCATACTTCCATTGTCATACAATGACAGGAACCTAGTTCATCTTATGAACCAATATACACCCAAACTTCCTCTTTGGTAGTATCTTTAATAGCGATGTTACCAGCCTTTATCGTGTAGTTTGCCACGGCATCAAGCTTGGAACTCTTCCAACATACCGTCCCTTTACTGAGGGTAAAGACAATGCCTGTGACTGACATTCAGTCGTTTTTATCACCCTAGAACACTTCCAGTGATTCTCCCCAGGATCGATTGATACTATCTCACTACACCTAGTGAGAATCCTAGCATCCAATTACATCTATCTCATAGATGAAAACTCGGGATTTAGGAGGTATCACTTTGATCCTATTTGGAGAATCCAAGTGATAATAGGAGATTGACCGATCGTAGTATAGGAAACTCTTTTCCTATCAAGAGTATGTTGTCTATGTACAATACGAAGATAACCACCTTACTCTCTACTACCCTTTTGTTTATACAAGGTTCATCTACCAATTTGATGATGTCAACTTCTTTGACTAATTCATCAAAACAGGCGTTCCAACTCCGCGATGCCTGCTTCATTATGTAAAGCAACTTGCACACGTTTCCGCTGCTCCCACTGTTTACGAAGACCTCTGGCTGTGTTCTTATAGACGTTCTCTTCTAAATCAATATTTAGAAAAGCAGTCATGGCACCCAACCGCCAGATATCGTAGTCATGGTATGTAGCCGTGGTAAGTAGGATCTGGACAGACTTAAGCATAGCTACTGGAAAAAGGTTTCATCATTATCCACGCCTGGTCGATGACGAAAACCTTTAACAAGTCTAGCTTTGAAAGTCTCAACTTTTCCATCTGAACCAAGTAATCTTCTCAAGATATACTTGCTCCTGATGGGGATTTAACCCTTCAGATATAGCAGCTAAAGTCCATACTTTACTGGTGTACATGGATTCCATCTCAGATCGCTAAGCATCCAGCCATTCTTACAGAGTCCCTACTCTCGATGGCCTGCTCGAAACTAGTTGGGTCATCATCTCATGATGCAATCCTAGCTCCCACTGTCATCGAGAAACCGAGGTATCTCTCAGGTGGGTGAGGAACCCTACTAGATCGGCGGAGAGGCTGAGGTTCGTCGGAAACTATTGAATCCTCTGGTTCTGTCAGATCATTAGCAGTTTTGTACAGCTGGAACCTTTCCAGTTCTACAGAACTGATCTTGCCTCGATCTTGTCCGGATTTTGCTTTTGACATAGGCCGGACAATCCCAAATCTTAACTTACTTAAGAGATAGGATCTTCCCATACCATATCTCATATGGAGTGGTAGGCATTGAATTGATTCAAACCTAATTCAATAGGTATGCAGTTTCTTAAGTGCATAACCCCCAAAAAGGAAATAGGTAACTCAGTAGTACTTATCATAGAGCACACCTTATCATATAGGGTGTGATTGCTCCGCCCCGATATACCATCGTGCTATGGTTTATACGGAGGAGTAATGCTGAGAGAGAATCTCATTTTCTTTTAGAATAGTCCAGGAATGCTATGCACAAGTATTCTCCTCCCTGATCTCATCATAGGACATAATACTTATACCCGTATTTTGGTTCTCTACTTCCTGCTTATATTCTGTGAATACCTCAAAAGGTTCGGACTTATATTTCAACAGGAATATATGACTGAATCTTGAGAGATTATCAGAGAATATAATGAAGTATAAAGAACCAGTCCTGGCATGTGTAGACAGGAGACCTTACATACATCATCATGTATCAGTCCCAAGAGTTTACCAACTCTTCCTCTGTTTCCAGTAAACAGAGCTGGTGTCATTATATCATTGTGACATGACTGGCAAGTTTCACAAGATGTAAATTCAAACTGATTTAAATACGCATCTAAATGTAACTTCAGCTAGTCGGGTCGCATTGATATGACCTAGTCTACAATGCTTCAAGAAGAATTCGTTCATTTCTGAACTCTTCCTCTTGTGTGTGTTCTGTATACAAGGAACTGTAGTTTGATTTAGAACGTCAATGCTTTTAGATAACGTGCCTGAACCGATCAACTTTTGATATAGGAAATGTTCAAAACATTATCCAACAATACAAAATTATATCATTTCTTTACTAATAAAGAGACTGATATGATTTTGTATATCAGGTTCGGTATCTAATAGCATTTGTTCAGAATCAATGTATTCGTAATACAGGGTGACAGTGACCAACAGACTTGGCTGCAACACTTGCCCCGGTTTCTGTCTCATGAAACTTATCACCCGTTCTCAGTTTTTCTACCTTTTTGTAGCCCTATGTAACAGATTACATATCTGGGATCCTGATCCGGTATCATATACCCAGGAT
Source organism: Agapanthus africanus (assembly GCA_030015575.1). Classification (NCBI taxonomy): domain Eukaryota; kingdom Viridiplantae; phylum Streptophyta; class Magnoliopsida; order Asparagales; family Amaryllidaceae; genus Agapanthus; species Agapanthus africanus. The sequence goes on from CM057342.1 coordinate 520,921,853, forward strand.
GCAGAGGATACTGAGAAACAGTTCTTTATAATGAACACACCCGAAGGAGATGCATCATATGCACTTTCTTCGTTTGGGCGGCATAGGAATTCTGGTATTCCCCAATTTCCTGCTCTGTCTTATAACAATTATAAGTCGGAGCGGGAACAACGTTCCCCGGCTCAGTATAACAAGCGGGTTCGGTCAATACATCCATATTATTATCTTGATTAAGGCGTGATATGGTCGCTACCTAGAGAGAGAGAGAAGAAAACACTCGGCGTGCGCTCTTGCAAGATCAGATTGGTTATATATTTTATCTAATCAGGATGGCTCCCACTGTTTTTATCAAATCTTCCTTCAAACCCTAAAAGGAAAGACTAGCCGGGATTAATTACACTCTACAAGTTCGCCAATCTTTCAGCCAGGCCAGTGTCGGTACTTTAAGGGAGGTTCCCCGTGCTTTCGCACGGACCTAATTACTGTAAACCTCGTTTTCCCAGAGGCGTAACCCCGTTGACACCTTTCTAGACACCTACTTGATCGGCTAATTGTAAAGTGCAAAACTCTCCCAGGAGTAACAATTACTCGCAGTGGGTATCGGGATCCAACTATCACATAGAAGGTATGCAATCTCATTGCAAATTTCAACACTTGAAACTCCCGATAAAGGTTTTTACCCCTAGCACCTATGACCTTAACTATGGTCAACAAATCATAAGTACTAGTCAAGTTCTACCCGTCATTTCGTGATTAATTAGACCCACCCACATGACCCTTAACTAAGGTCAACAAAGTCACGCGACTGTCCTAACTAATCGCATCATATGCGGTGTAGGAAGACATCACTTAGCTACCGTACACTGTGCCTTGACTATGGTCAACAAACACAGCACGAATACTAAGTACTCTACTTCCTAAAATGACGTAGGGTTGCGGCTGGTTTTTGTGAAAACCTTTAACGCTTTGAACTTGATCTCGTTGCGGAATCAAATGGTTTTTAAATGGAATGTTTTCGATGCTTTTCTAGTTTTGCTAAAGGGGTCACTCCCGGTGAAGGGATCGTCGGCCCTTTCCTCGTCGAATGAGGTGCGGGATATATCATATATATCACTGTGCAAAGCGGAAACTATAGAAGCGATCAAAGACAAACCGAGGGTTGTAGCATCTGCCAGTTATTGCTAAAGGAGTCACTCCCGGTGAAGGGATCTCGGTCCTTTCCTCATCGAATAAGGTGCAGGATGTTCTACAATGAACACCGCGATGCAAAGCAAGAACTGTAGCTACCTGTTTTATTTTTGAAATTCGATTCCACAACATCAATTAGGTTTATTTTCTTTCATTAATCTCATTAATGAATATCCCATCATTTAAATCCACCTAATCATCACAGATAAATATAACGTACGCTTATGCCATCCGCATTCGCCTCGATGTCCCGTCAGCACCGTTAGGTTAGGTAACTAACGCCAGAGCGAGGCAGGGCTAGCGCGGGTGTAAAACATAAGCAACGTCTATATAATATATCATATATACTATATATAATACCTGTCACAGAACATCGCATGATCACATCACAGATAAAACACAGCAGAAGAAACATATGAAATATTGGATATACTAGGACGTCCGTGTTTTCAATACGAGCCAGTATAAAACACGGATTCCACGGTCGTGATGAATAGCCAATCCCACACCCCTAGACCCCTACGAGAGCGGCAAGCAACCCTGCCAATTCTAGGGTTAGGAGACCCGGACTCGACTCCTCGAGTTGGTCTCCCACTGGACCCCAGAACTCGGTTGCTTGTGCTCCCCTCCTTGGGTCTATCCTAGTGCGGAAAAGTAAATAATATACAAACGGTGACTACTTCCGCAACCTGGAAGTGCTCCAATAAAAGAATATTACATACAAGTTTTTACATGAATGAAAATGAAATACACTCATCTCACATAAAAACTCCCCGGCTATTCAAATACGACGATCCAATATAACATATCCAGCAACACATAACATCACATGTCATCAACGTAAGTAAATATGCGCATCCCAATTGTCGTTGACATATAGCAACGAAACCGGCGACATCACATATTACACTTACGGTCACAGAAAAGAAAGTGTAAAACTACAACAGTTGGAATCCGCAACCACCTCAGACATCGCATGCCTGACCAAATGAATTCTTAAGACATCGCATGCCTAACAATTATAAACCCCGCATTTTAGTCTCATTATCGAAAACTCTTTTCAATATCAAGTCGGGCAATTCAACAGGATTCCCGACATACTGATGGAATGCTCGTCGCAAACTTCAGTAGACGGCCGCACCCCGGATACCGTCGACGAAGTGCACCAAGGCGGAACACCGCCACCGCGAGCACCCGAACGGATGCTTTCGGCGACGGGGTTCTCCTACAGTCACTTGGTCGGGGCTATGGAGTGAAGCTGTCTATTAAGTTTACCCGGCGAGTATCCGCGTACACTACGTGATTGCGACGGACTTTTGATCACATCAAAATTCCGTGGCAACTGATCAAGTGAGACTAAACTGCTATGTTTATAATATTCATTCCGTTATCTCATAACTATTTGTGAATTCCAATTATTGTAACACATTCCAGATAAATAGAAAATGCTAAACTTTTCGATCGAACAATCGAACACCCAAGTTTTCCCGATACAGCTCAACACATTAAATAAGTCTAACAACATTCAGTTCGTGCCTCAGTACCAACGGTCCAGCCGTAGAAGGGTCAAGCCAACGCCTCACATGTGGCACGCCGTACTGCCCCAAACCCGAAGGTTCAAAGGGCAGTTCAAGACGGTCACATAATCGAGTTAAGGTTTGTTGTCTTCTAGAGGGTCCATCGCGTTACTTGCACTACTTAGAACGTCGTCAAACTACGGAAAAATCCAACACTTGGAAATTTCCCGACAGGGGAAAAATTGGGTATTTATATCCGGTCGAACTTTTTAACATATTCTAAAATTTATCCGGAAAGCCACATAGACAAAATCTGATAATCCGATCGATCAATCGAATCCCCAAAACAACCCAGAACATTCAACTCTGGAATAAATTTTAAATATTCCCAGAAAGTCCAGAATAATTAAATAGGAATTACTGTGCAGAAAAGATGTGATGACGTCACCAGGGGACCGCGAAACCGCCGCAGAAGCTGGGCTTCTGCCGCGGTTCCGCCGCCGTTTAGATGAATCTTTCGCCTGAGTTTGCACAGTAATTCTTATAATTATTTATTGAATTTTTTAGGCATTTTTAATACACAAAAATCCGCATTTTCGGAAAAAGTCCAGAGAGCATATTCCGGGTAGGGTTTCGGTTCGTCCGGCTTTCAAACTCCGTCTAGACATCGCCTAAGGCTCTAGCTAGGCTCTGATACCACTGTAGGGTTCCTAGGCACTCTAATGGAGTCTCACAAGTGATCAAACATGCACAAATCAAATTTTACGGGTGCCTACAAACCCGACTACGGATCGTTTACTAGATATTTAGGCGAAACAAGCAAACTAGTTAACATTTTAACTAAGGGAACGGATATACAACCTTTGTAGATCCGGTCCACCACCTCCATGGCTCCGCAATGAAGTCCCCTCGCTGTCCAAATCATGTCTTGGGCTCTAGCGTCGGCATCATCGAAGAATGGGCGGGCTTGATCGTCGGTTCGATGCCGAAGATGATCTACGTCGAGGCATCGCTAGAACAAGCTCCAACTTCACCAAGTCGGAAAAACTTGTGAAGGAAACACCCTATACTACTTGGCAAGAGGTAGAGGATGAAGAAATAGGAAGTGGGTAAACTTTAGTTTTGGATTTCTCACTAGATTTCATGACTTGCCATTGGAGTAGCAAGCTTTCTTCATTGAAGAAGAAGATGAAGAAAGAAGAAGATGATATGATAAGTCTTAATTAAAAATAAAAACAATATGATACTTATCATGTCAACAACCATGGTTTAGTATAGAGATTTAACCAAGGTTATATAAGTGGTTAGGGTTAGAGAAAAGACAAGAATGGTGGACTTAGTCAAGGTTTCAAGAAGTTTCAACTAAAAACAAAATAAGTCCACCATTTATCTTTCTCTTTATCTTTTCTAAATGAAATAAATAAAAAGATAAATGAATAAGCAAATGAAAAGATACCCTAACCACTAACTAACCATGGTTCAATACTTTACACAAAATCAAGAAAGAATGTATCATCAAACATGATACAATGATGTGCACAAAAATATATCACATATACAATGTGCACAATTCAAGTGAGAAAATCCTTTTAAAGTGAACCAATACTAGTTAACGCAAAGTAATATATCAAATATATAAATATGCACTAAATCATTAAATCAACACTTGATTTAACGATCCGGTCATATCGGATATAACGTACTAGTATCATATGTATCGGCTTATCGAATCAATCCTTGATTCGATAACTAGGTTATATCGCATATAACCAATCGATACATTCATCGCGAGAATAGAATGCGGTATCACATACACGCATTATTCTCGGTCCCGCACATATCTCATATGCGCTCCTATTTCGTTTCGCTTGAGCCAGGAAACCTCTGTGTAGGACTCTAAAGACTCGTCAATACGCCGGCAGCGGATGATGATCATATCAAACACCCACAAGCCGCAAGCGGTCTGCTAAACGTAACGGCCACCCGGGTATTGAGCGATCAGAAGATCGACGACCAAGCCCGCTCACACTCCTGTGAATCCAACCAGTAACACTTACCGTACAGTCCGGTCTGTTCGTCTGATATGTCGCATATCTCGCCTAGGGGTGGTAAACGTCAGACCCCAATAGCTCGATAAGTCATGCCGACTTGAGGTCCATAACATTCGTGAAACTACTGATAACTCTTACCAGTATATGACAGCAACCCTGGCCAGGGATTTCCTGTTATGGCCAGTCGAGCATAGCACAACATCAACCCCCAATACCGGGAGAGACGAATCCCCTCCTATCGCTCATTGTCTCCATGTGAATCGGGACTGTACCGAAAAACCACCTGTTTGCACAACTCAGTAGAGCCGTGGTAGGGTGGAAATCAAAGCACAGTGGGAGACACACAAGACTCTATGACGATCTCGGGTCAACAGACTAAGCTGTACCGGTGTCACCAGAGAACTGCCATCTGACGTGAGGTATAATACCATCTGGGAGTTCTCGGCGAGTCCGTTCAGTGTACCCAGTCTCCACTGAGCACCCGCATACCATCTCAGATGTCAAACACCAATGGATATGGGATCATCCATCGCCCATCGCATAGGTCGAGAAGATATACGCTAGTCTACTCTGGAATATCGATGCCCCGTCTCGATATTCCCTCGACTAGGAACATTTCAAGGATGTACTCATGGACTATCCAGGCCCCACTAGTATGATCTGCATCACAGTCCTGGAAGTCGAGTACACATCCTAAGGGCTTTATCAACATGTAATCAGAGAGACAGAAAGTATACATGTTAAGGTAAAGAGCAACCAGATAGCGTACTATCATGTCGAGCAAGAAAGTCTTACCTATATATGTCCCAGCATCCACTACAATATACATCCAATGTACAGTAATGGCCTCTAGGGCATACATATAACTAACATAAAGCTCCATTAATAACACCTCCCATCCATGCCACCTCTTAAACCTTTTCTTTTCTAATTAAAGTTTTCTTTTAATTCACCAAAATATCTAGATAATATCTAGGATATTTTCAAGGATGGTTTAATACTTATTCTTGTGATTAAGTTGGCATAGATTCCCCTTAGCATAATTAACCCAATCAAAAAATTGTAATTACCACTAATTAAGTGCAAAATTAAAAACCTATACTAATATTTTAATTAAGAAAAAATATTAAAGTGAACTAAAATTTTCAAGTGACCAACTAAATACCGCAACTTGCAATTTTCTAGTTAAACTAGGTGCCGTTAAGTATATACTGAAAAATGATCACTTCTGGGATTTTACGGAAAAACACCGCCCACTTTACCTTTTATCGGAGAATTCACCTAAACGATTCTAAAACGTTACAATCTTCCCTCTTAAAGAAAGACTTTAAAATTTTATCTACGCGTACCATTGAAGAGATGAGGGAAAATCTTCCGCATCTCGCTCGCAGCCTCCCAAGTGATCCCTCACTAGACGGGATACGCCAAAGAACCTTCATAGATGGCAAGACCTTTGACCGAAGTTTCTCCACCTGCTGATCCACTATCATTATCGGCTGCTGGTGAAAGAAAAATCGCGTCCCAATCGAATGGTCTGGTGCTGAATCATATGAGAAAGGTTATGAAGGTATTTGCGAAGTATCGACACAAAGAATACGGGTTGAATACTCAAAAATCTGGGCGGAATTGCCAATGATACGAAACGGTACTAACTCGCTCAAGGATCTCAAAAGGACCTACAATCTAGGACTAAGCTTCCCTAAACTCAATACGCCATTCATCGGAAAAATCCGTAGGAATATATGATCTCCCACTGCGAACTCAAGTCTGCGACAACGACGGTCGGCATAAGGCTTCTGTCTGCACTGGGCTGCCCTCATCCTGACCTGAACCACTGGATCTTCTCCATAGTCTCATGACTAGCTGGGGTCCAAAAAATCCCGCTCTCGCGGAGTCGGAAAAACAAACTGGCAATCGACACAATCTAACATACAAGTTTAGAAAGGTGACATCTGAGTCGTCTCCTGATAACCGTTATCGTAGGAGAACCCCATCAATGGCAAGTGACGATCCCACAGCCAACAAACAATTAGTACGCATGCACAAGCATATCCTCCAGATCTGTATAGTTCGCTCTATCTAACCATCGGCCTACGGATGGGAAGCGGAGCTAAAGCTCAACCAGTACCTAAGGCTTCCTGAAGCTTCTGCCAACGATGGCTAGTGAACTGGATGCCTCTATTGGATACAACACATGAAGGAACTCCGTGTAACGCACAACTTATCGAAGAACAACTGAGCAAACTGATCATAACCGGACAACAATCACCCGAATGGAGTCATACCCCCGACTAGACCTGGGTAGACCCACAACGAAATTCATGGAGATCTGCTCCCATTCCTACTCCGGAACGGTTAAAGGTTGCAACTCTCCTGCCGGTCCCAAATGCTCAACCATATCTCGCTAACAAGTCAGGCACTTCAAAACGAAATCTGAAAAATCACTCATCACCCCTGCCTACCCGTAACTCTCTCTCAAGTCACGTTACATCTTTGTGGCACTTGTGTGAACACTAAAAGATGACTGATGTGCCTGCTCTAGGACCTCGCATCTTTACCCATCAGTATCAGGTAGACACAGACGAGTCCTTAACGTAGCACACCATGTTCATCAATCAAGAACTCCGAATCTCTACCCTGCCGAATATGCTCAAGAATCTCAAACAACGAGCATCGGCGGGCTGTGCCTCACGAAAACGATTAGGTGTAAGTGGACGGGCGCGGACGTGAGCAAGCTGTCCCCCAATGGAAGCGAACTCAAACTGTACTCAGCTGTCGTACAAGAACTGTAAATCTGCAGAAGACTGTCTCTGAACTGCGCACAACTGGAACAAGCTACCCCCAGGCCTACGACTCAAAGCATCAGGTACCACAATCGCCTGGCCACGGGTAATAAAGGATCTCACAATCACAATCCTTCACAAGCTCCATCCAACGACGTTGTCTCAACTCAGATCCCGCTGCAAGAAGATGTACATTAAGCTCAGGTGGTCCGTGAAGATCTGACACGACTCTCCGTACAAGTAGTGTCCCCAATCTCCAGCGCAAGACCACCACGGTCATCTCCAGATCATGAGTAGAATAAATCCTGCTCGTACTTCCTCCAACTGTCGGGAAGCATAAGCGATAACTCTATCATGCTACATCAGTACACAATCGAGCCCCACTCACGAAACATCACAATAAACGACAAAGTCGCCCGATCCAGAAAGCAAAGATAAAACTGGTGCAGTCGTCAACCAAGTCTTCAACCACTGAAAACTTAGCTCGCTTGCCACAGTTTAAAGAAAAAGGAACTCCCATCCTATCTGGTCAGTCCGATCAACGGTGCAGCGATACTCAAGAATTCCTGCACGAAACGGCCGTGAGAAACGGCTAAGCCCAAAAGCTGTGGACCTCTGTCACTGATACAGTTCTGGGCCAAAGCTGTATGGCCTCGATCTCCCTCGGGTCTATACGAATGTCGTCTCCCGTAACCACATGACCTAGGAAGTCAACACAATCAAGCCTGATGGATCACTTTAAGAATTTAGCAAACAGCTGGTGCTCTCCCAATGTCTGCAAAGCAATCCTTAAGTGCTGTTTATGTTCCTCACGACTCTTGGCATAGATCAGAATGTCATCAATAACACAACAATAAACTGGTCGAGGAACGGCCTAAAAAAATCTGGTTCATCACATCCATGAATGCTACTAGGGCATTGGTGAGTCCAACGACACCACCAAAAACTCGTAATGCCCGTAGCGTGCACAAAAAGCAGTCTTCGGAATGTCATCACTCCGAACCTGCAACTAATGATGACCTGATCCCAAAACAAACTTAGAAAAATGTCTCGCATTTTGGAGCTGATCAAACAAATCGTCAATGCGAGGTAAAGGATGCCTATTCCACACCGTAACTCGGTTCAATTGACAAAAATAAATACACAATCTCAAACTGCCGTCCTTCTCTTGACGAACAGAACAGGAGCTCCCCAAAGCAAAACACTTGGACATACAAGTCCCTCTATTTAGCAACTCTGCAGCTGATCCTTAAGCTCCCTAAGCTCCGCCGGCTCATCTGGAACAACGTCGGAAACTCTTGCACAATAAGAACCCGGTCCAACGAATCTACTGTGGCTCCGGTATCACAAATGAAAGCCAAGAATCCTCGATATCTTCTCTTCAAAAGCCGAGTAGTGAAAAAGGTTGAAATCAAGCTGTGAGGGGCGGCACCACAGTTCCCCGGCACAACAAGAACTGACTCACCGGGAAAACAAAACCTGACTGTCTTCTTGCGGAAGTCCACAGACGCATAGCACGTAGCTAACCAGTCCGTGCCCTGGAAAACGTCAAATCCAATATCTCTAGAAGGATCACATTGACGGACGAATCTCTATTTCCTATCCGATTGGTACATGAACGAAACACGTGTCGCGCAAGAAAAGAATCACTAACAGAAGTAATCACAACAAACGACTGATCTAGTTGACACGACTCTCGGCCAAACCACGGCATGAAGTGTGCAGAACAAACGAGTGCATAGATCCCGAATTAAACAAAACATGCGCATCAGAAGATCATGCGAAAAGATTGCCTGAAAACTCTGCATCGGGACGCCCGCGCGTCCCGATGAGTAGAAGCAAATGCTCGTGCATGCCCTCTACCTGCTGTTAGTGTATATGCCGTAGAGGCCATTTGTAAGTCTATGATACCCACCCCGGTACTTACGGGGAGGCGGAAAGAGTTAAAATCGAATTTTTGTCACAAGGTTACATAGACTATGCATTAGGATCTTTGCAAAACAATAACTAACAAACTAACTTAGAGTTTTAACTACCATGTTAGATGATTATACCTTGGTCTTGAACTCCTTCTTCTCTTTGTTGTGAGCTCCTTGGAATGATGTAGATGGCTCCTCCTTACCGGCTTCTCTATATCGCAGAAGATCCATTCAAAGGTCTCTACCTTGAGTTTCTACCTCAACAATGAAGTAACTAGAGTTCTTGACTTGCTAGACTAAGAACCCTAGAATGAGTAGAGAAGTATTTTGGTGGTTTAGTCTCAAAAGCTTTTGATTTTCAACTCATGAAAGAATAAAGCTTTGAGAGAGGAAGTGGAGAGGGCAAACCATGAGAGAGAAAGATAATATGAGAATGATAGGATAAAGCTCTCATATGAGGAAATATGATAATAATAATATTAATTAAGATAATTCTGATGGTGTATTGATTTGATCTTTATCATGTCACAATTAATGCTAACCATGCTCAAAGAGAATATCTCATGCTTAACAAAAATATCTAAGTCAACATGTGTCAAACCAATATTAGCCATGATACAATTATCTCTAATTAAAACTATTAATTAATTTCCTCCTTCTCATTATGGTTTTGATAAAGTAATGGTCAAAACCCTAAAGAGGTGTCTCCTCCTCTGCCTCTGTCAACTGTATGTAAATATCCGTATCCGTGATCCGAGAAATACGAAATCAATGAGACTAAACCAATCCAAAATCCAATACTAGGATCCGGCTTAAACCAAAGCCTACTAGTATCTACAGCCCGAACACCGAAAACGCACAAGTGCGCGTATGTGAACGAACACTGTCGTAAAACCCTATGACATCTACACATATCGCCCAAAGGTGAATAACCCTCTGTGTGGGACTCTAAAGACTCGACACTACGCTGGCAGTGGGTTTAACCACAGGCCGCAAGCGGTACTAGCTGTACGTAACGGTCCCCAGGTAGATCTCGATAAGAAGGCCGATGAGAAAAACCCATCTGAACTCCTACTAAGCCTGAATGTGACAATCTCCATACGGTCTGGTCTGTTTGTCTAAGAGTATCGCATATCGGGCCTAAGGGGCGGTAAACGTCAGTCCCCTAATAGCGGTATAAGTCATGTCAAAGTGTAGTCCAAAACACCTGAGAAACTACTGGAGTACCTTCCAGTAGATCTCGCTTGCCCTGGCCAGGGACTTTGTGTAATGGCTCTCCAAACACAGCGCGATATCAACCCCCAATACCGTTAGAGACGAACCATATCTAACTGCCACTGCCTCCAAGTGCTTCGGGACTGCACCCAACTACTACCTGTTTGCATAACTCAATAGAGCCGTGGTAGGGTAGTAATCTAAGAACAGAGGGAATACACCGAAGACGAAGCAGCTGTGTCAAGTCAATGTACTAAGCTGTACTCATGTCACCTAGGAACTGATAACCGACGATAGGTATAGTACCAACCAACAGTTCCCAACGAGTCCTGTCCAGTGTACTCGTAACCTAACGAGCACCTGCATAATATCTCCAGTACGACGTACTGATGGATGTGGGACAGACCATCTCCCCTCTTGGGATGAGAAGCATATACACTAATCTACTCTGGAGTATCGATGCCCAATCTCGATAATCCTACGACTAGGGACCTGTATATGGATGTGCTTATGGACTACCCAGCCCACACTAGTGTGACTGCCATAACAACGCTGGTAGTCAAGCAAGATCCTAAGTGCTCTATCAATATGTATCAGCGATATGTTAAAAGAAACATACACACATATTAAGATAGATACAAACCAAGTAGTATACTACTATATCGAGCAAGACTGTCATAGATTTGTGTATATATCCCAAGTTTCAAAAATGTAATATACAAACTAGTACTATACAATAATGGTCTCTAGGGCATATCACACTAACAATCTCCTACTTGCACTAAGGCTATGTACTAGCATATCGCAGACCTATCATCTCGAATAGCCTCTCGAACTGCGTCTGAGGGATGGCCTTTGTGAATGGATCTGCAGTATTGTCCTCTGTAGCAACCCTCCGAACCTCGATATCCCGGAGTTCCACGATCTCCCTGATCAGGTGATACCGCTTCAAGATGTGTCTGGACTTCTGATGGGACCTGGGTTCCTTTGCTAAAGCTATAACCCCGTTGTTGTCAGAATACAGAGGTATTGGATCAACAATGGACGGAACCATCTGAAGTTTTGTTAAGAACTTCCTTATCCAGACTGCTTCTTTTACAGCATTAGAAGCTGTGATATACTCCGCTTCCATCGTCGGGTCAGCAACGGTTTTCTGTTTGGAACTCTGCCAACAGACCGCCCCTCTATTGAGGGTAAAGACATATCCCGACAAGGATTTGGAGTCATCCTTGTCACTCTGAAAGGTGGAGTCAGCAAAGGCCTCTATTTGGATGTCTTTTCCCCGTAAACCAAGAACATATCCTTAGTCCTTCTCAGGTACTTGAGAATGTTCTTTACCACTATCCAGTGCTTCTCCCTAGGGTTTGACTGATACCGGCTTACCACACATAGTGTATAAGCTACATCTGGTCTGGTACACAACATCGCATACATTATAGAGCCTACTGCAGAAGCGTAGGGTATAATGGACATGCGATCCCTTTCCAAATCAGTCTTGGGAGACATCTCTTTGGAGAAGGTGATTCCGTGACAAGCCGGTAAATTACCGCGCTTTGAATCTTTCATACTGAATCTTTTCTGTAAGGTGTCGATGTAATTAGACTGCGAAAGTTCCAACATCTTTTTAGATCTATCACGATAGATCCGGATCCCCAGAATGTAAGAGGCATCACCCAGGTCATTCATGGAGAACCCGTGTGACAAAAACCCTTTGACAGATTGTAGCATAGGAATGTCATTTCCTATCAAGAGAATATCATCCACGTACAAGACGAGGAATACAACAGTTCGTGCTACAATCTTACTATAAATACACAGTTCATCTGGATTTTTGATAAACTCAAATTCTTTGATTGTCTCATCAAAACAGATGTTCCAGCTCTGGGATCCCTGCTTTAGTCCATAAATTGACTTAAGCAACTTGCACACTTTTCTGTTGCTCCCACTCTGAATGAAACCCTCTGGCTGGTCCATAGAGACACACTCCTCTAAATTTCCATTCAGAAAAGCGGTTTTTACGTCCATCTGCCAAATCTCATAATCGTGGAAGGCAGCAATGGCAAGAAGGTTCCGAATGGATTTGAGCATAGCCACTGGAGAAAAGGTTTCGTCATAGTCCAAGCGAGGGCTTTGACGAAAACCCTTTGCAACAAGTCTAGCCTTATAGGTTTCAACCCGTCCGTCTACACCAATCTTCCTTTTGAAGATCCATTTGCAGCCTACGGGTTTTACCCCTTCTGGAGCAATGTCCAAAGTCTATACTTTGTTGGTGTACATGGACTCCATCTCGGTCCGCGTTGCATCCAGCCATTTTACTGAGTCAGTGCTCGGAATGGCTTGTTGGAAGTTAGTCGGCTCATCATTATCAATGATGCAATCCTCTCTATCCCCGTCTATGAGAAAACCGTAGTATCTCTAAGGCGGATGAAACAGCCTACTACTCCTGCGGAAAGGTGCGAGAATGTCCTGTTCATTTGAAACTTCTGGTTCCAGTAAGCTTTCAGTAATATCTTATGGTTCTGGAATTTCTTCCAGTTCTATTGCGCTCCCACTTGTTTCTTTTTCTAAAAACTGATTTCAGAAAGTAGGCATGACGAGAAACAAAAACCTTTTGTTCCTCTGCGTAATAGAAAAGATACCCTCTGGAGTTCTTTGGGTATCCCACAAACTTACACAGTACTGAGCGTGCCTTGAGTTTGTCCGCATGCTGCCTTTTAATAAAAGCTGGACATCTCCATATCATCAGATACTCAATATACGGTTTCTTCCCACTCCACATCTGATATGGTGTGGTAGGCACAGTCTTGGTAGGAAGCTTGTTCAAAAGATATGCGGCTTATTCTAGTGCATAGCCCCAGAATGATGATGGTAACTCGGCGTTACTCATCATGGAACGTACCATATCCAATAGGGTTCGGTTCCTTCTCTCCGATACACCGTTGTGTTGTGATGTGTATGGAGGAGTAAGCTGAGAGAGAATTCCATTCTCTTTTAGGTAATCCAGGAACTCGGTGCTTAAGTATTCTCCACCTCGATCAAATCTCAGTATCTTGATACTTTTTCCGTTTTGTGTTTCTACTTCATTCTTATATTCCTGGAAATTCCCAAAGGCCTCGGATTTATGCTTCATCAAGAAGATATGTCCATATCTGGAGAAATCATTCGTAAAAGTAATGAAATAGGAAAAACCACTTCTTACATGTGTAGACATTGGACCATACACGTCGCTGTGTTTGAGTCCCAAGAGCGAGCTCGCTCTTACTCCGTGTCCAGTGAACGGAGTCTTTGTCATCTTTCCTTTGAGACATGATTGACAAGTTGCATAAGATTGATATTTGAACGGATCCAAATACCCTTCTTTATGTAATTTAGTTAACCTTGTCTCATTGATGTGACCTAGTCTACCATGCCATAAGAAAGCATGATTTAGTTCTGAAGACATTCTTTTGTGTGTATTCTGGATATTGTAAACTTACGATTGGTTTAATATGTATATACCGTTGCTCAATATACCCGACCCAACCAAACCATGATTAAGGTGGATGTTTACTACATCGCTTATAAAAGTAAAATCATAACCTTCTTTAGACATTAAAGATACAGATATGATATTACAAGTCAAACTGGGTACAAAATAACAGTTGCACAAAACCAAAACATGTCTATTTGTCAATCCTAAGTGATAATCCCCCACGAACACAGCATCCATGCTTGCTCCGTTTGCAACTCTGAGGGTCATATCACCCGCCTTCAAAACTCTATGCCTTCTCAATGCTTACAAAGAATTACAGATATGAGATCCTGACCCGGTATCCAATACCCAGGAAGTAGAGTTGATTGACAGATAGTTTTCAATTACATACACACCTGAAGCCGATGCCACAACCTGCTTCGGGTTCTGGTTCTTGGCTTTCCAAGCCTTGCAATCTTTCTTACAGTGTCCCTTCTTATGACAATAGAAGTATTCTTCTTTCCCCATTGTTGGTCCCGCCATTTTTGCTTTTCCCTTGGCTTCCACCTTACTAACACCGCCCCTCGGTTTGGTAGGGGCCTTCTTTTTCTTTCCTTTGGCTTTCGCCTTAGATTTAGAAGAAGATGCACCGCCAACAAACAGAGCGGGTGTTTCCCTGACTTTCTGCAGGGTGCCCTCTGCACTCCTCAACATGTTGAGGAGTTCCGGAAGTTCAACTTCTTTACCTAGAATATTAAAATTCAAGATAAACTAGGCGTAGGTGGAAGGAAGGGACTGGAGAATCAAGTCTGTGTACATCTCGTTCTCTAACATGGTCCCAAGGTCCGCGAGCTCCTCAATATAGCCAATCATCTTAAGGACGTGTTCCCCTACAGATGATCCGAAGGCCAACCTCTCTGAAAACAGTTTCTTCGAGGTCTCGTATCTTGCGATAAGGGATTGCTCTTCATATAGTTCCTTAGTATGGAGAAATATGGATTCAAGGTCCATATTCTCGTGCCTCCTCTGATGTTCATTGTCCATAGAGGCAAACATGAGGCACTTGGCCTTCGTTCAATCAATCTCCCAGGTCTTACGGATTTCCCTATCCACGACACTGGATTCTGGACCTGGGACGGCGGGGGCCTTAGTGTTAAGGAGATACCCCAACTTGTCATAAGTGATTGCCATTTTGACATTCCTGAACCAATCTTTATAGTTTGGTCCTGTCAGTATGTTTTTATCTAGTAATAACTTAAGGCCTGTCATGTTGTTTGGTCGCTGTAATTAGGAGAGAGAGAAGAAACACTTTAGCATGATGCTCTTGCAAGTTTAGAGTGGTTTTTAGTTTGTCTAAACAAGATGGCTTCCACTGTTCCTCGAATCCTTCCTCACACCATAAAAGAAGAATTAGTCAGGATTAATCCCACCGTACAATTCTTGCTTAACCATTCAGCCAGGCCGGTGTCGATACTTTGAGGGAGGTTTTACGACGCTTTCGCGAAGTTCCTTAATTAAATAACCTCTTTTCCCTGTGGGCGTAGCCCCGCTAACAACTTTCTAGTCACCTACTTGGTTTATAGCATTGATCGTTAGGTGAAAAAAATCTCCTGAGGAGTAGCATATACTCACAGTAGGATCGGGATCCAAATATCATCGTGTGATAAAGTTGAAGGAATCCTACCAAAATTATCACACTCCAAATGGTATACAACACTAGCAAGTTTCAGTTTCTTTAGAAACTCCCGATGTGGATTTTTGCCCCATTCTCTTATGACCTTGACGAAGGCCAACATATCATAAGTCACATGTCAAGTTCTACCCATCATTACCCTGGTTAATTTGAACCCACTCGCACATACCCTTGACGAAGGCCAAAATGGCAGTACGACTGTCCCAAACCAACGCATCTATCTTTGGTACAGATAAATGTTCAGCAGCTACCAGTCACTGTGCGTTGGCGAAGGTAAAAATACACAGTTTGAATACTACTGAACATTTAACTGAAATGATGGAGTGCTACGAATGGTTTTTTGGGAAACCGTGAACGTAGTGAACTTGATATAATCGAAGGAACATGATAGCTTTTAAAAGGAGTGGTTTAATCTCCGCATTTTTAAAAGTTTTGTTGTTTTGAAAAAACCGAGTGGTTTTGAAATTGTTCCAACGATTCAACTTTGGTTTGTTTTCTTTGCATTTATTTAATGCTGTCCCATAAATTAATCCTACAATTGCAGAAAACAACGAAAATATAACGTACGCTTATGCCATCCGCATTCGCCTCTGGGCCCCGTCATCACCCGTTAGGTTATTTAACTAACGACAGAGCGGGGGCTGGACTAGCGCGGATGTAAAACATAAGCAACGTCTTCTAGATATTATATATAGATATATACATTCGTCAAACGTAATGATAGTCATTCCAGATCATAGATGAACACATTGGATATGGTAGGAATACGCGTTTCGTTCAAACCTGCAACGAAAGACGGATTACACGGTCATGATGAATAGCCAAAACCCCACCCTAGACCCCTACGGGTGTGGAAAACTACTCGCCACATACCCGAAGTGAAGCAACCTCCCTCAACAAAGTGAGTAGGCCTCTCGGCACTTCAGAGTACCCGGTAGTTTGTGCATCCTACCTTGGGCCTATCCTAGGAGCAGAAAATAATATACAATGGCGGCTACATCCTCAAACCGGATGTGCGACCTAAATATAATATTACATCAATTTACAATTTACATCAAATGAAAAATGAAAAACACTCATCTCACATTCTCGGCTATTCATCCACGACAATCCAACAAGTTCATATACACAAACCAATAACACAGATCACAGATATAATCCAATTAGCTATAGTTTATAGAATTTCGATCGATATTCAAATTTGAAACTACCCAAAATACAACACTGTACTCAAAGGAATTTGGGCAGAAACAAAGTATCTGAAAAATCACAAAACATCAAACTAGACAATCTGCAGGAAAAACGAGTTGACTCCGAGTCGACTCGGCCGCGGATCCGCGGCGAAACGCATGGTTTCGCCGCTCTTCTGCGGCAGTCTGACCGAGACAAGAGCTCGTTTTTCTTAGGTGTCCCTAAAAAAGCCTGCATGTATTTTTCAGGTCTCTTAAAATATTTTTAGACCTGTTTTGAAAAAGGGCAGAAAACCTAATTTTTTGATGTATTTTGCGATTTGTCCGGGATCGAAGTTCTAAAGACTTTGCTAACATGTTAGTTGTTGTTTAGCTAGGCTCTGATACCACTGTAAGTCTATGATACCCATCGCGGTACTTACAGGGAGGCGGAAAGAGTAAAAATCGAATTTTTATCACAAGGTAACATAGACTATGCATTAGGATCTTTGCTAAACAATAACTAACAAACTAACTTAGAGTTTTAACCACTATGTTAGATGATTATACCTTGGTCTTGAACTCCTTCTTCTCCTTGTTGTGAGCTCCTTGGAATGATCTAAATGGCTCCTCCTTACCGGCTTCTCTATATCGAAGAAGATCCACCCAAGGGCCTCTACCTTGAGCTCCTACCTTAACAATGAAGTAACTATAGTGCTTGGCTTGCTAGAGTAAGAACCCTAGAATGAGTAGAGAAGTATTTTGGTGGTTTAGTCTTAAAAGCTTTTGATTTTCAACTCATGAAAGATTAAAGTTTTGAGAGAGGAAGAGGAGAGAGCAAACCATGAGAGAGAAAGATAATATGAGAATGAGAGGATAAATTTCTCATATGAGGAAATATGATAATAATAATATTAATTAAGATAATTGTGATGGTATATTGATTTGACCTTTATCATGCCACAATTAATGCTAAGCATGCTCAAAGAAAATATCTCATGCTTAACAAAAATATCTAAGTCAACATGGGTCAAACCAACAATAGCCATGATACAATTATCTCTAATTAAAACTATTAATTAATTTCCTCCTTCTCATTATGGTTTTGATCAAGTCAATGGTCAAAACTCTAATGAGATGTCTCCTCCTCTGCCTCTGTCAACTGTATGTAAATATCTGTATCCGTGTTTCGAGAAACACGAATACAATGAGACTAAATCAATTCAAAATCCAATACTAGGATCCGGCTTAAACCAAAGCCCACTAGTATCTACTGCCCGAATACCGAACATGCACAAGTGCGCGTATGTGAACGAACTCTGTCGTAAAACCATACGAAATCTACTCATATCGCCCAAAGGTGATTAACCCTCTGTGTGGGACTCTAAAGACTCGACATTATGCTGGCAGTGGGTTTAACCACAGGACGCAAGCGGTACTAGCTGTACGTAACGGTCCCCAGGTAGATGACGATAAGAAGGCCGATGAGGAAAACCCATCTGAACTCCTATTGAGCCTGAACGTGACAATCTCCGTACAGTCCGGTCTATTCGTCTAAGAGTATCGCATATCGGGCCAAGGGGGCGGTAAACGTCAGTCCCCTAATAGCGGTATAAGCCGTGTCGGAATGTAGTCCAAAACACCTGAGAAACTACTGGAGTACCTACCAATAGATCTCGCTTGCCCTGGCCAGGGACTTTGTGTAATGGCTCTCCAAACACAGCGGGATATCAACCCCGAATATCGGAAGAGATGAATCCGATCTAACTGTCGCTGCCTCCAAGTGTTTCGGGACTGCACCCAACTACGAACTGTTTGTACGACTCAATAGAGCCGTGGTAGGGTAGTAATCTAAGAACAGTGGGAATACACTCGAGGCGAAGCAGCAGTGTCAAGTCAACAGACTAAGCTGTACTCATGTCACCTGGGAACTGATAACTGACGATAGTTATAGTACCAACCAATAGTTCTCAGCGAGTCCTGTCCAGTATACTCGTAACCTAACGAGCACCTGTATACTATCTCCAGTACGACGTACTGATGGATGTGGAAAAAACCATCTTCCTTCCTGGGATGAGAAGCGTATACACTAGTCTACTCTGGAGTATCGATGCCCTATCTCGATATTCCTACGACAAGGGACCTGTATAAGGATGTGCTTATGGATTACCCAACCCCACTATTGTGACTGCCATCACAACGTTGGTAGTCAAGCAAGATCATAAGGGCTCTATCAATATGTATCAGCGATATGTTAAAAGAAACATACAAACATATTAAGATAGATACAAACAAGTAGCATATTACTATATCGAGCAAGACTGTCATAAATCTGTGTATATATCGCAAGCTTCCAAAATGTAATATACAATAAGGGCCTCTAGGGCATTTCACACTAACACCATTATTATATCATACTGGATTGTATATTATTTAATGGAAGCTTCGGATATTCACAGTAGTATTGACAGTCTTTCTCAAAATGGTTGTATGCTACTTGGTTTGTTTCTACTTTAATATGTGCATGTGTTTATTTTAACTTATAGCTTATACATATTAGTAGAGCCCTTAGGAACTTTGCTTGATTACCAGCGTTGTGATGGCAGTCACACTAGTGGGGGCTGGGTAGTCTATAAGCACATCCTATACAGGTCCCTAGTCGTAGGATTATCGAGACGGGGCATCGATACTCCGTAGTAAACTGGTGTGTACACTTCTCATCCCAGGTTGGGAGATGGTCTGTCCCACGGCCATCAGTACGTCGTACTGGAGATAGTATGCAGGTGCTCGTTAGGTTACGAGTACATCGGACAGGACTCGTCGGGAACTGCTGGTTGGTACTATTCCTATCGTCAGATAGCACTTCTCAGGTGACATGAGTACAGGTTAGTCCGTCAACTTGTCACTGCAACTTCGCCTCGAGTGTGTTCCCACTGTACTTTGACTACAACCCTTCCACGGCTCAACGGAGCCATGCAAACAGGTGGCAGTTGGGTATAGTACCGAAGCACTTGGAGGCAGTGGCAGTTAGACATGATTCGTCTCTCCCAGTATCAGGGGTTGATATCGTGTTATGTATGGACTGCCATTACGCAAAGTCCCTGGCTAGGGCAAGCGAGATTTACTGGTAGGTGTTCCAGTAGTTTCTCAGGGTGTAATGGGCTACACTCCGACAAGACTTATACCACTATTAGGGGTCTGATGTTTACTGCCCCCTAGGCCCAATATGCGATACTCTTAGACGAGCAGACCGGACTGTTCGAAGATTGTCACAAACAGGCAAAGTAGGAGTTCGGATGGGTTTCCTCATCGGCCTTCTTATCGACATCTACCTGGGGACCGTTACTTTTAGCTAGTACCGCTTGCAGCCTATGGTTAAATCCACTGCCAGCGTTGTGTCGTGTTTTTAGAGTCCCACATAGAGAGTTTTCCTGCACCGGGCAAAAGGTGTAGAGGCCGTATGGTTTTACGGAAGGGCCGCGATCACTTACGTACACTTGTGCACGTACTATGATCGGGCAGATAATACTAGTGGGCTTTGGTTTAAGCCAGATCCTAGTATTATACAGATGGATTTATTTTGTCTCAGTTTATCCATGTTTTTCGTAAATACGAATGGGAGGGGCAGTCTCATAATTTTTCGGGAAGCTTCTAGAAGGAGATGACTCATTTAGGTTTATTTCTTTTTGGATTTAAACTTAATGAGGTGGAGGAGATGAGGTGTAGTTTTCATTAAATGAACCATGACTCATGAGATGATTCATCTAGTGAATTTAATGAAGCATGGTTGATATTTGCTAGATATTATTTGGTGAGATATTATTAAGCTTTATATTATTCACAAATGAGAAATGCTTCATATGATAATCACAAACACTTTCTCTCTCCTCAAGTCTTCATCTTCTTCCTCAAAATCTAATAGCTCTCATGTGTTGAGAATCCTAGGGTTTAAAGAGACTAATTACTCCATCTAAATACACTACGCCCTCTAGGACTTCTAGATCAGCAAACTAGATGCCGTAGTTATCTCAGATTCAAGATAGGAGCTCGGACTATAGATTCTCGGGTGGATCTTCTTTGACTCGAGGAGGCTGTCGAGGTACCCATGATCCATAGAGCTGACAACGGGGGGAGGACAGTGATGAAGACCCGAAGGACATGTAACGTGAGGTATAAGTTCGAATCCGAGTAGTTAAACCTCTCGTAGTTTGCTAGTAATGGTTTAGACACGATCCGTGTGCTCAAGTTCGTGTTACGAAGCTTTGATAATCATTTTTCATATATTCCGCCTCCCCGCGAACACGTGGGGTGCGTGACATGGACTTACACATGCAACTGGCTATCCTCTTCCTCTGCCATCCTGTACTCTCGGAACAAACCCTCCGCGACCACGAGCTTTCTGAACAAAAGGCTGACGCGGATCCACAACAGGCGCAAAAGACGACTCTCCCTTAGGTGAAGGTGATAAGGTAACATATGGTATTGCTGCCTTTCTCTGGCGCACCAAGGTACAATTCCTGACGAGGTGATGGAAACTCTCGCACCGGAAACATCCATACGATAACTGCTGACCCTCCTGGGGATAAGAGCTGAACAACTGACCTCTTCCCAAGCCTCTGCTACTCTCGTGACCTGAACAATATCTGTCGCGGTGTCTAAACATCTGTCTCTGGGCCGATAAACCTATATGAGTCCTCCTTGGTTCTGGAACATCTAAAGTCTCGGGAAGACGCTCCTCATCTAGTAGGGCTGCGTCCACTACTGCTGTATACGTGATACAATGCTGTGTGCTGATAGCAAGGAATAACTGGATAACAAGGGTGGAAACCTCCTGTCGCTGCGCTCGACTGGCCTCAACCAACGATCCCATCATCTGGCACAAATCCTGCATATCTGCCTCAATCCTAGCGAGACGATCTATCAAAGGTGGATCAATCAGCTCCTGTACATCGAGCGTCCTGATCGCACGCTTTTGGCGTATCGAGTTTTAAGAGTTCTAAAGTTATAACCGCGATCAGGACGGTGTCGCTTCGCAGCTAGCCGGTTGAGCACGGGTCGATCCATAGGGAGATGGTTGTATGTCCTTTCTTGTATTAGACAAGTCAATAAAGAATTTGTATGTGTTTGTTCGATTCTAACCTATGTGTTATATGCAAGTATAAAGTTGTTAAGAAAAAGATACGAAATTGTAAGCTAAAGAAATCCGCACTCAAAACCTTTGAGCCGAGTCTTGACCAATTGAAGCTAGAGCAATTGGCAACAACGTGGATTAGGGGATTTAAGCACGGTATTCGTGGAATCCGGCTTATTTTCTCTTGTCCTTCCGTTCTTGTCTCTTGCTTTCGCCTCAGGCCAAACCGAACGCAATCGGTCGCGGTTTGGAGTCACCGTTACCTTGTTAGGGTAGGGTGCTTAACGGAGCGCTTGCGTATCGTTTGGGCGGAGTTCAATGGAAAATAACGGGAAAAGGAAATGAGCAAAGAAACGTTAACTTACAATATCGTATTGATTCTTAACAACAACGATAATTACAACCATTCACAAAAAGAACCAAAAAGAGCAAAAGAAAAGAAAAGGTTACAAGTAAGTAATTAAAGTGCATGAATTTAAATTGCAAGAAAATAAAGCAAGGTAATAAAATGCAAGTAATAAAGGGCAAGAAAGAAAACTAGAAACTCGAACTCAAGACAAGCATGGGATCAATAGCCAACCCTTAAACTTGCAATCTCAATCAAGAGGTTGCAAGATCAAGAGAAGGGTAAAGAACGCATGTGAAATGAAGCACTAATTCCATAAGAAAAATACGACCCTTGAGATCAATAACAAACCCTTAACCTTTCAAGCTCAATGAAGAGGTTGAAAGATCAAGAGAAAGCAAGAATCTCAAGGGGAAGTTAAACAAAAGAGAATGATACAAAAACCCTCATCTTCATTCACATCCACTCAATGCTCTCACTACATTTCCATGGAGAAAGAATGAAGAAGAAGAAGAAAAAGAACTAAAACTACACTAAAACCTACAAAAGAGAAACAAAGAATTGATCCTTTGGTTTGGCTCAGTTCTGGGATATTTATAGGCAGGAAACTGGAAACCTAGGGCAAGAATATGGCTCCACATAAAATTACCAAACTGTCCCTAAAAACCCACCTTCTGAGGAGCCTGTACGGCCGCGTTTCCGCGGCCTGAGCTTGCTTATGCCGCGGAAACGCGGCCGTTTAGAGGAGTTGGCTCCTCGGATTTTGTGGGGATTCCTGGTTTGATGTTATTTGCTGTGTGGTATATGACTTTTCTCAGAAACTCTTCATATTTCTTCCAGAATTTCAGTAGATCAAAAGATGATGTGATGTGGATCTTTTGCCATGATTTCCTCGAGCTCCGCGTAGATTTCTTGGATCTTGTGTTCACATTGAGCTTTGTGCATGACATGACAATCGATTTGCCATTTTGTCCCTTAAACTGGTATGTGGCAACACACGGATAGAGAGCGGAGACCCGTGCTTTATCTGTTGTTGGCAGTAATCCGGAATTTGTCGTACTTTTCCATGGATTTCACTGTTTAGAGTTGAGAACCAGTATTCTGCAAATATGTAGCAAACACTGATCAAAAGCACCTGCCTATGAATAAACGAGCGTAAGAATGGGCGGTATAAAATGTAATATTCTGGTATGAACAAATACCCCCAAACTTAACTTTTGCTCGTCCCGAGCAAAACCAATTATTCACAAAAAAGTCCTAACCGCACTTTCGCAGGGAACGCGATTGCACTAAGCACGTGCAACAAGCCGTTAAACCTCTAGGTGTCCCTAGTAGGAGGAGTGTTGTCTCCTGAGGGTTTTCAGCGGATTACACCCACAAAATCCCGTCAAGCTAGTGTTATAAGTTAACATCGATTCTACTCCTACAATTTAGTATTTACGTTAGAAATTCTATCATCCTAAGTTAGAAATATCCAACCCTTATGTTTCACACCTCCTATCTGTTTAACTTTAGATCCTATACGTTCAAAAAAGTTTAGAAAGATGTTGGTTCTCCTGAGTTTTCCTTCTAAAGTGCGGCCTCAAATCAGGGATTTTTATCAACTTTACATAAAATACAAGTCTTATTCTTTATTTCTATCTCTTATCCAAACATCAATTGTATACCCCTACGTGTGTGTATATTTGCACCCCTACACTCAAGAATTCAATTCAAGCTATAATACACTTGCCCTAATACCTAATACTTCTTCTTTTCATTTAATGATGGACGGTGTTACTCACACACCTTTCATGCGACTATTAATGCTTCTTGAGGCACTAACAGCCGATTACTGAATGTGTGAGTTTAAAGCGTAAATAGCAGTTTCCAGGTCTTGACTTTATTCTATTTTTCTTTTTATTTTTCTTTTTCTTTTTCTTTTTCAAGACCGGATATATTTTTCAACATGCTCTTTTGGTGTTTATCTTTAAATGCCGTTTTTTCTTTCATACTAAGCTTTCAGGCAAGAGTATTTCTAGGTATCCTCTACTATCCCAAGTTTCAAGGTGAGTGTAAGTGCAATTTGTAGGGTATATACTTTCTAAATTTGAACTCGAGAAAAGAAACTATTTTTCAGACTTATCCTCCAGTAAAACTTCAATATTTTCTCTTCATCTTGACTTGACTCAAGAACTGAACTCAAGATTACCTATTTCTCAAAAAAAACTATAAGGACGTATACTTAACAAAGTTAGACAGAATGAGGGTTATTTTTAGGGTTTTCAATCCCTAAGCCTAGAGTTTAGTTATTTCTATCATATCAACTAAACTTTCGGAATAAAGATCTAAGTTACCCTATTAGCTAACTTGACGACAAAGTTTTTATATTTTTTGGAAAGTTTTCAATTTTTGTGGGTTTTTAATAAGGTATGCGAATGCAAAATATACAAATGAATGCGCAGGAAGAAAGCTTACCGAGCACACCCCCAAACTTAAACTTGACAGTGCCCTCACTGTCAGGCTACACCAAGAGGGTCAAAATTGTCGGCGCTCCCTAGAAACAAATTATATACAACAAAGAAAACAAAAAATATATACAAAAAGGTTCCCCCCCAAACTTAAGTAAAACAGTGTTTCCACTGTTAAGCATTGAAGTTCAGGATCGAGGGGGGAAAGAATAGTATCAATCTATACAAGGCCTTACACAGGCCAAAAGTTAACACCAACCATTCAAAAATTCTATCTCTGTAATATGACGGGTTGGTGAAAGAAGGTGTAGAGAAAAGAGATGGAGAATACGCGAGACCGTATGGAGATAGAAGCGGGATACGGTCTCGGTATATGAGAAGAAGAATGGCGGAAGGAAGAAGGAAGTGGAATACGAACTTGAGGGTGGAAATGGAGTGAATAGATTAGCACAATTTGTGATGACTGATGTGTAAGAAGCGTTTGTGCTAATCTATTAACCCATCGAGAAATGGGGTCAAATCCCTCAAGATTCGTGAGAAACCATGGGTACGCCGAACTTGGTAAACCAGACATATGAAATGAAAGTAAGACGGGTTCTTGCAAGGTCGGAACGATGGAAAGGATGGAAGGAAGTGATCGAGGAAGGGTATCTGTTAAGGGTTCGGGAGGGTGTACACAGTCAATGAAAGGGACAGGATGAATTGGAAAATCCGTCTCATCATCTAGAACCGTTTCATCCTCAAAAATATCCACAAAATTCTCCTCAAAGTTAAGCTCATCCATGCATATTTCATCAATATCCAGACGCATATTGGGTTCGGGAAAAACAGTTAATGATTCCGGATGATGAATTGGAGAGGAAAACTCAGCCAAATCTGCGGGTTCATCATCCAAAATATTCCCAGCGTCAATATCCTCAATCAAGTGAAAATCTATATTCTCAGACACCTCAACAAAAGCATGGATATCAATCAATTCAGGTTTTAGAGTGGAGGTGTAGAGGTCAAAAGGATTGGGTGTGGTTTCACTTGGCAAGGTCCCTTCACAATCGGGTAAATCAAACACTACAAAGTCGCACAACTCATTAATCATTCTATCTTCAATCGGTGAATCGTTGGGAACACTAGATAGACATTCAAAACTGGAGTTGTGGGATTCAAGTTGAAATGGGTAGGCTTGATTCGGAAGGGGGTACAGCTCACTCTCACCACTCAAATTCACAGCCTGTCCTACCGCCTCTTCATACATTGGAAAATTTGGAGCTAGTTGAAAACTAGCTACCGGGTCACTAGGTTGTATGAGGACGGCCATGGACGCATTCAAATCCATCATCTGTTGGTACGACGCTATCCTAAAGTCTTCCAATGACTGTTCCAGACTAGACATGGGTTGGGAAGGGGTTTCAGTAAAAGATTCAACGTTGTTTTGGTACTGGAAACTCCCAAATGACGGTTCAGAAGCAATGTCTAGGGAAGGTGTAAAAGTCGGGTAGGACTGGTAGGAATTGAATGGCTGGACAGGGGTAGAATCAACATTTGGATAAGAAGGTGAATGGAATTGTTGATCCCAAGAATTTGAAGTGGTGAAAGGAGTGAAAGATCGGCTATGAGATTGTTCAATATGTTCAGCGATGGACAAAGGACGACTTGCAAAAGGGGTATCAACATAAGATGGTGGGGGAGGTTGAAAAGGTTGATACAAAGTGGATTGCGGAGGGCAAGTGTTTGTCCTAGACGCGTCTATCCGATCTTTCAAAGAGATTTTCGGCATGGAGGGATCGTTCGACGTTCGGCCAAAGCAAGAACCGTAAGAAGTAATGTCTGGTTGTGGGTGCCAAAGTTCGGCAAGAGTTTTGCGAGGTGGGGTACCCATGATATGAAGAGAGAAAGAAAGAAAGGCAGAGAAAAGGAAGGGAAAAAAATGTGATTTTTTTTTTATAAATTTTTTTTTAGATAATAACAAAAGAATGAAATATACACACAAAAAAGAATATGGAAAAAAACATTCACGACACAAAAATACCACACACCTAATCGTTCTAGGGTTCACCTAGGTCAACTAGACCTGCTCCAGAACTTGATTGTCGAAGTAAAACTGTGTCGAGAAACGGGCTTAAGATACACTGATCACGAAGCCAGGTAAGTGCAGAGATAAGGGGAGGTTTTCCAATGCTTTCGCGAAGTTCCTTAATTAAATAACCCTTTCTCTTTTGGCGGTTTCGCCGTTAACACTTTCCTAGACACCCCGTAAACAATGTACCGTTAAGCGAGGTTCTAAACACAGTTAACTTCTCCTAGTGAGCGCGAAGTCCTTAAGGCTTAAAGTCTAGTTTCTTTTAAAGTTTGTGCGGGTAAACGTTATGCTCAAGTTTGTGATTTGTGGGCCATGGAAAAGGTGATGAAATCCTTTACCGTATATTGTGGGGTTCGCTTGCCCTTAAGTCCGTATTAATTGATGCAATGCACAATTGAATAAAAATTCTATAAAGAATCAAACAATCGTTTTTTAGTTTAAGCACGGCACTGCAACAAATACGGGTTAGTCAATTTTTAGCGTTTGCTAGCGAACTTGCAAAGAATCCTGCAAAGAACAGTATATTGGACGCGTCGGATTTGAGAAAAAGGTGTTAGTAAAGTACGTACCGTTAAGTTTTTGGGTTAGGAAACCCCCGTTGAATCAAATCTGGTAAGCTTGAAAAAGTTCGCTTGCGCGGGTCAAACTACCTGGATCTTTGGCACTGTACTTTGCAATCACCTTAGCCTTGAATGCACACTTTGCTCCCCACCATCGCAGTTTGCAAATCTGCAAAAATCTGCACTCTTGCCCACAAAAATGATCAAAAATAACAAAAAGATTTTTTTTTTATAAATTTATACAAAAAGAATATTAACCCGAATAACAAGAAAGAAAATACTCTACCGTCTCCCCGGCAACGGCGCCATTTGATCGCACGCTTTTGGCGTGTCGAGTTTTAAGAGTTCTAAAGTTATAACCGCGATCAGGACAATGTCGCTTTGCAGCTAGCCGGTTGAGCACGGGTCGATCCACAGGGAGATGGTTGTATGTCCTTTCTTGTTTTAGACGAGTCAATAAAGAATTTGTATGTGTTTGTTCGATTCTAACCTATGTGTTATATGCAAGTATAAAGTTGTTAAGAAAAAGATATGAAATTGTAAGCTAAAGAAATCCGCACTCAAAACCTTTGGGCCGAGTCTTGACCAATTGAAGCTAGAGCAATTGGCAACAACGTGGATTAAGGGATTTAAGCACGGTATTCGTGGAATCCGGCTTATTTACCCTTGTCCTTCCGTTCTTGTCTCTTTCTTTCGCCTCCGGCCAAACCGAACGCAATCGGTCGCGGTTAGGAATCACCGTTACCTTGTTAGGGTAGCCTAATGCTCTAGCTAGGCTTTGATACCACTGTAGGGTTCCTAGGCACTCTTGTGAAGGTTCATAAGGCATCAAACATGCCCGAATAAAATTTTAGACGTGCCGAACAACCCAAAACCGGGATCTTTGCTAGATTATTAGGGTTTAACATGCAAGTAAACATCTTTACCACTAAGTGTAAGGGATTACAACCTTTGTAGTCCACTCTTTCGCTTCATAAGCTCCGAGTAGAAGTCCCTTCGCTGCGATCCATGATCTCCCGGACTCAAGAGAGGCTCCATGACTCGAACGTTCCATGCTAGCTTGTAGTGTTCCGCTTCTCCGATGATCTACGTCGAAGTTGCAATAGCTCAAGCTCTCTCACTCTAATGAGGTGAACACCCTAATCTAATGAGCTATATTAGATGAGGATGATGGAGTAGTATTTTTTCTTTCTTTTTATATCATAATCTCACAATAGCCAACCCTTAAACTTGCAAGCTCAATCAAGAGGTTGCAAGATCAAGAGAAGGGTAAAGAACGCATGTGAAATGAAGCACTAATTCCATAAGAAAAATACGACCCTTGAGGAGTTGGCTCCTCGGATTTTGTGGGGATTCCTGGTTTGATGTTATTTGCTGTGTGGTATATGACTTTTCTCAGAAACTCTTCATATTTCTTCCAGAATTTCAGTAGATCAAAAGATGATGTGATGTGGATCTTTTGCCATGATTTCCTCGAGCTCCGCGTAGATTTCTTGGATCTTTTGTTGACATTGAGCTTTGTGCATGACATGACAATCGATTTGCTATTTTGTCCCTTAAACTGGTATGTGGCAACACACGGATAGAGAGCGGAGACCCGTGCTTTATCTGTTGTTGGCAGTAATCCGGAATTTGTCGTACTTTTCCATGGATTTCACTGTTTAGAGTTGAGAACCAGTATTCTGCAAATATGTAGCAAACACTGATCAAAAGCACCTGCCTATGAATAAACGAGCGTAAGAATGGGCGGTATAAAATGCAATATTCTGGTATGAACACGTCCCGTCCTGGTCAGTCATCGTCCCAAACGAGTCAACTCTGAACTCGACTCTCGCTATTTCTCTCTGAGCCCTCATAGTCTTCGGCGGCATAATGGCTAGAAATGGAAACAGGGTCCGATGCGAACACGGAAATCGAATCACAAGGATATATATAATCATGAAAGGAATTTCAAGCAATAAGTACTTTGGTCACTTTAGGCGGAGTACTGTGTCGTAAGTATGCCGCGGACATACACACGCTACGTCACTCTGCTTAAGCTACCAACTCCATCATACCAAGGTCAACCTACACTCCGAAAAGTAAAACCTAGCACTCTGATACCAACTTTGTCACGGCCCGAAATTTGGCACGTGACGGCCCTTAAACCACGTAACGTACACAGGCGTAACGCAATCTAATTAAGACAAAAACCCAGCAAATCTAAACCATCAAAAGTAGTAAGCGAAAAGAACATTGTCAAAATCTTTTGGGAATCTCAAGTCTAAATTTATTTTCATAAAAATTTCGGCAGCACCTCTTTTGTAGAAACTAACCCCGAAAACGGGTACAACATAGAATATAAGTAAATCATCCTCAAACGGGAGCAAATCCACGCCCAAAGGCGGAAACAACCACCACAACAGATATACGACGCCGTAGCGAAGAAATGGACGATATAAAGTGACAACAGCATAAAAGACATCCAGAGTAACAAAATAAGATACAATATCATCCTCACAAACCGTCTCTAAGTCAATACATGAAGTAGTAGTAGATGGAGAGTACTAGATACAACGAATATACAAATGAGCATCATCGGATAACCGCAAAACCCACCTATAGCAAAACTGCACACAGTCAGCCATAGCAGTATCCGCTGCAAAAGACAATACGATAAGAAGAAGCCCTGCCGTTACCACTCTGAGGGACACCTGCAAAACACTGTGGCACAATGGGGGTGAGTTGCCAACTAGTGAATAGTAAATAACGTATGCAGGTAAACACAGGTATGCACGTACTGCGATAATCTATCACATGCAAGCTGATAGCAATAAATGGTAATATGTATATGCAACAGTCATGAAAGGTACTCTATCAGGTACTACTAATATATGAAGCAATTCATATCAAATAAATGCTGAGTATGGAATAAAACATGTCATCCTCACGGAACTCTCATCATGGCAGGACCGGTGTCCATCAAGACAATCTAAATCCCAATACCAAAGGCACCGCATCCTCAGATCGGCCCTCATATCCTGTAGCTCTCATGGAACCTGAGTGTCCAACATCGACACCCGAAAACATCATGAAAACATTTACCTGTGTATATATATATATATATGTGTGTGTGTGTGTCCCTCAACGACACATCAAAATCATGGAACCTGAGTGTCTAACATCGACACTCGAAATATCATGAAACTCGTGTCCAGCAACGACACGTAAATCCTCATATATCGGGCTCCGTCAGTCCGGATCGGCCCTCGGGCTCCGTCATTCCGGATCGGCCCATAACCATCTCTCGACTCCGGTCGGTATCCCCACCCAAATAAGATTTAGTAAAAGCTAGATTGTATTCAAGCTTAATTAGACAATTAGGAAAACTAACAATTAACAATCTCACAACTAGATTAAGTTTTCCTTGTCTAAACAACTCACTTGGCCATTACAAATAATCAAAATCCTAACTTGATCTTCAAAATCTTTTCTTGAAATTCCAATGTAGGGTTCCTAGGCACTCTTGTGAAGGTTCATAAAGCATCAAACATGCCCGAATAAAATTTTACATGTGCCGAACAACCCAAAGACGGGATCTTTGCTAGATTATTAGGGTTTAGCATGCAAGATGACATCTTTAAACCTAAGTGTGAGGGATTACAACCTTTGTAGTCCGCTCCTTCGCTTCACAAGCTCCGAGTAGAAGTCCCTTTGCCGCGATCCACAATCTCCCGGACTCAAGAGAGGCTCCACGACTCGAACGATCCATGCTAGCTTGAAGTGTTCCGCTTCTCCGATGATCTACGTCGAAGTTGCTATAACCCAAGCTTTCTCACTCTAAAGAGATGAACACCCTAATCTAATGGGCTAGATTAGCTGAGGATGATGGAGTAGTAATTATGCTTTCTTTTTAATTCACTTTCTCACAAGAAATTATCACAAAAGAATTAACTAGTAAGCTTTCTCAAAGCTAAGAGAGAAGAAGATGATTAAAAATGATAATCCTTTTGTGATGAATAGTAGTAAAGAATATATGATTGATTATTGAACCATGGTCAAGGATGATAGGCCAAAACATTGTAGAGAGTAAACTAAAGTTAGGGTTTGGTTAGGTTAAGGATAAGGATCAACCATAATATCTTAACCAAGACAAAAGAGAATCTTTCTAGAAAGTCCAAGAAAGAGCTAACCTTAATCAAACCCTATTCCCTTTTTATCATCCTTAAACATGTTTAATAATAAATCATATCATGTCACAATAATATATATCACATATATATTATATATTTGCAACAAAAGAAAATAATACAATTAACATATATCGCATATATATCAATGTATTAATCCTGTGAGAAAATGAAATAATAAAGCGAGCCAATATTAGATAATGTAATACAATATATCATATATATCATTATACATTAAATCATCGAATCAACACTTGATCCAACGATCCGGCTATATCGAATATAACCGACTAATATATCATGTACCGATTCATCGAATCAACACTTGATCCGATGTTCCGGTTCATATCTAAATATCGCGAGAATATAATATGGTATCTCATATCGCATTATCCTCGGTCCTGCACATATCACATATGTGCCTCTACTCCGTTTTGCCTGAGCCAAGAAACCTCTGTGTAGGACTCTAAAGAATCGTCAATACGCCGGTAGCAGGTGATGATCATATTAAACACCCACAAGCTGCAAGTGGTCAGCTAAACGTAACAGCCACCCTGGTATTGAGCGATCAGAAGATAAACAAGCTAGCCTGTCCGTTCTCCTGTGAATCCGATCAGTAACACTCCCGTACAGTCCGGTATGTTCGTCTGATATGTCGCATATCAAGTCTACGGGTGGTATACGTCAGACCCCAGTAACCGATAAGTCGTGTCAATGTGAGGCTCATAACAGGTCGAGAAACTACTTGTAACACTTACCAGTATATCTCTATATCAGCCCTAGCCAGAGACTTCCAGTTATAGCCAATCAAACACAGCACAACATCAACTCCATGTATCGGGAGAGACGAATCGCTCATTGCCTCAATGTGATTCGGGACTGTACCCAAAAGCCACCGTTTTGCACGCCCTCTTAGACGTGGTAAGGTGGAAATCAAAGCACAGTGGGAATCACACAAGACTCTATGACGATCTCTGGTCTACAGACTACCCTGTACCAGTGTCACCTGAGAACTGCCATCAGACGTGTGGTATATTACCATCTGGGAGTTCTCGGCGAGTCCTTCCAGTGTACCCAGTCTCCACTGAGCACCCGTACACCATCTCTGATGTCAAACACCGATGGATATGGGATCATCCATCGCCCATCATATGGGTCAAGATGCGTATACGCTAGTCTACTCTGGTGTATCGATGCCCCGTCTCGATATACGCTTGACTAGGAACATTTATAGGATGTACTCATCGACTACTATGGCCCCACTAGTATGATCTCATCATAGTCCCAGTAGTCGAGTACAGATCATAAGGGCTTTATCAACATGTGAGAGTAAGACAGTAAACCAATACAAGTCAACATGTTAAGATAAAGTGAAACCAAATATCATACTATCATGACGAGCAAGAAAGTCCTCTCTAAATATATCCAAGCATCCATCATAATATACATCATATGTACAACAATGGCTTTTAGGGCATATACATAACTAACAATCTCCCACTTGCACTAAGGCCAGCTGCTGTAGTATCTCATACCTAGCATCCCGAATAATCTCTCAAGCTGTATCTGGGGAATAGCCTTCGTGAATGGATCCGCAGTGTTGTCCTTCGTATCTACTCTCCTGACCTCGATCTCCCGTTGATCAACTATATCCCTGATCAGGTGATACCGCCTCAGAATATGTCTGGACTTTTGATAGGACCTGGGTTCCTTGGCTAAAGCCACAGCTCCATTGTTATCGCAATACAGATGTATTGGATGCTCAATGGATGGAACCACTCCAAGTTCAGTAATGAACTTCTTGATCCAGACAGCCTCTTTGGCAGCATCGTTGGCAGGGATGTATTCAGCCTCCATCGTCGAGTCTGCAACGGTATCCTGTTTGGAACTCTTCCAACATACCGCCCCTCTATTGAGGGTAAAGACAAAACCCGAATGCGACTTAGAGTCGTCCTTATCACTTTGGAAGCTGGAATCGGTAAAGGACTCCACCTGGAGTTCTGCGTTACCATACACCAAGAACATCTCCTTAGTCCTTCGTAAGTACTTGAGAATGTTCTTCACTGCTGTCCAATGACTCTCTCCAGGATCTGCTTGATACCGACTCACTACACATAGTGAGTATGCTACATCGGGTCTGGTACATAGCATCGCATACATGATAGAGCCTACTGCCGAAGCATAGGGTATCCCTTGCATGCGAGCTCTCTCCAAATCTGTCTTGGGAGACATCTCTTTAGAGAGAGTGAGTCTAGAGATAATGGGTTGGTTCCCACGCTTGGATTCTTCCATACTAAATCTCTTTAGTGTGGTGTCAATGTACCTAGATTGGGACAATCCCAGTATCCTTTTGGATCTATCTCTATAGATCCTAATCCCCAATATGCAGGAGGCATCACCTAGATCTTTCATTGAGAATCTTTGTGATAAGAAGAGCTTGACTGATTGCAGCATAGGAATAACATTTCCTATCAAGAGTATGTCATCCATGTACAATACGAGGAAGACAACCTTACTCTCTGTCACCTTCTTATAGATACAAGGTTCATCTATATTTTTGATGAAGTCAAACTCTTTGACTAAAACATCAAAACAGATGTTCCAACTCCGCGATTCTTGCTATAACCCATAAATGGATTTAACCAGTTTGCACACCTCTCCGCTGCTCCCACTATCTACGAAGCCCTCTGGCTGAGTCATGTACACGCACTCTTCTAAATCACCATTTAGAAAGGCGGTCTTAACATCCATTTGCCAGATTTCGTAGTCATGGTATGCAGCAATGGCAAGTAAGATCCGGATGGACTTAAGCATAGCCACTGGAGAAAAGGTTTCGTCATAATCCACTCCTGGTCATTGACGAAAACCCTTTGCTACAAGTCTAGCTTTGAAAGTCTCAACTTTTCCATCTACACCAAATTTCTTTTTAAAAATCCACTTACACCCAATGGGTTTTACCCCTTCAGGAGCATTTTCCAAAATCCATACTTTATTGGTGTACATGGATTCCATCTCAGATCGCATTGCATCCAGCCATTTTACAGAGTCACCACTCGTGATGGCGTGCTCGAAACTAGTTGGGTCATCATCTTCCATGATGCAATCCTCGCTTCCACCATCACTGAGAAAACCGTAGTATCTCTCAGGTGGATGAGAAACCCTACTAGATCGGCGGATTGGCTGGGGTTCGTCGGGTACTACTGAATCGTCTGGTTCTACCAAATCATCTGTTGTAGTTTGTTCTGCTGGAACTTCTTCCAGTTCTACCTCAATGCCACTAATGTGTTTCATAAGAAAACCTTTTTCTAAGAAAGTGGCATGTCGAGAAACAAACACCTTTTGTTCCTCGGAGTGGTAGAAGATATACCCTCGCGAATGTTTGGGATATCCAATAAACTTACATAGGACAGACCTTGGCTCAAGCTTGTCCGGATTGTGTGTTTTAACATAGGCCGGACAACCCCATATCTGAATAAAATTAAGACATGGTCTCTTACTATTCCATATCTCATATGGAGTGGTAGGCACTGATTTGGTTGGAACTCTATTCAATAGGCATGCAGATGTTTCCAGTGCATATCCCCAGAAGGAAATAGGTAACTCAGCAGTGCTCATCATAGATCGCACCATATCTAATAGAGTGCGATTTCTTCGTTCCGATACACCGTTGTGCTATGGTGTATAAGGAGGAGTAAGCTGAGAGAGAATCCCATTCTCTTTTAGATAATCTAGGAACTCATTGCTTAAGTATTCTCCTCCTCGATCAGATCCAAGAATCTTAATACTCTTGCCCATTTGATTCTCTACTTCGTGCTTATATTCTCTGAATTTCTTAAAAGCTTCAGATTTGTGTTTCATCAGGAACACATGTCCGAATCTAGAGAGATCGTCAGTGAATGTAATGAAGTAGGAAGAACCGTTCCTGGCATGCGTAGACATGGGACTGTTACTGTATATGCCCTAGAGGCCATTACTGTATCATACTAGTTTGTATATTATATAATGGAAGCTTGGGATATTCACAGTTGTATATACAATCTTGCTCGAAATGGTAGTATGCTACTTGGTTTGTCTCTGCTTTAATATGTGCATGTGTTTCTTTTAGCATATTGCTGATATACATATTAGTAGAGCCCTTAGGATCTTTGCTTGATTACCAGCGTTGTGATGGCGCTCGCACTCGTGGGAGGTGGGTGATCTATAAGCACATCCTTATACAGATCCCTAGTCGTTGGAGTATCGAGACAGGGCATCGATACTCCGGAGTAGACTAGCGTATGCGCTTCTCATCTCAGTGTGGGAGACGGTCTATCCCACAGCCGTCAGTACGTCGTACTTGAGATAGTATGCGGGTGCTCATTAGGTTACGAGTACACTGGACAGGACTCGTCGGGAACTGTTGGTTGGTATTATACCTATCTTCAGTTATCAGTTCCCAGGTGACATGAGTACAGCTTAGTCCGTTGACTTGACACTGTCACTTCGCCTCAAGTGTGTTCCTACTGCACTTTGATTACTACCCTACCACGGCTCAAAGGAGTCGTGCAAACAGGTAGTTTTTGGGTGCAGTCCCAAAGCACTTGGAGGCAGTGACGGTTAGACAGGATTCGTCTCTCCCGGTATTGGGGGTTGACATCGCGCTGTGTCCAGGAGAGCCATTACACGAGTAGTCCCTGGCCAGGGCAAGCGAGATATACTGGTAGGTTTCCAGTGTTATCTCAGGGTGTTCTGGGCTACACCCCGACACGACTTGCACCGCTATTAGGGGACTGACGTTTCACCGCCCCCATAGGCCCGCCATGCGATGTATCAGATGAACAGACCGGACTGTACGGAAACTGTTACATACAGGCTCAGTAGGAGTTCAAATGGGGTTCACCTCGTCAGTCTTCTTATCGACATCTACCTGGGGAACGTTACGTATAGCTAGTGCCGCTTACGGTCTGTGGTTAAACCCACTGCCAGCGTAGTGTCGAGTCTTTAGAGTCCCACACAGAGAGCTATTCGCCTTTAGGCAAAATGAGCAGAGGTCGCATGGTTTTGTGACAGGGTTCGTTCACATCCGCGCACTTGTGCACGTTTGCTGTCCGGACAGCTTATACTCGGGGGCTTTGGTTTAAGCCGGGTCCTAGTATATGATTTGGGATTGGTTTTTCTCATTGTATTCGTGTTCCTCGGATCACGAATACGGGTGCGTATGCACAGTTGCTTGAGACAGAGGGAGAGGACTTTGATTAGGGTTAATGACTATTGTCATTTTATTAACCCTAATGCTTATGTGGGTATTATTGTTAATTGATATTAGTTTAATAATTATGCATGGTTATGGTTGTTGACCATTTGACCTTCTTGACTTGTTGACCTTGGTTGACACTTTGACCATCATCATTTCATTTGGAAGATGCTCTTTGATCCTTGCAATTTTCATTAAAAATGAAATGATAATGGTCATGTCTTGATTTAGCCTTGACAATTATCTCACTAATTATCTAATTACAATAATTCACATATATGAGAGAATGCTTCATATTATTCTCTCATTCTATCATTCACATTCTCTCTCTTGTTCTTCCTCTCCCTCAAGCTCTCCCCTCTCATGTGTGGAGAAACACTTGAGCTTGAGAAAAACCCTCTCTTGATAATCTCTACTCTCATCTAGGGTTCAAGGATTAGCACTTCTTGAACCCTAGTTACTTCTAGCTTTGAGTTGAAGCCAAAGGTCGAGGCTTTCGGGTGGATCTTTCTTCGACGTGAAAAGACGACTAAGGTGACCTCCTTCCACCACTCCAAGGAGCAAGGAGAGAAGGACATAAAGCCTAAGGTATAACCTTTCTAGCACTTAGCTAGTTTCTAGTTAGCTTTAGCTTGTTTTTGTTTAGCAAAGATCCTTCTTAGTCTAGTCCATGTTGCCTAAGCTCATAAAAATTCGATTTTTATTCCGTTTTCCGCCTCCCCGCAAATACCGGGGTGGGCAACGTGGACTTACAGTGGTATCAGAGCCTAACTAAACATAAACTAGCTCGGTAGTAGAGTGTATCGAAGTTCGAATCGAAAAAATCGAAAAACCAAATTTTCAAAACCCTAAGTTTCTATTAAAATTTTTTCTGTTGAAAACAAAATATATTGTACTCCAAAAATCGTCTCAGGGTTTTGTGAAGAAAGCCACCAAAAACGATCCAAAGATTCGACCAAAGAGCTGCGGTTCCGTGGCAATAGCAAGCTATTGCCGTGCAACCGCGGCCATCTTGGCTCTTCTCTGGGTCTAGTTTGGTGCAGTGTATTTCTGGCTTGGTTTTAGGATTTTTAAGATGGTTTATATGTGCCCAGATTTTCCAGAATAGAAATTTGTTTTTGGGGGCCTATAAATCCGTATTTTTTCCGAACTTCAATACACTTTGACTAAAAGGTTATATCTGTGATGTTTATATGTATTGAACGTCGGCTAATCGCTATATGTCGATTAGTTGGGGTTACATATCTGTGATCTGTGATTGATGATGGTATGTGTATATGAATGGGTTGGATTGTCGCGGATGAATAGCCGGGGTGGATGTGAGATGAGTGTTGCTTTTTCTTTCATTCATTGTAATATGTAAATTGATGTAATATTATTATTTGTTTGGCCGCACAACCGGGTCGGGGTTGTAGCCGTCATTGTATAATTCTTTTTACTGTTTTTTCTCCTAGGATAGACCCATGGATGGGGTGCACAAACTACCGGGTATCTCGAAGTGCCTAGTGGCCTACTCACGGTGGTGAGGGAGGTTGCTTCGCTTCAGGTACTTGGCGGGTAGTTTGCCGCACCTGTAGGGGTCTTGGGTGGGGTATTGGCTATTCACCGCGACTGTTTAATCCGCTTTTCATTGCAGGCTCGAACGGATTGCGGATTCCTAGTATATCTAATGTATTCATCTGTGATCTGTAATGTCTATCATTGCTATATATTTATAATTGATAACTATTTAGGCGTTGCTTATGTTTTACAGCCGCGCTAGCCCAGCCCCCGCTCTGTCGTTAGTTAAGTAACTTAACGGGTGATGATGGGGGCCCGTGGCGAATGCGAATGGCATAAGCGTACGTCATATTTTGGTTGTTTTCTGCAATGGTAGGATTAAATGATGGGACGCATTAAAAGAACTAATGCAAGAAAATAAACCAAGTAAAAGTGGATTGGAACACTTTGAAAAGCACTCGGTTCTTTTCAAAACTAAACTTTTAAACGCGGAGCTTGAACCACTCCTTTTTAAAAGTTATCTCGTTCCATCGATTATATCAAGTTCACTACGTTCACGGTTTCGCCAAAACCATCCGTAGCCCTCCATCATTTCAGTTAAATATTCGGTAGTATTCAAGCTATGTATTTTGACATCACGCCAAGGCATAGTGATTCGTAGCTGCCGGATATTTATCTGTTGCATAGATAGAATGCGTTGGTTTGAGACAGTCGTACTGCCATTTTGGCCTACGTCAAGGGTAGGTACGGGTGGGTTCAAATTAACCGGGATAATGATGGGAAGAACTTGACATGTGACTTATGACATTTTGACCTCACGCCAAGGTCATAAGAGCATGGGGCAAAAATCTACATCGGGAGTTTCATAAGTACTGAAACTTGCTAGCGCTGCATACCATTTGGAGTGTGATAATTCTGATAGGATTCCTTCGGTTATCACGCGATGATATTTGGATCCCGATCCTACTGTGAGTATATGCTACTTCTCGGGAAAATTCTCACTTAACGATCAATGCTATAAACTTAGTAGGTGTCTAGAAAGGTGTTAGCGGGGCTACGCCCACAGGGAAAAGAGGTTACTTAATTAAGGAACTTCGCGAAAGCGTTGGAAAACCTCCCACGAAGTACCGACATTGGCCTGGCTGAACGGTTAAGCATGTATTGTACGGTGAGATTGATCCTGACTAATGCTTTCTTTACGGTTTGAGAAGGGATTCGAGAGACAGTGGGAGCCATCCAGTTTAGACAAATTAAAAACCACTCTAAACTTGCAAGAGCATCATGCTAAAGTGTTTCTTTTCTCTCTCCTAATTGCAGCGACCATTCAACATGACCGGACTTAAGTTATTACTAGATAAAAACATACTGACAGGGAAAAACTACAAAGATTGGCTCAGGAATGTCAAGATGGCAATCACTTACGACAAGTTGGGGTATGTCCTTACCACCAAAGCTCCCCCTGTCCCAGGTCCCAAAACCAGTGTCGTAGATAGGGAAATCTACAAGACCTGGGAAATAGATTGCGCGAAGGCCAGATGCCTCGTACTAGCCTCGATGGACAATGAACATCAGAGGAGGCACGAGAATATGGACCTAGAGTCCATATTTCTTCATACAAAAGAACTGTATGGAGAGCAGTCTCGTATCGCAAGATACGAAGCATCGAAGAAGTTGTTTTCGGCAAGGTTGGCCGTCGGATCATCGGTAGCGGAACACGTGCTTAAGATGATTGGCTACATTGAGGAGCTCGCGGACCTTGGGACCACGTTGGAGAATGAACTCTATACTGATTTGATTCTCCAGTCCCTTCCCTCCACTTACGACCAGTTTATTCTTAACTTCAACATGCAAGGAAAAGAGGTTGAACTTTCCGAACTTCTGAATATGTTGAGGAGTGCTGAGGGTACCCTACAGAAGGGTAGGGAGATATCCACTTTGTTTGTAGGAGGATCTTCCTCTTCTAG
The DNA here is from genome assembly GCA_030015575.1 of Agapanthus africanus. Classification (NCBI taxonomy): domain Eukaryota; kingdom Viridiplantae; phylum Streptophyta; class Magnoliopsida; order Asparagales; family Amaryllidaceae; genus Agapanthus; species Agapanthus africanus. The sequence goes on from CM057342.1 coordinate 520,962,245, forward strand.
ATCCAGGGCGAAAGCCAAGGGTAAGAAGAAGAAAGCCCCCGCCAAACCAAGAGGCGGTGTCAGTAAAGTGGATACGAAGGGAAAAGGAAAAGAAACAAAGATAGCGGGAAAGCTGGTGGGGAAGGAAGAATGCTTCTATTGTCACAAAAGTGGTCACTGGAAACAGGATTGCAAGTCTTGGAAAGCCAGAACACAGGATTTGAAGCGAGTTGCAGCTTCAGCTTCAGGTATGTATGTTATTGAAAATTGTCTATCAATAAACTCTACATCCTGGGTATTGGATACCGGATCAGGATCTCATATCTATAATTCTTTACAGGCGTTGAGAAAGCGTAGAGTTTTGAAGGCAGGTGACATGATCCTCAGAGTTGCAAACGGTGCTGGCATGGATGCTAAGGCCGTGGGGAACTATCACCTGGGATTGTCGGATGGACACCTTTTGGTTTTGCGTAGTTGTTATTATGTACCAAATGCAACCTGTAATATCATTTCTGTATCTTTATTATCTAAAGAAGGTTATGAATTTGCATTTGTAAGTAATGTAGTGAACATTCACCTTAATCAAGTTATGATTGGGTCAGGTACATTGAACAACGGTATATAAGTATTAAACCAGCCACAGATTTTCAATGTCCAGAATACACACAAAAGAAAGTCTCCAGAAATCGATAGAACTTTCTTATGGCATTGTAGACTGGGTCAAATCAATGAGAGAAGCTTGACTAAGTTACCTGCAGAAGGATATTTGGATTCGTTCGAATATCAATCGTATGCAACTTGTCAATCCTGTCCCAAGGGAAAGATGACAAAGACTCCGTTCACTGGACACGGAGTAAGAGCGAGCGAGCTCTTGGGACTCGTACACAGCGACGTGTGCGGTCCAATGTCTACACATGCGCGAAGCGGTTATTCTTACTTCATTACTTTTACGGATGATTTCTCAAGGTTCGGACATGTCTTCTTAATGAAGCATAAATCCGAAGCTTTGGATATGTTCCAGGAATATAAGAATGAAGTAGAAAAACAAACAAGCAAAAGTATCAAGGCACTGAGATCTGATCGAGGTGGTGAATACTTGAGTGCCGAGTTCCTGGGTTACTTAAAAGAGAATGGAATTCTCTCTCAGCTTACTCCTCCATACACTCCGCAATATAACGGTGTATCGGAGAGACGGAACCGAACCCTATTGGATATGGTACGGTCCATGATGAGTAACGCTGAGTTACCGCGATCATTCTGGGGCTATGCGCTAGAATCAGCTGCATACCTTTTGAACCGAGTTCCCACTAAGACTGTGCCCACCACACCATATGAGTTATGGAGTGGGAAGAAACCCTATCTTCAATACCTGAAGATTTGGGGATGTCCAGCTTATGTCAAAAAGCAGCATACGGACAAGCTCGAGGCACGCTCAGTACTGTGCAAGTTTGTGGGATACCCAAAGAACTCCAGGGGGTATCTTTTCTATAACGCAGAGGAACAAAAAGTCCTTGTTTCTCGTAATGCCCATTTTCTGGAACATCAGTTCTTAGAAAAAGAAATAAGTGGGAGCGCAATAGAACTGGAAGAAATTCCAGAACCACAAGCTATTACTGAAAGCTTAGTAGAACCAGAGGGTTCGAAAGATCAGGACATTCCCACGCCACTCCGCTGGAGTAGTAGGCAGTCTCATCCGCCCGAGAGATACTACGGTTTTCTCATTGACGGGGATAGAGAGGAATGCATCATAGATTGTGATGAGCCTACTAGCTTCCAGCAAGCCATTCAGAGCGTCGACTCGGTAAAATGGCTGGATGCAATGCGGACCGAAATGGAGTCCATGTACACCAACAAAGTATGGACGTTGGACATTGCTCCAGATGGGGTAAAACCCGTAGGATGCAAGTGGATCTTCAAAAGGAAGATTGGTGTAGATGGACAGGTTGAGACCAATAAATCTAGACTGGTAGCAAAGGGTGTTCGTCAGCGACCTGGTTTGGACTTTGACGAAACCTTTTCTCCAGTAGTTATGCTGAAATCCATTCGGATCGTTCTTGCCATTGCTGCCTTCCACGATTATGAGATTTGGCAAATGGACGTAAAGACAGCTTTTCTAAATGGACATTTAGAGGAGTGTGTCTATATGGATCAGCCAGAGGGTTTCATTCAGAGTGGGAGCAGCGGAAAGGTGTGCAAGTTGCTTAAGTCCATTTATGGACTAAAGCAGGCATCGCGGAGTTGGAACATCTGTTTTGATGAGACGGTCAAGGAATTTGGCTTTATCAAAAATCCAGATGAACCATGCATCTATTGTAGATTTGTAGCGAGAACTGTAGTATTCCTCGTTTTATACGTGGATGACATTCTCTTAATAGGAAATGACATTCCTATGCTACAATCTGTCAAGGGGTTCTTGTCACACAGGTTCTCCATGAAAGACCTGGGTGATGCCTCTTACATTCTGGGTATCCGGATCTACCGTGACAGATCCAAGAGGATATTAGGACTTTCGCAGTCCAGGTACATCGACGCCATACTGAAGAGATTCAGTATGGAAGATTCCAAGCGCGGTAATCTACCGGCTTGTCACGGGATCACCCTCTCCAAAGAGATGTCTCTCAAGATTGATTTGGAGAGGGATCGCATGTCTATTATACCCTACGCTTCTGTGGTAGGTTCTATAATGTATGCGATGTTGTGGCTTATGCACTGAATGTGGTAAGCAGGTATCAGTCAAACCCTAGGGAGAAACACTGGATAGCAGTAAAGAACATTCTCAAGTACCTGAGAAGGACTAAGGAGATGTTCTTGGTGTATGGCGGAAAAGACCTGCAGATTGAGGCCTTTGCTGACTCCAGCTTCCAGAGTGACAAGGTTAATTCCATGTCCATGTCGGGTTTTGTTTTTACCCTCAATGGAGGGGCGGTGTGTTGGTAGAGTTCCAAACAGGAAACCGTTGCTGACTCAACTATGGAAGCGGAATACATCGCTGCATCTGATGCCGCAAAAGAAGCTGTCTGGATGAGGAAGTTCTTGAGAGAACTTCAGGTGGTTCCGTCCATTGTTGACCCAATACCTCTGTATTGCGACAACAACGGGGCTATAGCTTTAGCGAAGGAACCCAGGTCCCATCAGAAATCCAGACACATCTTGAGGCGGTATCACCTGATCAGGGAGATCGTGGATCGCCAGGAGATCGAGGTTCGGAGGGTTGCTTCAGAAGATAACACAGCAGATCCATTCACCAAGGCCTTGCCCCAGACTCAGTTCGAGCGGCTGATCAAGATGATAGGTCTTCGATACGCCAGTACATGGCCTTAGTGCAAGTGGGAGATTGTTAGTGTATATGCCCTAGAGGCCATTACTGTATCATACTAGTTTGTATATTACTTAATGGAAGCTTGGTATATTCACAGTTGTATATACAATCTTGCTCGAAATGGTAGTAGGCTACTTGGTTTGTCTCTGCTTTAATATGTGCATGTGTTTCTTTTACCATATTGCTGATATACATATTAGTAGAGCCCTTAGGATCTTTGCTTGATTACCAGCGTTGTGATGGCGCTCGCACTCGTGGGAGCTGGGTGATCTATAAGCACATCCTTATACAGGTCCCTAGTCGTTGGACTATCGAGACAGGGCATCGATACTCCGAAGTAGACTAGCGTATGCGCTTCTCATCCCAGTGTGGGAAACGGTCTGTCCCACAGCCGTCAGTACGTCGTACTTAAGATAGTATGCGGGTGCTCGTTAGGTTACGAGTAATTGGACAGAACTCGTCGGCAACTGTTGGTTGGTATTATACCTATCGTCAGTTATCAGTTCCTAGGTGACATGAGTACAGCTTAGTCCGCTGACTTGACACTGTCACTTCGCCTCAAGTGTGTTCCCACTGCACTTTGATTACTACCCTACCACGGCTCAAAGGAGTCGTGCAAACAGGTAGTTTTTGGGTGCAGTCCCGAAGCACTTGGAGGCAGTGATGGTTAGACAGGATTCGTCTCTCCCGGTATTGGGGGTTGACATCACGCTGTGTCCAGGAGAGCCATTACACGAGTAGTCCCTGGCCAGGGCAAGCGAGATATAATGGTAGGTTTCCAGTGTTATCTCAGGGTGTTCTAGGCTACACTCCGACACGACTTGTACCGCTATTAGGGGACTGACGTTTCACCACCTCCCTAGGCCCGCCATGCGATGTATCAGACGAACAGACTGGACTGTACGGTGACTGTCACATACAGGCTCAGTAGGAGTTCAGATGGGGTTCACCTCGTCAGTCTTCTTATCGACATCTACCTGGGGACCGTTACGTACAGCTAGTGCCGCTTGCGGTCTGTGGTTAAACCCACTGCCAGCGTAGTGTCGAGTCTTTAGAGTCCCACACAGAGAGCTATTCGCCTTTAGGCAAAATGAGTAGAGGTCGCATGGTTTTGCGACAGGGTTCGTTCACATCCGCGCACTTGTGCACATTTGCTGTCCGGACAGCTTATACTAGCGGGCTTTGGTTTAAGCCGGATCCTAGTATATGATTTGGGATTGGTTTTTCTCATTGTATTAGTGTTCCTCGGATCACGAATACGGGTGCGTATGCACAGTTGCTTGAGACAGATGGAGAGGACTTTGATTAGGGTTAATGACTATTGTCATTTTATTAACCCTAATGCTTATGTGTGTATTATTGTTAATTGATATTAGTTTAATAATTGTGCATGGTTATGCTTGTTGACCATTTGACCTTCTTGACTTGTTGACCTTGGTTGACACTTTGACCATCATCATTTCATTTGGAAGATGCTCTTTGATCTTTGCAATTTGCATTAAAAATGAAATGATAATGGTCATGTCTTGATTTAGCCATGATAATTATCTCACTAATTATCTAATTACAACAATTCACATATATGAGAGAATGCTTCATATTATTCTCTCATTCTATCATTCACATTCTTTCTCTTGTTCTTCCTCTCCCTCAAGCTCTCCCCTCTCATGTGTTGAGAAACACTTGAGCTTGAGAAAAACCCTCTCTTGATAATCTCTACTCTCATCTAGGGTTCAAGGATTAGCACTTCTTGCACCCTAGTTACTTCTAGCTTGGAGTTGAAGCCAAAGGTCGAGGCTTTCGGGTGGATCTTTCTTCGACGTGTGAAGACGACTAAGGTGACCTCTTTCCACCACTCCAAGGAGCAAGGAGAGTAGGACATAAAGCCCAAGGTATAACCTTTCTAGCACTTAGCTAGTTTCTAGTTAGCTTTAGCTTGTTTTTGTTTAGCAAAGATCCTTCATAGTCTAGTCCATGTTGCCTAAGCTCCTAAAAATTCGATTTTTATTCCGTTTTCCGCCTCCCCGCAAGTACCGGGGTGGGCAACGTGGACTTACAGGGAACGCATACATCACTAGTACCAGTCCTAAGAGTTCAGTAACTCTTTCTCCGTGTCCACTAAACGGAGCTTTGGTCATCTTTCCTTTGAGACATGAATGGCAAGTATCATAAGATGATAATTAGAAAGGATTCAAATAACCATCCTTATGTAACTTAGCCAGTCGTGTCGCATTGATATGACCAAGTCTACAATGCCACAAGTAGGATTCGTTCATTTCTGAACTTTTCCTCTTGTGTGTGTTTTGTATATTGATGACTGTATTCTGATTTAGAATGAATATGCCATTATGTAACGAGCCTGATGCAATCAACTTTTGATCTAGGAATATGTTCATAACATTATCTTGTACTACAAAATTATATCCTTCTTTACTTAATAAAGAAACTGATATAATGTTGCACATCATGTTCGGTATATAATAGCACTCATTCAGAATCAGTGTATCACCACTTGCTAATACTAGGTGATATTTGCCAACTGCTTTGGCTGCAACATTTGCACCATTCCCTACTTGAATGGAATGATCAACTTTTCCCAGTTCTCTACCTTTACGTAGCCCATGTAACAATTTACATATGTGGGATCCTGATCCGGTAACTAATACCCAGGACGTAGGGTGAATTGAGAAACAGTTCTCAATAACTAACAAACCTGAAGAAGATGCATCAACATGCATGTTCTTTTGGGTGGCTTGAGAATCCAGATATTCTCCTATTCCCTGTTCAGTCTTATAACTCTTATAAGAAAGAACGGGTCCAACGTTCCCCTGCTCAGTATAATAAGCGGGTTCAGTCAATACATCCATATTATTATCTTGATTATGGCCTGACATGGTCGCTACCTGGAGAGAGAGAGAGAAGAAAACACTTTAGCGTATGCTCTTGCAAGATTAGATTGGTTATTATCTTATCTAATCAGGATGTCTCCCACTGTTTTTATCAAATCTACCTTCAAACCCTAAAAGTTAAGATTAGCCGAGATTAATTACACCGTACAATTTCGTCAATCTTTCAGCCAGATCAGTGTCGGTACTTGAGGGAGGTTCCCCGTGCTTTCGCACGGACCTAATTAAAGTAAACCTCGTTTTCCCAGAGGCTTAACCCCGTTAACTCTTTTCTAGAAACCTACTTGATCGACTAATTGTCCTGTGTAAAACACTCCCAGGAGTAACTCTTACTCGCAGTGGGTATCGGGATCCGACTATCTAATAGAAGGTATGAAATCTCATTGCAAATTTCAACACTTGAAATTCCCGATAATGCTTTTACCCCTAGCGTCCCATGACCTTGACGGAGGCCAAACTACCCATAAGGCACTAGTCAAGTTCAACCCGTCATTTCTTGATTGAATTAAACCCACCCGTACGACCCTTGACGGAGGCCAAACTACGCCGTACGAATACCCTAATCCAATAGCATTATATGCTAGTAGATAAGCACTTGTAAGCTACCGTACATTACGCCTTGACGGAGGCCAAACTACCGCAGCACGAATACTAAGTAGTACTTATCTGAAATGACGGAGGGCTACGCAGGTTTTTCAGAAAACCATGAGCGTAATGAACATGATATCATCATAGAATCATGTGAAATTTTGAAATGGAGTGTTTTTGAGGCTTTCATTGGTTTTGCTAAAGAGGTCACTCCCGGTGAAGGGATCTCGGCTCTTTCCTCATCGAATAAGGTGCAGGACATATCATATATATCACTGTGCAAAGCAAAACTCTAAAAGCAATCGAAAGGCAAACCGAGTTTTGTAGCATCTGCCAGTTTCACTAAAGAGGTCACTCACGGTGAAGGGATCTCGGCTCTTTCCTCATCGAATAAGGTGCAGGGTATATCATATATACCGCTATGCAAAGCAAAACTGTAGCTACCCTTTTTATAAAGTTTTGATTCTACAACATCTTTTAGGTTTCTTTTCTTTTTATTAATCACATTAATAAAAAATCCCATCAGTTATGCTTCCTAAGCATCACAGATAAATACGACGTACACTTATGCCATCCGCATTCGCCTCGATGGCCCCTCGTGCACCGTTAGGTTAGGTAACTAATGACAGAGCTGGGCAGGGCTAGTGCGGGTGTAAAATATAAGTAACGTCTATATAATATATCATATATACTATATACTGTATCCATCACAACATATCAAATGATCACATCACAGATATCGCAGCAGAAACATAGATATAATGTGGGATATACTAGGATGTCCGTATTTAGTATTTAGCCAACAATAGAAAATACGGATTCCACAGTCGCGATGAATAGCCAAGCCCACACCCTGGACCCCTACGAGAGCGGCAAGCGACCCTACCAATTCTGGAGTTTAGGAGACCCGGTCTCGACTCCTCGAGATGGCCTCCCACTGAACCCCAGAACCCGGTCACCTATGCTCCCCTCCTTGGGTCCATCCTAATGCGGAAAAGTAAATAATATACAACACTGGTGGTATCAACCTCAACCTGGAAGTGCCACAAATAAAAGAATATTACATTACATTTGAATTTACATGAATGAAAATATAAAACTCTCATCTCACATAAAACCCCCGGCTATTCAATCGCGACAATCCTGCACATCATATCTCAGCAACACATAATATCTCATATCATCAACGTAAGTAAGTATGCATACACCGATCGTCGTCGATGTATAGCAACGACAATCGGCAATACAACTACATACTACACTTACGGTCACAGAAAAGAAAGTGTAAAACTACAATATTTGGAATCCACAATCACTTTAGACATCGTAAATCCGAAATATCACATACTTCGCATTTCATGCCTAACACAATGAATTCCACATATTGTATCACATTACAGATAAATAGACAGTATTAAACTTTTCGAACAGTTAATCAAATACCCAAAATTTCCTAAAGTGCTCAACACTTGAGCGTAGTTCAAATAATCCCAGAATATATCACAGTACCAGTGATCCAGCCGTAGAAGGGTCAAGCCAACGCCTCACATGTGGCACGCCGTACTGCCCCAAACCTGAAGGTTCAAAAGGCAGTTCAAGACGGTCACATAATCGAGTTAAGGTTTGTTGTCTTCTAGAGGGTCCACCATGTTACTTGCACATTTTTCCGAAAAATTTAAACCCGATAAAAATTCAACACTTGAAAATTTTGCCGTGCCGGGAAAAAGTGAGTTAATGATATCCGTTCGAACATTTTAACGGTTTCTAAATATGCGGAAATAATAACGAATTTAAATTTTCCGATCGAATCCACGATTACAAAATAAACCCCAGAATACTCAACACTTGAGTAAAAATAAAAATACCAGAAACCTTACAAGAATTAAAAATGAATTACTGTGAAATTAAACTTGTCAGATCAAACAGTACTGCCGCGGAACTGCGGCCCAAGCAGGGTATGGCCGCGATTCCGCGGTCATATGTACGGATCAAGTCTTCATATTTTACAGTTATTCTTATTTTTGTGTGATGTATTTTTCAGGTATTTTTAATTCATAAAATATCGCATTTTTGAAAAATATCCAGAGAGGGGGTTAACTTTGTCGGTTCGGGTTCGATCGGAGTTTTAACTTCGTAAACACGTCGTCTAATGCTCTAGCTAGGCTCTGATACCATTGTAGGGTTCCTAGGCACTCTTGTGAAGGTTCATAAAGTATCAAATATGCCCGAATAAAATTTTACATGTGCCGAACAACCCAAAGACGGAATCTTTGCTAGATTATTATGGTTTAGCATGCAAGATGACATCTTTAAACCTAAGTGTCAGGGATAACAACCTTTGTAGTCCGCTCCTTCGCTTCACAAGCTCCGAGTAGAAGTCCCTTTGCCGTGATCCACGATCTCCTGGACTCAAGAGAGGCTCCACGACTCGAACGATCCATGCTAGCTTGAAGTGTTCCGCTTCTCCGATGATCTACGTCGAAGTTGCTATTACCCAAGCTTTCTCACTCTAAAGAGATGAACACCCTAATCTAATGGGCTAGATTAGATAAGGATGATGGAGTAGTATTTATGCTTTCTTTTTAATTCACTTTCTCACAAGAAATCATCACAAAAGAATTAACTAGTAAGCTTTCTCAAAGCTAAGAGTGAAGAAGATGATGAATGAAAATGTAATCCTTTTGTGATGAATAGTAGTAATGAATATATGATTGATTATTGAACCATGGTCAAGGATGATAGGCCAAAACTTTGTAGAGTGTAAACTAGAGTTAGGGTTCGGTTAGGTTAAGGATAAGGATCAACCATAATATCTTAACCAAGACAAAAGAGAATTTTTCTAGAAAGTGCAAGAAAGAGCTAACCTTAATCAAACCCTAATCCCTTTTTATCATCCTTAAACATGTTTAATAATAAATCATATCATGTCACAATAATATATATCACATATATATTATATATTTGCAACAAAAGAAAATAATACAATTAACATATATCGCATATGTATCAATGTATTAATCCGGTGAGAAAATGAAATAATAAAGCGAGCCAATATTAGATAATGTAATACAATATATCATATATATCATTATACATTAAATCATCGAATCAACACTTGATCCAACGATCCGGCTATATCGAATATAACCGACTAATATATCATGTACCGATTCATCGAATCAACACTTCATTCGATGTCCCGGTTCATATCTAAATATCGCGAAAATATAATATGGTATCTCATATCGCATTATCCTCGGTCCTGCACATATCATATATGTGCCTCTACTCCGTTTTCCCTGAGCCAAGAAACCTCTGTGTAGGACTCTAAAGAATCGTCAATACGCCGGTAGCAGGTGATGATCATATCAAACACCCACAAGCTGCAAGCGGTCAGCTAAACGTAACAGCCACCCAGGTATTAAGCGATCAGAAGATCAACAAGCTAGCCTGTCTGTTCTCCTGTGAATCCGATCAGTAACACTGCCGTACAGTCCGGTCTGTTCGTCTGATATGTCGCATATCAAGTTTAGGGGTGGTATATGTCAGACCCATTAACCGATAAGTCGTGTCGATGTGAGGCTCATAACAGGTCGAGAAACTACTGGTAACACTTACCAGTATATCTCTATATCATCTCTGGCCAGGGACTTCCAGTTATAGCCAATCGAACACAGCACGACATCAACTCCCTATACCGGGAGAGACGAATCCCCTCCTATCGCTCATTGCCTCCATGTGATTCGGGACTGTACCCAAAAGCCACCATTTTGCATGCTCTCTTAGACGTGGTAAGGTGGAAATCAAAGCACAGTGGGAATCACACAAGACTCTATGACGATCTCAGGTCTACAGACTACCCTGTACCAGTGTCACCTGAGAACTGCCATCTGACGTGTGGTATATTACCATCTGGGAGTTCTCGGCGAGTCCGTCCAGTGTACCCAGTCTCCACTGAGCACCCGTACACCATCTTTGATGTCAAACACCGATGGATATGGGATCATCCATCGCCCATCATATGGGTCAAGATGCGTATACGCTAGTCTACTCTGGTGTATCGATGCCCCGTCTCGATATACCCTCGACTAGGAACATTTATAAGATGTACTCATCGACTACTATGGCCCCACTAGTATGATCTCATCATAGTCCCAGTAGTCGAGTACAGATCCTAAGGGCTTTATCAACATGTGAGAGTAAGACAGTAAACCAATACAAGTCAACATGTTAAGATATAATGAAACCAAATAGCATACTATCATGACGAGCAAGAAAGTCCTCTCTGTATATATCCAAGCAACCATCATAATATACATCATATGTACAACAATGGCCTCTAGGGCATATACATAACTAACATCCAAAACATGCTAATATAAGCATTATTTAAACATCTAATAAGCTAATTTAATGTATTTAACAACAACTAGACTTTAGGGTAGGATTTTATACCTCAAAACTAGATTCATAAACTTGCAAAAGAATTCCAAGATAGCCTCCAAAATGCTAACTTTCATGAAGATCCAAGCTTGCTTAGGCTTAAGGAATAATGGGTAGGGATTTATATTTGAGTTTGTGGGATTATTTGATGACTTTTGATGGTTTAGATTTGCTGGGTTTTCGGCTTACTTAGATTGCGTTACGCCTGTGGACGTTACGTGGTTTAAGGGCCGTCACATGCCAAATTTCGGGTTGTGACGCGAATACTAAGTATTACTTATAAGAAATGAGTGAGGGCCACGGCTGGGTTTTTGGCGAAAAACCCTTTAACTTAATGAACTTGATATCGTTCATGGAACCTGAGCAGTTTTGAAAAGGAGTCGTTTAGGCTCCTCTTTTGAAAACTTGTGGTTTTGAAAAAAAAACCCGAGTAATCTACAGTATAGACATTTGCTCAAGAGGTCATTCCCCACGAAGGGATCTCGGCTCTTGCCTCTTGGAATGAGGTGCCGGATATTCACAATCGAATACTACCATGCAAAACGAATGAGTATAACTGTAATTTTTCGAAATTTGTTCTAACAACATCTTTTAGGTTTCTTGTCTTGCATTAATCAATATTAATGCAGTCCGATCATTTGAACATATCACACCACAGAAAGGAACAAAAATAAAATATACGTATATGCCATCCGCATTCGCCACTGGGCCCAGTCATCACCCATTAGGTTACTTAACTAACGACAGAGGGGGGCTGGACTAGCGTGGGTGCAAAACATATACAACATTTACTAGTATATGTATAAATATAAATAACATTCGTCCCAGGCACGATATAAGCAACAAGATAGAATCTCAGAAAGCAACACAGAATGATAGATAATCTTGGAGCCCCGGGTATCATTTGAGCCGCAAATGAGACCCGACGTTCCCGTCGGTGTGGACAGCCCATGCAATGGAAAGCAGGACCCCAACGAGCGCGACAAGTTACCCGCCAATCCTAGAAGTGAGGAAACTCTAATCAACAAAGTGAATGTGTCACGACCCGAAATATTAGCTCGTGACCGGCACTTAGATCACGCAACGTCTACAGGCATCATGTAACTTAAGCAAGCCGAAACCCAGAAATCTAAATCTTTAAAAAGAAATAAGTAATGAAAACATTGATACAACATTTGGAAACCTTAAGTAAAAGTCCTTAAATCTCTTTTTTTTAAATTTCGGCAGCACCTCCTTCGTAAAAACTAGCCCCGAAAACGGGTACAACACAGAATATAAAGAAAGCATCCCCAAACGGGAGCAAATCACGCCCAACGGAGGAAACAACCACCACAAGCATATATATGTATACGACGCCCAACGGCGAAGATCAACACAATGGAAAATGAAAAGCAAGACATCAAACCCACCAAGCCAACATATAACCCATTGCTCTAAGTCTCGCAACTACAAATCTTGGTAAGTCTTCACTTATATAAACACTAGTTTCTGATTCGATGGAGTTGTCTAGATACAAAAGGAATAATAATAATGCAGGAGGGGCACGGTCTAACATGTACCACCTACGAAAGCAAATCACCCGAATGCAAGCTGTGTGCCAGCGATACCGCTACTGATCCATGCGGTCAACCTGCAAGAACTGAGGCACAACGGGGGTGAGTTGCCAACACTTGAGTAGAAAATATCAGCTGGTAGAAATCGAATAAATCAACGATTTCCTAGGTAAACTATATCATAAAGGAAATACTATGATATCTAGGGTGACCGTGTCTACAAATATGCCAATAATAATCAATGCCTGTATGCATGTGGTTCTTGTCCAACAATATAATCAATATATGTATGCAGGTGGATCTAATCCAACAATATTACCAATGCATGTATGCAGGTGGATCTCATCCAACAATATAACCAATGTATGTAAATATATGAGGATATCAAAGAACGCGTGTCCATCAATAACACATCAAATCATGGAACCTGAGTGTCCAACAACGACACTCGAAACATCATGAAACCTGTGTCCAGCATTGACTTAATCCTAATATCTCGGGCTCCGTCAGTCCGGATCGGCCCTCATCAATATCTAGGGTTTCGTCAGTCCGGATCGGCCTATAGGATCCGTTAGTCCGGATCGGCACGTAACATCTCACGAGTCCGGTTGGTATCCTCCGGATAACCGCTGTGTCCAAATACTATCACCGGTGGGTACTAGACCTCTTGCCAGGCTCATCGTTTACACCACGAAAATCACCTCTTGTCCCGGGGAACCATACCGGGTCCACCATGTACCCACAGACGGTGCCTGCCGCTCCTCGAATTGGTTTTCTAACACAAGTCTCAGAACCGAGAAAACTTATGGTGGACGCACTGAAATATCATATCAAGAAAAACCGGGTTTTCAAACAATACATAAATTTCTTGAAATACCCACACGGTTCTGAAATCCACAAATCATATGAAAACTGATGTATGCAACATAAAACTGCAATATGAGCATATTAAAGGAAAATCGATGTTTTAAATGAATCCAGTTTTAAAATATATGATGCGGTTCCCAATTCCTCCAAAATCAAATGCAACATCATATAAAGGCGTACATGTAGCTCAAGAAAGATGTGTGTATATACATGTAAGTATGTAAGCATGATGCATTTCATATGCGCAATAGCACAAGATTCAACGTCTAAATGTCAATAATGATACAATACCACATAGGTGTATGTGCAGCTATAGAAGGGTATGTCATGCAACATAGCATAATGATATAATGATATGAGCATAGCAAGTATATCATAGCATGATGTAGCAATTCTATTGTGTGAGTGACAAATGAATTATCGACGATGAAGTGTGTGAGCCGGCAATCTGTGTAAGTGTAACATACGCATCATCGATAATTGTGTAGGTGTACTAGCACAGGTACATATATAATGCAATGAGAATATTATAAACGTAGCATATGGTACATCGTACGCGAAATTCTATCAGGTATACGTATCTACAATATATCCGAGTCAGTGAATCTATCAATCGGCATCCATCCTCACAACACCACGTACGGTATAATCTATCGTGGGGCATCCTCTAATCAAGGGTATAGATCAATCAATAGGTAAAACTCATCACGTACGGTAATCCATCGTACGGAGGCATTAAACAATTAGGGATTCTATCAACCTATACAACAGCGGGGGTACGGATCTAAGTCTCGTATGACATATCACTCATTATGCACATCATTATCCATATATATATACCTATCTCTCAAGTCACATCCGTGTCAATCTCATATCAGGGGACCGACAAGGTATCAACTATTTCTAATCGACTTGCATCCATATAACGACATATTAACCAAGTCATCATATCTCATCGTATACTCTTTTCATCGCATCAATCTCTCACATCTGGTCATTTTACATGTGCATTCTATCATATGAATCTCATGTCACGTTACTCTAAATCTAATACTTAATCACGTGCAATTACATATCTATATATTGTGATTCACATTCACTTTTCGTATCCTTAAAAATCAATTCGAGACATCATTTCTATCATATCTTGTCCAAGAGTTATGTCCCGATAGCTTTCATCTCATATCTCGATATATACTCAATCATTAATATCACCACTAAGTATCTTTTTAACCACATCTATAGTTTTCAAATGTAGGTTTCTCCTACCGTATTCTATGTATATATCGGTTTCCATTCATAATTTGCGGGTGTACTATACGCCATCCACCGACTTCCCCCATACATATAAATTTACTCACCTGCTAAACTCCTCGCTTAGCCGTAGTCGATGCGCTTCGTCATCTCGGAATCCACGCAAATGTACCTACAAGCAATATGAAATCGCAATGCTATTAACATCAAGTTCTGAAATCCAAATACGGCACGCGGAGCGCTCATAGGTTAAAACCTATAGCCTACGCATGCAAAATAACCAGAAAACCCTTGTCGTTGACGTACAAACGTCCAACGACCAAATACAATATCAAGTCTTAAAACCATGAATCCCAATACCGGAAAACATAGCCAAAACCCTAACTAGGGTCGCTATTCATGAAAACCACCAAGCCTAAAACCCCAATCGTACCAAAAACCCTATACTAGTAAACTGTAAAGTGGTATAAGAAATTATACCGATCGATCCATATCTTTCGGTCTTCAATCTCAGTCCTTAGCATGTTGCGGCTGCCTCAACGAATTTCTCTCTCCGGTTACACTCGTCGAAGAGGACACACGTCGAGGATTCTTTATACGGGCTACCGCTTCTAAACCGAAGCAACTCGGGCATCCAGTTCGCTAGCCTAGATACCCAAGATGAAGTAGAGATAGTGTGTGAATACTTTGTCTCAAGGTACCCAATGATTTTGGTGGAGGTAAATTGAAGTTGCCAATGGAGATGGAAATTTATGAGCAAGAGAAATTTTTGCATGTGAGAAAGGAAATGGGCTCGGCCATTCTTCAAGAGAATTGCTCTCTCATGGAATTTCGAAATTGTGCTCACCAGGAAAATTTTGAAATGACTCTCTGGATTAAAATTGGAGAGTGGTGAGGTTAACAACCAAGTGGTGAGTGGAATCAAGAAGGGGTGAGTGTAAGGAATGAAGTGAATAAATTAAACCTCTTATATGAAATTGCCAGCCAAAACAACAAAAGATTATAACACTAAATATCTTACATAAATACAAAACCATTAAATGCACAAGATGAGTCATGAAATAGCCCATGCCTAAATTAATGGAAAAACCAATGACTCACCAAAGCCCAAATAAATGCTCACTGCCCACAAAAATCTTACTGGAAAATGCCAGCACAACCAAAATTCATGACTTACGAAAATCTCACTAATTCCACCCAAGGATTTTAGCCATAAACAAGAACTCACAATTCAATAAATTATATTTTTAAATGAATAAATCATTTTAATCTCTAAATTATTTTACAAATATTGGTATATATTTATACCACTTTACGAAAACCCCAAATTCGCAAATCGGTAGTTTACGCGAAATATATTATTTTAATATTAAATTCCAAAAATAATATTTTATTTTTTCTGAAATTTTACAATCTTCCCCCCCTAAATAAATTCGGTCCCCGAATTTAAATTTAATCCCCCAAATATTAAAACATTTCAACAATTAGCTCTATCACGGGGCTCCGAAATCACGGAAGATACAGAAATACCACAGCGCATCATATGCGCCTGAAAACGAGTACGAAAATCAAAATCGAACTCCTTCAAAATCGAACTCCTTCAAGTGTCACGCAAATCATCAGATTTGCACGCAAATCATCGGAGTTACAATGTAGATACAGTTCTCGAAATCCACTACTGAAATCCAATATACACTAATCAAATACTATAATACGGTATAGTACGCATTCATGGAAAAATCTTTTAAAACTGAATAAAACACATGCAAAATCTTTTCTGAATTGCCGTGTGATGCGTAACTCAAAGAACAAGTGACGGATGCTTATTTATGAAGTAATAAATGTATGTTCATATATGTTTTGCCAAAATATACGTTCCGCCCTTTTTAAAATATCCCAAATGGTTTTCCCTTGTAAACGTTCGGGTCACTCGCGGACTCGTAAGAAATAGCGAGACTATAGATCCTTTTTGAAAACCTCTTCGTAAATTTTTTACGCATGCAAAGTACTCAGGTACTGTCCTCGGATCAGTCCTGTTCGGCTACTACATAATATAGTACCCATCATGAAAACGAAGTGCTCAAGAGAAAAATCAGCTTTAAAGGCATATCCAACATCACATACGTTCTGTGCGCACGGAAAAACCAAATCCAATACAAGTGCTACGAATGTGCACAAAAGCAAAACTAAGTGCAACAGGTGTACACGAAAGCAACTGTCCAGTGCAACGGATGTACACGACAACAACATCTAATGCATCTATAGTGCCCGAAAATCTCAATTCAGTGCAACTAGCATGCATGAAAGAAAACCCCAATCAAGTGCACCCGGTGTGCACAAAATCACATCTCATATCATGTGCCCAACATGCGTGAAAATCCAAATCAAGTGCATCCGTCATGTACCAATGAAATCTAAATCAAGTGCATCCAACATGAACGAATAAAGATCTAAATCAAGGGCATCCAACATGCACGAATAAACATCTAAATCAAGTGCATCCAACATGAACGAATAAAATCTTGCTCCAGTGCATCCGATGCGCACAAAATCCAATACCAAGTGCCTAATATACGCAAAAATCCAACCAAAGCGCGTCGGGTTCGTAAAAAGCATCAGTGCAGTAGCTTGCACGAAAACAACGTCAAGGGTAAACGCGAGCAAAAACATAAATCTGTTAAAATAAATGCTCAAAGACATAAATCAGGTGCAACCAATGCACGGAGTATAAGTCTAGTGCAACTAATGCATGAAATACCCTTTGTGGTGCAACCAATGCATAAAATGCAGTATAGTGCAACAAAGGCATGAAATACGAATCTGGTGCCACAAATGCACAAAAAACCAATCGGGTGCATCCAGTGCACGAAATAAAAATCCAGTGCATCCAGTGCAAGAAATACAAATCAAGTGCATCCAGTGCATGAAATACAATTCCAGTGCATCCAGTGCACGAAATACAAATCCAGTGCATCCAGTGCATGAAATACCCAATCCGGTGCAACAAATGTACGGGAACTCATCAATAACTCAAATGCGTATAAAAGCAGCACCGAGTGTACAAAGGTGTAAAAAAATAAAAAACTTGTGCAACTGCGTGCACAAAACACGTATCAATGCACTGCAAGCATATGTGAGCTATAGCGAGTGCAAAAATCAAATCGAGTGCGTACCACATGCAGAAAATCAAATCAACCGTTTGAAATCCACGAAATCATAAACACGTGCAGCCAAGGCACAAAACCGATATCAAGTGCAATAACTATGCACAAAATGTAAATACCCAGTAGGTGCAGCCATGGTACATGAAAACAATATCATGAACTAAATCATCAAAACTAAATTCTAAGCAATATAAACGTGATACTCGATTCACAAACGCAAATCGCAACAAATGACATTGAGGTACAACTCCTATAATGTCGAAGAAAAATGTCGGTGCGCCCAGAACAGGCAGAGCAAGAACATCCGCTTCCCTCCTGCTCATGGTCTGGCGTCTTCTGTCTCTATGTCCTTATTTCTCTGCGGATTACCAATCTCGCAATCTATCTGCTCATCGGCCCGGTCAGATGTGCTAACGAAAACGATTCCGCTCGGGCACTCCTCTGGTCAATTAGTATGATCACTCATAAAGCAGCACATCACTGGCGGTGGCCTCTGGCCCTATGAATACACGTAACACAACTGATCTTCGGTGCAAATCTTATTGCAGCAGTGTCCTGGAAAGAACCTGCTCAAGGTCTCTTCCGATCGCGCCTATGTCGAACTATACGGAGGCTGGTACTCTTGGAAAATCTATTCTCGTTTTCTAGACATCTGCATTCCAAGCACAACATTTCTTCGGAAACTGGCTGTATCCCAACGCCTCTGTATACATATCAGATCTCTAATCTCAACGGGGAGCAACAACTGTTAGTGTATATGCCCTAGAGGCCATTACTGTATCATAATTGTTTGTATATTACTTAATGGAAGCTTGGGATATTCACAGTTGTATATACAATCTTGCTCGAAATGGTAGTATGCTACTTGGTTTGTCTCTGCTTTAATATGTGCATGTGTTTCTTTTAGCATATTGCTGATATACATATTAGTAGAGCCCTTAGGATCTTTGCTTGATTACTAGCGTTGTGATGGCGCTCACACTCGTGGGAGCTGGGTGATCTATAAGCACATCCTTATACAGGTCCCTAGTCGTTGGACTATCGAGACAGGGCATCGATACTCCGGAGTAGACTAGCGTATGCGCTTCTCATCCCAGCATGGGAGACGGTCTGTCCCACAGCCGTCAGTACGTCATACTTGAGATAGTATGCGGGTGCTCGTTAGGTTACGAGTATACTGGACAGGACTCGTCGGGAACTGTTGGTTAGTATTATACCTATCGTCAGTTATCAGTTCCCAGGTGACATGAGTACAGCTTAGTCCGCTGACTTGACACTGTCACTTCGCCTTGAGTGTGTTCCCACTGCACTTTGATTACTACCCTACCACGGCTCAAAGGAGTCGTGCAAACAGGTAGTTTTTGGGTGTAGTCCCGAAGCACTTGGAGGCAGTGACGGTTAGACAGGATACGTCTCTCCCGGTATTGGGGGTTCACATTGCGCTGTGTCCAGGAGATCCATTACACGAGTAGTCCCTGGCTAGGGCAAGCGAGATATACTGGTAGGTTTCCAGTGTTATCTCAGGGTGTTCTGGGCTACACTCCGACACGACTTGTACCGCTATTAGGGGACTGACGTTTCACCGCCCCCTTAGGCCCGCCATGCGATGTATCAGACGAACAGACCGGACTGTACGGAGATTGTCACATACATGCTCAGTAGGAGTTCAGATGGGGTTCACCTCGTCAGTCATCTTATCGACATCTACCTGGGGACCGTTACGTACAGCTAGTGCCGCTTGCGGTCTGTGGTTAAACCCACTGCCAGCGTAGTGTCGAGTCTTTAGAGTCCCACACAGAGAGCTATTCGCCTTTAGGCAAAATGAGTAGAGGTCGCATGGTTTTGCGACAGGGTTCGTTCACATCCGCGCACTTGTGCACGTTTGCTGTCCGGATAGCTTATACTAGCGGGCTTTGGTTTAAGCCGGATCCTAGTATATGATTTGGGATTGATTTTTCTCATTGTATTCGTGTTCCTCGGATCACGAATACGGGTGCGTATGCAAAGTTGCTTGAGACAGAGGGAGAGGACTTTGATTAGGGTTAATGACTATTGTCATTTTATTAACCCTAATGCTTATGTGTGTATTATTGTTAATTGATATTAGTTTAATAATTGTGCATGGTTATGGTTGTTGACCATTTGACCTTCTTGACTTGTTGACCTTGGTTGACACTTTGACCATCATCATTTCATTTGGAAGATGCTCTTTGATCCTTGCAATTTGCATTAAAAATGAAATAATAATGGTCATGTCTTGATTAAGCCATGACAATTATCTCACTAATTATCTAATTACAATAATTCATATATATGTGAGAATGCTTCATATTATTCTCTCATTCTATAATTCACATTCTCTCTCTTGTTCTTTCTCTCCCTCAAGCTCTCCCCTCTCATGTGTTGAGAAACACTTGAGCTTGAGAAAAACCCTCTCTTGATAATCTCTACTCTCATCTAGGGTTCAAGGATTAGCACTTCTTGCACCCTAGTTACTTCTAGCTTGGAGTTGAAGCCAAAGGTCGAGGCTTTCGGGTGGATCTTTCTTCGACGTGAGAAGACGACTAAAGTGACCTCCTTCCACCACTCCAAGGAGCAAGGAGAGAAGGACATAAAGCCCAAGGTATAACCTTTCTAGCACTTAGCTAGTTTCTAGTTAGCTTTAGCTTGTTTTTGTTTAGCAAAGATCCTTCATAGTCTAGTCCATGTTGCCTAAGCTCATAAAAATTAGATTTTTATTCCATTTTCCGCCTCCCCGCAAGTACCGGGGTGGGCAACGTGGACTTACAGTGGTATCAGAGCCTAACTAAACATAAACTAGCTAGGTAGTAGAGTGTATCGAAGTTCGAATCGAAAAAATCGAAAAAACGAGTTTTCAAAACCCTAAGTTTCTGTTAATTTTTTTTCTGTTCAAAATAAAATTTGTTATACTCCAAAAATCATCTCAGGGTTTTGTGAAGAAAGCCACCAAAAACGATCCAAAGATTCGACCAAAGAGCCGCGGTTCCGCGGCAATAGCAAGCTATTGCCGCGCAACCGCGACCATCTTGGCTCTTCTCTGGGTCGAGTTTGGTGCAGTGTATTTCTGGCTTGGTTTTAGGATTTTTAAGATGGTTTATATGTGCCCAGATTTTCCAGAATAGAAATTTGTTTTTGGGGGCCTATAAATCTATATTTTTTTTTCGAACTTCACTATACTTTGACTAAAAGGTTATATCTGTGATGTTTACATGTATTGAACATCGGCTAATCGCTATATGTCGATTAGTCGGGGTTATACATATCTGTGATCTGTGATTGATGATGGTATGTGTATATGAATGGGTTGGATTGTCGCGGATGATTAGCCGGGGTGGATGTGAGATGAGTGTTGTTTTTTCTTTCATTCATTGTAATATGTAAATTGATGTAATATTATTATTTGTTTGGCCGCACAACCGGGTCGGGGTTGTAGCCGTAACTGTATAATTCTTTTTACTGTTTTTGCTCCTAGGATAGACCCATGGAGGGGTGCACAAACTACCGGGTATCTCGAAGTGCCGAGTGGCCTACTCACGGTGGTGAGGGAGGTTGCTTCGCTTCGGGTACTTGGCGGGTAGTTTGCCGCACCCGTAGGGGTCTTGGGTGGGGTATTTAGCTATTCACCGCGACCGTGTAATCAGCTTTTCGTTGCAGGCTCGAACGGATTGCGGATTCCTAGTATATCCAATGTATTCATCTGTGATATGTAATGTCTATCATTGCTATATATTTATATATGATAACTATTTAGGCGTTGCTTATGTTTTAGAGCCGCGCTAGCCCAGCCCCCGCTCTGTCGTTAGTTAAGTAACCTAACGGGTGATGACGGGGCCCCGTGGCGAATGTGAATGGCATAAGCGTACGTCATATTTTGGTTGTTTTCTGCAATATTAGGATTAAATGATGGGACGCATTAAAAGAACTAATGCAAGAAAATAAACCAAGTAAAAGACGATTGGAACACTTTGAAAACCACTCACTTTGAAAACCACTCGGTTCTTTTCAAAACTAAACTTTTAAACGCGGAGCTTGAACCACTCCTTTTAAATGCTATCTCGTTCCATCGATTATATCAAGTTCACTACGTTCACGGTTTCGCCAAAACCATCTGTAGCCCTCCATCATTTCAGTTAAATATTCGGTAGTATTCAAGCTATGTATTTTGACCTCACGCCAAGGCATAGTGATTGGTAGCTGCCAGATATTTATCTGTTGCATAGATAGAATGCGTTGGTTTGAGACAGTCGTACTGCCATTTTGGCCTACGTCAAGGGTAGGTACGGGTGGGTTCAAATTAACCGGGATAATGATGGGAAGAACTTGACATGTGACTTATGACATTTTGACCTCACGCCAAGGTCATAAGAGCATGGGGCAAAAATCCACATCGGGAGTTTCATAAGTACTGAAACTTGCTAGCGCTGCATACCATTTGGAGTGTGATAATTCTGGTAGGATTCCAACGGTTTTATCACGCGATGATATTTGGATCCTGATCCTACTGTGAGTATATGCTACTCTTCGGGAAACCTCTCACTTAACGATCAATGCTATAAACTTAGTAGGTGTCTAGAAAGGTGTTAGCGGGGCTACGCCCACAGGGAAAAGAGGTTACTTAATTAAGGAACTTCTCGAAAGCGTTGGAAAACCTCCCTCGAAGAACCGACACTGGCCTGGCTGAACGGTTAAGCAAGTATTGTACGGTGAGATTGATCCTGACTAATCCTTTCTTTACAGTTTGAGAAGGGATTCGAGAGACAGAGGGAGCCATCCAGTTTAGACAAATTAAAAACCACTCTAAACTTGCAAGAGCATCATGCTAAAGTGTTTCTTTTCTCTCTCCTAATTGCAGCGACCATTCAACATGACCGGACTTAAGTTAAGACTAGATAAAAACATATTGACAGGGCCAAACTACAAAGATTGGCTCAGGAATGTCAAGATGGCAATAACTTACGACAAGTTGGGGTATGTCCTTACCACCAAAGCTCCCCCTGTCCCAGGTCCCAAAACTAGTGTCGTAGATAGGGAAATCTACAAGACCTGGGAAATAGATTGCGCGAAGGCCAGATGCCTCATACTTGCCTCGATGGACAACGAACATCAGAAGAAGCACGAGAATATGGACCTAGAGTCCATATTTCTTCATACAAAAGAACTGTATGGAGAGCAGTCTTGTATCGCAAGATACGAAGTGTCGAAGAAGTTGTTTTCGGCAATGTTGGCCGTCGGATCATCGGTAGCGGAACACGTGCTTAAGATGATTGGTTACATTGAGGAGCTCGCGGACCTTGGGACCACGTTGGAGAATGAACTCTATACTGATTTGATTCTCCAGTCCCTTCCTTCCACTTACGCCCAGTTTATTCTTAACTTCAACATGCAAGGAAAGGAGGTTGAACTTTCCGAACTTCTGAACATGTTGAGGAGTGTTGAGGGCACCCAACAGAAGGGTAGGGAGACATCCACTTTGTTTGTAGGAGGATCTTCCTCTTCTAGATCCATGGCGAAAGCCAAGGGTAAGAAGAAGAAAGCCCCCGCCAAACCAAGAGGCGGTGTCAGTAAAGTGGATACGAAGGGAAAAGGAAAAGCAACAAAGATAGCGGGAAAGCTGGTGGGGAAGGAAGAATGCTTCTATTGTCACAAAAGTGGTCACTGGAAACAGAATTGCAAGGCTTGGAAAGCCAGAACACAGGATTTGAAGCGAGTTGCTGCTTCAGCTTCAGGTGTGTGTGTTATTGAAACTGTCTATCAACAAACTCGACATCCTGGGTATTGAATACCGGATCAGGATCTCATATCTGTAATTTTTTGCAGGCGTTGAGAAAGCGTAGAGTTTTGAAGGCAGGTGACATGACCCTCAGAGTTGCAAACGGTGCTAGCATGGATGCTGAGGCCGTGGGGGACTATCACCTGGGATTGTCTGATGGACACTTTTTGGTTTTACGTAGTTGTTATTATGTACCAAATGCAACCTGTAATATCATTTCTATATCTTTATTATCTAAAGAAGGTTATGAATTTGCATTTGTAAGTAATGTAGTGAACATTCACCTTAATCAAGTTTTGATTGGGTCAGGTACATTAAACAACGGTATATACGTATTAAACCAGCCACAGATTTTCAATGTCCAGAATACACACAAAAGAAAGTCTCCAGAAATCGATAAAACTTTCTTATGGCATTGTAGACTGGGTCACATCAATGAGAGAAGGTTGACTAAATTACATGCAGAAGGATATTTGGATTCGTTCGAATATCAATCGTATGCAACTTGTCAATCCTGTCTCAAGGGAAAGATGACAAAGACTCCGTTCACTAGACACGGAGTAAGAGCGAGCGAGCTCTTGGGACTCGTACACAGCGACGTGTGCGGTCCAATGTCTACACATGCGCGAAGCGGTTATTCTTACTTCATTACTTTTACGGATGATTTCTCAAGGTTCGGACATGTCTTCTTAATGAAGCATAAATCCGAAGCTTTTGATAAGTTCCAGGAATATAAGAATGAAGTAGAAAAACAAACAGGCAAAAGTATCAAGGCACTGAGATCTGATCGAGGTGGTGAATACTTGAGTGCCGAGTTCCTGGGTTACTTAAAAGAGAATGGAATTCTCTCTCAGCTTACTCCTCCATACACTCCGCAACATAACGGTGTATCGGAGAGACGGAACCGAACCCTATTGGATATGGTACGGTCCATGATGAGTAACGCTAAGTTACCGCGATCGTTCTGGGGATATGCGCTAGAATCGGCTGCATACCTTTTGAACCGAGTTCTAACTAAGACTGTGCCTACCACACCATATGAGTTATGGAGTGGGAAGAAACCCTATTTTCAATACCTGAAGATTTGGGGATGTCCAGCTTATGTCAAAAAGCAGCATACGGACATGCTCGAGGCACGCTCAGTACTGTGCAAGTTTGTGGGATACCCAAAGAACTCCAGGGGGTATCTTTTCTATTACGCAGAGGAACAAAAAGTCCTTGTTTCTCGTAATGCCCATTTTCTGGAACATCAGTTCTTAGAAAAAGAAATAAGTGGGAGCGCAATAGAACTGGAAGAAATTCCAGAACCACAAGCTATTACTGAAAGCTTAGTAGAACCAGAGGGTTCAAAAGATCAGGACATTCCCACGCCACTCCGCAGAAGTAGTAGGCAGTCTCATCCGCCCGAGAGATACTACGGTTTTCTCATTGACGGGGATAGAGAGGATTTCATTATAGACATTGATGAGCCTACTAGCTTCCAGCAAGCCATTCAGAGCGTCGACTCGGTAAAATGGCTGGATGCAATGCTGACCGAAATGGAGTCCATGTACACCAACAAAGTATGGACGTTGGACACTGCTCCAAATGGGGTAAAACCCGTAGGATGCAAGTGGATCTTAAAAAGGAAGATTGGTGTAGATGGACAGGTTGAGACCTATAAAGCTAGACTGGTAGCAAAGGGTTTTCGTCAGCGACCTGGTTTGGACTATGATGAAACCTTTTCTCCAGTTGCTATGCTGAAATCCATTCGGATCCTTCTTGCCATTGCTGCCTTCCACGATTATGAGATTTGGCAGATGGACGTAAAGACAGCTTTTCTAAATGGACATTTAGAGGAGTGTGTCTATATGGATCAGCCAGAGGGTTTCATTCAGAGTGGGAGCAGCGGAAAGGTGTGCAAGTTGCTTAAGTCCATTTATGGACTAAAGCAGGCATCGCGGAGTTGGAACATCTGTTTTGATGAGACGGTCAAGGAATTTGGCTTTATCAAAAATCCAGATGAACCATGCATCTATTGTAGATTTGTAGCGAGAACTGTAGTATTCCTCGTTTTATACGTGGATGACATTCTCTTAATAGGAAATGACATTCCTATGCTACAATCTGTCAAGGGGTTCTTGTTGCACAGGTTCTCCATGAAAGACCTGGGTGATGCCTCGTACATTCTGGGTAACCGGATCTACCGTGACAGATCCAAGAGGATATTAGGACTTTCACAGTCCAGGTACATCGACACCATACTGAAGAGATTCAGTATGGAAGATTCCAAGCACGGTAATCTACCGGCTTGTCACGGGATCACCCTCTCCAAAGAGATGTCTCCCAAGACTGATTTGGAAAGGGATCGCATGTCTATTATACCCTACGCTACTGCGGTAGGCTCTATAATGTATGCAATGTTGTGTACCAGACCGGATGTGGCTTATGCACTGAGTGTGGTAAGAAGGTATCAGTCAAACCCTGGGGAGAAACATTGGATAGCAGTAAACAACATTCTCGAGTACCTGAGAAGGACTAAGGAGATGTTCTTGGTGTATGGCGGAAAAGACCTCCAGATTGAGGCCTTTGCTGACTCCAGCTTTCAGAGTGACAAGGATGATTCTAAGTCCATGTCGGGTTTTGTCTTTACCCTCAATGGAGGGGCGGTGTGTTGGAAGAGCTCCAAACAGGAAACCGTTGCTGGCTCGACTATGGAAGCGGAATACATCGCTGCATCTGATGCCGCAAAAGAAGCTGTCTGGATGAGGAAGTTCCTGAGAGAACTTCAGGTGGTTCCGTCCATTGTTGACCCAATACCTCTGTATTGCGACAAAAACGGGGCTATAGCTTTAGCGAAGGAACCCAGGTCCCATCAGAAATCCAGACACATCTTGAGGCGGTATCACCTGATCAGGGAGATCGTGGATCGCCAGGAGATCGAGGTTCGGAGGGTTGCTTCAGAAGATAACACAGCAGATCCATTCACCAAGGCCATGCCCCAGACTCAGTTCGAGCGGCTGATCGAGATGATAGGTCTTCGATACGCCAGTACATGGCCTTAGTGCAAGTGGGAGATTGTTAGTGTATATGCCCTAGAGGCCATTACTGTATCATACTAGTTTGTATATTACTCAATGGAAGCTTGGGATATTCACAGTTGTATATACAATCTTGCTCGAAATGGTAGTATGCTACTTGGTTTGTCTCTGCTTTAATATGTGCATGTGTTTCTTTTAGTATATTGCTGATATACATACTAGTAGAGCCCTTAGGATCTTTGCTTGATTACCAGCGTTGTGATGGCGCTCACACTCGTGGGAGCTGGGTGATCTATAAGCACATCCTTATACTGGTCCCTAGTCGTTGGACTATCGAGACAGGGCATCGATACTCCGGAGTAGACTAGCGTATGCGCTTCTCATCCCAGCGTGGGAGACGGTCTGTCCCACAGCCGTCAGTACGTCGTACTTGAGATAGTATGCGGGTGCTCGTTAGGTTACGAGTACACTGGACAGGAATCGTCGGGAACTATTGGTTAGTATTATACCTATCGTCAGTTATCAGTTCCTAGGTGACATGAGTACAGCTTAGTCCGCTGACTTGACACTGTCACTTCGCCTCGAGTGTGTTCCCACTGCACTTTGATTACTACCCTACCACGGCTCAAAGGAGTCGTGCAAACAGGTAGTTTTTGGGTGTAGTCCTGAAGCACTTGGAGGCAGTGACGGTTAAACCGGATTCGTCTCTCCCGGTATTGGGGGTTGACATCGCGCTGTGTCCAGGAGAGCCATTACACGAGTAGCCCCTGGCCAGGGCAAGCGAGATATACTGGTAGGTTTCCAGTGTTATCTCAGGGTGTTCTGGGCTACACTCCGACACGACTTGTACCGCTATTAGGGGACTGACGTTTCATCGCCCCCTTAGGCCCGCCATGCGATGTATCAGAAGAACAGACCGGACTGTACGGAGATTGTCACATACAGGCTCAGCAGGAGTTCAGATGGGGTTCACCTCGTCAGTCTTCTTATTGACATCTACCTGGGGACCGTTAAGTACAGCTAGTGCCGCTTGCGGTCTGTGGTTAAACCCACTGCCAGCGTAGTGTCGATTCTTTAGAGTCCCACACAGAGAGCTATTCGCCTTTAGGCAAAATGAGTAGAGGTCGCATGGTTTTGCGACAGGGTTCGTTCACATCCGCGCACTTGTGCACGTTTGCTGTCCGGACAGCTTATACTAGCGGGCTTTGGTTTAAGCCGGATCCTAGTATATGATTTCGGATTGGTTTTTCTCATTGTATTCGTGTTCCTCGGATCATGAATACGGGTGCGTATGCACAGTTGCTTGAGACAGAGGGAGAGGACTTTGATTAGGGTTAATGACTATTGTCATTTTATTAACCCTAATGCTTATGTGTGTATTATTGTTAATTGATATTAGTTTAATAATTGTGCATGGTTATGTTTGTTGACCATTTGACCTTCTTGACTTGTTGACCTTGGTTGACACTTTGACCATCATCATTTCATTTGGAAGATGCTCTTTGATCCTTGCAATTTGCATTAAAAATTAAATGATAATGGTCATGTCTTGATTAAGCCATGACAATTATCTCACTAATTATCTAATTACAACAATTCACATATATGTGAGAATGCTTCATATTATTCTCTCATTCTATAATTCACATTCTCTCTCTTGTTCTTTCTCTCCCTCAAGCTCTCCCCTCTCATGTGTTGAGAAACACTTGAGCTTGAGAAAAACCCTCTCTTGATAATCTCTACTCTCATCTAGGGTTCAAGGATTAGCACTTCTTGCACCCTAGTTACTTCTAGCTTGGAGTTGAAGCCAAAGGTCGAGGCTTTCGGGTGGATCTTTCTTCGACGTGAGAAGACGACTAAGGTGACCTCCTTCCACCACTCCAAGGAGCAAGGAGAGAAGGACATAAAGCCTAAGGTATAACCTTTCTAGCACTTAGCTAGTTTCTAGTTAGCTTTAGCTTGTTTTTGTTTAGCAAAGATCCTTCATAGTCTAGTCCATGTTGCCTAAGCTCATAAAAATTCGATTTTTATTCCGTTTTCCGCCTCCCCGCAAGTACCAGGGTAGGCAACGTGGACTTACATGCTGGTCAGCATCTCGTACGAACCTCTTGTTGCACTCGTCTTTATTATCGCCCACTTCGATGTCACGTCATGCTATCTGCGTATTGCAATTGTTCTCGGCTACAGTCAATCCGGAATCTCTCATGCGGACTCGAAATCGCGAACTCGGTATCTTCATTACTCTCTATAAGATCTCTAGCCAAACACGTCCTCGGGAACTCGTTCCAATCATCGGAGGAATACTCAAAACTCGTCCGTTCTCGATCAACTCACAACGCATCTTGGTGCAGTCCTCTATCTGAAGCTGGTCCACTTACTGATCTCCTATTGGAGCATCAAACGAACAACGTCATCTCTGGATCGATCTACTCTAGATCTAAATAAGATTCTCCACACTGGAAATCTTCAACTCAACTGGCCCTGCATCGGCGCATCAAATCTAACGAATCACTCGTCTCTCAACTCAAGATAGACTAGCTATTACCTGTCACATCTCTGCCTGGAAGCTCCAGCGATCTCAGCTCGTAAGCTCTGGAGGTGACATCACATCAATCTCAGCAACAGCTGGGTCATCTGTCTGCATGATAGATGATATCACAATCTATGAGGTATGCTGTACATCAACAGTCCTCTCACAACAGGCAGCATCTAACAATGGCCCGATCATCCGGTACAAAACCATACACTCATCTTAAAAGAGAGGTCACGACACAATACTACATCGATACGTTTCCATGTCACCAGAAACACTATGGTCAGTCCTCGTCCACGACGAGCTCGCCTTGACCGCATCACTAGCAGCAGCTCAAACTGCGCTCAAACCATGGTGAAAGGAACCTCAATCATGTATCGACGAAAATAGATCAAAGGGATGAAATGAATCAACATATCCAGAATGTATACATGATCATAAGGAGGAACAGAATCAGTGAGAGTATGATCATGGAAACAAATAGAATCAAGGATCTCAAATGGATGTATAATCAAGGGGACGAAGAGAATCACAAGTCTCAAGATATGTACATCCTAATGTCACTTAAGTAGAGTATCGTATCGTAAATATGACGCGGAACATACGTACGGTACGCCACTCTACTCAAGCTACCTACTCCATCAATCATGGTCAGCCTATGTAACGAAAGTTCGGCTCTAATACCTCCGTGTTCAAGTGTAAGTTCAGTAAGGTCAAGCCTATGTAACGAAATAATTTACGCCCCAGGCTCCGCATAGTGAAACCTAAACTCGAACCAAGGTTAAACCAAGCGCTCTGATACCAACTTTGTCATGACCCGAAAAATTAGCTCATGATCGGCACTTAGATCACGCAACGTCTAAAGGCGTAACGTAACTTAAGTAAGCCAAAACCCAGAAATCTAAACCTTTCAAAAGAAGTATGTAATGAAAACATTGATAAAACATTTGGAAACCTTAAGTAAAAGTCCTTAAATCTCTTTTTTTTTGAAATTTCGGCAGCACCTCCGTTGTAAAAACTAGCCCCGAAAACGGATACAACACAGAATATAAAGAAAGCATCCCAAAACGGGAGAAAATCACGCTCAACGGCGGAAACAACCACCACAAGCATATATATGTATACGACGCCCAACGGCGAAGATCAACACAATGGAAAATGAAAAGCAAGACATCAAACGCACCAAGCGATCATATAACCCATCGCTCTAAGTCTCGCAACTACAAGTCTTGCTAAGTCTTCACTTATACAAATACTAGTTTCTAATTTGATGGAGTTGACTAGATACAATAGGAATAATAATAATGCAGGAGGGGCACGATCCAACATGTACCACCTACAAAAGCAAATCATCTGAATGCAAGCTGTGTGCCAGCGATGCCGCTACTGATCCATGCGGTCAACCTGCAAGAACTGTGGTACAACGGAGGTGAGTTTCCAACACGTGAGTAGAAAACATCAGCAGGTAGAAATCAAATAAATCAACGATTTCCTAGGTCAACTATATCATAAAGGAAATACTATGATATCTAGGGTGACCGTGTCTACATATATGCCAATAATAATCAATGCATGTATGCATGTGGATCTCGTCCAACAATATAAGCAATGCATGTATGCAGGTGGATCTCATCCAACAATATAACCAATGCATGTATGCAGGTGGATCTCATTCAACAATATAACCAATGCATGTAAATATATGAGGATATCAAAGAACGTGTGTCCATCAATGACACATTAAATCATGGAACCTGAGTGTCCAACATCGACACTCGAAACATCATGAAAACCGTGTCCAGCATCGACACGTAAATCCTCATATCTCGGGCTCCGTCAGTCCGGATCGGCCCTCATCAATATCTCGGGCTTCGTCAGTCCGGATCGGCCCACGGGCTCCATCAGTCCGGATGGGCCCGTAACATCTCACGACTCCGGTCGGTATCCTCCGGATAACCACCGAGTCCAAATACTATCACTGGTAGGTACTATCCTTCCTTCCAGGCTCATCGTCTAGACCATGAAAATCACCTCTTGTCCCGGGGAACCATACCGGGTCCACCATATACCCACAGACGGTGCCTACCGCTCCTGGAATCAGGTTTCTAACACAAGTCTCAGAACCGAGAAAACTCATGGTGGACGCACTGAAATAGCATATCAAGAGAAACCGGATTTTCAAATAATACATAAATTTCTTGAAGCATATTAAGGGAAAACCGCTCTTTTAAATAAATCTAGTTTAAAATATATCTTGCGGTTCCCAATTCCTCCAAAATCAAATGCAACATCATATAAAGGCGTGCATGTAGCTCTAGCAATATGTATTTATATACACGTAAGAATGTAAGTATGATGCATTTCATATGCGCAATAGCATAAGAATCAACGTCTAAATGTCAATAATGAAACAATACCACATAGGTGTATGTGCAGCTATAGTAGGGTATGTCATGCAATATAGCATAATGATGTGAGCATAGCTTGTATATCATAGCATGATGTAGCAATTCTATTGTGTGAGTGACATAGCAATTATCGATGATGAAGTGTGTGAGCCGATAATCTGTATAAGTGTAACATGCGCATCATCGATAATGGCGTAGATGTACTAGCACAGGTACATATATAATGCAATGAGAATATTATAAACGTAGCATAAGTTACATCCTACGCGAAATGCTATCAGGTATACGTATCTACAATATATCCGAGTCGGTGAATCTATCAATCGGTATCAAGTCTCACAACACCACATACGTTATAATCTATCGTACGGCATCCTCTAATCAAGGGTATAGATCAATCAACAGGTAAAACTCATCGCGTACGGTAATCCATCGTACGGCAGCATTAAACAATTAGGGATTCTATCAACCTATACAACAACGGGGGTACGGATCTAAGTCTCGTACGGTATATCACACATTATGCACATCATTATCCATATATATATATATATATATATATATATACCTATCTCACAGGTCACATCCGTGTCAATCTCATATCAGGGGACCGGCAAGGTATCAACTATTTCTTATCGACTCGCATCCATATAACGACATATCAACCAAGTTATCATATCTCATCGTATACTCTTTTTATAGCATCAATCTCTCCCATCAAGTCATTTTACATGTGCGTTCTATCATATGAATCTCATGTCACGCTACTCTAAATCTTATACTTAATCTCGTGCAACTACATATCTATATATTGTGATTCACATTCACTTTTCGTATCCTTAAAAATCAATTCGAGACATCATTTCTATCATATCATGTCCAAGAGTTATTTCCCGATAGCTTTCATCTCATATCTCGATATATACTCAATCATTAATTTCACCTCTAACTATCTTTTTAACCACATCTATAGTTTTCAAACGTAGGTTTCTCCTACTGTATTCTACATATATATCGGTTTCCATTCATAATTTGCGGGGGTGTTATACGCCATCCACCCGACTTCCCCCGTAGATATAAATCTACTCACCTTCTAAACTCCTCGCTTAGCCGTAGTCGATGCGCTTCGTCATCTCCGAATCCACGCAAATGTACCTACAATCAATATGAGATCACAAAGCTATTAACATTAAGTTCCGAAATCCAAATACAGCACGCGGTGCGCTCATAGGTTAGAACCTATAGCCTACACATGCAAAACAACCAAACAACCCTCGTCGTTGACGTACAAACGACCAAATACTATATCAAGTCTCAAAACCAAGAATCCCAATACCGGAAAACATAGCCAAAACCCTAACTAGGGTCGCTATTCATGAAAACCACCAAGCCTAAAACCCCAATCGTACTAATAACCCTATACTAGTAAACTGTAAAGTGGTTCAAGAAATTATACCAATCGATGCGTGTCCTTCGGTCTTCAATCTCAGTCCTTAGCATATTGCGGCTGCCTCGACGAAGTTCGCTCTCCGGTCACGCTCGTCGAAGAGGACACACGTTGAGGATTCTTTATACGGGCTCCAACTTCTAAAACGAAGCAACTTGGGCATCCAGTTTGCTAGCTTAGATACCTAATATGAAGTAGAGATAGTGTGTGAATATTTTGTCTTAAGGCACCCAATGATTTAGGTGGAGATAAATTGAAGTTGCTAATGGAGATGAAAATTTATGAGCAAGAGAAATTTTTGCATGTCAGAAAGGAAATGGGCTCGACCATTCTTCAAGAGAATTGCTCTCTTATGGAATTTCGAAATTGTGCTCACCAGGCAAATTTCGTAATGGCTCTCTAGATTAAAATTGGAGAGTGGTGAGGTTAACAACCAAGTGGTGAGTTGAATCAAGAAGTGGTGAGTGTAAGGAATGAAGTGAATAAATTAAACCCCTCACATGAAATTGCCAGCCAACACAACAAAAGATCATAACACTAAATATCTTACACAAATACAAAACCATTAAATGCATAAGATGAGTCATGAAATAGCCAATGCCTAAATTAATGCAAAAACCAATGACTCACCAAAGCCCAAATAATTGCTCACTGCCCACAAAAATCTTACTGGAAAATGCCAGCACAACCAAAATTCATGACTCACAAAAATCTCATCAATTCCACACAAGAATTTTAGCCATAAACAAGAACTCACATTTCAATAAATTATATTTTTAAATGAATAAATCATTTTAATCTCTAAATTATCTTACAAATATTGGTATATATTTATACCACTTTCCGAAAACCCTAAATTCGCAAATCGGTAGTTTTCGCGAAATATATTATTTTAATATTAAATTCCAAAAATAATATTTTATATTTTCTGAAATGTTACAGAATGGGCCATCCAGCACTTCACGGGACCCGGTAATTTGAGCGCCCCTGTGGGGTGACTCCTTATATCCCCTACGAATGCGGCGAATAGCCCGCCAATTCTAGAGTGAAGCCCCCTCCGTTTCAACGCTATGAGATGCGGGCTTGTTGCCCTCTAGAAACCGGCTATTCGTGCACACCACCGTGGGGTAAAACTAGGACAGAAAATGAAAAAAATATGTACAAAGGTGACATCGACCTTAACCCGGTAGTGCCCGAATAAAATATTATACAACACGGCAGAAACGACAGTCCATATGTCGTACGCTCGTCCCGCAATAACAAATGTACAAATGAATATAAACTGGACTAAACCATTGCACCACCGGCTATCCACCACGACAATCTAATCACGATATCAGCACAATCACAGAACATCAACGTGAATGTCTTGTTCGCAAACTCGTCTAAAAGAACATATAGTAGTTAGACGAGTTATACCGATTGAGTTATATTCACGGTCGCAGATGCTAATCTAAGTACTAATAATCATATGTATTTTAAAATTTCGATCGTCTAAATTTTTCCGAATAGGACCCAAGTGGTAATGCAGTACCCAAACAAATCTGGGCCTAATAAATAAATATTCCAGAAACCATAATTCTAAATATAAGAGCCCCAAAAGAAAAATTGTGCACATGGGCCCCAAAACGGCCGCGCAACCGCGGCAAACATGCATGTTATGCCGCGGTTCAGCGGCGTTTTAGTGGGCTCGTAGGCCTAATTTTCTTCAGAAGTCTTAGAAAAGCCTGCACGAATTTCTGATATACTAAAAATGATTTTTCGACCACTTTAAAAAAACTACAGAAACTTTGATTTTGGAATTGCGGTTTCGAAAATTTCGATCGATCGATATTTCAAACACGTTAGGAGAAGCTAGTATGGGTTTATGGGGTGGCTCTTATACCATATTGGGTTACACTAACACCCTAGCCATCATCCGTGGCCGTTTACGGAACAAATTTTTTTCTACCAATGTAAAAACGACGCTAGAACTACTCATTAAACCAGATCTAACCATAAACCTAGCTAGCTAAACTAGGAGAGCTGTCTACTATGATAAGAAAGCCCCACCGAACGATCCGTGTCCTTTGGTCTTCTTTTTTCACCATGTGCTCTTAGTGGCCACCTTGAACAAGGATTATCTTCACTTCTTGCTCCATCAGTTCTCCGTGATCGATCTTACTCTCCGGTCCTCCTTTGTCGTAGATGATCGACCAGAAGGATGTGATCCATGACTCTAGCTCCTAGCTAAGCGTCAATAGGAGCAACTAGAGAACTTGGGAAGCTAATCCAAGAACCCTTGTATGTAGTGTGAAGTTCTAAGGGTTTTACTATCTCTATCTTGCATCCTCTCTTGTTTCTCAACACATGAGAGTGTAGAGAGGAGGAAGATGATAAAGGTGGTAGAACTCAAGAGAAGGAGAGGAGAGTGAATCAAATTGGTGAGCGCAAGAGAAATGAGGCAACCATGTGAGAGAAAATAACTCACATTGGTTTTGTATATCAATATCCAATAAAAAAATATCTCAACCATGCCTCAATAATTGACACAAATGAATAAAGAATTCATTTCTCAACTATTGAGGCATGGTTCTCACCATACCCCCCATACCTTCACTTTACACCTCATTTCTATTAAATAAATAAATGGATAATGAACTAATGAGGTATCCACCTTTTAGAATGTTATCCGTAATAGAATACGGATTACAGTCTACAGTATTTACATACCTGCATTTGGATAAAAACACGAATGCTCAAAGAGATAAAATAACACGAAGAATATATTACTAGAATATATATCGAAATACCAATATGTAAATTATTAAATCAATACCTGATTTAATAATCCGGCTCAATCCCGAGTTTGCTAGTATTACCAACTGTCCAATCGAAAGTCCGGGTACACAATACATCAATCGATTAGAACCCTGCACATATCCAGTACGGCTAGTACATCATTTCACCCGAACCAGGGAAACCCTCTTTGTGGGACTCTAAAGACTCGACAGTACGCCGGCATTGAGTTACTGGATAAATCCATAACCACAAGCACGTCAGCGGCACTGGCTGTATGTATCGGCTACCCGGGTACCTGTCAAAATGGAAGTCCGATGAGCAAACTCATCCGGATCCCTATTGAGCCTATCTGTGACAATCTCCGTACAGTCCGGTCTCTTCGTCTTAGAGTATCGCATATTCGGTCTAGGGGGTGGTAAACGTCAGACCTTAATAACTCGATAATTCATGCTGATTTGGCTCAGGACCGATACGGGAAACTACTGATCGGCCTATTAGTAAATCCCAACTGCCTTGGCCAAGGTCTTATGGACCTGACCAATCAAATACAGTGCGATATCGACTCCCTATACCGGGAGAGACAAATCTACGACAATAGCTCACTGCCTCCATGTGGATCGGGATTATACCCAACGAAAACCTGTTTGCACAACTCAGTAGAGCCGTGATAGGGTAGTGATCAAAGTATAGTGGGAACTCATACGAGACAAATGACAATCTCGGGTCTAAAGACTAACCTATACTCATGTCACCTGAGAACTTCCATCTGATGATAGGTATAGTACCATCTAAAAGTTCTCGGTGAGTCCGTCTGGTCTACTCACACCAAGTGAGCACCTGTATAAGATCTTAGTTGCAAAAGACCAATGGTTGCGGGACCATACCATCGCCCCTCGTCGGGGTCTAGAAACGTATACACTAGTCTACTCCAGAATATCGATGCCCGGTCTCGATACTCCCACGACTAGGGACCATTTAAGGATTTGCGTACCGACTACCTAGCTCCCACAAGTATGATCTTCATCACAACGCGGGAAGTCTAGCAATGATACTACAGGCTTTATCAACATATATGAATGATATGTAATAGCAAGTAAAATATATGCACATGTTAAGATAAAGACAAACCAGATAGCATACTATCATTTCGAGCAAAACTGTCATGTACATATATATGTCCAAGCATCCACATGTATACATATACAATAATGGCCTCTATGGCATACATATCCAACACACTTAACGCCATACAATAGATTCCACCATAGATGTTAAATCTACTCACTGGACGGTCTCGAGCTAATGGAATCCGATAACTTCCTTTCCATTGCTAGCTGCGTCCGAAGTCCCCGCAAATGATCCTAGCAATGCACAAAACCATAACGAGTGAGGTTAATAAACTTTCCGATACTACACGGACACATACACGAAACTAACAAACCAACTCCCACAAGCTATCATGGGTTAGCTTAGCGGGATAAACGTGTGCAGCGACATCCAAGACAACCCCTAAGGCTGCTAACCACACGAAACACCTAAAAGAGAGTCGGATAATTCCGCATCGCGCGTTAAGGAAACACTAGAAATATAGCAAAACAGTCCCAAATTTTTCTACACAAGCTATTAGGGAAATTTGCACATGCCATAGGCCTACATATAGTCCCAGAGAACCACCGACGAAAACCCCCGACCTAAGTCCCCACACTGGCTGCAAATTGCGGCCAGATCGATTAAATATGCGGCCTAAAGTTGGAGGGATGGGCTCAGGTTTTGGGGTTAAGTTTGTGGCCTCTAGACTAGCTCTTAGTTATGGAAACTTCCTGTCACGACCCAAAATATTAGCTCGCGACCAGCCCTTAAATCACGCGACGTCTACAGGTGTAACGTAATTTAAGTAAGCGGAAACCCAGAAATCTAAACCTTTTTTAAGAAATAAAGATACAATAAATCATGTTTTGTCTTTTGAAAAAAAGTTGGACAGCACCTCCTGTGTAAAAACTAACCCCGAAAACGGGTACAACACAGAATAATAATAAAGCATCCCAAACGGGAGCTAATCATGCCCAACGGCGGAAACAATCATCACAAGTATAAATAACAAGTATACGACGCCCAACGGCGAAAATCCACACAAGGAAATAAAGTAAAGAAAGACATCAACCCCGAAAGCGAACATAAAACCCACCGCTCAAGTCTCACAACTACAAGTCTTCTAAGTCTGCAACATATACACTTACTAATTTCTGAATTGATGGAATGACTAGATACAATATGAATAATGAATATAAGAGAGGCACGATCCAACATGTACAACCTACCAAAAGCAAGTCACCCGAAAACTGCTGTGTGCCAGCGCTGCCGCAACTGATCCATGCAGTCAACCTGCAAGAACTGTGGCACAACGGGGTGAGTTGCCAACTCGTGAATAGAAAAACATCACCAGGTAGAAATCGAAATAAACAACGATTCCTAGGTCAACTATATCATAAAAGTAATACTATGATATCTAGGGTGACCGTATCTGCATATGTACTAACACATGGTAATTGTCTATCAGCAAGTGGATAATCATCCAACAATGTAATCAATGCATGTATGCAAGTGGATCCCGTCCACGTGTCAACCACTGAGACAACAACTCCTGCATGTAAATATCATAAAAGCATATGCAGGTAAATATGAGGATATGAAACAACATGTGTCCCTCACGACACAACAAAATCATAGAACCGGAGTGTCCACATCGACACTCGAAAACATCTTGAAACCCGCGTCTAGCATCGACACGTAAATCCTCACCTGCCAGGCGCCGTCACCATGACCGGCCCTGATGTCAGTACATCTCATGGAACCTGAGTGTCCACATCGACACCTGAAATCCATGTAGGATGTCTGAACATGACTCCGGTCGGTATCCCCGAGATATCCGCTGAGTCCAAATACTATCACCGGTAGGTAGTGGTCCCTCTGTCAGGCTCATCGTCTACACCACGAAATCACCACTCGCCCCAGGGTTCCATACCGGGTCCACCATGTACCCACAGACGGTGCCTCCCGCTCCTCGAATCGGGTTTCACATGCCAATCTCAGAACCAAGAAATCACATGGTGGACGCACTGAAATATCATATCAAGAGAAACCGGGTTTTCAAACAACACATAATTTCTTGAAATACCCCCACGGTTCTCAAAACCATAAATCGTATGAAATCTCAATGCGTAAATCCATGAAAACTGATATATGCAACATAAAACAACCATATGAGCATATTAAAGGAAAACTGCTCTTATAAATGAATCCAGCTTTAAAATATATCATGCGGTTCCAAAATTCTCCGAAAAACAAGTGCAGCATCATATGAGGTGTACATGTAACTATAGCAAGGTATAAGTATCTACATGTAATCAAGTATGTATGATGCATTTCATAAGTGCAATAGCGCAATAGTCAACGTCTCAATATCACATGTCAATGCAATACCACCTAGGGGTATATGCAACTATAACGAGATATGTGGGTGTACATGTCAGTATGTATGCATGATGTACATGTAGCTGTAGAAAAGTATGTGGGTGTATATGTTAGTATGTATGCATGATGTACATGTAGCTGTAGCAAAGTATGTGGGATGTAGCTGTAGCAAAGTATGTGGGTGTACATGTCAATATATCATGGAACCTAGCATAGTGATATGAACATGGCCGTATATCATAGCATGATATAGAAATTCTACTATGTAAGTGACATAGCAATTATCTATGAAGAAGTGTGTGCGCCGGCAATCTGTGTAAGTGTAACATACGCATCATCGATAATGGTGTAGGTGTACTAGCATAGGTATAAGAAATACAATGACAATAGCATGAATGCAGCACAATGCATATAGTGAAACAATGCTATAAGGTATACATATCAACAAGACCGAGTCGGTGAATCTATCAATCGGCATCCAGCCTCACAACATCACGTACGGTGCAATCCATCGTACGACATCCTCTAATCAGGGGTATGGATAATTCAACAAGTAAAACTCATCGCGTACGGTAATCTAACGTACGACGACATTAAGCAAATAGGGATTCTATCAACATAAATATCATCGGGGGTACGGATCTAAGTCTCGTACGGCATATCACTCATTATGCAATCATTATCCATATAAGTATATATACCTATCTCTCAGGTCACCTCCATGTCAAACTCGTATCAGGGGACCTACAAAGGTATTAACAATCACATAACGACTCGAATCCATAAAATGACATGCCACACTAAGTCATCCTATCACATCGTATACTCGTTCATCACATAATATCTCGCATCAATTTAAATAAACGTCACACTTGTTCTCTTTTAAATCGTACTGATCATGATTCACTTATCATATCATTTTTT
Source organism: Agapanthus africanus (assembly GCA_030015575.1). Lineage (NCBI taxonomy): Eukaryota > Viridiplantae > Streptophyta > Magnoliopsida > Asparagales > Amaryllidaceae > Agapanthus > Agapanthus africanus. Next base: position 521,002,693 of record CM057342.1, read on the forward strand.
CCTACGTCAATTGTTTATTAGCATCAACTTCAATCATCTTATCGTTTGTAAATCTTACAATCAAGTCCGTCGTATATCATTTATCAGGATAACAGAAACAAATGATATTCCATATCAATGTTGCGGGGGTACTATACGCCATCCACCCGACTTCACCCGTAGATATAAATCTACTCACCTGCTAAACTCCTCGCTTAGCCGTAGTCGATGCGCTTCGTCGTCTCGGAATCCACGCGAAGGTACCTACAATCACTATGAATTCGCAATGCTAATAACATCAAATTCCGAAATCCAAAACGGCATGCGGTGCGCTCATAGGTTAGAACCTATAGCCTACACATGCAAAACAATCAACTACACTTGTCGTTGACGTACAAACATCCAACGACCAACTACAACATCCAAAACTCAAAACCAAGAATCGATATACCGTAAACATAGCCGAAACCCTAAATAGGGTCACTGTACATGAAAACTGCCACATTAAAAATCCCAATAATACCAATACGCATTTACAAACACAATAAATATCGTAGGTATTAATATTTACGTCATCTCCATTTTCATTTTAAACCCACGTCAAATTTTCCCGAAAAGCTAGTAAGCAGCTTATCGCAAAATTTGTACTAGTCAAAACAAAAACCATTATAGCGGTTCCAAACATCGCAAAGCGGCTTAACTATTATATCCAAACTGTTTCCATAATTTTAAACCCACCCAATTAGGTTTTATTAAAACCTAGTAAGCAAAAACTTCATTAGTTAACTTAGGAATTATCAATAATTTTCATTCACAAGATTAAGTTTCCAAAGTCCTCATTTTAACCATTATCCATCACAAACCAAGACTAGTAACTGTAAAGTGGTATAAGAAATTATACCGATCGATCCATGTCCATCAGTCTTTAGCTAACATTCCACGCTCCTCGTCGCCTCTCCGATCTCCTCGTCGAAATAGCACCACGTCAACGAATCTTTATACGGGCTCCCGCTTCAAATTGAAGCAACTCGGACATGAAGTTTGCTAACCGACATGTCCACGATGAAGTTGGGAGAGGGTAGAATACTTTGTCTCAAGACACCCGAGCCATTGGGTGAAGGTAAATTGAAGTTGCCTTTCTTTTTTTTTGGGTGATGAAATGAGCTTGGAAAAATCAATCAATCATCTTTTTCCGTGAATGATTAGACACGGCCAGTGAAGGGGGGGAGGCTAATCTTGTTCTCGGCCAAAGTGGGGGGGGGGGGGCAGGGTGAGCACAAAAAAAAATAATTGGTGACCAACCTTTTTCCATCACAAATATCCAACAACAAAATATCTTAAGCTTTACAAAAGCTAATAAATGCAAATGATGACTCAAACAAACACCTCATCTAATCTAGAATGTCTGCTTATGACTCACCCATCCAAAAGAATCCCCCATCAAAAGAATTCGGCCACAACAAAAGGTGAATGGATTTTTTGGCCAAAAAATTAAAAAAATGTACAAACTAAAACTATTAATTAACTCATTAAAATAATATTTTAATTAGGAAAAAATTCTATGTGAACCAAAACTTTCCATTGACTCCCAAAGTTCGCGCACTGGCTTTATTCTAGCTAAACTAGGCGCCGACAAGTTTATACAGAAGTTTGATCACAATCGGGTTAAAACGGAAAATACCGACTATTTTACCCTCGAAAAGAAAAATTCATATAACGATTTTGGAAACGTTACAATCTTCCCCTCTTAAAGAAATTCGGTCCCCGAATTTAAATTTTAAATTTAAACCCCCAATAATAAAACATTTCAAACCCCAAGTAATACAACAGGGATCCGAAATCACGGAAGCAACAGAAATACCACAGCGCATCCTTTGCGCCGGAAAAATGAGTACGAAACTCAAAACCGATCTCCGTCAAGCGTCAAGCAAATCATCAGACTTGCACGCATAACATCGCAGTCATAATGGAGATACAGATCTTGAAATCCACTACTCAAATCCAATATACACTAAGCAAATGCTATAAAATGTATATAGTACACATCCTTTTTGAAAAATCTCCAAAACTGAAATAACATAAGCAGAAATTTTTTTGAATCGCCGTGTGATGTGTAACTCACGGAACAAATGACGGACGCTCATTTGTAAAGTAATAATATACTCTCACATAAGTTTTGCTCAAAATATATGTTCCGCCCATTTTAAAATATTCCAAAAAGTTTTCTTTTGTAAATGTTCGCGTCACTCGCAGACACGTAAGAAATAGCGAGACTGTAGCTCATTTTTGAGAATCTCTTGGTAAACTTTTTTTTTATGCATGCAAAGTACACAGGTACTGTCCTCGGATCAGTCCTGCTAGGGTACTACAAAGTATAGGGCCTCATCATGAAAACAAAGTGCTCAAAAGCAATATCAGCCTCAAAAGGCGTGTCCAACAATGACGTACGTCTGGTGCGCACGGAAATCAAACACAAATACAAGTGCCAATATGCATGAAAGTGAATTTAAGGGCAACGGGTGTGCACGAAAGTATCAATCCAGTGCAACAGGTGGGCACGACAACAACATCTAGTGTATCTATAGTGCATGAAAATCTCAACCGGTGCAACCGTCATGCAAGAACGAAAATTCCAATTGAGTGCATCAAGTGTGCACAAAATCAAATTACCAAGCACCTAATATGCGCAAAAATCCAAATCAAGTGCATCCTACATGCACAAATGGAAGTCTAAGTCAAGTGCTTCCAACATGCACGACTAAAATCTCAAATCTTGTGCATCCACTGCACGAAATATCAAACCTGTGCATCCACTACACAAAATATCAAACCTGTGCATCCACTGCATGAAATATCATAACCACTGTAGGAAATCCTGGAAAACATAAACATGTGCAGCTAAAGCACAAAATCGATATCTACACAACGGTGTATAAAATATATCAAGTTTAATAACCATGCACCAAAATGTAAATACCCAGTAGGTGCAGCCACGGTGCACGAAAATAATATACTAAAACTCAATCATCAAAATTAAAATCCAAGTGATATAAGCGTGATACTCGGATCAGAAATGCAAATCGCAATAAATGACATTGAGGTACATTTCCTACAATGTCGGAAAAAGTCGGTGTGCCCAAACTGGCAGAGCAAGAACATCTGCTTGCCTCCTGCTCATAGTCTGGCGTCTTCTGTCTCTGGGTCCTCATTTCTCTACAGATTACCAATCTCGCAATCTATCGGCTCATCTGCCCGACCAGGTGTGCTAACGGAAACGATTCCGCTCTGGCACTCCTCAGGTCAACTCTCGGCCAATTAGTATGATAACTCATAAAGCAGCACGTCACTAGCGTCGGCTCCTGGCTCCGCTGAATACACATGACACAACTGATCCTCGGTGCAATCTCATCGCAGCACTGTCCTGGAAGGAACTGGATCAAGGTCTCTTCCGATCTCACCAATACAGAACTGTACGGAGGCTGGTACACTTAAAAATCTTTTCTCGCTTTCGGACAACTACATTCTCAGCGCAACATTTCCTCGGGAACTGGCCGTATCCCAACACCTCTGCATACATATCAGATCTCTAATCTTGACGGTGAGTAAAGACAGCTCGTCAGCATCACGCACGAACCACTTGTCCCACTCGTCCTTATTATCATCCACTTTGACATCATGTCATGCTATCTGCATACTGCAAATTTTCTCGGTGACAAACAATCCGGAATCTCTCACACGGACTCAAAATCACAAACTCAATATCTTCATCACTCTGCAGAAGATAACTAGCCGAACGCGTTCTCGGGAACTCATCCCAACCATCTGAGGAATACTCAATGCTCATCCGTTTCTCGATCAACTCATAATACATCTGGTGAGGTCCTCTATCCGAAACTGGTAAGCTTACCGATCTCACATCGGAACATCTGACGAACGTCATCTCTGGATCGATCTACTGTAGGTCTTAGTAAGACTCTCCACACTGGAAATCTTCAACTCAACTGGGCCTGCGTCGGCGCATCAAATCTCACGAATCGCCTCCGTCTCTCAACTCAAGATAGACTAGCTATCACATATAGCCTCTCTGCCTGCAAGCTCCGGCGATCTCAGATCGTAAGCTCTGGAAGCGACATCACATCCATCTCAGCAACAGCTGGGTCATCTGTCTGCACGGTGGATGACATCACAATCTCTGAGGTAGGCTGTACATGAACAGTCGTCTCATAGCAGGCAGCCTCTAACAATAGCCTGATCATCCGGTAGAAAACAGTACCCTCGTCTCAAACGAGAGATCTCAACACCACACTCCATCGATACATTCCCATGTCACCAGAAAACACGATGGTCAGTCCTCGTCCACGACGAGCTCGCCCTAACCACATCACCAGCAGCAGCTCAATCTGCGCTCAAACCATGGTAGCAGGAACCTCAATCAAGTATCGACGAAAAGATCAAAGTGATGAAATGAAATAATAGATCCAAAATGAATATATGATCATATGGAGGAACGGAATCAGTAAGAGTATGATTATGTAAACGAAAAGAATCAAGGATCTCAAATGGATGTATAATCAAGAAAAACAAGGAGAATCACAAGTATCAAGATATGTGCATCCTAAGCTTTCTTAAGTGGAGTATCGTATCGTAAATATGCTGGGGAACAAACGTATGGTACATCACTCTACTCAAGCTACCTACTCCATCAATCAGGATCAGCCTATAAAACGAAAGTTCGGGTCTAACACCCCCTTGTTAAGTTCCGTAAGGTCAAGCCTGGGTCCCAAAATATATACGCCCTAGACTCCACATAGTCAAACCTAAACTCGAACCAAGGTTAAACCTAGCGCTTTGATACCAACTTTGTCACGACCCAAAATATTAGCTCGCGACTAGCCCTTAAGTCACGCGACGTCTACAGGCGTAACGTAATTTAAGTAAGCTAAAAGCAAGAAATCTAAACCTTTTTTAAGAAATAAAGATACAATAAATCATGTTTTGTCTTTTGAAAAATAGTTGGGCAGCACCTCCTTTGTAAAACTAACCCCGAAAACGGGTACAACACAGAATAATAATAAAGCATCCCAAACGGGAGCAAATCACGCTCAATGGCGGAAACAACCATCACAAGTATAAATATTAAGTATACGACGCCCAACGGCGAAGATCCACACAAGGAAAATAAAGTAAAGCAAGAAATCAACCCCAAAAGCGAACATAAAACCCATCGCTCAAGTCTCGCCACTACAAGTCTTCTAAGTCTGCAATATATACACTTACTAATTTCTGAATTGATGGAGTGACTAGATACAATATGAATAATGAATACAAGAGGGGCACGATCCAACATGTACCACCTACCAAAAGCAAGTCACCCGAAAACAGCTGTGTGCCAGCGATGCCGCAACTTATTCATGCGGTCAACCTGCAAGAACTGTGGCACAACGGGGTTGAGTTTCCAACTCATGAATAGAAAATCATCACTTGGTAGAATCGAAATAAATAACGATTCCTAGGTCAACTATATCATAAAGGTAATACTATGATATCTAGGGTGACCGTATCTGCATATGTGCCAACACATGTTAAGTGCCTATCAGCAAGTGGATAATCATCTAACAATATAATCAATGCATGTATGCAAGTGGATCCCGTCCACGTGTCAACTACTGACACAACAACTCCTGCATGTAAATAACATAAATGCATATGCAGGTATATACGAGGATATGAAACGTGTGTCCCTCACGACACAAACAAATCATGGAACCGGAGTGTCCACATCGACACTCGAAAACATCATGAAACCCGTGTCTAGCATCGACACATAAATCCTCACATGCCAGGCGCCGTAACCATGACCGGTCCTGATGTCATTATATCTCATGGAACCTGAGTGTCCACATCGACACCCGAAATCCATGTAGCATGTCTGAACATGACTCCGGTCGGTATCCCTGAGATATCCGCCGATTTCAAATACTGTCACCGGTAGGTAGTGGTCCCTCTGTCAGGCTCATCTTCTACACCACGAAATCACCTCTCGCCCTGGGGTACCATACTGGGTCCACCATGTACCCACAGTTGGTGCCTCCCGCTCCTCGAATTAGGTTTCATATGCCAATCTCATAACTGACAAATCACATGGTGGACGCACTGAAATTTCATATCAAGAGAAACCGGGTTTTCAAACAACACTTAATTTCTTGAAATACCCCCACGGTTCTCAAAACCATGAATCACATGAAATCCATATCAATGCGTAAATCCATGAAAACTGATATATGCAACATAAAACAACAATATGAGCATATTGAGGGAAAACCGCTCTTTTAAATGAATCCAGCTTTAAAATATATCATGCGGTTCCCAAATTCTCAGAAAAACAAGTGCAGCATCATATGAGGTGTACATGTAACTATAGCAAGGTATAAGTATCTACATGTAATCAAGTATGTATGATGCATTTCATAAGTGCAATAGCGCAATAGTAAACGTCTCAATATCACATGCCAATGCAATACCACCTAGGGGTATATGCAACTGTAACAAGATATGTGGGTGTACATGTCAGTATATATGCATGATGTACATGTAGCTGTAGCAAAGTACGTGGGTTGTCAGTACGTATGCATGATGTACATGTAGCTGTAGCAAAGTATGTGGGTGTACATGTCAATATATCATGCAACCTAGTATAGTGATATGAACATGGCCGTATATCATAGCATGGTATAGCAATTCTACTGTGTAAGTGACATAGCAATTATCGATGAAGAAGTGTGTGCGCCGGCAATCTGCGTAAGTGTAACATACGCATCATCGATAATGGTGTAGGTGTACTTGCATAGGTATAAGAAATAAAATGAGAATAGCATGAATGCAGCACAATGCATATAGTGAAACAATGCTATAAGGTATACATATCAACAAGACCGAGTCGGTGAATCTATCAATCGGCATCCAGCCTCACAACATCACGTACGGTACAATCCATCGTACGACATCCTCTAATCAGGGGTATGGATAAATCAATAAGTAAAACTCATCGCGTACGGTAATCTAACGTACGACGACATTAAGCAAATAGGGATTCTATCAACCTAAACAACATCGGGGGTACGGATCTAAGTCTCATACGGCATATCACTCATTATGCAATCATTATCCATATAAGTATATATACCTATCTCTCAGGTCACCTCCATGTCAAACTCGTGTCAGGGGACCTACAAAGGTATCAACAATCACATAATGACTCGAATCCATAAAATGACATATCGCACTAAGTAATCCTATCACATCGTATACTCGTTCATCACATAATATCTCGCATCAATTTAAAAAAACGTCACACTTGTTCTCTTTTAAATCATACTTATCATGATTCACTTATCATATCATTTTCTCCAAAGTCAATTGTTTATTAGCATCAACTTCAATCATCTTATCGTTTGTAAATCTTACAATCAAGTCCGTCGCATATCATTTATCAGGATAACAGAAACAAATGATATTCCTTATCAATGGTTGAGGGGTTACTAGACGCCATCCACCCGACTTCCCCCGTAGATATAAATCTACTCACCTGCTAAACTCCTCGCTTAGCCGCAGTCGATGCGCTTCGTCATCTCGGAATCCACGCGAAGGTACCTACAATCAATACGAATTCGCAACGCTAATAACATTAAATTCCGAAATCCAAAATGGCACGCCGTGCGCTCATAGGTTAGAACCTATAGCCTACACATTCAAAACAATCAACTACACTTGTCGTTGACGTACAAACATCCAACGAACAAGTACAACATCCAAAACTCAAAACCAAGAATCGAAATACCGTAAACATAGCCGAAACCCTAAATATGGTCACTATACATGAAATTACCACATTAAAAAACCCAATAATACCAATACACATTTACAAACACAATAAATATCGTAGGTATTAATATTTACGTCATCTCCATTTTCATTTAAAAGCCACGTCAAATTTTACCGAAAAGCTAGTAAGCAGCTTATCGCAATATTTGCACAAGTCAAAACCTAAAACCATTCTAGCGGTTCCAAACATGGCAAAGCGGCTTAACTAAGTTATCCAAACTGTTTCCATAATTTTAAACCCAACCAATTAGGTTTTATTAAAACCTAGTAAGCAAAAACTTCATTATTTAACTTAGGAATTATCAATAATTTTCAATCACAAGATTAAATTTCCAAAGTCCTCATTTTAACCATTATCCATCACAGACCCTGACTAGTAAACTGTAAAGTGGTATAAGAAATTATACCGATCGATCCTTGTCCTTCGGTCTTTAGCTATCATTCCACGCTCCTCGCGGCCTCTCCGATCTCCTCGTCGAATTAGCACCACATCAACGAATCTTTATACGGGCTCCTGCTTCAAATTGAAGCAACTCGGACATGAAATTTGCTAACCGACATGTCCACGATGAAGTAGAGAGAGGGCAGAATACTTTGTCTCAAGACACCCAAGCCAATGGGTGGAGGTAAATTGAAGTTGTCTTTCTTGTTTTTTTGGGTGATGAAATTAGCTTGGAAAAACCAATCAATCATTTTTTCCATGAATGATTAGGCCCGGCCAGTGAATGTGGGGGGGGGGCTGATCTTGTTCTCGGCCAAAGTGGTGGGGGGGTGAGCACAACATAAAATAATTGGTGACCATTGTTAGTTGTATGTATGCCCTAGAGGCCAGTATTGTACAGATGATGTATATTATATTGGATGCTTGGACATATATAGAGATGACTTTCTTGCTCGATATGATAGTATGCTATCTGGTTACTCTTTATCTTAACATGTACACTAGTCTCTTTAAACTGTCTTATAGTTACATGTTGGTAAAGCCCTTAGGATGTGTACTTGACTACCTGGACTATGATGCAGATCATACAAGTGGGGACATGGTAGTCCATAGGTACATCCTTCAAGGTCCCTAGTCGTGGGTGTATCGAGACGGGGCATCGATATACCAGTGTAGACTAGCGTATACGCTTCTCGACCCATGAGATGGGCGATGGATGATCCCATGTCCATTGGTGTTTGACATCAGAGATGGTATACGGGTGCTCAGTGGAGACTGGGTACACTGGACGGACTCGCCGAGAACTCCCAGATGGTATTATACCTCACGTCAGATGGCAGTTCTCAGGTGACACTTGTGCAGGTTAGTCTGTAGACCCGAGATCGTCATAGAGTCTTGTGTGATTCCCACTGTGCTTTGATCTCCACCTTACCACGTCCATGAGGGCGTGCAAAACGGTGGTTTTTGGGCACAGTCCCGAGTCACATAGAGGCAATGAGCGATAGGAGGGGTTTCGTCTTTCCCGGTATTGGGGGTTGATGTTGCGCTGTGCTCGATTGGCCGTAACAGGGAAGTCCCTGGCCAGGGCTGATCAGAGATTTGCTGGTAAGTGTTATCAGTAGTTTCTCGACCCGTTATGAGCCTCACATCGGCACGACTTATCGGTTATTGGGGTCTGACGTTTACTACCCCTAGACTTGATATGCGACATATCAGACGAACAGACCGGACTGTATGGTAAGTGTTACTGGTTGGATTCACAGGAGTAGAGCGGGCTTGCTCGTCGATCTTCTGATCGCTCAATACCCGGGTGGCCGTTACGTTTAGCAGACCGCTTGCGCTTGTGGGTGCTTGATATGATCATCATCTGCTGCCGGCGTATTGACGAGTCTTTAGAGTCCTACACAGAGGTTTCCTGGCTCAAGCGAAACGAAATAGGAGTGCATATGAGATATGTGCGGGACCGAGAATAATACGTGTATGTGATACCGTATTTCATTCTCGCGATGAATGTTTCGATTGGTTGTATGCGATATAACCTAGTTATCGAATCAAAGATTGATTCGATAAATCGATACATAGGATACTAGTCGGTTATGTGCGACATAACCGGATCATTGAATCAAATGTTGATTTAATGATTTAATGTATAATTATATATTTGATATATTACTTTGCATTAACTAGTATTGGTTCATTTTTAAAAGGATTTTCTCACTTGATGTGCACATTGTATATGTGATATATTTTTGTGTGCACTTGATTATATCATGTTTGATGATACATGCTTACTTGAGTTTGTGTAAAGATTAAACCATGGTTATGTAATGGTTAGGGTTTTTCTTTTTCTTACTTACTTATTTATTTATTTATTTTGGAAAAGATATAAGAGAAAATGGTGGCTTTCTTTGTTTGTTGTTGGAGCTTCATGAAGCTTTGACTAAAGTGACCATTTTGTCTTCATGCTTAACCCTAACCATTCATACTAACCATGGTCTCTTCTCTACACCTAACCAAGGTTAGGATATGATAAGTATTCATATTATTTTTTCTTTTTAATAAGAACTTATGATATTCTTTCTTCTTCTTCATCATCTTTAACAAGAAGAAAAGCTTACTAGCTTTAATGGCAACTTGTCAATATGAGTGAGAAATCCAATTCTAAAGTGAACCCACTTCCTATTTCTTCATCCTCTACCTCTTGCCAAGTAGTATAGGGTGTTTTCTTCACAAATTTCACAACTTGGTGAAGTTGGAGCTTGATCTTGTGTTGCCTCGACGTAGATCATCTTCGGCATCGAAGTTGACGACGTAACCCACCCATTTCTCCGATGAAGCCGATGCTAGAGTCCGAGATCCGATATGGACAGCGAGGGGACGTCTACGTGTAGCTAAGGAAGTGGAGAACCGGATCTACAAAGGTTGTACCCTCTTTCTTTTAGGTAAATTGTTAACTAGTTTCACTTTTCGCCTAAACTCTAGTCAACGAATCCGTATCAAGGTTTCTCGGCACTTATAAAATTTGAAATTGGCATGGTTGATGCCTTGTGAGACCTCATTAGTGTGCCTAGAAACCCTACAGTGGTATCAGAGCCTAGCTAGAGCCTTAGGCGAAGTGTAGACGGCGTTTGAAGCCCGATCGAACCGAAACCCTAATTCCAAAATGCTCTCTAGACTTTTTTCAAAAACTGGGTTTTTTTCAGATTAAAAATTCTTAAAAAATTCTGCAGGAAATTCTAAGAATTACGGTGCAAAATTTTCCAAAAGATACGTCCAAAGTGCGGCGGAACAGCGGCAGAAGCCTGGCTTCTGCGGCGGTTCCGCGGCCGTCTGATGACGTCAGCCTTCCAATTTTGCACAGTAATTTGTTATTTGAGGTGATGCGTTTTCTGGGATTTTTTATTCTGAACTCAAGAGTTGAGTTTTCTGGGGTGTTTCGGAGCTTAGATGATTCGATCGGATTATCAGACTTTGTCTATGTGGCTTTCCGGATATTTTAGAATATGTTAAAAAGTTCGACCGGATGTAAATACCCAATCTTTCCCCTGCCGAGAAATTTCCAATTGTTGGACTTTTCCGTGGCTTAATGACGTTCTAAGTAGTGCAAGTAACGCGATGGTCCCTCTAGAAGACAACAAACCTTAACTCGATTATGTGACCGTCTTGAATTGCCTTTTGAACCTTAGGGTTTGGGGCAGTACGGCGTGCCACATGTGAGGCGTTGGCTTGACCCTTCGACGGCTGGACCGTTGGTACTGAGGCATGAAGTGAATGTCTTTGAACCTATTTCATGTGTTGAACAGTTTCGGGAAAACTTGGGTGTTCGAATGTTCGATCGGAAAGTTTAATATTTTCTATTTATCCGGAATGGGATACAATAATTGGAATTCACAAACAGTTATGAGATAACTGAATGAATGTAATAAATCTAGCGGTTTAGTCTCACTTGATATTGAAAAGAGTTTTCGATAATGAGACTAAAATGCGGGGTTTATAATTATTAGGCATGTGATGTCTAAGTATTTCATTTGATTAGGGATGCGATGTCTAAAGATGGTTGCGGATTCCAACTGTTGTAGTTTTACACTTTCTTTTCTGTGACCGTAAGTGTAATATGTGATATCGCCGGTTTCGTTGCTATATGTCAACGACAATTGGGATGCGCATGTTTACTTACGTTGATGACATGTGATGTTATGTGTTGCTGGATATGTTATATTGGATTGTCGTGTTTGAATAGCCGGGGGTTTTTATGTGAGATGAGTGTTTTTCATTTTCATTCATGTAAAAACTTGTATGTAATATTCTTTTATTGGGGCACTTCCAGGTTGCGGATGATGTCACCATTTGTATATTATTTACTTTTCCGCATTAGGATAGACCCAAGGAGGGGAGCACAAGTAACCGGGTTCTAGGGTCCAGTGGGAGACCATCTCGAGGAGTCGAGTCCGGGTCTCCTAACCCTAGAATTGGTAGGGTTGCTTGCCGCTCTCATAGGGGTCTAGGGTTGTGGGATTGGCTATTCATCACGACCAAGGAATCCGTGTTTTATACTGGCTCGTATTAAAAACACAGACGTCCTAGTATATCCAATATTTCATATGATATTTTCTGCAGCGATATCTGTGATGTGATCATTTGATATGTTCTGATGGATACAGTATATAGTATATATGATATATTATATAAACGTTACTTATGTTTTGCACCCGCACTAGCCCTGCCCTGCTCTGTCGTTAGTTACCTAACCTAACGGTGCATGAGGGAACATCGAGGCGAATGCGGATGGCATAAGTGTACGTCGTATTTATCTGTGGTGTTTAGGTGACTTAAATGATGGGACTTGATTAATGTGATTAATGAAAGAAAAGAAACCTAAAAGATGTTGTAGAATCAAATTTTAAATAAAAAGGGTAGCTACAGTTTTGCTTTGCATAGCGGTATATATGATATACCCTGCACCTTATTCAATGAGGAAAGGGCCGAGATCCCTTCACCGGGAGTGACCCCGTTAGCAATAACTGGCAGATGCTACACACTCGGTTTGACTTTTGATTGCTTCTATAGTTTCTGCTTTGCACAGTGATATATATGATATATCCCGCACCTCATTCGACGAGGAAAGGGCCGACGATCCCTTCACCGGGAGTGATCCCTTTAGCAAAACTAGAAAAGCCTCAAAATCACTCCATTTCAAAACTTCACTTGATTCTACAACGATATCAAGTTCATTACGCAATAGGTTTTTAGAAAAACCTGACGTAGCCCTCCGTCATTTCAGATAAATCCTACTTAGTATTCGTGCTACGTTTGTTGACCTCCGTCAAGGCGTAGTGTGCGGTAGCTAACTAGTATTTATCTGCTTATGCATGTGATGCAGATTGGATTAGGGTAGTCGTACGACCTTGTTGACCTCCGTCAAGGGTCGTGCGGGTGGGTTTGATTCAATCAAGAAATGACGGGTTGAACTTGACTTGCACCCTGTGGTTTGTTGACCTCCATCAAGGTCATAGGATGCTTGGGGCAAAATATTATCGGGAATTTCAAGTGTTGAAATTTGCAATGAGATTGCATACCTTCTATGAGATAGTTGGATCCCGATACCCACTGCGAGTAAGAGTTACTCCTGGGAGAGTTTTGCACATTACAATTAGCCGATAAAGTAGGTGTCTAGAAAGGTGTCAACGGGGTTACGCCTCTGGGAAAACGAGGTTTACTTTAATTAGGTCCGTGCGAAAGCACAGGGAACCTCCCTCAAAGTACCGACACTGGCCTGGCTGAAAGATTGGCGAAGTTGTAGGGTGTAATTAATCCCGGCTAGTCTTTCCTTTTAGGGTTTGAAGGAAGATTTGATAAAAACCAGTGGGAGCCATCCTGATTAGATAAGATAATAACCAATCTGATCTTGCAAGAGTATACGCTAAAGTGTTTTTCTTCTCTCTCTCTCCAGGTAGCGACCATGTCATGCCCTAATAAAGATAATAATATGGATGTTTTGACTGAACCCGCATGTTATACTGTGCTGGGGAACGTTGGTTCCTTTTTTTCTTATAAGAGTTAAGGGAATGAACAGGACATAGGGGAATACAAGGATTCCCAAGGCACCCGAATGAAGAAAGTACATGTTGATGCATTTTCTTCGGGTGTGTTCGTTACAGAGAACTGTTTCTCTATCTGCCTTACGTCCTGGGTATTAGATACCGGGTTAGGATCCCATATATGTAATCAGTTACATGGGCTAAGGAAAGGTAGAGATCTTAGAGAAGGTGATAAAGACATTAGAGTTGGAAATGGTGCAATTGTTGCAGCTAAGAATGTCGGGGAATATCACCTTGCATTACCAACTGGTAATACATTGGTTCTGAACGAATGCTATTAAATGCCGAACCTGATATGCAACATTATATCGGTTTCTTTATTGAGTAAAGAGGGATATAATTTTGTATTACAGGATAATGTTATGAACATTTTCCGTAACCAAAAGTTGGTTGGATCAGGCACGTTGTGCAATGGCATTTATGTTCTAAATCAAGCAACAGTTCTGAGCATAACAAACACACTCAAAGGGAAGAGTTCAGAACTGAATGAATCCTTCTTATGGCATTGTAGACTAGGTCACATCAATGCGACACGACTAGCTAAGTTGCATAAGGATGGATATTTGAATCCGTTTGAACTTTCATCTTATGACACTTGCCAGTCATGTCTCAAAGGAAAGATGACCAAAACTCCGTTTACGGGACACGGAGAAAGAGTTACCGAACTCTTGGGACTGATACATAGTGATGTATGCGGTCCCATGTCTACACATGCCAGGGATGGTTCTTCATACTTCATTACATTCACTGACAATCTCTCTAGGTTCGGGTATGTGTTCCTGATGAAACACAAATCAGAAACTTTTGAGAAATTTAGAGAATATAAACAAGAAGTTGAGAACCAAACCGGAAAAAGTATTAAAATCCTACGATCTAATCGAGGAGGTGAATACTTGAGCATTGAATTCCTGGACTTCCTAAAAGAGAATGGGATTCTCTCTCAGCTAACTCCTCCATATACACCACAGCACAACGGTGTATCAGAACGGAGGAACCGCACCCTATTAGATATGGTGCGCTCTATGATGAGTGTAGCTGAGTTACCTGTTTCCTTCTGGGGATAAGCACTGGAAACAGCAGCATACCTACTGAATAAGGTTCCCACCAAATCTGTGCCTACCACACCATATGAGATATGGGAAGGGAAGAGAACATATCTTAATTTTATAAAGATATGGGGTTGCCCGGCCTATGTCAAAAGACAAAAACCGGACAAACTCGAGGTAAGGTCTGTTTTGTGTAAATTTGTTGGATATCCCAAACATTCGCGAGGGTATATCTTCTACCAAAGTGAGGAACAAAGAGTATTTGTTGCTCAACATGCCACCTTTTTAGAAAAGGAATTTCTTGCAAAAGAGATTAGTGGCTCTGAGGTAGAACTGGAAGAGGTTCCAGCTGAACAAAACACAACAGAAGATTTAGTGGAACCAGAAGATTCAGTGGCTCCCAATGAACCTCGGCCTCTCCGCCGATCTAGTAGGGTTCCTCGCCAACCTGAGAGATACTACGGTTTTCTCATGGATGGTGGGAGCGAGGATTGCATCATGGAGGATGATGACCCAACTAGTTTCGAGCAGGCCATCACGAGTAGGGACTCAGTGAAATGGCAGGATGCTATGCGGTCCGAGATGGAATCCATGTACACCAACAAAGTATGGACTTTGGAAGTTGCTCCTGATGGGGTAAAACCCATTGGGAGCAAGTGGATCTTCAAGAAAAAACTTGGTGTAGATGGGAAAGTGGAGACTTTCAAAGCTAGACTTGTTGCAAATGGTTTTCGTCAAAGACTAGGTGTGGACTATGACGAAACCTTTTCTCCAGTGGCTATGCTTAAATCCATCCGGATCATTCTTGCCATCGCTGCATATCATGACTTCGAAATCTAGGAATTGGATGTTAAGACCGCCTTTCTAAACGGTGATTTAGAAGAGTGCGTGTACATGACTCAGCCAGAGGGCTTCGTAGACAGTGGGAGCAGCGGGAAGGTGTGCAAGCTGCTTAAATCCATTTATGGATTAAAGCAAGCATCGCGGAGTTGGAACATCTGCTTTGACGTCGTTATCAAAGAGTTTGATTTCGTCAAAAACCCAGATGAACCTTGTATCTACAAGAAGGTAGCAGAGAGAAAGGTTGTCTTCCTCGTATTGTACGTGGACGACATACTCTTGATAGGAAATGATATTCCTATGCTGCAATCGGTCAAGCTCTTCTTATCACAAAGATTCTCAATGAAAGATCTTGGTGATGCCTCCTGCATATTGGGAATTAGGATCTATAGAGATAGGTCCAAACGGATACTGGGATTGTCCCAATCCAGGTACATTGACACCGTACTAAAGAGGTTTAGTATAGAAGAATCCAAGCGTGGGAACTTACCCACGATCTCTGGAGTCACTCTCTCCAAAGAGATGTCTCCCAAGACTGATTTGGAGAGAGCTCGCATGCAAGGGATACCCTATGCTTCGGCTGTAGGCTCTATCATGTATGCGATGCTATGTACCAGACCCGATGTAGCATACTCACTAAATGTAGTGAGCAGGTATCAAGCTGATCCTGGAGAGAGTCACTGGACAGCTGTGAAGAGCATTCTCAAGTACTTGCGAAGGACTACAGAGATGCTCTTGGTGTATGGTAACGGAGAACTCCAAGAGGAGTCCTTTACCGATTCGAGCTTCCATAGTGATAAGGACGACTCTAAGTCGCAGTCGGGTTTTGTCTTTACCCTTTATGGAGGGGCGGTTAGCTGGAAGAGTTCCAAGCAGGAAACCGTGGCAGACTCGACGATGGAGGCTGAATACATCGCTGCCAACGATGCTGTTGAAGAGGCAGTCTGGATCAAGAAGTTCATTACTGAACTTGGTGTGGTTCCATCCATTGAGCATCCAATACCTTTGTATTGCGATAACAATGGAGCGGTGGCTTTGGCCAAGGAACCCAGGTCCCATCAGCGATCCAGGCATATTCTGAGGCGGTATCACCTGATCCGGGAGATTGTTGATCGCCGGGAGATCGAGGTCAGCAGGGTTGACACGAAGAACAACACGGCGGATCCACTCACGAAGGCCATTCCCCAGATACAGTTTGAGAGACTCTTCGGGATGCTCGGTATGCGATACTGCAGCAGCTGGCCCTAGTGCAAGTGGGAGATTGTTAGTTGTATGTATGCCCTAGAGGCCAGTATTGTACAGATGATGTATATTATATTGGATGCTTGGACATATATAGAGATGACTTTCTTGCTCGATATGATAGTATGCTATCTGGTTACTCTTTATCTTAACATGTACACTAGTCTCTTTAAACTGTCTTATAGTTACATGTTGGTAAAGCCCTTAGGATGTGTACTTGACTACCTGGACTATGATGCAGATCATACTAGTGGGGACATGGTAGTCCATAGGTACATCCTTCAAGGTCCCTAGTCGTGGGTGTATCGAGACGGGGCATCGATATACCAGTGTAGACTAGCGTATACGCTTCTCGACCCATGAGATGGGCGATGGATGATCCCATGTCCATTGGTGTTTGACTTCAGAGATGGTATACGGGTGCTCAGTGGAGACTGGGTACACTTGACGGACTCGCCGAGAACTCCCAGATGGTATTATACCTCACGTCAGATGGCAGTTCTCAGGTGACATTTGTGCAGGTTAGTCTGTAGACCCGAGATCGTCATAGAGTCTTGTGTGATTCCCACTGTGCTTTGATCTCCACCTTACCACGTCCATGATGGCGTGCAAAACGGTGGTTTTTGGGCACAGTCCCGAGTCACATGGAAGCAATGAGCGATAGGAAGGGTTTCGTCTCTCCCGGTATTGGGGGTTGATGTTGCGCTGTGCTCGATTGGCCGTAACAGGGAAGTCCCTGGCCAGAGCTGATCAGAGATTTGCTGGTAAGTGTTACCAGTAGTTTCTCGACCCGTTATGAGCCTCACATCAGCACGACTTATCGGTTATTGGGTTCTGACGTTTACCACCCCTAGACTTGATATGCGACATATCAGACGAACAGACCGGACTGTACGGTAAGTGTTACTGGTTGGATTCACAGGGGTGTGAGCGGGCTTGCTCGTCGATCTTCTGATCGCTCAATACCCGGGTGGCCGTTACGTTTAGCAGACCGCTTGCGGCTTGTGGGTGCTTGATATGATCATCATCTGCTGCCGGCGTATTGACGAGTCTTTAGAGTCCTACACAGAGGTTTCCTGGCTCAAGCGAAACGAAATAGGAGCGCATATGAGATATGTGCGGGACCGAGAATAACGCGTCTATGTGATACCGTATTTCATTTTCGCGATGATTGTTTCGATTGGTTCTATGCGATATAACCTAGTTATCGAATCAAAGATTGATTCGATAAATCGATACATAGGATACTAGTCGGTTATGTGCGACATAACCGGATCATTGAATCAAATGTTGATTTAATGATTCAATGTATAATTATTAACTAGTATTGGTTCATTTTTAAAAGGATTTTCTCACTTGATGTGCACACTGTATATGTGATATATTTTTGTGTGCACTTGATTGTATCATGTTTGATGATACATGCTTACTTGTGTTTGTGTAAAGATTAAACCATGGTTATGTAATGGTTAGGGTTTTTCTTTTTCTTACTTATTTATTTATTTATTTATTTTGGAAAAGATATAAGAGAAAATGGTGGCTTTCTTTGTTTGTTGTTGAAGCTTCATGAAGCTTTGACTAAAGTGACCATTTTGTCTTCATGCTTAACCCTAACCATTCATACTAACCATGGTCTCTTCTCTACACCTAACCAAGGTTAGGATATGATAAGTATTCATATTATTTTTTCTTTTTAATAAGAACTTATGATATTCTTTCTTCTTCTTCATCATCTTTAACAAGAAGAAAAGCTTACTAGCTTTAATGGCAACTTGTGAATATGAGTGAGAAATCCAATTCTAAAGTGAACCCACTTCCTATTTCTTCATCCTCTACCTCTTGCCAAGTAGTATAGGGTGTTTTCTTCACAAGTTTCACAACTTGGTGAAGTTGGAGCTTGATCTTGTGTTGCCTCGACGTAGATCATCTTCGGCATCGAAGTTGACGACCTAACCCACCCATTTCTCCGATGAAGCCGATGCTAGAGTCCGAGATCCGATATGGACAGTGAGAGGACGTCTACATGGAGCTAAGGAAGTGGAGAACCGGATCTACAAAGGTTGTACCCTCTTTCTTTTAGTTAAATTGTTAACTAGTTTCACTTTTCGCCTAAACTCTAGTCAACGAATCCGTATCAGGGTTTCTCGGCACTTGTAAAATTTAAAATTGGCATGGTTGATGCCTTGTGAGACCTCATTAGTGTGCCTAGGAACCCTACAACCATAACCTTTTTCCATCACAAATATCTTAAGCTTTACAAAAGCTAATAAATGCAAATAATGACTCAAACAAACAACTCATCCAATCTAGAATGTTTGCTAATGACTCACCCATCCAAAAGAATCCCCAATCAAAAGAATTTGGCCACAACAAAAGGTGAATGGATTGTTTGGCCAAAAAAAATAAAAAAATGTACAAACTCAAACCATTAATTAACTCATTAAAATAATATTTTAATTAGGGAAAAATTCTATGTGAACCAAAACTTTCCATTGTCCCCCAAAGTTCGCGCACTTGCTTTATTTAGCTAAACTAGGCGCCGGCAAGTTTATACGGAAGTTTGATCACAATCGGATTAAAACGGAAAATACCGACTATTTTACTCTAAAAAGGAAAAATTCTTATAACGATTTCCGAAACGTTACAATCTTCCCCCATAAAGAAATTCGGTCCCCAAATTTAAACACCCAATACTAAAACATTTCAAACCCCAACTAAAATAACAGGGATCCAAAATCACGGAAGCAACAGAAATACCACAGCGCATCCTGTGCGCCGGAAAAATAAGTACGAAACTCAAAACCGATCTCCGTCAAGCGTCACGCAAATCATCAGACTTGCACGCATATCATCGGAGTCACAATGGAGATACAGATCTCGAAATCCTTTACTGAAATCTAATATACACTAAGCAAATGCTATATAATGTATATAGTACACATCGTTTTTGAAAAATCTCCAAAACTGAAATAACATATGCAGAATTTTTTTTGAATCGTCGTGTGATGTGTAACTCACGGCACAAATGACGGACGCTCATTTGTAAAGTAATAATATACTCTCGCAAAAGTTTTGCTAAAAATATACGTTCCGCCCTTTTAAAATATCCCAAAAGGTTTTCTTTTATAAATGTTCGCGTCACTCGCAAACACGTAAGAAATAGAGAAACTATAGCTCCTTTTTGAAAAGTTCTTGGTAAACTTTTTTTTATGCATGCAAAGTACACAGGTACTGTCCTCGGATCAATCCTGCTAGGGTACTACAAAGAATAAGGCAACATCATGAAAACAAAGTGCTCAAAAGCAATATCAGCCTCAAAAGGCGTGTCCAACCATCATGTACGTCTGGTGCGCACGGAAATCAAACCCAAATACAAGTGCCAATATGCACGAAAGCGAATCTAAGTGCAACCGGTGTGCACGAAAGCATCTGCCCAGTGCAACAGGTGGGCACGACAACAACATCTAGTGTATCTATAGTGCATGAAAATCTCAACCAATGCAACCGTCATGCACGAATGAAAATTCCAATCGAGTGCATCAAGTGTGCACAAAATCAAATTACCAAGCGCCTAATATGCGCAAAAATCCAAATCAAGTGCATCCCACATGCACGAATGGAAGTCTAAGTCAAGTGCATCCAACATGCATGACTAAAATCTCAAATCCTGTGCATCCATTGCACAAAATATCAAACTTGTGCATCCATTGGACAAAATATCAAACCTGTGTATCCACTGCACAAAATATCAAACCTGTGCATCCACTGTACGAAATATCATAACCATTGTAGGAAATCCAGGAAAACATAAACATGTGCAGCTAAGGCACAAAATCGACATCAACACAACGGTGTATAAAATATATCAAGTGTAATAACCATGCACAAAAATGTAAATACCCAGTAGGTGCAGCCACGGTGCACGAAAATAATATCCTGAAACTCAATCATACAAATTAAAATCCAAGCGATATAAGCGTGATACTCGGATCACAAATGCAAATCGCAACAAATGACATTGAGGTACACTTCCTACAATGTCGGAAAAGGTCGGTGCACCCAAACTGGCAGAGCAAGAACATCTACATGCCTCCTGCTCATAGTCTGGCGTCTTCTGTCTCTGGGTCCTCATTTCTCTGCGGATTACCAATCTCGCAATCTATCGGCTCATCTTCCCGATCAGGTGTGCTAACGGAAACGATTCCGCTCTGGCACTCCTCAGGTCAACTCTCGGCCAATTAGTATGATAACTCATAAAGCAGCACGTCACTAGCGTCGGCTCCTGGCCCTTC
Source organism: Agapanthus africanus (assembly GCA_030015575.1). NCBI lineage: Eukaryota > Viridiplantae > Streptophyta > Magnoliopsida > Asparagales > Amaryllidaceae > Agapanthus > Agapanthus africanus. The sequence goes on from CM057342.1 coordinate 521,024,012, forward strand.
TGAATACACGTGACACAACTGATCCTCGGTGCAATCTCATCGCAGTAGTGTCCTGGAAGGAACTGGCTCAAGATCTCTTCCGATCTCGCCTATACGGAACTGTACGGAGGCTGGTACACTTACAAATCATTTCTCGCTTTCGGACATCTACGTTCTCAGGACAACATTTCCTCGGGAACTGGCCGTATCCCAGCGCCTCTGCATACATATCAGATCTCTAATCTCGACGGCGAGTAAACACAGCTTGTCAGCATCACGCACGAACCTCTTGTCCCACTCGTCCTTATTATCGTCCACTTTGACATCATGTCATGCTATCTGCGTACTGCAAATGTTCTCGGTGACAAAAAATCCGAAATCTCTCACACGGCTCAAAATCACAAACTCGGTATCTTCATCACTCTGTAGAAGATATCTAGCCGAACGCATCCTCGGGAACTCGTCCCAACCATCTGAGAAATACTCAATGCTCATCCGTTTCTCGATCAACTCACAACACATCTGGGTGAGGTCCTCTATCTGAAACTGGTCAGCTTACTGATCTCATATCGGAACATCATACGAACGTCATCTCTGGATCGATCTACTCTAGGTCTGAGTAGGACTCTCCACACTGGAAATCTTCAACTCAACTGGGCCTGCGTCGGCGCATCAAATCTGACGAATCACCTCCGCCTCTCAACTCATGATAGACTAGCTATCACCTATCGCCTCTCTGCCTGAAAGCTCCGGCGATCTCAGCTCGTAAGCTCGGGAAGCGACATCACATCCATCTCAGCAACAGCTGGGTCATCTGTCTGCACGGTCGATGACATCAGAATCTCTGAGGTAGGTTGTACATCAACAGTCCTTTCACAGCAGGCAGCCTCTAACAATAGCCTGATCATCCGGTACAAAACCGTACCCTCGTCTCAAACGAGAGATCTCAACACCACACTCCATCGATACGTTCCCATGTCACCAGAAAACACGATGGTCAGTCCTCGTCCACGACGAGCTCGGCCTGAACACATCACCAGCAGCAGCTCAATCTGCGCTCAAACCATGGTGACAGGAACCTCAATCAAGTATCGACGAAAAGATATAAGTGATGAAATGAAACAACAGATCCAGAATGAATATACGATCATATGGAGGAACGGAATCAGTGAGAGTATGATCATATAAACGAATAGAATCAAGGATCTCAAATGGATGTATAATCAAGGAAAACAAGGAGAATCACCAGTCTCAAGATATGTACATCCTAAGGTTTCTTAAGTGGAGTATCGTATCGTAAATATGCAGCGGAACATACGTATGGTACGTCACTCTACTCAAGCTACCTACTCCAACAATCAGGGTCAGCATATAAAACGAAAGTTCGGGTCTAACACCCCCTTGTTCAAGTCTATGTTCCGTAAGGTCAAGCCTAGGTCCCAAAATATATATGCCCTAGACTCCACATAGTCAAACCTAAACTCGAACCAAGGTTAAACCTAGCGCTTTGATACCAACTTTGTCACGACCCAAAATATTAGCTCGCGACCAGCCCTTAAATCACACGATGTCTACAGGCGTAACATAATTTAAGTAAGCTGAAACCCAGAAATCTAAACCTTTTTTAAGAAATAAAGATACAATAAATCATGTTTTGTCTTTTGAAAAAAAGTGGGGCAGCACCTCCTTTGTAAAAACTAACCCCGAAAACGGGTATAACACAGAATAATAATAAAGCATCCCAAACAGGAGCAAATCACGTCCAACGGTGGAAATAATCATCACAAGTATAAATAACAAGTATACGACGCCCAACGACGAAGATCCACACAAGGAAATAAAGTAAAGCAAGAAATCAACCCCAAAAGCGAACATAAAAGCCATCGCTCAAGTCACGCAACTACAAGTCTTCTAAGTCTGCAACATATACACTTACTAATTTCTGAATTGATGGAGTGACTAGATACAATATTGTAACGTTTTAGAAATTGTTATGAGAATTTTTTCGTCTTAGGGTTAAATTGTCGGTATTTTCCGTTTTGATCCGACTGTGTTAAAACGACCTTATAGACTTGCCAGCACCTACTTTAGCTAAAATAAAGCTAGTGCGCAAGCTTTGGGGGTATATGGGACGTTTTGGTTCAGATAGAATTTTCCCAATTTTAATGTTATTTTAATGCGGTATTCGCATTTTGGGAAATTTCTGTTAAGTGAACTTCTCATCAATTAAGTTTGAGATAAACCAAAACCTTCTCACATATCTAGATATTTGTTGTGCAATTGGTTTTAAGTTTAAAGAAATGCAAAGGAAAAGAAAATGAGGTGGCATTTGCATGCATGTGTGCATATGTGTATGTGAATGCATTTAATTGCATTTAATGGTGGTAATTGCTAGGAAATCCCTCACAAAACCCTCCCCTTCTTCTCTTGGCCGAGTTCCATCCTCCCCCTTCTGATCTTGAGCAATTCCTTCTCCTCTTTCATCAATTCTAGCCAATAAATTCTCCAAAATTCCAAAATATATCACAAAAATTCTAAAAGTCTTGGTTTAAGCATCTTGGATCACTTGGAGCTAGGAAAGCTTGGAGCTTGTGAGCAAAGTTGTTAGGTATAATCCCTATACTGATAATTAGGAGTTTTTATGTTATTTAGCTCGTTGGTTGTAGCGTAGAACACTTTGTATATCAATTAGTACGATATCGGGTTTTTAAAGTCTTTTTAGAGCTTTTATATCTGTTGTGACCTGGAAAAATTAATGAGTGACCAAACAAAATTATAGAGATGTACAAGTGAACCCGAGACACAACCTGAGACATGAGGACCACCCTATCGGCCGGGGCCGGCGACCCCTATGGCGAACTCCGGCGACGCAGGTTTTGTAGGATGGTGTTGGGGTTTGGGTTCTGTGGGTAGTTATCTGCTATTGGTTAGGGGTGTTTAGTACTGTTTACCTTTTTAGTAATTGCTGTATGCAAAATCTGGGATCGTTTACCTATAATCTAGTGTTTTGAGTCCCCGTGTTACGTGTTGCGACACGAATCGTGATCTTGTGCAGCTGCTGTACTTGGGTAGATTTTGTGGTATCGTTGCGCACGTTAGCCACTAGACGTACACTCGCGAGTTAGTTTAGTGTTGGTGCGTTATTTAATACATAGTTTTACGTTATATTGGTCGATTTCTGAGATGTTTGCACTATTTCTTGTGTTTGTGGAAATATAGCGTCGCAAGCGGGGACTTCAGACGCTGCGAACAAGGGGAAGCAGGTTGTCGGATTTTTATAGCTGTAGACCATTTGTGAGTAGATTTAACATCTACGGGGAAATCGCCTGTATGGCGTTATGCGTCGGGGCGGATATGATATGATAGTTTCATGTATTTGCATATTAGTTAATTATATATGACTGTCATTGCTTAGCATTATCTGTTGTACTTGACTCGTACCTTTCGATATAACACATTACTAACGGTTCATGTTGCACGAACACCAAATTGTATGCTACACACATATCGTCAGTAATTGCCATGACACGCACAAACCACTTACATACGTGATACGGTAGTGGATAGGGATAGTTGAGGTGGTAGCCCTTATCCCATTGTGCATAAGAGATATTGTTGACACCTACATACGTGATATAGGTGTGGATATGGATAGTTAAGATAGTGACTCTTATTCCAATTCACGTATACCTTACTATAGCTACTTGTACATCTTGTAAACATATTGACATGCACACCCACATAGTCTATTACAGCTATATATATGTCAACCACTCATATTGACATGTACACCCGCATATTTTCGCTATAGTTGTATGTACCCCAAGTGGTATCGTTTTGATATGTGATATTGAGTTGTTGATCATTACGCGTATGAAATGCATCATACCCACTTGCTTACATGTAGATATTTAAACCTTGCTACAATTACATGTACACCTTATATGATGCAACATTTGTTTTCGGAGGATTTTTGGGAACCGCATGATATATTTTATAGCTGGATTCATTTAAAGGAGCGGTTTTCCCTTTATATGCTCATATTGATGTTTTATGTTGCATATATCAGTTTCATATGGATTTTACGCATTGAGATATGGATTTCTTATGATTTATGGATTTGAGAACCGTAGAGGTATTTCAAGAAAACTATGTATTGTTTGAAAACCCGGTTTCTCTTGATATGATATTTCAGTGCGTCCACCATGTGATTTCTCGGTTCTGAGATTTGGCTTATGATGCCCGATTCAAGGAAAGGGAGGCACCGTCTGTGGGTACATGGTAGACCCGGTATGGTACCCCGGGATGAGTGGTGATTTCGTGGTGTAGACGATAAGCCGGGCGGTGGGACCACTACCTACCGGTGATAGTATTTGGACTCGACGGTTATCATGGGGATACCGACCGGAGTGATGTATGACATATCGTCAGGGCCAATCATGGTGACAGCGCCTTAGTTATGAGGATTTACATGTCGATGTTAGACACGGGTTTTATGAAGTTTCAAGTGTCGGTGTTAGACACCCAGGTTTCTATGATTTTTACATATCGTCGGTGGACATACATGGTTGATATCCTTATATATATATATATATACTTACAGGTATATATTTTCATGATGTTTCGGATGTCGATGATAGACACTCAGGTACCATGAGACTTACAGGATGTGAGGGCCGATCTGTGGATGCGGTGCCTAAGGATTTGGGATTTGATGTGTCGGTGAGGGACACTGATGTTTTTCCATGCTGATGATTTTGCATGAGATTTTATTGTATCATCCCACACACTCAGGATTATTGTTGTTATGCATTGTTTCATGTAGTTGTAGTACCCTGATGAAGTACCTTTACATGATTGTTGCATATTCACTTATCATACTTATGCTATTGGTTTACATGTGATAGATAGATTGCTGTTCATGCATACCTACAATTACAGTATGATGTTATTTACTATTCACGAGTTGGCATCTCACCTCCGTTGTGCCACAGTGTTTTGCAGGACTTACCCTCAGAGTAGTCACGCCAGGGCATCTTATCATCTCTACTTTTGCGTATACCGCTACGTTAGGCAGTGAGGCCTTTGCTTTTAGGTGGGTTTGCGGTTATCTGCCTGTACATTGTATATATTTTTGTTGGATCTAGTATTCTCCATCTACCACTATTTGTATATGACTTATACAAGACTTTTGTGGATTCGGTGTTGTATTATATTGGTGACTTTGGGTGCCGTGCTCGCGGGAGCCGGTTATGTTGGAAAGTTTACTTCTTATTATAGTCGTTTCTGTTAGTGTATATGCCCTAGAGGCCATTACTGTATCATACTGGTTTGTATATTACTTAATGGATGCTTGGGATATTCACCTTGTATATACAATCTTGCTCAAAATAGTAGTATGCTACTTGGTTTGTTTCTACTTCAACGTGTACATGTGTTTATTTTTGTATATCGCCTATACACATTAGTGGAGCCCTTAGGATCTTTGCTTGATTACCAGCGATGTGATGGCCGTCACACTAGTGGGGCTGGGTAATCTATAAGCACATCCTTATGCAGGTCCCTGGTCGCAGGACTATCGAGACAGGGCATCGATACTCCGGAGTAGACCTGCGCATGCGCTTCTCATCCCAGTGTGGGAGACGGTCTGTCCCACAGCCGTCAGTACGTCGTACTTGAGATAGTATGCGGGTGCTCGTTAGGTTACGGGTACACTGGACAGGACTCGTCGGGAACAGACTAGTTTGTATTATGCCTATCGTCAGTTATCAGTTCCCAGGTGACATGAGTACAGCTTAGTCCGCTGACTTGACACTGTCACTTCGCCTCGAGTGTGTTCCCACTGTACTTTGATCACTACCATACCACGGCTCAAAGGAGTCGTGCAAACAGGTAGTGGTTGGGTGCAGTCCCGAAGCACTTGGAGGCAGTGACGGTTAGACAGGATTCGTCTCTCCCGGTATTGGGGGTTGACATCGCGCTGTGTCTAGGAGAGCCATTACACGAGTAGTCCCTGGCCAGGGAAAACGAGATATACTGGTAGGTTTCCAGTGTTATCTCAGGGTGTTTTGGGCTTCGCTCCGGCACGACTTGTACCGCTATTGGGGGACTGACGTTTACCGCCCCCTAGGCCCGCCATGCGATGTATCAGACGAACAGACCGGACTGTACGGAGAATGTCACATTCAGGCTCAGTAGGAGTTCCGATGGGTTTCGCCTCGTCGGTCTTCTTGTCGGCATTACCTGGGGACCGTTACGCACAGCTAGTGCCGCTTGCGGTCTGTGGTTAAACCCACTGCCAGCGTAGTGTCGAGTCTTTAGAGTCCCACACAGAAAGCTTTTCGCCTTTAGGCAAAAGAGTAGAGGTCGCATGGTATTGCGACAGGTCGCATGGTTTTGCGACAGGGTTCGGTCATATCCGTGCACTTGTGCACGTACAGTGTCCGGACAGTTTACACTAGCGGGCTTTGGTTTAAGCCAGATCCTAGTGTACCTTTTGGGATTGGATTTATCCAGTGTGCATTCGTGTTCCTCGGAACGCGGATGCGGGTGCGTATGCACAGTTGACAGGGAGACAGAGGCTGCGGATTCTCATTAGGGTTGTTGACAGTTGACCGTTGACTATTTGACTTTTTGTTCAACCCTAATGAGAATATGATATGTGATTAACTATTATATTAATTAAGTATTATGGTGACATGGTTGTTGACTTGTTGACTTTGTTGACTTTTGTTGACTTGTTGACTTTGTTGACCGGTTGACTAGGCTTGACTAGTTGACCATCATGATAACCATAGCCATCATTTCATGGCAAAGACTTTTGCTTGCTTGCTCATTTGTGTAAAATGAGTGCATGAAATGATATGGTTATGGTTGCTTCAACCATCACATAAGACTTATTTGATATGATGAGTTATCATGACTTTGGATTATGAGAGGGTGAGAGACAAAAGAGTTGCTCATTTTTTCTTGCTCATTCTCTCTCTTGTTCTTGAGCTCTCTTGTTTTGCTCTCACCCTCTGGCTCTTTTTCCCTCTCTTTAATCTATGGTTCTCTTGTCTCATGAGTTGAGAATCAAGAACCATAGATAAAACCCCACACAAACTATTCTCTACTCATTCTAGTTCACAAGGTTTAGCAAACCGAGTGAACTAGTTTCTTCAAAGAACGAAGAAGGAGCCAAAGGTTGGAGCTTTCAGGTGGATCTATCTTCGGCGTACGGAGACGACGGGAAGAAGCCAATCCGGACCACCATCGGAGTTTGATGACGAAGGAGTTCAAGACAAGCAAGGTATAACCCCCTAACCGAGTAGCTAGAAACTCGTAGTTAGGTTGCTAGATAGATGTTTAACCAAGATCCGGGTTTTAGGTCCATGGTACCACCTCCGTAAAAATCGTTTTTTACCAAATTCTGCATTCCCGAAAGTACCGGGAGAGGTAGCATGGACTTACAGTGGTATCAGAGCCTAGTTAAACTCTATCTAACATGTTAGCAAGTAACTAGAAGATCGATCAAAGAAAAAGTCCCGAAAACGAACCCTAAAAATTCGAGTTTCTGTCGATTTTTTTACTGTTCAAAAGTTGATTATTTTAACACCTAAAATCGGCTCAGGGTTTTTATAATCCACTGTAGAAAATTCACCAAGAGATCCCCCTAAACGACCGCGGAAAAGCGGCAATAGCTTGCTATTGCCGCGGTTCCGCGGCCTCCTTGCCCCCTCTCTGGTGTTTCTTTGCTACAGTGTGCTTCTGGGGGTATTTTGGGATTTTTGGAATATATATTTTCAACCCAGATTTTCCAGAACGAAAATTTTATTTTGGGGTCCCGAAAATCCGTATTTTTGATCGAACTTCTAAAAGACTTAAGCTAACGGGTTTTTCTGTAATGTGATATTTGTATTGAACGTCTACTAATCGCTATATGTCGATTAGTGGGGGTTATACAAATCTGTGATCTGTAATGTTGCTGGAATGTGTATATGAATATGTTGGATTGTCGCGGGTGAATAGCCGGGGGTTGTGAGACAAGAGTTTTCTTTTCTTTCAATTCATGTAAATTTGTAAATTGATGTAATAATTATTTGTATGGCCGCACAACCGGGTCGGGGTTGTAGCCGTCATTGTATAATTTCTTTTTACTGTTTTTGCTCCTAGGATAGACCCATGGAGGGGGTGCACAAACTACCGGGTATGCCGAAGTGTCGAGTGGCCTACTCATGGAGATGAGGGAGGTTACTACGCTTCGGGTACTTGGCGGGTAGTTTGACGCACCCGTAGGGGTCTTGGGTGGGGTATTTGGCTATTCACCGCGACCGTGTAATCTGCTTTTCGTTACAGGCTCGTACGAATTACAGATTCCTAGTATATCCAATGTATTCATCTGTGATCTGAAATGTTTATCATTGCAGTATATCTATATATGATATTATTTAGGCGTTGCTTATGTTTTACAGACGCGCTAGCCCAGCCCCCGCTCTGTCGTTAGTTAAATAACCTTACGGGTAATGACAGGGCCCCGTGGCGAATGCGAATGGCATAAGCGTACGTCATATTTTGGTTGTTTTCTGCAATGGTAGGATTAAATGATGGGACGCATTAAAAGAACTAATGCAAGAATATCACGCATTAAAAGAATTAATGCAAGATAATAAACCAAGTTAAAGTCGCTGTAACACTTTCGAAAAACCACTCGGTTCTTTTCAAAACAACTTTTAAATGCGGAGCTTGAGCCACTCCTTTTTAAAAGCTATCTCGTTCCATCGACCAAATCAAGTTCACTACGTTCACGGTTTTGCCAAAACCATTCGTAGCCCTCCGTCGTTTCGTATGAATATTCAATAGTATTCAAGCTGTGTTTGTTGACCTTTGTCAAGGCATAGTGATTGGTAGCTGTTGGGTATTCATATGTAGCATAGATAGATGCGTTGGTTTGGGACATTCACATTACCTTGTTGACCTTCGTCAAGGGTATATACGGGTGGATTCAAATTAACCTGGATAATGACGGGCAGAACTTGACATGTGACTTATGATTTGTTGACCTTCGTCAAGGTCATAAGAGCATGGGGCAAAAATCCACATCGGGAGTTTCATAAGCACTGAAACTTGCTAGATTTGCATACCATTTGGAGTGTGATGATTCTGGTAGGATTCCTTCAGTTTCGTCACGCGATGATATTTGGATCCCGATCCTACTGTGAGTATATGCTACTCCTCGGGAAATTTCTCACTAATCGATCAATGCTATAAACCTAGTAGGTGCCTAGAAAGGTGTTAGCGGGGCTACGCCCCCAGGGAAAAGAGGTTCTTTAATTAAGGAACTTCGCGAAAGCGTTGGAAAACCTCCCTCGAAGTACCGACACCGGCCTGGCTGAACGGTTAAGCAAGTATTGTGCGGTGGGATTGATCCCGACTAATTCTTCCTTTATGGTTTGAGGAGGGATTCGAGAAACAGTGGGAGCCATCCTGTTTAGACAAACTAAAAACCACTCTAAACTTGCAAGAGCATCATGCTGAGTGTTTCTTCTTCTCTCTCCTAATTGCAGCGACCAAATCGACATGACTGGACTTAAGTTACTCCTAGATAAAAACAAACTGACAGGGCCAAACTACAAAGATTGGCTCAGGAATGTCAAGATAGCAATCACTTACGACAAGCTGGGGTATCTTCTTACCACCAAAGCTCTCCCTGCCCCTGGTCCCACTTCCAGCGTCGCGGATAAGGAAATCCGCAAGACTTGGGAGATTGATAGCGCGAAGGCCAAGTGCCTCGTACTTGCCTCGATGGACAACGAACATCAGAGGAAGCACGAGAATATGGACCTTGAATCCATATTTCTCCATACAAAAGAACTGTATGGAGAGCAATCTCGTATCGCAAGATACGAAGTGTCGAAAAAGTTATTCTCGACAAAGATGGCCGTCGGATCATCAGTAGCCGAGCACATGCTAAAGATGATCAGCTACATTGAGGAGCTCGCGGACCTAGGGACCACATTGGAGAGTGAACTCTATACGGACATAGTTCTCCAGTCCCTTCCTTCCACTTACGCCCAGTTCATACTGAACTTCAACTTACAAGAAAAAGAGGTTGAACTTTCAGAGCTCCTCAACATGCTGAGGAGCGCAGAGGGCACCCTACAGAAACGTAGGGAAACATCCACTTTGTTTGTAGGAGGATCATCTTCTTCTAGGTCCAAGGCGAAAGCCAAGGGAAAGGAGAAGAAAACCCCCGCCAAACCAAGGGGCGGTGTTAGTAAAGTGGATACGAAGGGAAAAACAAAAGCAACAAAGAAAGTGGGGAAGCTTGTGGATAAGGAAGAATGCTTCTATTGTCATAAGAAAGGACACTGGAAGAATGATTGCAGGGCCTGGAAGGCCAGAACACAGGAATTGAAGCAGGTTGCAGCTTCAGCTTCAGGTGTGTATGTTATTGAAAACTGTCTTTCAATAAACTCTACTTCCTGGGTATTGGATACCGGATCAGGATCTCATATCTGTAATTCTTTGCAGGCGTTGAGAAACCGTAGGGTTTTGAAGGCAGGTGACATGACCCTCAGAGTTGCGAACGGAGCTAGCATGGATGCTAAAGCCGTGGGGGACTATCACCTGGGAATGTCAGATGGACATGTTTTGGTTTTGCGTAATTGCTTTTTTGTACCCAACGCAACTTGTAATATCATTTCTGTATCTTTAGTTTCTAAAGAAGGTTATGAATTTGCGTTTGTAAGTAATGTTGTAAACATTCACCTAAATCAACTTTTGATTGGGTCAGGTACATTGAGTAATGGTATATACGTATTAAACCAACCACAGATTTTCAATGTCCAGAATACACACAAAAGAAAGTCTCCAGAAATAAATCAGACTTTCTTGTGGCATTGTAGACTGGGTCACATCAATGAGAGAAGGTTGACTAAGTTACATATAGAAGGATATTTGAATGCGTTCGAATATCAATCGTATGCCACTTGTCAATCCTGTCTCAAAGGAAAGATGACAAAGACTCCGTTTACTGGACGTGGAGTAAGAGCGAGCGAGCTCTTGGGACTCGTACACAGTGACGTGTGCGGTCCAATGTCTACACATTCGCGAAGCGGTTATTCTTACTTCATTACTTTTACAGATGACTTCTCAAGGTACGGTTATGTCTTCTTAATGAAACATAAGTCCGAAGCCTTTGGAAAATTCCAGGAGTATAAGAATGAAGTAGAAAAACAGACCGGCAAAAGTATTAAGATTCTAAGATCGGATCGAGGTGGAGAATACTTAAGTGCCGAGTTCCTGGACTATTTAAAAGAGAACGGAATTCTCTCTCAGCTTACTCCTCCATACACCCCGCAACATAATAGTGTATCAGAGAGACGGAACCGAACCCTATTGGATATGGTTCGGTCCATGATGAGTAACGCTGAGTTACCGCGATCATTCTGGGGATATGCACTAGAAGCAGCTGCGTATCTCTTGAACAAGGCTCCCACCAAGACTGTGCCTACCACCCCATATGAGATGTGGACTGGAAAGAAACCCTGTCTTAAGTATCTTAAGGTATGGGGATGTCCAGCTTTTGTAAAAAAGCATTATGCGGACAAGCTTGAGGCACGTTCAGTACAGTGTAAGTTTGTGGGATACCCAAGGAACTCCAGGGGGTATCTTTTCTATTCCGCTGAGGAATAAAAGGTTTTTGTTTCTCAGCATGCCCGCTTCTTGGAAACTGAGTTTTTGGAAACCCAGATAAGTGGGAGCACAATAGAACTGGAAGAAGTTCCAGAACCACAGACTGTTACTGAAAGCTTAGTGGAACCAGAGGGTTCAACAGAACAGGACATTCCTACGCCGCTCCGCAGGAGTAGTAGGCAGTCTCATCCGCCCGAGAGATACTACGGTTTTCTCATAGACGGGGATAGAGAGGATTGCATCATAGATTATGATGAGCCTACTAGCTTCCAGCAGGCCGTTCAGAGCGTTGACTCGGTGAAATGGCTGGATGCAATGCGGACCGAAATGGAGTCCATGTACACCAACAAGGTATGGACGTTGGACATTGCTCCAGATGGGGTAAACCCGTAGGATGCAAGTGGATCTTCAAAAGGAAGATTGGTGTAGATGGACAGGTTGAGACCTATAAAGCTAGGCTGGTAGCAAAGGGTTTTCGTCAAAGACCTGGCATGGACTATGACGAAACCTTTTCTCCAGTAGCCATGCTGAAATCCATTCGGATCCTTCTTGCCATTGCTGCCTTCCACGATTATGAGATCTGGCAAATGGACGTAAAGACAGCTTTTCTAAATGGAAATTTAGAGGAGTGTGTCTATATGGACCAGCCAGAGGGTTTCATTCAGAGTGGGAGCAGCGGAAAGGTGTGCAAGTTAATTAAGTCCATCTATGAACTAAAGCAGGCATCGCGGAGTTGGAACATCTGCTTTGATGAGACGGTCAAAGAATTTGGCTTTATCAAAAATCCAGATGAACCATGCATCTATAGTAGATTTGTAGCGAGAACTGTAGTATTCCTCGTTTTATACGTGGATGACATTCTCTTAATAGGAAATGACATTCCTATGCTACAATCTGTCAAGGGGTTCTTGTCACACAGGTTCTCCATGAAAGACCTGGGTGATGCCTCGTACATTCTGGGTATCCGGATCTACCGTGACAGATCCAAGAGGATATTAGGACTTTCACAGTCCAGGTACATCGACACTATACTGAAGAGATTCAGTATGGAAGATTCTAAGCGCGGTAACCTACCGGCTTGTCACGGGATCACCCTCTCTAAAGAGATGTCTCCTAAGACTGATTTGGAGAGGGATCGCATGACTATTATACCCTACGCTTCTGCGGTAGGCTCTATAATGTATGCGATGTTGTGTACCAGACCGGATGTAGCTTATGCACTGAGTGTGGTAAGCCGGTATCAGTCAAACCCTGGGGAGAAACACTGGATAGCGGCAAAGAACATTCTCAAGTACCTGAGAAGGACTAAGGAGATGTTCTTGGTGTATGGCGGAAAAGACCTCCAGATCGAGGCCTTTGCTGACTCCAGCTTCCAGAGTGACAAGGATGATTCCAAGTCCATGTCGGGTTTTGTCTTTACCCTCAATGGAGGGGCGGTGTGTTGGAAGAGTTCCAAACAAGAAACCGTTGCGGACTCGACGATGGAAGCGGAATACATCGCTGCATCTGATGCCGCAAAAGAAGCTGTCTTGATAAGGAAGTTCTTGAAAGAACTTCAGGTGGTTCCGTCCATTGTTGATCCAATACCTCTGTATTGCGACAACAACGGGGCTATAGCTTTAGCGAAGGAACCCAGGTCCCATCAGAGATCCAGGCACATCTTGAGGCGGTATCACCTGATCAGGGAGATCGTGGATCGCCAGGAGATCGAGGTTCGGAGAGTCGCTTCAGAAGATAACACTGCAGATCCATTCACCAAGGCCTTGCCCCAGACTCAGTTCGAGCGGCTGATCGAGATGATAGGTCTTCGATACGCCAGTACATGGCCTTAGTGCAAGTGGGAGATTGTTAGTGTATATGCCCTAGAGGCCATTACTGTATCATACTGGTTTGTATATTACTTAATGGATGCTTGGGATATTCACCTTGTATATACAATCTTGCTCAAAATAGTAGTATGCTACTTGGTTTGTTTCTACTTCAATGTGTACATGTGTTTATTTTTGAATATCTCCTATACACATTAGTGGAGCCCTTAGGATCTTTGCTTAATTACCAGCGATGTGATGGCCGTCACACTAGTGGGGCTGGGTAATCTATAAGTACATCCTTATGCAGGTCCCTGGTCGCAGGACTATCGAGACAGGGCATCGATACTCCAGAGTAGACCAGCGCATGCGCTTCTCATCCCAGTGTGGGAGACGGTCTGTCCCACAGCCGTCAGTACGTCGTACTTGAGATAGTATGCGGGTGCTCGTTAGGTTACGGGTACACTGGACAGGACTCGTCGGGAACTGACTAGTTGGTATTATGCCTATCGTCAGTTATCAGTTCCCAGGTGACATGAGTACAGCTTAGTCCGCTGACTTGACATTGTCACTTCGCCTCGAGTGTGTTCCCACTGTACTTTGATCACTACCCTACCACGGCTCAAAGGAGTCGTCCAAACAGGTAGTGGTTGGGTGCAGTCCCGAAGCACTTGGAGGCAGTGACGGTTAGACAGGATTCGTCTCTCCCGGTATTGGGGGTTGACATCGCGCTGTGTCTAGGAGAGCCATTACACGAGTAGTCCCTGGCCAGGGCAAACGAGATATACTGGTAGGTTTCCAGTGTTATCTCAGGGTGTTTTGGGCTTCGCTCCGGCACGACTTGTACCGCTATTGGGGGACTGATGTTTACCGCCCCCTAGGCCCGCCATGCGATGTATCAGACGAACAGACCGGACTGTACGGAGAATATCACATTCAGGCTCAGTAGGTGTTCAGATGGGTTTCGCCTCGTCGGTCTTCTTGTCGGCATTACCTGGGGACCGTTACGCACAGCTAGTGCCACATGCGGTCTGTGGTTAAACCCACTGCCAGCGTAGTGTCGAGTCTTTAGAGTCCCACACAGAAAGCTTTTCGCCTTTAGGCAAAAGAGTAGAGGTCGCATGGTATTGCGACAGGTCGCATGGTTTTGCGACAGGGTTCGGTCATATCCGTGCACTTGTGCACGTACAGTGTCCGGACAGTTTACACTAGCGGGCTTTGGTTTAAGCCAGATCCTAGTGTACCTTTTGGGATTGGATTTATCCAGTGTGCATTCGTGTTCCTCGGAACGCGGATGCGGGTGCGTATGCACAGTTGACAGGGAGACAGAGGCAGCGGATTCTCATTAGGGTTGTTGACAGTTGACCGTTGACTATTTGACTTTTTGTTCAACCCTAATGAGAATATGATATGTGATTAACTATTATATTAATTAAGTATTATGGTGACATGGTTGTTGACTTGTTGACTTTGTGGACTTGTTGACTTTTGTTGACCGGTTGACTAGGCTTGACTAGTTGACCATCATGATAACCATAGCCATCATTTCATGGCAAAGACTTTTGCTTGCTTGCTCATTTGTGTAAAATGAGTGCATGAAATGATATGGTTATGGTTGCTTCAACCATCACATAAGACTTATTTGATATGATGAGTTATCATGACTTTGGATTATGAGAGGGTGAGAGACAAAAGAGTTGCTCATTTTTTCTTGCTCATTCTCTCTCTTGTTCTTGAGCTCTCTTGTTTTGCTCTCACCCACTTGCTCTTTTTCCCTCTCTTTAATCTATGGTTCTCTTGTCTCATGAGTTGAGAATCAAGAACCATAGATAAAATCCCACACAAACTATTCTCTACTCATTCTAGTTCACAAGGTTTAGCAAACCGAGTGAACTAGTTTCTTCAAAGAACGAAGAAGGTGCCAAAGGTTGGAGCTTTTAGGTGGATCTATTTTCGGCGTACGGAGACGACGGGAAGAAGCCAATCCGGACCACCATCGGTGTTTGAAGACGAAGGAGTTCAAGAAAAGCAAGGTATAACCCCCTAACCGAGTAGCTAGAAACTCGTAGTTAGGTTGCTAGATAGATGTTTAACCAAGATCCGGGTTTTAGGTCCATGTTACCACCTCCGTAAAAATCGTTTTTTACCAAATTCCGCATTCCCGAAAGTACCGGGAGAGGTAGCATGGACTTACAGTTTCTTTGTTATTTCTTTGCTTCGGCGTCGTATACATGTTGTAGTGATCGTTTCCGCCGTTGGGTGTGATTTTTCTCCCATTTGGGATGCTTTATATATTATCTGTGTTGTACCCATTTTCGGGGCTAGTTTTTACAAAGGAGGTGCTGCCGAAATTTTCAAGAAAGAAAACTAGAGTTATAGATTTTGCTTGTGCTTTTCCAAATGATAAAACTATGTTTTTCTCCGTTGATCTAGATTTAGGTGGTTTAGATTTCTGGGTTTCGGCTTACTTGAGTTGCGTACGACTGTAGACGTTACGTAGTTTATGTGCCGGTTACGGGCCAAATTTTGGGTCGTGACAAAGTTGGTATCAGAGCCCTAGGTTTTACCTTTCGGAGTGTAGGATAACCTTGGTATGATGGATTAGGTAGCTTAAGCAGAGTGACGTAGCGTGTGTATGTTCTGCGGCATACTTACGACACGGTTCTCCGCCTAAGTGGCCTTAGGACTTGATGATTGTTATTCCTCCGTGATGATATACATCTTTGTGATTCGATTCCTGCTTCCTTATCGAATCTTGTTTCAATTTCCAGCCTATATGCCGTCGAAGACTATGAGGGCACAGAGAGCGGCCGCGAGGGCCGAGGTCAGTGTTGACTCGTCTGATGCGAGGACTGACTAGGGCGGTACGCCTGTTGTACCGGAGCATATTGCTATGATTTGAGCTGGTATGCAGGATCTGCGCCAGATAGTGGGGACTTTAGTAGAGACCATCCGAGCGCAGGGGCAGGCAGTTGTTCTACCCATTGCAGGGACCACGATGGTACCTACAGTTCCGGTAGTCGCAGTTACAGCTCCGGAGGTTATTGCTGTGTCACTGACAGATTTTTATGAGGCTGAGGCCTCTGGTGTTTACTGGCACAGATGTTACTGAGGATGCGCAGTCGTTCATCGACCAGATGGCCAAGATTTGTCGTTCACTCCGATGCTCCGATGAGAGATGGGTGGAGTTTGCCAGTTTTCGTCTGGAGGGTCTGGCCCAGAAGTGGTGTGAGTCCTTAGAGAAGGGCAGAGCCGCGGGTCTTGCTCCTATGACCTGGGCTGAGTTTGTGACGTCGTTTTTTGCCTGTTTTATTCCACCGAGCGTCAGGGATGCACGAGCGTGCAAATTTGAGTCGTTACGTCAAACTCTGGGGATGACGGTGTCTGAGTATGATGTACTGTTTACCGAGCTGTCGGTGTATGCTCCGTTCCTGGTGGCGACTGAGGAGATGAGGGTGAAGAGGTTTGTTCGAGGCCTGCTTACCCAGTTGTTCCTAGCTATCAGCATTCAGCATTGCGACACGTATGCGGCAGCTGTCGATGCAGCCCTATTGGTAGAGGAGCGTCTTGCTGAGTCATCGGTTGTTCCGGAATCTAAGAGGACTCGTACGGATGTACCAGCACGGAGACCGAGGTTTGCACGCCGAGGCAGAGTTCCTTTTGTAGGGTTCCTAGGCACACCCATGAGGTTCTACAACTGATCAACCTTTCCAAAATCAAATTTTTCATGTGCCGAGAAACCCTAATGCAAGATCGTTAACTAGAGGTAAAGGCGAAACTAAGCAAGTTAACTACTTTAACTACAAGTGAAAGGGATTACAACCTTTGTAGATCCGGTCCTCCACTTCTTTAGCTCCGTGATGACGTCCCTCCACTGTGATCATCGGGATCCCAGACTCTAGCATTGGTTTCATCGGAGAAATGATCGGGCTAGGTCATTGACTTCGATGCCGAAGATGATCTACGTTGAGGCGACTCAGATTCAAGCTCCATCTTCACTAGGTCATGAAACTTGTAAAGATAACACCCTATACAACATGGCAAGTGGTAGAGGATGAAGAAATAGGAAGTGGGTTCACTTTGGATTTGGATTTCTCACTTGATTTCAACACTTGAAATTTTCTAGTAAGCTTTCTTCACCTCATGAAGAAGATGAAGAAGAAGAAAAAAAAATGAATTATCTCATTAGAAAATTCAAGTGTAGTCTATCATATAGCAACCATGGGTGAGGTAAACACATGTAGAGAATAAACTAGGGTTTAGGTGTAATGGTTAGGTTAAAGGAAAAAACAAAATGGTTAAGACTTTTTTTTCAAAGATGCTTAAAAGAAACTTCATGAATCTTCAAGCAAGAAAACAAATAAAGCCACCATTTTTTTTTTGCCAAAAACAAAATAAAATAAATAAAATAAAACCCAACCATATACTTAAACATGGTTCAAAGCATACACACACCCAAGTTTGCATGTATCATAAAACATGATACAAACTAGTGCACAAACATATATCATATATGCAATGTGCACAATCTAGTGAGAAAAATAATCTTAAGTGAACAATACTAGTTAACGTAAAGTAATATATCAAATATATAATTATACATTAAATCATTAAATCAACACTTGATTTAATGATCCGGTCATATTGCATATAACCGACTAATATCAAGTGTATCAATATATCGAATCAACATTTGATTCGGTAATCCGGCTATATCTCATATAACCGTCCCATGATACAAATCGCGAGAATAGAACACAGTATCATATACTGGTATTATTCTCAGTCCCGCACATATCTCATATGCGCTCCTATTTCGTTTCGCTCGAGCCAGGAAAACTCTGTGTAGGACTCTAAAGACTCATCAATACGCCGGCAGTAGGTGATGATCATATCAAACACCCATAAGCCGCAAGCGGTCTGCCAAACGTAACGGCCACCCGGGTATTGAGCGATCAGAAGATCAACAAGCAAGCCCGCTAACACTCCTGTGAATCCAACCAGTAACACTTACCGCACAGTCCGGTCTGTTCGTCTGATATGTCGCATATCTCGCCTAGGGGTGGTAAACGTCAGACCCCAGTAGCTCGATAAGTTATGCCGATGTAAGGTCCATAACAAGCGTGAAACTACTGATAACTCTTACCAGTATATCACTGCAACCCTGGCCAGGGATTTCTAGGTATGGCCAGTCGAGCATAGCGCAACATCAACCCCTAATACCGGGAGAGATGAATCCCCTCCTATCGCTCATTGCCTCCATGTGAATCGGGACTGTACCCAAAAACCACCTGTTTGCACGACTCGGTAGAGCCGTGGTAGGGTGGAAATCAAAGCACAGTAGGAGACACACAAGACTCTATGACAATCTCGGGTCAACAGACTAAGTTGTACCAGTGTCACCAGAGAACTGCCATCTGACGTGAGGTATAATACCATCTGGGAGTTCTCGGCGAGTCCGTTTAGTATACCCAGTCACCACTGAGCACCCGCATACCATCTCTGATGTCAAACACCGATGGATATGGGATCATCCATCGCCCATCACATTGGTCGAGAAGATATACGCTAGTCTACTCTGGAATATCGATGCCCCGTCTCGATATTCCCACGACTAGGAATATTGAAGGATGTACTCATTGACTACCCAGGCCCCACTAGTATGATCCATATCACAGTCCTGGAAGTCGATTATACATCCTAAGGGCTTTATCAACATGTAATAAAGAGACAGCAAGTATACAAGTTAAGATAAAGAGCAACCTGATAGCGTACTATCATGTCGAGCAAGAAAGTCCTACCTATATATGTCCCAGCATCCATTACAATATACATCCTATGTACAGTACTGGCCTCTAGGGCATATATATAACTAATAATCTCCCACTTGCACTGGGGCCATCTGTAGCAGTGGTTAGAGTATCTAATACTCAACCATCCCATATAAGTCTCTCTTTGGGAAAGTCCTTTGTGAGTGGATCCGCCGTGTTGTCCTCTGAGTCTACTCTCCTAACCTCGATCACCCTGGAGATCTACTATCTCCATGATCAGGTGATGCTGCCTCAGAATATGTCTGGGTCACTGATGGGACCAGGGTTCCTGGGCCAAAGCCACACTTCCAATGTCACACAATGGTAGGAACCTAGTTCATCTTATGAACTAATATACACCCAAACTTCCTCTTTGGTAGTATCTTTGATAGCGATGTCACCAGCCTTTATCGTCTAGTTTGCCACGGTATCTCTCTTGGAACTCTTCCAACATACCTTCCCACCACTGAGGGTAAAGACAATGCCTGCGACTGACATTCAGTCGTCCTTATCACCCTGGAACTTTTCCAGTGATTCTCTCCAGGATCCATTGATTCCATCTTACTATACCTAGTGAGAACCCTAACATCCATTTAGATCTTTCTCATAGATCCAAAACCTAGGATTTAGTAGTTATCACTTTGATCCTATATGGAGAATCCTTGTTATAAGAGGAGATTGACCGAGCGTAGCATAGGAAACTCTTTTCCTATCAAAAGTATGTTGTCCACGTATAATACGAGGATCACCACCTTACTCTTTACTACCTTTTTGTATATACAAGGTTCATCTACCATTTTGATGAAGTCAAACTCTTTGACTACTACATCAAAACAGACGTTCCAACTCCGCGATGCCTGCTTTATCTGTAAAGCAACTCACACACGTTTCCGCTGCTCCCACTGTTTACGAAGCCCTCTGGCTGTGTACCTATAGACGTTCTCTTCTAAATCAATATTTAGAAAAATAGTCATAATACCCAAACGCCAGATATCGTAGTCATGGTATGTTGCCGTGGCAAGTAGGATCTGGATGGACTTAAGCACAGCCACTGGAAAAGGTTTCATTATTATCCACGCCTGGTCGATGACAAAAACCTTTAACAAGTCTAGCTTTGAAAGTCTTAACTTTTCCATCTACACCAAGTAATCTTCTCAAGATATACTTGCTCCTGATGGGGATTTAACCCTTCAGATATAGCATCCAAAGTCTATACTTTGTTGGTGTACATGGATTCCATCTCAGATCGCTAAGCATCCAGCCATTCTTACAGAGTCCCCACTCTTGATGGCCGGATCGAAACTAGTTGGGCCATCATCTCATGATGCATTCCTCGCTCCCACTGTCATCGAGAAACCGAAGTATCTCTCAGGCGGATGAGGAACCCTACCAGATCGGCGAAGAGGCTGAGGTTCGTCGGGGACTATTGAATCCTTTGGTTCTGTCAAATCATCAGCTGCAGTTTTGTATAGCTGGAACCTTTCCAGTTCTACAGAACTGACATTGCCTCGATCTTGTCCGGATTTTGCTTTTGACATAGGCTGGACAATCCCAAAACTTAACTAACTTAGGAGATAGGCGCTTCCCATACCATATCTTACATGGAGTGGTAGGCACTGATTTGATTCGAAACCAATTCAATAGGTATGCAGCTTCTGAAGTGGACAACCCCCTAAAAGAAACAGGTAACTCAGTAATACTCATCATAGAGCACACCATATCTAATATGGTGCGATTGCTCTGCCCCGATGTACCAACGTGCTATGGTATATACGGAGGAGTAGTGCTGAGAGAGAGAATCTCATTCTCCTTTAGAATAGTCCAGGAATTCCGTGTACAAGTATTCTCCTCCTTGTTCTTATCATAGGACATAATACTTATACCCGGTTTTTGGTTCTGTACTTCTAACTTATATTCTGTGAATATCTCAAAAGTTTCGGACTTGTGTTTCAACAGGAACATATAATTGAATCTTAAGAGATCATCAGAGAATGTAATGAAGTGCAAAGAACCGGTCTTGGCATGTGTAGACAGGGGACCTTACATATATCATCATGTATCAGTCCCAAGAGTTTACTAACTCTTTCTCTGTTTCCAATAAACAGAGCTATGGTCATCTTATCTTTATGACATGACTGGCAAGTTTCACAAGATGTAAATTTAAACTGATTTAAATATGCATCTAAATGTAACTTAAGCTAGTCGGGTCACATTGATATGACCTAGTCAACAATACCTCAAGAAGGAATCGTTCATATCTGAACTCTTCTTCTTGTGTGTATTATGTATACTAGGAACTGTAGTTTGATTTAGAACGTCAATGCTTTTAGATAACGTGCCTGAATCGATTAACTTTTGAAATGTTCAAAACAATATTCAACAATACAAAATTATATCCTTCTTTAATAAATAAAGAGATTGATATGATTTTGTATATCAGGTTCGGTATCTAATCGCATTTCTTCATAATCAATGTATTGGTAATACAGGGTGACAGTGACCAACAGACGGCTGCAACACTTGCACCGTTTTCTGTCTCATGAAACTTATCACCCGTTCTCAGTTCTCTACCTTTCTGTAGCCCATGTAACGGATTACATTTGCGGGATCCTGATATGGTATCTAATACCTAGGACATAGAGGATACTGAGAAACAGTTCTTTATAATGAACACACCCGAAGGAGATGCATCATCATGCACTTTCTTCGTTTGGGCGGCACGGGAAATCTGGTATTCCCCTAATTCCTGCTCTATCTTATAACAATTATAAGTTGGAGCGGGACCAACGTTCCCCAGCTCAGTATAACAAGCGGGTTCGGTCAATACATCCATATTATTATCTTGATTAAGGCGTGATATGGTCGCTACCTGGAGAGAGAGAGAAGAAAACACTCTGCGTGCGCTCATGCAAGATTAGATTGGTTATATATTTTATCTAATCAGGATGGCTCTCACTGTTTTTATCAAATCTTCCTTCAAACCTTAAATGGAAAGACTAGCCGAGATTAATTACACACTACAAGTTCGCCAATCTTTTAGCCAGGCCAGTGCCGGTATTTTGAGGGAGGTTCCCCGTGCTTTCGCACGGACCTAATTAAAGTAAACATCGTTTTCCCAGGGGCGTAACCCCGTTGACACCTTTCTAGACACCTACTTGATCGGCTAATTGCAAAGTGGAAAACTCTCCCAGGAGTAACAATTACTCGCAGTGGGTATCTGGATCCAACTATCATCTAGAAGGTATGCAATCTCATTGCAAATTTCAACACTTGAAACTCCCGATAAAGATTTTTACCCCTAGCACTTATGACCTTAACTATGGTCAACAAATCATAAGCACTAGTCAAGTTCTACCCGTCATTTCGTGATTAATTAGACCCACCCACATGACCCTTAACTAAGGTCAACAAAGTTACTTGACTGTCCTAACTAATCGCATCATATGCGGTGTAGGAAGACATCACTTAGCAACCGTACACTGTGCCTTAGCTAAGGTCAACAAACACAGCACGAATACTAAGTACTCTACTTGTAAAATGACGGAAGGTTGCGGATGGTTTTTAAGAAAACCTTTAACGCTTTGTACTTGATCTCGTTGCGGAATCAAATGGTTTTTAAATGGAACGTTTTTGAGGCTTTTCTAGTTTTGCTAATGGGATCACTTCCGGTGAAGGGATCGTCGGCCCATTACTCGTCGAATAAGGTGCATGATATATCATATATACCGCTGTGCAAAGCAAAAACTATAGAAGCAATCAAAAGACAAACAGAGGGTTATAGCATCTGCTAATTATTGCTAAAGGGGTCGCTCCCGGTGAAAGGATCGTCGGCCCTTTCCTCATCGAATAAGATGCAGGATGTTCTACAAGGAACACCGCGATGCAAAGCAAGAACTGTAGCTGCCTGTTTTTGAGAAATTCGATTCCACAACATCTTTTAGGTTTATTTCCTTTAATTAATCACATTAATGAAGTCCCATCATTTAAGTCCACCTAAATATCACAGATAAATGTAACGTACGCTTATGCCATCCGCATTCGCCTCGATGTCCCGTCTGCACCGTTGGGTTAGGTAACTAACGCCAGAATGAGGCAGGGCTAGCGCGGGTGTAAAACATAAGCAACGACTATACAATATATCATATATACTATATAAAATATCTATCTAAACAAATCACAGTATCACATCACAGATAACGCAGCAGAAAATATCATATGAAATATTGGATATACTAGGACGTCCGTGTTTTATTTTGAGCCTATATAAAACACGGATTCCACGGTCGTGATTGAATAGCCAATCCCACACCCCTAGACCCCTACGAGAGCGGCAAGCAACCCTACCAATTCTAAGGCTAGGAGACCCGGACTCGACTCCTCGAGATGGTCTCCCACTAGACCCTAGAACCCGGTTGCTTGTGCTCTTCTCCTTGGGTCTATCCTAATGCGGAAAGGTAAATAATATACATCAACGGTGACATCTTCCGCAACCTGGAAGTGCCCCAATAAAAGAATATTACATACAAGTTTTTAAATGAATGAAAATGAAAAACACTCATCACACATAAAACACCCAAGTTTTCCCGAAACAGCTCAACACTTGAAATAAGTTTAAAAACATCCATTTCATGCCACAGTACCAACGGTCCAGCCATAGAAGGGTCATGCCAACGCCTCATATGTGGCACGCCGTACTGCCCCAAACACTAAGGTTCAAAGGGCAGTTCAAGTCGGTCACATAATCGAGTTAAGGTTTGTTTTCTTCTAGAGGGTCCATCACGTTACTTGCACTACTTAGACGTTCTTAAACTACGGAAAAATCCAGCAATTGAAAATTTCCCGGCAGGGGAAAAAATGGGTATTTATATCCAGTCGAACTTTTTAACATGTTCTAAAATTACCCGGAAAACACATAAACAAAGTTAAAATATCTGATCAAATCAATGAGTCCCCAATACACCCCAGATAACTCAACTCTTGAGTATAATTAAAAATTTCCAGAAGAATCAGGAATCACATACGGAGGTTACTGTGCAAAACTGAGTACCTAGTCTTTACATACGGCCGCGGAACCGCCGCCAATAGCATGGTAAGGACACGGTTCCGCGGCGCTTTAGAGGTGTTAGGGACACATGTCGCACAGTAACTCTTAGAAAACCCTGCTGATTTTTCTGAGTATTTTTAATTCATAAAAATCACAGTTTTGAAAAAATTTACAGAGAAGGGTGTTCGATTAGGGTTTCGGGTTCGATCGGATTTCTAATTTCGTCTACACTTCGCCTAAAACTCTATCTAGGCTTTGATACCACTGTAGGGTTCCTATGCACACCCATGAGGTTCTACAACTGATCAACCATGGTAAAATCAAATTTTTCATGTGCCGAGAAACCCTAATGCAAGATCGTTAACTAGAGGTAAAGGCGAAACTAAGCAAGTTAACTACTTTAACTACAAGTGAAAGAGATTACAACCTTTGTAGATCCGGTCCTCCACTTCTTTAGCTCCGTGATGACGTCCCTCCGCTGTGATCATCGGGATCCCGGACTCTAGTGTTGGTTTCATCGGAGAAATGATCCGGCTAGGTCATTGACTTCGATGCCGAAGATGATCTACGTCGAGGCGACTCAGATTCAAGCTCCATATTCATTAGGTCATGAAAGTTGTGAAGATAACACCCTATACAACATAGCAAGTGGTAGAGGATGAAGAAATAGGAAGTGGGTTCACTTTGGATTTGGATTTCTCACTTGATTTCAACACTTAAAATTTTCTAGTAAGCTTTCTTCACCTGATGAAGAAGATGAAGAAGAAGAAAAGAAAATGAATTATCTCATTAGAAAATTCAAGTGAAGTCTATCATATAGCAACCATGGGTGAAGGAAACACATGTAGAGAATTTGCAAGGGTTTAGGTGTAATGGTTAGGTTAAAGGAAGAAACAAAATGGTTAAGACTTTTTTTCAAAGATGCTTAAAAGAAACTTCATGAAGCTTCAAGCAAGAAAACAAATAAAGCCACCATTTTGTTTTTGCCAAAAACAAAATATAAATAAAATAAAACCCAACCATAAACCTAAACATGGTTCAAAGCATACACACACCCAAGTTTGCATGTAACATCAAACATGATACAAACTAGTGCACAAACATATATCATATATACAATGTGCACAATCCAGTGAGAAAAATAATCTTAAGTGAACAATTCTAGTCAATGTAAAGTAATATATCAAATATATAATTATACATTAAATCATTAAATCAACACTTGATTTAATGATCCGGACATATTGCATATAACCGACTAATATCAAGTGTATCAATATATCGAATCAACATTTGATTCGGTAACCCGGCTATATCTCATATAACCGTCCCATGATACGAATCGCGAGAATAGAACACAGTATCACATACTGGTATTATTCTCGATCCCGCACATATCTCATATGCGCTCCTATTTCGTTTCGCTTGAGCCAGGAAACCTCTATGTAGGACTCTAAAGACTCGTCAATACGCCGGCAGTAGGTGATGATCATATCAAATGCCGGCAGTAGTTGATGATCATATCAAACACCCACAAGCCGCAAGCGGTCTGCCAAACGTAAAGGCCACCCGGGTATTGACCGATCAGAAGATCAACGAGCAAGCCCGTTCACGCTCCTGTGAATCCAACTAGTAACACTTACCGCACAGTCCGGTCTGTTCGTCTGATATGTCGCATATCTCACCTAGGGGTGGTAAACGTCAAACCCCAGTAGCTCGATAAGTTATGCCGATGTAAGGTCCATAACAAGCGTGAAACTACTGATAACTCTTACCAGTATATCACTGCAACCCTGGCCAGGGATTTCCAGTTATGGCCAGTCGAGCATAGCGCAACATCAACCCCCAATATCGGGAGAGACGAATCCCCTCCTATCGCTCATTGCCTCCATGTGAATCGGGACTGTACCCAAAAACCACCTGTTTGCATGACTCAGTAGAGCCGTGGTAGGGTGGAAATCAAAGCACGGTGGGAGACACACAAGACTCTATGACGTTCTCGGGTCAACAGACTAAGCTGTACCAGTGTCACCAGGGAACTGCCATCTGACGTGAGGTATAATACCATCTGGGAGTTCTCGGCGAGTCCGTTCAGTGTACCCAGTCACCACTGAGCACCCGCATACCATCTCTGATGTCAAACACCAATGGATATGGGATCATCCATCGCCCATCACATGGGTCGAGAAGATATACGCTAGTCTACTCTGGAATATCGATGCCCCGTCTCGATATTCCCACGACTAAGAACATTGAAGGATGTACTCATTGACTACCCAGGCCCCACTAGTATGATCCACATCACACTCCTGGAAGTCGAGTATACATCCTAAGGGCTTTATCAACATGTAATAGAGAGACAGCAAGTATACATGTTAAGATAAAGAGCAACCAGATAGCGTACTATCATGTCGAGCAAGAAAGTCCTACCTATATATGTCCCAGCATCCACTACAATATACATCCTATGTACAGTAATGGCCTCTAGGGTATACATATAACTAACACCTTCAGACTTGGGGAGTAGCAGAGACGTGGGACGTGGCCAGTTATTCAGTTCTTATTCCCAGGAGGGCCAGCGACCGTCTTATGGTTGCTTCGGGTTTGGCCATCTACATCACCTTGTTTGGGATTGTACGGTGGTGCGTCAGAGTGGGCCAGCAGTACCCCAGGTTACCTTACCACCTTCTCCGCCTCAGAGAGCGTTGCCTCTTATTCCTGTTGTTGCGCCGCGTCAGACTCCTGTTCAGAGAGGACGTGGTCGCGGGGGTTTTGTACCGAGAGGTCGAGGTGGCGGAGGCAGAGGACAGGCAGTAGCCGGTAGAGGGCAGGCACGGGTTTTTTCCTTGACTCACCCGGACGCTCAGGCGTCCAATGCTGTGGTTTCAGGTACCCTTTCTGTATGTTCTTTTGATGCACATGTTCTTTTTGATTCGGGATCTACAAATTCGTATGTTTCTACGCACTTCTTGCCGAGGTTAGGCCGAGATTTGTGTTTGCTGGATCAGTCGCTTGTCATGACTACTCCTATGGGAGAGTCGTTTGTTGTGCGACACGTGTTCCGATCGTGTGTTGTCCGTTTAGGAGACAGAGATCTGTCCGTCGACTTGATCCTTCTTTAGATGTTGGACTTCGACATTCTGTTGGGCATGGACTCGCTAGCTACTTGCTATGCGTCCGTGGACTGCCGCGAAAAAACAGTTAGATTTTGTTTTCCCGGCGATTCAGTGTTTGTTGTGCAGGGGGACCGTGGTGCCGCCCCTCATAGTTTGATTTCTGTTTTGTGCGCTAGTCGGCTGTTGAGGAGAGGATGTCGGGGATTCTTGGCTTTCATTCATGATACTGGGGCCACAGTGGAATCGTTGGACCAGGTTTCTACCGTGTGAGAGTTTCCCGATGTCTTTCCCGATGAGTTACCTGGGTTGCCGCTAGAGCGCGATGTTGAGTTTTTCATTGATCTGACTCCTGGCACGGAGCCTATTTCTATACCGCCTTATCGGATGGCTCCGGCAGAGCTTAGAGAGCTTAAAGATCAATTGCAAGAGTTGCTTGATTTAGGACTTGTGCGTCCGAGTGTTTTGCCGTGGGGAGCTCCAGTTCTGTTCATCAAGAAGAAGGACAGCAGTTTGAGGCTATGTGTGGATTATCGTCAGTTGAACCGAGTCACGGTGCGGAACATGTATCCTTTACCCCGCATTGACAATTTATTTGATCAGCTCCAGGGTGCGAAACATTTTTCTAAGATTGATTTACGTTCAGGTTATCATCAGTTGTAGGTTCGGAATGATGACATTCCGAAGGCTGCTTTTCGTACGCGCTATGGGCATTATGAGTTTTTGGTGATGTCGTTTGTACTCACCAATACACCAGCAGCGTTCATGGATCTGATGAACCGGATTTTCAGGCCGTTCCTTGACCAGTTTATTATAGTGTTTATTGATGACATACTGTTCTACTCTAGGAGTCGTGAGGAGCATGAGCAGCACTTGAGGATTACTTTGAAGATATTGAGAGAGCACCAGCCGTATGCTAAATTCTCAAAGTGCGCATTTTGGCTTGATAGTGTTGACTTCCTGGGTCATGTGGTGACTGGTGATGGTATTTTTGTGGACCCGAGGAAGATAGAAGCTGTACAGTTTTGGCCCAGACCTGTATTGGTGACTGAGGTCCGCAGTTTTTTGGGCTTAGCTGGTTATTATCGCCGTTTTGTGCAGGATTTCTCGAGTATCGCTGCACCGCTGACGGGACTGACCCGGAAGGGAGGTCCTTTTCTCTGGACTGATGCGTGCGAGCAGAGTTTTCAGCACTTGAAGACTCGGTTGACGACAGCACCAGTTCTTTCTTTTCCTTCTAGATCGGGCAGCTATGTTGTTTATTGTGATGCTTCTAGAGTGGATCTCGGCTGTGTTTTGATGCAGCATGGTAGAGTGATTGCGTATGCTTCTAGGCAGCTGAAGAAGCATGAGCAGTATTACCCCACTCACGATCTTGAGATGGCCGCGGTGGTCTTTGCGTTGAAGATTCGGAGACACTACTTGTACGGGGAGTCGTGTCAGATCTTCACGGATCACAAGAGCTTGAAGTATATCATCCAGCAGCAAGATCTGAACCTAAGACAGTGCAGATGGATGGAGGTAGTGAAGGATTATGATTGTGAGATCCTTTATCACCCGGGCAAGGCCAATGTGGTGACTGATGCTTTGAGTCGTAGGCCCGGGGGTAGCCTGTCCCAGTTGAGGGCAGTTCAGCGTCAGTCGTCTGCAGATTGGCAGCTCTTGTGTGATGGTAGAGTGCAGTTCGAGTTCACCTCCACTGGGGGACAGTTGCTCATGTCCGTGCCCTTCCATTACTATTTGATCGTATCCATGAGGCGCAACCCAGTGATGCCCGTTTGTCTGAGATTCTTGAGCTTGTTCGACAGGGTACAGTTTCGGAGTTCATGATTGATGACCAGGGTGTGTTACGATGCGGGACTCGCTTGTGTGTATCAGATGCTAATGGGTTGAGATGCGAGATCCTAGAGTAGGCACATCAGTTGGCCTTTAGCGTTTATTCAGGTTCCACCAAGATGTACGTGACTTGAGAGACTTTTACTGGTGGGAAGGGATGAAACGCGATATTTCGGACTTCGTTTCGACGTGCCTGACTTGTCAGCAAGTCAAGGCCGAGCATCAGAGACCGGCTGGAGAGTTGCAGCCTTTACCCATTCCGGAGTGGAAATAGGAGTAGATTTCCATGGACTTCATTGTGGGTCTACCCAGGACCAGTAGAGGGTATGACTCCATTTGGGTGATTGTTGACCGGTTGACGAAAGCGGCTCACTTCCTTCCAGTGAAGGCCACTTTCGGGTATGCTTAGTATGCGCAGCTATATATAGATGAGATTGTGCGTTTGCACGGTGTTCCCACATGCATTGTATCCGACAGAGGCACCCAGTTTACTAGCAGTCTTTGGCAGAAGCTTCAGGAAGCTTTGGGTACCCGGTTGAGTTTTAGCACCGCTTTTCATCTGCAGACCGATGGTCAGTCGGAGGGGACTATTCAGACTCTGGAGGATATGCTCCGTGCATGGGTGCTTGATTTTGGTGGCAGTTGGGATTGTCACTTGCCGTTGATTGAGTTCTCCTTCAACAACAGCTTTCAGGAGACTATTCAGATGGAACCTTTTGAGGCTTTATATGGTAGGAAGTGTCGATCGCCAGTCTGTTGGACCGAGCTTAGTAAGAATCTGGTTTTGGGACCCCAGCTAGTTCAGGAGACTACGAAAACGATCCAGCTGATTCAGGACAGGATGAGAGCAGCCCAGCGCAGGCAAAAGTCTTATGCCGACCGTCGTTGTCGCAGACTTGAGTTCGCAGTGGGGGATCATGTATTCCTGAAGATTTCTCCGATGAAGGGTGTTATGCGATTTGGGAAGAGGGGGAAGCTTAGTCCCAGATTTATAGGTCTTTTCGAGATCCTTGAGCGAGTGGGTTCTATTGCTTATCGTTTAGCGCTCCAGCCCAGTTTTCCGGATGTTCACCCTGTGTTCCATGTGTCGATACTTCGTAGATACCTTCATGATCCTTCTCACATGATTCAGCACGAGACCGTTCAGCTTGAGCACGATCTTTCATTCACCGAGCAGCCGGTAGTTATTTTGGATCGGCAGGTGAAGAAAATTCGGTTAAGGGTCTTGCCGTCTGTGAAGGTTCTATGGCATAGCCCTACTAGTGAGTAGATCACTTGGGAGGCCGAGCGGGAGACGCGGAAGAAATTCTCTCATCTCTTTGATGGTACGCTTAGTATGAAATTTTAATTCGGGGACCGAATTTCTATAAGGTGGGAGATTGTAACGTTTTAGAAATCGTTATGAGAATTTTTCCGTTTTAAGGTTAAATTGTCGGTATTTTCCGTTTTGACCCGACTGTGTTCAAACGACCATATAGACTTGCCAGCATCTAGTTTAGCTAAAATAAAGCTAGTGCGCAAGCTTTAGGGGTATATGGGACGTTTTGGTTCAGATAGAATTTTTCCCAATTTTAATATTATTTTAATGCGGTTTTCGCATTTTGGGAAATTTCTGTTAAGAGAACTTCGCATCAATTAAGTTTGAGATAAAACAAAACCTTCTCACATATCTAGATATTTGTTGTTCAATTGGTTTTAAGTTTAAAAAATGCAAAGGAAATGAAAATGAGGTGGCATGTGCATGCATGTGTGCATATGTGTATATGAATGCATTTAATTGCATTTAATGTTGGTAATTGCTAGGAAATCCCTCACAAAACCCTCCCCTTCTTCTCTTGGCCGAGTTCCATCCTCCCCCTTCTGATCTTGAGTAATTCCTTCTCCTCTTTCATCAAATCTAGCCAATAAATTCTCCAAAATTCCAAAATATATCACAAAAATTCTAAAAGTCTTGGTTTAAGCATCTTGGATCACTTGGAACTAGGAAAGCTTGGAGCTTGTGAGCAAAGTTGATAGGTATAATCCCTATACTGATAATTAGGATTTTTTATGTTATTTAGCTCATTGATTGTAGCGTAGAACACTTTGTATATCGAATAGTGCGATATCGGGTTTTTAAAGTCTTTTTAGAGCTTTTATATCTGCTGTGACCTGGAAAAATTAGTGAGTGACCAAACAAAATTAGAGAGATGTACTAGTGAACCTGAGACACCACCTGAGACACGAGGACCACCCTACCGGTCGGGGCCGGCGACCCCTATGGCGAACTCCGGCGACGCCGGTTTTGTAGGATGGTGTTGGGGTTTGGGTTCTGTGGGTAGTTGTCTGCTGTTGGTTAGAGGTGTTTGGTACTGTTTACTATTTTAGTAATTGTAGTATGCAAAATATGGGATCGTTTACCTATAATCTAGTGTTTTGAGTCCGCGTGTTACGTGTTGCGACACGAATCCTGATCTTGTGCAGCTGCTGTACTTGTGTAGGATTTGTGGTATCGTTACGCACGTTAGCCACTAGACGTACACTCGCGAGTTAGGTTAGTGTTGGTGCGTTATTTAATACGTAGTTTTACGTTATATTGGTCGATTTCTGAGATGTTTGCACTATTTCTTGTGTTTGTGGAAATATAGCGTCGCAAGCGGGGACTTCAGACGCTGCGAACAAGGGGAAGCAGGTGGTCGGATTTTCATAGCTGGAGACCATTTGTGAGTAGATTTAACATCTACGGGAAAATCACCCGTATGGCGTTATGCGTCGGGGCGGATATGATATAATAGTTGCATGTATATGGATATTAGTTAATTATATATGAATGTCATTGCTTAGCATTATCTGTTGTACTTGACTCGTACCTTTAGATATAATACATTACTGACGGTTCATGTTGCACGAGCAACAAATTTTATGCTACACCCACATCGTATGTAATTGCCATGACACGTACAAACCACCTACATACGTGATACGATAGTGGGTAGGGATAGTTGAGGTAGTAGCCCTTATCCCATTGTGCATATGAGATATTGTTGACACCTACATACGTGATACGGTAGTGGATATGGATAGTTAAGATAGTGACTCTTATTCCAATTCACGTATACCTTACTATAGCTACTTGTACATCTTGCATACAAATTGACATGTACACCCACATAGTCTATTACAGCTACATGTATGTCATGCACTCATATTGACATGTACACCCGCATATTTTAGCTATAGTTGTATGTACACCAAGTGGTATCGTTTTGATATGTGATATTGAGTTGTTGATCATTGCGCTTATGAAATGCATCATACCCACTTGCTTACATGTAGATACTTATACCTTGCTACAATTACATGTACACCTTATATGATGCTGCATTTGTTTTCGGAGGATATTTAGGAACCGCATGATATGTTTTAAAGCTGGATTCATTTAAAAGAGCGGATTTCCCTTTATATGCTCATATTGATGTTTTATGTTGCATATATCAGTTTCATATGGATTTTACGCATTGAGATATGGATTTCATATGATTTATGGATTTGAGAACCATGGGGGTATTTCAAGAAAATTATGTATTGTTTGAAAACCCGGTTTCTCTTGATATGATATTTCAGTGCGTCCACCATGTGATTTCTCGGTTCTGAGATTTGGCTTGTGATACCCGATTCGAGGAGCGGGAGGCACCGTCTGCGGGTAAATGGTGGACCCGGTATGGTATCCCAGGGAGAGTGGTGATTTCGTGGTGTAGACGATAAGCCTGGCGGTGGGACCACTACTTACCGGTGATAGTATTTGGATTCGGCGGTTATCATGGGGATACCGAGCGGAGTGACGTATGACATATCATCAGGGCCAGTCATGGTGACAGTGCCTGAGTTATGAGGATTTACGTGTCGATATTAGACACGGGTTTCATGAAGTTTCGAGTGTCGGTGTTTGACACTCAGGTTTCCATGATTTTTACGTATCGTCGGTGGACATACGTGGTTGATATCCTTATATATATATATATACTTACAGGTATATGTTTTCATGATTTTTCGGGTGTCGATGATAGACACTCAGGTTCCATGAGACTTACAGGATGTGAGGGCCGATCTGTGGATGCGATGCCTGAGGATTTGGGATTTCATATGTCAGTGAGGGACACTGATGTTTTTCCATGCTGATGATTTTTCATGAGGTTTTATTGTATCATCCCACACGCTCAGGATTATTGTTGTTATGCATTGTTTCATGTAGTTATAGTACCCTGATGATGTACCTTTACATGATTGTTGCATATTCACTTATCATACTTATGTTATCGGTATACATATGATAGATAGATAGCTGTTCGTACATATCTACGATTACAGTATGATGTTATTTACTATTCACGAGTTGGCAACTCACCCCCGTTGTGCCACAGAGTTTTGCAGGACTTACGCTATGAGTAGTCGCGGCAGGGCGTCTTATCATCTCTACTTTTGCGGATACCGCTACGTTAGGCAGTGAGGCCTTTGCTTTTAGGTGGGTTTGCGGTTATCTGCCTGTACATTGTACATCTTTTTTTTGGATCTATTATTCTCCATCTACCACTGTTTGTATATGACTTAGAGACGACTTGTGAGGATTCGGTGTTGTATTATAATTGTGACTTTGGGTGCCGTGCTCATGGGAGCCGGTTATGTTGGAAAGTTTACTTCTTATTATAGTCGTTTCTTTGTTATTTCTTTGCTTCAGCGTCGTATACATGTTGTGGTGATTGTCTCCGCCGTTGGGCGTGATTTTGCTACTATTTGGGATGCTTTATATATTATCTGTGTTGTACCCGTTTTCGGGTCAAGTTTTTACAAAGAAGGTGCTGTCGAAATTTTCAAGAAAGAAAACCAGAGTTAGAGACTTTGCTTGTTATTTTCCAAATGATAAAACTATGTTTTTCTTCGTTGATCAAGATTTTGGTGGTTTAGATTTCTGCGTTTCGGCTTACTTGAGTTGCGTGCGCCTGTAGACGTTATGTAGTTTAAGTGCCGGTTACGGGCCAAATTTTGGGTCGTGACAAATATGAATAATGAATACAAGAGGAGCACGATCCAACATTTAACACCTACCAAAAGCAAGTCACCCAAAAACAGCTGTGTGCCAGCGATGCCGCAACTGATCCATGCGGTCAACCTGCAAGAACTGTGGCACAACGGGGGTGAGTTGCCAACTTGTGAATAGAAAAACATCACCAGGTAGAAATCGAAATAAACAACGATTCCTAGGTCAACTATATCATAAAGGTAATAATATGATATCTAGGGCGACTGTATCTGCATATGTGCCAACACATGGTAAGTGCCTATCTGCAAGTGGATAATCATCCAACAATATAATCAATGCATGTAAGCAAGTGGATCCCTTCCACGTGTCAACCACTGACATAACAACTCCTGCATGTAAATATCATAAAAGCATATGCAGGTAAATATGAGGATATGAAACAACGTGTGTCCCTCGCGACACAACAAAATCATGGAACCGGAGGGTCCACATCGACTCTCGAAAACATCATTAATCCCGTGTCTAGCATCAACACGTACATCCTTGCCTGCCAGGCGCCGTCACCATGACCGGCCCTGATGTCAGTACATCTCATGGAACCTGAGTGTCCGCATCGACACCCGAAATCCATGTAGCATGTCTGAACATGACTCCGGTCGGTATCCACGAGATATCTGCTGAGTCCAAATACTGTCACTGGTTAGTAGTGGTCCCTCTGTCAGGCTCATCGTCTACACCACGAAATCACCTCTTGCCCCGGGGTACCATACCGGGTCCACCATGTACCCGCAGACGGTGCCTCCCGCTCCTCGAATCGGGTTTCACATGCTAATCTCAGAACCGAGAAATCACATGGTGGACGTCCAGGGTTACTAGGAACTCTCGTAATGGTCTATAAGGCTTCAACCATGCCCGATTTAAAAATTAGACGTGCCGAACAGGCCTAACCAAGATCTTTAAACTAGAGATTTGCCGAAACAAAGCATGTTAAACACTTTAACTCTAAGAGTTTGGGATTACAACCTTTGTAGTCCAATCCTTCAATTCTAAAGCTCCGTGTTGAGGTCCCTTCGCTGCGATCATCGATTTTCCGGACTCTAGAGAGGCTCCACGAAGAGAAAGATGCATTCTTGCTTCCGATCTTCGATAACTAAGATGATCTACCTTGAAGTTTCTTTAACACAAGCTCTCACTCCCTAAATGAAGTAAACACCCTAATCTAAATAGCTAGGATAGATTAGCATGATGAAGTAGGATTTATGCTCTCATTTATTTTCTATTTCTCACACTAAATCATCACATAAAGAAAACCTAGAAAGCTTCTCAAAGCTCAAGGAAGAAGAAGAAGAAGGAAAATCCTTTTGTGATGAATAATGAAAAAGTAATAATGATTAATGATGCAACCATGGTTCAATACGAGAAGGCTACCCCACGTAGAGAGTTAGCTAGGGTTAAGCATGTGGTTTGGGTAAGGAAAATATCTCACAAAATATCCATCATAATATCTTTGCAAGAAACAAAAGGAAACCTACTAGAAGGTTCAAGAAAGAACTAACCCAAATCAAAACCTAACCTTATGTAATCTCCACTAAACATGTTGCATTAGTAATCATATCATGTTACAATATTGTATATCACATATACAATATTTATTGTAACAAAATAAAATAATACAATTAACATATATTGCATATATATCAATGTATTACCCGAGTGAGAAAAAGAATCTTTTATTAAGCTTATATTAGTTAATATAATTTAATATATCAAATATATTATTATACATTAGATTATCAAATCAACACTTGATCCGATAATCCGGCTATTTCACAAATAACCAACTAATATAATCTGAATCAGTTCATCGAATCAACACTTGATCTGATGACCCGGCTATATCACATATACCCGGCCGATATCTCATATCGTGAGAATCTAATACGGTATCACAAACACGTACTGTTCTCGATCCCGCACATATCATATATATGCTCCTACTGCGTTTTTCCTGAGCCATGAAACCTCTGTGTAGGACTCTAAAGAATCGTCAATACGCCGGCAGTAGGTGCCGATCATATCAAACACCCACAAGCTGCAAGCGGTCAGCTAAATGTAACAGCCACCCAGGTATTGAGCGTTCAGAAGATCAACAACCAAGCCTGTACATTCTCCTGCGAATCCAATCAGTACCACTCCCGTACAGTCCGGTCTCTTCGTCTGATATGTCGCATATCTCGCCTAAGGGTCGTAAACGTCTGACCCTAGTAGCTTGATAAGTTGTGTCGATATGAGGTCTATAACAGTTCGAGAAACTACTGATAACACTTACCAGTAAATCTCAGCAACCCTAGCCAGGGATTTCCAGTGATGGCCAATCGAAAACAGCACAACATCAACTCCTTATACCGGGAGAGACGAATCCCCTCCTATCGCTTATTGCCTCCATGTGATTCGGGACTGTACCCAAAGCCACCTTTTTGCACGCCCTCTTGGACGTGGTATGATGGAAATCAAAGCATGGTGGAAATCACACAAGACCCTATGACGATCTCGGGTCTACAGACTAACCTGTACCGGTGTCACCGGAGAACTGCCATCTGACGTGAGGTATAATACCATCTGGGAGTTCTCGGCGAGTCCGTCCAGTGTACCCAATCTCCACTGAGCACCCGTACACCATCCTTGATGTCAAACACCGATGGATATGGGATCATCAATCACCCATCATATGGGTCAAGATGTGTATACGCTAGTCTACTCTGGTGTTTCGATGCCCTGTCTCGATACACCTTCGACTAGGAACAGTAATAGGATGTACTCGTCGACTACCGTGGCCCCACTAGTATGATCTCATCATAGTCCCAGTAGTCGAGTACATATCCTAAGCGCTTTATCAACATGTAACATAGAGACAATCAAAGTACATGTTAAGATAAAGAGCAACCAGATAGCGTACTATCATGTCGAGCAAGAAAGTTCTCCCTATATATGTCCAAGCATCCACTACAATATACATCGTATGTATATTAATGGCCTCTAGGACATACATATAACTAACAATCTCCCACTTGCACTAGGGCCATCTGTTGTGGTATCACATACCCAACAATTAGCTGTGATTGAAGTATCCCATACTCAACCATCCCATAAAAGTCTCTACTGGGAAAAAAGGCCTTTCTGAGTGAATCCGTGCTATTGTCCTCTGTGTCTACTCTCCTAACCTCGATCTCCGTGGAGATCAACCATCTTCATGATCAGATGATACTGCCTAAGAATTATATCTGGATTTCTGATGGGACGGGGGTTCCTCGGCAAAAAGCCACAACTCCATTGTCACACAATGGTAGGAACGAAGTTCATCCTACGAACTTTTATCTATATCCAGAATGCCTCTTTGGTAGCATCCTTGGTAACGATGTATCTTGCCTTTAATCGTCTAGTAAGTCACGGTATCTAGCTTGGAACTTTTCGAACATACCGTCCCTCCACTGAGGGTAAAGAAAATGCATGCGACTGACATTCAGTCGTCCTTATCATCCTGGAACCTTTCCAGTGATTCTCCCCAGGATCGATTGATACCATCTCACTACAACTAGTGAGATTCCTAACATCCAATTAGATCTATCACATAGATCCATAACCCAGGATTTAGAAGGTATCACCTTGATCCTATATGGAGAATCATTGTGATAAGAGGGGATTGACCGAGCGTAGCATAGGAAAACTCCTTCCCTATAAAGAGTATGTTATCCACGTACTCCACGAGGATCACCACCATACTCTCTACTACCTTTTTGTATATGCAACGTTCATCTACCATTTTGATGAAGTCAAACTCTTTGACTACCACATCAAAACAGATGTTCTGTTAGTTATATGTATGCCCTAGAGGCCATTACTGTACATTGGATGTATATTGTAGTGGATGCTGGGACATATATAGGTAGGACTTTCTTGCTCGACATGATAGTACGCTATCTGGTTGCTCTTTATCTTAACATGTATACTTTCTGTCTCTCTGATTACATGTTGATAAAGCCCATAGGATGTATGCTCGACTTCCAGGGCTATGATGTAGATCATACTAATAGGGCTTGAGTAGTCCATGAGTACATCCTTGAAAAGTTCCTAGTCGAGGGAATATCGAGACGGGGCATCGATATTCCAGAGTAGACTAGCGCATATCTTCTCGACCCATGCGATGGGCGATGGATGATCCCATATCCATTGGTGTTTGACATCGAAGATGGTATGCGGGTGCTCAGTGGAGACTGGGTACACTGAACGGACTCGCCGAGAACTCCCAGATGGTATTATACCTCACGTCAGATGGCAGTTCTCTGGTGACACTGGTACAGCTTAGTCTGTAGACCCGAGATCGTCATAGAGTCTTGTGTGTCTCCCACTGTGCTTTGATTTCCACCCTACCACGGCTCTACTGAGTTGTGCAAACAGGTGGTTTTTGGGTACAGTCCTGATTCACATGGAGGCAATGAGCGATAGGAGGGGATTCGTCTCTCCCGGTATTGGGGGTTGATGTTGTGCTATGCTCGACTGGCCATAACAGGAAATCCCTGGCCAGGGTTGCAGTGATATACTGGTAAGTGTTATCAGTAGTTTCACGAATGTTATGGACCTCAAGTCGGCATGACTTATCGAGCTATTGGGGTCTGACGTTTACCACCCCTAGGCGAGATATGCGACATATCAGACGAACAGACCGGACTATACGGTAAGTGTTACTGGTCGGATTCGCAGGAGTGTGAGCGGGCTTGCTCGTCGATCTTCTGATCACTCAATACCCGGGTGGCCGTTACGTTTAGCAGACCGCTTGCGGCTTGCGGATGTTTGATATGATCATCATTTGCTGCCGGCGTATTGACGAGTCTTTAGAGTCCTACACAGAGGTTTCCTAGCTCAAGCGAAACGAAATAGGAGCGCATATGAGATATGTGCGGGACCGAGAATAATGCGTGTATATGATACCGTATTCTATTCTCGCGATCAATGTATCGAATGGTTATATGCGATATAACCTAGTTATCGAATCAAGGATTGATTCGATAAGCCGACACATTGGATACTAGCCAGTTATATGCGATATGACCGGATCGTTAAATCAAGTGTTGATTTAATGATTTAATACATAATTATATATTTGATATATTGCTTTGCATTAACTAGTATCGGTTCACTTTAAATGGATTTTCTCGCGCGGATGTGCACATTGTATATTCGATATAGTTTTGTGCACATGATTGTATCATGTTTGATGATACATTCTAGCTTGGTTTTGTGTAAAGTGTTAAACCATGGTTAATTAGTGATTAGGGTTTCTTTTTCATTTACTTAATCATTTATTTATTCTTTTTATTTATTATGGAAAAAGAAAAGATAAAGAGATAAGAATGGTTGCTAGTTTTGTTTTTATTTGAAAGCTTCTTGAAGCTTTGAACTTAGTCCACCATTCTTGTCTTTTATCTAACCCTAACCACTATCTAACCTAAGTTAAGTCTCTACACTAAACCATGGTCAAAGATATGATAAGTATTGGATTTTCTTTTCTTTTTTATAATTAAGTTATCATATCTTCTTCTTCTTCTTCATCTTCTTCAACATTGAAGAAAGCTTGCTACTTCAATGGCAAGTCATGAAGTCTAGTGAGAAATCCAAAACTAAAGTCTACCCACTTCCTATTTCTTCATCTTCTACCTCTTGCCAAGTAGTAGAGTGTGTTTCCCTCACAAATTTTCAAGGTTTGGTGAAGGTGGAGCTTGATTTAGCGATGCCTCGACGTAGATCATCTTCGGCATGGACATCGACGACCTAGCTCGCTTAATCTTCGACGAAGCCGACGTTGGAGTCCGGATTCTTTTTAGACAGCGGAGGGGACTTCGTTGCGGAGCCGTGGAGGTGGTGGACCGGATCTACAAAGGTTGTATGTCCGTTCCCTTAGTTAAAATGTTAACCAGTTTACATGTTTCGCCTAAATATCTAGTAAACGATCCGTAGTCGGCTTTGTAGGCACCCGTAAAATTTTATTTATGCATGTTTGATCACTTGTGAGACTTCACTAGAGTGCCTAGGAACCCTACAGTGGTATCAAAGCCTAGCTAGAGCCTTAGGCGAAGC
Source organism: Agapanthus africanus (assembly GCA_030015575.1). Taxonomy (NCBI): domain Eukaryota; kingdom Viridiplantae; phylum Streptophyta; class Magnoliopsida; order Asparagales; family Amaryllidaceae; genus Agapanthus; species Agapanthus africanus. The sequence goes on from CM057342.1 coordinate 521,064,427, forward strand.
GTAGACGGAGTTTGAAGTCCGATCGAACCGAAATCCGATTTCCAAATTGCTCTCTGTACTTTTTTGTAAAATGTGGTTTTTTGCAAATTAAAAATATGCAGAAAAATCAGCAGATAAATCTAAGAATTACGATGCAAAAATTACCTAATGATCTTTCTAAAGTGCGGCGGAACCGCGGCATTAGCGTGCTAATGCGGCCCTTCCGCCGCCGTTTTGTCTTATTAGGCACTCAATTTTGCACAGTAACTCCTATTTTTCAGTTATGGTTTTCCTGGGAATTTTTAATCTGAAATCAAGAGTTGAGTATTTTGGGTTGTATTGGGAGTTCATACATTCGATCGGATTGTCAAACTTTGTCTATGTGTCGTTCCGGATAATTTTTTGAATATGTTAAAAAGTTCGACCGGATATAAATACCCAATTTTTCCCCTGTCGGGAAATTTCCAAGTGTTGGATATTTCTGTAGTTTAATCACGTTCTAAGTAGTGCAAGTAACACGATGGTCCCTCTAGAAGACAACAAACCTTAACTCGATTATGTGACCGTCTTGAACTACCCTTTGAACCTTCGGGTTTGGGGCAGTACGGCGTGCCACATGTGAGGCGTTGGCTTGATCCTTCTACGGCTGGACCGTTGGTACTGAGGCACGAACTGAATGTTTTTAGACTTGTTTCATGTGTTGATCTGTATCGGGAAAACTTGGGTGTTCGATTGTTCGATCGAAAAGTTTAGCATTTTCTATTTATCCGGAATGTGATACAATAATTGGAATTCACAAATAGTTATGAGATAACGGAATGAATATTATAAACATAGCAGTTTAGTCTCACTTGATCGGTTGCCACGGAATTTTGATGTGATCAAAAGTCCGTTGCAATCACGTTGTGAACGCGGATACTCACCGGTAAACTTAATAGACAGCCTCACTCCATAGCCCCGACCAAGTGACTGTAGGAGAACCCCGTCGCCGAAAGCATCCGTTCGGGTGCTCGCGGTAGCGGTGTTCCGCCTTGGTGCATTTTGTCGACGGCGTCGGGGGTGCGGCCGTCTACTGAAGTTTGCGACGAGCATTCGATCAGAATGTCGGGAATCCTGTTGATTTGCCCGACTTGATATTGAAAAGAGTTTTCGATAATGAGACTAAAATGCGGGGTTTATAATTGTTAGGCATGTGATGTCTAAAGAATTCATTTGGTCAGGCATGCGATGTCTGAGGTGGTTGCGGATTCCAACTGTTGTAGTTTTACACTTTCTTTTCTGTGACCGTAAGTGTAATATGTGATATCGCCGGTTTCGTTGCTATATGTCAACGACAATTGGGATGGACATATTTACTTACGTTGATGACATGTGATGTTATGTGTTGCTGGATATGTTATATTGGATCGTCGTGTTTGAATAGCCGGGGGGGTTTTTATGTGAGATGAGTGTTTTTCATTTTCATTCATGTAAAAACTTGTATGTAATATTCTTTTATTGGGACACTTCCAGGTTGCGGAAGTAGTCACCGTTTGTATATTATTTACTTTTCTGCACTAGGATAGACCCAAGGAGGGGAGCACAAGTAACCGGGTTTTGGGGTCCAATGGGAGACCAACTCGAGGAGTCGAGTCCGGGTCTCCTAACCCTAGAATTGGCAGGGTTGCTTGCCGCTCTCGTAGGGGTCTAGGGGTGTGGGATTGGCTATTCATCACGACCGTGGAATCCGTGTTTTATACTGGCTCGTATTGAAAACACGGACGTCCTAGTATATCCAATATTTCATATGTTTCTTCTGCTGTGTTTTATCTGTGATCATGCGATGTTCTGTGTTCTGTGACAGGTATTATATATAGTATATATGATATATTATATAGACGTTGCTTATGTTTTACACCCGCGCTAGCCCTGCCTCGCTCTGGCGTTAGTTACCTAACCTAACGGTGCAGACGGGACATCGAGGCGAATGCAGATGGCATAAGCATACGTTATATTTATCTGTGATGGTAAGGTGGACTTAAATGATGGGATATTCATTAATGAGATTAATGAAAGAAAATAAACCTAATTGATGTTGTGGAATCGAATTTCAAAATAAAAACAGGTAGCTACAGTTCTTGCTTTGCATCGCGGTGTTCATTATAGAATATCCAGCACCTTATTCGATGAGGAAAGGACCGAGATCCCTTCACCGGGAGTGACTCCTTTAGCAATAACTGGCAGATGCTACAACCCACGGTTTGTCTTTGATCGCTTCTATAGTTTCCGCTTTGCACAGTGATATATATGATATATCCCGCACCTCATTCGACGAGGAAAGGGCCGACGATCCTTTCACCGGGAGTGACCCCTTTAGCAAAACTAGAAAAGCCTCGAAAACATTCCATTTAAAAACCATTTGATTTCGCAACGAGATCAAGTTCAAAGCGTTAAAGGTTTTCACAAAAACCAGCCGCAACCCTCCGTCATTTTAGGAAGTAGAGTACTTAGTATTCGTGCTGTGTTTGTTGACCATAGTCAAGGCACAGTGTACGGTAGCTAAGTGATGTCTTCCTACACCGCATATGATGCGATTAGTTAGGACAGTCGCGTGACTTTGTTGACCTTAGTTAAGGGTCATGTGGGTGGGTCTAATTAATCACGAAATGACGGGTAGAACTTGACTAGTACTTATGATTTGTTGACCATAGTTAAGGTCATAGGCGCTAGGGGTAGAAACCATTATCGGGAGTTTCAAGTGTTGAAATTTGCAATGAGATTGCATACCTTCTATGTGATAGTTGGATCCCGATACCCACTGTGAGTAAGTGTTACTCCTGGGAGAGTTTTATACATTACAATTAGCCGATCAAGTAGGTGTCTAGAAAGGTGTCAACGGGGTTACGCCTCTGGGAAAACGAGGTTTACATTAATTAGGTTCGTGCGAAAGCACGGGGGACCTCCCTCAAAGTACCGACACTGGCCTGGCTGAAAGATTGGCGAACTTGTAGTGTGTAATTAATCCCGGCTAGTCTTTCCTTTTAGGGTTTGAAGGAAGATTTGTTAAAAACAGTGGGAGCCATCCTGATTAGATAAAATATATAACCAATCTGATCTTGCAAGAGCGCACGCAGAGTGTTTTCTTCTCTCTCTCTCCTGGTAGCGACCATATCACGCCTTAATCAAGATAATAATATAGATGTATTGACCGAACCCACTTGTTATACTGAGCTGGGGAACGTTGGTCCCGCTCCAACTTATAATTGTTATAAGACAGAGCAGGAAATAGGGGAATACCAGAATTCCCATGCCGCCCAAACGAAGAAAGTGCATATGATGCACTCCTTCGGCTGTGTTCATTACATAGAACTGTTTCTCAGTATCCTCCGAATCCTGGGTATATGATACCGGATCAGGATCCCAGATATGTAATATGTTACATAGGGCTACAAAAAGGTACAAAACTGAGAACGGGTGATAAGTTTCATGAGACAGAAAACGGGGCAAGTGTTGCAGCCAAGTCTGTTGGTCACTGTCACCCTGTATTACGAATACATTGATTCTGAACAAATGCTATTAGATACCGAACCTGATATACAAAATCATATCAGTCTCTTTATTGGTAAAGAAAGGATATAATTTTGTATTGATGGATAATGTTTTGAACATTTCCTATATCAAAAGTTGATCGGTTCAGGCACGTTATCTAAAAGCATTGAAGTTCTAAATCAAACTACAGTTCCTAGTATACAGAACACACACAAGAAGAAGAGTTCAGAAATGAACGAATCCTTCTTGAGGCATTGTAGACTAGGTCACATCAATGCGACCCGACTGGCTGAAGTTACATTTTAGATGCATATTTAAATCAGTTTGAATATACATCTTGTGAAACTTGCCAGTCATTTCACAAAGATTAGATGACCATAGCTCTGTTTATTAGAAACAAAGAAAGAGTTAGTAAACTCTTGGGACTGATACATGATGATGTATGTAAAGTCTCCTGTCTACACATGCCAGGACTGGTTCTTCATACTTCATTGTATTCTCTGATAATCTCTCAAGATTCAGTCATATGTTCCTGTTGAAACATAAGTCCGAACCTTTTGAGGTATTCACAGAATATAAGTTAGAAGTAGAGAACCAATAACCGGGTATAAGTATTATGTCCTTTGATGAGATCAAGGAGGAGAATACCTGTGCATGGAATTCCTGGATTATTCTAAAGGAGAATGAGATTCTCTCTCAGCATTACTCCTCCGTATACACCATAGCACGATGGTATATCGGGGCGGGGCTATCACACCCTATATGATAAGGTGTGCTCTATGATGAGTACTACTGAGTTACCTTTTTCCTTTTGGGAGTTATGCACTTGAGAAGCTGCATACCTATTGAATTAGGTTCGAATCAAATCAGTGCCTACCATTCCATATGAGATATGGTATGGGAAGAGCCTATCTCTTAAGTAAGTTAAGATTTAGGATTGTCCGGCATATGTCAAAAGCAAAATCCGGACAAGATCGAGGCAAGATCAGTTCTGTAGAACTGGAAAGGTTCCAGCTGTACAAAACTGCTAATGATTTGACAGAACCAAAGGATTCAATAGTTTCCGACGAACCTCAGCCTCTCCGCCGATCTAGTAGGGTTCCTCATCCGCCTGAGAGATACCTCGGTTTCTCGATGACAGTGGGAGCTAGGATTGCATCATGAGATGATGACCCAACTAGTTTCGAGCAGGCCATCGAGAGTAGGGACTCTGTAAGAATGGCTGGATGCTTAGCGATCTGAGATGGAATCCATGTACACCAGTAAAGTATGGACTTTAGCTGCTATATCTGAAGGGTTAAATCCCCATCAGGAGCAAGTATATCTTGAGAAGATTACTTGGTTTAGATGGAAAAGTTGAGACTTTCAAAGCTAGACTTGTTAAAGGTTTTTCGTCATCGACCAGGAGTGGATAATGATGAAACCTTTTTCCAGTAGCTATGCTTAAGTCTATCCAGATCCTACTTACCACGGCTACATACCATGACTACGATATCTGGCGGTTGGGTGCCATGACTGCTTTTCTAAATACTGATTTAGAAGAGAACGTCTTTAAGAACACAGCCAGAGGTCTTCGTAAACAGTGGGAGCAGCGGAAACGTGTGCAAGTTGCTTTACATAATGAAGCAGGCATCGCGGAGTTGGAACGTCTGTTTTGATGTGATAGTCAAAGTGTTTGACTTCATCAAAATGGTAGACGAACCTTGTATATACAAAAGGGTGGTAGAGAGTAAGGTGGTCATCTTCGTATTGTACGTAGACAACATACTCTTGATAGGAAAAGAGTTTCCTATACTACGATCGGTCAATCTCCTATTATCACTAGGATTCCCCAAATAGGATCAAAGTGATACCTCCTAAATCCTGAGTTTTCATCTATGAGATAGATGTAATTGGATGTTAGGATTCTCACTAGATGTAATGAGATGGTATCAATCGATCCGGAGGAGAATCACTGGAAGTGTTCCAGGGTGATAAAGACGACTGAATGTCAGTCACGGGCATTGTCTTTACCCTCAATAGAGGGACGGTATGTTGGAAGATTTCCAAGCTAGATACCGTGACAAACTAGACGATTAAGGCTGGTAACATCGCTATTAAAGATACTACCAAAGAGGACGTTTGGGTGTATATTGGTTCATAAGATGAACTAGGTTCCTGCCATTGTATGACAATGGAAGTATGGCTTTGGCCCTGGAACCCTGGTCCCATCAGTGACCCAGACATAATCTAAGGCAGTATCACCTGATCATGGATATAGTTGATCTCCAGGGTGATCGAGGTTAGAAGAGTAGACTCAGAGGACAACACGGCGGATCCACTCACGAAGGTCCTTTTCCCAAAGAGAGACTTTTAGGGGATGGTTGAGTATGTGATACTGCAACCACTGCTACAGATGGCCCTAGTGCAAGTGGGAGATTGTTAGTTATATGTATGCCCTAGAGGCCATTACTGTACATTGGATGTATATTGTAGTGGATGCTGGGACATATATAGGTAGGACTTTCTTGCTCGACATGATAGTACGCTATCTGGTTGCTCTTTATCTTAACATGTATACTTTCTGTCTCTCTGATTACATGTTGATAAAGCCCATAGGATGTGTGCTCGACTTCCAGGGCTATGATGTAGATCATACTAATGGGGCCTGAGTAGTCCATGAGTACATCCTTGAAAAGTTCCTAGTCGAGGGAATATCGAGACGGGGCATCGATATTCCAGAGTAGACTAGCGCATATCTTCTCGACCCATGCGATGGGCGATGGATGATCCCATATCCATTGGTGTTTGACATCGAAGATGGTATGCGGGTGCTCAGTGGAGACAGGGTACACTGAACGGACTCGCCGAGAACTCCCAGATGGTATTATACCTCACGTCAGATGGCAGTTCTCTGGTGACACTGGTACAGCTTAGTCTGTAGACCCGAGATCGTCATAGAGTCTTGTGTGTCTCCCACTGTGCTTTGATTTCCACCCTACCACGGCTCTACTGAGTTGTGCAAACAGGTGGTTTTTGGGTACAGTCTCGATTCACATGGAGGCAATGAGCGATAGGAGGGGATTCGTCTCTCCCGGTATTGGGGGTTGATGTTGTGCTATGCTCGACTGGCCATAACAGGAAATCCCTGGCCAGGGTTGCAGTGATATACTGGTAAGTGTTATCAGTAGTTTCACGAATGTTATGGACCTCAAGTCGGCATGACTTATCGAGCTATTGGGGTCTGACGTTTACCACCCCTAGGCGAGATATGCGACATATCAGACGAACAGACCGGACTATACGGTAAGTGTTACTGGTCGGATTCGCAGGAGTGTGAGCGGGCTTGCTCGTCGATCTTCTGATCACTCAATACCCGGGTGGCCGTTACGTTTAGCAGACCGCTTGCGGCTTGCGGATGTTTGATATGATCATCATCTGCTGCCGGCGTATTGACGAGTCTTTAGAGTCCTACACAGAGGTTTCCTAGCTCAAGCGAAACGAAATAGGAGCGCATATGAGATATGTGCGGGACCGAGAATAATGCGTGTATATGATACCGTATTCTATTCTCGCGATCAATGTATCGAATGGTTATATGCGATATAACCTAGTTATCGAATCAAGGATTGATTCGATAAGCCGACACATTGGATACTAGCCAGTTATATGCGATATGACCGGATCGTTAAATCAAGTGTTGATTTAATGATTTAATACATAATTATATATTTGATATATTGCTTTGCATTAACTAGTATCGGTTCACTTTAAATGGATTTTCTCGCGCGGATGTGCACATTGTATATTCGATATAGTTTTGTGCACATGATTGTATCATGTTTGATGATACATTCTAGCTTGGTTTTGTGTAAAGTGTTAAACCATGGTTAATTAGTGATTAGGGTTTCTTTTTCATTTACTTAATCATTTATTTATTCCTTTTATTTATTATGGAAAAAGAAAAGATAAAGAGATAAGAATGGTTGCTAGTTTTGTTTTTATTTGAAAGCTTCTTGAAGCTTTGAACTTAGTCCACCATTCTTGTCTTTTATCTAACCCTAACCACTATCTAACCTAAGTTAAGTCTCTACACTAAACCATGGTCAAAGATATGATAAGTATTGGATTTTCTTTTCTTTTTTATAATTAAGTTATCATATCTTCTTCTTCTTCTTCATCTTCTTCAACATTGAAGAAAGCTTGCTACTTCAATGGCAAGTCATGAAGTCTAGTGAGAAATCCAAAACTAAAGTCTACCCACTTCCTATTTCTTCATCCTCTACCTCTTGCCAAGTAGTAGAGTGTGTTTCCCTCACAAATTTTCAAGGTTTGGTGAAGGTGGAGCTTGATTTAGCGATGCCTCGATGTAGATCATCTTCGGCATGGACATCGACGACCTAGCTCGCTTATTGTTCGACGAAGCCGACGTTGGAGTCCGGATTCTTTTTGGACAGCGGAGGGGACTTCGTTGTGGAGCCGTGGAGGTGGTGCACCGGATCTACAAAGGTTGTATGTCCGTTCCCTTAGTTAAAATGTTAACCAGTTTACAAGTTTCGCCTAAATATCTAGTAAACGATCCGTAGTCGGGTTTGTAGGCACCCATAAAATTTTATTTATGCATGTTTGATCACTTGTGAGACTTCACTAGAGTGCCTAGGAACCCTACATGTTCCAACTCCGCGATACCTGATTTATCACATAAAACAACTTGCTCACGTTTCCGCTGATCCCACTGTCTATGAAGCCCTCTAGCTGTGTACTTATAGACGCTCTCTTCCAAATCAATATTTAGAAAAGCAGTCATGACACCCAACCGCCAAATATCGTAGTCATGGTATGTAGCCATAGCAAGTAGGATCTGGATGGACTTAAGCATAGCTTTTAAAGTCTCAACTTTTCTATGTACACAAAGTAATCTTCTAAAGATATACTTGCTACTGATGGGGATTTAACCCTTCAGATAAAGCAACCAAAGTCCATACTTTGTTGGTGTATAAGGATTCCATCTCAGATCGCTAATCATCCAGCCATTCTTACAGAGTCCCACTGCTGATGGCCAGCTCGAAACTAGTTAGGTCATCATCTCATGATGCAATCCTCGCTCCCACTATCATAGAGAAAACTGAAGTATCTGTCAGGTGGGTGAGGAATCCTACTAGATTGGCGGTGTGGCTGAGGTTCGTTGGAAATTGTTGAATCCTTTGGTTCTACCAAATTATCAGCTGCAGTTTGTATAGCTGGAACTCTTTCCAGTTCTACCTCATGACCAATAATTTCTTCATAAGAAATTCCCTTTCACAAAGGTGCCATGCTGAGAAACAAAACATCTTTTGTTTATCGGTTTGGTAGAAGATATTCCCTTGTGAATGCTTGGGATATCCAACAAACTTCCACAGAATTGACTTTGCCTCGAGCTTATCTGGATTTTGCTTTTAGACATAGGCCGGACAACCCCAAATCTGAACTTACTTAATGTAGGGTTCCTAGGCACACTAGAGAGGTCTCACAAGGCATCGAACATGCTAAATTAAAATTTTACGGTGCCTACAAACCCTAAACTACGGATCGTCGGCTAGATGTCTAGGCGAAAAACTAACTAGTTAACACTTAACTAAAAGTTTAACAGAAATACAACCTTTGTAGATCCGGTCCTCCACCTCCACGGCTCCGCAACGAGGTCGTCTCCGCTGTCCAAATCAAATCCGGGCTCTAGAGTCGGCTTCGTCGGAGATAAAGGGAGCTGGGTCGTCGATGTCCATGCCGAAGATGATCTACGTCGAGGCATCGCTAGATCAAGCTCACAACTTCGCCAAGTCAAGAAACTTGTGAAGTAAACACACTCTACTACTTGGCAAGAGGTAGAGGATGAAGAAATAGGAAGTGGGTAGACTTTAGTTTTGGATTTCTCACTCTTTTCCAACAATCACCATTGATGGAGCTTGGTTTTCTTCACTTGAAGAATGAAGAAGAAGAAGGAAATAGTTATGATAAGTTAATTAGAAAAAGAAAAGAATAATCAAAACTTATCATGACTAAACCATGGTAAAGTGTAGAGATTGAACTAGGGTTAAATCAAATGGTTAGGTTAAGCATGAGATAAGAATGGTGGACAAAGTCAAAGGTTCATGAATCTTCAACTAAAGAACAAAATTAGCCACCATTCTTTTCTCTTTTCTTTTATTCATTTATCAAAAATAAAAGGATAATTAAATAAGATAAATGAATAACAAATAATAATCCTTAACCATTTCATTAACCAAGGTTTAATACTTTACACTTAACCAAAAAGCATGTATCATCAAACATGATACAAGCAAGTGCACAAAATCATATCACATATATAATGCGCACATTCGAGTGAGAAAATCCATCTTAAGTGAACCGATACTAGTTAACGCAAAGTAATATATCAAATATATAATTATGCATTAAATCATTAAATCAACTCTTGATTTAACGATCCGGTCATGACGCACATAACCGACTGGTACCATCAGTAACATCTTATCGAATCAACACTTGATCCGATAACTCGGCTATATCGCATATAACCGATCAATGTCACATCGCGAGAATCAAATACAGTATCACATACTCGTATTATTCTCGGTCCCGTACATATCTCATATGCGCTCCTATTTCGTTTCGCTTGAGCCAGGAAACCTCTGTGTAGGACTCTAAAGACTCGTCAATACGCCGGCAGTAGATGATGATCATATCAAGCATCCACAAGCCGCAAGCGGTCTGCTAAACGTAACGGCCACCCGGGTATTGAGCGATCTGAAGATCGACGAGCAAGCCCGCTCACACTCCAGTGAATCCGACCAGTAACACTACCGTACAGTCCGGTCTGATCGTCTGATATGTCGCATATCTCGCCTAGGGGTGGTAGACGTCAGACCCCAATAGCTCAATAAGTCGTGTCGATATGAGGTCTATAACTGTTCGAGAAACTACTGGTAACACTTACCAGTAAATCTCAGCAACCCTGGCCAGGGATTTCCTGTTATAGCCAATCGAACACAGCGCAACATCAACTCCCTATACCGGGAGAGACGAATCCCCTCCTATCGCTCATTGCCTCCATGTGACTCGGGACTGTACCCAAAAACCACCGTTTTGCACGCCCTCTTGGACGTGGTAAGATGGAAATCAAAGCACAGTGGGAACCATACAAGACTCTATGACGATCTCGGGTCAACAGACTACTCTGTACCAGTGTCACCAGAGAACTGCCATCTGACGTGAGGTATAATACCATCTGGGAGTTCTCGGCGAGTCCGTCCAGTGTACCCAGTCTCTACTGAGCACCCGTATATCATCTCTGATGTCAAACACCGATGGATATGGGATCATCCATCGCCCATCTGTATGGGTCGAGAAGGTATACGCTAGTCTACTCTGGTATATCGATGCCCCGTCTCGATACACCCACGACTAGGGACTTTGAAGGATGTACTTATGGACTACCATGTCCCCACTAGTATGATCCGCATCATAGTCCAGGAAAGTCAAGTACACATCCTAAGGGCTTTACCAACATGTAACAGAGAGACAATCATTATACACGTTAAGGTAAAGAGCAACCAGATAGCATACTATCATGTCGAGCAAGAAAGTCCTCCCTATATATGTCCCAGCATCCACTACAATATACATCCTATGTACAGTAATGGCCTCTAGGGCATACATATAACTAACAATCTCCCACTTGCACTAGGGCCATCTGTAGCAGTGGTTGTAGTATCTCATACTCAACCATCCCATAAAAGTCTCTCTCTGGGAACAGGCCTTTGTGAGTGGATCCGCTGTGTTGTCCTCTAAGTCTACTCTCCTAACCTCGATCTCCCTGGAGATCAACCATCTCCATGATCAGGTGATACTGCCTTAGAATATGTCTGGATCACTGATGGGACATGCGTTCCTAGGCATAAGCCACAACTCCATTGTCACACAATGGGAGGAACATAGTTCATCTCATGAACCAATATACATCCAAACAGCCTCTTTGGTAGCATCTTAAGTAGCGATGTATGCTGCCTTTATCGTCTAGTATGTCACGGTATCTAGCTTGGAACTCTTCCAACATACCGTCCCTCCACTGAGGGTAAAGACAATGCCTGTGACTGACATTCAGTCGTTTTTGTCACCCTGGAACCCTTCCAGTGATTCTCCCTAGGATCGGTTGATACCGTCTCACTACAACTAGTGAGAGTCCTAACATCCAATTAGATCTATCTCATAGATCCAAAAACCCAGGATTTAGGAGGTATCACTTTGATCCTTTATGGAGAATCATTGTGATAAGCGGAGATTGACCGAGCGTAGCATAGGAAACTCCTTTCTTATCAAGAGTATGTCATCCACGTATTCTACGAGGATCGCCACCATACTCCCTACTACCTTTTTGTTTATACAAGGTTCATCTACCATTTTGATGATGTCAAACTCTTTGACTAATCCATCAAAACAGATGTTCCAACTCCGCGATGCCTGCTTTATCCTATAAAGCATCTTGTACACGTTTCCGCTGCTCCCACTGTTTACGAAGCCCTCTGGCTGTGTACTTATAGACACTCTCTTCTAAATCATCATTTAGAAAAGCAGTCAAGACACCCAACCACCAGATATCGTAGTCATGGTATGTAGCCGTGACAAGTAGGATCTGGATGGACTTAAGCATAGGTACGGGAAAAGGTTTCATCATTATCCACGCCTGGTCGATGAGGAAAACCTTTAACAATTCTAGCTTTGAACGTCTCAACTTTTCCATGTACACCAAGTAATCTTCTCAAGATATACTTGCTCCTGATGGGGATTTAACCCTTCAGATATAGCAACCAAAGTCCATACTTTGTTGGTGTATAAGGATTCCATCTCAGATCACTAAGCATCCAGCCATTCTTACAGAGTCTTACTCTTGATGGCCAGCTCGAAACTAGTTGGGTCATCATCTCATGATGCATTCCTCGCTCCCACTGTCATAGAGAAACCGAAGTATCTCTCAGGTGGGTGAGGAACCCTACTAGATCGGCGGAGAGGCTGAGGTTCGTTGGTATCTACTGAATCCTTTGGTTCTATCAAATCATCAGCTGTAGTTTGTATAGCTGGAACCTTTCCAGTTCTACATTACAGACCTTGCCTCGAGCTTGTCCGGATTTTGCTTTTAGACATAGGCCAGACAACCCCAAATCTTAAGGAACTTAAGATATGGGCTCTTCCTTTTCCATATCACATATGAAGGGGTAGGCAACTGATTTGATTCCAACCCTATTCAATAGGTATGCAACTTCATAAGTGCATAACTCCCAAAAAGGAAATAGGTATCTCAGTAGTACTCATCATAGAGCACACCATATCAAATAGGGTGTATCTGCTCCGCCCCGATATACCATCGTGCTATGGTGTATACGGAGGAGTAATGCTGAGAGAGAATCTCATTCTCCTTTAGAATAGTCCAGGAATTCCGTGCTCAAGTATTCTCCTCCTTGATCTCATCATAGGACATAATACTTATACCCGTATTTCGGTTCTCTACTTCTTACTTATATTCTATGAATATCTCAAAAGGTTCGGACTTGTGTTTCAACAGGAACATATGTCTGAATCTTGAGAGATTATCAGAGAATGTAATGAAGTACAAAGAACCTGTCCTGGCATATGTAGACAGGGGACCTTACATACATCAACATGTATCATCCTAAGAGTTTACTAACTCTTTCTCTGTTTCCAATAAACAGAGCTGTGGTCATCTTATCTTTGTGACATGACTGGCGAGTTTCACAAGATGTAAATTCAAACTAATTTAAATATGCATCTATATGTAACTCTAGCTAGTCGGGTCACATTGATCTGACCTAGTCTATAATGCCTCAAGAAGGATCCGTTCATTTCTGAACTATTCCTCTTGTGTGTGTTCTGTATACTAAGAACTGTAGTTTGATTTAAAACATTAATGCTTTTAGATAACGTGCCTGAACCGATCAACTTTTGATATAGGAAATGTTCTAAACATTATCCAACAATACAAAATTTTACCGTTTCTTTACTAATAAAGAGACAGATATGATTTTGTATATCAGGTTCGGTATCTAATAACATTTTTTCAGAATCAATGTATCGGTAATACAGGGTGACAGTGACCAACAGACTTGGCTGCAACATTTGCCCCGTTTTCTTCCTCATGAAACTTATCACCCGTTCTCAGTTCTCTAGCTATCTGTAGCCCTATGTAACAGATTACATATCTGGGATCCTGATCCGGTATCATATACCCAGGACGTAAAGGATACTGAGAAACAGTTCTCTGTAATGAACACACCCGAAGATGATGCATCAGCATGCACTCTCTTCGTTTGGGCGGCATGGGAATTCTGGTAATCCCCAATTTCCTGCTCTGTCTTATAACAATTATAAGTTGGAGCGGGACCAACGTTCCCCAGCTCAGTATAACAAGCGGGTTCGGTCAATAATCCGTATTATTATCTTGATTAAGGCGTGATATGGTCGCTACCAGGAGAGAGAGAAGAAAACACTCAGCGTGCGCTCTGTCAAGAATAGATTGGTTTTTTTTTTATCTAATCAGGATGGCTCCCACTGCTTTTTATCAAATCTTCCTTCAAACCCTAAAAGGAAAGACTAGCCGGGATTAATTACACACTACAAGTTCGCCAATCTTTCAGCCAGGCCAGTGTCGGTACTTTGAGGGAGGTCCCCCGTGCTTTCGCACGAACCTAATTAATGTAAACCTCGTTTTCCCAGAGGCGTAACCCCGTTGACACTTTTCTAGACACCTACTTGATCGGCTAATTGTTATGTATAAAACTCTCCCAGGAGTAACACTTACTCGCAGCGGGTATCGGGATCCAACTATCTCATAGAAGGTATGCAATCTCATTGCAAATTTCAACACTTGAAATTCCCGATAATATTTTGCCCCTAACCTCCTATGACCTTGACAAAGGCCAACAAACCATAGGATGCTAGTCAAGTTCAACCCGTCATTTCCTGATTGAATTAAACCCACCCGCACGGACCTTGACAAAGGCCAACAAGGTCGCACAACTACCCTAACTCAATCTGCATCATATGCATAAGCAGATAAGCACCAGTTAGCTACCGCACACTGCGCCTTGACAAAGGCCAACAAACGCAGCACGAATACTAACTACTACTTATCTGAAATGACGGAGGGCTACGACAGGTTTTTCTGAAAACCTATTGCGTAATGAACTTGATATCGTTGTAGGATCGAATGAATTTTGAAATGGAGTGTTTTTGAGGCTTTTCTAGTTTTGCTAAAGGAGTCACTCCCGGTGAAGGGATCGTCGGTCCTTTCCTCGTCGAATGAGGTGCGGGATATATCATATATATCACCGTGCAAAGCAAAAACACTTAAAAGCTATCAAAAACCAAACCGAATGTGTAGCATCTGCCAGTTATTGCTAAAGGAGTCACTCCCGGTGAAGGGATCTCGGTCCTTTCCTCATCGAATAAGGTGCAGGATATATCTCATATACCGCTGTGCAAAGCAAAAACTGTAGCTACCTGTTTTATTTTGAAATTCGATTCTACAACATCTTAGGTTTCTTTTATTTCATTAATCACATTAATGAAGTCCCATCATTTAATGTACCTAAACATCACAGATAAATACGACGTACACTTATGCCATCCGCATTCGCCTCGATGTCCCCTCGTGCACCGTTAGGTTAGGTAACTAACGACAGAGCGGGGCAGGGCTAGCACGGGTGTAAAACATAAGTAACGCCTATCTAATATATATATACTGTATCTATCAAAGAACATCACATGATCACATCACAGTTATCGCAGCAGAAGAATCATATGAAATATTGGATATACTAGGACGTCCGTGTTTTCAATACGAGCCAGTATAAAACACGGATTCCACGGTCGCGATGAATAGCCAAACCCACACCCCTAGACCCCTACGAGAGCGGCAAGCAACCCTACCAATTCTAGAGTTAGGAGACCCGGACTCGACTCCTTGAGTTGGTCTCCCACTGGACTCCAGAACCCGGTTACTTGTGCTCCCCTCCTTGGGTCTATCCTAGTGCGGAAAAGTAAATAATATACAAACGGTGACATCTTCCGCAACCTGGAAGTGCCCCAATAAAAGAATATTACATACAAGTTTTTACATGAATGAAAATGAAAAACACCCATCTCACATAAAAACCCCCGGCTATTCAAACACGATGATCCAATATAACATATCCAGCAACACATAACATCACATGTCATCAACGTAAGTAAATATGCGCATCCCAATTGTCGTTGGCATATAGCAACGAAACCGGCGATATCACATATTACACTTACGGTCACAGAAATGAAAGTGTAAAACTACAACAGTTGGAATCCGCAACCACCTCAGACATCGCATGCCTGACCAAATGAATTACTTAGACATCGCATGCCTAACAATTATAAACCCCGCATTTTAGTCTCATTATCGAAAACACTTTTCAATATCGAGTCGGGTAATTCAACAAGATTCCCGACATCCTGATCGAATGCTCGTCGCAAACTTCAGTAGACGGCCGCACCCCCGATACCGTCGACGAAGTGCACCAAGGCGGAACACCGCTACCGCGAGCACCCGAACGGATGCTTTCGGCGACGGGGTTCTCCTACAGTCACTTGGTCGGGGCTATGGGGTGAGGCTGTCTATTAAGTTTACCCGGCGAGTATCCGCGTACGCTACGTGATTGCGACGGACTTTTGATCACATCAAAATTCCGTGGCAACCGATCAAGTGAGACTAAACTGCTATGTTTATAACATTCATTTAGTTATCTCATAACTTATTGTGAATTCCAATTATTGTATCCCATTCCAGATAAATAGAAATGCTAAACTTTTCGATCGAACAATCGAACACCCAAGTTTTCCCGATACAGATCAACACATGAAATAAGTCTAACAACATTCAGTTCGTGCCTCAGTACCAACGGTCCAGCCGTAGAAGGGTCAAGCCAACGCCTCACATGTGGCACGCCGTACTGCCCCAAACCCGAAGGTTCAAAGGGCAGTTCAAGGCGGTCATATAATCGAGTTAAGGTTTGTGTCTTCTAGAGGGACCATCGCGTTACTTGCACTACTTAGAACGTCGTTAAACTACGGAAAAATCCAACACTTGGAAATTTCCCGAAAGGGGAAAAATTGGGTATTTATATCCGGTCGAACTTTTTAACATATCCTAAAATTTATCCGGAAAGCCACACAGACAAAATTTGATACCCCGATCGAAATACCGAATCCCCAAATCAACTCCAGAAAATTCAACTCTTGAATAAAATATCAAAATATCCAGAGAACTCAGAACCAGAAACAATGAATTACCGTGAAAAAATTTAGGGCTTACGTCATCAATGTGCGGCGGAACCGCCGCATAAACCTGTCTTATGCCGCCCTTCCGCCGCGGTTTTAATTGTTCATCAAATAATTTTTTAGCCGTAATTCTTATAATTCCTTGCTGAGTTCTCTACATATTTTTAATTTGGAAAAACTCACTGTTTTCAAAAATGTACAGAGAGCAAGATTGGTTTGGGATTTCGGGTTCGTTCGGACTTCGAATTCCGTCTGGACTTCGCCTAAGGCTCTAGCTAGGCTCTGATACCACTGTAGGGTTCCTAGGCACACTAGAGAGGTCTCACAAGGCATCGAACATGCCAAATTAAAATTTTACGGTGCCTACAAACCCTAAACTACGGATCGTCGACTAGATGTCTAGGCGAAAAACTAACTAGTTAACACTTAACTAAAAGTTTAACGGAAATACAACCTTTGTAGATCCGGTCCTCCACCTCCACGGCTCCGCAACGAGGTCGTCTCCGCTGTCCAAATCAAATCCGGGCTCTAGAGTCGGCTTCGTCGGAGATAAAGGGAGCTGGGTCGTCGATGTCCATGCCGAAGATGATCTACGTCGAGGCATCGCTAGATCAAGCTCACAACTTCGCCAAGTCAAGAAACTTGTGAAGTAAACACACTCTACTACTTGGCAAGAGGTAGAGGATGAAGAAATAGGAAGTGGGTAGACTTTAGTTTTGGATTTCTCACTCTTTTCCAACAATCACCATTGATGGAGCTTGGTTTTCTTCACTTGAAGAATGAAGAAGAAGAAGGAAATAGTTATGATAAGTTAATTAGAAAAAGAAAAGAATAATCAAAACTTATCATGACTAAACCATGGTAAAGTGTAGAGATTGAACTAGGGTTAAATCAAATGGTTAGGTTAAGCATGAGATAAGAATGGTGGACAAAGTCAAAGGTTCATGAATCTTCAACTAAAGAACAAAATTAGCCACCATTCTTTTCTCTTTTCTTTTATTCATTTATCAAAAATAAAAGGATAATTAAATAAGATAAATGAATAACAAATAATAATCCTTAACCATTTCATCAACCAAGGTTTAATACTTTACACTTAACCAAAAAGCATGTATCATCAAACATGATACAAGCAAGTGCACAAAATCATATCACATATATAATGCGCACATTCGAGTGAGAAAATCCATCTTAAGTGAACCGATACTAGTTAACGCAAAGTAATATATCAAATATATAATTATGCATTAAATCATTAAATCAACTCTTGATTTAACGATCCGGTCATGACGCACATAACGGACTGGTACCATCAGTAACATCTTATCGAATCAACACTTGATCCGATAACTCGGCTATATCGCATATAACCGATCAATGTCACATCGTGAGAATCAAATACAGTATCACATACTCGTATTATTCTCGGTCCCGCACATATCTCATATGCGCTCCTATTTCGTTTCGCTTGAGCCAGGAAACCTCTGTGTAGGACTCTAAAGACTCGTCAATACGCCGGCAGTAGATGATGATCATATCAAGCATCCACAAGCCGCAAGCGGTCTGCTAAACGTAACGGCCACCCGGGTATTGAGCGATCTGAAGATCTACGAGCATGCCCGCTCACACTCCAGTGAATCCGACCAGTAACACTACCGTACAGTCCGGTCTGATCGTCTGATATGTCGCATATCTCGCCTAGGGGTGGTAGACGTCAGACCCCAATAGCTCAATAAGTCGTGTCGATATGAGGTCTATAACTGTTCGAGAAACTACTGGTAACACTTACCAGTAAATCTCAGCAACCCTGGCCAGGGATTTCCTGTTATAGCCAATCGAACACAGCGCAACATCAACTCCCTATACCGGGAGAGACGAATCCCCTCCTATCGCTCATTGCCTCCATGTGACTCGGGACTGTACCCAAAAACCACCGTTTTGCACGCCCTCTTGGACGTGGTAAGATGGAAATCAAAGCACAGTGGGAACCACACAAAACTCTATGACGATCTCGGGTCAACAGACCACTCTGTACCAGTGTCACCAGAGAACTGCCATCTGACGTGAGGTATAATACCATCTAGGAGTTCTCGGCGAGTCCGTCCAGTGTACCCAGTCTCTACTGAGCACCCGTATATCATCTCTGATGTCAAACACCGATGGATATGGGATCATCCATCGCCCATCTGTATGGGTCGAGAAGGTATACGCTAGTCTACTCTAGTATATCGATGCCCCGTCTCGATACACCCACGACTAGGGACTTTGAAGGATGTACTTATGGACTACCATGTCCCCACTAGTATGATCCGCATCATAGTCCAGGAAGTCAAGTACACATCCTAAGGGCTTTACCAACATGTAACAGAGAGACAATCATTATACACGTTAAGGTAAAGAGCAACCAGATAGCATACTATCATGTCGAGCAAGAAAGTCCTCCCTATATATGTCCCAGCATCCACTACAATATACATCCTATGTACAGTAATGGCCTCTAGGGCATACATATAACTAACACTTAAGATATGGGCTCTTCCCATTCCATATCACATATGAAGTGGTAGGCAAATGATTTGATTGGAACCCTATTCAATAAGTGTGCAACTTCTCAAGTGCATAACCCCAAAAGAATATAGGCAACTCAGTAGTACTAATCATAGAGCACACCATATCACATAGGGTGTGATTGTCCGCCCCGATACACCGACGTGCTGTGGTGTATGTTAGCTGTATGTATGCCCTAGAGGACAGTATTGTACAGATGATGTATATTATATTGGATGCTTGGACATATATAGAGATGACTTTCTTGCTCGATATGATAGTATGCTATCTGGTTACTCTTTATCTTAACATGTACACTAGTCTCTTTATACTGTCTTATAGTTACATGTTGGTAAAGCCCTTAGGATATGTACTTGACTACCTGGACTGTGATGCAGATCATACTAGTGGGGACATGGTAGTCCATAAGTACATCCTTCATGGTCCCTAGTCGTGGGTGTATCGAGACGGAGCATCGATATACCAGTGTAGACTAGCGTATACGCTTCTCGACCCATGAGATGGGCGATGGATGATCCCATATCCATTGGTGTTTGACATCAGAGATGGTGTACGGGTGCTCAGTGGAGACTGGGTACACTGGACGGACTCGCCGAGAACTCCCAGATGGTATTATAGCTCACGTCAGATGGCAGTTCTCAGGTGACACTTGTACAGGTTAGTCTGTAGACCCGAGATCTTCATAGAGTCTTGTGTGATTCCCACTGTGCTTTGATCTCCACCTTACCACGTCCATGAGGGCGTGCAAAACGGTGGTCTTTGGGTACAGTCCCGAGTCACATAGAGGCAATGAGTGATAGGAGGGGTTTCGTCTCTCCCGGTATTGGGGGTTGATGTTGCGCTGTGCTCGATTGGCCGTAACAGGGAAGTCCCTGGCCAGGGCTGATCAGAGATTTGCTGGTAAGTGTTACCAGTAGTTTCTCGACCCGTTACGAGCCTCACATCGGCACGACTTATCGGTTATTGGGGTCTGACGTTTACCACCCCTAGACTTGATATGCGACGTATCAGACGAACAGACCGGACTGTACGGTAAGTGTTACTGGTTGGATTCACAGGAGTGTGAGCGGACTAGCTCGTCGATCTTCTGATCGCTCAATACCCGGATGGCCGTTACGTTTGGCAGACCGCTTGCCGCTTTTGGGTGCTTGATATGATCATCATCTGCTACCGGCGTATTGACGAGTCTTTAGAGTCCTACACAGAGGTTTCCTGGTTCAAGCGAAACGAAATAGGAGCACATATGAGATATGTGCAGGACCGAGAATAATGCGTGTATGTGATACCGCATTTCATTCTCGCGATATATGTTTCGATTGGTTATATTCGATATGACCTAGTTATCGAATCATTGATTCGATAAATCGATACATTGGATTCTAGTCGGTTATGTGCGACATGACCGGATAATTGAATCAAATGTTGATTTAATGATTTAATGCATAATTATATATTTGATATATTGCATTGCATTAACTAGTATTGGTTCATTTTAAATGGATTTTCTCACTTGATGTACATGTTGTATATGTGATATACTTTTGTGCACATCTTTGTATCATGTTTGATGATGCTTGCTCATTAGGTTAAGTGTGAAGTATTCAACCATGGTTAAGAGATGATTAGGGTTTTGCCTTTTTATTTATTTATTTGTTTATTTATTTGAAAAGGATTATGATAAGAATGGTGGCCTTTTTTGTTTTAAGTTGAAGCTTCATGAAGCTTTGACTTTTGTAACCATCCTTATCTTCATGCTTAACCCTAACCCTCTCAAGTGACCATGGTTTATTCTCTACACTTAACCTAGGTTAGAACATGATAAGTATTTGATTTTATTATTCTTTTTCACAATACTTATCATATTCTTTCTTCTTCATCTCCTTCTTCTTCAAGAGAGAAAACAAGATGCCATCAATGGCAACTTGAGCAAAAGTGAGTGAAATCCAAATCTAAAGTGAACCCACCTCCTATTTCTTCATCCTCTACCTCTTACCAAGTTGTTTTGGGTGTTTTCTTCACAAGTTTCACAACTTGGTGAAGTCGGAGCTTGAACTTGTGCAACCTCGACGTAGATCGTCCTTGACACGAAGCCGACGACCTTGCTCGCCCGTTTTTCCGATGAAGCCGACGAATGAGTCTAGGATTCGTGATGGACAGCGAGAGCACACCCACGTGGAGCTAAGGAAGTGGGGAACCGAATATACAAAGGTTGTAGCATCTAACTTTTAGTTAAGTAGTTAACTAGATTTCCGTTTCGCCTAGAAATCTAGCCGACGATCCGTATTAGGGTTTCTCGGCACCCATAAAATTTTAAATTGGAATGTTCGATGCCTTGTGAGAATTCATTAGGATGCCTAGGAACCCTACAGTGGTATCAGAGCCTAGCTAGAGCCTTAGGCGAAGTCTAGACGGAATTTGAAGTCCGATCGAACCCGAAACCGCATTTTTTACACGCTCTCTGGACTTTTTCTGAAAACGTGGATTTTTCCAGATTAAAAATGCCTAAAAAATTCTGCAGGAAGATCTAAGAAATCTGGTGAAACACGAGATCATGAGGCCTCCAAACATCCGCGGAAACGCGGCAGAAGCATGGCTTCTGCCGCGGTTCCGCCGCCGACTGTTCACTTTGCTCAATTTTGTTTGCACAGTAATTATTCTTTTCTGGTGCTGAGTTTTATGGGAATTTTTAATAATTATTCAAGAGTTGAATTTTCTGGGATGCTTTGGGGATTCGGTGTTTCGATCGGGGTATCAAATTTCGTCTTTGTGGCTTTCCGGATAAATTTTAGAATATGTTAAAAAGTTCGACCGGATATAAATACCCAATTTTTCCCCTGTCGGGAAATTTCCAAGTGTTGGATTTTTCTATAGTTTAACGACGTTCTAAGTAGTGCAAGTAACGCGATGGACCCTCTAGAAGACAACAAACCTTAACTCGATTATGTGACCGTCTTGAACTGCCCTTTGAACCTTCGGGTTTGGGGCAGTGCGGCGTGCCACATGTGAGGCGTTGGCTTGACCCTTCTACGGCTGGACCGTTGGTACTGAGGCACGAACTGAATGTTGCTAGACTTATTTCATGTGTTGAGCTGTATTGGGAAAACTTGGGTATTCGACTGTTCGATCGGAAAGTTTAACATTTTCTGTTTATCTGGAATGTGATACAATAATTGGAATTCACAAGTAGTTATGTGATAACTGTATGAATGTTATAAATCTAGCGGTTTAGTTTCACTTGATATCAAAAAGAGTTTTCGATAATGGGACTAAAATGCGGGGTTTATAAATGTTAGGCATGTGATGTCTAAAAAGGTTGCGGATTCCAATTGTTGTAGTTTTACACTTTCTTTTCTGTGACCGTAAGCGTAATATGTGATATCGCCGGTTTCATTGCTATATGTCAACGACAATTGGGATGCGCATATTTACTTACGTTGATGACATGTGATGTTATGTGTTGCTGGATATGTTATATTGGATTGTCGTGTTTGAATAGCCGGGGGTTTTTATGTGAGATGAGTGTTTTTCATTTTCTTTCATGTAAAAACTTGTATGTAATATTCTTTTTTTTTGGGGCACTTCCAGGTAGCGGAAGCTGTCACCTTTTGTATATTATTTACATTTCCGCATTAGGATAGACCCAAGGAGGGGAGCACAAGTAACCGGGTTCTGGGGTCCAGTGGGAGACCAACTCGAGGAGTCGAGTCCGGGTCTCCTAACCCTAGAATTGGCAGGGTTGCTTGCCGCTCTCGTAGGGGTCTAGGGTATGGGATTGGCTATTCATCACGACCGTGGAATCCGTGTTTTATACTGGCTCGTATTGAAAACACGGGCGTCCAGTATATCCAATATTTCATATGTTTCTTCTGCTGCGGTATCTGTGATGTGATCATGTGATGTTCTGTGATGGATATAGTATATATGATATATTATGTAGACGTTACTTATGTTTTACACCCGCGCTAGCCCTGCCCTGCTCTGTCGTTAGTTACCTAACCTAACGGTGCACGAGGGGACATCGAGGCGAATGCGGATGGCATAAGTGTACGCCATATCTATCTGTGATGTTTAGGTACTTAAATGATGGGACTTCATTAATGTGATTAATGAAAGAAAAGAAACCTAAGATGTTGTAGAATCAAATTTTAAACTAAACAGGTAGCTACAGTTCTTGCTTTGCATAGCGGTATATATGATATACCCTGCACCTTATTCGATGAGGAAAGGACCGAGATCCCTTCACCGGGAGTGACTCCTTTAGCAATAACTGGCAGATGCTACACACTCGGTTTGTTTTTGATTGCTTCTATAGTTTCTGCTTTGCACAGCGATATATATGATATATCCCGCACCTCATTCGACGAGGAAAGGGCCGACGATCCCTCCACCGGGAGTGACCCCTTTAGCAAAACTAGAAAAGCGTCAAAATCATTCCATTTTAAAACTTCATTTGATTCTACAACGATATCAAGTTCATTACGCAATAGGTTTTCAGAAAAACCTGACGTAGCCCTCCGTCATTTCAGATAAGTACTAGTTAGTATTCGTGCTACGTTTGTTGACTATTTTAAGGCGTAGTGTGCGGTAGCTAATTAGTGCTTATCTGTATAAGCATATGATGTGATTGGATTAGGGTAGTCGTGCGACTTTGTTGACTATGTTAAGGGTCGTGCGGGTGGGTTTAATTCAATCGGGAAATGACGGGTTGAACTTGACTAGCACTTATGATTTGTTGACTATGTTAAGGTCATATAGCTGCTAGGGGCAAAAGATTATCGGGAATTTCAAGTGTTGAAATTTGCAATGAGATTGCATACCTTCTATGAGATAGTTGGATCCCGATACCCACTGCGAGTAAGAGTTACTCCTGGGAGAGTTTTACACATTGCAATTAGCCGATCAAGTAGGTGTCTAGAAAGGTGTCAACGGGGTTACGCCTCTGGGAAAACGAGGTTTACAGTAATTAGGTTCGTGCGAAAGCACGGGGGACCTCCCTCAAAGTACCGACACTGGCCTGGCTGAAAGATTGGCGAACTTGTAGTGTGTAATTAATCCCGGCTAGTCTTTCCTTTTAGGGTTTGAAGGAAGATTTGATAAAAAGCAGTGGGAGCCATCCTGATTAGATAAGATAATAACCAATCTGATCTTGCACGAGCATACGCTAAAGTGTTTTCTTCTCTCTCTCTCCAGGTAGCGACCATTTCATGCCCTAATAAAGATAATAATATGGATGTATTGACCGAACCCGCATGTTATACTGTGCTGGGGAACGTTGGTTCCGTTCTTTCTTATAAGAGTTATAGGAATGAACAGGATATAGGGGAATACCAGGATTCCCATGCCACCCGAATGAAGAAAGTACATGTTGATGCATTTTCTTCGGGTGTGTTCGTTACTGAGAACTGTTTCTCCATTTGCTCTACGTCCTGGGTTTTAGATACCGGGTCAGGATCCCATATATGTAATCAGTTACATGGGCTTAGGAAAGGTAGAGAACTTGGAGAAGGTGATAAAGACATTAGAGTTGGAAATGGTGCAATTGTTGCAGCTAAGACTGTCGGGGAATATCACCTTGTATTACCTACAGGTAATACATTGGTTCTGAACGAATGCTATTACATGCCGAACCTGATATGCAACATTATATCGGTTTCTTTATTAAGTAAAGAGGGATATAATTTTGTATTACAGGACAATGTTATGAACATTTTCCATAACCAAAAGTTGGTTGGATCAGGCACGCTGTGCAATGGCATTTATGTTCTAAATCAATCAACAGTTCTGAGCATAACAAACACACACAAGAGGAAGAGTTCTGAACTCAACGAATCCTTCTTGTGGCATTGTAGACTGGGTCACATCAATGCGACACGACTAGCTAAGTTGCATAAAGATGGATATTTGAAACCTTTCGAATTTTCATCTTATGACACTTGCCAGTCATGTCTCAAAGGCAAGATGACCAAAACTCCGTTTACGGGACACGGAGAAAGAGTTACTGAACTCTTGGGACTGATACATAGTGATGTATGTGGTCCCATGTCTACACATGCCAGGGATGGTTCTTCGTACTTCATTACATTCACTGACGATCTCTCTAGATTCGGATATGTGTTCCTGATGAAACACAAATCAGAAGCTTTTGAGAAATTTAGAGAATATAAACAAGAAGTCGAGAACCAAACCGGAAAAAGTATTAAAATCCTTCGATCTGATCGAGGAGGTGAATACTTGAGCAATGAATTCCTGGACTTCCTAAAAGAGAATGGGATTCTTTCTCAGCTGACTCCTCCATATACACCACAGCACAACGGTGTATCTGAACGGAGGAACCGCACCCTATTAGATATGGTGCGCTCTATGATGAGCACAGCTGAGTTACCTATTTCCTTCTGGGGATATGCGCTGGAGACAGCAGCATACCTATTGAATCAAGTTCCATCTAAATCTGTACCTACCACACCATATGAGATATGGAGTGGGAAGAGACCATATTTTAAACGAGTTAAAATATGGGGTTGTCCGGCCTATGTCAAAAGACAAAATCCAGACAAACTCGAGGCACGGTCAGTTCTTTGCAAGTTTGTGGGATATCCTAAGAATTCCCAAGGATATTTTTTCTACCATGCTGAAGAACAAAAAGTGTTTGTTTCTCAATATGCCACCTTTTTAGAAAAGGAATTTCTTGAAAAAGAAATTAGTGGCAAAGTGGTAGAGCTGGAAGAGGTTCCAGATACACAAACAGTAACTGAAGATTTAGTGGAACCAGAAGATTCAGTAGCTCCCAATGAACCTCAGCCTCTCCGCCGATCTAGTAGGGTTCCTCGCCAGCCTGAGAGATACTACGGTTTTCTCATGGATGGTGGGAGCGAGGATTGCATCATGGAGGATGATGACCCAACTAGCTTCGAGCAGGCCATCACGAGTAGGGACTCAGTGAAATGGCTGGATGCAATGCGGTCCGAGATGGAATCTATGTACACCAACAAAGTATGGACTTTGGAAGTTGCTCCTGAAGGGGTAAAACCCATTGGGAGCAAGTGGATCTTCAAGGAAAAACTTGGTGTAGATGGGAAAGTGGAGACTTTCAAAGCTAGACTTGTAGCAAAGGGTTTTCGTCAAAGACCAGGTGTGGACTATGACGAGACCTTTTCTCCAGTGGCTATGCTTAAATCCATCCGGATCATGCTTTCCATCGCTGCTTATCATGATTACGAAATCTGGCAAATGGATGTTAAGACCGCCTTTCTAAATGGTGATTTAGAAGAGTGCGTGTACATGACTCAGCCAGAGGGCTTCGTAGACAGTGGGAGCAGCGGGAAGGTGTGCAAGCTGCTTAAATCCATTTATGGATTAAAGCAAGCATCGCGGAGTTGGAACATCTGCTTTGACGTCGTTATCAAAGAGTTTGATGTCGTCAAAAATCCAGATGAACCTTGTATCTACAAGAAGGTGGCAGAGAGTAAGGTTGTCTTCCTCGTATTGTACGTGGACGACATACTCTTGATAGGAAATGACATTCCTATGCTGCAATCGGTCAAGCTCTTCTTATCACAAAGATTCTCAATGAAAGATCTTGGTGATGCCTCCTGCATATTGGGGATTAGGATCTATAGAGATAGATCCAAACGGATTTTGGGATTGTCCCAATCCAGGTACATTGACACCATACTAAAGAGGTTTAGTATGGAAGAGTCCAAGCGTGGGAACTTGCCCACGATCTCTGGAGACACTCTCTCCAAAGAGATGTCTCCCAAGACTGATTTGGAGAGAGCTCGCATGCAAGGGATACCCTATGCTTCGGCAGTAGGCTCTATCATGTATGCGATGCTATGTACCAGACCTGATGTAGCATACTCACTAAGTATAGTGAGCAGGTATCAAGCTGATCTTGGAGAGAGTCACTGGACAGCTATGAAGAGCATTCTCAAGTACTTGCGAAGGACTAGAGATATGTTCTTGGTGTATGGTAATGGAGAACTCCAAGTGGAGTCCTTTACCGATTCGAGCTTCCAGAGTGATAAGGATGACTCTAAGTCGCAGTCGGGCTTTGTCTTTACCCTTTACGGAGGGGCGGTTAGCTGGAAGAGTTCCAAGCAGGAAACCGTGGCAGACTCGACGATGGAGGCTGAATACATCGCTGCCAACGATGCTGCTAAAGAAGCTGTCTGGATCAAGAAGTTCATTTCTGAACTTGGAGTGGTTCCATCCATTGAGCATCCAATACCTTTGTATTGCGATAACAATGGAGCGGTGGCTTTGGCCAAGGAACCCAGGTCCCATCAGCGATCCAGGCATATTCTGAGGCGGTATCACCTGATCCGGGAGATAGTTGATCGCCGGGAGATCGAGGTCAGGAGGGTTGACACGAAGAACAACACCGCGGATCCACTCACGAAGGCCATTCCCCAGATACAGTTTGAGAGACTCTCCGGGATGCTCGGTATGCGATACTACAGCAGCTGGCCCTAGTACAAGTGGGAGATTGTTAGTTGTATGTATGCCCTAGAGGCCAGTATTGTACAGATGATGTATATTATATTGGATGCTTGGACATATAAAGAGATGACTTTCTTGCTCGATATGATAGTATGCTATCTGGTTACTCTTTATCTTAACATGTACACTAGTCTCTTTATACTGTCTTATAGTTACATGTTGGTAAAGCCCTTAGGATATGTACTTGACTACCTGGACTGTGATGCAGATCATACTAGTGGGGACATGGTAGTCCATAAGTACATCCTTCATGGTCCCTAGTCGTGGGTGTATCGAGACGGGGCATCGATATACCAGTGTAGACTAGCGTATACGCTTCTCGACCCATGAGATGGGCGATGGATGATCCCATATCCATTGGTGTTTGACATCAGAGATGGTGTACGGGTGCTCAGTGGAGACTGGGTACACTGGACGGACTCGCCGAGAACTCCCAGATGGTATTATACCTCACGTCAGATGGCAGTTCTCAGGTGACACTTGTACAGGTTAGTCTGTAGACCCGAGATCGTCATAGAGTCTTGTGTGATTCCCACTGTGCTTTGATCTCCACCTTACCACGTCCATGAGGGCGTGCAAAACGGTGGTCTTTGGGTACAGTCCCGAGTCACATGGAGGCAATGAGCGATAGGAGGGGTTTCGTCTCTCCCGGTATTGGGGGTTGATGTTGCGCTGTGCTCGATTGGCCGTAACAGGGAAGTCCCTGGCCAGGGCTGATCAGAGATTTGCTGGTAAGTGTTACCAGTAGTTTCTCGACCCGTTACGAGCCTCACATCGGCACGACTTATCGGTTATTGGGGTCTGACGTTTACCACCCCTAGACTTGATATGCGACGTATCAGACGAACAGACCGGACTGTACGGTAAGTGTTACTGGTTGGATTCACAGGTGTGTGAGCGGACTAGCTCGTCGATCTTCTGATCGCTCAATACCCGGATGGCCGTTACGTTTGGCAGACCGCTTGCCGCTTGTGGGTGCTTGATATGATCATCATCTGCTACCGGCGTATTGACGAGTCTTTAGAGTCCTACACAGAGGTTTCCTGGTTCAAGCGAAACGAAATAGGAGCGCATATGAGATATGTGCAGGACCGAGAATAATGCGTGTATGTGATACCGCATTTCAATCTCGCGATATATGTTTCGATTGGTTATATTCGATATGACCTAGTTATCGAATCATTGATTCGATAAATCGATACATTGGATTCTAGTCGGTTATGTGCGACATGACCGGATCATTGAATCAAATGTTGATTTAATGATTTAATGCATAATTATATATTTGATATATTGCATTGCATTAACTAGTATTGGTTCATTTTAAATGGATTTTCTCACTTGATGTACATGTTGTATATGTGATATACTTTTGTGCATATCTTTGTATCATGTTTGATGATGCTTGCTCATTAGGTTAAGTGTGAAGTATTCAACCATGGTTAAGAGATGATTAGGGTTTTGCCTTTTTATTTATTTATTTGTTTATTTATTTGAAAAGGATTATGATAAGAATGGTGGCCTTTTTTGTTTTAAGTTGAAGCTTCATGAAGCTTTGACTTTTGTAACCATCCTTATCATCATGCTTAACCCTAACCCTCTCAAGTGACCATGGTTTATTCTCTACACTTAACCTAGGTTAGAACATGATAAGTATTTGATTTTATTATTCTTTTTCACAATACTTATCATATTCTTTCTTCTTCATCTCCTTCTTCTTCAAGAGAGAAAACAAGATGCCATCAATGGCAACTTGAGCAAAAGTGAGTGAAATCCAAATCTAAAGTGAACCCACCTCCTATTTCTTCATCCTCTACCTCTTGCCAAGTGGTTTTGGGTGTTTTCTTCACAAGTTTCACAACTTGGTGAAGTCGGAGCTTGAACTTGTGCAACCTCGACGTAGATCGTCTTTGACACGAAGCCGACGACCATGCTCGCCCGTTTTTCCGATGAAGCCGACGAATGAGTCTAGGATTCGTGATGGACAGCGAGAGCACACCCACGTGGAGCTAAGGAAGTGGGGAACCAGATCTACAAAGGTTGTAGCATCTAACTTTTAGTTAAGTAGTTAACTAGATTCCCGTTTTGCCTAGAAATCTAGCCGACGATCCGTATTAGGGTTTCTCGGCACCCATAAAATTTTAAATTGGCATGTTCGATGCCTTGTGAGACTTCATTAGGATGCCTAGGAACCCTACAGTGTATACGGAGGAGTGATGTTGAGAGAGAATCTCATTCCCCTTTAGAATAGTCCAGGAATTCCGTGCTCAAGTATTCTCCTCCCTGATCTCATCAAAGGACATAATACTTATACCCGTTTTTGGTTCTCTACTTCTAACTTATCTTCTGTGATTATCTCAAAAGTTTCGGACTTGTGTTTCAACAAGAACATATGTCTGAATCATGAGAGATCATCAGTGAACGTAATGAAGTACAAAGAACCGGTCCTGGCATGTGTAGACAGGGACTTTCATACATCAACATGTATCAATCCCAAGAGTTCACTAACTCTTTCTCTGTTTTCAATAAACAGAGCTGTGGTCATCATATCTTTGTGACATGACCGGCAAGTTTCACAAGATGTAAATTCAAACTAATTTAAATATGCATCTATATGTAACTTCAGCTAGTCGGGTCGCATTGATATGACCTAGTCTACAATGCCTCAAGAAGGATTTGTTCATTTCCGAACTCTTCCTCTTGTGTGTGTTCTATACGTTAAGAACTGTAGTTTGATTTAGAACGTCTATGCTTTTAGATAAGGTGCCTGAACCGATCAACTCTTGATATAGGGAATGTTCAAAACATTATCCAACAATACAAAATTATATTCTTCTTTACTAATAAAGAGACTGATATGATGTTGTATATCAGGTTCGGTATCTAATAACATTCGTTCAGAATCAATGTATTCTGGTAATACAGGGTGATAACTACCAACAGACTTGGTTGCAAGACTTGCATCGTTTTCTATCTCATGAAACTTATCACCCGTTCTCAGTTCTCTACCTATCTGTAGCCCATGTAACAAATTACATTTGCGGGATCCTGATCTGGTATCTCATACCCAGGACGTAAATGATACTGAGAAACAGTTCTCTGTAATGAACACAACCGAAGATGATGCATCAACATGCACTTTCTTCGTTAGGGCGGCATGGGAAATCTGGTATTTCTCAATTTCCTGCTCTGTCTTATAACAATTATAAGTTGGAGCGGGACCAACATGTTAGTTATATGTATGCCATAGAGGCCATTACTATACATAGGATGTATATTGTAGTGGATGCTTGGACATATATAGGGAGGACGTTCTTGCTCGACATGATAGTATGCTATCTGGTTTCTCTTTACCTTAACATGTACACTGATTGTCTCTCTGTTACATGTTGGTAAAGACCTTAGGATGTGTACTTGACTACCTGGACTATGATGTGGATCATACTAGTGGGGACAAAGTAGTCCATAAGTACATCCTTCAAGGTCCCTAGTCGTGGGTGTATCGAGACGGGGCATCGATATACCAGAGTAGACTAGCGTATATCTTCTCGACCCATACAGATGGACGATGGATGATCCCATATCCATTGGTGTTTGACATCAGAAATGATATACGGGTGCTCAGTGGAGACTGGGTACACTGGACGGACTCGCTGAGAACTCCCAGATGGTATTATACCTTACGTCAGATGGCAGTTCTCTGGTGACACTGGTACACGTTAGTCTGTAGACCCAAGATCGTCATAGAGTCTTGTGTGATTCCCACCGTGCTTTGATTTCTATCTTACCACGACTAAGAGGGCGTGCAAAACGGTGGTTTTTGGGTACAGTCCCGAATCACATGGAGGCAATGAGCGATAGGAGGGGATTCGTCTCTCCCGGTAGAGGGAGTTGATGTTGCCCTGTGTTCGATTGGCTATAACCGGAAATCCCTGGCCAGGGTTGCTGAGATTTACTGGTAAGTGTTACCAGTAGTTTCTCGAACTGTTATGTTAGTGTATATGCCCTAGAGGCCATTACTGTATCATACTAGTTTGTATATTACTTAATGGATGCTTGGGATATTCACCTTGTATATACAATCTTGCTCAAAATAGTAGTATGCTACTTGGTTTGTTTCTACTTCAATGTGTACTTGTGTTTATTTCAGTATATCACTTATACGCATTAGTGGAGCCCTTAGGATCTTTGCTTGATTACCAGCGTTGTGATGGCAGTCACACTAGTGGGGGCTGGGTAATCTATAAGCACATCCTTATTCAGGTCCCTGGTCGCAGGACTATCGAGACAGGGCATCGATACTCCGGAGTAGACCAGCGCATGCGCTTCTCATCCCAGTGTGGGAGACGGTCTGTCCCACAGCCGTCAGTACGTCGTACTTGAGATAGTATGCGGGTGCTCGTTAGGTTACGGGTACACTGGACAGGACTCGTCGGGAACTGACTAGTTGGTATTATACCTATCGTCAGTTATCAGTTCCCAGGTGACATGAGTACAGCTTAGTCCGCTGACTTGATACTGTCACTCCGCCTCGAGTGTGTTCCCACTGTACTTTGATCACTACCCTACCACGGCTCAAAGGAGTCGTGCAAACAGGTGGTGGTTGGGTGCAGTCCCGAAGCACTTGGAGGCAGTGACGGTTAGACAGGATTCGTCTCTCCCGGTATTGGGGGTTGACATCACGCTGTGTCTAGGAGAGCCATTACACGAGTAGTCCCTGGCCAGGGAAAACGAGATATACTGGTAGGTTTCCAGTGTTATCTCAGGGTGTATTGGGCTTCACTCCGGCACGACTTGTACCGCTATTGGGGGACTGACGTTTACCGCCCCCTAGGCCCGCCATGCGATGTATCAGACGAACAGACCGGACTGTACGGAGAATGTCACACTCAGGCTCAGTAGGAGTTCAGATGGGTTTCGCCTCGTCCGTCTTCTTGTCGGCATTACCTGGGGACCGTTACGCACAGCTAGTGCCGCTTGCGGTCTGTGGTTAAACCCACTGCCAGCGTAGTGTCGAGTCTTTAGAGTCCCACACAGAAAGCTTTTCGCCTTTAGGCAAAAGAGTAGAGGTCGCATGGTATTGCGACAGGTCGCATGGTTTTGCGACAGGGTTCGGTCACATCCGTGCACTTGTGCACGTACAGTGTCCGGACAGTTTACACTAGCGGGCTTTGGTTTAAGCCAGATCCTAGTGTACCTTATAGGATTCGATTTATCCAGTTTGCATTCGTGTTCCTCGGAACGCGGATGCGGGTGTGTATGCACAGTTAACAGGGAGGCAGAGGCAGCGGATTCTCATTAGGGTTGTTGACAGTTGACCGTTGACTATTTGACTTTATGCTCAACCCTAATGAGAATATGATATGTGATTAACTATTATATTAATTAAGTATTATGGTGATATGGTTGTTGACTTGTTGACTTTTGTTGACTTGTTGACTTTGTTGACTTGTTGACTTTTGTTGACTTGTTGACCGGTTGACTAGGCTTGACTAGTTGACCATCATGATAACCATAGCCATCATTTCATGGCAAAGACTTTTGTTTACTTGCTCATTTGTGTAAAATGAGTGCATGAAATGATATGGTTGTGGTTGCTTCTAACCATCACATAAGACTTTTGTTAATATGATGAGTTATCATTGCTTTGGATTATGAGAGGGTGAGAGACAAAATACTTGCTCATTCTTTCTTGCTCATTCTCTCTCTTGTTCTTGAGCTCTCCTCTTGCTCTCACCCTCAACCTCTTGCTCCCTCTCTTGATCTATGGTTCTCTTGTCTCATGAGTTGAGAATCAAGAACCATAGATAAAATCCCATTCTATTTCTTCTCTACTCATTCTAGTTCACTAGGTTTAGCAAACCAAGTGAACTAGTTTCTTCAAAGAACGAAGAAGGAGCTAAAGGTTGGATCTATCTTCGGCGTACGGAGACGACGAGAAGAAGCCATCGGACCACCATCGGAGCTTTGAAGACGAAGGAGTTCAAGACAAGCAAGGTATAACCCCCTAACCGAGTAGCTAAAACTCATAGTTAGGTTGTTAGATAGATGTTTAACCAAGATCCGGGTTTTAGGTCCATGTTACCATCTTTAAGAAAATCGTTTTCTACCAAATTCCGCATTCCCGAAAGTACCGGGAGAGGTAGCATGGAATTACATGTTATAGACCTCATATCTGTAGGGTTCCTAGGCACCCTAATAAGGTCTCACAAGGCATCGACCATGCCAATTACAAAAATTACGGTGCCGAGAAACCCTAGTGTACGGATCGTCGGCTAGATGTCTAGGCGAAAATGCAAACTTGTTAACACTTAACTAAGAGATACGGAAATACAACCTTTGTAGATCCGGTTATCCACCTCCATAGCTCCGCAATGAAGTCTCCTCGCTGTCCATAACAAGTCCCGGGCTCTAGCGTCGGCTTCATCGGAGAATGGACGGGCTAGGTCATCGATGTCCATGCCGAAGATGATCTATGTCGAGGCATCGCTAAATCAAGCTTCGACTTCACCAAGTCAAGAAACTTGTGAAGAAAACACACTCTACTACTTGGCAAGAGGTAGAGGATGAAGAAATAGGAAGTGGGTAGACTTTAGAATTGGATTTCTCACTCATTTCCATCAATCACCATTGATGGAGCTAAGGTTTTCTTCTTGAGTTAAGGAAGAAGAAGAAGAAATGATATGATAAGTTAATTATAATTGGAAAAGAAAAAAAAATGAATACTTATCATACTAGAACCATGGTCAAGTGTAGAGAATTAACTAAGGTTAGATTAATGGTTAGGGTTAAAGATGAAGACAAGAATGGTTACAAAGTCAAAGCTTCATGAAGCTTCAACTAAACTCCAAAATTAGAAACCATTCTTTTCTTATCTATTCAAAATAAATAAATAAATAAATAAGTAGGAAAAGAAAACCCTAATAATTAGTTTAACCATGTCTTAATCCATTACACTTAACTATAGTTAAACATGTATCATCAAACATGATACAATCAAGTGCACGAAAATATATCGAATATACAATGTGCACAACCGAGCGAGAAAATCCATTTAAAATGAACCAATATTAGTTAATGCAAAATAATATATCAAATATATAATTATACATTAAATCATTAAATCAACAATTGATTTAACGATCCGGTCATATCACATATAACCGACTAATATCCAATGTATCGATAACTAGGTTATATCGCATACAACCATTCGACACATTCATCGCGAGAATAGAATACGGTATCACATACACGCATTATTCTCGGTCCCGCACATATCTCATATGCGCTCCTATTTCGTTTCGCTTGAGCCAGGAAACCTCTGTGTAGGACTCTAAAGACTCGTCAATACGCCGGCAGCAGATGATGATCATATCAAACACCCACAAGCCGCAAGCGGTCTGCTAAACGTAACGGCCACCCGGGTATTGAGCGATCTGAAGATCGACGAGCAAGCCTGCTCACACTCCATTGAATCCGACCAGTAACACTACCGTACAGTCCGGTCTGATCGTCTGATATGTCGCATATCTCGCCTAGGGGTGGTAAACGTCAGACCCCAATAGCATGATAAGTCGTGTCGATATGAGGTCTATAACTGTTCGAGAAACTACTGGTAACACTTACCAGTAAATCTCAGCAACCCTGGCCAGGGATTTCCTGTTATAGCCAATCGAACACAGCGCAACATCAACCCCCTATACCGGGAGAGACGAATCCCCTCCTATCGCTCATTGCCTCCATGTGACTCGGGACTGTACCCAAAAACCACCGTTTTGCACGCCCTCTTGGACGTGGTAAGATGGAAATCAAAGCACAGTGGGAACCACACAAGACTCTATGACGATCTCGGGTCAACAGACCACTCTGTACCAGTGTCACCAGAGAACTGCCATCTGACGTGAGGTATAATACCATCTGGGAGTTCTCGGCGAGTCCGTCCAGTGTACCCAGTCTCTACTGAGCACCCGTATATCATCTCTGATGTCAAACACCAATGGATATGGGATCATCCATCGCCCATCTGTATGGGTCGAGAAGGTATACGCTAGTCTACTCTGGTATATCGATGCCCCGTCTCGATACACCCACGACTAGGGACTTTGAAGGATGTACTTATAGACTATCTGTCCCCACTAGTATGATCTGCATCATAGTCCCGGTAGTCAAGTACACATCCTAAGGGCTTTACCAACATGTAACAGAGAGACAGTCAGTGTACACGTTAAGGTAAAGTGTAACCAGATAGCATACTATCATGTCGAGCAAGAAAGTCCTCCCTATATACGTCCTAGCATCCACTACAATATACATCATATGTACAGTAATGGCCTCTAGGGCATACATATAACTAACAATATCGACAAGACTTATCGAGCTACTGGGTCTGACGTTTACCACCCCTAGGCAAGATATGCGACATATCAGACTATCAGACCGGACTGTACGGTAAGTGTTGCTGGTTGGATTCACAGGAGTGTGAGCGGGCTTCTCGTTGATCTTCTAATCGCTCAATACCCGGGTGGCCATTACGTTTAGCAGACCGCTTGCGGCTTGTGGTTGTTTGATATGATCATCACCTACTGCCGGCGTATTGACGAGTCTTTAGAGTCCTACACAGAGGTTTCCTGGCTCAAGCGAAACGAAATAGGAGCGCATATAAGATATGTGCGGGACCGAGAATAATACCAGTATGTGATACTGAATTCTATTCTCGCGATTTGTATCATTGGACGGTTATATGAGATATAGCCGGGTTACCGAATCAAGTGCTGATTCGATACATTGATACACTTGATATTAGTCGGTTATATGCGATATGACCGGATCATTAAATCAAGTGTTGATTTAATGAGTTAATGTATAATTATTTATTAGATATATTACTTTACATTGACTAGTATTGTTCACTTAAAATTGTTTTTCTCACTTGAATGTGCACATTGTATATATGATATATGTTTGTGCACAAGTTTGTATCATGTTTGATGATACATGCAAACTTGGGTGTGTGTTTGCTTTAAACCATGTTTAGGTTAATGGTTAGGGTTTTAACTTATTTATTTATTTTATTTATTCATTTTTGGCAAAATAAAATGGTGGCTTTCTTGTTTTATGCTTGAAGCTTTGACGCTATTTTGTTTTATGCCTTAACCTAACCATTACACCTAAACCCTAGTTTATTCTCTACATGTGTTAACTTCACCCATGGTTGCATTATGATAAGAATCACTTGAATTTTCTTTTTAAAATAATTCTTTTTCTTTCTTCTTCTTCTTCCTCTTCAGGAAGAAAAGAAAAGCTTGCTAGAAAATTCTAAGTGATGAAATCAAGTGAGAAATCCAAATCCAAAGTGAACCCACTTCCTATTTCTTCATCCTCTACCACTTGCCATGTTGTATAGGGTGTTTCTTCACAAGTTTCATGACCTAGTGAAGATTGAGCTTGAGTTTGAGTCGCCTCGACGTAGATCATCTTCGGCATCGAAGTCAACGACCTAGCCCGATCATTTCTCCGACGAAACCGACGCTAGAGTCCGGGATTCCGATGACCGCAGCGGAGGGACGTCAACACGGGGCTAGAGAAGTGGAGGACCGGATCTACAATGGTTGTAGTCTCTTTCACTTAGTAGCAAAGTAGTTTGCTTGTTTGAGTTTCTCCTATCCTCTAGTTAACGATCTTCATTAGGGTTTCTCGGCATATAAATTTTTTAATTTGGCATGGTTGATGCCTTGTGGAACCTCATGAGTGTGCCTAGGAACTCTACAGTGGTATTAGAGCCTAGCTAGAGCTTTAAGCGATGCGTAGACGATGTTAGAAACCCGATCGAACCCCGTAACCCTAAACTTCACCCTTCTCTGTACATTTTTTAAAACGGTGGATTTTTCCTAATTAAAAATTCTCAGAAAATAGAGTAGGAAAATCTAAGAAAAACTGCAGAAAACGACACCCTATCTCTACAGTAGCGCCGTGGAACCGCGGCCTAACCCTACTTATTGCGGCGGTTCCGCGGCCGTCTGTGGCTGTGAATTTTCCACAGTTACCTCTGTAGGTGTTTATTGTTTCTTCTGGGAATTTTTAATTGGTACTCAGCAGTTGAGTTTTGTGGGTTGTTTTGGGACTCGATGATTCAATCGGATTGTTTAACTTTATCTGTGTGTTTTTCCGGGTAAATTTAGAACATGTTAAAAAGTTTGACCGGATAAAAATACCCACTTTTTCCCTTGTCGGGAAATTTCCAAGTGTTGGATTTTTCCGTAGTTTAAGAACGTTCTAACTAGTGCAAGTAACGCGACGGACCCTCTAGAAGACAACAAACCTTAACTCGATTATGTGACCGTCTTGAACTGCCCTTTGAACCTTAGGGTTTGGGGCAGTACGGCGTGCCACATGTGAGGCGTTGGCTTGACCCTTCTACGGCTGGACTGTTGGTACTGTGGCATGAAGTGAATGTTTTTAAACTTATTTCGTGTGTTGAGCTTTTCGGGAAAACTTGGGTGTTTGATTGTTCGATCGGAAAGTTTAACATTGTCTATTTATCTGGAATGTGATACAATATTTGGAATTCACAAGTTGTTATGAGATAACTGAATGAATGTTATAAACATAGCAATTTAGTCTCATTTGATCGGTTGCCACGGGATTTTGATGTGATCAAAAGTCCGTCGCAATCGCGTAGCGTACGCGGATACTCGCCGGTAAACTTAATAGATAGCTACGCCCCATAGCCCCGACCAAGTGACTGTAGGAGAACCCCGTCGCCGAAAGCATCCGTTCGGGTGCTCGCGGCAGCGGTGTTCCGCCTTGGTGCACTTCGTCGACGGTATCGGGGGTGCGGCCGTCTGCTAAAGTTTGCGATGAGCATTCGTTCAGAACGTCGGGAATCTTGTTGAATTGCCCGACTTGATATTGAAAACAGTTTTCGATAATGAGACTGAAATGCGTGGTTTATAATTGTTAGGCATGCGATGTATAAGGAATTCATTTGTTTAGGCAAGCGATGTCTAAAGAGTTTGCGGATTCCAACTGTTGTAGTTTTACACTTTCTTTTCTGTGACCGTAAGTGTAATATGTAATATCGCCGGCTTCGTTGCTATATGTCAACGACAATTGGGATGGGTATATTTACTTACGTTGATGACATGTGATGTTATGTGTTGCTGGATATGTTATATTGGATCGTCGTGTTTGAATAGCCGGGGTTTTTTTATGTGAGATGAGTGTTTTTCATTTTCAATCATGTAAAAAATTGTATGTAATAATCTTTTATTGGGGCACTTCCAGGTTGCGGAAGATGTCACCGTTGATGTATATTATTTACTTTTCCACACTAGGATAGACCCAAGGAAGGGAGCACAAGTAACCGGGTTCTGGAGTCTAGTGGGTGACCAACTCGAGGAGTCGAGTTCGGGTCTCCTAACTCTAGAATTGGTAGGGTTGCTTTCCGCTCTCGTAGGGGTCTAGGGGTATGGGTTTGGCTATTCATCGCGACCGTGGAATCTGTGTTTTATACTGGCTCGTATTAAAAACACGGACGTCCTAGTATATCCAATGTTTCATATGATTCTTCTGCTGCAATATCTGTGATGTTATCATTTGATATGTTGTGATGGATACTATATATAGTATATATGATATATTATATAGACGTTACCTATGTTTTACACCCGCGCTAGCACTGCCCCGCTCTGCCGTTAGTTACCTAACCTAACGGTGCACGAGGGGACATCGAGGCCAATGAGGATGGCATAAGTGTACGTCGTATTTATCTGTGATGTTTAGGTGACTTAAATGATGGGACTTCATTAATGTGATTAATGAAAGAAAAGAAACCTAAGATGTTGTGGAATCGAATTTTTAAAAACAGGTAGCTACAGTTATGGTTTGCATCGCGGTGTTCCTTGTAGAACATCCTGCACCTTATTCGATGAGGAAAGGGCCGAGATCCCTTCACCGGGAGTGACCCCTTTAGCAATAACTGGCAGATGCTACAACACTCGGTTTGTCTTTTATTGCTTTTGGAGTTTTTGCTTTGCACAGTGATATATATAATATATCCCGCATCTCATTCAACGAGGAAAGGGCCGACGATCCCTTCACCGGGAGTGACCCCTTTAGCAAAACTAGAAAAGCCTAAAAAACACTCCATTTTAAAATCATTTGATTCTACAACGATATCAAGTTCATTACGCAATAAGTTTTCAGAAAAACCTGTCGTAGCCCTCCGTCATTTCAGATAAGTCCTGCTTAGTATTCGTGCTGCGTTTGTTGACCTTGTCAAGGCGCAGTGTGCGGTAGCTGACCAGTATTTATCTGCTTATGCATATGATGCAGATTGGGTTAGGGTAGTCGTACGACCTTGTTGACCTTGTCAAGGGTCGTGCGGGTGGGTTTAATTCAATCAAGAAATGACGGGTTGAACTAGACTTACGGTATATGGTTTGTTGACCATGTCAAGGTCATAGATCGTTTGGGGCAAAATATTATCGGGAATTTCAAGTGTTGAAATTTGCAATGAGATTGCATACCTTCTATGAGATAGTTGGATCCCGATACCCGCTGCGAGTAAGTGTTACTCCTGGGAGAGTTTTACACATTACAATTAGCCGATCAAGTAGGTGTCTAGAAAGGTGTCAACGGGGTTACGCCTCTGGGAAAACGAGGTTTACATTAATTAGGTTCGTGCGAAAGCACGGGGGACCTCCCTCAAACTACCGACAATGGCCTGGCTGAAAGATTGGTGAACTTGTAGCGTGTAATTAATCACGGCTAGTCTTTCCTTTTAGGGTTTGAAGGAAGATTTGATAAAAACAGTGGGAGCCATCCTGATTAGATAAAATAATAACCAATCTGATCTTGCAAGAGCGCGCGCAGAGTGTTTTCTTCTCTCTTTCTCCAGGTAGCGACCATGTCACGTCTTAATCAAGATAATAAATCGGATATGTTGACCAAACCCGCTTGTTATACTGAGCTGGGGAACGTTGGTCCCGCTCAAACTTATAATTGTTATAAGACAGAGCAGGAAATTGGGCATTACCAGAATTCCCGTGCTGCCCAAACGAAGAAAGTGCATACTGATGCATCATCTTTGGGTGTGTTCATTACAGAGAACTGTTTCTCAATGTCCTTTACGTCCTGGGTATATGATACCGGATCAGGATCCCACAAATGTAATCCGTTATATGGGCTACAGACAGGTAGAGAACTGAGAACGGGTGATAAGTTTCATGAGACAGAAAACGGTGCAAGTGTTGCAGCCAAGTCTGTTGGTCACTGTCACCCTGTATTACCAGAATACATTGATTCTGAACAAATGTTATTAGATACTGAACCTGATGTGCAAAATCGTATCAGTCTCTTTATTAGTAAAGAAAGGATATAATTTTGTATTGTTGGATAATGTTTTGAACATTTCCTATATCAAAAGTTGATCGGTTCAGGCACGTTATCTAAAAGCATTAACGTTCTAAATCAAACTACAGTTCTTAGTATATAGAACACACACAAGAGGAAGAGTTCAGAAATGAACAAATGCTTCTTGCGGTATTGTAGACTAGGTCATATCAATGCGACCCGACTAGCTGAAGTTACATATAGATGCATATTTAAATTAGTTTGAATTTACATCTTGTGAAACTTGCCAGTCATGTCACAGAGATAAGATGACCACAGCTCTGTTTATTGGAAACAGTGAAAGAGTTACTGAACTCTTGGGATGATACATGTTTATGTATGAAGGTCCTTTGTCTACACATGCCAAGACAGGTTCTTTGTACTTCATTACATTCTCTGATAATCTCTCAAGATTCAGACATATGTTCCTGTTGAAACATAAGTACGAAACTTTTGAGATATTCATAGAATATAAGTTAGAAGTAGAGAACCAAAATACAGGTATAAGTATTATGTCCTTTGATGAGATCAAGGAGGAGAATACTTGAGCACGGAAATCCTGGAAAATTCTAAAGGAGAATGAGATTCTCTCTCAGCATTACTCCTCCATAGACACCACAGCTCGTCGGTGTATCGGGGCGGAGCAATCACACCCTATATGATAAGGTGTGCTCTATGATGAGTACTACTGAGTTACCTATTTCCTTTTGGGAGTTATGCACTTGAGAAGCTGCATACCTATTGAATAGGGTTCAAATCAAATCAGTTGCCTACCACTTCATATTTGATATGATAAGGGAAGAGCCCATCTCTTAAGTCAGTTAAGATTTGGGGTTGTCCGGGCTATGTCTAAAATCATAATCCGGACAAGCTCGAGGCAAGGTTTGTAATGTAGAACTGGAAAGGTTCCAGCTATACAAACTACAGCAGATGATTTGATAGAACAAAAGGATTCAATAGTTACCAACGAACCTCAGCCTCTCCGTCGATCTAGTAGGGTTCCTCACCCACCTGAGAGATACTTCGGTTTCTCTATGACAGTGGGAGCGAGGATTGCATCATGAGATGATGACCCAACTAGTTTTGAGCAAGCCATCGAGAGTAGGGACTCTGTAAAAATGGCTGGATGCTTAGTGATCTGAGATGGAATCCTTATACACCAACAAAGTATGGACTTTGGCTGCTTTATCTGAAGGGTTATATCCCCATCAGGAGCAAGTATATCATGAGAAGATTACTTGGTGTACTTAGAAAAGTTGAGACTTTCAAAACTAGACTTGTTAAAGGTTTGCATCATTGACCAGGTATGGATTTTATTGAAACCTTTTCTAAGTGGCTATGCTTAAGTCCATCCGGATCCTACTTGCCACGGCTACATACCATGACTAC
Organism: Agapanthus africanus; assembly: GCA_030015575.1. Taxonomy (NCBI): domain Eukaryota; kingdom Viridiplantae; phylum Streptophyta; class Magnoliopsida; order Asparagales; family Amaryllidaceae; genus Agapanthus; species Agapanthus africanus. Next base: position 521,107,123 of record CM057342.1, read on the forward strand.
GACATCTGGTGGTTGGGTATCATGACTGCTTTTCTAAAATGATATTTTAGAAGAGAGAGTCTATAAGTACACAGTCAGAGGTCTTCGTAGACAGTGGGAGCAGCGGAAACGTGTGCAAGATATTTTATGTGATAAAGCAAGCATCGCGGAGTTGGAACGTCTGTTTTGATGTGGTAGTGAAAGAGTTTGACTTCATGAAAATGGTAGATGAACCTTGTATATAAAAAAAGGAAGTAGAGAGTATGGTAGTGATCCTCGTAAAGTACGCGGATGACATACTCTTGATAGGGAAGGAGTTTCCTATGCTACGCTCGGTTAATCTCCGCTTATCATAAGGATTCTCCATATAGGATCAAAGTGATACCTCCTAAATTCTGGGTTTTGGATCTATGAGATAGATCTAATTGGATGTTAGGATACTCACTAGTTGTAGTGAGATGGTATCAATCGATCCTGGGGAGAATCACTGGAAAGGTTCCAGGGTGATAAGGACGACTGAATGTCAGTCGCAGACATTATCTTTACCCTCAGCAGAGGGACGATGTGTTGGAAGAGTTCCAAGCTAGATACCGTGACTTACTAGACGATTAAAGGCAAGATACATCGTTACTAAGGATGCTACCAAAGAGATAGTCTGGATAAATATATAAGTTCATGAGATAAACATCGTTCCTACCATAGTGTGACAATGGAGTTGTGGCTTTAGCCAAGGAACAACCGTCCCATCAGAGATCCAGATATAATATTTAGGCAGTATCACCAGATCATGGAGATGGTTGATCTCCAGGGAGATCGAGGTTAGGAGAGTAAACTCAGAGGACTACACGGCGGATCCACTCACAAAGGCCTTTTCCCAGAGAGAAACTTATATGGGATGGTTGAGTATTAGATACTGCTACCACTGCTACAGATGGCCCTAGTACAAGTGGGAGATTGTTAGTTATATGTATGCCCTAAAGGCCATTACTATACATAGCATGTATATTGTAGTGGATGCTTGGACATATATAGGGAGGACTTTCTTGCTCGACATGATAGTATGCTATCTGGTTTCTCTTTATCTTAACGTGTACACTGATTGTCTCTCTGTTACATGTTGGTAAAGCCCTTAGGATGTGTACTTGACTACCTGGACTATGATGCGGATCATACTAGTGGGGACATGGTAGTCTGTAAGTGCATCCTTCAAGGTCCCTAGTCGTGGGTGTATCGAGACAGGGCATCGATATACCAGAGTAGACTAGCATATACCTTCTCGACCCATACAGATGGGCGATGGATGATCCCATATCCATTGCTGTTTGACATCAGAGATGATATACGGGTGCTCAGTGGAGACTGGGTACACTGGACAGACTCGCCGAGAACTCCCAGATGGTATTATACCTTACGTCAGATGGCAGTTCTCTGGTGACACTGGTACAGGTTAGTCTGTAGACCCGAGATCGTCATAGAGTCTTTTGTGATTCCCACTGTGCTTTGATTTCCACCTTACCACGTCCAAGAAGGCGTGCAAAACGGTGGTTTTTGGGTACAGTCCCGAATCACATGGAGGCAATGAGCGATAGGAGGGGATTCGTCTTTCCCGGTATAGGGAGTTGATGTTGCGCTGTGTTCGATTGGCTATAACCGGAAATCCCTGGCCAGGGTTGCTGAGATTTACTGGTAAGTGTTACCAGTAGTTTCTCGAACCGTTATAGACCTCATATCGACACGACTTATCGAGCTACTGGGGTCTGACGTTTACCACCCCTAGGTAAGAAATGCGACATATCAGACGATCAGACCGGACTGTACGGTAAATGTTGCTGGTTGGATTCACAGGAGTGTAAGCGGGCTTGCTCGTTGATCTTCTGATCGCTCAATACAAGGGTGGCCGTTACGTTTAGCAGACCGCTTACGGCTTGAGGGTGTTTGATATGATCATCACCTACTGTCGGCGTATTGACGAGTCTTTAGAGTCCAACACAGAGGTTTCCTGGCTCAAGCGAAACGAAATAGGAGCGCATATGAGATATGTGCGGGACCGAGACTAATACCAGTATGTGATACTGAATTCTATTCTCGCGATTTGTATCATTGGACGGTTATATGAGATATAGCCGGGTTACCGAATCAAGTGTTGATTCGATACATTGATATACTTGATATTAGTTGGTTATATGCGATATGACCGGATCATTAAATCAAGTGTTGATTTAATGATTTAATGTATAATTATATATTAGATATATTACTTTACATTGACTAGTATTGTTCACTTAAGATTGTTTTTCTCACTTGAATGTGCACATTGTATATTTGATATATGTTTGTGCACTACTTTGTATCATGTTTGATGATACATGCAAACTTGGGTGTGTGTTTGCTTTAAACCATGTTTAGGTTAATGGTTAGGGTTTTAACTTATTTATTTATTTTATTTATTCATTTTTGGCAAAAATAAAATGGTGGCTTTCTTGTTTTATGCTTGAAGCTTCTTGAAGCTTTGAAAAGTCTAGCCATTTTATTTTATGCCTTAACCTAACCATTACACCTAAACCCTAGTTTATTCACTAAATGTCTTAACTTCACCCATGGTGGCATTATGATAAGAATCACTTGAATTTTCTTTTTAAAATAATTCTTTTTCTTTCTTCTTCTTCTTCTTCTTCATGAAGAAAAGAAAAGCTTGCTAGAAAATTCTAAGTGATGAAATCAAGTGAGAAATCCAAATCCAAAGTGAACCCACTTCCTATTTCTTCATCATCTACCACTTTCCATATTGTATAGGGTGTTTTCTTCACAAGTTTCATGACCTAGTGAAGATTGAGCTTGAGTTTGAGTCGCCTCGACGTAGATCATCTTCGGCATCGAAGTCAACGACCTAGCCCGATCATTTCTCCGACGAAACCGACGCTAGATTCCGGGATTCCGATGATCGCAGCGGAGGGACGTCAACACGGGGCTAGAGAAGTGGAGGACCGGATCTACAAAGGTTGTAGTCTCTTTCACTTAGTAGCAAAGTAGTTTGCTTGTTTGAGTTTCGCCTATCCTCTAGTTAACGATCTTCATCAGGGTTTCTCGGCATATAAATTTTTTAATTTGGCATGGTTGATGCCTTGTGGAATCTCATGAGTGTGCCTAGGAACCCTACACAACGTTCCTTAGCGCAGTATAACAAGCGGGTTCGGTCAATACATCCGTATTATTATCTTGATTAAGGCGTGACATGGTCGCTACCTGGAGAGAGAGAGAGAGAAGAAAACACTCAGCGTGCGCTTTCACAAGATTAGATTGGTTTTCAATTTATCTAATCAGGACGTCTCCCACTGTTTTAGTCAAATCGTCCTTCAAACCTTAAAAGGAAAGACTAGCCGGGATTAATTACACTATACAAGTTTGCCAAACTTTCAGCCAGGCCAGTGCCAGTACTTTGAGCGAGGTTCCCCATGCTTTCGCACGGACCTAATTAAAGTAAAGCTCATTTTCCTAGGGGTGTAACCTCGTTAACACCTTTCTAGACACCCACTTGATCTGCTAATTGTAATTTGTAAAACTCTCTCAGGAGTAACTCTTACTCGCAGCGGGTATCAGGATTCAACTATCTCATAGAAGGTATGCAATCTCATTGCAAATTTCAACACTTGAAATTCCCAATAATATTTTGCCCCTAGCATCTTATGACCTTGGCTAAGGTCAACAAATCATAAGTGCTAGCTAAGTTCAACCTATCATTTCCCGATTGAATTAAACCCACCCGCACGACCCTTGGCTAAGGTCAACAAAGTCGCACGACTACCCTAACTCAATCGCATCATATGCTTATACAGATAAGCACTAATCAGCTACCGCACACGAATACTAACTAGTACTTATCTGAAATGACGGAGGGCTACGACAGATTTTTAAGAAAACCCTTTGCATAATGAACTTGATATCGTTGTAGAATCGAGTGATTTTAATACGAATGTTTTTGAGGCCTTTTCTAGTTTTGCTAAAGAGGCCACTCCCGGTGAAGGGATCGTCGGCTCTTTCCTTATCGAATAAGGTGCAGGATATTTCACAAATATCACTATGCAAAGCAGAAACTATAAAAACAATCAAAAGACAAACCGAGTTTGAAGCATCTGCTAGTTTCACTAAAGAGGTCACTCCCAGTGAAGGGATCTCGGCTCTTTCCTTAACGAATAAGGTGATGGATGTTCTACAAGGAACACCGTTATGCAAAGCAAGAATTAGAGCTACCAGTTTTTAAACAAGTTTCTACAACATTTTTAGGTTTCTTTTAATTCATTAATCTCATTAATGAAGTCCCATTTTATTAAGCTTCACAAGCATCACATTTGAAACGAAATCTGCAATATAACATATATCTCATATATATAATATAAGCATTCGTCTCAGGCAATAATATGATCTCATCACAGAACATTACAGCAGAAGGAACATATATGAAATATTGGATATACTAGGAGGTCTGTGTTTTAGTACGAGCCTGTATAAAACACGGATTCCACGATCGCGATGAAGAGCGAAACCCACATCCTTAGACCCCTACGAGTGCGGCAAGCAACACTGCCAATTCTAGGGTTAGGAGACCCGGTCTCGACTCCTTAAGATGGTCTCCCACTGGACCCTAGAACCCGGTTACTTGTGCTCCCCGCCTTGGGTCAACCTAATACGGAAAAGTAAATAATATACAATGGTGACATCATCCTCAGCCCGGTAGTGCCCCAATAAAAGAATATTACATACAAATGAATTTTACATGAATGAAAAGAAAAAACTCTCATCTCACATAAAACCCCGGCTATTCATAACGTGATGATCCAATATAACATATCACAGCAACACATAATATCTCATATCATCAACGTAAATAAGTTTGCGTATCTCGATTGTCATTGATGTATAGCAACGAAGCCGGCGATACACCACATACTACGCTTACGGTCACAGAAAAAAAAGTGTAAAACTACAACAGTTGGAATCCGCAACCTCCTTAGACATCGCATGCATAACCAAATGAATTCCTTAGACATCGCATTCCTAACAATTATAAACCCCGTATTTTAGTCTCGATTTCGAAAAAACTTTTCAATATCTAGTCGGGCAATTCAACAAGATTCCCGACATCCTGATCTAATGCTCGTCGCAAAATTTAGTAGACGGCCGCACCCCCGGATGCCATAGACGAAGTGTACTAAGGCGGAACACCGCTGCCGCGAGCACCCAAACGGATGCTTTTGTCGACGGGGTTCTCCTACAGTCACTTGGTCGGGGCTATGGGGCTTGACTGTCTATTAAGTTTACCCGGCGAGTATCCGCGTACGTTAAGTGATTGCGACGGACCTTTAATCACATCAAAATTCCGTGGCAACCGATCATCTGAGACTAAACTGCTAGATTTATAACATTCAAATTAGTTTTGTTATAACTACTTGTGGATTCTAAATATTGTATCAAATTCCAGATAAATAGACAATGTTAAACTTTCCGATCGAATAATTAAACACCCAAGTTTTCCCAGATAGTTCTCAACACTTTAAATTAGTTTAAAAATATCCATCACATGCCACAGTACCAATGGTCCAGCCGTAGAAGGGTCAAGCCAACGCCTCACATGTGGTAACGCCGTACTGCCCCAAACCCTAAGCTTTAGAGGCAGTTCAAGACGGTCACATAATCGAGTTAAGCTTTGTGTCCTTTTAGAGGGTCCACCGCGTTACTTGAACAATTTTCCGGAAGTTTCAAACTCGAGAAAAATCCAACTTTTGAAAAATTTTCCGATAGGGGAAAAAGTGAGTTATTGATATCAGTTCGAACTTTTTAACACGTTCTAAAATTACCCGGAAAAAATTTAAACGAACTTAAATTATCCGATCGAATCAACGAGTCCCCAATACAACCCTGAAAACTCAACACTTGAGTAAATTAAAAATTCCCAGAACAATCAGGAAATTCATACGGATATTACTGTGCTAAAAACAAACCTAATTGCTACAATTTGGCCGCAGAACCGCCGCGCAAGCCATTGTACGGCGGCGGTTCCGCGGCGCTTTAATGGTGTCAGGGTTTCGTTTTTCACAGTAATTCCTAAAATACCCTGATGAATTTTCTGAGTATTTTTAATATGAAAAAATCAACAATTTTGAATAATTTCCAGAAACTAGGGTTTTACGGGTGTTCGGAGTTCGATCGGACTTTAAACTTCGCCTAAATCTCTAGCTTGGCTCTGATACCACTGCAGGGTTACTTGGCACTCTCGCAAGGGTATATAAGGCATCAACCATGCCCGATTTAAGAGTTAGACGTGCCGAACAACCCTAACCAAGATTTTTAAACTAGAGATTAGGCGAAACAAACCATGTTAAACACTTTAACACTAAGAGTTTGGGATTACAACCTTTGTAGTCTGGTCCTTCACTTCTAAAGCTCCGTGTTGAGGTCCCTTCGCTGCGATCATCAAGTTTCCGGACTCTAGAGAGGCTCCACGAAGAGAAAGATGCATGCTTGCTTCCGATCTTCGATAACTAAGATGATCTACCTTGAACTTTCTTTAACACAAGCTCTCACTCACTAAATGAAGTGAACACCCTAATCTAAATGGATAGAATAGATTAGGATGATGAAGTAGGATTTATGCACTCATTTATTTTCTATTTCTCACACTAAATCATCACATAAAGAAAACCTAGAAAGCTTTCTCAAAGCTCAAGGAAGAAGAAGAAGAAGGAAAATCCTTTTGTGATGAATAATGAAAAAGTAATAATGATTAATGATGCAACCATGGTTCAATATGAGAAGGCTAACCCACGAAGAGAGTTAACTAGGGTTAAGCGTGTGGTTTGGGTACGGAAAATATCTCACAAAAAATCCATCATAATATCTTTGCAAGAAACAAAAGGAAACCTACTAGAAGGTTCAAGAAAGAACTAACCCAAATCAAACCCTAAGCTTGTTTAATCTCCACTAAACATGTTGCATTAGTAATCATATCATATTACAATATTATATATCACATATACAATATTTATTGTAACAAAATAAAATAATACAATTAACATATATCGCATATATATCAATGTATTACCCGAGTGAGAAAAAGAATCTTTTAGTGAGCTATATTAGTTAATTAATTTAATATATCAAATATATTATTAAACATTAAATTAATCAAATCAACACTTGATCCGATAATACGGCTATTTCACGAATAACCGACTAATACAATCTGTATCAGTTCATCGGATCAACACTTGATCCGATGACCCGGCTATATCACATAAACCCGGCAGATATCTCAAATCGTGAGAATCTAATACGGTATCATATACACGTACTGTTCTCGGTCCCGCACATATCATATATGTGCTCCTACTCCGTTTTGCCTGAGCCAAGAAACCTCTGTGTAGGACTCTAAAGAATTGTCAATACGCCGGCAGTAGGTGATGATCATATCAAACACCCACAAGCTGCAAGCGGTCAGCTAAACATAACAGCCACCCAGGTATTGAGCGATCAGAAGATCAAAAAGCAAGCCTGTACATTCTCATGCAAATCCAATCAGTAACACTCCCGTACAGTCCGGTCTCTTCGTCTGATATGTCGCATATCTCGCCTAGGGGTGGTAAACGTCAGACCCCAGTAGCTTGATAAGTCGTGTTGATATGAGGTCTTTAACAGTTCGAGAAACTACGGATAACACTTACCAGTAAATCTCAGCAACCCTGGCCAGGGATTTCCAGTTGTAGCCAATCGAACACAGCACAACATCAACTCCCTATACCGGGAGAGACGAATCCCCTCCTATCGCTCATTGCCTCCATGTGATTCGGCACTGTACCCAAAAGCCATCTTTTTGCATGCCCTCTTGGACGTGGTATGATGGAAATCAAAGCATAGTGGGAATCACACAAGACCCTTTGACGATCTCGGGTCTACAGACTAACCTGTACCAGTGTCACCGGAGAACTGCCATCTGACGTGAGGTATAATACCATTTGGGTGTTCTCGGTGAGTCCGTCCAGTGTACCCAGTCTCCACTGAGCACCTGTACACCATCCTTGATGTCAAACACCGATGGATATGGGATCATCCATCGCCCAACATATGGGTCAAGATGCGTATACGCTGGTCTACTCTGGTGTATCTATGCCCTGTCTCGATACGCCCTCGATTAGGAACAGTAATAGGATGTACTCGTCGACTACCGTGGCCCCACAAGTATGATCTCATCATAGTCCCAGTAGTCGAGTACATATCCTAAGGGTTTTATCAACATGTAACATAGAGACAATCAAAGTACATGTTAAGATAAAGAGCAACCAGATAGCTTACTATCATGTCGAGCAAGAAAGTCCTCCCTATATATGTCCAAGCGTCCACTACAATATACATCGTATGTACAGTAATAGCCTCTAGGGCATACATATAACTAACAGGACGCACTGAAATATCATATCAAGAGAAACCGGGTTTTCAAACAACACATAATTTCTTGGAATACCCCCACGGTTCTCAAAACCATAAATTACATGAAATCCATATCTCAATGCGTAAATCCATGAAAACTGATATATGCAACATAAAACAACAATATGAGAATATTAAGGGAAAACCGCTCTATTAAATGAATCCAGCTTTAAAATATATCATGTGGTTCCCTAATTTTCCGAAAAACAAGTGCTGCATCATATGAGGTGTACATGTAATTATAGGAAGGTATAAGTATCTACATGTAATCAAGTATGTATGTTGCATTTCATAAGTGCAATAGCGCAATAGTCAACATCTCAATATCACATGTCAATGCAATACCACCTAGGGGTATATGCAACTGTAACGAGATATGTGGGTGTACATGTCAGTATGTATGCATGATGTACATGTAACTGTAGCAAAGTATGTGGGTGTACATGTCAGTATGTATGCATGATGTACATGTAGTTGTAGCTAAGTATGTCTGTGTACATGTCAATATATCATGCAACCTAGCATATTGATAAGAACATGGCCGTATATCATAGCATGATATAGCAATTCTACTGTGTAAGTGACATAGCAATTATCGATGAAGAAGTATGTGCGCCGGCAATCTGTGTAAGTGTAACATACGCATCATCGATAATGGTGTAGGTGTACTAGCACAGGTATAAGAAATGCAATGAGAATAGCATGAATGCAGCACAATGCATATAGTGAAACAATGCTATAAGGTATACATATCAACAAGACCAAGTCGGTGAATCTATCAATCGGCATCCAGCCTCACAACATCACATACGGTACAATCCATCGTACGGCATCCTCTAATCAGGGGTATGGATTAATCAACAAGTAAAACTCATCGTGTACGGTAATCTAACGTATGACGACAATAAGCAAATAGGGATTCTATCAACCTAAACAACATCGGGGTTACGGATCTAAGTCTCGTACGGCATATCACTCATTATGCAATCATTATCCATATAAGTATATATACCTATCTCTCAGGTCACCTCCATGTCAAACTCGTATCTGGGGACCTACAAAAGTATCAACAATCACAAAACGACTCGAATCCATAAAATGACATATCACACTAAGTCATCCTATCACATCGTATACTCGTTCATCACATAATATCTCGCATCAATTTAAATAAATGTCACACTTGTTCTCTTTTAAATTGTACTTATCATGATTCACTTATCATATCATTTTCTCCTAAGTCAATTGTTTATTAGCATCAACTTCAATCATCTTATCGTTTGTAAATCCTACAATCAAGTCCGTCGCATATCATTTATCGAGATAACAAAAACAAACGATATTCCATATCAATGGTTGCGGGGGTACTATACGCCATCCACCCGACTTCCTCCATAGATATAAATCTACTCACCTGCTAAACTACTCGCTTAGCCGTAGTCGATGCGCTTCGTCGTCTCGGAATCCACGCGAAGGTACCAATAATCAATACGAATTCGCAAGGCTAATAACATCAAATTCCAAAATCCAAAACGGCACGCGGCACGCTCATAGGTTAGAACCTATAGCCTACACATGCAAAATAATTAACTACACTTGTCGTTGACGTACAAACATCCAACGAACAAGTACAACATCCAAAACTCAAAACCAAGAATCGAAATACCGTAAACATAGCCGAAACCCTAAATAGGGTCACTATACATGAAAACTGCCACATTAAAAAACCCAATAATACCAATACATATTTACAAACACAATAAATATCGTAGGTATTAATATTTACGTCATCTCCATTTTCATTTAAAACCCACGTCAAATTTTACCGAAAAGCTAGTAAGCAGCTTATCGCAATATTTGCACAAGTCAAAAACTAAAACCATTCTAGCGGTTCCAAACATCGCAAAGCGGCTTAACTAGGTTATCCAAACTATTTCAATAATTTTAAACCCACCCAATTAGGTTTTATTAAAACCTAGTAAGCAAAAACTTCATTAGTTATCTTAGGAATTATCAATAATTTTCATTCAGAAGATTAAGTTTCCAAAGTCCTCATTTTAACAATTATACATCACAAACCTTGACTAGTAAACTGTAAAGTGGTATAAGAAATTATACCGATCGATCTGTGTCCTTCGGTCTTTAGCTATCATTCCATGCTCCTCGCGGCCTCTCCGATCTCCTCGTCGAAATAGCACCACGTCAACGAATCTTTATACGGGCTCCCGCTTCAAATTGAAGCAACTCGGACATGAAGTTTACTAACCGACATGTCCACGATGAAGTAGAGAAAGGGTAGAATACTTTGTCTCAAGACACCCAAGCCATTGGGTGGAGGTAAATTGAAGTTTCCTTTTTTTTTGGGTGATAAAATGAGCTTGGAAAAATCGATCAATCATTTTTTTCCATGAATGATGAGGCTCGGCCAATTAATGGGGGGGCTGATCTTGTTCTCGGCCAAAGTGGTGGGGGGGGGGTGAGCACAACACAAAATAATTGGTGACCATAACCTTTTTCCTCACAAATATCCAACAACAAAATATCTTAAGCTTTACAAAAGCTAATAAATGCAAATGATGACTCAAACAAACACCTCATCCAATCTAGAATGTTTGCTAATGACTCACCCATTCAAAAGAATCCCCCATCAAAAGAATTCGGCCACAACAAAAGGTGAATGGATTTTTTGGCCAAAAAAAATAAAAAAAAGTACAAACTCAAACCATTAATTAACTCATTAAAATAATATTTTAATTAGAGAAAAATTCTATGTGAACCGAAACTTTCCATTGACCCCCAAAGTTCGCGCACTAGTTTTATTCTAGCTAAACTAGGTGCCGGCAAGTTTATACGGAAGTTTGATCACAATCGGGTTAAAACGGAAAATACCGACTATTTTACCCTAAAAAGGAAAAATTCATATAACGATTTCCGAAACGTTACACTTCCTAAAAAGATCTCGGGTTTGATAGCAGATTCGAACTGAAACCCTAGGCTTAACAAATACGGTATTTAACAGTAAACTAAAACATTAAGGTTGTTTAGTGAAACTAGATAACAAGAAGACTTCCTTTAGAGACTAATTAGGAGTTTTAGATCATCACCTCACCAATAACTTGAAGAAACCCTAGACATGCAAGCTCTAAGCCATCCCAAGAGGGTTAAACATTATTAATGAAGGGTTTAGTGATGTTTTATGGTGGTTTAGGTTCAAGGTTTTGTGGTGTAGAATTTGCAAGAGGAGAATTTAGAAGAAGAAGAAGAAGAGAAATGAGAGGGTTGAGAGTTGAGGGAATGAGAGAGTGAGAGATGAGGGGAGAGGGATGTCTCTTAAGAGCCATGCTCTCTCTTCATTAAATGCCCCCCTCACTTCCATGTCTCCCCATACCTTCATTCTTCATTCTTTTCTTTTTCCAAATAAAAATAAAACCTTTTATTTACTTAAAATATATAACATAACAATATAGTTAATGTGCCATGGCTAGCAAAACAAGTTTAGCATATCCTTAATGCTAGATTAGCATGCAGATATGTGTGCCTAAAAATACCACAAGTATATAAATAATTAAATAAAATATTAATTAATTAAATAAAATATGTGAAAATTTTATATTAGTTAAATTTATCAAAAACTCGTATTATATCGCTTAATTAACTCTAATCGCTTTTTAAGATGTTAAAATCTCCCCCTTAAAGAAATTCGGTCTCCGAATTTAAAATCTAACTACACGTACCTTCAAAAAGATGGGGAAATTTCTTCCGCATCTCTCTCTCGACTTCCCATGTGACCTCTTCGCTGTTCGGGCCACGCCAAAGAACTTTCACGGACGGTAAAATCATTGATCGAAGTTTCTTCACCTGCCGGTACAACATAACTACCGGCTGCTCGGTGAAAAAAAGATTGCGCTCCAGCTGGATGGTCTGGTGCTGAATCGCGTGAGAAGGGTCCTAAAAGTACTTGCGAAGTATCTATACATGAAATAAGGGGCGTACATCCGGAAAACTAGGCGGAAGTGCCAAATGTTAGGCAACGGTACTCACTCAAGGATATCAAAAGGACCCACAAATCTAGGACTATACTTACCTTTCTTTCCGAACATCATCACACCCTTCATCGGGGAGATCCGTAAGAAAACATGGTCACCAACTATGAACTCAATGTTGGCTATAGTACCCTCAAGTCAATTATTGAATCGCAGGCACGCGATTTGATGATTGAGGGAGGACCTATATCGGTAGAACAGTCTTACTCGATATGATAGTGTGCTATCTGGTTTTTCTTTATCTTCATGTATACCATTAGGTGGCATTACAGATCACTATTACATATTGATAGAGCCCATAGGATTCTTGCTTGACTACCAGCATTATGGTGGCTATCATATACGTGGGAGCTGGGTGGTCTATAATAACATCCTTAAATGTCCCTAGTCGTGGGATTATCGAGATTGGGCATCGATACTACGGAGTAGACTAGTGTATACTTATCGAGACCCCGACGAGGGGCGGTGGCCGGTCTCATAAGCCATTGGTGTCAGTTATTCACCTAAGATAGTATACAGGTGCTCGATGGGTTATGGTACACTGGACGGACTCGCCGGGAACCTGCTACTTGGTATTATACCTATTGTCAGATAGTAGTTCCCAGGTGACATGACTATATGTTAGTCTGTTGACCTGAGATCGTCATTTGTCTCATGTGAATTCCCACTGTTCTTTGATTACTACCCTACCACGGCTTAAAGGAGTCATGCAAGCAGGTTTTAGTTTGGTACAGTCCCGAGCCACATGGAGGCAGTGAGCGAATCGTCGGGGATTCTTCTCTCCCGGTATTGGGGGTTGATGTCGCGCAGTACATAGGTTACCATCACCAGAAATCCTTGGCCAAGGTAGACGAGAATTACTCATCTAGGATCAGTAGTTTCTCAGGTGGTGATGGGTTTCATACCGACATGAAATGTCACATTGTTAGGGGTCTGACTTTATCCACCCCCCTATACTCGATATGCTATACTCTTAGACGAACAAACCGGACTGTATGGAGATTGTCACTGACAGGCTCAGTAGGGGTTTGGATGAGTTTGCTCATCGGTCTTCCTTTAGATCAATACCTGGGTAGCCGTTACGTACAACTAGTGCCGCTGACGTGCTTGTGCTTAAACTCACTACAAGCGTATTGATGAGTCTTTAGAGTCCCACACAAAGCGTTTTCACGGTTCAGGCGATATGGTGTAGATGACGTATGTTGGTACATACAGGTGTCCGATTAAATATGTGTACATGCTACACAAACATTAATCGGACGATTGATAATACTAGCGGCTTAGGGTTAAACCGGATTATTAAATCAGGTTTTGATTTAATAATTTATATATAAATATTATATATATGTATTCTAGTATTATTGTTCACTATTCATTTTCTCTCTTAGCTATTCGTATTTTTGTACGAATACGCGTATATGTATTTCGATACGTATACCAGGTTGTATTCCGTATTTATACGGAATAACTTCTAGAAGATTTCCACCTCATTACATGATTTTCCTTTTTAGAAAATCATTTTGGCTCTTGGATATTTTATTTGGAAAATGAAAGAGATATTTTGGTTCAATGGTTGTAAATGACTTATCCATATTCTTTACTTTCCATCCATTTTTTTGATTCATTCATCAATTGATAATTTTATTCACATTCTCACTCACTTGTGAGAATTAGCCATTCTTGAGTTGCTCATGCCACTAGTTTTCCTCACCTCCTCCTTCGTCTTCTTGAGTTGCTCGTTTGTGAATTTTCCTGCACCTCCACTCTGCATTGCTAATAACCTTGGAGCATCGGTTGCCTCGCTTTGCGAGGTTGGAGCCTGCATCGTTACCCTCGGGTGGATCATCATTGATGGAGGAAGACCGACAACCAAATTCGATCCGCAACCCTAGGAGCTTATGAAGATGGTTGAAGACCGAAGGACTTGGTTCTTTTGGTATAAACATTCTACCCTTGTAGTTTAGCACTCTCTAGTTTTGCTAGGAAAGGTTTATGGTTTCGATCTTGGGGGCGGGTTTTGTTTGCGCCAAAAATTTTAAACGCCAGTTTTTGTTCGGCATCGGCTACGGTAGATGGCCAGGACGTCGGCGAAAACCCATCAATGGTATCAGAGCCATCCATAAAACAATACTAGCTAGTTTGCACAAGATTAGAATATCAACCGACCAATTTTACTGAATCAAATTTCCATTTTCATATGCCCGCTGTCGATTTTGAAAAGTGTTCAAAAAATCTTTCTGTGTATCTTAAAAATATGTGCAGGCATTTGTAGGGGACCACACGAAATTTGGGCAAGTGAAACATCAAAATGGCCGCGGAATTGCCGCAATAGGTGCCTATTTGCGGCGGTTCCGCGGTCGTCTTGTGGCGAAATTGTACCAAATTTCTTGTGGCACTTTCTGACATGGAAATTTTATTTTTGGTATATATGGTGTTCGCCAAGATTTTTTTAAAGTGCTGGTTTGCATTTGGGGCCAATTAGGGAATGTTTAGTCGATTAAAATTTTAAGTGTGTGATTATCAGTACATGCGTTGATATCTGCGACCGTGAATATTATTGAGTGATACAACCCAACTAGTTTCTATATGTTCAATTGGATGGGTTTGCTAACATCATATTCACGTTGATGTTCTGTGTTGTGCTGATTCTATGGTTGGATCGTCATGGTGGATAGCCAGTGGTCCAATGGTAGTACAGTTTAGATTTATTTGTATATTCTGTATTTCGGGACGAGCGTCCGACAGATGGACTACCGTCTCTGCCAGATTGTATATTATTTGTTTGGGGCACGACCGGGTTGAGGTCAATGTCGCCATTGTATATATATTTTCTTTTCTGTATTAGGATTACCACAAGGCGGAGTGCACATGTAGTGTTCTGAAAATTCTATTAAGTTAATTATGTATTAATTATTGATAATACGCGTTTTCCGTAAAAACCAAGATATAATTCTTTTCTTCTATATAGACATAAATATACCTATTTTAACTATGTAATTGCTAGCATTGGTATTTAATTATCCACATATTAATTGTTAGTTTACTTAATTAATTGTTTTTAAATATTATTTTATGGTTTCAATTACACACTAAATTAGTGATAATTATAAATTAGAATGGGTTAATTACATGTAAGTGCACCATGACAACTTAACACTTAATTTGTAACATATTCGTTCTTCTAAAATTTTCTTCATAGTTCTAGATGTTTTAAAGAAAACTTAATAGAATAAAAGAAAAGAAAATAAAAAGAATAGAATAAAGAAGTATGGTGCACTATTAAGGAGGGATGGGAGCTTTGACCTGGAAATTTCACACACACACACACCCTCTCATTCTCCTTTCATTGGCCGAGCTTGGCAGCAGCAGCCCCCGTTCTCCAATTCATCATCTTGTTCAACCACAATTTCTCATAAATAATCAACAATAAAATCAACACAAATCTTAGGAAAATTCTTCACAAAAAAAATCCATGTTCAATCTAAGCTTGGTTCCTTGGATCAAGTCTACATTTTTGGTTGCAAGTTTGGATCTTTCCCAAACCATTGTGAGGTATAAATCTTAATCAAATTGTCATCTTGTTAGTATTGCTTTAATATAGTTTAATTTCAAGATTTGCATATTAAAGAGAAGGGTTTGAGATCAAGTTAATGTTTATATCACTTGATTTAGTTAGCAATGTGTAGTTTAACATCTTAAGACCTTGCAAGTCTAATCTAGTTGTTAACTTGCTAATCTTCACTTTTAATTGTCCTAATTAAATGTTCATGTAAACTAAATTCATGATTAGTGTGTAAATAGGTGTGACTAAAAATTAGTTAATATTTGTGTGGCCTAATTAAGATATTAAATGAACATTGTGGCCACTAGATTTGCACTAAATGGTTAATTGTTGCTTAATAGGTTTTTGTAATAAATAAATTTTAATTAAGATTGAGGTTGGAATGAGCTACAACCTATTTCCTATAATATTTAGTGTGTTGTGAATGTGTGATTGGTATGATTGGGTTCTAGGTTTGGGGATTTCCACTTATAGCGACCCTTAGTTGTTATTTTGGCGATGTCATGCGCATTTTGTGCACCAAGTGCATTCGCGTCTAGTTAGTGGGCGTTAATTACTTTGTACCATCTTGACTTCACGTCTATTTAAGTGGTTAACCTCATGTATACTCGTTGTACGATTGTAGGATCGGTTGCAGAGACGTCGGACGCGACGAGAAAAGGAAAGGCAGTGATTGGATCAGTTTAGCTGAGGCATCCCGGTGAGTAGATGTGCACTTCTGTGGGGAAATCGTCTGGATGGCGCAAGGCGCCCAATAGTTAAGAATATTAGTAGTTCATATATTTATATGCGTAGTCTCCAAATCATTCATATCATGGCATTGCATCTTTTTACATATGATATTATCCCTTAGGACACTTGCACCGTTACCATTGGTTCATACCGCACGTGCACTATTCATGTGAACACACACGTCATTGGTAATTGCTATGTCACGGATACTATAGAACTTTCTTAAATCGGTATCTGTGCATTTGCATCATGCATTATATGTAGATTTTAGTTGTAAGCTCATGGTATCAGAATTGATATGTAGGTTGTTAATTATATACATCATCGCGCCATCATTCATACATAGCTTTAGTCGTACATCGCATGGTATATTATCGATATCATAGACATCCATTATTTCTGACATGTTCATAGATTGTGATTCTTCTTGGAGATTTCAGTTTTTATGATATTTATGAATTTTGGGGAAAACCGCAAGAATGTTATAAACGTATTATCATTTTAAAATTGTAAGTTACGGTTTTCTCGTGTTATGATGTGTGGCGTCCACCATGAGTTTTCCCAGTTCTTGAGCTGTATCATACACCCGATTCGAGGAGGTGGATGCACCGTCTGCGGGTATATGGTGGACCCGGTGGGATACGCCGGGGCATGATGTACGTATTGAGAATGCGTTGAGCCCGGCAGTGGAGCATTACCTACCGGTGATGTCTGACGCGGAGGATATCCGGAGGATACCGACGTAGTCGTGAGATTTGATGATATGGGTCGATACGGACTGACGAAGCCCGGGATATTGAGATATTGAGATATTGAGACATTGAGATATACATATTTTGTGTCGATAATTGACACGGATTTCTGTCGATTTCACTGATGATAATCCAGTTTTATTTTACAAAAGGTTTTACTAAGTTAAATATACAGATCTTCTCATATCAGACATACCATGATTTCGTTTTGATTATACATTCATGTTGCATTCATACATGCGCATCGCATCATATTAGTGTATGTAGGCTGTGACGCATTTGCGTGCATGCTTACGATAGCCTTGTTAGATGTTAGTTACTACTCATGAGTTGGAAACTCACCCCCATTGTGCGACAGTATCTTGTAGGTCCGACCCGTTAGCACAGTAGCGACAGGCGTACTTCATCATTTTAGCTTCTTTGCTTGGACTTGCGGCATTGCGCGTAGGTGGGTTGCGAGGATATTTTGTTCCCACTTTGTGTATTATAATTGTATCTAGTATACTCCATCTACCTTATCCACCGTTTTCCACCAGTTGTATATTGGACTTAAATGTTGAGCTTGTGAGACTTGTATGTATTCTATTTCTGGTGTTGATTCTCACTTGAGCCGACGTGGTGTTTTCTTATTTCTTGTTTTCAGATGCTTAGTTCATATTATAAGGATATATTTTGTATGTGGTTGTGATTCCGCCGTTTGGCGAAGAGCTAGCTCCCGCTTGGGGATGACTTTGTTCAGAACTTGTATATATCATGTTTGTACCCGTTTTGGGGCCAGTATTTACAAAGGAGACTCTGCCGAAATTTTTATAAAACTTGAGCTTATTATAAAGACTTTCAAGGTGACTTTTTCTATATTAACTTAACTTTTAAAACGATTTTTCCGTCACTCTATTTCTTTAAATGGTTATGATTTCTGGGCTTTGGCTTACTTGGATTATGATACGCCTTGAGACGTTTCGTAATTTAAGTGCCAGTCACGTTCCGTACCTTCGGGTCGTGATAAAGTTGGTATCAGAGCGTTAGGTTTTACTCTTCTGTGTGTAGGATTTGCAGGGTTGTCTAGCACGGTAGCAAGGTTTCGGGAGGCATCGTCCATACCGATTTCAAAAATTTGCCGTTCTAGCTAACCCTAACCCTAGAATCGTTACTATAAAATACGACGAAACGATATGCAAACAACTTTGCAAAGAAGTGAACAAGGAATACAACCTTTGTAGACCGGTCCTTCACTTCAATAGCTCCGTGTAGTTGTCCCTTCACTGCGATCCATGAACTCTCGGACTCTTGAGAGGCTCCACAAGATGTACGGAACAAGCTTGCTTGAAGTCTTCAAGGCCGAAGATGATCTACGTCAAGGAGACACTAACCTAATCTACCTCTTCACTAATTGTAGAATTAGTGAAGCAAATACCCTATACTAAATGGCAAGTAGTAGAGGATGATGAAGTAGGAATTTTGCTCAATTTAGAAATAATTTTCTCACTTATTTTCCATCATCTCCATTGAAGCTAGAAAGCTTTGAGGAAGAAGAAGAAGAAAACTCTCATAATAAAAATCAATTAGTTAATTGCAACCATAGGTGAATTAGTATCATATACTAACATTTTTATAGACTTAACCATAGCTAGGATAAAGGTTGGGTTAATAAATATCTTAGGCAAAACAAAAGTTGTGGACTAAGTCAATGGCAATCCAAGCTTCTCCAAGCTTCTTTCCATGACAAAAATGCCGCTAATTTTGATTTACCAAAATAAATAAAAACCCTTCATTATACATAGCATGGTTTAAGTCACACACACACCCTTGTTGCATGTATAATCAAACATGACAGATTACTCTGTACACTAATATGTATCACATATATACACATGCACAAATCAAGTGAGAAATAAAATCTTAAGTGAATTAATATTAGTTAATGTAACTTAATATATCAAATATATATAATTATACATTAAATTATTAAATCAACACTTGACTTAATAATCCGGCTATATCACATATAACCGACTAATATCAAATGCAACAACCTATCTAATCAACACTTGATTCGATAATCCGGCTATATCACATATAACCGACCGATGTTACGTATCACGAGAATATAATGCGATATCACATACGTGCAATAATCTCGGTCCTGCACATATCACATATGTGCACCTACTCCGTTTCGCTTGAGCCAGGAAACCACTGTGTAGGACTCTAAAGACTCGTCAATACGCCGGCAGTAGGTGATGATCATATCAAACACCCACAAGCCGCAAACGGCCTGCTAAACGTAACGGCCACCCGAGTATTGAGTGATCATAAGATCAACAAGCATGCCTGCTCATACTCCTATGAATCCAATCAGTAACACTACCGTACAGTCCGGTCTCTTCGTCTGATATGTCGCATATCTCGTCTAGGGGTGGTAAACGTCAGACCCCAGTAACTCGATAAGTCATGCCGAATGTGAGGCTCATAACGGGTCGAGAAACTACTGATAACACTTACGGTATATCTCTGAAGCAGCCCTGGCCGGGGACTTCCTGTTATAGCCAATCGAGCACAGCGCAAATCAACTCCCAATACGGGAGAGACGTCCTATCCCTCATTGCCTTCATGTGATTCAGGTCTGTACCCAAAAGCCACCGTTTTGCACGTTCTCTTGAACGTGGTAAGGTGGAAATCAAAGCACAGTGGGAATCACATAAGACTCTATGACGATCTCGGGTCTACAGACTAACCTGTACAAGTGTCACCAGAGAACTGCTATCTGACAATAGGTACAATACCATCTAGGAGTTCTCGGCGAGTCCGTTCAGTGTACCCAGTCTCCACTGAGCACCCGTATACCATCTTTGATGTCAAACACCAATGGATATAGGATCATCCATCGTCCATCTACATGGGTCGAGAAGCTATACGCTAGTCTACTCTGGTATATCGATGCCCTGTCTCGATACACCTACGACTAGGAACATTTGAAGGATGTACTTACTGACTACTCTGTCCCCACTAGTATGATCTGCATCATAATCCTGCTAGTCAAGTTCTCATCGTAAGGGCTTTATCAACATGTAACATAGAGACAATCAGTGTACATGTTAAGATAAAGAGCAACTAGATAGCATACTATCATGTCGAGCAAGAAAGTCCTGCCTATATATGTCCAAGCATCCACTACAATATACATCGTATGTACAGTAATGGCCTCTAGGGCATACATATAACTAACTGGACGACCCTTGGTAGATGGAGTAGGTGACTTAAGCAGAGTGACGTGGCGTGTGTTGGAGATAGTGCCCTCAAAGTCAATTATTGGATCGCAGGTACGTGATTACAATGATTGAGGCAGGACCTATACCGATATGACAGTCTTACTCGAGATGATAGTATGCTATCTGGTTTGTCTTTATCATCGTATACATGCCTTAGTTCGCTATTGCATGATTGATAGAGCCCATAGGATTCTGCTTGACAGCCAGCAGTATGATGGTGATCATATACGTTGGAGCTGGGGTCTATAAGCATATCCTTAAAGTGTCCCTAGTCGTGGGAGTTTCGAGACAGGGCATCGATACTCCAGAGTAGACTAGTGTATACAGTCGAGACCCCGACGAGGGGCGGTGGCCGGTCTCACAAGCCACTGGTGTCAGTTGGATCACCTAAGATGTATACAGGTGCTCATTGAGTTATGAGTACACCGGACAGGACTCGCCGGGAATCTGCTAGTTGGTATTATACATATCGTCAGATAGCAATTCCCTGGTGACATGTGTACAGGTTAGTTCATCGACCTGAGGTCGTCATTTGTCTCGTGTGAGTTCCCACTGTGCTTTGATTTCTACCCTACCAAGGCTCAAAGGAGTCGTGCAAACAGGTCTTTTTTGGGTACAGTCCCGAGCCACATTGGAGGCAAGTGAGCGGATCGTCGGGGATTCGTCTCTCCCGGTATTGGGGGTTGATGTCGCGCAGTGCACGGGTGGCCATCACTAGGAATCCTCGACCAAGGTAGTGGAGGATTACTGATTTGGATCAGTAGTTTCTCAGGTGGTGATGGGCTTCATGCCGACACGATTTATCGCGTTATTAGGGGTCTGACTTTATCCACCCCCCTAGACTCGATATGCGATACTCTTTAGACGAATGGACCGGACTGTATATGCATTGTCACTGTCAGGCTCAGTAGGGTTTATAGATGAGTTCGCTCGTCAGCTTCCCTTCCAGTCAATACATAGGCAAAACGTTACGTGCAGCTAGTACCTCTGACATGCTAGAGGTTATACCCAGTGCCGATGTGTTGATGAGTCATTAGAGTCCCCCACAGACACTTTTCCAAGTTCGGGCGAAACGTTGTAGAGGCCGTATGATGATATGGCAAGGTTCGGAAAAAGCACGTGCGTTTTCGCACGTGTCGTTTTTCGGGCGGATAATACTGGTAGGCTTTGGTTTAAGCCGGAACCCAGTATTATACTGTGTAGATATAATATCTTTGTCTCAGTTGCATTTTTATTCGGTCGTAATACAAATGCGGGTATGTTTATACTGATACGGGGTTATCCTGAAATTCGTTTCAGGATCACTTTAGGAAGTTTCCAGTTTCCAGTTTTCTATCAGCCGTATTTAACAGTCGGTTAAATACGGATTTATCTTTTCTTGATGAGGTGAGTCAGTGTTCTAGAAGGTTCTAGAGAGGGTGACTAGGCTAGTGAGTCATTAGTGCATTAATGGAGCAATTAATGCTTGATGACTAGGTTAATTGTGATTGGTTTGCTTTAAATGCTTTCACACTTTGTGTTCACACATGATATTTGTTCTTGTGGTCACCTCCCTCCTCCTACACTCACCCCCCCACCTCCTTTATATGGCCGGCCCCTTCCCCCCCTCTCACTCACTCAATTTTTGATGGTTGTTGTTTGAAAAGATTAAGGATTTTGGTTCATGGAAATTAATATACTTCATTTCTTATTTCGTATCGATCCAAAAGGCAACTTCATTAACCGTTCGTCCATAGCCTTGGACGTAACGAGACAAAGTGTTCTACTCATTCTCTACTTCATCTTGGTCGTCTCTTCTAGCAAACTTGACGATCGAGTTGCCTCGGTTCAGAGGCGGGAGCCCGTTTAAAGATCCGTCGATGTGGTGCCACCTGGACGACAAGATTGGAGATCGAGGAGATCGGAGCAGCCGCAACAAGCGTGGGATGATGGTTGAAGGCCGAAGGACTCGGATCATTCGGTATAACGTTTCTACCCCTTTGTAGTTTGTTAGTTTAGCTTTAATGGCAGATCCGGGTTACGGTACACGATAGCGCCAGTTCGTTAAAAGTTTTTGTTCCGCATTTGGCGTCTGTTAGACGGCCAGGGCGCTACCGTGGACTTACAGTGGTATCAGAGCCTCACCATTAAGCTATACTAACTTGTGCTAACGCGTTTAAAACATCGATCGAACCGAATTTCGAAAAAACACAATTTTCTAGCTTATCAGTTTCTGTCGATTTTAAATGATGTCCTAAAATTTTTTTGCATATCACAGAAGACAGAGCAGGGTTTTCTAAGAATACTGGTGAAATTTGGTGGCCCAATTCACAGAACCGCCGTGGATCCGCCGCGCAAACATGGGTTTGGCCGCGGATCCGCCGCAGTATTATGAGATTGGCACTCCAAATTTCTACAGTGAGTTCTACATGGGAAATTGTGGTTTTTGGTATATATATTTTGGGCCCAGATTTTATTATTGTACACCAGATGTACGTGGGGCCCACTTCGGGAAATTTAGTCGATCGAAATTTTAAATTTGTTAGTATACAGTATTTACATGATATCTCCGACCGGGAATGTCATTTGATCGGTAAACCGCGTCTGATTGCTATAGTTCTTTTAGACGGGTTTGCGAACGTGACATTCGCGTTGATGTTCTGTGTTGTGCTGTGATGTTGCGGATATGTCGTGGTGGATAGCAGTGTGCAATGATAGTGCAGTTTTGATTTATTTGTACATTTGTTATTGCGGGGCGAGCGTCCCACATGTTGACTGTCGTTACTGTCTGTTTGTATAATATTCTTTTGGGGCACGACCAGGTTGCGGTCGATGTACCTGTTGTACTATTTTTATTTCTGTACTAGGTTTATCCCGCGAAGGAGTGCACGGATGGCCGGGTTCTGGAGGGCAACGGGTCCGTATCTCATGGCTTTGAGAGGCAGAGGGACCTCACTCTAGAATTGGCAGACTATTCGCCGCACTCGTAGGGGGGTACAGGTTAACCCAAGGAGGGGTGCTCAATTTACCGGATTCCGTGAAGTGCCGGGTGTTCCATTCACTATGCTGTGGGGACCACCTCGCTTCAGGTTTTGGCGGGTAACTTGCCGCACCCGTAGGGGTCTAGGTTTCATTGCACAGGCTATCCACACGACCAGGGGAACGTCGGGTTTCAGTAGCGGCTCTGTGAAACCCGGGGATCCCAGATTATCTGTATTGTTCTGTGATGCTTATTACTTTTTCTGTAATGTTGCATATTATCACGCCTGGAGCGATTATTGTATATTGGTATATATACTATTAGATGTTGTATATGTTTTACACCCGCGCTAGTCCAGTCCCCGCTCTGTCGTTAGTTAAGTAACCTAACGAGTGATGACGGGACCCAGTGGCGAATGCGGATGGCATATACGTACATTTTATTTTTCGTTCTTTTCTGGTGTGATTGATTGATGGGACTGCATTGATTCTTATCAATGCAAGGATAAAACAAACCTATATTTGATGTTGTTGGAACCAATTTTAAAAAGTGTTATTACAAAGATGTTTACTTTTGTTTTGCATAGTGATATTCAGTTGGAATATCCTGCACCTCATTCGACGAGGCAAGGGCTGATATCCCTTCACCGGGAAAAACCTCTTGGGTAGAAGTTTACGTCAGGGGTAGTAACTTTAATATAGTCGATTACAAGTTTCTTTGCATCGCGGTATTCAGTTGGAATATCCTGCACCTCATTCCACGAGGAAAGAGCCGAGATCCCTTCACCGGGAGTGACCTCTTTAGCAAAACGTTTTCGTCACTATATTTTATAAAAAGCTATCAGGTTCCTTCAGCGATATCAAGTTCATTACGTTAAAGGTTTTTTCGCCAAAAACCAACCGTAGCCCTCCGTCATTTCTTATGGGTGGTCAGTAGTATTCAAGCTATGTTTGTTGACTAAAGTCAAGGCATAGTGTTTGGTAGTTGCTGGGTATTCGTATGTTGCATTGATAGATGTGTTGGTTTGGGACAGTCGTATTACCTTGTTGACTAAAGTCAAGGGTATGTACGGGTGGGTTCAAATCAACCTGGACAATGACGGGTAGAACTTGACATGTGACTTATGATTTGTTGACTAAAGTCAAGGTCATAAGAGCATGAGGCAAAAATCACATCGGGAGTTTCAAACATAAAGCAAACTTGCTAGATATGCACATACCTTCTGGAGTGTGATAACTTGAGTGGCTTCCATCAAGTTATCATGCGATGATAGTTGGATCCCGATTCTCACTGATGAGTTGGTATACTCTTCGGGTGATCCCGACTAATTCTTCTTTCAGATTTGGAGGAGAATTTGAGATAACAGTGGGAGGTTTCCTGATTAGATAAAGTGATAACCATTCTGATCTAGGTTAGAGTGTACGCAGAGTGTTTCTTTTCTCTCTCTCTCTCTTTGGCAGCGACCTTTGACCGACCCTAGACTATGACTCAGTGACCAAGTTGACCGAACCTTCTTAAAATATTGGCCTTTGGATTGTCTAAGTTGCATAAGTCATTTCAGCTCCTTCTTTTACCCTTTGTATTTCTCAGAACACCCCGTATTACCACGGATATCCACTTCCATTGGATAGATCCATCGTATGGTTATATACGAACTCGAAGGGATTTCTTCGAGGATGGATCCAGGTTCAGGAGAAATAGAATTAGTTTATTCAGTTGCCTCTTATTATCACCTTCTCTCAGGATGTGAGGGCTCCTTAGTTTAGGAGAGTACACCTATTACGTTTATTGGATAGTCTTATTCCAAACCATAGGCAGGTGCCGAAAGGTAGGGAATGATGAAAACCAATTAGCCTAAGTAGGGTGTACAGAAGGTAATAACTAAAGACAAAATAAAGGGATTAGAAAGAGGGCAAAGTAAATTGCGACTGTTATCATTCACGACCAAACCGCATACTTCATCGCTACTCCTATTTCACCTTTGCTTTTTCCCCAGTTCGGGAGAAATAGAATAAGGTATTATTCAGTTGTCTTTTTATCATCACATTTTCTCAAGTTACGAGTACTCCTAGGATTAGGAGAGTACACCTATTATGCTTACTGGATAGTCTTCTTCCAAACCATAGGCTGGTGCCGAACGGTAGGGAAAGAAGAAAACCATTTAGCCTAACGATGGTGTACAGAAGCTAACGACTAAAGACAAATAAAGGGATTTGGAGAGATGGCAAAGAAACATACGGTTATAGTCATGAATTGGATTATGGAAGAGGCATTACTATGAATACCAGGATACCCCTACGAGACATTTTAATGTTTCAGTTTCACTGCGCATTGTTAAAAGTAAACTGATTTCCCGATTAAATACTTACTCCAAGGTATGTATTTACCAGGTTTCATTCTCATAACTGTATGGTTTTTACAGATGATGAGTGGGAGTAAATTATTGGGAATTAGGAGATCATCCTCATTATATCTGAATTCGTTGTAATTGGTGATATTTGAGGAAATCCCCTGGGTACAGTTTTCAACCTACGATGCACAGGTTTTGAGTTATTCAACTCAGCGGACTTATACAGAGTATTGTATGTTGTCCAGTATCCGTCAGGACAAAGGGGTAGGTCCTCGTACTATGTTCTGTTTACTTATCACTTCTCTAGTTTTTAGACAAGTGTTTCGTAGAAATACAATGTCTAAGTTTTGAGAAGTTGTGGGTATAAAAATAAAGCAGAAAACCAGGTATCACAAGTATCGGGATTCTTCAAAGAGATTGAAGATGTAGATTTTTGTAATTGGTATTCAGTTAAAAGTAATGGTTTTGAGAAACTTGTTTCTCTTTCAGGTTACTCATAATTGGATGGATTTCTAAGTTGAGTAATGCTGATTAGCCTTTTTTCCATTAAGTTGTTATACACTGGAGACAGCTGCATGATTTGAATCTGGTTCCAACTAAATTAGTGCCTCTGTTTCTATATTAGATATAGAATGGTTCATATCTTAACGATGTTAAGATACGGGGAGTTGTCCAGCTTATGCTTAAAATCAGACACTGGGTAACTCAAGGCACGTTTCTGTAATGGCAGTTTGTGGGTTGACCCTGGCTTTGACGAGGGTTGACATTTCTACCATCTGGAAGATCAATAGTGATATTGTTCTTGACTTGCCACAGTTTTAGTAAAATGGATTTTTTCAAAAAAAAAATAGTGGGAGTATGGTAGAACTGGAAGTGATTCCAGAACCGCAAACGATTACGGAAAATTTAATAGGACCTATATATTCAATCAGGTTTGACATTCCATTAGCCACTCCGCAGATATAGCGGAAAAAGATCATCTAATTTTGATGTGACAGTCATGGGTTTGACTTCATCATAATAGGGGATGGATCTGTTAAGAAGGTAGTAGGGTGTGATGTCCTGGTATTTGGATGACATACACAGAGTAGGAAGTAAAATTCCTATACTACGATCGGTTGTACTGTGGTCGTCACACAGTTGTTTCTTCACAAAGGACATGGATATAATATCAGACATTCTGGTTACTAGATCTATGGTTTTAGATCTGGATTTGGGTAGTTTTCTAATATGGGTACTTTGACAATATTCTAATAGTATTTTAGAATAGATGACTCCTGGCATGGTGGTGTACCTACAGGTGATGGAGTCACCCTCTCTAAAGGTGTCTTAGAGACTAAAGAAGAGAGGGAAGTGCATGATTGGCAGATCACTTGCTTAGGCAATTGAGTCAATCATGAGATGTCAAGTACCACACCAGATGTAGTTTTTGCACTTGATGCGATAAGTTTATATTAATCCAATCCTGAAGAAACATAATGAAGCAGTTTTAGAACATAAGTGCATGTTCTACGGATTTGATGACGACAGCCTCCTTCGGGCGACGGTTATCATTCCAGGCTTCAGAGGTGACATGGATGACAGAGTGATTGTCAGAGTTATAGTTTTCCCTCTGACGAGGGACAGTATTTTGGACAGGTGGTCCAAGAGGATACTATGGGAGGCATGGTGCTGGATACTGATTAGGTTCAGTTATCGATACAGTCTAAGAAGTTTGGATTTGGGTTCATTTATGAACTAGGTCCCATCAGATATCCAGACATATTCTAAGACAGGTATTACTCGATTTGGGAGATGGATTTCTCCGCAAACTTGAGATTGAGAGAGACATAGAAAGAAACATTAGGGCGGATCCACTCACTAAGGCTATTTCTCGAACACAAGAGTTTTACAAACTAGCTTTGTGAAACTGATTAGTAGAGGAGTTGGATGTTCGGTATCACACGGGCTGTGAGTATGCGACATCGCAATAATTAGCCTTGAGTGCAAGTGGGAGATTGTTGGAGATAGTGCCCTCAAAGTCAATTATTGGATCGCAGGTACGTGATTACAATGATTGAGGCAGGACCAATACCGATATGACAGTCTTACTCGAGATGATAGTATGCTATCTGGTTTGTCTTTATCATCGTATACATGCCTTAGTTCGCTATTGCATGATTGATAGAGCCCATAGGATTCTGCTTGACAGCCAGCAGTATGATGGTGATCATATACGTGGGAGCTGGGGTCTATAAGCATATCCTTAAAGTGTCCCTAGTCGTGGGAGTTTCAAGACAGGGCATCGATACTCCAGAGTAGACTAGTGTATACAGTCGAGACCCCGACGAGGGGCGGTGGCCGGTCTCACAAGCCACTGGTGTCAGTTGGATCACCTAAGATGTATACAGGTGCTCATTGAGTTATGATTACACCGGACAGGACTCGCCGGGAATCTGCTAGTTGGTATTATACATATCGTCAGATAGCAATTCCCTGGTGACATGTGTACAGGTTAGTTCATCGACCTGAGGTCGTCATTTGTCTCGTGTGAGTTCCCACTGTGCTTTGATTTCTACCCTACCACGGCTCAAAGGAGTCGTGCAAACAGGTCTTTTTTGGGTACAGTCCCGAGCCACATTGGAGGTAAGTGAGCGGATCGTCGGGGATTCGTCTCTCCCGGTATTGGGGGTTGATGTCGCGCAGTGCACGGGTGGCCATCACTAGGAATCCTCGGCCGAGGTAGTGGAGGATTACTGATTTGGATCAGTAGTTTCTCAGGTGGTGATGGGCTTCATGCCGACACGATTTATCGCGTTATTAGGGGTCTGACTTTATCCACCCCCCAAGACTCGATATGCGATACTCTTTAGACGAATGGACCGGACTGTATATACATTGTCACTGTCAGGCTCAGTAGGGTTTATAGATGAGTTCGCTCGTCAGCTTTCCTTCCAGTCAATACATAGGCAAAACGTTACGTGCAGCTAGTACCTCTGACGTGCTAGAGGTTATACCCAGTGCCGATGTGTTGATGAGTCATTAGAGTCCCCCACAGACACTTTCCCAAGTTCGGGCGAAACGTTGTAGAGGCCGTATGATGATATGGCAAGGTTCGAAAAAAGCACGTGCGTTTTCGCACGTGTCGTTTTTCGGGCGGATAATACTGGTAGGCTTTGGTTTAAGCCGGAACCCAGTATTATACTGTGTAGATATAATATCTTTGTCTCAGTTGCATTTGTATTCGCTCGTAATAGAAATGCGGGTATGTTTATACTGATACGGGGTTATCCTGAAATTCGTTTCAGGATCACTTTAGGAAGTTGCCAGTTTCCAGTTTTCTATCAGCCGTATTTAACAGTCGGTTAAATACGGATTTATCTTTTCTTGATGAGGTGAGTCAGTGTTCTAGAAGGTTCTAGAGAGGGTGACTAGGCTAGTGAGTCAATAGTGCATTAATGGAGCAATTAATGCTTGATGACTAGGTTAATTGTGATTGGTTTGCTTTAAATGCTTTCACACTTTGTGTTCGTACATGATATTTGTTCTTGTGGTCACCTCCCTCCTCCTACACTCACCCACCACCTCCTTTATATGGCCGACCCCTTCCCCCCCTCTCACTCACTCAATTTTTGATGGTTGTTGTTTGAAAAGATTAAGGATTTTGGTTCATGGAATTTAATATACTTCATTTCTCATTTCGTATCGATCCAAAAGGCAACTTCATTAACCGTTCGTCCATAGCCTTGGACGTAATGAGACAAAGTGTTCTACTCATTCTCTACTTCATCTTGGTCGTCTCTTCTAGCAAACTTGACGATCGAGTTGCCTCGGTTCAGAGGCGGGAGCCCGTTTAAAGATCCGTCGACGTGGTGCCACCTGGACGATAAGATTGGAGATCGAGAAGATCGGAGCAGCCGCAACAAGCGTGGGATGATGGTTGAAGACCGAAGGACTCGGATCATTCGGTATAACGTTTCTACCCCTTTGTAGTTTGTTAGTTTAGCTTTAATGGCAGATCCGGGTTACGGTACACGATAGCGCCAGTTCGTTAAAAGTTTTTGTTCCGCATTTGGCGTCTGTTAGACGGCCAGGGCGCTACCATGGACTTACAGCGTGTGTATGTTCTGCGGCATACTTACGATACGATACTCCACCTAAGTGACCTTAGGACATATTTTCTTTTATTTCCTTTCTTGATTCCATATACCCTTGATTCGATTGTGATATTCTTATCAATCCTATTTCTTACTCTAGCCACTATGCCGCCGATGAATATGAGGACCCAGAGGGCTGCCGTTAGAGATGAGATTAGAGCAGGCTTGTCTGAGGCGAGGACCGACCAGGACAGTACGCCTATCTCGCATGGACAGATTGATCCACCCTCTATTGATCGTATAGCTAGGCTGGAGGCGAGAATTCAGGATTTGCGCCAAATGATCGGATCATTGATAGAGATTAGTCGAGCACGGAGATCGGACATTGCTCCGCCTACGGTTGTTCCGAGACAAAGGCGGATTCATACTGATATATCTGCTCCTAGGCGTGTTCGCAGAGGACGTGGCGGATTCATTATGGGCCAGTTATATCGCTTTCACCCACAGCAGCCATTGTTAGGATGTTTCCAGTGTGGGAATTTGTATCACCTTATCAGAAATTGTACCGTGAGGCGGCAGGGTAAGGCATCAGTCTCACATGCAACTTTACCACCTCCACTCCATCCTCTAAGCGCATTCCCACCTACGCCTGTTGTTGCTCCATAGCAGATCGATGCCCATAGAGGCCCTAGTCGTGGCGGTCATATTCCGAGAGGGCGAGGTGGCAGAGGTAGACGACAGCTGATCTCTGGTAGAGGACAGGCGTTAGCTTTTGTGTTGGCTCCTCGGGACGCGCAGGCATCGAACTTAGTCGTGACAGGTATTCTTTCTTTGTTTTCTTCCGATGCGTATTTTTCTTGTGTTGTTTGAAATGGTATCCACATATTTTGTATCGAGGTTAAGCCGATAATAGTCCTTGCTAAATCGGTCGCTTGTTGTGATTTCTCCCGTAGGCTAGTCTTTTGTCGCTTGATATGTTATTCGTCCATGTTTGCTTTTTTCATATCGGAGATAGGAATTCTTCTGTCAATTTGATTCTTATCGATATGTTTGACTTCGAAGTTATTCTGGGCATGGATTGGTTAGCCACGTGTTATGCGTCCGTAGACTGCCATGAGAAGGCAGTCATATTTAGTTTTTCGGGTGAGCCAGTTCTTGTTATTCTGGGAGACCGTAGCATCACCCTTCCTAGTCTGATTTCTTCTCTTCGTGCTAACCAGCTTTTGAGGAAAGGATGTATAGGATTCCTGGAGTTTGTACTTGATGCTGGAGCCACAACATATCCGTTGGACCAGGTCTCGATTGTCAGAGTGTTTCCAGATGTTTTCCTGACGAGTTACTTTGATTGCCACCAGAGCGCGATATCGAGTTCTGCTTTGATTTGATTCCCGGCATGGGTCCTATTTCTATACTTCCTTATCGGATGGCCCCGGCTGGGTTTAAAAGCTGAAGGATCAGTTGCAAGATTTGTTGGATAAAAGGCTTATTCGTCCGAGTGTGTCAACTCGAGGAGCTCCTTTCCTGTTCGTCAAGAAGAAAGACGGCAGTTTGTATTTTTGCATCGATTATAGTCAGTTGAATCGAGTGACTGGGCAGAACAAATATCCCCTACCTTGCATTGACGATTTTTTGGATCTGCTCCAGGGTGTGGGACATTTCTCAAAGATTGACTTGCGGTCGGGTTACCATCAGTTGTGGGTTCAGAAGGATGATATTCCAAAGACTACTTTTCGCACACGCTACGGGCATTATGAGTTTTTTGTGATGTCGTTCGGACTCACCAACGCCCCAGCAGCGTTTATGGATTTCATGAACTGCATATTCAGGCTGTTTCTTGATCAGTTAATCAACGTATTCATTGATGACATCTTAGTATACTCCCGGAGCCTAGAGGAACATGAGCACCATCTGAGGATCACATTACAGACATTGAGAGAGCATCAGCTGTTCGCAAAATTCTCCAAGTGTGCCTTCTGTCTTGATAGAGTCGATTTCTTGGGTCACGTGGTTATGAGAGATGACATACGTTTAGACCCGAAGGAGATCGAGACCGTTCAGCATTGACCCAGACCCGTATCAGTGACGGAGGTTTGCAGCTTTTTAGGTTTGGCCGGATACTACCGACTCTTTGTTTAGGATTTTTCTCGTATAGTTGCACCGTTGACCAGGTTGACCCGGAAGGGAGTTCTGTTTCTTTGGACCGAGGCATGCGAGCAGAGCTTTCGGCAATTGAAGACTCGTTTCACTACGGCGCTAGTATTATCTTTACCTTCAGGATCTGGCGGTTTTGTCGTTTATTGCGATACTTCTCGAGTGGAGCTAGGCTGTGTATTGATGCAGCATGGTAGGGTCGTCACCTACGCTTCTCGGTAATTGAAGAAGCACTAGCAGAACTATCACACTCATGACTTAAAGATGGTTGCAGTAGTTTTTGCACTCATGTTCTGGAGACACTACCTATACGGCGAGTCATGTCAGATATTCATGGACCACAAGAGCTTAAAGTACATTTTTGAGCAGCAAGATCTAAATTTGAGAGAGCGTCGTTGGATGGATCTAGTGAAGGACTATGACTGCGAGATTCTTTATCATCCGGGCAAGGCTAATGTTGTGGCAAATGCTTTGAGTCAGAGGCCCGAAGGTAGCTTGTCTTGTGTGAGCGCAGTTCAGAGACAGTCGATAGCACATTGGCTGATTCTATTTGACAGCCGAGCACAATTCGAGTTTACTTTGACCGGAGAATAGCTTGCCCGTGTCCGTGCACATCCACAGTTACTTGATCGTATCCGTGAGGCACAGTCCGATGACGTTCGTTTTTCAGAGATCATGGAGCATGTTTGACTGGGCAGAGATTCAGAGTTCGTGATCAATGATCAGGGAGTTCTACGATTTGGGACTTGACTGTGTGTGCCAGATTACGAGGGGCTGAGATGTTCTGACGAGAGATGGGCTGAGCTTGCGAGTTTTCGTCTAGAGGTTCTTGCTCAGATGTGATGCGAGTCAGTTGAGAGAGGCCGAGCTGCAGGTCTACCTCCTATGCCTTGGGATGAGTTTACAGCGGTAATTCTTGCTTGTTTCCTTCCGGAGAGCGTCTGATATACACAAGCTCGTAGTTTCGAGTCTTTGCGCAAGACTCCTGTTTGTTATATGTATGCCCTAGAGGCCATTACTGTACATACGATGTATATTGTAGTGGATGCTTGGACATATATAGGGAGGACTTTTTTGCTCGACATGACGCTATCTGGTTTCTCTTTATCTTAACGTGTACTCTGAATGTCTCTTTGTTACATGTTGATAAAGCCCTTAGTATATGTACTCGACTCCTGGGACTATGATGAGATCATACTAGTGGGGCCACGGTAGTCGACGAGTACATCCTATAACTGTTCCTTATCGAGGGTGTATCGAGACAGGGCATCGATACACCAGAGTAGACTAGCGTATACGCATCTTGACCCATATGATGGGCGATGGATGATCCCATATCCATCGGTGTTTGACATCAAGGATGGTGTACGGGTGCTCAGTAGAAACTGAGTACACTAGACGGACTCACCGAGAACTCCCAGATGGTATTATACCTCACGTCAGATGGATGTTCTTTGGTGACACTGGTACAGGTTAGTCTGTAGACCCGAGATCGTCATAGAGTCTTGTGTGATTCCCACTGTGCTTTGATTTCCATCATACCACGTCTAAGAGGGCGTGCAAAAAGGTGGCTTTTCGGTACAGTCCCGAATCACATGGAGGCAATGAGCGATAGGAGGGGATTCGTCTCTCCCGGTATAGGGAGTTGATGTTGCGCTGTGTTCGATTGGCTATAACTGGAAATCCCTGGCCAGGGTTGCTGAGATTTACTGGTAAGTGTTATCAGTAGTTTCTCGAACTTTTATAGACCGCATATCGACACAACTTATCAAGCTACTGGGGTCTGACGTTTACCACCCCTAGGAGAGATATGCGACATATCAGACGGAGAGACTGGACTGTACGGGAGTGTTACTGATTGGATTGGCAAGAGAATGTACAGGCTTGCTTGTTGATCTTCTGAGCGCTCAATACCTGGATAGCTATTACGTTTAGCTGACCGCTTGCAGCTTGTGGGTATTTGATATCATCATCACCTACTGCCGGCGTATTGACGATTCTTTAGAGTCCTACACAGAGGTTTC
This sequence comes from Agapanthus africanus, assembly GCA_030015575.1. Classification (NCBI taxonomy): domain Eukaryota; kingdom Viridiplantae; phylum Streptophyta; class Magnoliopsida; order Asparagales; family Amaryllidaceae; genus Agapanthus; species Agapanthus africanus. The sequence goes on from CM057342.1 coordinate 521,141,498, forward strand.
TTGGCTCAGGCAAAATGGAGTAGGAGCACGTATATGATATGTGCGGGACCGAAACCAATACGTGTATGTGATACCGTATTAGATTCTCGCGATATGAGATATCGGCAGTGTATATGTGATATAGCCTGGTCATCGGATCAAGTGTTTATTCGATGAACTGATTATTTGTGAAATAGCCGGATTATCGGATCAAGAGTTGATTCGATAATTTAATATATAATTATATATTTTATATATTAAATTACATTAACTGATATAAGCTCACTAAAAGATTCTTTTTCTCACTCGGGTAATACATTGATATATATGCGATATATGTTAATTGTATTATTTTATTTTGTTACAATAAATATTGTATATGGGATATATAATATTGTAACATGTTATGATTATAAATGCAACACGCTTTGTGGAGTTTAATTGAGGTTAGGGTTTGGATTAGGGTTAAGTCTTCATGAAGCTTTCAAGAAGCTTCTTGAAGTTTTGACTTTGACTAGGATATTTTGCATAGATATTTCCTTAACCCAACACAACCCTTTACCCTTGTTAAATCTCTACATGGGTTAAGTCTTCATACTTAACCCATGGTTGCAATTCTAAACATACTAGAGTTTCATTATTCATCACAAAAGGATTCTTCTTCTTCTTCCTTGAGTTCTTGATGGAAAAGCTTACTAGCTTTTTCATTAGTGATGAAAATGAGTGAGTTAATGAAAACAAATGAGAGCTAAAATCATACTTCATCATCCTAATCTATCGTAGCCATTTAGATTAGGGTGTTCACTTCATTTAGTGAGTGAGAGCTTGTGTTAATGAAACTTCAAAGTAGATCATCTTTGTTATCGAAGATCGGAAGCAAGCTTGCATCTTTCTCTTCGTGGAGCCTCTCTAGAGTCCGGAAACTTGATGATCGCAACGAAGGGACCTCAACACGGAGCATTAGAAGTGAAGGACCGGACTACAAAGGTTGTAATCCCAAACTCTTAGTGTTAAAGTGTTTGACATGCTTTGTTTGGCCTAATCTCTAGTTTAAAGATCTTGGTTAGGATTGTTCGGCTCGTCTAAATTTTAAATCGGGCATGGTTGATCCCTTATAGACCCTTGTGAGAGTGCCTAGTAACCCTGCAGTAGTATCAGAGCCAAGCTAGAGCTTTAGGCGAAGTCTAGGCGAAGTTTAAAGTCCGATCGAACTCCGAATGCCCGTAAAACCCTAGTTTCTAGATATTTTTCAAAACTGTTGATTTTTTCATATTAAAAATACTCAGAAAAATCAGCAGGGTATTTTAGGAATTACTGTGAAAAATGAGATTATGACACCATTAAAGCGCCGTGGAACCGCGGCCGTACCCATGCTTGCGCGGCGGTTCCGCGGCCAAACAATAGCATCCTTGTTTGAGTTTTGCACAGTAACATCCGTAGGTACATCCCGATGCATCTGGGAATTTTTAATTTTACTCAAGTGTTGAGTTTTCTGGGTTGTATTGGGAGCTTGTTGATTCGATCGAAAAGTTTAATTTCGCTTATTTTTTTCCTGGTATTTTTAGAAACTGTTAAAAAGTTCGAACGAATATCAATAACTTACTTTTTCCCCTGTCAGAAATTTTTTCAAAAGTTCAATTTTTTCTCGAGTTTTGAAACTTCCGGAAAATCATGCAAGTAACGCGGTGGATCCTCTAAAAGAACACAAACCTTAACTCTATTTTGTGACCGTCTGAACCGCCTCTGAACCTTAGGGTTTGGGACAGTACGGCGTTGCCACATGTGAGGCGTTGGCTTGACCCTTGTACGGTTGGACCATCGGTACTGTGGCATGTGATGGATACTTTTTGAACTCCGCTCAAGTGTTGAGCTATTCGGGAAAACTTGGGTGTTTGATTATTCGATCGGAAAGTTTAACATTGTCTGTTTATCTGGAATGTGATACAATATTTGGAATCCACAAGTAGTTATGAGATAACCAATTTGAATGTTGTAAATTTAGCAGTTTAGTCTCATTTGATCGGTTGCCACGGGATTTTGATGTGATCAAAAATCCGTCGCAATCACGTAGCTTACGCGGATACTCGCCGGGTAAACTTAATAGATAGCCACGCCCCATAGCCCCGACCAAGTGACTGTAGGAGAACCCCGTCGCCAAAAGCATCCGTTCGGGTGCTCGCGACAGCGGTGTTCCGCCTTAGTGCACTTCATCGACGGCATACGGGGGTGCGGCCGTCTACTAATGTTTACGACGACCATTCGATCAGGATGTTGGAAATCTTGTTGAATTGCCCGATTTGATATTGAAAAGAGTTTTCGATAATGAGACTAAAATGCGGGGTTTATAATTGTTAGGCATGCGATGTCTAAGGAATTCATTTGGTTAGGCATGCGATGTCTAAGGAGGTTGCGGATTCCAACTGTTGTAGTTTTACACTTTCTTTTCTGTGACCGTAAGCGTAGTATGTAGTGTATCGCCGGCTTCATTGCTATACATCAACTACAATCGGGATATGCATACTTGCTTACGTTGATGATATGAGATATTATGTGTTGCTGTGATATGTTATATTGGATCGTTGTGTTCTGAATAGCCGAGGGTTTTATGTGAGATGGGAGTTTTTTCTTTTTCATTCATGTAAAATTCATTTGTATGTAATATTCTTTTATTAGGGCACTTCCGGGCTGAGGATGATGTCACTATTGTATATTATTTACTTTTCCGCATTAGGTAGACCCAAGACGGGGAGCACAAGTAACCGGGTTCTAGGGTCCAGTGGGAGACCATCTCGAGGAGTCAAGACCGGGTCCCCTAACCCTGGAATTGGCAGAGTTGCTTGCCGCTCTCGTAGGGGTCTAGGGATGTGGGTTTGGCTATTCATCGCGACCGTGGAATCCTTGTTTTATACAGGCTCGTACTAAAACACAGACCTCCTAGTATATCCAATATTTCATATATGTTTCTTCTGCTGCAATGTTCTGTGATGAGATCATATTACTGCCTAAGACAAATGTTTATATTATATATATGAGATATATGTTATATTGCAGATTTCGTTTCGAATGTGATGCTTGTGAAGCATAATAAAATGAGACATCATTAATGAGATTTATGAAATAAAAGAAACCTAAAGATGTTGTAGAAACTTGTTTAAAAACTGGTAGCTCTAGTTCTTGTTTTGCATAGCGGTGTTCCTTATAGAACATCCAGCACCTTATTCGATAAGAAAAGAGCCGAGATCCCTTCACCGGGAGTGTCCTCTTTAGCGAAACTAGCAGATGCTACAAACTCGGTTTGTCTTTTGATTGTTTCTATAGTTTTGCTTTGCATAGTGATATTTGTGAAATATCCTGCACCTTATTCGATGAGGAAAGAGCCGACGATCCCTTCACCGGGAGTGACCTCTTTAGCAAAACTAGAAAAGGCCTCAAAAACATTCCATTTAAAATCACTCGATTCTACAACGATATCAAGTTCATTACACAAAGAGTTTTCTTAAAAACCTGTCGTAGCCCTCCGTCATTTCAGATAAGTACTTCATAGTATTCGTATTATATTTGTTGGCTTTCATCAAGGCGTAGTGTGCGGTAGCTATTTATGCTTATCTGTATAAGCATATGATTCGATTGAGTTAGGGTAGTCGTGCGACTTTGTTGGCTTTCGTCAAGGGTCGTACGGGTGGGTTTAATTCAATCGGAAAATGACGGGTTGAACTTGACTAGTAGCCTATGGTTTGTTGGCTTTCGTCAAGGTCATAGGATGCTAGGGGCAAAATATTATTGGGAATTTCAAGTGTTGAAATTTGCAATGAGATTGCATACCTTCTATGAGATAGTTGGATCCCGATACCCGCTGCGAGTACGAGTTACTCCTTGGAGAGTTTTACACATTACAATTAGCCGATCCAGTAGGTGTCTAGAAAGGTGTCAGCGGGGTTACGCATCTGGGAAAACGAGGTTTACTTTAATTAGGTCTGTGCGAAAGCACGGGGAACCTCCCTCAAAGTACCGGCACTAGCCTGGCTGAAAGATTGGCGAACTTGTAGAGTGTAATTAATCCCGGCTAGTCTTTCCTTTTAGGGTTTGAAGGAAGATTTGACTAAAACAGTGGGAGACATCCTGATTAGATAAATTGATAACCAATCTAATCTTGTAAAAGCGCACGCTGAGTGTTTTCTTCTCTCTCTCTCTCCTGGTTACGACTATGTCACGCCTTAATCAAGATAATAATACGGTTGTATTGACCGAACCCGCTTATTATACTGCGCTAGGGAACATTGGTCGCGCTCCAACTTATAATTGTTATAAGACAGAGTAGGAAATATGGGATTACCAGAATTCTCGTGCCGCCCAAACGAAGAAAGTGCATGTTGATGCATCATCTTCGGGTGTTTTCATTAGACAGAACTGTTTCTCAGTATCCTTTACATCCTGGGTATGAGATACCGGATCAGGATCCCACATATGTAATTTGTTACATGGGCTACAGATAGGTAGAGAACTGAGAACGGGTGATAAGTTTCATGAGATAGAAACGGTGCAAGTGTTGCAGCCAAGTCTGTTGGTAGTTATCACCCTGTATTATCAGAATACATTGATTCTGAACGGATGTTATTAGATACCGAACCTGAGATACAACATCATATCAGTCTCTTTATTAGGAAAAAAGGATATAATTTTGCATTGTTGGATAATGTTTTAAACATTTCCAATATCAAGAGTTGATCCGTTCAGGCACGTTATCTAAAAGAATAGACATTCTAAATCAAACCACAGTGCTTAATGTACAGAACACACACAAGAGGAAGAGTTCAGAAATGAACGAATCCTTCTTGAGGTATTGTAGACTAGGTCATATCAATGCGACCCGAATAGCTGAAGTTACATAAAAATGCATATTTAAATTAGTTTGAATTTACATCTTGTGAAACTTGCCGGTCATGTCACAGAGATAAGATGACCACAGCTCTGTTTATTGGAAACAGAGAAAGAGTTAGTGAACTCTTGGGATTGATACACGCTGATGTATGAAGGTCCCGTGTCAACAAATGCCAGGACCGGTTTTTTGTTCTTCATTACATTCACTGATGATCTCTCAAGATTCAGACATATGTTCCTGTTGAAACACAAGTCTGAAACTTTTGAGATAATCATAGAATATAAGTTAGAAGTAGAGAACGAAAAATGGGCATAAGTATTATGTCCTTTGATGAGATCAAGGAGGAGAATACTTGAGCACGGGATTCCTGGACTATTCTAAAGGAGAATAAGATTCTCTCTCAGCATTACTCTTCCGTATACACCACAGCACGTCGGTGTATCGGGGCGGAGCAATCACACCCTATTTGATATGGTGTGCTCTATGATGAGTTCTACTGAGTTTCCTATTTCCTTTTAGGAGTTATGCACTTGAGAAGCCACATACCTATTGAATAGGGTTCAAATCAAATCAGTTGCCTACCACTTCATATATGATATGGAAAAGGAAGAGCCCATATCTTAAGTTTGTTAAGATTTGGGGTTGTCCGGCCTATGTCTAAAAGCAAAATCCGGACAAGCTCGAGGCAAAGTCAGTTCTGTGGAAGTTTGTTGGATATCCCAAGCATTCGCAAGGGAATATCTTCTACCAAACCGAGAAACAAAAGATATTTTGTTTCTCAGTATGCCACCTTTGTGAAAGGGAATTTCTTGTGAAGAAATTATTGGTCATGAGGTAGAACTGGAAAGAGTTCCGGCTATACAAACTGCAGCTGATAATTTGGTAGAACCAAAGGGTTCAATAGTTTCCAACGAATCTCAGCCTCTCCGCCGATCTAGTAGGGTTCCTCACCCACCTGAGAGATACTTTGGTTTTCTCTATAACAGTGGGAGCGAGGATTGCATCATGAGATGATGACCCAACTAGTTTCGAGCTGGCCATCAGGACTGGGACTCTGTAAGTATGGCTGGATGCTTAGCGATCTGAGATGGAATCCTTATACACCAACAAAGTATGGACTTTGGTTGCTTTATCTGAAGGGTTAAATCCCCATCAGGAGCAAGTATATCTTGAGAAGATTACTTGGTGTACATGGAAAAGTTGAGACTTTCAAAGCTGTGCTTGAGTCCATCCAGATCCTACATGCCACGGCTACATGCCATGACTACGATATCTGGCGGTTGGGTGTCATGACTTCTTTTCTAAATAATGATTTGGAAGAGAGCGTCTATAAGTACACAGCTAGAGGGCTTCGTAGACAGAGGGAGCAGCGGAAACGTGTGCAAGATGTTTTATGTGATAAAGCAGGCATCGCGGAGTTGGAACGTCTGTTTTGATGTGGTAGTCAAAGAGTTTGACTTCATCAAAATGGTAGATGAACCTTGTATATACAAAAGGTATTAGGAAGTATGGTGGTGATCTTCGTAGAGTACGTGGATGACATATTCTTGATAGGAAAGGAGTTTCCTATCCTACGCTCGGTCAATCTCCTCTTATCACAAGGATTCTCCATATAGGATCAAAGTGATACCTCCTAAATCCTGGGTATTGGATCTATGTGATAGATCTAATTGGATGTTAGGATACTCACTAGTTGTAGTGAGATGGTATCAATCGATCCTGGGAAGAATCACTGGAAAGTTTGAAGGGTGATAAGGACGACTGAATGTCAGTCACAGGCATTGTCTTTACCCTCAGTGGAGGGACAGTATGTTGGAAGAGTTCCAAGCTAGATACCGTGACTTACTAGACGATTAAAGGCAAGATACATCATTACCAAAGATGCTACCAAAGAGGCAGTCTGGATATATATAAGTTCATGAGATGAACTTCGTTCCTACCATTGTGTGACAATGGAGTTGTGGCTTATGCCGAGGAACCCCCGTCCCATCAGAAATCCAGATATAATTCTTAGGCAGTATCACCTGATTATAGAGATGGTTGATCTCCAGGTATATCGAGGTTAGGAGAGTAGACACAGAGGACAACAGCACGGATACACTCACAAAGGCCTTTTTGCCAGTAGAGACTTTCATGAGATGGTTGAGTATGAGATACTTCAACCACAGCTAATTGTTGGGTATGTGATACCATAACAGATGGCCCTAGTGAAAGTGGGAGATTGTTAGTTATATGTATGCCCTAGAGGCCATTACTGTACATACGATATATATTGTAGTGGATGCTTGGACATATATAGGGAGGACTTTCTTGCTCGACATGATAGTACGCTATCTGGTTGCTCTTTATCTTAACGTGTACTCTGATTGTCTCTATGTTACATGTTGATAAAGCCTTTAGGATATGTACTCGGCTACTTGGACTATGATGAGATCATACTAGTGGGGCCACGGTAGTCGATAAGTACATCCTATAACTATTCCTAGTCGAGGGTGTATCGAGACAGGGCATCGATACACCAGAGTAGACTAGCGTATACGCATCTTGACCCATATGATGGGCGATGGATGATCCCATATCCATCGGTGTTTGACATCAAGGATAGTGTACGGGTGCTCAGTAGAGACTGGGTACACTGGACGGACTCGCCGAGAACTCCCAAATGGTATTATACCTCACGTCAGATGGCGGTTCTCTAGTGACACTGGTACAGGTTAGTCTGTAAACCCGAGATTGTCATAGTGTCTTGTGCGATTCCCAATGTGCTTTGATTTTCATCATACCACGTCTAAGAGGGCGTGCAAAAAGGTAGCTTTTGGGTACAGTCCCGAATCACATGGAGGCAATGAGCGATAGGAGGGGATTCGTCTCTCCCGGTATAGGGAGTTGATGTTTCGCTGTGTTCGATTGGCTATAACTGGAAATTCCTGGCCAGGGTTGCTGAGATTTACTGGTAAGTGTTATCAGAAGTTTCTCGAACTGTTATAGACCTCATATCGTCACGACTTATCAAGCTACTGGGGTCTGACGTTTACCACCCCTAGGAGAGATATGCGACATATCAGACGGAGGGACCGGATTGTACGGGAGTGTTACTGATTGGATTCGCAGGAGAATGTACAGGCTTGCTTGTTGATCTTCTGACCGCTCAATACCTGGGTGGCTGTTACGTTTAGCTGACCGCTTGCAGCTTGTAGGTGTTTGATATGATCATCACCTACTGCCGGCGTATTGACGATTCTTTAGAGTCCTACACAGAGGTTTCTTGGCTCAGGAAAAATGGAGTAGGAGCACGTATATGATATGTGCGGGACCGAGAACAATACGTGTATGTGATACCGTATTAGATTCTCGCGATATGAGATATCGGCCGGGTATATGTGATATAGCCGGGTCATCGGATCAAGTGTTGATTCGATGAACTGATCCAGATTATATTAGTCGGTTATTTGTGAAATAGCCGGATTATCGGATCAAGAGTTGATTCGATAATTTAATGTATAATTATATATTTGAAATATTAAATTACATTAACTGATATATGCTCACTAAAATATTCTTTTTCTCACTCGTGTAATACATTTATATATATGCGATATATGTTAATTGTATTATTTTATTTTGTTACAATAAATATTGTATATGTGATATATAATATTGTAACATGTTATGGTTATAAATGCAACATGGTTTTTGGAGTTTAATTGAGGTTAGGGTTTGGATTAGGGTTAAGTCTTCATGAAGCTTTCAAGAAGCTTCTTGAAGCTTTTGATTTTGACTAGGATATTTTGCATAGATATCTCCTTTACCCAACCCAACCCTTTATCCTAGTTAAATCTCTAAATGGGTTAAGTCTTCATACTTAACCCATGGTTGTAATTCTAACCATACTAGAGTTTCATTATTCATCACAAAAGGATTCTTCTTCTTCTTCCTTGAGTTCTTAATGAAAAAGCTTACTAGTTTTTTCATTAGTGATGAAAATGAGTGAGTTAATGAAAACAAATGAGAGATAAAATCCTACCTCATCATCCTAATCTATCCTAGCCATTTAGATTAGGGTGTTCACTTCATTTAGTGAGTGAGGGCTTGTGTTAATGAAACTTCAAGGTAGATCATTTTTGTTATCGAAGATCGGAAGCAAGCATGCATCTTTCTCTTCGTGGAGCCTCTCTAGAGCCCGGAAACTTGATGATCGCAGCGAAGGGACCTCAGCACGGAGCTTTAGAAGTGAAGGACCGGACTACAAAGGTTGTAATCCCAAACTCTTAGTGTTAAAGTGTTTAACATGCTTTGTTTCGCCTAATCTCTAGTTTAAAGATCTTGGTTAGGGTTGTTCGACACGTCTAAATTTTAAATCGGGCATGGTTGATGCCTTATAGACCCTTTTGAGAGTGCCTAGTAACCCAGCAACTCCTGGGATGACAGTGTCCGAGTATGACATTCAGTTTACCCAGTTGTCCCGATATGCTCCTTACTTGGTTGACACTGAAGAGAAGAGAATAAAGAGGTTTGTGCGGGGACTTGACACACAGTTATTTCTTGCCATCGGCGCCTAGCGCTTTGACACTTATGCTACTTCTATAGACGTGGCCTTACTGTTGGAGTAGACGCAACGGTCAGTATATAGTGTTCATCCGGGTTCCACCAAGATGTATCCTGACTTGAGAAAGTCTACTGTTATGAAGGGATGAAAAGTGATGTCACGGATTTTGTTTCGAGATGCCTGACTTGTCAGCAAGTCAAGGCTGAGCATCAGAGGCTAGCAGGAGGATTACAGCCTTTGCCCATTCCGGAGTAGAAATGGGAGCAGATCTCTATGGATTTATTGTGGGTCTACCTAGGACCAGTCGTGAGTATGACTCTATTTGGTTGATCATAGACTGGTTGACGAAAGCAGCTCACTTTCTGCCAGTCAATACCACTTTCAGATTCGTTCAGTATGCTCAGATATATATTGATGAGATTGTGCGACTACACGGCGTTCCAACTTGCAATTTTTCCGACAGAGGCACCCAGTTCACCAGCCGACTATTATAGAAACTTCTAGAGGCTTTGGGCACTGATTGAGTTTCAGTACAGTTTTCCATTCGTAGACAGACAGACTGTCAGAGCGGACCATACAGACTCTCGAGGATATGCTCCGAGCTTGCGTTCTGGTTTTCAGTGGCAGTTAGGATCGCCATATGGCCTTGATAGAGTTTTCCAATAATAACAGCTTCCTGGAGAAGATTCAGATAGCACCATTCGAGGCGTTATATGGGAGGAGATTTCGATCGCCCGTTTGTTGGACAGAGCTCAGTGAGAGCTGTGTTTTTGGATCGCAGAGTGTGCAGGAGACGACCTAGAAGATCCAGTTGATTCGGGATAGGATGAGAGCGGCCCAGAGCAAGCAGAAATATTTTGGAGATAGACGCCGTCGCAGACTTGAGTTCGCCGTTTGCGATCATGTCTTCTTACGGGTTTCTCCGATGAAGGGCGTGTTGAGATTCGGAAAGAAAGGGAAGCTTAGTCCCAGATATGTGGGCCCCTTTGAGATTCTCGAGCGTATCGGCACAGTTGCTTATCGTTTGGCTCTTCCGCGCGGCTTCCCAGATGTTCACCCCGTGTTCCATATATCGATGCTCCGCAAGTACTTTCATGACCCCTCTGACGCGATTCAGTACCAGACAATCCAGCTGGAGCGCGACCTTTCTTTCACCGAGCAGCCGGTAGTTATTCTGGATCGGCAGATGAAGAAGTTGAGGTCAAAGGTCATACCTTTCGTAAAGGTTATTTGGCGTGGTCCGAACAGCGAAGAGGTCATGTTGGAAGCTGAGGAAGAGATGCGGAAGAAATTTCCCCATCTCTTAGAAAATACGCATAGTTAAATTTTAAATTCGGGGACCGAATTTCTTTAAGGGGGAAAGATTGTAGCGTTCTGAAAATTCAATTAGGTTAATTATGTATTAATTATTGATAATACGTGTTTTCCATAAGAACCAAGATATAATTATTTTTTTCCACATATACTTAAATATACCTATTTTAACTATGTAATTGCTAGTATTGGTTTTTAATTAGCCACTTATTAATTGTTAGTTTACTTAATTATTTTCCTTAATTAATTATTTTTAAATATTATTTTAAAGTTTCACTTACACACTAAATTAGTGATAATTACAAATTAGAATGGGTTAATTACATATTAGTGCACCATGACAACTTAACACTTAAATTGTAACAAATTCATTCTTCTAAAATTTTCTTCATGGTTCTAGATGTTTTAAAGAAAACATAATAGAATAAAAGAAAAGAAAAGAAAAAGAATAGAATAAATAAGTACGGTGCCTTATTAATGAGGTATGGGAGCATTGACTTGGAAATTTCACACACACACACACCCTCACATTCTCCCCTCATTGGCCGAGCTTGGCAGCAGCAGCCTCCCTTCTCCAATTCATCATCTTGTTCTCATTTCAACCTCAATTTCTCATCAAAAATCAACAATAAAATCAACAAAAATCTTAGCAAAAATCTTCAGAAAAAAAATCCTTGTTCAATCTAAGCTTGGTTCCTTGGATCAAGTCTACATTTTTGGTTGCTAGTTTGGATCTTTCCCAAACCATTGTGAGGTATAAATCTTAATCAAATTGTTATGTTGTTAGTATTACTTTAATCTAATTTTTAACTAGGTGTTAATATAGATTAATTTCAAGATTTTCATATTAAAGAGAAGGGTTTTAGTTCAAGTTAAAGTTTATATCACTTGATTTAGTTAGCAATGTGTAGTTTAACATCTTAAGATCTTGCAAGATCTAATCTAGTTGTTTACTTGCTAATCATCACTTTTAATTGTCCTATTTAAATGTTCATGTAAACTAAATTCATGATTAGTGTGTAAATAGGTGTGATTAAAAATTAGTTAATATTTGAGTGGCCTAATTAAGATATTAAATGAACATTGTGGCCATTAGATTTGCTAAAACATCTAGATTTGCACTAAATGGTTAAAGCTTCCTTACTAGGTTTTTGGAATAAATAGATTTTAATTAAGATTGAGGTTGGAATGAGCTACAATCTATTTCCTAAAATATTTAGTGTGTTGTGAATGCGCGATTGGTTCGATTGGGTTCTAGGTTTGGGGATTTCCATGTATAACGACCTTTAGTTGTGATTTTGGCGATATCATGCGTGTTTTGTGCACCAAGTGTATCCACGTCTAGTTAGTGCGCGTTAGTTACTTTGTACCGTCTTGACTTCACGCCTATTTAAGTGGTTAACTTCATTTATACTCATTGAGCGATTTTAGGATCAGTTGCAGAGACGTCGGACACGACGAGAAAAGGAAAGGCATTGATTGGATCGGTTTTGCCAAGGCGTCCCGGTGAGTAGATGTGCACATCTATGGGGAAATCGTCTGGATAGCGCAAGGCGCCCGATATTTAGGATTATTAGTAGTTCTTATATTTATATACGTAGTCTCCAAATCATTCATATCATGGCATTGCACCTTTTTACATATGATATTATCACTTAGGATACTTGCACCATTACCATTGGTTCATGTCGCACGTGCAGTATTGATGTGAACACACACACCATTGGTAATTGCTATGTCACAGACACTATAGGACTTGCTTAAATTGGTATCTGTATGTTTGCATCATACATTATCTATAGATTTTATTTGTATACTCATAGCATCAGAATTGATACGTAGGTTGTTAGTTATATACCTCATCGCACCATCATTCATACATAGCTTTAGTCGTACATCGCATTGTTATTATCGATATTATAGACATCCATTATTTCTGACATGTTCATATATTGTGATTCTTTCTGAAGATTTCAGTGTTTATGATATTTATGGATTTTGGAGAAAACCGCAAGAATGTTATAAACCTATTATCATTTTAAAAATGTAAGTTGCGGTTTTCTCGTGTCATGATGTGTGGCATCTACCATGAGTTTTCTCCATTCTTGAGCTGTATCATACACCCGATTCGAGAAGGTGGAAGCACCGTCTGCGGGTATATGGTGGACCCGGTGGGATACGCCGGGGCAAGATGGACGTATTGAGAATGCGTTGAGCCCGGCAGTGGAGCATTACCTACCGGTGATGTCTGACGCGGAGGATATCCGGAGGATACCGACGTAGTCGTGAGATTTGATGATATGGGTCGATACGGACTGACGAAGCCCGGGATATTGAGATATTGAGATATTGAGACATTGAGATATACATATTTCGTGTCGATAATTGACACGGATTTCTGTCGATTTCACTGATGATAATCCAGTTTTATTTTACAAAAGGTTTTACTAAGTTAAAGATACAGATCTTCTCATATCAGACATACCATGATTTCGTGTTGATTATACATTCATGTTGCATTCATACATGCGCATCGCATCATATTAGTGTATGTAGGCTGTGACGCATTTGCGTGCATGCTTACGATAGCCTTGTTAGATGCTAGTTACTACTCATGAGTTGGAAACTCACCCCCATTGTGCGACTGTATCTTGTAGGTCCGACCCGTTAGCACAGTAGCGACGGGCGTACTTCATCATTTTAGCTTCTTTGCTTGGACTTGCGGCATTACGCGTAGGTGGGTTGCGAGGATATTTTGTTCCCACTTTGTGTATTATAATTGTATCTAGTATACTCCATCTACCTTATCCACCGTTTTCCACCAGTTGTATATTGGACTTAAATGTTGAGCTTGTGAGACTTGTATGTATTCTATTTCTGGTGTTGATTCTCACTTGGGCCGACGTGGTGTTTTCTTATTTCTTGTTTTCAGATGATTAGTTCATATTATGAGGATATATATATTGCATGTGGTTGTGATTCCGCCGTTTGGTGAAGAGCTAGCTCTCGCTTGGGGATGCCTTTGTTCATTACTTGCATATATTCAAGTTTGTACCCGTTTGGGGCAAGTATTTACAAAGGAGACTCTGCCGAATTTTTTTTTTAAACTTGAGCTTATTATAAAGAATTTCAAGGTGACTTTTTCTATATTAACTTAACTTTTATACGAGTTTTCCGACACTCTATTTCTTTAAATGGTTTAGATTTCTGGGTTTTGGCTTAATTGGATTACGCTACGTCTTGAGACGTTTCGTAATTTAAGTGCCAGTCACGTTCCCTACCATCGGGTCGTGACAAGACGAATAACCAGGTTTTAGAGGGCAACGGGTCCGCATCACATGACGTTGAGACGGAGGGGACCTTACTTTAGAATTGGCGGGTTATTCGCCGCAGTCGTAGGGGGTATAGGTTGACCCACGGAGGGATGCCCAAGTTACCGGATTCCGTGAAGTGCTGGGTAGCCCATTCACGTTGTTGATTGGGGTTGCGTCGCTTCTGGGATTGGCGGGAAACTTGCCGCACTCGTAGGGGTCTATGTTTTCATTGAACATGCTATCCACATGATAGGGAACGTCGGGTCTCATTTGCGTCTCAAATGAAACCCGAGGCTCCAAGATTATCCACCATTCTATATTGCTTGCTGAGATTCTGTGATGTTGCTTATATCATGCCTGGAATGAATGTTATATATATTTATATATATTAGTAGATGTTGTATATGTTTTGCACCCGCGGTAGTCCAGCCTCCACTCTGTCCTTAGTTAAGTAACCTAACCGGTGATGATGGGGCTCAGTGGCGAATGTGGATGGCATATACATACATTATATTTTTCTTTCCTTTCTGTGGTGTGATATGATTATTTTATGGGACTGCGTTGATTCTGATCAATGCAAGGATAAAACAAACCTATTTGATGTTGTTGGAACCAAATTTTCAAAAAATGTTATTACAAGATGTTTCTTTTTGCTTTGTATAGTGGTATTCAGTTATGAATATCAAACACCTCATTCGACGAGGCAAGAGCCGAGATCCCTTCATAGGGAGTGATCTCTTAGGCGAAAGTTTGTGTATTTGTAATAACTGCTCTATAGTCGATTCTTTTGCTTTGCATCGTGGTATTCAGTTTGGAATATCATGCACTTCATTCGACGAGGAAAGAGCCGAGATCCCTTCACCGAGAGTGACCTCTTTAGCAAAAGTTTGCGCCACAATATATTTGTAAAACCACTCGGTTCCTTCAACGATATCAAGTTCATTACGTTAAAGGTTTTTCGCCAAAAATCAGCCGTAGCCCTCCGTCATTTCAGATTAGTATTGCTTAGTATTCATGCTGCGCTTGTTGACCTAGTCATGGAGTAGTGTTCGGTAGCTCTGTAGTACTTTTCTGTTGCATGGATATGCGATTGGTTAGGACAGTCATACGGTCATGTTAACATAGTTAAGGGCTCGTATGGGTGGGTCTAATTAATTCAGGATAATGACGGGTTGAACTTGACTTGCGACTTATGATATGTTGACCTAGTCAAGGTCATAAGCCGCTAGGGGTAAAAACACACATCGGGAGTTTCAAACATACAGGAAACTTTCCAGTCATGCGCATACCTTCTGGAGTGTGGTGACTTGAGTGGCTTCCAACAAGTTATCATGTAATGATAGTTGGATACCGATTTCCACTGATGAGTAGGTATTACTCCTTAGGTGATTTTAGATGATCCCGACTAATTCTCCTTTTGTTTTTGGAGGAGAATTCGAAGAAACAGTGGGAGAAATCCTGATTAGATAAAGTGATTAACCATTCTCATCTAGGTTAGGGTGCACGCTGTGTGTTTCTTTTCTCTCTCTCTCTCTCTTTGGCAGCAACCATGGCCCGAACCTAAACTAAAACTCATGAACCAAGTTAACCGAACCTTTTTAAGACACTTTGGCTTTTGGATTGTCACATAGTCGCATATATCATTGCCACTCCTATATCACCTTCACATTTCTCCGGAACATTCCGTATCACTACGAAGATCCACATTTATTGGATAAGCCATCGTATAGTTACATACGAACTCGAAGGAACTTGTTCCAGTTCGAGGATGGATTCTGGTTCAGGAGAAATTGAATATGATCATTCAGTTGTCTTTTCTCTTTACCTTCTCTCAGGTTGCGAGAGCTCCGGGTATTAGGAGAGTACACATATTGCGCTTATTGGATAGTCTTCTTCCAAACCATAGGCTGGTGCCGAAAGGTAGGGAAGGAAGAAAACCAATTAAGCCTAAGTGTGGTTTACAGGAGGTAATAAGTAAAGACATATTAAGGGATTAGATTAAGGGCAAAGAATTGCGACTACTACCGTTCACGACGAAACCGCGTATACCATCGCCACTCTTACTTTCACCTTTGCATTTCTCCAGAACATTCCGTATCACTATGAAGATCCATATATTACTTGGATAATTCCATCGTATAGTTACATATGAACTCGAATGAACTTTTTCCAGTTCGAAGATGGATTCTGGTTCAGGAGAAATTGAATAGGATCATTCGGTTGTCTTTTCTCTTTACCTTCCCTCAGGTTGCAAGAGCTCCTAGTATTAGGAGTGTACACCTATTGTGCTTATTGGATAGTCTTCTTCCAAACCATAGGCTGGTGCCGAAGGGTAAGGAAGGAAGAAAACCAATTAGCCTAAGTGTGGTGTACAGAATGTAATAAGTAAAAATATATAAAGGGATTGGAGCTTGGGCAAGGAAATATACGGTTATTGTCATGAATCTGGATAGTGGATGAGGCATTACTAGGAATACCCATCTACCCCTTCGAAACATTTTCATGTTTCAGTTTCACTGTGCAGTGTTAATTGAAAACTGTTTTCCCAATTAGATTCTGACTCCAGTGTATGAATTAACCAGATTTCATTCTCGCATCTGTATAGCGTTATAGATGCTGAGTGGGAGTAAGATATTGGGAATTAAGTGATTATATCCTCAACATATCGGAATTCTTTGTAATTGGTGATATTTAAGAAAATCGCCAGGGTTTTGCTTGATGGTAAATATTTGGTTTTGAATTTCCATTGTTATGCACCAATTTCAAACTGATATATCTGTACACTTTGTCATGACCCGAAGGTACGGAACGTGACTGAAACTTAAACTATGAAACGTCTCAAGGCACAGCGTAATCTAAGTAAGCCAAAGCCTAGAAAACTAACACGTTTAACAATTAGAGTGAAGGAAAACATGTTTTAAAGCAAGTGGTTTTAACAAAATAAGTGGCATTAAACATTTAAAGCAACATCAGATTTTCCCGAAAATTTCGGCGGAGTCTCCTTTATAAATACTGTCTCCCAAATGGGTACAACACATGAAAATACATATAAATATTGAATAAAGGCATCCCCAAGCGGGAGCTAGCTCTTCGCCAATGGCGGAATCACAATATATATATATATATATATATATATATATATATATATATATATTGTTGGATATATATGCCCTAGAGGCCTTCATTGTAAAGGATGCTAAGGATATGTATGTACATGACAGTCTTGCTTGATATGATAGTACGCTATTTGGTTTGTCTTTGTCTTAACGTATGATATATTTTACTTGGTATTTATATATATGTTGATAGAGCCCATAGGGTGTTTGCCTGACTACCGGCGTTGTGATGGCAGTCATACTTGTGGGAGCTGGATAGTCAATAGGCACATCCTTAGATGTCCCTGGTCGCAGGAGTATCGAGATTGGGCATCGATACTCCGGAGTAGACTAGTGTATACATATCTAGACCCTGAGGAGGGGCGATGGACTGGTCCCGCAGCCATTGGTGGAGTGCACCTAAAATTGTATACAGATGCTCATTGGGTGTGAGTACACCAGACAGGACTCGCCGAGAACTGACTGGATGGTATTATACCTAACGTCAGATAGCAGTTCTCAGGTGACATGTGTGCAAATAGTCCGTTTACTTAAGGTCGTCATTTGTCTCGTGTGAGTTCCCACTGTGCTTTGATTACTACCCTACCACGATTCAAAGGAGTCGGGCAAACAGATTTTAGTTGGGCACAGTCCCGAGCCACGTGGAGGTAGTGAGCGACTGTTAGGGATTCGTCTCACCCGGTATAGGGAGTTGATATCGCATGGTGATCGGTTGGTCATTACCATAAGTCCCTGGCCAGGGCTAATTGAGAATTACTGATGGACTGATCATTAGATTCTAGGATGATCTTGAGCCATATCGACACGACTTGTACGGTTATTATGGGTCTGACGTCCACCACCTCCCTAGACCATACATGTGATACTCTTAGACGAACAGACCGGACTGCGCAGATATTTTCACGGACAGGCTCAGTAGGATTTCGGATGGGTTACCTCATTGGCTTTCTTATCAACAACTACCTGGGGACCGTTATGTACAGCTAGTGCCGCTTGCGGTCTGCAGTTAAACCCACTGCCAGCGCAGTAGTCGAGTCTTTAGAGTCCCACACAAAGATTTCCCAAACTCAGGCGAAAAGATATAGAGGTCGTTTATGGTTTTACGACAAAGGTTCGGACGCATACATGTTTTAAAAACGCACGTAGGGCATTCGGACAGTTTTTTACTAGCCGGCTTGGGTTTAAGCCAGATTCTAGTATCAGGTTATTGGATTAATACAGTCTAAATTTTTTCCGTGTTTTCACGGATGCGAGGGGCGTTCTCGGTAATTCTCCGAGAAGCTTCTAGAATGATGGTTACATGAGGGGTTAAGGTGGCATTTTCATTAAATGCTTTTGTGACTCATTTGTATGATTCATCATATCATTAAATGCATCATTAATGCATCATTAATGATCTAATGACTCGCATGATTAATCACTCTTGTTGAATAAATGAAGTATGGTGAATAATTATTTAATTGATTTTATTTGATAATTCATTTTTGCTTTACATATTCAAGTGAGAAGCTTTTCTCAAATCATTATCATTCTCCACCTTCTCTCTCCTCAAGCTCTCTCCTTCATCAAACCCTAATCCTACCACTCATGAGTTGAGACCAAGGATTAGTAAAGACTAAACACTTCATAACCTAACTCTATATCATCTTAGTTACTTTGATTAGCAACTAGAGATACTAAGTAACCTCAAGTTTAGAGGTTATAGCTTGGATTAGGGTTCTCGGGTGGATCATCTATCACGGATAGGAAGGCCGAGGAGGACTTAGAGATCATAAAGACGAAGGACTAGAATCATTTGGTATAATCTCTTTTTACATAGTAGCTTAGAACTCTATGCTTATTGTTAATTATCGTTTAGTAAAGATCTTCGGTTAGTCGATGTTTACATACAAAACAAGACCGTTTTTCATATTTCCGCCTCCCCGCAACTCGTGGGGTGTTGTACATCGACTTACAGTGGTATCAGAGCCTCACTAAACAATAATTAACTCACTTGCAAAGTCGTATGAATTTCGAACGCAAAACGAACCGGAAATGATATCGTATTCACATAGTTTCTGTCGATTTTAAAATGATGTCCAAAAATTTTCCAGGGACCTGCAGAACAACCTACATAAAATTATAAGAATACTGTAGAAATTTGGGTGCATCAATCGGCCAACCAATCGCGGAACCGCGGCCGAATCCACGGTCCGCTGCGGATCCGCGGCCGAGTTGAGACCGATTCACCCTAAATCTCCACAGTTATTCTTCTGTGAATATTTTATCTTTTCTGGAATGATTTAATTTTTTGCTCAGGTTTCAGATTTGTAGAGAAGTATTGGAGGAAAATTTAATGTGTTTAATCGATCAAAATTATACGATGTTTGCTTGTTTGATTATATCTGTGAACTGTATTATGTGTTCGTAAACCTCCCCTAACTGCTAGTATGTCGGTTGGCAGGAGGTTGCACCATATCTGTAATGTTTTTCAACTGTTTGTGGATATGAACTGTGTTGGACTGTTGTGATGATTAGCCGGGTTTTGTGATGGGTTATTGTATTAATTCATTCGATGTAATTGTAATAAGTTGTAATATTATTTTGCAGGGCACATCCAGGTTGCGGTTGTAGCCTCCGTTATATTATTTCTTTTTACTGTTTTTGCTCCTTGGATAGACCCAAGGTGGGGTGCACAAACTAACGGGTATTTTGAAGTCTTGAGGTAGACCGCTTCACTTCTGGTACTTGGCGGGTAGTTTTCCGTACCCGTAGGGGTCTGGGGTGGGGTAATGGCTATTCATCACAACTATGTAATCCGTCTTTCATTGCAGGCTCAAATGAAACGCGGATTGCTTGCAATCCAATATTGTTATCTGTGATCTGGAATGCCTATTATTGCGTCTGACGAATGTACAATATCTATATATGATAGCTATTTAGACGTCACTTATGTTTTACACCCGCGCTAGCCCAGCCCCCGCTCTGCCGTTAGTTATGTAACCTAACGGGTGATGACGGGACCCAGTGGCGAATGCGGATGGCATAAGAGAACGTTGCATTTTTGTTGTTATCTGTAATGATAGGTTAATGATGGGACGCATTATTAATAATGCGAAGAAAATAAAACCTAAACTGAATCGTTGGAACAATTTCTAAAAACCACTCAGTTTTCTTGAAAAAGCAAATTTTAAATGCGAAGCATAAACCACTCCTTTAAATAAAAGCTATCTTTGTTCCTTCGATCATATCAAGTTCATTACGTTAACGGTTTTTTGCCAAAAACCAGCCGTAACCCTCCGTCGTTTCAGATAGACAGCACATCGTATTCATGCTATGCTTGTTGGCCTACGTCAAGGCAAAGTGTATGGTAGCAGTGTGTGTGACTATTTGTTGCATAAATAGATGCATTAGTTTAAGACAGACGTACACCTTGTTGGCCTACGTCAAGGGCATGTACGATGTACTTAAATTGATCAGGACAACGACGGGTAGAACTTGACTTGCGTCTTATGATTTGTTGGCCTACGTCAAGGTCATAAGAGCTTGGGGTAAAAATCACATCGGGAGTTTCAAACATAAAGGAAACTTGCAGATTTAGCATACCTTCTGGAGTGTGGTGACTAGAGTGGCTTCCATCTAGGGCATCATGCAATGATAGTTGGATCCCGATCCCACTGATGAGTAGGATTACTCTCGGGAATTTTTCTCATTTAACAATCAATGCTATAAACCAAGTAGGTGACTAGAAAGGTGTTAGAGGGGCTACGCCTCTAGGGAAAAGAGGTTATTTAATTAAGGAACTTCGCGAAAGCGTTGGAAAACCTCCCTCGAAGTACCAACACTGGCCTGGCTGAAAGGTTAAGTAAGTATTGTGACGTGTGATTAAATCCTGACTAGTTCTTCTTTTAGGTTTTTAAGAAGGATTTGAGGTAACAGTGGGGGCCATCCTGTTTAGATAAATTAATAAACCAATCTAAACTTGCAAGAGCATATGCTGAGTGTTTTCTTTTCTCTTTCTATGGCAGCTACCCTGACTGGACTAAAACTATTACTTGAAAAAATATGCTGACCGGGCAGAACTATAAAGATTTGCTAAGGAACATCAATATTGCACTGACTTATGACAAAGTAGCATATGTTACCACTGTTGTTCCTCCCCTTATCCCAGGACTAGATTCCTCAGTTGTGGACAGGGAAGTCCGCAAAACCTGGGATCTAGATTGTGAGCGAGCTAAATGTATCGTGCTGGCGTCCATGAACAATGAACTCCAGAAACAGCACGAGAGTATGGATATTGTATCCATCTTTCTCCATGTCAAAGAATTGTATGGGGAGCACTCCCGTATCGCGAGGTACGAAACCTCAAGGAAACTCTTCCAGATGAGGTTAGCTCCATGATCGCCTGTAGGAGAGCACGTCCTCAAAATGATCATCCTCATTGAGGAACTCGCAAACCTAGGATGCGTGCTAGAGAACGATTTGTATATCGACTTGATTTTGCAGTCCCTTCCCCACACCTTCTCTCTGTTCGTGCTGAACTTCAACATGCACGAAATGGAAGCGGATCTTCCAAAGCTCCTCAATATGTTGAGGGTAGCAGAGACCTCCTTGAAAAAGGAGAAAACCCCCGTTCTGTATGTTGGCCAATCATCTTCTTCTAAATCTAAAGCGAAAGCTAAAGAGAACAAGAAGATGAAAGCCACCAAACCGAAAGGTGGGATCAAGAAGGTGCAGGGAACGAACAAGGTAGGAAGGGTGAAGACAGAAAAGAACGAGTGCTTCTATTATCACAAGCAAGGGCACTGGAAGAAGGATTGTCAGGCCTTCAAAGCCAACGACATGAAGCAAGCAGTTGCTTCTACTTCAGGTGTGTTTGTAATCGAAAATTGTTTTTCCGTTAACTCTACATCATGGGTACTTGATATCAGTTCTGGTTCTCATATCTGTAATTCATTGCAGGATCTGAGAAATAGTAGAGTGCTGGGGACAGGTGATATGACTCTCCGGATGGGCAATGGAATGCATGTAGATGCAATTGCAATAGGGGAATATCACCTAGGATTGACTAGTGGGCAAATTTTGGTGTTGTACACCTGTTTTTGTATTCCAAGTATGTTGTGTAATATTATATCAGTATCTTTGTTATCGAATGAAAGATATAGTTTTGCGCTTGAAAGAAATGTTATGAACATTCACCTAAATCAAGAACTGATTGGGTTTGGCACATTGGAAAACGGCATATACATACTTAATCAACCTCAAATTTTCAATATTCAAAACACGCGTAAAAGAAAGGCTCCAGATTCGAATCAAGCCTTCCTATGGCATTGTAGACTTGGTCATATAAATGAAAAAAGGTTTACTATGTTACATAAAGATGGATATTTAGATCCGTTTGAATATTCATCATATGCAACTTGTCAATCATGTATCAAAGGAAAAATGACCAAATCTCCGTTCACCGAACACGGAGAAAGAGCCACTGAACTCTTGGGACTTGTACACAGTAATGTATGTGGTCCGATGTCTACACATGCACGAAGTGGACACTCCTACTTCATCACTTTTACTGATGACTTCTCTAGGTATGGACATGTGTTCTTAATGAAGCATAAATTCGAGGCTTTTGAGAAGTTTAAGGAGTATAAAAATGAAGTAGAGAAACAAACTGGTAAAAGCATCAAGACACTTCGATCTGATCGAGGTGCAGAATACTTAAGTACCAGTTTTCTTGAATGCTTAAAAGAGAATGGAATTCTCTCTCAGCCTACTCCGCCTTATACACCTCAGCATAATGGTGTATCAGAAAGGAGGAATCGCACGCTATTAGATATGGTGCGTTCAATGATGAGTAGTGCTCAGTTGCCACTTTCCTTCTGGGGTTTGCTCTAGAATCAGCCGCATAACTATTGAATAGAGTTCCAACTAAGTCTGTACCTACCACTCCATATGAAATGTGGAGCGGGAAGAGACCATATCTCAAGTATATCAAGATATGGGGGTGTCCGGCATATGTTAAAAAGCATAACCCGGACAAACTCGAGGCACGATCGATTTTATGCAAGTTTGTAGGATACCCCAAGCATTCAAGGGGGTATATGGACAACCACACTGAAGAACAAAAGGTGTTTGTCGCTCGTCACATTGTCTTCTTAGAAAGCGAATTTCTTGTAAAAGAAATTAGTGGGAGCGCGGTAGAGCTGGAAGAAATTCCAGAACCTCAGACTGCTACCGAGGACTTAGTAGAACCTCAGATTTCAATAGAACATGACGGACTAAGGCCACTCCGCAGATCTAGCAGGCTTTCTCATCCTCTTGAAAGATACTATGGTTTTCTTCTAGATGGGGATCGAGAGGATTGCATCATCGATGATGATGAGCCTACTAGTTTTCAGCAGGCTTTTACGAGTAGTGACTCGATGAAATGGCTGGATACTATGAGATCCGAAATGGAATCCATGTACACCAATAAAGTATGGACTTTAGAAGTTGCTCCTCCTGGAGTAAAACCAGTTGGATGCAAATGGATCTTCAAAAAGAAGATTGTTGCGTTTGGACAAGTGGAAACCTACAAAGCTAGACTCGTAGCAAAAGGTTTTCGTCAAAGACCAGGATTGGACTATGATGAAACATTTTCACCTGTAGCTATGCTTAAATCTTTTCGGATCCTGCTTGCGATTGCTGCCTTCCATGACTATGAAATTTGGCAGATGGACGTAAAAACAGCTTTTCTAAATGGACATTTAGAAGAAAAGTGTTTACATGGATCAACCAGAAGGTTTCTTAGACAGTGGGAGCAGCAGAAGAGTCTGCAAGTTGCTTAAATCCATTTATGGATTAAAGCAAGCATCGCGGAGTTAGAACATCTGCTTTGATGAGACAGTCAAAGAATTTGACTTTATCAAAAATGTAGATGAACCATGTATTTATAGGAAGATTGTGGAAAGAGCAGTAGTCTTCCTCGTTTTGTACGTCGACGACATACTACTCATAGGGAATGATATCCCTATGCTATAATCAGTAAAGCTCTTCTTGTCATTGAAATTCTCTATGAAAGACTTGGGAGATGCATCATACATTCTGGGCATTAAGATCCATCGTGATAGATCTAATAGAATGTTGGGACTTTCACATTCCAGGTATATTGA
Source organism: Agapanthus africanus (assembly GCA_030015575.1). Classification (NCBI taxonomy): domain Eukaryota; kingdom Viridiplantae; phylum Streptophyta; class Magnoliopsida; order Asparagales; family Amaryllidaceae; genus Agapanthus; species Agapanthus africanus. The sequence goes on from CM057342.1 coordinate 521,165,776, forward strand.
CACTATACTAAAGAGATTTAGTATGGAAGATTCCAAACGTGGTAATATGCCCGCTTGTCACGGAATCACCCTCTCCAAAGAGATGTCTCCAAAGACGGATGAAGAGAGGGCTCGCATAGGCATTATACCCTACGCTTCGGCGGTAGGATCTATAATGTATGCGATGTTATGTACAAGACCGGATGTAGCTTACGCACTTAGTGTGGTAAGCAGGTATCAGTCTGACCCAGGTGAGAAACATTGGATAGTGGTGAAGAACATTCTCAAGTACCTGAGAAGCACTAAGGAGATGTTCTTAGTTTACGGTAATAAGGACCTCCAGGTAAAGGCTTTTACCGACTCCGGCTTCTAAAGTGACAAGGATGATTCTAAATCCATTTCGGGTTTTGTGTTTACCCTCAATGGAGGGGCGGTATGTTGGAGGAGTTGCAAACAGGATACCGTCGCAGACTCAAATATGGAGGCTGAGTATATAGCTGCTAGTGAAGCAACAAAAGAGGCTGTCTGGATGAGGAAGTTTATTTCTGAACTTCAGGTGGTTCCGTCCATTGCCAATCCAATACCTTTGTATTGTGATAACAATAGCGCTGTAGCTTTAGCGAAGGAACCAAGGGTCCCATCAGAAATCCAGGCATATCTTAAGGCGGTTTCACCTGATCATGGAGATCGTGGATCGTCGGGAGATCGAGATACGGAGAGTGGACACAAAAGACAACACGGTAGATCCATTCACCAAGGCCATCCCTAAAGTGCAGTTCGAGAGGTTGTTTGAGATGTTGGGCATGCGGCACGCCAGCAACTGGATCTGGTAGAGACAGTGGGTACTCATTGCGCCAATTATAGGCCTTAGTGCAAATGGGAGATTGTTGGATATATATGCCCTAGAGGCCTTCATTGTATAGGATGCTAGGGATATGTATTTACATGACAGTCTTGCTTGATAGGATAGTACGCTATTTGGTTTGTCTTTTTTCTTAACGTATGATATATTTTACTTGGTATTTATATATATATATATATGTTGATAAAGCCCATAGGGTGTTTGTCTGACTACCGGCGTTGTGATGGCAGTCATACTTGTGAGAGCTGGATAGTCAATAGGCACATCCTTAGATGTCCCTGTTCGCAGGAGTATCGAGATTGGGTATCGATACTCCGGAGTAGACTAGTGTATACATATCTAGACCCTGAGGAGGGGCGATGGACTGGTCCCGCAGCCATTGGTGGAGTGCGCCTAAGATTGTATACAGATGCTTACTGGGTGTGAGTACACCGGACAAGACTCGCCGAGAACTGACTGGATGGTATTATACCTAACGTCAGATAGCAGTTCTCAGGTGATATGTGTGCAGATAGTCCGTTGACTTAAGGTCGTCATTTGTCTCGTGTGAGTTCCCACTGTGCTTTGATTACTACCCTACCACGATTCAAAGGAGTCGTACAAACAGGTTTTAGTTGGGCACAGTCCCGAGCCACGTGGAGACAGTGAGCGACTGTTAGGGATTCGTCTCTCCCGGTATAGAGAGTTGATATCGCACGGTGATCGGTTGGTCATTACCATAAGTCCCTGGCCAGGGCTAATTGAGAATTACTGATGGACTGATCAGTAGATTCTCGGAAGGTCTTGAGCCATGCCGACACGACTTGTACGGTTATTAGGGGTCTGACGTCCACCACCTCCCTAGACCATACATGCGATACTCTTAGACGAACAGACCGGACTGCGCGGATATTGTCACGGACAGGCTCAGTAGGATTTCGGATGGGTTACCTCATCGGCTTTCTTATCGACAACTAACTGGGGACCGTTACGTACAGCTAGTGCCGCTTGCGGACTGTGGTTAAACCCACTGCCAGCGTAGTAGTCGAGTCTTTAGAGTCCCACACAGAGATTTCCCAAACCCAGGAGAAAAGATATAGAGGTCGTATGGTTTTACAACAAAGGTTCGGACGCATACGTGTTTAAAACGCACGTATGACATTCGGACAGTTTTTACTAGCCGGCTTTGGTTTAAGCCAGATTCTAGTATCAGGTTATTGGATTAATACAGTCTAAAGTTTTTCCGTGTTTTCACGGATGCGAGGGAGGGAAGTTCTCGTAATTCTCCGAGAAGCTTCTAGAAGGATGGTGACATGAGGGGTTAAGGTGGCATTTTCATTAAATGCTTTTGTGACTCATTTGTATGATTCATCATATCATTAAATGCATCGTTAATGCATCATTAATGATCTAATGACTCACATGATGAATCACTCTTGTTGAATAAATGAAGCATGGTGAATAATCATTTAATTGATTTTATTTTATAATTCATTTTTGCTTTATATATTCAAGTGAGAAGCTTTTCTCAAATCATTATCATCTCCACCTTCTCTCTCCTCAAGCTCTCTCCTTCATCAAACCCTAATCCTACCACTCATAGGTTGAGACCAAGGATTAGTAAAGACTAAACACTTCATAACCTAACTCTATATCATCTTAGTTACTTTGATTAGCAACTAGAGAAACTAAATAACCTCAAGTTTAGAGGTTATAGCTTGGATTAGGGTTCTCGGGTGGATCATCTATCACGGATAGGAGGCCGAGGAGGATTTAGAGATCATAAAGACGAAGGACTAGAATCATTTGGTATAATCTCTTTTTACATAGTAGCTTAGAACTCTATGCTTATTATTAATTATCATTTAGTAAAGATCTTCGATTAGTCGATGTTTACATACAAAACAAGATCGTTTTTCATATTTCCGCCTCTCCGCAACTCGTGGGGTGTTGTACATCGACTTACATAGATATATATATATATATATATATATCATCAAGTTCAAAAATAAGCATCTGAAAGCAAGAAATAAGAAACACCATGTCGGCTCAAGTGAGCATCGACGCCAAAAACCATAAATACAAGTTTCACGAGACTCACCGTACAGTCCAATAAACAAGGGTAGATGGAGTATACTGGATACAAATAATATACATGATGGAATAAAATATCCTAGCAACCCACCTACGAGCAATACTGCAAGTCCAAGCAAAAGGAACAAAATGAGGAAGTGCGCCCGCCGCTACTGTGCTGAGGGGTCGGACCTGCAAGATACTGTGGCACAACGGGGGTGAGTTTCCAGCTCGTGAGTAGTATGTAACATCTAATAAGGCTATCATAAGTATGCACGCAAATTCGTCTCAACCTATGCATATAGATATGATACGATGTACAACATGAATGCAACATGAACGCATAATCAAACATGAAACTTGAACAAGTCTGGTATGAGAAAATCTTTATTCTTATCTTTCAAAAACCTCTGTGCAATAAACTGAAGTATCATCAATGAAATCAATAGAAAATCCGTGTCAAGCATCGACACAAAATATATATCCCAATATCTTAATGTCTCAATATATCTATATCTCAATGTCTCAATATCTCAATATACAATGTCTCATTATCTCAATGTCTCAGGCTCCGTCAGTCCGGATCGACCCATATCATCAAATCACACGACTACGTCGGTATCCTCTACATATCCGCCGCGTCAAACATAACCGGTCGGTAATGCTCCCTTGCCGGGCTCAACGCCATCTGTGCTATCTTCTTACCCCTAGGTACCGCACCGGGTCCACCATGTCCCCGCATACGGTGCATCCCCCTCTTCGAATCGAGTATATGATACAGCTCAAGAACCGAGAAAATACATGGTGGATGCCACACACATCATATCACGAGAAAACCGCAAATTTGTATTTTGAAAATGATAATAGGTTAATAAAATTCTTGCGGTTTTCCCAAAAATCCAGAAATCTCATCAATACCGAAATCCTCGAGAAGAATCACAATATGTAAACAAGTCGGTGATGATAAATGTCTATGATACGATAGTATATACCTTGCGAAGTACGGCCAGAATCTATGCATGAATCATGATGCAATGAGGTATGTATATATGACTAACAATCCTGCGTATCCATCCTGATGAAATGAATATACAAGTACAAGTCTACAGATCATATATGATGCAATTGTACTGATACCGATTCTAAGCAAGTTCAATAGTGTTCGTGGCATAGCAATTACCATAGGAGTGTGTGTTCGCATGAATTGTGCACATGCAGCATGAACCAATGGTAATGGTGCAAGTGTCCTATGAGATAATATCATATATGTTTATGAAGATGCATTGCAATGAGATGAATGACTACGAGACTACGCATATAAATACAAGAACTACTAGAAATCCTGACTATCGGGCGCCTCGCGCCATCCAGACGATTACCCCGTAGATGTGTACATCTACTCACAGGGACGCCTTGGCTAATCTGATCCGATCTCAGCCTTATCTTTTCCGCGCCACATCCGACGCCTCTTCACCTGATCCTAGAAACACACATAAGTAAATAAGATAATAGATATAAATAGTCATGGACACAAACTATATAAGTCAACCACGCGCACAAACTAGAGGCGCACACACTAGGCGCACAAAACACGTTTCCGACAACGCCACAAACAACAACTAGGGTCGCTATACGTGGCAACTATCAAGCCTAGAACTCAATCGCGCATTCACAACACATTAAATATTATATGAAATAATTAATAAACCATCAAAACCTCAAACTTAATTCAAATCAATTTATTCCAGAAACCTAGTAAGTAACCATTAACCGTTTTAGTACAAATCTAGATCTTTTAACAAATCTAGTAGCCACAATGTTCACTTAATATCATAATTAGGCCACACGATTACTAACTATATTTTAATTTCACCTATTTACACACTAATTAAAAACTTAGTTTGCAAAAATATATAATTAAGATAATTTAAAATTAACAATTAGCAATTTAACAACTAGCTTAGATTTTGCAAGTCTTAACATGTTTAACTTCACATATCTACCATAATTAGATGGTAAAACCTTGATTTAAACCAAACCCTTTTCTTGAAATTTCAAGTTTGCAATTAGAACCATAATTAACCACCAAAATAATTAAATTGAAGTAATTAATCAACAAGTAACCATTGGGTTAAGATTATACGTCAATAAACAAGAGATCAAACATGCAACTTAGCCTCCCAAAAATGGTTTCTTGCTCCATGTTCCATGCTAGATTTGAACAAAGAATAATGGGTAAAGGTTAAACTAGGGATTAATGAGACTTGAGGATTTTTTTTGATAGTAAAATGAGAGTTTTTAGCAATGAAAAATAAAGAAGAACAAGAGGGCTGCTGCTGCAGCACCGGCCGAGCCTAGGAGGGAGTGGGGTGTGAGTTGAGTGAGAGAGTGGGAGAGTGTGTGTGTGTGTGCGCGCAAGTCAAGAAACCCATGCCCCAAGTCAACTAGCACCATACCTCTTTATCTCCTCTTTTATCGTTTTAGTTATTTTGTTTTCTTTAAAAATTCTAGAACCATAGAAAACCAAAAAGAAAAGAGAATATGTTATAACTAGCTTTTTAGTTGACATGGTGCACTAATGTGTACATAACCCATCTCATTTCTAATTAACACTAATTAAATGTTTAAGTGAAAGCTTAAAACAATATTTAAAAATAATTAATTTAGGAAAAATATTTAAGAAAGCTAGCAATTTGTAAGTGACTAATTAAATTCCAAATACTAGCAATTAAATAGCTAGAATAGATATATTTATGTCTATGTTGAAAAATAATTATATCTTAGTTTTTACGGAAAACATGTATTATCAATAATTAATACACAATTAACCTAATCGAATTTTTAGAACGTTACAATCTTCCCCGCTTAAAGAAATTCGGTCCCCGAATTTAAAATCTAACTACGCGTACCCTCGAAGAGATGGGAATATTTATTCCACATCTTACCTCGGCTACCCACGTGACCTTTTTCACCGTTCGGGCCATGTCAGAGAACCTATGCGGACAGTATGATCTCGGACCTCAGTTTCATCACCTGCCGATCTAGAATGTCTATCGGCTGCTCGGTGAAAGAAAGATTGTGCTCCAGCTAGATTGCCTGATGCTGTATCGCGTGAGAGGGGTCATGAAGGTACTTGCAGAGCATTGATACTTGAAACACTGGAAGAATATCTATAAACGTTGTTGGAAGAGCCAAACGATAAGCAACAACGCCGACACACTCGAGACTCTCTAAGGGACATACATATCTAGGACTAAACTTTCCTTTCTTTCCACATTTCAACACGCCCCTCATCGGAGAAACCCTCAAGAAAACATGATCACCTACTGTAAACTCCAGTCTGCGCCGACGTCGGTCTGCGACTAGAAAACTGCACTGAAACTCAATCGGGTGTCCAAAGTCTCTTAAAATTTCTACAATAGTTGGCTTGTGAACTGGGTGTCCCGGTCGGACACAATACAAGTCGGAATGCCATGTAGTCACACAATCTCATCAACATATATCAGAGCCTACTGAACGAATCTAAAAATGGTCCTTACTGGCAGAAGTGAGCTACTTCCGTCAATCGATCTACGATCATCCAAATAGAGTCATACTCTCGACTGGTCCTACGTAGACCCACAATAAATTCTATAAAATCATCTCTTATTTCTACTCCAGAATGGGCAAAGGTTGTAATTCTCCTGCTGGCCTCTGATGCTCAGCCTTGACTTGCTGACAAGTCAGCATCCCGAAACAAAATCTGTGACATCTCTCTGCATCCCTTCACATTAGTAGACTTCTCTCAAATCATAATACATCTTGGTGGAAACCGGATGAACACTGTATGCTGACTGATGTGCCTCCTCTAAGATCTTATGTCTCAGTCCCTCGGAATCTGGCACACACAGTCGAATCACAAATCACAGTACTCCCTGATCATCGATCACGAACTCTAAATCTCTTCCCTGTCAAACCTGCTCCAAGATCTCTGACAAACGAACGTCATCAGACTATGCCTCACGGATATGATCGAATAACTGTAGATGTGCACGGATACGGACAAGTTGTCCCCCAGTCGACGTAAACTCAAACTGTACTCGGCTGTCACATAGAATCTACTAATCTGCCGTCGACTGTCTCTGAACTGTGTTCAAACAAGAAAAGCTACCTCCGGGTCTCCGACACAAAGCATCTGCCACAACATTCGCCTTGACCGGACGATAAAGAATCCCGCAGTCATAGTCTTTCACTAGCTCCATCCAACTGAGCTATCTCAAATTTAGATCTCGCTGCTGAAAAAAATGTACTTTAAACTCTTATGGTCCGTGAATATCTGGCATGACTCGCCGTATAAGTAGTGCCTCCAAATCATAAGTGCAAAAACCACTGCTGCCATCTCTAAATCATGAGTGGGAAAATTCTGCTCGTGCTTCTTCAACTGCTGAGAAGCATCGTAATAACCAACAAAACCGCCAGATCCTTAAAGCAAAAATAATACTGGAGACGAAATCAAATAAGTCTTAAACTGCTGAAAGCTCTGCTCGCATACCTCAGTCCAAAGAAAAAGGAACTCTCTTTCGGGTCAACCCGGTCAACGTTGCAGCCATATGCAAAAAATCCTGTACAAAATATCAATAGTATCCTCCTGAACCCAAAATGCTGCGAACCTCCATCACTGATACAGGTCTGGGCCAGTGCTGAACGGCCTCGATCTTTTTCGGTTCCTTATGTATATCATCTCTCATAACTACATAACCCAAGAAGTCCACACTATCCAACCAGAAAACAAACTTGAATAATTTAGCGAATAGGTGGTGCTCCCTCAAAATCTGCAACGAAATCCTCAAATGCTGCCCATGCCCCACTTGGCTCCAAAAGTGTACGAAATTTCATCAATGAACACGGTAATAGCTGATCAAGAAACGGCCTGAATATGTGGTTCATCCAATCCATAAACACTATTGGGAAATTGGTGAGCTCGAACGACATCACCAAGACTCATAACGCCCATAACGTGTGTGGAAGGCAGTCTTCGGAATAACATCCTTTCGAACCCACAACTGATGGTAGCCTGATCGCAAGTCAATCTTCGCGAAATGTCCCGCACCCTGGAACTAATCAAATAAATCGTCGATACGAGGTAAGGGATATCTGTTTCGCACAGTAACCCGATTCAACTGACAAAAATCAATGCACAATCACAACTGCTGTCTTTCTTCTTGGCGAACAGAACAAGAGTTCCCCAAAGTGACGCACTCGGACAAACAAGCCCTTTATCCAAGAAATCTTGCAACTAATCCTTCAATTCTTTAAGCTCATCCGGGTCCATCCGATATGGCGGTATAGAAAAAGGCTCCGTGCAGGAAATCAAGTCAAAGCAGAACTTAATATCGCGCTCTGGTGACAAACCAAGCAACTCGTCAGGAAAACATCTGGAAACTCTCTCCCAATCGGGACCTGGTCCAACAGGACCTCTACGGTTCGAACATCTCGAAATATGCTAAGAATTCCTGACATGCATTTCTTAAAAGCTGACCAGCGTGAAGAGAAGAAATCAAATTGGGAAAGGCGACGCTACGGTCTCCCTAAAAAACAAGAACTGGCTCATCTAGAAAACTAAATCTGACTGCCTTCTCATGGCAGTCCGCTAATGCATAACACGTGGTTAACCAATCCATGCTCAGAAGAACTTCAAAGTCAAACATATCGAGAAAAATAAAATTGACAGAAGAATCCCTATCTCCGACGAACGAATCAAACATGAACGAAAAACATTTCGAGCGACAAAAGACTCGCCTACTGGAGTAATAAAAATCAGTGGCAGATCAAACAAGGACGACTCTCGGTCTAATCTCAGTACAAAGTGTGTAGATACAAGTTCAAACAACAAAAGATATGCTCATATTGAAAGAAAACACTGAAATAACACCAGAAAGAAGTACGCATCCGAAGAAATACCGAAAGAATAACTGTCACAACAGTGTCTTTCTAACTGCCTCTGAGCTGGCATACCGGTACAATTCCACTTCGGTCCAGAAACGACTGAAGTCTTAGAAATGCGCTCCTCCAACAATAAGGTTGCGTTCATATCAGCGACGTAAGTGTCAAAATGCTGGGCACCAACAGAAAGAAATAACTGCATGTCCAATCTCCACACGAACCTCTTTACCCATTTCTCTTCAGTGTCCACCTGGTAAGGAGCATATCGGACTGCTGAGTAAACTAAATGTCGTACTCGAACACTGTCATCCCTGATGCCTTACGCAAATACTCGAAACTACGGGCTTGACATCTCGAACGCTCTCCGGAAGAAAACGAGCAAGAAATACGGCTGTGAACTCATCCCAAGTCATAGGAAGTAGGTCTGCAGCTCGACCTCTCTCAATTGACTCGCACCACGTTTGAGCAAGACCTCTCTAGATGAAAACTCGCAAGCCCAATCAATATCTCGTCAGAACATCTCAATGAACGACAAATCCTAGCCATCCTGTCAAGGATTGTCTACAGATCCTTCACTGCATCTGTGCCTGTAAAAACTAGAAACTTCAGCCTCAAAAACTCCTGTACGGATACAGAATTAATCTCGGTAACAACAGAAACAGCTGACTGAGCAGCAGGTTGTTGGAGATAGTGCCCTCAGAGTCAATTATTAGGTCACAGGTACGTGATTGTAATGATTGAGGGAGGACCTATCCCGGTAGGACAGTCTTACTCGAGATGATAGTATGCTATCTGGTTTACCTTTATCATCGTGTACTGCTTTAGGTGACCTGACACGTCGCTATTACACGTTGATAGAGCCCCTAGGATTCTTGCTTGACCACCAGCAGTATGAGGGCGATCATATAAGTGGGAGCTGGGGGTCTACAAGCATATCCTTAAAAGGTCCCTAGTCGTGGGAGTTTCGAGACCGGGCATCGATACTCCATTAGTAGACTAGTGTATACAGTCGAGACCCCGACGAGGGGCGGTGGCCGGTCTCACAAGCCACTGGTGTCAGTTGGATCACCTAAGATGTATACAGGTGCTCATTGGGTTATGAGTACACCGGACAGGACTCGCCGGGAACATGCTAGTTGGTCATATACCAGACGTCAGATGGCAGTTCCCTGGTGACATGTGTGCAGGTTAGTTCATCGACCTGGGGATCGTCATTTGTCTCGTGTGAGTTCCCACTGTACTTTGATTACTACCCTACCACGGCTCAAAGGAGTCGTGCAAACAGGTTTTAGTTGGGTACAGTCCCGAGCCACATGGAGGCAGTGAGCGTATCTTCAGGGGTTCGTCTTTCCCGGTATTGGGGGTGAGGTCGTGCTGTGTCTAGGAGAGCCATTACACAAAGTCCTTGGCCAAGGCAAGGAGATTTACTGGTAGGTATTCCAGTAGTATCTCAGGGTGTTCTGGGCTACACTCCGACACGACTTGTACCGCTTTTGGGGGTCTGACTTTTACCAACCCCCTAGGCCCGCCATGCGATACTCATAGACGAACGGACCGGACTGCACGGATATTGTCACTGACAGGCTCAGTAGGGTGTCAGGATGAGTTCGCTCATCGACGTCCCTTTTGGTCAATAGCTGGTGGCCCGTCACGTATTGGCTTATACCTCTGACGTGCTAGTGGTTAAATCCACAGCCATAGTATTGACGAGTCTTTAGAGTCCACCACACTTTCAGTTACTCAAGTTTCGGGCGAAACGCTGTAGAGGCCGTATGGAGATATGGCAGGGTCCGATCAGATACGTGCAGTATTGCACGTATCTGGATCGGACGGTTTGTACTGGTAGCCGTATGGTTATATGGCAGGGTTCGATCAGATATGTACGGTATTGCACGGATCAGGATCGGACGGATATTACTAGCCGGCTTTGGTTTAAGCCGGTCCTAGTTTAGTACAGTGTAGTTTTTGTCTCTTTGCATTTGTATCCGGACGGAATACAGATGCGGGTGTGTATGCACAGTATCGGGGTTTTCCTGTAATTTATTACGGGACCAGTTTTCTGGAGTTGCCAGTTTGCATTCCGTTCCGGCCGGTTTTCCTTTGTTCTTTCCCGGCCGGACTTTTCCGATGGAGGGGGTAATTTGCAGTTTTGCAAATTACTTTTGTGGAGGGGTTTTCTTGCATAATGGTTTGATTATGATAGGATTTGAATCTTTCATCCATGCTTGCATTAATGTGATTTGATGAGGGTATGGTTTGATAAAAGTGAAGCATGGTTGTTGTTTGGATGTGATCACCTCTTTTGTTATCCTACACTCACCTTCCTTCATACTAATTATTTGATTCCCTCCACCATTTTCCATAAGTCATGGCCGGCCAAATCTTTGAGGGTGAGAGAGTGCTTCATTTGTGAGGAGATATATTGGTTCATATCATTTTGTATGCAAAAGAAATTGAGAGCTTCATTTCCCTCCAAAGCTCAATCTTCATTCCTCCATCCAAAGGCAACAAACCCCAATGAGACATAGACTCTACACTTCCTACAGCATATCTTGGGCACGTCGAGTAGCCGGCTTCGTGCCCGAGTTGCCTCGGCATTGAGGTGGGAGCCCGTAAACGAAGAAGGCGATGTGGTGCACTTCCGGCGACGAGGAGGAGACGGGACTTTTCCGCAGGAGATCGGGACCATGACGAGAAGACCGGAGGACTTGGATCGTCGGTATATCTCTAACCCATCTTCTAGTTAGCTTAGACTAGTTTAATGGTTACGATCCGGTTAAAGTGCGCGGTGGTGCCGGTTTGCAAAGTCCGCAAAATTTAAGTTATTCACCGCTTCCGCATTCCGGCGTCGGATTGACGGCCGGGGCGCCGCCGTGCACTTACAGTGGTATCAGAGCCTCGCCATTAACTTAGTCTAGCTTTGTGTAATGTGTTTTTCAGTTCCGATCGATCGAAATGTCCAAAAACCCGTATTTGCCCACGACAGTTTCTGTTGAAAATTTTTGGTCTCGAAAAATTTTTCAGGTTGTAAAATATTGATGTACTGGAAAATCTAAGAGTTCTGTAAAAATTTGACGAAGTAACTCCACAGTTGGAGCGCGGAACCGCCGCGAAAACCCCCTTTGTGCGGCCCTTCCGCCGCGCACTATTCACATCACTTCACCATTTTTTTACAGAGGCCTTCTGGGCTTAAAATATGGGCTTTGGAATATTAAAGTTGGGCCAATTGTTTCTGTGAGTGCTACAGTTTTCTTTGGGGCCCACTTGTTAATTGTTTGATCAATCGGAAATTTTTTAAACACATTTTTCACAGTATTTACATTATATCTGCGACCGTGAATGTCACTCGATCGGTAAATCCGGTCTAACTGCTATAGCCCGGTTAGACGGATTTGCGAACGTGACTTTCACGTTGATGTTCTATGTATTTGCTGTGATGTTGCGGATCGGTCGTGGGGGATAGCCTGGATGCAATGCTAGTACAGTTTTGTTGTATTATGTACATTTGATATTGCGGGGCGAGCGTCCGACATGTGGACTGCCGTCACTGCCTGACTGTATTATTATTTTGGGGCACGACCTGGTTGCGGTCGATGTACCCGGTGTATGTATATTTTACTTTCTGTACTAGGATTGCCCCGCGGAGGGGTGCACGGATAGCCGGGTTCTGGAGGGCAACAAGCCCGCATCTCATGGCATTGTGACGGAGGGGGCTTCACTCTAGGATTGGCGGGCTATTCGCCGCACTCGTAGGGGGTACAGGTTGACCCAGGAGGGGTGCCCAAGTTGCCGGATTCCGTGAAGTGCTGGGTGGTCCATTCACGGCGCTGAAGGGGGCTGCCTCGCTTCAGGTTCTAACGGGTGACTTGCCGCGCCCGTAGGGGTCTAGGATTTCATTGCACAGGCTATCCACACGACCAGGGGAACGTCGGGTTTCAGCAGTGGCTCTGTGAAACCCGGGGATCCCAGATATCTGTATTGTTTCTGTGATGCTGTACATTTCTGTGATGTTGCATTTTATTCACGCCTTGAGCGAAATACTATATATTGGTATATATATTAGTAGATGTTGTATATGTTTTTCATCCGCGCTAGTCCAGTCCCCGCTCTGCCGTTAGTTAGCTAACCTAACGGGTGATGACGGGACCCAGTGGCGAATGCGGATGGCATATACGTACGTCAGTATATTTTCGTTCTTTGTGGTGTGATCAATTGATGGGACTGCGTTGATTCGGATCAATGCAAGTTAAACAAACCTATTCTGATGTTGTTGGAACACTTTTCAAAAAGCTGTTATTGCAAGGACGTTCACTTTTGTTTTGCATCGTGGTATTCATTTGGAATATCCTGCTCCTCAGTCGACAAGGCAAGGGCCGAGATCCCTTCACCGAGAGTGACCCCTTGGACAAAAAGTTTGCGTCAGGGCATTAACTTCACTATAGCCGATTACTTTTGCTTTGCACCGTGGTATTCAGTTGGAATATCCTGCACCCCATTCTACGGGGAAAGAGCCGAGATCCCTTCACCGGGAGTGACCTCTTTAGCGGAAGTTGTCGTCACTATATTTCTAAAAAGCTATCCGTTCCTTCAACGATATCAAGTTCATTACGTTAAAGGTTTTCGCCAGAAACCATTCGTAGCCCTCCGTCATTTCAGTTAAATATTCGGTAGTATTCAAGCTATGTATTTTGACCTCACGCCAAGGCATAGTGTTTGGTAGCTGCCGGTTATTTATCTGTTGCATAGATAGATGCGTTGGTTTGGGACAGTCGTACTACTATTTTGGCCTACGTCAAGGGTATGTACGGGTGGGTTCAAATTAACCTGGATAATGACGGGCAGAACTTGACATGTGACTTATGATATTTTGACCTCACGCCAAGGTCATAAGAGCATGGGGCAGAAATCACATCGGGAGTTTCAAAAGAACTGAAACTTGCCAGATATGCGCATACCTTCTGGAGTGTGATACCGTGAGCGGATTCCGTCACGTTATCATGCGATGAGAGTTGGATCCCGATTCCCACTGATGAGTTGGTTTACTCCTCGGGTGACCCCGACTAATTCTTCTTTCAGGTTTGGAGGAGAGTTTGAGGTACAGTGGGAGGTTTCCAGATTAGATAAATTGGTAACCATTCTGATCTAGGTTAGAGTGCACGCTGAGTGTTTCTTTTCTCTCTCTCTGGCAGCGACCATTGACCCGACCCAAGACTATGACTCAGTGACCAAGTTAACCGAACCTTCTTTACACCGGCTTTTGGATTGTCAGAGTTGCAAACCTCATTGCCACTCCTACTTTTACCCTTTTCTCCAGGACACCCCGTTTTACTACGAACGTCCACTTCCATTGGACAAAACCATCGTATGGTTAGATACGAACTCGAAAGAATTTATTCGAGGATGGTTTCCGGTTCTGGAGAAAACGGATAGGATTATTCAGTTGTCTTTTCCTTTTACCCTCTCTCAGGTTACGAGTACTCCTTGGTTTAGGGGAGTACACCTATTACGCAAATTGGATTGTCTTCTTCCAAACCTTAGGCTGGTGCCGACCGGTAGGGAATGAAGAAAACCAATTAGCATAACGATGGTGTGCAGAAGGTATTAAGTTCAGACAAAGCAAGGGATTAGTAGGAGGGCAAAGTAAATTGCAACAGATATTTCACGACCAAACCAAATATTTCGTTATCACTCCCACATCACCTTTGTATTTCTCCAGGACACTCCGTATCACTACGAAGATCCACAGTTTATTTGGATATTCCATCGTATGGTTATATACGAACTCGAAAGGAACTTGTTCCAGTTCGGGGATGGTTCCTGGTTCAGGAGAAATAGGAATAAAGTACATTCAGGTGTCTTTTATCTTCACCTTCTCTCGTGTTGCGAGTGTTCCTAGGATTGGGACAGTACACCCATTATGCTTATTGGATAGTCTTCTTCCAAACCATAGGCTGGTGCCGAACGGTAGGGAAGGAAGAAAACCATTTGGCCTAAAGGGGTGTGCAGAAGGTAAAGACTAAAGACATATGAAGGGATTTGGAGAGGTGGCAAAGAACTGTACGGTTACAGTCGTGAATCTGGAAGAGGCATTACTAGGGATACCAGGATACCCCATCGAAACATTTCAATGTTTCAGTTTCACTGTGTACTGTTAATAGAAAACTGATTTCCCGATTAGATACTTACTCCAGGGTATGTATTTACCAGATACGATTCTCACATCTGTATGTTTTACAGATGCTGAGTGGGAGTAAGTTATTGGGAATTAGGTGACTGTCCTCATTATATCGGGATTCGTTGTAATCGGTGATATTTGAGGAAGTCACCTGGGTTATTTGCCGGACGGCAAGTATTTGGTTTTGAATATCCGCCGTTATGCACCAATTTCAAATCGATGTATCTGTACGTCTATTTTCATAGAGTGAGATATACCTTTTTGAAATTATGTCTATGACATTTACCTATATCAGCGGATGGTTAGGTAAGGAGCATTAAACAGCGGTGTAATTCTTCATAACCAAAGGTACAGTTTTCAACCTACAACACACAGGGAATAAGTTGTCAGACTCAAGGGACTTATACAAAGGATTGTATGTTGTCCAGGGTCCATCAGGACAGAGGGGTTGGTCCTCGTACTATATTCGGTTTACTTATGACTTCTTTAGTTTTTAGACAGGTGTTTCGTGGAAACACAGGGTCCGAATTTTGAGAAGTTATAGGTATTTGAATAGAGTAGAGAACCAGGTATAGCAAGTATCGGGATTCTTCAAAGAGATCGAAGATGTAGATACTTGTGTATGGTATTCAGTTGATAGTAATGATAAAGAGATCTTGCTTCTCTTTCAGGTTACTCATAATTGGAAGTATTCCTAAGTTGAGTAACGCTGATCGGCCTCCTTCCATTTAGTTGACATGCGCTGGGGACAGCTGCATGATTTGAATCTGGTTCAATTAAATCAGTGCCTCTGTTTCTATATTGGATATAGAACAGTTCATATCTTAACGATGTTAAGGTACGGGGAGTTGTCCGGTTTATGATTAAAACCAGACACTGGACAACTCAAGGCACGTTTCTGTAATGGCTGTTTGTGGGTTGACCCAGGCTGTGACGAGGGTTGATTTTCTACCATCTGGATGAACAATAGCGATATTGTTCTTGACTCGCCACAGTTTTATTAAAAATGGACTTTTTCAGAAAACAGTAGTGGGAGTATGGTAGAACTGGAAGTGATTCCAGAACCACAAACGATTACTGAAGATTTGATAAGGAACCTAAAGATTCAATCTGGATTGACATTCCATTGGCCACTCCGCAGATATGGTGGGTAACTTCCGGCACCCGAGAGGTACTACAGTAGCCTCAAGGACGGTTACAGGGAAGTTCTTGTTTACCCAAAATTACCATTGCTGTTGTTCCAGGCTGCGAGACCCGGCAGGAGGATGAGTATAGCGTCGTTCTAAACTTGCTTTAGAAGTGTACGTCTATATGACTCTGCCAGAGGGTTGTCGTAGTCAGTGGGAGCAGCGGAAGCATTGGTGGACAGGTAGCTTATGTCTATTTATAGACTAGAGCAGATGTAGCGGAGATAGATCATCTATTTCTGATGTGACAGTCATGGGTTTGACATCATCAGAAAAGGGGATGGATCTGTTGAGAAGGTAGTAGGGTGTGATGTCCTGGTATCTGGATGACATACACAGAATAGGAAAAGAAACTCCTACACTACAATCGGTTGTACTTTGGTCGTCACACAGTTGTTTCTCCACATAGGAATTGGGTATTATATCAGACATACTGGTTACTAGATCTATGGTTTTAGATCTAGATTTGGGTGGTTTCCCAATCAGGGTACTTGACAGCATTCTAAGAGTATTTAGGATGGACGACTCCTGGCACGGTAGTGTACCTGCAGGTAATGGAGTCACCCTCTCCAAAGGTGTCTTACAGACTAAAGGGGAGAGGGACGTGCATGATTGGCAGATCACTTGCTTAGGCAATTGAGTCAATCATGAGATGTCAAGTACCACACCAGATGTTGTTCTTGCACTAGATGCAATAAGTTGATATTGATCCAATCCTGGAGAAACAGTCGGAAGCAGTTTTAGAACATAAGTGGATGTTCTAGGATATGATAACGACAGCCTCATTCGGGAGACAGTTATCATTCCAGGCTTCCAAGGTGACATGGACGACAAGGAGGTTGTCAGAGTTATAGTTTTCCTTCTGATGAGGGGCAGTATTTTGGACAGGTGGTCCAAGGCAATACTGAGGGTGGCATGGCGCAGGATACTGATTAAGTTCAGTTGACGATACAGTCTAAGAAGTTTGGATTTGGAGTTCATTTATGAGCTAAGTCCCATCAGACATCCAGACACATTCTAAGACAGGTATTGCTCATTTCGGGAGATGGTTTTCTCCGCGAATATGAGATATAGAGAGACATGGAAGGAAACAACAAAGCGGATCCACTCACTGAGGCTATTCCTCGAACGCAATAGTTCCGCAAACGAGCTTTGTGAGACTGACTAGTAGAGGAGTTGGATGTTCGGTATCACACGGGCTGTGAGTATGCGACATCGCAATAATTAGCCTTGAGTGCAAGTGGGAGATTGTTGGAGATAGTGCCCTCAGAGTCAATTATTAGGTCACAGGTACGTGATTGTAATGATTGAGGGAGGACCTATCCCGGTAGGACAGTCTTACTCGAGATGATAGTATGCTATCTGGTTTACCTTTATCATCGTGTACTGCTTTAGGTGACCTGACACGTCGCTATTACACGTTGATAGAGCCCCTAGGATTCTTGCTTGACCACCAGCAGTATGAGGGCGATCATATAAGTGGGAGCTGGGGGTCTACAAGCATATCCTTAAAAGGTCCCTAGTCGTGGGAGTTTCGAGACCGGGCATCGATACTCCATTAGTAGACTAGTGTATACAGTCGAGACCCCGACGAGGGGCGGTGGCCGGTCTCACAAGCCACTGGTGTCAGTTGGATCACCTAAGATGTATACAGGTGCTCATTGGGTTATGAGTACACCGGAGAGGACTCGCCGGGAACATGCTAGTTGGTCATATACCAGACGTCAGATGGCAGTTCCCTGGTGACATGTGTGCAGGTTAGTTCATCGACCTGGGGATCGTCATTTGTCTCGTGTGAGTTCCCACTGTACTTTGATTACTACCCTACCACGGCTCAAAGGAGTCGTGCAAACAGGTTTTAGTTGGGTACAGTCCCGAGCCACATGGAGGCAGTGAGCGTATCTTCAGGGGTTCGTCTCTCCCGGTATTGGGGGTGAGGTCGTGCTGTGTCTAGGAGAGCCATTACACAAAGTCCTTGGCCAAGGCAAGGAGATTTACTGGTAGGTATTCCAGTAGTATCTCAGGGTGTTCTGGGCTACACTCCGACACGACTTGTACCGCTTTTGGGGGTCTGACTTTTACCAACCCGCTAGGCCCGCCATGCGATACTCATAGACGAACGGACCGGACTGCACGGATATTGTCACTGACAGGCTCAGTAGGGTGTCAGGATGAGTTCGCTCATCGACGTCCCTTTTGGTCAATAGCTGGTGGCCCGTCACGTATTGGCTTATACCTCTGACGTGCTAGTGGTTAAATCCACAGCCATAGTATTGACGAGTCTTTAGAGTCCACCACACTTTCAGTTACTCAAGTTTCGGGCGAAACGCTGTAGAGGCCGTATGGAGATATGGCAGGGTCCGATCAGATACGTGCGGTATTGCACGTATCTGGATCGGACGGTTTGTACTGGTAGCCGTATGGTTATATGGCAGGGTTCGATCAGATATGTACGGTATTGCACGGATCAGGATCGGACGGATATTACTAGCCGGCTTTGGTTTAAGCCGGTCCTAGTTTAGTACAGTGTAGTTTTTGTCTCTTTGCATTTGTATCCGGACGGAATACAGATGCGGGTGTGTATGCACAGTATCGGGGTTTTCCTGTAATTTATTACGGGACCAGTTTTCTGGAGTTGCCAGTTTGCATTCCGTTCCGGCCGGTTTTCCTTTGTTCTTTCCCGGCCGGACTTTTCCGATGGAGGGGGTAATTTGCAGTTTTGCAAATTACTTTTGTGGAGGGGTTTTCTTGCATAATGGTTTGATTATGATAGGATTTGAATCTTTCATCCATGCTTGCATTAATGTGATTTGATGAGGGTATGGTTTGATAAAAGTGAAGCATGGTTGTTGTTTGGATGTGATCACCTCTTTTGTTATCCTACACTCACCTTCCTTCATACTAATTATTTGATTCCCTCCACCATTTTCCATAAGTCATGGCCGGCCAAATCTTTGAGGGTGAGAGAGTGCTTCATTTGTGAGGAGATATATTGGTTCATATCATTTTGTATGCAAAAGAAATTGAGAGCTTCATTTCCCTCCAAAGCTCAATCTTCATTCCTCCATCCAAAGGCAACAAACCCCAATGAGACATAGACTCTACACTTCCTACAGCATATCTTGGGCACGTCGAGTAGCCGGCTTCGTGCCCGAGTTGCCTCGGCATTGAGGTGGGAGCCCGTAAACGAAGAAGGCGATGTGGTGCACTTCCGGCGACGAGGAGGAGACGGGACTTTTCCGCAGGAGATCGGGACCATGACGAGAAGACCGGAGGACTTGGATCGTCGGTATATCTCTAACCCATCTTCTAGTTAGCTTAGACTAGTTTAATGGTTACGATCCGGTTAAAGTGCGCGGTGGTGCCGGTTTGCAAAGTCCGCAAAATTTAAGTTATTCACCGCTTCCGCATTCCGGCGTCGGATTGACGGCCGGGGCGCCGCCGTGCACTTACACAGGTACAATCACAGTCCCCACGGTAGGAGGGACATCATCGGCTCTCGGAGCTCGGCTAGCCTCAACTAACAATCCAACCATCCGTCACAAGTCCTAAATACTTGACTCCAGCCTAGCTATCCGTCCTGGAGAGGGAGGATCACTCTGTCCCGGAGGGGTAGGCGTACCGCCCTGATCGGTCCTCGTCTCAAACGAGACCGCTCTAATCACATCCCTGGCGGCAGCCCTCTAGCCCTCGAAGTCTCCGGCGGCATAGTGGCTGGAACAAGAAACAGGATTGATAGGAACATTGCGATCAAATCAAAGGATTTCCGGAATCAAGGAAGGAAATACAATCAAATATTTATCCTAAGGTCACTTAGGCGGAGTACCGTATCGTAAGTATGCTGCGGAACATACACACGCTACGTCACTCTGCTTAAGTCACCTACTCCATCTACCAAGGGTCATCCTACACTCAGAAAAGTAAAACCTAACACTCAAATACTAACTTTGTCACGACCCGAAGGTACGGAACGTGACTGGCACTTAAACTACGAAACATCTCAAGGCGCAATGTAATCTAAGTAAGCCAAAGCCTAAAAAACTAAACCATTTAACAATTAGAGTGAAGGAAAACTTGTTTTAAAGCAAGCGATTTTAGCAAAATAAGTGGCATTAAACATTTGAAGCAACATCAGATTTTCCCGAAAATTTCGGCAAAGTCTCCTTTGTAAATACTGGCCCCGAAACGGGTACAACACATGAAAATACATATAAATAATGAATAAAGGCATCCCTAAGCGGGAGCTAGCTCTTCGCCAATGGCGGAATCACAACCACATGCAATATATATATATATATATATATCATCAAGTGCGAAAATAAGCATCTGAATGCAAGAAATATAAAACACCACGTCGGCTTAGGTGAGCATCGACACCAAAAACCATAAATACAAGTTTCACGAGTCTCACCGTCTAGTCCAATATACAAAGGTAGATGGAGTATACTGGATACAAATAATATACATGATGAAATAAAATATCCTCACAACCCACCTACGAGCAATGTCACAAGTCTAAGCAAAAGGAACAAAATGAGGATGTGCTCCCGGTGCTATTGTGCTGACGGGTCGGACTTGCAAGATACTGTGGCACAACGGAGGTGAGTTGCCAACTCATGACTAGTAAGTGACATCTAATAAGGCTATCGTAAGTATGCAAGCAAATGCATCTCAACCTACGCAGATTAATATGATACGATGTACAACATGAATGCAACATGAACGCATAATCAAACACGAAACCTGAACAAGTCTGGTATGAGAAAATCTTTATTCTTATCTTAGAAAAACCTCTGTACAATAAAATGAAGTATCATCAATGAAATCAACAGAAAATATGTGTCAAGTATCGACACAAAATATATATCCCAATATCTCAATGTCTCAATATCTTTATATCTCAATGTCTCAATATCTAAATGTCTAAAATCTCAATATCTCAATATCTCGGGCTCTGTCAGTCCGGATCGACCCATATCATCAAATCTTACGACTAAGTCGGTATCCTCTGGATATCCGCCGTGTCAAACATAACCGGTCGGTAATGCTCCCCTGCCGGGCTCAATGCCATTTGTGCGATCTTCTTGCCCCGAGGTACCGCACCGGGTCCACCATGTCCCCGCAGACAGTGCATCCCCATCCTTGAATCGGGTATATGATACAGCTCAAGAACCGAGAAAACACATGGTGGACGCCACACACATCATATCACGAGAAAACCGCAAATTTCTACTTTTAAAATGTTAATAGGTTAATAAAGTTCTTGCGGTTTTTCCCAAAATCCAGAAATCTCGTCAATACCGAAATCCTCAAGAAGAATCACAATATGTAAACATGTCGGTGATGATAAATGTCTATGATACGATAGTATATACCATGCGAAGTACGGTCAGAAGCTATGCATGAATCATGATGCAATGAAGTATGTATATATGACTAACAATCCTACGTATCCATCCTGATGAAATGAATATACAAGTACAAGTCTACTGATCATATATGATGCAATTGCACAGATACCGATTCTAAGGAAGTTCTATAGTGTTCATGGCATAGCAATTACCAAAGGCGTGTGCGTTCGCATGAATAGTGCATGTGCAGCATGAACCAATGGTAATGGAGCAAGTGTCCTATGAGATAATATCATATATATTTATGATGATGCAATGCAATGAGATGAATGGCTAGGAGACTACGCATATAAATACAAGAACTACTAGAAATCCTGACTATCGGGCGCCTCGCGCCATCCAGACGATTCCCCCGTAGATGTGTGCATCTACTCACCGGGACGCCTCGGCTAATCTGATCCGATCTCAGCCTTACCTTTTCCGCGCGACATCCGACGCCTCTGCACCCGATCCTAGAAACACACACAAGTAAATAAGAGAATAGATATAAATAGTCGCGGACAAAAACTATACAAGTTAACCATGCGCACAAACTAGACGCGCACGCACTAGGGGCGTAAAACGCGTTCGCGACAACGCCACAAACCATTACTTGGGTCGCTATACGTGGCAAATATCAAGCCTAGAACCCAATCACGCATTCACAACACATTAAATATTATATGAAATAGGTAGTAAACCATCAAAATCTCAAACTTAATTCAAATCAATATTTTCCAAAAACCTAGTAAGCAACCATTAACCGTTTTATTACAAATCTAGTTGTTTTAACAAATCTAGTGGCCACAATGTTCACTTAATATCATAACTAGGCCACACGATTACTAACTATATTTTAATTTCACCTATTTACAAACTAATTAAAAACTTAGTTTGCAAAATTATATAATTAAGGTAATTTAAAAGTAACAATAGCAATTTAACAACTAGCTTAGATTTTACAAGTCTTAACATGTTTAACTTCACATTGCCACCATAATTAGAAGGTAAAACCTTGATTTAAACAAAACCCTTTTCTTGAAATTTCAAGTTTGCAATTAGAACCATAATTAACCACCAAAATAATTAAATTGAAGTAATTAATCAACAAGTAACCATTAGGTTAAGATTATACCTCAACAAACAAGAGATCAAACATGCAACTTAGCCTCCCAAAAATGGTTTCTTACTCCAAGATCCATGCTAGATTTGAACAAAGAATAATGGGTAAAGGTTAAACTAGGGATTAATGAGACTAGTGGATTTTTGTTATGGGAAAATGAGAGTTTTTAGCAATGAAAAATGAAGAAGAACAAGGGGGCTGATGCTGCAGCACCGGCCGAGCCTAGGAAGGAGTGGGGTGTGAGGTGAGTGTGTGTGTGTGCGCGCGCGCGCGCGCGTGCAAGTCAAGAAACCCATGCCTCAAGTCAACTAGCACCATACCTCTTTATCACATCTTTTATCCTTTTATGTTACAACTAGCTATTTGGTTGACATGGTGCACGAATGTGTACTTAACCCATCTCATTTATAATTAACACTAATTAAATGTATAAGTGAAAGCTTAAAAAAATATTTAAAAATATTTAAGAAAACTAGCTATTTGTAAGTGACTAATTAAATACCAAATACTGGCAATAACATAGCTAGAATAGGTATATTTATGTCTATGTTGAAAAATAATTATATCTTGGTTTTTACGTAAAACGCGTATTATCAATAATTAATACACAATTAACCTAATCGAATTTTTTAGAACGTTACAGTTTATTTTATAAAGTGAGATATAACTTTTTGAAATTATGTCTATGACATTTACCTATATCAGTTGATGGTTAGGTAAGGAGTATTCAACAGCGGTGTAATTGTTTTTAACCATAGTATATTTTTCAACCTACGACGCACATGGTTTGAGTTATTAGACTCGGTGGACTTATACAGAGTATTGTATGTTTTCCGGTGTCCATTAGGACAAAGGGGGTGGTACTCGTACTATATTCTGTTTACTCATGACTTTTCTAGTTTTAGACAAGTATTTCGTTGAGATACAATGTCCAAATTTTGACAAGATATAAGTAGAGAACCATTTGTTGCAAGTATCAGGATTCTTCAAGGTGATCGAAGATGTATATACTTGTGTTAGGTATTACGTTGTAAGTAATAGTTTTAAGAAATTGTTTCTCTCTCAGGTTACTCATATGTGGATGCACTCCTAGATCCGGCTTGGCCTCCATCCATTTTGTTGATATGTATTCGAGACAGCTGCATGTATATTGAATCTGGTTCTAATTAAATTAGTTCATTTGTTTCTATATTGCATATATAGAACGGATTCATATCTTAACGACGTTAAGGTATATGGAGTTGTCCGGCTGATGCTTAAAACCAGAATCTGGACAAACTCAAGGCATGTTTTAGTAAGGGCGGTCTATGGGTTATCCCGGGCTTTGACATGGGTTAACATTCTACGATCTAGAAGATCAATAATTATATTGTTCTTGACTCGCCACCAGTTTTAGTAAAATGTATTTTTTTTCAGAAAATATTTGTGGGAGTATGGTAGAACTGGATTTGATTCCAGAACCACGAACGATTACTGAAAATTTACTAGAACATAAACATTCAATTGGACTCGAAAATCCATTAGCCACTCCGCAGATTTGGTGGGTAACCTCAGGCACCCGAGAGGTACTTCGGTCTCCTCGTTGACGGTGACAGGGAGGTTTTTGATGACCCAAACTTGCCAATGTTGTTGTTCTAGACTATGAGATCTGGCAGGAGGATGAGTATAACATCGTTCTAAACTAGCTTTAGAAGTGCACGTGTATATGACTCTGCCAGAAGATTGTTGTAGTCAGTGGGAGCAACGGAAGCATAGTGAGCAAGTAGCTTATGTCTATTTATAGGCTAAAGCAGGTATAGCGGAGATAGATCATCTATTTTGATGTGACAGTCATAAAGTTTAACTTCATCAGAATAAGAGATGGATCTGATAAAAAGGTAGTAGGGAGTGATGTCCTGGTTTCTGGATGACATGCTCTTTATTGGAAGTGATATTCCTATACAACGATCGGTTATACTGTGGTTGTCACAAGGTGTTTCTCCACATAGGATCTAGATAAAATATCAGGATTTCTGGTCACTAGATCTATGGTTTTATATCTAGATTTGGGAAGTGTTCCAATTTACGTACTTGACACTATTATAAAGTGTTTTAGAATGGACGACTCCTGGCGTGGTGGTGTACCCGCAGGTGATGGAGTCATCCTCTTTAAAGAGATGTATTTCAGACTGATGATGAGTGGGATCTACATGCTTAGCATATCACTTGCTTAGGAAATTGAGTTAATCATGAAATGTCAAGTAGCACACCAGATATTGCTTTTCCACTGGATGCAATAAGCATATATATTAATCCAATCCTAGAGAAACGTTGGGAAGCAGTTATTAACATAAGCTGATGTTCTTGGTATATGGTAACGGCTGGCTCCTTCGGGGGGCGGTTATCATTTTAGGCTTCCAAGGTGACCTGAATGATAGAGTGGCTATCAGAGTTATAGTTTTCCCTCTTTTGAGGGGCAGTATGTTGGACAGGTGGTCCATGCGGTACTGAGGAAGGAAAGGAGCATGATACTGATTAAATTCAGTAGGCGATACAGTCTATGAAGTTTTTTGGATTTGGAGTTCATTTGTGAACTTGGTCCCATCAGATATCCAGACAAATTCTAAGACATGTATCGCTTATTTTGGGAGATAGTTTTCTCCGCAAAGTTGAGATATAGAGAGATAAAGATAGAAACACTGGAGCGGATCCACTCACTGAGGCTATTTCTCGAACGCAATAGTTTCACTAACGGGCTTTGCAAGACTGATCAGTAGACAAGTTAGGTGTTCGGTATCACACGGGCTGTGAGTATGCGACACCGCAATAATTAGCCTTAAGTGCAAGTGGGAGATTGTTGGCTATAGTGCCCTCAAGTCAGTTATTGAATCGCATGCACGCGATTGTGATGATTGAGGGGGTATCTATACTGGTAGAACAGTCTTACTCGAGATAATAGTATACTATCTGGTTTGTCTTTATCATCATGTACATGTTTATAGAGCCCATAGGATTCTTGCTTGACTACCAGCATTATGATGGCAATCATATATGTTGGATATGTATGCCCTAGAGGCCAGTATTGTATATGTATACATATGAATGCTAGGGATATATATGTACAGGACAATCTTGCTAAGTTATAGAGTATATTGTTTCAGTTGTCTTTTATCAGGATATGCATATTTGTTTTTATTGATGCTTTATCCAGCTTGCACATATTGATAAAGACATGATACAGTAGTATACTATTACGGTTTGACTTTATCTTAACATGGCATATGTTATGCATATTGCGGTTACATGTTGATAAAGCATGTAGGATCTTGCTTGACTACCTGCGTTGTGATGGCGATCATACTTGTAGCAGCAGGGTAGTCCATTAGCACATCCTTAAATGGTTCCTAGTCGCGTGAATATCGAGACTTGGCATTGATACTGCAGAGTAGACTAGTGTATACATTTCTAGCCCCGACAAGGGGAAATGGCTGGTCCCACAGCCATTTGTCAGATGCACCTAAGATCGTATACAGGTGCTCACTGGGTGTGAGTACACTGGACGGACTCCCAGAGAACTTCCAGATGGTACTATACCTATCGTCAGATGGATGTTCTCAGGTGACATGTGTATATGTTAGTCTTCGGACCTGAGATCATCATTTGTCTCGTGTGAGTTCCCACTATGCTTTAATCACTACCCTACCACAGCTCTACTGAGTCGTGCAAACAGGTTTTGGTTGGGTGCAGTCCCGAGCCATATGGAGGCAGTGAGTGATTGTTGGGGATTTGTCTCTCCCGGTATTGGGAGTTGATATCGCACTGTATTCGATTGGTCAGGACCATAAAACCTTGGCGAAGGCAATTGGGATTTTCTGATAGATGGATCAGTAGTTTCCCGGATTGGTCCTGAGCCTCATCATCAGCACAAATTATCGGGTTATTAGGGTCTGACGTTTACCACCCCCTAGGCCTGGTATGCGATACTCTTAGACGAAGAGACCGGACTGTACATATATTGTCACGGATAGGCTCAGTTGGGATACGGATGAGTTTTCTCGTCGGCTTTCCTTTTCGACTGGTGCCCGGGTAGCCGTTATGTACAGCTAGAGCCGCTGATGTGCTTATGGTTATGGATTTATCCATTAACGCATTGCCGGCATACTGTCGAGTCTTTAGAGTCCCATACAGAGGGTTTCCCTGCTTCGGGCGAAGCGATGTGGAGGCCGTATGGTTCTATGGTAGGGTTCGATCACATACTTATACTTGTGGACGTATGATGTTCGGGAGGATAATACTAGTGGGCTTTGGTTTAAGCCGGATCCTAGTATTAGATTATTGGATTATTTTCGTCTCGGTGTATTCGTGTTTCTTGGAACACGGATACGGGTATGTATATACGGATGAGAGAGGTAATCTTATAATTACTCAAGATTGCTTTTAGAAGGTGACACCTCATTAGGGTTTTGATTATTTATTTGGTTGAAACAATTATGAGGTGGAGGAAATGATTTGTTATTTTTATAAATGATAATTGAACCATGGCTACTTGGTTTGATTATTGAGGCTTGGTTTAGCTTAGATATTTTGTGAGATATTTTGTGGCACTTGATATTTTGTGTGAGATATTTTCTTGCCATGCTTATAGTCTAATCAAGAGCCATTTCCATAATGATTATCAAAAACGCATTCTCTTTCCTCAAGTTCATTCTCTTCTTCTTCCTCTCAACCTTTAATGTCTCATTTGTTGAGAATCCAAGGGTTAGTGAGACTTAGCTACCCAAATCACTCTCTACTCACTTTAGGTTACTTAGTTTAGCACACCCAGTACCCTAGTTACCTCATTTTAGAGGTTAGAGCTCAAAGTAGACACTCTCGGATGGATCATCTTCGATGTGAGGAAACCATCGATCAAGCTCGATCATGGAGGACACTAGGAGAAAGATAAAAGAGAGGAGTGAAGACCCAAAGGACTTGATTCTCTTGGTATAACTCCATCTCATAGTAGATATCTTCTCAAGTTGGTTTGTTATCTAAGGCTTATGGTAGATCCGGTATTTCGGTTATTCTAGCGCGCCAGTTTAAGCATCCAAGAAAATTTTTTGTTCCGTATATCGGCCACTGTAGATGGCCAGCGGCGCTAGCTTAACATTTCATGGTATCAGAGCCACTCTATAATCCTTAGATAACTCGTTGCGACGTTAGAAATCCGCCGTTTTTATCGCGCACGAACTGCCGATGACAACAGTTTCAAAAACTGATGTTTTGAGTTGTTTGCACATGCTGCGGGCTCACGGTTTGAACCGAGAAGCCGCGGGGTATAGCATGCGCACCCTGGGGTTACCCAAGGGGGACCAAATGGCTGGGTCCACTCCCCAAGACCACCACAAGGTGGTCTTGGCGGCGGGACCCGAAACTGCCCCACCTTAGGCACTTTCGGGTCTGCCTCACCCCATGGTCACTTCGTGGGGGCCTCAAGGGTGGGTACCCCCTCTAGGCCCCTCGAATCGAAGTAATTTCATGCTCTAACTCCCTGCAGAGGTTCGGGCGCGTTTCGTTTTGATTCAGACTTCCGGATTGGCTTAAAATGTCAGTTTTTGGAACTTTAGCTCACTGGATTTTTCATGTTTTGGAAATTGGTTTAGTTTGCTAATTGCGTGCAGAATTCTAATATCGTATTTTTCTATACTTGCTTCTGTGATGCGTACATGTGTTGTTTAACGTCTTCTAATCGCTATACGTCGATTAGAAGGGGTTGCACGCATCTAGTTTATCTGTGGTGTTGGATGTGATACCTTTGAGATGATATTGTCGGATTGTCGTGATGGATAGCATATTGTGCATTGTTTGTCATACAGTTTTGATTCATTTGTATATTCATTATTGCGGGGCGAGCGGTCGACTTGTGTACTACCGTTTCTGCCTTGTTTTATATTCATTTATCGGGGCACTACCGGGTTGAGGTCGATGTCACCACTGTGTATATTTTTCATTTCTGCACTAGGATTACCTCACGGTGGAGTGCACGAATAGTCGGGTTCTAAAGGGCAACAAGCCCACATCTCATAGCATTGAGACGGAGGGGGCTTCAGTCTAGAATTGGCGGGCTATTCTCCATACTCGTAGGAGGTATAGGTTGACCCAAGGAGGGGCACCCAAGTTACCGGATTCCGTGAAGTGCCGGGTGGCCCATTCACTTTGTTGATTGGGGTTGCCTCACTTCTGAGATTGCCGGGTAACTTGCCATGCTCGTAGGGATCTAGGTTTTCATTGCACAGACTATCCATACGACCGGGAACGTCGGGTTTTATTCGCGGCTCAAATGAAACCTGGGGCTCCAAGATTATCCACCATTCTGTATTGTTGTCTGAGATTCTGTGATGTTAATTATATCATGCCTGGGACGAATGTTACATATATTTATATATATACTAGTAGATGTTGTATATGTTTTGCACTCGCGCTAGTCCAGACCCCGCTCTGTTGTTAGTTAAGTAACCTAACGGGTGATGATGGGCCCCAGTGGCGAATGCGGATGGCATATACGTACATCATATTTTCGTTCTTTTATGGTGTGATAGGTTGAATGAAGGGACCACATTAATTTTGATTAATGCAAGAAAAGAAATATAAAAAGATGTTGTTGGACCAAATTTCGAAAAACTACAGTTATATTCTTTCGCTTTGAAGAATGGTATTCGGTTATGAATATCCAGCACCTCATTCCATGAGGCAAGAGCGGAGATCCTGTAACGGTTTAAAATAAATAAATAAATCTTTTAGGTGAATTTTTCCGATAACCAGTAAAATAACTCGTATTTTCCGTAAAATGTAACTAAAATTATTTTTTTTAATATAGATTTAAATACGCCTATTTTAACTATGTAATTGCTACTATGGGTATTTAATTAGTCACATATTAGTTGCTAGTTTATTTAAATATTTTTCCTTAATTAATTATTTTAAATATTATTATAAGCTTTCACTTATACTTTTAATTAGTATAAATTACAAATGAGAATGGGTTAATCCTACATTAGTGAACCATGACCACTAATAACATAGTTTATAACATGCTTAATCTTTCTACTTTTGACCCTATGGTTCTAAAGATTTCTAGGGTCAATTAGAAAATAATTTAATTAAGCAATTAATTAATAGAAGTGGAAATGGGCTTTTACTAACCTAGAAACTAGAAACTTTTACACAACCCACACAAAACCTATGTCCAAGTTCTGGCCGAGCCCAGGAATTATGCAGCCTCTTTTGTTCATCTCATTTCTATTGGGTTCTAGAATTCTCATTGTATTGGGAAAATAAAATGATTAATTACATATGTACCAAGGTGTATTGTTATGAGGTATGGTGTGTGTTTTAAATTCTACCCATCCCATTCACTCCTTCCCCATTCCTTAACTCTCGGCCAGTGTGAGGCAGCAGCCCCCTTTCATTTCTCCAACCTCATTCGTTGACAAAACACCTCTTTTCCCTCATCTAAAATCCACCAAATTAAACCCTAAAATCCTAGATAAAATCATCACAAATTCTTTGTTCAATCTAAGCTTGAATCTTGATGCAAGAGAACTATTTTGGAGGCATGTTTTCAAGTTTGATCTCAAGTTTATGAGGTATAAATCCTAAGCCCATGTTTAATTTGTTGCTAATCACTTCAATCTAATCAAATTAGGAGTTTAATTATGATTTTAATTTCAAGATTTAAATTTCAAGAATAGGGTTTAAATTCAAGTTAGGGTTTTTATTATTTTGATTATGGTTATAATGTGTAGTTTAACATCTTAATTTACGTAAATTCTAGTCTAGTTGTTAAATTGTAAATTGCTACTTTAAAATTGTACAAATTAGATAATTTTGCAAACTAGGTTTCTAGGATTAATATGAATCGTTGAAAAAAAAATTAGGTAAAGATTTGTGTGACCTAATTAAGATATTAAGTGAATAATGTGACCACTAGATTTGCTAAAACATCAAGACTTGTATTAAAACGGGTAATTGACGCATACTAGGTTTTTGGAAATTAATCGATTTGAATTAAATTGAAATTTTAATGACCTACAACCTAATTCCTATAATATTTAATGAGTTATGAATCTGCAATTGGTATGTTTGAGATTTAGACTCAGTAGTTATCACGTTTTGCGACCCTAGTTGTTGTTGTAGCGTTGTCGCGGGCGCGTTCTATGCACCAAGTGTGTGCACGTCTAATTGTCCGCGTGACTGAATTGTGTCGTTTGTCCCGCGACTATTCGTAGATTTATCCTTTTTATTGCTTGTGTGCGATCCTAGGGCCGGATGCAGAGACGTCAGACGTGGCGTGGAAAAGACTGGACGGAGATCGGGTTAGCTTAGCCGAGACGTCCCGGTGAGTAGATGTATACATCTATGGGGGGATCGTCTGGATGGCGCGAGGCGCCCGACAGAAGGGTTATTAGTAGTAATTTTATTTATATGCATAGTTTCTTAGTTAGCCATCTCATTGCATCGCATCGTTATATTTATGTATATTTGTATGATATCATTTCTTAAGACACTTGCACCGTTACCATTGGTCATACTGCACGTGCACTATTCATACGAAGACACACGCCATTGGTAACTGTAATGTCACGAACACTATAGAATTTGCTTAGAATCGGTATCTATTCATTGCATCATACATGATACGTATATGGGTAGTTGTATATTCATTCATCAAATTGATACGAAGGCTTGCTAGTCGTGTATATATCGCATTTCATCATGTCGTCATCATTCATATATAGTTTTCTAGTCATAATTCGCATTTCATGTTATGGATAGCATAGACTTATCATTTTCCAATATGTTCATGTATTGTGATTTCTTCTTGAGGATTCCGTATTTATGAGATTTCTGGATTTTGGGGAAAACCGCAAGAATTTATAAAACTTATTATCCTTTTTAAAAATATGCAAGTTGCAGTTTTCTTGGAATTTATGTGTCGTCCACCATGAGTTTTCATGTTTTCTGTTGGATTTCGAGACCCGATTCGAGGAGTGGATGAACCGTCTCGGGTACATGGTGGGCCCGGTATGGTACCCCAGGGCAAGAAGCTCGAGTTGTAGACGATGAGCCTGGCAGGGGAAGACTACCTACCGGTGATGTCTGGCACGGCGGATATCCGGAGGATACCGACCATTGTCGTGAGATTTGATGATATGGGCCGATCCGGACTGACGGAGCCCGAGATATTGAGACATTGAGATATATATGTTTTGTGTCGATACTTGACACGGATTTCTATGGATTTCTTTGATGATACTTCAGTCACTTCACAGAAGTTTTCTAAGAAAAATAAAGATTTTTCTCATACCAAATATACTCAGGTTTCATATTGATTATGCATTCACGTTGCAACCAGGTTAGTGCATTGCATCATATTAGTATTTGCGTAGGTTGTAACGTATTTGCGTGCATGCTTACGATAGCCTTATTAGATGTTACTTACTACTCACGAGCTGGCAACTCACCCCCGTTGTGCCACAGTATCTTGCAAGTTTGACCCGTCAGCACAGTAGTGGGGGGCGTACCTTCTTTTCTGCTTCGTTGCATCGACCTACAGTGTAATACCCAGCCCCTTTTTGTACGCTTATGTTTGTATTTCTTTTCACCTATAATTTGTATTTATAATTATCGATTAATTAAAAATTTTCCCAAACTATTTTAGTTTATCCCTCCCCTTGCTCAAACCCAAAATCCCCACACCATAACACTCCGCACCATTCCTTCGGTCCAGCCCTTGTAATTTCTCATTAGTTTATTTTATTTTATTTAAACCTTTTCCCCCTTCACTTCTCACAAAATTTCATTTAGATTATCCCAAGCCCATCTCCCATTCTTTTATAAACTTAATCCATCTCATTAAAACCCATTCTTCTTTTATATCAAATCTCCGGCCCACTCCTTATATTTTTCCATTTTGATTTTCCTTAAATTCTCTGGTCCGTTCCTTTCCATTCCCTTATATTCTCTTTCCCAATTAAATCAAATTCCTTTTCCTTTTAATTTATTTGGACTAGCCCTCTTAGCAGCCGACTCCTTTTTCATCAAATTTCTTCTTTATACAATCCCACAGTCCAAACTTTATTAGATTTCTTAAATATTAAATCTCCGGCCCATTCATTTACCATTAATAAACTAATTAACCCTATCCTTGGCCCGGCCCGCTTCTTTTTTCCCCTCAACTAATTCTTTTCCTTATATTTTTTTCCCGGCCCACTTCCAACAGCCCACTCCCAGCCTCCAACCCGCGCCCGCTTCGCCCTCAACCCGACCCGACCCCCCACTATTGTTTATCTCCTTTAAATCCCCAACGGTAACTCCCCCTTTACCCGCGCGAGATCCGCTCCCTCCGCCATCTCCCCCGCTCTAGCGGCGTTACGCCCACGACGCGCGCGTTTTCCCCCACGACCCTCTCTCCTCTACCCACTACTCCCTCTTCCACGCTCGCTCTCTCCCTCGTTCTCATTTTCTTCCTAAAATTCTCTGCAACCATTTTTCCCGACGACGACGACAGCCATCTCACGACTACGCATTCTCCGCCTCCTCCCAACCTCGCGACCACCGCAGCCGCACCCTCCTCGTCGTCATCCAAACCCCCCACTCACTCACGAATCGCACCCGAGCTCCATCCCTGCAACCTCTTGACGGCGGGCCACTGCTTCTCGTCGACCCCATCATCATCATCTCCGTCGCCACCATCCTCGACTCCCTCTCTCTCTCTCTTGGTCTCTTCCTCACTCCCCTCGCTCACCCGAGCCTTCACCCTCACTCCCCAATCTCTCTCTCTTTCTCACCTTCCTCTGTTTTTCTCCCTCTGTGCTCTCTCTTTCAGCTCTCTCCCTCTCTCTCCCTCTGTGCCTCTCTCTCTAACTCTCAACTCTCTCCCTCCCTCTGTCCCTCTCTCTCTAACTCTCAGCTCTCTCTCCCCCTCAGTCTACACTCTCTCTCTCTCTCTCTCTGCCTACTCTCTCTCTCTCTCATTTCTCTCTCTCTCTCTCTAGCACTCTCTCTCTCTCCAAATCTCACCGTCTTTCCATCCTCTATCAACCTACTACCACCACACGACATTGCCCGAGCCCGCAACAGCCCATTCCCAAACTCGAGCCAAGCCCAAAATTTGCCGAGACTCGTCGTGCGTTTGCCACTCCGTGCCGGGACGTGCCACTGCAGCCTTAGCTGCCGCGCCATCAGTTCATCATCTCCAGGCAAGTTCTATACTTGCTTCATGCTATTCTATTTATGTTACAAATCCAAATCATTTAAATTGCTACGTTACTATTCCTGAAAAGTACACTACTTACTTGTTCGACGTGTGTTCCCAATGAGAATCCTTTCCTAACTTGGCGAAACTAAATGGTGTTGTTTGGCCCGTAGGGCTGTGAACCTAGTGCATGAATTTCGTTGGACAATTTGATCGTTAATGACCAAAACAACTACCCCCAAGTTTAATCGTAAAACTGTAATTTTATTGTACCTGAAAATCGTTAAATTCACCATAAATCATATACATACTAGAATGGTGCGTTCGAGGGCTCAAGTCGAAGCCGCCTCGACGAACTTTAACCCTATGCTAGTTTCTTGGTATTCCTGTACTTAAATTGTGATGATTTTTGGATCGGAGTGCAACTCTGGACTGCAGTCCAGAGCGACTCCAGTTGTTGCTTTCTGTTCCGTAATGGGTACCACAAGGTTTCCTTAACTCGTAGATTGCGGAACTCCACTGCTTATTATAGGTAAATCTGTTAGCTAGACAAAACAATTAGTTTCATTCTGTTTCGTTACCGTTTGATATTTAATCTGTAATTTAATAGATCGGGACGCATAACAGTCCCAGCCGAATCAGAACTGACATATTGGTATTGAATAGTGTATATCTACTGACGTACAGATGCGATCGAAGATCTGTCCATTGCGTTGAAAATCTTACTGAAAACCCTAGATTTCATCCTACTGTAGTGTCGCTAAAATCTGATCCCACCTGGGATTAAAATGCACTGCGAAATGGATTTCTGATTCTGAAACCGGATTTCCAGCCGCGAGCGCTTAAAATGAAATGGTTATAATTAGTGATCCTGGAACCCGATTGGCATGAAACTAAATTCAGTGGTTAGATAACTGAACATACTGATTATTCCTCATTCATTGTTTCATTAAACTGTAAATATATGACTTATGATAAATCGTGCAAGTGTTAGAATACTATTTTTATGACACCTTAATTATGCTTATATACTATTCATGTATCATATCATACCCATATCATTGCAGTGATAACCTAGTGATATCGTGCATTTACCCAGTGTTTGATATTAGTGATGATTGTGGCAAGTACGTCAGTGTTCGTGTATCTGTGATTAAGTGAAAGTGATACGTACTTGTACACAATCAATGACCCTATTATTCTATTGCATTGTCGACGTCTGTGGGATGCGTGTACGTGTGACTATAAGTGGTATGGGACACTTATGGAAGCGCTTGCACGGGTGTCACAAATAAGGCACCAGACTCTGCCATTTATCTTAGGTATTAGTCGGGACGTGCTTGATGGAGGTCCTGCCTCCAGTTCTCGCGCAGACTTATCACGGATCGATTAGTATTTAGGGTTATGGTTAGCGTTTGATGTAGGCCACGGGGTGTGGGGTAGTTTAAGTGTGAGTTCAACAGAATCTCGGGAGTCCCATGCTGGCTTATATATTTAGGGAGATATATGGAGATTTACAGGGTATGTGATATACACCGTGATATACATGTTACATGTTGGGCCCGTGGTCCCTTGCCCTTGGGTTCTACCCATGGGTGGATGACACTCGCGAGTGGTTGACTCTCACACTTGGACTGACGATAGGCTTAGTGACCTGTACAGTGAGA
This sequence comes from Agapanthus africanus, assembly GCA_030015575.1. Taxonomy (NCBI): domain Eukaryota; kingdom Viridiplantae; phylum Streptophyta; class Magnoliopsida; order Asparagales; family Amaryllidaceae; genus Agapanthus; species Agapanthus africanus. The sequence continues at coordinate 521,201,348 of CM057342.1, forward strand.
CTTAGAGACTGATAGGGATACGGGCATTTATATACCTCTTATACTGTATTGACATACGTGACATATCGTTCTACTGCTTCACTGCTCCGCTGCATTGATTACTGCACATTCACATTCATGCTGTCATTGATTTACTGTTTCATACATCTGTTACCACTGTTAGAATTGTCACATGATTTTATATATATTATATTTCTATTGTGTCGCTCTGACGACCTGAGTATGCATGCTCAGTGTGAGGAGAAGATTTAGCCTGGACCAGAACTAGACGTGCATCACAGACTTCTTGACTTGCCATTCCGAGTTACATTCATGTGTTTCCCATCAGGTCAGTTTATATTATTGTTACTTTCAGTTACTGCATTTCTCATTACCTGCGCATCATTTACTGTTTACCATGAAAAACTAGAAGCCGAAGTGTGACTACGGCAGGACATTTCCTTGACCGTAGGAGCATGGTTGGCCTTGTCTATCCCTCGTATTCCGTATTTTGGGAAGCGGGGCGTGACATGGTTTAGTTGGTATCAGAGCCCAGGTTTTGCATCGATTAGGATTGCAGTTTTCCGTGTATAGTTTGGCAATCTAAGACATCCCTCGGTTTAGGTTGTAAACTTGTCATTCTTGATCCATATTCACATCGTGTGTTCAGCTATCCATTCGCTATGGTTTCGGGTGACTTGACAAGGGTACGTGGTTGCAATTGCACTACCGTACTCTATTCAAGTGACTTAAAGTCATACGGTTTATTCTTCACATGTAATAAATTCATCATCTCTGATATTCTTGAATCTTTGTCCTATCCATATTATACTTTGATTAGTTTGGCTTGTGACTTATATCATTCTCAAAACTATTATTTCAGGATCATGTCTTCCAACGACTCTTCGTCTATATCCGCTCCCCAGAATCAGACCATTGAGATTCTGAGTGTACTGCAAGGTCTAAAGGAAGCGCAGGAGCGAACAAACGACTTGTTGGCTGAAGGACTGAGAAGACAGGTGAACCAGGCACCAGCGGGAGCCTCAAATCATAAAGGTATCCCCGTTAGACGAGGAAAAGAGAAGAGGATGAAGCGTCAATTTGTTTCCCTATGACAGAAGCAACAGAAGACCCCATGCTGTGGATATTGTAAGAGGCCAGGACATCTTCAGAGGGATTGTCGCCGCGCGCAGGGGAAATGTCTGATTTGTGGATCCAGCGAACATCTCATCAACGGTTGCCCAGAAAGGAAGGAACTACAAGGAGGAGATTCGTCCACACTCCCCACTTCTGCCGAGTGACGATTATTGCGTAGTTCGCGCTTCGAGGATAAAGCAGACCCAACGCAGGATCCAACTCGCATGACGAGAATGCAGCGGTCTAGCAATCAAAGAAGAATTTTATGTTTTCTACTCTCAGTAATAATGATATCATCTTTTTATGAATATTTCTTTCCGTTTGAAATCTTGTATCCGCTGAACTTTTGATTGAATGCAAAAAAAAAAAAAATTTTGAATCGTAATATATGTATCATTCTCTTGCTTTCTCTTTATCTAATTCTATTCATTATCACAGTATTTTAACCTGGATCTTTCAGTTCCTGCAACCGCATGTTTTCCTATAGTTCGTACCCTGAGCTTTTTCCTTGATGTATCCCACTGTCTAATCATGACTTTCTTTTCAGACCATGGTCTACCCTGGAGCAGCGCCGCATCTAGATGAGGATGCACATTCATGCGTTTCCTTAGATCGCACACTGATGAGTTCTGATGATGAGGTCAACGGTCCCCAGGTCAACTTGGGAAACAACGATTCAGAGGACGAAGGAGTAGCCGCACCAGAGTTTAACGTGATAGCTGATTCCGACGAAGAAGAAGGAGATCCTGAAGAGAACCCTATAGAGGAAGACCCGATAGAGGAAGATCCCGATGAAGACCCGATAGAAGAAAATCCATTTAAGGAAAATCCCGTGGAAGAAAATCCAGAAGAAAAGAATCACATGGAATCGGACCTCGATGAAGAAGCTCCATCCGAGGAAGAAGGACCAGAAAATCAAGACCCTGCTGTAGAAGAACTTCCAGTGGCGATGCCTGCGAGGCGATATGGAAATGGACGCCCCTACTTGAGTGCGCGAGCCTACCGCGACCTGCTGAATCTCCACAACCGCGACTGACGGGATTTCTTTTAGGTGTTGTCTCTTCTGGACAAATAAATTTGTGTATAGTTTAGGGCCACATTTCGTTTTTGGATGATGCTTTGTTTAAAATTTTCTAGAGTGGAATAAATTGTTGAATTCGCTAATCAATCGATCTTCTTAGTTCCCTTGATGTTTGATATTTCTTCTATACAATTATTTTCCCTACCGAGATCTGCCCACCCCTACTCCTTACATTGCCTTAACCCTCATTCTGATCAACCGGGACTACACCCGATCTTCTGGAGACCCACTCTTCATCCTCTGTCTGTGCCTCGTTTGAGATCCTTCTGGGGGGAGAAAATTCTAGGGAAATTTCCAAGTTCGCTAACCCTTCAAATCTTGATTAGTGTGATGCACCGACTGTTGTTTTTCCTTCACACTCTTCCTTCTGTATTCCTTTGTTGCTCATCCTTACGTCCTGTACTGACCCGATTCCAGTCTCCATGATCTTCAGCCTAAAACCGCCACACTCCGACCTTCCAGATGAGCCACACTTCCTTGTAACCAATACCCTAGCTGGACCTATACCTCTTTATGTGTTTTCCTATTACTCTATATATATATTTAGGGACATTGTTGTTCGAAAATTTGGTTTCATTAATTTATATTTATCGAAGAATGTATTTTATCGACTATTCCCGTTTTACGCATTTCAAGTACTCCACTACTAGCTTTCCTATTTTTAGTAGCGCAACCCTACACCGCGCATACTTTTGGTCTATGCTTCTTAATTTCGCTATACCAGTTTTCTAAGATATTTTAAACCTATTTTATCGATACCTTATCCTAAAATGTTTTAACCTACCGACTAATCCTTCACTATTTTATTGTCATTACTTTATTTTCGAGTACTGTGCCTATGGTTACTATTATCAATGTGTGTGCCTTATACTTACTATTTCTGATGTATTACTTTTGATATACCTACATGTGCATATAATTGGGTTTCAATTTTGTTGAGTACGTGTCGAGTATCACTCTTCATTATTGTTGATATTGCTATTCTTATATACATATAAGTTGCTTTTGTAGTTGTTCCTGTCTGATATTTATTTAGACTTATACCTTTGTATATTGTTCTTACATATATAAACTTTCAAATTTCGTTATCTTCCTATTTCCAAGTAAAGCATTATATGATAGTTGCAATATAATTGCTTTTGCCTATGTTTGTATAACTTACCGTTTATTTTAAATTTTGAGGACGAAATTTTTGTAAGGGTGGTATGATGTAATACCCAGCCCCTTTTTGTACGCTTATGTTTGTATTTCTTTTCACCTATAATTTGTATTTATAATTATCGATTATTTTAAAATTTTCCTAACTTATTTTAGTTTATCCCCCCTTTTCTCAAACCCAAAATCCCCACACCATAACACTCCGCACCATTCCTTCGGTCCAGCCCTTGTAATTTCTCATTAGTTTATTTTATTTTATTTAAACCTTTTCCCCCTTCACTTCTCACAAAATTTCATTTAGATTATCCCAAGCCCATCTCCCATTCTTTTATAAACTTAATCCATCTCATTAAAACCCATTCTTCTTTTATATCAAATCTCCGGCCCACTCCCTATATTTTTCCATTTTGATTTTCCTTAAATTCTCTGGTCCGTTCTTTTCCATTCCCTTATATTCTCTTTCCCAATTAAATCAAATTCCTTTTCCTTTTAATTTATTTGGACTAGCCCTCTTAGCAGCCCACTCCTTTTTCATCAAATTTCTTCTTTATTAAATCCCACAGCCCAAACTTTATTAAATTTCTTAAATATTAAATCTCCAGCCCAATCATTTACCATTAATAAACTAATTAACCCTATCCTTGGCCCGTCCTGCTTCTTTTTTCCCCTCAACTAATTCTTTTCCTTATATTTTTGGCCCGACCCATAGCCCACTCCCAGCCTCCAACCCGCGCCCGCTTCGCCCTCAACCCGACCCGACCCCCCACTACAGTTCATCTCCTTTAAATCCCCAACGGTAACTCCCCCTTCACCCGCGCGAGATCCGCTCCCTCCGCCGTCGCCCCCGCTCTCGCGGCGTTACGCCCACCATACGCGCGTTTTCCCCTACGACCCTCTCTCCTCTACCCACTACTCCCTCTTCCACGCTCGCTCTCTCCCTCGTTCTCATTTTCTTCCTAAAATTCTCTGCAACCATTTTTCCCGACAACGACGACAGCCATCTCACGACTACGCATTCTCCGCCTCCTCCCAACCTCGCGACCACCGCAGCCGCACCCTCCTCGTCGTCATCCAAACCCCCCACTCACTCACGAATCGCACCCGAGCTCCACCCCTGCAACCACTCGACGGCGGGCCACTGCTTCTTTAAGGGGGGAAGATTGTAACGTTTTAAAATAAATAAATAAATCTTTTAGGTCAATTTTTCAGATAACCAGTAAAATAACTCGTATTTTCCGTAAAATGTAATTATAATTATTTTTTTTAATATAGATTTAAATACGCCTATTTTAACTATGTAATTGCTAGTATGGGTATTTAATCAGTCACATATTTGTTGCTAGTTTATTTAAATATTTTTCCTTAATTAATTATTTTAAATATTATTATAAACTTTCACTTATACTTTTAATTAGTATAAATTACAAATGAGAATGGGTTAATCCTACATTAGTGAACCATGACCACTAATAACATAGTTTATAACATGCTTAATCTTTCTACTTTTGACCCTATGGTTCTAAAGATTTCTAGGGTCAATTAGAAAATAGTTTAATTACGCTATTAATTAATAGAAGTGGAAATGGGCTTTTACTAACCTAGAAACTAGAAACTTTTACACAACCCACACAAAACCGATGTCCAAGTTCTGGCCGAGCCCAGGAATTATGCAGCCTCTTTTTTTCATCTCATTTCTATTGGGTTCTAGAATTCTCATTGTAGTGGGAAAATAAAATGATTAATTAACATATGTACCAAGGTGTATTTTTATGAGGTATGGTGTGTGTTTTAAATTCTACCCATCCCATTCACTCCTTCCCCATTCCTTAACTCTCGGCCAGTGTGAGGCAGCAGCCCCCTTTCATTTCTCCAACCTCATTCTTTGCCAAAACACCTCTTTTCCCTCATCTAAAATCCACCAAATTAAACCCTAAAATCCTAGCTAAAATCATCACAAATTCTTGGTTCAATCTAAGCTTGAATCTTGATGCAAGAGAACTATTTTGGAGGCATGTTTTCAAGTTTGATCTCAAGTTTATGAGGTATAAATCCTAACCCCATGTTTAATTTGTTGCTAATTACTTCAATCTAATCAAATTAGGATTTTAATTATGGTTTTAATTTCAAGATTTAAATTTCAAGAATAGGGTTTAAATTCAAGTTAGGGTTTTTATTATTTTGATTATGGTTATAATGTGTAGTTTAACATCTTAATTTATGTAAATTCTAGTCTAGTTGTTAAATTGTAAATTGCTACTTTAAAATTGTACAAATTAGATAATTTTGCAAACTAGGTTTCTAGGATTAATATGAATCGTTGAAAAAAAAATTAGGTAAAGATTTGTGTGACCTAATTAAGATATTAAGTGAATAATGTGACCACTAGATTTGCTAAAACATCAAGACTTGTATTAAAACGGGTAATTGACGCATACTAGGTTTTTGGAAATTAATCGATTTGAATTAAATTGAAATTTTAATGACCTACAACCTAATTCCTATAATATTTAATGAGTTATGAATGTGCAATTGGTACGTTTGAGATTTAGACTCAGTAGTTATCACGTTTTGCGACCCTAGTTGTAGTTGTGGCGTTGTCGCGGGCGCGTTTTGTGCACCAAGTGTTGGCGCGTCTAATTGTGCGCGTGAATGAATTGTGTCGTTTGTCCCGCGACTATTCGTATATTTATCCTTTTTATTTCTTGTGTGCGATCCTAGGGCCGGATGCAGAGACGTCAGACGCGGCGCGGAAAAGACTGGAAGGAGATCGTGTCAGCTTAGCCGAGACGTCCCGGTGAGTAGATGTATACATCTATGGGGGGATCGTCTGGATGGCACGAGGCGCCCGACAGAAGGGTTATCAGTAGTAATTTTATTTATATGCATAGTTTCTTAGTTAGCCATCTCATTGCATCGCATCGTTATATTTATGTATATTTGTATGATATCATTTCTTAGGACACTTGCACCGTTACCATTGGTCCATACTGCACGTGCACTATTCATACGAACACACACGCCATTGGTAACTGTAATGTCACGAACACTATAGAATTTGCTTAGAATCGGTATCTATTCATTGCATCATACATGATATGTAAATGGGTTGTTGTATATTCATTCATCAAATTGATACGAAGGATTGCTAGTCGTGTATATATCGCATTTCATCATGTCGTCATCATTCATATATAGTTTTCTAGTCATAATTCGCATTTCATGTTACGGATAGCATAGACTTATCATTTTCCAATATGTTCATGTATTGTGATTTCTTCTTGAGGATTCCGTATTTATGAGACTTCTAGATTTTGGGGAAAACCGCAAGAATTTATAAAACTTATTATCCTTTTTAAAAATATGCAAGCTGTGGTTTTCTCGGAATGTATGTGTCGTCCACCATGAGTTTTCATGTTTTCTGTTGGATTTCGAGACCCGATTCGAGGAGTGGATGAACCGTCTCGGGTACATGGTGGGCCCGGTATGGTACCCCAGGGCAAGAAGCGCGAGTTGTAGACGATGAGCCTGGCAGGGGAAGACTACCTACCGGTGATGTCTGGCGCGGCGGATATCCGGAGGATACCGACTGTTGTCGTGAGATTTGATGATATGGGCCGATCCGGACTGACGGAGCCCGAGATATTGAGACATTAAGACATTGATATATATATGTTTTGTGTCGATACTTGACACGGATTTCTATGGATTTCTTTGATGATACTTCAGTCACTTCACAGAAGTTTTCTAAGAAAAATAAAGATTTTTCTCATACCAAATATACTCAGGTTTCATATTGATTATGCATTCACGTTGCATCCAGGTTAGTGCATTGCATCATATTAGTATTTGCGTAGGTTGTAACGCATTTGCGTGCATGCTTACGATAGTCTTATTAGATGTTACTTACTACTCACGAGCAGGCAACTCACCCCCGTTGTGCCACAGTATCTTGCAGGTTTGACCCGTCAGCACAGTAGTGGCGGGTGTACCTTCTTTTCTGCTTCATTGCATCGACCTACAGCGTGCGCACATGTGGGTTTTCTTGGAGGATTTTCTTTTGCTCCCACCGTGTATTTTCATTTGTATCTAGTATACTCCATCTACCCTTGTATATTGGACTTGACGGTGAGATTTTTGAGACTTGTATTTGTGGTTTGGTGTCGATGCTCACTTGAGCCGACGTGTTGTTTTCTTACTTTCGTGCTTTTGCATGCTCATTTTGGTATTGATGATATATATATTCTATGTGGTTATGATCCGCCTGTGGCGAAGAGCTAGCTCCCGCTTGGGGATGCCTTATTCATGATTTATATGTATTTTCTTGTTTGTACCCGTTTGGGGGGCAGCATTTACAAAGGAGACTTTGCAGAAATTTTCGGGAAAATGTGTTGCTTTAATAAAATGTTCGATGCAAATTTGTTTTGGTTAAAGATGTTTTCTTGTAATAAGTTTTCCTTCACTCTACTTTTAAATTTGGTTTAGATTTTTGGGCTTTGGCTTACTTTGATTACGTTACGCCTTTAGACGTTTCGTAATTTAAGTGCCAGTCACGTTCCGTATCTTCAGGTCGTGACAGATCCCTTCACGGGGAGTGGCCTTTTGAACAAAAATCTATACTATATATTACTCGGTTTTTTCAAAACAAGAAGTTTTCAAAAGAGGAACCTAAACCACTCCTTTTCAAAACTACCCAGGTTCCTTCAACTATATCAAGTTCATTACGTTAAAGGGTTTTTCACCAAAAACCCAGCAGTAGCCCTCTATCATTTCCTATAAGTACTACTCAGTATTCGTGTTGCATTTGTTAACCTTGTCAAGGTGTAGTGAATGGTAGCTGGGTGGTGTTTGTTTGTAGCATTTGATATGATTCACTAGGACAATCACATAGCCTTGTTGACCATGTCAAGGGCTTATGCGGGTGGGTCTCGGGTAATCAAGATAATGACAGGTTGAACTTGACTAGCAATTTATGATTTGTTGACCTTATCAAGATCATAGGTTGCTAGGGGCAAAAACTGTTAGTGTAATATGCTCTAGAGGCCATTATTGTATAGTACTAGTTTGTATATTATATTTTGGAAGCTTGGGATATTTACACGGATTGACATTCTTGCTCAATATGGTAGTATGCTACTTAGTTTGTATCTATCTTAATATGTGTATGTGTTTCTCTTTGACAAATCGCTAATACATATTGATAGAGCCCTTAGGATCTTTTCTTGACTACCAGCGTTGTGGTGGCAGTCACACTGGTGGGAGCTGCGTAGTCTACAAGCACATCCTTATACTGGTCCCTGGTCGTAGGATTATCGAGACAGGGCATCGATACTCCAGAGTAGACTAGTGTATACGCTTCTCATCCCAGGAGGGGAGATGGTCTGTCCCACAGCCATCAGTACGTCGTACTGGAGATAGTATGCAGGTGGTCGTTAGGTTACGAGTACACTGGACCGGACTCGTTGGGAACTGTTGGTTGTTATTATACCTATCGTCAGTTATCAGTTTCCAGGTGACATGAGTACAGCTTAGTCCGTTGACTTGACACTGTCACTTCGCCTCGAGTATGGCGCCACTGTTCTTAGATTACTACCCTACCACGGCTCTATTGAGTCGTGCGAATAAGTAGTGGTTGGGTGCAGTCCTGAAGCACTTGGAGGCAGTGATGGTTAGACAGGATTCATCTCTCTCGGTATTGGGAGTTGATATCGCGCTTTGTCTAGGAGAGCCATTACACAATGTCCCTGGCCAGGGCAAGCGAGATTTACTGGTAGTGTTTCCAGTAGTTTCTTAGGGTGTTCTAGGCTACACTCCGACACGACTTGTACCGCTATTAGGGGTCTGACGTGTAATAAAACCTGGGCCCAAACTATATTAACCAGAAACCCCAAAATCCAAAGAAGAACCCACAGAAAAAAATTGGGAGCACGTGCTCCTCACATGGCCGCGGAAGGGCGGCCAAACCATGGGTTTGGCCGCGCTTCCGCGGCAACTTGGAGGAGTCACGACCCCAAATTTTGTCGTGGGTCTTAAAAGCGCCTGCACGGATTTTTAAGATATACAGAAATCAATTTTGACACCGTTTAAAATCAACAGAAACTGTCGGCTTGGATTTTTGCAGTTTTCGATTTCGGTCGGATCAATGTTTTAAACGCGTTAGCACAAGTTAGCATAGCAAAATGGTGAGGCTCTGATACCACTGTAAGTCTACGCTAGCGCCCCGGCCGTCTACAGACGCCAAATGCGGAATAAAAACTTTTAAACTGGCGCTATCGTATACTTTAACCCGGATCTGCCATTATTGCTAAACTAACAAACTGTAAAGAGTGTAGAAAGGTTATACCGAACGATCCGAGTCCTTCGTTCTTCAACCATCATCCCACGCTCCATTGCGGCTGCTCCGATCTCGTCCATCTCCGATATCTTCGTCGAGGTGGCACCACATGATCGGTTCTTTAAACGGGCTCCCGCCTCTGACTCGAGGCAACTCGATCGTCAAGTTTGCTAAAAGAGACGACCAAGAATGATGTAGAGAATGAGTAGATGACTTTGTCTCACTTCGTCCAAGTCTGTGGACGATCGGTTAATGAAGTTGCCATTTTTAATCGGGTGATGGAACGAATCGAAATATGAAATTTCCATACACCCAAAACCATAGTATTTTCTCTCCAAAATGAAAATCAATCTCACTCTCCTCACAAGGGTGGCCGGCCAAATATATGGAGAAGGGGGGTGATGGTAGGAGGAGGGAGGTGACCATAAGCAAGAAGCTTATCATCACAAAATATATATCTTAAGCAATCCAAAAGGTATTAAATAAAACAATGAGTCACATTAACATAGTCATCACTTAATAAATGCACCATTAAAGTCAAGATGACTCATTAGCCACTTCATCACTTCTAGAAGCTTCTAGAATGATGACTCACTCATATCTGAAGAAAAGATAAATCTGCCTTTAACCAAATGTTAAAAGACGGCTGATAGAAAACTGGAACTGACAACTTCCAAAAGTGATCCCGAAACGACTTTCAGGATAACCCCGAAACTGTATAAATATACCCGCATTTGTATTACGACCGAATACAAATGCTACTGAGACAAAGATATTATACCTACTCAATATAATACTCGGATCCGGCTTAAACCAAAGCCGACCAGTATTATCTGCCCGAAAAATAACACGTGCGTAAACGCACGTGTATTTTCCGAACCCTGCCATAAAACCATACGGCCTCTACAACGTTTCGCCCGAAACTTGGGAAACTGTCTGTGGGGGACTCTAATGACTCTTCAGTACCCTGGCAGTGGGTTTAACCACAAACCGTCAGCGGCAGTAGCTATGCGTAACGGTTGCCCACGGACTGAACTTAAGGGAGACTGATGAGCACACTCAAGGGTGGCCGATGAGCTAACACATCCAGAAACCCTACTGAGCCTAACAGTGACAATGTATATACAGTCCGGTCCGTTCGTCAATGAGTATCGGATATCCGCCTAGGGGGCTAGTAACGTCAGACCCCCAGAAGCAGTATAAGTCGTGTCGGAGTGTAGCCCAATAACACCCTGAGATACTACTGGAGTACCTACCAGTAAATCTCCTACCATGGCCATGGATTTAGTGTAATGGCTCTCCTAGACACAGCACGACCTCGCCCCCAATACCGGGAGAGACGAATCCCCTGCCGATCCGCTCACGTGCCTCCATATGGCTCGGGACTGTACCCAAAAGCTACCTGTTTGCACGACTCCTTTGAGCCGTGGTAGGGTAGTAATCAAAGCACAGTGGAACTCACACGAGACAAATGACGACCTCAGGTCGATGAACTAACCTGTACACATGTCACCAGGGAACTGCTATCTGACGGTAGATATAATACTAACTAGCAGATTCCCGGCGAGTCCTGTCCGGTGTACTCATAACCCAATGAGCACCTGTATACATCTTAGGTGATCCAACTGACACCAGTGGCTTGTGAGACCGGCCACCGCCCTCGTCGGGGTCTCGACTGTATACACTAGTCTACTCCGGAGTATCGATGCCCTGTCTCGAAACTCCCACGACTAGGGACCACAATTAAGGATATGCATATAAACTACCCAACTCTCACGTATATGATCGCCATCATACAGTTGGTAGTAAAGCAAGATCCTAAGGGCTCTATCAAAGTGTAACATGCAATCAGTCACCTGAACATGTACACGACTGATAAAGGCAAACCAGATAGTATACTATCATTTCGAGTAAGACTGTCCTACCGGGATAGGTCCTCCGCAATCATTGCAATCACGTACCTGCGATCCAATAATTGACTATGAGGGCACTATCTCCAACAGCAGGTGCATAGGTACTGTGGCATATTCTGGGTATTATTGAACTGTGCTCAGTGTTGAGATGTCGGTAAATTGTAGGACTTTGATGAATCGATCGAAAAGTTTAACGTCATCTGGATATTATGTGATTGGATACAATATTTGGAATCCACAAAAGTAGTTATGAGATAACTAGTTTGAATTTATAAATCTAGCAGTTAAGTCTCATTTGATCGGTTGCCATGGATTTTGATGTGATCAAAAGTCCGTCGCAATCATGTAGCGTACGCGGATACTCGCAGGGTAAACCTTATTAGATAGCCACGCTCCATAACCCCGACCAAGTGACTGTAGGAGAACCCCGTCGCCAAAAGCATCCATTCGGGTGCTCGTGGCAGCGGTGTTCCTCTTTAGTGCACTTCGTCGATGGTATCGGGTGGTCGCGGCCGTCTACTAATGTTCCGTACGAGCATTTGATCAGGTTATCGGGAATTGGCCCGGCATTGATATTGAAAAGTGTTTTCGAGATCGAGACTAAAATGCGGGGTTTATAATTGTTAGGCATGCGATTGTCTAAGGAATTTATTTGTTTAGACATGAAATCCGGAATATGAGATATTCGGGTTTATGATGTCTAAGGTGGTTGCGGATTCCAATTGTTGTAGTTTTTCATTTTCTTTTCTGCGACTGTAAGTGTAATATGTGGTGTATCGCCGGTTTCGTTGCTATATGTCAACGACAATTGGGATACGCATATTTACTTACGTTTGATGACATGTAATGATATGTGTTGCTTGCTGATATGTTATATTGGATCGTCGTGTTTTGAATAGCCGGGGGTTGTATGTGAGAGGAGAGGTTTTTTTTTCATTCATGTAAAATTTCATTGTATGTAATATTCTTTTATTGTGGCACTTCCGGGTTGAGGATGATGTCACCATTGTATATTATTTACTTTTCCGCATTAGGATAGACCCAAGGCAGGGAGCACAAGTAGCCGGGTTCTACGGTCCAGTGGGAGACCGTCTCGAGGAGTCGAGACCTGGGTCTCCTAACTCTAGAATTGGTAGGGTTGCTTGCCGCTCTCGTAGGGGTCTAGGGATGTAGGATTGGCTATTCATCACGACCGTGGAATCCGTTGGTTTTATACAGGGTTAATTTAAAACCCGGAAATCCTTGTATATCCAATATTTCATATGTTGTGTTCTGCAGCGATATTCTGTGATGTGAGCACTGTATATGTTTAGATGGATACTGTATATAGTATATGTGATATATTATATAGACGTTGCTTATGTTTTACACCTGTGCTAGCCATGCCCCGCTCTGCCGTTAGTTTACCTAAGCTAACGGGTCACGAAGGGACATCGAGGTGAATGCGAATGGCATAAGCGTACGTTGTATTTATCTGTGATGTTTAGGTAACTTATTATGATGGGACTTCGTTAATGAGATTAATGAAATAAAAGAAACCTAAAGATGTTATGGATCGAATTTTCAAAAACAGGTAGCTCTAGTTGTTGTTTTGCATAGCGGTATTCCTTGTAGAATATCAGCACCTTATTCGATAAGGAAAGAGCCGAGATCCCTTCACCGGGTGTCACGACCCGAAAAGTACGAAACATGGACCGGCAATTAAATTATGAAACGCCTCGAGGCGTACGTAATCTAAGTAAGCCAAAACCCAGAAATCAAAACAAAGTAAAGCAGTAGAGTGGAAGGAAAAACCAATTTAAATCAAGTAGTTTAGCAACATAACCCGAAATATGCATTTTAAAATCTCAAGTCTTTTCTAAAAATTTTGGCAAGAAATCTCCTGTGTAAAAACTAACCCCCAACGGATACAAACCTGATATAACATATATATAATGAATAAGGACATCCCCAAGCGGGGAGCTAGCTCTTCGTCAATCGATGATCACAATCACGCAAGCAATATAATATACAACGCCGAAGAGCGAAGATCAAAACTCAAAGAAACCCAAAATCAACATGAAAACCATAATAATACAACACGTGACTCTAAGGTCGAAAGAATAACACGGGTCTTCTATCTCTATCAAATATACAAATCTGGTTGACAAAGTTTTACTAGATACAACTGAAATAACAAATATACAATGGTGGTCCTGATGCAAAGAATCCACCTGTCAAAGCAATAACCCAGAAGGAACAGTGTACCAGCAAAGCCGCAATGAACCTGTATGGAAAAACCTGCAAGGAACTATGGCACAACGGGGGGTGAGTTGCAACTTGTGAGTAGAAAACATCACAGAGCAGAAATCGGCATGTACAACGCTATCCTAGGTCATATCAAGTAATATCCTTAAATAATATCTTGGTCATCTATGTAAAAGTGTAATGCTACATGCTCGTGTCAGTGCCTCGGATAGCAACATATCAGATATATGATGTATGAATGCATGACGAATGGAAACAGAATACATCATGAAATCAACAGAGAAAACATCAGTGTCAAGCATCGACACAAAACAAAAATCTCGGTATCTCATATCTCAAATCTTAAAATCTCAGTGTCTCAAATCCCAATATCTCAATATCTCATATCTAAGCCTCCGTCAGCCCGGATCGGCCCATATCATCAATCAAACTACCACGAACGGTATCCTCCGGATATCCGCCACGCCAGGTAAAATCACCAGTAGAGCAGTCTGCCCCTGCCGGGGCTCATCATCCTCCATGAAATCACTCTCGCCCCGGAGTACCATACCGGGCCCACCATGTACCCGAGACGATTCATACTACTCCTCAAAACGGGTCTCGAAATCCAACAGCTATCATGAATACTCATGGTGGACGACTAATACATCACGAGAAAACCGCAACTTTCCTTTTTAAGAGAGAGAGAGAAAGAAGTTATAAATATATTCTTGCGGTTTTCCCCTAAATCCCGAAATCTCATGAAAACCCGAAATCCAAAATCAAGAGTAAGTAAACAGTGAATATTGGCATAAAACCCCAAAATACTACAGAACCAATGAGTATATGAATACTTCTAATATCATGCAATGAGTGCAAAAGTTAAACTAGCATATGAAACCGATAACATATTACAACTATCAGCTAGCAGGCTATGTCAATGAAATAATATTCACTAAAGTGTACGTGACATGGAAATTACCGATGATGGTGTGTGTGAGCCAGCAAATAGGTGTACGTGGAAACATACGCAATCATCGGTAATGGTGCTGGTGTCCTAACAGCAGGGTTTCATGATAATTACAGATAACATAAGTATAAGCATGCAATGCGTTGAAAGATCATGAATATACAGAAAGCGATATGATAACAGCAACAATGAAGAATGAACCTACCCAAAAATACGAGTCACAACAATTTGGTATTTAAAATACTCACAAACCTTCACTTTTGAAAACTAGTGTGACTCGAGCCCAGTCAAAAGGGTAAGGGAATCCACCTAAGTCTGAGTCAATCTAATATATGTATCTAGTAGTCGGTGATCTCGTCTCAATAGTATCATGCACGATTCAATAAATAATATGACATCCTCGAGTCAAGAGTGCGGATCTATCCTCATAACTATATCTCGTACGGTAAATCTATCGTACGGCATCCCAAATATGGGGTACGGGTCAAATATCATATTTATCTCATTATTCATCTGGTATCCACATCATCACATATCGTGAGCAGGGGTAATGATCTAAGTCTAGTAAACTACTAATATCATCAACAATATCATGATCTGGCTACTGATCTAAAGCCTCATACAATCCGATGTCATCAACACATATTATCATATAGATGTATACATTGCCCAAGCGATCCATTACAAATATCATAACATATCTCATCTCATATCTCGATCATATGTCAACTATCATATATATATATATATATATATATATATATATCATCCACATGGTGTCGTCGTCCAACGATCCGCTATAACATCATTACATATCACGGTCACAGATTAAATATCTCACGGCATCATGCCCGATCATATCGACTCATTCCCAAGTATCATATAACATCCTCATCATCCAAGCATATGAATACCAATATATATATATATATATATATATATATATATATATATATATATATATCCCCAATACGCACAAGGAAGTAAATGTACGCGAGTATGTGTATGTGCGTGTATGCAAAACTTTACTCTTGGGTTTCGTGACAAGGAAATCGACTAAAGTCCTTTCTTCAATTCTCGCTAACGCTAAACACATGATCTCCAAAAGCTTCACTTGCTAAAAGTTCGTATTTCTCCACAACATATAAATGAATATCTATATCGCATCAGATCAATTCTCAAAACTTTGCGGGGGTGCTATACGCCATCCACCCGACATTCCCCGTAGATATAATCTACTCACCTCGATCTTGCTTGCTGGAGTCGATGACGCCACGCTCATCCTCGTCATCTCGAAGTCCACATGGGGGTACCTACATATCGTATATAGCATCATAAACGAAATCACGCACGAAAACCAAAATGTCGCACGAATCACCCATAGGTCAAAACCTATGGTCTACTCATGCAAAAGGACCAAATAACCCTCGACATCGGCATACAAATGCCGATTGATCGAGAAAAACCCATACGTACCATTCATGGTCTCACCACACACTAAATATATATATGAAATAGGGTTTAAATCATGAAAACTTCAAATTCACTTTAAAAGCTATTTTTCCGAAACTCTAGTAAGCAACAATTGCCAATTTAGTTCAAATCTAGTTGTTTTAACAATTCTAGCGGCTACAATACTCACTAAACATCTTCAATAAGTCATACAAACCATTCCCATAACTTTATCACACCAATTGCAGGAATCTTAAAATTTTAGTTTGCAATTTTATCCAATTTTAACCATTTTATAGTAAAAATGCACAAACAACAATTTAGTATGGTTTTGCATAATCTAAAGTATTAAACTATAACTTATAATGTTAATAATGTCATGAATACCCTTATTAGATTTTATCTCAATTATTTATATATTTTACAAAAGCCTAGTTTGCAACAATTAAGTAATTTGGACAAATTAGTTGCAACAATTTGTAATTTAACAATCTAGATTAGATTTTACATGTCTTTATGTGTTAAGCTACATATTAAAACCATGAGCAATCTATAAGAAACCCTAGATTGATCACAACCCTTTCTAGAATTTTCAAATTAGCACTTAGAACCACAATTAAGCACCGAAATTAGTTAAATTGAAGTGATAACAAACAATTTAACAAAAGTGTCAAGATTTATACCTCCCAACGCAAAGATCAAACTTAAAATCTAGCCTCTCAAATTGCCATCTTGTTTTCTAGATCCATACTAGAATAGCCAAGTAAAAATGGGTAGGGCTTCGATTTGGGTTTTGTGGGATTTCTTGTGTTGATTTTTGGGCATGTTATGAAGAAATTTTGAGGTGAAATGTGAAGAGTAGAGGGGGGCTGCTGCTGTAGTGAGGATGGGGGGTTCGGCCAAATTGAGGGGAGGAAGAGAGAGAGAGTGAGGTTAGGGAGTGGGTCTATGTCAACAAAGTCCACCTCAAGTTAAATACCATACCTCATCCATTAATCTATTCATCCTTTTTCTTTTCTTCTATTTTTTTTTCAAACATAACAAGTGGAGAATTTTGTGGAGGGGCTGTGGTCGGCCAGGTGGCATGGGTGTGTGTCTGGGAGAAATTTTGAAGTAAGAAAACCATAACTCAAATAAATTTATTATATTCTTTTAAATTTTCTTTTCTACTTAACCCTTATCTAAATTTCAAAAACCATCTTGAAAATTTCTTTTCATTTCAAAAACAACATGTTAAATTTTGGTTTAATGTGTCATGATGTACAAAATTTGTATTAACCCATTCTAATCTGTAATTGTCACTAATTAAATGTATTAGTGACGGTTAAAATAATATTAAAATAATTAATTTCGGAAAAAATTTCAGTCAACTAGAAACTTGCAAGCAACTCAATAAACACCAAATACTAGCAATTACTTATCTAGAATAGGTATATTCAATTTTATATTTAAAGATATTTATATCTTGGTTTTTACCGAAAACACCCGTTATTTTACCGATTATCCGAAATTTCACCTGAATGATTTTCAAAACGTTACAATCTTCCCCCTTAAAGAAATTCGGTCACCGAATTTAAATTAAAACTCTCCCAAATACTAAAACATTGCAGCAAAATAATCAAGTCGTTGGGGCTCCGAAATCATAAATACATAAAACACATCATAGCGCAATGCATACGCATGAAAAATTGGCATATAACTCAAAATCAAAACCCCGTAAAGCATCCCGCAATCATCGGAGTTATGGTGAAGACACCAATGTCAAGATCCAATATGAAAACCAACATGATATACATCATTAAAACATCTGGAAGCCATGCATGCCTAACCTTTTTCAAATCGCTGTGCGATGTGTGTATCACTGCAGAGTGGCGGACGTCCATTGTGAGAAAATAACTATATATATTTATATCCTTTGCTTAACATACACGTCCTGCCATTTTGAAAACAATTTAGAAGGGTTTCCCTTGTAAAAAGTTTCATGTCATCACGGACACGTAGGTAAATAGTGAGACTATAGCTCCTCTTTAGAAATCCCTTCGATAACTATCAATACATGCGAAAATATACTCAGGTACTGTCCTCTGACTAATCCTGCTCAGTACTAAAGTGAATATCATTATAACATACTGATAAAAATCAATCCCAAACTGTATATAAGAATGCCACGTGTGTCTGGTGCTCATGGAAATCAAAATCCATGAATGTGCCATACATGTGTACAAAAACCAAATCTATGTGCAACGGGTGTGCACGAAACACCTGTCGAAGGCAGCGGATGTGCCTGACAGCAATATCATGTGCATCTGACAAGCACGAAGAATCTCGATTTAGTGCATCTGGTGTGCACCTAAATCACATCAAGCGCCTCAAGCATGCGCAAAATCCAAATCAAGAGCAACCATCATGCACGAATAAAATCTAAATCATGTGCATCCAAATATCAAGTGCCGAACATGCGCAAAAATCCAATCCAAGCGCGTCGATTATGCGCAAGAATCCAATCAAGTGCCCAAGGTGCACGAAAACAAATATTGAGTATCACAATCGAAATCGACGGTATACAACACACCTCCAATCCAAATCCAAATCAGGTATACCGTGGTATATAATCTCACAACCATATGTATCAGCGTGCACAAAAATCTAATCAAAACACTAAAAGTGTATGAAATCTATGCCGAAAACACAAGTCAAATCTTATACATGCCATAAGCATGGAATCAAACTCAATGTCTCAAATGATATCAATCGAAGTACAGTGCAATTGTAGTGTACAAAAATACGTATCAATGCACTACATGCATATGTGAAGTATACCAAGTGCAAAACCAAATCGAATGCGTACCTTATGCACAAAATATAAATGCCCAGTTGGTGCAACCGTGGTGCACGAAAACAAATATCATGAAACTCAGTCATCAAAACTCAATCATACGAATAGATCGCCCAAAATACCGAAATCAAGTATGGCGGAAATAGTACCGCTCAAGCACATCCTCTAAAGATCTCTGGCCAACTGTCATGGTCACTCCTAACATGTCTCGTCGACGGTGCCGAACTCTGGCCAGCTGGGTGTGCGCAAAATGACCGCTCCTGGGTCCAAGTCTTCTCGTTTAGTATTTCCAGAAAGATCTTGTCGGAGTCTCTCTCAATCTCGTTTCTGCCGAACTTCCTGGAAGTTATCATCTCTTACTAAATCTGTATCTTGTTCCGGAACGGCTGCATACTCATCGCGACTCCTCCTGAAAGATATATTCATGTACAACGCCTCTGCATGCGTATCACATCTCTGAGGTCAGCGAAGTGGAACATCATCTCATCAAGATCTCGTACGAACCTCTTACTCCACTTTCCTCTAATGTCGACTGCTTCAGACTCATCTCTTCATGGTTGCATGGATTGTGCTCCAACGACTATACTCGTATCTGGAGTCTCCCAAGCAATGCATCCCATCACATGATATCCGAATGATGTCGAACTTTTCGATCGATTCGTCAAGGTTCCATAATCCCCCAAGAGCTCAACATTTTGGGTACAGTTTAATAGTATCGAATATATGCCACAGCACCTATGTACCAACGGCAGAAGGGCAAACCCAAGCCTCTTTAATGGCACCGCTGAACTGCTGCAAACCCTAAGGTTCACCGGCGTTCCATGGTCATTAAGTCGAGTTAGGTTTCATTCTTCTAGAGATCCATAGAATTACTTGCATTGTTTTCTGAAAACTTTATACTTGGAAAATGGGTTCCTGACGTTCGATCGTCTATATCGACTCTCAATGTATCAGCGTGAAGTCGTCTCTTGCTGGAATCAATCAACCTGATGACCTCGCATCGCGGTAGGCAATGAATGACATGTCTTAGTCTTTCATCTTTGGTGACTAGCGATTCTTCTATCATATCTCGAAGTATAACTCGTGCAGCATTAGCTTCAAATATCTGGGGCTATATCTATTCATTCACCGAAATCACTGGCTCATTCGTCCGCACGCTGAACAGTGCCTCAATTATCAAAATAATCCATGCCTTGACAGTCATCACAATCTGGCTAGCCTCTATCAGTGGCTCAATCCTCTGGTGCTGATCTGCACGTCCGAGTAATCTCGTAAAAGAGACCTATCAAACACTCATGGCGCGAACATACAATAAATTGACGCCTCTATGCAATCGTATGTCCCTAGAATCACGCTCCGGTTAGTCCTCGTCCGTGACGAGCTCGTGCTGACCGCGACTCTAGCCGCAGCTCTCTCTTCTCCTACAACCGTGGTAACAAAACAATAACTGGTACTGATGAAGACAGATCATAGGAATGAATATAATACTATGCAAAGAAATGTACATCCTAAGGCTTCATAAGCGGAGTATCGTATCGTAAGTATGCCACGGAACATACACATGGTACGTCACTCTACTTGAGTCACCTACTCCATCAACCAAGGGTCATCCTATACTCTGAAGGTAAAACGTAATGCTCTGATACCAACTTTGTCACGACCAGAAAAGTACGGAACATGACCGTCAATTAAATTACGAAACGTCTCGAGGCGTACGTAATCTAAGTTAGCCAAAACCCAGAAATCAAAACCAAGTAAAGCAGTAGAGTGAAGGAAAAACCAATTTAAATCAAGTAGTTTAGCAACATAAGCCGAAATATGCATTTTAAAATCTCAAGTTTTTTCTAAAAATTTCGGCAGAGTCTCCTTTGTAAAAACTGACCCCCAACGGGTAAAAAGCTGATAAAACATATATATAATGAATAAGGGCATCCCCAAGCGGGAGCAAGCTCTTCGTCAATCAACGGTCACAACCACGCAAGCAATATAATATACAATGCCGAAGGACGAGGATCAAAACTCAAAAGAAACCCAAAATCAACATGAAAACCATAATAATTCAACACGCGACTCTAAGGTCGAAAGAATAAACACTGGTCTTCTTTCTCTATCAAATATACAAATCTGGTTGATGGAGTTTTACTAGATACAACTGAAATAACAAATATACAATGGTGGTCCTGATTTAAAGAACCCATCTATTAAAGCAATCACCCGGACGGAACAGTGTGCCAGCAAAGCCGCAATGAACCTGTGCGGCAAAACCTGCAACGAACTGTGGCACAACGGGGGTGAGTTGCCAACTTGTGAGTAGAAAACTTCACAGAGCAGAAATCGCAAGTATAACGCTATCCTAGGTCATATCAAGTAATATCCTCAAATAATATCCTGGTCCATCTATGTATAAGTGTAATGCTACATGCTCATGTAAGTGTCTTGGATAGCAACATATCAGATATATGATGTATGAATGCATGACGAATGGAAACAGAATACATCATGAAATCAACAGAGAAATCAGTGTCAAGCATCGACACAAAACATAAATCTCCGTATCTCAAATCTCAGTGTCTCAAATCCCAATATCTCAATATCTAGGGCTCCATCAGTCTGGATCGGCCCATTTCATCAATCACACTACCACGAACGGTATCCTCCGGATATCCTCCGCGCCAGGTAAAATCACCGGTTGGCAGTCTGCCCCTGCCGGGCTCATCATCCTCCATAAAATCACTCTCGCCCCAGGGTACCATACCGGGCCTACCATGTACCTGAGACGGTTCATAATACTCCTCGAAACGGGTCTCGAAACCCAACAGCTATCATGAATACTCATGGTGGACGACTAATACATCACGAGAAAACCGCAACTTGCCTTTTGAAAAAGAGAGAGAGAGAGAAGTTATATATATATTCTTGTGGTTTTCCCCCAAATCCCGAAATCTCATGAAAGCCCGAAATCCAAAATCAAGAGTAAATAAACAGTGAATCGGCATAAAAACCCCAAAATACTACATAACAAATGAGTATATGAATGCATCTAATATCATGCAATGAGTGCAATAGTTAAACTAGCATATGAAAGCGATAACATATTGCAACTATCAGCTAGCAGGCTATGTCAATGAAATAATATTCACTAAAGTGTACGTGACATGGCAATTACTGATGATGATGTGTGTGAGCCGGCAAACAGGTGTACGTGGAACATACGCATCATCGTTAATGGTGCTGGTGTCCTAACAGCAGGGTTTTATGATAATTACAGATAACATAAGTATAAGCATGCAATGCGATGAAACATCATGAATATATAGAAAGCGATATGATAACAGCAACAATGAAGAATGAACCTACCTAAAATACGAGTCATACAATTAGGTATTTAAAATACTCACAATGCTCCACATTTGAAAACTAGTGTGACTCGAGCCCGGTAAAAAGGGTAAGGGAATCCACCTAAGTCTGAGTCGATCTATATATATATATATATATATAGTAGTCGGTGATCTCGTCTCAACAGTATCATGTATGATACAATAAATAATATGACATTCTCGAGTCAAGAGTGCGGATCTATCCTCAGAACTATATCTCGTACGGTAAATCTATCGTACGGCATCCCAAATCTGGGTACGGGTCAAATATCACATTTATCTCATTATTCATCTTGTATCCACATCATCACATATCGTGAGCAGGGGTACTGATCTAAGTCTAGTACACTACTAATATCATCAACAATATCATCATCTGGCTACTGATCTAAAGCCTTATACAATCCGATGTCATCAACACATATTATAATATAGAACTTTACATCGCCCAAGCGATCCATTACAAATATCATAACATATCTCATCTCATATCTCGATCATATGTCAACTATCATATATTTATATATATATATATATAAATATATATATATATCATCCACATGGTGTCGTCGTCCAACGATCCGCTATAACATCATGACATATCTCGGTCGCAGATTAAATATCTCACGGCATCATGCCCGATCATATCGACTCATTCCTAAGTATCATATTATCCTCATCATCCAAGCATATGAATACCAATATATATATATCCCCAATACGCACAAGGAAGTAAGTGTACGTGTGTATGCGTATATGCATGTGTGCAAAACTTTACTCTAGGGTTTCGTGACTAAGAAATCGACTAAAGTCCTTTCTTCAATTCTCGCTAACGCTAAACCCATGATCTCCAAAAGCTGTAGGGTTCCTAGGCACTCTCAAGAGGTCTCACAAGGCATCAACCATGCCAATTTCAAAATTTACGGTGCCGAGAAACCCTAAACTACGGATCGTTGGCTAGATTTCTAGGCGAAAAAGAATCTAGTTTACATCTAAACTAAAACAACGGAAATACAACTTTGTAGATCCGGCCCTCCACCTCCACGGCTCCGTGATGAAGTCCTCTCCGCTGTCCAAATGCAAGTCCTGGGCTCTAGCGTCGGCTTCATCGGAGAAAGAGCGGGCTAGGTCATCGACGATGTGCCGAAGATGATCTACGTCGAGGCATCGCTAGATCAAGCTCCACCTTCACCAAGCCATGAAAACTTGTGAAGGAAACACCCTATACTACTTGGCAAGAGGTAGAGGATGAAGAAATAGGAAGTGGGTTCACTTTAGAATTGGATTTCTCATACTTTTCATCAATCCACCATTGATGAAGTGAAGCTTTATTCATTGAAGAAGATGAAGAAGAAGAAGAAAGTGTTATGATAAGTTATTTAAAAATGAAAAGAAATATAATACTTATCATAACTTTAACCATGGTAAAGTGTAGAGAGTTAATCATGGTTAAATGGAATGGTTAGGGTTAAGCATGAGACAAAATGGTCACTTGGTCAAAGTCTTCAAGAAGCTTCAATATGAAACAAAATTAGCCACCATTTTCTCTTTATGCCTTTTTTATTTATTTCCAAAATGAATAAATAGATAAACAAATGAGAAAAGAAAATAAAACCCTAATCATAAGTTTAACCATGGTTTAATTCTTTACACTTAACCAAGTAAACATGTATCATCAAACATGATACAATAATATGCACAAAAAGTATATCACATATACAACTTGTACATCCAAGTGAGAAAATCCTTTAAAGTTAACCAATACTAGTTAATGCAAAGTAATATATCAAATATATAATTATGCATTAAATCATTAAATCAACACTTGATTCAATGATCCGGTCACATCGCATATAACCGACTAGTATCCAATGTATCGGTTTATCGAATCAACCCTTGATTCGATAACCAGGTTATATCGCATACAACCAATCGATACATTCATCGCGAGAATGGAATACGGTATCACATACACGCATTATTCTCGGTCTCTCACATATCTCATATGCGCTCCTATTTCGTTTCGCTTGAGCCAGGAAACCTCTGTGTAGGACTCTAAAGACTCGTCAATACGCCGGCAGCAGATGATGATCATATCAAACACCCACAAGCCGCAAGCGGTCTACTAAACGTAACGGCCACCCGGGTATTGAGCGATCAGAAGATCGATGAGCAAGCCCGCTCACACTCCTGTGAATCCAACCAGTAACACTACCGTACAGTCCGGTCTGATCGTCTGATATGTCGCATATCTCGCCTAGGGGTGGTAAACGTCAGACCCCAATAGCTCGATAAGTCATGTCGATATGAGGTCTATAACAATTCGAGAAACTACTGGTAACACTTACCAGTAAATCTCAGCAACCCTGGCCAGGGATTTCCTGTTATAGCCAATCGAACACAGCGCAACATCAACCCCCTATACCGGGAGAGACGAATCCCCTCCTATCGCTCATTGCCTCCATGTGACTCGGGACTGTACCCAAAAACCACCGTTTTGCACGCCCTCTTAGACGTGGTAAGATGGAAATCAAAGCACAGTGGGAACCACACAAGACTCTATGACGATCTCGGGTCAACAGACTACTCTGTACCAGTGTCACCAGAGAACTGCCATCTGACGTATGGTATAATACCATCTGGGAGTTCTCGGCGAGTCCGTCCAGTGTACCCAGTCTCCACTGAGCACCCGTATATCATCTCTGATGTCAAACACCAATGGATATGATATCATCCATCGCCCATCTGTATGGGTCGAGAAGGTATACGCTAGTCTACTCTGGTATATCGATACCCCGTCTCGATACACCCACGACTAGGGACTTTAAAGGATGTACTTATGGACTACCATGTCCCCACTAGTATGATCCGCATCATAGTCCAGGTAGTCAAGTACACATCCTAAGGGCTTTACCAACATGTAACGGGGAGACAATCAATGTACACGTTAAGGTAAAGAGTAACCAGATAGCATACTATCATGTCGAGCAAGAAAGTCCTCCCTATATATGTCCCAGCATCCACTACAATATACATCCAATGTACAGTAATGGCCTCTAGGGCATACATATAACTAACAATCTTCCACTTGCACTAGGGCCATCTATAGCAGTGGTTGTAGTATCTCATACTCAACCATCCCATAAAAGTCTCTCTCTAGGAATAGGCCTTTGTGAGTGGATCCGCCGTGTTGTCCTCTTAGTCTACTCTCCTAACCTTGATCCCTTAGAGATCAACCATCTCCATGATCAGGTGATACTGCCTTAGAACATGTCTGGATCACTGATGGGACTGGCGTTCCTTGGCATAATCCACAACTCCATTGTCTCACAATGGTTGGAACGTAGTTCATCTCATGAACCAATATACACCCAGACTGCCTCTTCGGTAGCATCTTAAGTAGCGATGTATCCTGCCTTTGTCGTCTAGTATGTCACGGTATCTAGCTTGGAACTCTTCCAACATACCGTCCCTTTACTGAGGGAAAAGACAATGCCTGTGACTGACATTCAGTCATCTTTATCACCCTGGAACCCTTCCAGTGATTCTTCCCAGGATCGATTGATATCATCTCACTACAACTAGTGAGAATCCTAACATCCAATTAAATCTATCTCATAGATCCAAAACTCAGGGTTTAGGAGGTATCATTTTGATCCTTCACGGAGAATCTTTGTGATAAACGGAGATTGATCGAGCGTAGCATAAGAAACTCCTTTCTTATCAAGAGTATGACATCCACGTACTCTACGAGGATTATCACCATACTCCCTACTACCTTTTTGTATATACAAGGTTCATCTACCATTTTGATGATGTCAAACTCTTTGACTATTTCATCAAAAACAGATGTTCCAACTCCGCGATGCCTGCTTTATCCTATAAAGCATCTTGCACACGTTTCCGCTGCTCCCAGTGTCTACGAGGCCCTCTGGCTGTGTACTTATAGACGCACTCTTCTAAAACATCATTTAGAAAAGCAGTCATGACACCCAACCACCAGATATCATAGTCATGGTATGTAGCCGTGACAAGTAGGATCTGGATGGACTTAAGCATAGCTACTTGAAAAGGTTTCATCATTATCCACACCTGGTCAATGATGCAAACTTTTAACAAGTCTAGCTTTGAAAGTCTCAACTTTTCCATCTACACCAAGTAATCTTCTCAAGATATACTTGCTCCTGATGGGGATTTAACCCTTCAGATATAGCAACCAAAGTCCATACTTTGTTGGTGTATAAGGATTCCATCTCAGATCACTAAGCATCCAGCCATTCTTACAGAGTCCCACTCCTGATGGCCAGTTCGAAACTAGTTGGGTCATCATCTCATGATGCAATCCTCGCTCCCACTGTCATAGAGAAACCGAAGTATCTCTCAGGTTGGTGAGGAACCCTACTAGATCGGCGGAGAGGTTGAGGTTCGTTGGTTACTATTGAATCCTTTGGTTCTACCAAGTCATCTGATGTAATTTGTATAGCTGGAACCTTTCCAGTTGTACATAACAGACCTTGCCTCGAGCTTGTCCGGATTTTGCTTTTAGACATAGGCCGGACAACCCCAAATCTTAACTAACTTAAGATATGGGCTCTTCCCTTTCCATATCACATATGAAGTGGCAGGCAACTGATTTGATTGGAACCCTATTCAATAGTTATGCAGCTTCTCAAGTGCATAACTCCCAAAAAGGAAATAGGTAACTCAGTAGTACTCATCATAGAGCACACCATATCATATAGGGTGTGATTGCTCCGCCCCGATACACCATCGTGCTATGGTGTATTCGAAGGAGTAATACTGAGAGAGAATCTCATTCTCCTTTAGAATAGTCCAGGAATTCCATGCACAAGTATTCTCCTCCCTGATCTCATCATAGGACATAATACTTATACCCGTATTTTGGTTTTCTACTGCTAACTTATATTCTGTGATTATCTCAAAAGGTTCGGACTTGTGTTTCAGCAGGAACATATGACTGAATCTTGAGAGATTATCAGAGAACGTAATGAAGTATAAAAAACCAGTCCTGGCATGTGTAGACAGGGGACCTTTATACATCAACATGTATCAGTCCCAAGAGTAAACTAACTCTTTCTCTGTTTCCATTAAACGGAGCTATGGTCATATTATCTTTATGACATGACTGGCAAGTTTCATAAGATGTAAATTCAAACTAATTTAAATATGCATCTACATGTAACTTCAGCTAGTCGGGTCGTATTGATATGACCTAGTCTACAATGCCTCAAGAAGGATTCGTTCATTTCTGAACTCTTCCTCTTGTGTGTGTTCCATATACTAAGAACTGTAGTTTGATTTAGAACATCAATGCTTTTAGATAACGTGCCTGAACCGATCAACTTTTGATATAGGAAATGTTCAAAACATTATCCAACAATACAAAATTTTATCATTTCTTTACTAATAAAGAGATAGATATGATTTTGTATATCAGGTTCGGTATCTAATAACATTCGTTCAGAATCAATGTATTGGTAATACAGGGTGACAGTGACCAACAGACTTAGCTG
This sequence comes from Agapanthus africanus, assembly GCA_030015575.1. Lineage (NCBI taxonomy): Eukaryota > Viridiplantae > Streptophyta > Magnoliopsida > Asparagales > Amaryllidaceae > Agapanthus > Agapanthus africanus. Next base: position 521,229,342 of record CM057342.1, read on the forward strand.
CAACACTTGCCCCGTTTTCTGCCTCATGAAACTTATCACCCGTTCTCAGTTCTCTACCTATCTGTAGCCCTATGTAACAGATTACATATATGGGATCCTGATCTGGTATCGCATACCCAGGACGTAGAGGATACAGAGAAACAGTTCTTTGTAATGAACACACCCGAAGATGATGCATTAGCATGCACTCTCTTCGTTTGGGCGGCACGGGAAATCTGGTATCCCCAATTTCCTGCTCTGTCTTATAACAATTATAAGTTGGAGCGGGACCAACGTTCCCCAGCTCAGTATAACAAGCGGGTTCGGTCAATTATCCGTTTTATTATCTTGATTAAGGCGTGACATGGTCGCTACCAGGAGAGAGAGAGAAGAAAACACTCAGCGTGCGCTCTTGCAAGAATAGATTGGTTATTATTTTATCTAATCAGGATGGTTCCCACTGCTTTTTATCAAATCTTCCTTCAAACCCTAAAAGGAAAGACTAGCCGGGATTAATTACATACTACAAGTTCGCCAATCTTTCAGCCAGGCCAGTGTTGGTACTTTGAGGGAGGTCCCCCGTGCTTTCGCACGAACCTAATTAATGTAAAACTCGTTTTCCCAGAGGCGTAACCCCGTTGACACCTTTCTAGACACCTACTTGATCGGCTAATTGTAATGTGTAAAACTCTCCCAGGAGTAACTCTTACTCGCAGCGGGTATCGGGATCGAACTATCTCATAGGAGGTATGCAATCTCATTGCAAATTTCAACACTTGAAATTCCCGATAATATTTTGCCCCGAACGATCTATGACCTTGACAAGGTCAACAAACCATAGACCGCAAGTCAAGTTTTACTCGTCATTTCTTGATTGAATCAAACCCACCCGCACGACCCTTGACAAGGTCAACAAGGCTGCATGACTACCCTAACCCAATCTGCATCATATGCATAAGCAGATAAATACTGGTTAGCTACCGCACACTGCGCCTTGACAAGGTCAACAAACGCAGCACGAATACTAAACAGGACTTATCTGAAATGACGGAGGGCTACGACAGGTTTTTCTGAAAACCTATTGCGTAATGAACTTGATATCGTTGTAGAATCAAATGATTTTAAAATGGAGTGTTTTTGAGGCTTTTCTAGTTTTGCTAAAGGAGTCACTCCCGGTGAAGGGATCGTCGGTCCTTTCCTCGTCGAATGAGGTGCGGGATATATCATATATATCACTGTGCAAAGCAAAAACACTTAAAAGCAATCAAAAGACAAACCGAGTGTGTAGCATCTGCCAGTTATTGCTAAAGGAGTCACTCCTGGGGAAGGGATCTCGGTCCTTTCCTCATCTAAGGTGCAGGATATATCACATATATCTCTGTGCAAAGCAAGAACTGTAGCTACCTGTTTTATTTTGAAATTCGATTCTACAACATCTTAGGTTTCTTTTATTTCATTAATCTCATTAATGAAGTCCCATCATTTAAGTACCTAAACATCACAGATAAATACGACGTACACTTATGCCATCCGCATTCGCCTCGATGTCCCCTCGTGCACCGTTAGGTTAGGTAACTAACGGCAGAGCGGGGCAGGGCTAGCGCGGGTGTAAAACATAAGTAACGCCTATATAATATATCATATATACTATATACTGTATCCATCATAGAACATCACATGATCACATCACAGATATCGCAGCAGAAGAATCATATGAAATATTGGATATACTAGGACGTCCGTGTTTTCAATACGAGCCAGTATAAAACACGGATTCCACGGTCGCGATGAATAGCCAAACCCACACCCCTAGACCCCTACGAGAGCGGCAAGCAACCCTACCAATTCTAGAGTTAGGAGACCCGGACTCGACTCCTCGAGTTGGTCTCCCACTGGACTCCAGAACCCGGTTACTTGTGCTCCCCTCCTTGGGTCTATCCTAGTGCGGAAAAGTAAATAATATACAAACGGTGACATCTTCCGCAACCTGGAAGTGCCCCAATAAAAGAATATTACATACAAGTTTTTACATGAATGAAAATGAAAAACACTCATCTCACATAAAAACCCCCGGCTATTCAAACACGACGATCCAATATAACATATCCAGCAACACATAACATCACATATCATCAACGTAAGTAAATATGCGCATCCCAATTGTCATTGACATATAGCAACGAAACCGGCGATATCACATATTACACTTACGGTCACAGAAAAGAAAGTGTAAAACTACAACAGTTGGAATCCGCAACCTCCTCAGACATCGCATGCCTGACCAAATGAATTTCTTAGACATCGCATGCCTAACAATTATAAACCCCGTATTTTAGTCTCAAAATCGAAAACACTTTTCAATACCAAGTCGGGCAATTCAACAGCATTCCCGACAATTTGATCGAATGCTCGTCGCAAACTTCAGTAGACGGCCGCACCCCCGATACCTTCGACGAAGTGCACCAAGGCGGAACACCGCTACCGGGAGCACCCGAACAGATGCTTTCGGCGACGGGGTTCTCCTACAGTCACTTGGTCGGGGCTATGGAGTGAGGCTGTCTATTAAGTTTACCCGGCGAGTATCCGCGTACGCTACGTGATTGCGACGGACTTTTGATCACATCAAAATTCCGTGGCAACCGATCAAGTGAGACTAAACTGCTATGTTTATAACATTAATTCAGTTATCTCATAACTCTTTATGAATTCCAATTATTGTATCCCATTCCGGATAAATAGAAAATGCTAAACTTTTTGATCGAACATTCGAACACCCAAGTTTTCCCGATACAGATCAACACATGAAACATGTCTAAAAACATTCAGTTCGTGCCTCAGTACCAACGGTCCAGCCGTAGAAGGGTCAAGCCAACGCCTCACATGTGGCACGCCGTACTGCCCCAAACCCGAAGGTTCAAAGGGCAGTTCAAGACGGTTACATAATCGAGTTAAGGTTTGTTGTCTTCTAGAGGGTCCATCGAGTTACTTGCACTACTTAGAACATCTTTAAACCACGGAAAAATCCAACACTTGGAAATTTCCCGACTGGGGAAAAAGTGGGTATTTATATCCGGTCGAACTTTTTAACATATTCTAAAATTTACCCGGAAAGCCACACAGACAAAATTTGATAATCCGATCGAATCCATGAAATCCCAAAACAACCCCAGAAAACTCAACTGTATAGTATATATTAAAATTACCCAGAAAACACAGGAATTAATTATAAACATTACTGTGTAAAGAGGAGTCAAAGAGTCAACATTATGGCCGCGGAAGCGCCGCGCCACGTGGGCTTAGGCCGCGCTTCCGCGGCGTTATGACGGAGTTAGGTCTCCGTTTTTCACTGTAATTCATAAAAAACCCTGCTTAATTTTCTGCATATTTTTAATATTGAAAAATCCAGATTTTTAAAAATTGGACAGAGAGCATTTTGGAAATGGGTTTTCGGGTTCGTTCGGATCTCAAACGTCGTCTAGACTTCGCCTAAGGCTCTAGCTTGGCTCTAATACCAATGCAGGGTTCCTAGGCACTCTCAAGAGGTCTCACAAGACATCAACCATGCCAATTTCAAAATTTACGGTGCCGAGAAACCCTAAACTACGGATCGTTGGCTAGATTTCTAGGCGAAAAAGAATCTAGTTTACATCTAAACTAAAACAACGGAAATACAACCTTTGTAGATCCGGTCCTCCACCTCCACGGCTCCGTGATGAAGTCTTCTCCGCTGTCCAAATGCAAGTCTCGGGCTCTAGCGTCGGCTTCATCGGAGAAAGAGCGGGCTAGGTCATCGACGACGTGCCGAAGATGATCTACGTCGAGGCATCGCTAGATCAAGCTCCACCTTCACCAAGCCATGAAAACTTGTGAAGGAAACACCCTATACTACTTGGCAAGAGGTAGAGGATGAAGAAATAGGAAGTGGGTTCACTTTAGAATTGGATTTCTCACACTTTTCATCAATCCACCATTGATGAAGTGAAGCTTTCTTCATTGAAGAAGATGAAGAAGAAGAAGAAAGTGTTATGATAAGTTATTTAAAAATGAAAAGAAATATAATACTTATCATAACTTTAACCATGGTAAAGTGTAGAGAGTTAATCATGGTTAAATGGAATGGTTAGGGTTAAGCATGAGACAAAATGGTCACTTGGTCAAAGTCTTCAAGAAGCTTCAATATGAAACAAAATTAGCCACCATTTTCTCTTTATGACTTTTTTATTTATTTCCAAAATGAATAAATAGATAAACAAATGAGAAAAGGAAATAAAACCCTAATCATAAGTTTAACCATGGTTTAATTCTTTACACTTAACCAAGTAAACATGTATCATCAAACATGATACAATAATATGCACAAAAAGTATATCACATATACAACTTGTACATCCAAGTGAGAAAATCCTTTAAAGTGAACCAATACTAGTTAATGCAAAGTAATATATCAAATATATAATTATGCATTAAATCATTAAATCAACACTTGATTCAATGATCCGGTCACATCGCATATAACCGACTAGTATCCAATGTATCGGTTTATCGAATCAACCCTTGATTCGATAACCAGGTTATATCGCATACAACCAATCGATACATTCATCGCGAGAATGGAATACGGTATCACATACACGCATTATTCTCGGTCCCGCACATATCTCATATGCGCTCCTATTTCGTTTCGCTTGAGCCAGGAAACCTCTGTGTAGGACTCTAAAGACTCGTCAATACGCCGGCAGCAGATGATGATCATATCAAACACCCATAAGCCGCAAGCGGTCTGCTAAACGTAACGGCCACCCGGGTATTGAGCGATCAGAAGATCGACGAGCAAGCCCGCTCAAACTCCTGTGAATCCAACCAGTAACACTACCGTACAGTCCGGTCTGATCGTCTGATATGTCGCATATCTCGCCTAGGGGTGGTAAACGTCAGACCCCAATAGCTCGATAAGTCGTGTCGATATGAGGTCTATAACAATTCGAGAAACTACTGGTAACACTTACTAGTAAATCTCAGCAACCCTGGCCAGGGATTTCCTGTTATAGCCAATCGAACACAGCGCAACATCAACCCCGTATACCGGGAGAGACGAATCCCCTCCTATCGCTCATTGCCTCCATGTGACTCGGGACTGTACCTAAAAACCACCGTTTTGCACGCCCTCTTGGACGTGGTAAGATGGAAATCAAAGCACAGTGGGAACCACATAAGACTTTATGACGATCTCGGGTCAACAGACTACTCTGTACCAGTGTCACCAGAGAACTGCCATCTGACGTATGGTATAATACCATCTGGGAGTTCTCGGCGAGTCCGTCCAGTGTACCCAGTCTCCACTGAGCACCCGTATATCATCTCTGATGTCAAACACCAATGGATATGGGATCATCCATCGCCCGTCAGTATGGGTCGAGAAGGTATACGCTAGTCTACTCTGGTATATCGATGCCCCGTCTCGATACACCCACGACTAGAGAATTTGAAGGATGTACTTATGGACTACCATGTCCCCACTAGTATGATCCGCATCATAGTCCAGGTAGTCAAGTACACATCCTAAGGGCTTTACCAACATGTAACAGGGAGACAATCAATGTACACGTTAAGGTAAAGAGTAACCAGATAGCATACTATCATGTCGAGCAAGAAAGTCCTCCCTATATATGTCCCAGCATCCACTACAATATACATCCAATGTACAGTAATGGCCTCTAGGGCATACATATAACTAACAAAAGCTTCTCTTGCGAAAAGTTCGTATTTGTCGACAACATATAAATGCATATCTATATCACATCACATCAATTCTCACAACTTTGTGGGGGTGCTATACGCCATTCACCCGATATCCCCGTAGTTATAATCTACTCACCTCGATCTTGCTTGCTGGAGTCGATGACGCCACGCTCATCCTCATCTTCTCGAAGTCCACATGGGGTACCTACATATCGTATATAGCATCGTAAACGAAATCACGCACGAAAACCAAAATGTTGCAGAAATCACCCATATGTCAAAACCTATGGTCTACTCATGCAAAATGACCAAATAACCCTCGACATCGGCGTACAAATGCCGATTGATCGAGAAAAACCCATACGTACCATTCATGGTCTCACCACACACGAAATATATATATGAAATAGGGTTTAAATCATCAAAACATCAAATTTGATTTAAAAGCTATTTTCCCGAAACTCTAGTAAGCAACAATTTCCAATTTAGTTCAAATCTAGTTGTTTTAACAATTTTAGGGGCTACAATACTCACTAAACATCTTCAATAAGTCATACAAACCATTTCCATAACTTTATCACACCAATTGTAGAAATCTTAAAATTTTAGTTTGCAATTTTATCCAATTTTAACCATTTTATAGTAAAAATGTACAAACAACAATTTAGCTTGGTTTTGCATAATCTAAAATATTAAACTATAACTTATAATGTTAATAATGTCATGAATACCCTCATTAGCTTTTATCTCAATTATTTATATATTTTACAAAAACCTAGTTTGCAACAATTAAGTAATTTGGACAAATTAGTTGTAACAATTTGTAACTTAACAATGTAGATTTGATTTTACATGTCTTTATGGGTTAAGCTACATATTAAAACCATGAACAATTAATAAGAAACCCTAGCTTGATCACAAATCTTTCTAGAATTTTCAAATTAGCACTTAGAACCACAATTAAGCACCGAAATTAGTTAAATTGAAGTTATAACAAACAATTTAACAAAAGGGTCAAGATTTATACCTCCCAACCCAAACATCAAACTTGCAATCTAGCCTCTCAAATTTCCATCTTGTTCCCTAGATCCATATTAGAATAGCCAAGTAAAAATGGGTAGGGCTTGGATTTGGGTTTTGTTGGATTTCTTGTGTTGATTTTTGGGCATGTTATGAAGAAATTTTGAGGTGAAATGAGAAGAGAAGAGGAGGGTTGCGCTGCTATGAGGATGGGGGGTTCGGCCAAAATTGAGGGGTGGAAGAGAGAGAGTGTGAGGTTGGGGTGTGGGTTGAATTCAACAAAGTCCACCTCAAGTTAAATACCATACCTCATCAATTAATCTATTCATTTTTCTTTCTTTTCTTCTTCTATTTTTTTTTTCAAACTTAACAAGTGGGGAGTTTTGTGGAGGGGCTGTGCTCGGCCAGGTGGCATGGGTGTGTGTGTGGGAGAAATTTTCAAGTAAGAAAACCATAACTCTAATTAATTTATTATATTCTTTTAAATTTTCTTTATATTTAACCCTTCTCTAAATTTCAAAAACCATCTGAAAATTTCTTTTCATTTCAAAAACATGTTAAATTTTGGTTTAATGTGTCATGATGTACAAAATTTTTATTAACCCATTCTAATCTGTAATTATCACTAATTAAATATATTAGTGACGGCTTAAAATAATTAATTTCGGAAAAATTTTCAGTCAACTAGAAATTTGCAAGCAACTCAATAAACACCAAATACTTGCAATTACATAGCTAGAATAGGTATATTTAATTTTATATTAAAAGATATTTATATCTTGATTTTTACGGAAAACACCTGTTATTTTACCGATTATCCGAAATTTCACATGAACGATTTTCAAAACGTTACACCGGGAGTGACCTCTTTAGCAATAATTGGCAGATTCTACAACCCTTAGTTCGTCTTTTGATTGTTTCTATAGTTTTGTTTTGCATAGTGGTATTTGTGAAATAACCTACATCTTATTCGATAAGGAAAGAGCCGAGATCCCTTCACCGGGAGCGACCTCTTTAGCAAAAGTAGTAAAATCCTAAAAAACACTCCTTTTCAATATCACTCGATTCTACGACGATATCAAGTTCATTGCGCAAAAGGTTTTCTTAGAAACCTGTCGTAGCCCTCCGTCATTTCAGATAAGTACTGGTTAGTATTCGTGCTACGTTTGTTGACTATGTTAAGGCGTAGTATGCGGTAGCTGATTAGTGCTTAGCTGCATAAGCATATGATGCGATTGGATTAGGGTAGTCGTATGACTTTGTTGACCATGTTTAGGGTCGTGCGGGTGGGTTTAATTCAATCAGGAAATGACGGGTTGAACATGGCTAGCGCTTATGATTTGTTAACATTGTTAAGGTCATAAGTCGCTAGGGGCAAAATATTATTGGGAATTTCAAGTGTTAAAATTTGCAATGAGATTGCATACTTTCTATGAGATAGTTGGATCCCGATACCTACTGCGAGTAAGAGTTACTCCTGGGAGAGTTTTACACATAACAATTTGCCGATCAAGTAGGTGTCTAGAAAGGTGTCTACGGGGTTATTCCCGTGGAAAAACGAGGTTTATTTTAATTAGATTTGTACGAAAACATGTGAAACCTCCCTCAAAGTACCGACACTAACCTGGCTGAAAGATTGGCGAACTTGTAGGGTGTAATTAATCTCCGCTAGTCTTTTCTTTTAGGGTTTGAAGGAAGATTTGACAAAAACAGTGGGAGCCATCCTGATTAGATATATTAATAACCAATCTAATCTTGCAAAAGCATACGCTGAGTGTTTTCTTCTCTCTCTCCAGGTAGCGACTATGTCACGCCTTAATCAAGATAATAATACGGATGTATTGACCGACCAGCTTGTTATACTGAGCTGGGAACGTTGGTCCCGCTCCAACTTATAATTGTTATAAGACCGAGCAGGAAATAGAGGATTACTAGGATTCCCGAGCCGCCCAAACGAAGAAAGTGCATGTTGATGCATCTTCTTCGGGTGTGTTCATTACAGAGAACTATTTCTCAGTATCTTTTATGTCCTGGGTATGAGATACCGGATCAGGATCCCACATATGTAATCTGTTACATAGGCTACAGATAGGTAGAGAACTGAAAATGGGTGATAAGTTTTAAGAGTTAGAAACGGTGCAAATTGTTGCAGCCAAAGGTGTTGGCAGTTATCACCCTGTATTACCAAATACATTGATTTCGAAAGAATGTTATTAGTTACCGAACCTGATATACAATATCATATCAGTATTTTTATTTAGTAAAGAAAGATATAATTTTGTATTGTTGGATAATGTTTTGAACATTTCCTATATCAAGAATTGATCGGTTCAGGAACGTTATCTAAAAGCATATACGTTCTAAATCGAACCACGGTTCTTAATGTACAAAACACACACAAGAGGAAGTGTTCAGAAATGAACGAATCCTTCTTGAGCCATTCTCAATGCGACCCGACTAGCTAAGCTACATTAAGATGCATATTTAAATCAGTTTGAATCTACATCTTGTGAAACTTTCCATTCATGTCACAAAGATAAGATGACCATAGCTCTGTTTATTGGAAACAGAGAAAGAATTAGTGAACTCTTTAAATTGATACATGATGATGTATGTAGGTCCCCTATCTACACATGCCAGGACCGGTTCTTTGTACTTCATTATATTCACTGATGATCTCTTAAGATTCGGACATATGTTCTTGTTGAAACACAAGTTCGAACATTTTGAGAAATTCAAAGAATATAAGTTAGAAGTAGAGAACCAAAAAGGGTATAAGTATTATGTTCTTTGATATGATCAGGGAGGAGAATACTTGAGCACGGAGTTCCTGAACTATTCTAAAGGAGAATGAGATTCTCTCTCTGCATTACTCCTCCGTACACACCACAGCACGTTGGTATATCGGGGCGGAGCAATTGCACCTTATGTGATATGGTGCGCTCTATGATGAGTACTACTGAGTTGCCTATTTCCTTTTGGGGGTTATGCACTTGTGAAGCTGTATACCTATTGAATAGGGTTCCAACCAAATTAGGTGCCTACCACTCCATATGTGATATGGTATAGGAAGAGCCCATCTCTTAATGATGTTAAGATTTGGGGTTGTCCGGCTTATGCCAAAAGCAAAATCCGGAAAAGATCGAGGCAAGGTCAGTTCTGTGGAAATTTGTTGGATATCCCAAGCATTCGCAAGGAAATATCTTCTACCACACTGAGGAGCAAATGGTGTTTTGTTTCACAGCATGCCATCTTTTGGAAAGGGAATTTCTTGTGAAGAAATTAGTGGTCATGAGGTAGAACTGGAAGGAGTTCCAGCTATACAAACTGCAGTTGATGATGTGGTAGAACCAGAGGATTCAATAGTTCCCAACGAACATCAGCCTCTCCGCCGATCTGGTAGGGTTCCTCATCCTCCTAAGAGTTACTTCGGTTTCTCTATGACAGTGGGAGCGAGGATTGCATCATGAGATGATGACCCAACTAGTTTCAAGCCGGCCATCAGGCGTGGGGACTCTATAAGAAAGGCTGGATGCTAAGCGATCTGAGATGGAATCCATATACAACAACAATTATGGACTTTGGTTGCAATATCTAAAGGGTTAAATCCCCATCAGGAGCAAGTATATCTTGAGAAGATTACTTGGTGTACATGGAAAAGTTGAGACTTTCAAAGCTAGACTTATTGGAAAAGGTTCTCATCATCGGCCAGGTATAGATAATGATGAAACCTTTTCTAGTGCCTATGCTTGAGTCCATCCGAATCCCACTTGCCATTGCAACATACCATGACTACGATATCTGGCGGTTAGGTGTCATGACTGCTTTTCTAAATAGACATTTAGAAGAGAGCGTCTATAAGTACACAACTAGAGGGCTTCGTAGACAGTGGGAGTAGCGAAAACGTGTACAAGTTGCTTTATGAGTTAAAGCAGGCATCGCAGAGTTGGAACATATGTTTTGTTATGGTAGTCAAAGCGTTTTACTTGATCAAAATGGTAGATGAACCATGTATATACAAAAGGGTAATAGGGAGTATGGCGGTGTTCCTCGTATTGTACGTGGATGACATACTCTTGATAGGGAAGGAGTTTCATATTCTACACTCGGTCAATCTCCTCTTATCACAAGGATTATCCATATAGGATCAAGGTGATACCTCCTAAATCCTAGGTTTTGGATCTATGAGAAAGATCTAAGTGGATGTTAGGATTCTCACTAGGTGTAGTGAGATGGTATCAATCGATCCTGGGGAGAATACTAGATAGCTTCCAGGGTGGTAAGGACGACTGAATGTCAGTCACATGCATTGTCTTTACCCTCAGTGGAGGGACAGTATGTTGGAAGAGTTCCAATCTAGATACCGTGATAAACTAGACGATAAAGGCTGGATACATTGCTACCAAGGATGCTACCAAAGAGGCAGTCTGGATATATATTAGTTCACGAGATGTACTTCATTCCTACCATTATGTGACAATGGAGTTGTGGCATAGGCCTAGGAACGCCCGTCTCATCAGTGATCCAGACATATTCTAAGGCAGTATCGCCTGATCATGGAGATGGTTGATCTCTAGGGAGATTAAGGATAGGAGAGTAGACACAGAGGAGAATAGAGCGGATCCACTCACAAATGCCTATTCCAAGGAGAGACTTTTATGGGATGGTTGAGTATGGGATACTACAACCACTGCTGATTGTTGGGTATGGGATACTACAATAGATGGCCCTAGTACAAGTGGGAGATTGTTAATTATATGTATGCCCTAGAGGCCATTACTGTACATACGATGTATATTGTAGTGGATTCTTGGACACATAAAGGGAAGACTTTCTTGCTCTACATGATAGTATGCTATCTGGTAGCTCTTTATCTTAACATTTACACTGATTGTCTCTATGTTACATGTTGATAAAGCCCTTAGGATGAGTACTTGACAACCAGGATTATGATGCAGATCATACTTTTGGGGACAGAGTAGTCGATAAGTACATCTTTCAAATGTTCCTAGTCGTAGGTGTATCGAGACAGAGCATCGATATACCAGAATAAACTAGCGTATAGCTTCTCGACTCATGTAGATGGGCGATGGATGATCCCATATCCATTGGTGTTGGATATCAGAGACAGTATACGGGTGCTCAGTGGAGACTGGGTACACTGAACGGACTCGCCAAGAACTCCTAGATGGTATTATTACTATCGTCAGATAGCAGTTCTCTGGTGACACTGGTACAGGTTAGTCTGTAGACCCGAGATCGTCATAGAGTCTTGTTTGATTCCCACTATGCTTTGATTTCCGCCTTACCATGTTCAAGAGAACGTGCAAAACGGTGGCTTTTGGGTACAGTCCAGAATCACATGAAGACAATGAGCGATAGGAGGGGTTTCGTCTCTCCCGGTTTTGGGAGTTGATGTTGCGCTGTGCTCGATTGGCTATAACAGGAAGTCCCTGGCCAGGGCTGCTTCAGAGATATACTGGTAAGTGTTATCAGTAGTTTCTCGACCCGTTATGAGCCTCATATCGGCACGACTTATTGAGTTACTGGGGTCTGACGTTTACCACCCGTAGACGAGATATGCGACATATCAGATGAAGAGACCGGACTGTACGGTATTGTTACTGATTGGATTCGTAAGAGTATGGGCAGGTTTGCTTGTTGATCTTCTGATCGCTCAATACCCGGGTGGCCGTTACGTTTAGCAGACCGCTTGCTGCTTGTGGGTGTTTGATATGATCATCACCTACTGCCGGCGTATTGACGAGTCTTTAGAGTCCTACATAGTGGTTTCTTGGCTAATGCGAAACGGAGTAGGAGCGCATATGTGATATGTGCAGGACAGAGATTAATACGATATATGATACCGTATTCTATTCTCACGATATGTGACATAGGTCGGTTATATGTGATATAGCCGGGTTATCGGATCAAGTGTTGATTCGATAAGTTGTTACACTAAATATTAGTCGGTTGTATATGATATAACCGGATTATTAAATCAAGAGTTGATTTGATAATCTAATGTATAATTATGTATTTGATATATTAATTTACATTAACTAGTATTAGCTCACTTAAGATTTATTTTCTCACTTGATGTGCACATTGTATATATGTGATATGTATATTTGTGTACATGTTTGTGTCATGCTAGGTTACAAATGCAACAAATTAGTATTAGACTTATACCATACTAGGGTTTGTGTTTGGGTTTTATTTATCATTAAGTAATTCCCAAAACATTTGAATTAGTCATGGATAAGCTTGTAGAACCTTATGGACACATTGACTTATTCAACTGTTTTGTCATTGCTTAAGATATTTGTTAACCCAACCCTTAACCTTAGCCCTTGGTTTATTCTCTACATGAGTTAGGCATGAGAGGATAACTCACCATGGTTGCATTTCTAACCTCATGATTTTATTCATTCATAACTCTCTTTCATCATTCATCATCTTCTTCTTCATGAGCACAAGAAAAATGTTTTCTAGGGTTTTGAGAGGTGATGAAATCTTATGAGAAAAATAAATCTAAAGTGAGCCAACTTCCTACTGCATCATACTCTACTATTTTCTATTTAGTATAGGGTGTTTGCTTCACTAATTCCACAATTAGTGAAGAGATAGCTTGGGTTAGTGTCTCCTCGACGTAGATCATCTTCGGCCTCGAAGTCTTCTAGCAAGCTTGATCCGTACATCTTGTGGAGACTCTCTAGAGTCCGGAGGTTCATGATCACAGCGAAGGGACGACTACACGGAGCTAATGAAGTGAAGGACCGGTCTACAAAGGTTGTATTCCTTGTTCACTTTACTTGCAAAGTCGTTTGCATTTCATTCCGTCGGATTTCTAGTATACGATTCTAGCGTTAGGGTTAACTAGAACGGTAAAATTTTAATATGGCATGAAAGATGCTTCACGAAACCTTGCTACCGTGCTAGGTAACCCTGCAATCCCTTCACCGGGTGTGACCTCTTTAGCGAAACTAGCAGATGCTACATCCCACTCGGTTTGCCTTTTGATTGCTTCTATAGTTTTTGCTTTGCATATTGGTATTTGTGAAATATCCTGCACCTCATTCGATGAGGAAAGAGCCGAGATCCCTTCACCGGGAGTGACCTCTTTAGCAAAACTAGTAAAAGCCTAAAAAACACTCCTTTACAAAATCACTCGATTCTACGACGATATCATGTTCATTACGCAAAAGGTTTTCTTAAAAACCTGCCGTAGCCCACCGACATTTCAGATAAGTAGTATTTAGTATTTGTGCTGCGTTTGTTGGCTTTCGTCAAGGCGTAGTGTGCGGTAGGTAATTAGTACTTATCTGCTTAAGCATATGATGCGATTGGATTAGGGTAGTCGTACGACTTTGTTGGCTTTCATCATGGGTCGTGAGGGTGGGTTTAATTCAATCATGAAATGTACGGGTCGAACTTGACTAGTGGACTATTGTTTGTTGGCTTTCATCAAGGTCATAGGATGCTAGGGGTAGAGTATTTTCGGGAATTTCATGTGTTCAAATTTGCAATGAGATTGCAAACCTTCTATGAGATAGCTGGATCCCAATACCCACTGCGAGTAAGAGTTACTCCTGGGAGAGTTTTGTACATTACAATTAGCCGATCAAGTGGGTGTCTAGAAAGGTGTTAACGGGGTTAAACCCCTGGAAACGAGGTTTATTTTAATTAGGTCCTTGTGAAAGCACGGGTAACCTCCCTCAAAGTACCGACACTGGCCTGGCCGAAAGATTAGCGAACTTGTAGGGTGTAATTAATCCCGGCTAGTCTTACCTTTTAGGGTTTGAAGGAAGATTTGACGAAAACAGTAGGAGCCATCCTGATTATATAAAATGATAACCAATCTAATCTTATAAAGAGCGCACGCAGAGTGTTTTCTTCTCTCTCTCTCTCTCCTGGTAGCGACCATGTCACGCCTTAATCAAAATAATAATATGGATACATTGACCGAACCTGCTTATTATACTGAGCTAGGGAACGTTGGTTCCACTCTATCTTATAACTATTATAAGTCTGAGCAGGAAATAGGGGAATAACCGGATTCCCATGCAACCCAATCGAAGAAAGTGCATGTTGATGCATCTTCTTCGGGTGTGTTCATTACCGAGAACTGTTTCTCAGTATCCTCTACGTTCTAGATATGAGATACCGGATTAGGATCCCATATAGCTAAGAGTTACATGGGCTACATAAAGGTAGAGAACCGAAAATAGATGATATATCTCTAAGAGTTAGAGAATGGTGCAATTGTTGCAGCCAAGTCAGTTGGCAGATATCTCCTTGTATAAATACACTTATTATGAACAAATGTCATTAGATACCGAACCTGATATACAACATTACATCAGATTCTTTATTAAGTTAAAGAAGAATATAATTCTATATAGGGGATAATGTTGTGAACGTTTTCCTGAATCAAGAGTTGATTGGATTAGGCACGTTATGTAATAGCATATATGTTCTAAATAAAACTACAGTTCAATGTATCTAGAGCATACATAAGAGGAGTAGTTCAGAAATGAACGAATCCTTTTTGATGCATTGTAGACTAAGTCATATCAATGCGACACGACCATCTAAGTTACATAAGGATGAATATAAGAATCTGTTCAAATTTTCATCTTATGCTACTTGCCAGTCTTGTCTCAAAGGTAAAATGACCAATACTCCATTTACTGGAAACAAAGAAAGAGTTATTGAACTCTTGGGACAGATACATGATGATGTATACAGTCCTATGTCTACAAATGCCAAGGTTGGTTCTTAGTACTTCATTACATTCATTGACTATCTCTCAAGATTCGGATATATGTTCCTGTTGAAACACGAGTCTGAAACTTTTGAGAAATACAAGTAATATAAGCTTGAAGTTGAGAACATAATGGGTAGAAGTATTAAGTCCTTCGATGTGATTGAGGAGGCGAATACTTGCGCATGGAGTTCCTGGAGATTCTAAAATGAGAATGAGACTCTCTCTCTGCTTACTCCTTTGTATACACCACAGCACAACGGTGTATCGGGGCGGATATATTGCACACTATGAGATATGGCGCGCTCTATGATGAGTATTGCTGAGTTACCTGTTTCCTTTAGGTGTTGTGCACTTGAGAAGTTGCATACCTATTGAATGGGGTTCCATCCAAATCAGGTCCTAACACTATATATGAGATATGAAATGGGAAGAGACCATGTCTTAAATGAGTTAAGATATGGTGTTGTTCGGCCTATGTTGAAAAGCAAAATTCGGACAAGCTCGAGGCAAGATCAGTTCTGTATAAATTTGTTGGATATCCCGAACATTCGCAAGGGAATATCTTCTACCATACTGAGGAGCAAAATATGTTTTGTTTCTCAGCATGCCACCTTTTTAGAAAAGAAATTTCTTGTGAAGAAATTAGTGGTCATTAGGTAGAACTGGAAGAAGTTCCAGCTAGAAAAACTAACAACTGATGATTTGGTGAAACCAAAGGATTGTATAGTCTCCAACGAACCTCAGGCTCTCCGCGAATCTGGTAGGGTTCCTCATTCACTTGAGAGATTCTACGGTCTTTACGGTGACAGTGGGAGCGAGGATTGCATCATGGTAGATGATGGCCCAACCAGATTCAGGAAGGCCATCATGAGTAGCGACTCTATGAAATAGCTAGATGCTATGCGATCAAAAATGGAATCCATGTACACCAACAAAGTATGAATTTGCATGTTGCACCTGAAGGGGTAAAATCCATTGGGAGCAAATGGATCTTGAGAAGATTCTTGGTGTAAATAGAAAAGTTGAGACGTTCAAAGCCATGCTTAAATCCATCAGGATCAATGCAAGCATCACGGAGTTGGAACATCTGTTTTGATGTGACAGTCAAAGAGTTTGACTTCATCAAAATGGTAGATGAACCTTGTATATACAAGAAGGTTGTAGAGAGTACGGTTGTCTTCCATGTATTGTACGTAGATGACATACTCTTGATAGGAAATGGTTTCCTATGCTACATTCGGTCAAGCTCCTCTTATCACAAGGATTCTCAATAGAAGATCTGGATGATACCTACTACATCTTGTGGATTATGATCTGTGATGATAGATATAAGTGGATGTTGGGAGTGTCCCAAATCCAGATTCATTAACACCATACTAAAGGGGTTTAGTCTGGAAGATTCTAAGCGTGGTGGTTCGCCCACTTACTAAGGAATCACTCTCTCCAAAAAGAAGTCTTCCGAGACAGATTTGGAGAGAGCTCGCGTGCAAGGGATATCCTATGCTTCGGCAGTAGGCTCTATCAGAGTATGCGATGTTATGTACCAGATGTAGATGACTCACTTGGTGTAGTGATCAGGGATCAATCGGATCTTGGGAGAATCACTAGACAGCTGGGGAGGACATTCTTATGTACTTGAGAAGCACTAAATGAATGTTCTTGGTTTGAGTTTCCATAGTGATAAGGTCGACTGAGAGTCAGTCACATGCATTGTCTTTACCCTCAGTGGAGGGATGGTATGGTGGAAGAGTTCCAAGCTAGTTACCGTGGCATACTAGACGATAAAGGCTGAATACATCGCTACCAACGATGCAGCCAAAGTGGCTGTCTGGGCATTACTTGTTCATGAGATGAATATGGTTCCTACCATTGAGCGTCCAATAACTGTTATTGTGACTATAATGGAGTTGTGGCTTTAGCCTAGAAACGCCGACCCAATTAGCGATCCAGACATATTCTGAGGCAAGTATCACCTGATCAGGGAGATGGTTGATCTCTAAGGGATCGAGGTAAGGAGAGTAGATTGTGAGGTTAACATGGAAGATCCACTCACCAAGCCTGCTTCCCCAAATACTATTTGAGAGACTTTGGGATGGTTAAGTATAGGATACTACAACCACTGCTATATTGTCGGGTATTGGATACTACAACAGATGGCCTTAGTGCAAGTGGGAGATTGTCCGTTATATGTATGCCCCAGAGGCCATTACTGTACATGTGATGTATATTGTAGTGGATGCTTGGACATATATAGGGAGGACTTTCTTGTTCGACATGATAGTATGCTATCTTGTTGCACTTTAACTTAACATGTACACTTATTGTCTTTCTATTACATGTGGATAAAGCCCTTAGGATGAGTACTTGACTACCAGTATTATGATGCAGATCATACTAGTGGGGACAAGGTAGTCAGTAAGTACATCTTTCAAATGTTCCTAGTCGTGGGAGTATCGAGACAGGGCATCGATACTCCAGAGTAGACTTTCGTATACGCTTCTCGACCCATACGATGGGCAATGGATGATCCCACATCCATTGGTGTTCGACATCAGAGAAGGTATATGGGTGCTCAGTGGAGACTGAGTACGTTGAACGGAATCTCTGAGAACTCCTAGATTGTATTATACCTATCGTCAAATAGCAGTTCTCTGGTGACACTGGTACAGGTTAGTCTGTAGACCCGAGATCGTCATAGAGTCTTGTTTGATTCCCATTGTGCTTTGATTTCTACCTTACCACGGTCAAGAGATCATGCAAAAAGGTGGTTTTTGGGTACAGTCCCGAGTCACATGGTAGCAATGAGCGATAGGAGGGGTTTCGTCTCTCCCGGTATTGGGAGTTGATGTTGTGCTTTGCTCGATTAGCCATAACAGGAAATCCTTGGCCAGGGTTGCTGAGATCTACTGATAAGTGTTATCAGTAGTTTCTCGAACCGTTATGGACCTTGCATCGGCATGACCTATCAGGCTATTGGGGTCTGACGTTATGCCACCCCCAGGCTGTGATATGCGACATATCTGACAAATAGACCGGACTGTACGATAGTGTTACTGATTAGATTCGTAGGTGTATGAGCAGGCTCGCTTGTTGATTTTCTGATCGCTCAATACCCGGGTGGCTGTTAGGTTTAGCAGACTGCTTGCGACTTGTGGGTGTTTGATATGATCATGACCTAATGCCGGCGTATTGAAGAGTCTTTAGAGTCCTACACAGAGGTTTCCTGGTTCATGTGAAATGGAGTAGGAGCACATATGTGATATGTGCGAGGCCGTGATTAATGCGTGTATGTGATACCGCATTCTATTCTCGCGACTTGTGACATTGGTCGGTTATATATGATATAGCCGGGTTATCGGATCAAGTATTGATTCGATAAGTTGTTGCATTTGATATTAGTCGGTTATATAGAATATAGCAGGATTATTAAATCAAGTGTTGATTTAATAATTTAATGTATAATTATATATTTGATATATTACATCACATTAACTAATATTAGCTCACTTAAGTATTCATTTTTCTCACTTATGATACATTGATATATATGTGATATATGTTAAATGTATTTTTTTCTTTTTGCACAAAATATATATGTGATATATATTGTTGTGTCATGCAAGGTTACACATGCAACATGTTTGTATGAGACTTACACCATGCTAGGGTTTTATTAGTTTTAAGTAATTCAAACATTTGGAATTAGTCAAGGATGACCTTGGAGATGCTAGTAGAACATTGACTTAGTCCACTTATTTGTCTAGCTTAAAATATTTGTTAAACCAACCCTTAACCTTTAGCCTTGGTTTATTCTCTACAAGAGTTAGGCATGACATTAACTCACCATGGTTGCATTTCTAACCTCAAGGGAGTTTCATTCTCTTGATCTTTTCATCACCTGAGATTCATCTTCTTCAAGAGCTCAAAAAGCTTTCTAGGGTTTTGAGATGTGATGAAATATTATGGGAAAAATAAAACTAAAGAGAGCCCATTTCCTACTTCATCATTCTCTATTATTAGCCATTTAGTTTAGGGTGTTTGCTTCACTATACCCTAATTTAGTGAAGAGGTAGCATGTGCTTGAGACTCTTTGACGTAGATCATCTTCGGCCTCGAAGACTTTGAGCAAGTTTGCATCTTTCACCTTGTGGAGCCTCTCAAGAGTTCGGGAGATTCTTACTCGCAGCGAAGGGACTTCTATACGGAGCATTTGAAGTGAAGGACCTGTCTACAAAGGTTGTATTCCTCATTCACTTATATGTAAAGTTGTTTACATATTGATTCGTTGGATTTTCTAGTAACGATTCTAGGGTTAAGGTTAGCTAATACGACAATTTTTTAAAAATGGAATGGACGATACCTCCCGAAAACTTGCTGCCGTGCTAGACAACCCTACATTTTCTCGGTTCTTGAGCTGTATCATATACCCGATTCGAGGAAGGGGATGCACCGTCTGCGGAGACATGGTGGACCCGGTGCGGTACCTCGGGGCAAGAAGATAGCACAGATGGCGTTGAGCCTGGCAGGGGAGCACTACCGACCGGTTATGTTTTGACATGGCGGATATCCAGAGGATACCGGCGTAGTCATGAGATTTGATGATATTGGTCAATCTAGACTAACGGAGCCCGAGATATTAAGATATTGAGACATCGAGATATAGAGATATTGAGACATTGGGATATTGGGATATATATTTTGTGTCGATGCTTGACACGGATTTTCTATTGATTTCATTGATGATACTTCAGTTTATTGCACAAAGGTTTTTCTAAGATAAGAACAAAGATTTTCTCATAACAGACTTGTTCAAGTTTCGTTTTGATTATGCATTCAGGTTGCATACATGTTAATACATCGTATCATATCGATATGCGTAGGTTGAGACGCATTTGCGTGCATGCGTACAATAGCCTTATTAGATATTACTTACTACTCATAAGTTGGAAACTCACCCCCGTTATGCCACAATATCTTGCAGGTACGACCCGTCAGCACAGTAGCGGCGGGCGCACTTCTTCATTTCGTTCCTTTTGCATGGACTTGCAGCATTGCTCGTAGGTGGGTTGCGAGGATATTTTATTCCATCGTGTATATTATTTTGTATCTAGTATACTCCATCTACCCTTGTATATTGGATTAGACGATGAGACACGTGAGATTTGTATTTGTGGTGTTTGGTGTCAATGCGTACTTGAGCCGACGTGGTATTTTCTTATTTCTTGCTTTCAGATGCTTATTTCACACATTTGATATACATATTGCATGTGGTTGTGATTCCGCCATGGGTGAAGAGCTAGCTCCTACTTGGGGATGCCTTGATTCATCATTTATATGTATTTTCATGTGTTGTACCCGTTTGGGGGCCAGTAATTACAAAGGAGACTCTGCTCAAATTTTCGGGAAAATATGATGTTGCTTTTAAATGTTTAATGCCACTTTTTTTGTTAAAACCACTTGCTTTAAAACAAGTTTTCCTTCACTCTAATTGTTAAACGGTTTAGTTTTCTGGGCTTTGGCTTACTTAGATTACGTTACGCCTTTAGACGTTCGTAATTTAAGTGCCAGTCACGTTCCGTACCTTCGGGTTGTGTCAAAGTTGGTATCAGAGTGATAGGTATTACCTTTCTGAGTGTAGGATGACCCTTGGTAGATAGAGTAGGTGACTTAAGCAGAGTGGCGTAGCGTGTGTATGCTCCGCGGCATACTTACGATACGGAACTCCGCCTAATTGACCTTAGGATATATATATTTGCTTGTATTTCCTTCCTTGATTCCGGAAATCCTTTCATTCGATCGCAATGTTCCTATCAATCTTGTTTCTTGTTCCAGCCACTATGCCGCCGGAGACTACAAGGGCCAGAGGGCTGGCGCCAGAGATGAGATTAGAGTAGGCTCGTTTGAGATGAGTACCGATCAGGGCGGTATGCCTACCCCTCAGGGACAGAGTGATCCGCCTTCTCCACGACGGATAGCTAAGCTGGAGTCGAGTATTCAGGACTTGCGACAGATGGTTGGATTATGAGTTGAGGGTAGTTGAGCTCTTAGAGCTGATGATGTCCCACTTATTACGGGGACTGTAATTGTACCTGCTGCTCAAGCAGCTGTTTCTTTTGTTACCATGATTATTTCTGTATCTTTATAGGAGTTTTTTAGGCTGAAGCCTCCAGTTTTTACCGGCATAGATGCAGCGAAGGATCCGTAGACAATCCTCGACGGATGGCTAAGATTTGTCATTCATAGAGATGTTCTTATGAGAGATGGGTCGAGCTTGCGAGTTATCGTCTAGAGAGGTCTTGCTCAGACGTAATGCGAGTTGGTTGTGAGAGGCTGAGCTGCAGATCTACTTCCTATGACTTGGGATGAGTTCACAGCTATATTTCTTGCTCGTTTCCTTCAGGAGAGCGTTCAAGATGCCCGAGCTCGTAGTTTCGAGCCTTTGCGTAAGACTTCAGGGATGATGGTGTCCGAGTACGAAATTTAGTTTACTCAGCGGTCCGATATGCTCCTTACCTGGTGGACACTGATATGAAACCGATAAAGAGGTTCGTGTGGAGATTGGACATGCAGTTATTTCTTGCTGTTGGTGCCCAACATTTAGACACTTATGCAGCCGCGATGGAAGCGACCTTACCGTTGGAGGAGCGCCTTTCTAAGACTTCAGTCATTTTTGGATCGAAGCAGATTCGTACCGGTATGTTAGTTCAAGGCGGTTAGATAGACGCCGTTGTGACAGTTATTCTTTCGGTGTTTTCTTCCGATGCGTATTTCTTTTTGGTGTTGTTTAAAATGGTATCCACATAAATTGTATCGAAGTCTAGCCGATAGTAGTCCTTGCTAAATCAGCCGCTTGTTCTGATTTCTTCTATAGGCTAGTCTTTTATAGATCTATGTGTTTCTTATTCGTGTTTGTTTTTTTCGTATCGGAGATAGGGATTTTTCTGTCAATTTGATTCTTCTCAATGTGTTTGAGTTCGACGTTTTTCTGGGCATGGATCGGTTAGGCATGTATTATGTGTCCGTGGACTGCCGTTAAAAGGCAGTCAGATTTAGTTTTCCGTATGAGCTAGTTTTTGTTTTTCGGGGAGACCGTAGCGTCTCCTTTCCCGGTTTGATTTCTTCTCTTCGCGCTAGTCAGCTTTTGAGAAAAGGATGTCAGGAATTCTTGGCATATGTTTGTGATTATAGAGCCGCATAGGTCCCGTTGGACCAGGTCCCGATTGGGAGAAAGTTTCCAGATGTTTTCCAGACGAGTTGCTTGGTTTGTAGCCAGAGCGCGATATTGAGTTCTACGTTGAATTGATTCCCAGCACGGAGCCTTTTTCTATACCGCCATATCGGATGGACCCGGCGGAGTTTAAAGAACTGAAGGATCAGTTTCAAGATTTGTTGGATAAAGGGCTTGTTCATCCGAGTGCGTTACTTGGGGAGCTCCTGTCCTGTTCTTCAAGAAGAAAGACGGCAGTTTGTGTTGATGCATAGATTATCGTCAGTTGAATCGGGTTACTATGCGGAATAGATATCCCCCACCTCGCATCGACGATTTATTTGATTAGCTCCAGGGTGCGGAACATTTCTCGAAGATTGACTTGCGATCAGGTTAACATTAGTTGCGAGTTTGAGAGGATGATATTTCGAAGACCGCTTTTCATACATGATACGGGCGTTATGAGTCTTCGTAATGTCGTTCGAGCTCACCAAGGCCCCTGCAGCCCTTATAGATTTGATGAATCGTATATTCAGGCTGTTTCTTGATCATACTATCATCGTTTTCATTGAGGACATCCTAGTATACTTTTAGAGCCGAGTGGAGCCTGGGCAGTAATTGAGGATTTCGTTGCTGACTTTGAGGGGGCACCAACTATTCGCTAAATTACCCAAGTGTGTTTTCTGGATGGATGATGTTGACTTCTTGGGTCACGTTGTTACGGGAGATGATAAATATGGAACCGAAAAAGATCGAGGCCGTTCAGCACTGGCCCAGACCTGTATCAGTGACGGAGGTTCGCAGCATTTTGGGTTTGGACGGGTGCTATTGATATTTCGTACAGGATTTTTCAGAGATAGCTGCAACGTTGACTGGGTTGATCCAAAAGGGGGTTTCTTTTTCTTTGTACCGAAGCTTGCGAGTTGAGCTTTTAGCAGTTGGAGACTCATTTGATTACGGCACCAGTATTATCTTTTTCTTTAGGATCAGGCGGTTTTGTTGGTTATTGCTATGCTTCTCGGAAGTTGAAGAAGCGCGAGCAGAACTATTCCACGCATGACTTAGAAATGGCTGCGGTTGTTTTTACACTTAAGATTTGGAGACACTACTTATACGACGAGTCGTGCTAGATATTTAAGGACTACAAGAGCTTAAAGTACATCTTTCAGCAGCAAGATCTAAATTTGAGACAGTGCTGTTGGACGGAGCTACTGAAAGATTATGACTGTGAGATTCTTTGTCATCCGGGCAAGGAGAATGTTGTGGCAAACACATTGAGTCGGAAGCCCGGAGGTAGCTTGTCTTGTTTGAGCGCAGTTTAGAGACAGTCAACGGCAGATTAGCAGATTCCTTATGACAGCCGAGTACAGTTCAAGTTTACGTCGACCGGGGGACAACTTGTCCGTGTCCGTGCACATCCACAGTTATTTGATCATATCCGTGAGGCACAGTCTAATGAAGTTTGTTTGTCAGAGATCATCGAGTAAGTTCGACATGGCAGAGATTCAGAGTTTGTGATTGATGATCAGGGAATACTACGATTTGGGACCCGACTATGTATGCCAGATTCCGAAGGACTGAGAGACGAGATCTTAGAGGCGGCACATCAGTCAGCATACAGTGTTCTTCCAGTTTCCACCAAGATGTATTATGATTTGAGAGAAGTCTACTAGTGTGAAATGATGAATATAGATGTCACAGATTTTGTTTCGGGATGCCAAATTTTTAGCAAGTCAAGGCCGAGCATCAGGAGTCAGCAGAAGAGTTACAACCTTTGCCCCTTTCCGGAGTGGAAACGGGTGCAAATCTCTATAGATTTTATCGTGAGATTACCTTGGACCAGTCGAAAGTATGCCTCTATTTGAGTGATTGTAGACCGATTGACGAAAGTAGCTCACTTTCTGCCAGTGAAGACCACCTTCGGATTCGTTCAGTATGCTCAGATATATATTGATGAGATTGTGTGACTACATGGAGTTCCGACTTGTATCGTGTCCGACAGAGGCACCCAGTTCACCAGCCGACTATTGTATAAACATTAAGAGACGTTGGACACCCGATCGAGTTTCAGTACAGCTTTCTATCCGTCGATCGATGTCACAACCCAAATGTGGCACGTGACATGCACTTAAATCGCATGGCATCTAAAGATGTCGACGCGGTTCAAGTAAGCCGAAACACGGAATCTAAACCTTTTTCTTTTGAAAACATTGGAGGTGAAGTTTTAATAATCATAAGATGGAATCATTTTAAAATAAACATTTAAGTTTAACTAAGTATGTTTGAAAAGTATCTATGACGTTTTAAAATTCGACAGCACCTCCTTTGTAATTTGAATAAACCCGCTACAACATCAAAATATAAATAGCATCCCAACTGGAGCTAGCTTCTACGCCTCAAACGGCGGAGCAACCAAACAAACAATATACGACGCACAATGGGGACGAAACAAAAACAACAATATAAACAGGTCGACTCCAATGAGTACGACGCCCACAACACACAACTCTAAGTCTCGTTTCTAAGTCCACAATATACCATTTCTAAGATAATGGAGTTTTTACTAGATACAAGAATATATGAATAACCAAGTGTGAGTATGATACAATAGTAACCCACCTACCAAAAGCAATCACCGAAAGGAATGTGTGCCCTAAGCCGCTGATAATCCAAGCGGTAGCACCTGCAAGAAACTGTGGTACAACGGGGTGACTTGCCAACTCAGTGAATAAAACTACATCACAAGGTAGAAATCGAAATGCACAACGATAACTAGGTCATAAGTATATTACCATCATATCCTGTACTAATATAATATATGATATGCAAATGACATGTATCTAGGTGTACGCCCATATGTAGCCGAAAATATATAGGTAAACCTCTTCTAAAAAATAGCCGCTGAATACGTATGTCTCGGCATAAAAGCAGACGTGATATTATGAAATATAATAGGTATCTTATTTTAGATATACGTCCTGTTGTTTTAGTAAAGAATGTTTAGTGGTTTAAAATTTGAAGATCACAGTGTCATATCAGACATTTCAAAATAAGGAGGCTATACCTCGCTTTTGAAATCCTTTTTATATGCAAATCCCTGTAAAATGATGTAACGTTTTGAAAATCGTTTCGGTGAAATTTCGAAAAAACGGTAAAATAAGGGGGTTTTCTGTAAAAAGTTAAAATGCAAATATCTTTATTATAAAATTAAATATACATATTCTAGCTATGTAATTGCTAGTATTTGGTGTTTATTGAGCCACTGGTGAAATTTCAAATTTTCTGAAAATTTTTCTGAAATTAATTATTTTAATATTATTCTAAGCCGTCACTAATACATTTAATTAGGGAAAATTACAAATTGGAATGAGTTGAAACAAATTTTGTGCATCATAAAACATTAAATAAAATTTTATCATGTGGTTTTTGAAAGGAAATGGGTTGCCAAAACGTTTTAGAAAAATATCGAAGAAAAAGTTTTTTTTCGGTGAAATTAGTGTTAATGGGAATTGGGGTAATACATTTATCTTTTTCCCTAACCCACACACCCACACCTCACCCTCTCTTCCCCTCCCCATGTGGTCGGCCCCACCATGACAGCCCTCCCCCTCTCTCTCTCACCAATCACCAAGAAAAGAAAAGAAAAGAAAGGAAAATGATAGAAAAAGGGTGGACTTTGACTAGATATTACTTTCTCCACCTCACTCTCTCTCCTCCCTCACCCAAACCACCTCCATTTCTGACCAAACCTGAACCCCCCACAGCAGCAGTCCTCCACCAAAATCCCACACCATTTTGCCTCAAAAATCCATTAAAATGCTTCAAAAATCCATGCAAATTCAAAGCAAACTCAAAATCCAAGCTATACCCATTTTCCCTTGGCCTATCTAGCATGGATCTAGGTGTATGGGAGCTATTTTTGGGTGGCTTAGTTCCATGTTTGATCCATGGATAGTGAGGTATAAACCCTAAACCCATGTTCATTTGTTGCTAATGCTTTAGTCTAGCTTAACTAGATGTTTAATTATGGTTTTAAATTTGTGATTCAAAATTCAACAGAAGGGTTTGTAAATTAAATTAGGGTTTTCATCTTTGGGTATTGATCTTAATGAGTTGATTAACATGTTAATTCTTGCTAAAACCAAATCTAGTTACAAATTTGAAATTGTTAGTTGGAAATTGTGATAAATGTTCTTTTTGTTAACTAGGTTTTTTTGAAATGGTTTTATATTTGGGATTAAAATCTAAATTAAGGTTTCATGTCATTATTAATATTAAAATGTGTATTTTAATACTTTAGTTCATGAAAATCCAAGCTAGATTGTGGTTTGTGCATTTTTTTGCTATAAAATTGTTAAAATTTGGGTATATTGTAAACTAGAATTTTGGAATTTATGGAAATTGATGAGAATAAATTATAGGAATGGTTTATATGACTTTGTTATGATATTTAGTGAATATTGTGGCCGCTAGATTCGTTTAAATATCAAGATGTTGTATTAAAACGGGTAATTTGTGCTTGCTAGATTTTCGGAAAAATGGCTTTTAAAGTGAATTTGAGGTTTTTGTGAATTTTAAGCTATTTTATATTATAATTAGTGCCCGTGATTGTAAAAATGAGTGCGGTTGAGTTTTTCTCGATGGTTTGGCGTTTGTACGCCGACGTCGAGGGTTTTTGGGTTCATTTGTGAAAGCAACCATAGGTTTTGACCTATGTGGGTTTCGTGTGTCGTTTTGGTCATGAGTCGGATTATAATGCGATACGGTGCGTTATGATATGTAGGTACCCATGTGGACTTCGAGACGACAAGCAAGCGCGTGGCGACGTCGGCACCGGCGAGCGAGGACCAGGTGAGTAGATTTATATCTACGGGGAGAAGTCTGGTGGATGGCGTATAGTACCCCCGCAGTTCGTGGTGATGTATACGAATACGTATACACACATATATATATTGTTTATATATTGTTTGAGTATATTTATGATAATATGGATAATTGGTGTTCTTGGATGATTTAGTGTCGCGAAACCCTAGAGTTGTGGTCGCACCACACATGCACACACCAACCCATACTTGCATACTTTCTTCTTTCATTTGTGCTTATACGGGAATATATAGTTATGTGTTCACATGGGTATGGGACTATGTGTTCACATACGGATTTGAGGATGATACATGGGTTTGAGATGAGTCGATGAGATTTGTATTGAGGTTGTGAATTCGGTGATATGGCAGGATTCGTATTTGAGATACGTCCTGATGTTATAGAGGGTCTTTGAACGACGATACGGGTGAATAGTGCTATAAATAAAATGGTCGACATGTGATCGTGATATGAGATATGATATGTTAGGATATTGATACTAGGCGTATTGGGCGATGTATACCCCTTGATGATGATATGTGCTGATGATATCGGTTTATACGGGACTGTCGATCAGTACTCAGATCATGACTATATTGATGATATTAGTATTGTACTAGACATAGGTCAGTACCCTGGACTATGATCTTGGATAAAGAGGATACCAGATGAATAGTGTGATGAATATGATATTGACCCGTACCCAGATTTGGGGATGCCGTACGACGGATTTACGTACGAATTATATTTTGATGATTGATCCGCACTCTTGACTTGGGATGTCTGATTATAAATATGGTATCGGATATGATATTATTGAGGCAGGATCACCGACTAATATATATACAGGTATGTATATGTATCGACTCAGGTGTTAGGCGGTTTCCTTATCTGTAGTCCAGCTTATTAGCTTAGCCCTTTAGTTTAGTGTAGTTGTTAGATTAGATTAGACTCCTACCTATTTCAAAACTAGCGGATCGTGGGTATTTTAAAAGACAGGTCAAGGGATCTACGGATATTTCAAAATACGTATCCTTTCTTAAAACCACCGTAGCCCTTATTTTTCAAAACCCCACGATTCGTGTTATTTCAAATGGCACCATTGTTTAATATTTAGCTCCCGCTCATTATAGTTGCTCGCTCCGCATCGCATACTTACATTGTTATTTCATATTGCATTATTGATATTATGCTGTTAGGACACCAGCACCATTACCGATGATGCGTATGTACCACGTACACTTACCTGCCGGCTCACACACATCTTCATCGGTAATTGCCATGTCTCGTACACCTTAGAAAATATTATGGCTTAACTTAGCTTGATAGCTAGTAGTTTGACATGATATTAGTGTACTTACCTTATATGCCGGTTTAGATATTGTAGTTATTACTTGTCACTTCATGCATACTGTTATTCATGGTTTTACATACAATTGATGATTTGGATTCGGATTTCCATGAGATTTTCTGGATTTGGGGGAAAACCGCAAAACTTGTATAAGCTTCTTTCCTCTCTTTTAAATAAAATGTGCGGTTTTCCCATGATGTATGAGTCGTCCACCATGAGTTTGCTGATGGATTTCGAGACCCGATTCGAGGAGATGGATGAACCGTTTCGGGTACATGGTGGGCCCGGTGCGGTACCCCGGGGCAAGAAGATCGTGTTGCACGTTGAGCCTGTGCAGGGGAGCATGACCGATCGGTGATATTACCCGACGCGTCGGATATCCGGAGGATACCGTCATGGTTTTGAGATGGATGGTAGGGGCCGGTCTAGACTGACGGTGCCCTAGATATTGAGATTGAGACATTGAGATTTCGAGATATTGAGGTACTGAGATTTGATGATACATGCCAGTCCGGATAGCCGGAGCCTGGGATTTTGAGACATTGAGATTTATATTTTGTGTCGATGCTAGACACTGTTGATGCTGATTTTATTTATGATACCTCATTTTAAAAATACAAAGGAAATCTCACTAAATTATGAAAACAGTATCTTCATTTACATGTATTCTGTTTTCATGCATTCATACCTCATTCATATGATATATTGCTACCTGAGGCACTGACACGAGCACTTGGTATTACAGTTGCTTAGAGGTATACCCTAGCCATTGTTATAGGCTGCATGTTATATATATATTTGAGGATATATATTAATCGTATGACCTAGGATTGCGTCATACATGCGATTTCTATTCGTAGAGGTTTTTCTATTCACGAGTTGGCAACTCACCCCCGTTGTGCCCCAGTTTCTTGCAGGTTGCCGTACAGGTTTTTTTTAACGGCTTTGCTGGTACTGCTTCTTTCGGGTGACTTGCTAGTAGGTGGGTTTATTGGTATCGTACCCATCATATTACTTTGTATAATGTTATTCAGTTGTATCTAGTAAATTCCATCAACCAAACATGTATTTATTTCAGATATAGAGACCAGTGATGTTTATTCTTTCGACCTTAGAGTCGCGCGTTATATTTCTGTGGATTTCTTGTGGTTTTGAGTTTCCTTTTGAGTTTTGATCCTCGCCGTTGGCGTTGTATATTATATTGCTTGTGTGGTTGTGACCGTCGATTGATGAAGAGCGTGCTCCCGCTTGGGGATGCCTTTTATTGATTTCGTATACTATTCATGTTGTATCCCGTTTGGGAGCCATTATTTACAAAGGAGACTCTGCCGAAATTTTCAGGAAATATTTGATGTTTTTAAAACCGCATAATTCGGCTTATGCTATTAAAACTACTTGTTTTAAATTGGTTTTCCTTCACTCTACTACTTTTCTTGGTTTGGATTTCTGGGTTTTCGGCTTACTTAGATTACGTACGCCTCGAGACGTTCGTAATTTAAGTGCCGTTCATTTTCCGTACTTTCGGGACGTGACAAATGATATGCAGGTACTATCCCCTGGATCATTCCTGGTCGGCTACAATAACTAGAATCTAACTGTATATCTCATGATAACAACATTTCAATATATATGTATGGATGTCCAACAATGACACTCGAAATCAGAATTCTCCCATTTCCATCACCGACACGTAAATTCTCAAATCTCTCGTGTCCAACACCGACACGCAAATGCAGATATTGTCGACACCATTTCAACAGATGATCGCCACCCGATACCCCTGGCTCCGGTCGGTATCCTCTGGATATCCGCCGGGCCAAAACGAACCCCGGTCAGTATCCCCTGGATATCTGTCGTGCTCATCTCTATCTTCGGTATCGAGTATCTTCGCTAGGCTCCCCGCCTCAACTGCGGCTATCCTGCCTCTCGGTCTCGATCCGAGTCCACCATGTATCCGATTGTATAGCTCCCCCACTCAGCCTGGATAAAAACAAGTCTGAAACCGTATATCTACCCCACTCGGTTCGGAATAAAACAATCAGAAACATCAAACTCATGGTGAACATCAACTCATCATATCCAGAAATATCAAGTAAAGAATATGAATACTTACATAGATCATTCTGATGATGTATTATATATACACATATATAACAACGTCTCATACCACTGATATATATCATCAAAAGTAAGATATCCAGAAAACCCATAAGAATCAAATATATACACCCATAGTACTGGTATTAGTAATATGCGACAGATAATAAAGGAAGACTGCATAAATAAATCATACAGGTAAAAAGATATCAATTCTACCGTGTCATCGCACTACTAATGATGTGAGGTGTAACATACGCGTCTATGCTCATGCAGCATGGCAATCATTAGTATTTGTGCAAGTGTTCTACAGGTATAATAACTTACTCATATCATCGTATACATACACATTATATAATATAACTGTCCTACAATGACATGGCAATACCAATGAGGTGTAGTGTAACATATGTGTACGTGCTTGTGCAGCATAATACTCATTGGTAGTTGTGCAGTGTTCGATTAGAGTGTTCGTATTACGGAAACGTATAACATTAATAATTATAACGTTAGCAAGTAATGTAAATATAATCATTATTTACGACTCTAAAGGTAACGTGGCCGTTATTAAACAAACTAATCTCATTATCAGCAATACAGTATAATATCTCAAATTATTACTATATCAAATTCACCTCTTGCACTGCCTGGTCTTTCGTAACAATTTACCCTAACCATAAGTAAACTACATGCAAATGAGTATCATGCTATATGTTATTTAACTTCAATATTCATATCTTAAATAATTACCAAAACTATTATATACCATACTACTATTTATAAGGTTGCGGGGGTGCTATACACCATCCACCTGACTTCCCCCATAGATGTTAATCTACTCACCAACTTAACAAGCTTGCTGAAATCCATGCTGCTATATCCATAAATTCCGTCACGGAAATCCTCGAAATCGTACCTATAATCGTATTTAAAATCACATCGATGTAAATATCATATCGAAAACCAAAACAACGAGCTAAGCATCCGTAGGTTAGAACCTACAGCTCACTTAGCCCAAAGACGATCAAATGCCTGTGAACTTAACGTACGAACGTCAACTTTTCAGTTGCAGTACTGAAATACAGAAAATCATATCGAAATGTCGGAAACTTTAATAAAACCCAAACTAAACATTCCCATATTTCTCTTTATGAATATTGGGACAAATCAAACAATACCATAGCTTATAACATACCCTAATAAAGCTACAGGAGAAAAATCAACTCCAAAATCCTTATGGGGGCTGGCGAGCTCGGACAATTGAAGGATGTCGCCGGATCAATTATGGAGTTTGGGGTTCGGGCTTTACATGAAGTCTCCTAGTGGTCTTATGATACTTCTGGTGTTGCTTGATTTTCTAGTGGTTACACCTAGTGGTTCCAGATTCAATATCAGTATGATAAATGTCCCAAAACCAGCCGTTTTCCTATACTGCACATATAAACTGATATTGAACAGAATTGATTATGTAAAGAGAGAAGAAGATATACCTATTGAGATGATGCACAAAGGATTGCAGCTCATGAAAGGCTTGCGGAATCATCAAGGGTTTGTATTGGATCAAGCTTACTGATGTGCACAACTTTGAGGAGAGGGTTAAGGTTTCACTCTTTGGATATGATGAACACTTAGAATTATTTTTGGTTTGGGGCTGAAGAAGTGTGTTGTTCAGTTGAGATAACTAAAAGAATTCCCTAGGTGTTGTGATAAGATAAGGTGGTGGTATTAAGATTTGTGTGCAGAGAATGCATTTGGTGGAGGGTGAGATGGAGGTGGCATGATAGAAGGAGGAAGTGGAGAATTGTGAAGGAGGAGGTGGAGAGAGTTATGCATGGGTGAGGTATGTTGAGGGTGAGGGTTTTAGCCTATGTTATAATATACCAACTATTAACAAACGATTTAAAACAAAAGAAACCCTTTTATGTAAAACCTACATCCATGTTTAAAAATGAAATACTTATCATAACACTTAATTATCATTAGCTTAATGTAAAATACAATGTCATGTTAAAATAATTAAAAATATCATTTTTATGATATCGCACACTTGTCGTTATATTTACCAAATTAATTACATTTTTACGTATATAATTCCAATACCCAATTTCATAAGCGATATCCTTTTTTTGTAAACTTATTAAATTCATATTTAAAATTATAAATTAATATTTATAATTTTCCAAAATGTTACAACCGATGGTCAATTAGAGCGGAGCATTCAGACTCTTGAGGACATGCTCCGAGCTTGCGTTCTAGATTTCGGGGCAGTTGGGACGCCATTTGCCCTTGATAGAGTTTTCCTAAAACAACAGCTTCCAGGAGACGATTCAGATGCACCCTTCGAGGCGTTATATGGGAGGAGATGTTGATCGCCCATTTGTTGGAAAGAGCTCCGTGAGAGCAGTGTTTTGGGACCACAGATTGTGCAGAAGACGACCGAAAAGATTCAGTTGATTTGCGATAGGATGAGAGTGTCCCAAAGCAGGAAGAAATCTTATGCAGACTGCCGTTGGCACAGACTTTAGCTTATAGTAGGCAATCATGTTTTCTTGAGGGTTTCCCCGATGAAGGGCGTGTTGTGATTCAGAAAGAAATGAAGGCTTAGTTCCAGATATGTAGGTTCTTTGTGATTCTCGAGCATGTCGGTGCAGTTGCTTATCGTTTGGCTCCACCCAGCTTTCCAGATATTCATCCCGTGTTTTATGTATCAATGCTCCGCAAGTACCATCATGACCCCTCTCGTGTGATACAGCAACAGACGATCCAGCTGGAGCACGATCTTTCTTTCACCGAGCAGCCGATAGTCATTCTAGATCGGCAGGTAAAGAAACTAAGGTCCGAGGTCATACCGTCCGTATATGTTCTTTGACGTGGCCCGAACGGAAAAAAAGGTCATGTGGGAAGCCGAGGACGAGACGCGGAAGAAATATTCCCATCTCTTCGGGGATACGCGTAGTTAGATTTTAAATTCGAGGACCGAATTTTTTTAAGGGGAAAGATTGTAACATTTTAAAATTCGTTTAGGTGAAATTTCCGATAATCGGTAAAATAACTGGTGTTTTCCGTAAAAACCAAGATATAATTATTTTTCAACATAGACTTAAATATACCTATTCCAGCTATGTAATTGCTAGTATTTGGTATTTAATTGGTCACTTATAAACTTCTAGTTTACTTAAATATTTTTCTTAATTAATTATTTTAAATAATATTTTTAATATTTCACTTCTACATTTAATTAGTGATTATTACAAATTAGATTGGGTTAATACAAGTTTAGTGCACAATGACACATCTAACACTCATTTTGTAACATGTTCTTTCTTCTAAATTTTTCTAAATGGTTCTAGATATTTCTATGATTAAGCTTGAAAATGAAATAAAATAAATAATTAGAAAATGAGTATAGTGCATTCTATATTGAGGTATGGGCTTTTCTTGACTTGACCAAAACACACACTCTCACCACTCACCTTCACAAACCCCCCCATTCCCTTGTGCTGGCCGAAACTTGGCAGCCCCTAACCCCATTTTCTCATCTCATTCCAACCCCATTTTCTCATCTAAAATAAAATAAAAAGAATGAAGAATTGAGGTATGGGGTTATTTCTTGACTTGGATGTTTCTAGACACACATACACCTCACTCTCTCTTTCTTCCCCTCATTTCTGGCCGAAACCTTGAGCAGCCCCTCTCCCAATTTCCCCACTTCAATTCCTCTCAAAAATTCTTCATTTGTGCTTCAAAAATCAATACAAAACCTCACTAATTACTAATTAAACTTTTACCCATTATTCTTTGGCCAAATTAGTATGGATCTAGAAACAAGGAAGCTTTTTTGGTGGCAAGTTTGCAAGTTTGATCTCAAACTTGTTGAGGTATAATCATAAACCAATGGTTAATTTGTTAGTTAATTACTCTAATCTAAACTATTTAGGTGTTAATTTGGTTCTATTTGCAAGTTTAATATTTACAAGAGAAGGATTTGAATTAAATTTAGGGTTTTGCCTACCATTACCAAGTTTGCTAAGTGTAGTTTGCAATCTACTAGCTTTTCAAACCTAATCTGAGTGTTTACCTTGTTAAAGTGGTTTATAATTATCCTAAGTGAGTGATTATGCAAGAAAATTACATGATTTTTGTGGGGTTGTTTAAGATTATATAAATTAGTGAAGCATGGCTTATTAAGATGGTTATTTGTGATTATGGCCACTAGATCGCTAATCCGTGAAGTTTTTACGCCAAAACCCTATCGATGTGCTTACTAGGCTTATTAAGATGGTTATTTGATGTGTTGTGAATGCGCGATTGGTGCGATTGGGTTCTAGGGTTGGTAGTTGCCACGTATTGCGACCCTAGTTGTCGTTTGTGGCGTTGTCGCAAGCGCGTTTGTGCACCAAGTGTGTGCGCGTCTAGTTAGTGCGCGTGGTTGACTTGTATCGTTTGTGTTCGCGACTATTTACATCTATTCTCTTATTTACTTGTGTGCGTTTCTAGGATCGGGTGCAGAGGCATCGTATGGCGCGGAGAAGGCAAGGCTGAGTTCGGATCATATTAGCCGAGGCGTCCCGGTGAGTAGATGTATTCATCTATAAGGGATCGTCTGGATGGCGCGAGGCGCCCAACAGTTTAGGATTACTTATAGTACTTGCATTTTATATGCGTAGTTTCCCAGTTATTCATCTCATTGCATCGTACCATCTTATATATATATATATATACATATGTGATATCATCTCATAGGACTCTTGCACCATTACCATTGGTGCATGCCGCACGTACACTATTCTTGCGAACACACACGCCTTTGGTAATTGCTATGCACGAACACTATAAAACTTGCTTAGAATCCGTATCTGTGCAATTGCATCATATATGATCTGTAGGCTTGTACTTGTATATTCATTTCATCAGGATGGATACGTAGGATTGTTAGTCATATATGTAAGGATTCCTTAGCACCATGCCTTGGTTTGGGTTGCATCACACATGCTATATTAAAAATTTAGGGGGTGCTAAGTAATACCATCAATGAATCGAACTAGAAATCTAGGGTAACAAGAAACTGATATCAAATAATAGAAGTATTTTAACACTAAGAGGTGAGTAATACAACCTTTGTAGACCTCCCTCCTTGACTCCTTGGATCAACTAGGGTTTGAAACGGTTGGCTTGAATCTTTCCAAGTCCACGACGATCCATCACGAAGTGCCTTTGCTCAATCTCCTAGCTTCACTTGATCTTTGAAGAAGTGGAACAAAAAATCTACACAAGTGGGCTAGACTAATAAAGATTTGTGATGTGGGTTTGGATCTCACTTAAAAACCTTTCCTTTTTGTTTCCTTCACTCACTTGAAAAGGGTAGAGAGCATGAAGGAGGAAGATGAAGGAGATGGCTAAGCTTAAGCTCATTTGTTTATGATAATTCTCAAAATAAAATGAGAAAAGAAAATATAAATGAGAGTCACACTCACATAGAACCATGGTTAATAAATATTTAGATATTTTGTATTGAGTCAAAAGAAAAATGGAAAATCAAACCATGGTCTAAATTAGGTCAACTGTAGAAGAGTGTAGAATAAATATAACCATGATTTAATTCTTTTCTTTTTCTCAATAACAAATATATATATATATATATACACACACACACACACACACATACACACACACACACACCATGTGAGTCTTGCATTTCCATCTCCAATGTATCAACAACCATGACACATGTATGCATGTATGTGTGCATTCATATCAACATATATACATAAACACATTCATGCATACAACCAATAAGAAAAGGTTTTGAAAAAATGAGCTAAAAGTCAATATTAAACCAAAACTTGATTTAATAACCCGGTCATATCACATACGACCCGGCCAATAGAAAATGCCCGATTTAAAATACGGTATCATATACTCGTATTTAATCGAGCTCCCGCGCATATCCCATATGCACCCCAAATCATTTCGCCTGAGCTTGGAAACCCCTCTGTGGGACTCTAAGACTCCTCAATACGCTAGTAGTAGGTATTGATCATATCACATACCCACAAACCGTCAGCGGCACTAGCTATACGTAACGGCTCCTACGTATTGAGCGATCAGAAGAAAAACAAGCGAACCTGTCAAAACTCCCGTCGAGCAAAATGGCAACACTTACCGTACAGTCCGGTCTCTTCGTCAGATATGCTGCATATCAAGTTTAAGGATGGTTTTTTCGACCCCAATAACACAATAAGTCATGCCGGTATATGGCCTATAACAGATCGACAAACTACTGATAACACTTATTAGTAACATCAGGCCTGGCCAGGGACTTCCTGTTAGCTAATCAAGCATAGCACAACATCAACCCCCAATACCGAGAGAGACGAAACCCATCCTATCGCTCATTGCCTCCATGTACCTCGGGACTGTACCCAAAATCCACCTGTTTGCACGACTCAGTACAGCCGTTGTAGGGTGGAGATCAAAGTACAATGGGAGGACACACAAAACACTATGACGATCTCGGGTCTACAGACTAACATGTACCAGTGTCACCTGAGAACTGCTATCCGACAATAGATATAATACCATATAGGAGTTCTCGGAGAGTCCGTTCAGTATACCCAGTCTCTACTGAGCACCAGTGTACAATCTTTGTTGTCACTACACCAATGGATATGGGATCATCCATCGCTAATCATACGAGACAAGAACCGTATACGCTAGTCTACTCTGGAATATCGATGCCCCGTCTCGATACACCAACGACTAGGAACGTTTCAAGGATATGCTTATAAACTCCACATGTCCCACTAGTATGATCTGCAACATAGTCCCAGTAGTCAAGCAAATATCCTAAGGGTTTTATCAACATGTTCCAAAAGAGTATGATGTATGATCAAATGAAGATGTCAACATAAAGTACAACCAGATAGAATACTATCACGTCGAGCAAGAATTTCCTCTGAATACACACACACACACACACACATACCGATACATCCACTATCATATAATGGCCTCTAGGGCATACATATATCTAACAATCTCCCACTTGCACTAAGGCCAATTATTGGCTTATCTCATACCCAACATCTTAAAAAGTCGCTCATGCTGCGGCAGAGGGAGGGCCTTGGTGAGTGGATCCGCGGTGTTATTCTTTATATCTACATTCCGAATCTCGATCTCGCGGCGATCAACTATCTCTCGGATCAAATGATATCACCTGAGGATGTGTCTGGATCAATGATGGAACCTAGGCTCTTTGTCCAACGCCATAGCCCTATTATTATCACAATACAATGGTATTGGATCAATAATGATTGGAACTACTCCTAGCTTCAACATGAACTTCCTCATCCAGACAGCTTCCTTGGCAATGTACTCAGCTTCCATCGTTGAGTCTGCAACGGTATCCTGTTTGGAACTCTTCCAACATATTGCGCCTTCATTGAGGGTAAATATAAACCCTGAGATAGATTTGTTGTCATCCTTATCATTCTGGAAGCTTGAATCGATAAAAGCCTCCATTTGGAGATCCTCGTTACCATACACCAAGAACATTTATTTAGTCCTTCGCAAGTATTTAAGAATGTTCTTCACAGCTGACCAGTGATTCTCCCCTGGGTTGGATTGATACCTGCTTACTACACTCGGTGCATAAGCTACATTAGGGCATGTACATATCATCGCATACATTATAGATCTTACGACTAAAGCGTAGGGTATAAAGCTCAAGCGAGCTCTTTTCATAAGTCTTTGGGCAAAAGTCCTTCGAGAGAGTGACTCCATGACTAGAGGGTAAGGAACCCCGCTTAGAGTCTTCCATACTAAATCTCTTTAGGATGTTGTTAATGTACCTGGTTTGGGACAATCACAACAACCTTTTAGATCTATCCCTATAGATCTTCATGCCCAGTATGTACGAGGCAACACCGAGTCCTTCATGGAGAACATATGTGATAAGAACAATTTGACCGATTGTAGCATAGGAACACCGTTTCCTATCAAAAGAATGTCATCCATGTACAATACGAGGAATGTGACAGTACTTCCTACAATCTTTTTATAAACACAACGTTCATCTGGATTTTTTACGAAATCAAACTCTTTGATAACATCAACAAAACAGATGTTCAAACTCCATGATTCCTGCTTTAATCCATAAATGGATTTATGCAACCTACATGCTTTCCCGCTGCTCCTACTATCAATGAAGCCCTCTGGCTGATCCATATAAATGCATTCTTCTAAATCACCATTTAGAAAAGCCGTTTAATGCTATCTGCCAGATTTCATAGTCGTAATGAGCAGCAATAGCAAGTAGGATCCGAATGGATTTAAGCATGGCAACAGGAGAAAAGGTTTCATCATAGTCCAGACCTGGTCTTTGACGAAATCCTTTCGCCACAAGCCTTGCCTTATAGGTCTCCACCTGCCCATCTACACCGATCTTTCTCTTAAAGATCTCTTTACACCCTACGGGTTTTACCCCAGTGGGTAAAACATCTAAAGTCCATACTTTTTTGGTGTACATAGACTCCATTTCAAATCTCATGGCATCCAGCCACTTCACAGAGTCACCACTCATGATAGCTTGCTGAAAACTGGTAGGGTCATCATCATCCATGATGCAATCTTCTCTATCACCATCAGTGAGAAAACTATAGTATCTCTCCGGTGGGCGAGAAGTCCTACCAGATCTACGGAGTGGCTGAGGCTCATAAGATTCTGTTGCAATATCAGGTTCAACCAAGTCGTCATTTGTAACTTGTGTCTCTAGAACCTCTTCTAGATCTACCATATTGCCATCAGTTTCATTTGGAAAGATCTCATTTTCTAAAAATGTGGCATGTTGAGAAACAAACACTTTTTGTTCCTCCTTGTGGTAGAATAAATATCCAAACGAATGTTTTGGATATCCCACAAATATATATTTGACCGATCGTGTCTCGAGTTTGTCTTGATTCTGCTTTTTGACAAAAGCCGGACAATCCCAAATCTTAACTCGTTTAAGAGATGGTCTCTTCCCATACCATATCTCATATGGAGTGGTAGACACGGTCTTGGATGGAACTTTGTTCAACAGTAAAGCCGCAGTCTCCAATGCATGCCCCCAAAAGGAGAGAGGTAACTCAGTATCACTCATCATGGATTGTACCATATCTAATAGGATACGATTCCGCCGCTCTGACACACCGTTGTGCTGTGGCGTGTAAGGGGGAGTGAGCTGAGAAAGAATCCCATTCTCTTTGAGGAAGTTCGAAAACACTGTACTAAGATACTCCCCACCTCGATCTAATCGAAGTATTTTGATGCCCATTCCTGTTTGTTTTTCTACATCAAGTTTGTACTCTTTGAATTTCTCGAAAGTTTCAGACTTATGTTTTAATAAAAACACATGACCGAATCTTGAGAAATCATCAGTAAAAGTTATGAAGTAAGAAAAACCACCTCTCGCATGTGTAGACATTGGCCCACATACATCACTATGTATGAGGTCCAAGAGCTCTGTAGCTCTTTCTCTGTATCCAGTAAACGGAGTTTTGGTCATTTTCCCTTCGATACAAGACTGAGAAGTCGCATAAGATTTATGCTCAAAAGGATTTAAATATCCATCTTCATGAAGCTTGTTTAGTCTTGTTTCATTAATATGACCAAGTCTACAATGCCAAAGAAAAGCATCATTTATATCTGAAAATTTTCTTTTATTTGTGTGTTGTATGTTGAAAACTGTGTGTTGATTAAGGACGTATATCCCGTTATTAAGTATACCACAACCAATTAACTCATGATTCAGTTTAATGTTCATAACATTGTGCTGCAATACAAAATGATATCCTTCATTGTCTAACAAAGAAACGGATATTATATTACAAAGCATGCTTGGTACAAAATAACATGGGTTCAAAACCAATATACAACCCGACGGCAACCCTAGGTGATACTCTCCCATTGAAACTGCATGTACATTGGAACCATTTCCAACTCGGAGAGTGTGATCACCGGTCTTCAAAACTCTGCTATTTCTCAAGACCTGCACAGAATTGCAGATATGAGATCCCGAACCGGTATCCAATACCCAGGAAGCAGAGTTTATAGAAAAACAGTTTTCAGTTCGAACACACCTGAAGCTGAAGCATCACCATGCTTCCTTTTCTTGAGATCAAGGTATGCAATACAGTTCCGCTTCCAGTGCGCCGTCTTCTTGCAGTGAAACATTCTCCTTTTCCTGACTTCTCGACCTTCGATTTGTCTCTTCCTTGTGCCTTCTTGATTCCACCTCTCGGTTTGGTAGATTTCTTCTTATTACTTCCCTTGGCCTTGGGTTTTGGGACGGAAAAGGAAGATTGTCCAACAATCAGAGAGGGAGACTTCTCCTTAAGTATGCTCTCCACACTTCTCAACATATTGAGAAGTTCGGATAGTGACTTCTCCATGTTATGCAAGTTAAAGTTCACTATGAATTGAGCAAAGGTAGGGGGAAGAGACTGATGAACAATATCAATATACTGTTCGTTCTCCATTGTCCATCCGAGGTCCTCAAGCTCTTCAATAAGAGCTATCATCTTCAAAATGTGATCGCCTACTGGTGTGCTAGGAGCCATCCGCATCTGAAACAACTTTTGAGATGCTTCGTATCTCAGGGTCCGAGATTGCTCCTAATACAACTCTTTTGTATGTAGAAAAATGGATTGAACATCCATCTGCTTGTGCTGCTTTTGATGTGTATTGTCCATCGATGCAAGCGCGAGGCATTTGGCAGTAGTACAGTTAATATCCCACATTTTGCGGATCTCCTTATCCATAACAGAATATTCAGGGCCTGGGCTGGGTGGGGCTGAGGCAGTGAGGACATATGATACTTTATCATATATGAGAGGAATGTTAATGTTCCTTAGCCAGTCTTTATAGTTCGGCCCAGTTAGCTTATTTTTCTCTAACAGTGGCTTAAGTCCATTCATGGTAATCTGCCATTAGGAGAGAGAAAAGAATACACTCAGCGAAAGCTCTTTCAAAGATCAGATTGGTTATTATCTTATCTAATCGATATCTCCCATTTCTTTTATCAAATTTTCCTTCAAACCATAAAAAGAAAATTAGTCAGGATTAATTACATTCTTCAACTTCACTAACCGTTCAGCCAGGCCAGTGCCAGTACTTTGAGGGAGGTTCCCCGTGCTTTCGCACGGACCTAATTAAAATAAACCTCGTTTTCCCAGAGGCGTAGCCCCGTTGACACCTTTCTAGACACCTAATGGGTTAGCTAATTGTAAAGTGCAAAACTCTCCCGAGAGCAACTCTTGCTCACAGTGGTATCGGGATCCTACTATCACATAGAAGGTATGCAATCTCATTACAAATTTCAACTCTTGAAACTCCCGATATTTTTTTTACCATTAGCACTCATGACCTTGGCTATGGTCAACATATCATAAGCATTAGTCATGTTCTACCCGCCATTTCATGATTAAATAGACCCACCCACATGACCCTTGGCTATGGTCAACATAATCATGTAACTTTCCTAATTAATCGCATCATATGTTGTGTTGGAAGACATCACTTAGCTACCGTACACTACGCCTTGGCTATAGTCAACATACGTAGCACGAATACTAAGTACACTATTTCCTAAAATGACGGAGGGCTGCAAATAGTTTTTAAGAAAATCTTTAATGCTTTGAACTTGATATCGTTGTAGAATCTAATGGTTTTAAAAGGAGTGGCTTAAGCTTCGCACTTCGAAAACTTGCTTTTTCATAAAAAACCGAGTAGGTTTCAAATCCGATTCTACAATATGTCTTAGGTTCATTTTTCTTTACATTAATATCATTAATGAGTCCCATCATTTAAGTCCTTAAGCCATCACAGAAAATAAACGAAAACAGAACGTATGCTTATGCCATCCGCTTTCGCCACAATGTCCCATTATGTACCGTTAGGTTACTTAACTAACGGCATAGCGGGTTGGAACTAGCGCGGATGCAAAACATAAGCAACGTTTATTATATATCATATATAATACACCATTCGTCTCAGCATATAAAGTGGTCACATCACAGAATATCAATAGTAGAAGCACATATATGAAAATATAGGATATACTAGGAGGTCCGTATTTTGTATTTAACCAACAATAGAAAATACGGATTCCATGGCCGCGATGAATATCCAAGCCCACAACCCTAGACCCTTACGAGAGCGGCAAGTGACCCTACCAATTCTAGAGTTTAGGAGACCCGGGCTCGACTCCTTGAGATGGCCTCCCACTGAACCCTAGAATCCGGTCACTTGTGCTCCCCTCCTTGGGTCTATCCTAATGCGGAAAAGTAAATAATATACAACAATGGTGACATCATCCTCAACCCGGAAGTGCTCCAAATAAAAGAATATTACATACAATGAATGAAAATAAAAACTCTCATCTCACATAAAAACCCCCGACCATTCATTCACGACGATCATGTACATCATATCTCAGCAACACATAACATCACATGATATCAACGTAGGTAAATATGCGTACCCCAATTGTCGTTGATGTATAGCAACGAAACCGGCGATACACCACATACTACACTTACGGTCGTAGAAAAGAAAGTGAAAAACAAGAACAATAGGAATCATCACTTTCACAAACATCAAGACAATGTTAAACGTTTCGGTTGAATCAACAAACACCCACAAAGTACCCCGAGTGCTCAACACTTGAGCAAAGTTAAAATACCAAAAACTTGCCACGGTGCCTATGGAACAACCGTAGAAGGGTCAACCCTTGCCTCAACTATGGCGCCACGGAACTATGGCAAATCCTAAGGTTTGGCCGCAGTTCCATGGTCATAGGATCGAGTTAGGGTTACGTTCTTCTAGAGGGTCCATAAGGATACTTGCACGATCTTCCGAATATGTTCAACCTGGAATATTCCAACACTTGGAAAATTTCCAGCGAGAGTAATGAGATGGTGTGTGATATTCGTTCGAACAGTTAAACGTCGTCCAAGTTACCAAAACAATGTTAAAATTACGACTACGAAATACTCCGAATTATCCCCCAAACAAAATAAACATCACATGAAATTTTGGGCTAAACAAACAATACCTGAAATCCCAAAACCAACAAACCAGAGCACCAGAGGAAAATGAGGCAACATGGATGCAAAATGGCGGCCAGGCCGGAATTTATGGTAATGTGTCCGGTTCAAAACCGGTGTATGGGCCTCGTTTTTCTCCAGTGTTGTCAGTGCATCACATGCAAGCTTCTGCAGTTGCTAAAAAAATTTTAGGAGACCATTTTAAAATCGAAAGAGAGCACATTCTAGGGTTTCAGAATATCGTATTTTTCTGAGTTGTTTCGGTTTCGTAATATTTATAACATCGTCTAAGTTTCTAGCTTGGCTCTGATACCACTGTAAGAATTCTTTAGCACCATGCCTTGGGTTTGGGTTGCATAACACATGTTATATTAAAAATTGAAGGGGCGCTATGTAATACCATCCATGAATCGAACTAGAAATCTAAGGTAACAAGCAACTAATATCACATACTAGAAGTATTTTAACACTAAGAGGAGAGTAATACAACCTTTGTAGACCTCCCTCCTTGACTC
The DNA here is from genome assembly GCA_030015575.1 of Agapanthus africanus. Lineage (NCBI taxonomy): Eukaryota > Viridiplantae > Streptophyta > Magnoliopsida > Asparagales > Amaryllidaceae > Agapanthus > Agapanthus africanus. The sequence goes on from CM057342.1 coordinate 521,273,968, forward strand.
CTTGGATCAACAAGTGTTTGAAACGGTTTGCTTGAATCCTTCCAAGTCCACGACGATCCACCACGAAGTCCCTTTGATCAAGCTCCTAGCTTCACTTGATCTTTGCAGAAGTGGAGCAAACAATCTACACAAGTGGGCTAGACTAATATAGATAGGTGATGTGGGTTTTGATCTCACTTAAAAACCATTCCTTTTTGTTTCCTTCACTCACTTGAAAAGGGTAGAGAGCATGAATGAGGAAGATGAAGGACATGGTTAAGCTTGGGCTCTTTTTTTTGTGATAATTCTCAAAATAAAAAGAGAACAGAAAATATAAATTAGAGTCACACACACATAGAACCATGGTTAATAAATATCTATATATTTTGTATTGAGTCAAAAGCCAAATGGAAAATCAAACCATGGTCTAAATTAGGTCAAGTGTAGAAGAGTGTAGAATAAATATAACCATGATTTAATTCTTTTTCTTTTTCTCGGTAACAAATATATATATATATATATATACACACACACATACACCATGTGAGTCTTGCATTGCCATCTCCAATGTATTAACAATCATGACGCATGTATGCATGTATGTGTGCATTCATATCAACATATATACATACACACATTCATGCATATATCTAATAAGAAAAGATTTTGAATAAATGAGATAAAAGTCAATATTAAACCAACACTAGATTTAATAACCAGGTCATATCACATACAACCCGACCAATTGAAAATGGCTGATTTAAAATACGGTATCATATACTCCTATTTAATCGAGCTTCCGCACATAACCCATATGCACCCCCACATCATTTCGCCTGAGCTAGGAAACCCCTATGTGGGACTCTAAGACTCGTCAATACGCTAGCAGTAGTTAGTGATCATATCACATACCTACAAACTGTCAGCGGCACTAGCTGCATGTAACGGCTCCCAGGTATTTAGCGATCAGAAGAAAAACAAGCGGACCTGTCAAAACTCCCGTCGAGCCAATTGGCAACACTTACCATACAGTCCGGTCTCTTCGTCAGATATGCTGCATATTGAGTTTAGGGATGGTTTCCTCGACCCCAATAACTCAATAAGTCATGCCGGTATATGGCCTATAACAGATCGAAAAACTACTGATAACACATATCAGTAAATCTCATCAGCCCTGGCTAGGGACTTCCTGTTATAGCCAATCGAGCATAGCACAACATCAACCCCCAATACCGGGAGAGACGAAACCCCTCCTATCGCACATTGCCTCTATGTGCCTCGAAACTGTACCCAAAATCCACCTGTTTGCACGACTCAGTAGAGTCTTGGTAGGGTGGAGATCAAAGTATAGTGGGAGGACACACAAGACTCTATGATGATCTTGGGTCTACAGACTAACATGTACCAGTGTCATATGAGAACTGCTATCCGACGATAGATATAATACCATATAGGAGTTCTCGGTGAGTCCGTTCAGTGTACCCAGTCTCTACTGGGCACCCGTATACAATCTTTGGTGTCACCACACCAATGGATATGGGATCATCCATCGCCCATCATATGGGACAAGAACCGTATACGCTAGTCTACTCTGGAATATCGATGCCCCGTCTCGATACACCTACGACTAGGAACGTTTCAAGGATATGCTTATAAACTACACGTGTCCCACTAATATGATCTGCATCATAGTCCCAGTAGTCAAGCAAATATCTTTAAGGCTTTATCAACATGTACCAAAATAGTATGATGCATGATCAAATGAACTTGTCAAGATAAAGTACAACTAGATATCATACTATCATGTCGATATAGAATGTCCTTTGAATATATATATACACATACCGATGTAGGGTTACTAGGCACACTCAAGAGGTTCCACAAGGCATCAACCATGCCTAATTAAAATTTTCCGGTGCCGAAAAACCCTAAACTAGATTGTTAACTAGAGATTAGGCGAAACTACAAGCAAGCAAACAACTTTGCTAATAAGTGAAAGGGATTACAACCTTTGTAGATCCGGTCCACCACTTCTTTAGCTCCGTGTTGACGTCCCTCCGCTGCGATCATCGGATCCTGGACTCTAGCGATGGTTTCGTCGGAGAAATGATCGGGCTAGGTCATTGACTTCGAGGCCAAAGATGATCTACGTCGGGGAGACTCAAACTCAAGCTATTCCTTCACTTGGTCGAAAACTTTATGAAGAGAACACCCTATACTACATGGCAAGTGGTAGAGAATGAAAAAATAAGAAGTGGGTTCACTTTAGAATTGGATTCCTCACTCTTTTTCTCATGGCACCATTGGAGGTCACAAGCTTTTGTGAGCTTGATGAAGATGAAGAAGAAGAAAAGAATCATACGAATTAAAAGAATAATATGAATACTTATCCTTTTAATCATGGCACAATGGTTGAGTTAAGCCCTCATGCTTAACTCATGTAGAGAATTAACCATAGCATAAGGTTAAGGATTTGGTTAGCTAATATCTTAAACAAATGACAAAGAGAGTTGACTTTGTCAATGTTCATCAAGCTTCATGAAGCTTGATAACTTTGACCAAAGTCACACTCTTTTGTTATATGCTTAGGAATATAGTAAACCCTAATCTAACCTTGATTTGGTTCAAGTCCCATACACACAACTTGTTTGTATCATCAAGCATGATACAAACATGTACACTTGCATATATCACATATAAACAATATGCACATTCAAGTGAGAAAATCAATCATAAGTGAACCAATACTAGTTAATGTAAAGTAATATATCAAATATATAATTATACATTAAATCATTAAATCAACACTTGATTTAATGATCCTGTCATATCGCATATAACCGACTAATATCAAGTGTATCAATGTATCGAATCAACACTTGATTCGGTAACCCGGCTATATCACATATAACCGACCGATGATACAAATCGCGAGAATAGAATACAGTATCACATAATGGTATTATTCTCGGTCCCGCACATATCTCATATGCGCTCCTATTTCGTTTCGCTTGAGCCAGAAAACCCCTGTGTAGGACTCTAAAGACTCGTCAATACGCCGGCAGTAGGTGATGATCATATCAAACACCCACAAGCCGCAAGCGGTCTGCTAAATGTAACGGCCACCCGGGTATTGAGCGATCAGAAGATCAACGAGCAAGCCCGCTCACACTCCTGTGAATCCAACGAGTAACACTACCGTACAGTCCGGTCTGTTCGTCTGATATGTCGCATATCTTGTCTAGGGGTGGTAAATGTCAGACCCCAATAACTCGATAAGTCGTGTCGATATGAGGCTCAAAACGGGTCGAGAAACTACTAGTAACACTTACCAGTAAATTTCTAAAGCAGCCTTGGCCAAGGACTTCCTGTTATATCCAATCGAGCACTGCGCAACATCAACTCCCTATACCGGGAGTGACGAAACCCCTCCCATTGCTCATTGCCTCCATGTGATTTGGGACTGTACCCAAAAGCTATCTTTTTGCAAGCCCTCTTGGACGTGGTATGATGGAAATCAAAGCACAGTGGGAATCACACAAGACTCTATGACGATCTCGGGTCTACAGACTAACCTGTACCAGTGTCACAAGAGAACTGCCATCTGACGTAAGGTATAATACCATCTGGGAGTTCTCGGCAAGTCCGTCCAGTGTACCCAGTCTCTACCGAGCACCCGTATATCAACTCTGATGTCAAACACCAATGGATATGTGATCATCCATCGCCCATCTATATGGGTCGAGAAGCTACACGCTAGTCTACTCTGGTATATCGATGCCCTGTCTCGATACACCCACGACTAGGGACTTTGAAGGATGTACTTATGGACTACCACGTCCCCACTAGTATGATCCGCATCATAATCCAGGTAGTCAAGTACACATCCTTAGGGCTTTACCAACATGTATCAGAGAGATTATCAGTGTACAGGTTAAGGTAAAGAGTAACCAGATAGCATACTATCATATCGAGCAAGAAAGTCATCCCTATATATGTCCAAGCATCCACTACAATATACATCCTATGTATAGTAATGGCCTCTAGGGAATAAATATAACTAACAATCTCCCACTTGCACTAAGGCCATCTGATAGCAGTGGTTGTTGTATCTCATACTCAACCATCCCATAAAAGTCTCTCTCTGGGAAAAGGCCTTTCGTGAGTGGATCCGTCGTGTTGTCCTCTGAGTCTACTCTCCTAACCTCGATCCCTAGGAGATCAACCATCTCCATGATCAGGTGACACTGCCTAAGAATATGTCTGGATCACTGATGGGACAGGCGTTCCTTGGCATAAACCACAACTCCATTGTCACACAATGGTAGGAACGAAGTTCATCTCATGAACTAATATATACCCAGACTGCCTCTTTGGTAGCATCTTAAGTAGCGATGTATCCAGCCTTTATCGTCTAGTATGCCACGGTATCTTGCTTGGAAATCTTCCAACATACCGTCCCTTTACTGAGGGTAAAGACAATGCCTGTGACTGACATTCAGTCGTCCTTATCACCCTGGAACCTTTCCAGTGATTCTCCCCAGGATCAATTGATACCTTCTCACTACAACTAGTGAGTATCCTAATATCCAATTGGATCTATCTCATAGATCCAAAACCCAGGATTTAGTAGGTATCACTTTGATCCTATATGGAGAATCCTTGTGATAAGCGGAGATTGACCGAGCGTAGCATAGGAAACTCCTTCCCTATCAAGAGTATGTTATCCACGTACTCTATGAGGATCACCACCATACTCTCTACTACCTTTTTGTATATACAAGGTTCATCTAGCATTTTGATGAAGTCAAACTCTTTGACTAATCTCATCAAAACAGATATTCCAACTCTGCGATGCTTGCTTTATAATATAAAGCATCTTGCATACGTTTCCGCAGCTCCAACTGTCTACGAAGCCCTCTGGCTGTGTACTTATAGACGCTTTCTTCCAAATCATCATTTAGAAAAGCAGTCAAGACACCCAACCGCCAGATATCGTAGTCATGGTATGTAGCCGTAGCAAGTAGGATCAGGATGGACTTAAGCATAGGTATTTAGAAAAGGTTTCACCATAATCCATACCTGGTCAATGATGCAAACTTTTAACAAGTCTAGCTTTGAAAGTCTTAACTTTTCCATGTACACCAAGTAATCTTCTCAAGATATACTTGCCACTGATGGGGATTTAACCCTTCAGATAAAGCAACCAAAGTCCATACTTTGTTGGTGTATAAGGATTCCATCTCAGATCGATAAGTATTCAGCCATTCTTACAGAGTCCTACACCTGATGGCCAGCCCGAAACTAGTTAGGTCATCATCCCATGATACAATCCTCGCTCCCACCGTCATAGAGAAACCGAAGTATCTCTCAGGTGGGTGAGAAAACCTACTAGATCGGCGGAGAGGCTGAGGTTCGTTGGTTGCTATTGAATCCTTTGGTTCTATCAAATCATTAGCTGCAGTTTGTATTGCTGGAACTCTTTCCAGTTCTACCTCATGACCAATAATTTCTTCACAAGAAATTCCCTTTCACAAAGGTGGCATGCTGAGAAACAAAACATTTTTGTTCCTCGGATAGGTAGAAGATATTCCCTTGCGAATGCTTGGGATATCCAACAAACTTCCCCAGAACTGTCTTTGCCTCGAGCTTGTCTGGATTTTGCTTTTTAGACATAGGCCGGACAACCCCAAATCTTATCTGACCTAAGAGATGGGCTCTTCCCTTTCCATATCTCATATGAAATGGTAGGCATCTGATTTGATCGGAACCCTATTCAATAGGTATGCAACTTCATAAGTGCATAACTCCCTAAAAAGGAAATAGGAAACTCAGTAGTACTCATCATAGAGCACACCATATCACATAGGGTGCTATTGCTCCGCCCCGATGCACCGAAGTGCTAAGGTGTATACGGAGGAGTAATGCTGAGAGAGAATCTCATTCTTAGAATAGTCCAGGAATCCCGTGCTCAAGTATTCCCCTTCTTGATCACATCAAAGGACATAATACTTATAGCCGTATATTGGTTCTCTACTTCTAACTTATATTCTATGAATATCTCAAAAATTTCGGACTTGTGTTTCAACAGGAACATATGTCTGAATCGTGAGAGATTATCAGAGAATGTAATGAAGTACAAAAAACCGGTCTTGGCATTTGTAGACAGGGGACCTTCATACTTCAATATGTATCATCCTAAGAGTTTACTAACTCTTTCTCTGTTTCCAATAAACAGAGCTATGGTCATCTAATCTTTGTGACATGACTGGCAAGTTTCAGAAGATGTAAATTCAAACTGATTTAAATATGCATCTAAATGTAACTTCAGCCAGTCGGGTCGCATTGAGATGACCTAGTCTACAATACCTCAAGAAGGATTCGTTCATTTCTGAACTCTTCCTCTTGTGTGTGTTCTATATACTAAGAACTGTTGTTTGATTTAGAACGTTAATGCTTTTAGATAACGTGCCTGAACCGATCAACCCTTGATTTAGGAAATGTTCAAAACATTATCCAACAATACAAAATTATATCCTTCTTTTTCTAAATAAAGAGACTGATATGATTTTGTATATCAGGTTCGGTATCTAATAACATTTGTTCAGAATCAATGTATTCTGGTAATACAGGGTGACAGTGACAAACAGACTTGGCTTCAACACTTGCACCATTTTCTGCCTCATGAAACATATCACCCGTTCTCAGTTCTCTACCTTTCTGTAGCCCAAGTAACAAATTACATATGCGGGATCCTGATCTGGTATCACATACCCAGGACGTAAAGGATACTGAGAAACAGTTCTGTGTAATGAACACACCCGAAGGAGATGCATCAACATGCACTCTCTTCGTTTGGGCGGTACGGGAATTCTGGTAATCCCCTAATTCCTGCTCTGTCTTATAACAATTATAAGTTGGAGCGGGACCAACGTTCCCCAGCTCAGTATAACAAGCGGGTTCGGTCAACATATCCGTTTTATTATCTTAATTAAGGCGTGACATGGTCGCTACCTGGAGAGAGAGCGAAGAAAACACTCTGCGTGCGCTCTTGCAAGATCAGATTGGTTATTATTTTATCTAATCAGGATGGCTCCCACTGTTTTTATCAAATCTTTCTTCAAACCCTAAAAGGAAAGACTAGCCGGGATTAATTACACACTACAAGTTCGGCAATCTTTCAGCCAGGCCAGTGTCGGTACTTTGAGGGAGGTTCCACATGTGTAACGTTTCCAAAATAATAAAATATTATTTTCGGGAATTTTTATAATTTAATACTATTTTAATGAATATTTTAATATTCGGGCATAATTAAATACAAATAAATGAAGAAAAATTATGGAAAATTATGGAAAATTCTAAATTGGGGTATTTATTGGAATTATACCATTTTTAAGTGTTTGTGATCATTTATATGCTAATTTAACACTAATCGCGATTAAAAATCGCTAATCGGTTTTTAGCACTTTTGTGCAAAAACATGCACATATTATTTTTCTACACTTGTGTTGCATTTTCTTACCATGGTTTCACTTTGGGTATACTATTTGAATAAGAAGGTTTTTTTTAAAAAGAAAATAAAAAGAATTGATTAGAATAATGTGGTAGTAGGTGAGTGAGAGAGAGAGAGGTGAGGGGGTCATTTGACCATGAGCTTCTCTCTTCATTTTCTCCATCTCTTTTCCCCCTTCTCCTCCATCATCAGCTGCTGCTGCTCCTTCCTTCACTCCCTCCCCTCTTCAAGCCTCCAAAACTCTATGTTAAACATCTCAAAACCTCACATTCTTTTCACAAAAAATGCACACAAGCCCATGATCTACGCAATGGACCAAGAAAGATGGTGTTTTGGCGCTGTTAAGGATTCATGAGGGTCTATTGAGGTATTTCCTTCACATTAAGTACTGTAATTCTTATGCTTAGGCTCTAATTCAAGTTTCATATCGATATCGTGTGATTTTGTGCACTTTGGACAAAACTAGAGAGGGTTAGGGTAAAATTTAGTTGTGGCTGTGCAATTAGACTCTAATGGTGACCTTAGACCCAATATTGACCAAGACCCTGACCTAGCACAACCTGAAACCCAAAAATACGGAATTATGGAACTTTTCATGTCGGTTTGTGTGATCTGTGAAGGTGTTCTGAATCTGGAGCAACCCGGGGGCACCAAAAATAAAATTGAGCTGACAGTGAGTCGTGCAGGCACCTAGGAAGCTACCACCAAGGCCCGAGCCCCTAACTCCAAACCGTGGCCGCAAATTTAATCATTCTGGCCGCAATTTGCGGCCAGAGTAGAGGGGAATGGTTCCATTTTTGTTCCAGGGATCATTTAGCACTAGATTAGACCCCTCCTATATATAGTTTTGGCTAATGGTCATCTGGGGAAAATCTGGAAGCATTTTGGGGTGTTTTAGGCGATGTTTTCCATATTTTTAAATGCACTTTCTTGGTATTTGGATTTGTATTTGGTTGTCGGGTGTTCATACATCGACAACAGGGGTTAAGTGTTGGATTTGCATGTTTGGGCCATAGGTTCCAACCTATGAGCTCACCGTGCGCTGTATCGGTTTTCTGCCTTGATATTAATACATATTACGACTGTTTATTATTCTAGGTACCCTCACAAGGATTCTGAGGTGAAAGAGCATGGCGCCATCGATTTCAGAAAGCGAAGACCAGGTGAGTAGATTTATATCTACGGGGAGAAGTCGGGTGGATGGCGTATAGCACCCCTGCAGTCCATGGTGATGTATACGAATACGTATACACACGTATATTTATTATGTGTTGTTTAGGATCATTGATAGTAATAATAGTATTTTTGATGATAAGAAAATATTGGTTTAGTATAGTGCGAACCCTAGAGTAGCGGTTGCACTCACACATACACTTACACATATACTTGCATTCATTCTTTCATTTATTAGTGTGCATATGATGGTGCGTATATCTACACGTAGGTATGGGACTATGTGTTTATATACGGGATTTGAGATGATACTTTATGTGAGGCCGTGAGATCGGCGATGTGACATAGTTGTCTTTGAGGTGCGATATGATAGTTTTAGCAGGCCTTTGGACATGTGCTTTACCCGCATTCATATTTTTATAGATGGTATCGATTTGTACTAGACTTAGAGTAGTACCCCAGATTGTGCGATCTGATGATAAGTGATACCTGATATGTGATGAGATAGTGTGATATTGACCCCTACCCAGTTATTGGGATGCCGTACGACGATTTACCGTACGAGCCGGTATTGATGATAGATCCGCACTCATGACTCGAGGATATCCTACGATATGTTATTGAGGCGAGGTCACCGACTATCATATCTATATATATCGACTCAGATTAGGTGGTTTCATACCCCTCCTGTCTAGATTACTTAGTAGACATTAGACTAGACCGAGTCATACCTATTTCAAACTAACGAATCGGGGATATTTTAAAGATAGGCAGAAGGGTTATACGGATATTTTCAATGATGCATCTTTTCTTAAAACACCGTAGCCCTTACTTTACCAAAAACCCTGATTCGTTTTATTTCAAAAGGCAAGGTTGCATGACATATCTATTGGGGCAGGTTCTGTACTTTTGCGTTGATTATTCGTTTCCGCATATTCCTGCTATTTGCATTGCATCTCTTGTACTGTGGTTATATTTCAGTCATGTTGCTAGGACACCAGCACCATTATCGATGATGCATATGTTCCACGTACACTTGTTGCCGGCTCACACACTCATCATCGATAATTGCAATGCCACTACACTGTAGTACTATTGCATTCAGTATATGATCCTTGTGTGACATGATGATATGCATACTTTCCTTTATATGTCGCATACTTCATGCTTTTGATTATACGTATTGAGATATGTTGTTTCTATGATATTTCTGGATTTGGGAACCGAGGGTGTTTCAAAAGAGAATATATCATTACTTTAAAAACCCGGTTACCCTTGATATGATATTTCAGTGCGTCCACCATGTGTTTTCTCGGTGCTGAGAGCGACATGTGAAACCCGAATCGAGGAGTGGACGAGCCGATTGCGGGTACATGGTGGACCCGGTATGGTTCCCCTCGGCAAGATGATCGATGAGCTTTGCCGATTGAGCCTGGAGGCGGGCGAGTACCTACCGGTGATTAGTTGGACCTGGCGGTTATCCGGAGGATACCGACCAGAGTCGATAGATGGTTTGGGCATACTGCCGGGGCCGAGGGCCGATACCGCAGACAGAGCCCGAGGGCCGATCCGGACTGACGGAGCCCGATATATGAGGATTTACGTGCCGATGCTGGGCACCGTTTTCATGATGTTTTCGAGTGCCGATGCTGGGCACTCTGGTTCCATGATTTTGACGTGTCGCGAGGGATACAGATAGTTATATCCTCATATTATTCCCATGCGCATGATTCATGATATTTACATGCATGGTGGTTATCGTCAGTGGGTGACGAGTGGACGGGATCCACATGTGTGCAGATTTGAGTACATTGATTATACCTCATATTCATGATATGCTATTACCTGAGGCACTAGCACGAGCACTTGGTACTACACTCATGTATAGAGATTACATTGCCAGTTTAGCATGCTTCAGCTTTATTCATATTGAGGTTTATTTATATCTGATCGTATTGACCTAGGATAGGTCATGCATTCGATCTCTGCTTGTAGATATTTTTCTATTCACGAGTGAGCAACTCACCCCCGTTGTGCCCCAGTTTTTGCAGGTTTGCCGTACAGATTCCATAGCGGCATTTCTGGCACACTGCTTCCTTATGGGTGACTTGCTTGGATAGGTGGGTTCTTTTGTATTAGAACCGCCATTGTTCATGTATTATTTATTGTATCTAGAATTTCCATCAACCAAAACTTGTATATTGTTTCAGACTTAGAAAACAGTGCTGTATTATTTCGACCTTAGAGTCGCGCTTGTAGTATTACTGTTTTCTGGCTGTTTTTGAGTTTCTTTTCAGTTTAGATCCTCGCCCTTTGGCGTTGTAAATTAGTATTGCTTGCGTGGTTGTGACCGTTGATTGACGAAGAGCTAGCTCCCGCTTGGGGATGCCTTTTATCATTTCATATATATTATTCTTGTTGTACCCCGTTCGGGGCCAGATTTTACAAAGGAAACTCTGCCGAAATTTTCAGGAAAAATTACACATTTTAAAAATACATATTCGGCTTAGTTATTTAAAAATTTGAATTTCAAAACATGTTTTCTTACCTCTTAAAACCGGTTTTTCTTTATTTACTCCTTAAATGGTTTTAGATTTCTGGGCTTTCGGCTTACTTGGATCAGATGGAGTCCTATAGACTTCATAGGATTCAAGGGCCAGTCACGTGCTCTTTCGGGTCGTGACAAAGTTGGTATCAGAGCACTAGGTTGAGCTTGGTTCGAGTCTAAGTTTGACTATATGGAGCCTACGGCGTTTATATATACGGAACTTAGGCTTGACCTTACGGAACTTAGACTTGGTCGAGGGGGTATTAGACCCGAACTTTCGTCGCGTAGGATGACCCTTGGTTGATGGAATAGGTGACTAAAGTAGAGTGACGTACCGTTGGTATGTTCCGCGGCATATTTACGACACGCCACTCCGCTTAAGAAACCTTAGGTTGTACATTTCCTTGCACTGTATTATATTCCTTCCTATGATCCATCTTCATCGATACTGGTTATGGTTTTGCTGCCGCGTTTGCACGGGCAGAGTGAGCTACGGCTCGAGTTGTCTGCATGAGCTCGTCGTGGACGAGGACTGACCAGGGCGTGATTCCCGAGGCATACGATTGCATATTGAGGCGTCGTCTTATTGTGTTTCCGCACTTTGGGCGTTTGACAGATCGCTGTTGCGAGATTTCTAGGACGTACCGGTCGGTACCAGAGGATTGAGCCACTGATAGAGGCCAGCCAGGGTGTGATGACCGTTGATATTATCGCTTATCCAGGGTGATTGAGGCGCTATTCAGCGTATAGACGAAGGAGCCAGTTGCTGCTGCTAATGATGAGATATCGCCCAGATGATTGGAGCTACTGCAGCATGAGCATATCCTTAGAGATATGATAGTGAGTCGCTAGTCACCGAAGATGAATAACTAGGACATGTGGTTCGTTCGCTTACCTCGATGCGAGGTCATCAGGTAGATTGATTCCAGCTAGAGGCGACTTCACGCGGGTTCGTTGAGAGTCGATTGAGACGATCGAATGTCAGGAGCCTATTTTTCCAAGTTTAAAGTATACGGAAAGACATGCAGGTGATTCTATGGACCCTCTAGAAGAATGAAACCCTAACTCGAATTAATAACCGTGTGAAAGCCTTTGAACCTTAGGGTTTGCGGCAGTTCCGCGGCGCCATTAGTGAGGCTGGGGTTTGCCCTTCTACGGCTGGACCACCGACGCTGTGGCATGTACTCGATACTATTAAACTGTACCCGAGATGTTGATCTCTTGGGGGATTGTGAGGTTCTGATGAGCCGATCGGACGATTCGACATCTTTCAGATATCGTGTGATGGGACACTGCTTGGGAGACTCCAGATACGAGCTTAGCCGTTGGAGCGCAGTCTGTGTAGCCACGATGAGATGAGTCCGAATCAGTCGATATTGGAGCAAGATGGAGTAAAGAGTTTGCACGAGATTTCGACGAGATGACGTTCCACTCCGCTGACATCAGTGATGTGACATGCACGCTGAGGACGTGTTCGGCTAGATATCTTCTACTGAGTCAGGAAGATACCGAGTTATGATTTCGAGTCCGCGTGAGGGACTTCGGATGGACCGTAGCCGAAGGCATTGCAGTGCGCAGATAGAGACGCGATGTCGAAATGGACGATGATAAAGACAAGCGAGACAAGAGGTTCGTGCGAGACGCTGATGAGCTTTCATTACCTCCCGTCGAGACCAGAGGCCTGATATGCTTACAGAGGCGTTGGGATGCGACCAATTCCAGAGGAAATGATGTGCTGAGGACACAGATGTCTATTGAACGAGAAAAGACTATGCAAGAGTACCAGCCTCCGTACAGATCGGCATAGGCAAGATCGGCAGAGACTTTGAGCAGGATTCCTTCCAAGACACCGCTGCAAGGGTGTTGCACCCAGGATCAGACGTGGGATGTGCATTCAGAGAGCCGAAGGCCGACGCCAGTGACATATTGCTTTACGAGCAGTCGTGAGGATTGACCGAGAGATTACCAAGGAAGTGCCAGAACGGAATCGTTCCTGTCAGCACTCCTGACCGGGCCGGTGAGCCGATGGATTGCGAGATTGGTAATCCACAGTGAAGATAAGGAACCAGAGGCAGAGGACGCCAGCCGCGAGCAAGAGGCAAGTAGAGATCTTGCGCCGCTAGAATTGGATGTACCGGCACCTTCTCGACTTCGAGAGAGGATATACCGATGACGGTATTTATGATTTATGATGTGTGGTTTTGGTGATTTGATTATCATGTATCCATCATCATGGATTTCGGTATTTTGGCGATCCATTTGCATGATTGGTTTTGATGACTGAGTTCCATGATTTCTGTTTTCGTGCACCATGGTTGCACTTATTGGGCATTTATACCTGGCGCATCATTATTATTCTTGAGGTATTGATTGTGATTTCGTGCCTATCTTATGCCGGTGATTTGATTTACACTTCCAGCATAGTTTTCATGCACTTTAGTGTTTTGATTTGATTTGTGCACGCTGATGCACACGGTTGGGGATTTCCATCGCGGTACACCTGATTTCGATTGAGCCGCATTATATCGTCGACTTTTACCCTGATATTTATGATTGATTCTTGTACTCCGTGCTTTTGGTTTGACTTACGCATGTTCGGCGTTTGCTATTGGATTTCGTGATTCCGTGCATGTTGAGTGCGCACGGTTTAGATTTTCATTCATGCACGATGGATGCACCGATTTGGATTTTCGCGCATGTTGGGCGCATGTTTTGAGATGCGATTTTGGTGCACACCTGATGCACTAAATCGAGATTCTTCGTGCATGTCAGATGCACCGGATTTTTGGCTGTCAGGCACACACGTTGCCGATGACAGATGCTTCGTGCACACCTGTTGCACCTGGATGTGGTTTTGTGCACCTGTTTAGCACATATATGGATTTTGATTTCCGTGCGCACCAGACGCACAGGGTGGTGTTATGTGTATTTTTGGGATTTATTCTCTTTGGAGCAGTACTTTTTTTTATGATATTGGATATTTATTTTCATACTGAGCAGGACTAGTCAGAGGACAGTACCTGGATATATTTTGTGCATGCATTTGATAGTCGAAGGGATTTCCAAAGAGCGAGCTATAGTCTCAGTATATACCTACGTGTCCGATATGACACGAAACGTTTTAAAAACAAGGAAACCCTTTTGATTGTTTTCATAAAAACGGTGGAACGTGCTTATTAAACAAGGATATATATATATATATATATACATATATAGTTATTTTCTTATGAAAAACGTCCGCCACTGTGCAGTGTTAGGCGCATCGCACAGCGACTTAAAAAGTTTTGGCATGCTTTTACATCAGCTATTCACATGTATAGATTGGATGTCTGCATGTATAGTTCTGATCCATATCATATTGGTTTTGTATTGGATTTGACATTTATGTTTTTACCTTGACTCCGATGATTGCGAGACGCTTGACAGAGTTTTGCTTTTGAGTTATCTTCTCAGTACTCATGCGCATGCATTGCGCTATGATGTTTTATGTACTGATGATTTCGGAGCCCCCACGACTTGGAATTTGTATCGAAATGTTTTAGTACTTGGGGGTTTTAAATTTAAATTCGGGGACCGAATTTCTCTAAGGGGGGTAGATTGTAACGTTTCCAAAATAATAAAATATTATTTTCGGGAATTTTTATAATTTAATATTATTTTAATGAATATTTTAATATTCGGGCATAATTAAATACAAATAAATGAAGAAAAATTATGGAAAATTATGGAAAATTCTAAATTGGGGTATTTATTGGAATTATACCATTTTTAAGTGTTTGTGATCATTTATATGCTAATTTAACACTAATCGCGATTAAAAATCGCTAATCAGTTTTTAGCACTTTTGTGCAAAAACATGCACATATCATTTTTCTACACTTGTGTTGCATTTTCTTACCATGGTTTCACTTTAGGTATACTATTTGAGTAAGAAGTTTTTTTTTAAAATGAAAATAAAAAGAATTGATTAGAATAATGTGGTAGTAGGTGAGTGAGAGAGAGAGAGGTGAGGGGGTCATTTGACCATGAGCTTCTCTCTTCATTTTCTCCATCTCTTTTCCCCCTTCTCCTCCATCATCAGCTGCTGCTGCTCCTTCCCTCACTCCCTCCCCTCTTCAAGCCTCCAAAACTCTATGTTAAACATCTCAAAACCACACATTCTTTTCACAAAAAATGCACACAAGCCCATCATCTACGCAATGGACCAAGAAAGATGGTGTTTTGGCGCTGTTAAGGATTCATGAGGGTCTATTGAGGTATTTCCTTCACATTAAGTACAGTAATTCTTGTGCTTAGGCTCTAATTCAAGTTTCATATCGATATCGTGTGATTTTGCGCACTTTGGACAAAACTAGAGAGGGTTAGGGTAAAATTTAGTTGTGGCTGTGCAATTAGACTCTAATGGTGACCTTAGACCCTATATTGACCAAGACCCTGACCTAGCACAACCTGAAACCCAAAAATACGGAATTATGGAACTTTTCATGTCGGTTTGTGTGATCTGTGAAGGTGTTCTGGAATCTGGAGCAACTCGGGGGCACCAAAAATAAAATTGAGCTGACAGTGAGTCGTGCAGGCACCTAGGAAGCTACCACCAAGGCTCGAGCCCCTAACTCCAAACCGTGGCCGCAAATTTAATCATTCTGGCCGCAATTTGCGGCCAGAGTAGAGGGGAATGGTTCCATTTTTGTTCCAGGGCTCATTTAGCACTAGATTAGACCCCTCCTATATATAGTTTTGGCTAATGGTCATCTGGGGAAAATCTGGAAGCATTTTGGGGTGTTTTAGGCGATGTTTTCCGTATTTTTAAATGCACTTTCTTGGTATTTGGATTTGTATTTGGTTGTCGGGTGTTCATACATCGACAACAGGGGTTAAGTGTTGGATTTGCATGTTTGGGCCATAGGTTCCAACCTATGAGCACACCGTGCGCTGTATCGGTTTTCTGCCTTGATATTAATACATATTGCGACTGTTTATTATTCTAGGTACCCTCGCAAGGATTCTGAGGTGAAAGAGCATGGCGCCATCGATTTCAGAAAGCGAAGACCAGGTGAGTAGATTTATATCTACGGGGAGAAGTCGGGTGGATGGCGTATAGCACCCCCGCAGTCCGTGGTGATGTATACGAATACGTATACACACGTATATTTATTATGTGTTGTTTAGGATCATTGATAGTAATAATGGTATTTTTGATGATAAGAAAATATTGGTTTAGTATAGTGCGAACCCTAGAGTAGCGGTTGCACTCACACATACACTTACACACATACTTGCATTCATTCTTTCATTTATTAGTGTGCATATGATGGTGCGTATATCTACACGTAGGTATGGGACTATGTGTTTATATACGGGATTTGAGATGATACTTGATGTGAGGCCGTGAGATCGGCGATGTGACATAGTTGTCTTTGAGGTGCGATATGATAGTTTTAGCGGGCCTTTGGACATGTGCTTTACCCGCATTCATATTTTTATAGATGGTATCGATTTGTACTAGACTTAGAGTAGTACCCCAGATTGTGCGATCTGATGATAAGTGATACCTGATATGTGATGAGATAGTGTGATATTGACCCCTACCCAGTTATTGGGATGTCGTACGACGATTTACCGTACGAGCCGGTATTGATGATAGATCCGCACTCATGACTCGAGGATATCCTACGATATGTTATTGAGGCGAGGTCACCGACTATCATATCTATATATATCGACTCAGATTAGGTGGTTTCATACCCCTCCTGTCTAGATTACTTAGTAGACATTAGACTAGACCGAGTCATACCTATTTCAAACTAACGAATCGGGGATATTTTAAAGATAGGCAGAAGGGTTATACGGATATTTTCAATGATGCATCTTTTCTTAAAACACCGTAGCCCTTACTTTACCAAAAACCCTGATTCGTTTTATTTCAAAAGGCAAGGTTGCATGACATATCTATTGGGGCAGGTTCTGTACTTTTGCTGTGATTATTCGTTTACGCATATTCCTGCTATTTGCATTGCATCGCTTGTACTGTGGTTATATTTCAGTCATGCTGCTAGGACACCAGCACCATTATCGATGATGCATATGTTCCACGTACACTTGTTGCCGGCTCACACACTCATCATCGATAATTGCCATGCCACTACACTGTAGTACTATTGCATTCAGTATATGATCCTTGTATGACATGATGATATGCATACTTTCCTTTATATGTCGCATACTTCATGCTTTTGATTATACGTATTGAGATATGTTGTTTCTATGATATTTCTGGATTTGGGAACCGAGGGTGTTGATTAGTCGAAAATATTGTATATTTTAGCCGGCAATTTCCCCTTCTTTTGCATACATTTAGAAGTGTTCGGTATTCATATTTCACATATTAGCAAATCAGTCGTTAAATATCAGATTTCATATGTTAGACTTTTAAACCGACACTTTAAGGGAAATTAACCGCATTTCATGGCATCGCATCATATCTGTATTTGCGCAACACTTATCTTGAGTCTGTGCAGGAAATACGGAAGAAAAGCAAAAGAGCTGATCAAAAATACGCCAACTAAATCATTTCAGATCTGGTAGCAATTCAGAAGGAATTATACAATTCTATATATCAAATAAAGGCCCATACATCAGCCCAAGAGATCACCAGAGAGCCCAAGCCCCAACTCACCAAAGGCGCCGTGGATCCGCGGCGGGAGCTGGCTTGTGCCGCGGATCCGCGCCGATTTTGCCACATCATCGCTCAATTTTCAGTGCAAAACTCCTATCTCCAGGCCTACACCTCATTTTTTGACACGTCAAATTCCAGAACTCTCCAGAAACTCCACGTGGCTTCATCTAGAAGGCTCGGCCTAACAACCTAGTTCTAGAAGCCTCCCTCCAACTAACTTCTTCTAGAAGCCTTCTTATAACAACCTTCTTCTAGAAGCCTCCTTGTAACAACCTCATTGTAGAATATTCCTTCCAACAAACTTCTTCTAGAAGATTCTTTCTAACAACCTCATTTTGGAGGGAAAATTCAAATTCAAGAATGAGGTAGTTCATTTTGGAGGGAAAATTCAAATTCAAATGAGGTAGTTCATTTTGGAGGGAAATTCAAATTTCATCCAACAAACTTTTGGAGGGAAATTCAAATTTCATCCAACAAACTTTTGGAGGGAAATTTGAATTTCATTTAACAAACTTTTGGAGGGAAATTTGAATTTCATCCAACAAACTTTTGGAGGGAAATTCAAATTTCCTCAACAAACTTTTGGAGGGAAATTTGAATTTCACTCAACTAACTTTTGGAGGGAAATTTGAATTTCACTCAACTAACTTTTGGAGGGAAATTTGAATTTCATTTAACAAACTTTTGGAGGGAAACTAAAAATTCAAATCCTAGATCTAGGGTTTTGATGGCTATAAATAGGAACCTAGATCTAAGGGATGAGGTTGTTCATTCTACACCATTTTCTTCCACAAGTCTCGTGACAAGGCTTGTGCGAAACCCTAACCCTAATTCCACTCCAAATCCAAGATCTTAAGTACCAAATCAAGTGAGAAGCCTTCAACCTTTTAGGAGCCGAGCCGATCTTCAATCGGGC
Source organism: Agapanthus africanus (assembly GCA_030015575.1). NCBI lineage: Eukaryota > Viridiplantae > Streptophyta > Magnoliopsida > Asparagales > Amaryllidaceae > Agapanthus > Agapanthus africanus. The sequence goes on from CM057342.1 coordinate 521,292,773, forward strand.
AAGTGATCCAAGCCGATCCGCGATCCACGGAGACGAGCAAAGCCAAGTCGACGATCGAATTCTTCCTCTTGTAGTTCTTGAGCGAATGTAATGAAATTGTTGATATAAATAAAAGGTGAAATTCTTTAATCTTGCTTTCTTTTAATTCTTGCATCATGATTAGATCTCAATTTGTAATTGTTGCTCTTGTTGTGATGTGTGAGTGAAACTCCGCTCGTTAAGGAGTCGAGACGATAAATAGAATGATGATGTAACAAATCTTTAAACGATTTTTAAGTCCTACGAGTTTTGTAAACCCTAGCAAGTTCAAGAATCGATAACCTAATTTCGTTGCGATACTTTCTTGATTGTGATCGCTCGAAATTAGGGATCTACGATTGTTTCTTGAATTTACTAGAGGCTAGAATATGAATGATATCGATGAAAGAACAAGGGATGAGATGAAACCCTAGTTTCACAAGAAATCCCTAATTCTCGTCGATCATCATCGATCTAGTATCAATTCATCGAAGGATAAGAATACGTAATTGTAAGATTACATCACATCTATAGATCCGATCGATTCCTACGAGCCTCATTTCGATTCTTGATATTTGGTTTGGAAAAATCATCAAACGATCAATTCTTGATTCTATCTTTTAATGCTTTCTTAGATCTAGTTTTTTCTCATTCTTGAACTTTAATTTCAAATCATGAATTGTTTTGTTTTCTTTTCTTTAAAGTTTCGACTCACCTAATTCAAAAGACGAACGATTACACTTTCCCTGTGGACGATCCGCACTCACTAACAATCTACATCCGACACCGTAGTTGATTGCGGTCAAATAATTTTTGGTTGTGATTTCTATTATATTTTCTACCTACACATCAAGAATTCCATTCAATCAAATGGCGCCGTTGCCGGGGATAGTGCGCTAATTGTTCGTATTTTGAAATTTGAGTTGAACAATTTATTCCATTATAATTTTTAGATCTAAACTCGTACAAACCCTAATACGTGTTGTTGTGGTTTGATTGCGAGGAAATCTGGAATCATTGGAGCTTTGGGAAAATTTTTTGTGAATATTCCAGAGAGCTGAGGAATTGTACAGGAGCTTGCTGAAGAATTTTTGTGCAGAGAACTGCCTAGGTAACCGCGCTTCCGCGGCATATACCCTCTAGTTGCGGCGGTTCCGCGGTGTTCTTGTTGCTTCAGTGCACCAATTTTTCTCTGTAAGTCTCGATCTTTCTTATCTCCTCCTCTGTCTGCTCCAATAACAATTTTGCTGCAGGTTTCTTTGCAAATAAATCGCAGCGCGCAAAGCAAAATAAAAATATTGTGCGTGTTTTGATTCTTGTGGTTGTTGCATATTAATACGGAAAATTAAGGGGCACGACCAAATCCAAATTAGGTGGGGATTTCATTACCCTTCCTAGGCCCCGAAAATCACAAACTTGCATCTGCATTGACCCTCATTAATTAAAAGAAATCTAGAGATGACTCTAAGGACCGTCGCGCTCAATTAGGACAAGAGAAGGCCGTGAGTAATTCATTGCTTATCCGCGTTTTCTTGTGGTGCCTAAGGCGAGTGTGTCTAAGGCTAGTGGTTATTAATTAGGCCCACTGTAGTGGTGGTTCCTTCCCACTTACCTGGCACTTATCCGGCCACAGGGGGACAAAGAGGCAGTGGAGGATTTATCCTGCGACTTGTCTTTTGGCAGTTAGGAGCGGTCTAGAGCTTTGACCTAGGTGACCCCTAGATTTTAGGGTTTTGTGGGCTGCATTTGTTGTGTTGCATCATATTTTTCAAAATCCGTATCAATTTTCAAAGCAAATACCGCATTCATATCGTTTCCCCTAATTATAAATTCACGCTGCCACTTGTACTAACCCTTTTTAGTGCAAGATAGGCTGGACACGGGTTTCTAGTGCCCGTTAGTCCGCGTTTCACTCATCGACCCAAAAGTCGGTATTTCTACATTTACCCTTTCTTTTACCCACCACCACACCCACTTCGATGGATCCACCTCCATCGAACTTCTTTTCCACTACCCTGCCGCCGTCCGTTAGTGCGCAGAATTCACCTCGCATCTCTCTCCAAGAGAGATGCTACCCTACACGAGGCCCACTTTCCACATGTCTTTCCATTCCACCAGCCAACGGGGAAAATTTTCAAATAAAACCCCAATACATCAACCTTCTACCAAAATTTCACGGTCTCGAGTCTGAAGACGCATACGTGTTTATCACGAAATTTGAAAATGTATGCGCAATGATGGGTACTTCACAGCTTTCTGTGGATGCTTTACGTCTTCGTCTTCTCCCATTTACCTTGTGCGATTTAGCCGAGAAGTGGCTTTATAACACTACCGCACATTCCATTTCAAATTGGGACGAATTCGTCAAAGCATTCCTGAAGAAATTCTACCCACATCACAAGATAGCTCGAGTCCGTAGCGAAATCTATCAATTCACCCAGCTCCCAAATGAAACATTTTCAAAATGTCTTGACCGTTTCAAGGATCTGCTAGTCCAATGTCCACATCACGGCATCCCGAGATGGGATCTTTGCCGAATCATTTATGAGGGCATTACTCCCTACACAAGACAGACCCTTGAATCAATGTGTCAAGGCAACTTTATGACCAAAGATGATAGAGAAGCCTGGAACTTTCTAGAAGATTTCGCTGAAAAATCTTTACAGTGGGAGGGTGTGAGTCAATCTTCTAGGGATGGCAATGATATTTCCATAGGAGTTAGAGCTGACATTTCAGCTATGCAAAAGAAACTCAAGACTATGGAAAACAAATTTTTAGCCGCCCTAAGTCAAATATCACTCTCCAAAACTCTATGTGGATGCTGTTCTGATCCGTCTCACTTGACGGAAGAATGTCCGTTTCAAGGTCATGAGCATACCAATGCCGCATTTCAAAGACCTAGAAACAATCCATCTTCCTCCACATATGATCAGGGTTGGAGGAATCACCCTAACTTTGATTGGAACCAATCCCAATTTCAAAACACGGTTCCAACCCAACACAATTTCCAAAGGACTCCTCCACCACAACAGCAACCACAATTGAGTCAGCACCCCTTTCAAGCACAAATTTTTCAAAATCCGGTCAACACACCCGCACCATCTAGTCCTTTGCAGTTGACCGGGACTGATGAATCCTATTCATTTGCACAATGCATGAATTTGGTCTTAACAAATATCATGCAAGTTTCGGCTGAAATAAAGACTTCTGTCGATTATATAAAGAAAAACTCTGCGTCCCAAAGCGAGAGTATTAAATCGATGGAAGAAGAAATTGCACGATTAAAAGCCGAAATGAGTGCACGAGAGAAAGGGAAGCTTCCAGCTCAACCTTTACCCAATCCTGGCTATTCACATGATGTGGATGCAATCACGTTGAGATCTGGAAGAGTGCTTGACCATCACCTTGGGGAAGAGTTTGATGATACTGATAAATCAATCAATAACACCTCGGCTGAGACCTTTCCTCACACACACACTTCTGACCCCAGTTCTTCTACCCCACCATCTTCTTCCGAGCCTTTTCTCCATTTCCCAAAAGGCTCGCCACTACAGCCCACCTCTTTTACCCCTCCACGGACGATCCCCACTTCTATTTTGGGATCGATTCCACAAACACTTCCTTCTCCTATGATGGACCCAGCACTTATTGCTAAAGCACCTTATCCTAATCGGTTAAGGGCTAACACACCGAGTCCACATATGGAGAAGATTATGAACATTTTTAAGCAAGTAAACACCAACATCCCTCTCCTAGATGCCATCCAACAAGTTCCGTCCTATGCGAAAACTCTTAAGAACTTGTTCACTAGGAAGAGGAAGACTCAAGCGCCCAAGAAGATATTCATGGAAAAGACAATAGACACGGCTTTCCCCCAACAATTACCGAGGAAACGTAAGGATCCTGGATATCCTACTATTTCCGTTTCTATTGGGGAAAAACACATCAACCGTGCTCTACTAGACCTTGGCGCTAGTGTTAACTTGCTTCCATACTCAGTCTATGAGCAACTAGGTATCGGAGAGTTGAAGCCAACCAATTGCACTCTCCAGATGGCTGACCGATCAATCACCAAACCTAGGGGTGAACTGGAGGATGTGTTAATAAAAATCGGAGAATTTATATTCCCGGTAGATTTTATTGTAATTGATACACAACCTGTAGCGAACCCACGGAATCAAATTCCGGTGATTTTAGGTCGTCCCTTTTTGGCCACTTCCAATGCTATTATCAACTGTCGTAACGGTTCTATGACCCTATCTTTCGGGAATAGGTCAATAGAGCTAAACATTTACAAGTTGGGAAGTGTACCCTCCGAACCTACTGCTCTGGTCTGTTCTGTCGACTTAATGGATGTCGACAGCAGCGAATTTGATGATCCTCCTGATACCGATCTTGACTTTTTTCATATGTTATTGTTTGACCCAATTATGTATCATACACATACGGACTCTTCCACTGAGATGTCCGGGTCAACAATTAACACGGATTATGAACTGTTTTTAGAGTCTGAAGATCACCCCGCACTTTGTGATGACATTATTCACCGGGGTATGAATGGAACTTTTGAGGAGATCTTCGCTGATGAACTCGCATTTTTAAATGACACGGGTGTTGAGATGAATCATCTCCCAATCAATGAAATTGAACCTCCACCCCTTCTTCTGACCTGTAAAAAGAATGCGAGTAATCCATCACATTCACTGCATCGTCTCTCCAATATGAGACGCACACACACTCTCTTCCACCACTTAACCTTTCCCCACTTCTTCTTCCACCAACCCGAGCACTGCATTGATAAAATTTTTGAATGGTTGGTGTTGACATTCGGTCTTTGCAAAGCTTGGCATCGACCACTGATTTTTGACCCCCTCATATGATTTTGAAAGATTAACATTGCATAAGTTTGGGGGGGGTATATTTTCGGGCTCCTGAAAAGAAAATTTTACAAAATTTTGAGCCAAAAATAAGTTTGGGGGAGGTTCTTCACTTAAATATTTTGCCCCCACTAATAAATTCCTCCCAAGCTTACAGGTTTTTTCAGATTTAGCAAAGAGCAACAGTGAGGACACTGTTGAAAACAAGTTTGGGGGAGGTTTGTGCTTATTTTCGCATCATTTGCATATCATTTGCATAAGCACAAAACATTTTTTCGAAAACCTATAAAAATTTAAAAAAATTCAAAACTATAAAAATATATTTTTGTATATAAATAAGATAATAAAAGATTAGATAGTGAAAAATTGCATCCATGAGATTAGAAAAATTTAAGAAAACTAAGAAAATTAGAAGTTTTCTTATACGAACTAGTAATAAGTAGTTATGAGCCGTTGTCCCAAGGGTTAGTAAGATGAAAGACGTCACTAATCTGAGGAAAAAAATAAGTCTGAAAAATAGTTTCTATACTGGAAGCCAAACATTTTGAACGTTGCTACCCTGCTATTCGCACTTACACACGTCTTGAAGCCTGGGATAGTAGAGGATACCTTGAAATGCTCTTGTCTTAAAACCGAAAGTATGAAGGAAATAAAAATAAAAAAGTGAATAAAAAATGTATAAAGTGGTGAGAAAAATGGACACTGGTTTTGTTATCACCAAGGGCAAGAAAAATGTATAGCGAGGGTGCCTCTTCACCTAGTGCCCTAAAGCCAACTGGTCTGGGAGTCACTGCTATGCCTGAGGTGGTGCAAGACGAGGAAAATACACCAAATAAGCAAGCACATGAGTAATCGGTCGGTTAGTACCTCAAGAAGTATTAACGGTCGCATGAAAGTGTGTGAGCAATCTCATCTAAATATTCATTAATTAAAAAGTACTGAGGCTGATGGGCAAGAGTATGATAGCGTGAATTGAATTCTCCGAGTGTAGAGATGTCTTTACACACACGCAGGGTTATATGATCGATGTTTGGAAGAAAGATAGGAATGAAAAATAAGACGATGTTTTATTGAGGGAGGACGTGATTTCTAACATCTTTTCATGACCATTAAGATAGGGCTCATGACAACCGAAAAGCTAGCTTAGTTGGAAACCCTAATTTTCAAGGCTTTTCTTTTATAATTCTTGTCTTTAAATGTAATATTCATGATCTTCCTTTTATTATTGGATTTTGTGGGTGCAATCCGCTGAAAACCCTCAGGAGACAACACTCCTCCGACTAGGGACACCTAGAGGTTTAAAGGCTTGTTGCACGTGCTCAGTGCAATCGTGTTGCCTACGAAAGTGTGCTAGTTAGTTTTTTTCTCTTTCTTTATTTTCTCCTTCTCTTTTTAATAAAACATTCGCTCGAGACGATCGAAATTAAGTTTGGGGGTATTTGATCAGTCGAAAATATTGTATATTTTAGCCGGCAATTTCCCCATCTTTTGCATACATTTAGAAGTGTTCGGTATTCATATTTCACATATTAGCAAATCAGTCGTTAAATATCAGATTTCATGTGTTAGACTTTTAAACCGACACTTTTGTTGGAGTTAGTGCCCTCAGAGTCAATTATTGGATCACAGGCACGTGATTGCAATGATTGAGGGAGGACCTATCCCGGTAGGACAGTCTTACTCGAGATGATAGTATGCTATCTGGTTTATCTTTATCATCGTGTACTGCTTTAGGTGACCTGACACGTCGCTATTACACGTTGATAGAGCCCCTAGGATTCTTGCTTGACGACCAGCAGTATGATGGCGATCATATACGTGGGAGCTGAGGTCTATAAGCACATCCTTAAATGGTCCCTAGTCGTGGGAGTTTCGAGACTGGGCATCGATACTCCATTAGTAGACTAGTGTATACAGTCGAGACCCCGTCGAGGGGCGGTGGCCGGTCTCACAAGCCACTGGTGTCTGTTGGTTCACCTAAGATGTATACAGGTGCTCATTGGGTTATGAGTACACCGGACAGGACTCGCCGGGAACCTGCTAGTTGGTCTTATACCAGATGTCAGATAGCAGTTCCCAGGTGACATGTGTACAGGTTAGTTCATCGACCTGAGATCGTCATTTGTCTCGTGTGAGTTCCCACTGTACTTTGATTACTACCCTACCACGGCTCAAAGGAGTCGTGCAAACAGGTTTTAGTTGGGTACAGTCCCGAGCCACATGGAGGCAGTGAGCGGATCTGCAGGGGTTCGTCTCTCCCGGTATTGGGGGTGAGGTCGCGCTGTGTCTAGGAGAGCCATTACGCAAAGCCCTCGGCCGAGGCAGGAGATTTACTGGTAGGTATTCCAGTAGTATCTCAGGGCGTTCTGGGCTACGCTCCGACACGACTTGTACCGCTTTTGGGGGTCTGACTTTCACCAACCCCCTAGGCCCGCCATGCGATACTCATAGACGAACGGACCGGACTGTACGGATATTGTCACTGACAGGCTCAGTAGGGTGTCAGGATGAGTTCGCTCATCGACGTCCCTTTTGGTCAATAGCTGGTGGCCCGTCACGTATTGGCTTATACCTCTGACGTGCTAGTGGTTAAATCCACAGCCATTGTATTGACGAGTCTTTAGAGTCCACCACACTTTCAGTTACTCAGCTTTCGGGCGAAACGCTGTAGAGGCCGTATGGAGATATGGCAGGGTCCAATCAGATACGTGCGGTATTGCACGGATCAGGATCGGACGGTTTGTACTAGTGGCCGTATAGTTATATGGCAGGGTTCGATCAGATACGTGCGGTATTGCACGGATCAGGATCAAACGGATTTTACTATCCGGCTTTGGCTTAAGCCGGTCCTAGTCTAGTACAGTGTAGATTTTGTCTCATTGCATTTGTATCCGGACGGAATACAGATGCGGGTGTGTATGCACAGTATCGGGGTTTTCCTGTAATTTATTACGGGACCAGTTTTCTGGAGTTGCCAGTTTGCATTCCGTTCCGGCCGGTTTTCCTTTGTTCTTTCCCGGCCGGACTTTTCGATGGAGGGGGTTATTTGCAGTTTTGCAAATAACACTTTGGTGGGGGGTTTCTTGCATAAAGTTTGATTATGATAGATTTCATTTCTTTCATCCATTGACTTGTTTTTTAAAGTGAAGTGAAAGGTTATGGAGTGCATAGTGTTTTAAGCATGGTTGATGTTTTCTTTGACCTTGGATGTGGTCACCACTTCCTTGCTCCTACACTCACCTCCCTCTTGCTATCTTATTTTTTTTCCTCCACCATTCTCATACTTACTTGGAGATGATAAGTTTTTGATGAGAAGAAAAAGAAAGTGAGAAGAAAAAGAGAGAGCTTCATTCTTGAGAGTTTCCTTCTTGATCTTGCTTTCATGCAAGGAAAAATGAAAGCACCATTTTTTCCTTGTCCTCTTTCCTCCATCCAAAGGCAACAAACCCCAAAGTGAGACTATGATTCTACACTACACATTCTACAGCTAATCTTGGGCATGTCGAGTTGCCGGCTTCATGCCCGAGTTGCCTCGGTATTGAGGTGGGAGCCCGTAAAAGACGAAGGCGATGTGGTGCCCTTTCCGGCGAGGAGGCGACGATATGGAGACTACACTTTCCGCGGGAGATCGGGACGATGACGAGAAGACCGGAGGACTCGGATCACTCGGTATACTTCTCACCCCATCTCTAGTTAGCTAGCGTAGGTTAATGGTAAACGATCCGGGTTTTCTTTGTCCGCGGTAGCGCCGGTTTCCGAGCAAGGAAAAATTTTGATTCCGCTATTTGGCCTCGAGTAAGACGGCCGGGGCGCTGCCGTGGCGCAACATGGTATCAGAGCCACGCCATTAACCTTACCTAGCTTCGTTTAATGTGTTTTACGTTTCCGATCGAACAAAATCCCGAAAACTCGTATTTCAAGCACATCAGTTTCTGTCGAAATTTTTTGAAGTCTAAAAATTTTTCAGGTGGTCTCAGAATGATGTGCAGGGAAATATAAGAGATCTGGGAAAAATTGGTAACATGATTCCCTCTTTTCACCGCGGAAGCGCGGCCAAAGCAGTGCTTTGGCCGCTCTTCCGCCGCCGTTTAAATTACTCACTGTACCATTTTTCTCCAGATTGTCTTAAACTTGATTTTGGGGCTTTTGGGATATTAAATTTGGGCCCAGGTTTTCTGTGACTGCTACAGTATTGGTTAGGGGCCCACTTGTTAATTGTTTGATTGATCGGAAAATTTTAAACACATTATTACACAGTATTTACATTATATCTGCGACCGTGAATGTCACTCGATCGGTAAATCCGGTCTGACTACTATAGCCCGGTTAGACGGATTTGCGAACGTGATTTTCACGTTGATGTTCTATGTTTATGCTGTGTTGTTGCGGATCGGTCGTGGGGGATAGCCTGGATGCAATACTAGTACAGTTTTGTTGTATTATGTGCATTTGATATTGCGGGGCGAGCGTCCGACATGTGGACTGCCGTCACTGCCTGTTTGTATTATTCTTTTGGGGCACGACCTGGTTGCGGTCGATGTACCCGGTGTATGTATATTTTACTTTCTGTACTAGGGTTACCCCGAGGTGGGGTGCACGGATAGCCGGGTTCTGGAGGGCAACGGGCCCGCATCTCAGGGCATTGAGACGGAGGGGGCTTCAGTCCAGAATTGGCGGGCTATTCGCCGCACTCGTAGGGGGTACAGGTTGACCCAGGAGGGGTGCCCAAGTTACCGGATTCCGTGAAGTGCTGGGTGGTCCATTCACGGTACTGAAGGGGGCTGCCTCGCTTCAGGTTTTGGCGGGTGACTTGCCGCGCCCGTAGGGGTCTAGGATTTCATTGCACAGGCTATCCACACGACCAGGGGAACGTCGGGTTTCAGCAGCGGCTCTGTGAAACCCGGGGCTTCCAGATATCTGTATTGTTCTGTGATGCTGTACTTTTCTGTGATGTTGCATTTTATTCACGCCTTGAGCGAAATACTATATATTGGTATATATATTAGTAGATGTTGTATATGTTTTACATCCGCGCTAGTCCAGTCCCCGCTCTGCCGTTAGTTAGCTAACCTAACGGGTGATGACGGGACCCAGTGGCGAATGCGGATGGCATATACGTACGTCAGTATATTTTCGTTCTTTGTGGTGTGATCAATTGATGGGACTGCATTGATTCGGATCAATGCAAGATAAACAAACCTATTCTGATGTTGTTGGAACACTTTTCAAAAAAAACTCTTATTGCAAGGACGTTCGCTCTTGTTTTGCATCGTGGTATTCATTTAGAATATCCTGCTCCTCAGTCGACGAGGCAAGGGCCGAGATCCCTTCACCGGGAGTGACCCCTTGGACAGAAGTTTGCGTCAGGGCATTAACTTCACTATAGCCGATTACTTTTGCTTTGCATCGTGGTATTCAGTTGGAATATCCTGCACCTCATTCTACGGGGAAAGAGCCGAGATCCCTTCACCGGGAGTGACCTCTTTAGTAAAGGTTTTCGTCACTATATTTTCTAAAAAGGTTATCCAGTTCCTTCAACGATATCAAGTTCATTACGTTAAAGGTTTTTCGCCAAAAACCAGTCGTAGCCCTCCGTCATTTCAGATTAGTATTACTTAGTATTCGTGCTGCGTTTGTCGTGCATTGCCGTGGCGTAGTGTTCGGTAGCTATGTAATGCTTTTCTGTCACATGGATAAGTGGATTGGTTAGGACAGTCGTGCGGTCTTGTTGGCATTGTCAAGGACTCGTACGGGTGGGTTTAATGCAATCAAGATAATGACGGGTAGAACTTGACTAGGACTCTTTGATTTGTTGGCATTGTCAAGGTCACTTGGGTCCTAGGGGTAAAAACAAACATCGGGAGTTTCAAAAGAACTGAAACTTGCCAAGCATGCGCATACCTTCTGGAGTGTGGTGACTTGAGTGAATTCCGTCAAGTTATCATGCGATGATAGTTGGATCCCGATTCCCACTGATGAGTTGGTTTACTCCTCGGGTGATCCCGACTAATTCTTCTTTCAGGTTTGGAGGAGAATTTGAGGTACAGTGGGAGGTTTCCTGATTAGATAAATTGGTAACCATTCTGATCTAGGTTAGAGTGCACGCTGAGTGTTTCTTTTCTCTCTCTCTGGCAGCGACCATTGACCCGACCCTGGACTTTGACTCAGTGACCATGTTGACCGAACCTTCTTAACACAGGCTTTGGATTGTCAGAGTTGCAGACCTCATTGCCACTCCTACTTTTACCCTTTTCTCCAGGACACCCCGTATTACTGCGAACGTCCACTTCCATTGGACAAAACCATCGTATGGTTATATACGAACTCGAAGGACTTCGAGGATGGTTTCTGGTTCTGGAGAAAGCGGATAGGATTATTCAGTTGTCTTTTCTTTTCACCTTCTCTCAGGTTGCGAGTACTCCTTGGTTTAGGAGTAGTACACCTATTACGCAAATTGGATAGTCTTCTTCCAAACCTTAGGCTGGTGCCGAACGGTGGGGAATGAAGAAAACCAATTAGCATAACGATGGTGTACAGAAGGTATTAAGTTTAGACAAAGCAAGGGATTAGTAAGAGGGCAAAGTAAATTGCGACTGATATTCACGACCAAACCAAGTATTTCTTCGCCAATCCTAAATCACCTTTGTATTTCTCCAGAACACTCCGTATCACTACGAAGATCCCATTTTATTGGATACTCCATCGTATGGTTATATACGAACTCGAAAGGAACTAGTTCCAGTTCGGGGATGGATTCTGGTTCAGGAGAAATAGGAATAAAGTACATTCAGGTGTCTTTTATCTTCACATTCTCTCGCGTTGCGAGTGCTCCTAGGATTAGGACAGTACACCCTTTATGCCTTTTGGATAGTCTTCTTCCAAACCATAGGCTGGTGCCGAACGGTAGGGAAGGAAGAAAACCATTTGGCTTAAAAGGGTGTACAGAAGGTAATGACTAAAGACATATAAAGGGATTTGGAAAGGTGGCAAAGAATTATACGGTTACAGTTGTGAATCTGGATAATGGAAGAGGCATTACTAGGAATACCAGAATTCCCCACAGAAACATTTCAATGTTTCAGTTTCACTGTGTAATGTTAAAAGAAAAACTAATTTCCCGATTAAACACTTACTCCAGGGTATGTATTTACCAGGTATGATTCTCACATCTGTATGGTTTTACAGATGAGGAGTGGGAGTAAGTTATTGGGAATTGGGTGATCATCCTCATTATATCGGGATTCGTTGTAATCGGTGATATTTGAGGAAGTCACCTGGGTTGTTTGCCGGTCGGCAAATATTTGGTTATGAATATCCGCTGTTGTGCACCAATTTCAAATTGATATATCTGTACGTCTATTTTCATAGAGTGAGATATACCTTTTGATATTATGTCGATGACATTTACCTATATCAGTGGATGGTTAGGTAAGGAGCATTAAACAGCGGTGTAATTCTTCTTAACCATAAGTACAGTTTTCAACCTACGACACACAGTGAAAGAGTTGTTAGACTCAGCGGACTTATACAGAGTATTGTATGTTGTCCAGTGTCCATTAGGACAGAGGGGTTGGTCCTCATACTATATTCTGTTTACTTTTAACTTCTCTAGTTCTTAGACATGTGTTTCGTAGAAACACAGGGTCTAAGTTTTGAGGAGTTATAGGTATTTGAATAGAGTAGAGAACCAGGTGTGGCAAGTATCGGGATTCTTCAAAGTGATCGAAGATGTAGATACTTGTGTATGGTATTCAGTTGATAGTAATGAGAACTTGCTTCTCTTTCAGGTTACTCATAATTGGAAGCATTCCTAAGTTGAGTAACGCTGATCGGCCTCCTTCCATTTAGTTGACATGCACTGGAGACAGCTGCATGATTTGAATCTGGTTCAATTAAATCAGTGCCTCTGGTTCTATATTGGATATAGAACAGTTCATATCTTAACGATGTTAAGGTACGGGGAGTTGTCCGGCTTATGCTTAAAACCAGACTCCGGATAACTCAAGGCACGTTTCTGTAATGGCTGTTTGTGGGTTGACCCAGGCTATGACGAGGGTTGACTTTCTACCATCTGGCAGATCAATAGAAATATTGTTCTAGACTCGCCACAGTTTTGTTAAAAATGGAATTTTTTTTCAAAAACAGAAGTGGGAGTATGGTAGAACTGGAAGTGATTCCAGAACCGCAAACGATTACTGGAGATTTGATAAGGAACCTAAAGATTCAATCTGATTTGACATTCCATTGGCCACTCCGCAGATACGGTGGGTAACTTCAGGCACCCGAGAGGTACTCCGGTAGCCTCAAGGACGGTGACAGGGAAGTTCTTGTTTACCTACACTTGCCATTGTTGTTGTTCCAGGCTGCGAGACCCGGCAGGAGGATGAGTATAGCGTCGTTCTAAACTAGCTTTGGAAGTGCACGTCTATATGACTCTGGCAGAGGGTTGTCGTAGTCAGTGGGAGCAGCGGAAGCATTGGTGGACTTCATGCTTATGTCTATTTATAGACTAAAGCAGATATAGCGGAGTTAGATCATCTGTTTCTGATGTGACAGTCATAGGTTTGACGTCATCAGAATAGAGGATGGATCTGTTGAGAAGGTAGTAGGAAGTGATATTCCTATACTACGATCGGTTATACTTTGGTCGTCACACAGTGGTTTCTCCACATGGGACTTGGACATTATATCAGACATATTGGTTACTAGATCTATGGTTTTAGATCTAGATTTGGGTGGTTTCCCAATCAGGGTACTTTGACAGCATTCTAAGAGTATTTAGAATGGACGACTCCTGACACGGTAGTGCACCTGCAGTTGATGGAGTCACCCTCTCTAAAGGTGTCTTACAGACTAAAGGGGAGAGGGGTACGCATGATTGACAGATCACTTGCTTAAGCAATTGAGTCAATCATGAGATGTCAAGTACCACACCAGATGTTGTTCTTGCACTAGATGCAATAAGTTGATATTGATCTAATCCTGGAGGAACAGTCGGAAGCAGTTTTAGAACATAAGTGAATGTTCTAGGGATATGATAACGGCTGCCTCCTTTAGGAGACGGTTATCACTCCAGGCTTCCAAGGTGACATGGACGACAAGGAGGTTGTCAGAGTTATAGTTCTCCCTCTGACGAGGGACAGTATTTTGGACAGGTGGTCCAAGGCAATACTAAGGGAGGCATGGCGCAGGATACTGATTAAGTTCAGTTGTTGATACAGTCTAAGGAGTTTGGATTTGGAGTTCATTTATGAGCTAGGTCCCATCAGACATCCAGACATTCTAAGACAGGTATTGCTCATTTCGGGAGATGGCTTTCTCCGCGAACTTGAGATATAGAGAGACATAGAAAGAAACATCACAGCGGATCCACTCACTGAGGCTATTCCTCGAACGCAATAGTTTCGCAAACGAGCTTTGTGAGACTGACTAGTAGAGGAGTTGGGTGTTCGGTATCACACGGGCTGTGAGTATGCGACATCGCAATAATTAGCCTTGAGTGCAAGTGGGAGATTGTTGGAGTTAGTGCCCTCAGAGTCAATTATTGGATCACAGGCACGTGATTGCAATGATTGAGGGAGGACCTATCCCGGTAGGACAGTCTTACTCGAGATGATAGTATGCTATCTGGTTTATCTTTATCATCGTGTACTGCTTTAGGTGACCTGACACGTCGCTATTACACGTTGATAGAGCCCCTAGGATTCTTGCTTGACGACCAGCAGTATGATGGCGATCATATACGTGGGAGCTGAGGTCTATAAGCACATCCTTAAATGGTCCCTAGTCGTGGGAGTTTCGAGACTGGGCATCGATACTCCATTAGTAGACTAGTGTATACAGTCGAGACCCCGTCGAGGGGCGGTGGCCGGTCTCACAAGCCACTGGTGTCTGTTGGTTCACCTAAGATGTATACAGGTGCTCATTGGGTTATGAGTACACCGGACAGGACTCGCCGGGAACCTGCTAGTTGGTCTTATACCAGATGTCAGATAGCAGTTCCCAGGTGACATGTGTACAGGTTAGTTCATCGACCTGAGATCGTCATTTGTCTCGTGTGAGTTCCCACTGTACTTTGATTACTACCCTACCACGGCTCAAAGGAGTCGTGCAAACAGGTTTTAGTTGGGTACAGTCCCGAGCCACATGGAGGCAGTGAGCGGATCTGCAGGGGTTCGTCTCTCCCGGTATTGGGGGTGAGGTCGCGCTGTGTCTAGGAGAGCCATTACGCAAAGCCCTCGGCCGAGGCAGGAGATTTACTGGTAGGTATTCCAGTAGTATCTCAGGGCGTTCTGGGCTACGCTCCGACACGACTTGTACCGCTTTTAGGGGTCTGACTTTCACCAACCCCCTAGGCCCGCCATGCGATACTCATAGACGAACGGACCGGACTGTACGGATATTGTCACTGACAGGCTCAGTAGGGTGTCAGGATGAGTTCGCTCATCGACGTCCCTTTTGGTCAATAGCTGGTGGCCCGTCACGTATTGGCTTATACCTCTGACGTGCTAGTGGTTAAATCCACAGCCATTGTATTGACGAGTCTTTAGAGTCCACCACACTTTCAGTTACTCAGCTTTCGTGCGAAACGCTGTAGAGGCCGTATGGAGATATGGCAGGGTCCAATCAGATACGTGCGGTATTGCACGGATCAGGATCGGACGGTTTGTACTAGTGGCCGTATAGTTATATGGCAGGGTTCGATCAGATACGTGCGGTATTGCACGGATCAGGATCGAACGGATTTTACTAGCCGGCTTTGGCTTAAGCCGGTCCTAGTCTAGTACAGTGTAGATTTTGTCTCATTGCATTTGTATCCGGACGGAATACAGATGCGGGTGTGTATGCACAGTATCGGGGTTTTCCTGTAATTTATTACGGGACCAGTTTTCTGGAGTTGCCAGTTTGCATTCCGTTCCGGCCGGTTTTCCTTTGTTCTTTCCCGGCCGGACTTTTCGATGGAGGGGGTTATTTGCAGTTTTGCAAATAACACTTTGGTGGGGGGTTTCTTGCATAAAGTTTGATTATGATAGATTTCATTTCTTTCATCCATTGACTTGTTTTTTAAAGTGAAGTGAAAGGTTATGGAGTGCATAGTGTTTTAAGCATGGTTGATGTTTTCTTTGACCTTGGATGTGGTCACCACTTCCTTGCTCCTACACTCACCTCCCTCTTGCTATCTTATTTTTTTTCCTCCACCATTCTCATACTTACTTGGAGATGATAAGTTTTTGATGAGAAGAAAAAGAAAGTGAGAAGAAAAAGAGAGAGCTTCATTCTTGAGAGTTTCCTTTTTGATCTTGCTTTCATGCAAGGAAAAATGAAAGCACCATTTTTTCCTTGTCCTCTTTCCTCCATCCAAAGGCAACAAACCCCAAAGTGAGACTATGATTCTACACTACACATTCTACAGCTAATCTTGGGCATGTCGAGTTGCCGGCTTCATGCCCGAGTTGCCTCGGTATTGAGGTGGGAGCCCGTAAAAGACGAAGGCGATGTGGTGCCCTTTCCGGCGAGGAGGCGACGATATGGAGACTACACTTTCCGCGGGAGATCGGGACGATGACGAGAAGACCGGAGGACTCGGATCACTCGGTATACTTCTCACCCCATCTCTAGTTAGCTAGCGTAGGTTAATGGTAAACGATCCGGGTTTTCTTTGTCCGCGGTAGCGCCGGTTTCCGAGCAAGGAAAAATTTTGATTCCGCTATTTGGCCTCGAGTAAGACGGCCGGGGCGCTGCCGTGGCGCAACAACTTTAAGGGAAATTAAACGCATTTCTTGGCATCGCATCATATCTGTATTTGCGCAACACTTGTCTTGAGTCTGTGCAGGAAATACGGAAGAAAAGCAAAAGAGCTGATCAAAAATACGCCAACTAAATCATTTCAGATCTGGTAGCAATTCAGAAGGAATTATACAATTCTATATATCAAATAAAGGCCCATACATCAGCCCAAGAGATCACCAGAGAGCCCAAGCCCCAACTCACCAAAGGCGCCGCGGATCCGCGGCGGGAGCTGGCTTGTGCCGCGGATCCGAGCCGATTTTGCCACATCATCACTCAATTTTCAGTGCAAAACTCCTATCTCCAGGCCTACACCTCATTTTGTGACACGTCAAATTCCAGAACTCTCCAGAAACTCCACGTGGATTCATCTAGAAGGCTCGGCCTAACAACCTAGTTCTAGAAGCCTCCCTCCAACTAACTTCTTCTAGAAGCCTTCTTATAACAACCTTCTTCTATAAGCCTCCTTGTAACAACCTCATTGTAGAATATTCCTTCCAACAAACTTCTTCTAGAAGATTCTTTCTAACAACCTCATTTTGGAGGGAAAATTCAAATTCAAGAATGAGGTAGTTCATTTTGGAGGGAAAATTCAAATTCAAATGAGGTAGTTCATTTTGGAGGGAAATTCAAATTTCATCCAACAAACTTTTGGAGGGAAATTCGAATTTCATCCAACAAACTTTTGGAGGGAAATTTGAATTTCATCCAACAAACTTTTGGAGGGAAATTCAAATTTCCTCAACAAACTTTTGGAGGAAAATTTGAATTTCACTCAACTAACTTTTGGAGGGAAATTTGAATTTCACTCAACTAACTTTTGGAGGGAAATTTGAATTTCATTTAACAAACTTTTGGAGGGAAACTAAAAATTCAAATCCTAGATCTAGGGTTTTGATGGCTATAAATAGGAACCTAGATCTAAGGGATGAGGTTGTTCATTCTACACCATTTTCTTCCACAAGTCTCGTGACAAGGTTTGTGCGAAACCCTAACCCTAATTCCACTCCAAATCCAAGATCTTGAGTACCAAATCAAGTGAGAAGCCTTCAACCTTTTAGGAGCCGAGCCGATCTTCAATCGGGCAAGTGATCCAAGCCGATCCGCGATCCACGGAGACGAGCAAAGCCAAGTCGACGATCGAATTCTTCCTCTTGTAGTTCTTGAGCGAATGTAATGAAATTGTTGATATAAATAAAAGGTGAAATTCTTTAATCTTGCTTTCTTTTAATTCTTGCATCATGATTAGATCTCAATTTGTAATTGTTGCTCTTGTTGTGATGTGTGAGTGAAACTCCGCTCGTTAAGGAGTCGAGACGATAAATAGAATGATGATGTAACAAATCTTTAAACGATTTTTAAGTCCTACGAGTTTGTAAACCCTAGCAAGTTCAAGAATCGATAACCTAATTTCGTTGCGATACTTTCTTGATTGTGATCGCTCGAAATTAGGGATCTACGATTGTTTCTTGAATTTACTAGAGGCTAGAATATGAATGATATCGATGAAAGAACAAGGGATGAGATGAAACCCTAGTTTCACCAGAAATCCCTAATTCTCGTCGATCATCATCGATCTAGCATCAATTCATCGAAGGATAAGAATACGTAATTGTAAGATTACATCACATCTATAGATCCGATCGATTCCTACAAGCTTCATTTCGATTCTTGATATTTGGTTTGGAAAAATCATCAAACGATCAATTCTTGATTCTATCTTTTAATGCTTTCTTAGATCTAGTTTTTTCTCATTCTTGAACTTTAATTTCAAATTATGAATTGTTTTGTTTTCTTTTCTTTAAAGTTTCGACTCACCTAATTCAAAAGACGAACGATTACACTTTCCCTGTGGACGATCCGCACTCACTAACAATCTACATCCGACACCGTAGTTGATTGCGGTCAAATAATTTTTGGTTGTGATTTCTATTATATTTTCTACCTACACATCAAGAATTCCATTCAATCAGGTGTTTCAAAAGAGAATATATCATTACTTTAAAAACCCGGTTACCCTTGATATGATATTTCAGTGCGTCCACCATGTGTTTTCTCGGTGCTGAGAGCGACATGTGAAACCCGAATCGAGGAGTGGACGAGCCGATTGCGGGTACATGGTGGACCCGGTATGGTTCCCCTCGGCAAGATGATCGATGAGCTTTGCCGATTGAGCCTGGAGGCGGGCGAGTACCTACCGGTGATTGGTTGGACCTGGCGGTTATCCGGAGGATACCGACCAGAGTCGATAGATGGTTTGGGCATACTGCCGGGGCCGAGGGCCGATACCGCAGACAGAGCCCGAGGGCCGATCCGGACTGACGGAGCCCGATATATGAGGATTTACGTGCCGATGCTGGGCACCGTTTTCATGATGTTTTCGAGTGCCGATGCTGGGCACTCTGGTTCCATGATTTTAACGTGTCGCGAGGGACACAGATGGTTATATCCTCATATTATTCCCATGCGCATGATTCATGATATTTACATGCATGGTGGTTATCGTCAGTGGGTGACGAGTGGACGGGATCCACATGTGTGCAGATTTGAGTACATTGATTATACCTCATATTCATGACATGCTATTACCTGAGGTACTAGCACGAGCACTTGGCACTACACTCATGTATAGAGATTACATTGCCAGTTTAGCAAGCTTCAGCTTTATTCATATTGAGGTTTATTTATATCTGATCGTATTGACCTAGGATAGGTCATGCATTCGATCTCTGCTTGTAGATATTTTTCTATTCACGAGTTAGCAACTCACCCCCGTTGTGCCCCAGTTTTTGCAGGTTTGCCGTACAGATTCCATAGCGGCATTTCTGGCACACTGCTTCCTTATGGGTGACTTGCTTGGATAGGTGGGTTCTTTTGTATCAGAACTGCCATTGTTCATGTATTATTTATTGTATCTAGAATTTCCATCAACCAAAACTTGTATATTGTTTCAGACTTAGAAAACAGTGCTGTATTATTTCGACCTTAGAGTCGCGCTTTTAGTATTACGGTTTTCTGGCTGTTTTTGAGTTTCTTTTCAGTTTAGATCCTCGCCCTTTGGCGTTGTATATTAGTATTGCTTGCGTGGTTGTGACCGTCGATTGACGAAGAGCTAGCTCCCGCTTGGGGATGCCTTTTATCATTTCATATATATTATTCTTGTTGTACCCCGTTCGGGACCAGTTTTTACAAAGGAAACTCTGCCGAAATTTTCAGGAAAAATTACACATTTTAAAAATACATATTCGGCTTAGTTATTTAAAAATTTGAATTTCAAAACATGTTTTCTTACCTCTTAAAACCGGTTTTTCTTTATTTACTCCTTAAATGGTTTTAGATTTCTGGGCTTTTGGCTTACTTGGATCAGATGGAGTCCTATAAACTTCATAGGATTCAAGGGCCAGTCACGTGCTCTTTCGGGTCGTGACAACGTGCTTTCGCACGGACCTAATTAAAGTAAACCTCGTTTTCCCAGAGGCGTAACCCCGTTGACACCTTTCTAGACACCTACTTGATCGGCTAATTGCAATGTGTAAAAGTCTCCCAGGAGTAACTTTTACTCACAGCGGGTATCGGGATCCAACTATCTCATAGAAGGTATGCAATCACATTGCAAATTTCAACACATGAAATTCCCGATAATATTTTGCCCGAAGCGATCTATGACCTTGACTGAGTCAACAAACCATAGACCGCAAGTAAAGTTCAACCCGTCATTTCCCGATTGAATTAAACCCACCCGCACGACCCTTGACTGAGTTAACAAGGCCGCACGACTACCCTAATCCAATCGCATCATATGCTTTGCAGATAAGCACTAATCAGCAACCGCACACTACGCCTTGACTGAGTCAGCAAACGCAGCACGAATACTAACTATTACTTATCTGAAATGACGGAGGGCTACGACAGGTTTTTAAGAAAACCCTTTGTGTAATAAACTTTATATCGTTGTAGAATCAAATGATTTTAAATGGAGTGTTTTTTAGGCTATTGTAGTTTTGCTAAAGGGGTCACTCCCGGTGAAGGGATCGTCGGCTCTTTCCTCATCGAATAATGTGCAGGATATATCATATATACCGCTGTGCAAAGCAAAAACTATAGAAGCTATCAAAAGACAAACCGAGGGTTGTAGCATCTGCCAGTTATTGCTAAAGGAGTCACTCCCGGTGAAGGGATCTCGGTCCTTTCCTTATCGAATAAGGTGCAGGATGTTCTACAAGGAACACCGCGATGCAAAGCAAGAACTGTAGCTACCTGTTTTTGAAAATTCGATTCCACAACATCTTTAGGTTTCTTTTTCTTTCATTAATCATATTAATGAAGTCCCATCATTTAAATCACCTAAACATCACAGATAAATACGACGTACACTTATGCCATCCGCATTCGCCTCGATGTCCCCTCGTGCACCGTTATGTTAGGTAACTAACGGCAGAGCGGGGCAGGGCTAGCGCGGGTGTAAAACATAAGTAACGCCTATATAATATATCATATATACTATATACAGTATTTATCACAGAACATCAAATGATCACATCACAGATATCGCAGCAGAAGAAACATATGAAACATTGGATATACTAGGACGTCCGTGTTTTCAATACAAGCCTGTATAAAACACGGATTCCACGGTCACGATGAACAGCCAAACCCACACCCCTAGACCCCTACGAGAGCGGCAAGCAACCCTACCAATTCTAGAGTTAGGAGACCCGGACTCGACTCCTCGAGTTGGTCTCCCACTGGACTCCAGAACCCGGTTACTTGTGCCCTCCTCCTTGAGTCTATCCTAGTGCGGAAAAGTAAATAGTATACAATGGTGACATTTTCCGCAACGTGGAAGTGCCCCAATAAAAGAATATTACATACAAGTTAATTTTACATGAATGAAAATAAAAACTCTCATCTCACATAAAAACCCCGGCTATTCAAAACGCGACGATCCAATATAACATATCTAGCAACACATAACATCACATATCATCAACATAAGTAAACATGCTTATCCCAATTGTCGTTGACATATAGCAATGAAATCGGCGATATCACATATTACACTTACGGTCACAGAAAAGAAAGTGTAA
The DNA here is from genome assembly GCA_030015575.1 of Agapanthus africanus. Taxonomy (NCBI): domain Eukaryota; kingdom Viridiplantae; phylum Streptophyta; class Magnoliopsida; order Asparagales; family Amaryllidaceae; genus Agapanthus; species Agapanthus africanus. Next base: position 521,314,542 of record CM057342.1, read on the forward strand.
AATTACAACAGTTGGAATCCGCAACCCCTTTAGACATCACATGCCTAACCAAATGAATTCCTTAGACATCGCATGCCTAATAATTATAAACCCCGCATTTTAGTCTCTATATCGAAAACACTTTTCAATATCTAGTAGGGCAATTCAACAAGATTCCCGATATACTGATCGAATGCTCGTCGCAAACTTTAGTAGACGGCCGTACCCCCGGATGCCGTCGACGAAGTGCACTAAGGCGGAACTCCGCTGCCGCGAGCACCCAAACGGATGCTTTTGGCTACGGGGTTCTCCTACAGTCACTTGGTCGGGGCTATGGAGCATGGCTGTCTATTAAGTTTACCGGCGACTATCCGCGTACGCTACGTGATTGCGACGGATTTTTGATCGCATCAAAATTCCGTGGCAACCGATCAAGTGAGACTAAAGTGCTATGTTTATAACATTCATTTTAGTTATCTCATAACTACTTATGGATTCCAAATATTGTATCACATTCCAGATAAACAGAAAATGTTAAACTTTCCGATCGAACAATCAAACACCCAAGTTTTCCCGAAACAGCTCAACTCTTGAAATAAGTTCAAAAACCTCCACTTCATGCCACAGTACCAACGGTCCAGCCGTAGAAGGGTCAAACCAACGCCTCACATGTGGCACGCCGTACTGCCCCTAACCCTAAGGTTCAAAGGGCAGTTCAACGGTCACATAATCGAGTTAAGGTTTGTTGTCTTCTAGAGGGACCATCGCGTTACTTGCACTACTTAGAACGTTCTTAAACCATGAAAAAATCCAACACTTGGAAATTTCCCGACAGGGGAAAAAGTGGGTATTTATATCCGGTCGAACTTTTTAACATGTTCTAAAAATATCTGGAAAAAAAACAGACAAAGTTAAAGATTCCGATCGAATCGTCGAACTCCCAATACAACCCAGAAAACTCAACACTTGAGTATACATTAAAAATTTCCAGAAGATTCAGTAAACTAATAAGGAAGTTACCGTGCAAAATTAAAGTAACAATGTCACTGAACGGCCGCGGAACCGCCGCACTAGCCATGCCCGTGCCGCGTTTCCGCGGTGCTTTAATCGAATTAGCAACTCGTTTTTCACAGTAACTCCTAAAAGAGCCTGCTGATTTTTCTGCGTATTTTTAATTTGCAAAAATCCACATTTTCAAAAAATGTACAGAGAAGGGTTTGAGTTAGGGTTTCGGGGTTCGATCGTATTTCTAACATCGTCTACACTTCGCCTAAAGCTCTAGCTAGGCTCTGATACTACTGTAGGGTTACTAGGCACACTCAAGAGGTTCCACAAGGCATCAACCATGCCAAATTAAAATTTTCCGGTGCCGAGAAACCCTAAATTAGATCGTTAACTAGAGATTAGGCGAAACTACAAGCAAGCAAACAACTTTGCTACTAAGTGAAAGGGATTACAACCTTTGTAGATCCGGTCCAAAACTTCTTTAGCTCCGTGTTGAAGTCCCTCCGCTGCGATCATCGGATCCTGGACTCTAGCGATGGTTTAGTCGGAGAAATGATCGGGCATGGTCATTGACTTCGAGGCCGAAGATGATCTACGTCGGGGAGACTCAAACTCAAGCTATTCCTTCACTTGGTCGAAAACTTTGTGAAGAGAACACCCTATACTACATGGCAAGTGGTAGAGGATGAAGAAATAGGAAATGGGTTCACTTTAGAATTGGATTTCTCACTCTTTTTCTCATGGCACCATTGGAGCTCTCAAGCTTTTGTGAGCTTGATGAAGATGAAGAAGAAGAAAAGAATCATATGAATTAAAAGAATAATATGAATACTTATCCTTTTAATCATGGCAACATGGTTGAGTTAAGCTCTCATGCTTAACTCATGTAGAGAATTAACCATAGCATAAGGTTAAGGGTTGGGTTAGCTAATATCTTAAACAAATGACAAAGAGAGTTGACTTTGTCAATGTTCATCAAGCTTCATGAAGCTTGATAACTTTGAACAAAGTCACACACTTTTGTTATATGCTTAGGAAAATAGTAAACCCTAATCTAACCTTGATTTGGTTCAAGTCTCATACACACAACTTGTTTGTATCATCAAGCATGATACAAACATGTACACTTGCATATATCACGTATAAACAATGTGCACATTCAAGTGAGAAAATCAATCTTAAGTGAACCAATACTAGTTAATGTAAAGTAATATATCAAATATATAATTATACATTAAATCATTAAATCAACACTTGATTTAACGATCCGGTCATATCGCATATAACGACTAATATCAAGTGTATCAACGTATCGAATCAACACTTGATTCGGTAACCCGGCTATATCACATATAACCGACCGATGATACAAATTGCGAGAATAGAATACAGTATCACATAATGGTATTATTCTCGGTCCCGCACATATCTCATATGCGCTCCTATTTCATTTCGCTTGAGCCAGGAAACCCCTGTGTAGGACTCTAAAGACTCGTCAATACGCCGGCAGTAGGTGATGATCATATCAAACACCCACAAGCCGCAAGCGGTCTGCTAAATGTAACGGCCACCCGGGTATTGAGCGATCAGAAGATCAACGAGCAAGCCCGCTCACACTCCTGTGAATCCAACGAGTAACACTACCGTACAGTCCGGTCGGTTCGTCTGATATGTCGCATATCTTGTCTAGGGGTGGTAAACGTCAAACCCCAATAACTTGATAAGTCGTGTCTATATGAGGCTCATAACGGGTCGAGAAACTACTGGTAACACTTACCAGTAAATCCCTAAAGCAGCCTTGGCCAAGGACTTCCTGTTATAGCCAATCGAGCACTGCGCAACATCAACTCCCTATACCGGGAGAGACGAAACCCCTCCTATCGCTTATTGCCTCCATGTGATTCAAGACTGTACCTAAAAGCCACCTTTTTGCACGCCCTCTTGGACGTGGTATGATGGAAATCAATGCACAGTGGGAATCACACAAGACTCTATGACGATCTCGGGTCTACAGACTAACCTGTACCAGTGTCACCAGAGAACTGCCATCTGACGTAAGGTATAATACCATCTGGGAGTTCTCGGCGACTCCGTCGAGTGTACCCAGTCTCTACTGAGCACCCGTATATCATCTCTGATGTCAAACACCAATGGATATGGGATCATCCATCGCCCATCTATATGCGTCGAGAAGCTACACGCTAGTCTACTCTGGTATATCGATGCTCTGTCTCGATACACCCACGAGTAGGGACTTTGAAGGATGTACTTATGGACTACCACGTCCCCACTAGTATGATCCGCATCATAATCCAGGTAGTCAAGTACACATCCTAAGGGCTTTACCAACATGTATCAGAGAGACAATCAGTGTACAGGTTAAGGTAAAGAGTAACCAGATAGCATACTATCATATCGAGCAAGAAAGTCATCCTTATATATGTCCAAGCATCCACTACAATATACATCCAATGTATAGTAATGGCCTCTAGGGCATACATATAACTAACAACCGATACATCCATTATCATATAATGGACTCTAGGGCATACATATATCCAACAATATATACATACCTTATTGAATCATGATTCATCCATAGCTTCGGACCGTACTTCGCATGGTATATACTATCGTATCATAGATATTTATCATCACCGACATGTTTACATATTGTGATTCTTCTCGAGGATTTCAGTATTGATGAGATCTCTGGATTTTGGGGAAAACAACAGGAACCTTATTAACCTATTATCATTTTAAAAATAGAAATTTGTGATTTTCTCGTGATATGATGTGTGTGGCGTCCACCATGTTTTTCTCGGTTCTTGAGCTGTATCATATAACCGATTCGAGGAGGGGGATGCACCGTCTGCGGGGACATGGTGGACCCGGTGCGGTACCTCGGGGCAAGAAGATCGCACAGATGGCATTGAGCCCGGCAGGGGAGCACTACCGACTGGTTATGTTTTGACGCGGCGGATATCCAGAGGATACCGACGTATTCGTGAGATTTGATGATATTGAGACATTGAGATATATAGATATTGAGACATTGAGATATTGGGATATATATTTTGTATCGATGCTTGACACGGATTTTCTATTGATTTCAATGATGATACTTCAGTTTATTGTACAGAGGTTTTTCTAAGATAAGAACAAAGATTTTCTCATCCCAGACTTGTTCTGGTTTCATTTTGATTATGCATTCAGGTTGCATACATGTTAGTACATCGTATCATATCGATATGCGTACGTTGAGACACATTTGCGTGTATGCTTACGATAGCTTTATTAGATGTTACTTACTACTCACGAGTTGGCAACTCACCCCCGTTGTGCCACAGTATCTTGCAGGTCCGACCCGTCAGCACAGTAGCGGCGGGCCCACTTCTTCATTTCGTTCCTTTTGCTTGGACTTGTGGCATTGCTCTTAGGTGGATTGTAAGGATATTTTATTCTATCATATATATTATTTTGTATCTAGTATACTCCATCTACCCTTGTATATTGGACTAAACGATGAGACACGTCGGATTTGTATTTGTGGTGTTTGGTGTCGATGATCACTTGAGCCGACGTGGTATTTTCTTATTTCTTGCTTTCAGATGCTTATTTCGCACTTTTGATATATATATTGCATGTGGTTGTGATTCCTCCATGGGCGAAGAGCTAGATCCCGCTTGGGGATGCCTTTATTCATCATTTATATATATTTTCTTGTGTTGTACCAATTTGGGGGCCAGTATTTACAAAGGAGACTCTGCCAAAATTTTTGGGAAAATATGATGTTTCTTTTAAATGTTTAATGCCACTTTTTTTTTTGTTAAAACAACATTCTTTAAAACAGGTTTTCCTTCTCTCTAATTGTTAAACGGTTTAGTTTTCCGGGTTTTGGCTTACTTAGATTACGTTACGCCTTTATACGTTTCGTAATTTAAGTGCCAGTCATGTTTCGTACCTTCGGATCGTGACAGCTACGCCTCCAGGGAAAAGAGGTTACATAATAAAGGAACTTCGGGAAAGCGTTGGAAAACTTACCTCGAAGTACCAACACTAGCCTGACTGAAAGGTTAAGCAAGTATTGTCACGTACGATTAATCCTGACTAGTTCTTCTGTTATGGTTTGAAGAAGAATTCGAGAAAACTATAAGAGGCATCCTGGTTAGATAAATTAATAACCAATCTAATCTTGCAAGACTACAGGCTAAGTGTTTCTTTTCTCTCTATCCAGGTAGCAACTATTTCACGCCCTAATCAAGATAATAAATTGTATCGCTTGACCGATCGAAATTCTTATTCGGGGCTGGGGAACGTCGGTTTTGCTCTAGCTTATGATGGCGATCATGGGTATGAGCTAGGGAAAGAGGATTGCATGAATTCCTTGATGACCCCAATGAAGAAGAAGTACACTAATGCATCTTCTTCAGGTGTTCTTGTTATTGAAAACCTATTTTTCGGTCAGTCCTACCTCCGGGGTACTAGATACCGAATCAGGATCTCATTTCTATAATTTATTACAGGGACTGAGAAAAAGTAGGATAGTTGGACGTGGTGATAAGTCCCTCAGAGTAGGGAACGGAGCACAAGTTGATGCTGCAGCCGTCGGTGAATATCACCTAATGTTGCCAAAAGGCAATCCTATGATTTTGAACAATTGCTACTATGTACCTTCCATGGTTTGCAACATCATATCAGTTTCTTTACTTAATAAAGATGGATATAAGTTTTTTCTTGATAGGAATATCATGAATATTTACCTCAATCAGATATTGGTTGCAGAAGATACAATGTATATGGTATCTATGTTCTAAATCAAAACACAGTTTTCAACGTACAAAACACATGCAAGAGGAAGAGTCCAGAAATGAACGAATCCTACTTGTGACATCGTAGACTTAGTCATATCGGAGAGAAAAGTCTAAGTAAATTGCATAAAGATGGATATTTGAACACGTTCAAATTTTCATCGTATGAAACTTTTCAGTCTTGTCTCAAAAGAAAGATGACCAAATCTCCGTTCACCGGACACGGAGAAAGAACAGCAGAGCTCTTGGGACTCATCCACAGTGATGTGTGTGGTCCGATGTCTATACTTGCAAGGGGTGGGTTCTCATACATCATCACATTCACTGACGATCTCTCTGGGTTCGAATATGTGTATCTCATGAAACACAAATCTGAAACATTTGAGAAATTCAAAGAATACAAAAACGAAGTAAAGAACCAGACTGGAAAAAGTATCATGATCCTCCGATCTGACAGAGGAGGGGAGTACTTAAGCATGGAATTCCTAGAATACGTAAAAGAGAATGGAATTCTCTCTCAGTTTACTCCTCCATATACACCACAGCACAACGGTTTATCGGAGAGGAGGAACCGTACCCTATTGGACATGGTTCGCTCCATGATGAGTAGTGCTGAGTTGACTCTTTTATTCTGGGGATATACACTTCAAACCGCGGCACATCTGTTGAATCATGTTCCATCCAAATCCGTGCCTAAGACACCATTCGAGCTATGGAAAGGTAAGAGACTATATTATAAAAAATTTAAGATATGGGGTTTTCCGGTTTACGTTAAAAAACATAATCTGGATAAACTTGAGGCACGGTCTGTTTTATGTAAGTTTGTGGGATATCCAAAGAATGGTTATAGGTATCTGTTCTACACCGAGGAACAAAAGGTGCTTGTTGCTCAGCACGCTATTTTCTTAGAAACGGAGTTTCTTGCAAAAGAAATTAGTGGGACCACGGTAGAACCGGATGAAATTCAGCGACCACAAACTAAAACTAAAGATTTGGTGGAACCTCAAGATTCCATAACCACAGACGAACCTCAACCACTCCACAAATCTGGTAGGATTTCTCATCCGTCCGAGAGATACTACGGTTTTCTCATAAACGGGGATCGAGAGGAGTTCATCTTTGAAGAAGATGATCCTACTAGTTACAAGCAAGCCATTATCGGTAGGGACTCTGATAAGTGGCTGGAAGTAATGCGATCCAAAATGGAGTCCATGTACACTGATAAAGTGTGGACCTTGGATATTGCTCCTCCTAGGGTAAAACCCGTTGGATGCAAATGGATCTACGAAAGGAAATTTGGTGTAGATGGGCTGGTGGAATCCTATAAGGCTAGACTCATTGCAAAAGGTTTTCGTCAAAGACTAGGTGTGGACTATGATAAAACCTTTTCTCCAGTGGCTATGCTCAAATCCATTCCGATCCTACTTGCTATTGCTGCCTTTCATGACTATGAGATCTGGCAGATGGACATAAAAACGGCTTTTCTAAACGGAAGTTTGGAAGAGTGCGTTTATATGGATCAGCCAGAAGGTTTTTGTAGACAGTGGGAGCAGCGGGAAGGTGTGCAAGTTGCTCAAATCCATTTATTGATTAAAGCAGGCATTGTGGAGCTGGAATATCTGTTTTGATGAAACAGTCAAGGAATTCGACTTCATCAAGAACGAGGATGAGCCATGTATTTATAAGAAGATTATAGGACGAACTTTCGTATTCCTAGTCTTGTATGTGGACGATATTCTTTTGATAGAAAATGACATTCCTATGCTACAATCGGTCAAGCTATTCTTGTCACAAGGATTCTCCATGAAGGACCTGGGTGATGCCTCGTACATTCTGGGGATCAAGATCTACAGAGATAGATCGAAGAGATTATTAGGACTTTCGCTGTCCAGGTAAATAGAGACCGTACTAAAGAGATTTATTATAGAAGATTCTAAGCGCGGTAACATACCCTCATTGCATGGAATCACCCTCTCCTAGGAGATGTCTCCCAAGACTGACGAGGAGAGGGTTCGCATGAGCACTATCCCCTACGCTTCGGCGGTAGGATCTATAATGTATGCGAACTATGTACAAGACCAGATGTAATTTACGTGCTAAGCGTGGTGAGCCGGTATCAGTCGAACCCAGGTGAGAACCACTGGACAGCAGTAAAGAACATTCTCAAGTACCTACGAAGGACTAAGGAGATGTTCTTGGTTTTCGATAATGGAGACTTCAGGGTCAAGTCCTTTACTGATTCCATCTCTCAGAGTGATAAGGATGACAGCAATTCTGTCTCGGGTTTTTTGTTTACCCTCAATGGAGAAGCGGTGTGTTGGAAGAGTTCCAAACAGGACACCGTCGCAGACTGGACGATGGAGGCTGCATACATTGCTGCAAGCGATGCCGCGAAAGAAGCGGTCTGGATGAAGAAATTCATTACTGAACTTCAGGTGGTTCTGTCCATTGTTGATCCGATACCTTTGTATTGTGATAACAATGTGGCTATATCTTTAGCGAAGGAACCACGGTCCCATCAAAAATCCAAACACATCATAAGGCGGTATCACCTGATCAGGGAGATCATTGATCGCCAGGAGATCGAGGTTCGGAGAGTGGATACGAAAGAGAACACGGTGGATCCATTTACAAAGGCCATCCCTCAAGCGCTGTTCGAGTGACTTTTTGCGATGTTGGGTATGCGGTACGCCGGCTGCCGGCCTTAATGCAGATGTTGGGTATTCGGTATGCCAATTACTGGCCTTTAGTGCAAGTGGGAGATTGTTGGATATGTATGCCCTAGAGGCCAGTATTGTATATGTATACATATGGATGATCGGGATATGTATGTACAGGACAATCTTGCTCAGTTATACAGTATATTGTTCCAGTTTTCTTATATCAGGATATGTGTATTTGTTTTTATTGATGCTTTATCCAGCTTGCACATATTGATACAGACTTAATACAGTAGTACACTATTAAGGTTTGACTTTATCTTAACATGGAATTTGTTATATATATTGCGGTTACATGTTGATAAAGCCCGTAGGGTCTTGCTTGACTACCTGCGTTGTGATGGCGATCATACTTGTGGGAGCAGGGTAGTCCATAAGCACATCCTTAAATGGTCCCTAGTCGCGTGAGTATCGAGACCTGGCATTGATACTCCAGAGTAGAATAGTGTATACATTTCTAGCCACGACAAGGGTCAATGGTTAGTCCCACAGCCATTGGTCAGATGCACCTAAGATCGTATACAGGTGATCCCTGGGTGTGAGTACACTGGACGGACTTGTAGAGAACTTCCAGATGGTATTATACCTATCGTCAGATGGAAGTTCTCAGGTAACATATGTACAGGTTAGTCTTCGGACCTGAGATCTTCATTTGTCTCGTATGAGTTCTCACTGTTCTTTAATCACTACCATACCACAGCTCTACTGAGTCGTGAAAACAGGTTTTGCTTCGGTGCAGTTCCGAGCCACATGGAGGCAGTGAGCGATTGTTGGGGATTCGCCTCTCCCGGTATTGGGAGTCGATATCGCACTGTGTTCGATTGGTCAGGACCATAAGACCTTGGCCAAGGCAGTTGGGATTTGCTGATAGGTTGATCAGTAGTATCCCGGATTGGTCCTGAGCCACATCATCAGCACGAATTATCGGGTTATTAGGGTCTGACGTTTACCGCCCCGTAGACCTTGTATGCGATACTCTTAGACGAAAAGACCGGACTGTACGGATATTGTCACGGATAGGCTCAGTTGGGATCTAGATGAGTTTGCTCATCGGCTTTCCTTTTCGACCGGTGCCCGGGTAGCCGTTACGTACAGCTAGTGCCACTGACGTGCTTGTGGTTATAGATTTATGCTGTAACGCACTGTCGGCGGACTGTCGAGTCTTTAGAGTCCCACACAGAGGGTTTCCCTGCTTCGGGCGAAGCGATGTAGAGGCCGTATGGTTTTACGGAAGGGTTCGATCACATACTTGTACTTGTGCACGTATGATATTTGGGCGGATAATACTAGTAGGCTTTAGTTTAAGCCGGATCCTAGTATTAGATTATTGGATTAGTTTCGTCTTAGTGTATTCGTGTTTCTCGTAACACGGATACGTGTATGTATATACGGATTAGTGGGGCATTCTTGTAATTACTCAAGATTGCTTTTAGAAGGTGACACCTCATTAATGTTTTGATTATTTATTTGGTTAGAACAATTATGATGCGGAGGAAATGATTTGATATTTTTATAAATGATAATTGAAACATGGCTACTTGGTTTGTCTATCGAGGCTTGGTTTGGCTTAAATATTTTGTGGCACTAGATATTTTGTGTGAGATATTTTCTTGCCATGCTTATAGTCTAATCAAGAGCCATTTCCATAATGATTATAAAAACACATTCTCTTTCCTCATGCTCACTCTCTTCTTTTTCCTCCCAACCATTATTGTCTCATGTGTTGAGAATCCAAGGGTTAGTGAGACTTAGCAACCCAAATCACTATCTACTCACTCTAGGCTACTTAGTTTAGCACACCAAGTACCCTAGTTACCTCATCTTAGAGGTTAGAGCTAAAAGTAGACACTCTCGGGTACATCATCTTCGACGTGAGGAAGCCATCGATCAAGCTCGATCATGGGGGTCACTAGGAGCAAGCTAAACGAGAGGAGTGAAGATCCGAAGGACTTGATTCTCATGGTATAACTCCTTCTCATAGTAGATATCTTCTCAAGTTGGTTTGTTTATCTAGGGCTTATGGTAGATCCGGTGTTTCGGTTATTCTAGTGCCAATTTAAGCATCCAAGAAAAAATTTTGTTCCGCATATCGACCACGGTAGATGGCCAGCGGCGCTAGCATAACCTTTCAATATACATGGGAGCTGTGTGGTCTATAAGCAAATCCTTAAATGTCCCTAGTCGTAGGAGTATTGAGACTGGGCATCGATACTCTGGAGTAGACTAGTGTATACTTATCGAGACCCCGACGAGGGGCGGTGGCCGGTCTCACAAGCTATTGGTGTCAGTTAGTCACCTAAGATAGTATACAGGTGCTCATTGGGTTATGAGTACACTGGACGGACTCGCCGGGAACCTGCTAGTTGGTATTATACCTATTGTCAGATAGCAGTTCCCAAGTGACATGTGTACAGGTTAGTCTGTCGACCTGAGATCACCATTTGTCTCGTGTGAGTTCCCACTGTGCTTTGATTACTACCCTACCACGGATCAAAGGAATCGTGCAAACAGGTTTTAGTTGGGTACAGTCCCGAGCCACATGGAGGAAGTGAGCGGATCGTCGGGGATTCGTCTCTCCCGGTATTGGGGGTTGATGTCGCGCAGTGCAAAGGTGGCCATCACCAGAAATCCTTGGCCAAGGTAGACGAGAATTACTGTTCTAGGATCAGTAGTTTCTCATGTGGTGGTGGGTTTCATACCGACACGAAATGTCGCGTTATTAGGGGTCTGAATTTTTCCACAACCCCTAGACTCGATATGCGATACTCTTAGACGAACAGTCCGGACTGTATGGAGATTGTCACTGACAGGCTCAGTAGCGGTTTGGATGAGTTTGCTTGTCGGCCTTCCTTTCGCTCAATACCTAGGTAGCCGTTACGTACAGCTAGAGCCGCTGACGTGCTTGTGGTTAAACCCACTGCCAGCGTATTGACGAGTCTTTAGAGTCCCACACTGAGAGTTCTCACGGTTCAGGCGATATAGTGTAGATGACGTTTGTTGGTACATACAGGTGTCCGAATAAATATGTGTACATTCTACACAGAATTTAATCGGACGGTTGATAATACTAGCGGCTTAGGATTTAGCCGGATTATTAAATCAGGTTTTGATTTAAAAATATATATATATATATATTATATATGTATTCTAGTATTATCGTACACTATTCAATTTCTCTCTTGGCTATTCGTATTTTTGTACGAATACGCGTATTTGTATTTCGATACGTATACCAGGTTGTATTCCGTATTTAAATGGAATAAGTTCTAGAAGATTGCCACCTCATTACATGAATTTCCTTTTTAGAAAATCATTTTGGAAATGAGGTGGAAGGTGAGTTGGCATGAGCATGGTGAGGCATATAGAGAGGCATGGCTCTTGGATATTTTATTTGGAAAATGAAAGAGATATTTTGGTTGCATAGTTGCAAATGACTTAGCCATATTCTTTACATGCCATCCATTTTTTTGATTCATTCATCACTTGATCATTTTATTCACACTCTCACTCACTTGTGAGACTTAGCCATTCTTGAGTTGCTCATACCAATTGTTTCCTTCACCTCCTCCTTCTTCTTCTTGAGTTGCTCATTTGAGCATTTAGCATGAGAGAAAAATATAGTGAGATATTCCTGCATCTCCACTCTCCATTGGTAGCAACCTTGGAGCATCGGTTGCCTTGCTTGGTAAGGCTGGAACCTGCGTTGTTTCCCTCGGGTGGATCATCATCGATGGAGGAAGACCGGCATCCAAATTCGATCCGCAACCCCTAGGAGCTTATCAAGATAGTTGAAGACCGAAGGACTTGGTTCTTTTGGTATAAACATTCTACCCTTGTAGTTTAGCACTTGTAGGACTACGGTAGCGTCCCGGCCGTCTATCCGAGGCCAAAATACGGAAACGAAAATTTTTCTTGACTTTAAACCGGCACTACCGCATCCTAAAACCCGGATCGAACCATTAACCTAAACCTAGCAAACAAGAGAAAAGGTAGAGGGCTATACCGAGCGATCCGTGTCCTTCGGTCTTCGGCCTCCTCTCCGATCTCCTCGCGGAATCTCCGGTCTTCATCTACTCATCGGGACGGGCACCACATCGCCGGGTTCTTTTACGGGCTCCCACCTCTGGACCGAGGCAACTCGAGCTCGAAGTTGGCGAGTCGACGTGCCTAAGAATGCTGTAGGCAAAGTGTAGAATCAATTGTCTCTGTTGGGGTCGAAGTTGCCATGATGGATTGAGGAGGAGAATGAAAAGGAGCAATGAAAAATGGAGCAAGTCTTTTGCATGAATGGAAAAAAATGAGATACCAAAATTCTCCCACACAAAATGAATTTTTTTCCCCTCTCCAAGAATGTGGCCGGCCCCTTATCAAGAATGAGATGGATATTAAAAACCATGAAGGGAGGTGAGTTTAGTAAAAGGAATGGTGACCATACGCCAAAAGCAAGTCTCACATCAATATCAAAATCAACTCCCATCTCATCCTTTCATAATAAATGCAAAAGAAATGATGAATGAAAAAGCAAAGATGCTTAATCCATCATAATCCCTCATTTACAAATAAACCCTCCACAATTGCTAATTTGCAATTATGCAAATTAGCCCCTCCATCACAAAAATCCGGCCGTGAAGGAACAAAGGAAAACTGGCCGAAACGGAATGCAAACTGGCAACTTCAGAAACTGGTCTCGTAATAAATTACAGGAAAACCCGGCGACTGTATATACATACCCGCATTCGTATTGCTACCGAATACAAATGCAAAGAGACAAAATCTATACTGTACAATACTAGGATCCGCCTTAAACCAAAGCCCGTTATTATTATCCGTCCGATCATGATCCGTGCAATACCGCACGTATCTCATCGAACCCTGCCATATCTCCATACGGCCTCTACAGCGTTTCGCCCGAAACTTGAGTAACTGTCTATGGGGGACTCTAAAGACTCTTCAATACTTTTGGCTGTGGATTTAATCGCTAGCACGTCAGAGGTATTAGCCATATGTAATGGGCTACCAGATATTGACCAAAAGGGACGTCTGTGAGCGAACTCATGCTGACACCCTACTGAGCCTGTCAGTGACAATATCCATACAATCTGGTCCGTTCATCTATGAGTATCGCATGGCGGGCCTAGAGGTTGGTAAAAGTCAGACCCCCAAAAGTGGTACAAGTCGTGTCGGAGTGTAGCCCAGAATACCCTGAGATACTACTGGAATACCTACCAGTAAATCTCCTACCTCGGCCGAGGGCTTTGTGTAATGGCTCTCCTAGACACAGTGCGACCTCACCCCCAATACCGGGAGAGACGAACCCCTGCCGATCCGCTCACTGCCTCCATGCGGCTCGGGACTGTACCCAACTAAAACCTATTTGCGCGACTCCTTTGAGCCGTGGTAGGGTAGTAATCAAAGCACAGTGGAAACTCACACGAGACAAATGACGATCTCAGGTCGATGAACTAACCCGTACACATGTCACCACGGAATTGCTATCTGACGTCAGGTATAATACCAACTAGCATGTTCCCGGCGAGTCCTGTCCGGTGTACTCATAACCCAATGAGCACCTGTATACAACTTAGGTGAACCAACTGATACCAGTGGCTTGTGAGACCGGCCACCGCCCCTCGTCGGGGTCTCGACTGTATACACTAGTCTACTCTGGAGTATCGATGCCCTGTCTCGAAACTCCCACGACTAGGGACCATTTAAGAATGCGCTTATAGACCCCAGCACCCACGTATATGATCGCCATCATACTGCTGGCAGTCAAGCAAGAATCCTAAGGGTTCTATCAACATGAAATAGTGACCTGTAAGGTCACCTAAAGCAGTGCACGATAATAAAGATAAACCAGATAGCATACTATCATCTCGAGTAAGACTGTCCTACCGGTATAGGTCCTCCCTCAATCATTGCAATCACGTGCCTGTGATTCAATAATTGACTCTGAGGGCACTATATCCAACAATCTCCCACCAGCACTCAAGGCTAATTATTGCAATGTCGCATACTCACAGCCCGTGTGATACCGAACACCCAACTGCTCTACTAATCAGTCTCACAAAACCCGTTTGCGAAACTATTGTGTTCGAGGAATAGCCTCAGTGAGTGGATCCGCCCTGATGTTTCTTTCTATGTCTCTCTTTATCTCAAGTTTGCGGAGAAAACCATCTCCCGAAATGAGCAATACCTGTCTTAGAATATGTCTGGATATCTGATGGGACCTAGTTCATAAATGAACTCCAAATCCAAACTTCTTAGACTGTATCGTCAACTGAAACCAATCAGTATCCTACGCCATGCCTCCCTCAGTATCCGCTTAGACCACCTGTCCAAAATACTGCACCTCGTCACAGGGAAAACTATAACTCTGACAGACACTCTGTCATCCGGGTCACCTTGGTGTTAGTTGTATGTATGCCCTAGAGGCCAGTATTGTACAGATGATGTATATTATATTGGATGCTTGGACATATATAGAGATGACTTTCTTGCTCGATATGATAGTATGCTATCTGGTTACTCTTTATCTTAACATGTACACTTGTCTCTTTGCACTGTCTTATAGTTACTTGTTGGTAAAGCCCTTAGGATGTGTACTTGACTACCTGGACTATGATGCAGATCATACTAGTGGGGACATGGTAATCTATAGGTACATCCTTCAAGGTCCCTAGTCGTGGGTATATCGAGACGGGGCATCGATATACCAGTGTAGACTAGCGTATACGCTTCTCGACCCATGAGATGGGCGATGGATGATCCCATATCCATTGGTGTTTGACATCAAAGATGGTGTACGGGTGCTCAGTGGAGACTGGGTACACTGGACGGACTTGCCGAGAACTCCCAGATGGTATTATACCTCATGTCAGATGGCAGTTCTCAGGTGACACTTGTGCAGGTTAGTCTGTAGACCCGAGATCGTCATAGAGTCTTGTGTGATTCCCACTGTGCTTTGATCTCCACCTTACCACGTCCATAAGGGCGTGCAAAACGGTGGTCTTTGGGCACAGTCCCGAGTCACATGGAGGCAATGAGCGATAGGAGGGGTTTCGTCTCTCCCGGTATTGGGGGTTGATGTTGCGCTGTGCTCGATTGGCCGTAACAGGGAAGTCCCTGGCCAGGGCTGATCAGAGATTTGCTGGTAAGTGTTACTAGTAGTTTCTCGACCCGTTATGAGCCTCATATCGGCATGACTTATCGGTTATTGGAGTCTGACGTTTACCACCCCTAGACTTGATATGCGACATATCAGACGAACAGACCGGACTGTACGGTAAGTGTTACTGGTTGGATTCACAGGAGTGTGAGCGGGCTAGCTCGTCGATCTTCTGATCGCTCAATACCCGGATGACGCCTAAACTTCTAGTCACAGCGAGAGGACGCCTACGTGGAGCTAAGGAAGTGGAGAACCGGATCTACAAAGGTTGTAGTTTCTTATCTTTAGTTAAGTTGTTAACTAGATTCGTATTTCGCCTAAACATCTAGTCAACGATCCGTATTAGGGTTTCTCGGCATCCATAAAATTTGAAATTAGCATGGTTGATGCCTTGTGAGACCTATATAGTGTGCCTAGGAACCCTACAGTGGTATCAGAGCCTAGCTAGAGCCTTAGGCGATGTGTAGACGGAGTTAGAAGTCCGATCGAACCGAAACCCTAAAACAAAACATGCTCTCTGTACATTTTTGAAAATCTGGGAATTTTGTGAATTAAAAATATGCAGAAAAATCAGCAGGAATTTCTAAGAGTTACTGTGAAATTCGACAACTCAATTCCATCAACCCACCGCGGAACCGCGGCAGAAGCATGGCTTCGGCGGCGGTTCCGCGGCCGTATGGTCACAATGCCCTATAATTTTTGCACAGTAATTCCTTTTTTCTGATGCTGGATTTTCTGGGAATTTTTAAATATCACTCAAGAGTTGAGTTTTCTGGGTTGTATTAGGGACTCAGTATTTCGATCGGATTATCAAACTTTGTCTATGTGTTTTCCGGATATTTTTGAATATGTTAAAAAGTTCGACCGGATATAAATACCCACTTTTTCCACTGTCGGGAAATTTCCAAGTGTTGGATCTTTCCGTGGTTTAAAAACATTCTGAGTAGTGCAAGAACGCGATGGTCCCCCTGGAAGACAACAAACCTTAACTCGATTATGTGACCGTCTTGAACTACCCTTTGAACCTTCGGGTTTGGGGCAGTACGGCGTGCCACATGTGAGGCGTTGGCTGGACCCTTCTACGGCTGGACCGTTGGTACTGAGGCATGAAGTGAATGTCCTTGAACCTATTTCATGTGTTGGACGGTTTCGGGAAAACTTGGGTGTTCGAATGTTCGATCGGAAAGTTTAATATTTTCTATTTATCCGGAATGGGATACAATAATTGGAATTCACAAACAGTTATGAGATAAATGGATGAATGTTATAAATCTAGCGGTTTAGTTTCACTTGATATTGAAAAGAGTTTTCGATATTGAGACTAAAATGCGGGGTTTATAACTGTTAGGCTTGTGATGTCTAAGTACTTCATCTGATTTGACATGCGATGTCTAAAGGGTTGTGGTTTCCAATTGTTGTAGTTTTACACTTTCTTTTCTGTGACCGTAAGTGTAATATGTGATATCGCCGGTTTTGTTGCTATATGTCAACGACAATTGGGATGCGCATATTTACTTACGTTGATGACATGTGATGTAATGTGTTGCTGGATATGTTATATTGGATTGTCGTGTTTGAATAGCCGGGTTTTTTTATGTGAGATGAGTGTTTTTCATTTTCATTCATGTAAAAACTTGTATGTAATATTCTTTTATTTGGGGCACTTCCAGGTTGCGGAAGCTGTCACCCTTTGTATATTATTTGCTTTTTCGCATTAGGATAGACCCAAGGAGGGGAGCACAAGTAACCGGGTTCTAGGGTCCAGTGGGAGACCATCTCGAGGAGTCGAGTCCGGGTCTCCTAACCCTAGAATTGGTAGGGTTGCTTGCCGCTCTCGTAAGGGTCTAGGGTTGTAGGATTGGCTATTCATCACCACCGTGGAATCCGTGTTTTATACTGGCTCATATTGAAAACACGGACGTCCTAGTATATCCAATGTTTCATATATTTCTTCTGCTGCAATATCTGTGATGTGATCATGTGATGTTCTGTGATAGATACAGTATATAGTATATATGATATATTATATAGACGTTACTTATGTTTTGCACCCGCACTAGCCCTGCCCTGCTCTGTCGTTAGTTACCTAACCTAACGGTGCACGAGGGGACATCGAGGCGAATGCGGATGGCATAAGTGTACGTCGTATTTATCTGTGATGTTTAGGTATTTAAATGATGGGACTTCATTAATGTGATTAATGAAATAAAAGAAACCAAATGATGTTGTAGAATCAGATTTTAAAAAAATAGGTAGCTACAGTTCTTGCTTTGCACAGTGGTATATATGATATACCCTGCACCTTATTCGATAAGGAAAGGACCGAGATCCCTTCACCGGAAGTGACTCCTTTAGCAATAACTGGCAGATGCTACATACTCGGTCTGACTTTTGATTTCTTCTATAGTTTCTGCTTTGCACAGTGATATATATGATATATCCCGCACCGCATTCGACGAGGAAAGGGCCGACGATCCCTTCACCGGGAGTGACCCCTTTAGCAAAACTAGAAAAGCCTCAAAATCGCTCCATTTTAAAAAACTTCATTTGATTCTACAACGATATCATGTTCATTACGCTCATGGTTTTTCTGAAAAACCTGCGTAGCCCTCCGTCATTTCAGATAGATATTATTTAGTATTCGTACTATGTTTGTTGACTTAGTCAAGGCATAGTGTACGGTAGCTAAATAATGTTTATCTGTTACAACATGAGATGTGATTGGATTAGGGCATTCGCACGGCCTTGTTGACTCAGTCAAGGGTCGTAAGGGTGGGTTTAATTCAATCGGGAAATGTACGGGTTGAACTTTGTTGGAGATAGTGCCCTCAGAGTCAATTATTAGGTCACAGGTACGTGATTGTAATGATTGAGGGAGGACCTATCCCGGTAGGACAGTCTTACTCGAGATGATAGTATGCTATCTGGTTTACCTTTATCATCGTGTACTGTTTTAGGTGACCTGACACGTCGCTATTACACGTTGATAGAGCCCCTAGGATTCTTGCTTGACCACCAGCAGTATGAGGGCGATCATATAAGTGGGAGCTGGGGGTCTACAAGCATATCCTTAAATGGTCCCTAGTCGTGAGAGTTTCGAGACAGGGCATCGATACTCCATAGTAGACTAGTGTATACAGTCGAGACCCCGACGAGGGGCGGTGGCCGGTCTCACAAGCCACTGGTGTCAGTTGGATCACCTAAGATGTATACAGGTGCTCATTGGGTTATGAGTACACCGGACAGGACTCGCCGGGAACATGCTAGTTGGTCATATACCAGACGTCAGATGGCAGTTCCCTGGTGACATGTGTGCAGGTTAGTTCATCGACCTGGGGATCGTCATTTGTCTCGTGTGAGTTCCCACTGTACTTTGATTACTACCCTACCACGGCTCAAAGGAGTCGTGCAAACAGGTTTTAGTTGGGTACAGTCCCGAGCCACATGGAGGCAGTGAGCGTATCTTCAGGGGTTCGTCTCTCCCGGTATTGGGGGTGAGGTCGTGCTGTGTCTAGGAGAGCCATTACACAAAGTCCTTGGCCAAGGCAAGGAGATTTACTGGTAGGTATTCCAGTAGTATCTCAGGGTGTTCTGGGCTACACTCCGACACGACTTGTACCGCTTTTGGGGGTCTGACTTTTACCAACCCCCTAGGCCCGCCATGCGATACTCATAGACGAACGGACCGGACTGCACGGATATTGTCACTGACAGGCTCAGTTGGGTGTCGGGGTGAGCTTCCTCATCGACGTCCCATTTGGTCAGTACCTGGTAGCCCGTCACGTATTGGCTTATACCTCTGACGTGCTAGTGGTTAAATCCACAACCAAGGTGTTGACGAGTCTTTAGAGTCCCCCACATTCAGTTACTCAGCTTTCGGGCGAAAGGTTGTAGAGGCCGTATGGAGATATGGCAAGGTCCGATCACATACGTGCGGTATTGCACGGATCAGGATCGGACAGTTTGTACTATAGGCCGTATGGTTATATGGCAGGGTTCGATCAGATACGTGCGGTATTGCACGGATCAGGATCGAACGGATATTACTGGCCGGCTTTGGTATAAGCCGGATCCTAGTATAGTACAGTGTAGATTTTGTCTCATTGCATTTGTATTTCGGTCGGAATACAAATGCGGGTGTGTATGCACAGTATCGGGGTTTTCCTGTAATTTATTACGGGACCAGTTTTTGGAGTTGCCAGTTTGCTTTCCGTTTCGGCCAATTTTCATTGTTCCGTTCATTGGCCGAAGATTGGTGGAGGAGGGTTTATTTGCATTGTTGCAAATAAGCAATTGTGGAAGGGGGTCTTTGCATTTTATCATGTCATGATAATAGCACCCTCTCTTGACTTTCTTTGCTCATGATGGCTTGACCTTTTTGGAGCCATCATGCATGAGATGATGGTAGTGTGGAGTGTTGGCTTAGTTTTGTTATCATGTTTTTGCATGATAGTCTTTTTCCTCTCTCTCTCTTGCATTATGGGATTGGTTATCTTTTGATACATTGACTCTCTCTCTCATTCCTCCCATGCTTGATGTCATGGCCGGCCTCCCCTTTAGTGGGCTGTCCAAAATATTGTAGTGGGGTTTTTGGTGTTGTTTTCATGTTCCAAAATCCACAAGTTCCTCCACAAAACTCCTTGCATCATCCCTCCACCACAATGGCATCTCCAATACCCCAAAAAGAGACACAAGTTCTACTACACATTCTACAGCGAATCTTGGGCACGTCGAGTAGCCGGCTTCGTGCCCGAGTTGCCTCGGCATTGAGGTGGGAGCCCGTAAACAAAGTTGGCGATGTGGTGCACTTCCGGCGACGAGGAGGAGACGGGACTTTTCCGCAGGAGATCGGGACCATGACGAGAAGACCGGAGGACACGGATCGTCGGTATATCTCTTTCCCATCTTATAGTTAGCTAGGACTAGTTAGTGGTTCGATCCGGGTATTAGTGCGCGGTGGTGCCGGTTTGCTAAGTCCGCAAAAATTTATAGTTTTTCACCGCTTCCGCTTTTGGCCGTCGGATTGACGGCCGGGGCGCCGCCGTGCACTTACAGTGGTATCAGAGCCTCCCCATTAACTTAGTCTAGCTTTGTGTAATGTGTTTTTTAGTTCCGATCGATCGAAATGTCCAAAAACCCGTATTTGCCCACATCAGTTTCTGTTGAATTTTTTCAGTCTCTAAAAATTTTTCAGGTTCTAAAATATTGATGTCCTAAAAATTATAAGAACACTGTTCAAATTCGAGGCACTGATCCTCTCACTAGAGCGCGGAAGGGCGGCCAAAACCCACGTTTTGCCGCGCTTCCGCCGCCGAATACAGGAATCAGTGGGTTGGGTTTTTACAGTGGGCTTCTGGGCTTAAATTAGGGGTTTTGGAATATTAAAATTGGGCCCAGGTTTTCTGTGAGTGCTACAGTTTTGATTGGGGGCCCACTTGTTATTTTTTGATCGATCGGATATTTTAAACACATTTTTCACAGTATTTACATTATATCTGCGACCATGAATGTCACTTGATCAGTAAATCCGGTCTAACTGCTATAGCCCGGTTAGACGGATTTGCGAACGTGACTTTCACGTTGATGTTTTTGCTGTGATGTTGCGGATCGGTCGTGGGGATAGCCTGGATGCAATGCTAGTACCGTTTTGTTGTATTATGTACATTTGTTATTGCGGGGCGAGCGTCCGACATGTGGACTGCCGTCACTGCCTGATTGTATTATTATTTTAGGGCACGACCTGGTTGCGGTCGATGTACCCGGTGTATGTATATTTTACTTTCTGTACTAGGATTGCCCCGCGGAGGGGTGCACGGATAGCCGGGTTCTGGAGGGCAACAAGCCCGCATCTCATGGCATTGAGACGGAGGGGGCTTCACTCTAGGATTGGCGGGCTATTCGCCGCACTTGTAGGGGGTACAGGTTGACCCAGGAGGGGTGCCCAAGTTACCGGATTCCGTGAAGTGCTGGGTGGTCCATTCACGTTGCTGAAGGGGGCTGCCTCGCTTCAGGTTTTGGCGGGTAACTTGCCGCGCCCGTAGGGGTCTAGGTTTTCATTGCACAGGCTATCCACACGACCAGGGGAACGTCGGGTTTCAGCAGTAGCTCTGTGAAACCCGGGGATCCCAGATATCTGTATTGTTTCTGTGATGCTGTACATTTCTGTGATGTTGCATTTTATTCACGCCTTGAGCGAATATAATATATTGGTATATATATTAGTAGATGTCGTATATGTTTTGCATCCGCGCTAGTCCAGTCCCCGCTCTGTCGTTAGTAAGCTAACCTAACGGGTAATGACGGGACCCAGTGGCGAATGCGGATGGCATATACGTACATCAGTATATTTTCGTTCTTTTTGGTGTGATCAATTGATGGGACTGCATTGATTCGGATCAATGCAAGTTAAAACAAACCTAATCTGATGTTGTTGGAACACTTTTTCAAAAAGCTGTTATTGCAAGGACGTTCACTTTTGTTTTGCACCGTGGTATTCAGTTAGAATATCCTGCTCCTCAGTCGACGAGGCAAGGGCCGAGATCCCTTCACCGGGAGTGACCCCTTGGACAAAAAGTTTGCGTCAGGGCATTAACTTCACTATAGCCGATTACTTTTGCTTTGCATCGTGGTATTCAGTTGGAATATCCTGCACCTCATTCTACGGGGAAAGAGCCGAGATCCCTTCACCGGGAGTGACCTCTTTAGTAAAGGTTTTCGTCACTATATTTTCTAAAAAGCTATCCGTTCCTTCAACGATATCAAGTTCATTACGTTAAAGGTTTTCGCCAGAAACCATTCGTAGCCCTCCGTCGTTTCAGACTGGTAGCACGTAGTATTCATGCTATGTTTGTTGACCTTCGTCAAGGCATAGTGTATGGTAGCTGCTTGTTACCTTTCTGTTGCATAGATAGATGCGTTGGTTTGGGACAGTCGTATAGCCTTGTTGACCTTCGTCAAGGGCTTGTACGGGTGGATTCAAATTAACCTGGATAATGACGGGTAGAACTTGACATGTGACTTATGATTTGTTGACCTTCGCCAAGGTCATAAGAGCATGGGGCAGAAATCACATCGGGAGTTTCAAAAGAACTGAAACTTGCCAGATATGCGCATACCTTCTGGAGTGTGGTAGCGTGAGCGGATTCCGTCACGTTATCATGTGATGATAGTTGGATCCCGATTCCCACTGATGAGTTAGTTTACTCCTCGGGTAACCCCGACTAATTCTTCTTTCAGGTTTGGAGGAGAATTTGAGGTACAGTGGGAGGTTTCCAGATTAGATAAATTGGTGACCATTCTGATCTAGGTTAGAGTGCACGCTGAGTGTTTCTTTTCTCTCTCTCTTTGGCAGCGACCATTGACCCGACCCTAAGACTATGACTCAGTGACCAAGTTGACCGAACCTTCTTAAACACCGGCTTTTGGATTGTCAGAGTTGCAAACCTCATTGCCACTCCTACTTTTACCCTTTTCTCCAGGACACCCCGTTTTACTACGAACGTCCACTTCCATTGGACAAAACCATCGTATGGTTAGATACGAACTCGAAAGAATTTATTCGAGGATGGTTTCCGGTTCTGGAGAAAACGGATAGGATTATTCAGTTGTCTTTTCCTTTTACCCTCTCTCAGGTTACGAGTACTCCTTGGTTTAGGGGTAGTACACCTATTACGCAAATTGGATTGTCTTCTTCCAAACCTTAGGCTGGTGCCGACCGGTAGGGAATGAAGAAAACCAATTAGCATAACGATGGTGTGCAGAAGGTATTAAGTTCAGACAAAGCAAGGGATTAGTAAGAGGGCAAAGTAAATTGCAACAGATATTCACGACCAAACCAAATATTTCGTTACCACTCCCACATCACCTTTGTATTTCTCCAGGACACTCCGTATCACTACGAAGATCCACAGTTTATTTGGATACTCCATCGTATGGTTATATACGAACTCGAAAGGAACTTGTTCCAGTTCGGGGATGGATTCTGGTCCAGGAGAAATAGGAATAAGGTTTATTCGGTTGTCTTTTATCTTCACCTTCTCTCATTGCGAGTGTTCCTAGGATTGGGAAAGTACACCCATTATGCTTATTGGATAGTCTTCTTCCAAACCATAGGCTGGTGCCGAACGGTAGGGAAGGAAGAAAACCATTTGGCCTAAAAGGGTGTGCAGAAGGTAAAGACTAAAGACATATGAAGGGATTTGGAGAGGTGGCAAAGAACTATACGGTTACAGTCGTGAATCTGGAAGAGGCATTACTAGGAATACCAGAATACCCCATCGGAACATTTCAATGTTTCAGTTTCACTGTGTAATGTTAAAGGAAAACTGATTTCCCGATTAGATACTTACTCCAGGGTATGTATTTACCAGGTACGATTCTCACATCTGTATGGTTTTACAGATGATGAGTGGGAGTAAGTTATTGGGAATTGGGTGATTATCCTCATTATATCGGGATTCGTTGTAATCGGTGATATTTGAGGAAATCACCTGGGCTGTTTGCCGGTCGGAAAATATTTGGTTTTGAATATCCGCTGTTATGCACCAATTTCAAATTGATATATCTGTACGTCTATTTTCATAGAGTGAGATATACCTTTCTGAAATTATGTCTACGACATTTACCTATATCAGTGGATGGTTAGGTAAGGAGCATTAAACAGCGGTGTAATTCTTCTTAACCATAAGTACAGTTTTCAACCTACGACACACAGTGAATGAGTTATCAGACTCAAGGGACTTATACAAAGGATTGTATGTTGTCCAGGGTCCATCAGGACAGAGGGCTTGGTCCTCGTACTATATTCGGTTTACTTATGACTTCTCTAGTTTTTAGACAGGTGTTTCGCGGAAACACAGGGTCCAAATTTTGAGAAGTTATAGGTATTTGAATAGAGTAGAGAACCAGGTATAGCAAGTATCGGGATTCTTCAAAGAGATCGAAGATGTAGATACTTGTGTATGGTATTCAGTTGATAGTAATGATAAAGAGATCTTGCTTCTCTTTCAGGTTACTCATAATTGGAAGTATTCCTAAGTTGAGTAACGCTGATCGGCCTCCTTCCATTTAGTTGACATGCGCTGGGGACAGCTGCATGATTTGAATCTGGTTCAATTAAATCAGTGCCTCTGTTTCTATATTGGATATAGAACAGTTCATATCTTAACGATGTTAAGGTACGGGGAGTTGTCCGGTTTATGATTAAAACCAGACACTGGACAACTCAAGGCACGTTTCTGTAATGGCTGTTTGTGGGTTGACCCAGGCTATGACGAGGGTTGATTTTCTACCATCTGGATGAACAATAGCGATATTGTTCTAGACTCGCCACAGTTTTATTAAAAATGGATTTTTTCAGAAAAACAGTAGTGGGAGTATGGTAGAACTGGAAGTGATTCCAGAACCACAAACGATTACTGAAGATTTGATAAGGAACCTAAAGATTCAATCTGGATTGACATTCCATTGGCCACTCCGCAAATAAGGTGGGTAACTTCAGGCACCCGAGAGGTACTCCGGTAGCCTCAAGGACGGTGACAGGGAAGTTCTTGTTTACCCACAATTACCATTGCTGTTGTTCCAGGCTGCGAGACCCGGCGGGACGATGAGTATAGCGTCGTTCTAAACTAGTTTTAGAAGTGCACGTCTATATGACTCTGCCAGAGGGTTGTCGTAGTCAGTGGGAGCAGCGGAAGCATTGGTGGACAGGTAGCTTATGTCTATTTATAGACTAAAGCAGATATAGCGGAGATAGATCATCTGTTTCTGACGTGACAGTCATGGGTTTGACTTCATCAGAATAGGTGATGGATCTGTTGAGAAGGTAGTAGGGTGTGATGTCCTGGTATTTGGATGATATACACAGAGTAGGAAAAGAAACTCCTACACTACGATCGGTTATACTTTGGTCGTCACACAGTTGTTTCTCCACAAAGGAAATGGATTTTATATCAGACATACTGGTTACTAGATCTATGGTCTTAGATCTAGATTTGGGTGGTTTCCCAATCTGGGCACTTAGAAAGCATTCTAAGAGTATTTAGAATGGACGACTCCTAGCACGGTAGTGTACCTGCAGGCAATGGAGTCACCCTCTCTAAAGGTGTCTTACAGACTAAAGGGGAGAGGGATGTGCATGATTGGCAGATCACTTGCTTAGGCAATTGAGTCAATCATGAGATGTCAAGTACCACACCAGATATTGTTCTTGCACTAGATGCAATAAGTTGACATTAATCCAATCCTGGAGAAACAGTTGGAAGCAGTTTTAGAACATAAGTGGATGTTCTAGGGAGATGATAACGACAGCCTCATTCAGGAGACAGTTATCATTCCAGGCTTCCAAGGTGACATGGACGACAAGGAGGTTGTCAGAGTTATAGTTTTCCTTCTGATGAGGGGCAGTATTTTGGACAGGTGGTCCAAGGCAATACTGAGGGAGGCATGGCGCGCAGGATACTGATTAAGTTCAGTTGACGATACAGTCTAAGAAGTTTGGATTTGGAGTTCATTTATGAGCTAGGTCCCATCAGACATCCAGACATATTCTGAGACAGGTATTGCTCTTTTCGGGAGATGGCTTTCTCCGCGAACTTGAGATATAGAGAGACATAGAAAGGAACAACTGAGCGGATCCACTCACTGAGGCTATTCCTCGAACGCAATAGTTCCGCAAACGAGCTTTGTGAGACTGACTAGTAGAGGAGTTGGATGTTCGGTATCACACGGGCTGTGAGTATGCGACATCGCAATAATTAGCCTTGAGTGCAAGTGGGAGATTGTTGGAGATAGTGCCCTCAGAGTCAATTATTAGGTCACAGGTACGTGATTGTAATGATTGAGGGAGGACCTATCCCGGTAGGACAGTCTTACTCGAGATGATAGTATGCTATCTGGTTTACCTTTATCATCGTGTACTGTTTTAGGTGACCTGACACGTCGCTATTACACGTTGATAGAGCCCCTAGGATTCTTGCTTGACCACCAGCAGTATGAGGGCGATCATATAAGTGGGAGCTGGGAGTCTACAAGCATATCCTTAAATGGTCCCTAGTCGTGAGAGTTTCGAGACAGGGCATCGATACTCCATAGTAGACTAGTGTATACAGTCGAGACCCCGACGAGGGGCGGTGGCCGGTCTCACAAGCCACTGGTGTCAGTTGGATCACCTAAGATGTATACCGGTGCTCATTGGGTTATGAGTACACCGGACAGGACTCGCCGGGAACATGCTAGTTGGTCATATACCAGACGTCAGATGGCAGTTTCCTGGTGACATGTGTGCAGGTTAGTTCATCGACCTGGGGATCGTCATTTGTCTCGTGTGAGTTCCCACTGTACTTTGATTACTACCCTACCACGGCTCAAAGGAGTCGTGCAAACAGGTTTTAGTTGGGTACAGTCCCGAGCCACATGGAGGCAGTGAGCGTATCTTCAGGGGTTCGTCTCTCCCGGTATTGGGGGTGAGGTCGTGCTGTGTCTAGGAGAGCCATTACACAAAGTCCTTGGCCAAGGCAAGGAGATTTACTGGTAGGTATTCCAGTAGTATCTCAGGGTGTTCTGGGCTACACTCCGACACGACTTGTACCGCTTTTGGGGGTCTGACTTTTACCAACCCCCTAGGCCCGCCATGCGATACTCATAGACGAACGGACCGGACTGCACGGATATTGTCACTGACAGGCTCAGTTGGGTGTCGGGGTGAGCTTCCTCATCGACGTCCCATTTGGTCAGTACCTGGTAGCCCGTCACGTATTGGCTTATACCTCTGACGTGCTAGTGGTTAAATCCACAACCAAGGTGTTGACGAGTCTTTAGAGTCCCCCACATTCAGTTACTCAGCTTTCGGGCGAAAGGTTGTAGAGGCCGTATGGAGATATGGCAAGGTCCGATCACATACGTGCGGTATTGCACGGATCAGGATCGGACAGTTTGTACTATAGGCCGTATGGTTATATGGCAGGGTTCGATCAGATACGTGCGGTATTGCACGGATCAGGATCGAACGGATATTACTGGCCGGCTTTGGTATAAGCCGGATCCTAGTATAGTACAGTGTAGATTTTGTCTCATTGCATTTGTATTTCGGTCGGAATACAAATGCGGGTGTGTATGCACAGTATCGGGGTTTTCCTGTAATTTATTACGGGACCAGTTTTTGGAGTTGCCAGTTTGCTTTCCGTTTCGGCCAATTTTCATTGTTCCGTTCATTGGCCGAAGATTGGTGGAGGAGGGTTTATTTGCATTGTTGCAAATAAGCAATTGTGGAAGGGGGTCTTTGCATTTTATCATGTCATGATAATAGCACCCTCTCTTGACTTTCTTTGCTCATGATGGCTTGACCTTTTTGGAGCCATCATGCATGAGATGATGGTAGTGTGGAGTGTTGGCTTAGTTTTGTTATCATGTTTTTGCATGATAGTCTTTTTCCTCTCTCTCTCTTGCATTATGGGATTGGTTATCTTTTGATACATTGACTCTCTCTCTCATTCCTCCCATGCTTGATGTCATGGCCGGCCTCCCCTTTAGTGGGCTGTCCAAAATATTGTAGTGGGGTTTTTGGTGTTGTTTTCATGTTCCAAAATCCACAAGTTCCTCCACAAAACTCCTTGCATCATCCCTCCACCACAATGGCATCTCCAATACCCCAAAAAGAGACACAAGTTCTACTACACATTCTACAGCGAATCTTGGGCACGTCGAGTAGCCGGCTTCGTGCCCGAGTTGCCTCGGCATTGAGGTGGGAGCCCGTAAACAAAGTTGGCGATGTGGTGCACTTCCGGCGACGAGGAGGAGACGGGACTTTTCCGCAGGAGATCGGGACCATGACGAGAAGACCGGAGGACACGGATCGTCGGTATATCTCTTTCCCATCTTATAGTTAGCTAGGACTAGTTAGTGGTTCGATCCGGGTATTAGTGCGCGGTGGTGCCGGTTTGCTAAGTCCGCAAAAATTTATAGTTTTTCACCGCTTCCGCTTTTGGCCGTCGGATTGACGGCCGGGGCGCCGCCGTGCACTTACAAACTTGACTTGCGATTTATGGTTTGTTGACTTAGTCAAGGTCATAGATCGCTAGGGGCAGAAGCATTATCGGGAATTTCAAGTGTTGAAATTTGCAATGAGATTGCATACCTTCTATGAGATAGTTGGATCCCGATACCCACTGCGAGTAAGAGTTACTCCTGGGAGAGTTTTGCACACTACAATTAGCCGATAAAGTAGGTGTCTAGAAAGGTGTCAACGGGGTTACGCCTCTGGGAAAACGAGGTTTACTTTAATTAGGTCCGTGCGAAAGCACGGGGAACCTCCCTCAAAGTACCGACACTGGCCTGGCTGAAAGATCGACGAAGTTGTAGGGTGTAATTAATCCCGGCTAGTCTTTCCTTTTAGGGTTTGAAGGAACATTTGATAAAAACCAGTGGGAGCCATCCTGATTAGATAAGATAATAACCAATCTGATCTTGCACGAGCATACGCTAAAGTGTTTTCTTCTCTCTCTCTCCAGGTAGCGACCATTTCATGCCTTAATCAAGATAATAATATGGATGTATTGACCGAACCCGCATGTTATACTGTGCAGGGGAACGTTGGACCCGTTCTATCGTATAAATGTTATAAGACTGAACAGGAAACAGGAGAATATCTAGATTCTCACGCCGCCCAAACGGAGAACGTGCATGATGATGCACCTTCTTCAGGTGTGTTTGTTATTGAGAACTGTTTCTCAGTTCACCCTACGTCCTGGGTATTAGATACCGGATCAGGATCCCATATATGTAAGCAGTTACATGAGCTACGGAAAGGTAGAGAACTGGGAAAAGGTGATCATTCCGTTCAAGTAGGGAATGGGGCAAATGTTGCAGCCAAAGCAGTTGGCATATATCACCTGGTATTACCAAATGGTGATACACTAGTCCTGAATGAGTGCTATTATATACCGAACATGATGAGCAACATTATATCAGTTTCTTTATTAGGTAAAGAAGGATATAATTTTGTAGTAAAGGACAATGTTATGAACATATTCCTAGATCAAAAGTTGATTTCATCAGGCTCGCTACATAATGGCATATTCATTCTCAATCAAAATACAGTCTTCAATATACAAAACACACACAAGAGGAAAAGCTCAGAAATGAACGAATCCTTCTTGTGGCACTGTAGACTTGGCCATATCAATGAGACACGACTAGCTAAGTTGCATAAGAATGGATATTTGAATTCATTCGAATTATCATCTTATGACACTTGCCATTCATGTCTCAAAGGAAAAATGACCAAAACTCCGTTTACGGGACACGGGGAAAGAGTTACTGAACTCTTGGGACTGGTGCATAGTGATGTATGCGGTCCTATGTCTACACACGCCAGAAATGGTTTTTCCTACTTCATTACATTCACTGACGATCTCTCTAGATATGGGCATGTGTTCCTGTTGAAATACAAGTCTGAAGCTTTTGAGAAATTCAAAGAATATAAGCACGAGGTAGAGAACCAAACGGGCAAAAGTATTAAGATTCTTCGATCTGATCGAGGAGGTGAATACTTAAGCAGTGAATTCCTGGATTATCTAAAAGAGAATGGGATTCTCTCTCAGCTTACTCCTCCTTATACACCACAGCACAACGGTGTATGAGAACGAAGGAATCGCACCCTAT
Organism: Agapanthus africanus; assembly: GCA_030015575.1. Lineage (NCBI taxonomy): Eukaryota > Viridiplantae > Streptophyta > Magnoliopsida > Asparagales > Amaryllidaceae > Agapanthus > Agapanthus africanus. The sequence goes on from CM057342.1 coordinate 521,344,883, forward strand.
TAGATATGGTGCGTTCAATGATGAGCAATGCTGAGTTACCTATTTCCTTTTGGGGGTATGCGCTTGAGACAGCCATATACCTATTGAATCTGGTTCCGTCTAAATCTGTACCTACCACACCATATGAGATATGGAGTGGGAAGAGACCATATTTTAAACGAATTAAGATATGGGGTTGTCCAGCCTATGTCAAAAAGCAAAATCCGGACAAACTCGAGGCACGATCAGTCCTTTGCAAGTTTGTGGGATATCCTAAGAATTCTCAAGGATATTTTTTCTACCAAGCTGAGGAACAAAGAGTGTTTGTTGCTCAACATGCCACCTTTTTGGAAAGGGAATTTCTTGCAAAAGAATTTAATGGCAAAGAGGTAGAGCTGGAAGAGGTTCCAGCACCACAAATTGCAACTAATGATTTAGTAGAACCAGAGGATTCAGTGGTGCCCGACGTACCCCAGCCTCTCCGCCGATCTAGTAGGGTTTCTCGTCCACCTGAGAGATACTATGGTTTTCTCATTGATGGTGGCAGTGAGGATTGCATCATGGAGGATGATGACCCAACTAGCTTCGAACAGGCCATCACGAGTGGGGACTCAGTGAAATGGCTGGATGCTATGCGGTCCGAGATGGAATCCATGTACACCAACAAAGTATGGACTTTAGAAGTTGCTCCTGAAGGGGTAAAACCCATTGGGAGCAAGTGGATCTTCAAGAAAAAACTTGGTGTAGATGGGAAAGTGGAGACTTTCAAAGCTAGACTTGTAGCAAAGGGTTTTCGTCAAAGACCAGGTGTGGACTATGACAAAACCTTTTCTCCAGTGGCTATGCTTAAATCCATCCGATTCATGCTTGCCATCGCTGCATATCATGACTACGAAATCTGGCAAATGGATGCTAAGACCGCCTTTCTAAATGGTGATTTAGAAGAGTGCGTGTACATGACTCAGCCAGTGGGCTTCGTAGACAGTGGGAGCAGCGGGAAGGTGTGCAAGCTGCTTAAATCCATTTATGGATTAAAGCAAGCATCGCGGAGTTGGAACATCTGCTTTGACGTCGTTATCAAAGAGTTTGATTTCGTCAAAAACCCAGATGAACCTTGTATTTACAAGAAGGTGGCAGAGAGTAAGGTTGTCTTCCTCGTATTGTACGTGGACGACATACTCTTGATAGGAAATGATATTCCTATGCTGCAATCGGTCAAGCTCTTCTTATCACAAAGATTCTCAATAAAAGATCTTGGCGATGCCTCCTGCATATTGGGAATTAGGATCTATAGAGATAGATCCAAAAGGATATTGGGATTGTCCCAATCCAGGTATATTGACACCATACTAAAGAGGTTTAGTATGGAAGAATCCAAGCGTGGGAACTTGCCCACGATCTCTGGAGTCACTCTCTCCAAAGAGATGTCTCCCAAGACTGATTTGGAGAGAGCTCGCATGCAAGGGATACCCTATGCTTCAGCTGTAGGCTCTATCATGTATGCGATGCTATGTACCAGACCCGATGTTGCATACTCACTAAGTATAGTGAGCAGGTATCAAGCTGATCCTGGAGAGAGTCACTGGACAGCTGTGAAGAGCATTCTCAAGTACTTACGAAGGACTAAAGAGATGCTCTTGGTGTATGGTAACGGAGAACTCCAAGTGGAGTCCTTTACCGATTCGAGCTTCCAGAGTGATAAGGACGACTCTAAGTCGCAGTCAGGATTTGTCTTTACCCTTTACGGAGGGGCGGTTAGCTGGAAGAGTTCCAAGCAGGAAACCGTGGCAGACTCGACGATGGAGGCTGAATACATCGCTGCCAACGATGCTGCTAAAGAGGCTGTCTAGATCAAGAAGTTTATTACTGAACTTGGAGTGGTTCCATCCATTGAGCATCCAATACCTTTGTATTGCGATAACAATGGAGCGGTGGCTTTGGCCAAGGAACCTAGGTCCCATCAGCGATCCAGACATATTCTGAGGCGGTATCACCTGATCCGGGAGATAGTTCATCGCCGGGAGATCGAGGTTAGGAGGGTTGACACGAAGAACAACACGGCGGATCCACTCACGAAGGCCATTCCCCAGATACAGTTTGAGAGACTCTTCGGGATTCTCGGTATGCGATACTACAGCAGCTGGCCCTAGTGCAAGTGGGAGATTGTTAGTTGTATGTATGCCCTAGAGGCCAGTATTGTACAGATGATGTATATTATATTGGATGCTTGGACATATATAGAGATGACTTTCTTGCTCGATATGATAGTATGCTATCTGGTTACTCTTTATCTTAACATGTACACTTGTCTCTTTGCACTGTCTTATAGTTACATGTTGGTAAAGCCCTTAGGATGTGTACTTGACTACCTGGACTATGATGCAGATCATACTAGTGGGGACATGGTAGTCCATAGGTACATCCTTCAAGGTCCCTAGTCGTGGGTATATCGAGACGGGGCATCGATATACCAGTGTAGACTAGCATATACGCTTCTCGACCCATGAGATGGGCGATGGATGATCCCAAATCCATTGGTGTTTGACATCAGAGATGGTGTACGGGTGCTCAGTGGAGACTGGGTACACTGGACGGACTCGCCGAGAACTCCCAGATGGTATTATACCTCACGTTAGATGGCAGTTCTCAGGTGACACTTGTGCAGGTTAGTCTGTAGACCTGAGATCGTCATAGTGTCTTGTGTGATTCCCACTGTGCTTTGATCTCCACCTTACCACGTCCATGAGGGCGTGCAAAACGGTGGTCTTTGGGCACAGTCCCGAGTCACATAGAGGCAATGAGCGATAGGAGGGGTTTCGTCTCTCCGGGTATTGGGGGTTGATGTTGCGCTGTGCTTGATTGGCCGTAACAGGGAAGTCCCTGGCCAGGGTTGATCAGAGATTTGCTGGTAAGTGTTACTAGTAGTTTCTCGACCCGTTATGAGCCTCATATCGGCACGACTAATCGGTTATTGGGGTCTGACGTTTACCACCCCTAGACTTGATATGCGACATATCAGACGAACAGACCGGACTGTACGGTAAGTGTTACTGGTTGGATTCACAGAAGTGTGAGCGGGCTAGCTCGTCGATCTTCTGATCGCTCAATACCCGGATGGCCGTTACGTTTAGCAGACCGCTTGCGGCTTGTGGGTGCTTGATATGATCATCATCTGTTACCGGAGTATTGACGAGTCTTTAGAGTCCTACACAGAGGTTTCCTGGCTCAAGCGAAACGAAATAGGAGCGCATATGAGATATGTGCAGGACCGAGAATAATGCGTGTATGTGATACCGTATTCCATTCTCGCGATCAATGTATCGATTGGTTATATTCGATATAACCTAGATATCGAATCAACGATTGATTCGATAAGCCGATACATAGGATACTAGTCGGTTATATGCGATATGACCGGATCGTTAAGTCAGGTGTTGATTTAATGATTTAATGTATAATTATATATTTGATATATTATTTTGCATTAACTAGTATTGGTTCACATTAAATGGATTTTCTCACATGATGTGCAAGTTGTATATGTGATATACTTTTGTGCACATCTTTGTATCATGTTTGATGATGCTTGCTCATTTGGTTAAGTGTAAAGAATTAAACCTAGGTTAAGAAAGTGATTAGGGTTTTAATTATCCATTCTTTTCTTTATTGATTTTGGAAAAAGAATGGGATAAGAATACAAAATGGTTGCTTTCATTCTTGAACCTTTGTGAAGCTTCATGAAGCTTTGACCAAAGTGAACAATTTGTCTTCATGCTTAACCCTAGCCACTCTTCTAACCTTAGTCAATTCTCTACACCTAACCATGGTTCCTATTATGATAAGTATTCATTTCTTTTTCATTTTTGGATTAACTTATCATAATATTTCCTTCTTCTTGATCTTCTTCTTCAAGAAAGAAAGCTTGATGCCATCAATGGCAACTTGAGTTCTAAAGTGAGAAATCCAATTCTAAAGTGAACCTACCTCCTATTTCTTCACCCTCTACCTCTTGCCAAGTTGTTTTGGGTGTTTTCTTCACAAATTTCACAAATTTGTGAAGTCGGAGCTTGAACTTGTGATGCCTCGACGTAGATCATCTTCGGCACGAAGCCGACGACCTAGTCCGCCCATTTCTCCGATCAAGCCGACGATTGAGTCCGGGATTCGAGATGGACAGCGAGAGGACACCTATGTGGAGCTAAGGAAGTGGAGAACCGGATCTACAAAGGTTGTAGTTTCTTATCTTTAGTTAAGTTGTTAACTAGATTAGTATTTCGCCTAAACTTCTAGTCAACGATCCATATTAGGGTTTCTCGGCACCCATAAAATTTGAAATTGGCATGGTTGATGCCTGGTGAGACCTATATAGTGTGCCTAGGAAACCTACAGTTGGAAGCCTGGAGTGATAACTGTTTCCCGAAGGAGGATGCCGTTATCATATCCCTAGAACATCAACTTATGTTCTAAAACTGCTTCCGAACGTTTCTCCAGGATAGGATTAATATCTACTGCAAAAAACAACGTCTGGTGTGGTACTTGACATCTCATGATTGACTCAATTGCCTAAGCAAGTGATCTGCCAATCATGCACATCCCTCTCCCCTTTAGTCTGTAAGACTCCTTTAGACAGGGTGACTCTATCACCTGCAGGTATACTACCATGCCAGGAGTCGTCCATTCTAAAACACCTTTAGAATGTTGTCTAAATACCCAGATTGGGAAACTACCCAAATCTAGATCTAAAACCATAGATCCAGTAACCAGAATGTCTTGATATCATATCCAAGTCCCATGTGGAAAAACCACTGTGTGAAAACCAAAGTATAACCGATCGTAGTATAGGAGCATCAATTCCTACTCTGTGTATGTCATACAAATACCAGGACATCACACCCTACTACCTTCTTAACAGATCCATCCCCTATTCTGATGAAGTCAAACCTATGACTGTCACATCAGAAATAGATGATCTATCTCCGCTATATCTGCTTTAGTCTATAAATAGACATAAGCTACCTGTCCACTATACTTCCGCTGCTCCTACTGACTATGACAACCCTCTGGCAGAGTCATATACACGTGCACTTCTAAAGCCAGTTTAGAATGACGCTATACTCATCCTCCTGCCGGGTCTCATAGTCTGGAACAACAGCAATGGCAAGTCTGGGTAAACAAGAACCACCCTGTCACCGTCCTTGAGGCTACCGCAGTACCTCTTGGGTGCCTGAGGTTACCTACCATATCTGCGGAGTGGCCAATGGAATGTCAAATCAGATGGAATCTTTAGGTTCTTATCAAATTTTCAGTAATCGTTTGCGGTTCTGGAATCACTTCTAGTTTTACCATACTCCCACTACTGTTTTATGAAAAAATCCATTTTTGTTAAAACTGTAGCGAGTCAAGAACAATATCACTATTGATCTTCCAGATGGTAGAAAATCAACCCTCGTCATAGCCCAGATCAACCCACAAACAGCCATTACAGAAACGTGCCTTGAGTTATCCAGAGTCTGGTTTTAAGCATAAGCCGGACAACTCCCCGTACCTTAACATCGTTAAGATATGAACCATTCTATATCCAATATAGAAGCAGAGGCACTGATTTAATTGGAACCAGATTCAAATCATGCAGCTGTCTCCAGTGCATGTCAACTAAATGGAGAGAGGCCGATCAGCATTACTCAACTTAGGAGTACTTCCAATTATGAGTAACCTGAAAGAGAAGCAAGTTCTCTTAATCATTACTATCGACTGAATACTATTCACAAGTATCTACATCTTCGATCACCTTGAAGAATCCCGATACTTGCAATACCTGGTTCTCTACTTTATTCATATACCTATAACTTCTCAAATCTTTGAGCTTGTGTTTCTACGAAACACTTGTCTAAGGATTAGAGAAGTCACAAGTAAACAGAATATAGTTTGAGGACCAACCCCTCTGTCCTCATAGACACTGGACAACATACAATACTCTGCATAATTCCCTTGAGTCTAATAACTCAATCCTTGTGTGTCATAGGTTAAAAACTGTACTTATGGTTAAGAAGAATTACACCGCTGTTCAATACTCCTTACTTAACCATCCACTGATATAGGTAAATGTCATGGACATAATTTCAAAAAATTATATCTCACTCTATAAAATATAGACGTACAGATATATCAATTTGAAATTGGTGCATAACAACAGATATTCAAAACCAAATATCTGTCGTACGGCAAACAGCCCAGGCGATTTACTCAAATATCACCAATTACAACGAATCCCGATATAATGAGGATGATCACCCAATTCCCAATAACTTACTCCCACTCAGCATCTGTAAAACCATACAGATGTGAGAATCATACCTGGTAAATACATACCCTGGAGTAAGGACTAATTAGGAAATCGGTTTTCTTTTAACAATACACAGTTAAACTGAAACCTGTAAATGTTTCGAAGGGGTATCCGGGTATTCCTAGTAATACCTCTTCTATAATCCAGATTCACAACTGTAAACGTATATTTCATTGCCATCTCTCCAAATCCCTTTATATGTCTTTTAGTCATTACCTTCTGCACACCCCTTTAGGCCAAATGGTTTTCTTCCTTCCCTACCGTTCGGCACCAGCCTATGGTTTGGAAGAAGACTATCCAATAAGCATAATGGGTATGCTGTCGTAATCCTAGGAGCACTCACAATGCGAGAGAAGGTAAAGATAAAAGACAACTGAATAAACCTTATTCCTATTTCTCCTGAACCAGAATCCATCCCCAAACTCGAACAAGTTCCTTTCGAGTTCGTATATAACCATACGATGGAGTATCCAATAAACTGTGGATCTTCATAGTGATACGGAGTGTCCTGGAGAAATACAAAGGTGATTTAGTATTGGCGATGAAATACTTGGTTTGGTCGTGAATAGCAGTCGCAATTTACTTTGCCCTCTTAGTAATCCCTTTATTTTTCTTTACATAATACCTTCTGTACACCATTGTTAGGCCAATTGGTTTTCTTCATTCCCCAGCGGTCGGCACCTGCCTATAGTTTGGAAGAAGACTATCCAATTTGCGTAATAAGTGTACTGTCCTAATCCAAGGAGCACTCGCAACCTGAGAGAAGGTAAAAGGAAAAGACAACTGAATAGTCCTATTCGTTTTCTCCAGAACCGGAAACCATCCTCGAATAAATTCTTTCGAGATCGTAGATAACCATATGATGGTTTTATCCAATGGAAGTGGACGTTCATAGTAATACGGGGTGTCCTGGAGAAAAGGGTAAAAGTAGGAGTGGCAATGAGGTATGCAACTCTAACAATCCAAAGCCAGTGTTTTAAGAAGGTTCGGACAACTTGGTCACTGAGTCATAGTCTAGGGTCAGGCCATGGTCGCTGCCAAAGAGAGAGAGGAAAGAAACAATCAGCGTGCACTCTAACCTTGATCAGAATGGTTACCAATTTATCTAATCAGGAAACCTCCCACTGTAATCTCAAATTCTCCTCCAAACCTGAAAGAAGAATTAGTCGGGATCACCCGAGGAGTAAACCAACTCATCAGTGGGAATCGGGATCCAACTATCATCGCGTGATAACTTGACGGAATCCACTCAAGTCACTACACTCCAGAAGGTATGCTCATATCTGGCAAGTTTCAGTTTCTTTAGAAACTCCCGATGTGTGTTTTTGCCCCTACGACCCAAGTGACCTTGACAATGCCAACATATCAAAGAGTCCTAGTCAAGTTCAACCCGTCATTATCTTGATTGCGTTAAACCCACCCGTACGAGTCCTTGACAATGCCAACATAACCGTACGACTGTCCTAACGAATCCACATATCCATGCGACAGAAAAGCATTACAGAGCTACCGAACACTACGCCTTGGCAATGCATGACATACGTAGCACGAATACTAAGCAATACTAATCTGAAATGACGGAGGGCTACAGCTGGTTTTTGGCGAAAAACCATTAACGTAATGAACTTGATATCGTTGAAGGAACCGGATAACCTTTTATAAAAATATAGTGGCAAAAACCTTTGCTAAAGAGGTCACTCCCGGTGAAGGGATCTCGGCTCTTTCCCCGTAAAATGAGGTGCAGGATATTCCAAATGAATACCACGATGCAAAGCAAAAAGTAATCGGCTATAGTAAAGTTATTACCCTGACGCAAACTTCTGTTCAAGGGGTCACTCCCGGTGAAGGGATCTCGGCCCTTGCCTCGTCGACTGAGGTGCTGAATATTCATAACCGAATACCACTGTGCAAAACAAAAGAGAACGTCATTGCAATAACAGCTTTTTGAAAAATTGTTCCAACAACATCAGAATAGGTTTGTTTTGCTTGCATTGATCCGAATCAATGCAGTCCCATCAATTGATCATACCAATAAAGAACGAAAATAACGATGTATGTATATGCCATCCGCATTCGCCACTGGGTCCCATCATCACCCGTTAGGTTACTTAACTAACGACAGAGCGGGGACTGGATTAGCGCAGATGCAAATCATATACAACATCTACTAGTATATATATCAATATATAATATTCGCTCAAGGCGTGATAAAATGCAACATCACAGAAATGTAACCAGCATCACAGAACAATACAGATAATCTGGAAGCCCCGGGTTTCACAGTGCCGCTACTGAAACCCGACGTTCCCCTGGTCGTGTGGATAGCCTGTGCAATGAAATCCTAGACCCCTAAGGGCACGGCAAGTTACCCACCAAAACCTGAAGCGAGGCAGCCCCCTTCCACAACGTGAATGGACCACCCAGCACTTCACGGAATCCGGTAACTTGGGCACCCCTCCTGGGTCAACCTATACCCCCTACGAGAGAGGCGAATAGCCCGCCAATTCTAGAGTGAAGCCCCCTCCGTCTCAACGCCATGAGATGCGGGCCCGTTGCCCACTAGAACCCGGCTATCCGTGCACCCCTCCGCGGGGTAATCCTAGTACAGAAAGTAAAATATACATACAACGGGTACATCGACCTCAGCCTGATCGTGCCCCAAAAGAATAATATACTAACAGGCAGTAACGGAAGTCCACATGTCGGACGCTCGCCCCGCAATATCAAATGTACATAATAAACCAAACTGTACTACCATTGCATCCAGGCTATCCCCATGACCAATCCGCAACATCACAGCACCATACAGAACATCAACATGAATGTCACGTTCGCAAATCCGTCTAAAAGGGCTACAGCAGTTAGACAGGATTTACCGATCAAATGACATTCACGGTCGCAGATATAATGTAAATACTGTGAACTAATATGCTTAAATTTTTCGAGCGACAGAATTTACAGAAGTGGGCCCCAAGCACAACTGTAGCATTCAAAAACATCTGGGCCCAAAACGAATATACCAGAAACCCTATTTCCGTGTCAGAGAGCCACTGTAAAAATTTGATGCAGTGAAGCCAAATTTCGGCGGCGGATCCGCGGCCAAAACGTGGTTTTGGCCGCTGATCCGCCGCTCTACAGTAACTTCAGCCTACCAAATTTTCACAAAATGCATAAAAAACCCTGCACGTAATTTTCCAATGTACCAAATAATTTTTAGAGCACAGAAAAATTCGACAGAAAGTACGACATGGAAACGCGGTTTTTGGAAAATCCGTTCGATCGAACTTGTAAACACGTTAGAGCAAGCTAGACTAGCTTAATGGCGTGGCTCTGATACCATGTAGGACTACGGTAGCGCCCCAGCCGTCTATCCGAGGCCAAAATGCGGAAACGAAATTTTTTCTTGACTTTAAACCGGCACTACCGCATCTTAAAACCCGGATCGAACCATTAACCTAAACCTAGCAAACAAGAGAAAAGGTAGAGGGCTATACCGAGCGATCCGTGTCCTTCGGTCTTCGGCCTCCTCACCGATCACCTCGCGGAATCTCCGGTCTTCATCTCCTCATCGGGACGGGCACCACATCGCCGGGTTCTTTTACGGGCTCCCACCTATGGACCGAGGCAACTCGAGCACGAAGTTGGCGAGTCGACGTGCCCAAGGATGCTGTAGGCAAAGTGTAGAATCGATTGTCTCTCTTAGGGTCGAAGTTGCCATGATGGATTGAGGAGGAGAATGAAAAGGAGCAATGAAAAATGGAGCAAGTCTTTTGCATGAATGGAAAAAAATTAGATGCCAAAATTCTCCCACACAAAATGAATTTTTTTCCCCCTCAGCAAGAATGTAGCCGGCCCCGTATCAAGAATGAGATGGATTTTAAAAACCATGAAGGGAGGTGAGTGTAGTAAAAGGAATGGTGACCATAAGCCAAAAGTAAGTCTCATATCAATATCAAAATCAACTTCCATCTCATCCTGTCATAATAAATGCAAAAGAAATGATGAAAGAAAAAGCAAAGATGCTTAATCCATCATAATCCCTCATTTCCAAATAAACCCTCCACAATTGCTAATTTACAAATATGCAAATTAACCCCTCCATCACAAAAATCCGGCCGTGATGGAACAAAGGAAAACTGGCCGAAACGGAATGCAAACTGGCAACTTCAGAAAACTGGTCCCGTAACAAATTACAGGAAAACCCCGCGACTGTATATATATACCCGCATTTGTATTGCGACCGAATACAAATGCAAAGAGACAAAATCTACACTGTACAATACTAGGATCCGGCTTAAACGAAAGCCCGCTAGTATTATCCGTCCGATCATGATCCGTGCAATACCGCACATATCTGATCGAACCCTGCCATATCTCCATACGGCCTCTACAGCGTTTCGCCCGAAACTTGAGTAGCTGTCTGTGGGGGACTCTAAAGACTCGTCAATACTTTTGGCTGTGGATTTAACCATTAGCACGTCAAAGGTACTAGCCATACGTAACGGGCTACCAGGTATTGACCAAAAGGGACGTCTATGAGCGAACTCATGCTGACACCCTACTGAGCCTGTTAGTGACAATATCCATACAGTCCGGTCCGTTCGTCTATGAGTATCGCATGGCGGGCCGAGGGGGTTGGTAAAAGTCAGACCCCCAAAAGTGGTACAAGTCGTGTCGGAGTGTAGCCCAGAACACCCTGAGATACTACTGGAATACCTACTAGTAAATCTCCTGTCTCGACCGAGAGCATTTTGTAATGGCTCTCCTAGACACAGCGCGACCTCACCCCCAATACCGGGAGAGACGAACCCCTGCCGATCCGCTCACTACCTCCATGTGGCTCGGGACAGTACCTAACTAAAACCTGTTTGCGCGACTCCATTGAGCCATGGTAGGGTAGTAATCAAAGCACAGTGGGAACTCACACGAGACAAATGACGATCTCAGGTCGATGAACTAACCTGTACACATGTCACCAGGGAACTGCTATCTGACGTCAGGTATAATACCAACTAGCATGTTCTCGGCGAGTCCTGTCCGGTGTACTCATAACCCAATGAGTACCTGTATACATCTTAAGTGAACCAACTGACACCAGTGGCTTATGAGACCGGCCACCGTCCCTCGTCGGGGTCTCGACTGTATACACCAGTCTACTCTGGAGTATCGATGCCCTGTCTCGAAACTCCCACGACTAGGGACCATTTAAGGATGCGCTTATAGACCCCAGCTCCCACGTATATGATCGCCATCATACTGCTGGCAGTCAAGCAAGAATCCTAAGGGCTCTATCAACGTGCAATAGTGACCTGTAAGGTCACCTTAAGCAGTACACGATGATAAAGATAAACCAAATAGCATACTATCATCTCGAGTAAGACTGTCCTACCGGTATAGGTCCTCCCTCAATCATTGCAATCACGTACCTGTGATCCAATAATTGACTCTGAGGGCGCTATATCCAACAGCACTCTCTAGTTTTTCCAGTATAGGTTTATGATTTCGATCTTGGGGGCGAGTTTTGTTTGCGTTAAAAAATTTTAACGACAGTTTTTGTTCCACATTGGCTACGTTAGATGGCCGGGGCACCGGCGATAACCCAACACTCAAGTTTGCGACGACGACGGTCAGCATAAGACTTCTGCCAGCACTGGGCTGCTCTCATCCTATCCTGAATCAACTAGATATTCTCCGTAGTCTCCAGAACTAGCTACGATCCTAAAATCCTGCTCACGACGAGTTCGGTCCAATAGACTGGCGATCGACACTTTCTCCCATACAATTCCTCGAAAGGTGCCATCTGAATCATCCTCTGATAACTGTTATTGTAGGAGAACTCTGTCAAGGGCAAGTGACGATCCCAACTGCCACCAAAATCAAACACGCACGTTCGAAGTATATCCTCGAGAGTCTGTATAGTCCGCTCTGACTGACTATCGGTCTGCGGATGGAAAGCGGTGCTGAAACTAAAACGGGTACCCAAAGCTTCCTGAAGTTTCTGCCAAAGACGGATGGTAAAATGAGTGCCTCTATCGGATACAATGCATGTCGGTATGCCTTGCAATCGCACAATCTCATTGTTATACAGCTGAGCATACTGAGCAAATCCGAATGTGGTCTTCATTGGGAGGAAGTGAGCCGCTTTCGTCAACCGGTCTACAATCATCCAAATAGAGTCATACCCACGACTTGACCTAGGTAGACCAACAACGAAATCCATGGAAATCTGCTCCTATTTCCACTCCAGAATAAGCAAAGGCTGTATCTTTCCCGCCGGCCTCTGATGCTCAACCTTGACTTGCTGGAAAGTTATGCATCTCGAAACATAATCCGAAACATCGCTCTTCATCCCTTCCCACCAGTGATATCTCTCAAATCACGATACATCTTGGTGGAACCTGGATGAACGCTGTATGCTGACCGATGTGCCTCCTGTAGGATCTCACGTCTCAGCCCCTCAGAATCTGGTACATATAGACGAGCCCCAAATCGTAACACTCTGTGTCTATCAATCACAAATTCTGAATCTCTTCCCTACCGAACATGCTCCATAATCTCAGACAAACGAGTATCGTCGGACTATGCCTCTCGGATGCGATCGAGTAGAAGTGGACGTGCGCAGCCATGAGCAAGCTGCCCTCTGGTGGAAGTGAACTCAAACTGTACTCTACTGTCGCAAAAGATCTTCCAATCTGTAGAAGACTGTCGTTGAATCGCGCTCAAATGGAACAAGCTAACTCCAGGCCTACAACTCAAAGCATCAGCTACCACATTCGTCTTGCCCGGGTGATAAAGGATTTAACAATCATAATCCTTTGCAACCTCCATCCAACGGCGCTCCCTCAAATTCAGATCCTGCTGCTGGAAGATGTACTTTAAGCTCTTGTGGTCCGTAAAGATCTGACACGACTCTGCGTACAAGTAATGTTTCCAAATCTTGAGCGCAAAGACCACCGCGGCCATCTCTAGATCGTGAGTGGGATAGTTTTGCATGCTTCTTCAACTGCCGAGAAGCATAAGCAATAACTCTTCCATGCTGCATCAACACACAACCTAGACCCACTCGAAAAGCATCATAATAAACAACATAGCTGCCCGATCTTGAAGGAAAAGATAGAATTGGTGCGGTCGTCAAACGAGTCTTCAACTGCTGAAAACTTTGCTCACATGCCTCATTCCAAAGAAAAGATACTCCCCTCTGGATCAATCCGGTCAGCGGGGCAGCGATACTAGAGAAATCCAGCATGAAACGGCGGTAATAACAGGCTAAGCCCAAAAAGCTGCGGGCCTCCGTCACGGAAACAGGTCTGGACCCATGCTGTATGGCCTCGATCTTCTTCAGGTCCACATGTATACCGTCTCTCGTAATCACATGACCAAAGAAGTCAACACTGTCAAACCAGAAAGCACACTTCGAGAATTTAGCAAAAAGCTAGTGCTCTCTAAATGTCTGCAAAGTAATCCTCAAGTACTGCTCATGCTCCTCTCGATTTCTGGAGTAGAACAGAATATCGTCAATGAATACAATAATAAACTGGTCGAGGAACGACCTAAAGATCTGGTTCATCAAATCCATGAACGCTGCTGGGGCATGGGTAAGCCCGAATGACATCACCAAGAACTCGTAATGTCCGTAGCGCGTACGAAAAGCAGTCTTCGGAATATCATCATTCTGGACCCGCAACTGATGATAACCTGACCTCAAATCAATCTTGGAAAAGTGCCCCGCTCCATGGAGCTGATCGAAAAAATCATCAATACGAGGTAAAGGATACCTATTCCGCACCGTAACTCGGTTCAATTAACGATAGTCGATACACAATCTCATACTTCTGTCCTTCTTCTTAACGAATAGGACAGGAGATCCCCAAGGCGACACACTCAGACGAATAAATTCCCTCTCAATCAAGTCTTACAACTGATCATTAAGCTTTTTAAGCTCCGCCGGAGCTATCCGATAGGGCGGTATAGAAATTAGCCGTGTGCCGGGAATCAAATCGATGAAAAACTCAACATCGCGCTCTGGAGGCAATCCAGGAAACTCATCAGGAAATACATCGGGAAACTCTCTCACAATCGGAACCTGATCCAATGGATCCGCTGTAGCTCCAGTATCACGAATATAAGCCAAGAATCTTCGACATCCTTTCTGTAACACCTTAGAATGTAATTATGTTAATTAAACGATATAGTGCGGATTTTTAATAAAATCTAACCAATGATTGTTTTCACATATTTTATTTATTTAATTAATATTTTATTTAATTATTTTAGTACTTGCACACACATGTGCATGTTAATTAGGGTTAAGGATGGGCTAACCATGTTTTGTTAGCATGGCACCATAACCATTATATTGTTATGTCATCTATATGTATATATTTAGTTTATTAGTAAAAGGGTTTTTTTTTTTAAATTGGAACGAGAAATAGAAGAGTTGAATTTTGAGGAATGATTGAGACATGGTGTCAGGACCCGGATATGTGGAACGTGACTGGCATTTAAATTACGAAATGTCTAGATGAATAACGTAATCTAAGTAAGCCAATGCCCAGAAATCTAAACCATTTAAAGAAATAGAGTGAAGGAAAACTTAACTTAAAAATGTTATTTTAGTAAAATAAAGTCACATTAAAACATTTTAAAACATCAAATTTTCCCAAAAATTTCGGCAGAGTTTCCTTTATAAATATTGGCCTCAAACGGGTACAACACATGAATATACACATGTAAAGAATAAAGGCTTCCCCAAGCGGGAGTTAGCTCTTCGCCAAAGGCAGAATCACAACCACTTGCAATATATATATCATCATAATAAGATATAAGCATAAGAGAAGCAGAAATAAGAAAACACCACGTCGGCTCAAGTGAGCATCGACACCAGAATAGAATACATACAAATCTCACAAGCTCACCATCTAAGTCCAATATACAACTGATGGAAAACGGTAGATAAGGTAAATGGGGTGTACTAGATACAATAATAATACACAAGGTGGGAACAAAATATCCTCGCAACCCACGTATGAGCAAGCCGCAAGTCAAAGCAAATGAAGCAAAATGAGGAAGTACACCCGCCGCTACTGTGCTGACGGGTCAGACCTGCAAGATGTTGTGGCACAACGGGGGTGAGTTGGCAACTCGTGAGTAGTAAGTTAACATCTAATAATGCTATCGTAAGCATGCACATAAATGCGTCACAACCTACATATACCAATATGATGCGATGCACTAGTATGAATGCAACATGAATGGATAATCAACCCGAAATCAAGATATAACTGATATGAGAAGATCTGTATCCTTATCTCAGTAAAACTTTTGTATAATAAAAACTGGAGTATCATCGGTGAAATCGATAGAAAAGTCTTTATCAAGCATCGACATAATATCCTCAATATCTCGGGCTCCGTCAGTCCGGATCGACCCATATTATCAAATCTCACGACTACGGTCGGTATCCTCCAGATATCCGCCGCGCCAGACACCACCGGCAGGTAGTCCGCCCCTACCAGGCTCATCGTCATCCCCATAAAAACACTCTCACCCTGGGGTACCGTACCGGGTCCACCATGTACCCGAGACGGTTCATCTTACTCCTCGAATCGGGGCTCGAAAACAAACAAAATCAGGAAAACTCATGGTGGAAGACACATAAATCATATCACGAGAAAACCGCAATTTGCATTTTTAAAATGATAATAGCTTTATAAATTCTTGCGGTTTTCCCCCAAAATTCAGAAATCTCATAAATACTGAAATATCCAAGAAAATCACAATATATGAACATGTTGGTAATGATGGCTATCTTTGATATCGGTATTATGCAAAGCGATGTATGACTAGAAAATTATGTATGAATAAGGATACCATGAGGTATATGACTAGTAAACCTACGTATCCAATCCTGATGAGATGCATATACAACTACAAGTCTACATATCATATATGATGCAAATGCATAGATAACGATTCTAAGCAAGTTCTATAGTGTTCGTGACATAGCAATTAACAATGGCATGCGTGTTCGCATGAATAGTTCACGTGCAGCATAAACCAATGGTAATGGTGCAAGTGTCCTAAGGAATAACATCGTAATTAAGAATATGAATATGCCATGATATGGATGATTTGAGACTACGCATATAGATGCAAGAACTACTCATTATTCCTAATTATCGGGCGCCTCGCGCCATCCTGACGATCCCCCCATAGATGTGTACATCTACTCACCGGGACGCCTCGGCTAATCTGCTCCAATCATAGCCTTTCCTTTCTGTGCCGCGTCCGACGTCTCCGCAACTGATCCTAGAATCACACAGTAAGTATATATGAGGTTAACCATTTAAATAGACGTGAAGTCAAGACGGTACGAAGTAACTAACGCGAACTAACTAGACGCGCGCACTTGGGGCACAAAACGCGCACGACATCGCCACGAACCACAATTAGGGGTCGCTATGCGTAGCAACCACCAAACCTAGAACCCAATCGTACCAATCGCGCATTCACATCGCATTACATATCTTAGAAATTAGGTTATAGATTATTCCAAACTCAAACTTAATTAAAATACATTTATTCTAAAAACCTAGTAAGCAACAATTAACCATTTTAGTGCAAAACTAGATGTTTTAGCAAATCTAGTGGCCACAATTTACACTTAATATCTTAATTAATCCACACAAATATTAACTAAATTTTAATCTCACCATTTTACATACTAAACATAAATTAGTTTGCATGAAGATTTAATTAAAATAATTTAAAAGCAAGGATTTGCAAGTTTAACAACTAGATTATATATGAAACACCATTAGATGTTAACTACATATTGCTACCATAAATTAGTGATAAAACCCTTAATTTTTTAAACAAACCCTTCTCTTTAAATTTCTATTTTGCAATTAAAACCATAATAACACCTAATTAAAATTTTATTAGAACAAATATTAACAAGGTTACAATTAGAGTAAGTTTTATACCTCAAAATGCCATGGAAAGAGATCCAGACATTCTAACAAAATGGGGACTTGAGCCAAGAACCAAGCTAAGATTTGAATAAGGAATTTTGTGAAGATTTTTGCTAGGAATTAGTGTTATTTTTTATTGTTGAATTTGATGAGAAAATGTGTTTTGAAATGAGAAGAAGATGAGAGTTGGAGGAGGGGGGCTGCTGGGTGCTCGGCCAGCAAGTGGGGAAGGTGAGTGAGTAAGTGAGGTGTGTGTGGGTGAGGGAAACAATAAACACCATACCTCAAGTCAACTAGCACTATACTTCTTTACCACTTCATTTTTCTTTTTATTTATTTTGTTTTCTATTAAGTTTTCTTTAAATTTCTAGAACCATCTTGACAAATTTTTCATTTTAAAAACAACATGTTACATTTTGGTTTAATTGTTTCATGGTGCACAAAACTTTTATTAACCTATTCTAATTTGTAATTATCACTAATTTAGTATATAAGTGTATGATTAAAATAATAATTAAAAATAAATAACTAAGGAAAATATTTGAGTAAACTAGCAATTAAATAAGTAACTAGTTAAGCACTCAAGCAAGCAATTACATAATTAAAATAGGTATATTTATGTCAGTGGAAAAATAATTATATCTTGGTTTTTGGTCTTTTTTTTTACGGAAAACACTTATTATCACTAATTAACACATAACTAACCTAAACGAATTTTCAAAACGTTACAATCTTCCCCCCTTAAAGAAATTCGGTCCCCGATTTTAAATTTAACTACGCATACCTTCAAAGAGATAGGGATATTTGTTCCTCGTCTCGTCCTCGGATCCCCATGTGACCTCTTCGTTGTTCGGGCCACGCCAAAGAACCTTTACGGACGGTATAACCTTTGACCTCAATTTTCTTCACCTGCCGATCCAGAATGACCACCGGCTGTTCGGTGAAAGAAAGGTCGTGCTCCAACTGGATTGTCTGGTACTGAATCACGTGAGAGGGGTCATGAAGGTACTTGCGGAGTATCGATACATGGAACACGGGGTGAACATCAGGGAAGCTGGGCGGAAGAGCCAAACGATAAGCTACTGAACCGACACGCTCGAGAATCTCGAAGGGACCCACATATCTTGGACTAAGCTTCCATTTCCTCCCGAATCTCATTACACCCCTCATTAAAGAAACCCTCAAGAAAATATGATCGCCAACGGCGAACTCAAGTCTGCGACGACAACTATCAGCATAAGATTTTTTCTTGCATTGGGCCGCTCTCATCCTATCCCGAATCAACTGAATCTTTTCGGTCGTCTCCTGCACAACCTACGATCCCAAAATACTACTCTCACTGACCTCTATCTAACAAATGGGCGATCGGCATCTCCTCCCATATAACACCTCGAAGGGTGCCATCTGAATCGTCTCCTGGAAGCTGTTATCATAGGAAAACTCTATCAAGGGAAAATGACGATCCCAACTACCATCGAAATGTAGAACGCATGCTCGGAGCATGTCCTCAAGAGTCTGAATGGTCCGCTCTGACCAACCCTCGGTCTGCAGATAGAAAGCTGTACTGAAACTCAATTGGTGCCCAAGGTCTCCTGAAGTTTCTACCATAGTCGGCTGGTGAACTGGGTGCCTTTATCGGGCAAAATGCAACTCGGAACGCCGTGTAGTCGCACAATCTCATCAACCTAAATCTAAGCATACTGAGCGAATCCGAAATTGGACTTCACTAGCAGAAAGTGAGTCTCTTTCGTCAATCGGTCTACTATCACCCAAATAGAGTCATATCCTCGACTGGTCTTAAGTAGGCCCACAATAAAATCCATAGAGATTTGCTCCCATTTCCACTCGAGAATGGGCAAGGGCTTTAACTCTCCTATTGGCCTCTGATACTCGGCCTTGACTTGCTAACAAGTCAAGTATCCTAAAAACAAAATCTGTGACATCTCCCTTCATCCCTTCACACCAGTAGACATCTCTCAAGTCATGATACATCTTGGTGGGACCCGGATGAACATTATATTCTGACTGATGTGCCTCCTCTAAAATCTCACGTCTCAGTCCTTCGGAATCTGGCACACACAGTCGAGTCCCAAATCATAGCACTCCGTGGTCATTGATCACGAACTCAGAATCTCTACCCAGTCGAACCTGCTCTATGATCTCTGAAAAACGGTCATCGCCGGACTATGCCTCATGAATATAATCAAGTAGCTGTGGGCGTGCACGTATATGGGCAAGCTGTCCCCCGGTCAGAGTAAACTTGAACCGCACTCGTTTGTTGCATAGAGTCTTCCAATATGCCGTCGACTGCCTCTGAACTGCGCTCAAACATGATAATCTACCTCCGGGACTCCAACTCAAAGCATCTGCCACAACATTCGCCTTTCCCGGATGATAAACAATCTCGCAGTCATAGTCTTTCACTAGCTCCATCCATCGGCGCTGTCTTAAATTTAGATCTCGCTGCTGAAAGATATACTTTACGCTCTTGTGGTCCGTGAATATCTGGCATGACTCGCCGTATAAGTAGTGTCTCCAGATCTTGAGTGCAAGAACCACCGCATCCATCTCTAAGTCATGAGTAGGATAGTTCTGCTCGTGTTTCATCAACTGCCGAGAAGCATAAGTGACAACCCTGCCGTGCTGCATCAACACACAGCCTAGCCCCACACGAGAAACATCACAATAAACGACAAAACCGCCTGATCCTGAAGGTAAAAATAATACTAGCGCCGTAGTCAAGCGAGTCTTCAACTGCTGAAATCTCTTCACGCATGCCTCGGTCCAGAGAAAAGGAACTCCTTTCCGGGTCAACCCGGTCAATGTTGCAGCTATACTAGAAAATCCTGTATTAAACGTCGAGAGTATCTGGCCAAACCCAGGAAGCTGCGAACCTCCGTCACTGATACAGGTCTAGGCCAGTGCTGAGCGACCTCGATCTTCTTTGGGTCCACACGTATGCCATCTCTCGTAACTACGTGACCCAAGAAATCAATGATGTCAAGCCAGAAGGCACACCTGGAGAATTTAGTGAACAGCTGATGCACCCTCAACGTCTGCAATGTGATCCTCAAATGCTGCTCATGCTCCTCTCGACTCCGGGAGTACACAAGGATGTCATTAATAAACACGATGATAAACAGATCAAGAAACGGCCTGAAAATGCGGTTCATATAATCCATGAACGCTGCTGGGGTATTTGTGAGCCCAAACGACATCACCAAGAACTCATAATGCCCGTAGCGCATACTAAAGAAGTCTTCGGAATATCATCCTTCCTAACCCGCAACTGATGGTAACCTGATCGCAAGTCAATCTTCGAGAAGTGCCCCGCACCCTGGAGCTGATCAAACAAATCATCAATGTGAGGTAGAGGATATCTGTTCCGCACAGTCGCTCGATTCAACTGAGGATAATCGATGCACAAACGCAAACTGCCATCTATCTTCTTGACGAGCAGGACAGGAGCTCCCCAAAGTGACACACTCGGACGAATAAGCCCTTTATCCAACAAATCTAGCAACTGATTCGTCAGCTCTTTAAGCTCCGCCGGGGCCATCTAATAAGGTGGTATAGAAATAGGCCCCATGCCGGGAATCAAGTAAATGCAGGACTCAAAATCGCACTCTAGCGGCAAACCAAGCAACTCGTCAGGAAAAACATAAGGAAACTTTCTCACAATCGGGACCTGGTCCAACGGGACCTCCACGGCGCTATCATCACGAACATACGCCAAAAATCCTTAACACCCTTTCCTCAAGAGCTGACTAGAACGAAGAGAAGAAATCAAACTGGGAAAGGTGATGCTACGGTCTCCCTGAATGATAAGAACTGGCTCACCCAGAAAAGTAAATCTGACAGACTTCTCACGGCAGTCCACGGACGCATAACAAGTGGCTAGCTAATCCATGCTCAGAAGAACATCGAAGTCAAACATATCGAGAAGAATCAAATTCATAGAAGAATTCCTATCTCCAATACGAACAAAACAAACACAAACGCAAACATATCGAGCGACAAAAGACTAACTTACGGGAGAAATCACAACAAGCGGTTGATTTAGCAAGGACTGCTATTGGCTAAAACTCGATACAAAATATGTGGATACCTTTTCAAACAACACAAGAAAAATACGCATCGGTAGAAAACACCAAAAGAATACCTGTCACGGCTGCGTTCGACGGCTACACGTCCCAAGGAGTCGACAAAAAAGCTAAGGCCTGCCCTCTACCAGCGATCAGCTGTCGCCCGCCTCTACCACCTTGTCCTCTCGGAATATGACTGCCACGACCGTGGCCTCTCGGGGCATCGATCTGGAATGGAGCAATAACAGGCGTAGGAGGTAATGCGCTCGGAAGAGGGAGTGAAGGTGGTAAAGTCGCATGTGAGACTGATGCCTCACCCTGTCGCCTCACGATACAATTTCTGACATGATGGTACTGACTCCCACACCGAAGACAACCTGGTGACGACTGCTGGCCATATGGATAAGATCCAAATAACTGACCTTGTCTCAATTCTCTGCCACCACCATCTCCTAGAAAGAATCTGTTACGGCATCTACCCATCTGCCTCTGAGCTGGCATATCGGTACGAATCCGCTTCGGTTCCGGAAAAACCGTAGGTGGAGCAATATACGATCTCTTTGCTCGACTAATCTCTATCAAGGATCCGATCATTTGGCGCAAATCCTGAATACTCACCTCTAGCCTAGCTATACGATCAATAGAGGGTGGATCAATCTGTCCATGAAAGATAGGCGTACGGCCCGGGTCGGTCCTCGTTTCAGGCCAGCCCGCTCTAATCTCATCTCTGACGGCAGCCCTCTGGGCCCTCGTAGACATCGTCGGCATAGTGGCTGGAGTAAGAAACATGATTGATAAGAATATCACAATCGGATCATAGGATATATGGAATCAAGGAAGGAAGTACAAGCAATCATATATCCTAAGGTCACTTAGGAGGAGTACCCTATCGTAAGTATGTTGCGGAACATACACACGCTACGTTACTCTGACTAAATTACCTACTCCATCTACCAAGGGTCATCCTACACTCAGAAAGATAAAACCTGGCTCTGATACCAACTTTGTCACGACCCGGATATGTGGAACGCGAATGGCACTTAAATTATAAAACGTCTAGAGGCATAACGTAATCTAGGTGATGTAGAGAATGAAGATGGATTTATTTGTCTCTTGAAACCCTAGTTTACTCAACTCAAGAGTCCTTAAGGGTTGAAAGTTGAGAGGAAGAAGAAGAGAGCTTGCTTGAGGAAAGAGAAATGGTTTTTTTTATAATGATAAAAAATGAGATGGCTCACTTGAGATGACTACAAGCATGGCAAGAAAATATCTCACCCAAACTATCTAGTGCCACAAAATATCTCACAAGAAATATCTATGTTAAAGAGTCAAACCAAGTCAAGTGGTCAAAACAAGTAGCCATACCACATTTATCATTTATAAAAATAACAAATACTTTCCTCCACCTCATAATTGTTTTAATCAAGTCAACAGTCAAAACCCTAATGAGGTGTCTCCTTCTATGCCCCTCTCATCCGTATATACATACCCGCATCCGTGTTCCGAGAAACACGAATACAAAGAGATGAAACTGATCCATCAATATAATACTAGGATACGGCTTAAACCAAAGCCCACTAGTATTATCTGTCCGAACATCATATGCGCACAAATGCACGTACGTGACCGAAGCCCTGCCATAAAACTATACGGCCTCTACATCTTTCGCCCGATGCAGGGAAACTCTCTGTGTGGGACTCTAAAGACTCGACAGTATGCTGGCGGTGGGTTTAACCACAAGCCGCAAGCGGTACTAGATGCACGTAACAGCTACCCAGTTATCTGTCGATAATAAGGCCAATGAGGAAACCCATCCGAACTCCTTCTGAGCATGAATGTAACAATCTCTGTACAGTCCGCTGTTCGTCTAAGAGTATCGCATATCAGGCCTAGGAGGGCGGTAATCGTTAGACCCCTAATAGCGCAATAAGTCATGCTGAAGTGGAGCACAAAACACCCTGAGAAACTACTGGATACCTACCAGTAAATCTCGCTTGCCCTGGCCAGGGACTTTGTGTAATGGCTCTCCAAACACAGCGCGATATCAACCCCCAATACTGTGAGAGACGAATCATGTCTAATCATCACTGCCTCCAAGTGTTTCGGG
The DNA here is from genome assembly GCA_030015575.1 of Agapanthus africanus. NCBI lineage: Eukaryota > Viridiplantae > Streptophyta > Magnoliopsida > Asparagales > Amaryllidaceae > Agapanthus > Agapanthus africanus. The sequence goes on from CM057342.1 coordinate 521,368,370, forward strand.
ACTGCACCCAACCACTACCTGTTTGCACGACTCCTTTGAGCCGTGGTAGGGTAGTAATCAAAGTACAGTGGGAACACAATCAAGGAGAAGTAGCAGTGTCAAGTCGACGGACTAAGATGTACTCAAGTCACCTGGGAACTGCTACCCGACGATAGGTATAATACCAACCAACAGTTCCCGACGAGTCCTGTCCAATGTACTAGTAACCTAACGAGCACCTGCATACTATCTCCAGTACGACATACTAATGGTTGTGGGAAAGACCATCTCCCCTGCTGGGATGAGAAGCGTATAAACTAGTCTAATTTGTAGTATCGATGCCCTGTCCCGATAATCCTATGACTAGGGACCTGTATAAGGATGTGCTTGTAGACTACCCAGCCCCCACTAATGTGACTGCTATCACAACGCTGGTAATCAAGCAAAGATCTGTCACGTCCCGAAAGTACGGAATATGACCGGCACTTAAACTACGAAACATCTCGAGGCGTACGTAATCTAAGTAAGCCGAAAACCCAGAAATCCAAACCAAGAAAGGTAGTAGAGTGAAGGAAAACCAATTTAAATCAAGTAGTTTTAATAGCATAAGCCGAATTATGCGTTTTTAAAAAACATCAAATATTTCCTGAAAATTTCGGCAGAGCCTCCTTTGTAAATACTGGCCCCAAACGGGGTACAACATGAATAGTATACGAAATCAAGAAAAGGCATCCCCAAGCGGGAGCTAGCTCTTCGTCAATCGACCGTCATAACCACACAAGCAATATAATATACAACGCCAAGGGCGAGGATCAAAACTCAAAAGGAAACTCAAAAACACAAGAAATCCACAGAAATATAACGCGCGACTCAAAGGTCGAAAGAATAACATCACTGGTCTCTATCTCAAAAATAAATACATGTTCGGTTGATGGAACTTCTAGGTACAACTGAATAATAATATACAATGTATAATGATGGGTACGATACAAATAAACCCACCTACTAGCAAGTCACCCGAAAGAAGCAGTGCCAGCAAAGCCGTAATGAAACCTGTACGGCAAACCTGCAAGGAACCGTGGCACAACGGGGGTGAGTTGCAAACTCGTGAGTAGAAAAACATCTACGAACAGGAACCGCATGAACAACGCAATCCTAGGTCAACGATCATAATATATCCTCAATATATATAATATGCAGCCTATAACAATGGCTAGGGTAAATATCTAACTCGAGTGAAATCCCATGTGCCCGTGTCAGTGCCTCAGGTAGCAATATATCATATGGATGATGTATGAATGCATAAAAACAGAATACATGTACTAAGGAAACTGCTTTCATAGTTTTGTGAGATTTCCTTTTTATTTTTAAAATGAGGTATCATAAATGAAATCAACATAAACAGTGTCTAACATCGACACAAAACATAAATCTCAATGTCTCAAAATCTCAGGCTCCTGCTATCCGGACTAGCCTGTATCATTAAATACCAGTACCTCAATATCTCGAAATCTCAATGTCTAAATCTCAATATCTAGGGCGCTGTCAGTCCAGACCGGCCCCTACCATCCATCTCAAGACCACTACGGTACCCTCCAAATATCCGACGTGTCGGGTAAAATCACCGGTGGGTAGTGCTCCCCTGCCAGGCTCAACGCCATCATCTGCGATCCTCTTGCCCCGAGTACCGCATCGGGTCTACCATGTACCCAAACTGTTCCTCCACTCCTCGAACTCGGGTCTCGAAATCTATCAGTAAACTCATGGTGGATGACTCGTACATCATGGGAAACCGCACTTTTTATTTTAAAGAGAGAAAAGAAGTTTATATAAGTTTTGCGGTTTTCCCCCAAATCCAGAAAATCTCATAGAAATCCGAATCCAAAACCTCAATGGCACGTAAAACAGTGAATATAGGCATGAGAATCCATGAATGCGGCATAACGATGAATAACAGTATGCATGAGGTGACAAGTAATAACTACAATGAATAAACTAGCATATAAGGCAAATACACTAATATCATGTCAAAACTACTAGCTAACAAGCTAAGTTAAGCAATAATATTTTCTAAGGTGCACGTGACATGGCAATTACTGATGAAGATGTGTGTGAGCTGGCAAGTAAGTGTACGTGGTACATACGCATCATTGGTAGTGGTGCTGGTGTCCTAACAGCATGATATCATCAATGCAATATGAAGTTACAACATAAGTATGCGATGCCGAGCAAACAGCAATAATGTGCGGGAGCTGAATACTAAACACAATGATACTATAAATCAACAGTAGTACCTTTTGAAATAACACGAATCGCTGTGTTTTGAAAATAAGGGCTACGGTATTTTTAAGAAAAGATACTTCTTTTGAAATATCTATAGAATCCCTTGACCTGTCTTTTAAAATACCCACGATCCGTTAGTTTTGAAATAGGTAGGAGTCCAATCTAGTCTAACAACTACACTAAACTATACGGCTGAACTAACAAGCTGAACTACAGGTAAGGAAACCGCCTAACATCTGAGTCAATACATATACATACATGTATATATATTAGTCGGTGATCCCGCCTCAATAACATCATATCCGATACCATATCTATAATCAGACATCCCAAGTCAAGAGTGCGGATCTATCATCAATATATAGCTCGTACGTAAATCCATCGTACGGCATCCCCAAATCTGAGTACGGGTCAATATCATACTCAACCATTCTATGCATATCACTATTCACATAGTATCGTCGTCCAAAGAGTCGCTATAAACATCAGGACGTATCTCAAGTACGAATCCTGCCATATCACCGATATCATAATCACAAATCAAATCTCATCGACTCATCTCAATCCCAAGTATCATCCCCAAATCCAGTATGTGAACACATAGTCCCATACCCATGTGAATACAAAACAATATAATCCCATATAAGCATATATGAAAGAAGAATGTATGCAAGTATGGGTGTGTGTGTAAATGTGGTGCAACCTCTACTCTAGGGTCTCGCAACACTAAACCTATCCAATCACACATAAAATCTATCTTTAACAAATAAACTCAACAATATATAATCAATATATAAGTATGTATACGTATTCGTATACATCACCATGAACTGCGGGGGTGCTATACGCCATCAACCCGACTTCTCCCCGTAGATATAAATCTACTCACCTGGTCCTCGCTCGCCGGTGCCGACGTCGCCACGCGCTTGCTTGTCATCTCGAAGTCTTCGTAAGGGTACCTACATATCATAATGCACCGTATCACATTAAAATCCGACTCATGACCAAAACGACACACGAATCTCACATAGGTCAAAACCTATGGTTTTCTTTCTCAAATCAACCCAAAAACCCTCGACATCGGCGTACAAACGCCGAGTGGTCGCGAAAAACTCAAACGCACCAATCGTGGTTTCATAACTCATTAATTATATAAGAAATAGGTTTTAATTCATCAAAACCATCAAATTAAACAAATCGTTTTAATTCCCAAAAACCTAGTTAGCACAAATACCCTTTTTGTTCAAAACTTGAAGTTTTAACCAATAAAAACATTTCAACAATTTTTGTGGCCAAAATGCTCACTAAATAACATAATTAGGTCATACAAATCACTTTCATAAATTAAACTCATCAATTTATAAAAAAAATTTAAAACTTAGTAAGCACAAAAAATTCCAAATTTTTGCCAACATCGTGAATTTGCGATAAAGTGTACAAAACATCGCGCAAACACCCAAGTTAACCATTAGAAAGCCACTACAATTAAATTAACCCAATTTCCATGCTTCAAAACCCATTTTCCATACATAACCCTTTCTTGATTTTTCAAAATGAGCAATTCCAATCCAAACTATACATGAAAACACTAAATTAACACTAATTTTTGCCCACTAAGCAAAGTATCCTCTTAAATTTGGTTTGTATAATAACTAGTTAACAAAATAACTTAATTAACCTAATAATGGTCTTCCAAACCCTAATTCAACTCAAGCCATAAACTTTTTAAAAAAACTAGTATGCAAATAGCACTAAAATTAACACTAAAACAACTCAACTAAAGAAATCTTACCATAAGAATTTAAATGGGTAGAAATTATACCTTAAAAATCTAGTGATCTAGCAAGAAGAATTTGCCTCCAATGATGGCTTCATAGCACCATGATTCAAGTTATAAAAGCTAAGGAGAATGGGATGACGAATGGAAATTAATTTGCGAGATTTAAATTGGATTTTAGAGCAATTTTTTGATTAAAATTGAAGGAAATGAAAAGAGGAAAGTGAAGGGGGAGGGGCTGCAGATTTTCGGCCAGGAGGTGATGGGGGGAATGGTGTGGGTGTTGTGCAAAATTTTCCAAGTCAAATCCCCTCAAATCAAGGTACACTAAGCCTACAAAACAATACATCTTAACCAATACCTTTAAACTCTATTTCACACATACAAATGAGATGGAGAAAATTTTTGAAGGGGAGAAGTGGGCTGCTGATGGTGGGCTCGGCCATGGAGGTGTGAGGGTGTGTGTTGTTAGTTATATGTATGCCCTAGAGGCCATTACCGTACATACGATGTATATTGTAATGGATGCTTGGACATATATAGGGAGGACTTTCTTGCTCGACATGGTAGTATGCTATCTGGTTGTACTTTATCTTAACATGTACTCTGATTGTCTCTATATTACTTGTTGATAAAGCCCTTAAGATGTGTACTCGACTACTGGGACTATGATGAGATCATACTAGTGGGGCCACAGTAGTCGATGAGTACATCCTATAACTGTTCCTAGTCGAGGGTATACCGAGACAGGGAATCGATGCACCAGAGTAGACTAGCGTATACGCATCATGACCCATATGATGGGCGATGGATGATCCCATATCTATCGGTGTTTGACATCAAGGATGGTGTACGAGTGCTCAGTAGAGACTGGGTATACTGGACGGACTCGCCGAGAACTCCCAGATGGTATTATACCTCACGTCAGATGGCAGTTCTCCGGTGACACTGGTACAGAGTAGTCTGTTGACCCGAGATCGTCATAGAGTCTTGTGTGATTCCCACTGTGCTTTGATTTTCATCATACCACGTCCAAGAGGGCGTGCAAAAAGGTGGCTTTTGGGTACAGTCCCGAATCACATCGAGGCAATGAGCGATAGGAGGGGATTTGTCTCTCCCGGTATAGGGAGTAGATGTTGTGCTGTGTTCGATTGGCTATAACTGGAAATCCCTGGCCAGGGTTGCTGAGATTTACTGGTAAGTGTTATCAGTATTTTCTCGAACTGTTATAGACCTCATATAGACACGACTTATCAAGCTACTGGGGTCTGACGTTTACCACCCCTAAGCGAGATATGCGACATATCAGACGACGAGACCGGAATGTTCGGGAGTGTTACTATTTGGATTCACAGAAGAATGTACAGGCTTGCTTGTTGATCTTCTGAGTGCTCAATGCCTGGGTAGCTGTTACGTTTAGCTGACCGCTTGCAGCTTGTGGGTGTTTGATATGATCATCACCTACTGCCGGCGTATTGACGATTCTTTAGAGTCCTATATAGAGGTTTCTTGACTTAGGCAAAACGGAGTAGGGGCACGTATGTGATATGTGCGGGACCGAGGATAATGCGATATGAGATACCGTATTCTATTCTCTCGATATTTGATATCAGCCGGGTCATCGGATCAAGTGTTGATTCGATGAATCGGTACGGATATATATTAGTCGGTTATATGCGATATAGCCGGATTGTCGGATCAAGTGTTGATTCGATAATTTAATGTATTACAATATATATGATATATTAAATAACATTAACTAATATTAGCTCACTAAAAGATTCTTTTTCTCACTCGGGTAATACATTTGATATATATGCGATATATGTTAATTGTTTTATTTTATTTTGTTACGATAAATATTATATATATGATATATAATATTGTAACATGATATGATAACTAATGCAACATGTTTAGTGGAGTTTAAACATGATTAGGGTTTGGATTAGGGTTAAGACTTCTAGTAGATTCTAGAAGGTTTCTTTTTGTCATGATAAAGATATTTGTGTTGATATTTATCTATGACTCATACTTAACCCAACCCAAACCCCAGCCCTTGGTTAATTCTCTACAATGGTTTAGTCAACCATGGTTGCATTATTTCATCACATTAATCCTTTCATTATTCATCACAAATAGAATGGATCACTATTCTTCTTCTTCTTCCTCCTTTTGCAAAGCTTTCTTGCTTTTTATTTGTGATGAAAAATGAGTGAGTAAATGTAAATAAAAGAGAGCAATAATCCTACTTCATCATTCTCATCTATCCTTGCCATTTCGATGAGGGTGTTCACTTCATATTATGAGTGTTAACTTGTGTTAACGAAACTTCAAGGTAGATCATCTTTGTATCGAAGATCGGAAGCAAGACTGCATCTTTCTCTTCGTGGAACCTCTCGAGAGTCCGGAACACGATGATCACAGTGAAGGGACCTCAACGCGGAGCTTTAGAAGTGAAGGACAGGATCTACAGAGGTTGTAATCCCTCTCACTTAGTGTTAAAGTGTTTAACATACTTGTATTCGCCTAAACTCTAGTTTAAAGATCCGGCTTCGGGTTGTTCGGCACGGCTAATTTTTTAATCGGGCATGGTTGATGCCTCGTAGACCTTTGTGCGCATGCCTAGCAACCCTACAGTGGTATCAGAGCTAAGCTAGAGCTTTAGGCGAAGTCTAGACGAAGTTTAAAGTCCGATCGAACCCGGAAACCCTTATGTTTACCCTTCACTGTACATTATTCAAAACGTGATTTTTTATGAATTAAAAATGCTCAGAAAAACAAGCAGGAAAAACTAAGAATTACTGTGAAGTACGGTAAACTAAGTCAATTATTTGACCGCGGAACAGCGGCCAAACCAAGGGTTTGGCGGCGGTTCCGCGGCCTAAATTGTGACGTAGTCTCTGGAATTTCATGTAATTATTCTTAGGTCCTTTCTTGTTATTTTTTTCTGGGAAATTTTTAATTCCACTCAAGTGTTGAGTTTTCTAGGGTTGTATTGGGGAATCGTTGATTCGATCAGATAATTTAACTTTGTTTAGTTTTGTCCGGATAATTTTTAGAAACTATTAAAAAGTTCGAACGGATATCAATAACTCACTTTTTCCCCTGTCGGAAAATTTTTCAAAAGTTGGATTTTTTCTCGAGTTTAAGAACGTTCTAAGTCGTGCAAGTAACGCGATGGGCCCTCTAGAAGACAACAAACCTTAACTCGATTATGTGACCGTCTTGAACTGCCTCTGAATCTTAGGGTTTGTGGCAGTACGGCATGCCACATGTGAGGCGTTGGCTTGACCCTTCTACGGCTGGACCATTGATACTGTGGCATGTGATGGATGTTTTTAAACTGATTTCAAGTATTGAGATATATTGGGAAATCTTGGGTGTTTTATTATTCGATCGGAAAGTTTAACACTGTCTATTTATCTGGAATGTGATACAATATTTGGAACCACAAGTAGTTATGAGATAACTAATTTGAATATTATAAACATAGCAGTTTAGTCTCATATGATCGGTTGCCACGTGATTTTGATGTGATCAAAAGTCTGTCGCAATCACGTAGCGTACGTGGATACTCGCCGGGTAAACTTAATAGACAGCCATGTCCCATAGCCCCGACCAAGTAACTGTAGGAGAACACCGTCACCAAAAGCATCTGTTCGGGTGCTCGCCGCAGTGGTGTTCCGCCTTAGTGCACTTCGTCGACAGCATCCGAGGGTGCGGCCGTCTAGTAAAGTTTGCGACGAGCATTCGATCAGGTTGTCGGGAATCTTGTTGAATTGCCTGACTTGATATTGAAAAGTGTTTTCGATAATGAGACTAAAATGCGGGTTTTATAATTGTTACGCATGCGATGTCTAAGGAATTCATTTGGTTAGGCATACGATGTCTAAAGAGGTTGCGGATTCCAACTGTTGTAGTTTTACACTTTCTTTTCTGTGACCGTAAGCGTAGTATGTGGTGTATCACCGGCTTCGTTGCTATACATCAACGACAATCGGGATATGCATACTTGCTTACGTTGATGATATGTGATATTATGTGTTGCTGTGATATGTTGTATTGGATCGTCGTGTTTGAATAGCCAGGGGTTTTATGTGAGATGAGAGTTTTTCTTTTTCATTCATGTAAAATTCTTTTATTGGGGCACTTCCAGGCTGAGGATGTTGTCACCGTTGTATATTATTTACTTTTTCGCATTAGGTAGACCCAAGGCGGGGAGCACAAGTAACCGGGTTCTGGGGTCCAGTGGGAGACCATCTCGAGGAGTCGAGACCGGGTCTCCTAACCCTAGAATTGGCAGAGTTGCTTGCCGCTCTCGTAGGGGTCTAGGGATGTTGGTTTTGCTATTCATCGCGACCGTGGAATCCGTGTTTTATACAGCTCGTATTGAAAACATGGACGTCCTAGTATATCCAATAGTTCATTTATGTTCTTCTGCTGCAATGTTCTGTGATGAGATCATATTACTGCCTGAGACGAATGTTTATATTATATATATGAGATATATGTTATATTACAGATTTCGTTTTCAAATGTGATGATTGTGAAGCATAATAAAATGGGACTTCATTAATAAGATTAATGAAACTAAAAGAAACTTAAAGATGTTATAGAAACTTGTTTAAAAACTGGTAGCTCTAGTTCTTGCTTTGCATAGCGGTGTTCCTTGTAGAACATCCAGCACCTTATTCGATAAGTAAAGAGCCGAGATCCCTTCACCGGGAGTGACCTCTTTAGTAAAACTAGCAAATGCTACAAACTCGGTTTGTCTTTTGATTGCTTCTATAGTTCTTGCTTTGCATAGTGGTATTTGTGAAATATCCAGCACCTTATTCGATGAGGAAAGGGCCGACGATCCCTTCACCGGGAGTGACCCCTTTAGCAAAACTAGAAAGGCCTCAAAAACATTCCATTTAAAATCACTCGATTCTACAACGATATCAAGTTCATTACGCAAAAGGTTTTCTTAAAAACCTATCGTAGCCCTCCGTCATTTCAGATAAGTACTAGTTAGTATTCGTGCTACGTTTGTTGACTATGTTAAGGTGTAATGTGTGGTAGCTGATTAGTGCTTATCTATATAAGCGTATGATGCGATTAGATTAGGGTAGTCGTGCGACTTTGTTGACCATGTTAAGGGTTGTGTGGGTGGGTTTAATTCAATCGGGAAATGACGGGTTGAACTTGACTAGCACTTATGATTTGTTGACCATGTTAAGGTCATATAGCTGCTACGGGCAAAATATTATCGGGAATTTCAAGTGTTAAAATTTGCAATGAGATTGCATACCTTCTATGAGATAGTTGGATCCCGATACCCGCTGCGAGTAAGAGTTACTCCTGGGAGAGTTTTACACATTACAATTAGCTGATCATGTAGGTGTCTAGAAAGGTGTTAACGGGGTTACGCCCTGGGAAAACGAGGTTTACTTTAATTAGGTTCGTGCGAAAGCACGGGGGACCTCCCTCAAAGTACCGACACTGGCCTGGCTGAAAGATTGGAAAAATTGTAGCGTGTAATTAATCCCGGCTAGTCTTTCCTTTTAGGGTTTCAAGGACGATTTGATTAAAACAGCAGAAGACATCCTGATTAGATATATTAGATAACCAATATAATCTTGCAAGAGCATACGCTGAGTGTTTTCTTCTCTTTTTCTCCAGGTAGAGACCATATCACGCCTTAATCAAGATAATAATATGGATGTATTGACCGAAACCGCTTATTATACTGAGCTGGGGATCGTTGGTCCCGCTCCAACTTATAATTGTTATAAGACAGAGCAGGAAATTGGGGAATACCAGATTTCCCGTGCTGCCTAAACGAAGAAAGTGCATGCTGATGCATCTTCTTCGGGTGTGTTCATTACACAGAACTGTTTCTCAGTATCCTTTACGTCCTAGGTATGTGATACCGGATCAGGATCCCACATATGTAATCTGTTACATGGGCTACAGAAAGGTAGAGAACTGAGAACGGGTGATAAGTTTCATGAGATAGAAAATGGTGCAAGTGTTGCAGCCAAGTCTGTTGGTCACTATCACCCTGTATTACCAGAATACATTGATTCTGAACGAATGTTATTAGATACCGAACATGATATACAACATCATATCAATCTCTTTATTAATAAAGAAAGGATATAATTTTGTATTGTTGGATAATGTTTTGAACATTTCCTATATCAAGTGTTGATCGGATCAGGCACGTTATCTAAAAGCATAGACGTTCTAAATCAATCTACAGTTCTTAGTATAAATAACACAAACAAGAGGAAGAGTTCAGAAATGAACGAATCCTTCTTGAGGCATTGTAGACTAGGTCATATCCATGCGACCCGACTAGCTGAAGTTACATTTAGATGCATATTTAAATCCGTTTGAATTTACATCTTGTGAAACTTGCCGGTCATGTCACAAAGATAAGATGACCACAGCTCTATTTATTGGAAACAGAAAAAGAGTTAGTGAACTCTTGGGATTGATACATGCTGATGTATGAAGGTCCCCTGTCTACATATGCCAAGACCAGTTCTTTGTACTTCATTACATTGTCTGATGATCTCTCAAGATTCGGACATATGTTCCTGTTGAAACACAAGTCTGAACCTTTTGAGATATTCACAGAATATAAGTTAGAAGTAGAGAACCAAAATGGGTATAAGTATTATGTCCTTTGATGAGATCAAGGAGGAGAATACTTGAGCACGGGATTCCTGGACTATTCTAAAGGAGAATGAGATTCTCTCTCAGCATTACTCCTCCGTATACACCATAGCACGATGGTATATCGAGGCGGAGCAATAATACCCTATGTGATATGGTGTGCTCTATGATAAGTACTACTGAGTTTCCTATTTCCTTTTGGGAGTTATGCACTTGAGAAGCTGCATACCTATTGAATAGGGTTCAAATCAAATCAGTTGCCTACCACTTCATATGTGATATGGAAAGGGAAGAGCCCATATCTTAAGTTTGTTAAGATTTGGGGTTGTCCGGCCTATGTCTAAAAGCGAAATCCGGACAAGCTCGAGGCAAGGTCTGTTATGTAGAACTGGAAAGGTTCCAGCTATACAAACTGCAGCCGATGATTTGGTAGAACCAAAGGATTCAATAGTTTCCAACGAACCTCAGCCTCTCCGCCGTTCTAGTAGGGTTCCTCACCCACCTGAGAGATACTTCGGTTTCCCTATTACAGTGGGAGAGAGGATTGCATCATGAGATGATGACCCAACTAGTTTCGAGCTGGCCATCAGGAGTGGGACTCTGTAAGAATGGCTGGATGCTTATCGATCTGAGATGGAATCCTTATACACCAACAAAGTATTAACTTTGGTTGCTCTATCTGAAGGGTTAAATCCCCATCAGGAGCAAGTATATCTTGAGAAGATTACTAGGTGTACATGGAAAAGTTGAGACTTTCAAAGCTATGCTTAAGTCCATCCAGATCCTACTTGCCACGGCTACATACCATGACTACGATATCTGGCGGTTGGGTGTCATGACTGCTTTTCTAAATAATGTTTTAGAAGAGAACGTCTATAAGTACACAGCCAGAGGGCTTCATTGACAGTGGGAGCAGCGGAAACGTGTACAAGATGTTTTATATGATAAAACAGGAATCGCAGAGTTGGAACATCTGTTTTGATGTGGTAGTCAAAGAGTTTGACTTCATCAAAATGGTAGATGAACCTTGTATATACAAAAAGGTAGTAGGGAGTATGGTGGTGATCCTCATAGAGTACGTGGATGACATACTCTTGATAGGGAAGGAGTTTCCTATGCTACGCTCGGTCAATCTCCGCTTATCACAAGGATTCTCCATATAGGATCAAAGTGATACCTCCTAAATCCTGTGTTTTTGGATCTATGAGATAGATGTAATTGGAAGTTAGGATTCTCACTATTTGTAGTGAGATGGTATCAATCGATCCTGGGGAGAATCACTGGAAAGGTTCCAGGGTGATAAGAACGACTGAATGTCAGTCGCAAGCATTGTCTTTACCCTTAGTGGAGGGACGGTATGTTGGAAGAGTTCCAAGCTAGATACCGTGACTTACTAGAAAATTAAAGGCAAGATACATCGTTACCAAGGATGCTACCAAAGAGGAAGTCTGGATATATATAAGTTCATGAGATGAACTTCGTTCCTACCATTGTGTGACAATGGAGTTGTGGCTTTAGCCAAGGAACTACCGTCCCATCAGAAATCCAGATATAATTCTTAGGCAATATCACCTGATCATGGAGATGGTTGATCTCCAGGGAGATAGAGGTTAGAAGAGTAGACACAGAGGACAACAGCGCGGATCCACTCACAAAGGCCTCTTTCCCAGTAGAGACTTTTATGGGATGGTTGAGTATGAGATACTTCAACCACAGCTAATTGTTGGGTATGTGATACCACAACAGAAGGCCCTTGTGCAAGTGGGAGATTTTTAGTTATATGTATGCCCTAGAGGCCATTACTGTACATACGATGTATATTGTAATGGATGCTTGGACATATATAAGGAGGACTTTCTTGCTCGACAAGATAGTATGCTATCTGGTTGTACTTTATCTTAACATGTACTCTGATTGTCTCTATATTACATGTTGATAAAGCCTTTAAGATGTGTACTCGACTACTGGGACTATGATTAGATCATACTAGTGAGGCCATGGTAGTCGACGAGTATATCCTATAACTGTTCCTAGTCGAGGGTATATCGAGACAGGGCATCGATGCACCAGAGTAGACTAGCGTATACGCATCTTGACCCATATGATGGGCGATGGATGATCCCATATCTATCGGTGTTTGACATCAAGGATGGTGTACGAGTGCTCAGTGGAGACTGGGTACACTAGACGGACTCGCCGAGAACTCCCAGATGGTATTATACCTCACGTCAGATGGCAGTTCTCCGGTGACACTGGTACAGAGTAGTCTGTTGACCCGAGATCGTCATAGAGTCTTGTGTGATTCCCACTGTGCTTTGATTTCCATCATACTACGTCCAAGAGGGCGTGCAAAAAGGTGGCTTTTGGGTACAGTCCCGAATCACATAGAGGCAATGAGCGATAGGAGGGGATTCGTCTCTCCCGGTATAGGGAGTTGATGTTATGCTGTGTTCGATTGGCTATAACCGGAAATCCCTGGCCAGGGTTGCTGAGATTTTCTGGTAAGTGTTATCAGTAGTTTCTCGAACTGTTATAGACCTCATATCGACATGACTTATCAAGCTACTGGGGTCTGACGTTTACCACCCCTAAGCGAGATATGCGACATATCAGACGACGAGACCGGACTGTACGGGAGTGTTACTGTTCGGATTCACAGGAGAATGTACAGGCTTGCTTGTTGATCTTCTGAGTGCTCAATACCTGGGTAGCTGTTACGTTTAGCTGACCGCTTGCAGCTTGTGTGTGTTTGATATGATCATCACCTACTGCCGGCGTATTGACGACTATTTATAGTCCTACATAGAGGTTTCTTGACTCAGGCAAAACGAAGTAGGGGCACGTATGTGATATGTGCGGGACCGAGGATAATGCGATATGAGATACCGTATTCTATTTTCACGATATTTGATATCAGCCGGGTCATCGGATCAAGTGTTGATTCGATGAATCGGTACGGATATATATTAGTCGGTTATATGCGATATAGCCAGATTGTCGGATCAAGTGTTGATTCGATAATTTAATGTATTATAATATATATGATATATTAAATAACATTAACTAATATTAGCTCACTAAAAGATTCTTTTTCTCACTCGGGTAATACATTTGATATATATGCGATATATGTTAATTGTATTATTTTATTTTGTTACGATAAATATTATATATGTGATATATAATATTGTAACATGATATGATAACTAATGCAACATGTTTATTGGAGTTTAAACATGATTAGGGTTTGGATTAGGGTTAAGACTTCTAGTAGATTCTAGAAGGTTTCTTTTTGTCATGATAAAGATATTTGTGTTGATATTTATCTATGACTCATACTTAACCCAACCCAAACCCTAGCCCTTGGTTAATTCTCTACAATGGTTTAGTCAACCATGGTTGCATTATTTCATCATATTAATCCTTTCATTATTCATCACAAATAGAATGGATCACTATTCTTCTTCTTCTTCCTCCTTTTGCAAAGCTTTCTTGCTTTTTATTTGTGATGAAAAATGAGTGAGCAAATGAAAATAAATGAGAGCAATAATCCTACTTCATCTTTCTCATCTATCCTTGCCATTTAGATGAGGGTGTTCACTTCATATTATGAGTGTTAGCTTGTGTTAACGAAACTTCAAGGTAGATCATCTTTGTATCGAAGATCGGAAGCAAGACTGCATCTTTCTCTTCGTGGAACCTCTCGAGAGTCCGGAACATGATGATCGTAGTGAAGGGACCTCAACACGGAGCTTTAGAAGTGAAAGACCGGATCTACAAAGGTTGTAATCCCTCTCACATAGTGTTAAAGTGTTTAACATACTTGTTTTCGCCTAAACTCTAGTTTAAAGATCCGTCTTCGGGTTGTTCGGCACGGATAATTTTTTAATCGGGCATGGTTGATGCCTCGTAGACCCTTGTGCGCGTGCCTAGCAACCCTACATGTGTGAGTGATTACAAAAAGAATTCCATGCAAAAAGACCCCCCACAATATCATATTTGCAAGTTTTAGTTCAAATATTTAAAAATTTAATTTCTTTCGATTATAACTAAATAAAACTTAAAATAAATTACTAAAAATTTATATTACAAACTAGATTTTAGTTGTCATGGTTCTATAGATTAAAATTAGCCCAAAGAAATTTGTATTTATCGCTAATTTAATGTATTTTTACCGGCTTAAAATAATATTAAAAATTGAAAAATTAGGGAAAAATTTTAAACGACCAGAATTTTATAAGTAACTCATTAGCTACTAAAAAATAGCAATTACCTATCCAAATTAGGTATAATTAGGCCTAAACTGCAAAATAACAAAAAAGACGATTTACAGAAAAATTCCAAATTTTCACCGATTTTCGGAAAAACACCAAAATGACTTTTCAAGGCGTTACAATCTTCCACCATTAAAGAAATTTGGTCCCCGAATTTAAATTAAAATTTCCCCCAAATACTAAAACATCTAAGCAAAACCATCAAGTCGTCGGGGCTCCGAAATCATAAGTACATAAAACAAATCGTAGCGCAGCGCATGCGGATGAAAAATGAGCATATAAATTAAAATCAAAACTCCGGCAAGCATCCCGCAATCATCGGAGTCATGGTAAAGACACAAATGTCAAATCCAATCTATATATGTAAATATCTGAAGGAAATGCATGCCAAATCCTTTAAAGTTGCTGTGCAATGCGCGCAACACTGCACAGTGGCGGACGTCTATTGTAAGAAAATAACTATATATATATATTCTTTGTTTAATATGTACGTTCCACCGTTTTGGAACAATTTAGAAGGGTCTCCTTGTTTTAAAAATTTTGTGTCATATCAGACACGTAGGTAAATACTCAGACTATAGCTCGCTTTTTGGAAATCACTTCAATAACTATCAATGCATGCAAAATATATTCAGGTACTGTCCTCTGACTAGTCCTGCTCAGTACAAAAACTCATAACAATCATCATAAAAACGTACTGCTCCATAAGAAATCAATCCTAAAATATGCATATAAATGCTATGTGCGTCTGGTGCGGACGGAAATCAGAATCCATATATGTGCCATACATGGGCACAGAAACAAAATCTAAGTGCATCGGGTGTGCACACAGCATCTGTCATAGGTAACGTGTGTGCCTGACAGCAAGGACAGGTGCGTCTGACACGCATGAAGAATCTCGATTTAGTGCATCTGGTGTGCAACAAAATCGCTTCTCAAAACATGCGCTCAACATGCGCGAAAATCCAAACCAGGTGCATCCATCATGCACGAAATCATGAAATCCAATATCAAGCGCCAAACATGCGCAGAATCAAATCAGGTGCACAAAACAAATATCGAGTATCACAATCGAAATCGAAGTCCAGTGCATCTAAGTGCACAAAATGCGTATCACTGCACTGCAAGCATATATGAATCATACCGAGTGCAAAAACCAAATCGTATGCGCATATACGCACAAAATCAACTCAACTGTATGGAACCCATAAAATCATAAACGCGAGAAACCAAGGCACGAAAACGATATCAAGTGCAACAACTGTGCAGAAATCGTAAATACTCAGTAGGTGCAACCATGGTGCATGAAAACAAATATCGTGAAACTCAATCATCAAAATCAATCATGCGAATAGATCACCCAAAATACCTAAAATCAAGTATGGCGGAATAGTCCCGCTCAAGCACATCTTCCAAGAATCTCTGGCCAACTGCCGTGGTCACTCATAGCATGTCTCATCGACGATCCTGAACTTTGGCCTGCCGGTGTGCGTAACATGACCACTCCTGGGTCCAAGTCTTCTTGTAATTCATTCCAGAAAGGTCCTGTCGAAATTTCTCCCAAATCTCGTCTCCGCCGAACTGTCCGGAAGTTATTGTCCCTTACTAGATCTGTTCTCATTCCGGAACGGCTGCATACTCATCGTGACTCCTTCTGAAAGGTATATCCAAGTATAATGCCTCGGCATGCGTATCGCATCTCTGATGGCGTAGTGGAACGTCGTCTCATCAAGATCTCGTACGAACCTCTTACTCCACTTTTCTCTAATGTCGACTGCTTCGGACTCGTCTCGTCGTGGCTGCATGGACTGAGCTCCAATGGCTATCCTCGTATCTGGAGTCTCCCAAGAAATGCATCTCACCACCTAGCATCCGAAAGAAGTCGAACCATTCGATCGATTTTTCAAAACCTCATAATCCCCCAAGAGCTCAACATCTTGGGTACAGTTTAATAGTATCGAGTACATACCACAGCATCGGTGGTCCAGCCGTAGAAGGGCAAACCTAAGCCTCACTAATGGCGCCGTGGAACTGCCGCAAACCCTAAGGTTCAAAGGCTTTCACACGGTCATTAAGTCGAGTTAGGGTTTCATTCTTCTAGAGGGTCCATAGAATTGCCTGCATGCTCTTCCGAATACTTTAAACTTGGAATAATAGGTTTCTGACATTCAATCGTCTCTGTCGACTCTCAACGTCTCCGCGTGAAGTCGTCTCTAGCTGCAATTAATCTATCTGATGGCCTAGCATCGGGGTAGGAGAACGAACCACATGTCCTAGTCATTCATCCTCGGGTGACTAGCGACCTTCTATCATCTCTTAGTACAACTCGTACAGCAATAGCTCCAACATCTGGGGTGATATCTCGTCGTTCGCAGCAACAACTGGCTCACTCGTCTGCACGCTGAACCATGCCTTAATTATCATGAATAAGCAATACATCAACGGTCATCAAAATCTGGCTGGCCTCTATCATTGGCTCAATCCTCTGGTACTGATTGGCACGTCCGAGTAACCTCATACAGCGGTCCATCAGAAGCTCGTGGCGCGAAAACACAATAAAAAGACACATCTCTGCAATCGTGTGTCGCCGAAATTACGCCCTGGTCAGTCCTCGTTCTTAACGAGCTCATGCTGACCGCAACTGTAGCCGTAGCTCTCCCTGCCCATAATCGTGGCAGCAAAACCATAACTGATACCGATGAGGCTAGATTATAGGGAGGAATATAACACTGAACAAGAAATGTACATCCTAAGGCTCCATAAGTGGAGTAGCGTATCGTAAGTATGCCGCAGAACATACCCACAGTACTTTACTCTACTTTAGTCACCTATTCCCTCAACCATGGGTCATCCTACGCTCCGAAGCTAAAACCTAATGCTCTGATACCAACTTTGTCACGTCCCGAAAGTATGGAACATGACCGGAACTTAAACTACGAAACGTCTCGAGGCGTACGTAATCTAAGTAAGCCGAAAACCCAGAAATCCAAACCAAGAAAGGTAGTAGAGTGAAGGAAAACCAATTTAAATCAAGTAGTTTTAATAGCATAAGCCGAATTATGCGTTTTTAAAAACATCAAATATTTCCTGAAAATTTCGGCAGAATCTCCTTTGTAAATACTGGCCTCCAAACGGGGTACAACATGAATAGTATAGGAAATCAATAAAAGGCATCCCCAAGCGGGAGCTAGATCTTCGTCAATCGACGGTCACAACCACACAAGCAATATAATATACAACGCTAAGGGCGAGGATCAAAACTCAAAAGGAAACTCAAAACCACAAGAAATCCACAGAAATATAACGCGCGACTCTAAGGTCGAAAGAATAACATCTGTGGTCTCTATCTCAAAAATAAATACATGTTTGGTTGATGGAACTTCTAGGTACAACTGAATAATAATATACAATGTATAATGATGGGTAAGATATAAATAAACCTACCTACTAGCAAGTCACCCGAAAGAAGCAGTGCCAGCAAAGCCGTAATGAAACCTGTACGGCAATCCTGCAAGGAACTGTGGAACAACAGGGGTGAGTTGCCAACTCGTGAGTAGAAAAACATCTACGAACAGGAACCGCATGAACAACGCAATCCTAGGTCAACGATCATAATATATCCTCAATATATATAATATGCAGCCTATAACAATGGCTAGGGTAAATATCTAACTCGAGTGAAATCGCATGTGCCCGTGTCAGTGCCTCAGGTAGCAATATATCATATGGATGATGTATGAATGCATGAAAACAGAATACATGTACTAAGGAAACTGCTTTCATTGTTTAGTGAGATTTCCTTTGTATTTTTAAAAAGAGGTATCATAAATGAAATCAACATAAACAGTGTCTAGTATCGACACAAAACATAAATCTCAATGTCTCAAAATCTCAGGCTCCGGCTATTTGGACTGGCCTGTATCATCAAATACCAGTACCTCAATATCTCGAAATCTCAATGTCTAAATCTCAGTATCTAGGGCGCCGTCAGTCCAGACCGGCCCTACCATCCATCTCAAGACCACGACGGTACCCTCCGGATATCCGACGTGTCGGGTAAAATCACCGGTCGGTAGTGCTCCCCTGCCAGGCTCAACGCCATCATCTGCGATCCTCTTGCCCCGGGGTACCGCACCGGGTCCACCATGTACCCGAAACGGTTCCTCCACTCCTCGAACGCGGGTCTCGAAATCCATCAGCAAACTCATGGTGGACGACTCATACATCATAGGAAGCCACACCTTTTATTTTAAAGAGAGCAAAGAAGTTTATATAAGTTTTGCGGTTTTCCCCCAAATCCAGAAAATCTCATAGAAATCCGAATCCAAAACCTCAATAGCACGTAAAACAGTGAATATAGGCATGGGAATCCATGAATGCGGCATAACGATGAATAACAGTATGCATGAGGTGACAAGTAATAACTATAATGTCTAAACCAGCATATAAGGAAAATACACTAATATCATGTCGAAACTACTAGCAAACAAGCTAAGTTAAGCAATAATATTTTCTAAGGTGTACGTGACATGGCAATTACCGATGAAGATGTGTGTGAGCCGGCAAGTAAGTGTACGTGGTACATACGCATCATCGGTAATGGTGCTGGTATCCTAACAGCATGATATCATCAATGCAATATGAAGTTACAACATAAGTATGCGATGCGGAGCAAACAGCAATAATGTGCGGGAGCTGAATACTAAACACAATGATATTATAAGTCAACAGTAGTGCTTTTTGAAATAACACGAATCGCGGTGTTTTGAAAATAAGGGCTACGGTATTTTTAAGAAAAGATACTTCTTTTGAAATATCCGTAGAATCCCTTGAGCTGTCTTTTAAAATACCCACGATCCGTTAGTTTTGAAATAGGTAGGAGTCAAATCTAGTCTAACAACTACACTAAACTATACGGCTGAACTAACAAGCTGAACTACAGGCAAGGAAACCGCCTAACATCTAAGTCGATACATATACAAACATGTATATATATTAGTCGATAATCCCACCTCAATAACATCATATCCGGTACCATATCTATAATCAGACATCCCAAGTCAAGAGTGCGGATCTATCATCAATATATAGCTCGTACGTAAATCCGTCGTATGGCACGGCATCCCCAAATCTGGGTACGGGTCCATATCATACTCAACCATTCTATGCATATCACTATTCACATGGTATCGTCGTTCAAAGATCCGCTATAAACATCAGGACGTATCTCAAGTACGAATCCTGCCATATCACCGATATCATAACCTCAAATCAAATCTCATCGACTCATCTCAATCCCAAGTATCATCTTCAAATCCAGTATGTGAACACAGAGTCCCATACCCTTGTGAACACATAACAATATAACCCCATATAAGCACATATGAAAGAAGAATGTATGCAAGTATGGTTGTGTGTGTGTAAATGTGGTGCAACCTCTACTCTAGGGTCTCGCAACACTAAACCTATCCAATCACACCTAAAATCTATCTTTAACCAATAAACTCAACAATATATAATCAATATATATGTGTGTGTATACGTATTCGTATACATCACCACGAACTGCGGGGGTGCTATACGCCATCCACCCGACTTCTCCCCGTAAATATAAATCTACTCACCTGGTCCTCGCTCGCCGGTGCCGACGTCGCCACGCGCTTGCTTGTCGTCTCGAAGTCTTCGTAAGGGTACCTACATATCATAATGCACCGTATCGCATTAAAATCCGACTCATGACCAAAATGACACACGAATCTCACATAGGTCAAAACCTATGGTTTGCTTTCTCAAATCAACCGAAAAACCCTCGAAATCGGCATACAAACGCCGAGTGGTCGCGAAAAACTCAAACGCACCAATCTTGGTTTCAAAACTCATTAATTATATAAGAAATAGGTTTTAATTCATCAAAACCATCAAATTAAACAAATAGTTTTATTTCCCAAAAACCTAGTTAGCACAAATACCATTTTTGTTCAAAACTTGAAGTTTTAACCAATAAAAACATTTCAACAATTTTTGTGGCCAAAATACTCACTAAATAATATAATTAGGTCATACAAATTACTTTCATAAATTAAACTCATCAATTTATAAATATTTTTTAAAACTTAGTAAGCACAAAAAATTCCAAATTTGTGCCAACATCGCGGATTTGCGATAAGGAGCACACAACATCGCGCAAACACCCAAGCTAACCATTAGAAAGCCACTATAATTAAATTAACCCAATTTCCATGCCTCAAAACCCATTTTCCAAACACAACCCTTTCTTGATTTTTCAAAATGAGCAATTCCAATCCAAACTATACATGAAAACACTAAATTAACACTAACTTGAGCCCACTAAGAACCTCTTAAATTTGGTTTGTATAATAACTAGTTAACAAAATAACTTAATTAATCTAATAATGGTTCTCCAAACCCTAATTCAACTCAAGCCATAAACTTTTTAAAAAAACTTGTATGCAAATAGCACTAAAATTAACACTAAAACAACTCAACTAAAGAAATCTAATCATGAGAATTTAAATGGGTAGAAATTATACCTTAAAAATCTAGAGATCTAGCAAGAAAAATTTTCCTCCAATGATGGCTTCATAGCACCATGATTCAAGTTATAAAAGCTAAGGAGAATGGGATGAAGAATGGAAATTAATTTGTGAGATTTAAATTGGATTTTGGAGCAATTTTTTGATTAAAATTGAAGGAAATGAAAAGAGGAAACTGAAGGGGGAGGGGCTGTAGATTTTTATCCAGGAGGTGATGGGAGGAATGGTGTGGGTGTTGTGCAAAATTTTCCAAGTCAACCCCCCTCAAATCAAGGTACACTAAGCTTCCAAAACAATACATCTTAACCAATACCTTTAAACTCTATTTCACACATACAAATGAGATGGAGAAAATTTTTGAGGGGAAGAAGTCGGCTGCTAATGGTGGGCTCGGCCATGGAGGTGCGAGGGTGTGTGTGAGTGATTACAAAAAGAATTCCATGCAAAAGACCCCCCACAATATCATATTTGCAAGTTTTAGTTCAAATATTTAAAATTTTAATTTCCTTCGATTATAACTAAATAGAACATAAAATAAAATACTAAAAATTTATATTACAAACTAGATTTTAGTTGTCATAGTTCTATAGATTAAAATTAGCTCAAAAAATTTGTATTTATCGCTAATTTAATATATTTTTACCGGCTTAAAATAATATTAAAAATTGAAAAATTAGGGAAAAATTTTAAACGACCAGATTTTTATAAGTAACTCATTAGCTACTAAAAAGTAGCAATTACCTATCCAAATTAGTTATAATTAGGCCTAAACTGCAAAATAACAAAAAAGACGATTTACGGAAAAATACCAAATTTTCATCGATTTTCGGAAAAACACCAAAACGACTTTTCAAGGCGTTAAGAGATCCTAAGGGCTCTACCAATATGTATAAGCGATATGCTAAAATAAACACATGCATATATTGAGGTAGAAACAAACCAAGTAGAATAATACCATTTTGAGCAAGGCAGTCAATACAACTGTGAATATCTTAATCTTCCATTAAGTAGTATACAAACCAGTATGATACAATAATAGCATCTAGGTCATACATCACTAATAATCTCCCCCTTGCATTAGGGCCATATACTGGCGTATCGCAGACTTATCATCTCGATCAGCCGCTCGAACTGTTTCTGAGGGATAGCCTTCGTGAGTGGATCTACAATGTTATTCTCCGTATCTACTCTCCTCACCTCGATCTCTCAGCGATCTACGATCTTCCTGATCAGGTGGTACCGCCTAAAATTGTTTCTGGACTTCGGATTGGACCTGGATTCCTTCGCTAAAGCTATAGCGCCGCTGTTGTCACAATATAGAGGTATTGGATCAACATTGGTCGAAACCATCTGATGTTCTGTAAGGAACTTCTTCATCAAGACAGCTTCTTTTGCGGCATCGCAAGAAGCTATGTACTCCACTTCCATCGTCGAGTCAGCAACGGTGTCCTGCTTGGAGCTCTTCCAATAGACTACCCTTCCATTGAGGGTAAAGACATAACCCGACATGGACTTGGAGTCATCCTTGTCACTGTGGAAGCTGGAGTCAGCAAAGGCCTCGCTGTGGAGGTATTTTTCGCCATACACCAAGAACATCTCCTTAGTCCTTCTCAGGTACTTGAGAATGTTCTTTACTGCTATCCAGTGCTTCTCCCCTGGGTTTGACTGATACCGGCTTACAACGCTCAATGCGTATGCTACATCTGGTCTGGTACACAACATCGCATATATTATAGAGCCTACCGCAGATGCGTAGGGTATAGTTGACATGCGAGCCCTTTCCAAATCAGTCTTTGGTGACATCTCTTTGGAGAGGGTGATTCCGTGACAAGCCGGTAGATTACCACGCTTTGAATCTTTTATACTGAATCTTTTCAGTATGGTGTCGATGTACCTTGACTATGAAAGTCTCGCTATCCGTTTAGATCTATCACGATAGATCTGGATCCCCAGAATGTAGGAGGCATCACCCAGGTCCTTCATGGAGAACCTATGTGACAAGAATCATTTGACTGATTGTAGAAAAGGAATGTCATTTCCTATCAAGAGAATGTCATCCACGAACAAGACGAGGAATACCACAGTTCTCCCAACAATCTTACTATAAATGTATGGTTCATCTAGATTTTTGATAAAGTCGAATTCTTTGACAGTATCATCAAAATAGGTGTTCCAACTTCGTGATTCCTGCTTTAGTCCATAAATGGACTTAAGCAACTTGCCCACTTTCCCGCTGCTCCCACTCTGAATGAAACCCTCTGGCTAATCCATATAGACGTACTTTTCCAAATTTCCATTTAGAAAAGCCGTCTTTATGTTCATCTTCCAGATCTCATAATCATGGATGGCAGCAATGGCAAGAAGGATCCGAATGGATTTGAGCATAGCCACTGGATAAAAGGTTTCATCATAGTCCAAATCAGGTCTTTGACGAAAACCCTTTGCAACGAGTCTAGCCTTATAGGTTTCAACCTGTCCATCTACACCAATCTTCTTTCTGAAGATCCATTTGTAGCCTACGGGTTTTACCCCTTCTGGAGCAATGTCCCATGTCTTAAGGTACTTAAGGCGGGGATTCATCCCACTCCACATCTCATATGGTGTGGTAGGCACTGACTTAGTAGGAACCTTGTTCAAAAGATATGCAGCTGATTCTCGTGCATAACCTCAGAAGGATCGCGTTAACTTAGCCTTACTCATCATGGAATGAACCATATCCAATAGGGTTCGATTCCGCCTTTCCGATACACCGTTGTGTTGTGGTGTGTATGGAGAAGTAAGAGGAGAGAGAATTTTATTCTCTTTTAAGTAGTCCAGGAACTCGGCACTTAAGTATTCACCACCTTGATCAGATCTCAGTTTCTTAATAATTTTGCCTGTTTGTTTTTCCACATCATTCTTGTATTCCCGGAATTTTTCAAAGGCCTCGGATTTATGCTTGATTAAGAAGACATGTCCATACCTAGAGAAATCATCCGTAAAAGTAATGAAATAGGAATAATCACTTCGTGCATTTGTAGAAATTAGACAACACACATCGCTGTGTATGAGTCTCAAGAGCTTGCTCGCACTTACTCCGTGTCCAGTGAACGGAGTCTTTGTCATCTTTCCTATGAGATAAGATTGACAAGTTGCATATGACTGATATTTGAACGGATCCAAATATCCCTCTTTATGTAGCTTCGTCAACCGTGTTTCAATGATGTGACCCAGTCTACAATGCCATAAGAAAGCCAGATTTAATTCCGGAGATTTTCTTTTAAGTGTGTTCTGGACACTGAAAACCTGAGCTTAATTTAATACGTATATACCGTTATCTAATGTACCTGACCCAATCAGAGCTTGATTTAGGTGGATGTGGACCACATCGCTTACGAATGTAAAATCATATCCTTTCTTAGAAAGTAAGGATACAGATATGATATTACAAGCTAGACTAGGTACATACAAACAGTTATGTAGAATCAATATCTGCCCACTTTTCAATCCTAGGTGATATTCCCCTACGGATTCAGCGTCCACGCTCATTCTGTTAGCAACCCTGAGAGTCATATCTCCTACCTTTATAACTTTACTGTTTCTTAAAGGCTGTAATCAATTATAGATATGAGATCCTGATCCGGTATTTAGTACCCAGAAAGTAGAGTTAATTCACATACAATTTTCAATTACAAACACACTTGAAGCCGAAGCACAAAGTGCTCCGAATCCTGGCTTCTGGCTTTCCACGCCCGGCAATCCCTCTGCAAATATCCTTTCCCGTAACAATAGGAACATCCCTCCTTCCCTACTGTTAGCCCAGAAAGTTTTGCCCTTCCCTATCTTTCTACCTTACGGACATCGCATATCAGCTTTGTGGAGATCTTCTTCTCACCCTTGGCATCTGCCTTAGATCCAGAAGAAGAAGATTCCCTAATAAGCATAGCGGGTGTCTCCCTCGTTTTATTTAGGTTGCCCTCAACTGGAAGTATAATTTTCATCCCCTGGGCATGAGCAGGAGGCAGGGACTATAGAATCAAGTCAGCATATGACTCGTTCTCCAACATAGTCTCCAGGTCCGTGAGCCTTTTAATATAGCTAGTCATCGTAAGAACGTTGTCCCCTACAGATGACCCGACAGCCAACCTCGTTTGAAGCAATTCCTTTGAGGTCTCATATCTTGCGATACGAGATTGCTCTCCAGATAAATCTTTCTTATGGAGGAAGATGGAAGTTAATTCCATCTTCTCGTGCTGCCTATGGTCTACACCATCTACCTAGGCCAACACGAGGCACTTGGCATTCGCACTGTCCTTTTCGGATGTCTTACGGATATCAATATCCACGACGGTGGAAACTGGACATGAGACGGCGGGGGTTTCAGTAGTAAAGAGATGTCCCAGCTTGTCATAGGTAATGGACATCTGGACAGACTATTGCCGGTCATTATAGTCAGATTCAGTCATTTTATTATCTTGATGGAACCTAGTCTTGGTCACTGGGTCTCTGCAATTTTGAGAGAGAGAAGAAAATGTTGGATATATGTATGCCCTAGAGGCCATTATATGATAGTGGATGTATTTATACATGTATATATATTCAGTGTATATTCTTGCTCGACATGATAGTATGATATCTGGTTCTTCTTTATCAGACATGTTGACTTGATCATACTATTATTCATTTACACATGTTGATAAAGCCCTGAGGATATTTGCTTGACTACTGTGATTATGATGGAGATCATACTAGTGGGACGTCTGTAGTTTATAAGCATATCCTGAAATGTCCCTAGTCTTAGGTGTGTCGAGATGGGGCATCAATATACCAGAGTAGACTAGCATATATGATACTAGACCCATATGATGGGCGATGGATGTTCACACATCCATTGATGTTTGACATAGAGATCATATGCGGGTGCTCAGTGGAGACTTGGTACACTGGACGGACTCGCCGAGAACTCCTATATGGTATTATATCTATCGTCGGATAGTAGTTCTCAGGTGACACTGGTACAGGTTAGTCAGTAGACCCGAGATCGTCATGGAGTCTTGTGTGTTCTCCCACTGTACTTTGATTACCACCCTACCATGGCTCTACTGAGTCGTGCAAACAGGTCGCTTTTGGGTACAGTCCCGAGAAACATGAAGACGATGAGCGATAGGAGGGGTTTCGTCTCTCCCGCTATTAGGAGTTGATGCTGTGCTGTGCATGATTGGCTATATCAGTAAGTCCCAGGCCAGGGCTGTTGGGATTTACTGATAAGTGTTATCAGTAGTTTCTCGATCTATTATAGACCATTCATCGGCAAAACTTATTGAGTTATTGGGGTCGACGTTACCATCCCTAGACTCGATATGCAGCATATCTGACGAAGAGACCGAACTGTATGGTAGTGTTGCCGGTTGGCTCGACGGGAGTTGTGACAGGTTCTCTTGTTTTCTTCTGATCGCTCAATACCCGGGTGGCCGTTACGTTTAGCTGACCTCTTGCAGCTTGGGGTGATTGATATGACCATCACCCACTGCCGGCATATTGACGAGTTTAGAGTCCCACAATAGAGTTACCTAGTCAGGGAGAAACGATGTGGTGCGCATATGAGATATGCGCGGGGACCCGATTAAATGCGCGTATGTGATACTGTATATTAATCGGGCGGTTTGCTATTGGTCAGGTCGTATGTGATATGACCGTTTTGCTAAATCAAGTGTTGATTTATCATTGACCATTAGCTTTTTCACTTTAAACCCTTCTTGTCTTTTGTTGTATGCATGCATGTATTCATTTATACTTATTGATGCACATATAGATGTACATGCACACATACATGTTAGTGTATATGCCCTAGGGGCCATTATTGTATCATACTGGTTTGTATATTACTTAATGGAAGCTTGGGATATTCACAGTTGTATTAACAGTCTTGCTCAACATAGTAGTATGCTACTTGGTTTATATCTATCTTAATATGTGTATATGTTTCTTTTATCATATCGCGAATACATATTGATAGAGCCCATAGGATCTTGCTTGACTACCAGCGTTGTGATGGCAGCCACACTAATGGGGGCTGGGTAGTCTACAAGAACATTCTTTTTCAGGTCCCTAGTCGTAGGATTGTCGGGACAGGGCATCGATACGCTAGAGTAGACTAGTGTATACGCTTCTCATCCCAGCAGGGGAAATGGTCTGTCCCACAGCCATTAGTACGTTGTACTGGAGATAGTATGCAGGTGCTCGTTGGGTTACGGGTACACCGGACAGGACTCGCGGGGAACTGTTGTTTGGTATTATACCCGTCGTCAGTTAACAGTTCCCAGGTGACATGAGTACAGCATAGTCCGTAGACTTGACACTGCTACTTCGCCTCGAGTGTGTTCCCACTATTCTTAGATTGCTACCCTACCACGGCTCGACTGAGTCGTGAAAACAGGTAGTAGTTGGGTGCAGTCCCGAAGTACTTGGAGGCAGTGGCGGTTAGATAGGATTCGTCTCTCCAGGTATTGGGGGTTGATATCGCGCTATGTTTGGAGAGCCATTACGCAAAGTACCTCTCCAGGGAAAGCGAGATTTACTGGTAGGTTTTCCAATAGTTTCTCAAGGTGTAATGGGCTTCACTCCGACACGACTTATACCGCTATTAGGGGACTGACGCTTGCCGCCCTTCTAGGCCTGATATACGATAGTCTTAGGCGAACAGACCAGACTGTACGGAGATTGTCACATCAGGCTCAGTAGGAGTTCGGATGGGTTTCCTCATCGACCTTCTTATCGACATCTACATGGGGACCGTTACGTACAGCTAGTACCGCTTGCGGCCTATGGTTAAACCCACTGCGAGCGTAGTGTCGAGTCTTTAGAGTCCCACATAGAGAGTTTCCCTACTTCAGACGAAACGATATAGAGGTCGTATGGTTTTACGACAGGGTTCGGACATATACGTGTACTTGTGCACGTATGATGTTCGGACAGATTATACTAGCAGGCTTTGGTTTAAGCCTGATTCTAGTATTGGATTATTGGATTTATGCAGTCTCAGTATATTCGTGTTTTTCGTAAATACGTAAGGGAGGGGCGTTCTCGTAATTACTCGAGAAGCTTCTAGAAGAAAGGTGACTCATTTAGTTTTAATTCATTTATGAATTAAACTAAATGCGGTGGAGAGGTGATGTGTTATTTGCATTAAATGTTTTAATGACTCATGGGATGATTCATCCAAAGTGAGTTAATGAAGCATAGTTGTTATTAATGTATATTATTATTTTGGATAATTATCATGCTTCATATATTCATAAATGAGTTATTATTCATTATCATTCTCACATACACTCTATCTCTCCTCAAGCTCTCCTCTTCTTCCACCTAACCTTAATCCTCTCAAGTGTTGAGATCCCAAGGGTTAGAAAGACTAATAGATCCATAATCTACTCTATATCCTCTAGGTCACTTGGATTAGCAATCCTAGCTACTTAGTTACCTCAACTTAGAGGTTAAAGCTTGAAGGAGGAACTCTCGGGTGGATCTTCTATCACATCGAGGAGGTGAACTACAAGAACAAGAAGGACTAGTATCTTGAGGTATAATCATCTATTATAGTAGTTAATCACTTCTAGATAGTTGTTAGTTAGGGTTTAGCAAAGATCCGTTTGATAGTCAATGTTACATTAAACAAAATGATTGTTTTTCCTATTCCACCTCATCGCATCTTGTGTGGAATGTAACGTTGACTTACAGTGGTATCAGAGCCTAGCTAAACCATAACTAAATTGTTAGCAAAGTCTTTAGAAATTCGATCGCAATTTAATCCCCAAAAAAACATTTTCACCAAGTTTCTGCCGATTTTAAATTGGGGTCTACAAATTTTTCAGGGACCTTTAAAACTACAAGCAGGGTTTTGTAAGAATTGTGAAGAAATTTGGGATCGTGACTCGGCTAAACCACCGCGGATCCGCGGCCGATCCAAGCGATCCGCCGCGGATCCGCGACTGAGTTGACACCGAGTCAACCCAAATTTGCTCAGTTATTCTTCTTTGTTGATGTTGTGTTTTCTGGGATGTTTTGTTTCTGCTCAGGTTTTATGTGCACAGAGATTTTTTTGGAGTAGATTCATATGTGGTGCTTGATCGAAATTCTAAGAATTTTGGCTAACTGGATTATATCTGTGTTGTGTTTAATGTGTTCGTAAACCTCCCCTAATTGCTAGTATGTCGGTTAGCAGGGGGTAGCACATTTCTGTAATGGTTAGTTTATGTTTGTGGATATGAACTTGTTGGATTGTCGTGAATGGATAGCCGAGGATGTGAGACGAGTGTTTCTTTCATTTAAATGTAAATTGTAATTTGTTGTAATATTCTTTTGCGGGACACATCCGGGTTGAGGTTGTAGCCACCGTTGTATTATTTCACTTACTGTTTTCTGGTCCTAGGATAGACCCAAGGTGGGGTGCACAAACTACCGGGTACTTTGAAGTGTTTAGTGGCCTACTCATGTCATTGAGGGAGACCGCTTCACTTCGGGTACTTGACGGGTAGTTTGCCATACCCGTAGTGGTCTAGGGTGGGGTTTTGGTTATTCATAGCGACTGTGTAATCCGTCTTTCTTTGCAGGCTCGAACGAAATGCGGATTGCTTGTATATCCAATATGTTCATCTGTGATCAGGAATGCCTATTATTGCGTCTGACGAATGTACAATATCTATATATGATATCTAGTAGGCGTTACTTATGTTTTACATCCGCGCTAGCCAAGCCCCCGCTCTGTCATTAGTTAAGTAACCTAACGGGTGAATGACGGGGCCTAGTGGCGAATGCTGATGGTATAAGAGGACGTTGTATTTTCGTTGTTTTCTGCAATTATAGGTTAATGATGGGACACATTATATTAATGCTAAAAAAATAAACCAAAGATGAATCGTTGGAACAATTTAAAAGAAACCACTCGGTTATTTTTAAAACAGCGGATTTTTAATTACGGAGCTTAAACCACTCCTTTTAAAAGCTATCAGGTTCTTTCGATCATATCAAGTTCACTACGTTCACGGTTTTTCCAAAACCATTCGTAGCCCTCCATCATTTCATTTGGGTATTCAGTAGTATTCAAGCAATGTATTTTGACCAACGCCAAGGCATAGTGTTTGGTAGCTGCTGGGTATTCATTTGCTGCATAAATAGATGAGTTGGTTTGGGACAGTCGTACTGCCATTTGGCCAACGTCAGGGGTATGTATGGGTGGGTTCAAATTAACAAGGTAATGATGGGTAGAACTTGACATGTGACTTATGACATTTTGACCAACGCCAAGGTCATAAGAGCATGGGGCAAAAATCCACATCGGGAGTTTCTAAAGAAACTGAAACTTGCTAGAGTTGCATACCATTTGGAGTGTGATAATTTTGGTAGGATTCCTTTAGCTTTATCACACGATGATATTTGGGTCCCGATCCTACTGTGAGTATATGCTACTCATCAGGAGATTCTTTCACTTAACGATCAATGCTATAAACCAAGTAGGTGTCGAGAAAGGTGTCAGCGGGGCTACGCCCCCAGAGAAAAGAGGTTATTTAATTAAGGAACTTCGCGAAAGCGTCGTAAAACCTCCCTCGAAGTACCGACACTTGTTTGGCTGAACGGTTAAGCAAGTATTGTACGGTGAGTATAGTCCTGACTAGTTCTTCTTTTATGGTTTGAGGAAGGATTCGAGAAACAGTGGGAGCCATCCTGTTTAGATAGACTAAAAACCACTCTAAATTTGCAAGAGCATCATACTAAAGTGTTTTCTTCTCTCTTTCCTAATTGCAGGGACCCAGAACATGACAAGCCTTAAGTTATTATTAGATAAAAATATTTTGACAGGGCCAAACTATAAAGATTGGTTCAGGAATGTCAAGATGGTGACCACCTATGACAAATTGGGGTATGCCATTACTACTAAGGCCCCTGCCGTCCGAGGTCCATATTCCAGTGTCGCGGATAAGGAAATCCGCAAGACCTGGGAGTTAGACTGTGCAAAGGCCAAATGCATCGTGCTTGCCTCTATGGATAATGAACATCAGAGGAGGCACGAGGATATGGATCTTGAATCCATATTTCTCCACACCAAAGAATTGTATGGAGAGCAATCTCGTATAACAAGATACGGGACCTCGAAAAACTTGTTTCAGTCGAGGCTGGCTGTTGGATTATCTGTAAGGGAACATGTCCTTAAGATGATTGGCTACATTGAGGAGCTCGCGGACCTCGGGACAACATTAGAGAACGAGCTGTATACAGACTTGGTTCTTCAGTCCCTTCCTTCCACGTACGCCCAGTTTATCATGAATTTCAATATTCAAGGTAAAGAAGTTGAACTTCCAGAACTCTTTAACATGTTGAGGAGTGCAGAGGGCACCTTGTAGAAAGCAAGGGAAACACCCGCTATGTTTGTTCGTGGTTCTTCCTCTTCCAGGTCCAAGGCAAGGACCAAAGGACGGAAGAAGAAGGTCGCTACCAAACCAAGAGGTGGTGTTGGTAAGGTGGGAGTCAAGAGAAAGGCAAAGGTTACGGTGCCGGTAGTAGCAAAGGACGATTGCTTCCACTGTCGTAGGAAAGGCCATTGGAAGAAGGATTGCAAAGCTTGGAATGCCAAGAACCAGGACCCGAGGCAAGTTGTGGCTTCGCCTTCAGCTGTGTTTGTAATTGAAAATTGTCTGTCAATCAATTTTACTTCCTGGGTATTGGATATCGGATCAGGATCTCATATATGCAATTCATTGCAGGCACTGAGAAGTCGTAGAGTACTGAAAGCTGGTGATATGACCCTTCAGGTTGCTAACGGAGCTAGCGTGGATGCTGTGTCCGTAGGGGATTATCACCTTGGATTGACGAGTGGACATATTTTGGTTTTGCGCAACTGTTTTTGTGTACCTAGTTTAACGTGTAATATCATATCAGTATCGTTGTTATCAAAAGAAGGTTAGGATTTCACGTTTGTAAGCGATGTTCATCCACCTTAATCATGGTTTGATTGGGTCCGGTGCACTAGATAACGGTATATACGTGTTAAACCAATTACATATTTTCAATGTCCAGAACACACTAAAAAGAAAGTCTTCAGATCTAAATCAGGCTTTCTTATGGCATTGTAGACTAGGTCACATCAATGAGACAAAGTTAACTAAGTTACATAAACAAGGATATTTTGATCCGTTCAAATATCAATCTTATGCCACTTTTCAATCATGTCTCAAAGGAAAGATGACAAAGACTCCGTTCACTGGACACGGAGTAAGAGCGAGCGAGCTCTTAGGACTCATACACAGCGATGTATGTGGTCCAATGTCTACACATGCAAGAAGCAGTTTTTCATATTTCATTACTTTTACGGATGATTACTCTAGGTATGGATTCATTTTCTTGATGAAACATAAATCCGAGGCCTTTGAGAAATTCCGAGAATATAAGAATGAAGTAGAAAACCAAACCGGCAAAAGTATCAAGACACTAAGATCTGATCGAGGTGGTGAATACTTAAGTGTCGAGTTCCTGCGTTACCTAAAACAGAATGGAATTCTCTCTCAGCTTACCCCTCCATACACTCTACAACATAACGGTGTATCGGAAAGGCGGAACCGAACCCTATTGGATATGGTACGTTCCATGATGAGTAATGCTATATTACCGCGATATTTCTGGGGTTATGTACTAGAATCAGCTGCATATCTTTTGAACAGGGTTCCCACCAGGACTGTGCCTACCACACATTATCAGATGTAGAGTGGGAAGAAACCTTATCTTCAGTATATGAAGATATGGGGATGTCCAGCTTTTGTTAAAAAGCAGCATGCGGACAAACTCGAGGCACGATCAGTACAGTGTAAGTTTGTGGGATATCCAAAGAACTCCAAGGGGTATTTTTTCTATTACGCAGAGAAACAAAAGGTTTTTGTTTCTCGAATTGCCCATTTTCTAGAACAGCAGTTTTCAGAAATAGAAACAAGTGGGAGCGTAATAGAACTGGAAGAAATTCCAAAACAACGAACTACTACTGAAAGCTTGGTAGAACCAGATGTTCCAGAAGAACAGGACATTCCCGTACCCCTCCGCAGGAGTAGTAGGCCGTCTCATTCGCCTGAGAGATACTACGGGTTTCTTATAGACGGGGATAGAGAGGATTGCGTCATTAATAATGATGAACCTACTAGCTTCCAGCAGGCCATCCAGAGTGGCGACTCAGTAAGATGGATGGATGCAATGCGGACCGAGATGGAGTCTATGTACACCAACAAAGTATGGACTTTGGACTTTGCTCCAGATGGGGTAATGTTAGTGTATATGCCCTAGAGGCCATTACAGTATCATACTAGTTTGTATATTACTTAATGGAAGCTTGGGATATTCACCTTATATAAACAATCTTGCTCAAAATAGTAGTATGCTACTTGGTTTGTTTCTACTTCAATGTGTACATGTGTTTATTTTAGTATATCACCTATGCACATTAGTGGAGCCCTTAGGATCTTTGCTTGATTACCAGCGTTGTGATGGCAATCACACTAGTGGGGCTGGGTAATCTATAAGCACATCCTTATGCAGGTCCCTAGTCGCAGGACTATCGAGACAGGGCATCGATACTCCGGAGAAGACTAGCGCATGCGCTTCTAATCCCAGTATGGGAGACGGTCTGTCCCACAGCCGTCAGTACGTCGTACTGGAGATAGTATGCGGGTGCTCATTGGGTTACGAGTACACTGGACAGGAGTTGTCGGGAACTGATCGGTTGGTATTATACCTATCGTCAGTTATCAGTTCCCAGGTGACATGAGTATAGTTTAGTCCGCTGACTTGACACTGTCACTTCGCCTCGAGTGTGTTCCCACTGTATTTTGATTACTACCCTACCACGGCTCAAAGGAGTCGTGCAAACAGGTAGTAGTTGGGTGCAGTCCCGAAACACTTGGAGGCAGTGACGGTTAGACAGGATTCGTCACTCCCGGTATTGGGGGTTGACTTCGCGCTGTGTCTAGGAGAGCCATTACATGAGTAGTCCCTGGCCAGGGCAAGCGAGATATACTGGTAGGCTTCCAGTGTTATCTCAGGGTGTATTGGGCTTCACTCCGACACGACTTGTACAGCTATTAGGGGACTGACGTTTACCGCCCCCTAGGCCCGCCATGCGATGTATCAAACGAACAGACCGAACTGTACGGAGATTGTCACATTCAGGCTCAGTAGGAGTTCAGATGGGTTTCACCTCGTCAGTCTTCTTGTCGGCATCTACCTGGGGACCGTTACGCACAGCTAGTGCCGCTTGCGGTCTGTGGTTAAACCCACTGCCAGCGTAGTGTCAAGTCTTTAGAGTCCCACACAGAAAGCTATTCGCCTTTAGGCAAAAGTGTAGAGGTCGCATGGTTTTGCGACAGGGTTCAGTCACATCCGTGCACTTGTGCACGTTTAGTGTCCGGACAGTTTACACTAGCGGGCTTTGGTTTAAGCCAGATCCTAGTGTACGTATTGGGATTGGTTTTATCCAGTTTGTATTCGTGTTCCTCGGAACGCGGATGCGGGTGTGTATGCACAGTTGGCGGAGAGACAGAGGCAGAGGATTCTCATTAGGGTTGTTGACCGTTGACTGTTGACTATTGACTTTTTGCTCAACCCTAATGAGAATATGATATATGATTAACAATAATATTAATTAAGTATTGTGGTGATATGGTTGTTGAGGGGTTGACTTTGTTGACTTGTTGACTTTGTTGACCGGTTGACTAGGTTGGACTAGTTGACCATCATGATGACAATGGCTATCATTTCATGGCAAAGACTTTTCACTTGCTTGTTCTCTTGTGCAATATGAGTGCATGAAATGATTTAGCCATTTTGACTTGAACCATTTTACACAATACTTGATTACTATTTTTGTGATGATGGTTTTGGATTATGAGAGCCATGTGAGAAAAGTCTTTCTCAATTCTATCATATTCATTCTCTCTCTTGTTCTTGAGCTCTCATCTCCTTCCTCTTGCTTGTTAGTTGTATGTATGCCCTAGGGGCCAGTATTGTACAGATGATGTATATTATATTGGATGCTTGGACATATATAGAGATGACTTTCTTGCTCGATATGATAGTATGCTATCTGGTTGCTCTTTATCTTAACATGTACACTTGTCTCTTTAAACTGTCTTATAGTTACATGTTGGTAAAGCCCTTAGGATGTGTACTTGACTACCTGGACTATGATGCAGATCATACTAGTGGGGATATGGTAGTCCATAGATACATCCTTCAAGGTCCCTAGTCATGGGTGTATCGAGACGGGGCATCGATATACCAGTATAGACTAGCGTATACGCTTCTCGACCCATGAGATGGGCGATGGATGATCCCATATCCATTGGTGTTTGACATCAGAGATGGTATATGGGTGCTCAGTGGAGACTGGGTACACTGGACGGACTCGCCGAGAACTCCCAGATGGTATTATACCTCACGTCAGATGGCAGTTCTCAGGTGACACTTGTACAGGTTAGTCTGTAGACCCGAGATCGTCATAGAGTCTTGTGTGATTCCCACTGTGCTTTGATCTCCACCTTACCACGTCCATCAGGGCGTGCAAAACGGTGGTCTTTGGGTACAGTCCCGAGTCACATGGAGACAATGAGCGATATGACGGGTTTCGTCTCTCCCGGTATTGGGGGTTGATGTTGCGCTGTGCTCGATTGGCCGTAACAGGGAAGTCCCTGGCCAGGGCTGATCAGAGATTTGCTGGTAAGTGTTACTAGTAGTTTCTCGACCCGTTATGAGCCTCACATCGGCACGACTTATCGGTTATTGGGGTCTGACATTTACCACCCCTAGACTTGATATGCGACATATCAGACGAACTGACCGGACTGTACGGTAAGTGTTACTGGTTGGATTCACAGGAGTGTGAGCGGGCTAGCTCGTCGATCTTCTGATCGCTCAATACCCGGATGGCCGTTACGTTTAGCAGACCGCTTGCGGCTTGTGGGTGCTTGATATGATCATCATCTGCTGCCGGCATATTGACGAGTCTTTAGAGTCCTACACAGAGGTTTCCTGGCTCAAGCGAAACGAAATAGGAGCGCATATGAGATATGTGCAGGACCGAGAATAATGCGTGTATGTGATACCGTATTTCATTCTCGCGATGAATGTTTCGATTGGTTGTATGAGATATAACCTAGTTATCGAATCATTGATTCGATAAATCGATACATTGTATACTAGTCGGTTATGTGCGACATGACCGGATCATTGAATCAAGTGTTGATTTAATGATTTAATGTATAATTATATATATTTGATATATTACTTTGCATTAACTAGTATTGGTTCACTTTAAAGGGATTTTCTCACTTGTATAGCACATTGTATATGTGATATATTTTGTGTGCACTTGATTGTATCATGTTTGATGATACATTCCCACTTGGATTTGTGTAAAGACTTAAACCATGTTTAGTGAATGGTTAGGGTTTCTTATTTTCACTTAATTATTTATCTTTTCCTTTTTGAGAAAAAGATATAAGAAAACAAAATGGTTTCTTTTTATCATGAAGCTTGTTGAAGCTTCATGAAGCTTTGACCAAGTGACCATTTTGACTTCATGCTTAACCCTAACCATTCCCACTTACCATGGTCTATTCTCTACACTTGACCTCAGTTAGGATATGATAAGTATTGATTTCTTTTCTATTATGAAACACTTTTATCATATTCTATATTCATCTTCTCCTTCTTCTTCAAGAAAGAAAACTAGACTCCATCAATGGCATCTTGAGTTCTAAAGTGAGAAATCCAATTCTAAAGTGAACCCACCTCCTATTTCTTCATCCTCTACCTCTTGCCAAATGGTTTTGGGTGTTTTCTTCACATGTTTCACAGCTAGGTGAAGTCGGAGCTTGATCCAGTATAGCCTCGACGTAGATCATCTTCGGCATCGAAGCCGACGACTAGTCCGCTCATTTCTCCGATGAAGCCGATGAGAGAGTTCGGGATTCGAGATGGACAGCGAGGGAACGACTACATGGAGCTAAGGAAGTGGATAACCGCATCTACAAAGGTTGTAGCTTTCTACTTTTAGTTAAGATGTTAACTAGTTTAATGTTTCGCCTAAAATTCTAGTTAACGATCCGTATTAGAGTTTCTCGGCACTTGTAAAATTTGAAATTGGCATGGTTGATGCCTTGTGAGACCTCTTGAGAGTGCCTAGGAACCCTACAGTGGTATCAGAGACTAGCTAGAGCCTTAGGCGAAGTGTAGACGACGTTTGAAACCCGATCGAACCGAAACCCTATAAACCAAAATGCTCTCTGGACTTTTTCTAAAAACTGGGTTTTTTCCAGATTAAAAATGCTTAAAAAATTCAGCAGGTAAATCTAAGAATTACGGTGAAAAAATTTTCAAACGAAGAGTCTAAAGTGCGGCGGAACCGCGGGAAGCTAGGCTTCTGCCGCGGTTCTGCGGCCATCTTCTGACGTCAGGCTTCCAAATTTGCACAGTAATTCCTATTTTATTATGTTGAGTTTTCTGGGAATTTTTAATTTGACTCAAGAGTTGAGTGTTCTGGGGTTGCATTGAAAATCGTCGTTTCGATCGGATTATCAAGTTTTGTCTATGTGGTTTTTCCGGATAATTTTCGAATATGTTAAGAAGTTCGACCGGATATAAATACCCAACTTTTCCCCTGCCGGAAAAGTATCCAAGGGTTGGATTTTTCTATGGTTTAAAGACGTTCTGAGTAGTGCAAGTAACGCGATGGTCCCTCTAGAAGACAACAAAGCTTAACTCGATTATGTGACCGTCTTGAACTGCCCTTTGAACCATCGGGTTTGGGGCAGTACAGCGTGCCACATGTGAGGCGTTGGCTTGACCCTTCTACGGCTGGACCATTGGTACTGAGGCATGAAGTGAATGTCTTTGAACTTATTTCACGTGTTGAACGGTTTCGGGAAAAATTGGGTGTTCGAATGTTCGATCGGAAAGTTTAATATTTTCTATTTGTCCGGAATAGGATACAATAATTGGAATTCACAAGCAGTTATGAGATAACTGGATGAATGTTATAAATCTAGCGGTTTAGTCTCACTTGATATTGAAAAGAGTTTTCGATAATGGGACTAAAATGCGGGGTTTATAATTGTTAGGCATGTGATGTCTAAGTATTTCATTTGATTAGGCATGCGATGTCTAAAGATGTTGCGGATTCCAACTGTTGTAGTTTTACACTTTCTTTTCTGTGACCGTAAGTGTAATATGTGATATCACCGGTTTCATTGCTATATGTCAATAACAATTGGGATGCCCATATTTACTTACGTTGATGACATGCGTTGTTATGTGTTGCTGGATATGTTATATTGGATTGTCGTGTTTGAATAGCCGGGTTTTTTTTATGTGAGATGAGTGTTTTTCATTTTCATTCATGTAAAAACTTGTATGTAATATTCTTTTATTGGGGCACTTCCAGGTTGCGGAAGTTATCACCTTTTTGTATATTATTTACTATTCCGCACTAGGATAGACCCAAGGAGGGGAGCATAAGTAATCGGGTTCTGGAGACCAGTGGGAGACCAACTCGAGGAGTCGAGTCCGGGTCTCCTAACTCTACAATTGGTAGGGTTGCTTGCCGCTCTCGTAGGGGTCTAGGGGTGTGGGTTTGGCTATTCATCACGACCGTGGAATCCGTGTTTTATACTGGCTCGTATTTAAAACACGGACGTCCTAGTATATCTAATATTTCATATGATTCTTCTGCTGCGATATCTGTGATGTGATCATGTGATATGTTCTGTGATGGATACAGTATATAGTATATATGATATATTATATAGGCGATACTTATGTTTTACACCCGCGCTAGCCCTGCCCCGCTCTGCCGTTAGTTACCTAACCTAACGGTACACGAGGGGACATCGAAGCGAATGCGGATGGCATAAGTGTACGTCGTATTTATCTGTGATGTTTAGGTACTTAAATGATGGGACTTCATTAATGTGATTAATGAAAGAAAAGAAACCTAAGATGTTGTGGAATCAAATTTTAAACAAAAACAGGTAGCTACAGTTCTTGCTTTGCATAGCGGTATATATGATATACCCTGCACCTTATTCGATGAGGAAAGGACCGAGATCCCTTCACCGGGAGTGACTCCTTTAGCAATAACTGGCAGATGCTACACACTCGGTTTGATTTTTGATTGCTTCTATAGTTTCAGCTTTGCACAGTGATATATATGATATATCCCGCACCTCATTCGACGAGGAAAGGGCCGACGATCCCTTCACCGGGTGTGACCTCTTTAGCAAAACTAGAAAAGCCTCAAAATCACTCCATTTCAAAACTTCACTTGATTCTACAACGATATCAAGTTCTTAACGCTCATGGTTTTTTCTGAAAAACCTGCGTAGCCCTCCGTCATTTCAGATAGATGTTATTTAGTATTCGTACTATGTTTGTTGACTTGGTCAAGGCATAGTGTACGGTAGCTAAATAATGTTTATCTGTTACAACATGAGATGTGATTGGATTAGGGCATTCGCATGGCCTTGTTGACTCAGTCAAGGGTCGTACGGGTGGGTTTAATTCAATCGAGAAATGCACGGGTTGAACTTGACTAGCGATTTATGGTTTCTTGACTTAGTCAAGGTCATAGATCGCTAGGGGCAAAAGCATTATTGGGAATTTCAAGTGTTGAAATTTGCAATGAGATTGCATACCTTCTATGAGATAGTTGGATCCCGATACCCACTGCGAGTAAGAGTTACTCCTGGGAGAGTTTTACACATTACTATTAGCCGATCAAGTAGGTGTCTAGAAAGGTGTCAACGGGGTTACGCCTCTGGGAAAACGAGGTTTACATTAATTAGGTTCGTGCGAAAGCATGGGGGACCTCCCTCAAAGTACCGACACTGGCCTGGCTGAAAGATTGGCGAACTTGTAGTGTGTAATTAATCCCGACTAGTCTTTCCTTTTAGGGTTTGAAGGAAGATTTGATAAAAACCAGTGGGAGCCATCCTGATTAGATAAGATAATAACCAATCTGATCTTGCACGAGCTTACGCTAAAGTGTTTTCTTCTCTCTCTCCTGGTAGCGACCATGTCATGCCCTAATAAAGATAATAATATGGATGTATTGACCGAACCCGCATGTTATACTGTGCAGGGGAACGTTGGACCCGTTCTTTCTTATAAGAGTTATAAGACTGAACAGGGAATAGGAGAATTTCTAGATTCTCAAGCCGCCCAAAAGAACATGCATGTTGATGCATCTTCTTCGGGTGTGTTAGTTATTGACAACTGTTTTTCAGTTCACCCTACGTCCTCGGTATTAGATACCGGATCAGGATCCCACATATGTAAGCAGTTACATGGGCTACGGAAAGGTAGAGAACTGGGTAAAGGTGATCATTCCGTTCATGTAGGGAATGGGGCAAATGTTGCAGCCAAAGCTGTTGGCATATATCACCTGGTATTACCAAATGGTGATACACTAGTTCTGAATGAGTGCTATTATATACCGAACATGATGTGCAACATTATATCAGTCTCTTTATTAAGTAAAGAAGGATATAATTTTGTAGTAAAGGATAATGTTATGAACATATTCCTAGATCAAAAGTTGATTGCATCAGGCTCGTTACATAATGGCATATTCATTCTCAATCAAAATACAGTCCTCAATATACAAAACA
Organism: Agapanthus africanus; assembly: GCA_030015575.1. Classification (NCBI taxonomy): domain Eukaryota; kingdom Viridiplantae; phylum Streptophyta; class Magnoliopsida; order Asparagales; family Amaryllidaceae; genus Agapanthus; species Agapanthus africanus. Next base: position 521,409,582 of record CM057342.1, read on the forward strand.
CACATAAGAGGAAAAGCTCAGAAATGAACGAATCCTTCTTGTGGCACTGTAGACTTGGTCATATCAATGAGACACGACTAGCTAAGTTGCATAAGAATGGATATTTGAATTCATTCGAATTATCATCTTATGACACTTGCCATTCATGTCTCAAAGGAAAGATGACCAAAACTCCGTTCACAGGACACGGAGAAAGAGTTACTGAACTCTTGGGACTGATACATAGTGATGTATGCGGTCCTATGTCTACACATGCCAGAAATGGTTCTTCCAACTTCATTACATTCACTGACGATCTCTCTAGATACGGGCATGTGTTCCTGTTGAAACACAAGTCTGAAGCTTTTGAGAAATTCAAAGAATATAAGCACGAGGTAGAGAACCAAACGGGCAAAAGTATTAAGATTCTTCGATCTGATCGAGGAGGTGAATACTTAAGCATTGAATTCCTGGATTATCTAAAAGAGAATGGGATTCTCTCTCAGCTTACTTCTCCTTATACACCACAGCACAACGGTGTATCAGAACGAAGGAATCGCACCCTATTAGATATGGTGCGCTCAATGATGAGCAATGCTGAGTTACCTATTTCTTTTTGGGGGTATGCGCTTGAGACAGCCATATACCTATTGAATCTGGTTCCGTCTAAATCTGTACCTACCACACCATATGAGATATGGAGTGGGAAGAGACCATATTTTAAACGAATTAAGATATGGGGTTGTCCGGCCTATGTCAAAAAGCAAAATCCGGACAAACTCGAGGCACGATCAGTTCTTTGCAAGTTTGTGGGATATCCAAAGAATTCTCAAGGATATTTTTTCTACCAAGCTGAGGAACAAAGAGTGTTTGTTGCTCAACATGCCACCTTTTTGGAAAGGGAATTTCTCGCAAAAGAAATTAGTGGCAAAGAGATAGAGCTGGAAGAGGTTCCAGCACCACAAACTACAACTAATAATTTAGTAGAACCAGAGGATTCAGTAGTACCCGACGAACCCCAGCCTCTCCGCCGATCTAGTAGGGTTTCTCGTCCACCTGAGAGATACTACGGTTTTCTCATTGACGGTGGAAGCGAAGATTGCATCATGGATGATGATGACCCAACTAGTTTCGAGCAGGCCATCACGAGTAGGGACTCAGTGAAATGGCTGGATGCTATGCGGTCCGAGATGGAATCCATGTACACCAACAAAGTATGGACTTTGGATGTTGCTCCTGAAGGGGTAAAACCCATCGGGAGCAAGTGGATCTTCAAGAAAAAACTTGGTGTAGATGGGAAAGTGGAGACTTTCAAAGCTAGACTTGTAGCAAAGGGTTTTCGTCAAAGACCAGGTGTGGACTATGACGAAACCTTTTCTCCAGTGGCTATGCTTAAATCCATCCGGATCATGCTTGCCATCGCTGCATATCATGATTACGAAATCTAGCAAATGGATGTTAAGACCGCCTTTCTAAATGGTGATTTAGAAGAGTGCGTGTACATGACTCAGCCAGAGGGCTTCGTAGGCAGTGGGAGCAGCGGGAAGGTGTGCAAGCTGCTTAAATCCATTTATGGATTAAAGCAAGCATCGCGGAGTTGGAACATCTGCTTTGACGTCGTTATCAAAGAGTTTCATTTCGTCAAAAATCCAGATAAACCTTGTATATACAAGAAGGGAGCAAAGAGTAAGGTTGTCTTCCTCGTATTGTACGTGGACGACATACTCTTGATAGGAAATGATATACCTATGCTGCAATCGGTCAAGCTCTTCTTATCACAAAGATTCTCAATGAAAGATCTTGGTGATGCCTCCTGCATATTGGGAATCAGGATCTATAGAGATAGATCCAAACGGATATTGGGATTGTCCCAATCCAGGTACATTGACACCATACTAAAGAGGTTTAGTATGGAAGAATCCAAGCGTGGGAACTTGCCCACGATCTCTGGAGTCATTCTCTCCAAAGAGATGTCTCCCTAGACTGATTTGGAGAGAGCTCGCATGTAAGGGATACCCTATGCTTCGGCTGTAGGCTCTATCATGTACGCGATGCTATGTACCAGACCCGATGTAGCATACTCACTAAGTGTAGTGAGCAGGTATCAAGCTGATCCTGGAGAGAGTCACTGGACAGCTGTGAAGAGCATTCTCAAGTACTTACGAAGGACTAAAGAGATGCTCTTGGTGTATGGTAACGGAGTACTCCAAGTGGAGTCCTTTACCGATTCGAGCTTCCAGAGTGATAAGGACGACTCTAAGTCGCAGTCGGGATTTATTTTTACCCTTTACGGAGGGGCGGTTAGCTGGAAGAGTTCCAAGCAGGAAACCGTGGCAGACTCGACGATGGAGGCTGAATATATCGCTGCCAACGATGCTGCTAAAGAGGCTGTCTGGATCAAGAAGTTCATTATTGAACTTGGAGTGGTTCCATCCATTGAGCATCCAATACCTTTATATTGCGATAACAATGGAGCGGTGGCTTTGGCCAAGGAACCTAGGTCCCATCAGCGATCTAGGCATATTCTGAGGCGGTATCACCTGATCCGGGAGATAGTGGATCGCCGGGAGATCGAGGTCAGGAGGGTTGACACGAAGAACAACACGGCGGATCCACTCACGAAGGCTATTCCCCAGATACAGTTTGAGAGACTCTTCGGGATGCTCGGTATGCGATACTACAGCAGCTGGCCCTAGTGCAAGTGGGAGATTGTTAGTTGTATGTATGCCCTAGAGGCCAGTATTGTACAGATGATGTATATTGTATTGGATGCTTGGACATATATAGAGATGACTTTCTTGCTCGATATGATAGTATGCTATCTGGTTGCTCTTTATCTTAACATGTACACTTATCTCTTTAAACTGTCTTATAGTTACATGTTGGTAAAGCCCTTAGGATGTGTACTTGACTACCTGGACTATGATGCAGATCATACTAGTGGGGTCATGGTAGTCCATAGGTACATCCTTCAAGGTCCTTAGTCGTGGGTGTATCGAGACGGGGCATCGATATACCAGTGTAGACTAGCGTATACGCTTCTCGACCCATGAGATGGGCGATGGATGATCCCATATCCATTGGTGTTTGACATCAGAGATGGTATACGGGTGCTCAGTGGAGACTGGGTACACTGGACGGACTCACCGAGAACTCCCAGATGGTATTATACCTCACGTCAGATGGCAGTTCTCAGGTGACACTTGTACAGGTTAGTCTGTAGACCCGAGATCGTCATAGAGTCTTGTGTGATTCCCACTGTGCTTTGATCTCCACCTTACCACGTCCATGAGGGCGTGCAAAACGGTGGTCTTTGGGTACAGTCCCGAGTCACATGGAGACAATGAGCGATAGGAGGGGTTTCGTCTCTCCCGGTATTGGGGGTTGATGTTGCGCTGTGCTCGATTGGCCGTAACAGGGAAGTCCCTGGCCAGGGCTGATCAGAGATTTGTTGGTAAGTGTTACCAGTAGTTTCTCGACCCGTTATGAGCCTCACAACGGCACGACTTATCGGTTATTGGGGTCTGACGTTTACCACCCCTAGACTTGATATGCGACATATCAGACGAACTGACCGGACTGTACGGTAAGTGTTACTGGTTGGATTCACAGGAGTGTGAGCGGGCTAGCTCGTCGATCTTCTGATCGCTCAATACCCGGATGGCCGTTACGTTTAGCAGACCGCTTGCGGCTTGTGGGTGCTTGATATGATCATCATCTGCTGCCGGCATATTGACGAGTCTTTAGAGTCCTACACAGAGGTTTCCTGGCTCAAGCGAAACGAAATAGGAGCGCATATGAGATATGTACAGGACCAAGAATAAAGCGTGTATGTGATGCCGTATTCCATTCTCGCGATGAATGTTTCGATTGGTTGTATGAGATATAACCTAGTTATCGAATCGTTGATTCGATAAATCGATACATTGTATACTAGTCGGTTATGTGCGACATGACCGGATCATTGAATCAAGTGTTGATTTAATGATTTAATGTATAATTATATATATTTGATATTTTACTTTGCATTAACTAGTATTGGTTCACTTTAAAGGGATTTTCTCACTTGTATAGAACATTGTATATATGATATATTTTGTGTGCACTTGATTGTATCATGTTTGATGATACATTCTCACTTGGATTTGTGCAAAGACTTAAACCATGTTTAGTGAATGGTTAGGGTTTCTTATCATAACTTAATTATTTATCTTTTCCTTTTTGAGAAAAAGATATAAGAAAACAAAATGGTTTCTTTTTATGAAGCTTGTTGAAGCTTCATGAAGCTTGTTGAAGCTTCATGAAGCTTGTTGAAGCTTCATGAAGCTTTGACCAAGTGACCATTTTGTCTTCATGCTTAACCCTAACCATTCCCACTTACCATGGTCTATTCTCTACACTTGACCTTAGTTAGGATATGATAAGTATTGATTTCTTTTCTATTATGAAACACTTTTATCATATTTTATATTCATCTTCTCCTTTTTCTTCAAGAAAGAAAACTAGACTCCATCAATGGCATCTTGAGTTCTAAAGTGAGAAATCCAATTCTAAAGTGAACCCACCTCCTATTTCTTCATCCTCTACCTCTTGCCAAGTGGTTTTGGGTGTTTTCTTCACAAGTTTCACAACTAGGTGAAGTCGGAGCTTGATCCAGTGTAGCCTCGACGTAGATCATCTTCGGCATCGAAGCCGACGACTAGTCCGCTCATTTCTCTGATGAAGCCGATGAGAGAGTTCGGGATTCGAGATGGACAGCGAGGGAACGACTACATGGATCTAAGGAAGTGGATAACCGGATCTACAAAGGTTGTAGCTTTCTACTTTTAGTTAAGATGTCAACTAGTTTAATGTTTCGCCTAAAATTCTAGTTAACGATCCGTATTAGAGTTTCTCGGCACTTGTAAAATTTGAAATTGGCATGGTTGATGCCTTGTGAGACCTCTTGAGAGTGCCTAGGAACCCTACATTGCTCTCCCTCTCCTTAGTCTATGGTTCACTTGTCTCATGTGTTGAGAACCAAGAACCCTAGAGAAAATCCCAACACACTCTTCTCTACTCACTCTAGTTCATAAGGTTTAGCAAACCAAGCGAACTAGTTTTCTTCAAAGACCGAAGAAGAAGCCAAAGGTAGAAGCTTTCAGGTGGATCGATCTTCGGCGCAAGGAGACGACGGGGTGAAGCCGATCCGGACAACCATCGAGGCTTGAAAACGAAGGAGTTCAAGAAAGAAAGTTATAACCTCCTAACCGAGTAGTTAACAACTCCTAGTTAGGTTGTTAGTTAGATGTTTAACAAAGATCCGGTTTTGAGTCCATGTTACCACCTCTAGAAAATTGTTTTTCACCAAATTCCGCATGCCCGAAAGTACCGGGAGAGGTAGCATGGACTTACAGTGGTATTAGAGCCTAGTTAAACACTACCTAACATGTTAGCATAGAAACTAGAAATTCGATCGGAGAAAAAGTCGAGAAATACACTCGGATTTCAAACTTTCTGTCGATTTTCAAAGTGCTGCAAAAATTATTTGAGATATACCAAAAATCAACTCACGGTTTTTAGAAGAAACTGCAAAAATTCGACCCCCTGAATCGATCAACGCGCCGCGTTTCCGCGGCGGGAGCTTGGTCCCGCCGCGGAACCGCGGCCGAGTTGACTCGGTCGTGGGGTTTTATTTTTGCAGTTTGTTCATAGGGGTATTTTGGGATTTTTGGAATATGTATTTTCTGCCCAGATTTTCCAGAACGAAAATTTTGTGTTTGGGGCCTGAAAATCCGTATTTTTTATCGAACTTCTAAAAGACTTAACCTGACGGGTTTTTCTGTGATGTGATATTTGTATTGAACGTCTGCTAATCGCTATATGTCGATTAGTGGGGGTTATACAAATCTGTGATCTGTAATGTTATTGGAATGTGTGTATGAATTCATTGGATTGTCGTGGGTGAATAGCCGGGGGTTGTGAGACGAGGGTTTTCTTTTCTTTCAATTCATGTAAATTTGTAGATTGATGTAATAATTATTTGTATGGCCGCACAACCGGGTCGGGGTTGTAGCCGTCATTGTATAATTTCTTTTTACTGTTTTTGCTCCTAGGATAGACCCATGGAGGGGGTGCACAAACTACCGGGTATGCCGAAGTGCCGAGTGGCCTACTCACGGAGATGAGGGAGGTTGCTTCGCTTCGGGTACTTGGCGGGTAGTTTGCCGCACCCGTAGGGGTCTTGGGTGGGGTATTGGCTATTCACCGCGACCGTGTAATCTGCTTTTCGTTACAGGCTCGTACGAATTGCGGGTTCTTAGTATATCCAATGTGTTCATCTGTGATCTGAAATGGCTATCATTGCAATATATCTATATATGATATTATTTAGGCGTTGCTTATGTTTTACAGCCGCGCTAGCCCAGCCGCCGCTCTGACGTTAGTTAAGTAACCTAACGGGTAATGACGAGGCCCCGTGGCGAATGCGAATGGCATAAGCGTATGTCATATTTTTGTTGTTTTTTGCAATGGTAGGATTAAATGATGGGACGCATTAAAAGAACTAATGCAAGAATATCACGCATTAAAAGAACTAATGCAAGAAAATAAACCAAGTAAAAGTCGTTGGAACACTTTCGAAAAACCACTCGGTTCTTTTCAAAAACAACTTTTAAATGCGGAGCTTGAGCCACTCCTTTTAAAAGCTATCTCGTTCTATCGATTATATCAAGTTCACTACGTTCACGGTTTAGCCAAAACCATTCGTAGCCCTCCATCATTTCAGTTAAATATTCGGTAGTATTCAAGCTATGTATTTTGACCTCACGTCAAGGTATAGTGATTGGTAGCTGCCGGATATTTTTCTGTTGCATAGATAGAATGCGTTGGTTTGGGACAGCCGTACTACCATTTTGGCCTACGTCAAGGGTAGGTACGGGTGGGTTCAAATTAACCTGGATAATGATGGGAAGAACTTGACATGTGACTTATGACATTTTGACCGCACGCCAAGGTCATAAGAGCATGGGGCAAAAATCCACATCGGGAGTTTCAAAAGAACTGAAACTTGCTAGTGTTGCATACCATTTGAAGTGTGATGATTCTGGTAGGATTCCTTCAGTTTCGTCACGCGATGATATTTGGATCCCGATCCTACTGTGAGTATATGCTACTCCTCGGGAAATTTCTCACTTAACGATCAATGCTATAAACCAAGTAGGTGTCTAGAAAGGTGTTAGCGGGGCTACGCCCCCAGGGAAAAGAGGTTATTTAATTAAGGAACTTCGCGAAAGCGTTGGAAAACCTCCCTCGAAGTACCGACACTGGCCTGGCTGAACGGTTAAGCAAGTATTGTACGGTGAGATTGATCCTGACTAATTCTTCCTTTTTGGTTTGAGGAGGGATTCGAGAAACAGTGGGAGCCATCCTGTTTAGACAAACTAAAAACCATTCTAAACTTGCAAGAGCATCATGCTGAGTGTTTCTTCTCTCTCCTAATTGCAGCGACCAATCGACATGACTGGACTTAAGTTACTTCTAGATAAAAACATACTGACAGGGCCAAACTACAAAGATTGGCTCAGGAATGTCAAGATGGCAATCACTTACGACAAGCTGGGGTATCTTCTTACCACCAAAGCTCCCCCTATCCCAGGTCCCAAAACCAGCGTCGCGGATAAGGAAATCCGTAAGACCTGGGAACTAGATTGCGCGAAGGCCAAATGCCTCGTGCTTGCCTCTATGGACAACGAACATCAGAGGAGGCACGAGAATATGGACCTCGAATCCATATTTCTCCATACAAAAGAACTGTATGGAGAGCAGTCTCGTATCGCAAGATACGAAGTGTCGAAGAAGTTATTTTCGGCAAGGTTGGCCGTCGGATCATCGGTAGCGGAACACATGCTTAAGATGATTGGCTACATAGAAGAGCTCGCGGACCTTGGGACCACGTTGGAGAATGAGCTCTATACGGACTTGATTCTCCAGTCCCTTCCTTCAACTTAAGCCCAGTTTATCCTGAACTTCAACTTACAAGAAAAAGAAGTTGAACTTTCAGAACTCCTCAACATGCTGAGGAGCGCAGAGGGCACCCTACAGAAAAGTAGGGAAACATCCACTTTGTTTGTAGGAGGATCTTCCTCTTCTAGGTCCAAGGCGAAAGCCAAGGGAAAGAAGAAGAAAGCCCCCGCCAAACCAAGGGGCGGTGTTAGTAAAGTGGATACGAAGGGAAAGAGAAAAGCAACAAAGAAAGTGGAAAAGCTTGTGGACAAGGAAGAATGCTTCTATTGTCATAAGAAAGGACACTGGAAGAATGATTGCAGGGCGTGGAAGGCCAGAACACAGGAACTGAAGCAGGTTGCGGCTTCAGCTGCAGGTGTGTATGTTATTGAAAACTGTCTTACAATAAACTCTACTACCTGGGTATTGGATACCGGATCAGGATCTCATATCTGTAATTCTTTGCAGGCGTTGAGAAACCGTAGGGTTTTGAAGGCAGGTGACATGACCCTCAGAGTTGCAAACGGAGCTAGCATGGATGATAAGGCCATGGGGGACTATCACCTGGGAATGTCAGATGGACATGTTTTGGTTTTGCGTAATTGCTTTTTTGTACCCAACGCAACTTGTAATAACATTTCTGTATCTTTGATTTCTAAAGAAGGTTATGAATTTGAGTTTGTAAGCAATGTTGTAAACATTCACCTTAATCAAGTTCTGATTGGGTCAGGCACATTGAGCAATGGTATATACGTATTAAACCGACCACAGATTTTCAATGTCCAGAATACACACAAAAGAAAGTCTCCGGAAATTAATCAGACTTTCTTGTGGCATTGTAGACTAGGTCACATCAATGAGAGAAGGTTGACGAAATTGCATACAGAAGGATATTTGAAACCGTTCGAATATCAATCGTATTCCACTTGTCAATCCATTCTCAAAGGAAAGATGACAATGACTCCGTTCACTGGACACGGAGTAAGAGCGAGCGAGCTCTTGGGACTCGTACACAGTGACGTGTGCGGTCCAATGTCTACACATGCGCGAAGCGGTTTTTCTTACTTCATTACTTTTACGGATGACTTTTCAAGATTCGGACATGTCTTCTTAATGAAACATAAGTCCGAAGCCTTTGGAAAATTCCAGGAATATAAGAATGAAGTAGAAAAACAAACCGGCAAAAGTATCAAAATCCTACGATCGGATCGAGGTGGTGAATACTTGAGTGCCGAATTCCTGAACTATTTAAAAGAGAACGGAATTCTCTCTCAGCTTACTCCTCCATACACTCCGCAACATAACGGTGTATCGGAGAGACGGAACCGAACCCTATTGGATATGGTACGGTCCATGATGAGTAACGCTGAGTTACCGTGATCATTCTGGGGGTATGCGCTAGAATCAGCCGCATACCTTTTGAACCGAGTTCCCACTAAGACTGTGCCTACCACACCATATGAGTTATGGAGTGGGAAGAAACCCTATCTTCAATATCTGAAGATCTGGGGATGTCCAGCTTTTGTCAAAAAGCAGCATGCAGACAAACTCGAGGCACGCTCAGTACTGTGCAAGTTTGTGGGATACCCAAAGAACACCAGGGGGTATCTTTTCTACCACGCAGAGGAACAAAAAGTCCTTGTTTCTCGTAATGCCCACTTTTTAGAACACCAGTTCTTAGAAAAGGAAATTAGTGGGAGCGCAGTAGAACTGGAAGAAATTCCAGAACCACGAGCTATTACTGAAAGCTTAGTGGAACCAGAGGGTTCAAAAGAACAGGACATTCCTACGCCGCTCCGCAGGAGTAGTAGGCAGTCTCATCCGCCCAAGAGATACTACGGTTTTCTCATAGACGGGGATAGAGAGGATTGCATCATAGATTATGATGAGCCTACTAGCTTCCAGCAGGCCGTTCAGAGCGTCGACTCGGTAAAATGGCTGGATGCAATGCGGACCGAAATGGAGTCCATGTACACCAACAAGGTATGGACATTGGACATTGCTCCAGACGGGGTAAAACCCGTAGGATGCAAGTGGATCTTCAAAAGGAAGATTGGTGTAGATGGACAGGTTGAGACCTATAAAGCTAGACTGGTAGCAAAGGGTTTTCGTCAAAGACCTGGTTTGGACTATGACGAAACCTTTTCTCCAGTGGCCATGCTGAAATCCATTCGGATCCCTCTTGCCATTGCTGCCTTCCACGATTATGAGATCTGGCAGATGGACGTAAAGACCGCTTTTCTAAATGGAAATTTAGAGGAGTGTGTCTATATGGACCAACCAGAAGGTTTCATTCAGAGTGGGAGCAGCGGAAAGGTGTGCAAGTTGCTTAAGTCCATCTATGGACTAAAGCAGGCATCGCGGAGCTGGAACATCTGTTTTGATGAGACAGTCAAGGAATTTGGCTTTATCAAAAATCCAGATGAACCATGCATCTATAGTAGATTTGTAGCGAGAACTGTAGTATTCCTCGTTTTATACGTGGATGACATTCTCTTAATAGGAAATGGCATTCCTATGCTACAATCTGTCAAGGGGTTCTTGTCACCCAGGTTCTCCATGAAAGACCTGGGTGATGCCTCATACATCCTGGGGATCCGGATCCATCGTGAGAGATCCAAGAGGATATTAGGACTTTCACAGTCCAGGTACATCGACACCATACTGAAAAGATTCAGTATAGAAGATTCCAAGCGCGGTAACCTACCGACTTGTTACGGGATCACCCTCTCTAAAGAGATGTCTCCCAAGAATGATTTGGAGAGGGATCGCATGTCTATTATACCTTACTCTTCTGCGATAGGCTCTATATTGTATGCGATGTTGTGTACCAGACCGGATGTAGCTTATGCACTGAGTGTAGTAAGCCGGTATCAGTCAAACCCTGGGGAGAAACACTGGATAGCGGTAAAGAACATTCTCAAGTACCTGAGAAGGACTAAGGAGATGTTCTTGGTGTATGGCGGAAAGGACCTCCATATCGAGGCCTTTGCTGACTCCAGCTTCTAGAGCGACAAGGATGATTCCAAGTCCATGTCGGGTTTTGTCTTTACCCTCAATGGAAGGGCGGTGTGTTGGAAGAGTTCCAAACAGGAAACCATTGCAGACTCGACGATGGAAGCGGAATACATCGCTGCATCTGATGCCGCAAAAGAATCTGTCTGGATGAGGAAGTTCTTGAAAGAACTTCAGGTGGTTCCGTCCATTGTTGATCCAATACCTCTGTATTGCGACAACAACGGGGCTATAGCTTTAGCGAAGGAACCCAGGTCCCATCAGAGATCCAGACACATCTTGAGGCGGTATCACCTGATCAGGGAGATCGTGGATCGCCAGGAGATCGAGGTCAGGAGGGTCGCTTCAGAAGATAACACTGCAGATCCATTCACCAAGGCCTTGCCCCAGACTCAGTTCGAGCGGCTGATCGAGATGATAGGTCTTCGATACGCCAGTACATGGCCTTAGTGCAAGTGGGAGATTGTTAGTGTATATGTCCTAGAGGCCATTACTGTATCATACTAGTTTGTATATTACTTAATGGAAGCTTGGGATATTCACCTTGTATAAACAATCTTGCTCAAAATAGTAGTATGCTACTTGGTTTGTTTCTACTTCAATGTGTACATGTGTTTATTTTAGTATATCACCTATGCACATTAGTGGAGCCCTTAGGATCTTTGCTTGATTACCAGCGTTGTGATGGCAGTCACACTAGTGGGGCTGGGTAATCTATAAGCACATCCTTATGCAGGTCCCTAGTCGCAGGACTATCGAGACAGGGCATCGATACTCCGGAGTAGACTAGCGCATGCGCTTCTCATCCCAGTGTGGGAGACGGTCTGTCCCACAGCCGTCAGTACGTCGTACTGGAGATAGTATGCGGGTGCTCGTTGGGTTACGAGTACACTGGACAGGACTAGTCGGGAACTGATCGGTTGGTATTATACCTATCGTCAGTTATCAGTTCCCAGGTGACATGAGTACAACTTAGTCCGCTGACTTGACACTGTCACTTCGCCTCGAGTGTGTTCCTACTGTACGTTGATTACTACCCTTCCACGGCTCAAAGGAGTCGTGCAAACAGGTAGTAGTTGGGTGCAGTCCCGAAGCAATTGGAGGCAGTGATGGTTAGACAGGATTCGTCTCTCCCGGTATTGGGAGTTGACATCGCGCTGTGTCTAGGAGAGCCATTACACGAGTAGTCCCTGGCCAGGGCAAGCGAGATATACTGGTAGGCTTCCAGTGTTATCTCAGGGTGTATTGGGCTTCACTCCGACACGACTTGTACCGCTATTAGGGGACTGACATTTACCGCCCCCTAGGCCCGCCATGCGATGTATCAGACAAGCAGACCGGACTGTACGGTGATTGTCACATTCAGGCTCAGTAGGAGTTCAGATGGGTTTCACCTCGTCAGTCTTCTTGTCGGCATCTACCTGGGGACCGTTACGCACAGCTAGTGCCGCTTGCGGTCTGTGGTTAAACCCACTGCCAGCGTAGTGTCGAGTCTTTAGAGTCCCATACAGAAAGCTATTCGCCTTTAGGCAAAAGAGTAGAGGTTGCATGGACAGGGTTCAGTCAGATCCGTGCACTTGTACACGTTTAGTGTCCGGACAGTTTACACTGGCGGGCTTTGGTTTAAGCCAGATCCTAGTGTACGTATTGGGATTGGTTTTATCCAGTTTGTATTCGTGTTCCTCGGAACGCGGATGCGGGTGTGTATGCACAGTTGGCGGAGAGGCAGAGGCAGAGGATTCTCATTAGGGTTGTTGACCGTTGACTGTTGACTATTGACTTTTTGCTCAACCCTAATGAGAATATGATATATGATTAACAATAATATTAATTAAGTATTGTGGTGACATGGTTGTTGAGGGGTTGACTTTGTTGACTTGTTGACTTTGTTGACCGGTTGACTAGGTTGGACTAGTTGACCATCATGATGACAATGGCTATCTTTTCATGGCAAAGATTTTTCACTTGCTTGTTCTCTTGTGCAATATGAGAGCATGAAATGATTTAGCCATTTTGACTTGAACCATTTTACACAATACTTGATTACTATTTTTGTGATGATGGTTTTGGATTATGAGAGCCAAGTGAGAAAAGTCTTTCTCAATTCTATCATATTCATTCTCTCTCTTGTTCTTGAGCTCTCATCTCCTTCCTCTTGCTCTCCCTCTCCTTAGTCTATGGTTCACTTATCTCATTTGTTGAGAACCAAGAACCATAGAGAAAATCCCAACACACTCTTCTCTACTCACTCTAGTTCATAAGGTTTAGCAAACCAAGTGAACTAGTTTTCTTCAAAGACCGAAGAAGAAGCCAAAGGTAGAAGCTTTCAGGTGGATCGATCTTCGGCGCAAGGAGACGACGGGGCGAAGCCGATCCAGACAACCATCGAGGCTTGAAGATGAAGGAGTTCAAGAAAGAAAGGTATAACCCCCTAACCGAGTAGTTAACAACTCCTAGTTAGGTTTTTAGTTAGATGTTTAACAAAGATCCGGTTTTGAGTCCATGTTACCACCTCTAGAAAATTGTTTTTCACCAAATTCCGCATGCCCGAAAGTACCGGGAGAGGTAGCATGGACTTACAGGTAAAACCCATAGGATGCAAATGAATCTTCAGAAAGAAGATTGGTGTAGATGGACAGGTGGAAACCTATAAGGCTAGACTTGTTGCAAAGGATTTTCGTCAAAGGCCTGGCTTGGACTATGATGAAACTTTTTCTCCAGTGGCTATGCTCAAATGCATTTGGATCCTTCTTGCCATTGTTGCCTTCCACGATTATGAGATCTAGCAGATGGACGTAAAGATGGCTTTTATAAATTGAAATTTGGACGAGTGCGTCTATATGGATCAGCCAGAAGGTTTCAATCAGAGTGGGAGCAGCGGGAAAGTGTGCAAGTTGCTTAAGTCCATTTATGGACTAAAGTAGGCATCGCGGAGTTGGAACATCTGTTTTGATGAAACGGTCAAAGAATATGACTTTATCAAAAATCCAGATGAACCATGTATATATTGTAAGATTGTAGCACGAACTGTTGTATTTCTCGTCTTGTACGTGGATGACATTCTCTTGACAGGAAATGACATTCCTATGCTACAATTTGTCATAGGATTCTTGTCACACAGGTTCTCCATGAAAGACCTGGGTGATGCCTCTTACATTCTGGGGATCCAGATCTATCGTGATAGATCTAAGAAGGTGTTGGGACTTTCACAGTCTAGGTATATCAACACTATACTGAAAAGATTCCGTATGGAAGATTCAAAGCGCGGTAATTTATCGGCTTGTCACGGAATCACCCTCTCCAAAGAGATGTCTCCCAAGACTGATTTAGAAAAGGATTGCATGTCAGTTATACCCTACGCTTCTCCGGTAGGCTCTATAATGTATGCGATGTTGTGTACCAGACCAGATGTAGCTTACGCACTAAGCGCGGTAAGCCGGTATCAGTCAGACCCAGGGGAGAAGCACTGGATAGCAGTAAAGAACATTCTCAAGTACCTAGGAAGGATTAAGGATAAGTTCTTGGTTTACGGCGGAAAAGACCTCCAGATCGAGGCTTTTGCTGACTCCAGCTTCTACAGTGACAAGGATGACTCCAAGTCCATGTCAGGTTATGTCTTTACCCTCAATGGAGGGGCGGTTTGCTGGAAGAGTTCCAAGCAGGACACCATTGCTGACTCGACGATGAAAGCGGAGTATATCGCAGCTTCTGATGCCGCAAAAGAAACGGTCTGGGTAAAGAAGTTCTTAACAGAACTTCAGGTGGTTCCATCCATTTTTGATCCAATACCTCTTGATTGTGACAACAACGGGCTATAGCTTTAGCAAAGGAACCCAGGTCGCATCAAAAATCCAGACACATCTTGAGGCGGTATCACCTGATCAGGGAGATCATAAATCGCCGGGAGATCGAGGTCCGGAGAGTTGATACAGAGGAGAACACTGTAGATCCATTACAAAGGCCTTTCCTCAGACGCAGTTCGAGAGGCTATTCGAGATGATAGGTCTTCGATATGCCCGTACATGGCCCTAATGCAAGTGGGAGTTTGTTAGTGTATATGTCCTAAGGGCCATTATTGTATCATACTGGTTTGTATATTACCTAATGGAAGCTTGGGATATTCACAGTTGTATTAACAGTCTTGCTCAACATAGTAGTATGCTACTTGGTTTATATCTATCTTAATATGTGTATTTGTTTCTTTTAGCATATCGCGAATACATATTGATAGAGCCCATAGGAACTTGCTTGACTACCTGCGTTGTGATGGCAGTCACACTAGTGGAGGCTGGGTTGTCTACAAGCACATCCTTTTACAGGTCCCTAGTCGTAGGATTATCGAGACAGGGCATGGATACTCCAGAGTAGACTAGTGTATACACTTCTCATCCCAGCAGGGGAAATGGTCTGTCCTACAGCCATTAGTACGTTGTACTGGAGATAGTATGCAAGTGCTCGTTGGGTTATGGGTATACCGGACAGGACTCGCGGGGAACTGTTGGTTGGTATTATACCCGTCGTCAGTTAACAGTTCCCAGGTGATATGAGTACAGCATAGTCCGTAGACTTGACACTGCTGCTTTGCCTCGAGTGTGTTCCTACTGTTCTTAGATTGCTACCCTACCACGGCTCGACTGAGTCGTGCAAACAGGTAGCAGTTGGGTGCAGTCCCGAAGCACTTAAAGGCAGTGGCGGCTAGATAGGATTTGTCTCTCCCGGTATTGGAGGTTGATATCGTGCTGTGTTTGGAGAGCCATTATGCAAAGTCCCGGTCAGGGCAAGCGAGATTTAATAGTAGGTTTTCCAGTAGTTTCTCAAGGTGTAATAGGCTTCACTCCGACACGACTTATACCGCTATTAGGGGACTGACGCTTGCCGCCCCTCTAGGCCCGATATGCGATAGTCTTAGACGTACAGACCGGACTGTACGGAGATTGTCACATCAGGCTCAGAAAGAGTTTGGATGGGTTTCCTCATCGACCTTCTTATCGACATCTACCTGGGGACTGTTACGTACAGCTAATACCGCTTGCGGCCTGTGGTTAAACCCACTGCCAGCGTAGTGTCGAGTCTTTAGAGTCATACACAGAGAGTTTCCCTACTTTGGGCGAAATGATATAGAGGTCGTATGGTTTTACGACAGGGTTCGGACATATACATGTACTTGTGCACGTATGATGTTCGGACAGATTATACTAGCAGGTTTTGGTTTAAGCCAGATTCTAGTATTGGATTATTGGATTTATGCAATCTCAGTATATCCGTGTTTTTCGTAAATACGGATGGGAGGGGCGTTCTCGTAATTACTCGAGAAGCTTGTAGAAGAAAGGTGACTCATTTAGTTTTAATTCATTTATGAATTAAACTAAATGAAGTGGAGAGGTGATGTGTTATTTGCATTAAATGTCTTAATGACTCATGGGATGATTCATCCAAAATTGAGTTAATGAAGCATGGTTGTTATTAGTGTATATTATTATTTTGGATAATTATCATGCTTCATATATTCACAAATGAGTTATTATTCATTATCATTCTCACATACAGACTCTCTCTCTTCAAGCTCTTCTCTTCTTCCACCTAACTCTAATCCACTCATGTGTTGAGATCCCAAGGGTTAGAAAGACTAATAGATCCATAATCCTTTTCTATATCCTCTAGGTCACTTGGATTAGCAATCCTGGCTACTTAGTTACCTCAAGTTAGAGGTTAAAGATTGAAGGAGGAACTCTCGGGTGGATCTTCTATCACATCGAGGAGGCCGACGAGGAGGTGAACTACAAGAACAAGAAGGACTAGTATCCTAAGGTATAATCATATATCATCGAAGTTAATCACTTCAACATAGTTGTTAGTTAGGGTTTAGCAAAGATCCGTTTGATTGTCAATGTTAATTTAAAAAAAATGATTGTTTTTCCTATTCCGCCTCCCCGCATCTTGTGGGGTGTGTAACGTTGACTTACAATAAATGCATACACTCTTGTATCATGGTTGTTGATACAATGGATGGTGGCAATATAAGACTAACACATTTATAAATATGTTGATATTTCTTTTTGGATAAAAGAAAATGGAAATGGAAATTTTATCATACTTGATTATTTTATTCACCCACTAACCTTTGCATTAACCTTGAGTTAATTTCCATGGCCATTTTGCATCTAAAAATAAATATCTAGATATTTATTAACTTGATTTAAGAGTGAGAAGAAGAATATATATATATATATATATATATATATATATATATATATATTCTTTTCTCATTCTTATCTTTATCTTTATCATTATCTTTGAGCTCTTCATCTTGCCATCTTCTTCCTCCTCACTTTCTTGCTCTCTAGCTTCTTATAGTGAACAAAAGAGTGATCAAGTTAGGGTTTTGAAGTGAGAAAACAAACCACATCACCATTCTACACTATTCTTGCCCATTAGTTTAGAGTGTTGACTTCAACTTCTTCTCTCTAGTGAAGCATCTAGCTTGGACAAAGAGAATTCCGGGTGGATCGTCGTGGACTTAGAGGATCTCAAGCGAGCTTCTTTCAACTCTCAAGTGGTCAAGGAGTCTAGCGTAGGGAGCTACAAAGGTTGTATTCTCAAACCCTAGCCTTTTACTACTTGTGTTGGTGTTAAAAGTTTTGTTACCCTAGCTTTCTTGTATGTTCCTTAGGATGTTTTCTTTAGCACCCTATTCTTTTTAATATGGCATGTGTGATACTACCAAACCCTTGTAGTGGTGCTGTAGAAACACCTTCATGGTATCAGAGCCTAACTACAAGCCTAGACGATGTTACGACAATACGAAAAACGAAAACTTCCGCAATAATACGATTTTAGAAAACCCATGAAATGTTCTCTGTAAATTTTTTAAAAAGTGGCCTGAAAATTATTTAAACAACTTCAGAGTGGTATTTAAGATGACACAAGAACACAGAGGAAAAACTAAGGGGAGTGCTCTGTTCCTGGCCGGCGACTAGGCCAGGAATTCCGGCGACACCGACCCAATATGCTCCACCCCTCCTCGTTTTTCCCCAGTGCTCTGTACATCATGATCTGTGGTTTCTAGTATTGTTTGGTTGTCCAGAATTGCATGTGATGTAAGTTTGGTATTGGGCTCTTTGCGGAATAGTTCGTATTCGTATTTTTATAGCATTGTATTGGTAACTTTGGCGACGTTAAACAAGTCGAACGATTTATCAAACACTAATATTTTTCCAGTTTAAACATACTCGATATATAATGCTGGTATTCCTATAGACCCTCTAAAAGAAAGTAACCCTAACTCGAGATGTGACCACCAAACTGCGACTAAACCTTAGGGTTTACCGTAGTTAGTGGCGCCACAAATGAGGCTTGTGTCTGCCCTTCTACGGTTGGTCCATTAAATACTGTGGCATAGATTTTGGGTATTGTTTAACGGTGCTCAAGTGTTGAGCTTGCTGGGGAATGTGGGTGTTCGTTAATTCGATCGAAGGGTTTAACATCGCTTAGTAGTATGTGATACTTGTTTATGTGACCGTAAGTGTAGTATGTGTATCGCCGGTTTCATTGCTATATGTCAACGGTAATTGGGGTACGCATACTTGCTTACGTTGATGACATGTGATGTTATGTGTTGCTGTGTTGTGATGTATAGGATTGTCGTGATCGAACAGCCGAGGGGGAGGGTTTATGTGAGATGGGAGTTTTACTTTTCATTCATGTAAAATTCATTTGTAATGTAATATTCTTTTATTTGGGCCACTTCCGGGTTGAGGATGATGTCACCATTGTTGTATATTATTTACTTTTCCGCATTAGGATAGACCCAAGGTGGAGAGCACAAGTGACCGGGTTCTGGGGTCCATTGGGAGACCATCTCGAAGCGTCAAGACCGGGTTTCCTAACTTTAGAATTGGCAGGGTCACTTTCCGCTCTCGTAGGGGTCTAGGGTGTGGGATTGGCTATTCGTCACGACTGTGGAATCCTTATTTTCTATTGTTGGCTAAATACTAAATACGGACGTCCTAGTATATCCTATATTATCATATTTGTGTTTCTACTGCCTATATTCTGTGATGTGATCGCTTAATATATCTGAGACGAATGCTATATTATATATGAGATATATAATAGACGCTGCTTATATTTTACACCCGCGCTAGTCCCGTCCCGGTATGCCGTTAGTTAAATAACCTAACGGTGCATAACGGAACATTGCGTCGAATGCGGATGGCATAAGCGTACGTTGTATTTTCGTTTCTTTTCTGTGATTGGCTTAAGGACATAAATGATGGGACAACATTACTATGATTAATGTGAAGAAAAATAAACTTAAAAAGATGTTGTAGAATCATATTTGAAAACCACTCGGCTTTTTACGAAAAAGCTACATTTCAAAAAACATGCGGAGCTTAAGCCACTCTTTTTGAAAACCATTTGATTCTACGACGATATCAAGTTCAAAGCGTTAAAGGTTTTCTTAAAAGCCATCCGCAACCCTCCGTCATTTTAGAAAGTAGAGTACTTAGTATTCTTGCTACATTTGTTGAATATAGTTAAGGCGTAGTGTACGGTAGCTATGTGATGTGTTCCTATACTGCATATGATGCAGATTAATTAGGACATTCATATGACTTTGTTGACTATAGTTAAGGGTCATGTGAGTGGGTCTAATTAATCAAGAAATGATGGGTAGAACTTGACTAGTGCTTATAATTTGTTGACCATAGTTAAGGTCATGGGTACTAGGCGTAAAAACCACATCGGGAATTTCAATAGTTGAAATTTGCAATGAGATTGCATACCTTCCATATGAAGGTCGGATCCTGATCCCACTGTGGCCAATAGTTGTTCCCAGGAGAGTTTTGCAGTTTACAATTAGCTAACCCAATAGGTGTCTAGAAAGGTGTAAATGGGTCTACTGAGAAGACGGGGTTTATATTAATTAGGTCCGTACGAAAGCACGGGGAACCTCCCTCAAGTACCGACACTGGCCTGGCTGAATGGTTAGCGAAGTTGTAGACTGTATTTAATCCTGGCTAGTTTTCTTTTTAAGGTTTGAAAGAAAAACTTGATTAAAGCAGTGGGAGACATCGATTAGATAAGATAAATAACCAATCTGATCTTTGCAAGAGCTTTCGCTGAGTGTATTCTTTTCTCTCTCTTAATGGCAGATATCAATGACAGGACTCAAGCTTCTACTAGATAAAAATAAACTGAATGGGAACAATTATAAAGACTGGCTGAAGAATCTTAACATTGCCTTGACTTATGATAAAGTATCATATGTCCTCACGGCTCCAGCCCTGCCCGTCCCAGGTCCTAAATCTTCGGTTGCGGATAAGGAAGTCCGCAAGACATGGGACGCTGACTGTGCCACGGCCAAATGCCTCGCGCTTGCATCGATGGATAACACACATCAGAAGCAGCACGAGAATATGGACATACAAGCCATATTTCTCCATACAAAGGAGTTATATGGAGAGCAATCCCGCGTATTACGATACGAAGCATCCAGAAAGTTGTTTCAGATGCGAATAGCCGCTGGCACACCAGTAGGAGACCATGTTCTGAAGATGATAGCTCTCATAGAGGAGCTTGAGGACCTTGTGTGGACAATGGACAATGAGCAATAAACGGATATTATTCTGCAGTCTCTCCTCTCCACCTTTGCTCAATTTATAGTTAACTTCAACATGCACAACATGGAGAAGGAACTACTTGAACTCCTTAATATGTTAAGGAGTGCAGAGAGCACGCTGAAGTCAGTGAAGACTCCCGTTTTGAGTGTTGGGCCATCTTCCTCCTCCCGCCCGAAGGCTAAGGCCAAGGGAAAGATGAAGAAGAAACCCACCAAACCTAAGGGTGGAGTCAAAAAGGTTAAGGGGAAAAACAAGTCCAAAGCTGGGGAATCGGGGAAAGGGGAATGTTATCACTGCCACAAAACAGGACACTAGAAGCGCAACTGCATAGAGTACTTAGATCTCTAGAAGAAGCATGGGGATGCTTCCGCTTCAGGTGTGTTTGTGACAGAAAACTGTTTTTCAATAAACTCTGCTTCCTGGGTATTAGATACCGGTTCAGGTTCTCACATTTGCAATTCTATGGAGGGGTTGAGAAATAACAAGGTTTTGAAGACAGGTGACCATACTCTCCGCGTTGGAAATGGTTCCAATGTACATACAGTTGCAGTGGGAGAGTATCACTTGGGGTTGCCGTCTGGATGTATATTGGTTTTGAACCCATGTTATTATGTACCTAGTATGCTTTGTAATATAATATCCGTTTCTTTGTTAGATAATGAAGGATATAATTTTGTATTGCATAACAATGTTATGAACATTCACCTGAATCAAATGTTGGTTGGGTATGGTACACTTAATAACGGGATATACGTCCTAAATCAACACACAGTTTTCAGCATACAACACACTAACAAAAGGAAACTTTCAGAAATAAATGAAGCTTTTCTTTGGCACTGTAGACTTGGTCATATTAACGAAACAAGACTAAACAAGCTACATAAAGATGGATATTTAAACCCTTTTGAATATAAATCTTATGCGACTTGCGAGTCTTGTATCAAGGGTAAAATGACCAAAACTCTATTTACCGGACACAGAGAAAGAGCTACTAAGCTCTTAGGCCTCATACATAGTAATGTATGCGGGCCAATGTCTACACAGGCTAGAGGCGGTTTTTTATACTTCATTACTTTCACTGATGATTTCTCAAGATTCGGTCATGTAATTTTATTAAAGCACAATTCCGAATTTTTCGAGAAATTCACTGAATATAAACTTGAAGTAGAAAAACAAACCGGCTTGAGTATCAAAATGCTTCGATCAGATCGAGGTGGGGAGTATCTCAGTATAGAGTTTGCAAACTTTCTAAAAGAGAATGGGATTCTCTCTCAGCTCACTCCTCCTTACACACCACAGCACAACGGTGTGTCAGAGCGATGGAATCGGACCTTATTAGATATGGTCCGTTCCATGATGAGTGATGCTGAGTTATCCGTCTCATTTTGGGGACATGCATTAGAGACTGCAGCATTTCTACTGAACAGGGTCCCAACCAAAACCGTGTCTACTACGCCATATGAGATATGGCATGGGAAGAGACCATCTCTTAAACGAATTAATATTTGGGATTGTCCGGCCAATATTAAAAAGCAGAATCCGGACAAACTCGAGACACGGTCGGTCATGTGTAATTTTGTGGGATATCCAAAGAATTCTTATGGATATCTTTTCTACGACAAGGAGGAACAAGGTGATTGTTTCTCAGTATGCCACATTCTTGGAAAAAGAGTTTTTCACAAATGATACAGATGGCAGTGTGGTAGACCTAGAAGAAGTTCTAGAAACACAAATTACAAATGATGACTTGGTTGAACCGGCTGTTGCAACAGAAACTGAGGGATCTCGGCCACTCCGTAGGTCTGGTAGGACTTCTCGCCTACCGGAGAGGTACTATGGTTTCCTCATTGATGGTGATAGAGAAGACTGCATCATGGACGATGATGATCCTACCAGTTTCAGCAAGCTATCACGAGTGGAGACTCTGTGAAGTGGCTGGGTACAATGAGATCTGAAATGGAGTCTATGTACACCAACAAAGTATGGACTTTGGACATTGTACCCCCTGGGGTAAAACCTGTGGGATGCAAATGGATCTTTAAAAGAAAGATTGGTGTAGATGAGCAGGTAGAGACGTATAAGGAAAGACTTATGGCGAAGGGCTTTCGTCAAAGACCAGGTCTGGACTATGACGAAACCTTTTCTCCTGTAGCCATGCTTAAATCCATTCAGATCCTACTTGCTATTGCTGCTCACTACGACTATGAAATCTGGCAGATAGACATTAAAACAGCATTTCTAAATGGAGATTTAGAAGAATGCGTTTATATGGATCAGCCAGAGGGCTTTATTGACAGTGGGAGCAGCGGGAAAGCATGTAGATTGCTTAAATCCATTTATGTATTAAAGCAGGCATCACGGAGTTGGAACATCTATTTCGATAATGTTATCAAAGAGTTTGATTTCATCAAAAATCCAGATGAACCATGTGTTTATAAGAAGGCTGTAGGAAGAGCTGTCACATACATCGTATTGTACATAGATGATATTCTTCTGATAGGAAATGATATTCCTATGCTACAGTCGGTCAAATCTTTCTTATCACTAAGGTTCTCCATGAAGGACCTGGGTGATGCCACATACATTCTGGGCATTAGGATCTATAGGGATAGATCCAAAATGTTATTGGGATTGTCCCAAACCAGGTACATCAACACCATCCTAAAAAGGTTTGGTATGGAAGACTCCAAGCGGGGTGCCTTGCCCGCTTATCATGAGGTCACTCTCTCTAAGGAATCTTGCCCAAAGACAGATGAAGAGAGAGCTCGCATGAGCATTATACCCTATGCTTCGGCATTAGGATCTATAATGTATGCGATGTTGTGTACACGCCCAGATGTAGCTTATGCACTTAGTGTAGTAAATAGGTATCAATCCAAGCCAGAGGAGAATCACTGGATTGTTGTGAAGAACATTCTTAAGTACTTGCGAAGGACTAAAGAATTGTTCTTGGTGTATGGTAATGGGGATCTCCAAATGGAGGCCTTTACCAATTCGAGCTTCCAAAGTGATATGGACGACAGCAAGTCTATCTCTGGGTTTGTATTTACCCTGAATGGAGGGGAGGTAAGTTAGAAGTGTTCCAAACAGGATACCGTTGCAGACTCTACGATGGAAGCTGAGCACATTGCTGCGAATGATGCCGCCAAGGAAGCTGTCTAGATGAAGAAGTTCATCTCGGAGCTAGGAGTAGTTCCAACCATTATTGATCCAATACTGTTGTATTGTGATAATAATGGGGCTATGGCATTAGCCAAGGAGCCCAGGTCCCCTCAGCGGTCCAGACACATCCTGAGCTTTTGTAGGGTTCCTAGGCACGCTAAATGTCTCACAAGGCATCAACCATGCCAATTTCAAATTTTACGGTGCCGAGAAACCCTAGACTAGATCGTTGACTAAAAATTTAGGCGATATACGAAACTAGTTAACAACTTAACTAAAGATAAGAAGCTACAACCTTTGTAGATCCGGATATCCACTTCCTTGGCTCCACGTAGGCATCCTCTCGCTGTCCATCTCGAATCCTGGACTCAATCGTCGGCTTGATCGGAGAAATGGGCGGACTAAGTCGTCGGCTTCGTGCCGAAGATGATCTATGTCGAGGCATCACAAGTTCAAGCTCCGACTTCACAAATTTGTGAAACTTGTGAAGAAAACACCCAAAACAAATTGGCAAGAGGTAGAGGGTGAAGAAATAGGAGGTGGGTTCACTTTAGAATTGGATCTCTCACTTTAGAACTCAAGTTGCCATTGATGGCATCAAGCTTTCTTTCTTGAAGAAGAAGGAGAGAATGAAGCTAGAATATGATAAGTGTTAATTCAAAATTGAAAAGTAAATGAATACTTATCATATACTAACTAGGGTAGAGTGTAGAGAATAGACCATGGTTACTTGGATGGGTTAGGGTTAAGCATGAAGACAAGAATGGTTAAGAAGTCAAAGCTTCATGAAGCTTCAACTAGAAACAAATAAAGCCACCATTCTTATCTAAATCATTTCCAAATAAATAAATAAACAAATAAATAAATAAATTAATATGCAAAACCCTAATCATCAAATTAACCATGGTTTAATTCTATACACTTAACTATATGATCAAGTATCATCAAACATGATACAAATATATGCACAAAAGTATATCACATATACTTCTTGCACATCAAGTGAGAAAATCCATTTAAAGTGAACCAATACTAGTTAATGCAAAATAATATATCAAATATATAATTATACATTAAATCATTAAATCAACACTTGATTTAACGATCCGGTCATATCGCATATAACCGACTAGTATCCTATGTATCGGCTTATCGAATCAATCCTTGATTCGATATCTAGGTTATATCGAATATAACCAATCGATACATCTATCGTGAGAATGAAATACGGTATCACATACACGTATTATTCTCGGTCCTGCACATATCTCATATGCGCTCCTATTTCGTTTCGCTTGAGCCAGGAAACCTCTGTGTAGGACTCTAAAGACTCGTCAATACGCCGGTAGCAGATGATGATCATGTCAAGCACCCACAAGCCGCAAGCGGTCTGCTAAACGTAACGGCCATCCGGGTATTGATCGATCAGAAGATCGACGAGCTAGCCCGCTCACACTCCTGTGAATCCAACCAGTAACACTTACCGTACAGTCCGGTCTGTTCGTCTGATATGTCGCATATCAAGTCTAGGGGTGGTAAACGTCAGACCCCAATAACCGATAAGTCGTGCCGATATGAGGCTCATAACGGGTCGAGAAACTACTGGAAACACTTACCAGCAAATCTCTGATCAAACCTGGCCAGGGACTTCCCTGTTACGGCCAATCGAGCACAGCGCAACATCAACCCCCAATACCGGGAGAGACGAAACCCCTCCTATCGCTCATTGCCTCCATATGACTCGGGACTGTACCCAAAGACCACCGTTTTGCATGCCCTCATGGACGTGGTAAGGTGGAGATCAAAGCACAGTGCGAATCACACAAGACTCTATGACGATCTCGGGTCTACAGACTAACCTGCACAAGTGTCACCTGAGAACTGCCATCTGACGTGAGGTATAATACCATCTGGGAGTTCTCGGCGAGTCCGTCCAGTGTACCCAGTCTCTACTGAGCACCCGTATACCATCTCTGATGTCAAACACCAATGGATATGGGATCATCCATCGCCCATCTCATGGGTCGAGAAGCGTATACGCTAGTCCACACTGGTATATCGATGCCCCGTCTCGATACACCCACGACTAGGGACCTTGAAGGATGTACCTATAGACTACCATGTCCCTACTAGTATGATCTGCATCACAGTCCAGGTAGTCAAGTACACATCCTAAGGGCTTTACCAACATGTAACTATAAGACAGTTTAAAGAGACAAGTGTACATGTTAAGATAAAGAGTAACCAGATAGCATACTATCATATCGAGCATGAAAGTCATCTCTATATATGTCCAAGCATCCAATATAATATACATCATCTGTACAATACTGGCCTCTAGGGCATACATACAACTAACAATCTCCTACTTGCACTAGGGCTAGCTGCTGTAGTATCGCATACCGAGCATCCCGAAGAGTCTCTCAAACTGTATCTGGGGAATGGCCTTCGTGAGTGGATCCGCCGTGTTGTTCTTCGTGTCAACCCTCCTGACCTCGATCTCCCGGCGATCAACTATCTCCCGGATCAGGTGATACCGCCTCAGAATATGCCTGGATCGCTGATGGGACCTAGGTTCCTTGGCCAAAGCCACCGCTCCATTGTTATCGCAATACAAAGGTATTGGATGCTCAATGGATGGAACCACTCCAAGTTCAGTAATGAACTTCTTGATCCAGACAGCCTCTTTAGCAGCATCGTTGGCAGCGATGTATTCAGCCTCCATCGTCGAGTCTGCCACGGTTTCCTGCTTGGAACTCTTCTAGCTAACCGCCCCTCCTTAAAGGGTAAAGACAAATCCCGACTGCGACTTGGAGTCGTCCTTATCACTCTGGAAGCTCGAATCGGTAAAGGACTCCACTTGGAGTTCTCCATTACCATACACCAAGAGCATCTCTTTAGTCCTTCGTAAGTACTTGAGAATGCTCTTCACAGCTGTCCAGTGACTCTCTCCAGGATCAGCTTGATACCTGCTCACTACACTTAGTGAGTATGCTACATCGGATCTGGTACATAGCATCGCGTACATGATAGAGCCTACAGCCGAAGCATAGGGTATCCCTTGCATGCGAGCTCTCTCCAAATCAGTCTTGGGAGACATCTCTTTGGAGAGAGTGGCTCCAGAGATCGTGGGCAAGTTCCCATGCTTGGATTCTTCCATACTAAACCTCTTTAGTATGGTGTCAATGTACCTGGATTGGGACAATCCCAATATCCGTTTGGATCTATCTCTATAGATCCTGATTCCCAATATGCAGGAGGCATCACCAAGATCTTTCATTGAGAATCTTTGTGATAAGAAGAGCTTGACCGATTGCAGCATAGGAATATCATTTCCTATCAAGAGTATGTCGTCCACGTACAATACGAGGAAGACAACCTTACTCTCTGCCACCTTCTTGTAGATACAAGGTTCATCTGGATTTTTGACGAAATCAAACTCTTTGATAACGATGTCAAAGCAGATGTTCCAACTCCACGATGCTTGCTTTAATCCATAAATGGATTTAAGCAGCTTGCACACCTTCCCGCTGCTCCCACTGTCTACGAAGCCCTCTGGCTAAGTCATGTACACGCACTCTTCTAAATCACCATTTAGAAAGGCGGTCTTAACATCCATTTGCCAGATTTCGTAATCATGATATGCAGCGATGGCAAGCATGATCCGGATGGATTTAAGCATAGCCACTGGAGAAAAAGTTTCGTCATAGTCCACACCTGGTCTTTGACGAAAACCCTTTGCTACAAGTCTAGCTTTGAAAGTCTCCACTTTCCCATCTACACCAAGTTTTTTCTTAAAGATTCACTTGCTCCCGATGGGTTTTACCCCTTCAGGAGCAACATCCAAAGTCCATACTTTGTTGGTGTACATGGATTCCATCTCGGACCGCATTGCATCCAGCCATTCCACTGAGTCCCTACTCGTGATGGCCTGCTCGAAGCTAGTTGGGTCATCATCCTCCATGATGCAATCCTCGCTCCCACCATCCATGAGAAAACCGTAGTATCTCTTAGGTTGGCGAGGAACCCTACTAGATCGGCGGAGAGGCTGAGGTTCATTGGGAGCTACTGAATCTTCTGGTTCCACTAAATCTTCAGTTACGGTTTGTGTATCTGGAACTTCTTCCAGCTCTACCATTTTGCCACTAATTTCTTTTTCAAGGAATTCCTTTTCTAAAAAGGTGGCATATTTAGAAACAAACACCTTTTGTTCTTCAGCATGGTAGAAAAAATATCCTTGTGAATTCTTAGGATATCCCACAAACTTGCAAAGAACTGATCGTGCCTCGAGTTTGTCTGGATTTTTCCTTTTGATATAGGCCGGACAACCCCATATCTTAACTCGTTTAAAATATGGTCTCTTCCCACTCCATATCTCATATGGTGTGGTAGGTACAGATTTAGATGGAACTTGATTCAATAGGTATGCAGCTGTCTCCAGCGCATATCCCCAGAAGGAAATAGGTAACTCAGCTGTGCTCATCATAGAGCGCACCATATCTAATAGGGTGCGGTTCCTCCGTTCTGATACACCGTTGTGCTGTGGTGTATATGGAGGAGTCAGCTGAGAGAGAATTCCATTCTCTTTTAGGAAGTCCAGGAATTCATTGCTCAAGTATTCACCTCCTCGATCAGATCGAAGGATTTTAATACTTTTTCCGGTTTGGTTCTCAACTTCTTGTTTATATTCTCTAAATTTCTCAAAAGTTTCTGATTTGTGTTTCATCAGGAACACATATCCGAATCTAGAGAGATCGTCAGTGAATGTAATGAAGTACGAAGAACCATCCGTGGCATGTGTAGACATTGGACCGCATGCATCACTATGTATCAGTCCCAAGAGTTCGGCAACTCTTTCTCCGTGTCCTGTAAATGGAGTTTTGGTCATCTTGCCTTTGAGACATGACTGGCAAGTGTCATAAGATGAAAATTCGAATGGTTTCAAATATCCATCCTTATGCAACTTAGCCAGTCGTGTCGCATTGATGTGACCCAGTCTACAATGCCACAAGAAGGATTCGTTCAGTTCTGAACTCTTCCTCTTGTGTGTGTTTGTTATACTCAGAACTGTTGATTGATTTAGAACATAAATGCCATTGCACAACGTGCCTGATTCAACCAACTTTTGGTTACGGAAAATGTTCATAACATTATCCTGTAATACAAAATTATATCCCTATTTACTTAAAAAAGAAACCGATATAATGTTGCATATCAGGTTCGGCATGTAATAGCATTCGTTCAGAACCAATGTATTACCAGTTGGTAATACAAGGTGATATTCCCCGACAGTCTTAGCTGCAACAATTGCACCATTTCCAACTCTAATGTCTTCATCACCTTCTCCAAGTTCTCTACCTTTCCTGTGCCCATGTAACTGATTACATATATGGGATCCTGACCCGGTATCTAATATCCAGGACGTAGAGCAAATGGAGAAACAGTTCCCAGTAACGAACACACCCGAAGAAAATGCATCAACATATACTTTCTTCTCTCGGGTGGCATAGGAATCCTGGTATTCCCTATGTCCTGTTCATTCCTATAACTCTTATAAGAAAGAATGGAACCAACGTTCCCCAGCACAGTAAAACATGCGGGTTCAGTCAATACATCCATATTATTATCTTTATTAGGGCATGACATGGTCGCTACCTGGAGAGAGAGAGAAGAAAACACTTTAGCGTATGCTCTTGCAAGATCAGATTGGTTTTTATCTTATCTAATCA
Source organism: Agapanthus africanus (assembly GCA_030015575.1). Lineage (NCBI taxonomy): Eukaryota > Viridiplantae > Streptophyta > Magnoliopsida > Asparagales > Amaryllidaceae > Agapanthus > Agapanthus africanus. The sequence continues at coordinate 521,439,073 of CM057342.1, forward strand.
GGATGGCTCCCACTAGTTTTTATCAAATCTTCCTTCAAACCCTAAAAGGAAAGACTAGCTGGGATTAATTACACCCTACAACTTCGTCGATCTTTCAGCCAGGCCAGTTTCGGTACTTTGAGGGAGGTCCCCCGTGCTTTCGCACGAACCTAATTAATGTAAACCTCGTTTTCCCAGAGGCGTAACCCCGTTGACACCTTTCTAGACACCTACTTGATCGGCTAATTGTAGTGTGCAAAACTCTCCCATGAGTAACTCTTACTCGCAGTGGGTATCGGGATCCAACTATCTCATAGAAGGTATGCAATCTCATTGCAAATTTCAACACTTGAAATTCCCGATAATCTTTTGCCCCTAGCATCTATATGACCTTAACATAGTCAACAAATCATAAGTGCTAGTCAAGTTCAACCCGTCATTTCTCGATTGAATTAAACCCACCCGCACGACCCTTAACATAGTCAACAAAGTCGCACGACTACCCTAATTCAATCGCATCATATGCTTATGCAGATAAGCACTAATTAGCTACCGCACCTATGCCTTAACATAGTCAATAAACGTAGCACGAATACTAACTAGTACTTATCTGAAATGACGGAGGGCTATGACAGGTTTTTCTGAAAACCTATTGCGTAATGAACTTGATATCGTTGTAGAATCAAATGAAGTTTTGAAATGGAATGATTTTGAGGCTTTTCTAGTTTTGCTAAAGCGGTCACTCCCTGTCAAGGGATCGTCGGCCCTTTCCTCGTCGAATGAGGTGCGGGATATATCATATATATCACTGTGCAAAGCAGAAACTATAGAAGCAGTCAAAAGCAAACCGAGTGTGTAGCATCTGCCAGTTATTTCTAAAGGAGTCACTCCCGGTGAAGGGATCTCGGTCCTTTCCTCATCGAATAAGGTGCAGGATATATCACATATACCGCTATGCAAAGCAAGAACTGTAGCTACCTGTTTTGTTAAAAATTTGATTCTACAACATCTTAGGTTTCTTTTCTTTCATTAATCACATTAATGAAGTCCCATCATTTAAATACCTAAACATCACAGATAAATACGACGTACACTTATGCCATCCGCATTCGCCTCGATGTCCCCTCGTGCACCGTTAGGTTAGGTAACTAACGACAGAGCAGGGCAGGGCTAGTGCGGGTGCAAAACATAAATAACGTCTATATAATATATCATATATACTATATACTGTATCTATCACAGAACATCACATCACAGATATCGCAGCAGAAAATATCATATGAAATATTGGATATACTAGGACGTCCGTGTTTTCAATACGAGCCAGTATAAAACACGGATTCCACGGTCGTGATGAATAGCCAATCCCACACCCCTAGACCCCTACGAGAGCGGCAAGCAACCCTGCCAATTCTAGGGTTAGGAGACCCGGACTCGACTCCTCGAGTTGGTCTCCCACTGGACCCCAGAACCCGGTTACTTGTGCTCCCCTCCTTGGGTCTATCCTAATGCGGAAAAGTAAATAATATACAAAAGGTGACAACTTCCGCAACCTGGAAGTGCCCCAATAAAAGAATATTAAATACAAGTTTTTACATGAATGAAAATGAAAAACACTCATCTCACATAAAAACCCCCGGCTATTCAAACACGACAATCCAATATAACATATCCAGCAACACATAACATCACATGTCATCAACGCAAGTAAATATGCGCATCCCAATTGTCGTTGACATATAGCAACGAAACCGGCGATATCACATATTACACTTACGGTCACAGAAAAGAAAGTGTAAAACTACAACAGTTGGAATCCGCAACCTCTTTAGACATCACATGCCTAATCAAATGAGATACTTAGACATCACATGCCTAACAGTTATAAACCCCGCATTTTAGTCCCATTATCGAAAACTCTTTTCAATATCAAATGAGACTAAACCGCTAGATTTATAACATTCATTCAATTATCTCATAACTGTTTGTGAATTCCAATTATTGTATACCATTGCGGATAAATAGAATATATTAAACTTTCCGATTGAACATTCGAACATCCAAGTTTTCCCGAAACCGTTCAACACATGAAATAGGTTCAAAGACATTCACTTCATGCCTCAGTACCAACGGTCCAGCCGTAGAAGGGTCAAGCCAACGCCTTACATCTGGCACGCCGTACTGCCCCAAACCCGAAGGTTCAAAGGGCAGTTCAAGACGGTCACATAATCGAGTTAAGGTTTGTTGTCTTCTAGAGGGACCATCGCGTTACTTGCACTACTTAGAACGTCTTTAAACTACGGAAAAATCCAACACTTGGAAATTTTCCGGCAGGGGAAAAGTTGGGTATTTATATCCGGTCGAACATTTTAACATATTCTAAAGTTATCCGGAAAACCACATAGACAAGATTTGATAATCCGATCGAATCGTCGATTCCCAATACAACCCCAGAACACTCGACTCTTGAGTCAAATTAAAAATTCCCAGAAAACTCATCATAATTAAATAGGAGTTACTGTGCAAAAATGGGATGATGACGTCATCATCTTGCCGCGGAACTGCCGCAGAAGCCAGGCTTCTGCCGCGGTTCCGCCGCACTCTATACTGTTCATTTGAAATATTTTGCACCGTAATTCTTAGAATTCCCTGCTGAATTTTTTAAGCATTTTTAATATGGAAAAATCCCAGATTTTAGAAAAAGTCCAGAGAGCACTTGGGTTTTAGGGTTTCGGGTTCGTTCGGGTTTCAAACGTCATCTAGACTTCGCTTAAGGCTCTAGCTAGGCTCTGATACCACTGTAGGGTTCCTAGGCACGCTAATGAAGTCTCACAAGGCATCAACCATGCCAATTTCAAATTTTACGGTGCCGAGAAACCCTAGACTAGATCGTTGACTAGAAATTTAGGCGATATACGAAACTAGTTAACAACTTAACTAAAGATAAGAAGCTACAACCTTTGTAGATCTGGATATCCACTTCCTTGGCTCCACGTAGGCATCCTCTCGCAGTCCATCTTGAATCCTGGACTCAATCGTTGGCTTGATCGGAGAAATGGGCGGACTAGGTCGTCGGCTTCGTGCCGAAGATGATCTACGTCGAGGCATCACAAGTTCAAGCTCCGACTTCACAAATTTATGAAACTTTTGAATAAAACACCCAAAACAACTTGGCAAGAGGTAGAGGGTGAAGAAATAGGAGGTGGGTTCACTTTAGAATTGGATTTCTCACTTTAGAACTCAAGTTGCCATTGATGGCATCAAGCTTTCTTTCTTGAAGAAGAAGGAGAGAATTAAGCTAGAATATGATAAGTGTTAATTCAAAATTGAAAAGTAAATGAATACTTATCATATACTAACTAGGGTAGAGTGTAGAGAATAGACCATGGTTACTTGGATAGGTTAGGGTTAAGCATGAAGACAAGAATGGTTAAGAAGTCAAAGCTTCATGAAGCTTCAACTAGAAACAAATAAAGCCACCATTCTTATCTAAATCATTTCCAAATAAATAAATGAACAAATAAATAAATAAATGAATATGCAAAACCCTAATCATCAAATTAACCATGGTTTAATTCTATACACTTAACTATATGATCAACTATCATCAAACATGATACAAATATGTGCACAAAAGTATATCACATATACTTCTTGCACATCAAGTGAGAAAATCCATTTAAAGTGAACCAATACTAGCTAATGCAAAATAATATATCAAATATATAATTATACATTAAATCATTAAATCAACACTTGATTTAACGATCCGGTCATATCGCATATAACCGACTAGTATCCTATGTATCGGCTTATCGAATCAATCCTTGATTCGATATCTAGGTTATATCGAATATAACCAATCGATACATCCATCGTGAGAATGAAATACGGTATCACATACACGCATTATTCTCGGTCCTGCACATATCTCATATGCGCTCCTATTTCGTTTCGCTTGAGCCAGGAAACCTCTGTGTAGGACTCTAAAGACTCGTCAATACGCCGGTAGCAGATGATGATCATGTCAAGCACCCACAAGCCGCAAGCGGTCTGCTAAACGTAACGGCCATCCGGGTATTGATCGATCAGAAGATCGACGAGCTAGCCCGCTCACACTCCTGTGAATCCAACCAGTAACACTTACCGTACAGTCCGGTCTGTTCGTCTGATATGTCGCATATCAGGTCTAGGGGTGGTAAACGTCAGACCCCAATAACCGATAAGTCGTGCCGATATGAGGATCATAACGGGTCGAGAAACTACTGGTAACACTTACCAGCAAATCTCTGATCATCCCTGGCCAGGGACTTCCCTGTTACGGCCAATCGAGCACAGCGCAACATTAACCCCCAATACCGGGAGAGACGAAACCCCTCCTATCGCTCATTGCCTCCATATGACTCGGGACTGTACCCAAAGACCACCGTTTTGCACGCCCTCATGGACGTGGTAAGTTGGAGATCAAAACACAGTGGGAATCACACAAGACTCTATGACGATCTCGGGTCTACAGACTAACCTGCTCAAGTGTCACCTGAGAACTGCCATCTGACGTGAGGTATAATACCATCTGGGAGTTCTCGGCGAGTCCGTCCAGTGTACCCAGTCTCCACTGAGCACCCGTATACCATCTCTGATGTCAAACACCAATGGATATGGGATCATCCATCGCCCATCTCATGGGTCGAGAAGCGTATACGCTAGTCTACACTGGTATATCGATGCCCCGTCTTGATACACCCACGACTAGGGACCTTGAAGGATGTACCTATGGACTACCATGTCCCCACTAGTATGATCTACATCACAGTTTAGGTAGTCAAGTACACATCCTAAGGGCTTTACCAACATGTAACTATAAGACAGTTTAAAGAGACAAGTGTACCTGTTAAGATAAAGAGTAACCAGATAGCATACTATCATATCGAGCAAGAAAGTCATCTCTATATATGTCCAAGCATCCAATATAATATACATCATCTGTACAATACTGGCCTCTAGGGCATACATACAACTAACAGCTTTCATTTGATCCAGGAGATTGTAGATCACCGCGAGATCGAGATTAGGACAGTAGAAATAAAGAATAACACTGCGGATCCACTCACCAAGGCCCTCCCTCAGCCGCAGCATGAGCGACTTTTTGAGATGTTGGGTATGAGATACGCCAATAACTAGCCTTAGTGCGAGTGGGAGATTGTTGGATATATGTATGCCCTAGAGGCTATTATATGATAGTGGATGTATTTATAAATGTATATATATTCAGTGTACATTCTTGCTCGACATGATAGTATGCTATCTGGTTCTTCTTTATCAGACATGTTGACTTGATCATGCTATTATTCATTTACACATGTTGATAAAGCCCTGAAGATATTTTCTTGACTACTGTGATTATGATGGAGATCATACTAGTGGGACCTCTGTAGTTTATAAGCATATCCTGAAATGTCCCTAGTCGTAGGTGTATCGAGATAGGGCATCGATATATCAGAGTAGACTAGCATATATGATACTAGACCCATATGATGGGCGATGGATGTTCCCACATCCATTGATGTTTGACATCGAAATCATATGCGGGTGCTCAGTGGAGACTGGGTACACTGGATGGACTCACCGAGAACACCTTCATGGTATTATATTTATCGTTGGATAGCAGTTCTCAGGTGACACTGGTACAGGTTAGTCTGTAGACCCGAGATCGTCATGGAGTCTTGTGTGTTCTCCCACTGTACTTTGATTACCACCCTACCATGGCTCTACTGAGTCATGCAAACAGGTGGCTTTTGGGTACAGTCCTGAGACACACGAAGACAATGAGCGATAGGAGGGGTTTCCTCTCCCCCGGTATTGGGAGTTGATCCTGTGTTGTGCACGATTGGCTATATCAGTAAGTCCCTGGCAAAGGCTGTTGGGATTTACTGATAAGTGTTATCAGTAGTTTCTCAATCTATTATAGACCATTCATCGGCACGACTTATTGAGTTGTTAGGGTCGACGTTACCAACCCTAGACTCGATATGCAGCATATTTGACGAAGAGACCAGACTGTACGGTAGTGTTGCCGGTTGGCTCGACGGGAGTTGTGACAGGTTCGCTTGTTTTCTTCTGATCGCTCAATACCCGGATGGCCGTTACGTTTAGCTGACCTCTTGCTGCTTGGGGGTGCTTGATATGATCATCACCCACTGCCGGCGTATTGACGAGTCTTAGAGTCCCACAATGGAGTTACCTAATCCAGGCGAAACTATGTGGTGCGCATATGTGATATGCGCGGGGACTCGATTAAATGCGCGTATGTGATACCGTATATTAATCGGGTGGTTTGCTATTGGTCAGGTCGTATGTGATATGACCGGTTTGCTAAATCAAGTGTTGATTTATCATTGACCATTAGCCTTTTCACTTTAAACCCTTCTTGTCTTTTGTTGTAAGCATGCATGTATGCATTTATTCTTATTGATGCACATATGGATGTGCATGCACACATACATGCATACACTCTTGTATCATGGTTGTTGATACAATGGATGGTGGCAATATAAGACTCACACACTTATAAATAAGTTGATATTTCTTTTTGGATAAAATAAAATGGAAATGGAAATTCTATCATGCTTGATTATTTTTTTCACCCACTAACCTTTGCATTAACCTTGAGTTAATTTCCATGGCCATTTCACATCCAAAGATAAATATCTAGATATTTATTAACTTGAGTTAAGAGTGAGAAGAAGAATATATATATATATTTTCTTTTCTCATTCTTATCTTTATCTTTATCATTATCTTTGAGCTCTTCATCTTGCCATCTTCTTCCTCCTCACTCTCTTGCTCTCTAGCTTCTTGTACTGAACAAAAGAGTGATCAAGTTAGGGTTTTGAAGTGAGAAAACAAACCACATCACTATTCTACACTACTCTTGCCCATTATTTTAGAGTGTTGGCTTCAACTTCTTCTCTTGATCTAGTGAAGCATCTAGCATGGACAAAGAGAATTCCGGGTGGATCATCGTGGACCTAGAGGATCTCAAGCGAGCTTCTTTCAACTCTCAAGTGGTCATGGAGTCTAGCGTAGGGAGCTACAAAGGTTGTATTCACAGACCCTAGCCTTTTACTACTTGTGTTGGTGTTAAAAGTTTTGTTACCCTAGCTTTTCTAGTATGATTCTTAGGATGTTTTCTTTAGCACCCTATTTTTTTTAATATGGCATGTGTGATGCTACCAAACCCTTGTAATGGTGTTGTAGAAACACCTTCAGAAAACACTTAGCATGATGCTCTTGAAAGTTAAGATTGGTTTTTAATTTATCTAAACAGGATGGCTCACACTGTCTCTCGAATCCTTCCTTAAACCATAAAAGAAGAATTAGTCAGGATTGATCGCACCGTAAAATTTTTGCTTAACCGTTCAGCCAGGCTAGTGTCGGTACTTCGAGGGTGGTTTTACGACACTTTCACGAAGTTCCTTAATTAAATAACCTCTTTTTTCTGGAGGCGTAGCCCCACTAACACTGTTCTAGACACCTACTTGGTTTATAGAATTGATCGTTAAGTGAAAATTCTCCCGAGGAGTAGTGGATACTCACAGTAGGATCAGGACCCAAATATCATTATGTGATAATGCTGAAGGAATCCTACCAACATTATCAAACTCTAAATGGTATCAAACTCTAAATGGTACGCAGCACTAGCAAGTTTCAGTTTCTTTAGAAACTTCCGATATGGATTTTTTCCCCATGCTCTTATGATCTTGACGAAGGTCAACAAATTATAAGTCACATGTCAAGTTCTACCCATCATTGTCCAGGTTAATTTGAACCCACCCGTACATACCCTTGACGAAGGTCAACAAGGTAATACGAATGTCCCAAACCAACGCATCTATCTATGCTACATATGAACACCCAGCAACTACAAATCACTACGCCTTGATGAAGGTCAACAAATATAGCTTGAATACTATTGAATATTCAGATGAAATGACGGAGGGGCTACGACTGGTTTTGGCGAAACCGTGAACGTAGTGAACTTGATATAATCGAAGGAACCCGATCGCTTTTAAAAGGAGTGGTTTGAGGTCCGCATTTAAAAGTCTCCTGTTTCAAAATAACCGAGTGGTTTAAAATTTGTTCTATGATTCAGCTTTGGTTTGATTGCATTGCATTGACTTAATGCAGTCCCATCAATTAACCTACCATTGCAGAAACAACGAAAATACAACATACGCTTATGTCATCCGCATTCGCCACGGGGCCCCGTCATCACCCGTTAGGTTACTTAACTAACGACAGAGCGGGGGCTGGACTAGCGCGGATGCAAAACATAAGCAACATCTATTATATAGTATATATATAATAATATCCATTCGTCAGACGCAATGATAGGCATTCCAGATCACAGATGAACACATTGGATATACTAGGAATTCCGCGTTTCGTTTAAGCCTGTAACGAAATACGGATTTCACGGTTGTGATGAGTAGCCAAACCCCACCCCAGACCACTACGAGTGCGGCAAACTACCCGCCAAATTCCTGAAGTGAAGCAACCTCCTTCAACAAAGTGAGTAGGCCACTCGGCACTTAAGGAATCCAGAAGTTTGTGCTCCCCACCTTGGGTCTATCCTAGGAGCAGAAAATAGTAAAAGAAATAATTCAACGTTGGCTACAACTTTCAGAAAATTTCCAGAAGACTCAGCACTTCAAGACAAGAATTACTGTGCAAGCCACGTGGTCTAACTCACCAAAGAGCCGCGGAACCGCCGCGAAACCTAGGCACACTAATGAGGTCTCACAAGGCATCAACCATGCCAATTTCAAATTTCACAAGTGCCGAGAAACCCTAATACGGATCGTTGACTAGAGTTTAGGCGAATCTATAAGCTAGTTAACAACTTAACTAAAGGGTAAACGGAAATACAACCTTTGTAGATCCGGTCCTCCACCTCCATAGCACTATGATGAAGTCCCCTCGCTGCGATCATCGGATTCCGGGCTCAAGTGTCGGCTTCATCGGAGAAATGTGCGGGTTAGGTCGTCGACTTCGATGCCGAAGATGATCTACGTCGAGGCAATACAAGATCAAGCTCCAAGTTCACCAAGCCATGAAACTTGTGAAGAAAACACCCTATACTACTTGGCAAGTGGTAGAGGATGAAGAAATAGGAAGTGGGTTCACTTTAGAATTGGATTTCTCACTCTTTTTCTCAAGTTGCCATTGATGGAGGCAAGTTTTCTTCTTGAAGAAGAAGAAGAAGAAGATGATGATCATATGATAAATCTTTTTCAAAATGAAAATAAATTGAATACTTATCATATACCAACAATGGTTAAGTGTAGTGTCTAAACTAGTGTTAGGTGAATGGTTAGGTTAAGGGAAGCAAACAAAATGGTCAAGCTTTCAACACTTCATGAAGCTTCATGAAAGAAACAAAGAAAGCCACGATTTCTATTTATCTTTTCCATAATAAATAAACAAAATAAATAAATGAATAAGTAAACAAAACCTTAACCATTCATATAACCATGGTTTAATCATACACATAAACACAAGTTAGCATGTATCATCAAACATGATACAAACAAGTGCACAAAAATATATCACATATACAACTTGTGTATATCAAGTGAGAAAATCCAATTTAAGTGAACCAATACTAGTTAATGCAAAGTAATATATCAAATATACAATTATGCATTAAATCATTAAATCAATACTTGATTTAACAATCCGGTCATATCGCATATAACCGACTAATATCAAGTTTATCAATGTATCAAATCAACACTTGATTCGGTAACCCGGGTATATCACATATAACCGACCAATGTTACAAATCGTGAGAATAGAATATGGTATCACATACACGCATTATTCTCGGTCCCGCACATATCTCATATGCGCTCCTATTTCGTTTCGCTTGAGCCAGGAAACCTCTGTGTAGGACTCTAAAGACTCGTCAATACGCCGGCAGCAGGTGATGATCATATCAAACACCCACAAGCCGCAAGCGGTCTGCGAAACGTAACGGCCACCCGGGTATTGAGCGATCAGAAGATCGACGAGCAAGCCCGCTCACACTCCTGTGAATCCAACCAGTAACACTTACCGTACAGTCCGGTCTGATCGTCTGATATGTCGCATATCTCGCCTAGGGGTGGTAAACGTCAGACCCCAATAGCTCGATAAGTCATGTCGATATGAGGGCTATAACAGTTCGAGAAAGTACTGGTAACACTTACCAGTAAATCTCAGCAACCCTGGCCAGGGATTTCCGGTTATAGCCAATCGAACACAGCGCAACATCAACTCCCTATACCGGGAGAGACGAATCCCCTCCTATCGCTCATTGTCTCCATGTGACTCGGGACTGTACCCAAAAACCACCGTTTTGCACGTCCTCTTGGACGTGGTAAGGCGGAAATCAAAGTACAGTGGGAATCACACAAGACTCTATGACGATCTCGGGTCCACAGACTAGCCTGTACCAGTGTCACCAGAGAACTGCCATCTGACGTAAGGTATAATACCATCTGGGAGTTCTCGGCGAGTCCGTCCAGTGTACCCAGTCTCCACTGAGCACCTGTATATCATCTCTGATGTCAAACACCAATGGATATGGGATCATTCATCGCCCATCTGTATGGGTCGAGAAGGTATACGCTTGTCTACTCTGGTATATCGATGCCCCGTCTCGATACACCCACGACTAGGGACCTTGAAGGATGTACTTATGGACTACCATGTCCCCACTAGTATGATCCGCATCATAGTCCAGGTAGTCAAGTACACATCCTAAGGGCTTTACCAACATGTAACAGAGAGACAATCAGTGTACACGTTAAGGTAAAGATCAACCAGATAGCATACTATCATGTCGAGCAAGAAAGTCCTCCCTATATATGTCCAAGCATCCACTACAATATACATCTTATGTATAGTAATGGCCTCTAGGGCATACATATAACTAACAATCTCCCACTTGCACTAGGGCCATCTGATAGCAGTGGTTGTAGTATCTCATACTCAACCATCCCATAAAAGTCTCTCTCTGGGAAAAGGCCTTTGTGAGTGGATCCGCCGTGTTGTCCTCTGAGTCTACTCTCCTAACCTCGATCACCCTGGAGATCAACCATCTCCATGATCAGGTGATACTGCCTTAGAATATGTCTGGATCACTGATGGGACGGACGTTCCTTGGCATAAGCCACAACTCCGTTGTCACACAATGGGAGGAACTAAGTTCATCTTATGAACCAATATATACACCCAGACGGCCTCATTGGTAGCATCTTAAGTAGCGATGTATCTTGCCTTTAATCGTCTAGTATGCCACGGTATCTAGCATGGAACTCTTCCAACATACCGTCCCTTTACTGAGGGTAAAGACAATACCTGTGACTGACATTCAGTCGTCCTTATCACCCTGGAACCTTTCCAGTGATTCTCCCCAGGATCAACTGATACCATCTCACTACAACTAGTGAGTCTCCTAACATCCAATTAGATCTATCTCATAGATCCAAAATCCAGGATTTAGGAGGTATCACTTTGATCCTATATGGAGAATCATTGTGATAAGCAGAGATTGATCGAGCGTAGCATAGGAAACTCCTTTCTTATCAAGAGTATGTCATCCACGTACTCTACGAGGATCTTCACCATACCTACTACTACCCTTTTGTTTATACAAGTTTCATCTACCATTTTGATGATGTCAAACTCTTTGACTAACACATCAAAACAGACGTTCCTACTCTGCGATGCCTGCTTTATCACATAAAACATGTTGCACACGTTTCCGCTGCTCCCACTATCTACGAAGCCCTCTGGTTGTGTACTTATAGACGCACTCTTCTAAAGCACCATCTAGAAAAGTAGCCATGGCACCCAACCGCCAGATATCGTAGTCATGGTATGTAGCCGTGGCAAGTAGGATCTGGATGGACTTAAGCATAGCTCCTTAGAAAAGGTTTCATCATTATCCACGCCTGTTCGATGACGAAAACCTTTGACAAGTCAAGCTTTGAAAGTCTCAACTTTTCCATCTACACCAAGTAATCTTCTCAAGATATACTTGCTTCTGATGGGGATTTAACCCTTCAGATATAGCAACCAAAGTCCATACTTTGTTGGTGTACATGGATTCCATCTCAGATCACTAAGCATCCAGCCATTCTTACAGAGTCTCACTCCTGATGGCGAGGTCGAAACTTGTTGGGTCATCATCTCATGATGCAATCCTCGCTCCCACTGTCATCGAAAAACCGAAGTATCTCTCAGTCGGATGAGGAACCCTACTAGATCGGCGGAGAGGCTGAGGTTCGTTGGTATGTATTGAATCCTTTGGTTGTACCAAATCATTAGCTGCAGTTTGTATATCTGAAACATTTCCAGTTCTACATAACATATCTTGCCTCGAGCTTGTCCGGATTTTGCTTTTAGACATAGGCCGGACAACCCAAAATCTTAACTAGCTTAAGACATGGGCTCTTCCCATACCATATCTTATATGGAGTGGTAGGCTGCGATCTGATTCGAACCTAATTCAATAGGTATGGAGCTTCTCAAGTGCATAACTCCCAAAAGGAAATAGGTAACTCAGTAGTACTCATCATATAGCACACCTTATCATATATGGTGTGATTGCTCCTGTTAGTTATATGTATGCCCTAGAGGGCATTACTGTACATTGGATGTATATTGTAGTGGATGCTGGGACATATATAGGTAGGACTTTCTTGCTCGACATGATAGTACGCTATCTGGTTGCTCTTTATCTTAACATGTATACTTCATGTCTCACTGATTACATGTTGATAAAGCCCTTAGGATGTGTACTCGACTTTCAGGACTATGATGCAGATCATACTAGTGGGGCCTGGGTAGCCCATGAGTACATCCTTCAATGTTTCTAGTCGTGGAAATATCGAGACGGGGCATCGATATTCCAGAGTAGACTAGCATAAATCTTCTCGACCCATGCGATGGGCGATGGATGATCCCATATCCATTGGTGTTTCACATCGGAGATGGTAAGCGGGTGCTCAGTGGAGACTGGGTACACTGAACGGACTCGCCGAGAACTCCCAGATGGTATTATACCTCACGTCAGATGGCAGTTCTCTGGTGACGCTGGTACAGCTTAGTCTGTTGACCCGAGATCGTCATAGAGTCTTGTGTGTCTCCCACTGTGCTTTGATTTCCATCCTACCACGGCTCTACTGAGTCGTGCAAACAGGTGGTTTTTGGGTACAGTCCCGATTCACATGGAGGCAATAAGCGATAGGAGGGGATTCGTCTCTCCCGGTATTGGGGGTTGATGTTGCGCTATGCTTGACTGGCCATAACAGGAAATCCCTGGCCAGGGTTGCAGTGACCTACTGGTAAGTGTTATCAGTAGTTTCACACATGTCAAGGACTTCATGTCGGCATGACTTATCGAGCTACTGGGGTCTGACGTTTACCACCCCTAGGCGAGACATGCGACATATCACACGAACAGACCGGACTGTACGGTAAGTGTTACTGGTTGGATTCACAGGAGTGTGAGCGGGCTTGCTCGTCGATCTTCTGATCGCTCAATACCCGGGTGGCCGTTACGTTTAGCAGACCGCTTGCGGCTTGTGGGTGTTTGATATGATCATCATCTGCTGCCGGCGTATTGACGAGTCTTTAGAGTCCTACACAGAGGTTTCTTGGCTCAAGCGAAACGAAATAGGAGCGCATATGAGATATGTGCGGGACCGAGAATAATGCGTGTATGTGATACCGTATTTCATTCTCGCGATGAATGTATCGATTAGGTTTTATGCGATATAACCTAGTTATCGAATCAAGGATTGACTCGATAAGCCGATACATTGCATACTAGCCGGTTATATGCGACATGACCGGATCATTGAATCAAGTGTTGATTTAATGATTTGATGTATAATTATATTTGACATATTACTTTGCATTAACTAGTATTGGTTCACTTTAAATGGATTTACTCACTTGAAATGCACATTGTATATGTGATATGTTTTTTTGTGCACATGATTGTATTGATGATGCATTCTAGCTTGGTTTTGTGTAAAGAATTAAACCATGGTTAGTTAGTGGTTAGGGTTTCATTTCATTTACTTACTTATTTATCTATTTATTTATTTTATTTTTTTCATTTGAAAAGATAAAGAGAAAAGAATGGTTGCTTGTTCTGTTTTTTCTTTGAAGCTTCTTGAAGCTTTGAACAAGTCCACTATTCTTGTCTCTTTCTTAACCCTAACCATTCAAGTTAACCATGGTCAATTCTCTACAATTAACCAAGGGTTAATATATGATAAGTATTGATTTATTTATCTAATTATTCAAGACTTATCATATCTTCTTCTTCTTCTTCATCTTCTTCTTCCATGAAGAAAAGCTTGCTACATCAATGGCAAGTGATGAAAACAAGTGTGAAATCCAATTCTAAAGTGAACCCACTTCCTATTTCTTCATCCTCTACCTCTTGCCAAGTAGTATAGGGTGTTTTCTTCACAAGTTTCATGACTTGTTGAAGTGGGAGCTTGATCTAGTGATGCCTCGATGTAGATCATCTTCTGCATCGAAGCCGACGACCAGGCCCGCCCATTTCTTTGATGAAGCCGATACTAGAGTCCGGATTCCGATTTGGACAGCGGAGGGACATCATCGTGGAGCTTAGGAAGTGGTGGACCGGATCTACAAAGGTTGTAGTCACTTTCCTTTAGCATTTAATTCGTTTACATGCTTGCATCGCCTATATATCTAGTTAACGATCCGTATTAGGGTTTGTAGGCACCCGTAAAATTTTAATTGGCCATGTTTGATCACTTGTGAGACTTCATTAGTGTGCCTAGGAACCCTACAGTGGTATCAGAGCCTAGCTAGAGCCTTAGGCGATGCGTAGACGGAGTTAGAAATCCGATCGAACCGAAACCGTAACCCTAATATTGCTCTCTGTACATTTTTGAAAATCGTAGATTTTTGAGAATTAAAAATATGCAGAAAACTCAGTAGAAGATTCTAAGAATTACTGTATAAAACGGGGCCCCTGAATCCATCAAAGCGCGGCGGAACCGCGGCATTAGCATGCTAATGCGGCGGTTCCGCGGCCCTTTTGTCTCCTCTTGCAATAAATTTTGCACAGTAATTCCTAGTTTGCAGTGCTGGTTTTCCTGGGAATTTTTAATATTTTTTCAAGAGTTGAATTTTCTGGGTTGTATTGGGGACTCGGTGTATCGATCGGATTGTCTAATTTTGTCTGTGTGTTTTTCCGGGTATTTTAGAATATGTTAAAAAGTTCGACCGGATATAAATACCCACTTTTTCCCCTGCCAGGAAATTTCCAATTGTTGGATTTTTCCGTAGTTTAACGACGTTCTAAGTAGTGCAAGTAACGCGATGGACCCTCTAGAAGACAACAAACCTTAACTCGATTATGTGACCGTCTTGAACTGCCCTTTGAACCTTCGGGTTTGGGGCAGTACGGCGTGCCACATGTGAGGCGTTGGCTTGACCCTTCTACGGCTGGACCATTGGTACTGAGGCACGAACTGAATGCTGTTAGACTTATTTCATGTGTTGAGCTGTATTGGGAAAACTTGGGCGTTCGATTGTTCGATCGAAAAGTTTAGCGTTTTCTATTTATCCGGAATGTGATACAATAATTGGAATTCACAAGTAGTTATGAGATAACGGAATGAATGTTATAAACATAGCAGTTTAGTCTCACTTGATCGGTTGCCACGGAGTTTTGATGTCATCAAAAGTCCGTCGCAATCACGTAGCGTACGCGGATACTCGCCGGGTAAACATAATAGACAGCCTCACCCCATAGCCCCGACCAAGTGACTGTAGGAGAACCCCGTCGCCGAAAGCATCCGTTTGGGTGCTCGCGGTAGCGGTGTTCCGCCTTGGTGCACTTCATCGACGGCGTCAGGGGTGCGGCCGCCTACTAAAGTTTGCGACGAGCATTCGATCAGTTTTTCGGGAATCTTGTTGAATTAACCGACTTGATATTGAAAAGTGTTTTCGATAATGAGATTAAAATGCGAGGTTTATAATTGTTAGGCATGCGATGTCTAAGGAATTCATTTGATTAGGCATGCGATGTCTAAAGAGATTGCGGATTCCAACTGTTGTAGTTTTACACTTTCTTTTCTGTGACCGTAAGTGTAATACGTGATATCGCCGGTTTCGTTGCTATATGTCAACGACAATTGGGATACGCATGTTTGCTTACGTTGATGACATATGATGTTATGTGTTGCTGGATATGTTATATTGGATCGTCGTGTTTGAATAGCCGGGGTTTTTTTTATGTGAGATGAGTGTTTTTCATTTTCATTCATGTAAAAACTTGTATGTGATATTCTTTTATTGGGGCACTTCCAGGTTGCTGATGTTGTCACCGTTTGTAAATTATTTACTTTTCTGCACTAGGATAGACCCAAGGAGGGGAGCACAAGTAACCGGGTTCTAGGGTCCAGTGGGAGACCATCTCGAGAAGTCGAGTCCGGGTCTCCTAACATTAGAATTGGTAGGGTTGCTTGCCGCTCTTGTAGGGGTCTAGGGTGTGGGATTGGCTATTCATCACGACCGTGGAATCCGTGTTTTATACCGGCTCGTATTGAAAACACGGATATCCTAGTATATCCAATATTTCTTATGCATCTTCTGCTGTGATTTATCTGTGATCATGTGATGTTCTGTGACAGATATTATATATAGTATATATGATATATTATATAGACGTTGCTTATGTTTTACACCCGCGCTAGCCCTGCCTCGCTCTGGCGTTAGTTACCTAACCTAACGGTGCAGACGGGACATCGAGGCGAATACGGATGGCATAAGCGTACGTTATATTTATCTGTGATGTTTAGGTGGACTTAAATGATGGGATATTCATTAATGAGATTAATGAAAGAAAATAAACCTAATTGATGTTGTGGAATCGAATTTCAAAATAAAAACAGGTAGCTGCAGTTCTTGCTTTGCATCGCGGTGTTCATTATAGAACATCCTGCACCTTATTCGATGAGGAAAGGACCGAGATCCCTTCACCGGGAGTGACTCCTTTAGCAATAACTGGCAGATGCTACAACCCTCGGTTTTTCTTTGATCGCTTCTATAGTTTCCGCTTTGCACAGTGATATATATGATATATCCCGCACCTCATTCGACGAGGAAAGGGCCGACGATCCCTTCACCGGGAGTGACCCCTTTAGCAAAACTAGAAAAGCCTGGAAAACATTCCATTTAAAAACCATTTGATTCCGCAACGAGATCAAGTTCAAAGCGTTAAAGGTTTTCATAAAAACCATTCGCAACCCTCCGTCATTTTAGGAAGTAGAGTACTTAGTATTCGTGCTGTGTTTGTTGACCATAGTCAAGGCACAGTGTACGGTAGCTAAGTGATGTCTTCCTACACCGCATATGATGCGATTAGTTAGGACAGTCGCGTGACTTTGTTGACCTTAGTTAAGGGTCATGTGGGTGGGTCTAATTAATCACGAAATGACGGGTAGAACTTGACTAGTGCTTATGATTTGTTGACCATAGTTAAGGTCATAAGTGCTAGGGGTAAAAATCTTTATCGGGAGTTTCAAGTGTTGAAATTTGCAATGAGATTGCATACCTTCTATATGATAGTTGGATCCCGATACCCACGGCGAGTAATTATTACTCCTGGGAGAGTTTTGCACTTTACAATTAGCCGATCAAGTAGGTGTCTAGAAAGGTGTCAACGGGGTTACGCCTCTGGGAAAACGAGGTTTACTATAATTAGGTCAGTGCGAAAGCACGGTGAACCTCCCTCAAAGTACCGACACTGGCCTGGCTGAAAGAGTGGCGAACTTATAGAGTGTAATTAATCCCGGCTAGTCTTTCCTTTTAAGGTTTGAAGGAAGATTTGATAAAAAACATGTTAGTGTTTATGCCCTAGAAGGCCATTACTGTATCATACAAGTTTGTATATTACTTAATGGAAGCTTGGGATATTCACATGTGTATAACAGTCTTGCTAAACATGGTAGTATGCTACTTGGTTTTTCTATCTTAATATGTGAGTGTACGTATTGATAGAGCTCTTAGGATCTTGCTTGTCTACCAGCGTTGTGATGGCAGTCACACTAGTGGGGGCTGGGTAGTCTACAAGCACATCCTTATTCAGGTCCCTGGTCGTTGGATTATCGAGACAGAGCATCGATACTCCGGAGTAGACTAGTGTGTACGCTTCTCATCCCAGTTGGGGAGATGGTCTGTCCCACAGCCGTCAGTACGTCGTACTGGAGATAGTATGCAGGTGCTCGTTAGGTTACGGGTACACCGGACAGGACTCACAGGGAACTGTTGGTTGGTTTGATACCAGTCGTCAGTGAGCAGTTCCCAGGTGACATGAGTGCAGCATAGTCCGCAGACTTGATACTGCTACTCCGCCTCGAGTGTGTCCCACTGTTCTTAGATTGCTACCCTACCACGGCTCAAAGGAGTCGTGCAAACAGGTAGCAGTTGGGTGCAGTCCCGAGCACTTGGAGGCAGTAGCGGTTAGACAGGATTCGTCCCTCCCGGTATTGGGAGTAGATATCGTGCTGTGTCAGAGAGCCATTACGCAAAGTCCCTGGCCAGGGCAAGCGAGATTTACTGGTAGGTTCCAGTAGTTTCTCAGGGTGTAATGGGCTTCCCTCCGACACGACTTATACCGCTATTAGGGGACTGACGCTTGCCGCCCCCCTAGGCCCGATATGCGATAGTCTTGGACGAACGGACCGGACTGTATGGAGATTGTCACATCAGACTCAGTAGGAGTTCGGATGGGTTTCCTCATCGGCCTTCTTATCGACAACTACCTGGGGACCGTTACGTACAGCTAGTGCCGCTTGCGGTCTGTGGTTAAACCCACTGCCAGCGTAGTAGTCGAGTCTCTAGAGTCCCACACAGAGAGTTTCCTATTCTAGGCGAAACGATATAGAGGTTGCATGGTTTTGCGACAAAGGGTTCGGACGCATACGTGCGTTTACGCGCGTACGACTTTCGGACAGTTTTTACCAGTCGGCTTTGGTTTAAGCCAGTTACTGGTATCCGGTTATTGGATTTTTACAGTCTAAAGTTTTTCCGTATTTTTACGGATCGGACGGGCATTCTCGTAATTGTGCGAGAAGCTTCTAGAAGTGGTGACTAAGGAGGGTTATGTGTCATTTGCATTAAATGAGTTTAGTGAGTCATGAGGGTGATTCATGCATATCATTAATGCATGATAAATGCTTAGTGAGTCATGATAATGAATCACCATTAGATATTTATGAAGCAAGCTTATTCATCATTTTCTTTTCTTTTCTTGTTAAAAGATAATGCTTCATATATATTATGATAACTTACTATTCTCATCATAATTCATTCTCACATTCTCTCTCCTCAAGCTCTCTCTCTTCAAAAGACTAATCCTCACCCTCATGTGTTGAGATCTAGGATTAGTAAGACTAATCAATCCATAACCATCACTCTATTTCATTCTAGCTTCTTTGATTAGCAATCCAAGAAGGTTAGTTGCCTCAAGTTTAGAGGCTAAGCTTGGAGTTTTGCTCTCGGGTGGATCGTCTACTACCTAGAGAAGGCCGAGGAGAACAAGGAGATCGTAAAGACGAAGGACTAGTTTCGATAGGTATAATCCCTAAGCATAGTAGTTTAGAACAACTATATGTTTGGTTAGTTATCGTTTAGCTTCGATTCATGCGATTAGTCGATGTTCGTTCACTAAACAAGTTCGTTTTTGAAAATTCCGCCTCCCCACAAGTATTGGGGTGTAGTACATCGACTTACAGTGGTATCAGAGCCTCGCTAAACAATAAATAACTTAATTGCAAATTTGTACGAATTTCGAACGGAAAAACGAAGCCGGAAAACCCTAAAAAATACAAGTTTCTGTCGAATTTAAAATGATGTCCAAAAATTTTTCAGGTGAGTTCAGAGAGCTTGAAAAGACACCAGAAGAACACACAAAAAATTTGGTGCCCTGAATCGTCTACGGAGCCGCGGATCCGCGGCGTATAGCACTGTTGCCGCCGCGGATCCGCCGCCGTTTGGACGATTCAGGGACCCATTTTTATTGTGGTGGTTCTCTGTGTTATTTGGGGTTTTCTGGAATATTTTAATTTTGCTCAGGTTTCCAGTTACAGAGCAGTTTTTGGAGCAATATTAAAGATGTTTAATCGATCGAAATTGTACAGTATTTGCATGTTGGATTATATCTGTGATTGATAAATGTGTTCGTAAACCTCCCCTAACTGCTAGTATGTCGGTTGGCAGGGGGTTGCACATTTCTGTAATAGTTATATCTGTTTGTGCATATAAACTGTATTGGACTGTTGTGGTGTATAGCCGGGGTTTGCAATGGGTTATTGTTTAATTCATTTGTTGTAAATGTAATTTGTTGTAATATTATTTTTGCGGGGCACATCCAGGTTGCGGTTGTAGCCACCGTTGTATTATTTCATTTTACTGTTTTTGCTCCTAGGACTGACCCAAGGTGGGGTACACAAACTGCCGGGCGGGTAGTTTGCCGTACCCGTAGGGGTCGAGGGTGGGGTAACGGCTATTCATCACAACTGTGTAATCTGTCTTTTCTTGCAGGCTCAAAAGAAATACAGATTGCTTGCAAATCCAATATTGTTTATCTGTGTTCTGGAATGTATATCATTGCGTCAGACGAATGTAAAATATCTATATTTATGATAGCTATTTAGACGTCACTTATGTTTTACACCCGCGCTAGCCCACCCCCCGCTCTGTCGTTAGTTAAGTAACCTAACGGGTGATGACGGGACGCCGTGGCGAATGCGGATGGCATAAGAGGACGTTGTATTTTCGTTGTTTTCTGCAACGATAGGTTAATGATGGGACGCATTATCTATAATGCAAAGAAAAATAAACCAAGTTTAAATCGTTGGTACAATTTAAAAGAAACCACTCGGTTAATTTTAAAAACAGATATTTTCAAATGCGGAGTTTTAACCACTCATTTTAAAAGCTACCAGGTTCCTTCGGTTATATCAAGTTCACTACGTTCATGGTTTCGCCAAAACCAGTCGTAGCCCTCCGTCATTTCTTATGGATAGTCAGTAGTATTCAAGCTATGCTTGTTGGCATACGTCAAGGCATAGTGTTTGGTAGCTACTGGGGTATTCATTTGTTGCATAGATAGATGTGTTGGTTTGGGACAGTCGCATTACCTTGTTGGCATACGTCAAGGGTATATACGGGTGGGTTCAAATTAACAAGATAATGATGGGCAGAACTTGACATGTGACTTATGATTTGTTGGCATACGTCAAGGTCATAAGAGCATGGGGCAAAAACTTATATCGGGAATTTCTAAAGAAACTGAAATTTGCAAAGAGATGCATACCATTTGGAGTTTGATGAATGTTGGTAGGATTCCTTCAACATTATCATACGATGATATTTGGATCCCGATCCTACTGTGAGTATATGCTACTTATCAGGATATTCGTCACTTAACGATCAATGCTATAAACCTAGTAGGTGTCCAGAAAGGTGTCAGCGGGGTTACGCCCCCAGAGAAAAGAGGTTATTTAATTAAGGAACTTCGCGAAAGCGTTGGAAAACCTCCCTCGAAGTATCGACACTGGCCTGGCTGAACGGTTAAGCAAGTATTGTACGGTGAGAATAGTCCTGGCTAATTCTTCTTTTATGGTTTGAGGAAGGATTCGAAAAACAGTGGGAGCCATCCAGTTTAGATAAACTAAAAACCACTCTAAACTTGCAAGAGCATCATGCTAAAGAGTTTTCTTCTCTCTCTCCTAATTGCAGCGACCCTGAAAATGACTGGACTTAAGTTACTTTTAGAAAAAAATATACTGACGGGGCCAAACTATGAAGATTGGCTGCGGAATGTCAAAATGGCTTTGACCTATGACAAATTGGGGTACGTCCTCACCGCTACGGCACCTGCTGTCTCTGGTCCCAAATCCAGCAATGCGGATAAGGAAATCCGCAAAACCTGGGATTTAGATTGCGCGAGAGCCAAGTGCGTCGTGCTTGCCTCAATGAACAATGAACATCAGAGGAGGCACGAGGATATGTCCCTAGATGACATATTTCTCCATACAAAGGAACTTTATGGAGAGCAATCTCGTATAGCAAGATACGAGACCTCTAAGAACTTGTTTCGAGCGAGGTTGGCTGTCGGGTCATCGGTAGGTGAACATGTCCTACAGATGATCGGCTATATTGAAGAGCTCGCAGACCTTTGGACGACTTTGGATAATGAGCTCTATACAGACCTTATTCTCCAGTCCCTTCCTCCCACCTACGCCCAGTTTATCCTCAACTTCAATCTTCAAGGAAAAGAAGTTGAACTTGCGGAACTCCTGAACATGTTAAGGAGTGCAGAGGGCACCTTGAAGAAAGCAAGGGAAACACCCGCTATGTTTGTTGGCGGTGCATCTTCTTCCGGGTCCAAGGCTAGGGCCAAAGGAAGGAAGAAGAAGGCCGCACCCAAACCTAGAGGAGGTGTTAGTAAGGTGGGAAAGAAGGGAAAGAAAAAGATAGCAGTACCGATAGTTGGCCCGGATGAGTGCTTCCATTGTCACAGGAAAGGGCACTGGAAGAAGGATTGCAAGGCGTGGAACGCCAAGAACCAGGAACCGAAGCAAGCTGTGGCTTCGACTTCAGGTGCGTTTGTAATTGAGAATTGTCTGTCGATCAACTCTACTTCCTGGGTATTGGATACCGGATCAGGATCTCATATTTGCAATTCATTGCAGGCACTGAGAAACCGTAGAGTGCTGAAGGAAGGTGATATGATCCTCAAGGTTGCTAACGGAGCTAGCGTGGGAGCTGCGTCCGTCGGGGATTATCACCTAGGATTGACGAGTGGACATATTTTGGTTTTACATAACTGTTATTTTGTACCAAGCTTAACGTGTAATATCATATCAGTTTCCTTGTTATCAAATAAAGGTTATGATTTCACGTTTGTAAGAGATGTTGTTAACATCCACCTTAATCATGGTTTGATTGGGTCCGGTACTCTAAATAACGGCATATATGTGTTAAACCAACTCCAAATTTTCAATGTCCAGAACACACTAAAAAGAAAGTCTCCAGATTTAAATAAAGCTTTCTTATGGCATTGTAGACTGGGTCACATCAATAAGAGAAGGTTGACTAAGTTGCATAGAGAAGGATATTTGGACACGTTCGAATATCAAACCTATGACACTTGTCAATCTTGTCTCAAAGGAAAGATGACAAAGACTCCATTTACTGGACAAGGAGTAAGAGCGAGCGAGCTCTTAGGACTCATACACAGTGATGTATGCGGTCCAATGTCTACACATGCGAGAGGTGGTTATTCCTACTTCATTACTTTTACAGATGATTTCTCTAGGTTTCGACATGTCTTCTTAATGAAGCATAAATCCGAGGCCTTTCAGAAATTCCTGGAATACAAGAGTGAAGCGGAAAACCAAACCGGCAAAAGTATTAAGACACTCAGATCTGATCGAGGTGGAGAATACTTAAGTGCCGAGTTCCTAGGTTATCTAAAAGAGAAAGGAATTCTCTCTCAGCTTACTCCTCCATACACTCCACAGCACAACGGTGTATCGGAGAGACGGAATCGAACCCTATTGGATATGGTACGATCCATGATGAGTAATGCTGAGTTACCGCAATCTTTCTGGGGATATGCGCTAGAATCAGCGATACATCTTTTGAACAGAGTTCCAACCAAAACTGTGCCTACCACACCATATCAGATGTGGAGTGGGAAGAAACCTTATCTTCAGTACCTGAAGACATGGGGATGTCCAGCTTTTGTAAAAAAGCAGCATCCGGACAAGCTCGAGGCACGCTCAGTAGAGTGTAAGTTTGTGGGATATCCAAAGAACTCTACAGGATATTGTTTCTATTACGCATAGGAACAAAAGGTTTTTGTTTCTCGTCATGCCCGGTTCTTAGAAACTGAATTTTTAGAAAATCAGAAGAGTGGGAGCGTAGTAGAACTGGAAGAAATTCCAGAACCACAAACTGCTACTGAAAGTTTGGTAGAACCAGGAGTTCAAGAAGAATAGAACATTCCCGCACCCCTCCGCAGGAGTAGTAGGCCGTCTCATCCGCCTGAGAGATACTACGGTTTTCTCATAGACGGGGATAGAGAGGATTGCATCATAGATGATGATGAACCTACTGACTTCCGGCAGGCCATCCAGAGCGGCGACTCGGTACGATGGCTAGATGCAATGCGGACCGAGATGGAGTACATGTACACCAACAAAGTATGGACTTTGCACTTTGCTCCAGATGGGGTAAAACACATAGGATGCAAATGGATCTTCAAGAAAAAGATTGGTGTAGATTGACAGGTGGAAACCTATAAGGCTAGACTTGTTGCAAAGGGTTTTCGTCAAAGACCTGGTTTGGACTATGACGAAACCTTTTCTCCAGTGGCTATGCTCAAATCCATTCGGGTCCTTCTTGCTATTGCTGCCTTCCATGATTATGAAATCTGGCAGATGGACGTAAAGACAGCTTTTCTGAATGGAAATTTAGAAGAGAGCGTCTATATGGATCAGCCAGAGGGTTTCAATCAGAGTGGGAGCAGCGGGAAAGTATGCAAGCTGCTTAAGTCCATTTATGGACTAAAGCAGGCATCGCGGAGTTGGAACATCTGTTTTGATGAGACAGTCAAGGAATATGACTTTATCAAAAATCCAGATGAACCGTGCATATATAGTAAAGTTGTGGCCAGAAGTGTCGTATTCCTCGTCTTGTACGTGGATGACATTCTATTGATAGGAAATGACATTCCTATGCTACAATCTGTCAAAGGATTCTTGTCACACAGGTTCTCCATGAAAGACCTGGGTGATGCCTCTTACATTCTGGGGATCCGGATCTATCGTGATAGATCCAAGAGGATGTTGGGACTTTCGCAGTCCAGGTATATCGACACTATACTGAAAAGATTCAGTATGGAAGATTCTAAGCATGGTAATTTACCGGCTTGTCACGGAATCACCCTCTCCAAAGAGATATCTCCCAAGACTGATTTGGAAAGGGAACGCATGTCTATTATACCCTACGCTTCTGCGGTAGGCTCTATAATGTATGCGATGTTGTGTACCAGACCAGATGTAGCTTACGAACTGAGCGTGGTAAGCCGGTATCAGTCAGACCCAGGGAAGAAACACTGGATAGCAGTAAAGAACATTCTCAAGTACCTGAGGAGGACTAAGGAGATGTTCTTGGTTTACGGCGGAAAAGACCTCAGGTTGGAGGCCTTTGCTGATTCCGGCTTCCAGAGTGATAAGGACGATTCCAAGTCCATGTCGGGTTATGTCTTTACCCTCAATGGAGGGGCGGTGTGCTGGAAGAGCTCCAAGCAGGACACCGTTGCTGACTCGACGATGGAAGCGGAGTATATAGCTGCTTGCGATGCCGCAAAAGAAGCAGTCTGGATGAAGAAGTTCCTAACAGAACTTCAGGTGGTTCCTACCATAGTTGATCCAATACCTCTGTATTGCGACAACAACGGAGCTATAGCTTTAGCGAAGGAACCAAGGTCCCATCAGAAGTCCAGACACATCTTAAGGCGGTATCACCTGATCAGGGAGATCATTGATCGTCAGGAGATCGAGATTCGGAGAGTTGCTTCTGAAGAGAACATTGCTGATCCATTCACGAAGGCCCTACCTCAGATTCAGTTCGAGAGGCTACTCGAGATCATCGGTCTACGATATGCCAGTATATGGCCCTAGTGCAAGTGGGAGATTGTTAGTGTTTATGCCCTAGAAGGCCATTACTGTATCATACTAGTTTGTATATTACTTAATGGAAGCTTGGGATATTCACATGTGTATAACAGTCTTGCTAAACATGGTAGTATGCTACTTGGTTTTTCTATCTTAATATGTGAGTGTACGTATTGATAGAGCTCTTAGGATCTTGCTTGTCTACCAGCGTTGTGATGGCAGTCATACTAGTGGGGGCTGGGTAGTCTACAAGCACATCCTTATTCAGGTCCCTGGTCGTTGGATTATCGAGACAGAGCATCGATACTCCGGAGTAGACTAGTGTGTACGCTTCTCATCCCAGTTGGGGAGATGGTCTGTCCCACAGCCGTCAGTACGTCGTACTGGAGATAGTATGCAGGTGCTCGTTAGGTTACGGGTACACCGGACAGGACTCACAGGGAACTGTTGGTTGGTTTGATACCAGTCGTCAGTGAGCAGTTCCCAGGTGACATGAGTGCAGCATAGTCCGCAGACTTGATACTGCTACTCCGCCTCGAGTGTGTCCCACTGTTCTTAGATTGCTACCCTACCACGGCTCAAAGGAGTCGTGCAAACAGGTAGCAGTTGGGTGCAGTCCCGAGCACTTGGAGGCAGTAGCGGTTAGACAGGATTCGTCCCTCCCGGTATTGGGAGTAGATATCGTGCTGTGTCAGAGAGCCATTACGCAAAGTCCCTGGCCAGGGCAAGCGAGATTTACTGGTAGGTTCCAGTAGTTTCTCAGGGTGTAATGGGCTTCCCTCCGACACGACTTATACCGCTATTAGGGGACTGACGCTTGCCGCCCCCCTAGGCCCGATATGCGATAGTCTTGGACGAACGGACCGGACTGTATGGAGATTGTCACATCAGACTCAGTAGGAGTTCGGATGGGTTTCCTCATCGGCCTTCTTATCGACAACTACCTGGGGACCGTTACGTACAGCTAGTACCGCTTGCGGTCTGTGGTTAAACCCACTGCCAGCGTAGTACTCGAGTCTCTAGAGTCCCACACAGAGAGTTTCCTATTCCAGGCGAAACGATATAGAGGTTGCATGGTTTTGCGACAAAGGGTTCGAACGCATACGTGCGTTTACGCGCGTACGACTTTCGGACAGTTTTTACCAGTCGGCTTTGGTTTAAGCCAGTTACTGGTATCCGGTTATTGGATTTTTACAGTCTAAAGTTTTTCCGTATTTTTACGGATCGGACGGGCATTCTCGTAATTGTGCGAGAAGCTTCTAGAAGTGGTGACTAAGGAGGGTTATGTGTCATTTGCATTAAATGAGTTTAGTGAGTCATGAGGGTGATTCATGCATATCATTAATGCATGATAAATGCTTAGTGAGTCATGATAATGAATCACCATTAGATATTTATGAAGCAAGCTTATTCATCATTTTCTTTTCTTTTCTTGTTAAAAGATAATGCTTCATATATATTATGATAACTTACTATTCTCATCATAATTCATTCTCACATTCTCTCTCCTCAAGCTCTCTCTCTTCAAAAGACTAATCCTCACCCTCATGTGTTGAGATCTAGGATTAGTAAGACTAATCAATCCATAACCATCACTCTATTTCATTCTAGCTTCTTTGATTAGCAATCCAAGAAGGTTAGTTGCCTCAAGTTTAGAGGCTAAGCTTGGAGTTTTGCTCTCGGGTGGATCGTCTACTACCTAGAGAAGGCCGAGGAGAACAAGGAGATCGTAAAGACGAAGGACTAGTTTCGATAGGTATAATCCCTAAGCATAGTAGTTTAGAACAACTATATGTTTGGTTAGTTATCGTTTAGCTTCGATTCAAGCGGTTAGTCGATGTTCGTTCACTAAACAAGTTCGTTTTTGAAAATTCCGCCTCCCCACAAGTATTGGGGTGTAGTACATCGACTTACAAAACAGTGGGAGCCATCCTGATTAGATAAAATAATAACCAATCTAATCTTGCAAGAGCGCACGCTGAGTGTTTTCTTCTCTCTCTCTCCAGGTAGCGACCATATCACGCCTTAATCAAGATAATAATATGGAATTTTGACCGAACCCACTTGTTATACTGAGCTGGGGAACGTTGGTCCCGCTCCAACTTATAATAGTTATAAGACAGAGCAGGAAATTGGGGAATACCAGATTTCCCGTGCTGCCCAAACGAAGATAGTGTATGAGATGCATCATCTTCGGGTGTGTTCATTACAAAGAACTGTTTCTCAGTATCCTCCGCATCCTGGGTATATGATACCGGATCAGGATCCCAGATATGTAATATGTTACATAGGGCTACAGAAAGGTAGAGAACTGAAAACGGGTGATAAGTTTCATGAGGCAGAAAACGGGGCAAGAGTTGCAGCCAAGTCTGTTGGTCACTGTCACCCTGTATTATCAATACATTGATTCTGAACAAATGTTATTAGATACCGAACCTGATATACAAAATCATATCAGTCTCTTTATTAGTAAAGAAATGATAAAATTTTGTATTGATGGATAATGTTTTGAACATTTCCTATATCAAAAGTTGATCGGTTCAGGCACGTTATCTAAAAGCATTGACGTTCTAAATCAAACTACAGTTCCTAGTATACAGAACACACACAAGAGGAAGAGTTCAGAAATGAACGAATCATTCTTGAGGCATTGTAGACTAGGTCATATCAATGCGACCCGACTAGCTGGAGTAACATAAAGATGCATATTCAAATTAGTTTGAATTTACATCTTGTGAAACTCGCCAGTCATGTCACAAAGATAATATGACCATAGCTTTGTTTATTGAAAACAGAGAAAGAGTTAATGAACTCTTGGGACTGATACATGATGATGTATGTAAGGTCTCCTGTCTACACATGCTAGGACTGGTTCTTTATACTTCATTATATTCTCTGATAATCTCTCAAGATTCAGTCATATGTTTCTGTTGAAACATAAGTCCGAAGCTTTTGAGGTATTCTCAGAATATAAGTTAGAAGTAGAGAACCAATAAACGGGTATAAGTATTATGTCCTATGATGAGATCAGGGAGGAGAATACTTGTGCACGGAATTCCTAGATTATTCTAAAGGAGAATGAGATTCTCTCTCAGCATTACTCCTCCGTATACACCATTGCACGATGGTATATCGGGGTGGAGCAGATACACCCTATTTGATATGGTGTGCTCTATGATGAGTACTACTGAGTTACCTGTTTCCTTTTAGGGGTTTATGCACTTGAGAAGCTGCATACCTATTGAATTAGGTTCGAATCAAATCTGTTGCCTACCATTTCATATGTGATATGGAAAGGGAAGAGCCCATGTCTTAAGCTAGTTAAGATTTGGGGTTGACCGGCCTATGTCTAAAAGCAAAATCCGGACAAGCTCGAGGCAAGGTCTGTAATATAGAACTGGAAGTGTTTCAGCTATACAAACTACAGCCAATGATTTGACAGAACCAAAGGATTCAATAGTTCCCGACGAACCTCAGCCTCTCCGCCGATCTGGTAGGGTTCCTCATCCGCCTAAGAGATACCTCGGTTTTTCGATGACAGTGGGAGCGAGGATTGCATCATGAGATGATGACCCAACCAGTTTCGAGCAGGCCATCTAGAGTTGGGACACTGTAAGAATGGCTGGATGCTTAGCGATCTGAGATGGAATCCTTATACACTAACAAAGTATGGACTTTGGTTGCAATATCTGAAGGGTTAAATCCCCATCAGGAGCAAGTATATCTTGAGAAGATTACTTGGTGTAGATGGATAAGTTGAGACTTTCAAAGCTGGACTTGTTAAAGGTTTTCGTCATCGACCAGGCGTGGATAATGATGAAACCTTTTCCAGTGGCTATGCTTAAGTCCATCCAGATCCTACTTACCACGGCTACATACTATGACTACGATATCTGGTGGTTGGGTGTCATGACAGCTTTTCTAAATGATGTTTTAGAAGAGGGAGTCTATAAGTACACAGCCAGAGAGCTTCGTAAACAGTGGGAGCAGCGGAAACGTGTGCAAGATGTTTTATAGGATAAAGCAGGCATCGCGGAGTTGGAACGTCTGTTTTGATGAAGTAGCCAAAGAGTTTGACATCATCAAAATGGTAGATGAACCTTGTATAAACAAAAGGGTAGTAGGGAGTATGGTGACGATCCTCATAGAGTACGTGGATGACATACTCTTGATAGGGAAGGAATTTCCTATGCTACGCTCGGACAATCTCCGCTTATCACAAGGATTCTCCAATAGGATCAAAGTGATACCTCCTAAATCCTGAGTTTTCATCTATGAGATAGATGTAATTGGATGTTAGGATTCTCAGTAGATGTAATGAGATGGTATCAATCGATCCTGGGGAGAATCATTGGAAGGGTTCTAGGGTGATAAAGACGACTGAATGTCAGTCACAGGCATTGTCTTTACCCTCAGTAAAGGGACGGTATGTTGGAAGAGTTCCAAGCTAGATACCGTGGCAAACTAGACGATAAAGGCTGGTAACATCGCTATTAAAGATACTACCAAAGAGGAAGTTTGGGTGTATATTGGTTCTTAAGATGAACTAGGTTCCTACAATTGTGTGACAATGGAAGTGTGGCTTTGGCCCTAGAACCCTGGTCCCATCAGTGACCCAGACATATTCTGAGGCAGCATCACCTGATCAAGGAGATAGTTGATCTCCAGGGTGATCGAGATTAGGAGAGTAGACTCAGAGGACAACACGGCGGATCCACTCACGAAGGCTTTTTCCCAGAGAGAGACTTATATGGGATGGTTGAGTATGTGATACTGCAACCACTGCTACAGATGGCCCTAGTGCAAGTGGGAGATTGTTAGTTATATGTATGCCCTAGAGGCCATTACTGTACATTGGATGTATATTGTAGTGGATGCTGGGACATATATAGGTAGGACTTTCTTGCTCGACATGATAGTACGCTATCTGGTTGCTCTTTATCTTAACATGTATACTTCATGTCTCTCTGATTACATGTTGATAAAGCCCTTAGGATGTGTACTCGACTTCCAGGACTATGATGCAGATCATACTAGTGGGGCCTGGGTAGCCCATGAGTACATCCTTCAATGTTCCTAGTCTTGGGAATATCGAGACGGGGCATCGATATTCTAGAGTAGACTAGCGTAAATCTTCTCGACCCATGCGATGGGCGATGGATGATCCCATATCCATTGGTGTTTGACATCGGAGATGGTATGCGGGTGCTCAGTGGAGACTGGGTGCACTGAACGGACTCGCCGAGAACTCCCAGATGGTATTATACCTCATGTCAGATGGCAGTTCTCTGGTGACACTGGTACAGCTTAGTCTGTTGACCCGAGATCGTCATAGAGTCTTGTGTGTCTCCCACTGTGCTTTGATTTCCACCCTACCACGGCTCTACTGAGTCGTGCAAACAGATGGTTTTTAGGTACAGTCCAGATTCACATGGAGGCAATGAGCGATAGGAGGGGATTCGTCTCTCCCGGTATTGGGGGTTGATGTTGCGCTATGCTCGACTGGCCATAACAGGAAATCCCTGGCCAGGGTTGCAGTGACTTACTGGTAAGTGTTATCAGTAGTTTCACACATGTCATGGACTTCATGTCGGCATGACTTATCGAGCTACTGAAGTCTGACGTTTACCACCCGTAGGCGAGATATGCGACATATCAGACGAACAGACCGGACTTTACGGTAAGTGTTACTGGTTGGATTCACAGGAGTGTGAGCGGGCTTGCTCGTCGATCTTCTGATCGCTCAATACCCGGGTGGCCGTTACGTTTAGCAGACCGCTTGCGGCTTGTGGGTGTTTGATATGATCATCATCTGCTGCCGGCGTATTGACGAGTCTTTAGAGTCCTACACAGAGGTTTCCTGGCTCAAGCGAAACGAAATAGGAGCGCGTATGAGATATGTGCGGGACCAAGAATAATGCGTGTATGTGATACCGTATTTCATTCTCGCGATGAATGTATCGATTAGGTTTTATGCGATATAACCTAGTTATCGAATCAAGGATTGACTCGATAAGCCGATACATTGCATACTAGCCGGTTATATGCCACATGACCGGATCATTGAATCAAGTGTTGATTTAATGATTTGATGTATAATTATATTTGATATATTACTTTGCATTAACTAGTATTGGTTCACTTTAAATGGATTTACTCACTTGAAATGCACATTGTATATGTGATATATTTTTTTGTGCACATGATTGTATCATGTTTGATGATGCATTCTAGCTTGGTTTTGTGTAAAGAATTAAACCATGGTTAGTTAGTGGTTAGGGTTTCATTTCATTTACTTACTTATTTATCTATTTATTTATTTTATTTTTTTCATTTGAAAAGATAAAGAGAAAAGAATGGTTGCTTGTTTTGTTTTTTCTTTGAAGCTTCTTGAAGCTTTGAACAAGTCCACCATTCTTGTCTCTTCCTTAACCCTAACCATTCAAGTTAACCATGGTCCATTCTCTACAATTAACCAAGGGTTAATATATGATAAGTATTGATTTATTTATCTAATTATTCAAGACTTATCATATCTTCTTCTTCTTCTTCATCTTCTTCTTCCATGAAGAAAAGCTTGCTACATCAATGGCAAGTGATGAAAACAAGTGAGAAATCCAATTCTAAAGTGAACCCACTTCCTATTTCTTCATACTCTACCTCTTGCCAAGTAGTATAGGGTGTTTTCTTCACAAGTTTCATGACTTGGTGAAGTGGGAGCATGATCTAGTGATGCCTCAACGTAGATCATCTTCGGCATCGAAGCCGACGACCAAGCCCGCCCATTTCTTCGATGAAGCCGATGCTAGAGTCCGGATTCCGATTTGGACAGCGGAAGGACATCATCGTGGAGCTTAGGAAGTGGTGGACCAGATCTACAAAGGTTGTAGTCACTTTCCTTTAGCATTTAATTCGTTTACATGCTTGCATCGCCTATATATCTAGTTAACGATCCGTATTAGGGTTTGTTGGCACTCGTAAAATTTTAATTGGCCATGTTGTATACGGAGGAGTAATGCTGAGAGAGAATCTCATTCTCCTTCAGAAAAGTCCAAGAATTCCGTGCTCAAGTATTCTCCTCCTTGATCACATCAAAGAACATAATACTTATACCTTCTTTGGTTCTCTACTTCTAACTTATATTCTGTGAATATCTCAAAAGGTTCGGACTTATGTTTCAACAAGAACATATGTCTGAATCTTGAGAGATTATCAGAGAACGTAATGAAGTATAAAGAACCAGTCCTGGCATGTGTTGACAGGAGACCTTACATACATCTTCATGTATCAGTCCCAAGAGTTCAATAACTCTTTCTCTGTTTCCAATAAACAGAGCTATGGTCATCTTATCTTTGTGACATGACTGGCAAGTTTCACAAGATGTAAATTCAAACTGATTTAAATATGCATCTAAAATGTAACTTTAGCCAGTCGGATCGCATTGATATGACCTAGTCTACAATGCCTCAAGAAGGATTCGTTCATTTCTGAACTCTTCCTCTTGTGTGTGTTCCGTATACTGAAGAACTGTAGTTTGATTTAAAACTTCAATGCTTTTAGATAACGTGCTTGATCTGATCAACTTTTGATATAGGAAATGTTCAAAACATTATCTAACAATACAAAATTTTATCGTTTCTTTACTAATAAAGAGACTGATATGATTTTGTATATCAGGTTCGGTATCTAAAAACATTCGTTCAGAATCAATGTACTGATAATACAGGGTGACAGTGACCAACAGACTTGGCTGCAACACTTGCCCCGTTTTCTGTCTCATGAAACATATCACCCGTTCTCAGTTCTCTACCTATCTGTAGCCCTATATAACGGATTACATATCTGGGATCCTGATCCGGTATCAAATACCCAGGACGTAGAGGATACAGAGAAACAGTTCTGTATAATGAACACACCCGAAGATGATGCATCAGCATGCACTCTCTTCGTTTGGGCGGCACGGGAATTCTGGTACTCCCCAATTTCCTGCTCTATCTTATAACAATTATAAGTTGGAGCGGGACCAACGTTCCCCAGCTCAGTATAACAAGCGGGTTCGGTCAATAATCCGTATTATTATCTTGATTAAGGCGTGAAATGGTAGCTATCTGGAGAGAGAGAAGAAAACACTCAGCGTGCGCTCTTGCAAGATCAGATTGGTTATTATTTTATCTAATCAGGATGGCTCCCACTGTTTTTATCAAATCTTCCTTCAAACCCTAAAAGGAAAGACTAGCCGGGATTAATTACACACTACAAGTTCGCCAATCTTTCAACCAGGCCAGTGTCGGTACTTTGAGGGAGGTCCCCCGTGCTTTTGCACGAACCTAATTAAAGTAAACCTCGTTTTCCCAGAGGCGTAACCTCGTTAACACCTTTCTAGACACCTACTTGATCGGCTAATTGTAATGTGTAAAACTCTCCCAGGAGTAACTATTACTCACAGCGGGTATCAGGATCCAACTATCTCATAGAAGTTATGCAATCTCATTGCAAATTTCAACACTTGAAATTCCCGATAATTTTGCCCCTAGCACCCTATGACCTTGACTGAGGTCAACAAACCATAGGCTACTAGTCAAGTTCAACCCGTCATTTCTTGATCGAATTAAACCCACCCGCACGACCCTTGACGGAGGTCAACAAGGCCGCACGACTATCCTAATCCAATCTGCATCATATGCATAAACAGATAAATACTAGTTAGCTACTGCACACTACGCCTTGACGGAGGTCAACAAACGTAGCACGAATACTAAGAAGGACTTATGTGAAATGACGGAGGGCTACGACAGGTTTTTCTGAAAACCTATTGCGTATTGAACTTGATATCGTTGTAGAATCAAATGATTTTAAAATGGAGTGTTTTTGAGGCTTTTCTAGTTTTGCTAAAGGGGTCACTCCCGTTGAAGGGATCGTCGGCCCTTTCCTCGTCGAATGAGGTGCGGGATATATCACATATATCACTGTGCAAAGCAAAAACTCTTAAAAGAAATCAAAAGACAAACCGAGTGTGTAGCATCTGCCAGTTATTGCTAAAGGAGTCACTCCCGGTGAAGGGATCTCGGTCATTTCCTTATCGAATAAGGTGCAGAATATATCATATATACCACTATGCAAAGCAAGAACTGTAGCTACCCTTTTTATTTTGAAATTCGATTCTACAACATCTTTAGGTTTCTTTTCTTTCATTAATCACATTAATGAAGTCCCATCATTTAATATACCTAAACATCACAGATAAATACGACGTACACTTATGCCATCCGCATTCGTCTCGAAGTCCCCTCGTGCACCGTTAGGTTAGGTAACTAACGGCAGAGCGGGGCAGGGCTAGCGCGGGTGTAAGACATAAGTAACGCCTATATAATATATCATATATACTATTTACAGTATTTATCACAGAACATCACATGATCACATCACAGATATCGCAACAGAAGAATCATATGAAATATTGGATATACTAGGACGTCCGTGTTTTCAATACGAGCCAGTATAAAACACGGATTCCACGGTCGCGATGAATAGCCAAACCCACACCCCTAGACCCCTACGAGAGCGGCAAGCAACCCTACCAATTCTAGAGTTAGGAGACCCGGACTCGACTCCTCGAGTTGGTCTCCCACTGGAATCCAGAACCCGGTTACTTGTGCCCTCCTCCTTGGGTCTATCCGAGTGCGGAAAAGTAAATAATATACAAAGGGTGACAACTTCCGCAACCTGGAAGTGCCCCAATAAACGAATATTACATACAAGTTTTTACATGAATGAAAATGAAAAACACTCATCTCACATAAAAACCCCCGGCTATTCAAACACGACGATCCAATATAACATATCCAGCAACACATAACATCATATGTCATCAACGTATGTAAACATGCGTATCCCAATTGTCGTTGACATATAGCAACGAAACCGGCGATATCACATATTACACTTACGGTCACAGAAAAGAAAGTGTAAAACTATGACAGTTGGAATCCGCAACCTGCATAGACATCGCATGCCTAATCAAATGAATTCCTTAGACATCGCATGCCTAACAATTATAAACCACGCATTTTAGTCTCATTATCGAAAACTCTTTTCAATATCAAGTCGCACAATTCAACAAGATTCCCGACATCCCGATCGAATGCTCATCGCAAACTTTAGTAGACGGCCGCACCCCCGATACCGTCGACGAAGTGCACTAAGGCGGAACACCGCTGCCGCGAGCACCCGAACGGATGCTTTCGGCGACGGGGTTCTCCTACAGTCGCTTGGTCGAGGCTAAGGGGTGTAGTTGTCTATTAAGTTTACCCGGCGAGTATCCGCGTACACTACGTGATTGCGACGGACTTTTGATCACATCAAAATCCCGTGGCAACCGATCAAGTGAGACTAAAGTGCTATGTTTATAACATTCATTTCAGTTATCTCATAACTACTTGAGAATTCCAATTATTGTATCCCATTCCAGATAAACAGAAAATGTTAAATTTTCTGATCGAACAGTCAAACACCCAAGTTTTCCCGAAACAGCTCAACACATGAAACAAGTTTAAAAACATTCACTTCATGCCTCAGTACCAACGGTCCAGCCGTAGAAGGGTCAAGCCAACGCCTCACATGTGGCACGCCGTACTGCCCCAAACCCTAAGGTTCAAAGGGAAGTTCAAGACGGTCACATAATCGAGTTAAGGTTTGTTGTCTTCTAGAGGGACCATCGCGTTACTTGCACTACTTAGAACGTCATTAAACCACGGAAAGATCCAACACTTGGAAATTTCCCGACAGGGGAAAAAGTGGGTATTTATATCCGGTCGAACTTTTTAACATATTCTAAAATTTTCCGGAAAACACATAGACAAAATTAGACAATCCGATCGAATAATCAAATCCCAAAACAACCCCAGAAAAACTCAACTGTTGAATAAAATATAAAAATTTCCAGAAGACTCAGCACTTCAAGATAAGAATTACTGTGCAAGCCACGTGGTCTAACTCACCCAAATGGCCGCGGAACCGTCGTGAAACCCAGGGTGGGGCCGCGGTTCCGTGGCTCTTTGGTCGAGTTAGCATCACGTGCTTCACAGTAACTCATAGAATTCCCTGCTGAATTTTTTGGCAATTTTTAATTCACAAAAATCCAAATTTTCAGAAAATTTCCATAGAGCAATTTGAGTTAGGGTTTTGATGTTCGTTCGGATTTCAAACGTCGTCTACGCATCGCCTAAGGCTCTAGCTAGGCTCTGATACCACTATGGGGTTCCTAGGCACACTAATGAGGTCTCACAAGGCATCAACCATGCCAATTTTAAATTTTACAAGTGCCGAGAAACCCTAATACGGATCGTTGACTAGAGTTTAGGCGAATCTATAAGCTAGTTAACAACTTAACAAAAGGGTAAACGGAAATACAACCTTTGTAGATCCGGTCCTCCACCTCCATAGCTCCATGATGAAGTCCCCTCGCTGCGATCATCGGATCTCGGGCTCAAGTGTCGGCTTCATCGGAGAAATGTGAGGGCTAGGTCGTCGACTTCGATGCCGAAGATGATCTACGTCGAGGCAACACAAGATCAAGCTCCAACTTCACCAAGCCATGAAACTTGTGAAGAAAACACCCTATACTACTTGGCAAGTGGTAGAGGATGAAGAAATAGGAAGTGGGTTCACTTTAGAATTGGATTTCTCACTTTTTTTCTCAAGTTGCCATTGATGGAGGCAAGTTTTCTTCTTGAAGAAGAAGAAGAAGAAGATGATGATCATATGATAAGTCTTTTTCAAAATGAAAATAAATTGAATACTTATCATATACCAACCATGGTTAAGTGTAGAGACTAAACTAGGGTTAGGTGAATGGTTAGGTTAACGGAAGCAAACAAAATGGTCAAGCTTTCAACACTTCATGAAGCTTCATGAAAGAAACAAAGAAAGCCACCATTTCTATTTATCTTTTCCATAATAAATAAACAAAATAAATAAATGAATAAGTAAACAAAACCCTAACCATTCATATAACCATGGTTTAATCATACACACAAACACAAGTTAGCAAGTATCATCAAACATGATACAAACAAGTGCACAAAAATATATCACATATACAACTTGTGTATATCAAGTGAGAAAATCCAATTTAAGTAAACCAATACTAGTTAATGCAAAATAATATATCAAATATACAATTATGCATTAAATCATTAAATCAATACTTGATTTAACGATCCGGTCATATCGCATATAACCGACTAATATCAAGTGTATCAATGAATCGAATCAACACTTGATTCGGTAACCCGGCTATATCACATATAACCGACCAATGATACAAATCGCGTGAATAGAATACGGTATCACATACATGCATTATTCTCGGTCCCGTACATATCTCATATGCGCCCCTATTTCGTTTCGCTTGAGCCAGGAAACCTCTGTGTAAGACTCTAAAGACTCGTCAATACGCTGGCAGCAGGTGATGATCATATCAAACACCCACAAGCCGCAAGCGGTCTGCTAAACGTAACGGCCACCCGGGTATTGAGCGATCAGAAGATCGATGAGCAAGCCCGCTCACACTCCTGTGAATCCAACCAGTAACACTTACCATACAGTCCGGTCTGATCGTCTGATATGTCGCATATCTCGCCTAGGGGTGGTAAACGTCAGACCCCAATAGCTCGATAAGTCGTGTCGATATGAGGTCTATAACAGTCCGAGAAACTACTGGTAACACTTACCAGTAAATCTCAGCAACCATGGCCAGGGATTTACGGTTATAGCCAATCGAACACAGCGCAGCATCAACTCCCTATACCGGGAGAGACGAATCCGCTCCTATCGCTCATTGCCTCCATGTGACTCGGGACTGTACCCAAAAACCACCGTTTTGCACGCCATCTTGGACGTGGTAAGGTGGAAATCAAAGTACAGTGGGAATCACACAAGACTCTATGACGATCTCGGGTCTACAGACTAACCTGTACCAGTGTTACCAGAGAACTGCCATCTGACGTAAGGTATAATACCATCTGGGAGTTCTCGGCGAGTCCGTCCAGTGTACCCAGTCTCCACTGAGCACCCGTATATCATCTCTGATGTCAAACACCAATGGATATGGGATCATCCATCGCCCATCTGTATGGGTCGAGAAGGTATACGCTAGTCTACTCTGGTATATCGATGCCCCGTCTCGATACACCCACGACTAGGGACCTTGAAGGATGTACTTATGGACTACCATGTCCCCACTAGTATGATCCGCATCATAGTCCAGGTAGTCAAGTACACATCCTAAGGGCTTTACCAACATGTAACAGAGAGACAATCAGTGTACACGTTAAGGTAAAGATCAACCAGATAGCATACTATCATGTCGAGCAAGAAAGTCCTCCCTATATATGTCCAAGCATCCACTACAATATAAATCCTATGTATAGTAATGGCCTTTAGGGCATACATATAACTAACAACAACCTCAACCCAGATGTGCCGCGTAAAAATAATATTACATCACTCTACAAAATTACATCGAATGGAAGAATGAAAACCCTCATCACACATCTCCTGCTATTCAACCACGACGATCCAACAAGTTCATACATACAAACCATCATAACAACATCACAGATATGTGCAACCCCGACTAAACGACGTATAGCAATTAGTCGACGTTTCCAAACACATATATATATAACACAAAACTTCTAAAGTAACTACGACATTAGAATTCCGCGCGCAATTAGTAAACTTAGCCAATTTTCCAAGACATGAAAATCAAGTGAGCTAAAGTTCCAAAACCGATCGTTTTGAGCCAATCCGGGAGTCGAAACAAACTCGAAACCCACCTGAATCTTCACGGAGGCGAAGACACAAGAATCACTATCGAATGGGGGGCCTCAGGGGGGTTCCCAACCTCGGGGGCCACCACGAGGTGGCCCCCAAGGGGAGGTAGACCAGAGAGCACCAAACTGTGGTGCTATCGGGTCACCAGCCCCCAAAACTACCTTGTTGAGGTATTAGGGGTGGTACTGGAAGTTGGTCCCCCGGGGTATCCCCGGGGTCAGCACTCTTCACCCCGTGGCTTTTCGGTTCAAGCCGTGAGCCCGCGGGGTGTGCAAACAACTCAAAACTTCATTTTTGAAAGCTGTTTTTGTCGGCAGTTTTTGCGCGACAAAAAGGGCGTAATTCTAACATCGCTACAAGCTATCTAAGGTTTATAAGATGCTCTGATACCACTGTAAGTCGATGTCATGCACCCCATGTGTTCTCGGGGAGGCGGAATTTGCAAAAAATGATTTTTACGGGCTTCGCAACACCGACTAGAACCAAGGATCGACCATAAACCCTAGCTAGCAAAATACATGAGATTTAACTACTCGGAAAAAATGTTATACCTCATGATAAAAGTCCTTCGGGTCTTCTCCGCTTTCCTCCTCGTCATCATAGGCTCCGAGGATCGATCCGGATCATAGCTTCCTCGTCGGCTTCCTCGAGTCAAAGACGATCCATCCGAGAGTTTATAGTCCGAGCTCCAACCACAAATCCGAGGTAACTAGGGGAACTAGATTGCTAAACAAGATGGCCTCGGTGATGTATAGAATGAAGATGGATTTATTTGTCTCTTGGAACCATAGTTTACTTAACTCATGAGACCTTAAGGGTTGAAATTTGAGAGGAAGAAAAAGAGAGATTGCTTGAAGAAAGAGAAATGGTTTTTTTTATAATGGTAAAAATGAGATGGCTCAATTGATATGACTACAAGCATGGAATAAAAATATCTCACCCAAAAATCTAGTGCCACAAAATATCTTACAAGAAATATCTAAGTCAAAGAGTCAAACCAAGTCAAGTGGTCAAACCAAGTCAAGTAGTCAAAACAAGTAGCCATGCCACAAATAACATTTATAAAAATAACAAATACTTTCCTCCACCTCATAATTGTTTTAATCAAGTCAATTGTCAAAACCCTAATAAGGTGTCTCCTTCTATGCCTCTCTCATCCGTATATACAGACCCACATCCGTGTTCCGAGAAACACGAATACAAAGAGACGAAACTGATCCATCAATATAATACTTGGATCTGGCTTAAACTAAAGCCCACTAGTATTATCCACCCGAACATCATACGTGCACAAGTTCACTTACGTGATCGAAGCCCTGCGGTAAAACCATACGGCCTCTACATCTTTCACCCGATGCAGGGAAACTCTCTGTGTGGGACTCTAAAGACTCGACAGTACGCTGGCAGTGGGTTTAACCACAAGCCGCAAGCAGTACTAGCTGCACGTAACTGCTACCCAGGTATCTGTCGATAAGAAGGCCGCTGAGGAAATCCATCCGAACTCCTACTGAGCCTGAATGTGACAATCTCTGTACAGTCCGGTTTGTTCGTCAAAAAGTATCACATATCGGGCCTAGGAAGGAGGTAATCATCAGACCCTTAATAGAGCAATAAGTCGTGCCAGAGTGTAGCGCAAAACACCCTAAGAAACTACTGGATACCTACCAGTAAATCTCGCTTGCCCTGGCTAGGGACTTTGTGTAATGGCTCTCCAAACATAGCTCCATATCAACCCCCAATACCGGGAGAGACGAATCCTATCTAACCGCCACTGCCTCTAAGTGCTTCGGAACTGCACCCAACTACTACCTGTTAGCACGACTCCTTTGAGCCGTGGTAGGGTAGTAATCAAAGTACAGTGGGAACACACTCGAGACGAAGTAGCAGTGTCAAGTCGACGGACTAAGCTGTACTCATGTCACCTGGGAACTGCTAGCCGACGATAGGTATAATACCAACCAACAGTTCCCGACGAGTCCAGTTCAGTGTACTCATAACCTAACGAGCACTTGCATACTATCTCCATTACGACGTACTAATGGCTGTGGGACAGACCATCTCCACTGGTTGGATGAGAAGCATATACACTAGTCTACTTTAGAGTATCGATGCCATGTCTCGATATCCTACGACTAGGGACTGTATAAGGATGTGCTTGTAGACAACCCTGCCTCCACTAGTATGACTGCCATCACAATACTGGTAATCAAGCAAGTTTATAAGGGCTCTATCAATATGTATAAGCGATATGCTAAAATAAACACTTACACATATTGAGGTAGAAACGAACTAAGTAGCATACAACTATTTTGAGCAAGACTGTCAATACAACTGTGAATATCCCAAGCTACCATTAAGTAATATACAAACCAGTATGATACAATAATGGCCACTAGGGCATACATCACTAACACCATTTTTGGCATGTGTAGACATGGGACCGCATACATCACTATGTATCAGCCCCAAGAGTTCAGTAACTCTTTCTCCGTGTCCAGTAAATGGAGTTTTGGTCATTTTGCCTTTGATACATGACTAGCAATTTCATAAGATGCAAATTCGAATGGATTCAAATATCCATCCTTATGTAACTTAGCTAGTTGTGTCGCATTGATATGACCTAGTCTACAATGCCACAAGAAGGATTCATTCATTTATGAAATTTTCCTCTTGTGTGTGTTCTGTATATATATAACTGTGGTATGAATCAGAACGTATATACCGTTACATAACGTGCTAAAACCAATCAACACTTGATTTAGGAAAATGTTCATAACATTATCCTGCTATACAAAATTATATCCATCTTTATGTAATATAGATACTGATATAATATTGCACATCATTTCTGGTACGTAATAACAGTCGTTTAGAATCAATGTATTACCATTAAGTAATAGTAGGTGATATTCGCCAACTACTTTGGATGCAACCCTTGCACCAATCCCAACTCTTAGAGAATGATCACCTATTCCCAGTTCTCTACCTTTCTTTAGCCCATGTAACATATTACAAATATGGAATCCTGATCCGGTATCTAATACCCAGGACGTAGAAAAAACAGAGAAACAATTCTCGATAACGAACACACCCAAAGAATATGCATCAATATTCTCATTCCTCATCCGGGTCGCATGGGAAACTGGGTATTCCCTATTTCCTGATTAGACTTATAACAGTTATTAGGTAGAGTGGAACCAACGTTCCCCAGCTCAGTATAACAAGCGGGTTCAGTCAATACATCAATATTATTATCTTGATTAAATCGTGTCATGGTCGCTACCTGGAGAGAGAGAGAAGAAAACACTTTAGTGTATGCTCTTGCAAGATTAGATTGGTTATTATCTTATCTCCCACTGTTTTTATCAAATCTTCCTTCAAACCCTAAAAGGTAAGACTAGCCTGGATTAATTACACCCTATAAGTTCGCCAATCGTTCAGCCAGGCTGGTATTGGTACTCCGAGGGAGTCTTCCCAAGCTTTCGTATGGAACAAATTAAATAAACTCATTTCCGCAGGGGCGTAACCCCGTTAACACCTTTCTTAGACACCTACTTGATCAGCTAATTGTAAAGTGGAAAACTCTCCCAGGTGTAACTCTTACTCGCAGTGGGTATCGGAATCCAACTATCTTATAGAAGGTATGCAATATCATTGCAAATTTCAACACTTGAAATTCCCAATATTGTTTTTGCCCCTAGCGTTCTATGACCTTGACGGAGGCCAACAAACCATAGGGCAATAGTCAAGTTCAACCTGTTCATTTCCAGATTCAATTAAACCCACCTATACGACCTTTGACGGAGGCCAACAAAGTCGTACGACTACCCTAATCCAATCGCATCATATGGTTGGAGATAAGCACTAGTTAGCAACCGCACACTATACCTTGACAAAGACCAACAAACGTAGCACGAATACTAAATAGTCCTTTTCTAAAATGTCGGAGGGCTACGACAGGTTTTTAAGAAATCTTTTTGCATAATGAACTTGATATCGTCATAGAATCGAGTGATTTGAAAATGAGTGGTTTAAGCTATGCTTTTTAAAATTGATTAGTTTTCAAAACAAACCGAGTGGGTTGTAGCATTTGCTAGCTTTTGCTAAAAAGGTCATTCACGGTGAAGGGATCTCAGCTATTTCCTCATCGAATGAGGTGCTGGATATTCATAAAGAATATCGCTATGCAAAGCAAGAAGCAGAGCTACCTTTTTGAAAATTTGATTCCACAACATCTTTAGGTTTCTTTCATTTTCATTAATCTCATTAATGAAGTCCCATCATTTATGTTTCCTAAACATCATAGATAATGAAACGAAAATACAATGTACGCTTATGCCATCCGCATTCTCCACGGGGCCCCGTCATGCACCGTTAGGTTACTTAACTATCGGCAGAGCGGGGGTTGGACTAGCACGGGTGCAAAACATAAGAAACGTTTATTATATATCATATATAATATAAAGCATTCGTCTCACGCAGTTATATGATCTCATCACAGAACATTGCAGCAGAAATCAATATATGAAATATACGATATACCAGGACGTCCGTGTTTTAAATCAAGCCAGTAAAAAAACACGGATTCCACGGTCATGATGAATAGCCAAACCCACATCCCTAGACCACTATGAGAGCGGCAAGCAACCCTGCCAATTATTAAGTTAGGAGACCCGGTCTTGACTCCTCGGGATGGTCTCCCATTGGACTCTAGAACCCGGTTACTTGTGCTCCCCATCTTGGGTCTATCCTAAAGAGGAAAATTAAAGAATTTAAATCCATGGTGATGATTGTTAGAGATTTTGCGTTCTTAGTGTAAGTCTACGGTAGCGCCTCGGCCGTTAGTCCGAGGCAAAAATCCAGAAATGAAACTTTTTCATAAACTTGAAACCGGTGCTAACGCAGACTTTAATCCCGGATGGAACCATTAACTTATAACTAGCAACTAGAGAAAGGCTAGAAAAGCTATACCGATCGATCCGTGTCCTTCGGTCTTTAGCCACCATCCCTAGCTCCTCGCGGCATCTCCGATCTCCGATCTCCTCGTCGGAAATGGCACCACATCTTCGAGTCTTTTTACGGGCTCCCGCTTCGTCCGAAGCAACTTGGACACGAAGTTTGCTAGCCAACGTGTGCAAGTTGAAGTAGAGAATGTGTGTGACAGCTTTGTCTCTTATATCTATTCCATGGACCGAGCTTGAAGATGAAGCCATCAATGGAGGTTGTGAGCTAGAGGAAAAAGAAGAAGAAGAACCCTTTTCCTTTTGTGTTGTATAATAATGAGAGTGAGAGCAAGAAGCAATAATACAAGAGCT
Source organism: Agapanthus africanus (assembly GCA_030015575.1). Classification (NCBI taxonomy): domain Eukaryota; kingdom Viridiplantae; phylum Streptophyta; class Magnoliopsida; order Asparagales; family Amaryllidaceae; genus Agapanthus; species Agapanthus africanus. Next base: position 521,483,996 of record CM057342.1, read on the forward strand.
AACCATCCCTTATGGCTGCCCTTTCTCTCTCTCCCTCTCATTTCATCCACTAATCAATCACACAATGTGACATACGCACAAGAAATGAGACCATGAGTCACCTATGAAGTACATGTCTCATTTAATGCACAAAATGATGGCTTAAGCTCACAATTTCCATTTGTAAACATTAATCCAAATGTTTACAACAGTAAAAAGATACGGCAACATCTAAAGTAAACTCGTGACGGATCACAAGGATCCCCCTCACCTGTATATACATACCTGCATCCGCATTCCGACTGAATGCGATTGCGATGAGACTAAATTAATCCAACAAATCTAATACTAGGATCCGGCTTAAACCAAAGCCCACTAGTATGATCCGTCCGATCATGATCCGTGCACAACTGCACGTATATGATCGAACCTTGCCATATATCATACGACCTCTACAACGTTTCGCCCGAAACTTGAGAAACTGTCTGTAGGGGACTATAAAGACTCGTCAATACTTTGGCTGTGGATTTTGAAAGGTTCCTAGGCATCCTATAGAGGTCTCACAAGGCATCGAACATGCCAATTTAAAATTTTATGGGTGCCGAGAAACCCTAACGCGGATCGTAGACTAGATGTTTAGGCGAAAAACAAAACTAGTTAACTACTTAACTAAAAGTTAGATGCTACAACCTTTGTAGATCCAGATATCCACTTTCTTAGCCCCATGTGGACGTCCTCTCGCTGTCCATCTTGAATCTCGGACTCTCGCGACGGCTTCATCGGAGAAACGAACGGAATTGGTCGTCGGCTTCGTGTCAAAGACGATCTACGTCGAGGCATCACAAGTTCAAGCTCCAACTTCACCAAGTTGTGAAACTTATGAAGAGAACACCTAAAACAACTTGGCAAGAGGTAGAGGGTGAAGAAATAGGAGGTGGGTTCACTTTAGAATTGGATTTCTCTCACTTTAGCTCAAGTTGCCATTGATGGACCTTAAGCTTTTCTTGAAGAAGAAGATGAAGATGAAGAAAGAATATGATAAGTGTTGTTAAAAAAGAATAATAAAATCCAACACTTATCATGTTCTAACCTAGGTTAAGTGTAGAGAATAAACCATGGTAAATGGGAATGGTTAGGGTTAAGGATGATGACAAAATAGTCACTTTAGTCAAAGCATCATGAAGCTTCATGAAGCTTCATGAAAGAAACCATTTTGTTATCAAATATATTTATTTATCAAAAAGAATGGATAAATAAATAAGTAAATAAATAAAAACCTTAACTATTATCATAACCATGGTTTAAGTCTTAACACAACACCAAACAACATGTATCATCAAACATGACACAAAGTAGTGCACAAAAGTATATCATATATACTTCTTGCACATCGAGTGAGAAAATCCATATAAAGTGAACCAATACTTGCTAATGCAAAGTAATATATCAAATATATATAATTATGCATTAAATCATTAAATCAACATTTGATTCAATGATCCGGTCATGTCGCACATAACCGACTAGAATCCAATGTATCGATTTATCGAATCAATGATTCGATAACTAGGTCATATCGAATATAACCAATCGAAACATATATCGCGAGAATGAAATGCGGTATCACATATACGCATTATTCTCGGTCCTTCACCTATCTCATATGCGCTCCTATTTCGTTTCGCTTGAGCCAGGAAACCTCTGTGTAGGACTCTAAAGACTCGTCAATACGCCGGTAGCAGATGATGATCATATCAAGCATCCACAAGCCGCAAGCGGTCTGCTAAACGTAACGGCCACCCGGGTATTGAGCGATCAGAAGATCGACGAGCTAGCCCGCTCACACTCCTGTGAATCCAACCAGTAACACTTACCGTACAGTCCGGTCTGTTCGTTTGATACGTCGCATATCAAGTCTAGGGGTGGTTAACGTCAGACCCCAATACTCGATAAGTCGTGCCGATGTGAGGCTCATAACGGGTCGAGAAACTACTGGTAACACTTACCAGCAAATCTCTGATCAGCCCTGGCCAGGGACTTCCCTGTTACGGCCAATCGAGCACAGCGCAACATCAACCCCCAATACCGGGAGAGACGAAACCCCTCCTATCGCTCATTGCCTCCATGTGACTCGGGACTGTACCCAAAGACCACCGTTTTGCACGCCCTCATGGACGTGGTAAGGTGGAGATCAAAGCACAGTGGGAATCACACAAGACTCTATGACGATCTCGGGTCTACAGACTAACCTGCACAAGTGTCACCTGAGAACTGCCATCTGACGTGAGGTATAATACCATCTGGGAGTTCTCGGCGAGTCCGTCCAGTGTACCCAGTCTCCACTGAGCACCCGTACACCATCTCTGATGTCAAACAACAATGGATATGGGATCATCCATCGCCCATCTCATGGGTCGAGAAGCGTATACGCTAGTCTACTATGGTATATCGATGCCCCGTCTCGATCAACCACGACTAGGGACCTTGAAGGATGTACTTATGGACTACCGTGTCCCCACTAGTATGATCTGCATCATAGTCCAGGTAGTCAAGTACACATCCTAAGGGCTTTACCAAGATGTAACCATAAGACAGTTTAAAGAGACTAGTGTACATGTTAAGATAAAGAGTAACCGGATAGCATACTATCATATCGAGCAAGAAAGTCATCTCTATATATGTCCAAGCATCCAATATAATAAACATCATATGTACAATACTGGCCTCTAGGGCATACATACAACTAACAATCTCCCACTTGCACTAGGGCCAGCTGCTGTAGTATCGCATACCGAGCATCCCGAAGAGTCTCTCAAACTGTATCTGGGGAATGGCCTTCGTGAGTGGATCCGCCGTGTTGTTCTTCGTGTCAACCCTCCTGACCTCGATCTCCCGGCGATCAACTATCTCCCGGATCAGGTGATACCGCCTCAGAATATGCCTGGATCGCTGATGGGACCTGGGTTCCTTGGCTAAAGCCACCGCTCCATTGTTATCGCAATACAAAGGTATTGGATGCTCAATAGATGGAACCACTCCAAGTTCAGTAATGAACTTCTTGATCCAGACAGCCTCTTTGGCAGCATCGTTGGCAGCGATGTATTCAGCCTCCATTGTCGAGTCTGCCACGGTTTCCTGCTTGGAACTCTTCCAGCTAACCGCCCCTCCATAAAGGGTAAAGACAAAGCCCGACTGCGACTTAGAGTCGTCTTTATCACTCTGGAAGCTCGAATCGGTAAAGGACTCCACTTGGAGTTCTCCGTTACCATACACCAAGAACATATCTCTAGTCTTTCGTAAGTACTTGAGAATGCTCTTAACAGCTGTCCAGTGACTCTCTCCAGGATCAGCTTGATACCTGCTCATTACACTTAGTGAGTATGCTACATCGGGTCTGGTACATAGCATCGCATACATGATAGAGCCTACTGCCGAAGCATAGGGTATCCCTTGCATGCGAGCTCTCTCCAAAGCAGTCTTGGGAGACATCTCTTTGGAGAGAGTGACTCCAGAGATCGTGGGCAAGTTCCCACGGTTGGACTCTTCCATACTAAACCTCTTTAGTATGGTGTCAATGTACCTGGATTGGGACAATCCCAAAATCTGTTTGGATCTATCTCTATAGATCCTAATTCCCAATATGCAGGAGGCATCACCAAGATCTTTCATTGAGAATCTTTGTGATAACAAGAGCTTGACTGATTGCCGCATAGGAATATCATTTCCCATCAAGAGTATGTCGTCCACGTACAATACGAGGAAGACAACCTTACTCACTGCCACCTTCTTGTAGATACAAGGTTCATCTGGATTTTTGACGAAATCAAACTCTTTGATAACGACGTCAAAGCAGATGTTCCAACTCCGCGATGCTTGCTTTAATCCATAAATGGATTTAAGCAGCTTGCATACCTTTCCGCTGCTCCCACTGTCTACGAAGCCCTCTGGCTGAGTCATGTACACGCACTCTTCTAAATCACCGTTTAGAAAAGCGGTCTTAACATCCATTTGCCAGATTTCGTAATCATGATAAGCAGCGATTGCAAGCATGATCCGGATGGATTTAAGCATAGCCACTGGAGAAAAGGTCTCGTCATAGTCCACATCTGGTCTTTGACGAAAACCTTTTGCTACAAGTCTAGCTTTGAAAGTCTCCACTTTCCCATCTACACCAAGTTTCTTCTTGAAGATCCACTTGCTCCCAATGGGTTTTACCCCTTCAGGAGCAACGTCCAAAGTCCATACTTTATTGGTGTACATGGATTCCATCTCGGACCGCATAGCATCCAGCCATTTCACTGAGTCCCTACTCGTGATGGCCTGCTCGAAGCTAGTTGGGTCATCATCCTCCATGATGCAATCCTCGCTCCCACCATCCATGAGAAAACCGTAGTATCTCTCAGGTGGGCGAGGAACCCTACTAGATCGGCGGAGTGGCTGAGGTTCGTCGGAAGCTACTGAATGCTCTTGTTCCACTAAATCTTCTGTTGTGTTTTGTTCAGCTGGAACCTCTTCCAGTTCTACCTCAGAGCCACTAATTTCGTTTGCAAGAAATTCCTTTTCTAAAAAGGTGGCATGTTGAGCAACAAATACTCTTTATTCCTCACTGTGGTAGAAGATATACCCTCGCGAATGTTTGGGATATCCAACAATCTTACACAAAACAGATCTTGCCTCGAGTTTGTCCGGTTTTTGTCTTTTGACATAGGCCGGGCCACCCCATATCTTTATAAAATTAAGATATGGTCTCTTCCCTTCCCATATCTCATATGGTGTGGTAGGCACAGATTTGGTGGGAACCCTGTTCAGTAGGTATGCTGCTGTTTCCAGTGCATATCCCCAGAAGGAAACAGGTAACTCAGCTACACTCATCATAGAGAGCACCATATCTAATAGGGTGCGGTTTCTCCGCTCCGATACACCGTTGTGCTGTGGTGTATATGGAGGAGTTAGCTGAGAGAGAATCCCATTCTCTTTTAGGAAGTCCAGGAATTCAATGCTCAAGTATTCTCCTCCTCGATCAGATCGTAGGATTTTAATACTTTTTCCGGTTTGGTTCTCAACTTCTTGTTTATATTCCCTAAATTTCTCAAAAGCTTCTGATTTGTGTTTCATCAGGAACACATACCCGAACCTAGAGAGATCGTCAGTGAATGTAATGAAGTATGAAGAACCATCCCTGGCATGTGTAGACATGGGACCGCATACATCACTATGTATCAGTCCCAAGAGTTCGGTAACTCTTTCTCCGTGTCCCGTAAACGGAGGTTTGGTCATCTTGCCTTTGAGACATGACTGGCAAGTGTCATAAGATGAAAATTTGAAAGGTTTCAAATATCCATCCTTATGCAACTTAGCCAGTCGTGTCACATTGATGTGACCCAGTCTACAATGCCACAAGAAGGATTCATTGAGTTCAGAACTCTTCCACTTGGGTGTGTTTGTTATGCTCAGAACTGTTGATTGATTTAGAACATAAATGCCATTACACAACGTGCCTGATCCAACCAACTTTTGGTTAAGGAAAATGTTCATAACATTGTCCTGTAATACAAAATTATATCCCTCTTTGCTTAATAAAGAAACCGATATAATGTTGCATATCAGGTTCGGTATGTAATAACATTCGTTCAGAACCAATGTATTACCAGTTGGTAATACAAGGTGATATTCCCCGACAGTCTTAGCTGCAACAATTGCACCATTTCCAACTCTAATGTCTTTATCACCTTCTCCAAGTTCTCTACCTTTCCTAAGCCCATGTAACTGATTACATATATGGGATCCTGACCCGGTATCCAATACCCAGGACGTAGAACAAATGGAGAAACAGTTCTCAGTAACGAACACACCCGAAGAAAATGCATCATCATGTACTTTCTTCATTCGGGTGGCATGGGAATCCTGGTATTCCCCTATATCCTGTTCATTCCTATAACTCTTACAGAAAAGAACGGAACCAACGTTCCCCAGCACAGTATAACATTCGGGTTCGGTCAATACATCCATATTATTATCTTTATTAGGGCATGACATGGTCGCTACCTGGAGAGAGAGAGAAGAAAACACTTTAGCGTATGCTCGTGCAAGATCAGATTGGTTATTATCTTATCTAATCAGGATGGCTCCCACTGCTTTTTATCAAATCTTCCTTCAAACCCTAAAAGGAAAGACTAGCCGGGATTAATTACACACTACAAGTTCGCCAATCTTTCAGCCAGGCCAGTGTCGGTACTTTGAGGGAGGTCCCCCATGCTTTCGCACGAACCTAATTAATGTAAACCTCGTTTTCCCAGAGGCGTAACCCCGTTGACACCTTTCTAGACACCTACTTGATCAGCTAATTGCAATGTGTAAAACTCTCCCAGGAGTAACTCTTACTCGCAGTGGGTATCGGGATCCAACTATCTCATAGAAGGTATGCAATCTCATTGCAAATTTCAACACTTGAAATTCCCGATAATATTTTTCCCCAAGCATCCTATGACCTTGACGGAGGTCAACAAACCACAGGGTGCAAGTCAAGTTCAACCCGTCATTTCTTGATTGAATCAAACCCACCCGCACGACCCTTGACGGAGGTCAACAAGGTCGTACGACTATCCTAATCCAATCTGCATCATATGCATAAGCAGACAAATACTAGTTAGCTACCGCACACTACGCCTTGACGGAGGTCAACAAACGTAGCACGAAAACTAAGTAGGATTTATCTGAAATGACGGAGGGCTACGTCAGGTTTTTCTGAAAACCTATTGCGTAATGAACTTGATATCGTTGTAGAATCGAATGAAGTTTTAAAAATGGAATGATTTTGAGGCTTTTCTAGTTTTGCTAAAGGGGTCACTCCCGATGAAGGGATCGTCGGCCCTTTCCTTGTCGAATGAGGTGCGGGATATATCATATATATCGCTGTGCAAAGCATAAACTATAGAAGCAATCAAAAGCAAACCGAGTGTGTAGCATCTGCCAGTTATTGCTAAAGGAGTCACTCCCGGTGAAGGGATCTCGGTCCTTTCCTCATCGAATAAGGTGCAGGGTATATCATATATACCGCTGTGCAAAGCAAGAACTGTAGCTACCTGTTTTATTTTAAAATTCAATTCCACAACATCTTAGGTTTCTTATCTTTTATTAATCACATTAATGAAGTCCCATCATTTAAATACCTAAACATCACAGATAGATATGACGTACACTTATGCCATCCGCATTCGCCTCGATGTCCCCTCGTGCACCGTTAGGTTAGGTAACTAACGACAGAGCAGGGCAGGGCTAGCGCGGGTGTAAAACATAAGTAACGTCTATATAATATATCATATATACTATATACCATATCCATCACAGAATCACAACACAGAAATCGCAGCAGAAGAAACATATGAAATATTGGATATACTAGGACGTCCGTGTTTTCAATACGAGCCAGTATAAAACACGGATTCCACGGTCGTGATGAATAGCCAATCCCACACCCCTAAACCCCTACGAGAGCGGCAAGCAACCCTGCCAATTCTAGGGTTAGGAGACCCGGACTCGACTCCTCGAGCTGGTCTCCCACTGGACCCCAGAACCCGGTTACTTGTACTCCCCTCCTTGGGTCTATCCTAATGCGGAAAAGTAAATAATATACAAAGGGTGACAACTTCCGCTACCTGGAAGTGCCCCAAATAAAAGAATATTACATACAAGTTTTTACATGAATGAAAATGAAAAACACTCATCTCACATAAAAAAACCCCGGCTATTCGAACACGACGATCCAATATAACATATCCAGCAACACATAACATCACATGTCATCAACGTAAGTAAATATGCGCATCCCAATTGTCGTTGACATATAGCAACGAAACCGGCGATATCACTTGTTACACTTACGGTCACAGAAAAGAAAGTGTAAAACTACAACAATTGGAATCCGCAACTACTTTAGACATCGCATGCCTAATCAAATGAAATACTTAGACATCACATGCCTAACAGATATAAATCCCGCATTTTAGTCTCATTATCGAAAACTCTTTTCAATATCATATGGGACTAAACTGCTAAATTTATAACATTCATTCAGTTATCTCATAACTGTTTGTGAATTCCAATTATTGTATCATATTCCAGATAAACAGAAAATGTTAAACTTTCCGATCGAACAGTCGAATACCCAAGTTTTCCCGATACAGCTCAACACATGAAATAAGTCTAACAACATTCAGTTCGTGCCTCAGTACCAACGGTCCAGCCGTAGAAGGGTCAAGCCAACGCCTCACATGTGGCACGCCGTACATTCCCAAACCCGAAGGTTCAAAGGGCAGTTCAAGACGGTCACATAATCGAGTTAAGGTTTGTTGTCTTCTAGAGGGTCCATCGCGTTACTTGCACTACTTAGAACGTCGTTAAACTACGGAAAAATCCAACACTTGGAAATTTTCCCGACAGGGGAAAAATTGGGTATTTATATCCGGTCGAACTTTTTAACATATTCTAAAAATTATCCGGAAAAACACAAAGACGAAATTTGATACCCCGATCGAAACACCGAAGCTCTAAAACACCCCAGAAAATCCAACTCCTGAATAATTATTAAAAATACCCATAAAACTCAGCTGCAGAAAAGATGAATTACTGTGCAACACAAATTGGGTAATGTAAACAGTTAGCGGCGGAACCGCGGCAGAAGCCATGCTTCTGCCGCGTTTCCGCGGCTGTTTGGAAGCTTCATGATCTCGTGTTTCACCAAAATTCTTAGATCTTCCTGCTGAATTTTTTACGCATTTTTAATATTGAAAAATCCCAGATTTTAGAAAATGTACAGAGAGCATGATTAGTTTAGGGTTTTGGGTTCGTTCGGGCTTCAAATTGCGTCTAGACTTCGCCTAAGGCTCTAGCTTGGCTCTGATACCAGTGAAAGGTTCCTAGGCATCCTATAGAGGTCTCACAAGGCATCGAACATGCCAATTTAAAATTTTATGGGTGCCGAGAAACCCTAACGCGGATCGTAGACTAGATGTTTAGGCGAAAAACAAAACTAGTTAACTACTTAACTAAAAGTTAGATGCTACAACCTTTGTAGATCCGGATATCCACTTCCTTAGCTCCATGTGGACGTCCTCTCGCTGTCCATCTTGAATCTTGGACTCTTGCGACGGCTTCATCGGAGAAACGAGCGGAATTGGTCGTCGGCTTCGTGTCAAAGACGATCTACGTCGAGGCATCACAAGTTCAAGCTCCAACTTCACCAAGTTGTGAAACTTGTGAAGAGAACACCCAAAACAACTTGGCAAGAGGTAGAGGGTGAAGAAATAGGAGGTGGGTTCACTTTAGAATTGGATTTCTCTCACTTTAGCTCAAGTTGCCATTGATGGACCTTAAGCTTTTCTTGAAGAAGAAGATGAAGATGAAGAAAGAATATGATAAGTGTTTTTAAAAAAGAATAATAAAATCCAACACTTATCATGTTCTAACCTAGGTTAAGTGTAGAGAATAAACCATGGTAAATGGGAATGGTTAGGGTTAAGGATGATGACAAAATAGTCACTTTAGTCAAAGCTTTATGAAGCTTCATCAAGCTTCATGAAAGAAACCATTTTGTTGTCATATATATTTATTTATCAAAAAGAATAGATAAATAAATAAGTAAATAAATAAAAACCCTAACTATTATCATAACCATGGTTTAAGTCTTAACACAACACCAAACAACATGTATCATCAAACATGACACAAAGTAGTGCACAAAAGTAAATCATATATACTTCTTGCACATCGAGTGAGAAAATCCATATAAAGTGAACCAATACTAGCTAATGCAAAGTAATATATCAAATATATATAATTATGCATTAAATCATTAAATCAACATTTGATTTAATGATCCGGTCATGTCGCACATAACCGACTAGAATCCAATGTATCGATTTATCGAATCAATGATTCGATAACTAGATCATATCGAATATAACCAATCGAAACATATATCGCGAGAATGAAATGCAGTATCACATACACGCATTATTCTCGGTCCTGCACATATCTCATATGCGCTCCTATTTCGTTTCGCTTGAGCCAGGAAACCTCTGTGTAGGACTCTAAAAACTCGTCAATACGCCGGTAGCAGATGATGATCATATCAAGCATCCACAAGCCGCAAGCGGTCTGCTAAACGTAACGTCCACCCGGGTATTGAGCGATCAGAAGATCGACGAGCTAGCCCGCTCACACTCCTGTGAATCCAACCAGTAACACTTACCGTACAGTCCAGTCTGTTCGTCTGATACGTCGCATATCAAGTCTAGGGGTGGTAAACGTCAGACCCCAATACTCGATAAGTCGTGCCGATGTGAGGCTCATAACGGGTCGAGAAACTACTGGTAACACTTACCAGCAAATCTCTGATCAGCCCTGGCCAGGGACTTCCCTGTTACGGCCAATCGAGCACAGCGCAACATCAACCCCCAATACCGGGAGAGACGAAACCCCTCCTATCGCTCATTGCCTCCATGTGACTCGGGACTGTACCCAAAGACCACCGTTTTGCACGCCCTCATGGACGTGGTAAGGTGGAGATCAAAGCACAGTGGGAATCACACAAGACTCTATGACGATCTCGGGTCTACAGACTAACCTGCACAAGTGTCACCTGAGAACTGCCATCTGACGTGAGGTATAATACCATCTGGGAGTTCTCGGCGAGTCCGTCCAGTGTACCCAGTCTCCACTGAGCACCCGTACACCATCTCTGATGTCAAACACCAATGGATATGGGATCATCCATCGCCCATCTCATGGGTCGAGAAGCGTATACGCTAGTCTACTCTGGTATATCGATGCCCCGTCTCGATACACCCACGACTAGGGACCTTGAAGGATGTACTTATGGACTACTATGTCCCCACTAGTATGATCTGCATCATAGTCCAGGTAGTCAAGTACACATCCTAAGGGCTTTACCAACATGTAACCATAAGACAGTTTAAAGAGACTAGTGTACATGTTAAAATAAAGAGTAACCGGATAGCATACTATCATATCGAGAAAGAAAGTCATCTCTCTATATGTCCAAGCATCCAATATAATATACATCATCTGTACAATACTGGCCTCTAGGGCATACATACAACTAACAGATTTAACCACAAGCACGTCAGTGGTACTTGCTGTACGTAACGAGCTACCAGCTATTGACCAAAAGCGAGGTCGATGAGCGAACTCATCCTGACACCCTATTGAGCCTGTCATTGACAATATCCGTAAAGTCCAGTCTGTTCGTCTATGAGCATCGCATGTCGGGCATAGGGGGTTGGTAAAAGTCAGACCCCCAAAAGCGGTACAAGTCATGTCGGAGTGTAGCCAAGAACACCCTGAGATACTACTGGAATACCTACCAGTAAATCTCCTGCCTTGGCCAAGTACTTTGTGTAATGGCTCTCCTAGACACAACGCGATCATACCCCCAATACCGGGAAAGACGAAACCCCTGCCGATCCGCTAACTGCCTCCATGTGGCTCGGGACAGTGCCCAATTAAAACCTGTTTGCACGACTCCTTTGAGCCGTGGTAGGGTTGTAATCAAAGCACAGTGGGAACTCATACGAGATAAATGACGATCTCAGGTCGATGAACTAAACTGTACACATGTCACCAAGGAACTGCTATCTGACTTCAGGTATAATACCAACTAGCATGTTCCCGGCGAGTCCTGTCCGGTGTACTCATAACCCAATGAGCACCTGTATACATCTTAGGTGATCCAACTAACACCAATGGCTTGTGAGACCGGCCACCGCCCCTCGTCGGGGTCTCGACTGTATACACTAGTCTACTAATGGAGTATCGATGCCCAGTCTCGAAACTCCCACGACTAGGGACCACTTAAGGATGTGCTTATAGACCCTATCTCCCACATATATGATCGCTATCATACTGCTGGCATTCAAGCAAGAATCATAATGGCTCTATTAACGTGTAATAGTGACCTATAAGGTCACCAAAAGCAGTACACGATGATAAAGATAAACCAGATAGCATACTATCATCTCGAGTAAGACTCTCCTACCGGCATAGGTCATCCCTCAATCATTGCAATCACGTGTCTGTGATCCAATACTTGACTCTGAGGGCACTATATCCAACAATATCCCACTTGCACACAAGGCTAATTATTGCGATGTCGTATACTCACAGCCTGTGTGGCACCAAACACCCAACTCCTCTACTAATCAGTTTCACAAAGCCCGTTTGCGAAACTATTGCGTTCGAGGAATAGCCTCAGTGAATGGATCCGCCCTGATGTTTCTTTCTATGTTTCTCTTTATCTCAAGTTCGCGGAGAAAGCCATCTCCCGAAATGAGCAATACGTGTCTTAGAATATGTCTGGATATCTGATGGGACCTAGTTCATAAATGAACTCCAAATCCAAACTTCTTAGACTATATCGTCAACTGAACTTAATCAGTATCCAGCGTCATGCCTCCCTCAGTGTCCGCTTGGATCACCTGTCCAAACTACTGCCCCTCGTCAAAGGGAAAACTATAACTCTGACAGTTACTCTGTCATCCAGGTCACCTTGGAAGCCTGGAATGATAACCGTCTCCTAAAAGAGGCTGTTGTTAACATATCCCTAGAACATCCACTTATGTTCTAAAACTTCTTCCAAACGTTTCTCCAGGATAGGATTAATATCACAACTTATTGCATCTAGTGCAAAAACAACATCTGGTGTGGTACTTGACATCTCATGATTGATTCAATTGCCTAAGCAAGTGATCTGCCAATCATGCACATCCCTCTCCCCTTTAGTCTGTAAGACACCTTTAGAGACGGTGACTCCATCACCTGCAGGTACACTACCGTGCCAAGAGTCGTCCATTCTAAAACACCTTTAGAATGCTGTCTAAGTACCCAAATTGGGAAACTACCCAAATCTAGTTCTAAAACCATAGACCTAGTAACCAGAATGTCTCATATAATATCCAAGGTTTATGTGGAGAAACTACAGTGTGACAACCAAAGTATAACCGATCATAGTATAGGAATTTCACTTCCTACTCTGTTTATGTCATCCAAATACCAGGACATCACACCCTACTACCTTCCTAACAAATCCATCCTCTAATCTGATGAAGTCAAACCTATAACTATTACATCAGAAATAGATGATCTATCTCCGCTATATCTGCTTTAGTCTATAAATAGACATAAGCTACTTGTCCACTATACTTCCGCTGCTCCCACGGACTACGACAACCCTCTGGCAGAGTCATATACACCTACACTTCTAAAGCTAGTTTAGAACGATGCTATACCCATCCTCCTGCCGGGTCTCATATCCTGGAACAACAGTAGTGTCAAGTCTGGGTAAACAAGAACCTCCCTGTCACCGTCTTTAAGGCTACCGGAGTACCTCTCAGGTGCCTGAGGTTACCCACCATATCTGCGCACTGGCTAATGGAATATCAAAGTAAATTGAATCATTAGGTCCTATTAAATTTTCAGTAATCGTTTGCGGTTCTGGAATCACTTCCAGTTCTACCATACTCCCACTACTGTTTTCTGAAAAAATACATTTTTATTAAAACTGTGGCGAGTCAAGAACAATATCACTATTGATCTTCTAGATGGTAGAAAGTCAACCCTCGTCATAGCCCGGGTCAACCCACAAACAGCCATTACAGAAACGTGCCTTGAGTTATCCAGAATCTGGTTTTAAGCATAAGCCGGACTACCCCACGTACCTTAACATTGTTAAGATATGAACTATTCTATATCCAATATTGAAACAAAGGCACTGATTTAATTAGAACCAGATTCAAATCATGCAGCTGTCCCCAGTGCATGTCAACTAAATGGAGAGAGGCCGATCAGCATTACTCAGCTTAGGAGTGCTTCCAATTATGAGTAACCTGAAAGAAAATCAAGTTCTCATAATCATTACTATTAACTGAATACCATACACAAGTATCTACATCTTCGATCACCTTGAAGAATCCTGATACTTGCAATGCCTGGTTCTTTACTTTATTCTTATACCTATAACTTCTCAAAACTTAGACCTTGCATTTCTACGAAACATATGTCTAAAAACTAGAGAAGTCATAAGTAAACAGAATATAGTACGAGTACCAACCCCTCTGCCCTCATGGATACTGGACAACATACAATACTTTGTATAAGTCCCCTGAGTCTAATAACTCATTCCCTGTGTGTCGTAGGTTGAAAACTATACTTATGGCTAAGAAGAATTACACCGATGTTTAATGCTCCTTACCTAACCATCCACTGATATAGGTAAATGTCATAGACATAATTTCAAAAAGTTAGATCTCACTTTATAAAAATAAATGTACAGATATATCAATTTGAAATTGGTGCATAACAACGGATATTCAAAACCAAATATTTGTCGTCCGGCAAACAACCCAGGCGATTTCCTCAAATATTACCAGTTACAACGAATCCCGATATAATGAGAATGATCACCCAATTCCCAGTAACTTACTCCCACTCATCATCTGTAAAACCATACAGATGTGAGAATCAAATCTTGTAAATACATACCCTGGATTAAGGGCTAATTGGGAAATCAGTTGTCTTTTAACAATACACAGTGGAACTGAAACGTGTAAATGTTTCGAAGGGGTATCCGGGTATTCCTAGTAATGCCTCTTCCATTATCTTATTCACAACTATAACCGTATATTTCTTTGTCATCTCTCCAAATCTCTTTATATGTCTTTAGTCATTATCTTCTGTACACCCCTTTAGGCTAAATGGTTTTTGTTGGAGATAGTGCCCTCAGAGTCAATTATTGGATCACAGGCACGTGATTACAATGATTGAGGGAGGACCTGTCCCTGTAGGACAGTCTTACTCGAGATGATAGTATGCTATCTGGTTTATCTTTATCATCGTGTACTGCTTTAGGTGACCTGACAGGTCGCTATTGCACGTTGATAGAGCCCCTAGGATTCTTGCTTGACTGCCAGCAGTATGAGGGCGATCATATACGTGGGAGCTGGTAGTCTATAAGCACATCCTTAAAAGGTCCCTAGTCGTGGGAGTTTCGAGACAGGGCATCGATTCTCCAGAGTAGACTAGTGTATACAGTCGAGACCCCGACGAGGGGCGGTGGCCGGTCTCATAAGCCACTGGTGTCAGTTGGTTCACCTAAGATGTATACATGTGCTCATTGGGTTATGAGTACACTGGACAGGACTCGCCGGGAACATGCTAGTTGGTCTTATACCTGACGTCAGATAGCAGTTCCCAGATGACATGTGTACAGGTTAGTTCATCGACCTGGGGATCGTCATTTGTCTCGTGTGAGTTCCCACTGTGCTTTGATTACTACCCTACCACGGCTCAAAGGAGTCGTGCAAACAGGTTTTAGTTGGGTACAGTCCCGAGCCACATGGAGGCAGTGAGCGGATCTTCAGGGGTTCGTCTCTCCCGGTATTGGGGGTGAGGTCGCACTGTGTCTAGGAGAGCCATTACACGAAGTCCTTGGCCAAGGCAGGAGATTTACTGGTAGGTATTCCAGTAGTATCTCAGGGTGTTCTGGGCTACACTCCGACACGACTTGTACCGCTTTTGGGGGTCTGACATTTACCAACCCCCTAGGCCCGACATGCGATGCTCATAGACGAACGGACCGGACTGTACGGATATTGTCACTGACAGGCTCAGTAGGGTGTCAGGATGAGTTCGCTCATCGACGTCCCTTTTGGTCAATAGCTGGTGGCCCGTCACGTATTGGCTTATACCTCTGACGTTCTAGTGGTTAAATCCACAGCCATAGTATTGACGAGTCTTTAGAGTCCACCACACTTTCAGTTACTCAAGCTTTCGGGCGAAACGCTGTAGAGGCCGTATGGAGATATGGCAGGGTCCGATCAGATACGTGCGGTATTGCACGGATCAGGATCGGACGGTTAGTACTAGTGGTCGTATGGTTATTTGGCAGGGTTCGATCAGATACGTGCGGTATTGCACGGATCAGGATCGGACGGATATTACTAGCCGTCTTTAGTTTAAGCCGGATCCTAGTTTAATATAGTGTAGATTTTGTCTCATTGCATTTGTATCCGGACGGAATACAGATGCGGGTGTGTATGCACAGTATGGGGGTTTTCCTGTAATTTATTACGGGACCAGTTTTCTGGAGTTGCCAGTTTGCATTCTGTTCCGGCCGGTTTTCCTTTGTTCTTTCCTGGCCGGACTTTTCCGATGGAGGGGGTTATTTGCAAGTTTGCAAATAACATTTGTGGAGGGAGTTTCTTGCAAATGTATTGTTTATGAAAGCATCTTTTGATACCATTCTTATCTATCATCATCACTTGCTTTTTGTTGATTTGAGATGATTAGTAGTTGATGTGAGTTAGTTATGATGATGTTTGGATATGGTCACCCTCTCTCTTTTCCTACACTCACCTCCCTCTTGCTTATGTATTCTTTCCTCCACCATTCTCATATAATAAGGTTGAACACATTTTTGAGAGAAGAAGATGAGAGAGTTTCATTTTGGTATGGTGGCATTTTTGATCTCATTTCATGCTAGGAAAAATGCAAGCACCATTTTTCTTATCCTGATTCCTCCATCATCTTCAAAGGCAACAAAACCCCAAATGAGACATAGCCTTACACTACACATTCTACAGCAAATCTTGGACGCGTCGGCCAGCCAACTTCGCGCCCGAGTTGCTTCGGTATTGAGGTGGGAGCCCGTAAAAGATGCAGGCGATGTGGTGCCCTTTCGGCAAGGAGGCGACGACCGGAGTTTCCGCAGGAGATCGGGACGACGATGAGAAGGCCGGAGGACTCGGATCACTCGGTATATCTCTTCCCCATCTTGTAGTTTACTAGAACAAGTTTAATGGCCCGATCCGGGGTTTAGTGCGCGGTGGTGCCGGTTTGCTAAGTTCGCAAAATTAAAGTTTATCACCGTTTCCGCATTTGGCCGTCGGATTGACGGCCGGGGCACCGCCGTGCACTTACAGTGGTATCAGAGCCTCGCCATTAACTTAGTCTAGCTTTCCTTAATGTGTTTTGCATTTCCGATCGACCAAAATTCCAAAATCTACATTTTCACTAGCATCAGTTTCTGTTGAAAATTTTTGGTCTCGAAAATTTTTTCAGGTTGTAAAACATTGATGTACTGGAAAATCTAAGAGCTCTGTAAAAATTCGATGAAGTGACTCCACTGTGGGAGCGCGGAACCGCCGCAAACACACCCTTGTCGCCGCGGTTCCGCCGCACTACTTTGGATTCGCTGCACCAATTTTTTACAAAGGCTTTCTGGGGTTAAAATTGTGGTTTTGGAATATTAATATTGGGCCCAGATTTTCTGCGAGTGCTACAGTATTGCTTGGGGGCCCACTTGTTAATTTTTGATCGATCGGATAGTTTAAACACATTATTTCACAGTATTTACATTATATCTGCGACCGTGAATGTCACTCGATCGGTAAATCCGGTCTAACTGCTATAGCCCGGTTAGACGGATTTGCGAACGTGACTTTCACGTTGATGTTTTGTGATTTTGCTGTGATGTTGCGGATCGGTCGTGGGGATAGCCTGGATGCAATGCTAGTACAGTTTCTGTTGTATTATGTACATTTGATATTGCGGGGCGAGCGTCCGACATGTGGACTGCCGTCACTGCCTGTTTGTATTATTCTTTTGGGGCACGACCTGGTTGCGGTCGATGTACCCGTTGTAAGTATATTTTACTTTCTGTACTAGGATTACCCCGCAGAGGGGTGCACGGATAGCCGGGTTCTGGAGGGCAACAAGCCCGCATCTCATGGCATTGAGACGGAGGGGGCTTCACTCTAGGATTGGCAGGCTATTCGCCGCACTCGTAGGGGGTACAGGTTGACCCAGGAGGGGTGCCCAAGTTACCGGATTCCGTGAAGTGCTGGGTGGTCCATTCACGGTGCTGAACGGTGCTGCCTCGCTTCAGGTTTTGGCGGGTGACTTTCCGCGCCCGTAGGGGTCTAGGATTTCATTGCACAGGCTATCCACACGACCAGGGGAACGTCGGGTTTCAGTAGTGGCTCTGTGAAACCCGGGGATCCCAGATATCTGTATTGTTCTGTGATGCTGTACATTTCTGTGATGTTGCATTTTATCACGCCTTGAGCGAAATATAATATATTGGTATATATATTAGTAGATGTTGTATATGTTTTTCATCCGCGCTAGTCCAGTCCCCGCTCTGCCGTTAGTTAGCTAACCTAACGGGTGATGACGGGACCCAGTGGCGAATGCGGATGGCATATACGTACGTCAGTATATTTTCGCTCTTTGTGGTGTGATCAATTGATGGGATTGCATTGATTCGGATCAATGCAAGATAAACAAACCTAATCTGATGTTGTTGGAACACTTTTCAAAAAGCTGTTATTTCAAGGACGTTCACTTTTGTTTTGCATCGTGGTATTCATTTGGAATATCCTGCTCCTCAGTCGACGAGGCAAGGCCGAGATCCCTTCACCGGGAGTGACCCCTTGGACAGAAGTTTGCGTCAGGGAATTAACTTCACTATAGCCGATTACTTTTGCTTTGCACAGTGATATTCGGTTATGAATATCCAGCACCCCATTCTACGGGGAAAGAGCCGAGATCCCTTCACCGGGAGTGTCCTCTTTAGTAATGGTTTTCGTCACTATATTTTCTAAAAAGCTATCCGTTCCTTCAACGATATCAAGTTCATTACGTTAAAGGTCTTCGCCAGAAACCATTCGTAGCCCTCCGTCGTTTCATATGGGTAGTCAATAGTATTCAAGCTATGTTTGTTGACCAAAGTCAACGCACAGTGTTTGGTAGCTGTTGGTTATTCATATGCAGCATAGATAGATGCGTTGGTTTGGGGCAGTCGTATAGCCTTGTTGGCCAAAGTCAAGGGCTTGTACGGGTGGGCTCAAATTAACCTGGAGAATGACGGGCAGAACTTGACATGTGACTTATGATTTGTTGGCCAAAGTCAAGGTCATAAGAGCATGGGGTAAAAATCACATCGGGAGTTTCAAAAGAACTGAAACTTGCCAGATATGCGCATACCTTCTGGAGTGTGATGACGTGAGCGGATTACGTCATGTTATCATGCAATGAGAGTTGGATCCTGATTCCCACTGATGAGTTGGTTTACTCCTCGGGTGACCCCGACTAATTCTTCTTTCAGGTTTGGAGGAGAGTTTGAGATACAGTGGGAGGTTTCCAGATTAGATAAATTGGTAACCATTCTTATCTAGGTTAGAGTGCACGATGAGTGTTTCTTTTCTCTCTCTCTGGCAGCGACCATTGACCCGACCCTAAGACTATGACTCAGTGACCAAGTTGAACGAACCTTCTTTACACTGGCCTTTGGATTGTCAGAGTTGCAGACCTCATTGCCACTCCTACTTTTTCCCTTTTCTCCAGGACACCCCGTATTACTACGAACGTCCACTTCCATTGGACAAAACCATCGTATGGTTAGATACGAACTCGAAGGAATTCGAGGATGGTTTCCGGTTCTGGAGAAAACGGATAGGATTATTCAGTTGTCTTTTCCCTTTTACCTCCTCTCAAGTTGTGAGTACTCCTTGGTTTAGGAGATAGTACACCTATTATGCAAATTGGATAGTCTTCTTCCAAACCTTAGGCTGGTGCCGACCGGTAGGGAATGAAGAAAACCAATTAGCCTAAATGGTGTGCAGAAGGTATTAAGATTAAGACAAAGCAAGGGATTAGTAAGAGGGCAAAGTAAATTGCGACTGATATTCACGACCAAACCAAGTATTTCTTCGCCAATCCTAAATCACCTTTGTATCTCTCCAGGACACTCCGTATCACTACGAAGATCCACAGTTTATTGGATAATCCATCGTATGGTTATATACGAACTCGAAAGGAACTTGTTCCAGTTCGGGGATGGATTCTGGTCCAGGAGTAATAGGAATAAGGTTTATTCGGTTGTCTTTTATCTTCACCTTCTCTCGCATTGCGAGTGCTCCTAGGACTAGGACAGTACACCCATTATGCTTATTGGATAGTCTTCTTCCAAACCATAGGCTGGTGCCGAACGGTAGGGAAGGAAGAAAACCATTTGGCCTAAGGGGTGTGCAGAAGGTAATGACTAAAGACATATAAAGGGATTTGGAGAGGTGGCAAAGAATTATACGGTTATAGTTGTGAATCTGGATAATGGTAGAGGCATTACTAAGAATACCAGGATACCCCATCGAAACATTTCAATGTTTCAGTTCAACTGTGTACTATTAAAAGAAAACTGATTTCCTGATTAGACACTTGCTCCAGGGTATGTGTTTACCAGGTTTGATTCTCACATCTGTATGGCTTTACAGATGATGAGTGGGAGTAAGTTATTGGGAATAGGGTGATTATCCTCATTATATCGGGATTCGTTGTAATCGGTGATATTTGAGGAAATCACCTGGGCTGTTTGCCGGTCGGCAAATATTTGGTTTTGAATATCCGCTGTTGTGCACCAATTTCAAATTGATATATCTGTACGTCTATTTTCATAGAGTGAGATATACCTTTTGATATTATGTCGATGACATTTACCTATATCAGTGGATGGTTAGGTAAGGAGCATTAAACAGCGGTGTAATTCTTCTTAACCATAAGTACAGTTTTCAACCTACGACACACAGTGAAAGAGTTGTTAGACTCAGCGGACTTATACAAAGTATTGTATGTTGTCCAGTGTCCATTGGGACAGAGGGTTTGGTCCTCATACTATATTCTGTTTACTTTTAACTTCTCTAGTTCTTAGACATGTGTTTCGTAGAAACACAGGGTCTAAGTTTTGAGGAGTTATAAGTATTTGAATAGAGTAGAGAACCAAGTGTAGCAAGTATCGGGTTTCTTCAAAGTGATCGAAGATGTAGATACTTGTGTATGGTACTCAGTTGATAGTAATGATAAAGAGAAATTGCTTCTCTTTCAGGTTACTCATAATTGGAAGCATTCCTAAGTTAAGTAACGCTGATCGGCCTCCTTCCATTTAGTTGACATGCACTGGAGATAGCTGCATGATTTGAATCTGGTTCAATTAAATCAGTGCCTCTGGTTCTATATTGGATATAGTACAGCTCATATCTTAACATTGTTAAGGTACGGGGAGTTGTCCGGCCTATGATTAAAATCAGACTCTGGATAACTCAAGGCACGTTTCTGTAATGGCTGTTTGTGGGTTGACCCAGGCTATGACGATGGTTGACTTTCTACCATCTGGCAGATCAATAGAAATATTGTTCTAGACACGCCACAGTTTTAATAAAAATAGATTTTTCAGAAAACAGTAGTGGGAGTATGGTAGAACTGGAAGTGATTCCAGAACCGCAAACGATTACTGAAGATTTGATAAGGAACCTAAAGATTCAATCTGGTTTGACATTCCATTGGCCACTCCACAGATAAGGTGGATAACTTCAGGCACCCGAGAGGTACTCCTGTAGCCTCAAGGACGGTGACAGGGAAGTTCTTGTTTACCCACACTTGCCATTGTTGTTGTTCCAGGCTGCGAGACCCGGCAGGAGGATGAGTATAGCGTCGTTCTAAACTAGCTTTACAAGTGCACGTCTATATGACTCTGCCAGAGGGTTGTCGTAATCAGTGGGAGCAGCGGAAGCATTGGTGGACATCAGGCTTATGTCTATTTATAGACTAAAGCAGATGTAGCGGAGATAGATCATCTATTTCTGATGTGACAGTCATAAGTTTGACATCATCAGAATAGGGGATGGATCTGTTGAGAAGGTAGTAGGGTGTGATATCCGGGTTTTGGATGACATACACAAAGTAGGAAGTGACATTCCTATACTACGATCGGTTATACTTTGGTCGTCACATAGTGGTTTCTCCACAAGGGACTTGGACATTATATCAGACATACTGGTTACTAGATCTATGGTTTTAGATCTAGATTTGGGTGGTTTCCCAATCAGGGTACTTTGACAGCATTCTAAGAGTATTTAGAATGGACGACTCCTGGCACGGTAGTGTACCTGCAGGTGATGGAGTCACCCTCTCTAAAGGTGTCTTATAAACTAAAGTAGAGAGGGATGTGCATGATTGGCAGATCACTTGCTTAGGCAATTGAGTCAATCATGAGATGTCAAGTACCACACCAGATGTTGTTCTTGCACTAGATGCAATAAGTTGACATTGATCCAATCCTGGAGAAACAGTCGGAAGCAGTTTTAGAACATAAGTGGATGTTCTAGGGATATGATAACGACAGCATCATTCGGGAGACAGTTATCATTCCATGCTTCCAAGGTGACCTGGACGACAAGGAGGTTGTCAGAGTTATAGTTTTTCCCTCTGACGAGGGGCTGTATTTTGGACAGGTGATCCAAGGCAATACTGAGGGAGGCATGGCGCAGGATACTGATTAAATTCCGTTGACGATACAGTCTAAGAAGTTTGGATTTGGAGTTCATTTATGAGCTAGGTCCCATCAGGCATCCAGACATTCTAAGACAGGTATTGCTCATTTCGGGAGATGGCTTTCTCCGCGAACTTGAGATATAGAGAGACATAGAAAGAAACATCTAGGCGGATCCACTCACTGAGGCTATTCCTCGAACGCAATAGTTTCGCAAACGAGTTTTGTAAGACTGACTAGTAGGGGAGTTGGGTGTTCGGTATCACACGGGCTGCGAGTATGCGACATCGCAATAATTAGCCTTGAGTGCAAGTGGGAGATTGTTGGAGATAGTGCCCTCAGAGTCAATTATTGGATCACAGGCACGTGATTACAATGATTGAGGGAGGACCTGTCCCTGTAGGACAGTCTTACTCGAGATGATAGTATGCTATCTGGTTTATCTTTATCATCGTGTACTGCTTTAGGTGACCTGACAGGTCGCTATTGCACGTTGATAGAGCCCCTAGGATTCTTCCTTGACTGCCAGCAGTATGAGGGCGATCATATACGTGGGAGCTGGTAGTCTATAAGCACATCCTTAAAAGGTCCCTAGTCGTGGGAGTTTCAAGACAGGGCATCGATTCTCCAGAGTAGACTAGTGTATACAGTCGAGACCCCGACGAGGGGCGGTGGCCGGTCTCACAAGCCACTGGTGTCAGTTGGTTCACCTAAGATGTATACAGGTGCTCATTGGGTTATGAGTACACCGGACAGGACTCGCCGGGAACATGCTAGTTGGTCTTATACCTGACGTCAGATAGCAGTTCCCAGGTGACATGTGTACAGGTTAGTTCATCGACCTGGGGATCGTCATTTGTCTCGTGTGAGTTCCCACTGTGCTTTGATTACTACCCTACCACGGCTCAAAGGAGTCGTGCAAACAGGTTTTAGTTGGGTACAGTCCCGAGCCACATGGAGGCAGTGAGCGGATCTTCAGGGGTTCGTCTCTCCCGGTATTGGGGGTGAGGTCGCGCTGTGTCTAGGAGAGCCATTACACGAAGTCCTTGCCCAAGGCAGGAGATTTACTGGTAGGTATTCCAGTAGTATCTCAGGGTGTTCTGGGCTACACTCCGACACGACTTGTACCGCTTTTGGGGGTCTGACTTTTACCAACCCCCTAGGCCCGACATGCGATGCTCATAGACGAACGAACCGGACTGTACGGATATTGTCACTGACAGGCTCAGTAGGTTGTCAGGATGAGTTCGCTCATCGACGTCCCTTTTGGTCAATAGCTGGTGGCCCGTCACGTATTGGCTTATACCTCTGACGTGCTAGTGGTTAAATCCACAGCCATAGTATTGACGAGTCTTTAGAGTCCACCACACTTTCAGTTACTCAAGCTTTCGGGCGAAACGCTGTAGAGGCCGTATGGAGATATGGCAGGGTCCGATCAGATACGTGCGGTATTGCACGGATCAGGATCGGACGGTTAGTACTAGTGGCCGTATGGTTATTTGGCAGGGTTCGATCAGATACGTGCGGTATTGCACGGATCAGGATCGGACGGATATTACTAGCCGGCTTTAGTTTAAGCCGGATCCTAGTTTAGTACAGTGTAGATTTTGTCTCATTGCATTTGTATCCGGACGGAATACAGATGCGGGTGTGTATGCACAGTATGGGGGTTTTCTTGTAATTTATTACGGGACCAGTTTTCTGGAGTTGCCAGTTTGCATTCTGTTCCGGCCGGTTTTCCTTTGTTCTTTCCTGGCCGGACTTTTCCGATGGAGGGGGTTATTTGCAAGTTTGCAAATAACATTTGTGGAGGGAGTTTCTTGCAAATGTATTATTTATGAAAGCATCTTTTGATACCATTCTTATCTATCATCATCATTTGCTTTTTGTTGATTTGAGATGATTAGTAGTTGATGTGAGTTAGTTATGATGATGTTTGGATATGGTCACCCTCTCTCTTTTCCTACACTCACCTCCCTCTTGCTTATGTATTCTTTCCTCCACCATTCTCATATGATAAGGTTGAACACATTTTTGAGAGAAGAAGATGAGAGAGTTTCATTTTGGTATGGTGGCATTTTTGATCTCATTTCATGCTAGGAAAAATGCAAGCACCATTTTTCTTATCCTGATTCCTCCATCATCTTCAAAGGCAACAAAACCCCAAATGAGACATAGCCTCTACACTACACATTCTACAGCAAATCTTGGACGCGTCGGCCAGCCAACTTCGTGCCCGAGTTGCCTCGGTATTGAGGTGGGAGCCCGTAAAAGATGCAGGCGATGTGGTGCCCTTCCGGCAAGGAGGCGACGACCGGAGTTTCCGCAGGAGATCGGGACGACGATGAGAAGACCGGAGGACTCGGATCACTCGGTATATCTCTTCCCCATCTTGTAGTTTACTAGAACAAGTTTAATGGCCTGATCCGGGGTTTAGTGCGCGGTGGTGCCGGTTTGCTAAGTTCGCAATATTAAAGTTTATCACCGTTTCCGTATTTGGCCGTCGGATTGACGGCCGGGGCACCGCCGTGCACTTACAGTTTTCTTCCTTCCGCACCGTTCGGCACCAGCCTATGGTTTGGAAGAAGACTATCCAATAAGCGTAATAGGCGTACTGTCCTAATCATAGGAGCACTCACAACCCGAGAGAAGATAAAGATAAAATACAACTGAATAAAACCTTATTCCTATTTCTCCTGAATCAGAATCCATCCCCGAACTGGAACAAGCTCCTTCGAGTTCGTATATAACCATACGATGCAGTATCCAAATAACTGTGGATCTTCATAGTGATACAGGGTGTTCCGGAGAAATACAAAGGTGAAATAGGAGTGGCGATGAAATACTTGGTTTGGTCGTGAATGATAGCAGTCGCAATTTACTTTGCACTCTTACTAATCCCTTTATAAGTCTTTACTTAATACCTTCTGTACACCTTTTAGGCTAAACGGTTTTCTTCATTACCTACCGTTCGGCACCTGCCTATGGTTTGGATGAAGACTATCCAATTAGCATAACAAGTGTACCGTCCTAATCAAAGGAGCTCTCACAACCTGAGATAAGGTAAAAGGAAAAGAGAACTGAATAGTCCTATTCATTTTCTACAGAACCGGAAACCATCCTCGAATTTGGAACAAGTTCCTTCGAGTTCGTATATAACCATACGATGGTTTTATCCAATGGAAGTGGATGTTCGTAGTAATACGGGGTGTTCTGGAGAAAAGGGTAAAAGTAGGAGTGACAATGAGGTATGCAACTAAGACAATCCAAAAGCCAGTGTCTTAAGAAGGTTCGGTTAACTTGGTCACTGAGTCATAGTCAAGGGTCGGGTCATGGTCGCTGCCAAAGAGAGAGAGAAAAGAAACACTCTGTGTGCTCTCTAACCTAGATCAAAATGGTTCTCAATTTATCTAATCAGGAAACCTCCCACTGTAACCTCAAATTCTCCTCCAAACTTGAAAGAATAATTAGTCGGGATCACCCGAGGAGTAAACCAACTCATCAGTGGGAATCGGGATACAACTATCATCGCATGATAACGTGATGGAATCCACAAATGTTATCACACTCCAGAAGGTATGCGCATATCTGGCAAGTTTCAGTTTTTTTAGAAACTCACGATGTGATTTTTACCCCATGCTCTTATGACCTTGACGAAGGCCAACAAATCATAAGTCACATGTCAAGTTCTACCCGTCATTGTCCAGGTTAATTTGAACCCACCCGTACAAGCCCTTGATGAAGGCCAACAAGGCTGTACGACTGTCCTAAACCAATGCATCTATCTATGCAGCAGAAAGGTAACAAGCAGCTACCATACACTATGCCTTGACGAAGGCCAACAAACATAGCATGAATATTAAGTGCTACCCGTCTGAAATGACGGAGGGCTACGAATGGTTTTTGGCAAAAAACCTTTAACGTAATGAACTTGATATCGTTGAAGGAACCAGATAGCTTTTTATAGAAATATAGTGGCGAAAACCTTTGATAAAGAGGTCACTCCCGGTGAAGGGATCTCGGCTCTTTCCCCGTAGAATGAGGTGCAGGATATTCCCACTGAATACCACGAAGCAAGCAAAAAGGCAATTGGCTATAGTGAAGTTATTACCCTGACGCAAACTTCTGTCCAAGAGGTCACTCCCGGTGAAGGGATCTCGGCCCTTGCCTCGTCGACTGAGGTGCTGGATATTCATAACCGAATACCACTATGCAAAACAAAAGAGAACGTCCTTGCAATAACAGCTTTTTGAAAAATGTTCCAACAACATCATAATAGGTTTGTTTAGCTTGCATTGATCCGAATCAATGCAGTCCCATAAATTAATCACACAACAAAAGAACGAAAATATGATGTACGTATATGCCATCCGCATTCGCCACTGGGTCCCGTCATCACCCGTTAGGTTACTTAACTAACGACAGAGCGGGGACTGGACTAGCGCGGGTGTAAAACATATACAATATCTACTAGTATATATATCAATATATAATAATCGTTCATGGCATGATAAAATGCAACATCACAGAAATGTAATAAGTATCACAGAACAATACAGATAATCTGGGATCCCCGGGTTTCATAGAGCCGCTACTGAAACCCGACGTTCCCCTGGTCGTATGGATAGCCTATGTAAAGAAATCCTAGACCCCTACGGGCGCAGCAAGTTAGCGGCCAAAACCTGAAGCGAGGCAGCCCCCTTCAACAAAGTGAATGGACCGCCCAGCACTTCACGGAATTCGGTAACTTGAGCACCCCTCCCTGGGTCAACCTGTACCGCTTACGAGTGCGGCGAATAGACCGCCAATTCTAGAGTGAAGCCCCCTCCGTCTCAAAGTCATGAGATGCTGGCCCGTTGCCCTCTAGAACCCGGCTATCCTGCACCCCACCGCGGGGTAAACCTAGTACAGAAAGTAAAATATATACAACGGGTTCATCGACCTCAGCCCGGTCGTGCCCCAAAAGAATAATATACAAATAGGCAGTGACGGCAGTCCACATGTCGGACGCTCGCCCCGCAATATCAATTGTACAAATACAACCAAACTGTACTACCATTGCATCCAGGCTATCCACCACGACAAATCCACAACATCACAGCACAACATAGAACATCAACGTGATTGTCACGTTCGCAAATCCGTCTAAAAGAACTATAGCAATTAGACAAGATTTACCACTCGAATGACAATCACGGTCGTAGATATAAAGTAAGCACTGTGAACTAACATATTTAAAATTTTCGATCGACAAAATTTCCCAAAGTGGGCCACAAGTACAATTCCCAGTACTCAAAGTAATCTGGGCCAAAACTAAAAATACCAGAAACCCCAAATCCAAGTCAGAGACCACTGCAGAAAATTTGGTGCCGTATTGCTACAGTACTGCGGTGGAACCGCGGCCAAAACGTGGGTAAGGTCGCGGTTCCGCGGCGCTACAGTGAGATCTTTCTACCAATTTTCTGTAGTGTTCTTAGAGAAGCCTTCCTGATTTTCTGCAATAGTCGAAATAATTTTTTGACAAGAAAACAAAATTCGACAGAAACCGCATAAATTGGAATCGCGGTTTCGGAAATTTCGTTCGATCGAAGTTCTAAATACGTTAGAACAAGCTAGTAAAGTTTATTGGCGTGGATCTGATACCATGTAAGTCTATGGTAGCGCCCCGGCCGTCTGTCCAAGGCCAAAATGCGGAAACGAAACTTTTTCATAAACTTGAAACGGCGCTAACGCAGACTTTAATCCCGGATCGAACCGTTAACCTATAACTAGCAACTAGAGAAAGGTTAGAAAAGCTATACCGATCGATCCGTATCCTTCGATCTTTAGCCACCATCCCTAGCTCCTCGCGGCATCTCCGATCTCCGGTCTCCTCGTCGGAAAGGGCACCACATCTTCGAGTCTTTTTACTGGCTCCCGCTTCGTCCGAAGCAACTCGGACACGAAGTTTGCTAGCCGACGTGTCCAAGTTGAAGTAGAGAATGTGTGTGACAACTTTTTCTCTTACATCCATTGCATGGATGGAAGTTAAAGATGAAGCCATCAATGGAGGTTGTGAGCTAGAGGAAGAAGAAGAAGAAGAAGAACCCTTTTCCTTTTGTATTGTATGATAATGAGAGTGAGAGCAAGAAGCAATAATACAAGAGCTAACCATCCCTTATGGCTTCCCTTTCTCTCTCTCCCTCTCATTTCATCCACTAATCAATCACACAATGTGACATATGCATATGAAATGAGACCATGAGTCACCTATGAAGTACATGTCTCATTTAATGCACAAAATGATGACTTAAGCTCACAATTTTCATTTGTAAACATTAATCCAAATGTTTACAAGAGAAAAAAGATACGGCAACATCTAAAGTAAACTCGTGACGGATCACAAGGATACCCCTCATCTGTATATACATACCTGCATCCGCATTCCGACTGAATACGAATGCGGTGAGACTAAAGTAATCCAACAAATCTAATACTAGGATCCGGCTTAAACCAAAGACCACTAGTATGATCCGCCCGATCATGATCCGTGCACTACAACACGTATATGATCGAACCCATCCATATATCATATGGCCTCTACAACGTTTCGCCCGAAACTTGAGAAACTGTCTGTGGGGGACTCTAAAGACTTGTCAATACTTTAGCTGTGGATTTAACCACTAGCACGTCAGTGGTACTAGCTGTACGTAACGCGCTACCAGGTATTGACCAAAAGTGAGGTCGATGAGCGAACTCATCCTGATAGCCTACTGAGCCTGTCAGAGACAATATCCGTACAGTCCGGTCCGTTCGTCTATGAGTATCGCATGTCGGGCCTAGGGGGTTGGTAAAAGTCAGACCCCCAAAAGCGGTACAAATCATGTCGGAGTGTAGCCCAGAACACCCTGAGATACTACTGGAATACCTACCAGTAAATCTCCTGCCTTGGCCAAGGACTTCGTGTAATGGCTCTCCTAGACACAGCATGATCTCACCCCAATACCGGGAGAGACGAAACCTCTGCCGATCCGCTCACTGCCTCCATGTGGCTCGGGACTGTGCCCAACTAAAACATGTTTGCACGACTCCTTTGAGCTGTGGTAGGGTAGTAATCAAAGCACAGTGGGAACTCACACGAAACAAATGACGATCTCAGGTCGATGAACTAACCTGTACACATGTCACCAGGGAACTGCTATCTGACGTAAGGTATAATACCAACTAGCATGTTCCCGGCGAGTCCTGTCCGGTGTACTCATAACCCAATGAGCACCTGTTTACATCTTAGGTGATCCAACTGACACCAATAGCTTGTGAGACCGGCCACCGCCCCTCGTCTGGGTCTCGACTGTATACACTAGTCTACTAAAGGAGTATCGATGCCCAATCTCGAAACTCCCATGTCTAGGGACCACTTAAGGATGTGCTTATAGACCCCAGCTCCCACGTATATGATCGCCATCATACTGCTGGCAGTCAAGCAAGAATCCTAAGGGCTCTATCAATGTTTAATAGCGACATGTAAGGTCACCTAAAGCAGTATACGATGATAAAGATAAACCAGATAGCATACTTTCATCTCGAGTAAGACTGTCCTACCGGCATAGGTCCTCCCTCAATCATTGCAATCACGTGGCTATGATCCAATAATTGACTCTGAGGGCACTATATCCAACACTTAGTTTTAATTACTGCAATCAAGACAGTTTCTCTTGGTAGCTAGCCGGTTGAGTACCGGTCGGTCCACGGAGAGATGGGAATCTTTTCCTTAGTGTTTTAACGTGTTAAGTCCAACTTGTCCAGGTTTTTTTAGTTTCACTATGTGCTAAAACATGTATAAAGAGAGCTTGTTAGGTTTAGGATTAGGTTAGTTTGAGTTAGGAGTCGCTCACTTGTTTCGTTGCCACTCTTTAATATCGATGTTACGGTAATCGGCAACAATGGGGATTAGCACGACTAGGAAGGAAGCTTGCGAGTATAAGCTTAGCTTTCCAACGCTTAGTTCCTTCCTTTTGGTCCTTGTTCGTCCGTTCTTGGCTCTTAGCCATAACCTGCAGTTAATTCAACCACAACCGGTCTCACTAGTGTATCACTGCTATCATGTAGGATAGGGTGCCGTAGGGAGCGGATTGTTGTTCAATTAACGGGAGTCCGAATGAAGATGTTGGGCAAAGAAAAGAGTGAGAGAGATTTCCTTCTCTCAAACTTCCCTTATCCTACCCTAACAAGTGAGAAACTACTCACCCATTAAAAAGAAAAAGAAAATAAAACAAAGAATGAAGATAGAAAGAAATAAGTTAGAAATTCATAACTAGCTATTTGAGATCTCACTTTGGCAAGGATCATACTTAAGCATCATTGTTGTAAGGATAAAGGAAAAGAGAAAAAGAAAGCAAACAAACAAATAACAACAACTACTTTAACAAATAAAATAACAAGCAAATATAATAACACAATTACAAGACATGCATGTTAAAAAAACTCTTCTTTTATTCATCATCACTCATGAAGCTCACTACAATATCAATGGAGAAAGATGAAGGGGAAGAAGGAAATACAAACTCTTATCCTAAAATCTAATACAAGAAAACAACACCTTTTACTTGGCTTGGAACTGGGCTATATATTGGCAGATACATGAAATCCTAGGGATACAATCTGAGGCAAAACAAAATTACAAAACTACCCTGAAAATCGGAGCCAACACTAAGTTGACTCGGCCGTGGATCCGCCGCAAAAGTGCCACATTGGCCGCGGATCCACGGCCATTTTGTTGAATTGCAGTGTCGTATTTTCTAGGGTTTTCCATATTGCTGTTCTTCTCTATTTGGTACACTTGGTATCTCAAAATCTCTTCAGTTTTGTCTCAGATTTTCAACAGTCCAAAAAGATGAAATGAAGTGGACTTTTGCCTTGATTTTCTTGAGCTCCGCGTTGAAATCTTGGATCTTGTACTGCCTCTTGTGCTTTGTGCATGAAATGATCAATTATTTGCCATTTTTCCTTGAACTGGTATGCGGCATCTAACGGATAGTGAGTGGAGACCCGTATTTATCTGTTGTTGGCCATAGTCCAGAATTTGTTGCGCTTTTTCATGATTTTCACTATTTAAAGCTGAGAACCTGTAAGCTACAATTATTTAGCAAATATGGATCAAGAGTACCAACCTATATGCAATGCGATCAAGAATGGTTGGTAGAAAAATGCAAAAAACAGATATGCACAAATACCCCAAACGTATCCTTTGCTCCTCCCGAGCAAAGCCATTTTATTCACAAAAATTCCTAACCTCAATTTCGCAGGGAACGCGATTGCACTGAGCTTCTGCAACAAGCCGTTAAACCTCTAGTTTGCCCTAGAGGAGGAGTGTTGTCTCCTGAGGGTTTTCAGCAGATACTACCTACAAAATCCGGTCAAATTGGCCGTTGACTCTATTCCTACAGTTCAACATTCTAGCAAGAAACTCTATCATCTTTAAATTAGAAATCATCAACCTGTATTTTTCACACTTCCTTTTCATTTAACTTAAGATCCTATACGTTTTTCCAGTTTATAATGCTCTTAGCATCTCTAGAGTTTTTTCTAAAACGCAATCTCAAATCCAGAATTTTTATCATCTCTATTGAAGACATAAGACCTATTTTTCATTCCTATCTCTTCTCCAAACTCCGACCATATACCCCTACGTGTGTGTAAATATCACCCCTACACTTGGAAATTCAATTCAAGCTATAATACCCTTGTCTTAATACCTAGTACTACTTCTTTTCATTAATGATTGACGGTTTTGCTCATACACCTTTCATGCGACTGTTAATGCTTCTTGAACCACTAACATCCGATTACTGAATGTGTGAGCTTAAAGCGTAAATAGCAGTTTCCAGGTCTTGTATTTTATTCCTTTTTTTTAATTTTAAGACCGGATATATTTTTTAATGATACTCTTTTTGTGGTTAGGTTTAAATGCCGTTTTTTCTTTCATACTAGGCCTTCAGGCAAGAGAATTTCTAGGTATCCTCTACTATCCCAAGTTTCTGTTGGAGATAGTGCCCTCAGAGTCAATTATTGGATCACAGGCACGTGATTGCAATGATTGAGGGAGGACCTGTCCCAGTAGGACAGTCTTACTCAAGATGATAGTATGCTATCTGGTTTATCTTTATCATCGTGTACTGCTTTAGGTGACAAGATAGGTCGCTATTACACGTTGATAGAGCCCCTAGGATTCTTGCTTGACTGCCAGCAGTATGAGGGCGATCATATACGTGCGAGCTGGTAGTCTATAAGCACATCCTTAAAAGGTCCCTAGTCGTGGGAGTTTCGAGACAGGGCATCGATACTCCAGAGTAGACTAGTGTATACAGTCGAGACCCCGACGAGGGGCGGTGGTCGGTCTCAGAAGCCACTGGTGTCAGTTGGTTCACCTAAGATGTATACAGGTGCTCATTGGGTTATTAGTACACCGGACAGGACTCGCCGGGAACATGCTAGTTGGTCTTATACCTGACGTCAGATAGCAGTTCCCTGGTGACATGTGTACACGTTAGTTCATTGACTTGAGGATCGTCATTTGTCTCGTGTGAGTTCCCACTGTACTTTGATTACTACCCTACCACGCTCAAAGGAGTCGTGCAAACAGGTTTTAGTTGGGTACAGTCCCGAGCCACATGGAGGCAGTGAGCGGATCTTCAGGGGTTCGTCTCTCCCGGTATTGGGAGTGAGGTCGCGCTGTGTCTAGGAAAGCCATTACACAAAGCCCTCGGCCGAGGCAGAAGATTTACTGGAAGGTATTCTATTAGTATCTCAGGGTGTTCTGGGCTACACTCCGACATGACTTGTACCGTTTTTGGGGGTCTGACATTTACCAACCCCCTAGGCCCGCCTTGCGATGCTCATAGACAAACGGACCGGACTATACGGATATTGTCACTGACAGGCTCAGTAGGTTGTCAGGATGAGTTCGCTCATCGACGTCCCTTTTGGTCAATAGCTGGTAGCCCGTTACGTATGTCTAATACCTCTGACGTGCTAGTGGTTAAATCCACAGCTATAGTATTGACGAGTCTTTAGAGTCCCCCACACAGACAGTTACT
The DNA here is from genome assembly GCA_030015575.1 of Agapanthus africanus. NCBI lineage: Eukaryota > Viridiplantae > Streptophyta > Magnoliopsida > Asparagales > Amaryllidaceae > Agapanthus > Agapanthus africanus. The sequence continues at coordinate 521,517,446 of CM057342.1, forward strand.
CTAGTTTCGGGCGAAACGCTTTAGAGGCCATATGGAGATATGGTAGGGTTCGATCAGATACGTGCGGTATTGCACGGATCATGATCGGACGGAAAATACTAGCGGGCTTTGGTTTAAGCCGGATCCTAATATTGTACAGTGTAGATTTTGTCTCATTGCATTTGTATTCAGTCGGAATACAAATGCGGGTATGTATATACAGTAGCGGGGTTTTCCTGTAATTTATTACGGGATCAGTTTTTTGGAGTTGCCAATTTGCTTTCCGTTTCGGCCATTTTCTTTTGTATCTTTCATTGGCCGAAGATTGGTTGAGGTGGGCTTATTTGCATTTGTGCAAATAAGCATTTTGGAGGGTTGTCTTTGCATATTCCCGTGTCATGATGGCTGCACCATCTTTTGACTTCTTCACTTGATCATTTGCTAGACTTACTTATTCATCATGGTTTACTTTTGGAGTCATGATGATTGTAGATGATGGAGGGTTATGATGATGTAAGACTTGCCTTTTTTCTTTTTCACTCAATCTTGCATGATATTGGCTCATTCATTCATTCTCTTGCTTTGAACTCTCTCCTCTCATTTTTGCATGAGTCATGGCCGGCCAATTTCTTCATGGGCTGTCCCAATTTTTGGGTGTGTGATTTACTCTCATTTGGCTTTGAAAAATGATAGAGCTCCTCCTCCAAAAAGTTCATTCCTCTACCTCCACCATATGGCAACTCCTCAAAACCCCAAAGAGACAAATTATTCTACAGCAACCTTGGGCACGTCGGCTCGCCAACTTCGTGCCCGAGTTGCCTCGGTCCAGAGGTGGGAGCCCGTAAAAGAAGCAGACGACGTGGTGCCCTTCCGGCGAGGAGGTGGAGACCGGACATTCCGCGGGAGATCGGGACGACGACGAGAAGACCGGAGGACACGGATCGCTCGGTATATCTCTTTACCCGTTCTTTACTTAACTAGGACTAGATTAATGGCCCGATCCGGGATTTTTGTGTGCGGTGGTGCCAGTTTTCTAGTTTGAAAAGTTTTTCGTTTCCGCATTCCGGAGTCGGAATGACGGCCGGGGCGCCGTCGTGCACGTACATGGTATTAGAGCCACGCCATTAACCTAGTCTAGCTTGCTCTAGTATGTTTAAAGCTTCGATCGAACAAATATTCCAAAACCGTATTTTTAATGTGCATCAGTTTCTGTCGAAATTTGTTTGGCTCCAAAAATTTTTCAGTGTGTTGCAGAAGTACATTCAGGGAATTATAAGCATTCTGTGAAATTTTGGTTGCATGATCCCACTTTTCCACCGCGGAACCTCGGCCAAACCCATGCTTGGGCCGCGGTTCCGCTGCAATCTTGACTGTTCATGGCCCCAAAATTTTTCAGAGAGCTCCTGAGTGCAAAATAGGGTTTTTGGAATGTTATTTTTTGGGCCAAGATTTTTTTGAGTGCTACAGTAGTGCTTGGGGCCCACTTGGTAAAATTTGATCGATCGAAAATTTTAAACATGTTAGTTCACAGTATTTACATTATATCTGTGACCGTGAATGTCACTTGATCGGTAAATCCTGTCTAACTGCTATAGCCCGGTTAGACGGATTTGCGAACGTGACATTCACGTTGATGTTCTGTGATTGTGCTGTGATGTTGCGGATTGGTCGTGGGGATAGCCTGGATGCAATATTAGTACAGTTTTGTTTTATATGTACATTTGATATTGCGGGACGAGCGTCCAACATGTGGACTGCTGTCACTGCCTGTTGTATATTATTATTTTGGGGCACGACCGGGGTTGAGGTCGATGTACCCGTTGTATGTATATTTTACTTTCTGTACTAGGATTACCCCAAGGTGGGGTGCACGGATAGTCGGGTTCTAGAGGGCAACGGGCCAGCATCTCATGGCGTTGAGACGGAGGGGGCCTCACTCTAGAATTGGCGGGCTATTCGCCGCACTCGTAGGGGGTACAGGTTGACCCAGGAGGGGTGCCCAAGTTACCGGATTCCGTGAAGTGCTGGGTGGTCCATTCACTTTGCTGAAGGGGCTGCCTCGTTTCAGGTTTTGGCGGGTAACTTGCCGTGCCCGTAGGGGTCTAGGATTTCATTGCACAGGCTATCCACACGACCAGGGGAACATCGGGTTTCAGTAGCGGCTCTGTGAAACCCGGGTATCCCAGATATCTGTATTGTTCTGTGATGCTGTACATTTCTGTGATGTTGCATTTTATCGCGCCTTGAGCGAAATATTATATATTGATATATATATATACTAGTAGATGTTATATATGTTTTGCATCCGTGCTAGTCCAGTCCCCGCTCTGTCGTTAGTTAACTAACCTAACGGGTAATGAAGGGACCCAGTGGCGAATGCGGATGGCATATACGTACGTCATTATTTTCGTTCTTTATTGGTGTGATCAATTGATGGGAATGCGTTGATTCGGATCAATGCAAGTTAAACAAACCTAATCTGATGTTGTTGGAACACTTTTCAAAAAGCTGTTATTGCAAGGACGTTCACTTTTGTTTTGCACAGTGGTATTCAGTTGGAATATCCTGCTCCTCAGTCGACGAGGCAAGGGCCGAGATCCCTTCATCGGAAGTGACCCCTTGGACAAAAGTTTGCGTCAGGGAAATAACTTCACTATAGCCGATTACTTTTGCTTTGCATCGTGGTATTCAGTTGGAATATCCTGCACCTCATTCTACGGGGAAAGAGCCGAGATCCCTTCACCGGGAGTGACCTCCTTAGCAAAGGTTTTCGTTACTATAATTTTGTAAAAGCTATCCAGTTCCTTCAACGATATCAAGTTCATTACGTTAAAGGTTTTCGCCAGAAACCATTCGTAGCCCTCCGTCGTTTCAGACGGGTAGCACGTAGTATTCATGCTATGTTTGTTGACCTTCGTCAAGGCATAGTGTATGGTAGTTGCTTGTTGCCTTTCTGTTGTATAGATAGATGCGTTGGTTTGGGACAGTCGTATAGCCTTGTTGACCTTCGTCAAGGGCTTGTACGGGTGGGTTCAAATTAACCTGGACAATAACGGGAGGAATTTGACATGTGACTTATGATTTGTTGACCTTCGTCAAGGTCATAAGAGCATGGGGCAAAAATCACATCGGGAGTTTCTAAAGAAACTAAAACTTGCCAGATATGCGCATACCTTCTGGAGTGTGATAGCGTGAGCGGATTCCGTCACGTTATCATGCGATGATAGTTGGATCTCGATTCCCACTGATGAGTTGGTTTACTCCTCGGGTGATCCCGACTAATTCTTCTTTCAGGTTTGGAGGAGAATTTGACGGTACAGTGGGAGGTTTCAAGATTAGATAAATTGGTAACCATTCTGATCTAGGTTAGAGTGCACGCTGAGTGTTTCTTTTCTCTCTCTCTTTGGCAGCGACCATTGACCCGACCCTAAGACTATGACTCAGTGACCAAAATTAACCGAACCTTCTTAAACACTGGCTTTTGGATTGTCAGAGTTGCAAACCTCATTGCCACTCCTACTTTTACCCTTTTCTCCAGGACACCCCGTATTACTACGAACATCCACTTCCATTGGACAAAACCATCGTATGGTTATATACGAACTCGAAGGAATTTATTCGAGGATGGTTTCCGGTTCTAGAGAAAACGAATAGGACTATTCAGTTGTATTTTCCTTTTACCTTCTCTCAGGTTGCGAGTACTCCTTGGTTTAGGAGATAGTACACCTATTACGCAAATTGGATAGTCTTCTTCCAAACCTCAGGCTGGTGCCGACCGGTAGGGAATGAAGAAAACCAATTAGTCTAACGATGGTGTACAGAAGGTATTAAGTAAAGACATATCAAGGGATTAGTAAGAGGGCAAAGTAAATTGCGACTAATATTCATGACCAACCCAGGTATTTTATTACCACTCCCACTTCACCTTTGTAATTCTCCAGGACACTCCGTATCACTACGAAGATCCACAGTTTATTGGATACTCCATCCTATAGTTATATACGAACTCGAAAGGAACTTGTTCCAGTTCGGGGATGGATTCTGGTTCAGGAGAAATAGGAATAAGGTTTATTCAGGTGTCTTTTATCTTCACCTTCTCTCGCGTTGCAAGTGCTCCTAGGATTAGGACAGTACACCCATTATGCTTATTGGATAGTCTTCTTCCAAACCATAGGCTGGAGCCAAACGGTAGGGAAGGAAGAAAACCAATTGGCCTAAAGGGGTGTGCAGAAGGTAATGACTAAAGACATATAAAGGGATTTGGAGAGATGGCAAAGAATTATACGGTTACAGTCGTGAATCTAGATAATGGAAGAGGCATTACTAGGAATACCTGAATACCCTATTGAAACATTTCAATGTTTCAGTTTCACTGTGTACTGTTAAAGGAAAACTGATTTCCCGATTAGATACTTACTCCAGGGTTTGTATTTACCAGGTATGATTCTCACATCTGTATGGTTTTACAAATGATGAGTGGAAGTAAGTTATTGGGAATTGGGTGATCATCCTCATTATATCAGGATTCGTTGTAATCGGTGATATTTGAGGAAGTCACCTGGGTTGTTTGCCGGACGGCAAATATTTGGTTTTGGATATCCGCTGTTATGCACCAATTTCAAATTGATATATCTGTATGTCTATTTTTATAGAGTGAGATATACCTTTTTGGAATTATGTCTATGACATTTACCTATATCAGTGGATGGTTAGGTAAGGAGCATTAAACAGCGGTGTAATTCTTCTTAACCATAAGTACAGTTTTCAACCTACGACACACAGAATATGAGTTATCAGACTCAAGGGACTTATACAGAGTATTGTATGTTGTCCAGTGTCCATTAGAACAGAGGGGTTGGTCCTCGTACTATATTCGGTTTACTTATGACTTCTCTAGTTTTTAGACAAGTGTTTCGTAGAAACGCAAGGTCCGAATTTTGAGAAGTTATAGGTATAAGAATAGAGTAAAGAACCAGTTGTTGCAAGTATCAGGATTCTTCAAGGTGATCGAAGATGTAGATACTTGTGTGTGGTATTCAGTTGATAGTAATGATTAAGAGAACTTGCTTCTCTTTCAGGTTACTCATAATTGGAAGCATTCCTAAGTTGAGTAACGCTGATCGGCCTCTTTCCACTTAGTTGACATGCACTGGAGACAGCTGCATGATTTGAATCTGGTTCAATTAAATCAGTACCTCTGTTTCTATATTGGATATAGAACAGTTCATATCTTGACATTGTTAAGGTACGGGGAGTTCTCCGGCTTATGCTTAAAACCAGACTCTGGATAACTCAAGGCACGTTTCTGTAATGGCTGTTTGTGGGTTGACCCAGGCTATGACGAGGGTTGACTTTCTACTATCTGGAAGATCAATAGTAATATTGTTCTTGACTCGCCACAGTTTTAATAAAAATGGATTTTTTCAGAAAACAGCAGTGGGAGTATGGTAGAACTGAAAGTGATTTCAGAACCGCAAACGATTACTGAAGATTTGATAAGAACCTAATGATTCAATCTGGTTTGACATCCATTGGCCACTCCGTGGATACGGTGGGTAACCTCCGGCTCCCGAGGGGTACTCCGGTAGCCTCCAAGACGGTGACAGGAAGGTTCTTGTTTACCCAGACTTGCCATTGCTGTTGTTCCAGGCTGCGAGACCCGGCAGGAGGATGAGTATAGCGTCGTTCTAAACTAGCTTTAGAAGTGTACATCTATATGACTCTGCCAGAGGGTTGTCGTAATCAGTGGGAGAAGCGGAAGCATTGGTGGACAGGTGGCTTATGTCTATTTATAGACTAAAGCAGCTATAGCGGAGATAGATCATTTATTTCTGATATGACAGTCATAGGTTTGACTTCATCAGAACAGGGGATGGATCTGTTAAGAAGGTAGTAGGGTGTGATGCCCTGGTATTTGGATGACATACACAAAGTAGGAAGTGATATTCCTATACTACAATCGGTTATACTTTGGTTGTCACACAGTGGTTTCTCCACATGGGATTTGGATACAATATCAAGATATTCTGGTTACTAGATCTATAGATCTAGATTTGGGTGGTTTCCCAATCAGGGTACTTAGACAGCATTCTAAAGTTATTTTAGGATGGACGACTCCTGGCATGGTGGTATACCTGCAGGTGATGGAGTCACCCTCTCTAATGGTGTCTTACAGACTAAAGGGGAGAGGGATGTGCATGATTGGCAGATCACTTGCTTAAGCAATTGAGTCAATCATGAGATGTCAAGTACCACACCAGATGTTGTTTTTGCAGTGGATGCAATAAATTGATATTAATCCAATCCTGGAGAAACAATCGGAAGCAGTTTTAGAACATAAGTGGATGTTCTAAGGATATGATAACGACAGCCTCATTCGGGAGACAGTTATCATTCCAGACTTCCAAGGTGACCAGGATGACACAGAGGTTGTTAGAGTTATAGTTTTCCTTCTGACGAGGGGCAGTATTTTGGACAGGTGGTCCAAGGGGATACTGAGGGAGGTATGGCGCAGGATACTGATTAAGTTCAGTTGACGATACAGTCTGAGAAGTTTGGATTTGGAGTTCATTTATGAGCTGGGTCCCATCAGATATCCAGACATACTCTAAGACAGGTATTGCTCATTTCGGTAGATAGTTTTCTCCGCGACCTTGAGATATAGAGAGACATAGAAAGAAACATCAAGGCGGATCCACTCACTGAGGCTATTCCTCGAACGCAATAGTTTCGCAAATGGGTTTTGTGAGACTGATTAGTAGAGGAGTTGGGTGTTCGGTATCACACGGGCTGTGAGTATGCGACATCGCAATAATTAGCCTCGAGTGCAGTTGGGAGATTGTTGGAGATAGTGCCCTCAGAGTCAATTATTGGATCACAGGCACGTGATTGCAATGATTGAGGGAGGACCTGTCCCAGTAGGACAGTCTTACTCAAGATGATAGTATGCTATCTGGTTTATCTTTTTCATCGTGTACTGCTTTAAGTGACCTGATAGGTCGCTATTACACGTTGATAGAGACCCTAGGATTCTTGCTTGACTGCCAGCAGTATGAGGGCAATCATATATGTAGGAGCTGGTAGTCTATATGCACATCCTTAAAAGGTCCCTAGTCGTGGGAGTTTCGAGACAGGGCATCGATACTCCAAAGTAGACTAGTGTATACAGTCGAGACCCCGAAGAGGGGCGGTGGCCGGTCTCACAAGCCACTGGTGTCAGTTGGTTCACCTAAGATGTATACAGGTGCTCATTGGGTTATGAGTACACCGGACAGGACTCGCCGGGAACATGCTAGTTGGTCTTATACCTGACATCAGATAGCAGTTCCCTGGTGACATGTGTACAGGTTAGTTCATCGTCCTGAGGATCTTCATTTGTCTCGTGTGAGTTCCCACTGTACTTTGATTACTACCCTACCACACTCAAAGGAGACGTGCAAATAGGTTTTAGTTAGGTACAGTCCCGAGCCACATGGAGGCAGTGAGCGGATCTTCGGGGGTTCGTCTCTCCCGGTATTGGGGGTGAGGTCGCGCTGTGTCTAGGAGAGCCATTACACAGAGACCTCGGCCGAGGCAGGAGATTTACTGGTAGGTATTCCAGTAGTATCTCAGGGTGTTCTGGGCTACACTCTGACATGACTTGTACCGCTTTTGGGGGTCTCACTTTTACCAACCCCCTAGGCCCGCCATGCGATACTCATAGACGAACGGACCGGACTGTACGGATATTGTCACTGACAGGATCAGTAGGGTGTCAGGATGAGTTCGCTCATCGACGTCCCTTTTGGTCAATAGCTGGTAGCCTGTTACGTATGGCTAATACCTCTGACGTGCTAGTTGTTAAATCCATAGCCATAGTATTGACGAGTCTTTAGAGTCCCCCACACAGACAGTTACTCAAGTTTCGGGAGAAACGCTATAGAGGCCGTATGGAGATTTGGCAGGGTTCGATCAGATACGTGCGGTATTGCACGGATCATGATCGGACGGAAAATACTAGCGGGCTTTGGTTTAAGCCGGATCCTAGTATTGTACAGTGTAGATTTTGTCTCATTGCATTTGTATTCAGTCGGAATACAAATGCGGGTATGTATATACAGTAGCGGGGTTTTCCTGTAATTTATTACGGAATCAGTTTTTTGGAGTTGCCAATTTGCTTTCTGTTTCAGCCATTTTCATTTGTATCTTTCATTGGCCGAAGATTGGTGGAGCAGGGCTTATTTGCATTTGTGCAAATAAGCATTTTGGAGGGTTGCCCTTGCATATTCTTGTGTCATGATGGTTGCACCATCTTTTGTCTTCTTCACTTGATCATTTTCTTGGCTTTCTTATTCATCATGGTTTACTTTTGGAGTCATGATGATTGTAGATGATGGAGGGTTATGATGATGCGAGACTTGCCTTTTTTTCTTTTTCCCTCAACCTTGCATGATATTGGCTCATTCATTCATTCTCTTGCTTTGAACTCCCTCCTCTCATTTTTGCATGAGTCATGGCCGGCCAATTTCTTCATGGGCTGTCCCAATTTTTGGGTGTGTGATTTACTCTTATTTGGCTTTGAAAAATGATAGAGCTCCTCCTCCAAAAAGTTCATTCCTCTACCTCCACCATATGGAAACTCCTCAAAACCCGAAAGAGACAAATTATTCTACAGTTAACCTACAGCAACCTTGGGCACGTCGGCTCGCCAACTTCGTGCCCGAGTTGCCTCGGTCCAGAGGTGGGAGCCCGTAAAAGAAGCAGGCGACGTGGTGCCCTTCCGGCGAGGAGGTGGAGACTGGACATTCCGCGGGAGATCGGGACAACGACGAGAAGACCGGAGGACACGGATCGCTCGGTATATCTCTCTACCCGTTCTTTAGTTAGCTAGGACTAGATTAACGGCCCGATCCGGGATTTTTGTGCGCAGTGATGTCGGTTTTCTAGTTTGAAAAGTTTTTCGTTTCCGCATTCCGGCGTCGGATTGACGGCCGTGGCGCCGCCGTGCACTTACAGTTTCAAGGTGTGTGTATGTGCGATTTGTAGGGTATATATTTTCAGAATTTGGACTTAAGATTCAGAATTATTTTTCAGACTTACTCCTCAAATAGAGATTTCAATACTCTTCCCTCATTTCAACCTAGCCCAAGAACTGAACTCAAAATTGCTTATCTCTAAATAAACTGCATGGACGTATACTTTCAACAGTTATACTTCAAGGAAGGTTATTTTTAAGGTTTTTTAATTTACTAATTTTAGGATTTAGTTTTTTCTAACTAGTCAACCGTAATGTCGAACTCGAGTAAAAAATGGCCAATATTGAAATTTTCAAATTTTTTAACTTTTTAATTTTTTTTTAATTTTTCATTTTTTAAAATATTTTTTTATGTAATGCAGAAAAATGCGATGCGGAATTTAAACATGCAAAGCAAAAAAAATAAATATTTACATAAATAAAAAAAATTTGCAGATGCAAGGATAACTATTTACAACCAAACCCTACCCCAAACTGACCGACAGCAGTGTCCTCACTGCTACCTACGGCGTCTCCTAGTCGTGGCATCACTTGTTCCGGCCTCACCCATGTCCGTCCCCCGACACCTCGATCGTACTCGTTCCTCTCGTGCCTGTAGGGTGGGCATTCCCTGTTCCAGACACGTCAAACGCTGATCAAAGTTTGTCATCATCCCTAACACTTGTTCTATCCCCCTATAGGTACGTCGTATTAAGCTTGCTTGCGCAGCGGGGGTTAGCTCTTCATCGCTCGCTGTGGAGCACCAGCGGGGCGTCTTCGCCATCACATCTTTGGCCGGCTCGGTGCGCGACCATAATCCATGAAGTCTTGTATAGGATGTGGAGACACCCTCAAGAAGGGGTCGAATGGGAACCCCACCATGCATGTAAACCTCAAATTCCTCAACAGGAAGGAAATAGCGACACAGTTATGTCACTAACATTGGGCATGGGTAATTGGCAGCCCCCTTACCGGCGCCAATCGAATGTAGTAACACAGTGCACATGTCATAACTAAGGTTTTTGGTCATTAATGCGTGCACTATGTGTAGGGATTGGGTGAAAAATGTGGTGTTGTGCGAACTTCAAAAAATATTGTTTTGTGCCCAACGGCACACGGTTAAAACGTTCGCATATAGCGTGCGAGCCTGAATGCCCTTCCTAGGTTCCCTAGAACAATCCTCACCCATTAGTGGCATGTAGTCCTCAAAGCGGAGGGGTTGATCGTGTACGGGGATTCGAGGTATCGTAGTGACTTCGTGAATGAAGTCCCTATCTATAATAATTTCCCGATTCCCCCACAATAATCGTATGAACCCGTGTTTAGCTAAACATCCCTCCTCCATATGTTCAAAGAAACGCGCAACGAGATCCGTAATCGCGAACGCGTTTGGATGGTTAAATAACAGAAAATTCCGTCCGCGTTTTCGGTTCTCGTCGCCGAAATAGCCACCATACATGTCATGGGAAAATAATTGGGAGAAATCCCGTTCAAATTGAAATGTTGGGGCCATGGAAATAAGATGCAGAAAGTTGTAAATTTACAGAGAGGATAAGAGAAATGCAAACCTCCTCTGAAAATTTCAGAGGGAGAGGAGACTTATTGGTGGCGGATCGGCGGCAGAGGGGGATATCAGCGACAGAAGCGCGGCTCTTTGGAGAAATCGTCGGTGGAAATTGGAGCGGCGGCTAAGGTTTTGTTTTAGGGTTAGAATGAAACTCGGGAAATGCAGAAAAAGGGGGTCGAGATTTATTTATAGGGGTTGTCAAACATTTGTACAAAAGCCCTCCCAAAACGAATAATTAAATAAAAAGAATTTTATTTATTAAATTAATTTTTTTAATATCTTTTATATATTTTATTTATGGTTCCAAAAGCACCCCCTTTATATATATATATATTTTTATTTTTATTTATTTTAATTACAAATAGAGATTTCATCAGGCCAGAAATATCCCGATACAGAAAGAAAAACAAAATGGTATATATATACCCCCAAACTTATTTGAAACAGTGTTTCCAATGTTTATGGATGGATAACCGAAGTTTGGTGGTAAGCGGAGGAAGATTAGTTAATGTAAACCGGCTCCTGCAACATCAGGAGCTCCTCCGAAGGTTCTGCGGTGAGGAACGGTTTTACCTTGTGTCCGTTCACTTTGAATAGTGAACCGTCCTCTGGATTCTCCGAATCCACCGCGCCGTGCGGGTATATTGTCTGCACAAAAAAGGGTCCTTTCCAGCGAGATCGAAGCTTATCGGGATGGAAATGTAGTCGGGTGTCGTAAAAAAGTACCTGTTGTTCAGGCATGAAAGTTCTATGATTAAGGTGTTTATCATGAAACACCTTCGTTTGGTTCTTAATGACAACCGCGTTTTCATAAGCTTTATCCCGAAGCTCGTTCAACTCGTTCAGTTGCAGCTTCCGATAGCTGCCCGCATCTTCAAGGGTTAGTTTTAACTCTTTGATCGACCAAAATGCGCGATGCTCGATTTCTACAGGAAGGTGGCAAGCCTTTTCATACACAAGCCGATAAGGAGACATTCCAAGATCAGTCTTGTATGCAGTGCGGAATGCCCAAAAGGCATCGGTGAGTTTCAAAGACCAATCTTTACAGTTCTTGGAAACCATTTTCTCTAAAATCTGCTTGATTTGCCGATTTGAAACTTCGGCTTGCACACATGTTTGGGGGTGGTAGGGTATGGATAGCTTATGATTAATGGAGTATTTCCGTATCAAGGCCTCGAAAGTCCTATTATAGAAATACGTCCCATTGTCTGTAATGATCTCACGGGGGTACCCGAACAGGGAAAAGATGTTTTCTTTAAGGAATCTAACGATAACCTTATTGTCGTTCATCCGGCTTGGCACTGCATCGACCCATTTAGAGACATAATCAACAGCTAGAAGAATATACAGGTTCCCAAAAGAACTGGGAAGCGGCCCCATGAAATCAATTCCCCAAACATAAAAAATCTCAACAACCAAGATTGGTTGGAGCGGAATCTCATTTCTCCTGGAAATCCGGCCCAAATGTTGGCACTGGGAGCAAGTCTTGCAGTAATCATGAGCATCTTTGAAGAGTTGTGGCCAGTAGAAGCCACACTGTAAGACTTTCTCGGCTGTCTTTCTTGGGCCAAAATGCCCGCCACACGCTTGATCATGGCAAAACGACAGCACACTCTGGAACTCATTATCAGGAACATACCGACGAATAATCTGGTCTGGACAGTACTTGAACAGGTATGGTTCGTCCCAATAAAAGTGTTTTACTTGAGATAAAAATCTATGTCTTGTTAGTTATATGTATGCCCTAGAGGCCATTACTATACATAGGATGTATATTGTAGTGGATGCTTGGACATATATAGGGAGGACTTTCTTGCTCGACATGATAGTATGCTATCTGGTTGCTCTTTACCTTAACGTGTATACTGATTGTCTCTCTGTTACATGTTGGTAAAGCCCTTAGGATGTGTACTTGACTACCTGGACTATGATGCGGATCATACTAGTGGGGACATGGTAGTCTATAAGTACATCCTTCAAAGTCCGTAGTCGTGGGTGTATTGAGACGGGGCATCGATATACCAGTGTAGACTAGCGTATACCTTCTCGACCCATACAGATGGGCGATGGATGATCCCATATCCATTGGTGTTTGACATCAGAGATGATATACGGGTGCTCAGTGGAGACTGGGTACACCGGACGGACTCGCCGAGAACTCCCAGATGGTATTATACCTTACGTCAGATGGCAGTTCTCTGGTGACACTGGTACAGAGTAGTCTGTTGACCCGAGATCGTCATAGAGTCTTGTGTGGTTCCCACTGTGCTTTGATTTCCATCTTACCACGTCCAAGAGGGCGTGCAAAACAGTGGTTTTTGGGTACAGTCCCGAATCACATGGAGGCAATGAGCGATAGGAGGCGATTCGTCTCTCCCGGTATAGGGAGTTGATGTTGCGCTGTGTTCGATTGGCTATAACCGGAAATCCCTGGCCAGGGTTGCTGAGATTTACTGGTAAGTGTTACCTGTAGTTTCTCGAATGTTATAGACCTCATATCGACACGACTTATCGAGCTATTGGGGTCTGACGTTTACCACCCCTAGGCAAGATATGCGACATATCAGACGATCAGACTGGACTGTACGGTAAGTGTTACTGGTTGGATTCACAGGAGTGTGAGCGGGCTTGCTCATCGATCTTCTGATCGCTCAATACCCGGGTGGCCGTTACGTTTAGCAGACCGCTTGCGGCTTGTGGATGTTTGATATGATCATCATCCGCTGCCGGCGTATTGACGAGTCTTTATAGTCCTACACAGAGGTTTCCTGGCTCAAGCGAAAAGAAATAGGAGCGCATATGAGATATATGCGGGACCGAGAATAATGCGTGTATGTGATACCGTATTCTATTCTCGCGATGAATGCATCGAATGGTTATATGCGATATAACCTAGTTATCGAATCAAGTATTGATTCGATAAGCCGATACATAGGATACTAGTCGGTTATATGCGATATGACCGGATCGTTAAATCAAGTGTTGATTTAATGATTTAATGTATAATTATATATTTGATATATTACTTTGCATTAACTAGTATCGGTTCACTTTAAATGGATTTTCTCACTTGGATTGTGCACATTGTATATGTGATATATTTTTGTACACAAGTTTGTATCATGTTTGATGATACATGCTAACTTGAGCTTGTGTAAAGATTAAACCATGGTTGTGTAATGGTTAGGGTTTTCCTTTCATTTTCTTATTCATTTATTTATTGATTTATTCTTTATGGAAAATGAAAAGCATAATGGGAAAAATGGTGGCTTTCTTTGTTTATATTTGAAGCTTCATGAAGCTTTGACCAAGTGACCATTTTGTCTCATGCTTAACCCTAACCATTCCATTTAACCATGATTAAATCTCTACACTTGACCATGGTTTACATTATGATAAGTATTCATTTTCTTTTCATTTTTAAATAACTTATCATAACTTTATCATCTTCTTCTTCTTCTTGTTCAAGATGAAGAAGCTTGACTTCATCAATGGTGGATTGATGAAATGAGTGAGAAATGCAATTCTAAAGTGAACCCACTTCCTATTTCATCATCCTCTACCTCTTGCCAAGTAGTATAGGGTGTTTCCTTCACAAGTTTTCTTGACTTGGTGAAGGTGGAGCTTGATCTAGTGATGCCTCGACGTAGATCATCTTCGGCATGCTAGTCGATGATCTAGCCCGTTCATTCTCCGATGAAGCCGACGCAAAAGCCCGGGATTCCATTTGGACAGCGAGGAGACTTCATTGTGGAGCTATGGAGGTGGAGAAACAGATCTACAAAGGTTGTATTTCCGTTCTTTTAGTTTAGTTGTAAACTAGTTTCTTTTTCGCCTAAGAATCTAGTCAACGATCTTGTCTAGGGTTTCTCGGCACCGCAATTTTTGAAATTGGCATGGTTGATGCCTTGTGAGACCTCCTTGGTATGCCTAGGAACCTTTCATTGGTATCAGAGCCTAGCTAGAGCCTTAGGCGAAGTCTAGATGATATTTGAAACTCGATCGAACCCGAAACCCTAAGTTTTACATGCTCTCTGGACTTTTTCTAAAAAATGGGATTTTTCCACATTAAAAATGCTTAAAAAATTCAGCAGGGAATTATAAGAATTACGGTGCAAAATTTAATTCATGAACAGTGCAAACGGCGGCGGAACCGCGGCAGAAGCCTGCATTCTGCGGCGGTTCCGCGGCAAGATGATGACGTCATACTCCCCTTTTTGCACAGTAATTCCTATTTGATTATGCTGAGTTTTCTGGGAATTTTTAATTTGACTCAAGAGTTGAGTATTCTGGGGTTGCTTTGGGAATCGATGATTCGATCGGATTATCAAATTTTGTCTATATGGCTTTCCGGATAAATTTTAGAATATGTTAAAAAGTTCGACCGGATAAAAATACCCAATTTTTCCCCTATCGGGAAATTTCCAAGTGTTGGATTTTTCCGTAGTTTAACGACGTTCTACGTAGTGCAAGTAACGCGATGGTCCCTCTAGAAGACAACAAACCTTAACTCGATTATGTGACCGTCTTGAACTGCCCTTTGAACCTTCGGGTTTGGGGCAGTACGGCGTGCCACATGTGAGTCGTTGGCTTGACCCTTCTACGGCTGGACCGTTGGTACTGAGGCACGAACTGAATGTTTTTAGACTTATTTCATGTGATGAGCTGTTTCGGGAAAACTTGGGTGTTCGCTTGTTCGATCGGAAAGTTTAACATTTTCTATTTATCCGGAATGTGATACAATAATTGGAATTCACAAAAAGTTATGAGATAACTGAATGAATGTTATAAACATAGCACTTTAGTCTCACTTGATCGGTTGCCACGGAATTTTGATGTGATCAAAAGTCCGTCGCAATCACGTAGCGTATGCGGATACTCGCCGGGTAAACTTAATAGACAGCCTCGCGCCATAGCCCTGACCAAGTGACTGTAGGAGAACCCCGTCGCCGAAAGCATCCGTTCGGGTGCTCGCGGTAGCGGTGTTCCGCCTTGGTGCACTTCGTCGACGGCGTCGGGGGTGCGGCCGCCTACTGAAGTTTGCGACGAGCATTCGATCAGGATGTCGGGAATCTTGTTGAATTGCCCGACTTGATATTGAAAAGAGTTTTCGATTTTGAGACTAAAATGCGGGGTTTATAATTGTTAGGCATGCGATGTCTAAAGAATTCATTTGGTCAGGCATGCGATGTCTGAGGTGATTGCGGATTCCAACTGTTGTAGTTTTACACTTTCTTTTCTGTGACCGTAAGTGTAATATGTGATATCGCCGGTTTCGTTGCTATATGTCAACGACAATTGGGATACGCATGTTTACTTACGTTGATGACATGTGATGTTATGTGTTGCTGGATATGTTATTTTGGATCGTCGTGTTTGAATAGCCGGAGGTTTTTATGTGAGATGAGTGTTTTTCATTTTCATTCATGTAAAATCTTGTATGTAATATTCTTGTATTGGGGCGTTTCCAGGTTGCGGAAGTTGTCACCGTTGTTGTATATTATTTACTTTTCCGCACTAGGATAGACCTAAGGAGGAGGGCACAAGTAACCGGGTTCTGGAGTCCAGTGGGAGACCAACTCGAGGAGTCGAGTCCGGGTCTCCTAACTCTAGAATTGGCAGGGTTGCTTGCCGCTCTCGTAGGGGTCTAGGGGTGTGGGTTTGGCTATTCATCACGACCGTGGAATCCGTGTTTTATACTGGCTCGTATTGAAAACACGGACGTCCTAGTATATCCAATATTTCATATGATTCTTCTGCTGCGATATCTGTGATGTGATCATGTGATATGTTCTGTGATAGATACTGTATATAGTATATATGATATATTATATAGGCGTTACTTATGTTTTACACCCGCGCTAGCTCTGCCCCGCTCTGCCGTTAGTTACCTAACCTAACGGTGCACGAGGGGACATCGAGGCGAATGCGGATGGCATAAGTGTACGTCGTATTTATCTGTGATGTTTAGGTACTTAAATGATGGGACTTCATTAATGTGATTAATGAAATAAAAGAAACCTAAGATGTTGTAGAATTGAATTTCAAAAATAAAACAGGTAGCTACAGTTCTTGCTTTGCACAGCGGTATATACGATATATCCTGCACCTTATTCAATGAGGAAAGGACCGAGATCCCTTCACCGGGAGTGACTCCTTTAGCAATAACTGGCAGATGCTACAACCTTCGGTTTGTCTTTTGATTGCTTTTAAGTGTTTTTGCTTTGCACAGTGATATATGTGATATATCCTGCACCTCATTCGACGATGAAAGGACCGACGATCCCTTCACTGGGAGTGACTCCTTTAGCAAAACTAGAAAAGCCTCAAAAGCACTCCATTTCAAAATTCATTCGATCCTACAACCATATCAAGTTCATTACGCAATAGGTTTTCATAAAAACCTGACGTAGCCCTCCGTCATTTCAGATAAGTAGTAGTTAGTATTCGTGCTGCGTTTGTTGTCCTTTATCAAGGAGCAGTGTGCGGTAGCTAACTGGTGCTTATCTGCTTATGCATATGATGCAGATTGAGTTAGGGTAGTCGTGCGACCTTGTTGGCCTTTGTCAAGGACCGTGCGGGTGGGTTTAATTCAATCAGGAAATGACGGGTTGAACTTGACTAGCATCCTATGGTTTGTTGGCCTTTGTCAAGGTCATAGGAGGTTAGGGGCAAAATATTATCGGGAATTTCAAGTGTTGAAATTTGCAATGAGATTGCATACCTCCTATGAGATAGTTGGATCCCGATACCCGCTGCGAGTAAGAGTTACTCCTGGGAGAGTTTTACACATTACAATTAGCCGATCAAGTAGGTGTCTAGAAAGGTGTCAACGAGGTTACGCCTCTGGGAAAACGAGGTTTACATTAATTAGGTTCGTGCGAAAGCACGGGGGACCTCCCTCAAAGTACCGACACTGGCCTGGCTGAAAGATTGGCGAATTTGTAGTGTGTAATTAATCCCGGCTAGTCTTTCCTTTTAGGGTTTGAAGGAAGATTTGATAAAAAGCAGTAGGAGCTATCCTGATTAGATAAAATAATAACCAATCTATTCTTGCAAGAGCGCACGCTGAGTGTTTTCTTCTCTCTCTCTCCTGGTAGCGACCATATCATGCCTTAATCAAGTTAATAATACGGATATTTGACTGAACCCACTTGTTATACTGAGCTGAGGAACGTTGGTCCCGCTCCAACTTATAATTGTTATAAGACCGAGCAGGAAATTGGGGATTACCAGAATTCCCGTGCCGCCCAAACGAAGAGAGTGCATGCTGATGCATCATCTTCGGGTGTATTCATTACAAAGAACTGTTTCTCTGTATCCTCTACGTCCTGGGTATGTGATACCAGATCAGGATCCCAGATATGTAATCTGTTACATAGGGCTACAGATAGGTAGAGAACTGAGAACGGGTGATAAGTTTCATGAGGCAGAAAACGGGGCAAGTGTTGCAGCCAAGTCTGTTGGTCACTGTCACCCTGTATTACCAATACATTGATTCTGAACGAATGTTATTAGATACCGAACCTGATATACGAAATCATATCACTCTCTTTATTAGTAAAGAAATGATAAAATTTTGTATTTTTGGATAATGTTTTGGACATTTCCTATATCAAAAGTTGATCGGTTCAGGCACGTTATCTAAAAGCATTTATGTTCTAAATCAAATTACAGTTCTTAGTATACAGAACACACACAAGAGGAAGAGTTCAGAAATGAATGAATCCTTCTTGAGGTATTGTAGACTAGGTCATATCAATGCGACCCGACTGGCTGAGTTACATTTAGATGCATATTTAAATCAGTTTGAATTTACATCTTGTGAAACTCGCCAGTCATGTCACAAAGATAAGATGACCATAGCTCTGTTTATTGGAAACAGAGAAAGAGTTAGTGAACTCTTGGGATTGATACATGTTGATGTATGTAAGGTCCCCTATCTACACATGCCAGGACTGGTTCTTTATACTTCATTACGTTCTCTGATGATCTCTTTAGATTCAGACATCTGTTCTTGTTGAAACACAAGTCCGAACCTTTTGAGATATTCACAGAATATAAGTTAGAAGTAGAGAACCAAAATACGGGTATAAGTATTATGTCCTATGATGAGATCAAGGAGGAGAATACTTGAGCACGGAATTCCTGGACTATTCTAAAGGAGAATGAGATTCTCTCTCGGCATTACTCCTCCGAATACACCATAGCGCGATGGTGTATCGGGGCGGAGCAATCACACCCTATATGATATGGTGTGCTCTATGATGAGTACTACTGAGTTACCTATTTCCTTTTGGGAGTTATGCACTTGAGAAGCTGCATACCTATTGAATAGGGTTCCAATCAAATCAGTTGCCTACCATCTCATATGTGATATGGAAAGGGAAGAGCCCATGTCTTAAGCTAGTTAAAGATTTGGGGTTGACCGGCCTATGTCTGAAAGCAAAATCCGGACAAGCTCGAGGCAAGGTCTGTAATGTAGAACTGGAAAGGTTCCAGCTATACAAACTACAGCTGATGATTTGATAGAACCAAAGGATTCAGTAAATTCCAACGAACCTCAGCCTCTCCGCCGATCTAGTAGGGTTCCTCACCCACCTGAGAGATACTTCTATTTCTCTATGACAGTGGGAGCGAGGATTGCATCATGAGATGATGACCCAACTAGTTTCGAGCTGGCCATCAGGAGTGTGACTCTGTAAGAATGGCTGGATGCTTATCGATCTGAGATGGAATCCTTATACACCAACAAAGTATGGACTTTAGTTGCTATATCTGAAGGGTTAAATCCCCATCAGGAGCAAGTATATCTTGAGAAGATTACTTGGTGTAGATGGAAAAGTTGAGACTTTCAAAGCTAGACTTGTTAAAAGTTTGCATCATTGACCAGGTGTGGATAATGATGAAACCTTTTCAAGTAGCTATGCTTAAGTCCATCCAGATCCTACTCGTCACGGCTACATACCATGACTACGATATCTGGTGGTTGGGTGTCATGACTGCTTTTCTAAATGATGTTTTAGAAGAGTGCGTCTATAAGTACACAGCCAGAGGGCTTCGTAGACAGTGGGAGCAGCGGAAACGTGTGCAAGATGCTTTATAGGATTAAAGCAGGCATCGCGGAGTAGGAACATTTGTTTTGATGGATTAGTCAAAGAGTTTGACATCATCAAAATGGTAGATGAACCTTGTATAAACAAAAAGGTAGTAGGGAGTATGGTGGTGATCCTCGTAGAGTACGTGGATGACATACTCTTGATAGGGAAGGAGTTTCCTATGCTACGCTCGATCAATCTCCGCTTATCACACTGATTCTCCACATAAGATCAAAGTGATACCTACTAAATCCTGGAATTTGGATCTATGAGATAGATCTAGTTGGATATTAGGACACTCACTAGTTGTAGTGAGATGGTATCAGTTGATCCTAGGGAGAATCACTGGAAGTGTTCCAGAGTGATAAAGACGACTGAATGTCAGTCACAGGCATTGTCTTTACCCTCAGTAAAGGGACAGTATGTTGGAAGAGTTCCAAGCTAGATACCGTGACATACTAGACGACAAAGGCTGGATACATCGCTACTTAACATGCTACCAAAGAGGCTGTTTGGGTGTATATTGGTTCATGAGATGAACAACGTTCCTACCATTGTAAGACAATGGAGTTGTGGCTTATGCCAAGGAACGACGGTCCCATCAGTGATCCAGACATATTCTAAGGCAGTATCACCTGATCATGGAGATGGTTGATCTCCAGGGTGATCGAGGTTAGGAGAGTAGACTCAGAGGACAACACGGCGGACCACTCATGAAGGCCAATTCCCAGAGAGAGATTTTTATGGGATGGTTGAGTATGAGATACTACAACCACTGCTATCAGATGGCCCTAGTGCAAGTGGGAGATTGTTAGTTATATGTATGCCCTAGAGGCCATTACTATACATAGGATGTATATTGTAGTGGATGCTTGGACATATATAGGGAGGACTTTCTTGCTCGACATGATAGTATGCTATCTAGTTGCTCTTTACCTTAAAGTGTATACTGATTGTCTCTCTGTTACATGTTGGTAAAGCCCTTAGGATGTGTACTTGACTACCTGGACTATGATGCGGATCATACTAGTGGGGACATGGTAGTCTATAAGTACATCCTTCAAAGTCCCTAGTCGTGGGTGTATTGAGACGGGGCATCGATATACCAGTGTAGACTAGCGTATACCTTCTCGACCCATACAGATGGGCGATCGATGATCCCATATCCATTGGTGTTTGACATCAGAGATGATATACGGGTGCTCAGTGGAGACTGGGTACACCGGACGGACTCGCCGAGAACTCCCAGATGGTATTATACCTTACGTCAGATGGCAGTTCTCTGGTGACACTGGTACAGAGTAGTCTGTTGACCCGAGATCGTCATAGAGTCTTGTGTGGTTCCCACTGTGCTTTGATTTCCATCTTACCACTTCCAAGAGGGCGTGCAAAATGGTGGTTTTTGGGTACAGTCCCGAATCACATGGAGGCAATGAGCGATAGGAGGGGATCGTCTCTCCCGGTATAGGGAGTTGATGTTGCGCTGTGTTCGATTGGCTATAACCGGAAATCCCTGGCCAGGGTTGCTGAGATTTACTGGTAAGTGTTACCTGTAGTTTCTCGAATGTTATAGACCTCATATCGACACGACTTATCGAGCTATTGGGGTCTGACGTTTACCATCCCTAGGCAAGATATGCGACATATCAGACGATCAGACTGGACTGTACGGTAAGTGTTACTGGTTGGATTCACAGGAGTGTGAGCGGGCTTGCTCGTCGATCTTCTGATCGCTCAATACCCGTGTGGCCGTTACGTTTAGCAGACCGTTTGCGGCTTGTGGATGTTTGATATGATCATCATCCGCTGCCGGCGTATTGACGAGTCTTTAGAGTCCTACACTGAGGTTTCCTGGCTCAAGCGAAACGAAATAGGAGCGCATATGAGATATGTGCGGGACCGAGAATAATGCGTGTATGTGATACCGTATTCTATTCTCGCGATGAATGCATCGAATGGTTATATGCGATATAACCTAGTTATCGAATCAAGTATTGATTCGATAAGCCGATACATAGGATACTAGTCGGTTATATGCGATATGACCGGATCGTTAAATCAAGTGTTGATTTAATGATTTAATGTATAATTATATATTTGATATATTACTTTGCATTAACTAGTATCGGTTCACTTTAAATGGATTTTCTCACTTGGATTGTGCACATTGTATATGTGATATATTTTTGTACACAAGTTTGTATCATGTTTGATGATACATGCTAACTTGAGCATGTGTAAAGATTAAACCATGGTTGTGTAATGGTTAGGGTTTTCCTTTCATTTTCTTATTCATTTATTTATTGATTTATTCTTTATGGAAAATGAAAAGCATAATGGGAAAAATGGTGGCTTTCTTTGTTTGTATTTGAAGCTTCATGAAGCTTTGACCAAGTGGCCATTTTGTCTCATGCTTAACCCTAACCATTCTATTTAACCATGATTAAATCTCTACACTTGACCATGGTTTACATTATGATAAGTATTCATTTTCTTTTCATTTTTAAATAACTTATCATAACTTTATCATCTTATTCTTCTTCTTCTTCAAGATGAAGAAGCTTGACTTCATCAATGGTGGATTGATGAAATGAGTAAGAAATCCAATTCTAAAGTGAACCCACTTCCTATTTCTTCATCCTCTACCTGTTGCCAAGTAGTATAGGGTGTTTCCTTCACAAGTTTTCTTGACTTGGTGAAGGTGGAGCTTGATCTAGTGATGCCTCGACGTAGATCATCTTCGGCATGCTAGTCGATGACCTAGCCCGTTCATTCTCCGATGAAGCCGACGCAAGAGCCCGGGATTCCATTTGGACAGCGAGGAGACTTCATTGCGGAGCTATGGAGGTGGAGAAACGGATCTACAAAGGTTGTATTTCCGTTCTTTTAGTTTAGTTGTAAACTAGTTTCTTTTTCGCCTAAAAATCTAGTCAACGATCTAGTCTAGGGTTTCTCGGCACCACAATTTTTGAAATTGGCATGGTTGATGCCTTGTGAGACCTCCTTGGTGTGCCTAGGAACCTTTCAAGTCTGTCCTGACTGGACCATTCGTTCGGTAGTAGTCATGTTGCCAAATAGGTCACAATATCTGCGAACCAGGATTCGCACTATACTGTCAAGAGTTGTTCATTAGGAAAAACATCGTTACTTAGGATAGGAAGCGTCGGCGAAGAAGGAAGTCGTGAAAGATGGTCGGCCACTACGTTTTCACATCCTCTTTTGTCCTTAATGACAAGGTCAAATTCTTGAAGTAAGAGGATCCAACGTATTAACCGAGATTTTGCATCCTTTTTCGCAAAAAGATGTCGCAGAGCTGAATGGTCTATGTAGACAATGACTGGAGAGCCGATCAAATAAGGCCTGAATTTTTCTAAAGCAAACACAACATCCAAGGATTCCTTCTCGGTTGTTGTGTAATTCAGTTGGGCATCATTCAGGTCCCGTCTTGCGTAGTAGATTACATGTGACATTTTATCGATGTGCTGTCCTAGGACCGCACCGATAGCAAAGTCGGACGCATCGCACATAATCTCAAAGGGATACGTCCAGTCAGGTGAAGAAATAACGGGAGCAGAGGTGAGTGAGCTTTCAGTGATTTGAACGCAGTCAACAACTCGAGTTGAAGTTGAATGTGGTATCCTTGGCCAACAGAAGAGTCAAGGGTCTAGCAATCTTGCTAAAGTCCTTGATAAACCATCTGTAAAAACCGGCGTGGCCAAGAAAAGCTTGGATATCTCCGACGCATCTGGGAGGAGGGAGATTGGAAATGACTTCAATCTTCACTTTGTCAACCTCAATGTCGTTTTGCGAAATGATATGTCCTAGGACAATACCTTCGCGTACCATGAAGTGGCACTTTTCCCAGTTTAACGTGAAGTTTTTATCCTTATATCGGGTAAGGACAGCGTCGAGATGTTGCAGACACTTGTCAAAAGAATCTCCAAAGATGGAGAAATCATCCATGAATATCTCCAAGAATTTCTCAACCATGTCAGAGAAAATTCCCATCATACACGGCTGGAAGGTAGCGGGAGCATTGCATAACCCAAAGGGCATGCAGCGATATGCAAACGTGCCGAAAGGACAGGTGAACTGTAACACCTTAGGATATGTTTAGTGGATAATTATATTTAAATTTTGGGTTTTTAACAAAAAGTTTACCAAATTGTGTTTTAAATATTTTTCCTAATTTAATAAATATTTTTCCAAAATTTTCCTAGGCTTGCACACACATGTGCATGTAAACTAGGGTTTTTAAAATGTGTTAATACCATGATTATTAACCATGGTGGGTTAATCATGGGATTTAGCCTTTTGGGTTTTTTAAATGGGTTTAAATTAAGGCAATTAGTTAATTTGTATTTGTTTTAAATTGAGTTGTGTTTGGTGTTGACTTGTGAGAGAGAGGGAGTGGGCTTCATGGCTTAGCCCATGCTTGGCTTTAATGAAGAGAGAGAGAAGAGGGTTGACAATTGGACTTTTGGGTGTTTCCTCTCATTTCCTTGCCTTTCTTTCAAGCCTCACACCCACACACTCACACACACACACACTTACCTTTCAACTCCCCAACTCCAGAACACAGCAGCAGCAACTGATGCAGCAGCAGCAAGCATTCAGCAACAGCAACAGCCAGCATTCCAGTGAGCACAACAGCCACTGCAGCTTCTCCCCTTCACTTCTTCACCTTCCTGCAGCTCCCTAGGGTTAAGTATGAGGTATACTTCCTAACTTGCTTCCCTAGTTTGCTTAGTTAGTGTAGATTTGCATCGGTTAATGGATTTTAGTGCGTTTTAGTGCGATATGGGGTGTTTAGTAGGAACTTTGTGCTAATGTGATCTGTTATGGTTTCAGTAGGTTGTTTGTGAGTTATTGAGGCCATATTAACCTAGTTTAACCCCAATTACACTAAAATACCACCAGTTTCCCTATTTGATGCAAATTGTCATTTTTAAGCAAATTTGAGGTTTTCTGGAACTGCTATTGACCCGGTGAGTTCAGAATGAAATTGGGAAGACTGCAGTATAGTGGAGATGTGCTGATACCCTAGCTTTAACCCGACCCCCTAACTGCTACAGTAGGCCGCCGGTTTTCTCTTTCTGGCCACAAATTGCGGCCAGATGGGTAGGG
The DNA here is from genome assembly GCA_030015575.1 of Agapanthus africanus. Lineage (NCBI taxonomy): Eukaryota > Viridiplantae > Streptophyta > Magnoliopsida > Asparagales > Amaryllidaceae > Agapanthus > Agapanthus africanus. The sequence continues at coordinate 521,542,209 of CM057342.1, forward strand.
TTTTGGGTGTTGTTTGGTCCTGTAGATGTCTGCTAGTGTGTAGGGTGTTGTTATATATATAGTTTTGTAAGTTTAGCTCTGTGTAGAAATCTGGGACCAAATACCTATTTTGCTGTAGCGTTTTGAAAATCGTTTCGGTGAAATTTCGAAAAATCGGTAAAATAAAGGGGTTTTCTGTAAAAAGTCAAAATACAAATATCTTATTATAAAAATTAAATATACATATTCTAGCTATGTAATTGCTATTATTTGGTGTTTATTGAGCCGCTGGTGAAATTTCAAATTTTCTGAAAAAAATATTATTTTATTATTATTTTAAGCCGTCACTAATACATTTAATTAGGGAAAATTACAAATTGGAATGAGTTGAAACAAATTTTGTGCATGATAAAACTTTAAATAAAAATTTATCATATGGTTTTTGGAACGAAATCATTTGCCAAAACGGTTTAGAAATTATTGAAGAAAAAAGGATTTTTTTAGCGTAAATGGATGTTTGGGGTATTGTATTTATCATTTTTCATCACCCCACACCCGTGCCCACACCTACACACCCCCACTTACTTCTCCCCTTAGCTAAATTCAGCAGCCCCCATTTTTTCCCCACTTGAATTTCAAAGGAAAAGAAATGAAAGAAAAGAAAAGAAAATGGATAAATTAGTTAGACTTTTGACCTTGAATTGACTTTGACTTTCTCCCCATTTTTCTCCACCTCCCTCTCTCTCCTCCCCCACTCATTTTCTGGCCAAAATCTGAACCCCAACAGCCCTTCATTCTTCATCTCCTTCTCTTTAAAAAAGTTCTTCAAAAATGCTTGAAAAATCCACAAAAAATCAAGCAAAAATCCAAATCAAAATCCACCTCCTACCCATTTTCCCTTGGCTACCATAGCATGGATCTAGGGATTTAGATTTCAATTTGGGAGGCTAAGTGTGCTTGTGGGTTCTTCAAATTATTTGGGTATAAATTCTAACCATTTTGCTTAATGTGTTGTTAATTGCTTAGGTTAGCTTAATTAATTGTTTAATTAGGTTTTTAATTAGTTTTAGGTGCATGATTTAAAATTCAAGAGAGGGGTTTGATTTTAAATTGGTATTTTGTGTTGTGAGATTTAGTTTATGTGATATAATTGACATATTAATGTTATGCTAAATCCAATTTAAGTTGCTAGTTTGCATATTTGTTAATTTAAAAGTGATAATTATATAATTGGTAAACTAGTTTTTTTAAATAATTATATTCTTATGAGATAAAATTCAAATTTAGGTTTCATGTCATTATAAAGATTATATTGAGTGGTTTAATGCTTTTTGTTCATGGAAATCCAACATAAATTGTAGTTTGTGCATTTTTGCTTTGAAATTGTTAAAAAAGGGTATTTTTGTAAACTAGAATATTAGGATTTTTGGAATTTAATGAGATTAAATTCCGGAAATTATTTATACGACTTATTTAAGATATTTAATAAGTATATTGGCCGCTACTTTCATTTAAACATCATGTTTTGTACAAAAACGGCGAATTGTGCTTGCTAGATTTTCGGAAAAATGACTTTTTAAGTGAAAATGGGGTTTTTGTGAGTTTTAACCTAGTTTATATTAAAATTAGTGTTCGTGAATGTGCAAATGAGTGTGATTGGATTTTTCTCGATGGTTTGACGTTTGTACATCGACATCGAGGGTTGGTTTTACTATTCTTGCATGCGTAGGCGATAGGTTTGGACCTATGCGTGATACGCGTGCCGATTTGATTTTCGTATGCCGTTTCGATCTCGAATTTAGTTTTAATGCGATATGGTGCGTTATGATATGTAGGTACCCCCATGTGGACTTCGAGACGACAAGCAAGCGCGTGGCGACGTCGGCACCGGCGAGCGAGGACCAGGTGAGTAGATTTATATCTACGGGGAGAAGTCGGGTGGATGGCGTATAGCACCCCCGCAGTTCGTGGTGATGTATACGAATACGTATACACACATATATATATATATTTTGACTATAATTTGTTTGATATTATCGATGATATAGATATTTGGTGTTCTTGGATGATTTAGTGTCGCGAAACCCTAGAGTAGTGGTCGCACCACACATGCACACACACACCCATGCTTGCATACTTTCTTCTTTCATTTGCGCTTATACGGGATTATATAGTTATGTGTTCACATGGGTATGGGACTATGTGTTCACATACGGATTGAGGATGATAGTACTTGGGATTTATGATGAGTCGATGAGATTTGATTTGAGGCCGTGAGATCAGTGATATAGCAGGGTTCGTATCTTAGATACGACATGACGTTGTAGCGGGTCCTTGACGTAGTGTTTCACACACGTCCATGCATACGTAGGCGGTATCAGTATGGTACTAGACGTAGATCAGTACCCCGATCATGATATTTGATAAAGAGGATACCAGGTGAATAGTATGATGAATGTGATATTGACCCGTACCCAGATTGGGATGCCGTACGACGGATTTACGTACGAGCTATATTGATGATTGATCCGCACTCTTGACTTGGGATGCCTGATTATAGATATGGTATCGGATATGATATTATTGAGGCGAGATCACCGACTATACATATACAGGTATGTATATGTATCGACTCAGATGATAGGCGGTTTCCTTACCTGTAGTTCAGCTTGTAGTTCAGCCGTATAGTTTAATGTAGTTGTTAGATTAGATTAGACTTCTTACCTATTTCAAAAACTAACGAATCGTGGGCATTTTTAAAGACAGCTCAAGGGAATCTACGGATATTTCAAAAACGACGTATCTTTTCAAAAAAAAAACACCGTAGCCCCTATTTTCAAAACCCCATGATTCGTAGTATTTCAAAAGGCACCATTTGTAGGACTTATATTAGATTATTGCAGATTAGTTATCGTTGTGACTAGTATTCAGCTCCCGCACATTATTGCTGTTCGCTCTGCCTCGCATATTTATTTTGCTGCATATTCCATTATTGATATCATGCTGTTAGGACACCAGCACCATTACCGATGATGCGTATGTACCACGTACACCTACTTGCCGGCTCACACACATCTTCATCGGTAATTGCCATGTCACGTACACTTTAGAGAATATAATTGCTTGACTTAGATTGTTAGCTAGTAGTGTTGACATGATATTAGTGTCCTTCCCTTATATGCCATATTAGACATTGTAGTTATTACCTACCACTTCATGCATACTGTTATTCAGTTGTTCATGCCTAGTTCATTATCATTGACATATGCACTTGTGATGATTTCTTGAGATTTATGATATTTCTGGATTTCGGGGAAAGCCGCAAAATTTACAACTTATGATCTTTTAAAATATAAAATGTTGCGGTTTTCTAGTGATGTAAAGTGTCGTCCACCATGAGTTTGCTGTGGTTTTGGAGATCCGTGTCGAGGAGTGGAGGAACCGTCACGGGTACATGGTGGGCCCGGTATGGTACCCCGGGGCAAGAGGAATGTGGTGTTGACGTTGAGCATGGCTGGGGAGCACTACCTACCGGTGATATTACCCGACGCGTCGGATATCCGGAGGATACCGTCGTGGTCTTGAGATGGATGGTAGGGGCCGGTCTGGATTGACGGCGCCCTAGATATTGAGATTGAGACATTGATATTTCGAGACAGTGAGATTTATGTTTTGTGTCGATGCTAGACACTGTTGAGACTGATTTTAATTATGATACCTCAGTTTAAAATATGAAGGAAATCTCACTAATTTATGAAAACAGTTTCTTCATTTACATGTATGCTGTTTTCATGCATTCATACCTCACTCATATGATATATTGCTACCTGAGGCACTGACACGGGCACATGTGATTACACTCGGGTTAGATATTACCCTAGACATTGTCATAGGCTGCCTGTTATACATATATTTGAGGATATATTATGATCATTGACCTAGGATTACGTTATTTATGCGATTTCTGTGCGTAGATGTTCTTCTATTCACGAGTTGGCAACTCACCCCCGTTGTGCCCCAGTTTCTTGCAGGTTTTACCGTACAGGTTTCATTACGGCTTTGCGGGCTCAGTTTCATTCGGGTGACTTGCTAGTAGGTGGGTTTTTCTTGTATCGTACCCATCATATTACCTTGTATAATATTATTCAGTTGTATCTAGTAAATTCCATCAACCAAACATGTATTTATTGAGATAGAGACCAGTATTGTTTATTCTTTCGACCTTAGAGTCGCTCGTTACATTTCTGGTGGTTTTGAGTTTCCTTTTGAGTTTTGATCCTCGCCGTTGGCGTTGTATATTATATTGCTTGTGTGGTTGTGACCGTCGATTGACGAAGAGCTAGCACCCGCTTGGGGATGCCTTTTTCTTGATTTCGTATACTATTCATGTTGTATCCCGTTTGGGGGCCAGTATTTACAAAGGAGACTCTGCCAAAATTTTCAGTAAATTTTTGATGTTTTTAAAAAAACCGCATAATTCGGCTTATGCTATTGAAACTACTTGCTTTAAGTTGGTTTTTCCTGCACTCTACTACTTTTCTTGGTTTGGATTTCTGGGTTTTCGGTTTACTTAGATTACGTACGCCTCGAGACGTTCGTAGTTTAAGTGCCGGTCATGTTCCATACTTTTGGATCGTGACATTTTCCGTTTTTCTAAACCTTCGCGACACGCGTGATACGTGAGTAGGTTTGGGGTTTCTGCGTATCGCGACGCGTCAGGGTAGTTTCAGGCGCGTGATCACACGTTTTAGCGTATCGCGCACACGTGCGATTGGTTTGCGGCACGGGTTTCTAGTTGGACCGTAATGTCGCGTTTCTGTGAAACTGAGCTTATGTGTGATATATGTTATGTGATTCTAGGTTCGCAGGCCAATGAGACGGACGCTGCGAAGAAGGGCAAGCAAGTTGTTGGATACACTTAGCGCGAGACTCGGTGAGTAGATTTCACATCTACGGGGATATCGCCCGCATGGCGTTATGCGTCGGGGCTGATAGGACTTTATTATTATAGGTTGCATGTACCCATAGACTGTCATCGCATATTGCATTCCCTGCTATGTTTATATAAATATGATTAGAACTGATAGAACACCGTACTATTACTAACGGTCTATGTTGCACGGGCACTATTTGCATGCTGCACACACACCGTTAGTAATTGCCATGCCACACTCACTGTAGAACTGCCGTGATTATATTGATGTAGTTTATCTTACATATGATTGGTGGTGATTTCCTGGAAATTGGGAGCCGCATGACATCTTTAAAAACGGAAACTATTTTTAAAAGCGGTTTTCCCCTCATGCTCATACCATGGATTGATTTACATTGTACCTCACATTGGATTTACTTATTGGTGTTGGATTTCATGCGATTTCTGGTTTTGAGGACCGTGGAAGTATTTAAGAAAAGATGCACTATTTTGAAAAACCCGGTACCTCGTGATATGATATTTTGGTGTGTCCACCACGCGTTTTCTCGCTGCTGAGACGTGTGCTTGAAACCCGATTCGAGGAGTGGATGTTCCGTTTGTGGGTTCGTGGTGGGCCCGGTATGGTTCCTCTCGGCGAGATGATCGATGGGATTTGCCGATTGAGCCTGGAGGCGGGCGAGTACCTACCGGTGATTGGTTGGACCTGGCAGTTGTCCGGAGGATACTGACCAGAGTCGAGAGATGGATGCGGGATGATCCGTACTGCCGGGGCCGAGGGGCGATACCGCAGACGGACCCCGTGGGGCCGATCCGGACTGACGGAGCCCGATATTCGAGGATTTACGTGTCGATGCTGGACACGGGTATTTTATGATATTTTGGGTGCTGATGTTGGGCACTCGTGATTCCTCTGAGATGTACAGGATTTGAGGGCCGATGGGTGTGCCGGCGCCTGAGTGTATTTGGGATTTGGGTGCAGTCTGAGGCACCGATTATTGCTTTCCATGTTGACATGTCCATGTAGATGTTATTTATCCCATACTCAGTATTGACTACTATATATCTCATCCTGTAGCATTTACCTGATAAAGTACTTGCATCACTATTGCATCCACTGTTTGGCATGCATTGACATCATCTGCTGGCATTAGTAGAGCCACGCTATATGTGCATGCTCGCGATCACCTTTATATGTTATCTCTATTCACGAGTTGGCAACTCACCCCCGTTGTGCCACAGTATTTGCAGGTTGCCCTTGGGAGTAGTCACGGCTGGCTGTTTACCGCATCTTTTGGCACAGATACCCTTTTGAGGCGAGATAGCCTTTTGCTGATAGGTGGGTTTTGTACGGTATCTGTTATCTTTCAGTTGTATATTGATGTATCTAGTATTCTCCATCTACCTTTCTGTATTGACTTAGAGACAGTTGTGAGGACGGTATGTATGATTTTATACTCTGGTGTCGAGCTCGCATGTGAGTCGACTTTATGTTATGCAGTCTTACCTTTTGTGATATTGTACTTGCTTTGCTGAGTATTCTTCGCTACGGCGTCGTATATCATATTAGGATGCTTTACTTATTTCACTTGTTATTTCTGCTACACCTTGCTTTTACCCGACTTACGGGACATATGTTTTAAAAGGAAATGTTGCCAAAATTATAAAAGTCATAATTCTTGAACTTAAAAGGATTTCTACTAAATAAATGGAAGCTTTTCAGACATGTATGACTGTTTTTACAAAAATGTTTTAATCACTCTTTATTTATTGGTTTGATTTCTGGGTTCGGCTTACTTAGCTGTGTTACGCCTGTAGACGTTGCGTGGTTAAGTGCCGGTCACGAGTTGAAACTCTCGGGTCGTGACAAAGTTGGTATCAGAGCGTAGGTTTTACCTTCGGGGTGTAGGATGACCCTGGTATGATGGAGTAGGTAGCTGTAGCAGGGTAGCGTAGCGTGTGTATGTTCCGCGGCATACTCACGACACGGTACTCCGCCTACGCGACCTTAGGACTTGTCGATTTAAATTCCTCCTTGATTACATATGTTCTTGCGATTCGATTTCCATGTTCTTATCGAATCCAAATTTTCTTTCAGCCATTATGCCGCCTAAGACTACGAGGGCACAGAGAGCGGCCGTGAGGGCCGAGATTCGTGTTGACTCGTCCGAGACGAGGACTGATCCGGGCAGTGCACCCGTTGTACCCGAGCAGGCTGTTCCTGCCGAGACAGATCAGATCGCCACGCTAGGGGCTGGTATGTAGGAGATGCGCCAGACGGTGGGATCTAGCATGCAGGAGATGCGCCAGATGATAGGATCGCTAGTTGAGACGCTTCGAGCCCAGCGACCAGAGGTAGCTCCACCTGTTCCAGCGACCGTGATGGTACCTACCGCACAGCCAGTTGTCTCTGCAGCCACGGAGGTGATTACAGTATCGCTATCAGAATTCATGAGGCTGAAGCCTCCGGTATTCACAGGCACCGATACAGCCGAGGACCCACAGTCTTTCATCGACAGGATGGCCCGTATATGCCGTTTCCTCAGATGCGCAGATACGAGATGGGTCGAGTTTGCGAGCTTTCGCCTGGAAGGTCTTGCGCAGAAGTGGTGTGATTCAGTTGAGAAAGGCAGAGCTGCAGGTCTTCCTCCTATGACCTGGACGGAGTTCGTGACCATATTTCTAGCCCGTTTCCTTCCCCAGAGTGTTAGGGATGCCCGAGCACGCAGATTTGAGTCCTTGCGCCAGACGCCAGGGATGACAGTGGCAGAGTATGACGTGTTGTTTACAGAGCTAGCAGTCTATGCCCCATATTTAGTGGCTACCGAGGAGTTGCGAGTCAGGAGATTTGTTCGAGGCTTGCTTACACCACTGTTCCTCGCGATCAGCGCGCAGCACTACGAGACCTATGCAGCAGCTGTAGACGCAGCCCTAGTAGTGGAGGAGCACCTTACTGAGACTTCGGTAGTTCCAGAGCCGAAGAGAGTTCGTACCAGTATTTCCGCACGGAGGCAGTCATTCAGACGCCGCGACAGGTATCGTTCTGGTACGAGGAGTAGCAGAGATTCGGGACGAGGCCGGATGTTTAGTTCGTATCCCCAGGAAAGTCAGCAGTCGCCGCGGGGTTGCTTCAGATGTGGCAGCCTACTTCACCTCGTTCGAGATTGTCCAGAGACACACCGGAGGGAGGCGGCAGCACCGCATGTTACTTTACCACCTTCACCACCCCAGAGGGCGTTGCCCGTTGTACCTACCGTTGCTCCGCGCCAGACTCACGCACAGAGAGGTCGTGGGCATGGAGGAGTTGCTCAGAGAGGGCGAGATGACCGAGGCAGAGGGCAGTCAGTTGCAGGTGGTGGACAAGCGAGGGTTTTTGCTTTGATGCATCAGGACGCGCAGGCGTCCAATGCAGTGGTTTCAGGTATCCTTCCTGTATGTTCAGTTGATGCACACGTGTTGTTCGATCCCGGATCCACACACTCATACGTATCCACCCACTTTGTGCCGAGTTTGGGTAGAGAGTCCGGCTTGCTTGATCAGCCGCTTGTGGTGACCACTCCTGTGGGAGAGTCGTTTGTTGCTAGGCACGTGTTCCGATCCTGTATCGTCTGTATTGGCGAGAGAGAGTTGCCTGTCGACTTGATCCTTCTGGAGATGTTGGACTTCGACGTTCTTTTAGGCATGGATTGGTTAGCCACGTGCTATGTTTCTGTGGACTGCCGCGAGAAGACAGTTAGATTCTGCTTTCCCGGCGAGTCGGTTTTTGTTGTGTTGGGGGACCGTAGTGCCGCCCCTCACAGTGTGATTTCTTCTTTTCGCGCTGGAAAACTTTTGAGGAAGGGATGTCAGGGATTTCTCGCCTATGTTTGCGATGCTCGCGCTACAGAGGTTCCATTGGATCAGGTTCCGGTTGTTAGCGAGTTTCCTGATGTGTTCCCTGCCGAGCTTCCAGGGTTGCCGCCCGAGCGCGACATTTCTTTCTGTATTGATTTGGTTCCTGGCTCGGGGCCTATTTCCATACCGCCTTATCGGATGGCCCCGGCGGAACTTTGGGAATTGAAGGGTCAGTTGCAAGATTTGCTGGACAAGGGACTTATTCGACCCAGTGTTTCTCCTTGGGGTGCTCCAGTCCTGTTCGTTAAGAAGAAAGATGGCAGTTTGCGTCTGTGTATCGACTACCGCCAGCTGAACAGGGTGACAGTGAGGAACAGGTATCCTTTGCCGCGTATCGACGATTTGTTCGACCAGCTTCAGGGGGCAGGGTACTTTTCGAGGATCGATTTACGATCGGGCTATCATCAGCTGCGGGTTCGACAGGAGGACATTCCCAGGACAGCTTTCCGTACGCGCTACGGCCATTACGAGTTTTTGGTGATGTCGTTCGAACTCACCAATGCGCCAGCAGCCTTCATAGACTTGATGAACCGTATTTTCCGGCCATACTTGGATCTGTTCATCATAGTCTTCATTGACGATATCTTGGTGTATTCCCGGAGTAGTGAGGAGCACGAGCAGCACCTGCGGATCACATTGCAGACCTTGAGGGAGCACCAGCTCTATGCGAAATTCTCCAAGTGTGCTTTTTGGCTGGACAGCGTAGATTTCTTGGGGCATGTGATTTCACGAGATGGTATATGTGTAGACCCGAGGAAGATCGAGGCCGTTCAGTGTTGGCCCAGACCCACATCGGTGACAGAGATTCGCAGCTTTTTGGGGTTGGCCGTTTACTATAGACGTTTTGTGCAGGACTTCTCCCGTATTGCTACACCGTTGACCGGGTTGACCCGGAAGGGGGTTCCTTTCGTTTGGACGGAGGAGTGCGAGCACAGTTTTCAGCAGTTACGGACACGGCTGATGGCAGCACCGGTGTTATCTTTACCTTCCGGATCGGGCGGATTTGTGGTCTTTTGTGATGCTTCTCGAGTGGGGTTAGGGTGCGTACTGATGCAGCATGATAGAGTGATCGCGTATGCCTCACGACAATTGAAGAAGCATGAGCAGAACTACCCCACTCACGATTTGGAGATGGCAGCAGTGGTCTTCGCACTTAAGATCTGGCGACATTACCTATACGGCGAGTCGTGCCAGATATTCACGGATCACAAAAGTCTGAAATACATATTCCAGCAGTGGGATCTGAACCTTCGACAGCGCCGATGGATGGAGTTAGTGAAGGATTATGACTGCGAGATCTTATATCACCCGGGCAAGGCAAATGTAGTGGTGGATGCCTTGAATAGGAGGCCCGGGGGTAGTTTATCTTGTTTAAGCGCAGTAAAGGAGCAGTCATCAGCAGATTGGCAGATATTATGCGACAGCCGAGTACAGTTCGAGTTCACGCCGATTGGAGGACAGATAGCGCATGTCCGTGCACGCCCACAGTTGATCGATCGTATACGTGAGGCACAGCTCAGTGATGACCGATGTTCAGAGATCATGGCACAGGCTGGACAGGACAGATTTTCCGAGTTCGTGATCGATGATCAGGGGTTACTACGATTTGGAGTCAGACTGTGCGTACCAGATGCTGAGGGACTGAGGCGTGAGATTCTTGAGGAGGCACATCGATCGGTATATAGCGTCCATCCTGGTTCCACCAAGATGTATCATGATATGAGAGGTGTTTACTGGTGGGACGGAATGAAGAGGGACATCGCAGAATTTGTGTCGAGATGCGTGACTTGTCAGCAAGTCAAGGCTGAACACCAGAGGCCCGCATGAGAGCTACAGCCGTTACCCATTCCGGAGTGGAAATGGGAACAGATTTCGATGGACTTCATTGTGGGACTGCCCAGGACTGGTCGGGGGTATGACTCCATCTGGGTGATCGTGGATCGTTTGACGAAAGCGGCTCACTTCTTACCGGTGAAGACAACTTTCGTATTTACTCAGTATGCCCAGATCTACATTGACGAGATAGTGCGACTACACGGAGTCCCGACATGTATTGTGTCCGACAGAGGCACCCAGTTTACCAGTAGACTATGGCAGAGGCTTCAGGAGGCTTTGGGCACTCGCTTGAGTTTCAGTACAGCATTTCATCCGCAGACCGACGGACAGTCAGAGCGGACGATTCAGACTCTCGAGGACATGCTCAGAGCGTGTGTATTAGATTTCGGAGGTAGCTGGGATCATCACTTACCCTTGGTAGAGTTCTCCTACAATAACAGCTACCAGGAGACCATTCAGATGGCACCATTTGAGGCTCTTTATGGGAGGAGATGCAGGTCGCCCACTTGTTGGACAAAGCTCAGTGAGAGCAGTATCTCAGGGCCACAGATCGTTGAGGAGACGACAGCGAAGATCCAGTTGATTCGCGATAGGATGAGAGCAGCCCAGAGTAGGCAGAGATCTTATGCGGACCGTCGGCGACGCAGACTTGAGTTTTCGGTTGGTGATCATGTTTTCTTGAGGGTCTCCCCAATGAAAGGTGTGATGAGGTTTGGGAAGAAGAGGAAGCTCAGTCCCAGGTATGTGGGCCCCTTCGAGGTCCTCGAGCGTGTTGGTGCAGTAGCCTACCGTTTAGCCCTTCCGCCCAGCTTTCCAGACGTGCACCCCGTATTTCATGTCTCGATGCTCCGCAGATATCTTCATGATCCTTCGCATGCGATTCAGCATCCGACGATCCAGCTTGAGCGTGACCTTTCCTATGCAGAGCACCCGGTGATGATCTTGGAACGGCAAGTGAAGAAATTAAGATCGAAGGACATTCCATCAGTTAAGGTACTTTGGCGGGGTCAGAACCGTGAGGAGGTCACTTGGGAGACCGAAAGTGAGATGATGAAGACGTATCCCCATCTTTTTGAAGGTACGTGTAGTTAGATTTCTGAAATTCGGGGACGAATTTCTTTAAGGGGGAGAGATTGTAACACCTTAGGATATGTTTAGTGGATAATTATATTTAAATTTTGGGTTTTTAACAAAAATTTTACCAAATTGTGTTTTAAATATTTTTCCTAATTTAATAAATATTTTTCCAAAATTTTCTTAGGCTTGCACACACATGTGCATGTAAACTAGGGTTTTTAAAATGTGTTAATACCATGATTATTAACCATGGTGGGTTAATCAAGGGATTTAGCCTTTTGGGTTTTTTAAATGGGTTTAAATTAAGGTAATTAGTTAATTTGTATTTGTTTTAAATTGAGTTGTGTTTGGTGTTGACTTGTGAGAGAGAGGGAGTGGGCTTCATGGCTTAGCCCATGCTTGGCTTTAATGAAGAGAGAGAGAGGAGGGTTGACAATTGGACTTTTGGGTGTTTCCTCTCATTTCCTTGCCTTTCTTTCAAGCCTCACACCCACACACTCACACACACACACACTTACCTTTCAACTCCCCAGCTCCAGAACACAGCAGCAGCAACTGAAGCAGCAGCAACTGAAGCAGCAGCAGCAAGCATTCAGCAACAGCAACAGCCAGCATTCCAGTGAGCACAACAGCCACTGCAGCTTCTCCCCTTCACTTCTTCACCTTCCTGCAGCTCCCTAGGGTTAAGTATGAGGTATACTTCGTAACTTGCTTCCCTAGTTTGCTTAGTTAGTGTAGATTTGCATCGGTTAATGGATTTTAGTGCGTTTTAGTGCGATATGGGGTGTTTAGTGGGAACTTTGTGCTAATGTGATGTGTTATGGTTTCAGTAGGTTGTTAGTGAGTTATTGAGGCCATATTAACCTAGTTTAACCCCAATTACACTAAAATACCACCAGTTTCCCTATTTGATGCAAATTGTCGTTTTTAAGCAAATTTGAGGTTTTCTGGAACTGCTATTGACCCGGTGAGTTCAGAATGAAATTGGGAAGACTGCAGTATAATGGAGATGTGCTGATACCCTAGCTTTAACCCGACCCCCTAACTGCTACAGTAGGCCGCCGGTTTTCTCTTTCTGGCCGTAAATTGCGGCCAGATGGGTAGGGTTTTGGGTGTTGTTTGGTCCTGTAGGTGTCTGCTAGTGTGTAGGGTGTTGTTATATATATAGTTTTGTAAGTTTAGCTCTGTGTAGAAATCTGGGACCAAATACCCATTTTGCCGTTTTTCTAAACCTTCGCGACACGCGTGATACGTGAGTAGGTTTGGGGTTTCTGCGTATCGCGACGCGTCAGGGTAGTTTCAGGCACGTGATCACACGTTTTAGCGTATCGCGCACACGCGCGATTGGTTTGCGGCACGGGTTTCTAGTTGGACCGTAATGTCGCGTTTCTGTGAAACTGAGCTTATGTGTGATATATGTTATGTGATTCTAAGTTCGCAGGCCAGTGAGACGGACGCTGCGAAGAAGGGCAAGCAAGTTGTTGGATACACTTAGCACGAGACTCGGTGAGTAGATTTCACATCTACGGGGATATCGCCCGCATGGCGTTATGCGTCGGGGCTGATAGGACTTTATTATTATATGTTGCATGTACCCATAGACTGTCATCGCATATTGCATTCCCTGCTGTGTTTATATAAATATGTTTAGAACTGATAGAACACCGCACTATTACTAACGGTCTATGTTGCACGGGCACTATTTGCATGCTACACACACACCGTTAGTAATTGCCATGCCACACTCACTGTAGAACTGCCCTGATTATATTGATGTAGTTTATCTAACATATGATTGGTGGTGATTTCCTGGAAATTGGGAGCCGCATGACATCTTTAAAAACGGAAACTATTTTTAAAAGCGGTTTTCCCCTCATGCTCATACCATGGATTGATTTACATTGTACCTCGCATTGGATTTACTTATTGGTGTTGGATTTCATGCGATTTCTGGTTTTGAGGACCGTGGAAGTATTTAAGAAAAGATGCACTATTTTGAAAAACCCGGTACCTCGTGATATGATATTTTGGTGTGTCCACCACGCGTTTTCTCGGTGCTGAGAAGTGTGCTTGAAACCCGATTCGAGGAGTGGATGTTCCGTTTGCGGGTTCGTGGTGGGCCCGGTATGGTTCCCCTCGGCGAGATGATCGATGGGATTTGCCGATTGAGCCTGGAGGCGGGAGAGTACCTACCGGTGATTGGTTGGACCTGGCAGTTGTCCGGAGGATACTGACCAGAGTCGAGAGATGGATGCGGGATCATCTGTACTGCCGGGGCCGAGGGCCGATACCGCAGACGGACCCCGTGGGGCCGATCCGGACTGACGGAGCCCGATATTCGAGGATTTACGTGTCGATGCTGGACACGGGTATTTTATGATATTTTGGGTGCTGATGTTGGGCACTCGTGAATCCACTGCGATGTACAGGATTTGAGGGCCGATGGGTGTGCCGACGCCTGAGTGTATTTGGGATTTGGGTGCAGTCTGAGGCACCGATTATTGCTTTCCATGTTGACATGTCCATGTAGATGTTATTTATCCCATACTCAGTATTGACCACTATATATCTCATCCTGTAGCATTTACCTGATAAAGTACTTGCATCACTATTGCATCCACTGTTTGGCATGCATTGACATCATCTGCTGGCATTAGTAGAGCCACGCTATATGTGCATGCTCGCGATCACCTTTATATGTTATCTCTATTCACGAGTTGGCAACTCACCCCCGTTGTGCCACAGTATTTGCAGGTTGCCCTTGGGAGCAGTCACGGCTGGCTGTTTACCGCATCTTTTGGCACAGATACCCTTTTGAGGCGAGATAGCCTTTTGCTGATAGGTGGGTTTTGTACGGTATCTGTTATCTTTCAGTTGTATATTGATGTATCTAGTATTCTCCATCTACCTTTCTGTATTGACTTAGAGACAGTTGTGAGGACGATATGTATGATTTTATACTCTGGTGTCGAGCTCGCATGTGAGTCGACTTTATGTTATGCAGTCTTACCTTTTGTGATATTGTACTTGCTTTGCTGAGTATTCTTCGCTACGGCGTCGTATATCATATTGGGATGCTTTACTTATTTCACTTGTTATTTCTGCTACACCTTGCTTTTACCCGACTTACGGGACAGATGTTTTAAAAGGAAATGTTGCCAAAATTATAAAAGTCATAATTCTTGAACTTAAAACGATTTCTACTAAATAAATGGAAGCTTTTCAGACATGTATGACTGTTTTTACAAAAATGTTTTAATCACTCTTTATTTATTGGTTTGATTTCTGGGTTCGGCTTACTTAGCTGCGTTACGCCTGTAGACGTTGCGTGGTTAAGTGCCGGTCACGAGTCGAAACTCTCGGGTCGTGACATGAACGTGGTTTTTTCCTGGTCTTTCTCGGCGATTGGAATCTGGTTGTAGCCTGAGTAGCCGTCTAGAAAATAGTAGTACTCATGTCCAGCTAATCTTTCGAGTATTTGGTCAATGAATGGTAGTAGAAAGTGATCCTTCCGCGTTGCGGCGTTGAATTTTCTATAATCAATGCATACTCGCCACCAAGTCTTGGTGCGAGTAGGGATTAACTCATTTGCCTTATTTGTAATGACCGTAATGCCTGACTTCTGAGGGACAACATGTATAGGACTGACTACTGGCTGTCTGAGATAGGATAAATGATACAACTATCCACACAGTTGACGATTTCCTTCTTCACAGCCTCCTTCATGAATGGATTTAACCGTCTCTGTTGATCCGTAGCTGGTTTGGCATCATCCATCAGGTGAATATGTGTAAGTCCATGCTACCTCTCCCGGTACTTACGGGCTTGCGGAATTTGATGAAAAACGATTTTCTAGAGGCGGTAACATGGACTCAAAATGGATCTTTGTTAAACTATCTACCTAACAACCTAACTACGAGTTGTTAACTACTCGGTTAGGGGGTTATACCTTTCTTTCTTGAACTCCTTCGTCTTCATCTCTTGATGGTGTACGGATTGGCTTCACCCCGTCGTCTCCTTGCGCCGAAGATCGAGCCACCCGAAAGCTTCTACCTTTGGCTTCTTCTTCGAACTTTGAAAAAACTAGTTCACTTGGTTTGCTAAACCTTATGAACTAGAGTGAGTAGAGGAGAGTGTGATGGGATTTTCTCTATGGTTCTTGCTTCTCAACATATGAGACAAGTGAACCATAGACAAGAGAGAGAGCGAGAGGAAGAGGGTGAGAGCAAGAGAATGAGAGAGCTCAAAACCAAGAGAGAGAAAGATAATGAAAGAATGAGCCTCTCTTTTCTCTTTCACCCTCTCATAATCCAAAAGCATCATGAGCCATAATGTTAATCAAGTATTATTATGTGGTGGTTCATATCATGTCAAAGGAAATATCATTTCCATGCACTCATTTTGCAAACCACAACAAGCAAGCAAAAGTCTTTGCATGAAAATGACAACCATTGTGATGATGATGGTCAACTAGTCCAACCTAGTCAACCGGTCAACAAAGTCAACAAGTCAACAAAGTCAACCCCTCAACAACCATGTCACTATAATACTTAATTAATATTATTGCTAATTATATATCATATTCTCATTAGGGTTGAGCAAAAAGTCAATAGTCAACGGTCAACGGTCAACAACCCTAATGAGAATTCTCTGCCTCTATCTCTCCATCAACTGTGCATACACACCCGGATCCGCGTTCCGAGGAACACGAATACATAATGGATAAATCCAATCCCAAAACGTACACTAGGATCTGGCTTAAACCAAAGCCCGCTAGTGTAAACTTTCCGGACACTAAACGTGCACAAGTGCACGGATGTGATTGAACCCTGTCGCAAAACCATGCGACCTCTACTCTTTTGCCTAAAGGAGAATAGCTTTCTGTGTGGGACTCTAAAGACTCGACACTACACTGGCAGTGGGTTTAACCACAGACCGCAAGCGGCACTAGCTGTGCGTAACGGTCCCCAGGTAGATGCCGACAAGAAGACTGACGAGGTGAAACCCATCTGAACTCCTACAGAGCCTGAATGTGACAATCTTCGTACAGTCCGGTCTGTTCGTCTGATACATCGCATGGCGGGCCTAGGGGGCGGTAAACGTCAGTCCCCTAATAGCTGTACAATTCATGTCGGAGTGAAGCCCAAAACACCCTGAGATAACACTGGAAGCCTACCAGTATATCTCGATTGCCCTGGCCAGGGACTACTCGTGTAATGGCTCTCCTAGACACAGCGTGATGTCAACCCCCAATACCGGGAGAGACGAATCCTGTCTAACCGTCACTGCCTCCAAGTGCTTCGGGACTGCACCCAACTACCACCTGTTTGCACGACTCCTTTGAGCCGTGGTAGGGTATTAATCAAAGTACAGTGGAAACACACTCGAGGCGAAGTGATAGTGTCAAGTCAGCGGACTAAGCTGTACTCATGTCACCTGGGAACTGATAACTGACGATAGGTATAATACCAACCGGTCAGTTCCCGACGAGTCCTGTCCAGTGTACTCGTAACCCAACGAGCACCCGCATACTGTCTCCAGTACGACGTACTGATGGCTGTGGGACAGACCATCTCCCATTCTGGGATGAGAAGCGCATGCGCTAGTCTACTCCGGAGTATCGATGCCCTGTCTCGATAGTCCTGCGACTAGGGACCTGCATAAGGATGTGCTTATAGATTACCCAGCCCCACTAGTGTGACTGCCATCACAACGCTGGTAATCAAGCAAAGATCCTAAGGGCTCCACTAATGTGTATAGGTGATATACTAAAATAAACACAAGTACACATTGAAGTAGAAACAAACCAAGTAACATACTACTATTTTGAGCAAGATTGTATATACAAGGTGAATATCCCAAGCTTCCATTAAGTAATATACAAACTAGTATGATACAGTAATGGCCTCTAGGGCATATACACTAACAATCTCCCACTTGCACTAAGGCCATGTACTGGCGTATCGAAGACCTATCATCTCGATCAGCCGCTCGAACTGAGTCTGGGGCAAGGCCTTGGTGAATGGATCTGCAGTGTTATCTTCTGAAGCAACCCTCCGAACCTCGATCTCCTGGCGATCCACGATCTCCCTGATCAGGTGATACCGCCTCAAGATGTGTCTGGATCTCTGATGGGACCTGGGTTCCTTCGCTAAAGCTATAGCCCCGTTGTTGTCGCAATACAGAGGTATTGGATCAACAATGGACGGAACCACCTGAAGTTCTTTCAAGAACTTCCTCATCCAGACAGCTTCTTTTGCGGCATCAGATGCAGCGATGTATTCCGCTTCCATCGTCGAGTCTGCAACGGTTTCCTGTTTGGAACTCTTCCAACACACCGCCCCTCCATTGAGGGTAAAGAAAAAACCCGACATGGACTTGGAATCATCCTTGTTACTCTGGAAGCTGGAGTCAGCAAAGGCCTCGATCTGGAGGTCTTTTCCGCCATACACCAAGAACATCTCCTTAGTCTTTCTCAGGTACTTGAGAATGTTCTTTACTGCTATCCAGTGTTTCTCTCCCAGGGTTTGACTGATACCGGCTTACCACACTCAGTGCATAAGCTACATCCGGTCTGGTACACAACATCGCATACATTATAGAGCCTACCTCAGAAGCGTAGGGTATAATAGACATGCGATCCCTCTCCAAATCAGTCTTGGGAGACATCTCTTTAGAGAGGGTGATCCCGTAACAAGCCGGTAGGTTACCGCGCTTGGAATCTTCCATACTGAATCTTTTCAGTATAGTGTCGATGTACCTGGACTGTGAAAGTCCCAACATCCTCTTAGATCTATCACGATAGATCTGGATCCCCAGAATGAAGTTGGCATCGCCCAGGTCCTTCATGGAGAACCTCTGCGATAAGAATCCTTTGACTGACTGTAGCATAGGAATATCATTTCCTATTAGGAGAATGTCATCGACGTACAAGACGAGGAATACCACATTTCTCCCTACAATCTTACTGTAAATGCATGGTTCATCTGGGTTTTTGACAAAGTCGAATTCTTTGACAGTATCATCAAAGCAGTTGTTCCAACTCCGCGATGCCTGCTTGAGTCCATAGATGGACTTGAGCAATTTGCACACTTTACCGCTGCTCCCACTTTGAATGAATCCCTCTGGCTGATCCATATAGACGCACTCTTCCAAATTTCCATTTAGAAAAGCCGTCTTTACGTCCATCTGCCAGATTTCATAATCGTGGAAGGCAGCAATGGTAAGAAGGATCCGAATGGATTAAAGCATGGCTACCGGAGAAAAGGTCTCGTCATAGTCCAAACCAGGTCTTTGACGAAAACCCATTGCAACGAGCCTAGCTTTATAGGTTTCAACCTGCCCATCTACACCAATCTTCTTTTTGAAGATCCATTTGCAGCCTACGGGTTTTACCCCTTCTGGAGAAAAGTCCAAAGTCCAAACTTTGTTGGTGTACATGGACTCCATCTCGGTCCGCATTGCATCCAGCCATTTTACCGAGTCACCGCTCTGAATGG
The DNA here is from genome assembly GCA_030015575.1 of Agapanthus africanus. NCBI lineage: Eukaryota > Viridiplantae > Streptophyta > Magnoliopsida > Asparagales > Amaryllidaceae > Agapanthus > Agapanthus africanus. The sequence continues at coordinate 521,561,424 of CM057342.1, forward strand.
CTCGCTGGAAGCTAGTAGGCTCACCATAATCCATGGTGCAATCCTCTCTATCCCCGTCTATGAGAAAACCGTAGTATCTCTCGGGCGGATGAGACTGTCTACTACTCTTGCGGAGTGGTGCAGGAATGTCCGGTTCTCCTGAAACTACTGGCTCTTCCAAGCTTTCAGTAATAGCTTGTGGTTCTGGAATTTCTTCCAGTTCTATTGCGCTCCCACTTATTCCTTTTTCTAAAAACTAATGTTCCAGAAAGTGGGCATGACGAGAAACAAAAACCTTTTGTTCCTCTGCGTAATAGAAAAAATACCCCCTGGAGTTCTTTGGGTATCCCACAAACTTACACAGTACTGAGCGTGCCTCGAGTTTGTCCGCATGCTGCTTTTTAACAAAAGCTGGACATCCCCATGTCTTAAGGTACTTAAGACAGGGTTTCTGCCCACTCCACATTTGATATGGGGTGGTAGGCACAGTCTTGGTTGGAGCCTTGTTCAAGAGATATGCAGCTATTTCTAGTGCATAACCCCAGAAAGATCGCGGTAACTCAGCCTTACTCATCATGGAACGAACCATATCCAATAGGGTTCGATTCCTTCTTTCCGATACACCGTTGTGTTGTGGTGTGTATGGAGGAGTACGCTGAGAAAGAATTCTATTCTCTTTTAAGTGGTCCAGAAACTCGGCACTCAAGTAGTCTCTACCTCGATCAGATCTTAGTGTCTTAATACTTCTGCCTGTTTGTTTTTCAACTTCATTCTTGTATTCCCGAAATTTCTCAAAGGCCTCGGATTTGTGCTTCATCAAGAAGACATGTCCATACCTAGAGAAATCATCTGTGAAAGTAATGAAGTATGAATAACCGCTTCGCGCATGTGTAGACATTGGACCACACACATCACTGTGTATGAGTCCTAAGAGCTCGCTCGCTCTTACTCCGTGTCCAGTGAACGGAGTCTTTGTCATCTTTCCCATGAGACAAGATTCACAAGTGGCATAAGACTGGTACTCGAACGGATCCAAGTATCCTTCTTTATGTAACTTAGTCAACCGTGTCTCATTGATGTGACCCAGTCTACAATGCCATAAGAAAGCCTGATTTAATTCTGGAGACTTTCTTTTAAGTGTGTTCTGGACACTGAATATCTGAGCTTGATTCAATACGTATATACCGTTATTTAATGTACCTGACCCAATCAGTACTTGATTTAGTTGGACGTTTACTACATCGCTTACAAAAGTAAAATCATATCCTTCCTTAGAAAGTAAGGATACAGATATGATATTACAAGTCGCACCTGGTACATACAAACAGTCACGCAGAATCAATATCTGCCCAGTTGTCAGTCCAAGGTGATATTCCCCTACGGATACAGCATCCATGCTCATTCCGTTAGCAACCCTGAGAGTCATATCATCTTTCCTTATAACCCAACGGTTTCTCAGAGCCTGTAACGAATTACAGATATGAGATCCTGATCCGGTATCCAATACCCAGGAAGTAGGGTTAACTGACATACAGTTCTCAATTACTAACACACTCGAAGCCGAAGCCACAACATGCTTCGAATTCTGGCTACTGGCTTTGCAAGCCCTGCATCTTTCTGCCAATGTTCATTCCCGTTACAATAGGAACGTCCCTCTTTTACTACATCCAGTCCTGAAACTTTTGCCCTTGCTTTTCCTTCTTCTTCCCTAGTTTCCTTCAGGGTATAAGCAGAGGGCAGGGACTGTAGAATTAAGTCAGTACTTGACGCATTCTCCAACGTGGTCTCCAGGTCCGTGAGCTCAAAATAGATAGTCTTTGTAAGGACGTTGTCCCCTACAGATGACCCGACAGCCAACCTCGCTTGAAGCAATTTGTTCGAGGTCTCATATCTTGCGATACGAGATTGCTCTCCATATAAATCTTTGTTATGGAGGAAGATAGAAACTGAGTCCATCTTCTCGTGCAGCCCTGGTATGCACCATCAACTGAGGCTAACACGAGGCACTTGGCTTTCGCACAATCCTTTTCCGATGTCCTGCGGATGTAAATATCCGTGACAGGGGAAACTGGACCTGAGACGGCAGGGGTTTGATTAGTTAAGAGGTGTCCCAGCTTGTCATGGGCAATGGACATCTGGACAGACCTTTGCTAGTCATAACAGTAAGATTTAGTCATTTTATTATCTAGATGTAACCTAGGTGCGGTCACTGGGTCGCTGCAATTAAGAGAGAGAGAAGAAAACACTCAGCATGATGCTCTTGCAGGTTTAGAGTGGTTTTTAATTTGTCTAAACAGGATGGCTCCCACTGTCTCTCGAATCCGTCCTCAAACCAAAAAGGAAGAATTAGTCAGGATTAATCTCACCGTACAATTCTTGCTTAACCGTTCGGCCAGGCTGGTGTCAGTACTTCGAGGGAGGTTTTCCAACGCTTTCGCGAAGTTCCTTAATTAAATAACCTCTTTTCCCTGTGGGCGTAGCCCCGCTAACACCTTTATAGACACCTACTTGGTTTATAGCATTGATCGTTAAGTGAGAAATTTCCCGAGGAGTAGCATATACTCACAGTAGGATCGGGATCCAAATATCATCGCGAGACGAAACTGAAGGAATCCTACCAGAATCATCACACTCCAAATGGTATGCAACACTAGCAAGTTTCAGTACTTATGAAACTCCCGATGTGGATTTTTGCCCCATGCTCTTATGACCTTGGCGTGAGGTCAAATGTCATAAGTCACATGTCAAGTTCTTCCCATCATTATCCAGGTTAATTTGAACCCACCCGTACATACCCTTGACGTAGGCCAAAATGGCAGTACGACTGTCTCAAACCAACGCATTCTATATATGCAACAGATAAATATCCGGCAGCTACCAATCACTATGCCTTGGCGTGAGGTCAAAATACATAGCTTGAATACTACCGAATATTTAACTGAAATGATGGATGGCTACGGATGGTTTTGGCAAAACCGTGAACGTAGTGAACTTGATATAGTCGATGGAACGAGATAGCTTTTAAAAGGAGTGGCTCAAACTCCGCATTTTAAAAGTTGATTTTGAAAAGAACCGAGTGGTTTTTCGAAAGTGTTCCAACGACTTTAACTTGGTTAATTTTCTTGCATTAGTTCCTTTAATGCGTGATATTCTTGCATTAGTTCTTTTAATGCGTCCCATCATTTAATCCTACCATTGCAGAAAACAAGCAAAATATGACGTACGCATATGCCATTCGCATTCGCCACGGGGCCCCATCATTACCCGTTAGGTTACTTAACTAACGACAGAGCGGGGGCTGGGCTAGCGCGGCTGTAAAACATAAGCAACGCCTAAATAATATCATATATAGATATATTGCAATGATAGCCATTTCAGATCACAGATGAACACATTGGATATACTAGGAACCCGCAATTCGTACGAGCCTGTAACGAAAAGCAGATTACACGGTCGCGGTGAATAGCCAATACCCCACCCAAGACCCCTACGGATGCGGCAAACTACCCGCCAAATACCCGAAGCGAAGCAACCTCCCTCAACTCCGTGAGTAAGCCACTCGGCACTTCGGCATACCCAGTAGTTTGTGCACCCCCTCCATGGGTCTATCCTAGGAGCAAAAACAGTAAAAAAAATTATACAATGACGGCTACAACCCCGACCCGGTTGTGCGGCCATACAAATAATTATTACATCAATTTACATATTTACATGAATTGAAAGAAAAGAAAACTCTCGTCTCACAACCCCCGGCTATTCACCCGCGACAATCCAATGAATTCATATACACATTCCAATGACATTACAGATCACAGATTTGTATAACCCCCACTAATCGACATATAGCGATTAGCAGACGTTCAATACAAATATCACATCACAGAAAAACCCGTCAGCTTAAGTCTTTTAGAAGTTCGATCAAAAATACGGATTTTCAGGCCCCAAACACAAAATTTTCGTTCTGGAAAATCTTGGCAGAAAATACATATTCCAAAAATCCCAAAATACCCCTATGAACAAACTGCAAAAATAAAACCCCACGACCGAGTCAACTCGGCCGCGGTTCCCCGGCGGGAGCAAGCTCCTGCCATGGAAACACGGCGCTTTGATCGATTCAGTGGGTCGAATTTTTGCAGTTTCTTCTAAAAACCCTGAGTCGATTTTTGGTATATCTCAAATAATTTTTGCAGTACTTTGAAAATCGACAGAAAGTTTGAAATCCGGGTGTATTTCGCGACTTTTTCTCCGATCGAATTTCTAGTTACTATGCTAACATGCTTGGTAGTGTTTAACTAGGCTCTGATACCACTGTAAGCCCATGCTACCTCTCCCGGTACTTACGGGCTTGCGGAATTTGATGAAAAACGATTTTCTAGAGGCGGTAACATGGACTCAAAATGGATCTTTGTTAAACTATCTATCTAACAACCTAACAACGAGTTGTTAACTACTCGGTTAGGGGGTTATACCTTTCTTTCTTGAACTCCTTCGTCTTCATCTCTTGATGGTGTACGGATTGGCTTCACCCCGTCGTCTCCTTGCGCCGAAGATCGATCCACCCGAAAGCTTCTACCTTTGGCTTCTTCTTCGAACTTTGAAGAAACTAGTTCACATGGTTTGCTAAACCTTGTGAACTAGAGTGAGTAGAGGAGAGTGTGATGGGATTTTCTCTATGGTTCTTGCTTCTCAACACATGAGACAAGTGAACCATAAACAAGAGAGAGAGCAAGAGGAAGAGGGTGAGAGCAAGAGAATGAGAGAGCTCAAAACCAAGAGAGAGAAAGATAATGAAAGAATGAGCCTCTCTTTTCTCTTTCACCCTCTCATAATCCAAAAGCATCATGAGCCATAATGTTAATCAAGTATTATTATGTGATGGTTCATATCATGTCAAAGGAAATATCATTTCCATGCACTCATTTTGCAAACCACAACAAGCAAGCAAAAGTCTTTGAATGAAAATGACAACCATTGTGATGATGATGGTCAACTAGTCCAACCTAGTCAACCGATCAACAAAGTCAACAAGTCAACAAAGTCAACCCCTTAACAACCATGTCACTATAATACTTAATTAATATTATTGCTAATTATATATCATATTCTCATTAGGGTTGAGCAAAAAGACAATAGTCAACGGTCAACGGTCAACAACCCTAATGAGAATTCTCTGCCTCTGTCTCTCCGTCAACTGTGCAAACACACCCGCATCCGCGTTTCGAAAAACACGAATACATACTGGATAAATCCAATCTCAAAACGTACACTATGATCTGGCTTAAACCAAAGCCCGCTAGTGTAAACTGTCCGGACACTAAACGTGCACAAGTGCACGGATGTGACTGAACCCTGTCGCAAAACCATGCGACCTATCGCAAAACCATGCGACCTCTACTCTTTTGCCTAAAGGCGAATAGCTTTCTGTGTGGGACTCTAAAGACTCGACACTACGCTGGCAGTGGGTTTAACCACAGACCGCAAGCGGCACTAGCTGTGCGTAACGGTCCCCAGGTAGATGCCGACAAGAAGACTGACGAGGTGAAACCCATCTGAACTCCTACTGAGCCTGAATATGACAATCTCCGTACAGTCCGGTCTGTTCTTCTGATACATCGCATGGCGGGCCTAGGGGGCGGTAAATGTTAGTCCCCTAATAGCGGTATAAGTCATGTCGGAGTGAAGCCCAAAACACCCTGAGATAACACTGGAAGCCTACCAGTATATCTCGATTGCCCTGGCCAGGGACTACTCGTGTAATGGCTCTCCTAGACACCGCGCGATGTCAACCCCCAATACCGGGAGAGACGAAACCTGTCTAACCGTCACTGCCTCCAAGTGCTTCGGGACTGCACCCAACTACCAACTGTTTGCACGACTCCTTTGAGCCGTGGTAGGGTAGTAATCAAAGTACAGTGGGAACACACTCGAGCCGAAGTGATAGTGTCAAGTCAGCGGACTAAGCTGTACTCATGTCACCTGGGAACTGATAACTGACGATAGGTATAATACCAACCGGTCAGTTCCCGACGAGTCCTGTCCAGTGTACTCGTAACCTAACGAGCACCCGCATACTAACTCCAGTACGACGTACTGATGGCTGTGGGACAGACCATCTCCCACTCTGGGATGAGAAGCGCATGCGCTAGTCTACTCCGGAGTATCGATGCCCTGTCTCGATAGTCCTGCGACTAGGGACCTGCATAAGGATGTGCTTATAGATTACCCAGCCCCACTAGTGTGACTGCCATCATAACGCTGGTAATCAAGCAAAGATCCTAAGGGCTCCACTAATGTGTATAGGTGATATACTAAAATAAACACAAGTACACATTGATGTAGAAACAAACCAAGTAGCATACTACTATTTTGAGCAAGATTGTATATACAAGGTGAATATCCCAAGCTTCCATTAAGTAATATACAAACTAGTATGATACAGTAATGGCCTCTAGGGCATATACACTAACAATATGATGTTCAACGATTAGGGGACTAATCCCCTTGATGTCCGCCATTGTCCATCAGAAAGCTTGCAGATTGCTTTGCAATACCGTGAGAAGGGCTTTCTCCTGCTCTGGAGCTAGAGAAGTCGAGATGATGACAGGGAGGGTCTCGTTCTCACCTAAGTAAGCATACTTGAGGTGAGACGGCAGCGGCTTGAGTTCGAGCGTCGGAGGTGAAACGATTGAAGGCAAGATTGGCGAAAATGTCTCGAACTCAAAGGATTCTAACAGAGGCTCAAAACGAGTGTATGCGACCGAGTTGGATGGTTCAACTAACGCATCCAAAAACTCGAAAGATTCAAAATCGGGTGGCGACAAGCCAAGATCGTTCGAAAATGTGAAACACTCATAATCATTGTCGGGAGCGGAAGCAACAGGAGGTTCAAAGAGGAACGCACTAGTGGCGTCAAGATTACTGTGATCGAACAAGAATTCCTCGAATTCACAGTCCTCTATGGCGATCTCCTGGATGGAACAAACATCGAGTATATGAGCACTTGGTTCGGATGGCTGATTCCCTAACCTAAAAATGTTGAGTTCAATTGTCTTGTTTCCAAAAGATAGGTTCATCAAACCATTTCGACAATTGACCACAGCATATAAGGTTGCAAGGAATGGGCGACAAAGTTTCACCGGAATTTGATTCCCGGGGTTAGCTACAGGTTGTGTGTTTAAAACAATGAAGTCAATGGGGAATATGAAGTTCCCAACTTTGATTAACACATCCTCTAGCTCACCCTTAGGATGGGTGATAGATCGGTTGGCCATTTGGAGAGTACAGTGTGTGGGTTTCAGCTCTCCTACACCTAGTTGCTCATATACAGAATACGGAAGCAGGTTAACGCTGGCACCAAGATCCAAAAGAGCGCAGTTGATGTTCTTATCCCCAATAGTTATTGAAATCGTAGGACAGCCAGTCCTTCTATTTTTGAGGTAAAGCATGGGTAAGAGCATCACTCACGGCGCTAGATAAGAAAACCTTTTTGGGTACCTGAGATTTCCTCTTCTTAGTGCACAAGTCCTTTAAGATTTTTGCGTACGAAGGGACTTGTTGGACTGCAACTAAGAGGGGAATGTTGATGTTAACCTGTTTAAACAACTCCAAGATCTTCTCCATTTGTGGATTTTGTTTATTGGACCTAAACGGTTTGGAAATGGAACGTTTTTGAAATTGGTTGAGTCCAATGTATGTGGAGGAGATTGTGGAGTTGGAACGGATCCCAGAACTGGAGTTTTAGTGGGGTGAGATGTGGGTCCGTTCAGAGCAGCGGAAGAAGAGGGAGAGCCTTTTGAAGAATGGAGAATAGGCTCAGAAGATGAAGAAGAAGAAGAAGAAGAAGAAGCCGGGATGTCGTCATCTATTCGCGTGCCAATGTTGTTGTGCAGCATCCTTCAAGATCTCAACGTAGTAACGACACTAACATTATGGTTCTGTTATTCAAGAGCAACATGTACATTATGTGAGTGACCAGGATTTGGGAGTGGTTGAGATGGAAGCTTTCCTTTCTCTCGCTCGCTTAACGCCGCAGTCAGCTGTGCAATCTGGGCTTCGATGATCTTTATGCTTTGCCCATGTGCAGCGGTCTGTTGCACTAGAGACTGAATAGAGGACTGGATGTTGGCGATGGATTGAGTCAATTTTTTTACGAACGCCTCCAGACTCCGATCTAGCGAGGAAAACTTATCGTTGTTTGACGGAACAAAGTTATTTTGAGGAAAAGAATTGTTGGGTGCAAAGTTGTTTGTCGGATTTTGAAAAGGTTGGGGTTAGAAGGGCTGCTGATATTGATGTTGAGTTTGTTGCTGAGCTTGTTGTTGAGGAGGAGGAGGCCTCTGGAAGTTGTTGTGGCCTTAGAATTGATGTTGGTTCTGATTCCAAGCGAAATTGGGGTGGTTCCTCCAACCGGGATTGTAAGTGGAAGAGTATGGATTATTTCTTGGTCTTTGCTGAAATGCAGCATTGACCTGATCCTGTCTTTGAGAAGGTTGGTTTTAAGGACTCTCTTCAGTCAAATGGGATAGATCAGAACAACAAGCGTAGATAGTACGAAGGGGAATAGCAGGGGCAGGAGAAGGTGATGAGAATTTGATCTCAATTGCTTCCAGTTTTCGCGTGATTGCTGCCATCTCGGCCTTCATTGAAATTGAGATATCGATTTGATGAACTCTGGCCCTAGAGAGACCAGAAAGAGTAGAAGAAGAAGACGTGTTCGGTCTGGTGCTTTCCCACTGAAGCGTTTGTTCGACAAGATCATCGAAGAATTGCTAAGCTTCCTCGTCAGATTTGGATAGGAAGTGGCCTTGACAAATGGTCTCCAACAACTGCTTAGTTGCTGGATTCAGACCCTCATATAAGGTTTGGCAAAGTTGCCATCTCTCAATACCATGATGACGGCACTGAACAAGAAGTTCTTTGCATCGGTCAAAGCACTTCCAAAAAGGTTCGGTAGGAAGATGGGAAAATTGGTTAATTTCGTTTCGGATCCTCGCGGTTTTGTGATTTGAGTATAATTTTTTAAGAAACGCTTTTACAAACTCGTCCCAACTGGTTATGGAATGCGATGCGGTGCTATACATCCATTTCTCAGCAAGGTCGAACAGAGTGAAAGGAATGACTCGTTGCCATATAGTATCATTGGACAGTTGGGTTATCTTCATCATTGTACAAACGTTCTGGAACTTGTTGATGAAGATGTAGGCATCTTCGGATTCCAACCCGTGAAATTTGGTCAAGATGTTGATGAAGTGGGGCTTAATTTTTAAATTATCCCCATTGGCCGGCGGGAGTGAAAGACGGGTAGGAAGTGCGGCGCGGGTAGGATAGAAACGATCCTGGATCGCGATTCGCTGTGACACATCAACAGGAGGTGGTTGCGGGTTATTCGCACCCAAATGAGGTGGAATCAGTCCCGGGGCAGGTAAAGGGATGTTAGGAGGAAATCCTGACATCTCGGAAGAAGAATTTGGAGTTTGTGAAGGTGAAGATGTATGAACAGAATCCCGGTCAACATCGGAGTTGGCCGGCAAAGGTAAGGGTGAAAGAGGTGTGGAGAGAGTTTCGACATCGGAGTCGATCCCGTAGTCGGTAGCGACTAACGTAACGCGGACTAGGCATGCACTAGTGTCCCGAGTCCAACCGGACATACACTAAACGAGTTTAGTATAGTCAAAGCGTAGAAAGTGAGGGTAAGAAAACGTCAATGGAGAAATGCGGATGAAAGGTGGGTGAAAATGGAATTCTGGTGACAAAGGGCAAGTTTTTATAAAAGTTCTCTTTTTTTGTTTTTTTTAGAAAGAGTTTTGCGAAAATATGAACGGACTTATGGAACAACTTCAAACAATCACAGTCAAAACATGCACAATCATACCTAGAGCTATGTTAGTTGTATGTATGTCCTAGAGGCCATTATTATACATATGATATATATTATAGTGGATGCTTGGACATATATAGAGAGGACTTTCTTGCTCGGCCTGATAGTATGCTATCTGGTTGCTCTTTATCTTAACATGTGTACTTGTCTCTTGATACTGTCATATGGTTACATGTTGGTAAAGCCCTTAGATGTATACTTGACTACCAGGATTGTGATGCAGATCATACTAGTGGGGCCATGGTAGTCTATAAGTTCATCTTTTAATGTTCCTAGTCATGGGTGTATCGAGACAGGGCATCGATATACCAGAGTAGACTAGCGTATAAGCTTCTCGACCAATGAGATGGGCGATGGATGATCCAATATCCATTGGTGTTTGACATCAGAGTTGGTATACGGGTGCTCAGTGGAGACTGGGTACACTGGACGGACTCGCTGAGAACTCCTAGATGGTATTATACCTGACGTCAGATAGCAGTTCTCCGGTGACACTGGTACAGGTAAGTCTGTAGACCCGAGATCGTCATAGAGTCTTGTGTGATTCCCTCTGTGCTTTGATTTCCACCTTACCACGTTCAAGAGGACGTGCAAAAAGGTAGTTTTTAGGTACAGTCCCGAGTCACATGGAGGCAATGAGCGATTGGAGGGGTTTCGTCTCTCTTGGTATTAGGGGTTGATGTTGCGCTGTGCTCGATTGTCCATAACAGGGAAGTCCCTGGCCAGGGATGATTTAGAGATTTACTGGTAAGTGTTATCAGTAGTTTTTCGACACGTTAAGAACCTCATATCGGCATGAATTATCGGTTATTGGGGTCTGACGTTTACCACCCCTAGAATTGATATGCGACATATCAGACGAAGAGACCGGACTGTACGGTAGTGTTACCGACAGGCTTTAATAGAGCTAGAGTATGCTTGCTTGTTGATCTTCTGATCGCTCAATACCCGGGTAGCCGTTACGTCCAGCTAGTACCGCTGACGGCTTGTGAGTGTTTAATGTGATCATCATCTACTGCCGGCGTATTGACGAGTCTTTAGAGTCCTGCATAGAGGTTTTACTGGCTCAGACAAAACAAAGTAGGAACACATATGTGATATGCGCGGGACCGAGGATAATTCGAGTATGTGATACCGTATTCTATTCTCGCGATATTTGTATCGGTCGGTTATGTGATACCGTATTCTATTCTCGCGATATGTGATATATATTAGTGTACATTATTTTGTGTCATGGATGTTGATACACACTACATGGGTGTATCAGACTTACACCATACTAATTATAATATGGGGTTTAAATATTTAAAGTAAATCCAAATTAGTGGATAATTACTCATATGCATGAAGCTTGTAGAAGCTTATGGATGCATTGACTTGGTCCACTAATTTTGTTTTACTTAAGATATTTATTAACCTAACCATTATAATTTAGCTATGGTTATGTATCTACATAAGTTAGCTATATGATACAAACTCACCCATGGTTGATTCTCTCACTTCATTAGTTCATTCTCATCTCTTGATCACCTTCTTCATCCTTGAGAAAAAGCATGCTAGGTTTTTCCAAAGAGAGAAAGTATTGTGAGAAAAATAAAACTAAAGTGAGCCCACTTCCTACTTCATCATCCTCTACTAGATTAGTACTTTAGTATAGGGTGTTAGCTTCACTAATCTCTCATTAGTGAAGTAGTAGCATGAGTTAGTGTCTTCTCGACGTAAATCATCTTCGGCCTCGAAGACTTCAAGCATGATCGTTCCTTTCACCTTGAGAAGCCATGCAAGTGTCCGGGAGTTCCATGATCGCAGCGAAGGGGCCACTACAAGGAGCTATTGAAGTGAAGGACCGGACTACAAAGGTTGTATTACGTTATCACTTAGATGTAAAGATGTTTTCTTTATAGTTTTGCTCCTACAACTCTAGGAAGATCATAGATTAGGGTTGTTTGGCACACTAAATTTTTAAATATAGCATGTTCGATGACTTGTGAAACCTTGTGGTTGTGCCAAAGAAACCTATAGTGGTATCAGAGCCTTGCTAGGGCATTAGGAGTTGTCTAGGCGAAGTTAGAAGTTCGAACAAACTCCGAAACCCCGATATAGCCCACTTTTTCTGGAAATTTGTCAAAATGTTGGAATTTTCAACATTAAAAATCCTCAGAAAATCATGCAGGTAAAACTATGGACCCTCTAGAAGAACGACACCCTAACTAAACAACATTACCGTGGAACCGCGGCCAAACTATGGGTTTGGCGGTTGTTCCGCAGCACCATGTTTGAGGCTTGGGCCGATACTTCTATGGTTGGTCCGTAGCTATTGGGGCATGCTTCTGGGTATTTTTGATATTGCTCAAGTGTTGAGCTTTCTGGGAATTTTTGGAATTCGTTGATTCGATCGAAAGGTTTAACATCTTCTAGCTATTTGTGGAATGTGATACAATATGTGGAATTCATATCATTAGGCATGAAATCCAAAGTATGTGATATTTTGGGTTTATGATGTCTAAGGTTATTATGGATTCCAAATGTCGTAGTATGACATTTTCTTTTCTGCGACCGTAAGTGTAATATGTGTTGTATCGCCGGTTTCGTTGCCATACGTCAACGACAATTGGGATACGCATATTTACTTACGTTGATGACATGTGATGTTATGTGTTGCTGTGATATGTTATATTGGATCGTCGCGTTTTGAATAGCCGGGGGTTTTATGTGAGATACGAGTTTTTATTTTCATTCATGTAAAATTAATTGTATGTAATATTCTTTTATTGGGGAACTTCGGGGTTGAGGATTATGTCACCGTTGTTGTATATTATTTAATTTTCCGCATTAGGATAGACCCAAGGAGGGGAGCACAAGTAACCGGTTCTAGAGCCTAGTGGGAGACCAACTCGAGGAGTCGAGTCCGGGTTTCCTAACTCTAGAATTGGTAGGGTTACTTGCCTCTCTCGTAGGGGTCTAGGGATGTGGGTTTGGCTATTCATCGCGACCGTGGAATCCGTGATTTATACTGGCTCAAAATAAAACATGGACCTCCTAATATATCCAATATTTCATATGTTTCTTCTGCTGCTCTGTGATGTGATCAGTGTGGATTCTGAGACGAATGGATATACATTATATATGAGATATATAGTAGACGTTGCTTATGTTTTGCACCCGCGCTAGTCCCGTCCCAGTATGCCGTAAGTTAAGTAACCTAACGGTGCATAATGGGATACTGTGGCGAATGCGGATGGCATAAGCGTACATTGTATTTTCATTTCTTCTGTGATGCTTAGGAAGCATAAATGATAGGACTTAATTAATGTGATTAATGAAAGAAAAGAAACCTAAAAGATGTTGTAGAATCAAATTTTCAAAAAGGGTAGCTCTAGTTTTTGCTTTGCATAGTGGTATTCCTTGTATAATATCCAACACCTTATTCGATAAGGAAAGAGCCGAGATCCTTCACCAGGAGTGACCTCTTTAGCGAAACTAGCAGATGCTACAAACACTCGGTTTGTTTTTGATTGCTTTTTAGTTCATGCTTTGCATAGTGGTATTTGTGAAATATCCTGCACCTTATTCGATAAGGAAAGAGCCGAGATCCCTTCACCGGGAGTGACCTCTTTAGCGAAACTAGTAAAAGCCTCGAAAACACTCCTTTTCAAAAATCACATGATTCTACAACGATATCAAGTTCATTACGCAAAAGGTTTTCATAAAAATCTGTCGTAGCCCTCCGTCATTTCAGATAAATACTACTTAGTATTCGTGCTACGTTTGTTGACTATGTTAAGACGTAGTGTGCGGTAGCTAATTAGTACTTATCTTCTTAAGCATGAGATGCGATTGGATTAGGGTACTCATACGACTTTGTTGACTATGTTAAGGGTCATGCGGGTGGGTTTAATTCAATCAGGAAATGATGGGTTGAACATGGCTAGCGCTTATGATTTGTTGACTATGATAACGTCATAAGTTGCTAGGGGTAAAATATTATCGGGAATTTCAAGTGTTGAAATTTGCAATGAGATTGCAAACCTTCTATGAGATAGTTGGATCCCGATACCCACTCGAGTAAGTGTTACTCCTGGGAGAGTCTTGCACTTTACAATGTTAGATTTACCTAGCACCCTATGAGAGGTTTAGAAGCATCACATGTCACAAAGATCAAATTTTTATGGTGCTAAGTAAGCATATAAAGGATCTATCCTAGAAAATTAGGGTTTCATAATTTAAAGGCAACAAAGACTAGGGTTTAGAGAGTACAACCTTTGTACCTTCCTACGCTAGACTCCTTGGCCTCTTGAGAGTTGGAGGAGGGTTCGCTTAAGGTCTTCTAGTGTCCACGACGATCCACCCGAAGCTCCCTGTCCAAGCTAACAACTTCACTTTTCCAAGAGAATGAAATGAAGCAAACACTCTAAACAAGTGGTCTAAACTTGTATAGAATGATGTTATGGTTCTTATTCTCACTTCAAAATCCAATCTAGTTAAGTATTTTTCTCACTACAAAAGTCTCGAGAGCAAAAGAGGAAGGAAGAAGATGATGATGGCTTTTTTTTTGAACAAGAGTAAAAAGAATAACTCTTGAAAACAAAATGAAAATATATGTATATATATTTATTTCTTCTCATCTCAAACCATGGTTAAATGTTTAAAATATTATTTAATTTGAGTTAAAACACAAAGAGATGGTTAACCCATGGTTAGAAGTAGGTGAGCATGGTTAGGTTAAGGAAGAGTGTAGAAACTAACCATAAATTATCCGTTTCTTCTTTTCTTTTGTTTTAACAAAAAATTAAATAATAATCCATATATTTAAACCATGGCGTGAGTCTTATATTGCCACCATTTTCAATGTGTAATCAACCATAAAGGATGATGTATGTATGTATGTATGTATGCACATCCATATGTGCATGAAACTAAAAAGAAAGAAAGCATACATGCATGCATATATCCATCATATACAAGAAAAGATTTTAAGTGAGAAAACTAATGGTTAAATGATAAATCAACACTTGATTTATCAATCCAGCCATATCACATACGATCCCACCAAAAGCAAGCCGCCCGATCAATATACGGCATCCTATACACGCATTTTAATCGGGTCCATACGCATATCGCATACGCGCACCACAACGTTTCGCCAGGACTAGGTAACTCCTTTGTGGGACTTTAAGACTAGTCAATACGCCGGCAGTGGGTGATGATCATATCAAGCACCCCCAAGCCGCAAGCGGTCAGCTAAACGTAACGGCCACCCGGGTATTGAGCGATCAGAAGAAAACAAGCGAACCTGCTGCAACTCCCGTCGAGCCAACCGGTAATACTACCGTACAGTCCGGTCTCTTCATCAGATATGCTGCATATCGAGCCTAGGGATTGTCATGTCGACCCCAATAACTCAATAAGTCATGCCGGTGAGTGGTCTATAACAGATCGAGAAACTACTGATAACACTTATCAGTAAATCTCAGCAGCCCTGGCCAGGGACTTACTGATATAACCAGTCGGGCACAGCAAAACATCAACTCCCAATACCGGGAGAGACGAAACCCCTCCTATCGCTTACTGCCTTCATGTGTCTCGGGACTGTACCCAACGGCCACCTGTTTGCACGACTCAGTAAAGCCGTGGTAGGGTGGCAATCAAAGTACAGTGGGAGAACACACAAGACTCTATGGCGATCTCGGGTCTACAGACTAACCTGTACCAGTGTCACCTGAGAAATACTATCCGACGATAGATATAATTCCATATAGGAGTTCTCGGTGAGTCCGTCCAGTATACCCAGTCACCACTGAGCACCCGTATATGATCTTGATGTCAAACATCGATGAATGGGGGAACATTCATCGCTTATCGTATGGGTCTAGTATCATATACGCTAGTCTACTCTGGTATATCAATGCCCCATCTCGATATACCTGCGACTAGGGACTTTCCAGGATATGCTTATAGACTACAGATGTCCCACTAGTATGATCTCCATCATAATCACAGTAGTCAAGCCGATATCCTCAGGGCTTCATCAGCATGTATGAATGAATAAAAGCATGATCAAATCAACATGTCAGATAAAGAAGAACCAGATAGCATACTATCATGTCGAGCAAGAATGTTTACTGAATATATATACATGTACAAATACATCCACTATCATATAATGGCCTCTAGGGCATACATATATCCAACAATCTCCCACTTGCACTAAGGCCAGTTATTGGCGTATCTCATACCCAACATCTCAAAAAGTCGCTCATGCTGCGGCTTAGGGAGGGCCTTGGCGAATGGATCCGCGGCGTTATTCTTTGTGTCTACTCTCCTAATCTCGATCTCGCGGCGATCTACAATCTCCCGGATCAAATGAAAATGCCTCAGGATGTGTCTGGACCGCTGATGGGATCTGGGCTCCTTGGCTAACGCCATAGCCCCATTATTATCACAATACAAAGGTATTAGATCAATAATGGTTGGAACTACTCCTAGCTCCAAGACGAACTTCTTCATCCAGACGGCTTCCTTGGCGGCATCATTCGCAGCAATGTACTCAGCTTCCATCGCAGAGTCTGCAACGGTATCCTGTTTGGAACTCGTCCAACTTACCGCCCCTCCATTGAGGGTAAATACAAACCCAGAGATAGATTTGCTGTCGTCCTTATCGCTCTGGAAGCTCGAATCGGTAAAGGCCTCCATTTGGAGATCTCCATTACCATACACCAAGAACAATTCTTTAGTCCTTCGCAAGTACTTAAGAATGTTCTTCGCAGCTGTCCAGTAATTCTCCCCTGGGTTGGATTGATACCTGCTTACAACACTAAGTGCATAAGCTACATCTGGGCGTGTACATAACATCGCAAACATTATAGATCCTACTGCCGAAGCATAGGGTATAATGCTCATGCGAGCTCTCTCTTCATCGGTCTTTGGACAAGAATCCTTGGAGAGAGTGACCACATGGCAAGCGGGTAAGGCACCCCGCTTGGAGTCTTCCATACTAAACCTTTTTAGGATGGTGTTGATATACCTGGTTTGGGACAATCCCAATAACTTTTTGGATCTATCCCTATAGATCCTTATGCCCAGGATGTATGTGGCATAACCCAGGTCCTTCATGGAGAACCTTAGTGATAAGAAAGATTTGACCGACTGTAGCATAGGAATATCATTTCCTATCAGAAGAATGTGGTCCACGTACAATACGAGAAATGTGACAGCTCTCCTTACAGCCTTCTTATAAACACAAGGTTCATCTGGATTTTTGAGGAAATCAAACTCTTTGATAACATCATCGAAACAGATGTTCCAACTCCGAGATGCCTGCTTTAACCCATATACGGATTTAAGAAATCTACATGCTTTCCCGCTGCTCCCACTGTCAATGAAGCCCTCTGGCAGATCCATATAAACGCATTCTTCTAAATCTCCATTTAGAAATGCCGTTTTAACGTCCATCTCCAGATTTCATAGTCGTAGTGAGCAGCAATAGCAAGTAGGATCCGAATGGATTTAAGCATGGCTACGGGCGAAAAAGTTTCGTCATAGTCCAAACCTGGTCTTTGACGAAAACCCTTCGCCACTAGTCTTGCCTTATAGGTCTCTACCTGCCTATCTACACCAATCTTTCATTTAAAGATCCATTTGCATCCCACAGGTTTTACCCCAGGGGGTACAATGTCCAAAGTCCATACTTTGTTGGTGTACATAGAATCCATTTCGGATCTCATGGCATCCAGCCACTTCACAGAGTCTCCACTCATGATAGCTTGCTGAAAAATGGTAGGATCATCATTATCCATGATGCAGTCTTCTCTATCACCATCAATAGGGAAACCGTAGTACCTCTCCGGTGGGCGAGAAGTCCTACCAGACCTTCGGAGTGGCCGAGGTTCTTCAGTTTCTATTGCAACAGCCGGTTCAACCAAATCGTCATTTGTAATTTGTCTCTCTAGAACCTCTTCTAGATCCACCACTTTGCCATCATCTTTATCTGTGAAAAACTCTTTTTCCAAGAATGTGGCATACTGAGAAACAAACACCTTTTGTTCCTCTTTATGGTAGAATAGATATCCATAAGAATTCTTTGGATACCCCACAAAATTACACATGACTGACCGTGTCTCGAGTTTGTCCGGATTCTGCTTTATAACATATGCCGGGCAACCCTAAATCTTAATTCACTTAAGAGATGGTCTCTTCCCATGCCATATCTCATATGGCGTGGTAGACACGGTTTTGGTTGGAACCCTGTTCAGTAGAAACGATGCAGTCTCCAATGCATGCCCCCAAAATGAGACGGGTAACTCAGCTTCACTCATCATGGATCGGACCATATCCAATAGGGTCCTATTCCGTCGTTCAGACACACCGTTGTGCTGTGGTGTGTAAGGAGGAGTGAGCTGAGAGAGAATCCCATTCTCTTTTAGGAAGTTTGCAAATTCCGTGCAGAGATACTCTCCACCTCGATCTGATCGAAGCATCTTGATACTCAAGCCGATTTGTTTTTCTACTTCTTGTTTATATTCAATGAATTTCTCGAAAGATTCGGACTTGTGCTTTAATAAAAATACATGACCGAATCTTAAGAAATCGTCAGTGAATGTAATGAAGTAGGAAAAACTGCATCTAACCTATGTAGACATTAGCCCGCATACATCACTATGTATGAGGCCTAGGAGCTCAGTATCTCTTTCTCCGTGTCCGGTAAACGGAGTTTTGGTCATTTTACCCTTGATACAAGACTGGCAAGTCGCATAAGATTTATATTCAAAAGAGTTTAAATATCCATCTTTGTGTAACTTGTTTAGACTTGTTTCGTTAAAATGACCAAGTCTACAGTGCCAAAGAAAAGCTTCATTTAATTCTGAAACTTTTATTTTATTAGTGTGTTGTATACTGAAAACTGTGTGTTGATTTAGGACATATATCCCGTTATTAAGCATATCATACCCAACCAACATTTGATTCAGGTGAATGTTCAAAATATTGTTCTACAATACAAAATTATATCCTTCATTGTCTAACAAAGAAATAGATATTATATTACAAAGCATACTAGGTACAAAATAATAAGGATTCAAAACAAAAATACATCCAGATGGCAACCCCAAGTGATACTCTCCCACTGCGACTGTATGTACATTGGAACCATTTCCAACGCGGAGAGTATGGTCACCTGTCTTCAAAACTTTGCTATTTCTCAGCCCCTGCATAGAATTGCAAATGTGAGAACCCGAACCGGTATCTAATACCCAGGAAGCAGAGTTTATTGAAAAACAGTTTTTTGTCACAAACGCACCTGAAGAAGAAGCATCCCCATGCTTCTTCTTGAGATTTAAGTACTCCGTGCAGTTGCGCTTCCAATGTCCTGTCTTGTGGCAATGAAAACATTCGCCTTTCTCCGAGTCTCCAGCTTTGGACTTTTCCTTTCCCTTCACCTTTTTAACTCCACCCTTAGGATTGGTATGTTTCTTCTTTTTCTTTCCCTTGGCCTTAGCCTTTGGGCGAGAAGAGGAAGATTGTCCAACAGTTATAACGGGAGTTTTTACTGACTTCATAGTGCTCTCTGCATTCCTTAACATATTAAGGAGTTCAGGTAGCTCCTTCTCCATGCCATGCATGTTGAAGTTAACTATGAATTGAGCAAAGGTGGAGGGGAGGGACTGCAGAATAATATCTGTATATTGTTCATTGTCCATAGTCCATCCAAGGTCCTCAAGCTCTTCTATAAGAGCTATCATCTTCAGAACATGGTCTCCTACTGGTGTGCCGGGGGCCATTCGCATCTGAAACAATTTCTTTGATGCTTCGTATCGTAATACGCGGGATTGCTCTCCATACAACTCCTTTGTATGGAGCAATATGGCGTGAATGTCCATATTCTCGTGCTGCTTTTGATGTGTGGTGTCCATCGATGCAAGCGCGAGGCATTTGGCCGTGGCACAGTCAGCATCCCATGTCTTGCGGACTTCAATATCCGCAACTGAGGATTTTGGGCCTGGGACGGGCGGTGCTGGAGCCGTGAGGACATATGATACCTTATCATATGCCAAGGCAATGTTCAAATTCCTCAGCCAGTCTTTATAATTGGTCCCATTCAGTTTGTTTTTATCTAATAAAAGCTTGAGTCCAGTCATGGGTATCTGCCATTAAGAGAGAGAAAAGAATACACTCAGCGAAAGCTCTTGCATAGATCAGATTGGTTATTATCTTATCTAAGCGATGTCTCCCACTGCTTTAATCATGTTTTTCTTTCAAACCTTAAAAAGAAAAATAGCTAGGATTAATTACAGTCTACAACATCGCTAACCGTTCAGCCAGGCCAGTGTCAGTACATGAGGGAGGTTCCCCGTGCTTTCGCACGGACCTAATAAAAGTAAACCTCGTTTTCCCAGAGGCGTAGCCCCGTTAACACCTTTCTAGACACCTAATGAGTTAGCTAATTATAAACTGCAAAACTCTCCTAAGAGCAACTATTGCCCACAGTGGGATCGGGATCCAACCATCACATGGAAGGTATGCAATCTCATTGCAAATCTCAACACTTGAAATTCCCGATGTAATTTTTACCCCTAGTACTTATGACCTTAACTATGGTCAACAAATCATAAGTACCAGTCAAGTTCTACCCGTCATTTCTTGATCAATTAGACCCACCCATATGACCCTTAACTATGGTCAACAAAGTCACATGAATGTCCTAATTAATCTGCATCATATGCAGTGTAGGAAGACATCACTTAGCTACCGTACACTACGCCTTAACTAAAGTCAACAAACGTAGCACGAATACTAAGTACTCTACTTCCTAAAATGACGGAGGGTTGTGGATGATTTTTAAGAAAATCTTTAACGCTTTAAACTTGATATCATCGTAGAATCAAATGGTTTTCAAAAGAAGTGGCTTGTGCTCCGCAGTTTTCAAATATAGCTTTTTCATAAAGAGCCGAGTGGTTTTCAAATCCGATTCTACAACATCTTTTTAGGTTTATTTTCTTTAAATTGATCATATTAATGTAATCCCATCATTTAAGTCCTTAAGCCAATCACAGAAAAGAAACGAAAATAACACGTACGCTTATGCCATCCGCATTTGCCGCAATGTTCCGTTATGCACCGTTAGTTTACTTAACTAACGGCATACCGGGACGGGACTAGTGCGGGTACAAAACATAAGCAACGTCTACTATATATCTCATATATAATATATCATTCGTCTCAGATATCACAGAACACAGGAAGCAGAAACATATATATAATGTGGGATATATTAGGACGTCCGTATTTAGTATTTGGCCAATAATAGAAAATAAGGATTCCACAGTCGCGATGAATAGCCAAGCCCATACCCCTAGACCCCTACGAGAGCGGCAAGCGACCCTACCAATCCTGGAGTTTAGGAGACCCGGTCTCGACTCCTCGAGATGGCCTCCCACTGAACCCCAGAACCCGGTCACTTGTGCTCCCCTCCTTGGGTCTATCCTAATGCGGAAAAATAAATAATATACAACACTGGTGACATCAACCTCAACCCGAAAGTGCCCCAAATAAAAGAATATTACATTACATTTGAATTTACATGAATGAAAATATAAAACTCTCATCTCATATAAAAAAAAACCCGGCTATTCGATCGCGACAATCCAGCGCATCATATCTCAGTAATACATAATATCATATATCATCAACGTAAGTAAGTATGCGTACCCCTATTGTCGTTGATGTATAGCAACGAAACCGGCGATATCGAACATACTACACTTACGGTCACAGAAAAGAAAGTGTAAAACTACAATATTTGGAATCCACATTCTCTTTAGACATCATAAATGCGAAATATCACATACTTCGTATTTCATGCCTAAACTATATGAATTCCACATATTGTATCACATTCCAGATAAATAGACAGTATTAAAGTTTTCGACCGAATGATCAAATACCCAAAATTCCCTAAAACTCAACACTTGAGCGGAGTTCAAAAAAATCCGGAGTGTGACACGGTAGTAGCGGTCCAGCCGTAGAAGGGTCAAGCCAACGCCTCACATGTGGCACTCCGTACTGCCCCAAACCCTAAGGTTCAAAGGGCAGTTCAAGACGGTCACATAATCGAGTTAAGGTTTGTTGTCTTCTAGAGGGTCCACCATAAAACTTGCACGTATCTCCAAAAGATTTAAACCCCGTGAAAAGTGAGCAAATGATACTCGTTCGAACACTTCAATACTTTCTAATTTACCCGGAAAAGCTACGAAATGAAAATTCCGATCGAATCGTCGAGTCCAAAACCATCTCCAGAATATTCAGTACTATATTCAGATTAAACATACCCAAAAATGTGCACAAGCAGGTAGGAGATAAACCATGCAAAAACGAGCCAGTGAGTCACCTATACGGCCGCGGAGCCGCGGCATAAGCAAGCTTTTGCCGCGGTTCCGCGGCGGAATTCACTGTTCACTGCTTCGTTTTTCATGGTTTTTCTTAGATTTTCCTACTGTATTTTTTAAGTATTTTTAATTCTGAAAAACAACAGATTTTTAAAAATGTCCAGAGAAGGTCCCGAAATACCGTATTTTGATCCGATCGGGATTTTTACTTCATAAAAGTATCGCCTAATGTTCTAGGTCGGCTCTGATATCAATGTTAGGTTTACCTAGCACCCTATGAGAGGTTTGGAAGCATCACATGTCACAAAGATCAAATTTTTATGGTGCTAAGTAAGCATACAAAGGATCTATCATAGAAAATTAGGGTTTAAAAATTTAAAGGCAACAAAGACTAGGGTTTAGAAAGTACAACCTTTGTAGCTCCCTACGCTAGACTCCTTGGCCTCTTGAGAGTTGGAGGAGGATTCGCTTGAGGTCTTGTAGTGTCCACGACGATCCACCCGTATCTCCTTTTCCAAGCTAACAACTTCACTTTTTCAACAGAATGAAATGAAGCAAACACTCTAAACAAGTGGGCTAAACTTGTGTAGAATGATGTTGTGGTTCTTATTCTCACTTCAAAATCCAATCTTGTTAAGTATTTTGTTCACTACAAAAGTCCAGAGAGCAAAAGAGGAAGGAAGAAGAAGATGATTGCTTTTCTTTGAACAAGAGTAAAAAGAATAACTCTTGAAAAGAAAATGAAAATATATGTATATATATTTATTTCTTCTCATCTCAAACCATGGTTAAATGTTTAAGATATTATTTAATTTGAGTTAAAACACAAAGAGAAGGTTAACCCATGGTTAGAAGTAAGTGAGCATGGTTAGGTTAAGGAAGAGTGTAGAAACTAACCATGAATTATCCTTTACTTCTTTTCTTTTGTTTTAACAAAAAATTAAATAATAATCCATATATTTAAACCATAGTGTGAGTCTTATATTGCTACCATTTTCAATGTGTAATCAACCATGAAGGATGATGTATGTATGTATGTATGTATGCACATCCATATGTGCATGAAACTAAAAAGAAAGAAAGCATACATGCATGCATATATCCATCATATACAAGAAAAGATTTTAAATTAGAAAACTAATGGTTAGATGATAAATCAACACTTGATTTATCAATCCAGCCATATCATAGACGACCCCACCAAAAGCAAGCCGCCCGATCAATATACGGTATCCTATACGCGCATTTTAATCGGGTCCATGCGCATATCGCATACGCGCACCACAACGTTTCGCCTGGACTAGGTAACTCCTTTATGGGACTCTAAGACTCGTCAATACGCCGGCAGTGGGTGATGATCATATCAAGTACCCCCAAGCCCCAAGCGGTCAGCTAAACGTAACGGCCACCCGGGTATTGAGCGATCAGAAGAAAACAAGCGAACCTGCTTCAACTCCCGTCGAGCCAACCGGCAACACTACCGTACAGTCCGGTCTCTTCGTCAGATATGCTGCATATCGAGCCTAGGTATGGTCACGTCGACCCCAATAACTCAATAAGTCGTTCCAGTGAATGGTCTATAACAGATCGAGAAACTACTGATAACACTTATCAGTAAATCTCAGCAGCCCTGGCCAGGGACTTACAGATATAACCAGTCGGGCACAGCACAACATCAACTCCCAATACCGGGAGAGACGAAACCCCTCCTATCGCTCATCGCCTTCGTGTGTCTCGGGACTGTACCCAACGGCCACCTGTTTGCACGACTCAGTAAAGCCGTGATAGGGTGGCAATCAAAGTGCAGTGGGAGAACACACAAGACTCTATGACGATCTCGGGTCTACAGATTAACCTGTACCAGTGTCACCTGAGAACTGCTATCCGACGATAGATATAATTCCATATAGGAGTTCTCGGTGAGTCCGTCCAGTGTACCCAGTCACCACTGAGCACCCGTATATGATCTTGATGTCAAACATCGATGAATGTGGGAACATTCATCGCCCATCGTATGGGTCTAGTATCATATACGCTAGTCTACTCTGGTATATCAATGCCCCATCTCGATATACCTGTGACTAGGGACTTTCCAGGATATGCTTATAGACTACAGATGTCCCACTAGTATGATCTCCATCATAATCACAGTAGTCAAGCCGATATCCTCAGGGCTTTATCAGCATGTATGAATGAATAAAAGTATGATCAAATCAACATGTCAGATAAAGTAGAACCAGATAGCATACTATCATGTCGAGCAAGAATGTATACTGAATATATATACATGTACAAATACATCCACTATCATATAATGGCCTCTTGGGCATACATATATCCAACATACAATTAGCTGATCAAGTAGGTGTCTAGAAAGGTGTTTACGAGATTATGCCTCTGGAAAAATGAGGTTTATTTTAATTAGGTTCGTGCGAAATCACGGGGAACCTCCCTTAAAATACCAACACTGGCCTGGCTGAAAGATTGGCGAAATTGTAGGGTGTAATTAATCCCGGCTAGTCTTTCCTTTTAGGGTTTGAAGGAAGATTTCATAAAAATAGTGGGAGCCATCCTGATTAGATAAAATAATAACCAATCTGATCTTGGAAGAGCATACGCTAAAATGTTTTCTTCTCTCTCTCTCTCTATGTAGCGACCATATCACGTCTTAATCAAGATAATAATATGGGTGTATTGACCGAACCCTCATGTTATACTGTGCAAGGGAACGTTGGTTCCGTTCTTTCTTAAAATTGTTATAAGACTGAACAGGGAATAGGGACATATCCGGATTCCCATGCAGCCCAAACGAAGAATAAGCATGTTGATGCATCTTCTTCGGGTGTGTTAGTTATCGAAAACTGTTTCTCAGTTCACTCTGCGTCCTGGGTATTAGATACCGGATCAGGCTTCCACATATGTAATATGTTACATGGGCTAAGGAAAGTTAGAGAACTGGGAATGGGTGATCATTCCGTGAGAGTCGGGAATGGGGAAAATGTTGCACCCAAAGCAGTTGGCGAATATCACCTTGTATCACCTTGTATTACCAAATGGTAATACATTAATTCCGAACAAATGCTATTACACTCCGACCCTGATATGCAATCTTATATCGGTTTCTTTACTAAGGAAAGAAGGATATAATTTTGTATTACAGGATAATATTATGAACATCTTCCTGAATAAAAAGTTGATTGGATCAGGCTCGTTAAATAATGGAATATACGTTCTAGATCAAACCACAGTTCTTAATGTACAAAATACATACAAGAGGAAGAGTTCAGAAATGAACGAATCCTTCTTATGGCATTGTAGACTAGGTCATATCAATGCGACATGAATAGCTAAGTTGCATAAAGATGGATAATTGAATCCGTTAGAATTTTCATCTTATGACACTTGCCAGTCATGTCTCAAAGGCAAGATGACCAAAACACCGTTTACAGGACACGGAAAAAGAGTTACGGAACTCTTGGGACTGATACATAGTGATGTATGCGGTCCCATGTCTACACAAGCCAGGAATGGTTCTTCGTACTTCATTACATTCACTGACGATCTCTCAAGATACGGACAAGTGTTCCTGATAAAACACAAGTCTGAAGCTTTTGAGAAATTCAAAGAATATAAATCCGATGTCGAGAACCAAACGGGTAAAACTATTAAAATCCTACGATCTGATCGAGGAGGTGAATACTTGAGCACGGAGTTCCTGGTCTATCTAAAAGAGAATGGGATTATCTCTTAGCTTACTCCTCCGTATACACCACAGCACAACAGTGTATCAGAACGGAGGAATCGCACCCTATTAGATATGGTGCGCTCTATGATGAGCACTGCTGAGTTGCCTATTTCCTTTTGGGGTTATGCGCTTGAGACAGCAGCATACCTATTGAATCAAGTTCCATCTAAATCTGTGCCTACCATACCATATGAGATACGGAGTGGGAAGAGACCATATTTTAAACGAGTTAAGATATGAGGTTGTTCGGCCTATGTCACAAGGAAAAATCAGGACAAACTTGAGGCACGATCCATTCTTTGCAAGTTTGTGGGATATCCGAAGAATTCATAAGGATATATTTTCTACCACGCTGAGAAACAAAAGGTGTTTGTTTCTCAATACGCCACCTTTTTGGAAAAGGAATTTCTTGTAAAAGAAATTAGTGGCAAAGAGATAGAGCTGGAAGAAGTTCCAGCACCACAAACTGCAACTGATGATTTAGTGGAACCAGAGGATTCGATAGTTCCGAACAAATCTCAGCCTCTCGGCCGATTAAGTAGGGTTTCTCATCCACCTAAGAGATACTACGGTTTTCTCATTGATGGTGGAAGTGCGGATTGGATCATGGAGGATGATGACCCAACTAGCTTTGAGCAGGCCATAACGAGTGGGGGCTCTGTGAACTTGATGGATGCAATGCGATCTGAGATGGAATCCATGTACACCAACAAAGTATGGACTTTGGATGTTGCTCCTGAAAGGGTAAAACCAATTGGGAGCAAATGGATCTTTAAGAAGAAACTTGGTCTAGATGGAAAAGTTGAGACTTTCAAAGTTTGACTTGTTGCAAAGGGTCTTCTTCAAGGACCAGGTGTGGATTATGACGAAACCTTTTCTCCAGTGGCTATGCTTAAGTCCATCCGGATCCTACTTTCCATTGCTGCATACCATGACTACGAAATCTAGCAAATGGATGTTAAGGCCGCCTTTCTAAATAGTGATTTGGAAGAGTGCGTGTACATGACTCAGCCAGAGGGCTTCATAGACAGTGGGAGCAACGGAAAGGTGTGCAAGCTGCTTAAATCCATCTATGGGTTAAAGCAAGCATCGCGGAGTTGGAACAACTGTTTTGATGTCGTTATCAAAGAGTTTGATTTTGTCAAAAACGTAGATGAACCTTATATATACAAGAAGGTGGTAGAGAGTAAGGTTGTCTTCCTTGTATTGTACGTGGATGACATACTCTTGATAGGAAATGACATTGCTATGCTGCAATCGGTCAAGCTCTTCTTATCACAAAGATTCTCAATGAAAGATCTAGGTGATGCCTTCTACATCTTGGGGATTAAGATCTATAGAGATAGATCTAAATGGATACTGGGATTGTCCCAATCCAGGTACATTGACACCATACTAAAGAGTTTTAGTATGGATGAAGCCAAGCGTGGGTTTTTACCCACGATCTCACGACTCACTCTCTCCAAAGAGATGTCTCCTAAGACTGATTTGGAGAGAGCTCGCATGCAAGGGATACCCTATGCTTCTGCAGTAGGCTCTATCATGTACGCGATGCTATGTACCAGACCCGATGTAGCACACTCACTAAGTGTAGTGAGTAGGTATCAAGCAGATCCTGGAGAGAGTCACTGGACAGCTGTGAAGAGCACTCTCAAGTAATTGAGAAGGACTAAAGAGATGCTCTTGGTGTATAGTAACGGAGAACTCCAAGTGGAGTTCTTTACCAATTCGAGCTTCCAGAGTGATAAGGACGACTCTAAGTCGCACTCGGGATTTGTCTTTACCCTCAATGGAGGGGTGGTATGCTGGAAGAGTTCCAAGAAGGAAACCGTGGCAGACTCGACGATTGAGGCTGAATACATCGCTACCAACGATGCTGCCAAAGAGTCTGTCTGGATGAAGAAGTTCATCACTGAACATGGAGTGGTTCCATCCATTGAGTATCCAATACCCTTGTATTGTGATAACAATGGAGCGGTGGCATTGGCCAAGGAACCCAGGTCCCATCAGTGATCCAGGCATATTCTGAGGCGGTATCACCTGATCCGGAAGTTAGTTGATCGCCGGGAGATCGAGGTCAGGAGAGTTGACACGAAGAACAACACTGTGGATCCACTCACGAAGGCGATCCCCCAGATACAGTTCGAGAGACTCTTCGGGATGTTGGGTATGCGATACTACAGCAGCTGGCCCTAATGCAAGTGGGAGATTCTTTGTCTTATGTATGCCTTAGAGGCCATTATTATACATATGATGTATATTATAGTGGATGCTAGGACATATATAAAGAGGACTTTCTTGCTCGACATGATAGTATGTTATCTAGTTGCTCTTTATCTTAACATTTATACTTGTCTCTTGATACTGTCTTATGGTTACATGTTGGTAAAGCTTTTAGGATGTATACTTGACTACCAGGATTGTGATGCAGATCATACTAGTGGGGCCATGGTAGTCCATAAGTTCATCCTTTAATGTTCCTAGTCATGGGTGTATCAAGACAGGGCATCGATACACCAGAGTAGACTAGAGTATACGCTTCTCGACCCATGAGATAGGCGATGGATGATCCCATATACATTGGTGTTTGACAGCAGACTTGGTATACGGGTGCTCAGTGGAGACTGGGTACACTGGACGGACTCGCCGAGAACTCCTAGATGGTATTATACCTGACGTCAGATAGCAGTTCTCTGGTGACACTGGTACAAGTTAGTCTGTAAACCCGAGATAGTCATAGAGTCTTGTGTGATTCCCACTGTGCTTTGATTTCCACCTTACCACGTTCAAGTAGACGTGCAAAACTGTGGTTTTTGGGTACAGTCCCGAGTCACATGGAGGCAATGAGCGATAGGAGGGGTTTCGTCTCTCCCGGTGTTGGGGGTTGATGTTGCGCTGTGCTCGATTGCCCATAATAGGGAAGTCCCTGGACAGGGATGATTTAGAGATTTACTGGTAAGTGTTATCAGTAGTTTCTCGACACGTTATGACCCTCATATCGGCATGACTTATCGGTTATTGGGGTCTGACGTTTACCACCCCTAGACTTGATATGCAACATATCAGACGAAGAGACCGGACTGTACGGTAGTGTTACTGACAGGCTTTACAGGTGCTAGAGCAGGCTTGCTTGTTGATCTTCTGATCGCTCAATACCCGGGTAGCCGTTACGTCCAGCTAGTACCGCTGACGACTTGTGGGTGTTTGATGTGATCATCACCTACTGCCGGCGTATTGACGAGTCTTTAGAGTCCTACATAGAGATTTTACTGGCTCAAGCAAAACGAAGTAGGAGCACATATGTGATATGTGCGGTACCGAGAATAATGCGAGTATGTGATACCGTATTCTATTCTCGCGATATTTGTATCGGTCGGTTATATGAGATATAGCCGGGTTATCGAATTAAGTTTTGATTCGATAAATTGGTACATATAATATCAGTCGGTTATATGAGATATAGCCGAATTATTAAATCAAATGTTGATTTGAAAATTTTGTGTATAATTGTACGTTTGATATACTAGTTTACATTAACTAATATTAGCTCACTTAAGTATTTATTTTTCTCACTTGTGTGCATGTGATATATATGTGATATATATTAATGTACATTATTTTGTATCATGGTTGTTGATACACACTACATGGGTGTATGAGACATACACCATACTAATTATAATGTTGTGTTTAAATATTTAAAGTAAATCCAAATTAGTGGATAATTACTCATATGCATGAAGCTTGTAGAAGCTTATGGATGTATTGACTTGGTCCACTAATTTTGTTTTGCTTAAGATATTTATTAACCTAACCATTATAATTTATCCATGGTTATGTCTCTACTTGAGTTAGCTATATGATACAAACTCACCTAAGGTTGATTCTCTCACTTCATTAGTTCATTCTCATCTCTTGATCACCTTCTTCATCCTTGAGAAAAAGCTTGCTAGTTTTTCCAAAGAGAGAAAATATTGTGAGAAAAATAAAACTAAAGGGAGCCCACATCCTACTTCATCATCCTCTTCTAGATTAGCATTTTAGTATAGGGTGTTAGCTTCACTGTTCTCTCATTAGTGAAGTAGTAGCTTGAGTTAGTGTCTCCTCGACGTAGATCATCTTCGGCCTCGAAGACTTCAAGAAAGATCGTTCCTTTCACCTTGAGAAGCCATGCAAAAGTCCGGGAGTTCCATGATCGTAACGAAGGGACCACTACAAGGAGCTATTGAAGTGAAGGACCGGACAACAAAGGTTGTATTCCATTATCACTTAGATGTAAAGATGTTTTCTTTATAGTTTTTCTCTTAAAACTCTAGTAAGATCCTAGGTTAGGGTTGTTTGGCACACTAAATTTTTAAATATAGCATGTTTGATGCCTTATGAAACCTTGTGGTTGAGCCAAAGAAACCTACAAGCTATGGTCTTCAAAGTCCACTAAACTGCTCCTAATTGTTCCAAAGTGACAAGTTGTGAGATAACCCTCAAATCGTCTCTTCACTGCCAATTGTGGCCAGGTAAGTACAAGTGGGGTAAGGAGGGTTCCGCTCACAAATCACCGTAAGACAGGCCTTTAGTACTTTTCTCACTTGTCTAGCCTAGGAACCACAAAGCCAGGTTTAGATAAGCGATCGAATGCCCACAACCTTCATCTGTCCTATTGAGCATGACAGTCTTTAGTTGGCTGAGTCGAGATATTTTTTATTAAGCTCAAAGGTAATGTGTAAGCTTTTTTGTGATTTTTGGGGTCTTAGGAAGGGTGATGAAATCCCCACCCAATCTGAATTGGTGTTATAGCCCCTTAAATTCCATATTATTTATGCAAAACAATAACAAACAAAAATCTAAAACACTTGCAAAAATTTATTTAGCGGCGGTGCAAAGAATCCTGCACAAAAACAGTTTTACTGGAGAGGAGAAGAGAGTTGTGCAAAGAATGCTGTAGAAAGAATAGTTCAGTGGAGTTCAGAAGAGGTGAGAAGAGGATTGGAATACTCACAGAGAATTTTGGGTGCTGACGTCACAGTTTTGACCACAGTTCCACGGTCAAACTTGCAATTCTGCTGCTGTTCCGCCGCTTCAAAGTCGAGTGGAAGGTTCAAAATTCTTCTCTATGTTAAATGAAGTCTCCTCTTCCAGGTGAGAGCCCCTGAATCTGGATTTGATCACTGAATTTTCTCCAGAATTTTACAGTAAACCGTGGTTCCATCTTGATCTACCGCGGTGTAGCTGCGAGATATGGGTTTAACTCCCCACGAATTTGGCACTGAACTTGATCTTGTTCCTATCCTGCACACTTGCATAAAAAAGAATCAAAAATAACAAGATGATTTTTACAGTATATATTTTTTTTTTTGGTTATATATATATTCACAAATTAACCCGAAATGACACAAAGAAATAAACTACCGTCTCCCCGGCAACAGCGCCATTTGATTGTTAGGGATTTTGTGTTCTTAGTTTTAATTACCGCAATCAAGGCGGTTTCGCTTGGTAGCTAGCCGGTTGAGTACGGCTCGGTCCATGGAGAGATGGGAATCTTTTTCTTAGTTTTTTAACGAGTTATGTCCAATTTGTCCAGGTTTGTTTAGTTTCACTATGTGCTAAAATATGTATAAAGAGAGCTTGTTAGGGTTAGAATTAGATTAGTTTGAGTTAGGAGTCGCTCACTTCTTTCGTTGCCACTCTTTAATATCGATGTTACGGTAATCGGCAACAACGGGGATTAGCACGACTAGGAAGGAAACTTGCGAGTATAAGCTAGGCTTTCCAACGCTTAGTTCCTTCCTTTTGGTCATTGTCCGTCCGTTCTTGGCTCTTAGCCGTAACCTCCGGTTAATTCACGCACAACCGGTCTCACTAGGGTATCACCGCTATCATATAGGATAAGGTGTCGTAGGGAGCGGATTGTGGTTCAATTAACGGGAGTCTGAATCAAGATGTTGGGAAAAGAAAAGAGTGAGAGAGATTTCCTTCTCTCAAACTTCCCTTATCCTACCCTAACAAGTGAGAAACTACTCACCCATTAAA
Organism: Agapanthus africanus; assembly: GCA_030015575.1. Classification (NCBI taxonomy): domain Eukaryota; kingdom Viridiplantae; phylum Streptophyta; class Magnoliopsida; order Asparagales; family Amaryllidaceae; genus Agapanthus; species Agapanthus africanus. The sequence continues at coordinate 521,593,432 of CM057342.1, forward strand.
AAAGAAAAGAAAATAAAACAAAGAAAGAAGATAGAAAGAAATAAGTTAGAAATTCACAACTAACTATTTGAGACCTCACTTTGGAAAGGATCATACTTAAGCATCATTGTTGTAAGGATAAAGGAAAAGAGAAAAAGAAAGCAAACTAACAAATAACAACAATTACTTTAACAAATAAAATTACAAGCAAATATAACAACACAATTACAAGACATGCATGTTAAAAAGAACTCTTCTTTTATTCATCATCACTCATGAAGCTCATTACAATATCAATGGAGAAAGACGAAGAGGAAGAAGGAAATACAAACTCTTATCCTAAAATATAATATAAGAAAAAAGCATATTTTAATTGGCTTGGAACTAGGCTATTTATAGGCAGATATATGAAACCTTAGGGATACAATCTGAGCCCAAACACAATTACAAAACAACCGTGAAAATTCGAGCCAACACTGAGTTGACCCGGCCGTGGATCCGCCGCATAAGTGCCACATTGGCCGCGGATCCGCGGCCATTTTTTTGAATTGCAGTGTCGTATTTTTTAGGGTTTTCCATGTTGTTGTTCTTCTCTATTTGGTACACTTGGTTTCTCAAAATCTCTTCAGTTTTCTCCCATATTTTCAGCAATCCAAAAAGATGAAATGAAGTGGACTTTTGCCTTGATTTTTTTGAGCTCCGCATTGAAATCTTGGATCTTGTGCTGCCTCTTGTGCTTTGTGCATGAAATGACCAATGATTTGCCATTTTGTCCCTTGAACTGGTATGCGGCATCTAACGGATAGTGAGCGGAGACCCGTATTTATCTGTTGTTGGCCGTAGTCCTGAATTTGTTGCGACTTTTCATGATTTTCACTGTTTAGAGCTGAGAACCTGTAACCTGCAATTATTTAGCAAACACGGATCGAGAGTACCTACCTATATGCGATGCGATCAAGAATAGGTGGTATAATAATGCAAAAAACTGATATGAACAGGTGGCATCATCCTCAACCAGGATGTGTCTCAATAAAAGAATATTACATACAAATTTTTACATAAATGTAAATGAAAAACTCTCAATTTAGGCAAAAACCCCCGGCTATTCAATCTCAACGATCCAATATAACTTATCACAGTAACACATAACATCACATGTCATCAACGAAAGTAAATATGTGTATCCCAATTGTCGTTGACGTATAAGAACGAAATCGGCGATACACCACATATTACACTTACGGTCGCAGAAAAGAAATGAAAACTACAACAATTAGAATCCGGAACACCTTAGACACTATAAACCCAGAATATCTTATACTTCGGATTTCATGTCTAACAAATAAATCTTGCACTTTAGTCTCGAATTGAAAACACTTTTCAATAACCAGTCGGGTAATTCAATAAGATTCCTGACAACCTGATCGAATGCTCGTCAGAAACATTAGTAGATGGCCGCACCACCGATGCCGTCGACGAAGTGCACTTAGGCGGAACAGCGTGGCTGAGAGCACCCAACCGGATGCTTTTGGCAACGGAGTTCTCCTACAGTCAGTTGGTCAGGGCTATGGGGCATGGCTATCTAGTAGTGTTACCCGACGACTATTCGCGTACAATACGAAATTGTGACGGAGTATTGATCCGAATCGAAACTCCGAGGAAATCTATCAAAAGAGACTAGGTTGCTAGATTTACAATATACTAACTAGTTTTCACAAAACTAATTATTGTGGATTGCAAATATTGTGTCACAGATCTTTATCTACTAGACGATGTTAAACATTTCGATCAAATTATCAAACACCCAGAAAACCCAAGTCCTCAACAGCTTGAGTCTCACTAAAAATACCGAGAAGATGCAAAATAACAAAATGGTGTAGCACAAGAAATTAGAACCAACAACTCCATGAATGTGTGGTGGAACCGCGGCCAAACAGGGGTTTGGGCCGCGGTTCCGCGGCGGTTCTATGGAGTCAAGGCTTCATTTTTCTTGGGGCTCCATTGAAAACCCTGCATGATTTTCTGAATATTTTTAATGTAAAAAATTCCAACTTTTGAAAAAATTTCAAGAAACTTAGATTTACGGGTTTTGAAAAGTCGATCGAACACTTTAACATAGTCTAGACAACTCCTAATGCTCTAGCTTGGCTAAGATACCTTGAAAGTCAGGCAGCCACCCCATCCAATAGGGTCGCCGTGACACCTAAAGGTCCCTCAGCAGCTACTTTTTACGCATGCCCCCTAGCGAGGACCACAACCCGCCGGAACACCTTCCGGTCTTGGGAAACCCTGGGGGTAAGAGCCTATGCTTCGCTACACTGTCACACAATGATAACCCTCCATAGGTCGACATCCAATGCCTAGTAGCTCTGACACCATGAAAGTATGCCTTAGCACCACTACTAGGTTTTTAGAAGTATCAAGTATACAATTTTAAAAAAATCTAGTGTGCTAATGCATGCCATTCTAGAATCGAACTAGAGAATTAGTGTTACTATGCATGTAAACAAACTTTACACTATATGAATAGAGAATACAACCTTTGTATACCGGTCCTTCACTTCTAAAGATCCAAGTAGTGGTCCCTTAGAACTCTTCGTAGGCTCCACTTGGCGAAAGGAACGAGCTTGCTTAAGGATTTTCGAGGCCGAAGATGATCCACCTTGAGGAATCTCTAACCCAAGCTACCTCTTCACTAACTAAGGAATTAGTGAAATAAACAACCTATACTAAAGGGCTAGTTTGGTATAGATTGATGAAGTAGGAATTTTGCTCACTTTAGTATTTTGTTTATCTTTTTCTTTTTCAAGTCATGAAAAGCTAGAGAGCAAAAATGAGATGAAGAAGATGAACTTGTGAACAACTTTTTGGGTATATGTATGCCCTAAAGACCATTATATGATAGTGGATGTATTTATATATGTATATATATACAGAGCACTTTCTTGCTCGACATGATAGTATGCTATCTGTTTACTCTTTATCTGACATGTTCACTTGATCATGCTTTTATTCATTTGTACATGTTGATAAAGTCCCGAGGATATTTGCTTGACTACTGTGATTATGATGCAGATCATACTAGTGGGACATGTGTAGTTTATAAGCATATCCTTAAATGTCCATGGTCGTGGGTGTATCGAGACGGGGCATCGATATTCCAGAGTAAACTAGCGTATATGATGGGTGGTGGATGTTCCTATATCCATTGATGTTTGACATTAAGATCGTATGCGGGTGCTCAGTGGAGACTGGGTACACTGGATGGACTCGCCGAGAACTCCTATATGGTATTATATCTATCGTTGGATAGCAGTTCCCAGTTGACATGGGTACAGGTTAGTCTGTAGACCTGAGATCGTCATAAAGTCTCATGTGTTCTCCTACTGTGCTTTGATTTCCACCCTACCACGGCTCTGCTGAGTCATGCAAATAGGTGGATTTTGGGTAAAGTCCCGAGACATGTGGAGGCAATGAGCGATACGAGGGGTTTCGTCTCTCCCGGTATTGGGGGTTGATGTTGCGCTGAGATCGATTGGCTATATCAGTAAGTCCCTGGCCAAGGCTGTTGAGATTTACTGATAAGTGTTATCAGTAGTTTCTCGGTTTGATTATAGGACATACATCGGCATGCCATATTGAGTTATTGGGGTCGACGATGCCATCGCTAGACTAGATATGCAGCATATTTGACGAAGAGACCGGACTATACGATAGTGTTACCAGTTGGATCGACGCAAGTTTTGACAGGTTGGTTTGTTTTCTTCTGATTGCTCAATACCCGGGTGGCCGTTACGTTTAGCTGACTTCTTGCGACTTGGGGGTGCTTGATATGATCATCACCCACTATCGGCGTATTGATGAGTCTTAGAGTCCTACAGAGGAGTTTCCTAGCCCAGGCGAAACGATGTGGTGTGCATATGTGATATGCGCGGGCACCCGATTAAATGCGCGTATGTGATACCGTATATTAATCAGGCGATTTACTATTGGTCGGGTCATATGTGATATGGCCGGTTTGTTAAATCAAGTGTCGATTTAACATTGACTTTATTGCTCACTTTGTTTAAACCCTTTTGTTTATTGTATGCATATGTTTATGTTGATGCACATGTTGATGTGCATGCACACATACATGCATACACTTGTGTGTATAATGGTTGTTGATACACTAGTGGTGTCAATGCAAGACTCGCATGGAAATATTTATCTAAATATTTATTTTTGAGTTAATGCAAATAGAATTAATTTATGGTTGATATTTATCCTTTATTCTGTACACTTAACCTTGCATTAACCATGAGTTAATTTTCTGTGGCCCTCTTTTCTCCAAAGAAAATATCTAGATATTTATTAACCCATGGTTTAGGATGAGAGTGGAAATTATATATAATTTCTATTCTCATTTTCATTATTTATCATCATAACTTGAGCTCTTAAGTTGCCATCATCTTCTTCCTCTATTGACTTTGTAAGTAAGTGAGATAGTGATAAAGATAGGGTTTTGAAGTGAGAAAACAAACCACATCATCATTCTACACTAGTCTAGCCAATTAGTTTAGAGTGTTAGCTTCATCTTCATCTTTTGAGCAAGTGGAGCTTGGAGTTTGGACGAAGAGGACTCCGGGTGGATCATCGTGGACTCGGAAGATCACTAGCAAGGCCGTTCAAACTCTCAAGTAGCCAATGAGTCAAGCAAAGAGAACTAAAAGATTGTATTCTCTTTACTTAGTGTTATATTACTTGTAGTATGTGATACTACTTCATATGTTACTTTAAATTTTTAGTTTGATCCTAGGTTAGTTTGCTTAACATCCTAAAAAATTAAATTGTAGCATGTTTGATGCATTACAAACCCTTGTGAGGTGCTAGGTAAACCCAACAGTGGTATCATAGCCAAGCTAGAACATTAGAGTAACCTAGACGACGTTAAAACACTTTGAACGAACATCGATTACCCGAAAAAAATACCCTTCTCTGGAAATTTTTCTAAATGTTGGAATTTTTCACATTAAAAATATTCAGAAAAATCATGCAGGTAATTCTATGGACCCTGTAGAAGAACGATATCCTAACTCGACTAAACGACCGCAGAACCGCGGCCGAAACCTGCTTTTGGCTGCGATTCCGCAGCGCCGTTTGTAAGGCTTGGGTCGGCCCTTCTACGGTTGGTCCATAGGTACTGTGGCATGATTCTGGGTAATTTTAATTCTGCTCAGGTGTTGAGCTTCTCTGTGGATTTTTGGGTCATTGATCGATCGATCAAATGGTTTAACATCGCCTAGTTTATATGCATATTTTGACATGAGATGTTATATGTTGCTGTGAAATGATGTATAGGATCGTCGTGATGAATGGCCGGGGTTTTTTTGTGAGATGAGAGTTTTCTTTTCATTCATGTAAAATTCATTTGTATGTAATATTCTTTTATTGGGGCACATCCGGGTTGAGGATGATGTTTCCTTCAATGTATATTATTTACTTTTCCGCATTAGGATAGACCCAAGGTGGGGAGCACAAGTGACCGGGTTCTAGAGTCCAGTGGGAGGCCATATCGAGGAGTCGAGACCGGGTCTCCTAACTCTAGAATTGGTAGGGTCGCTTGCCGCTCTCGTAAGGGTCTAGGGTGTGGGATTGGCTATTCATCACGACCATGGAACCCATATTTTCTATCGTTGGCTAAATTCAAAATACGGAATTCCTAGTATATCCTATATTTTCATATATGTGCTTCTGCTGTTTATATTCTGTGATGTGATCGCTTGATATATCTAATACGAATGCAATATTATATATGAGATATATAGTTGGCGTTGCTTATGTTTTGCACCCGCGCTAGTCCAGTCCCGGTATGCCGTTAGTTAAGTAACCTAATGGTGCATAACGGAACATTGTGGCGAATGCGGATGGCATAAGCATACATTGTATTTTTGTTTCTTTTCTGTCCTTGGCTTAAGGACTTAAATGATGGAACTACATTAATATGATTAATGTAAGGAAAAATAAACCTAAAAAGATGTTGTAGAATCGAATTTAAAAACCACTCGGCTTTTTGAGAAAAAGCTACATTTCAAAATTGCGGAGAATAAGCCACTCCTTTTGAAAACCGTTTGATTCTACAACGATATCAAGTTCAAAGAGTTAAAGGTTTTCATAAAAACCATCCGCAACCCTCCGTCATTATAGGAAGTAGTGTACTTAGTATCCGTGCTACGTTTCTTGACCTTAGCCAAGACGCAGTGTACGGTAGCTAAGTGATGTCTTCCTACACAGCATATGATGTGATTAATTAGGACAGGCATGCGACTTTGTTGACCTTAGCCAAGGGTCATGTGAATGGGTCTAATTAATCAAGAAATGACGGGTTGAACTTGACTAGTGCTTGTGATTTGTTGACCATATCCAAGGTCTTGAGTGCTAGGGGTAAAAACCATATCGGGAGTTTCAAGAGTTGAAATTTGCAATGAGATTGCATACCTTCCATATGATGGTTGGATCCCGATCCCACTGTGAGCAAGAGTTGCTCCCAGGAGAGTTTTGCACTTTGCAATTAGTTAACTCGTAGGTGTCTAGAAAGGTGTTAACGAGGCTACGCCTCTGGGAAAATAAGGTTTACTTTAATTAGGTCCGTGCGAAAGCACGGGGAACCTTCCTCAAGTACCGACACTGGCCTGGATGAACGGTTAGCAAAGTTGTAGAATGTAATTAATCCTGGCTAGTTTTTTTTAAGGTTTAAAGGAAAATTTTATAAAAGCAGTGGGAGACATCGATTAGATGAGATAATAACCAATCTGATCTTTGCAAGAGCTTTCGCTGACTGTATTCTTTTCTCTCTCTTAATGGCAGATACCAATGACATGACTTAAGCTTCTACAAGAGAAAAATAAACTGAATGGGACCAATTATAAAGACTGGCTGAAGAATATTAACATTGCCTTGACTTATGATAAGGTATCATATGTCCTATGGCTCCAGCCCCGCCCGTCCCAGGTCCTAAATCTTCAGTTGCGGATAAGGAAGTCCGCAAGACATGGGACGATGACTGTGCCATAGCCAAATGCCTCGCGCTTGCATCGATGGATAGCACACATCAAAAGCAGCACTAGCAAATGGATGTCCAATCCATTTTTCTCCATACAAAAGAGTTGTATAGGGAGCAATCTCGTGTCTTACGATACGAAGCATCACGAAAGCTATTTCAGACGCGGTTGGCTCCTGGCACACCAGTAGGTGACCATGTTCTGAAGATGATAGCTCTTATAGAAGAGTTTGAGGACCTCGGTGTTGGAGATAGTGCCCTCAGAGTCAATTATTGGATCACAGGCACGTGATTGCAATGATTGAGGGAGGACCTATCCCGGTAGGACAGTCTTACTCGAGATGATAGTTTGCTATCCGGTTTACCTTTACCATCGTGTACTGCTTTAGGTGACCTGACAGGTCACTATTACACGTTGATAGAGCCCCTAGGATTCTTGCTTGACGACCAGCAGTATGAGGGCGATCATATAAGTGAGAGCTGGGGTCTACAAGCATATCCTTAAAAGGTCCCTAGTCGTGGGAGTTTCGAGACAGGGCATCGATTCTCCAGAGTAGACTAGTATATACAGTCGAGACCCCGACGAGGGGCGGTGGCCGGTCTCACAAGCCACTGGTGTCAGTTGGTTCACCTAAGATGTATACAGGTGCTCATTGGGTTATGAGTACACCGGACAGGACTCGCCGGGAACATGCTAGTTGGTCTTATACCTGACGTCAGATAGCAGTTCCCAAGTGACGTGTGTACAGGTTAGATCTTCGACCTGGGGATCGTCATTTGTCTCGTGTGAGTTCCCACTGTGCTTTGAATACTACCCTACCACGGCTCAAAGGAGTCGTGCAAACAGGTTTTAGTTGGGTACAGTCCCGAGCCACATGGAGGCAGTGAGCGGATCTTCAGGGGTTCGTCTCTCCCGGTATTGGGGGTGAGGTCGCGCTGTGTCTAGGAGAGCCATTACACGAAGTCCTTTGCCAAGGCAGGATATTTACTGGTAGGTATTCCAGTAGTATCTAAGGGTGTTCTGGGCTACACTCCGACACGACTTGTACCGCTTTTGGGGGTCTGACTTTTACCAACCCCCTAGGCCCGCCATGCGATGCTCATAGACGAACGGACCGGACTGTACGGATATTGTCACTGACAGGCTCAGTAGGGTGTCAGGATGAGTTCGCTCATCGACGTCCCTTTTAGTCAATAGCTGGTGGCCCGTCACGTATTGGCTTATACCTCTGACGTGCTAGTGGTTAAATCCACAGCCATAGTATTGACGAGTCTTTAGAGTCCACCACACATTCAGTTACTCAGCTTTCGGGCGAAACGTTGTAGAGGCCGTATGGAGATATGGCAGGGTCCGATCAGATACGTACGGTATTGCACGGATCAGGATCGGACGGTTTATACTAGTGGCCGTATGGATATAAGGCAGGGTTCGATCAGATACGTGCGGTATTGCACGGATCAGGATCGGATAGATATTACTAGCCGGCTTTGGTTTAAGCCGGATCCTAGTATAGTACAGTGTAGATTTTGTCTTTTTGCATTTATATCCGGACGGAATACAGATGCGGGTGTGTATGCACAGTATCGGGGTTTTCCTGTAATTTATTACGGGACCAGTTTTCTGGAGTTGCCAGTTTGCATTCCGTTCCGACCGGTTTTCCTTTGTTCTTTCCCGGCCGGACTTTTCCGATGGAGGGGGTTATTTGCAATTGTGCAAATAACATTTGTGGAAGGGGTTTCTTGCAAATGTATTCATTATGATAGGATATGCATCTTATTCATCCATGATGGTGCATTTATGAGATATGATGTGATTAGAAGTGATAAGCATGGTTGATGTTTTCTTTGCTTTATGGTGTGGTCACCTTTTCTTTTCTCCTACACTCACCTCCCTTCATGAGTTTTGTTTATCCCTCCACAATTCTCAATCCATAAAGGCCGGCTACAATTTTGAGGAGAGGAAAAATGAGAGGGTTTCATTTTGGTTGTGGTGGCATCATTCTTGTTCTCATATTCCTCTTGCTAGAAAATTGAAAGCACCAATTTTCATAACCTCCTCCTTCATCCTCCATGGCAACTAAAACCTCAATGAGACATAGACTCTATACATTCTACAGCAAATCTTGGGCACGTCGACTTGCCAGCTTCGTGTCCGAGTTGCCTCGGTATTGAGGCGGGAGCCCGTAAAAGATGCAGGCGATGTGGTGCCCTTCCGGCAAGGAGGCGACGACCGGAGTTTCCGCGGGAGATCGGGACGATGACGAGAAGACCGGAGGACTCGGATCACTCGGTATATCTCTAACCCGTCTTGTTGTTTCCTAGATCTAGTTTAATGGCCCGATCCGGGGTTTAGTGCGCGGTGGTGCCGGTTTGCTAAGTTCGCAAAATTAAAGTTTATCACCGCTTCCGTATTTGGCCGTCGGATTGACGACCGGGGCGCCGCCGTGCACTTACAGTGGTATCAGAGCCTCGCCATTAACTTCGTCTAGCTTCGTTTGATGTGTTTGCATTTCCGATCGACCAAAATTCCAAAAACTCGCGTTTTTCCTCACATCAGTTTTCTGTCGAAATTTTTTGATGTCCAAAAATTTTTCAGGTTGTCTCAGAATGATGTGCAGGGAGTTCTAAGACTGCTGTAAAAATTCGACGCAATGACTCGATCACTGAAGCGCGGAACCGCGGCCAAACCCCTCCTTGGGCCGCGGTTCCGCCGCACATTGGTGTCGTCACTGCATCATTTTTTTCCAGTGGGCTTCTGGGCTAATTTTAGGGGTTTTGGAATATTAATTTTGGGCCCAGATTTTCTGTGAGTGCTACAGTATTGCTTGGGGGCCCACTTGTTAATGTTTGATCGATCGGATATTTTAAACACATTTTTTTCACAGTATTTACATTATATCTGCGACCGTGAATGTCACTCGATCGGTAAATCCGGTCTAACTGCTATAGCCCGGTTAGACGGATTTGCGAACGTGAAATTCACGTTGATGTTTTGTGTTTTTGCTGTGATGTTGCGGATCGGTCGTGGGGATAGCCTGGATGCAATGCTAGTACAGTTTCTGTTGTATTATGTACATTTGATATTGCGGGGCGAACGTCCGACATGTGGACTGCCGTCACTGCCTGTTTGTATTATTCTTTTGGGGCACGACCTGGTTGCGGTCGATGTACCCGTTGTATGTATATTTTACTTTCTGTACTAGGGTTACCCCGCGGAGGGGTGCACGGATAGCCGGGTTCTAGAGGGCAACGGGCCCGCATCTCAGGGCATTGAGACGGAGGGGGCTTCATTCTGGAATTGGCATGCTATTCGCCGCACTCGTAGGGGGTACAGGTTGACCCAGGAGGGGTGCCCAAGTTGCCGGGTTCCGTGAAGTGCTGGGTGGTCCATTCACGGTGCTGAAAGGGGCTGCCTCGCTTCAGGTTTTGGCGGGTAACTTGCCGCGCCCGTAGGGGTCTAGGATTTCATTGCACAGGCTATCCACACGACCAGGGGAACGTCGGGTTTCAGTAGTGGCTCTGTGAAACCCGGGGATCCCAGATATCTGTATTGTTCTGTGATGCTGTACATTTCTGTGATGTTGCATTTTATCAGGCCTTGAGCGAAATACTATATATTGGTATATATATTAGTAGATGTTGTATATGTTTTTCATCCGCGCTAGTCCAGTCCCCGCTCTGCCGTTAGTTAGCTAACCTAACGGGTGATGACGGGACCCAGTGGCGAATGCGGATGGCATATACGTACGTCAGTATATTTTCGTTCTTTGTGGTGTGATCAATTGATGAGACTGCATTGATTCGGATCAATGCAAGATAAACAAACCTATTCTGATGTTGTTGGAACACTTTTCAAAAAGCTGTTATTGCAAGGACGTTCACTTTTGTTTTGCATCGTGGTATTCATTTGGAATATCCTGCTCCACAGTCGACGAGGCAAGGGCCGAGATCCCTTCACCGGGAGTGACCCCTTGGATAGAAGTTTGCGTCAGGGCATTAACTTCACTATAGCCGATTACTTTTGTTTTGCACCGTGGTATTCATTTGGAATATCCTGCACCCCATTCTACGGGGAAAGAGCCGAGATCCCTTCACCGGGAGTGACCTCTTTAGTAAAGGTTTTCGTCACTATATTTTCTAAAAAGCTATCCGTTCCTTCAACGATATCAGGTTCATTACGTTAAAGGTTTTCGCCAGAAACCATTCGTAGCCCTCCGTCATTTCAGTTAAATATTCGGTAGTATTCAAGCTATGTATTTTGACCTCACGCCAAGGCATAGTGTTTGGTAGTTGCCGGGTATTTATCTGTTGCATAGATAGATGCGTTGGTTTGGGACAGTCGTACTACTATTTTGGCCTACGTCAAGGGTATGTACGGGTGGGTTCAAATTAACCTGGACAATGATGGGTAGAACTTGACATGTGACTTATGATATTTTGACCTCACGCCAAGGTCATAAGAGCATGGGGTAAAAATCACATCGGGAGTTTCAAAAGAACTGAAACTTGCCAGATATGCGCATACCTTCTGGAGTGTGACACCGTGAGCGGATTCCGTCACGTTATCATGCGATGATAGTTGGATCCCGAATCCCACTGATGAGTTGGTTTACTCCTCGGGTGACCCCGATTAATTCTTCTTTTAGGTTTGGAGGAGAATTTGAGGTACAGTGGGAGGTTTCCTGATTAGATAAATTGGTAACCATTCTGATCTAGGTTAGAGTGCACGCTGAGTGTTTCTTTTCTCTCTCTCTTTGGCAGCGACCATTGACCCGACCCTAGACTACGACTCAGAGACCAAGTTGACCGAACCTTCTTAACACTGGCTTTTGGATTGTCAGAGTTGCAGACCTCATTGCCACTCCTACATTTACCCTTTTCTCCAGGACACCCCGTATTACTACGAACGTCCACTTCCATTGGACAAAACCATCGTATGGTTAGATACGAACTCGAAGGAATTCGAGGATGGTTTCCGGTTCTGGAGAAAACGGATAGGATTATTCAGTTGTCTTTTCCCTTTTACCTTCTCTCAAGTTGTGAGTACTTCTTGGTTTAGGAGATAATACACCTATTATGCAAATTGGATAGTTTTCTTCCAAACCTTAGGCTGGTGCCGACCGGTAGGGAATGAAGAAAACCAATTAGCCTAAACGGTGTGCAGAAGGTATTAAGATTAAGACAATGCAAAGGATTAGTAAGAGGGCAAAGTAAATTGCGACTGATATTCACGACCAAACCAAGTATTTCTTCGCCAATCCTAAATCACCTTTGTATTTCTCCAGGACACTCCGTATCACTACGAAGATCGACAGTTTATTGGATACTCCATCCTATGGTTATATACGAACTCGAAAGGAACTTGTTCCAGTTCGGGGATGGATTCTGGTCCAGGAGAAATAGGAATAAGGTTTATTCAGTTGTCTTTTATCTTCACCTTCTCTCGCATTGCGAGTGCTCCTAGGACTAGGACAGTACACCCATTATGCTTATTGGATAGTCTTCTTCCAAACCATAGGCTAGTGCCGAACGGTAGGGAAGGAAGAAAACCAATTGGCCTAAAGGGGTATGCAGAAGGTAATGACTAAAGACATATAAAGGGATTTGGAGAGGTGGCAAAGAATTATACGGTTATAGTTGTGAATCTGGATAATGGTAGAGCCATTACTAGGAATACCAGGATACCCCATCGAAACATTTCAATGTTTCAGTTCAACTGTGTACTGTTAAAAGAAAACTGATTTCCTGATTAGACACTTGCTCCAGGGTATGTATTTACCAAGTTTGATTCTCACATCTGTATGGTTTTACAGATGATGAGTTGGAGTAAGTCATTGGGAATAGGGTGATCATCCTCATTATATCAGGATTCGTTGTAATCGGTGATATTTGAGGAGATCATCTGGGCTATTTGCCGGTCGGCAAATATTTGGTTTTGAATATCCGCTGTTGTGCACCAATTTCAAATTGATATATCTGTACGTCTATTTTCATAGAGTGAGATATACCTTTTGATATTATGTCGATGACATTTACCTATATCAGTGGATGGTTAGGTAAGGAGCATTAAATAGCGGTGTAATTCTTCTTAACCATAAGTACAGTTTTCAACCTACGACACACAGTGAAAGAGTTGTTAGACTCAGCGGACTTATACAGAATATTGTATGTTGTCCAGTGTCCATTAGGACAGAGGGGTTGGTCCTCATACTATATTCTGTTTACTTTTAACTTCTCTAGTTCTTAGACATGTGTTTCGTAGAAACACAGGGTCTAAGTTTTGAGGAGTTATAGGTATTTGAATAGAGTAGAGAACCAGGTGTAGCAAGTATCGGGATTCTTCAAAGTGATAGAAGATGTAGATACTTGTGTATGGTATTCAGTTGATATTAATGATAAAGAGAAATTGCTTCTCTTTCAGGTTACTCATAATTGGAAGCATTCCTAAGTTGAGTAACGCTGATCGGCCTCCTTCCATTTAGTTGACATGCACTGAAGATAGCTGCATGATTTGAATCTGGTTCAATTAAATCAGTGCCTCTGGTTCTATATTGGATATAGTACAGTTCATATCTTAGTAAAAGTGAAGGTACGGGGAGTTGTCCGGCTTATGATTAAAACCAGACTCTGGATAACTCAAGTCACGTTTCTGTAATGGCTGTTTGTGGGTTGACCCAGGCTATGACGAGAGTTGATTCTCTACCATCTGGGAGATCAATAGTAATATTGTTCTACACTCGCCACAGTTTTAATAAAAATGGATTTTTTCAAAAACAGTAGTGGGAGTATGGTAGAACTGGAAGTGATTCCAGAACCGCAAACGATTACTGAAGATTTGATAAGGAACCTAAAGATTCAATCTGATTTGACATTCCATTGGCCACTCCGCAGATACGGTGGGTAACTTCAGGCACCCGAGAGGTACTCCGGTAGCCTCAAGGACGGTGACAGGGAAGTTCTTGTTTACCCACACTTGCCATTGCTGTTGTTCCAGGCTGCGAGACCCGGTGGGAGGATGAGTATAGCGTCGTTCTAAACTAGCTTTAGAAGTGCACGTCTATATGACTCTGCCAGAGGGTTGTCGTAGTCAGTGGGAGCAGCGGAAGTATTGGTGGACAGGTAGCTTATGTCTACTTATAGACTAAAGCAGATATAGCGGAGATAGATCATCTATTTCTTATGTGACAGTCATAGGTTTGACGTCATCAGAATAGGGGATGGATCTGTTGAGAAGGTAGTAGGGTGTGATATCCGGGTTTTGGATGACATACACAAAGTAGGAAGTGACATTCCTATACTACGATCGGTTATACTTTGGTCGTCACACGATGGTTTCTCCACATGGGACTTGGACATTATATCAGACATACTGGTTACTAGATCTATGGTTTTAGATCTAGATTTGGGCGGTTTCCCAATCAGGGTACTTTGACAGCATTCTAAGAGTATTTAGAATGGACGACTCCTGGTACGGTAGTGTACCTGCAGGTGATGGAGTCACCCTCTCTAAAGGTGTCTTATAGACTAAAGTAGAGAGGGATGTGCATGATTGGCAGATCACTTGCTTAGGCAATTGAGTCAATCATGAGATGTCAAGTACCACACCAGATGTTGTTCTTGCACTAGATGCAATAAGTTGACACTGATCCAATCCTGGAGAAACAGTCGGAAGCAGTTTTAGAACATAAGTGGATGTTCTAGGGATATGATAACGACAGCCTCATTTGGGAGACAGTTATCATTCCAGGCTTCCAAGATGACATGGACGACAAGGAGGTTGTCAGAGTTATAGTTTTCCTTCTGACGAGGGGCAGTATTTTGGACAGGTGGTCCAAGGAAATACTAAGGGTGGCATGGCGCAGGATACTGATTAAGTTCAGTTGACGATACAGTCTAAGAAGTTTGGATTTGGAGTTCATTTATGAGCTCGGTCCCATCAGACATCCAGACACTCTAAGACAGGTATTGCTCATTTCGGGAGATGGCTTTCTCCACGAACTTGAGATATAGAGGGACATAGAAAGAAACATCTAGGCGGATCCACTCACTGAGGCTATTCCTCGACCGCAATAGTTTCACAAACGGGATTTATGAGACTGACTAGTAGAGGAGTTGGGTGTTCGGTATCACACGGGCTGTGAGTATGCGACATCGCAATAATTAGCCTCGAGTGCAAGTGGGAGATTGTTGGAGATAGTGCCCTCAGAGTCAATTATTGGATCACAGGCACGTGATTGCAATGATTGAGGGAGGACCTATCCCGGTAGGACAGTCTTACTCGAGATGATAGTTTGCTATCCGGTTTACCTTTACCATCATGTACTGCTTTAGGTGACCTGACAGGTCGCTATTACACGTTGATAGAGCCCCTAGGATTCTTGCTTGACGACCAGCAGTATGAGGGCGATCATATACGTGAGAGCTGGGGTCCACAAGCATATCCTCAAAAGGTCCCTAGTCGTGGGAGTTTCGAGACAGGGCATCGATTCTCCAGAGTAAACTAGTGTATACAGTCGAGACCCCGACGAGGGGCGGTGGCCGGTCTCACAAGCCACTGGTGTCAGTTGGTTCACCTAAGATGTATACAGGTGCTCATTGGGTTATGAGTACACCGGACAGGACTCGCCGGGAACATGCTAGTTGGTCTTATACCTGACGTCAGATAGCAGTTCCCAAGTGACGTGTGTACAGGTTAGTTCTTCGACCTGGGGATCATCATTTGTCTCGTGTGAGTTCCCACTGTGCTTTGATTACTACCCTACCACGGCTCAAAGGAGTCGTGCAAACAGGTTTTAGTTGGGTACAGTCCCGAGCCACATGGAGGCAGTGAGCGGATCTTCAGGGGTTCGTCTCTCCAGGTATTGGGGGTGAGGTCGCGCTGTGTCTAGGAGAGCCATTACACGAAGTCCTTGGCCAAGGCAGGAGATTTACTGGTAGGTATTCCAGTAGTATCTCAGGGTGTTCTGGGCTACACTCCGACACAACTTGTACCGCTTTTGGGGGTCTAACTTTTACCACCCGCTAGGCCCGCCATGCGATGCTCATAGACGAACGGACCGGACTGTACGGATATTGTCACTGACAGGCTCAGTAGGGTGTCAGGATGAGTTCGCTCATCGACGTCCCTTTTAGTCAATAGCTGGTGGCCCGTCACGTATTGGCTTATACCTCTGACGTGCTAGTGGTTAAATCCACAGCCATAGTATTGACGAGTCTTTAGAGTCCACCACACATTCAGTTACTCAGCTTTCGGGCGAAACGTTGTAGAGGCCGTATGGAGATATGGCAGGGTCCGATCAGATACGTGCGGTATTGCACGGATCAGGATCGGACGGTTTGTACTAGTGGCCGTATGGATATAAGGCAGGGTTAGATCAGATACGTGCGGTATTGCACGGATCAGGATCGGACGGATATTACTAGCCGGCTTTGGTTTAAGCCGGATCCTAGTATAGTACAGTGTAGATTTTGTCTTTTTGCATTTATATCCGGACGGAATACAGATGCGGGTGTGTATGCACAGTATCGGGGTTTTCCTGTAATTTATTACGGGACTAGTTTTCTGGAGTTGCCAGTTTGCATTCCGTTCCGACCGGTTTTCCTTTGTTCTTTCCCGGCCGGACTTTTCCGATGGAGGGGGTTATTTGCAATTGTGCAAATAACATTTGTGGAAGGGGTTTCTTGCAAATGTATTCATTATGATAGGATATGCATCTTATTCATCCATGATGGTGCATTTATGAGATATGATGTGATTAGAAGTGATAAGCATGGTTGATGTTTTCTTTGATTTATGGTGTGGTCACCTTTTCTTTTCTCCTACACTCACCTCCCTTCTTGAGTTTTGTTTATCCCTCCACAATTCTCAATCCATAAAGGCCGGCCACAATTTTGAGGAGAGGAAAAACGAGAGGGTTTCATTTTGGTTGTGGTGGCATCATTCTTGTTCTCATATTCCTCTTGCTAGAAAATTGAAAGCACCAATTTTCCTAATCTCCTCCTTCATCCTCCATGGCAACTAAAACCCCAATGAGACATAGACTCTACACATTCTACAGCAAATCTTGGGCACGTCGACTTGCCAGCTTCATGCCCGAGTTGCCTCGGTATTGAGGCGGGAGCCCGTAAAAGATGCAGGCGATGTGGTGCCCTTCCGGCAAGGAGGCGACGACCGGAGTTTCCGCGGGAGATCGGGACGATGACGAGAAGACCGGAGGACTCGGATCACTCGGTATATCTCTAACCCGTCTTGTTGTTTCCTAGATCTAGTTTAATTGCCCGATCCGGGGTTTAGTGCGTGGTGGTGCCGGTTTGCTAAGTTCGCAAAATTAAAGTTTATCACCGCTTCCGCATTTGGCCGTCGGATTGACGGCCGGGGCGCCGCCGTGCACTTACACTCGGATGGACAATGGACAACAAAAAATATATTGATATCATTCTGCAGTCTCCCCCCCCCCCGCACCTTTGCTCAGTTTGTAGTTAACTTCAACATGCACAACATGGAGAAGTCACTACCTGAACTCCTCAATATGTTGAGGAGTGCAGAGAGCACGCCGAAATCAGTGAAGACTCTCTCCTTGATTGCTGGGCCATCCTCCTCCTCTCACCCGAAGGCCAAGGCCAAGGGAAAGATGAAGAAGAAACCCGCCAAACCTAGAGGTGGAGTTAAAAAAGGTTAAGGGGAAAGACAAGTCCACGGCCGAGGAATCGGGGAAAGGGGAATGTTATCACTGCCATAAATCAGGACACTGGAAGCGCAACTGCACCGAGTACATGGATCTCCAAAAGAAGAAGCATGGTGATGCTTCCGCTTCAGGTGTGTTTGTGATAGAAAACTGTTTTTCTATAAACTATGCTTCCTGGGTATTAGATACCAGTTCAGGTTCTCACATTTCCAATTCCATGCATGGGCTGTGAAATAGCAATGTTTTGAAGACAGGTGACCATACTCTCCGGGTTGGAAATGGTTCCAATGTAGCGGTTTCAGTTGGAGAGTATCACCAGGGGTTGCGGTCAGGGTTTATATTGGTTTTGAACCCATGTTATTATGTACCTAGTATGCTTTGTAATATAATATCCGTTTCTTTGTTAGACAATTAAGGATATCATTTTGTATTGCAGAATAATGTTATGAACATTAACCTGAATCAAATGTTGGTTGGGTATGGTACACTTAATAACGAGATATACGTCCTAAATCAACAAACAGTTTTCAGCATACAACGCACTAATAAAAGAAAATTTTTAGAAATAAATGAAGTTTTTCTTTGGCACTGTAGACTTGGCCATATTAACGAAACAAGACTAAACAAGCTACATAAAGATGGATATTTAAACCCCTTTGAATATAAATCTTATGCGACTTGTCAGTCTTGTATCAAGGGTAAAATTACCAGATCTCCGTTTATAGGACACGGAGAAAGAGTTACTCAGCTCTTAACACTCATACATAGTGATGTATGCGGTTCAATGTCTACGCAGGCTAGAGGTGGTTTTTCTTACTTCATAACTTTTACTGATGATTTCTCAATGTTCGGTCATGTGTTTTTACTAAAGCATAAGTCTGAAGCTTTCGAGAAATTCACTGAGTACAAACTTGAAGTAGAAAACAAACCGGATTGAGTATCAAAATGCTTTGATCAGATCGAGGTGGGGAGTATCTCAGTACATAGTTTGCAGTCTTTCTAAAAGAGAATGGGATTATCGCTCAGCTCACTCCTCCTTACACACCACAGCACAACGGTATGTCAGAGCGGAGGAATCGGACCCTATTGGATATGGTTCATTCTATGATGAGTGATGCTGAGTTACCTGTCTCATTTTGGGGGCATTCATTGAAGACTGCAGCATTTCTATTGAATAGGGTTCTAACCAAAACCGTGTCTACCACGCCATATGAGAGATGGCATGGGAAGAGACCATCTCTTAAACGAGTTAAGATTTGGGGTTGTCTGGCCTATGTCAAAAAGCAAAATCCGGACAAACTCGAGACACGGTCAGTCTTGTGTAATTTTGTAAGGTATCCAAAGAATTCCAATGGATATGTATTCTACCAAAAGAAGGAACAAAAGGTGTTTGTTTCTCAGCACGCCACATTTTTAGAAAAAGAATTTTTTACAAATGATACAGATGGCAATGAGGTAAACCTAGAAGAAGTTCTAGAAACACTAATTACAAATGACGACTTTGTTGAACCGGCTGTTACAACGGAGACAAATGAACCTCAACCACTCCGTAGATCTGGTAGGACTTCTTGCCCACCGGAGAGGTACTACGGTTTCCTTATCGATGGTGATAGTGAAGATTGCATCATGGAAGATGATGATCCTACCAGTTTTCAGCAAGCTATCACGAGTGGAGACTCTGTGAAGTTGCTGGATGCCATGAGATCTGAAATGGAGTCTATGTACACCAACAAAGTATGAACTTTGGACATTGTACCCCCTGGGGTAAAACCCGTGGAGTTCAAATGGATCTTTAAAAGAAAGATTGGTGTAGATGGGCAGGTGGAGACCTATAAGGCAAGACTTGTGGAGAAAGGATTTCGTCAAAGACCGGGTCTAGACTATGACGAAACTTTTTCTCCCATAGCCATGCTTAAATCCATTCGGATCCTACTTGCTATTGCTGCTCACTACGACTATGAAATTTTGCAGATGGACGTTAAAACTGCATTTCTAAATAGTGATTTAGAAGAATGCGTTTATATGGATCAGCCTAAGGGCTTCGTCGACAGTGGGAGCAGCGCAAAAGCATGTAGATTGCTTAAATCCATTTATGGATTAAAGCAGGCATCACGGAGTTGGGACATCTGTTTTGATGATATTATCAAAGAGTTTGATTTCATCAAAAATCCAGATGAACCTTATGTTTATAAGAAGGCTGTAGGGAAAGCTGTCACATTTCTCGTATTGTACGTGGATGACATTCTTCTGATAGGAAATGACATTCCTATGCTGCAGTCGGTAAAATCATTCTTATCACAAAGGTTCTCCTTGAAGAACGTGGGTGATGCCATGTACATATTAGGCATTCCGATCTATAGGGATAGATCCAAAAGGTTATTGGGATTGTCCCAAATCAGGTACATCAACACCATCCTAAAGAGGTTTAGTATGGAAGACTCTAAGCTGGGAGCCTTACCCGCTTGCCATGGAGTCGCTCTCTCCAAGGGCTTTTGCCCAAAGACTGATGAAGAGAGAGCTCGAATGAGCATTATACCCTATGCTTCAGCCGTAGGATCTATAATGTATGCGATGTTATGTACACGCCCTGATGTAGCTTATACACTAGGTGTAGTAAGCAGGTATCAGTCTAACCCAGGGGAGAATCACTGGATAGCTGTGAAGAACATTCTTAAGTACTTGCGAAGGACTAAAGAATTGTTCTTGGTTTATGGCAACGGAGATCTCCAAATGGAGGCCTTTACCGATTCAAGCTTCCAGAGTGATAAGGACGATAGCAAATCTATCTCTGGGTTTGTATTTACCCTCAATGGAAGGGCAGTATGTTAGAAGATTTCTAAACAGGTCACCGTTGCATACTCTACGATGGAAGCTGAGTACATTGCTGCAAATGATGCAGCAAAGGAAGCAGTCTGGATGAGGAAGTTCGTCTCGGAGCTAGGAGTAGTTCCAACCATTATTGATCCAATACCATTGTATTGTGATAATAATGGGGCTATTGCATTAGCCAAGGAGCCCAGGTCCCATCAGTGGTCCAGACACATCCTAAGGGGATATCATTTGACCCGGGAGATAGTTGATCGCCGCGAGATCGAGATTCAAAGAGTAGATACAAAGAATAACACTGCGGATCCACTCACCATGGCCCTCCCTCAGAGGCAACATGAGCGACTTTTTGAGATGTTGGGTATGAGATACGCCAATAACTGGCCATAATGCAAGTGGGAGATTGTTGGGTATATGTATGCCCTAGAGGCCATTATATGATAATGGATGTATTTATACATGTATATATATACAGAGGACTTTCTTGCTCGACATGATATTATGCTATCTGGTTACTCTTTATCTGACATGTTCACTTGATCATGCTTTTATTCATGTGTACATGTTGATAAAGCCCTGAGGATATTTTCTTGACTACTGTGATTATGATGCAGATCATACTAGTGGGACATGTGTAGTTTATAAGCATATCCTGAAATGTCCCTAGTCGTGGGTGTATCGAGACAGGGTATCGATATTCCAGAGTAGACTAGCGTATATGATATTAGACCCATATTATAGGCGATGGATGTTCCCATATCCATTGATGTTTGACATCAAGATCGTATGTGGGTGCTCAGTGGAGACTGGGTACACTGGACGGACTCGCCGAGAACTCTTTTATGGTATTATATCTATTGTCGGATAGCAGTTCTCAGGTGACACTGGTACAGGTTAGTCTGTAGACCCGAGATCTTCATAGAGTCTCATGTGTTCTCCCACTGTGCTTTGATTTCCACCCTACCATGGCTCTACTGAGTCGTGCAAACAGGTGGCTTTTGGGTATAGTCCCGAGACATGTGGAGGCAATAAGCCATAGGAGGGGTTTCGTCTCTCCCGGTATTGGGGGTTGATGTTGCGCTGTGCTCGATTGGCTATATCAGTAAGTCCCTGGTCAGGGCTGTTGAGATTTACTGATAAGTGTTATCAGTAGTTTCTCGGTTTGATTATTGGCTATACATCGGCATGACTTATTGATTTATTAGGGTTGACGATGCCATCCCTAGACTAGATATGCAGCATATCTGACGAAGAGACCGGACTGTACGGTAGTTTTACCGGTTGGCTCGACGGGAGTTTTGACATGTTCGCTTATTTTCTTCTGATCGCTCAATACCCCGGTGGCTGTTACGTTTAGCTGAGCTCTTGGGGCTTGGGGGTGCTTGATATGATCATCACCCACTGCCGGCATATTGACGAGTCTTAGAGTCCCACAGAGGAGTTTCCTATCCCCGGTGAAACGATGCGTTGTGCATATGTGATATGCGCGGGGACCCGATTAAATGCGCGTATGTGATATCGTATATTAATCGAGCGATTTACTATTGGTCGGGTCATATGTGATATGGCCGGTTTGTTAAATCAAGTGTTGATTTAACATTGACTTTATTGCTCACTTTGTTTAAACCCTTTTGTTTATTGTATGCATGCATGTATGCATATGTTTATGTTGATGCACATGTTGATGTGCATGCACACATACATGCATACACTTGTGTGTATCATGGTTGTTGATACACTAGTGGTGGCAATGCAAGACTCACATGGAAGAATTTATCTAAATATTTATTTTTGAGTTAATGTAAATAGAATTAATTCATGGTTGACATTTATCCTTCATTCTCTACACTTAACCATGCATTAACCATGAGTTAATTTTCTATGGCTTTCTTTTCTACAAAGAAAATATCTAGATATTTATTAACCCATGGTTTAGGATAAGAGTGGAAATTATATATAATTTCTATTCTCATTTTCATTATTTATAATCATAACTTTAGCTCTTGAGTTGCTATCATCTTCTTCCTCATCTCTCTTGCTCTATTGACTTTGTAAGTGAGTGAGATAGTGATAAAGATAGGGTTTTGAAGTGAGAAAACAAAGCACATCATCATTCTACACTAGTCTAGCCAATTAGTTTAGAGTGTTAGCTTCATCTTCATCTTTTGATCAAGTGGAGCTTGGAGCTTGGACAAAGAGGACTCCGAGTGGATCATCGTGGACTCGAAAGATCATTAGCAAGCCCGTTCAAATTCTCAAGTAGCCAAAGAGTCAAGCAAAGAGAACTACAAAGGTTGTATTCCCTTTACTTAGTGTTATATTAATTGTAGTATATAATACTACTTCATATGTTACTTTAAATTTCTAGTTTGATCCTAGGTTAGTTTGCTTAGCACCCTAAAAAATTAAATTATAGCATGTTTGATGCATTACAAACCCTTGTGAGGTGCTAGGTAAACCCAACACTATTATGGTGAAAAAATATCTCAAATGATATTTTTAGAGTCATAACCATTGCTAAACATAATGGTTGGGTTAATAAATATCTAGAATAAAACAAAATTAGTGGACTAAGTCAAGGCATCTACATGCTTCCACAAGCATTGATCGCACGCTTTTGGCATGTCGAGTTTTAAGAGTTTAACCGCGATCAGGACATTGTCGCTTTGCAGCTAGCCGCGATGAGCACGGGTCGATCCATAGGGAGACGGAGCGTTTTACGTTCTTGTTTTGATGAGTTAATGCGCGAGGTGGATTGTTCGTATCTATCCTATGTGTTATATGCAAAGTATAAAGCTTGTTAGGAAAAGATACAATAGTGTAAGCTAGTGAGTTCGTACTCAAACCTTTGAGCCGAGTCTTGACCAATTGAAGCTAGAGCAATCGGCAACAACGTGGATTAGGGTATTTAAGGACGGTATTCGAAATCTGGCTTATTGACCCTTGTCTGACCGTTCTTGTCTCTTGCTTTTGCCTCCGGCAAAACCGAACGCAATCGGTCGTGGTTAAGGATCACCGATACCTTGGTAGGGTAGGGTTCCTAACGGAGCGCTTGCGTAAGGTTTGGGCGGATTTCAATGGAAAATAACGGGAAAATGAATGGGAAACGAAATCCTTAACTTACAATATCGTATTCTTTTTCTAACAACACATATTTACATACATTCACAAAACAACAAAGAGAGCAAAAGAATAGAGCAACAAAGAAAAGAATAACACGACATTACAAGAAAGTAAATTGCATGGAAAGTAAATTGCAAGTAAGTAAAGCATGTAATTAAAGAGCAAGTAATGAAAAGAGCAAATAAAAGAGCAAGAAAGAAATACTAGGAACCATAGAACAAGTTACAACACATGGGTTTAATAACCCAAACTTAAACTTGCAAGCTCAATTAAGAGGTTGCAAGATCAAGAGAGGGCTAAAAACTCAAGGCAAATGAAGGCACAAAAGAAAGCTTTATTAAACTTCAAGAATGATAAAACACTTGAGATCAATAACCAAAACTTAAACTTGGAAGCTCAATGAAGAGTTTGCAAGATCAAGTTAAGGCAAAGAACTCAAGGGGTTAGCTATGTACACGAGAAAAAAATGAAAAATAAAAGAGTAGAAGTGTAAAATGAAAGACAAAATTGGACAATGTTGGACCCCCTCTCCTTGCACACTGGTTCTGTATTTATAGGCTTAAAAGGAAAATAAACAAACAATAAAAACAAGATCACATGGCAGTAGGGGAGGGACTGTGAGAGACTGGGGCCCATAGGAGCAGATGGGGCCGACCAGCTCGGTCAAGGAGCCAAAGTGCTCGGCCAAATTCCGAGGTCTGGGGCTTGTTCTTGTAGTGTGGTCTTGTGTTGTCTCCAGAAGTCCATTGGTGCTGCTAGATTTTTCTATAAAGTTCTGTGTTGCACTCATAGTTTGGAGGGAAACAATGTAGCTTTAAGTCAACACACATCTTGTAGCATTTAATGCATGTCATACCCACTTGTGTCTTGGGTAGCCCCCACCAGTCCATGCCAAAAAGTCTTGTGTACACACTTGTATTGTGTTGGTCCATTTAAATAAAATGTGTGTACACAAGCATGTTGCACAAAGAAACTCTTGGAATATCGGTCAGTTTCCAGTTCTGGTTGCAGTGTATGATATATCCGTAATTTTAAGTGTATTTCCAGTATTTTGTCACGGACACCTGTAATCTGTATTACTGAGCAGACACTCGTTAATAGCACCGATATATACAAAAAATAGATAATGAATGAGCGGTATTAAAATGCAATATTCTGGTATGAACAAATACCTCCAAACTTATCTTTTGCTCCTCCCGAGCAAAACAAAATCCTAGCCCCACTTTCATAGGGAACGCGATTACACTGAGCTCGTGTAACAAGCCGTTAAACCTCTAGGTGTCCCTAGTAGGAGGAGTGTTGTCTCCTAAGGGTTTTCAACGGATTACACGCACAAAACCCCGTCAAGCTAGTTTTATAAGTTAACGTCGATTCACTCCAACAGTTTAGTATCTAGGTTAGAGATTCTATTATCCTAAGTTAGAAATATTCAACCCTTATGTTTCACGCCTCCTATTTATTCAACCCCAGATCCTATATGTTTTACAGTTTAGAAAGATCTCAGTCTTTCCTGAGTTTTCCTTCTAAAGTACGATCTCAAATCAAGGATTTTTATCATCTTTACGGAAAACATAACTCTTATTCTTTATTTCTATCTTTCCTCCAAACATCGATTGTATACCCCGACGTGTGTGTAAAATTTCACTCCTACACTTAAGAATTCAATTCAAGATATAATACCCTTGCCCTAATACCTAATACTATTTCTTTTCATTAATGATGGACGGTGTTGCTCATAAACCTTTCATGCGACTATTAATGATTCTTGAGGCACTAACAGCCGATTACTGAATGTGTGGGCTTAAAGCGTAAATAGCAGTTTCCAGATCTCGACTTTATTTATTTTTTTTATTTTTTATTTTTCTTTTTCAAGACCGGATACATTTTACAATATGCTCTTTTGGTGTTTAGCTTTAAATATCGTTTTTTCTTTCATACTAGGTTTTCAGGCAAGAGTATTTCTAGGTATCCTCTACTATCCCAAGTTTCAAGGTGCGTGTATGTGCAGTTTGTAGGGTATATACTTTCTAAATTTGCACTCAAGAATAGAAACTATTTTTCAGACTTATCCTTTAGTAAAGTTTCAATTCTTTCCCTCATTTCGACTTAACTCAAGAACTGAACTCAAGATTACCTACTTCTATAAAAAAAACCGTAAGGATGTATAATTACCAATTTTAAATAGACTGAGGGTTATTTTTAGGGTTTTCAATTCCTAAGCGTAGGATTTAGTTATTTCTAACGTATCAACTAAATTTTCGGAATAAAATCTAAGTTACCCTATTAGCTAACTTGACGACAAAGTTTTTATATTTTTTAGAATTTTTTCGATTTTTGTGGGTTTTTATATAAGTATCAAAATGCAAAATATATACATAAATGCGAAGGAAGAAAGCTTACTGAGCACACCCCCAAACTTAAACTTGACAGTACCCTCACTGTCAGGCTACACAAAGGGGGTCAAAATTGTCGGCGCTCCTTAAAGAAAATTTTATACAAAACAAAAAACAAAAATATATACACAAAAAGATTCCCCCCAAACTTAAGTGATACAGTGTTTCCATTGTTTAAGCGGTGAAGTTCAGGATTAGGGGGGAAGGAATAGTATCAAGCTATACAAGGCCTTACAAAGACCAAAAGTGAGCACCAACCATTTAAAGATTTTATCGTTATAAAGCGGCGGTTTGTGAAAATATGGAGTGTAGAGAAAAGAAATGAGAAACACGCGAGACCGTATGGGGATAGAAGCGGCGTCCGGTCTCGGTGGAGGAGAAGAATGGCGGAAGGGAGAAAGAAGTGAGATACGAACTTGTGGGTGGAAATAGATTGAATAATTTAGTACAATATGTAATGATCAATGTGAAAAGTTGGATTGTACTAATCTATCAATATGGTGAGAAATTGGGTCAAATCCCTCAAGATTCGTGAGAAACCGTAGGTAAGCCGAACTTGGTAAACCAGACACTGGAAATGAAAGTGGTACGGTTTCTTGCAAGGTTGAAACGATGAAGGGAAGTGATCGAGGAAGGGTATCGGTTAAAGGCTCGGGAGGGTGGATACAGTCAATGAAAAGGATAGGATGAATTGGAAGATCCTCCTCATCATGAAAAACTGGTTCGTCCTAAAAAATATCCTCAAAATTCTCCTCAAAAATTATATCATCCATGCAATTCTCATCAAAATTAAGACGTATATGAAGTTCGGGAAAAACAGATAATGACTCGTGATGATTAATTAGAGAGAAAACCTCACCCAAAACTGCAGGTTCATCATCCAAAATATTCCCAGCGTCAATATCCTCAATCAAATGAAAATCAATATTCTCAGAAACCTTATCAAAAGCATGGATATTAATCAATTCAGGTTCTAGAGCGGAGGTGTAGAGGTCAAAAGAGTTGGGATTGGTTTCACTTGATAGGGTCCCTTCATAATCGGGTAAATCAAACACTACAAAGTCGCACAACTCTTTAAACATTCTATCTTCAATTGATAATTCAATTAGGACACATGATAGACATTCAAAAACGGAGTTGTGGAATTCAATTTGGAACGGGTAGGTTTGATTTTGAAGGGTGTGCCGCTCACTCTCACCACTCAAATTCTTAAACTGTCATACCGCCTCATCATACATTGGAAAATGTAGAGCTAGTTGGAAACTAGCTACTGGGTCACTAGGTTGTATGAGAGCGGCCATGGACGCATTCAAATCCATCGTTTGTTGGTATGACGCTGCCTGAAAGTCCTCCAATGACTGTTCTAGACTAGGCATGGGTTGTTGAGGGGTTTCAGTAAAAGATTCAAAGTTGTTTTGATACTGGAAACTCCCAAATGGCTATTCAGAAGCAATGTCTAGGGAAGGTATAAAAGTCAGGTAGGACTGGTAGGAATTGAATGGTTAGACAGGGTTATGATCAATATTTGGATAAGAAGGTGAATGGAATTGTTGATCAAAATAATTGGCAGTGGTGAAACGAGTGAAAGATCGGCTACGGGATTGTTCAATACGTTCAGCAATAGACATGGGTTTCAGAGTTACAACAGGACTCTCAAAAGGGGTATCAACGTAAGAAGGTTTGGTAGGTTAAAACGGTTGATACAAGGTGGATTGCGGAGTCCAATTGTTCGTCCTAGACGCGTCTATCCGATCTTTCAAAGAGATTTTTGGCATGGATGGATCATTCGAAATTCGACCACAGCAAGAACCGTAAAAAGTAATGTTTGGTTGTGGGTACCAAAGTTCGGTAAGAGTTTTTCTAGGTGGTGTACCCATGATATGAAGATAGGAAGGAGAGGAAAAAGAATGTGATTTTTTTGATTTTTTACTTTTTATTTTTAAGTTAGTTATTAACAAAAGAATGAAATAGACACACAAAAAGAATCTGGATAAAAACAATCACGACACGAAAATACCACGGACCTAATCGGTCTAGAGTTCACCTAGCTCAACTAGACCCACTCAAGAACTTGATTGTAGAAGTAAAACTGAGTCGAGAAACGGTCTTAAGATATACTGATCACGATGCCAGGTAAGTGCAGAGATAAGGGAAGGTTTTCCG
This sequence comes from Agapanthus africanus, assembly GCA_030015575.1. NCBI lineage: Eukaryota > Viridiplantae > Streptophyta > Magnoliopsida > Asparagales > Amaryllidaceae > Agapanthus > Agapanthus africanus. The sequence continues at coordinate 521,621,640 of CM057342.1, forward strand.
ACGCTTTCGCGAAGGCCCTTAATTAAATAACCTTTTTTCTTTTGGCGGTTTCGCCGTGAACACTTTCCTAGACACCCCGTAAACGATATACCGTTAAGCAGTGTTCTAAACACAGTTAACTTCTCCTAGTGAGCGCGAAGTCCTTAAGGCTTAAAGTCTAGTTTCTTTTAAAATCTGTACGGGTAGACTTTATGCTCAATTTCGTTATTTGTGGGCCACGGAAAAGGGGATGAAATCCTTTACCGTATGTTGTGAGGTTCGCTTGCCCGTAAATCCGTATTAATTGTTGCAATGCTCAATCTAATAAAAAATTATTCAAAGAATCAAACAATCGTTTTTTACTTTAAGCACGACACTGCAACAAATACGGGTTAGTCAAGTTTAGCATTTGCTAGAGAACTTGCAAAGAATCCTACAAAGATATTATATTAGATGCGTCGGATTTGAGAAGAAGTTGTTAGTAAAGTACGTACCGATAAATTTGCAGGTTAAGAAACCCCCGTTGAAGTGAATTAGGTTTGCTTGAATGTTCGGTTGCGCGGGTCAAACTATCTGGATCTTTGGCACTGTACTTCGCAATCACCTTAAACTTGAATGTACATTTTTCTCCCCACGATCGCAGTTCGCAAATCCGCAAAAATCTGAAATGTCGGAAAAACGGATTTTAGTGCAAAAAAAGCTATACGAATGCCCAAATACTTGTACACTAAAAATTATAAAAAACAAACAATAAAAATGGGACAAAAACAGAACACTGGAGCGCAGAACCAAATTTTAGAGCAAATGGGGACAATAGGGCCGACGAGCTCGGATTTTAAGGGGTTGTCGCCGGTTTTGCCATGGAGTTAGAGCTCCAACTTCTTCTATGATCTCCCTGTTCTACTAGTGTTTCACTGGTATTGTTTATCTTTTTAGTTCAGATCCAGAGTGCTTGCTGGTCTTAAATCAAGAGAACAAAGATGGTTAGATGTCAATTTTTGTTGGTTTTTCGAAAAAAAATTTTGATTTTTGATTTTGTTTTCAAGAATAGGGTTAGATGGATATTAACAAGATTAACCCAAAATAACAAAAATAAAAACGTTACCGTTTCCTCGGCAACGGCGCTATTTGATCGCACGGTTTTGGCGTATCGAGTTTTAAGAGTTTAACCGCGATCAGGACGGTGCACTTTGCAGCTAGCCGCGATGAGTACGGATCGATCCAGAGGGAGATAGAGCGTTTTACGTTCTTGTTTTGACGAGTTAATGCGCGAGGCGGATTGTTCGTATCTATACTGTGTGTTATATGCAAAGTATAAAGCTTGTTAGGAAAAGATACAATAGTGTAAGCTACTGAGTTCGTACTCAAACATTTGAGCAGAGTCTTGACCAATTGAAGCTAAAGCAATCGGTAACAACGTGGATTAAGGTATTTAAGCACGGTATTCGAAATCGGCTTATTGACCCTTGTCTGTCCGTTCTTGTCTCTTGCTTTCGCCTCCGGCAAAACCGAACACAACCAGTCGCGGTTAGGTATCACCGATACCTTGGTAGGGTAAGGTGCCTAACGGAGCGCTTGCGTAAGGTTTGGGCGGAGTTCAATGGAAAATAACGGGAAAAGGAATGGGAAACGAAATCCTTAACTTACAATATCGTATTCTTTTACTAATAACACATATTTACAACTATTCACAAAACAACAAAGAGAGCAAAAGAAAAGAGCAAAAAAGAGAAGAATAACACGACATTACAAGAAAGTAAATTGCATGGAAAGTAAATTACAAGTAAGTAAAGCATGTAATTAAAGAGCAAGTAATGAAAAGAGCAAATAAAAGAGCAAGAAAGAAATACTAGGAACTATAGAACAAGTTACAAACCATGGGTTTAATAACCAAAATTTAAACTTGCAAGCTCAATTAAGATGTTGCAAGATCTAGAGAGGGCTAAAAACTCAAGGGAAATGAAGGCACAAAAGAGAGCTTTATTAAACTTCAAGAATGATACAACCCTTGAGATCAATAACCAAAGCTTAAACTTGCAAGCTCAATGAAAAGGTTGCAAGATCAAGTTAATGAAAAGAACTCAAGGGGTTAGCTATGTACAAGAGAACAAAATGAAAAACAAAAGAGTAGAAGTGTAAAATGAAAGACAAAATTGGACCCGCTCTCCTTGCTCACTGGTTCTGTATTTATAGGCTTAAAAGGAAAATAAAAAAACAATAAAAATAAGACCACGTATCAGCAGGGGAGGGACTGTGAGAGACTGGGGCCCATAGGAGCGGATGGGGCCGGCCATCTCGGCCAAGGAGCCAAAGTTCTCGGCCAAATTCCGAGGACTGGGGCTTGTTCTTGTAGTGTGGTCGTGTGTTGTCTCCAAAAGTCCATTGGTGTTGCTAGATTTGTCTATAAATTTCTGTGTTGCACTTAGGGTTTGGAGGGAAACAATGTAGCTTTAAGTCAACACACATCTTGTAGCATTTAATGCATGTCACACCCACTTGTGTCTTGGGCAGCACCCCCACTAGTCCATGCCAAAAAGTCTTGTGCACACACTTGTATTGTGTTGGTCCATTTAGATAAATAGTGTGTACACAAGCATGTCGCACAAAAAAACTCTTGGACTTTCGGTCGGTTTCCAGTTCCGGTTGCAGTGTCGGCTCACAAATGATATATCCTTGATTTTAAGTGTATTTCTAGTATTTTGTCACGGATACCTGTAATCTGTATTACTGAGCAGACACTGGTTAATAGCACCGATATATACAAAAAATAGATAATGAATGAGCGGTATTAAAATGCAATATTCTGGTATGAACAAGCATCTTAAGCCATGACAATTTCCACCTAATTTTGGTTTATTCCTTAATAATTAAATCACCCAAATTATATTTAGTTTGGTGTGAGTCTCACACACCCATGTCCAATGTATCATCTACCATGACATAATAATATATGTAATATATACACAGATATATATATATATATATCACATAAATGTATAAATCATCATATATACAAATCAAGAAAAGAAATTCTTTAGTGAGCTAATATTAGTTAGCATATATTAATATATCAAATATAAATATATATCAAATTATTAAATCAACACTTGATTTAATTATCCGGTTATATCATATATAACCGACTAATATCTTTTATATATATATCAAATATACATATAACAAATCATTGAATCAACACTTGATTCAATAATCCGGTTATATCACATATAACCTATGTCGCGAGATTAGAATACGGTATCACATATACATATTTAATCAAGGTCCCACACATATCAAATATGTTCCCTATGTCGTTTCGCTTGAGCTAGGAAACCTCTGTACGGGACTCTAAAGACTCGTCAATACGCCAGCAGTAGGTGATTATCACATCAGTCACCCACAAGCTGTCAGCAGTACTAGCTGGACGTAATAGCTACCCAGGTATTGAGTGATCAGAAGATCAACAAGCAAGGTTGTCCGAATTCCCGCAAAGCCTATAAGTAACACTACCGTACAGTCCGGTCTCTTCGTTTGATATGTCGCATATCGAGTCTGGGGGTGGAATCGTCAGACCTCAATAACTTGATAAGTCATGCCGATGTGAGGCTCGTAACGGGTCGAGAAACTACTGATAACACTTACCAGTAAATCTCATCAACAGACCTGGCCAGGGACTTCCTGTTATAGCCAATCGAGCATACTGCAACATCAACTCCCAATACCGGGAGAGACGGAACCCCTCCAATCGCTCATTGCCTCCATGTGACCTGGGACTGTACCTAAAATCTACCTGTTTGCACGACTCCTTTGAGCCATGGTAGGGAAGAAATCAAAGCACGGTGGGAATCACACAAGACTCTATGACAATCTCGGGTCTACAGACTAACCTGTACCGGTGTCACCAGAGAACTGCTATCTGACGATAGGTATAATACCATCTAGGAGTTCTTTTCGAGTCCTGTTCGATGTACCCATTCTCCAATGAGCACTTGTGTACAATCTTTGATGTCAAACACCAATGGATGTGGAATCATCCATCGCCCCATACAGGGTCAAGAAACGTACACACTAGTCTACTCTGAAATATCGATGCCCTGTCTCGATACTCCCTCGACTAGGAACAATTAAAGGATGTGCTTACGGACTACTTAAGCCCTGCTAGTATGATCTGCATCATAGTCCTGGCAGTCAAGCTAACATCCTAAGGGCTTTATCAACATGTATCAGAGAGAGACAGTATAATAATACAAGTATACATGTTAAGATAAAGAGCAACCAGATAATATAATATCATGTCGAGCAAGAAAGTTTTCTATATATATGTCCAAGTATCCACTATAATATACAATCATGTACAATAATGGCCTCTAGGGCATACATATAACTAACATAAATATATATAACATTCATCCCAGGCATTATATAAGCAACAACACAAAAGCATCACATAATAACGGATAATCTAGGAGCCCCGGGTTTTCTTCTGAGCCGCAAATGAAACCCGACGTTCCCTGGTCGTGTGGATAACCTGTGCAATGAAAAACCGGGATCCCTACGAGCGCGGCAAGTTACCCGCCAATCCTAGAAGCAAGGCAACCCCAAGCTACAAAGTGAATGGGCTACCTAGCACTTCACGGAATCCGGTAACTTGAACGCCCCTCCGTGGGTCACCCTAAACCCCCTACAAGTGCGGCGAATAGCTTGCCAATTCTAGAGTAAGGCCTCCTCCGTATCAACGCCATAGGATGTGGGTCCGTTTCCCTCTAGAACCCGGCTATTCGTACACTCCACTGCGGGGTAATCCTCGTACAAAAAAGAAAAAATATATATACAATGGTGATATCGACTTCAACCCGTTCGTGCCCCAATAAAAGAATATACAACACGGCAGAAACGACATTCCACATATCGGACGCTCGTCCCACAATACTGAATATACAAATGAATCTGAACTGTAAATCTATCATTACACCACTGGCTATCCACCATGAAAATCCAACCACAATATTAGCACAACTCAGAACATCAACATGAATGTCATGTTCCCAAACTCGTCTAAAAGAACATATAGCAGTTAGACGGGTTATACCGATCAATTCACGGAAGCAGATATAATCACATGTACTGATAAACACGAACTTAAAATTTCGATTGAATAAACATTCCAAAATTGTCCCCAAATGCAAAACCAGCACTCAAACAAATCTGGGACAAAATTAAATATCCCAAAAAACAAATTTCCATGTCAGAGAGTGCTAGAAAAATTTTGGACCAAAATGCCCACAAATCCGCCGCGGTTCCGCGGTCAATGTGAATGTATTGCCGCGGAACCACGGCCATTTGGTAGGGTCTTGTGCCCAAATTTCTTATGGCACCCTAAATATGCATGCACGTATTTTTAAGATACATGGAAAGAATTTTTGAACATGTTTAAAAAAAGACAGCGGGCACATGAAAATGGAAAAACGATTCGGAAAATTTGGTCGATCGATATTCTAACTTTGTGCAAACTAGCTAGTATTGGTTTATGAGTGGCTCTGATACCATGTTGGGTTTCTCCTGCAACCTGGCCATCTACCTGGCCGATGCTGAAAAAACTGCCGCAAACAAAATCCGCTCCAAGATCGAAACCATAAACCATACTAACAAATTAAAGAAGCTAAACTAAAGGGTTAGAAGTGTTATATGAAAAGAACCAAGTCCTTCAGTCTTCCATCACCTTCCTAAGCTCCTTCAAGCGTGCTCGAACGAACTTGGCCGTCGGTCTTCCTCCGTTGAAGATGATCCACCTAAGGGATTTAGCTTATTTCTCTAGCTCCACATCGAAAGCAAGTAAAGCAACTAGGGATTCTAGGATGCTAGTATAGAATGCCTAGGATGTAGTGAGTGAACTAAGTGTTTATCTATCTTATCTCACCTCCTCTCATGATTCTCAACACATGAGATGGTTGAGAGGAGGTGGAAGATGAAGGTAGAGGAACTAAGAAAACTCAAAATAGGAGAGTGAAGGTAAAATGGTGAGGAGATGAGAAGCTTTCCAAAAAGGAACCATCTCAAAAATGAAGTCTCCATGAGTAAAAAAAACCTCATGCTTGGTTTTGTAAAACCTTTCTTTCCTTTTTTAAAATGCCACCATACTTGAATAGTATGCACAAATGAATTAACAATTCATTTGTGCACACTATGCAAGCATGGTCCTCACCATACTCCCCTCAAATTACTGCCACCTTATTATCCATTTATAAAATAAACGGTCAAACTCAAAAATGTGGTATCCACTTTCTTGAATGTTTTACGGAAAAACATGGATTACATTCTACTGTATATACCTACCAGCATTCGTACCGAAATATGAATACCCAAAGAGATAGAATAACACAAAAAATATAATAGTAGAATATACATATCGAAATACATATACGTAAATTATTAAATCAATCCCCGATTTAATAATCCGGCTCAAACCCGAGCCGGCTAGTATTATCAACTGTCCGATCGAAAGTTCGGGTACAAAGTACAATAAATCGATCGGAACCGTGAACGTATCCAATACGGCTACTACATCGTTTCGCCAGAATCAGGGAAACCCTCTGTGTAGGACTCTAAAGACTCATCAATACACTAACAGTAGGTTTAACCACAAGCACGTCAGCAGCACTAGCTGTACGTAACGGCTACCCAGTTATTGAGCGAAAGGAAGGCCGACGAGAAAGCTCATCCAAACCGCTACTGAGCCAATCCGTGACAATCTCCATACAGTCCGGTCTGTTCGTCTAAGAGTATCGCATATAGAGTCTAGGGGGTGGATAAAGTCAAACCCCTAATAACGCTACATTTCGTGTCGGTATGAAGCCCATCACCCATAGAGAAACTACTAATCCAAATCAGTAATTATCGTCCACTTCGGCCGAGAATTTCTGGTGATGGCCACCCGTGCACAACAAGACATCAACCCCCATTACCGGGAGAGACGAATCCCCGACGATCCGCTCACTGCCACCATATGGCTCAGGACTGTACCCAACTAAAACATATTTGCACGAATCCTTTAAGACGTGGTAGGGTATGTAAGTGTACCTTAACACCACCATAAGGTTCTAAAGGTATCAAGCATGTTACATTTTAATTTTTATTAGGTGCTAGGTTAGATTAATAAGTTCATTACTAGATTATTAAGATTTGCCTTTGTGATGTGATTAAATTAAGAGAAGAAAAGAGCATGCAACCTTTGTAGTTCGAGTCATTCTCTTCCAAAGCTCTAGGTTGATGTCCACGCGACTCTACAAGGCTCCTCTTTGAGTTGAACGGCCTTCATTCGTGATATTCGCGCTAAAAACGATCCACCCGAAGTCTCTCTAGACCAAGCTAACTCTATACTAAACTCCTTTAGTGTAGCAAACACACCACACCAAATTGCTAGTTTGGTGTGGGATGGTGAAGCAGGGGATGTTAAAAGCTCAAAAGATTGTGTTCAAGCTTCGTGATTCATATCTCATGTGAGGGTTGAAGCTTGAACCATGACAATTGAGGAAGAAGATGAAGATAGAGAGCAACCATCGGAGCAACTCATGAAAAATGGCTAAGTGTTGAGAATGAGACTAGAATGAATGGAAAATCTTGACCCCCACTCATTCAAGCATGGAATTTTGCAATATAAAATTGCATCCATGCTTGAATAGTGAGTCAAAATGAATAAACTATGAATAAAGCCCATGCTTGCAACCATGCTCTCATTTTCCACCTCTTTTCTATTTTTCTCAAAAATAGAAATCATGCCATGCTTCATTAATATATATATATATATCATATATATTAATATATATATAATGAAGAATAATTAGTGAGAGAATGATATTAGTTAAGATATAATTATATCACATATAATATATATCACATTATTAAATCAACACTTGATTTAATAATCCGGTTATATCACATAAGACCGACTAATATCATTCATCTGTATATCACATTATCAAATTAAAACTTGATTCGACAATCTGGTTATATCATATATAACTGAATCGATAACTGCCAGATTACAATACGGTATCACATGCTCATATTTAATCAGGCCCACGCACATATCAACATATGTGGCCTACTTCGTTTCGCTCGAACCAGGAAACTTCTGTGTGGGACTCTAAAGACTCATCAATACGCCAGCAGTAGGTGATGATCACATTAATCACCTACAAGCGGTCAGCGGTACCAGCTGGAAGTAATGGCTACCCGGGTATTGAGCCATATGAAGATCAATAAGAAAGCTCGTCCATACTCTCCATGAAGCCTATCAGTAACACTACCGTACAGTCCGGTTTCTTCGTCTGATATGTCGCATATCATGTCTAGGGGTGGTAAATGCCAGGCCCCAGTAACGTGATAAGACATGCCGATGTCTGGCCTATAACGGTTTGAGAAACTACTAATAACACTTATCAGTAAATCTCGGCAGCAGCCCTAGCAAAGGGAGTTCCAGTTATAGCCAATCGAGCATAGCGCAATATCAACCCCCAATACCGGGAGAGAAGAAACCCCTCTTATCGCTCATTGCCTCCATGTGACTCGATACAGTACCCAAAATCCACCTGTTTGCACGACTCCTTTGAGCCGTGGTAGGGAGGAAATCAAAGCATAGTGGGAGCCACACAAGACTCGATGATGATCTAGGGTCTACAGACTAACATGTACCAATGTCACCCGAGGAATGCTATCTGATAATAGGTATACTACCATATAGGAGTCCTCGGTGAGTCGTGTTCGGTGTACCCATTCTCCAATGAGCACATGTGTACAATCTTTGATGTCACACACCAATGGTTATGGGATCAACCATTGCCCTCTAAGGGATAAGAAACGTACACACTAGTCTACACTGGAATATCGATGCCCTGGTCTCGATATTCCTACGACTAGGAACTGATTAAAGGATGTACTTATGGATTACCCTGGCCCCAGTTGTATGATCTCATCATAGTCCTTGTAGTCAAGAAAATATCCTAAGGGCTTTATCAACATGTAAGATACAGACATTATAAATACCAGTCTACATGTTAAGATAAAGGTAACCTGATAGCATACTATCATGTCGAGCAAGAAAGTCCTCTATATATATGTCCAAGTATCCACTATATCATCAATAATGGCCTCTAGGGCATACATATTATAAACAATCTCCCACTTGCACTAAGGCCAGTTGTTGTAGTATCCCATACCCAACATCCCAAAAGTGTCTCGAATAGCATCTGGGGGATGGCCTCGGTGAGTGGATCCGCTGTGTTATCCTCTATGTCAACTCTCCTGACCTCGATCTCCCGGATATACAAATATCTTCCTGATCAGGTGATACTGTCTAAGAATACGTCTGGATCGCTGACGCGACCGGGGTTCCTAGGCCAATGCCACAGCACCATTGTCATCACAATATACAGGTATTGGATGCCCAATGGTAGGAACCTAGTTCATCTCATGAACTCTATTCATCCAGACAATATCTTTGGCAGCATCGTTGGTAGCGATGTAATTAGCCTCTATCAACGAGTCTGCTACGGTATATAGCTTGGAACCCTTCCAACATACCGTCCCTCCACTGAGGGTAAAGACAAAACCCGAGACTGACTTTCAGTCATCCTTATCACTCTAGAAGCTCGAATCGGTAAAGGACACCATCTGGAGTTCACCGTTACCATACATCAAGAACATCTCTTTAGTCCTTCTCAAGCACTTAAGAATGTTCTTCAGCTGTCCAGTGGTTTTCCTAAAGATCTTTTCGATACTTATTCACTACACCTAGTGAGTAGGGTACATCTTGTCTGGTACATAACATCGCATACATGATTGACCTGTCTGCCAAAGCATAGGGTATCCCTTGTATGCGAGCCCTCTCCAAATCAGTCTTGAGAGACATCTCTTTAGAGAGAGTGATTCCTGGATAAGCGGGTACATTACCACGCTTAGAATCATCCATACTAAACCCCTTTAGCATGGTGTCTATGTACCTGGATTTGGACAATCCCAAATCCATTTAGATCTATCTCTATAGATCTATATCTCCAGGATGTACGAGACATCAGATAGATCTCTCATGGAGAACCTGTGTGATAAGAGGTGCTTGATCGAGTGTAACATACGAACACCCTTTCCTATCAAGAGTATGTCATCCGTGTACAATACGAGGAAGACAACCATACTCTTCACAACCTTCTTATTTATACATGGTTCATCTACCTTTTTTATGAAGTCAAACTCTTTGACAGCTTCATTAAAATGGATGTTCCATCTCCGCGATGCCTGCTTTAACTCGCAGATGGATTTAAGCAGCTTGCGCATGCTTCCGCTGCTCCCACTGTCTACGAAGCCCTCTATCAATGTCATATACACGCTCTCTTCTAAATCACCATTTAGAAAAGCGGTTTTGACTTGTAGTCTGCCAGATATCGTAGTCATGGTATGCAGTAATGGCAAGTAGGATCCTGATGGACTTAAGCTTAGCGACAAGTCTAGCTTTGAAAGTCTCAACATTTCCATCTACACCAAAATATCTTTCTCAAAGATACCCTTTCTACCGATGGGTTTTACCCCTTCAGGAGCAACATGCAAAGTCAACACTTTGCTGGTGTATATGGATTCCATCTCAGATCGCATAGCATCCAGCCATTTCACATAGTCTCCACTTGTGATGGCCTGCTCGAAACTAGTTGGGTCATCATCTCCATGATGCAATCCTCGCTCCCACCGTCTAAGAGAAAACCGTAGTATCTCTCAGGTGGATGAGGAACCCTACTAGATCTGCGGAGCGGCTTCGGTTCGTCAGGGACTATTGAATCCTCCGGTTCCAACAAATCGTCAGTTATAGTTTGCGTTTGCTGGAACTACTTCCAGTTCTACCTAATTGCCACTACTTTCTTTGACAAGAAATTCCTTTTATAAAAAGGTGGCATGTCGAGAAACAAAACATCATTTGTTCCTTAGTGTGGTAGAAGATAAACCCTCGTAAATGGTTGGGATATCCTACAAACTTCCACAGAACTGACCTTGCCTTGAGCTTGTCCGGATTATGCTTTTCAACATAGGCCGGACAACCCCATATCTTAACTCGTTTAAGAAATGGTCTCTTCCCATTCCATATCTCATATGGAGTGGTAGGCAACAGATTTGATCGGAACTCTATTCAATAGGTATACAGCTTCTAAAGTGCATGTCCCTAAAAGGAAACAGGCAACTCAACAGTACTCATCATAGAGCGCACCATATCTCATAGGGTGTGATTGCTCCACCCCGATATACCGTTGTGCTGTGGTGTATATGGAGGAGTAAACTGAGAGAGAATCTCATTCTCTTTTGAATAGTCTCGGAATTCCATGCTACAGTATTCTTCTCCCCGATCATATCGATGGATTTGAATACCTTTACCAATCTGGTTCTCTTCTTCATACTTATATTCTTCGAAATTCTCAAAAGATTCAGTTTTGTGTTTCAACAAGAACACATGTACGTATCTTGAGAGAACATTGGTGAATGTAATAAAGTACGCGGAACCATCCCTGGAATATGTAGACATAGTGTTAGTTATATGTATGCCCTAGAGGCCATTGCTATACATAGGATGTATATTGTAGTGGATGCTGGGACATATATAGGGAGGACTTTCTTGCTCGACATGATAGTATGCTATCTGATTGAACTTTACCTTAACGTGTTCACTGATTGTCTCTCTGTTACATGTTGGTAAAGCCCTTAGGATGTGTACTTGACTACCTGGACTATGATGCGGATCATACTAGTGGGGACATCGTAGTCCATAAGTACATCCTTCAAAGTCCCTAGTCGTGGGTATATCGAGACGGGGCATCGATATACCAGAGTAGACTAGCGTATACCTTCTCGACCCATACAGATGGGCGATGGATGATCCCATATCCATTGGTGTTTGACATCAGAGATGATATACGGGTGCTCAGTGAAGACTGGGTACACTGGACGGACTCGCCGAGAACTCCCAGATGGTATTATACCTTACGTCAGATGGCAGTTCTCTGGTGACACTGGTACAGAGTAGTCTGTTGACCCGAGATCGTCATAGAGTCTTGTGTGGTTCCCACTGTGCTTTGATTTCCACCTTACCACGTCCAAGAGGGCGTGCAAAACGGTGGCTTTTGGGTACAGTCCCGAATCACATGGAGGCAATGAGCGATAGGAGGGGATTCGTCTCTCCCGGTATAGGGAGTTGATGTTGCGCTGTGTCCGATTGGCTATAACCGGAAATCCCTGGCCAGGGTTGCTGAGATTTACTGGTAAGTGTTACCAGTAGTATCTCGAACTGTTATAGACCTCATATCGACACGACTTATCGAGCTATTGGGGTCTGACGTTTACCACCCCTAGGCGAGATATGCGACATATCAGACGACGAGACCGGACTGTACGGTAAGTGTTACTGGTTGGATTCACTGGAGTGTGAGCGGGCTTGCTCGTCGATCTTCTGATCGCTCAATACCTGGGTGGCCGTTACGTTTAGGAGACCGCTTGTGGCTTGTGGGTGTTTGATATGATCATCACCTACTGCTGGCGTATTGACGAGTCTTTAGAGTCCTACACAGAGGTTTCCTGGCTCAAGCGAAACGAAATAGGAGCGCATATGAGATATGTGCGGGACCGAGAATAATGCGTGTAAGTGATACCATATTCCATTCTCGCGATGAATGTATCGAATGGTTGTATGCGATATAACCTAGTTATCGAATTAAGGATTGATTTGGTAAGCCGATACATAGGATACTAGTCGGTTATATGCGATATGACCGGATCGTTAAATCAAGTGTTGATTTAATGATTTGATGTATAATTATATATTTGATATATTACTTTGCATTAACTAGTATTGGTTCACTTTAAATGGATTTTCTCACTCGCTTGTCCACATTGTATATTCGATATAGTTTTGTGCACTTGATTGTATCATGTTTGATGATACATGCAAAATTGGTTAAGTGTAAAGATTGAACCATGGTTATATGAATGGTTAGGGTTATGATTACTTATTCATTTATTTATTTATTAGTTTTGGAAAATAAAAGCATAGAGAGAAAAAACAAAATGGTTTTCTTTCATTCTTTCTTTCATGAAGCTTGTTGAAGCTTCATGAAGCTTTTGACCAAGTGACCATTTTGTCTTCTTTTATTTAACCCTAATCACTCACATAAACTCTAGTTAGCTCTCTACACTTAACTATGGTTTGATTATGATAAGAATGATTATTCTTTTCTATTCTTTAATTCTTATCATATTATCTTCATCTTCTTCTTCTTCTTCTTCACCAGAAGAAAAAGCTTGACCATCAATGGTGATTGATGAAAAAGAGTGAGAAATCCAATTATAAAGTAAACCCACTTCCTATTTCTTCATCCTCTACCTCTTGCCAAGTAGTATAGGGTGTTCTCTTCACAAGTTTCATGACTTGGTGAAGTGGGAGCTTGATCTTTTGATGCCTCGACGTAGATCATCTTCGGCACGAAGCCGGCGACCTTGCCCGCCCATTTCTCCGATGAAGCCGACGCTAGAGCCCGGGTTTCTATTTGGACAGCGAGGAGACTTCATTGCGGAGCTATGGAGGTGGAGAAACGGATCTACAAAGGTTGTATTTCCGTTCTTTTAGTTTAGTTGTAAACTAGTTTCATTGTTTCGCCTAGACATCTAGTTAACGATCCGTATTAGGGTTTCTCGGCACCCGTAAAATTTGAAATTGGCATGGTTGATACCTTGTGAGACTTCATTAGTGTGCCTAGGAACCCTACAGTGGTATCAGAGCCTAGCTAGAGCCTTAGGCGATGCGTAGACGATATTAGAAACCCGATCGAACCCCGAAACCCTAACTTTTAACCCTCTCTGGACTTTTTCTGAAAAAGTGGTTTTTTCCAAATTAAAAATGCTTAAAAAATTCAGCAGGAAATTCTAAGAATTACGGTGCAAAAATTACCTAATGATCTCTCTAAAGCGCGGCGGATCCGCGGCATTAGCCGCCTTTTGCGGCGGTTCCGCGCCCATTTAGTCTTTTCAGTCAACCATTTTTGCACAGGAACTTCTTTATTTAAATGCTGAGTTTTATGGGAATTAATATTTATTCAAGAGTTGAATTTTCTGGGGTGTTTAGGGAGTTCGCAGATTCGATCGGATTATCAGACTTTGTCTATGTGGCTTTCCGGATATTTTGGAATATGTTAAAAAGTTCGACCGGATATAAATACCCAACTTTTCCCCTGCCGGAAAATTTCCAAGTGTTGGACTTTTCCGTAGTTTAACGACGTTCTAAGTAGTGCAAGTAACAAGATCGTCCCTCTAGAAGACAACAAACCTTAACTCGATTATGTGACCGTCTTGAACTGCCCTTTGAACCTTCGGGTTTGGGGCAGTACGGCGTGCCACATGTGAGGCGTTGGCTTGACCCTTCTACGGCTGGACCGTTGGTACTGAGGCATGAAGTGAATGTCTTTGAACTTATTTCATTCAGTTGATCGGGAAAACTTGGGTGTTCGATTGTTCGATCGGAAAGTTTAACATTTTCTATCTTATTCGGAATGTGATACAATATTTGGAATTCACAAGTAGTTATGAGATAACTGAATGGATGTTATAAACATAGCACTTTAGTCTCACTTGATCGGTTGCCTCGGAATTTTGATGTGATCAAAAGTCCGTCGCAATCACGTAGCGTACGCGGATACTCACCGGGTAAACTTAATAGACAGCCTCGCTCCATAGCCCCGACCAAGTGACTGTAGGAGAACCCCGTCGCCGAAAGCATCCGTTCGGGTGCTCGCGGCAGCGATGTTCCGCCTTGGTGCACTTCGTCGACGGCGTCAGGGGTGCGGCCGTCTACTGAAGTTTGCGACGAGCATTCGATCAGGATGTCGGGAATCTTGTTGAATTGCCCGACTTGGTATTGAAAAGTGTTTTCGATAATGAGACTGAAATGCGGGGTTTATAATTGTTAGGCATATGATGTCTAAGGTATTCATTTGATTAGGCATGCGATGTCTATGCAGATTGCGGATTCCAACTGTTGTAGTTTTACACTTTCTTTTCTGTGACCGTAAGTGTAATATGTGATATCGCCGGTTTCGTTGCTATATGTCAACGACAATTGGGATGCGCATATTTACTTACGTTGATGACATGTGATGTTATGTGTTGCTGGATATGTTATATTGGATCGTCGTGTTTGAATAGCCGGGGTTTTTTTATGTGAGATGAGTGTTTTTCATTTTCATTCATGTAAAAACTTGTATGTAATATTCTTTTATTGGGGCACTTCCAGGTTGCGGAAGATGTTACCTTTTGTATATTATTTTCTTTTCCGCACTAGGATAGACCCAAGGAGGGGAGCACAAGTAACCGGGTTCTATGGTCCAGTGGGAGACCAACTCGAGGAGTCGAGCCCGGGTCTCCTAACCCTAGAATTGGTAGGGTTGCTTGCCGCTCTCGTAGGGGTCTAGGGGTGTGGGATTGGCTATTCATCACGACCATGGAATCCGTGTTTTATACTGGCTCGTATTGAAAACACGGACGTCCTAGTATATCCAATATTTCATACGTTTCTTCTGCTGCGATATCTGTGATATGATCATGTGATGTTCTGTGATAGATACAGTATATAGTATATATGATATATTATATAGACGTTACTTATGTTTTACACCCGCGCTAGCCCTGCCCCGCTCTGCCGTTAGTTACCTAACCTAACGGTGCACGATGGGACATCGAGGCGAATGCGGATGGCATAAGTGTACGTCGTATTTATCTGTGATGTTTAGGTTAATATATGATGGGTCTTCATTAATGAGATTAATGAAATAAAAGAAACCTAAGATGTTGTAGAATCGAATCTCAAAATTAAAACAGTTAGCTACAGTTCTTGCTTTGCACAGCGGTATATGTGATATATCCTGCACCTTATTCGATGAGGAAAGGACCGAGATCCCTTCATCGGGAGTGACTCCTTTAGCAATAACTGGCAGATGCTACACACTCGGTTTGTCTTTTGATTGCTTTTAAGAGTTTTTGCTTTGCACAGTGATATATATGATATATCCCGCACCTCATTCGACGAGGAAAGGGCCGATGATCCCTTCACCAAGAGTGACCCCTTTAGCAAAACTGGAAAAGCCTAAAAAACACTCCATTTCAAAATTCATTCGATCCTACAACGATATCAAGTTCATTACGCAATAGGTTTTCAGAAAAACCTATCGTAGCCCTCCGTCATTTCAGATAAGTGCTAGTTAGTATTCGTGCTACGTTTGTTGGCCTGCGTCAAGGCGTAGTGTGCGGTAGCTAACTAGTATTTATCTGCTTATGCATATGATGCAGATTGGATTAGGGTTGTCGTGCGACTTTGTTGGCCTGCGTCAAGGGTCGTGCGGGTGGGTTTAATTCAATCAGGAAATGACGGGTTGAACTTGACTAGCGCACTATGGTTTGTTGGCCTGCGTCAAGGTCATAGGACGCTAGGGGCAAAATTATCGGGAATTTCAAGTGTTGAAATTTGCAATGAGATTGCATACCTTCTATGAGATAGTTGGATCCCGATACCCGCTGCGAGTAAGAGTTACTCCTGGGAGAGTTTTACACATTACAATTAGCCGATCAAGTAGGTTTCTAGAAAGGTGTCAATGGGGTTACGCCTCTGGGAAAACGAGGTTTACATTAATTAAGTTCGTGCGAAAGCACGGGGGACCTCCCTCAAAGTACCGACACTGGCCTGGCTGAAAGATTGGCGAACTTGTTGTGTGTAATTAATCCCGTCTCGTCTTTCCTTTTAGGGTTTGAAGGAAGATTTGATAAAAAGCAGTGTGAGCCATCCTGATTAGATAAAATAATAACCAATCTATTCTTGCAAGAGCGCACGCTGAGTGTTTTCTTCTCTCTCTCTCCAGGTAGCGACCATATCACGCCTTAATCAAGATAATAATACGGATACTTGACCGAACCCGCTTGTTATACTGAGCTGGGGAACGTTGGTCCCGCTCCAACTTATAATTGTTATAAGACAGAGCAGGAAATTGGGGATTACCAGAATTCCCGTGCCGCCCAAACGAAGAGAGTGCATGCTGATGCATCATCTTCGGGTGTGTTCATTACAAAGAACAGTTTCTCTGTATCCTCTACGTCCTGGGTATGTGATACCGGAACAGGATCCCAGATATGTAATCTATTTCATAGGGCTATAGAAAGGTAGAGAACTGAGAACGGGTGATAAGTTTCATGAGGCAGAAAATGGGGCAAGTGTTGCAGCCAAGTCTGTTGGTCACTGTCACCCTGTAATACCAATACATTGATTCTGAACGAATGTTATTAGATACCGAACCTGATATACAAAATCTTATCTGTCTCTTTATTAGTAAAGAAAGGATAAAATTTTGTATTGTTGGATAATGTTTTGAACATTTCCTATATCAAAAGTTGATCGGTTCAGGCACCTTATCTAAAAGCATTAATATTCTAAATCAAACTACAGTTCTTAGTATACGGAACACACACAAGAGGAAGAGTTCAGAAATGAACAGATCCTTCTTGAGGTATTGTAGACTAGGTCATATCAATGCGACCCGACTAGCTAAGTTGCACATAGATGCATATTTAAAATCTGTTTGAATTTACATCTTGTGAAACTTGCCAGTCATGTCACAGAGATAAGATGACCATAGCTCCGTTTACTGGAAACAGAGAAAGAGTTAGTAAACTCTTGGGACTGATACATGATGATGTATATAAGGTCCCATGTCTACACATGCCAGGATCGGTTCTTTATACTTCATTACATTCTCTGATAATCTCTCAAGATTCAGACATATGTTCCTGTTGAAACACAAGTCCGAACCTTTTGAGATATTCACAGAATATGATTTAGAAGTAGAGAACCAAAATACGGGTATAATATTATGTCCTGTGATAAGATCAGGGAGGAGAATACTTGTGCATGGAATTCCTGGACTATTCTAAAAGAGAATGAGATTCTCTCTCAGCATTATTCCTCCGTATACACCATAGCACGATGGTATATCGGGGCGGAGCAATCACATCCTATATGATAAGGTGTGCTCTATGATGAGTACTACTGAGTTACCTATTTCCTTTTTGGGAGTTATGCACTTGAGAAGCTGCATACCTATTGAATAGGGTTCTGATCAAATCAGTTGCCTACCACTTCATATTTGATATGATTAGGGAAGAGCCCATCTCTAAAGTTAGTTAAGATTTGGGGTTGTCCAGCCTATGTCTGAAAAGAAAAATCCGGACAAGCTCGAGGCAAGGTCTGTAATGTAGAACTGGAAAGGTTCCAGCTATACAAACTACAGCAGATGATTTGATAAATCCAAAGGATTCAATAGTTACCAACGAACCTCGGCCTCTCCGCCGATCTAGTAAGGTTCCTCACCTGCCTGAGAGATACTTCGGTTACTCTATGATAGTGGGAGCGAGGATTGCATCATGAGATGATGACCCAACTAGTTTCGAGCTAGCCATCATGGAGTGTGACTCTGTAAGAATGGCTGGATGCTTAGCGATCTGAGATGGAATCCATGTACACCAACAAAGTATGGACTTTGGTTGCTATATCTGAAGGGTTAAATCCCCATCAGGAGCAAGTATATCTTGAGAAGATTACTTGGTGTACATGGAAAGGTTGAGATTTTCAAAGCTAGACTTGTTAAAGCTTTTCGTCATCGACCAGGCGTGGATAATGATGAAACCTTTTCAAGTGGCTATGCTTAAGTCCATCCAGATCCTACTTGCCACGGCTACATACCATGACTACGATATCTGGCGGTTGGGTGTCATGACTGCTTTTCTAAATGATGTTTTAGAAGAGAGAGTCTATAAGTACACAGCCAGAGGGCTTCGTAGACAGTGGGAGAAGCGGAAACGTGCACAAGATGCTTTATAAGATAAAGCAGGTATCGCGGAGTTGGAACATCTGTTTTAAACAGTTTGACATCATCAAAACGGTAGATGAACCTTGTATATACAAAAAGGTAGTAGGGAGTATGGTGATGATCCTCGTAGAGTACGTGGATGACATACTCTTGATAGGGAAGGAGTTTCCTATGCTACGCTCGGTCAATCTCCGCTTATCGCAATGATTCTCCATATATGATCAAAGTGATACCTCCTAAATCCTGGATTTTGGATCTATGAGATAGATCTAATTGGATGTTAGGATTCTCACTAAAAGTAGTGAGATGGTATCAACCGATCCTGGGGAGAATCACTGGAAGGGTTCCAGAGTGATAAGGACGATTGAAAGTCAGTCGCAGGCATTGTCTTTACCCTCAGTAAAGGGACGACATGTTGGAAGAGTTCCAAGATAGATACCGTGGCATACTAGACGATAAAGGCTGGATACATCGCTACTTAAGATGCTACCAAAGTGGCTGTCTGGGTGTATATTTGTTCATGAGATGAACTTAGTTCCTCCCATTGTGTGACAATGGAGTTGTGGCTTATGCCAAGGAACGTTCGTCCCATAAGTGATCCAAACATATTCTAAGGCAGTATCACCTGATCAGGGAGATAGTTGATCTCCAGGGTGATCGAGGTTAGGAGAGTAGACTCAGAGGACAACACGGCGGATCCACTCACAAAGGCCTTTTCCCAGAGAGAGACTTTTATGGGATGGTTGAGTATGAGATACTGCAACCACTGCTATCAGATAGCCCTAGTGGAAGTGGGAGATTGTTAGTTATATGTATGCCCTAGAGGCCATTGCTATACATAGGATGTATATTGTAGTGGATGCTGGGACATATATAGGGAGGACTTTCTTGCTCGACATGATAGTATGCTATCTGGTTTATCTTTACCTTAACGTGTTCACTGATTGTCTCTCTGTTACATGTTGGTAAAGCCCTTAGGATGTGTACTTGACTACCTGGACTATGATGCGGATCATACCAGTGGGGACATCGTAGTCCATAAGTACATCCTTCAAAGTCCCTAGTCGTGGGTAAATCGAGACGGGGCATCGATATACCAGAGTAGACTAGCGTATACCTTCTCGACCCATACAGATAGGCGATGGATGATCCCATATCCATTGGTGTTTGACATCAGAGATGATATACGGGTGCTCAGTGAAGACTGGGTACACTGGACGGACTCGCGGAGAACTCCCAGATGGTATTATACCTTACGTCAGATGGCAGTTCTCTGGTGACACTGGTACAGAGTAGTCTGTTGACCCGAGATCGTCATAGAGTCTTGTGTGGTTCCCACTGTGCTTTGATTTCCACCTTACCACGTCCAAGAGGGCATGCAAAACGGTGGCTTTTGGGTACAGTCCCGAATCACATGGAGGCAATGAGCGATATGAGGGGATTCGTCTCTCCCGGTAATGGGAGTTGATATTGCGCTGTGTTCGATTGGCTATAACCGGAAATCCCTGGCCAGGGTTGCTGAGATTTACTGGTAAGTGTTACCAGTAGTTTCTCGAACTGTTATAGACCTCATATCGACACGGCTTATCGAGCTATTGGGGTCTGACGTTTACCACCCCTAGGCGAGATATGCGACATATCAGACGACGAGACCGGACTGTACGGTAAGTGTTACTCGTTGGATTCACAGGAGTGTGAGCGGGCTTGCTCGTCGATCTTCTGATCGCTCAATACCTGGGTGGCCGTTACGTTTAGCAGACCGCTTGCGGCTTGTGGGTGTTTGATATGATCATCACCGGCTGCCAGCGTATTGACGAGTCTTTAGAGTCCTACACAGAGGTTTCCTGGCTCGAGCGAAACGAAATAGGAGCGCATATGAGATATGTGCGGGACCGAGAATAATACGTGTATGTGGTACCGTATTCCATTCTCGCGATGAATGTATCGAATGGCTGTATGCGATATAACCTAGTTATCGAATCAAGGATTGATTTGGTAAGTCGATACATAGGATACTAGTCGGTTATATGCGATATGACCGTATCGTTAAATCAAGTGTTGATTTAATGATTTGATGTATAATTATATATTTGATATATTACTTTGCATTAACTAGTATTGGTTCACTTTAAATGGATTTTCTCACTCGCTTGTGCACATTGTATATTCGATATAGTTTTGTGCACTTGATTGTATCATGTTTGATGATACATGCAAAATTGGTTAAGTGTAAAGATTGAACCATGGTTATATGAATGGTTAGGGTTATGATTACTTATTCATTTATTTATTTATTAGTTTTGGAAAATAAAAGCATAAAGAGAAAAAACAAAATGGTTTTCTTTCATTCTTTCTTTCATGAAGCTTGTTGAAGCTTCATGAAGCTTTTGACCAAGTGACCATTTTGTCTTCTTCTTTAACCCTAACCACTCACATAAACTCTAGTTAGCTCTCTACACTTAACTATGGTTTGATTATGATAAGAATGATTATTCTTTTCTATTCTTTAATTCTTATCATATTATCTTCATCTTCTTCTTCTTCTTCTTCACAAGAAGAAAAAGCTTGACCATCAATGGTGATTGATGAAAAAGAGTGAGAAATCCAATTATAAAGTAAACCCACTTCCTATTTCTTCATCCTCTACCTCTTGCCAAGTAGTATAGGGTGTTCTCTTCATAAGTTTCATGACTTGGTGAAGTGGGAGCTTGATCTTGTGATGCCTCGACGTAGATCATCTTCGGCACGAAGCCGACGACCTTGCCCGCCCATTTCTCCGATGAAGCCGACGCTAGAGCCCCAGTTTCCATTTGGACAGCGAGGAGACTTCATTGCGGAGCTATGGAGGTGGAGAAACGGATCTACAAAGGTTGTATTTCCGTTCTTTTAGTTTAGTTGTAAACTAGTTTCATTGTTTCCCCTAGACATCTAGTTAACGATCCGTATTAGGGTTTCTCGGCACCCGTAAAATTTGAAATTGGCATGGTTGATGCCTTGTGAGACCTCATTAGTGTGCCTAGGAACCCTACACATAGGACTGCATACATCACCATGTATCTGTCCAAGAGTTCAGTAGCTTATTCTCCGTTTCCAGTAAACGGAGATTTGGTCACCTAGTCTTTGAGACATGACTGGCACGTTTCATAAGATGCAAATTCGAACGGATTAAAAATTGCATCCTTATGGAACTTCAGCTAGTCTTGTTTCATCGAAATGACCCAGTCTACAATGTCACAAGAAGATTTCGTTCATTTCTGAACTGTTTCTTTTGTGTGTGTTCTGTACGTTTAGAACTGTAGTTTGATTCAGAACGTGTACACTGTTATACAACATACCTTACCCAATAAACACTTGATTTAGGAAAATATTCACAATATTTATTGGTACGATATAACAGTCGCTAAGAATCAATGTATTACCAGTTGGTAACACTAGGTGATATTTGCCAACTGCTATGGCCTCAACAATTGCACCATTCTCTACTACTAGAGACATATCACCTTTTCCCAGTTCTCCACCTGTCTATAGCTCATGTAACAAATAACATGTGCGAGATCCTGATCTGGTATCCAATACCCAGGACGTAGAGGTAACTGAGAAACAATTCTTAGTTATGAACACACCCGAAGACAATGCATCAACAAGCTCAAACTTATGAAAATCATAAGGTAGAGCGGAACCTAGCCCAGTATGATAAGTAGGTTCGGTCAATACATCCATATTAATATCTTGATTAAGGCATTTCATTGGTCGCTACCAGGAGAGAGAGAAGGATAATCACTTTGCGTGTGCTCTTTGCAAGATTAGATTGGATTTTTATCTAATCAGGATGGCTCCAACTGTTTTTATCAAATCTTTCTTCAATGCCTAAAAGGTAAGATTAGCCGGGATTAATTACACCCGACAAGTTCGCCAATTTTTCTGCCAGTCCAGTGTTGGTAATTTGAGGGAGGTTCCCCGTGCTTTCGCACGAACCTAATTAAAATAAACCCCATTTTCTCAGGGGCGTAACCCCGTTAACACCTTTCTAGACACCTACTTGATCAGCTAATTGTGATGTGTAAAACTCCCCCAGGAGTAACTCTTCCTCGCAGTGAGTATCGGGATCCAACTATCTCATAGAAGGTATGCAATCTCATTGCAAATTTCAACACTTGAAATTCCCGATAATATTTTGCCCCTAGCGTCCTATGACCTTGACGAAATCCAACAAACTATAGTCCGCTAGTCAAGTTCAACCTGTACATTTCATGATTGAATTAAACCCACCCGCACGACCCTTGACGAAAGCCAACAAAGTCGTACGACTACCCTAATCCAATCGCATCATATGCAGCAGATAAGCAGTAAGTAGCTACCGCACACTACGCCTTGACGAAAGCCAAAAAACGTAGCATGAATACTAAATACTACTTATCTGAAATGACGGAGGGCAACGACAGGTTTTTAAGAAAACCTTTTGCATAATGAACTTGATATCGTTGCAGAATAGAGTGTTTTTGAAAAGGAGTGTTTTTTAGTATTTTGCAAGTTTCGCTAAAGAGGTCATTCTCGGTGAAGAGATCTCGACTCTTTCCTCATCGAATGAGGTGTAGGATATTCAGCAATACAACTATGCAAAGCAGGAACTAGAGAAGCTATCAAAAACAAAACCGAGTGAGTTGTAGCATTTTCTAGTTTCTCTAAAGTGGTCACTCCCGATGAAGGGATCTCGGCTCTTTCCTCATCGAATGAGGTACTGGATATTCATCAAGGAATACCACTATGCAAAGCATAAACTAGAGCTATCCTTTTTGAAAATTTGATTCTACAACATCTTTTGGTTTCTTTCTTTTCATTAATCTCATTAATGAAGTCCCATCATTTAATGTTTCCTAAACATTACAGAATAATGAAACGAAAATAGAACGTACTCTTATGCCATCCGCATTCGCTACGGGCCCCGTCACGCACAGTTAGGTTACTTAACTACCGACAGAGAGGGGGCTGGACTAGCGCGGGTGCAAAACATAAGCAACGTTTATTATATATCATATATATAATATTACATTCGTCTCACGCAGTTATATGATAAACATCACAGAATCAAGCAGCAGAAGCAACATATCAAATATTAGATATACTAGGATGTCCGTGTTTTAAATTTAGCCAATAATATAAAACACGGATTCTATAGTCGTGATGAATAGCCAAACCCATATCCCTAGACCCCTACAAGAGAGGCAAGTAACCCTTCTAATTCTAGAGTTAGGAGACTCGGTCTCAACTCCTTGAGATGGTCTCCCACTGGACTCTAGAACCCGGTTACTTGTGCTCCACGCCTTGGGTCTATCCTAATGCGGAAAAGTAAATAATATAAAACAGTGGTGACATCATCCTCAACCCGGAATTGCCCTAACAAAAGAATATTACATACGTATTTTACATGAATGAAAATAAAAACCCTCATCTCATATAAAACCTCCCGGCTATTCTTTCATTACGATCCAATAAATCATATCAACAGCAACACATGATATGACATATCATCAACGTAAGAAAATATGCGTATCTGTTAGTTATATGTATGCCCTAGAGGCCATTACTATACATAGTATGTATATTGTAGTGGATGCTGGGACATATATGGAGGACTTTCTTGCTCGACATGATAGTATGCTATCTGGTTAATCTTTACCTTAACGTGTACACTGATTGTCTCCCTGTTACATGTTGGTAAAGCCCTTAGGATCTGTACTTGACTACCTGGACTATGATGCAGATCATACTAGTGGGGATATGGTAGTCCATAAGTACATCCTTCAAAGTCCCTAGTCGTGGGTGTATCGAGACGGGGCATCGATATACCAGAGTAGACTAGCGTATACCTTCTCGACCCATACAGATGGGCGATGGATGATCCCATATCCATTGGTGTTTGACATCAGAGATGATATACGGGTGCTCAGTAGAGACTGGGTACACTGGACGGACTCGCCGAGAACTCCCAGATGGTATTATACCTTACGTCAGATGGCAGTTCTCTGGTGACACTGGTAAAGAGTAGTCTGTTGACCCGAGATCGTCATAGAGTCTTGTGTGGTTCCCACTGTGCTTTGATTTCCATCTTACCACGTCCAAGAGGGCGTGCAAAACGGTGGTTTTTGGATACAGTCCCGAGTCACATGGAGGCAATGAGCGATAGGAGGGGATTCGTCTCTCCCGGTATAGGGGGTTGATGTTGCGCTGTGTTCGATTGGCTATAACAGGAAATCCCTGGCCAGGGTTGCCGAGATTTACTGGTAAGTGTTACCAGTAGTTTCTCGAATTGTTATAGACCTCATATCGACACGACTTATCGAGCTATTGGGGTCTGACGTTTACCACCCCTAGGCGAGATATGCGACATATCAGACGATCAGACCGGACTGTACGGTAGAGTTACTGGTTGGATTCACAGGAGTGTGAGCGGGCTTGCTCGTCGATCTTCTGATCGCTCAATACCCGGGTGGCCGTTACGTTTAGCAGACCGCTTGCGGCTTGTGGGTGTTTGATATGATCATCGCCTGCTGCCGGCGTATTGACGAGTCTTTAGAGTCCTACACATAGGTTTCCTGGCTCAAGCGAAACGAAATAGGAGCGCATATGAGATATGTGCGGGACCGAGAATAATGCGTGTATGTGATACCGTATTCTATTCTCGCGGTGAATGTATCGAATGGATGTATGCGATATAACCTTGTTATCGAATCAAGTATTGATTCGATAAATCAATTCATTGGATATTAGTCGGTTATATACGATATGACCGGATCGTTAAATCAAGTGTTGATTTAATGATTTAATGTATAATTATATATTTGATATATTACTTTGCATTAACTAGTATCGGTTCACTTTAAATGGATTTTCTCACTCGGATGTGCACATTATATATGTGATATGATTTTTGTGCACATGCTTGTATCATGTTTGATGATACATGCTACCTTGATTAGGTGTATGATTAAACCATGGTTAGTTAATGGTTAGGGTTTTATTTGATTTATTTATGCCTTTATTTATTTTGTTTTGACAAAAAGAAAAAGGTGAATGAAAACAAAAGGGTTGCTTTCAAAGATGAAGCTTGTTGAAGCTTCATGAAGGTTTGACCAAAGTGACCATTTTGTCTTCATCTCTAAACCTAACAATTCACTAACCCTAGTTCATTCTCTACACCTAACCATGGTTTGCTTATGATAAGAATTGATTTTCTTTTCTATGTTAATTATTCTTATCATAACAATTATCATCATCTTCTTCTTCTTCTTGAAGATGAAAGCTTACTTCATCAAAGGTGATTTGAGCATAAGTGTGAGAAATCCAAATCTAAAGTCTACCCACTTCCTATTTCTTCATCCTCTACCTCTTGCCAAGTAGTAGAGTGTGTTTTCTTCACAAGTTTCTTGACTTTGTGAAGTGAGAGCTTGATCTAGCGATGGCTCGACGTAGATCATCTTCGACATGGACATCGACGACCTAGCTCGCCATTTCTCCGACGAAGCCGACGTTAGAGCCCGGGAATACATTTGGACAGCGAGGGGACTTCGTTGCAGAGCTATGGAGGTGGAGCACTGGATCTACAAAGGTTGTATTTCCGTATTCTCTTAGTTAAGTGTTAACTTGTTATCGTTTCGCCTAGAAATCTAGCCAACGATCCGTACACTAGGGTTTCTCGGCACCGTATTTTTTTGAAATTGGCATGGTTGATGCCTTGTGAGACCTCCTTGGGGTGCCTGGGAACCCTACAGTGGTATCAGAGCTACTAGGCATTGGATGTCGACCTATGGGGGGTTCTCACTGTGTGACAGTGTGGCGAAGCATAGGCTCTTACCCCTAGGGTGTCCCGAGACCGGAAGGTGTTCCGGCGGGTTGTAGTCCTCGCGAGGGGGCATGCGTAAAAAGTAGCGGCTGAGGGACCCGTTGGTGCCACGGCGACCCCAATGGATGGGGTGGCTGCCTGACCTACAGTGGTATCAGAGACTAGCTAGAGCCTTAGGCGAAGTCTAGACGCTATTTGAAGTCCGATCTAACCGAAATTTAGAACCCAAAATAGCTCTCTGTCCTTTTTTCAAAAACTGGGATTTTTCCAAATTAAAAATTGCTAAAAAATTCAGCAGGGAAATATAAGAATTACGGCTCAAAAATATTTTCATGAACAGTATAAACGGCGGCGGAACCGCGGCAGAAGCCTTGCTTCTGCGGCGGTTCCGCGGCAACATGGTGACGTCATCCTCCCCTTTCTGCACAGTAATTCATGTTTTCAGATGCTGATTTTTCTGGGAATTTTTAATATTTATTCAAGAGTTGAATTTTCTGGAGTTGTTTTGGGGATTCGGTGTTTTGATCGGAGTATCAAATTTTGTTTGTGTGGCTTTCCGGATAAATTTTAGAATATGTTAAAAAGTTCGACCGGATATAAATACCCAATTTTTCCCCTGTCGGGAAATTTCCAAGTGTTGGATTTTTCCGTAGTTTAACGACGTTCTAAGTAGTGCAAGTAACTCGATGGACCCTCTAGAAGACAACAAACCTTAACTCGATTATGTGACCGTCTTGAACTGCCCTTTGAACCTTCGGGTTTGGGGCAGTACGGCGTGCCACATGTGAGGCATTGGCTTGACCCTTCTACGGCTGGACCGTTGGTACTGAGGCACGAACTGAATGTTGTTAGACTCATATTTCATGTGTTGATCTGTATCGGGAAAACTTGGGTGTTCGATTGTTCGATCGGAAAGTCTAACATTTTCTAATTATCTGGAATGTGATACAATAATTGGAATTCACAAAGAGTTATGAGATAACTGAATGAATGTTATAAACATAGAAGTTCAGTCTCAGTTGATCGGTTGCCACGGAGTTTTGATGTGATCAAAAGTCCGTCGCAATCACGTAGCGTACGCGGATACTCGCCGGGTAAACTTAATAGACAGCCTCACCCCATAGCCCCGACCAAGTGACTGTAGGAGAACCCCATCGCCGAAAGCATCCGTCCGGGTGCTCGCGGTAGCGGTGTTCCGCCTTGGTGCACTTCGTCGACGGTATCGGGGGTGCGGCCATCTACTGAAGTTTGCGACGAGCATTCGATCAAAATGTCGGGAATCCTGTTGAATTGCCCGACTTGGTATTGAAAAGTGTTTTCGATAAAGAGACTAAAATGCAGAGTTTATAATTGTTAGGCATGCGATGTCTAAGGAATTCATTTGGTCAGGCATGCGATGTCTGAGGTGGTTGCGGATTCCAACTGTTGTAGTTTTACACTTTCTTTTCTGTGACCGTAAGTGTAATATGTGATATCGCCGGTTTCGTTGCTATATGTCAACGACAATTGGGATGCGCATATTTACTTACGTTGATGACATGTGATGTTATGTGTTGCTGGATATGTTATATTAGATCGTCGTGTTTGAATAGCCGGGGGTTTTTATATGAGATGAGTGTTTTTCATTTTCATTCATGTAAAAACTTGTATGTAATATTCTTTTATTAGGGCACTTCCAGGTTGCGGAAGATGTCACCCTTTGTATATCATTTACTTTTCCGCACTAGGATAGACCCAAGGAGGAGGGCACAAGTAACCGGGTTCTGGAGTCCAGTGGGAGACCAACTCGAGGAGTCGAGTTCGGGTCTCCTAACTCTAGAATTGGTAGGGTTGCTTGCCGCTCTCGTAGGGGTCTAGGGGTGTGGGTTAGGCTATTCATCACGACCGTGGAATCCGTGTTTTATACTGGCTCGTATTGAAAACACGGACGTCCTAGTATATCCAATATTTCATATGATTCTTCTGCTGCGATATCTGTGATGTGATCATGTGATGTTCTGTGATAGATACAGTATATAGTATATATGATATATTATATAGACGTTACTTATGTTTTACACCCGCGCTAGCCCTGCCCCGCTCTGCCGTTAGTTACCTAACCTAACGGTGCACGAGGGGACATCGAGGCGAATGCGGATGACATAAGTGTACGTCGTATTTATCTGTGATGTTTAAGTATTTAAATGATGGGACTTCATTAATGTGATTAATGAAAGTAAAAGAAACCTAAAGATGTTGTAGAATCGAATTTCAAAATAAAACAGGTAGCTACAGTTCTTGCTTTGCATAGCGGTATATGTGATATATCCTGCACCTTATTCGATAAGGAAAGGACCGAGATCCCTTCACCGGGAGTGACTCCTTTAGCAATAACTGGCAGATGCTACACACTCGGTTTGTCTTTTGATTGCTTTTAAGAGTTCTGCTTTGCACAGTGATATATATGATATATCCCGCACCTTATTCGACGAGGAAAGGACCGACGATCCCTTCACCGGGAGTGACTCCTTTAGCAAAACTAGAAAAGCCTCAAAAGCACTCCATTTTAAAATCATTTGATTCTACAATGATATCAAGTTCATTACGCAATAGGTTTTCAGAAAAACCTGTCGTAGCCCTCCGTCATTTCAGATAAGTCCTGTTTAGTATTCGTGCTGCGTTTGTTGACCTTGTCAAGGCGCAGTGTGCGGTAGCTAACCAGTATTTATCTGCTTATGCATATGATGCAGATTGGGTTAGGGTAGTCGTGCGGCCTTGTTGACCTTGTCAAGGGTCGTGCGGGTGGGTTTGATTCAATCAAGAAATGACGGGTTGAACTTGACTTGCGGTCTATGGTTTGTTGACCTTGTCAAGGTCATAGATCGTTCGGGGCAAAATATTATCGGGAATTTCAAGTGTTGAAATTTGCAATGAGATTGCATACCTTCTATGAGTTAGTTGGATCCCGATACACGCTGCGAGTAATTGTTACTCCTGGGAGAGTTTTACACATTACAATTAGCCGATCAAGTAGGTGTCTAGAAAGGTGTTAACGAGGTTACGCCTCTGGGAAAACGAGGTTTACACTAATTAGGTTCGTGCGAAAGCAAGGGGGACCTCCCTCAAAGTACTGACACTGGCCTGGCTGAAAGATTGGCGAACTTGTAGCGTGTAATTAATCCCGGCTAGTCTTTCCTTTTAGGGTTTGAAGGAAGATTTGATAAAAAGCAGTGGGAGCCATCCTGATTAGATAAAATAAAAACCAATCTATTCTTGCAAGAGCGCACACTGAGTGTTTGCTTCTCTCTCTCTCCAGGTAGCGACCATATCATGCCTTAATCAAGATAATAATACGGAATATTGACCGAACCCGCTTGTTATACTGAGCTGGGGAACGTTGGTCCCGCTCCAACTTATAATTGTTATAAGACAGAGCAGGAAATTGGGGAATACCAGATTTCCCGTGCCGCCCAAACGAAGAGAGTGCATGCTGATGCATCATCTTCGGGTGTGTTCATTATACAGAACTGTTTCTCAGTATCCTCCGCATCCTGGTATATGATACCGGATCAGGATCCCAGATATGTAATCTGTTACATAGGGCTACAAAAGGGTAGAAAAACTGAGAACGGGTGATAAGTTTCATGAGACAGAAAACGGGGCAAGAGTTGCAGCCAAGTCTGTCGGTCACTGTCACCCTGTATTACCAATACATTGATTCTGAACGAATGTTATTAGATACCGAACCTGATATACCAAATCATATCACTCTCTTTGTTAGAAAAGAAAGGATATAATTTTGTATTGATGGATAATGTTTTGAACATTTCCTATATCAAAAGTTGATCGGTTCAGGCACGTTATCTAAAAGCATTGATGTTCTAAATCAAACTACAGTTCTTAGTATATGGAATACACATAAGAGGAAGAGTTCAGAAATGAACGGATCCTTTTTAAGGTATTGTAGACTAGGTCAGATGAATGTGACCCGACTAGCTGAAGTTACATGTAGATGCATATTTAAATCAGTTTGAATCTACATCTTGTGAAACTTGCCAGTCATGTCACAAAGATATAATGACACTAGCTCTTTTTATTGGGAACAGAGAAAGAGTTAGTGAACTCTTGGGATGATACATGTTGATGTATGTAGGTCCCCTGTCTACACATGCCAGGACTGGTTCTTTATACTTCAATACATTCTCTGATAATCTCTCAAGATTCAGACGTATGTTCCTGTTGAAACACAAGTCCGAACCTTTTGAGAAATTCACAGAATATAAGTTAGAAGTAGAGAACCGATACGGGTATAAGTATTATGTCCTTTGATGAGATCAAGGAGGAGAATACTTGAGCACGGAACTCCTGGACTATTCTAAAGGAGAATGAGATTATCTCTCAGCATTACTCCTCTGTATACACCATAGCACGATGGTATATCAGGGCGGAGCAATCACACCCCATATGATAAGGTGTGCTCTATGATGAGTACTACTGAGTTACCTATTTCCTTTTTGGGAGTTATGCACTTGAGAAGCTGCATACCTATTGAATAGGGTTCAAATCAAATCAGTCGCCTACCATTTCATATGTGATATGGAAAGGGAAGAACCCATGTCTTAAGCTAGTTAAGATTTGGGGTTGACCGGCCTATGTCTGAAAGCAAAATCCGGACAAGCTCGAGGCAAAGTCTGTAATGTAGAACTGGAAAGGTTCCAGCTATACAAATTACAGCAGATGATTTGAAAGAACCAAAGGATTCAGTAGATTCCAACGAACCTCAGCCTCTCCGCCGATCTAGTAAGGTTCCTCACCCACATAAGAGATACTTCTGTTTCTCTATGACAGTGGGAGCGAGAATTGCATCATGAGATGATGACCCAACTAGTTTCGAGCTGGCCATCAGGAGTGAGACACTGTAAGAATGGCAGGATGCTTAGCGATCTGAGATGGAATCCATGTACACCAACAAAGTATGGACTTTGGTTGCTATATCTGAAGGGTTAAATCCCCATCAGGAGCAAGTATATCTTGAGAAGATTACTTGGTGTAGATGGAAAAGTTGAGACTTTCAAAGCTAGACTTGTTAAAGGTTTGCATCATTGACCAGATATGGATCATAATGATAAAACCTTTTCAAGTATCTATGCTTAAGTCCATCCAGATCCTACTTACCACGGCTACATACCATGACTACGATATCTGGTGGTTGGGTGTCATGACTGCTTTTCTAAATGATATTTTGGAAGAGAGCGTCTATAAGTACACAGCCAGAGGGCTTCGTAGACAGTGGGAGCAGCGGAAACGTGTGCAAGATGCTTTATGGGATAAAGCAGGCATCGCGGAGTTGGAACATCTGTTTTGATGGATTAGTCAAACAGTTTGACATCATCAAAATGGTAGATGAACCTTGTATATACAAAAAGGTAGTGGGGAGTATGGTGATGATCCTCGTAGAGTACGTGGATGACATACTCCTGATAGGGAAGGAGTTTCCTATGCTACGCTCGATCAATCTCCGCATATCACAATGATTCTCCACATAGGATCATGATGATACCTGCTAAATCCTGAGATTTGGATCTATGAGATAGATCTAAATGGATGTTAGGATACTCACTAGCTGTAGTGAGATGGTATCAGTTGATCCTGGGGAGAATCACTGGAAGGGTTCCAGGGTGATAAAGACGACTGAATGTCAGTTGCAGGCATTGTCTTTACCCTCAGTAAAGGGACGGTATGTTGGAAGAGTTCCAGCTAGATACCGTGACATACTAGACGATAAAGGCAGGATACATCGCTACTTAAGATGCTACCAAAGAGGCAGTCTGGGTGTATATTGGTTCATGAGATGAACTACGTTCCAACCATTGTGAGACAATGGAGTTGTGGCTTATGCCAAGGAACGTCCGTCCCATCAGTGATCCAGACATATTCTAAGGCAGTGTCACCTGATCATGGAGATGGTTGATCCCCAGGGAGATCGAGGTTAGGAGAGTAGACTCAGAGGACAACACAGCGGATCCACTCACAAAGGCCTGTTCCCAGAGAGAGACTTTTATGGGATGGTTGAGTATGAGATACTATAACCACTGCTACAGATGGCCCTAGTGCAAGTTGGAGATTGTTAGTTATATGTATGCCCTAGAGGCCATTACTATACATAGGATGTATATTGTAGTGGATGCTGGGACATATATATGGAGGACTTTCTTGCTCGACTTGATAGTATGCTATCTGGTTAATCTTTACCTTAACGTGTACACTGATTGTCTCCCTGTTACATGTTGGTAAAGCCCTTAGGATCTGTACTTGACTACCTGGACTATGATGCGGATCATACTAGTGGGGACATGGTAGTCCATAAGTACATCCTTCAAAGTCCCTAGTCGTGGGTGTATCGAGACGGGGCATCGATATACCAGAGTAGACTAGCGTATACCTTCTCGACCCATATAGATGGGCGATGGATGATCCCATATCCATTGGTGTTTGACATCAGAGATGATATACGGGTGCTCAGTAGAGACTGGGTACACTGGACGGACTCGCCGAGAACTCCCAGATGGTATTATACCTTACGTCAGATGGCAGTTCTCTGGTGACACTGGTACAGAGTAGTCTGTTGACCCGAGATCGTCATAGAGTCTTGTGTGGTTCCCACTGTGCTTTGATTTCCATCTTACCACGTCCAAGAGGGCGTGCAAAACGGTGGATTTTGGGTACAGTCCCGAGTCACATGGAGGCAATGAGCGATAGGAGGGGATTCGTCTCTCCCGGTATAGGGGGTTGATGTTGCGCTGTGTTCGATTGGCTATAACAGGAAATCCCTGGCCAGGGTTGCCGAGATTTACTGGTAAGTGTTACCAGTAGTTTCTCGAATTGTTATAGACCTCATATCGACACGACTTATCGAGCAATTAGGGTCTGACGTTTACCACCCCTAGGCGAGATATGCGACATATCAGACGATCAGACCGGACTGTACGGTAGTGTTACTGGTTGGATTCACAGGAGTGTGAGCGGGCTTGCTCGTCGATCTTCTGATCGCTCAATACCCGGGTGGCCGTTACGTTTAGCAGACCGCTTGCGGCTTGTGGGTGTTTGATATGATCATCGCCTGCTGCCGGCGTATTGACGAGTCTTTAGAGTCCTACACAGAGGTTTCCTGGCTCAAGCGAAACGAAATAGGAGCGCATATGAGATATGTGTGGGACCGAGAATAATGCGTGTATGTGATACCGTATTCTATTCTCGCGATGAATGTATCGAATGGATGTATGCGATATAACCTAGTTATCGAATCAAGTATTGATTCGATAAATCGATACATTGGATATTAGTCGGTTATATGCGATATGACCGGATCGTTAAATCAAGTGTTGATTTAA
Source organism: Agapanthus africanus (assembly GCA_030015575.1). Classification (NCBI taxonomy): domain Eukaryota; kingdom Viridiplantae; phylum Streptophyta; class Magnoliopsida; order Asparagales; family Amaryllidaceae; genus Agapanthus; species Agapanthus africanus. Next base: position 521,655,761 of record CM057342.1, read on the forward strand.
TGATTTAATGTATAATTATATATTTGATATATTACTTTGCATTAACTAGTATTGGTTCACTTTAAATGGATTTTCTCGCTCGGATGTGCGCATTATATATGTGATATGATTTTTGTGCACATGCTTGTATCATGTTTGATGATACATGCTAACTTGATTAGGTGTATGATTAAACCATGGTTAGTTAATGGTTAGGGTTTCATTTGATTTATTTATGCCTTTATTTATTTTGTTTTGAAAAAAAGAAAAAGGGGAATGAAAACAAAAGGGTTGCTTTCAAAGATGAAGCTTGTTGAAGCTTCATGAAGGTTTGACCAAAGTGACCATTTTGTCTTCATCTCTAAACCTAACCATTCACTAACCCTAGTTCATTCTCTACACCTAACCATGGTTTGCTTATGATAAGAATTGATTTTCTTTTCTATGTTAATTATTCTTATCATAACAATTATCATCATCTTCTTCTTCTTCTTGAAGATGAAAGCTTACTTCATCAATGGTGATTTGAGCATAAGTGTGAGAAATCCAAATCTAAAGTCTACCTACTTCCTATTTCTTCATCCTCTACCTCTTGCCAAGTAGTAGAGTGTGTTTTCTTCACAAGTTTCTTGACTTTGTGAAGTGAGAGCTTGATCTAGCGATGCCTCGACGTAGATCATCTTCGGCATGGACATCGACGACCTAGCTCGCCATTTCTCCGACGAAGCCGACGTTAGAGCCCGGGAATACATTTGGACAGCGAGGGGACTTCGTTGCGGAGCTATGGAGGTGGAGCACCGGATCTACAAAGGTTGTATTTCCGTATTCTCTTAGTTAAGTGTTAACTTGTTATCGTTTCGCCTAGAAATCTAGTCAACGATCCGTACACTAGGGTTTCTCGGCACCGTATTTTTTTTAAATTGGCATGGTTGATGCCTTGTGAGACCTCCTTGGGGTGCCTAGGAACCCTACAGTATCTCTGAAATTCGTTGACATATAGCAACTAGATTGGGATACCCCACATATTACAGTTACGGTCGCAGAAAAAGAAACAGAAAACTACAATAATTAGAATCTGCAATTTCCTTAGACATCATAAAACCGGAATATCTCATATTCCGGATTTCATGCCTAACTTATAAAACATGCATTTTAGTCTCAAATTGAAAACTCTTTTCAATTGGTTGTCAGATAATTCAACAAGATTCCCGACTTAGTGATCGCGTACAATACACAATTGCGACGGAGTTTTGATCCGAATCAATACTTCGTGGCAATCGATCAATTGAGACTAAATGGCTAGATTTACAATATACAAACTAGTTTTCATAAAAATAATTAATCCGGATTCTAATAATTGTATCACACACATCACAAAGCTTGTAAAGTAACTGCGAAATTAGAATTCCGCATGCAATTAGAAAACTTAACCAATTTTTCCAAGACATGAAAAATCCAGTGAGCTAAAGTTCCAAAACCGATCGTTTTAAGCCAATCCAGGAGTCGAAACGAACTCGAAACCCGCCCGAATCTTCATGGGGGTGAATATCCTAAAGTTAACTATTGAATGGGGGGCCTAGAGGGGGTACCCCACCCCTGAGGCCACCACGAGGTGGCCAGGGGGTGAGGCAGACCAGAAACTGCTATGGTGGGGCAGTTTCGGGTCCCCACCGCCAAGACCATCTTGTGGTGGTCTTGGGTAGTGGGCCCAGTCATTCGGTCCCCCGGGGATGTCCCCGGGGTGCGCATGCTCCACCCCGCGGCTTCTCGTATCAAATAGTAAGTTCGCGGGTTGTGCAAACAACTCAAAACATCAATTTCAAAACTGTTTTTATCAGCAATTTTTGCGCGACAAAAACGACGAATTTATAACGTCGCTACAAGTTATCCTAATGTTTTAGCTTTTCTCCGATACCATGTAAGTGTACCTTAACACCACCATGATGTTCTATAGGCATCAAGCATGCCACATTTTAATTTTTATTAGGTGCTAAGTTAGACTAACAATATCATTACTAGATTATTTGTAACATTTCAGGAAAAAAAAATTATTTTTGGGAATTTAAATAATTAAAATAATAAATATTATGAATATTTTAATGAATGGAGATTAATTTTAATGTTATGGTATGATCATATACCAATAGATTGGAAAAATATTGGAAAATTAACTTGAATGTTGATTTTTTTTAAAGAAATTGTGAGATTTAGACATTTTATGAATTATTATGTAATTTATTATATACAAGTTTATTTCTAAACTTGATTAATGTTCACTAATCATGCATTAAACTTAATCATGTTTATGCTTATGTCATGCACCATGTCATATTTCTAACATTTATCACATTTAAATGATATGCACCATGGTTCTTTTATGTTTTTAAGGAAATGATTTTGGCTTTTGGAAAAATAAAGAGACGAAAGGAAAAAGGATTTTAAAATTTGAGATATTTTGTGACCATGAGACATGGAGGTATGGGTAAGAGAGAGAGAGAGAGAGGGTGAGGGGTCAGCCTTGGTCATGGCTCACTTCTCTCTTCACTCATTTTCTTCACTCTTTCTTCTTCTTTTCACTCATGGCTGCCCTCTTCCCTCCACCTCCTTCACCTCCTCACTACACCTCCAAGACCACCATAAAACACCTATTTCCCTTCATTAAAATTGTGCACAAGCTCACTACAAGTATGGTGAACCAAGAAAAATTGGATTCTGAGCAATTGGGGCAACTCAAGAAAATTCTTGAGTTGCCAAATGGGTAATTCATCCACCATTAATGTAGTATTTGATTCACTATAGAAGCCATATTAGTTTAGAAGTGTTTAAGTAAGATTTAGTGAGGTTTGAAAATTCCAAGATGAGGGTTGGGGCTTTCTTTGAGTTGGGATGGTGTATGTGAGTGTAATTAATGACTAAAACCCCTGTAGTGTAAGTATTTTGAACTAAACCAGAGACTAGAACCCCAAACCCCAAACTTAGAAATCCCCGATATCGGATTTGTGTTGGAATTTTGGTGTAGTTTTGAGATCTGCTCTCACCCAGGGGACCTGAAAATTATTTAGCGAACGCAGTGAGACAAGCAGGCCATTTAGAGACTAACCCTGAGACACTAATTCTACTGTTTGGCCACAAATTTACCTGATCTGGCCGCAATTTGCGGCCTGGGATAGGCTGGTGGGCCCCAGTTTTGTTCCATGGTTCTTTTATCATCAAATTTGACCTATTCTGTATGCAAAATGTCCCAATTGTCACCTGAGGCAAATCTGGAAGGGTTTTCCCAAGTTGCTGTTTTCGTTTCGCGGTTTTTAATAACTTGAGATTTGATATTCGTGTTTTTATTGGTCGATTCACGTTGTACGTCAATCGTCGAGAGTTGTTTGGTAGATTTGCATGATTAGACTATAGGTTTTAACCTATGAGTGATATGTCTGCTGTTTTGGTTTTCGTGCGCGATTTCGGTTTACGATACTTTGTGTTTATATGTGTAGGCACCCTCACGTGGACTTCAGACGATAAGGACGAGCATGGCGATATCGACTTCGGCAAGCAAGGATCAATGTGAGTAGTTATATATCTACGGGGGAAGTCGGGTGGATAGCGTATATCACCCCCATAGTTTCGTAGTGTAAAATATGAATACGTTATATTATATATAAATATGTGTATTGTGATATGTGGATGACTATCAAGATAAGCTTTAGGCGTTCACGAGTAAATTTTAGTGTAATTGTAAGATAGTGCTTAGTGTAATTTCTTAGTCGCGAAACCCTAAGAGTATTGGTTGATACACACACACACACATGCACACACGTGGTATGTTTTTGGTGTATATGGTTATATGTATATATATATGTGTGTGTGTGTGTGCGCGCGCGCGCGCGAATGTGTTAATATATATATGCGCGCGAATGTGTTAATACACACACACACACACACACACACACACACACAAATATGAATACACGGGTGATGAGGATAGTGTGATACTTGGAGATGAGTCGATGTGATCGGGCATGATGCCGTGAGATCAGTTATGTGATTTGGGTCATGTTATGATATACTACATGATAGTATAGTGGATCGATGAGCGATCTGTTTTATTCACTCGCGACATATGTTGATGGTATCGGTATGTACTATACTTTAGATCAATACCCTCAGTTCATGATATGTGATGATGATACCATATGGATATTGTATTATATATGATATTCGACCCGTACCCCGATTTAGGATGCCGTACGATGGATTTACCGTACGAGATATAATTATGATGATTGATTCGCACTCTTGACTTGAGGATGTCGTATTATATATTTTATCGTATGTGACGCTATTGAGGTGGGATCACCGACTACTAGATATATCGACTCGGACATAGGCAGTTTTCTTTACCCCTTTGGTTAGCCTCTTAGCTTGTCCTGTAGTTACTTAGTAGATGTTAGATTTGGGCTCGAGTCATACTTGTTTCATAACTAACGAATCGTGAGTAATTTAGAGACATGCCAAGGGATACTACGGATATTTCAAAGGACGTACCTTTTCTTAAAAACACTGTAGCCCCTATTTTCTAAACACCACTATTCCTGCTATTTCAAATCCCAAAAACTGTTTGACTCGTATATATATTGTATATTCTTATATGTTGCGTTTATGATTCATTTTACGTATATTCTTGCTGTTCATATCGCATTGCATGCGTAAATGTGTTTTTATTGTTATTATGAACCCATACTGTTAGGACACCAACACTATTACCGATGATGCGTATGACCATGAACACTTGCTTGTCGGCTCACACACATCATCATCGGTAATTGCTATGTCACGTACACTTTAGAGAATATTACCTTTCTGATATCGCTTGTTAGCTTATAGTTAAGATATATCATTACTGTGCTAGTTTAGATATTGCATTCTTTACATAGATACCCTTGCTTGTATACATATTCATTATCATGCAATATTATGGGGCTTTATGCCGGTAATTCACTGTTTATTTACTCTTGAGATTGGGATTTTAGATTTCCATGAGATTTATGGATTTGGAGAAACCGCAAGGATTTTATAAACTCATTATCATTTTAAAGATAGAAATTTGCGGTTTTCTCGTGATATGATTTGAGAGGTGTCCACCATGAGTTTTCTCGGCTCTTGAGCAATATCATACACCCGATTCGATGAGGAAGAGGAACCGTCTACGGGTGCATGGTGGACCCGGTGCGGTACCACGGGGCAAGATGGTCACAGATGATAGCGTTGAGCCCGGCAGGGGAGCACCACCGAACGGTTATTTGTCACGCGGCGGATATCCGGAGGATACCGACGTTGTCGTGAGATTTCATTTTTGGGCCAGTCCGGATTGCCAGAGCCCAGGGGCCAGTCCGGATTGCCGGATCCTGTGATATTGAGACATTGAGATTTTATGATATGGGCTAGTCCGGATTGCCGGAGCCCGAGATATTGAGATATTGGGATTTATGTTTTGTGTCGATGCTTGACACAGATTCTCTGTGAATTCATTGATGATATTTCGGTTTTATACAGAAATCTCACTGAGATAAGAAAACAGTTTTCTCATTTAGATGTATTCTATTTTCATGCATTCATACATCATATATATGATATGTTGTTACCTGAGGCACTGACACGAGCACTTGGTATTACACTTATGTATAGATGTTTACCTTGCCATTATGGATACTCCAGCTTATATAATATATAGATATCATGGTATGACCTAGGATAAAATCATACATGCGATTTCTTCTCGGTGATGTTTTCTACTCACGAGTTGGCAATTCACCCCCGTTGTGCCACAGTTTCTTGCAGGTTTTGCCGTACAGGTTTCCATGGTGGCTTTGCTGGCACACTACTTCATTCCGGGTGATTGCTTTGGTAGGTGGGTTCACTCGCATCGTGACCACCATTGTACCTTATTTATATTTCAGTTGTATCTAATAACTCCATCAACCAGACTTGTATATTTTATAGACTTAGAAGACCAGTATGTATATTCTTTCGACCTTAGAGACGCGCGCTGTATTATTATGGACTTCTGGAGGATATTGGTTTTCTTCTAAGTTTTGATCCTCGCCCTTCAGCGTTGTATATTATATTGCTTGCGTGGTTGTGTTCGCCAATTGGCTAAGAGCTAGCTCCTGCTTGGGGATGTCTTTATTCGTTATGTATATTATTCATGTTTGTACTCATTTGGGGCCAGTATTTACAAAGGAGATTCTGCCGACATTTTCGGGAAAATATGATGTTGCTTTTAAATGTTTTGTGCCATTTATGTTATTTAAACCACTTTCTTTAAACGAGTTTTCCTTCACTCTCTTTTCAAATGGTGTGGATTTCTAGACTTTTGGCTTACTTGAATTAGGTGGGGTCCTATAGACTTCACATGATTCAAGTGCCAGTCACGTGCTATTTTGGGTCATGACAAAGTTGGTATCAGAGTGCTACGTTTAACCTTGGTACGAGTCTAGGTTTGACTATGCCGAGTCTATGGCGTATATATATATTCGGAATCTAGACTTGACCTTACGGAACATAGACTTGGTCGAGGGGGTATTAGACCCGAACTTTTGTCGCATAGGTTGACCTTGGTTGATAGAGTAGGTGATTTAAGTAGAATGACGTATTGTGGGTATGTTCCGCGGCATACTTACTATACGCTACTCCGCCTAAGAAGCCTTAGGACGTACATTTCCATGCACAGTATTATATTCATTCCTATGATCTATCCTCATCGATATCAGTTTGTGCTTTTGTTACCACGGTTGCACGAGCAGAGAGAGCTGCGGCTAGTGTTGCGGTCAGCACGAGCACATCTTGGACGAGGACTGACCAGGATGTATTCCAGTGACACACGATTGCATAGATGTGACATTTTATTGTGTTTTTTGCGCCATGAGCATTTGATGGATTGATTTAACTAAAGTTTCTCGAACTTCTAGATTAGCACCAGAGGATTGGGCCACTGCTAGAGGCTGGCTACAATGTGATGACCGTCAATGTACCGTTATTCTTGATGATTGAGGCACTGTTTAGCATGCGGACGAATGAGCCAAATGTTGCTGTGATACCACCCCAGATGTTTGAAGCTATTGCAGCACGAGTTTATACTTGGAGATATGATAGAAGATCGCTAGTCATCCAAGGATGAATGACTAGGACATGTGGTTCGTTGCATACCCCGATACGAGGTCATCAAATTGATTGATTCAAGTTTGAGAAGACTTCACGCAGGTACGTTGAGAGTCGATAGAAAACGATCGAATGTCAGAAACCCATTTTTCAAAGTTTAAGGTATTCGGAAAAACATGCAAGAAATTCTGTGGACCCTCTATAAGAATTAAACCCTAACTCGACATAATGACCATGGGAACGCTTTTGAACCTTAGGGTTCGCGGCAGTTCCGCGGTGCCATTAATGAGGCTTGTGTTTTCCCCTGTCCATAGGTACTGTGGCATGTACTGGATATTATTAAACTATGCTCTACTGTTGAGCTCTAGGGAAATTATGGGATTTTGATGAATCGATCGAAAAGTTCGACGTCGTCCGGACATCATGTGATGAGATAGATTACTTAGAAGACTGTAGATATGAGTATAGCCGTTGTAGCGCAGTCCATACAGCTATGAAGAGACGAGTCCGAATCAGTCGACATTAGAGAAAACTGGAGTAAGAGGTTCATACGAGATTTCGATGAGATAGCGTTCCACTCCGTTGACATCTGAGATGTGATACATGTGCAGAGGCGTTGAATATGGATATACCTTCCAGAAGGAGTCGTGGTGAGTAAGCAGCCGTTCCGGAACAAGAAATGGATTTAGTTAAGGGTGATTACTTCTGGAAAGTTCGGCAGAAACGAGATTGGGAGAGACCCCGACAAGATCTTTCTGGAATACTACACGAGAAGACTTAGACCCAGGATCGGTCGTATTACGCACACACAGTTGGCCAGAGTTCGGCATCATCGACGAGACATGTTATGAGTGACCAAGATAGTTGGCCAGAGATCTTTAGAGGATGTGCCAGAGCGGAACTGTTTCCGTCATCGTTCCATATTGGGCCGTTGAGCCAAGGAGCTATATAACTAGCAATTCGTAGTTAGAGACGAGAGTGTAAAGGCACCAGGCGCTAGACCATGAACAGGAGGCAAGTAGATATCTTGCTCTGCAAGCTTTGGAGGCACCGACACATTCCCGACTTTGAAGGAATGATATATCGACGACAGTGTTTACGATTTGCGATTTGGTGATTCGAATATCACGTGTCCGTTATTTGGATTTCGGTGCCTTTGGGCAATTTATTTGCATGATTGAGATTTTGTGCACCACAGTTGCACTCGGATTCGATTTGATGTCATTCGAGATGTTTGATTTTGATTTCATGTCTATGGATGTATGTGATTTGACTTCTGCCTTCGGTGTAGTTTTCATGTACTTTTGGTACTTTGATTCGATTTTGTGCACGCTGATGCATGTGGTTGTGAGATTATATAACACGGTATACATGATTTTGATTGAGGTATGTTGTATACCGTCGATTTCGATTGTGATATTCGATATTTTTTCGTGCACCTTGTGCATGTGATTTGGATTCTTGCGCATACTTGGCGCGTTTGATGCGATTTTGGTGCACACCAGATGCACTAAATTTGGATTCTTCATACATATCAGATGCACCTGATATTGTTGTCAGGCACACTCGTTGCCCTTGACCGGTGTTTTTGTGCACACCCGTTGCACTTAGTTTTGGTTTCTGTGCACATGTATGGCACATTCAGTGATTTCGATTTCTGTGCGCACCAGATGCACGCGGCATTCTTATACATATTTTGGTATTGATTTCATTTGGAGCAGTATGTTTTATGATATTTACAATTTAGTATAGTGGCTGAGCAGGACTAGTCCGAGAACAGTACATAGATATATTGTTCCATGCATCGATAGTTACCGAAGGGATTTCAAAAAAAAGGAGCTATTGTCTCAGTATTTTCCTGTGTGTCCGAGATGACACGAACATTTTATAAAGGAAACCCTTCTAAAATTAATTTCAAAAACGGCAGGACGTGTAAGTTAAACAAAGGATATATATATATATATATATATATAGTTATTTTCTTACATTAATGAACGTCCGCTACTTGCGCCGTGGTACACGCATCGTACAACGACTTGAAAAAGGGGTTTGGCATGTATTTCTTTTCAGACGTTTTTACGGGTTTACAATGATGCATGCTCTATGTATGTTATAGTTTTAATATATATCATGTTGGTTTTCATATTGGACTTTGACATTGGTATCTTCACCATAACTTCGATGATTGCGTGATGATTGATGGAGTTTTGATTTTGAGTTAGATACTCGTTTTTCATGCGCATGCATTGTGCTACGTTATATTTTATGTATGTATGATTTTGGAGTCCGACGACTTGATCATTTTACTGAAATGTTTTAGTATTTGAGGTGTTTAAATTTAAATTCAGGGACCGAATTTATTTAAGGGGGAAGACTGTAACATTTCAGAAAAAAATTATTATTTTTGGGAATTTAAATAATTAAAATAATAAATATTATTAATATTTTAATGAATGGAGATTAGTTTTAATGTTATGGTATGATCATATACCAATAGATTGGAAAAATATTGGAAAATTACCTTGAATGATGATTTTTTTTAAGAAATTATGAGATTTAGACATTTTATGAATTATTATGTAATTTATTATATACAAGTTTATTTCTAAACTTGATTAATATTCACTAATCATGCATTAAACTTAATGATGTTTATGCTTGTTTCATGCACCATGTCATATTTCTAACACTTGTCACATTTAAATGATATGCACCATGGTTCTTTTATGTTTTTAAGGAAATGATTTTGGCTTTTGGAAAAATGAAGAGAATAAAAGAAAAAGGATTTTAAAATTTGAGATATTTTGTGACCATGAGACATGGAGGTATGGGCAAGAGAGAGAGAGAGAGGGTGAGGGGTCAACCTTGGTCATGGCTCACTTCTCTCTTCACTCATTTTCTTCACTCTTTCTTCTTCTCTTCACGCATTGCTGCCTTCTTCCCTCCACATCCTTCACCTCCTCACTACACCTCCATTACCACCTCAAAACACCTATTTCCCTTCATTAAAATTGTGCACAACCTCACTACAAGCATAGGGAACCAAGAAAAATTGGATTTTGAGCACTTGGGGTAACCCAAGTGAATTCTTGAGTTGCTAAATGAGGTAATTCATCCACCATTAGTGTAGTACTTGATTCACTTTAGCATCCATATTAGTTTAGAAGTGTTTAAGGGAGGTTTAGTGAGGTTTGAAAATTCCAAGATGCGGGTAAGGGCTTTCCTTGAGTTGGGATGGTGTATATGAGTGTAATTAGTGACTACAACCCATGTAGTGTTAGTATTTTGAACTAAACCAGAGACTAGAACCCCAAACCCCAAACATAGAAATACCCGATATCGGATTTGTGTAGGAATTTTGGTGTAGTTTTGAGATCTGCTCTCACCCGGGGGGACCTGAAAAATATTTAGCGAACACAGTGGACAAGCAGGCCATCTAGAGACTAACCCTGAGACCCGAGACCCTAATTCTACTATTTGGCCGCAAATTTTCTTGATCTGGCCGCAATTTGCTGCCTGGGATAGGTTGGTGGGCCCCAGTTTTGTTCCATGGTTCTTTTATCATCAAATTTGACCTATCTTGTATGCAAAATGTCCCAATTGTCACCTGAGGCAAATCTGGAAGGGTATTCCTAAGTTGCTGTTTTCGTTTTGCGGTTTTTAATAACTTGAAATTTGATATTCGTGTTTTTATCGGTCGATTCACGTTGTACGTCAATCGTCGACAGTTGTTTGGTTGATTTGAATGCATAGACCATAGGTTTTAACCTATGAGTGATAAGTGTGTTGTTCTGGTTTTCGTGCGCGATTTCGGTTTACTATACTTTGTGTTTATATATGTAAGCACTCTCACGTGGACTTTGGACGATAAGGACGAGCATGGCGAAATCGACTTCGGCAAGCAAGGATCAAGGTGAGTAGATATATATCTACGGTGGAAGTCGGGTAGATGGCGTATAGCACACCCGCAGTTTCGTAGTGTAAAATACGAATATGTTATATTATATATATAAATATGTGTATTGTGATATGTGGATGATTATCAAGATAAGCTTTAGGTGTTCATGAGTAAATTTTAGTGTAATTGTAAGATAGTGGTTAGTGTAATTTCTTAGTCGCGAAACCCTAAGAGTATAGGTTGACACACACACACATGCACACACGTGGTATGTTTTTGGTGTATATGGTTATATGTATATATATATATCTGTGTGTGTGTGTGTGTGTGGATGTGTTAATACACACACACACACACACAAACACACACGTATACGCGGGTGATGATGATAGTATATGATACTTGGAGATGAGTCGATGTGATCGGGCATGATGCCGTGAGATCAGTTATGTGATTTGGGTCATGTTATAATATACTACATGATAGTATAGTGGATCGATGGGTGATGTGTTTTATTCACACGCGACATATGTTGATGGTATCGGTATGTACTGGACTTTAGAGCAGTACCCCAAGTTCATGATATGTGATGATGATACCATATGGATATTGTATTATATGCGATATTAGACTCGTACCTCGATTTAGGATGCCATTCGATGGATTTACCGTATGAGATATAATTATGATGTTTGATCCACACTCTTGACTCGAGGATGTTGTATTATATATTTTATCGTATGTGACGCTATTGAGGCGGGATCACCGACTACTAGATATATCGACTCAGACTTAGATGGTTTTCCTTACCCCTTTGGTTTGCCTCTTAGCTTGTCCTGTAGTTACTTAATAGATGTTAGATTTGGGCTCGAGTTATACTTATTTCCATAACTAACGAATCGTGAGTAATTTAAAGACAGACCAAGGGATACTACGGATATTTCAAAAGACGTATATTTTCTTAAAAACACCGTAGCCCCTATTTTCTAAACACCACGATTCATGCTATTTCAACTGCCAAAACTGTATGACTCCTATATATATTGTATATTCTTATATGTTGCTTTTACGATTCATTTTCCGTATATTCTTGCTGTTCATATCGCATTGCATGCTTAAATGTGTTTTTATTGTTATTATGAACCTAAACTGTCAGGACAAAAACACTATTACCGATGATGCGTATGTCCACGAACACTTGCTTGCTGGCTCACACACATCATTATTTGTAATTGCCATGTCACGTACACTTTAGAGAATATGACCTTATTGATATCGCTTGTTAGCTGATAGTTCAGATATATCATTACTGTGCTAGTTTAGATATTGCATTCTTTACATAGATACCCGTGCTTGCATACATATTCATTGTCATGCAATATTATGGGGCTTTATGTCGGTAATTCACTGTTTATTTACTTTTGAGATTGGGATTTTGGATTTCCATGATATTTCTGGATTTGGAGAAACGGCAAGGATTTTATAAACTCATTATCATTTTAAAGATAGAAATTTGCGGTTTTCTCGTGATATGATTTAAGAGGTGTCCACCATGAGTTTTCTCGGCTTTTGAGCGATATCATACACCTGATTCAAGGAGAAGGAGGAACAGTCTGCGGGTGCATGGTGGACCCGGTGCGGTACCCCGGGGCAAGATGGTCGCAGATGATGGCGTTGAGCCCGGCAGGGGAGAACTACCGACCGGTTATTTGTGACGCGGCAGATATCCGGAGGATACTGACGTTGTCGTGAGATTTGATTTTTGGGCCAGTCTGGATTGCCGGAGCCCAGGGTCCAGTCCGGATTGCCGGAGCCCGAGATATTGAGACATTGAGATTTTATGATATGGGCCAGTCCGGATTGCCGGAGCCCGAGATATTGAGATATTGGGATATACTTTTTGTGTTGATGCTTGATACGGATTCTCTGTGAATTCATTGATGATATTTCGGTTTTATACAGAAATCTCACTGAGATAAGAAAACAGTTTTCTCATTTAAATATATTTTGTTTTCATTCATTCATACATCTTGTATATGATATGTTGTTACCTGAGGCACTGACATGAGCACTTGGTATTACACTTATGTATAGATGTTTACCTTGCCATTATTGATGCTCCTGGTTATATATTATATAGATATCATGGTATGCCCTAGGATAGGGTCATACATGTGATTTCTTCTCGGTGATGTTTTCTACTCACGAGTTGGTAACTCACCACCGTTGTGCCACAGTTTCTTGCAGGTTTTGCCGTACAGGTTTCCTTGGCGGTTTTTCTGGCACACTACTTCATTCCGGGTGATTGCTTTGGTAGGTGGGTTCACTCTCATCGTGAACACCATTGTACCTTATTTATATTTCAGTTGTATCTAGTAACTCTATCAACCAGACTTGTATATTTTATAGACTTAGAAGACCAGTATGTATATTCTTTCGATCTTAGAGTCGCACGCTGTATTATTATAGTCTTCTGGAGGATATTGGTTTTCTTCTGAGTTTTGATCCTCACCCTTCGGCGTTGTATATTATATTGCTTGCGTGGTTGTGTCCGCCAATTGGCGAAGAGCTAGCTCTCGCTTGGGGATGCCTTAATTCATTATGTATATTATTCATGTTTGTACCCATTTGGGGCCAGTACTTATAAAGGAGATTTTGCAAAAAATTTCGGGAAAATATGATGTTGCTTTTAAATGTTTTATGCCATTTATGTTATTTAAACCACTTTCTTTAAACAAGTTTTCCTTCACTCTCTTTTCAAATGGTTTAGATTTCTGGGCTTTTGGCTTACTTGAGTTAGGTGAGGTCCTATAGACTTCACATGATTCTAGTGCCAGTCACGTGCTATTTCGGGTCGTGACATTATTAAGGTTTGCCTTTGTGATGTGATTAAACTAAGAGAAGAAAAGAGCATACAACCTTTGTAGTTTGAGTCCTTCTCTTATAAAGCTCTGGGTTGATGTCCACACGACTCAACAAGGCTCCTCTTCGAGTTGAACGACCCTCCTTCGTGATCTTCGCGCCAAAGACGATCCACCCGAAGTCCCTCTAGCCCATGCTAAATGTACACTAAACTCCTTTCGTGTAGCAAACACACCACACCAAATTGCTAGTTTGGTGTAGGATGGTGAAGTAGGGGATGTTAAAAGCTCACAAGATTGTGTTCAAGCTTCATGATTCACTTCTCTTGTGAGGGTTGAAGCTTGAACCATGGCAATTGAGGAAGAAAATGAAGCTAGAGAGCAACCATGGGAGCAACTCATGAAAAATGGCTAAGTGCTGAGAATGAGACTAGAATGAATGACAACTCTTGACCCCCACTCATTCAAGCATGGAATTTAGCAATATAAAATTGCAACCATGCTTGAATAGTAAGTCATGATGAATAAACTTTGAAAAAAGCCCATGCTTGTAACCATGCTCTCATTTTCCACCTCTTTTCTATTTTTCTCAAAAATAGAAATCTTACCATGCTTCATTATATATATATATATCATATTTATTAATATATATATAATGAAGATAATTAGTGAGCTAATGATATTAGTTAAGATATAATTATATCACATATAATATATATCACATTATTAAATCAACACTTGATTTAATAATCCGGTTATATCATATATGACCGACTAATATCATTCATCTGTTTATCACATTATCAAATCAACACTTGATTCTACAATCTGGTTATATCACATATAACCGAACCGATAATAGATAATTGCCAGATTACAATACGGTATCATATACACATATTTAGTCAGGTCCACGCACACATCAACATATATGCCCTAATTCGTTTCGCTCGAACCAGGAAACTTCTGTATGGGACTCTAAAGACTCTTCAACATGCCAGCAGTAGATGATGATCACATCAATCACCTATAAGCCGTCAGCGGTACTAGCTGGACGTAACGGCTACGCCGGTATTGAGCAATATGATGACCAACAAGCAAGCTCCTCCATACTCTCCATGAAGCCCATCAGCAACACTACCGTACAGTCTGGTCTCTTCATCTGATATGTCGCATATCATGTCTAGGAGTGATAAACGTCAGGCCCCAATAACGTGATAAGTCATGCCGATGTCTGGCCTATAACGGTTTGAGAAACTACTGATAACACTTATCAGTAAATCTCGGCAGCAGCCCTGGCCAAGGACTTCAAGTTATAGCCAATCGAGCATAGCGCAACATCAACCCCCCAATACCGGGAGAGACGAAACCCCTCCTATCGCTCATTGCCTCCATGTGACTCAGGACTGTACCCAAAATCCACCTGTTTGCACGGCTCCTTTGAGCCGTGGTAGGGAGGAAATCAAAGCATAGTGGGAGCCACAAGACTCTATGACGATCTAGGGTCTACAGACTAACCTGTACCAGTGTCACCAGATGACTGCTATCTGACGATAGGTATACTACCATATAGGAGTCCTCGGCGAGTCCTGTTCGGTGTACCCATTCTCCAATGAGCACCAGTTTACAATTTTTGATGTCACACACCAATGGTTGTGGGATCAACTATCGCCCTCTAAGGCACAAGAAACGTACACACTGGTCTACACTGGAATATCGATGCCCTGGTCTCGATATTCCCATGACTAGGAACTGATTAAACGATGCGCTTGTGGACCACCCTGGCCCCACTAGTATGATCTCATCATAGTTCTGGTAGTCAAGTACATACCCTAAGGGCATTATTAACATGTAAGAGACAGACAGTATAAATACCAGTCTACATGTTAAGATAAAGGTGACCTGATAGCATACTATCATGTCGAGCAATAAAGTCCTCTATATATATGTCCAAGCATCCACTATATCATCAATAATGGCCTCTAGGGCATACATATTACTAATAGGGTAGTAATCAAAGCACAGTGGAAACTCACATGAGACAAATGACGATCTCAGGTCGACAGACTAACCTGTACTCATGTCACCTGGGAACTGCTATCAGACAATAGATATAATACCAACTAGCATGTTCTCGGCGAGTCCGTCCAGTGTACTCATAACCCAAAGAGCACCTGTATACTATCTTCGGTGAATAACTGACACCAATGGCTTGTGAGACCGTCCACCGCCCCTCTTCGAGGTCTCGATAAATATACACTAGTCTACTCCAGAGTATTGATGCCCAGTCTCGATACTCTCATGAATAAGGACATTTAAGGATGTGCTTATAGACCACCCAGCTCCCACGTATATGATCGCTATCATAATGCTGGTAGTCAAGCAAGAATCCTATGGGCTCTATCAACATGCAATAGTGATCTGTAATGCCACCTAATGCTATACATGATAATAAAGACAAATTAGATAGTATACTATCATCTTGAGTAAGACTGTTCTCCCCGTATAAGTCCTCCCTCAATAATCACAATCACGTGCCTGCGATTCAATAATTGACTTGAGGGCACTATAACCAACAAAATTCGTGTTTATCATTACTGGCTGAATTTAAAACACGGACCACCTAGTATATCCAATATTTCATATGTTGACTTCTGCTGCTGTGTTCTGTGATGTGTTCATATAACTGCATGAGATGAATGCTATATATATATATATATAATAATAATAATAATAATAATAATAATAATAATAAACGTTACTTATGTTTTGCACCGTACTAGTCCTGCCCCCATTCTGCCATTAGTTAAGTAACCTAACGGTGCATGACGGACCCCGTGGCAAATGTGGATGGCATAAGAATACGTTCTATTTTCGTTTCTTTTCTGTGATGTTTAGGGAAACATAAATGATGGGACTTCATTAATGAGATTAATGAAAAGAAAATAAACCTAAAGACGTTGTAGAATCAAAATTTTAAAAAGGTAGTTCTAGTTTTTGCTTTGCATAGTGGTATTCCTTGATGAATATCCAGCATCTCATTCGATGAGGAAGAGCCGAGATCCCTTCACCGGGAGTGACCTCTTTAGCAAAACTAGAAAATGCTACAACCCACTCTGTTTTGTTTTTATAGCTTCTCTAGTTCTTACTTTGCATAGTGGTATTCCTTGATGAATATCCAGCACTTCATTCGATAAAGAAAGAGCCGAGATCCCTTCACCGGGTGTGACCTCTTTAGCAAAACTAGCAAAAGATACAAAAACCACTCTTTTTCAAATCACTAGGTTCTACAACGATATCAAGTTCATTACGTTAAAGGTTTTCTTCAAAACCAGTCATAGCCCTCCGTCATTTCAGATAAGTACTATATAGTATTTATGCTGCGTTTGTTGGCCTGCGTCAAGGCATAGTGTACGCTAGCTGATTAGTGTTTATCTGTCGCATTTGATGCGATTGTACTAGGGTAGTCGTACGACCTTGTTGGCATCCGTCAAGGGTCGTGTGGGTGGGTTTAATTCAATCACGAAATGAACGAGTTGAACTTGACCAGCGGCCTATGGCTTGTTGGCCCGCGTCAAGCTCATAGGTCGTTATGGGTAAAAACAGATATTGGGAATTTCAAGTGTTGAAATTTGCAATGAGATTGCATACCTTCTATGAGATAGTTGGATCCCGATACCCACTGCGAGTATGAGTTACTCTTGGGAGAGTTTTTCTACTTTACAATTAGCTGATAAAGTAGGTGTTTAAGAAAGGTGTTAACGGGGTTACGCCCCTGCGGAAACGAGGTTATTTAATTAGTTCCATGCGAAAGCATGGGGCGACTCCCTCGGAGTACCAATACCTGCCTAGATGACCGATTGGCGAACTTGTACGGTGTAATTAATCCCAGCTAATTTTACCTTTTATGGTTTGAATTAAGATTTGATAAAAACAGTGGGAGCCATCCTGATTAGATAAGATAATAACCAATCTAATCTTTTAAAGAGCGCACGCTAATGCGTTTCCTTCTCTTTCTCCAGGTAGCGACCAATGACACGCCTTAATCAAGATAATAATATAGAAGTATTGACCAAACCTGCTTATTATACTGAGTTGGGGAACGTTGGTTCCGTTTTTTCTTATGACTGTCATAAGTCTAAGCTAGAAATATAGGAATACCCGGATTCCCACGCCACCCGAACGAAGAAGGAGCATGCTGATGCATCTTCTTTGGGTGTGTTCATAACCAAGAACTGTTTCTTAGTTTGCTCTATGTCCTGGGTATTGGATACCGGATCAGGATCCCACGTATATAATTTGTTACATGGGCTAAGAAGAGGTAAATAACTGGGAAAGGTGTTATGTCTCTAAAAGTAGGGAATGGAACAATTGTTGCAGCCAAAGCAACTGGTGAATATCACCTTGTATTACCAAATGGTAATACAATGATTCTGAACGACTGTTATTACGTACAAAAAATGATGTGCAATCTTATATCAGTTTCATTGTTGCATAAAGAAGGATATAACTTTTCATTGGAGGATAATTTTATGAACATTTTCCAAAATCAAGTGTTGATTGGGTTTTGTACGTTGTGTAATGGTATGTACGTTCTGAATCAAAGCACAGTTCTAAATATACAGAACACACATAAGAGGAAAAGTTCAGAAATGAATGAAGCCATCTTGTGGAATTGTAGACTAGGTCATATCAATGCGACACGACTAGCTAAGTTGCATAAAGATGGATTTTTGAATCAGTTCGAATTTATATGTTATGAAACATGCCAGTAATGTCTCAAAGGCAAGATGAACAAGACTCCATTTACTGGACACGGAGAAAGAACTACTGAACCCTTGGGGCTGATAAACAATGATGTATGCGGTCCTATGTCTACACATGCCAGGAATGGTTCCTCATACTTTATTAAATTCACCGATGATCTCTCAAGATTCGAACACGGGTTCTTGTTGAAACACAAATCTGCAGCTTTTGAGAAATTCAAGGAATATAAGTATGAAGTAGAGAACCAAACGGGTAAAAATATTAAAATCCTACGATCTGATCGGGGAGGAGAATACTTGAGCACAGAATTCCGAGACTACTTAAAAGAGAATAGGATTCTCTCTCAGCTTACTCCTCCATATACACCACAGCACAACAGTGTATCGGAGCCGAGGAATTGCACCCTATTAGATATGGTGCGCTCTATGATGAGTGATGTTGTTGCCTATTTCTTTTCAGGGTTATGCACTTGAGAAAGATGCATACCTATTGAATAGGGTTCAAATCTGTGCCTACCACTCCATATGAGATATGGAATGGGAAGAGACCATCTCTTAAACGAGTTCAGATATAGGGTTGTCCGGCCTAAGTTAAAAGGAAAAATCCAAACAAGCTCGAGGCATGGTCTATTTTGTGCAAGTTTGAAGGATATCCAAAAGATTCTTATGGATATATCTTCTACCATTTTGAGGAAAAAAAGTGATTGTTTCTCAACATGCTACCTTTTTAGAAAAGGAAATTCTTATAAAAGAAATTAGTGGCAATGAGGTAGAACTGGAAGAAGTTCCAGCTATATAAACTATTACTGACGATTTGGTAGAACCGGAGTATCCAATAGTACCCAACGAACCTCAGCCACTTCGTAGATCTAGTAGGATTTCTCATCCTCCTGAGAGATACTACAGTTTTCTCATAAACGGTGGGAGAGAGTATTGCATCATGGAAGATGATGACCCAACTAGTTTCGAGCAGGCCATCACAAGTAGAGACTCTGTGAAATGGCTGGATGCTTTGCGATCTGAGATGGAATCCATCTAGCTTTGAAGCAAAAGGTTTTCGTCAACAACCAGGTGTCGACTATGATGAAACCTTTTCTCCTATCACTATGCTTAAGTCCATTAGGATCCTACTTGCTATTACTGAATACCATGACTATGAAATTTGGCAAATGGACATCAAGGCCACTTTTCTAAATGGTGATTTAGAAGAGAGCGTGTACATGACACAGCCAGAGGGCTTCGTAGACAGTAGGAGCAGCGGAAGCATGTGCAAGCAGCTTAAATCCATCTACGGATTAAAGCAGGCATCGCGATGCTGGAACATCTGTTTTGATGAAACTATCAAAGAGTTTGACTTCATCAAAATTGTAGATGAACCATGTATATACAAGAAGGTCGTAGAGAGTAAGGTTGTCTTCCACGTATCGTACGTGGATGACATACTCTTGATAGAAAACGATATTCCTATGCTAAACTCGGTCAAGCTCTTCTTATCACAAAATGACTCCATGAAAGATCTAGGTGATGCCTCCTACATCTTGGGGATCAAGATCTATAAAGATAGATCTAAGCGGATGTTGGGATTGTCCCAATCTAGGCACATAGACACCATAATAAAGAGGTTTAGTATTGAAGATTCTAAGCATGATATTTTACCCGCTTGTTCAAGAATCATTCTTGTTGGATATAGTGCCCTCAGAGTCAATTATTGGATCACAGGCACGTGATTGCAATGATTGAAGGAGGACCTATGCCGGTAGGACAGTCTTACTCAAGATGATAGTATGCTATCAGGTTTAACTTTATCATCGTGTACTGCTTTAAGTGACATTACTGATCACTATTGCACGTTGATAGAGCCCCTAGGATTCTTGCTTGACTGCCAGCAGTATGATGGCAATCATATACGTGGGAGCTGGGGTCTATAAGCACATACTTAAAAGGCCCCTAGTCGTGGGAGTTTCGAGACAGGGCATCGATACTCCAGAGTAGACTAGTGTATACAGTCGAGACCCCGAAGAGGGGCGGTGGCCGGTCTCACAAGCCACTGGTGTCAGTTGGTTCACCTAAGATGTATACATGTGCTCATTGGGTTATGAGTACACCGGACAGGACTCGCCGGGAACCTACTAGTTGGTATTATACCTAGCGTCAGATAGCAGTTCCCTGGTGATATGTGTACAGGTTAGTTCATCGACCTGAGATTGTCATTTGTCTCGTGTGAGTTCCCACTGTGCTTTGATTACTACCCTACCACGCTCAAAGGAGTCGTGCAAACAGGTTTTACTTGGGTACATTCCCGAGCCACATGGTGGCAGTGAGCGGATCTTCAGGGGTTCGTCTCTCCCGGTATTGGGGGTGAGGTCACGCTGTGTCTAGGAGAGCTATTACACGAAGTCCTTGGCCAAGGCAGGAGATTTACTGGTAGGTATTCCAGTAGTATCTCAGGTTGTTCTAGGCTACACTCCGACACGACTTGTACCGCTTTTGGGGGTCTGACTTTTACCAACCCCCTAGGCCCGCCATGCGATGCTCATAGACGAACGGACCGGACTGTACAGATATTGTCACTGATAGGTTCAGTAGGGTGTCAGGATGAGTTCGCTCACTGACGTTCCTTTTGGTCAATACCTGGTGGCCCGTTACGTATGGCTAATACCTCCGACGTGCTAGTGGTTAAATCCACAGCCAAATGTATTGACCAGTCTTCAGAGTCCCCCACAGACAGTTTCTCAAGTTTCGAGCGAAACGCTGTAGAGGCCGTATGGAGATATGGCAGGGTTAGATCAGATACGTGCGGTATTGCACGAATCATGACCGGACGGATAATACTAGCGGGCTTTGGTTTAAGCCGGATCCTAGTATTGGACAGTGTAGATTCTGTCTCATTGCATTTGTATTCAGTGGGAATACAAATGCGGGTATGTATATACAGTCGCGGGGTTTTGCTATAATTTATTACGGGATCAGTTTTCTGAAGTTGCCAGTTTGCATTCCGTTTTGGCCAGTTTTCCTTTGTTCCTTCACGGCCGGATTTTTCCGATGGAGGGGGTAATTTGCAAGTGTGCAAATTAGTTATGTGGAGGGGGTTTATTTGTAAATGGAAAGATTATGATAGCATCTTTCCTTTTTCTTCACATGGTTTGCATTAATTGAGATGTGAGTTGATAAGGAAATGGTGTGACTTTTATTCCTCATTATCATCACACATTTGCTTATGGTCACCTTGCATTTTCGTACACTCACCTTCCTTGATTGCCTTTTCCCACTCTCATACATGGCCGGCCACATTTGAGGAGAGAATGAGGGATTCATTTTGTGTGTGAGGAAATTACTCATCTCATTTTTGGCTTGCTACAAAAATCCCTCACCTCTCTCCAAAGATCATTCTTCTCCTCCATCAAATGGAAACTACACTACCCCATTGAGACAAACCATTCTACACTTCATCTACAGTATTCTTGGACACGTCGACTCGCCAACTTCATGCTCGAGTTGCCTTGGTCAAGAGGTGGGAGCCCGTAAAAGAACCCGGCGATGTGGTGCCCTTTCCGACGAGGAGGTGAATACCGGAGATTCAACGAGGAGATCGGGACGGGGGCCGAAGACCGAAGGACATGGATCGCTCGGTATAGCACTCTACCCATTTCCTAGTTCACTAGGAGTAGGTTAATGGCCCGATCCGGGTTTTATAGTGCGCGGTAGTGCCGGTTTACAAGTTTTGTAAAAGTTTCGTTTCCGCATTTTGGCCTCGGATTGACGGCCGGGGTGCTGCCGTGCACTTACATTTCTCTCCCAAGAGATGTCTCCCAAGACAGATTTGGAGAGGGCTTGCATGCAAGGGATATCTTATACTTTGGCAGTCAAGTCAATTATGTATGTGATGTTATGTACCAGACCAGATGTAGCTTACTCACTAGGTGTAGTGAGCAGGTATCAATCAGATCCTGGGGGAAAACATTGGACAGCTGTGAAGAACATTCTTAAGTACTTGAGAAGGACTAAAGATACGTTCTTGGTGTATTGTAACGGTGAACTCCAGGTGGAATCCTATACCGATTCGAGCTTCCAGAGTGATAAGAATGACAAAAAGTCGGTCTCGGATTTTGTCTTCGCCATCAATGGAGGGGTGGTATGTTGGAAGAGTTCCAAGAAAGATACCGTAGTAGACTCGACGATGGAGGCTGAATATATCGCTGCCAACGATTTTGTTGGAGATAAGTGCCCTCAGAGTCAATTATTGGATCACAGGCACGTGATTGCAATGATTGAGGGAGGACCTGTCCCAGTAGGACAGTCTTACTCAAGATGATAGTATGCTATCTGGTTTATCTTTATCATCGTGTACTGCTTTAGGTGACCTTACAGGTCACTATAGCACATTGATAGAGCCCCTAGGATTCTTGCTTGACTACCAGCAGTATGAGGGCGATCATATACGTGGGAGCTGGAGTCTATAAGTACATCCTTAAAAGGTCCCTAGTCATCGGAGTTTCGAGACAGGGCATCGATACTCCAGATTAGACTAGTGTATACAGTCGAGACCCCGACGAGGGGCGGTGGCCGGTCTCACAAGCCACTGGTGTCAGTTGGTTCACCTAAGATGTATACAGGTGCTCATTGGGTTATGAGTACACCGGACAGGACTCGCCGGGAACCTGCTAGTTGGTATTATACCTGACGTCAGATAGCAGTTCCCTGGTGACATGTGTACAGGTTTGTTCATCGACCTGAGATCGTCATTTGTCTCGTCTGAGTTCGCACTGTGCTTTGATTACTACCCTACCACGGCTCAAAGGAGTCGTGCAAACAGGTTTTAGTTGGGTACAGTCCCGAGCCACATGGAGGCAGTGAGTGGATCTGTAGGGGTTCGTCTCTCCCGGTATTGGTGGTGAGGTCGTGCAGTGAATAGGAGAGCCAGTACATGAAAGTCCTTGGCCAGGACAGGAGATTTACTGGTAGGTATTCCAGTAGTATCTCAGGGTGTTCTGGGCTACACTCCGACACGACTTGTATCGCTTTTGGGGGTCTGAATTTTACCAACCCCTAGGCCCGCAATGCGATGCTCATAGACGAACGGACCGGACTGTACGGATATTGTCACTGACAGGCTCAGTAGGATGTCAGGATGAGTTCGCTCATCAACGTCCCTTTTAGTCAATACCTGGTAGCCCGTTACGTATGGCTAATACCTCTGACGTGCTAGTGGTTAAATCCACAACCAAGGTGTTGACGAGTCTTTAGAGTCCCCCACAGACCGTTTTCTCAAGTTTCGGGCGAAACGCTGTAGAGGCCGTATGGAGATACGGCAGGGTTCGATCAGATACGTGCTGTATTGCATGGATCATGATCGGACAGATAATACTACTGGGCTTTGGTTTAAGCCGGATCCTAGTATTGTACAGTATAGATTTTGTCTCTTTGCATTTGTATTCAGTGGTAATACAAATGCGGGTATGTATATACAGTCGCGGGGTTTTCCTGTAATTTATTACGGGATCAGTTTTTTGAAGTTGCCAGTTTGCATTCCTTTCCGGCCAGTTTTCCTTTGTTCCTTCAAGGCCGAACTTTTATGCTGGGAGGGGGTATTTGCAAATTTGCAAATTAGTTTTTGTAGAGGGGTTATTTGTGAAATGGTGGCATCATGATGGCTATAGCATCATGATATTCTTTTTGCATCACTTCCTTTGCATTAATGAGATAGGATTTGGATTAGAAACGGTGTGACCATTTTTCTTCTCATTATCTCATTTTCTTCTCTTGCAAAAAAAAAGATTCCTTTTTCCCTCCACCATTTTGATATAGGGGCCGGCCACTTTTGAGAGAGAGAGAGAGAGATTGATTTTGTGGTGGTGGGAAAAACATACATCTCATTCTTTGCTTGCCAAAATTCAAAATCTCTCTCCATAGTTCATTCTCTACTCCACATCCATACAAGGAAACTTCACCCCATTGAGACAAAGTGGTTCTACACTAGCCTAAAGCAATTCTTGGCAACGTCGGCTCGCCAACTTCGTGCCCGAGTTTCCTCGGTCCAGAGGTGGGAGCCCGTAAAAGAACCCGGCGATGTGGTGCCCGTTCCGACGAGGTGCTGAAGACCGGAGATTCCGCAAGGAGATCGGAGTGGAGGCCGAAGACCCAAGGACACGGATCGCTCAGTATAGCTTCCTATCCTTTTTCTAGTTTTCTAGATTTAGGTTAATGGCCCGATCCGGGATTTTGTGCGCGGTGGTGCCATTTTCTAGTATTTAGAAAAGTTTCGTTTCCGCATTCCGGCGTCGGATTGACGGCCGGGGCGCCGCCGTGCACTTACACTGGTATCAGAGCCACGCCATTAATCTAGTCTAGCTTGCTCTAACGTGTTTACAAGTTCGATCGAACGGATTTTCCAAAAACCACAATTTCCAATATTGCACTTTCTGTTGATTTTGTTTTCTGCTCTAAAAATTTTTCATAACATTGCAGAAATGTGTGCAGGGTTTTGTGAGAACACTGAAGAAAATTGGTACCCTGAAGTTACTTTAGAGCCGCGGAACCACGGCCGTAACCCCACTTTGGCCGCAGTTCCACCGCTGAACAGTGGCTTCACTGCACCAATTTCTTACAGTAGGTCTCTGAGTTGGAAATAGGGTTTTTGGAATATTCTTTTTGGGCCCAGAATTTCTTTGAGTGCTACAGTAGTGCTAGGGGCCCACTTCGGGTAAATTTTATCGATCGAAAATTTTGAACATGTTAGTTCATAGTATTTACATTATATCTGCGACCGTGAATGTCACTTGATCGGTAAATCCTGTCTAACTGCTATAGCCCTTTTAGACGGATTTGCGAACGTGACATTCACGTTGATGTTCTGTGTTGTGCTGTGATTTTGCGGATTGGTCGTGCGGATAGCCTGGATGCAATGGTAGAATAGTTTGGTTTATTATGTACATTTGATATTGCAGGACGAGCGTCCGACATGTGGACTGTCGTCACTGCCTGTTTGTATATTATTCTTTTGGGGCACGACCGGGCTGAGGTCGATGTACCCGTTGTATGTATATTTTACTTTCAGTACTAGGATTTCCCCGCGGAGGGGTGCACCGGTAGCCGGGTTCTAGAGGGCAACGGGCCCTCATCTCATGGCGTTGAGACGGAGGGGACTTTACTCTAGAATTGGCGGGCTATTCGCCGCACTCGTAGGGGGTACAGGTTGACCCAATGAGGGGTGCCCAAGTTACCGGATTCCGTGAAGTGCTGGGTGGTCCATTCACGTTGCTGAAGGGGGCTGCCTCGCTTCAAGTTTTGGCGGGTAACTTGCCGCGCCTGTAGGGGTCTAGGATTTCATTGCACAGGCTATCCACACGACCAGGGGAACGTCGGGTTTCAGTAGCGGCTCTATGAAACCCGGGGATCCTAGATATCTGTATTGTTCTGTGATGCTTATTACATTTCTGTGATGTTGCATTTTATCACGCCTTGAGCGAATATTATATATTGATATATATATTAGTAGATGTTGTATATGTTTTGCATCCGCGCTAGTCCTGTCCCCGCTCTGTCGTTAGTTAAGTAACCTAACGGGTGATGACGGGACCCAGTGGCGAATGCGGATGGTATATACGTACATCATTATTTTCGTTCTTTTGTGGTGTGATCAATTGATGGGACTGCGTTGATTCGGATCAATGCAAGCTAAACAAACCTATTCTGATGTTGTTGGAACATTTTTCAAAAAGCTGTTATTGCAAGGTCGTTCTCTTTTGTTTTGCACAGTGGTATTCGGTTATGAATATCCAGCTCCTCAGTCGACGAGGCAAAGGCCGAGATCCCTTCACCGGGAGTGACCCCTTGGACAAAAGTTTGCGTCAGGGCAATAACTTCACTATAGTCGTTTACTTTTGCTTTGCATCGTGGTATTCAGTTGGAATATCCTGCACCTCATTCCACGGGGAAAGAGCCAAGATCCCTTCACCGGGAGTGACCTCTTTAGCAAAGGTTTTTGTCACTATATTTTTAAAAAGCTATCCAGTTCTTTCAACGATATCAAGTTTATTACGTTAAAGGTTTTCTCCAAAAATCATTCGTAGCCCTCCGTCGTTTCATATGGATAGTCAATAAGTATTCAAGCTGTGTTTGTTGGCCAAAGTCAAGGCACAGTTATTGGTAGCTATTGGGTATTCATATGCAGCATAGATAGATGCATTGGTTTGGGACAGTCGTATAGCCTTGTTGGCCAAAGTCAAGGGCTTGTACGGGTGGGTTCAAATCAACTTGGACAATGACGGGTAGAACTTAACATGTGACTTATGACTTGTTGGCCAAAGTCAAGGTCAAAAGAGCATGGGGTAAAAATCACATCGGGAGTTTTTAAAGAAACTGAAACTTGCCAGATATGCTCATACCTTCTGGAGTGTGATAATGTGAGCGGATTCCGTCACGTTATCATGCGATGATAGTTGGATCCCGATTCCCACTGATGAGTTGGTTTACTACTCGGATGATCCCGTCTAATTCTTCTTTCAGGTTTGGGGAAGAATTTGACGTTACAGTGGGAGGTTTCCTGATTAGATAAAGTGATAACCATTCTGATCTAGGCTAGAGTGCACGCTGAGTGTTTCTTTTCTCTCTCTATTTGGCAGCGACTATGACCCGACCCTAGACTATGACTCAGTGACCAAAATTAACCGAACCTTCTTTAACACTGGCTTTTAGATTGTCAGAGTTGCATACCTCATTGCCACTCCTACTTTTACCCTTTTCTCCAGGACACCCCGTATTACTACGAACGTCCACTTCCATTAGACAAAACCATCGTATTGTTATATACAAACTCGAAGGAATTTATTCGAGGATGTTTTCCGGTTCTGAAGAAAACGTATAGGACTATTCAGTTGTCTTTTCCTTTTATCTTCTCTCAGGTTGCGAGTACTCCTTAGTTTAGGAGATAGTACACCTATTACGCAAATTGGATAGTCTTCTTCCAAACCATAGGCTGGTGCCGAACGGTGGGGAATGAAGAAAACCAATTAGCATAACGATGGTGTACTGAAGGTATTAAGTAAATACATATCAAGGGATTAGTAAGAGGGCAAAGTAAATTGCGACTGCTATTCACGACCAAACCAAGTATTTCTTCGCCAATCCTAAATCACCTTTGTTTTTCTCCCGGACACTCTGTATCACTACGAAGATCCACAGTTATTTGGATACTTCATCGTATGGTTATATACGAACTCGAAAGGAACTTGTTCCAGTTCGGGGATAGATTCTGGTTCAGGAGAAATAAGAATAAGGTTTATTCGGTTGTCTTTTATCATCACCTTCTCTCGCATTGCGAGTGCTCCTAGGATTAGGACAGTACACCCATTATGCTTATTGGATAGTCTTCTTCCAAACCATAGGATGGAGCCAAACGGTAGGGAAGGAAGAAAACCATTTAGCCTAAGAGGGTGTACAGAAGGTAATGAATAAAGACAAATAAAGGGATTTGGAGAGGTAGCAAAGAATTATACGGTTACAGTTGTGAATCTGGATAATGGAAGAGGCATTACTAGGAATACTGGGATATCCCATCGAAACATTTCAATGTTTCAGTTTCACTGTGTACTGTTAAAAGAAAACTGATTTCCCAATTAGACACTTGCTCCAGGGTATGTATTTACCAGGTTTGATTCTCACATCTGTATGGTTTTATAGATGATGAGTGGGAGTAAGTTATTGGAAATTAGGTGATCAACCTCATTATATCGGAATTCGTTGTAATTGGTGATATTTGAGGAAGTCACCTGGGTTGTTTGCCGGAAGGCAAATATTTGGTTTTGAATATCCGTTGTTATGCACCAATTTCAAATTGATATATCTGTACGTCTATTTTTATAGAGTGAGATATACCTTTTTGATATTATGACTATGACGTTTACCTATATCAATGGATGGTTAGGAAAGGGGCATTAAAACAGCGGTGTAATTCTTCATAACCATAGTACAGTTTTCAACCTACGACACACAGTGAATGATTCACTAGACTCAGGGGACTTATACAGAGTATTGTATATTGTCCAATGTCCATTAGGACAGAGGGGATGGTCCTCGTACTATATTCGGTTTACTTATGACTTCTCTAGTTTTTAGACAAGTGTTTCGTAGAAACACAGGGTCCAAATTTTGAGAAGTTATAGGTATAAGAGTAAAGTAGAGAACCAGGTATTGCAAGTATCAGGATTCTTCAAGATGATCGAAGATATAGATACTTGTGTATGGTATTCAGTTGATAGTTATGATTAAGAGAACTTGCTTCTCTTTCAGGTTACTCATAATTGGAAGCATTCCTAAGTTAAGTAACGCTGATCGGCCTCCTTCCATTTAGTTGACATTCTGCATGATTTGAATCTGGTTCAATTAAATCAATGCCTCTGTTTCTATATTGGATATAGAAAAGTTCATATCTTGACATTGTTAAGGTACGGGGAGTTGTCCGGCTTATGCTTAAAACCAGACTCTGGATAACTCAAGGCACGTTTCTGTAATGGTTGTTTGTGGGTTGACCCAGGCTATGACGAGGGTTGGCTTTCTACCATCTGGAAGATCAATAGAGATATTCTTCTTGACTCGCCACAGTTTTAATAAAAATGGATTTTTTCAGAAAACAGTAGTGGGAGTATGGTAGAACTGGAAGTGATTCCAGAACCGCAAACGATTACTGAAAGTTTGATAAGAACCTAAAGATTCAATCTGTCTTGACATTCTATTGGCCACTCCACAGATATGGTGGGAAACCTCAGACACCTGAGAGGTACTCCGGTAGCCTCAAGGACGGTAGCAGGGAGGTTCTTGTTTACCCAGACTTGCCATTGTTGTTGTTCCAGACTATGAGACCCGACAGGAAGATGAGTATAGCGTCGTTCTGAACTGGCTTTAGAAGCGTACGTCTATAAGACTCTGCCAGAGGGTTGTCATAGTCAGTGGGAGCAGCGGAAGCATGGTGGACATGTGTCTTATGTCTATTTATAGACTACAGCAGATATAGCGGAGATAGATCATCTATTTCTGATGTGACAATCATAGGTTTGACTTCATCAGAATAAGGGATGGATCTGATAAGAAGGTAGTAGGGTGTGATGTCCTGGTATTTGGATGACATACACAGAGTAGGAAGTGATATTCCTATACTACGATCGGTTATACTTTGGTTGTCACACAGTGGTTTCTCCACATAGGAATTGGATATTATATCAGGCACTCTGGTTACTAGATCTATGGTTTTAGATCTAGATTTGGGAAGTGTCCCAATCTGGGTACTTAGACGGCATTCTAAAGGTGTTTTAGAATGGACGACTCCTGGCACGGTAGTATACCTACAGGTAACGGAGTCACCCTCTCTAAAGGTGTCTTTCAGACTAAAGGGGAGAGGGCTGTGCATGGTTGGCAGATCACTTGCTTAGGCAATTGAGTTGATCATGAGATGTCAAGTACCGCACCAGATGTTGTTTTTGCACGAGATGCAGTAAGTAGATATTAATCCAATCCTGGAGAAACCAACGGAAGCAGTTTTAGAACATAAGTGGATGTTCTAGGGATATGATAACGGCAGCCTCCTTTAGGAGACGATTATCGTTTCAGGCTTCCAAGGTGACCTGGATGACAGAGTGGCTGTCAAAGTTATAGTTTTCCCTCTGACGAGGGGCAGTAGTTTGAACAGGAGGTCCAAGCGGATACTGAGGGAGGCATGGCGCAGGATACTGATTAAGTTCAGTTGACGATACAGTCTGAGAAGTATGGATTTGGAGTTCACTTATGAACTAGGTCCCATCAGACAACCAAACATATTCTAAGACAGGTATTGCTCATTTCAGGAGATGGGTTTCTCCACGAACTTGAGATAAAGAGAGACATAGAAAGAAACATCACAGCGGATCCACTCACTGAGGCTATTCCTCGAACGCAATAGTTTCGTAAACGAGCTTTGTGAGACTGACTAGTAGAGGAGTTGGGTGTTCGGTATCACACGGGCTGTGAGTATGCGACATCGCAATAATTAGCCTTGAGTGCAAGGGGGAGATTGTTGGAGATAAGTGCCCTCAGAGTCAATTATTGGATCACAGGCACGTGATTGCAATGATTGAAGGAGGACCTGTCCCAATGGGACAGTCTTACTCGAGATGATAGTATGCTATCTGGTTTATCTTTATCATCGTGTACTGCTTTAGGTGACCTTACAGGTCACTATTGCACGTTGATAGAGCCCCTAGGATTCTTGCTAGACTGCCAGCAGTATGAGGGCGATCATATACGTGGGAGCTGGGGTCTATAAGCACATCCTTAAAAGGTCCCTAGTCGTGGGAGTTTCGAGACAAGGCATCGATACTCCAGAGTAGACTAGTGTATACAGTCGAGACCCCGACGAGGGGCGGTGGCCGGTCTCACAAGCCACTGGTGTCAGTTGGTTCACCTAAGATGTATACAGGTGCTCATTGGGTTATGAGTACACCGGACAGGACTCGCCGGGAACCTGCTAGTTGGTATTATACCTGAGGTCAGATAGCAGTTCCCTGGTGACATGTGCACAGGTTAGTTCATCGACCTGAGATCGTCATTTGTCTCGTGTGAGTTCCCACTGTGCTCTGATTACTACCTTACCACGGCTCAAAGGAGTCGTGTAAACAGGTTTTAGTTGGGTACAGTCCCGAGCCACATGGAGGCAGTGAGCGGATCTGCAGGGATTCATCTCTCCCGGTATTGGGGGTGAGGTCGTGCTGTGTCTAGGAGAGCCAGTACATGAAAGTCCTTGGCCAAGGAAGGAGATTTACTGGTACGTATTCCAGTAGTATCTCAGGGTGTTCTGGGCTACACTCCGACACGACTTGTACCGCTTTTGTGGGTCTGACTTTTACCAACCCCTAGGCCCGCCATGCGATGCTCATAGACGAACGGACCGGACTGTACGGATATTGTCACTGACAGGCTCAATAGGGTGTCAGGATGAGTTCGCTCATCGACGTCCCTTTTAGTCAATACCTGGTAGCCCGTTATGTATGGCTAATACCTCTGACGTGCTAGTGGTTAAATCCACAACCAAGGTGTTGACGAGTATTTAGAGTCCCCCACGGACCGTTTTCTCAAATTTCGGGCAAAACGCTGTAGAGGTCGTATGGAGATATGGCAGGGTTCGATCAGATATGTGCGGTATTGCACGGATCATGATCGGACGGATAATACTAGTGGGCTTTGGTTTAAACCGGATCCTAGTATTGTACAGTGTAGATTTTGTCTCTTTGCATTTGTATTCAGTGGGAATACAAATGCGGGTATGTATATACAGTCGCGGGGTTTTCCTGTAATTTATTACGGGATCAGTTTTTTGAAGTTGCCAGTTTGCATTCCGTTCCGGCCAGTTTTCCTTTGTTCCTTCAAGGCCAGACTTTTATGCTGGGAGGGGGTATTTGCAAGTTTGCAAATTAGTTTTTGTGGAGGGGTTATTTGTGAAATGGTGGCATCATGATGGCTATAGCATCATGAGATTCTTTTTGCATCACTTCCTTTGCATTAATGAGATAAAATTTGGATTAGAAATGGTGTGACCATTTTTCTTCTTCTTATCTCATTTTCTTCTCTTGCAAAAAAAAATGATTCCCTTTTCCCTCCACCATTTTGATATAGGGGCCGGCCACTTTTGAGAGAGAGAGAGAGATTGATTTTGTGGTGGTGGGAAAAACATACATCTCATTCTTTGCTTGCCAAAATTCAAAATCAAATCTCTCTCTATTGTTCATTCTCTACTCCACATCCATACAAGGCAACTTCACCCCATTGAGACAAAGTGGTTCTACACTAGCCTACAACATTTCTTGGGCATGTCGGCTTGCCAACTTCATGCCCGAGTTGCCTCGGTCCAGAGGTGGGAGCCCATAAAAGAACTCGGCGATATGGTGCCCGTTCCGACGAGGAGCTGATGACCGGAGATTCCGCGAGGAGATCGGAGTGGTGGCCGAAGACCGAAGGACATGGATCGCTCGGTATAGCTTCCTATCCTTTTTCTAGTTTGCCAGAGTTAGGTTAATGGCCTGATCCGGGATTTTGTGCGCGGTGGTGCCGTTTTCTAGTATTTAGAAAAGTTTCGTTTCTGCATTCCGGCGTCGGATTGATGGCCGGGGCGCCACTGTGCACTTACAGATGTTACTAAAGAGGCTGTCTGGATGAAGAAGTTCATTGATAAACTTGGTGTGGTTCCGTCCATTGAGCATCCAATACCTGTGTATTGTGATAAAAATGGAGCAGTGGCTTTAGCCAAGGAAACCCGGTCCCATCAGAGATCCAGACATATTCTTATGCAGTATCACCTGATCCGGGAGATAATAGATCGACGGGAGATCAAGGTCAGGAGAGTTGACACGAAGGACAACGTAGCGGATCCACTCACGAAGGCCTCCCACAGACGCAGTGTGAGAGACTTTTTAGGATGTTGGGTATAGGATACTACAACAACTGTCCTTAGTGCAAGTGGGAGATTGTTAGGAATATGTATGCCCTAGAGGCCATTATTGTACATTGATGTATATTATAGTGGATGCTTGGACATATATATAGAGCACTTTCTTGCTCGATATGATTGTATGCTATCTGGTGACTCTTTATCTTAACATGTACACTTAGTATTATTATATTATCTCTCTTATACATGTTGATAAAGCCCTTAAGGTGTTAGCTTCACTAACAGGACTATGATGCGGATCATACTACTGGGACCTGGGTAGTCCATAAGCACATCCTTTAATTTTTCCTAGTCAAAGATATATTGACACATGGCATCGATATTCCAGAGTAGACTGGTGTGTATGTTTCATGACCCTGTATGGGGGCGATGGTTGATCCCATAGCCATTAGTGTTTGATGTCAAAGATTGTACACAGGTGCTCATTAGAGAATGGGTACACCGAACATGACTCACCGATAACTTCTAGATGGTACTATACCTATCATCAGATGGCAGTTCTCTGGTAATAATGGTACAGGTTAGTCTGTAGACCCGAGATCGTCATAGAGTCTTATGTGGTTCCCACTGTGCTTTGATTTCCTCCCTACCATGGCTCAAAGGAGTCATGCAAAAAGGTAGATTTTAGGTACAGTCCCGAGTCATATGGAGGCAATGAGTGATAGGAGGGCTTTCGTCTCTCCCGGTATTGGGAGTTGATGTTGCGCTATACTCGATTGGCTATAACAGGAAGTCCCTGGCCAGGGCTGCTGATGAGATTTACTGGTAAGAGTTATCAGTAGTTTCTCGAACTGTTATGAGCTATACATCGGCATGACTTATCAATTTACTGGGGTCTGACGATTCCACCCCTAGACTCGATATGCGACATATCAGAAAAAAGACCAGACTGTACGGTAAGTGTTACTTATAGGCTTCATGGGAGTTTGGACAAGCTTGCTTGTTGATCTTCTATTCGTTCAATACCTGGATAGCCAATACGTCCAGCTAGTACCGCTAACGGCTTGTGGGTGACTGATGTGATCATTACCTACTGCCGGCGTATTGACGAGTCTTTAGAGTCCTACATAGAAATTTCCTTGTTCAAGAGAAACGAAGTAGGGAACACATGTTGATATGTGCGGGGGCCTGATTAAATACGAGTATGTGATACCATATTCTAATCTGGCGGTTATTTGATATCAGTTAGGTTTTATGTGAAATAACCAGATTGTTGAATCAAGTGTTGATTTGATAATGTGATATACAGATAAATGATATTAGTCGGTTATATAACCAGATTATTAAATCAAATGTTGATTTAATAATTTGATATATATTATATATTAACTAATATTATCAGCTCACTAATTATTCTTCATAATATATATATTAATATATATATATATATATATATATATATATATATATATATATATGAAGCATGGTTGAAATTTCTATTTTTGGAAAATAGAAAATGAGTTGGAAAATGAAGAGCATGGGTGAAGCATGGCTTTTAATATTTGTTTATTCATTTTCTTTAACTATTGAAGTATGGGAGCAATTTTTAATTGATAGATATTGTATGCTTGAATAATTAAAGAGATGAGGTGAAGCAATTCTTCACAAGACTTGCTCATTTTTCTTGACATGAGACTTGAGCTCATGTGATGAGTTCTCCTCTCTAGCTCTCTCCATCTTCTTCACCTCCACATCCAAGTTCAATCCCTCACATGAGTTGTGAACCTTTGAGCTTGTGAGAACCCTAGTGAGCAAACAACACCCCTACTTCACTATCCTACACTTGATTAACAATTAAGTGTAGTGTGTTTCCTTCATTAAAGAGTTTAGTGAAAAGATTGCTTGGATTAGCGGACTTCGGGTGGATCAACTTCGGCACGAAGGTCAATGAAGCAAGTTCGTTCAACCTACAAGTGGAGCTACGAGTAGTCGTAGGGACTACAATCCGGAGCTCTAGAAGAGAAGGACAAGGTCTACAAAGGTTGTAGCCTCCATCTCTTAGCTAGGTTTTGTGATATCATCACTGTTGTAATATTTCAGAAAAAAATATTATTTTTAGGAATTTAAATAATTAAAATAATAAATATTATGAATATTTTAAAGTATGGAAATTGGTTAAAGGATACAGTATAATTATATACCGATAGATTGGAAAATATTTGGAAATTTATATTAATTATTGATTTTAAAAGAATTTGTGAAAATTTGGGCATTTTACAATTTAGTATACAATTAGTTGTATATAAGTTAATATTAAACTCGATTAATACTTTTGTTAATTATACATTAATCTTGATTATATGCATGGCATACAACAAAACATGTTGCAAACACTAATTTCATTGTTTTGAACCATGCTCCATTTCCATTTAACTTGGTTTTGTTTATGTTTTGCTTTTATTAAATGAAAGTGAGAGAGAGAAGTTGACATGGGGCATGGGGACCATGTGAGGTGAGAGAGAGAGAGAGTTCTAGACTTCTCATGTTTCTGCTTCAATTCATTTCCTCATTCTTCACCTCCCATTCTCTTTCTTCTTCTTCATCTTCCCCATTCTCCACCTCCTCTGCCACCATGCTTCAACCCCAAAAATCAAACAAAACCTCAAACTTCCTTCACAAAAAATAATTATAAGACCATCACAAACCCTATGGAGGGATCAAGACAAGAATTTGAAGACTTTGGGCAACCCTAGAAATTTCCATAGTTGCTACCATGAGGTATATCCTACACACTTAGTTTAGAATTTAAGTTTCTTTAACTTTTATAGTAGTTTAGAGTTGATAAATTGAGGTTTTGTGATAATGGAAAATTCAAAGATGAGGGTTAGGAGATTTTTTTTAAGTTGTGAAGTGTAATTGAGGTTAGTATAGACGACAAAACCTTTATAGTGATAGAATTCCTGGCCAAACATGAGAATAGAAACCCAAATATGAAACCTGGAAATCCCCGGTATCGGAATTGGTAAGAATTGTGATGACTTTTTGAGATCTGCTGTGACCCGGAGACTTGGAAAATTATTTAGCAATTACAGTGATACAAGCAGGCAACCTGGAAGTTACCCCCGAGACCTGAGACCCCCATTCCAAAACCTGGCCGCAAATAGTCTTCTTTTGGCCGGAAATTGCGGCCTTAGTACGAGGGAATTGCCTCGTGCTTGGTCCATGTTTCCATTTTCAGTAAATTAGACCTACCCCATATGCAAAATTGGCTAATTTGACCCAAGGCAAAATCTGGAGGTGTTTTCTTGAGTTGGTGTTTTGGTTTTGTGACCTTTTAAGACTTGGATTTTGGCATTTGGGTTTTTACTCGGTGGTTTGACGTTTGCACGTCAACATCGAGGATTTGTTTGGCTATTCTTGCATGCATAGTCCGTACATTGTAACCTATGTACACTTCGTATGCCGTATCGGATTTCTCGTATTTGATTCTCATTTACGATACGATATTCGTTGAAATGTAGGTACCTTCGCGTGGACATCGTACGACAAGAGAGTGTGTGGCGTCATTGATTTCGGCAAGCGAGGATCATGGTATGTAGATGTATATCTATGGTGGAAGTCGGGTGGATGGCATATAACACCCCCGCAACAATAGGATAGGGTATTACTACATTAGTAGGTTTGGATACTTAGCAAATAGGGTATTTAGAAGACCTTAGGTTATATTATGTTGATCTAGGTGGACCTATCCAATAGGATGATTACCTTGGTGGCGAATCGCAGGTTATATGTAGTCACACACGCACACACACACGCACACGCACTTGATTTTGTGTGTGTGTGTAACGTTTTAGAAATCGTTATGCGAATTTTTCCGCTTTAGGGTAAAATTGTCTGTATTTTCCGTTTTAACCCGACTGTGATCAAACGTCCATATAGACTTGCCAGCACCTAGTTTAGCTAAAATAAATCTAGTGCGCGAGCTTTGGGGGTACATGGGAAGTTTTGATTCAGATAGAATTTTTCCCTATTTTAATATTATTTTAATGTGGTATTTACATTTTGGGTTTGGGAAAATTCTCCAAAATTTGTATCATGGCAAATTAATCTAGTTTGAGTTAACCAAACCTTCACATAATATCTAGATCTTTGTGTTGACTAAGGGAATTAAGGTTTTAAAGAATTAAGAAAAGAATGGGAGAGGTGGCATGTGCATTAATGTTCATTTATTGCAAAGAATTGGCTAGAAAGCTCCACACAATTCCCCACCTCCTCCCTTGGCCGAGCTCCTCTTTCTTTCTTCTTCCCTTGACCTTTCTTTTATCAATTGCAACAATTCCAAGCTTAATAAATCTTCAAAATTCCCAAATTTATCTCACAAAACACATCAAAACTTGTTTTTGCCTTCATGATCACTTGGAGATAGGAAAGCTTGGATCTTGGGAGCAAGTGTTGATAGGTATAATCCCTACACTATTAAATAGGAGTTTTTATGGTGTATAGCTCGTTGGTTATTGTATAGAACACATAAAGTATCGATTAGGGCAATATCGTGTTGTTAGTGTCTTTTTAGAGCCTCTGTAATCTGCTATGACCTGGTATTTTTACAGAAAAATCAAACAAGATTGTAGTGATATACTAGTGAACCTTAGATCCCACTTGAGACAGGAGACCCACCCCAACGGCTTTGGCTGGCAACCTTTTGGAGATTTCCGGCGACACCGGTTTTGGAGGGGAGATGGGTGTTGTTTTTTTTTTGGGTAGCTTTCTGCTATGGTTTAAGGGTGTTTGGTACTGTTTACTTTTTTAGTATTTACAGTATGCAAAATCTGGAATCGTTTACCTATAATCTAGTGTTTTGAGTCCGCGTGTTACGTTTTGCGACATGAATCGTCATCTTGGGCAGCTGCTGTACTTGGGTTGGTTTCGTAGTGTCGTCACGCACGTTAGCCACTAGATGGACACTTGTCAGTTAGTTTAGTGTTGGTGCGTCGTTTAAAACATAGTTTTGCGTTATATTGGTAGATTTCTAAGATTTTTGCACTGTTTATGTGTTTGTGAAATTATAGCGTCGCAAGCAGAGACTTCGGACGCTGCGAACAAGGGGAAGCAGGTGGTCGGGTTTTCATAGCTCTAGACCATCAGTGAGTAGATTTAACATCTACGGGGAAATCGCCCGTATGGCGTTATGCGTCGGGGCTGATATAATATGATAGATGCATGTTATTGCATATTAGTTAATTTCATACGAACGTCATTGCATAGCATTATATGTTGTACTTGACTTGTACCTTTAGATATAACACAATACTGACGGTTCATGTTGCACGAGCACTAAATTGTATGCTACACCCAAACCGTCTGTAATTACCATGACACGCACAAACACCTACATACGTGATATGGTAGTGGATAGGAAATGGTGGAGTAGTAACTCTTATTCCATTGTACATAGGAAATACTATGGACACATACATGCGTGATATTGCTTTGGGCAGGGATAATTGAGGTAGTGACCCTTATTCCATTTCACGTATATCTTGCTATAGCTACTTGTACATCATGCATATATATTGACATGTACACCCACATACTCGATTACAGCTACATGTACATCATGCACACATATTTTGACATGTGCATCCACATATTTTGCTATAGTTGTATATAAATTAAGTGGTATTGTTTTGACATGTGATATTGAGACGTTGACTATTGTGCTTATGAAATACATCATACATATTTGCTTACATGTAGATATTTAAACCTTGCTACAATTACATGTACACTTCATATGATGATGCACTTGTTTTCGGAAGATTTTGGGAACCACATGATATATTTTAAAGCTGGATTTGTTTAAAAGAGCGGCTTTCCCTTTATATGCTCATATTGATGTTTTATGTTGCATATATCATTTTTATATGGATTTTACGCATTGAGATATGGATTGCGTATG
This sequence comes from Agapanthus africanus, assembly GCA_030015575.1. Classification (NCBI taxonomy): domain Eukaryota; kingdom Viridiplantae; phylum Streptophyta; class Magnoliopsida; order Asparagales; family Amaryllidaceae; genus Agapanthus; species Agapanthus africanus. The sequence goes on from CM057342.1 coordinate 521,694,786, forward strand.
ATTTATGGATTTGAGAACCGTGGGGTTATTTTCAAGAAACTATTTAATGTTTGAAAAACCGGTTTCTCTTGATATGATATTTTGATACATCCACCATGAGATTTCTCGGTTCTGAGATTTGTGATATATACCCGATGCGAGGAGTGAGTAGGCCGTGTGCGGGTACATGGTGGAGCACGGTACTGTTCCCCTCGGCAAGATGTTCATGGTACAGACGATGAGCCTGGAAGGTGGCAAGTACCTACCGGTGATTGTATTTGGACTCGGCGGTTATCGTGGGGATACCGACCGGAGTGATGTACGACATATCGTCAGGGCTAGTTGTGGTGACAGCGCCTGAGTTATGAGGATTTACGTGTCGATGCTAGACACGGGTTTCATGATGTTTCGAGTGTCGGTATTATACACTCTGGTTTTCCATGATTTCTACGTATCGTCGGTGGACATACGGGGTTGATATCCTCATACTTATATATATATATATATCTACATATACATACAGGGATATGTTTTCATGATATTTCGAGTGTCGATGTTTGATACTCAGGTTCCATGAGACTTACAGGATGTGAGGGCCGATCTGAGGATGTGGTGCCTGAGGATTTGGGATTTGATGTGTCAGTGAGGGACACTGGTGTTTTTCCATGCTGATGATTTGCATGAGATTTTATATTATATCATCCCACACTCAGGATTATATTGTTATGCATTGATTCATGTAGTTGTAGTACCCTGATGATGTACCATTACATGATTGTTGCATACTCACTTGTCATACTTATTCTATCGGATTACATGTGATAGATTAATCGCTGTTCGTGCTTACTTGCGATTACAGTATGATATTATTTACTATTCACGAGTTGGCAACTCATCCCCCTTGTGCCACAGTGTTTTGCTGGGCTTACCATCTGAGTAGTCGCGGCAGGGCGTCTTATCACCTCTACTTTTATGGATACCGCTACGATTGGCTGTGAGGCCTTCGCTTTTAGATGGGTTTGTGGTTATCCGTCTGTACATTGTATATATTTTTGTTGGATGTAGTATTCTCCATCTACCACTTCTTGTATATGACTTAGAGACGAGTTGTGAGGATTCTGTGTTGTATTATTTGGTGACTTTGGGTGCCGTGCTCGTGGGAGCCGGTTATGTTGAAAAGCTTTACCTCTTTTTGCAGATTTCCTTTATATTCTTCGCTTCGGCGTTGTATTTATATCTTGTGGTGGTTGTCTCCACCGTTGGGCGTGATTTGCTCCCGTTTGGGATGCTTTATATATTATCTATGTTGTACCCATTTTCGGGGCTAGTTTTTACAAAAGAGGTGCTGCCAAAATTTTTAAAGAACGGAAACTAAACTTAAAGATTTTTACTTGAGAATTTCCGAATGTTTTAAACTATGTTTTTCTCCGTTTATCCAGTTTTGGGTGGTTTAGATTTCTGGGTTTCGGCTTACTTAAGTTGCGTACGCCTGTAGACTTTACGTATTCTAAGTGCCGGTTACGGGCCAAATTTTAGGTCGTGACAAAGTTGGTATCAGAGCGCTTGGTTTTACCTTTCGCAGTGTAGGATGACCTTCGTATGATGGAGTAGGTAGCTTAAGCAGAGTAACGTAGCGTGTGTATGTTCCGCGGCATACTTACGACACGGTACTCCGCTTAAGTGACCTTAGGACTTGTTGATTGAAATTCTTTCCGTGAAATTATACATCCTTATGATTCGATTTCTGTATCCTTATCGAATCTTGTTTCAATTTTCAGCCTATATGCCGCTGAAGACTATGAGGGCACAGAGAGCGGCCGCGAGGGCTGAGGTCAGAGTCGACTCGTCTGAGGCGAGGACTGACTAGGGCGGTACGCCTGTTGTATCGGAGCATATTGCTATGTTTGGGGCTGGTATGCAGGACCTGAGCCAGATGATGGGGACTTTAGTAGAGGCCATTCGAGCGCAGGGGCAGGCAGTTGTTCCACCCGTTGCAGGGACCATGATGGTACCTACAGTTCCGGCAGTCACAGTTACCGCTCCGGAGGTTATTACTGTGTCACTGACCGAGTTCATGAGGCTGAGGCCTCCGGTGTTCACTGGCACAGATGCAACTGAGGATCCACAGTCGTTTATCGACCGGATGGCCAGGATTTGTCGTTCGCTCCGATGCTCCGACGAGAGATGGGTGGAGTTCGTGAGTTTCCGTTTGGATGCTCTGGCCCAGAAGTGGTGTGAGTCCTTGGAGAGGGGCAGAGCCACAACTCTTTCTCATATGACCTGGGCTGAGTTTGTGACTGTGTTTCTCGCCCATTTTCTTCCACCGAGCATCAGGGATGCGCGAGCGTGCTATTTTGAGTCGTTACGTCAGACTCCGGGGATGACGGTGTCTGAGTATGATGTACTATTTACTGAGCTGTCTGTGTATGCTCCGTACTTGGTGACGACTGAGGAGATGAGGGTAAAGAGGTTTGTTCGAGGCCTGCTTATCCAGTTGTTCCTAGCCATCAGCATTCAGCATTGTGAGACATATGCGGCAGCGGTGGATGCAGCCCTTTTGATGGAGGAGTGTCTATCCGAGTCATCGGTTGTTCCGGAACCGAAGAGGGCCCATACTGGTATAGCAGGCCGAAGGCAGAGGTTTAGATTCCGAGACAGAGTTCGATCAGACACTGGGAGTAGCAAAGACGTGGGACATGGCCAGTTGTTCAGCACTTTTTCCCAGGAGGGCCAGCCGTCGACACGTGGGTGTTTTGGATATGGCAGTTTATAGCACCTTGTTCGAGATTGTACCGTGATACGTCAGAGAAGGCCAGCCGTACCCCAGGTTACCTTACCACCTTCTCCGCCTCAGAGAGCATTGCCTCTTATTCCTGTGCTTGCGCCGCGTCAGACTCCAGCTCAGAGAGGTTGTGGTCACGATGGTTTTGTGCCGAGAGGACCAGGTGGCAGAGGCAGAGGATAGCCAGTAGCCGGTAGAGGGCAGGCTCGGGTTTTTGCCTTGACTCACCAGGACGCGTAGGCGTCCAATGCTGTGGTTTCAGGTACCATTTCTATATGTTCTTATGATGCACATGTTCTTTTCGATCCGGGATCTACGCATTCGTATGCTTCTGTACACTTCGTGCTGAGGTTAGACCGAGAGTCGTGTTTGCTAGATCAGCCGCTTGTCGTGACTACTCCTGTTGGAGAGTCGTTTGTTGCGCGACATGTGTTCCGGTCGTGTGCTGTCCGTTTAGGAGACAGAGATCTGTCCGTCGACTTGATCCTTCTTGAGATGTTGGACTTCGACGTTCTGTTGGGCATGGACTGGTTAGCTACTTGCTACGCGTCTGTAGACTGCAGCAAGAAGACAGTTAGGTTTTGTTTTCCCGGCGAGTCAGTGTTTGTTGTGCAGGGGGACCGTGGTGCCGCCCCTTACAGTTTGATTTCTGTCCTTTGCGCTATTCGGCTTTTGAGGAGGGGGTGTCGGGGATTCATGGCTTTCATTCATGATACTGGAGCCACAGTGGAGTCGTTGGACCTGGTTCCTACCGTGCGAGAGTTTCCCGATGTCTTTCCCGATGAGTTACCTGGGATGCCACCAGAGCGCGATATTGAGTTTTGCATTGATCTGATTCCTGGCACGGAGCCTATTTCTATACCGTCTTATCGGATGGCTCCGGCAGAGCTTAGAGAACTTAAAGATCAATTGCAAGGTTTGCTTGATAGGGGACTTATGCGTCCGAGTGTTTCGCCGTGGGGAGCACCTGTTCTGTTTGTCAAGAAGAAGGACGGCAGTTTGAGGTTGTGTGTGGATTATCGTCAATTGAACCGAGTTACGGTGCGGAATAGGTATCCTTTACCTCACATTGACAATTTATTTGATCAGCTCCATGGTGCGAAACATTTTTCTAAGATTGATTTTCGTTCGGGTTATCATCAGTTGCTGGTTCGGAATGATGACATTCCGAAGACTGCTTTTCGTACGCACTATGGGCAATATGAGTTTTTGGTGATGTCGTTCGGACACACCAAAGCGCCAGCAGCGTTCATGGATCTGATGAACCAGATTTTCAGGCCGTTCCTCGACCAGTTTATTATTGTGTTTATTAATGACATAATGGTCTACTCTAGGAGTCGTGAGGAGCATGAACAGCACTTGAGGATGTCTTTGCAGATATTAAGAGAGAACCAGCTGTATGCTAAATTCTCAAAGTACGCATTTTGGCTTGATAGAGTTGACTTCCTGGGTCATGTGATGACTGGTGATGGTATTCTGGTGGACCCGAGGAAGATCGAGGCTGTACAGCTTCGGCCCAGACATGTATCGGTGACTGAGGTCCGTAGGTTTTTTGGCTTAGCTGGTTATTATCGCCGTTTTGTGCAGGATTTCTCGAGTATCGCTGCACCGCTGACTGGACTGACCCGGAAGGGAGTTTCTTTTCTTTGGACTGATACGTGCGAGCAGTGTTTTCAGCAGTTGAAGACTCGGTTGACGACGGCACCAGTTCTAGCTTTACCTTCTGGATCGGGTGGCAATGTTGTTTACTGTGATGCTTCTAGAGTGGGGCTCGGCTGTGTTTTGATGCAGCATGATAGAGTGATTGCTTATGCTTCTAGGCAGCTGATGAAGCACGAGCAGAATTACTCCACTCACGATCTTGAGATGGCCGCGGTGGTCTTTGCGTTGAAGATTTGGAGACACTACTTGTACGGAGAGTAGTGTCAGATCTTCACGGATCACAAGAACTTGAAGTATATCTTCCAGCAGCGGGATCTGAATCTGAGACAGCGCCGTTGGATAGAGCTAGTGAAGGATTATGATTATGAGATCCTTTATCACCCGGGCAAAACGAATGTGGTAGCTGAAGCTTTGAGTCGTAGGCCCGGGGGTAGCCTGTCCCAGTTGAGCGCAGTTCAGCGTCAGTCTTCTGCAGATTGGCAGCTCTTGTGTGATGGTAGAGTGCAGTTCGAGTTCACTTCCGCTGTCGGACAGCTTGCTCATGTCCGTGCCCGTCCACTACTACTTGATCGTATCTGTGAGGCGCAACCCAGTGATACCCGTTTGTCTGAGATTCTTTAGCTTGATCGGCAGGGTACAGTTTCGGAGTTCATGAATGATGACCAGGGTGTGCTACGATGCAGGACTCGCTTGTGTGTACCAGATATTGATGGGTTGAGACGCGAGATCCTAGAGCACGCACATCAGTCAGCCTTTAGCGTTCATCCAGGTTCCACCAAGATGTACCGTGACTTGAGAGACTTTTACTGGTGGGAAGGGATGAAACGTGATATTTCGGACTTCGTTTCGAGGTGCCTGACTTGTCAACAAGTCAAGGCTGAGCATCAGAGACCGGCTGGAGAGTTGCAGCCTTTGCCCGTTCCGTAGTGGAAATGGGAGCAGATTTCCATAGACTTCATTGTGGGTCTACCCAGGACCAGTAGATGGTATGACCATATTTGGGTGATTTTTGATAGGTTGACGAAAGCGACTCACTTCCTTCTAGTGAAGACCACATTCGGTTATGCTCAGTATGCTCAGTTGTATATAGATGAGATTGTGTGTTTGCACGGTGTTCCGACATGCATAGTATCCGACAGGGGCACCCAGTTTACTAGCCGTCTTTGGCAGAATCTTCAGGAAGTTTTGGGTACCTGGTTGAGTTTTAGCACCGCTTTTCATCCACAGACCGATGGTCAGTCTGAGCAGATTATACAGACTCTAGAGGATATGCTCCGTGCATGTGTGCTTGATTTTGGTGGCAGTTGGGATCGTCTCTTGCCGTTGATTGAGTTCTCCTACAACAACAGCTTTCAGGAGACTATTCAGATGGCACCTTTTGAGGCTTTATATGGTAGGAAGTGTCGATCGCCAGTCTGTTGGACCGAACTCGGTGAGAGCAGAGTGTTGGAACCCCAGCTAGTTCAGGAGACTACGGAGAAGATCGAGCTGATTCAGGACAGGATGAAATCAGCCCAGTGTAGGCAGAAGTCTTATGCCGACCGTCGTCGTCGCAGACTTGAGTTCGCAATGGGGGATTATGTATTCTTGAGGATTTCTCCGATGAAGGGCATTATGCGATTTTGGAAGAGGGAGGAGCTCGGTCCCAGATTTGTAGGTCCTTTCGAGATCCTTGAGCGAGTGGGTTCCTTTGCTTATCGTTTGGCGCTCCCGCCTAGTTTTCCGGATGTTCGCCCTGTTTTCCATGTGTCGATGCTTCGTAGATACCTTCATGACCCTTCTCACACGATTCAACACGAGACCGTTCAGTTTGAGCGCGATCTTTCGTTCACTGAGCAGCCAGTAGTTAATTTGGATCGGCAGATGAAGAAACTTCTGTCAAAGGTCTTGCCATCTGTGAAGGTTCTTTGGCGTAGCCCTACTAGTGAAGAGATCACTTCGGAGGCCGAGAGCGAGATGCGGAAGAAATTCCCTCATCTTTTTGAAGGTACGCTTAGTATAAAATTTTAATTCGGGGACCGAATTTCTATAAGGGGCGAGATTGTAACGATTTAAAAATCGTTATGCGAATTTTTCCGTTTCAGGGAAAAATTGTCAGTATTTTCCGTTTTAACCCGACTGTGATCAAACGTCTATATAGACTTCCGAGCACCTAGTTTAGCTAAAATAAATCTAGTGCGCGAGCTTTGGGGGTACATAGGAAGTTTTGGTTCAGATAGAATTTTTCCCTATTTTAATGTGGTATTTACATTTTGGGTTTGGGAAAATTCTCCAAAATTTGTATCTTGGTAAATTAATCTAGTTTGAGTTAACAAAATCATCACATAATATCTAGATCTTTATGTTGACTATGGGAATTAATATTTTAAAGAATTAAGAAAAGAATGTGAGAGGTGGCATGTGCATGTATGTGCATTAATGTACATTTATTGCAAAGAATTGGCTAGAAAGCTCCACACAATTCCCCACCTCCTCCCTTGGGCGAGCTCCTCTTTCTTTCTTCTGCCCTTGACCTTTCTATTATCAATTGCAACAATTCCAAGCTTAATAAATCTTCAAAATTCCCAAATTTATCTCACAAAACACATCAAAACTTGTTTATGCCTTTATGGTCACTTGGAGATAGGAAAGCTTGGATCTTGGGAGCAAGTGTTGATAGATATAAACCCTACACTGTTAAATAGGAGCTTTTATGGTATATAGCTCGTTGGTTATTGTATAGAACACTTAAAGTATCGATTAGTGCAATATCGTGTTTTTAGTGTCTTTTTAGAGCCTCTGTAATCTGCTGTGACCTGGAATTTTTACAGAAAAATCAAACAAGATTGTTGTGATGTACTAGTGAACCTAAGATCCCACCTGAGACACGAGACCCACCCCACCGGCTTTGGCAGGCGACCTTTTGGAGATTTCCGGCGACACCGGTTTTGGAGGGGAGATGGGTGTTGGTTTTTTTGTGGGTAGCTTTCTGCTATGGTTTAAGGGTGTTTGGTACTGTTTACTTTTTTAGTATTTACAGTATGCAAAATCTAGAATCGTTTATATATAATCTAGTGTTTTGAGTCCGCGTGTTACATTTTACGACACGAATCGTGATATTGTGCAGCTGCTGTACTTGGATTGGTTTCATAGTGTCGTCACGCACGTTAGCTACTAGACGGACACTTGTCAGTTAGTTTAGCGTTGGTGCTTCGTTTAAATCATAGTTTTGCGTTATATTGGTAGATTTCTAAGATTTTTGCACTGTTTATGTGTCTGTGAAATTATAGCGTCGCAAGCGGGGATTTCGGACGCTGCGAACAAGGGGAAGCAGGTTGTCGGGTTTTCATAGCTCAAGACCATCAGTGAGTAGATTTAATATCTACGGGGAAATCGCCCGTATGGCGTTATGCGTCGGGGCTGATATAATATGATAGATGCATGTTATTGCATATTAGTTAATTTTATACGAACGTCATTGCATAGCATTATATGTTGTACTTGACTTGTACCTTTAGATATAACACAATACTGACGGTTCATGTTGCACGAGCACTAAATTGTATGCTACACCCAAACCGTCTGTAATTGCCATGACACGCATAAACACCTACATACGTGATATGGTAGTGGATAGGAAATGTTGGAGTAGTAACTCTTATTCCATTGTACATAGGAAATACTATGGACACATACATAAGAGATATTGCTTTGGGCAGGGATAGTTGAGGTAGTGACCCTTATTCCATTTCACGTATATCATGCTATAGCTACTTGTACATCATGCATACATATTGACATGTACACCCACATTCTCAATTACAGCTACATGTACATCATGCACACATATTTTGACATGTGCATCCACATATGTTGCTATAGTTGTATATACCTTAAGTGATATTGTTTTGACATGTGATATTGAGACGTTGACTATTGTGCTTATGAAATACACCATACATATTTGCTTACATGTAGATACTTAAACCTTGCTACAATTACATGTACATTTCATATGTTGCTGTCCTTGTTTTCGGAGGATTTTGGGAACCGCATGATATATTTTAAAGCTGGATTTGGTTAAAAGAGCGTCTTTCCCTTTATATGCTCATATTGATGTTTTATGTTGCATATATCATTTTTATATGGATTTTACGCATTGAGATATGGATTGCGTGTGATTTATGGATTTGAGAACCGTGGGGTATTTTCAAGAAACTATTTATTGTTTGAAAAATCGGATTCTCTTGATATGATATTTTGATGCGTCCACCATGAGATTTCTCGGTTCTGAGATTTGTGATATATACCCGATGCGATGAGTGAGTAGGCCGTGTGCGGGTACATGGTGGAGCCCGGTATGGTTCCCCTCGGCAAGATGTTCATGGTATAGACGATGAGCCTGGAAGGTGGGCAAGTACCTACCGATGATTGTATTTGGACTAGGCGGTTATCATGGAGATGCCAACCGGAGTGATGTACGACATATCGTTAGGGCCAGTCGTGGTGACAGCGCCTGAATTATGAGGATTTACGTGTCGATGCTAGACATGGGTTTCATGATGTTTCGAGTGTCGGTGTTAGACTCTCAGGTTTTCCATGATTTCTACGTATCGTCGGTGGACATACGGGGTTGATATCCTCATAATTATATTTATATACATATACATACAGGGATATGTTTTCATGATGTTTCAGGTATCGATGTTTGACACTCAGGTTCCATGAGACTTACAGGATGTGTGGGCTGATCTGAGGATGTGGTGCCTGAGGATTTGGGATTTGATGTGTCAGTGAGGGACACTGGTGTTTTTCCATGCTGATGATTTGCATGAGATTTTATATTATATCACCCACACTCAGGATTATATTGTTATGCATTGATTCATGTAGTTGCAGTGCCCTGATGATGTACCATTACGTGATTATTGCATACTCACTTGTCATACTTATGCTATCGGATTACATGTGATATATTAATCGCTGTTCATGTTTACTTGCGATTACAGTATGATGTTATTTACTATTCACTACTTGGCAACTCACCCCCGTTGTGCCACAGTGTTTTGCAGGGCTTACTCTCTAAGTAGTCGCGGCAGGGCGTCTTATCACCTCTACTTTTATGGATACCGCTACGATTGGCTGTGAGGCCTTCGCTTTTAGGTGGGTTTGTGGTTATCCGTCTGTACATTGTATATATTTTTGTTGGATATAGTATTCTCCATCTACCACTTCTTGTATATGACTTAGAGACGAGTTGTGAGGATTCTGTGTTTTATTATTTGGTGACTTTGGGTGCCGTGCTCGTGAGAGCCGGTTATGTTGAAAAGTTTTACCTCTTTGCAGTTTTCCTTTATATTCTTCGCTTCAGCGTCGTATTTATATCTTGTGGTGGTTGTCTCCGCCGTTGGGCGTGATTTGCTCCTGTTTGGGATGCTTTATATATTATATTTTGTACCCGTTTTCGAGGCTAGTTTTTACAAAGAAGGTCCTGCCAAAATTTTTAAAGAACGAAAACTAAACTTAAAAATTTTTACTTGAGAATTTCCGAATGTTTTAAACTATGTTTTTCTCTGTTTATCCAGTTTTGGGTGGTTTAGATGTCTGGGTTTCGGCTTACTTAAGTTGCGTACGCCTGTAGACGTTACGTATTTTAAGTGCCGGTTACGGGCCAAATTTTGGGTCGTGACAAAGTAGGCACGTGGTTCGAGAACGAACCATTGTTCTAAGTGGAGGGGAATGTAATACCCCAGGTGGAGTTGGGGATGCATACCACCTACCCCGTGAGAAGTGTGATGTTATCCGGTATCGTGGTGGGGATGTTACCAATACGGATGCACACGGGGACCCTCCAGAACAATGGGGAGTATCGAATTCCATTTCGAAAGAGGGCACGATCTGAACTATAAATGAAATGATACCACTCTTATAACACAGAAGTGCCTTTTGGATGAATCGGAACTCCGGAGTTTGAGGAACTCCGGAGTTTGAAGAACTCCGTAGTTAAGCATGCTTGAGCCAGAGAAATTCTGGGATGGGTGACCTACTGGGAAGTAGCCCCAGGTTCATTCAAAAGGACAAAAGCGTGCGGTTTCGGCCAAAGCGGACAATACCATCTGTGTTTGGGGGTGGGTCGTGACAATATGTGTATATATATGTATGTGTGTGTGTGTATATATATATATATATACATATACATATACAAGGGTGATGAGAATAGTATGTGATATGTGGAGATGAGTCGATATGATCGGGTATGATGCCGTGAGATTTTGATATGTGATTGAGTCGTGATATGGTATAGGATATGATATTATAATGGATCATTGGGCGATATGTATTCATACATACGATAATATGTGAGTTGATAATATTTGAATGTACGAGACTTTAGAACCGTACCCATGATCATGATGATATTGTACGAATGATGATATTATGTATGATTATGACCCGTACCCTCGATTTTGAGGATGTCGCACGATGGATATTACCGTACGAGACGTATAAGATGATTGATCCACACTCTTGACTCGAGAATGCCGTACTATGTATTATACAGTACATAACGCTACGAGGCTGGATTGCCTACTACTAGGTACATCGACTCGGAATATATGTAGATTTTCTTATCCTTCCGGCTAGTTCCTTAGTTTAGTATTTTAGTTGTTTAAATAGATGCTAGACTAGGCTCGAGTCATACCTATTTTCAAAACTAACGAATCATGAGTGTTTTGAAAGGACAACCTGAGGGATGCTGCAGTTTTTTCCAAGGACATATCTTTTCTCAAAAACTCCGTAGCTCCTACTTTTATAAAAACCACGATTTGTGCTATTTCAAAACACTAAAACCGTATGACTCGTACAACGACATGTATATTGATTAATGTTACGTTTTTTATTCACTTTTCTGTTATATTTATGCTGTTCTCATTGCATTGCGTATTTATTACATGTGTTTCTTTATCTATTATGAATCCCGTCCGTTAGGACACCGGCACCATTACCGATGATGCATATGTTCCACGTACACTTTCTTGCCGGCTCACAAACAACATCATCGGCAATTTTTATGTCACGTACACTTTAGAAAACGTCACATCATTGGTATAACCTGCTAGCTAGTAGTTTCAATATATTATTAGTATGCTTGCTAACATATGCTAGTTTAGATATTGCATTCCTTACGTAGATGCCCCATGCATTTATATATTCATTCTGTTATGCAATATTGTGGAGCTTTATGCCGATATTCACTGCTTATTGACTCTTGATTTTGGGATTTTGGATTTTCCATGAGAATTCTGGATTTGAGGGAAAACCGCAAGAATTTTATAAACTCATCATTTTAAAAATGCAAGTTACGGTTTTATCGTAATATGATGTATATGGCGTCCACCATGATTTTTCCTGATCGAGTTGGTTTTCGAGACCCGATTCGAAAAGTAGGATGAACCGTTTCGGGTACATGGTAGACCCGGTAAGGTATTCCGAGGCAAGAAGCCCGAGTTTTGAACGATGAGCCTGGAAGGGGGAGAATTACCTACCGGTGATATTTGGAGCGGCGGATATCCGGATGATACTGACTGTAGTCATGAGATTGGATGATATAGGCCGATCCAGACTGACGGAGCACGGGATTTGAAAATTTTGTGTCCATGTTTGACACGGATTTCTGTCGATTTCATTGATGATACTCTAGTTTTTATACTAAAATCTTACTGAAATAAGAATACAGGTTTCTCATTCAGATATATTCTGATTCCATTCTTGATACATTCATACATCATATATATGACATGTTGCTACTTGAGGCTCTGACACGAGTACTTTGTATTACACTTATGCTTAGATTATTACCTTTGCCACTACTAGATGTTTCAGTGTTATGTTTAAGTATGTTACTGTATGACCTAGGAGATCATCATACATGCGATTTCTACTCGGTGATGTCTTCTACTCGCGAGTTGGCAACACACCCCCGTTGTGCTACAGTTTCTTATAGGTTCGGCCGTACATGTTCCGTTGCGTCTTGCTGGCACATCATTTCTTTCGGGTGATTGCTTTGTAGGTGGGTTCACATGCATCGTGACCACCGTTGCACATGTACTTTATATTTCAGTTGTATCTAGTTAAACGCTCCATCAACCAGACTTGTATATTTAGTAGAATTAGATGTCCAAAGTTTGTATATTCTTTCAGACTTAGAGACGCGCTTATGTATTTCATTATTGTTAGGATTTTCTAAACGATGCTTAGTTTTCTTACTTTCTTTATTAGTTTTGATCCTCGCCTTTCAGCGTTGAATATTTATATTATCTTACGTGGTTGTTTCCACCAATTGGCGAAGAGCTAGCTCCCGCTTGGGGATTCCTATATTTATTAATGCTTGTACCGTTTTTCGGGTTTAAGATATATAAGAGAGGTGTTGCCGAAATTTTCAATGATGAAACATGTTTTCAAGATAGCTACAAACATTGTGTCTTCGTATACTATTACTCATCTTTTAACGAAAGAACTTGATTTTGATTATTTCAAAACGTCACCTCCAATATTTTCCCTAAAAAGGTTTAGATTTCTGGGCTATTGGCTTACTTGAATTAGGTGGGGTCCTATAGACTTCACATGATTCAAGTGCCAGTCACGTGCCTTTTCCGGGTCATGATAAAGTTGGTATCAGAACATTGGGTTTAACCTTGGTTCGAGTCTAGGTTAGACTATGTGGAGTCTAGGGCGTATATTTATTTTCGGAAACTAGGCTTGACCTTACGGAACTTGGACTTGGCCGAGGGGGTATTAGACCCGAAATTTCGTCACGTAGGTTGACTTTGGTTAATCAAGTAGGTGACTTAAGTAGAGTGACGTACCGTGTGTATGTTCCGCGGCATACTTACGATACGCTACTCCGCTTAAGAAGCCTTAGGATGTACATTCTTTTGCATTGTATTCTATTTGTTCTTATGATCTATCCTCATCGACGTTGGATTATGGTTTTTGTTACCACGATTACACGAGTAGAGAGAGCTGCGGCTAGAGGTGCGGTCAGCACGAGCTCGTCATAGACGAGGACTGACCGGGGCGTATTCCGATGACACACAATTGCATTGATATATCGTTTTACTATGTTTTCCGTTGATGTGAGCATTTCGATGTGTTGTTTTGCTAAGATTTCTTGTTGACGCAAGAGCAGATCTACACCATATGATCGGGCCATTGCTAGAATCCAGTCAGATTGCGACGACTATTGAGGTATCATCCACACCAGATGATCGGGCCACTGCTAGAGGCCAGCCAGAATATGAAGACTGTTAATGTACCGTCTATTCTTGATGATTGAGGCATTGTCTATCGTGCGGAGGGATGGGCCAGGTGTTGCTGCGACTGATAAGATGTCGCCCCCAGATGTTTGAAATCTATTACAGTATGAGGCTACACTCAGGAATGTGATAGAAGATCGCTAGTCACCCTTGGATTAGACTAGGACTTTTGCTCGTTTGGATGCTTCAATGCAGGGTCATTAATTGATTAACATTAGTTAGAAGAGGCCCTCACACAGAGGTATTGCGAGTCGATCAAGAAAAGATGTGTTCGTTGGATGCTCCGATGTAGAATCGGTAAGTTGACCAGCTCCGGATAGAAGGACCTCACCCAGATGCGTTGGGAGTCGATCGAAAACAGACGAATGAAGTGTATTCCTCTGATGATTTAGAAGAGTTCCCGAGGACGTAATTGGCCAGATGCCTTCTACAGGATGTTGGAGACACCGTGTTCGTAGCTTCGAAAGAGACACTAGATATGACTATATGAAATTGGAGCGCACTCCACACAGCTATAAGGAGATAATTCCGAATTGGACTATACTGAAGGGAAGCGGAGTAAGAGGTTCATACGAGATCTTGACGAAATGGCATTCCACTCCATTGATGTCAGAGACTTGTTACGCGCAGAGGCGTTGGATGCGGACGTGCTTCCAGAGAAAGGTCATGAAGAGGATGCAGCTGTTCCGGAATAAGAAACGGATTAAGTAAAGAGTGTCAACTTCCAAGCAGTCTTGCAGCGATAATATTTAGGAGAACCCCGACAGGATCTTTCTGGAATACTACACGATAAAGAGTTGAACCAGGATCGATTGTATCACGCACACTTAGTGGACCAGAGACTGCCATCATTGATAAGATACGTTATGCGTGACCATATCAATTGGTCGAAAGATATTCAGAGAAGCGCCAGAACGGGACTGTTTCCGTCATCACTCCGTATCGGGCTATTGAGCCGAGGAGTCATGTAACTGGCAATTCGCAGAGGAAAAAACAAGGATCTAAGAGCAGAGGTCGTCAGACCGTGGGCAAGAGGTAAGTCGATATTCTTGCTCTGCCAGCCTTCCATGCACCTCGATGACTGTTACTATTTTGGGTCTTGGTGATTTAGTGATTGCATTTTCATCATTTTATTTCGGTATTTTGTTGATTTAGTTTTTTGAATGGGATTTATGTGCACCATGGTTGGACTCGATTCGTGTTTCATGTATCAGTTGTAATGATATTCGTTTTGTGCATACCCATTGCACTTGATTTTGGTTTTCATACATTCTGAGATATTGATTTGATTACGTGCATATGGGTTGCACATGATTTTAACTTATGCATTCGGTGTAGTTGCACATGCTTGTAGTATTTGATATGGTTTTGTGCTCACAGACGCACATGTTTATGAGTTTATATACCGCGGTATACATGATTTTGAATTAGTGTATGTCGTATACCGTTGATTTCAATTTTTATACTTGATATTCGTTTTCGTGGACCCTAGTGCACTGGAATTATGTTTTTGTGCACCATGTGCACTTGATTGAGATTTTTGCGCATACTTGGCGCACTTGATGTGATTTTGTACACACCAGATGCACTAAATCGGGATTCTTCATGCATATCAGATGCACCAGATGTCGTTGTCGTGCACACCCGTTGCACTCGAAATATGTTTTCATACACACGTTGCACTTAGATTTTGTTTCTGTGCAAATGTATGGCACCTGTTTTTGATTTCAATTTCCATGCGCACCAGACGCACGTGGCATTCTTGTACACATTTTGGGTTTGATTTCCTTTGGAGCAATATGATTTATGATATTTACTATTTGGTTTAGTAACCGAGCAGGACTATTCTGATAACAGTACCTAAGTGTTTTTGCATGCATCGATAATTACCGAAAGGATTTCCAAAAAGGAGCTACAGTCTCAATATTTTCCTACGTGTCTAAGATAACGCGAAAACTTTGCAAAGGAAACCCCTCTAAAATCTTTTTCCAAAAGCAGGACGTATATGTTAAACAAAGGAAAAATATGTATAGCTATTTTCCTTATAATGAACGTCCGCTACTTGTGCCGTAATACGCGCATCGCACGACGATTTGAATAAGGTTTTGCATGCATTTCTATTCGGATGTTTTGACGAATTCACAACGATGCGTACTATATACACGTTTTAGTTTTGATTATATTATTTGGGTTTTCATAGTGGATTTTGACATTTATATTCTCATCATAACTCCGATGATTGCGTAACGCTTGATGGAGTTTTGAGTTTGAGTCTTCCACTGTTTTCACGCACATACAACACGTTATGATATATTTTATGTATTCATGATACTCGGAGCCCCGTTGATTTGATTTATTGACTGAAATATTTTAAGTATTTTGGATGATTTAAATTTAAATTCGGGGACCGAATTTATTTAAGTGTGCGAGATTGTAATATTTCAGAAAATAAAATATTATTTTTGGGAATTTAAATAATTAAAATAAAAAAATTTATGAATATTTTAAAGTATGGAAATCGGTTAAAGGATACAGTATAATTATATACTGATAGATTGGAAAATATTTGGAAATTTGTATTAATTATTGATTTTAAAAGAATTTATGAAAATTTAGGCATTTTACAATTTAGTATACAACTAATTGTATATAAGTGAATATTAAACTCGATTAATACTTTTGCTAATTATGCATTAATCTTGATTATGTGCACGGCATATAAAAAAACATGTTGCAGACACTTATTTCATTGTTTTGAACCATGCTCTATTCCCATTTAACTTGGTTTTGTTTTTGTTTTGCTTATATTAAATGAATGAGAAAGTGACAAGATGACAAGGGGCATGGGGACCATGTGAGGAGGGAGAGGGAGAGGGAGAGAGAGAGAGAGAGAGAGAGAGAGAGTTCTAGACTTCTTATGTTTCTTCTTCAATTCATTTCCTCATTCTTCACCTCCCATTCTCTTTCTTCTTCTTCATCTCCCCATTCTCCACCTCCTATACCACCATGCTTCAACCCCAAAACTCAAAAAAAAACCTTATACTTCCTTCATAAAAAATGATCACAAGACCATCACAAACCCTATGGAGGCATCAAGACAAGACTTTGATGACTTTGGGCAACCCTAGAAATTTCCTTAGTTGTTACCATGATGTATATCCTACACACTTAGTTTAGAATTTGAGTTTCTTTAACTTGTATGGTAGTTTATAGTTGATAAATTAAGGTTTTGTAATAATGGAAAATTCCAAAATGAGGGTTAGGAGATTTTTTTTTGACTTGTGAAATGTAATTGAGGTTAGTAGAGGCCACAAATCCCTTGTAGTAATAGAATTCCTGGCCAAACCTGAGAATAGAAACCCAAATATGAAACCTGGAAATCCCCGATATAGGAATTGGTGGGAATTGTGATGACTTTTTGAGATCTGCTTTGACCCGGAGACTTGGAAATTATTTAGCAATTACAGTGATACAAGCAGGCAACCTAGAAGTTACCCCCGAGACCTGAGTGTTGGATATAGTGCCTTCAGAGTCAATTATTGGATCACAAGCACGTGATTGTGATGATTGAGGGCGAACCTATGCCGGTAGGACTGTCTTACTCAAGATGATTGTATGCTATCTGGTTTGCCTTTATCATCGTGAACTGTTTCAGGTGACCATACAGGTCACTATTGCACGTTGATAGAGCCCTTAGGATTCTTGCTTGACGGCCAGCAATATGATGGCGATCATATACGTGGGAGCTGGGGTCTATAAGCGCATCCTTAAATGGTCCGTAGTCGTGGGAGTTTCGAGACAGGGCATCGATGTTAGTTATATGTATGCCCTAGAGGCCATTACTGTACATAGGATGTATATTATAGTGGATGCTTGGACATATATAGGGAGGACTTTCTTGCTCGATATGATAGTATGCTATCTGGTTACTCTTTACCTTAACGTGTACACTGATTGTCTCTCTGTTACATGTTGGTAAAGCCCTTAGAATGTGTACTTGACTACCTGGACTATGATGTGGATCATACTAGTGGAGACATGGTAGTCCATAAGTACATCCTTCAAGGTCCCTAGTCGTGGGTGTATCGAGACAGGGTATCGATATACCAGAGTAGACTAGTGTATACCTTCTCGGCCCATACAGATGGGCGATGGATGATCCCATATCCATTGGTGTTTGACATCAGAGATGATATACGGGTGCTCAGTGGAGACTGGGTACACTGGACGGACTCGCCGAGAACTCCCAGATGGTATTATACCTTACGTCAAATGGCAGTTCTCTGGTGACACTGGTACAGGTTATTCTGTAGACCCGAGATCGTCATAGTGTCTTGTGTGATTCCCACTGTGCTTTGATTTCCATGTTACCACGTCCAAGAGGGCGTGCAAAACGGTGGTTTTTGGGTACAGTCCAGAGTCACATGGAGGCAATGAGCGATAGGAGGGGTTTCGTCTCTCCCGGTATTGGGGGTTGATGTTACGCTATGCCCAATTGGCCATAACAGGGAAGTCCCTGGCCAGGGCTAGTTTGGAGATTTACCGGTAAGTGTTACCAGTAGTTTCTCGACCCGTTATGAGCCTCATATCGGCATGACTTATCGGTTATTGGGGTCTGACGTTTACCACCCCTAGACTTGATATGCGACATATCAGACGAGGAGACCGCACTGTACGGTAGTGTCACTGTCAGGCTTTTTGCAGGAGTTGGAGCGGGCTTGCTTGCTGATCTTTTGATCGCTCAATACCCCGGTAGCCGTTACGTCCAGCTAGTACCGTTGACGGCTTGTGGGTGCTTGATATGATCATCACCTACTGCCGGCGTATTGACGAGTCTTTAGAGTCCTACATAGAGATTTTACTGGCTCAGGCAAAACGAAATAGGGAAGCATATGTGATATGTGCGGAACCGAGAATAATGCGTGTATGTCATATCGTGTTCTATTCTCGCGATGTTTGTATCGATCGATTATATGCGATATAACCAAGTTATCGAATCAAGGGTTGATTCGATAAGTCGATACATTGAATGTTAGTCGGTTGTATGTATTATAACCGGATTATTAAGTCAAGTGTTGATTTAATAATTTAGTGTATAATTGTATATATGATATACTAATTTACATTAATTAACATTGGTTCATTTTAAGCATTTGTTTTTCTCACTTGTGCACAAGTTAATATATATGTGTTATATATTTATTTGTGTACATTTTGTATCATGGTTGTTGATACACACTACATGGGTGTATGAGACACACCATTATAATTATAATGGTTAGGTTTTTATATTTAAGTAATCAAAAACAAATGGATAATGAGCTCACATACGTGAAGCTTTGTGAAGCTTATGGATGCTTTGACTTATTCCACTTGTTCTGTTTTACTTAATATATTAACTAACCTAACCACTATTATTAACAATGGTAAAGTCTCTACATGAGTTAAGTATATGATACTTACTCACCATGGTTAGCTAACTCTCTCTCTCTTGATCATTATCCTTTCTCATTTTTGAGTTCATCTTCTTCCTCCTTCATCTTGATGCTAGGGTTTGAAAAAGAGAGAGAACCAAAGTGAGAAAAGAAATTCTACAATGTACCCATTTCCTATCTCACCATCCTCTACTAGACTAGCACTTTAGTTTAGGGTGTTTGCTTCACTAATTCCTTGGTTAGTGAAGTAGAAGCTTGAGTCCGTATTCCCTCGACGTAGATCATCTTCGGTCTCGAAGACTTCAAGCGATCCTGTTGCAATTTTCTCATGGAGCTGTCCGAGAATCCGGGTGCTAGTTGATCGCAGCGAAGGGACTACAACAAGGAGCTTAAGAAGTGAAGGACCGATCTACAAAGGTTGTATTTCGTATTCACTTAGTGTAAAGTTGTTTACTTGTTATCTTTTTCGCCTAAACTCTAGTATACGATCTTGCTTAGGGTTGTTCGGCACCTAAAATTTTTAATCCGGCATGGTCGATGCCTTGTAGAGCCTTATTAGTGTGCCTAGTAACCCAACAGTGGTATCAGAGTCTAGCTAGAGCATTAGGCGATGCGTTAACGAAGTTAAAACTCCGAACGAACCCGAACACGACAAAATAAAACCCTCTGTGTACATTATTTAAAATCTAGGATTTTTCTGAATTAAAAATGCCTAAAAAAATCAGCAGGCAATTTTAAGGACACATGTGCAAAACGACAATGTTTGGCCTCCAAAGCGCCGCGGAACCGCGGCACGAGCATGGCTCGTACGGCGGTTCCGCGGCAAAAATGTGACGTCACTGTTGTCGTTTTGCTCAGTAATGTTTCTTTTTAATTCCCTGATACTTTATGGGTATTTTTATCTGACTCAAGTGTTGAGTGTTTTGGGGTTTATTTTGTTGTCGTTGTTTCGATCGGAAAATTTAATTTCGTTGTGTTTTCCGGATATTTAGAAACTGTTAAAAAGTTCGATCCGATATCAATAACTCACTTTTTCCCCGACCCAGAAAATTTCCAAGTGTTGGATTTTTCCGTTTGTTTTAGAACGTCTAGATCGTGCAAGTTACGCAATGGACCCTCTAGAAGACAACAAACCTTAACTCGATTATGTGACCGTCTTGAACTGCCTTTTGAACCTTAGGGTTTGGGGCAGTACGGCGTGCCACATGTGAGGCGTTGGCTTGACCCTTCTACGGCTGGACCGTTGGTACGGTGGCATGTGATGGATGTTTTTAAACACCCCTCAAGTGTTGAGAACCATTTGGGAAAACTTAGGTGTTTGATCATTCGATCGGAAAGTTTAACGTTGTCTATTTATCTTGAATGTGATACAATATTTGGAATCCACAAGCAGTTATGAGATAACTGATTTGAAGTTATAAACATAGCAGTTTAGCCTCAAATGACCGGTTGCAACGGAATTTTGATGCGATCAAAAATCCATCGCAATCACGTAGCGTACGCGGATACTCGCCGGGTAAACTTAATAGACAGCCATGCCCCATAGCCCCGACCAAGTGACTGTAGGAGAACCCCGTAGCCAAAAGCATCCATTCGGGTGCTCGCGGCAGCGGAGTTCTGCCTTAGTGCACTTCGTCGACGGCATCCGGGGGTGCGGCCGTCTAGTAAAGTTTGCAACGAGCATCCGATCAGAATATCGGAAATCTTGTTGAATTACCCGACTTGATATTGAAAAGTGTTTTCGATATAGAGACTAAAATGCGGCGTTTATAATTATTAGGCATGCGATGTCTAAGGAGGTTGCGGATTCCAACTGCTGTAGTTTTACACTTTCTTTTCTGCGACCGTAAGTGTAATATGTGTCATCGCCGGTTTTGTTGCTATATGCCAACGACAATTGGGATGCGCATATTTACTTACGTTGATGACATGGGATGTTATGTGTTGCTGGATATGTTATATTGGATCGTCGCGTTTTCAATAGCCGGGGGTTTATGTGAGATGGGAGTTTTTTTTTCGTTATGTAAAATTAAATGTATGTAATATTCTTTTATTGGGGCACTTCCGGGTTGAGGTTGTTGTCACCATTTGTATATTATTTTCTTTTCCGCACTAGGATAGACCCAAGGAGCAGAGCACAAGTAACCGGGTTCTAGAGTCCAGTGGGAGACCTACTCGAGGAGTCGAGTCCGGGTCTCCTAACTCTAGAATTGGTAGGGTTGCTTGCCGCTCTCGTAGGGGTCTAAGGGTGTGGGTTTGGCTATTCATCGCGACCGTGGAATCCGTGTTTTATAGAGGCTCAAAATAAAACACGGACGTCCTAGTATATCCAATGTTTCATTTGTTTCTTCTGCTGCGTTATCTGTGATGTGATCATTTGATATGTTGTGATAAATACTGTATATAGTATATATGATATATTATATAGACGTTACTTATGTTTTACACTCGCGCTAGCCCTGCCCCGCTCTGCCGTTAGTTACCTAACCTAACGGTGCACGAGGGGACATCGAGGCTAATGCGGATGGCATAAGTGTACGTCATATTTATCTGTGTTGTTTAGGTACTTAAATGATGAGAATTCATTAATATGATTAATGAAAGAAAAAGAAACCTAAAAGAAGTTGTGGAATCAAATTTTCAAAAACAGGTAGCTACAGTTCTTGCTTTGCATTGCGGTGTTCCTTGTAGAACATCCTGCACCTTATTCGATGAGGAAAGGGCCGAAATCCCTTCACCGGGAGTGACCCCTTTAGCAATAACTGGCAGATGCTACAACCCTAGGTTTGTCTTTTGATAGCTTTTGGAGTTTTTGCTTTGCATAGTGGTATATATGATATATCCTGCACCTTATTCGATCAGGAAAGGGCTGACGATCCCTTCACCGGGAGTGACCCCTTTAGCAAAACTAGAAAAGCCTCAAAAACACTCCATTTTAAAATCATTTGATTCTACAACGATATCAAGTTCATTACGCAATAGGTTTTCAGAAAAACCTGTCGTAGCCCTCCGTCATTTCAGATAAGTTGTATATAGTATTCGTGCTACATTTGTTGGCTTTCGTCAAGGTGTAGTGTACGGTAGCTATATGCTACTTATCTGCTGCATACGATGCGATTGGATTAGGGTAGTCGTACGGCTTTGTTGGCTTTCGTCAAGGGTCGTGCGGGTGGGTTTAATTCAGTCAAGAAATGTACGGGTTGAACTTGACTAGCGGGCTATGGTTTGTTGGCTTTCGTCAAGGTCATAGCACGTTAGGGGCAAAATTATCGGGAATTTCAAGTGTTGAAATTTGCAATGAGATTGCATACCTTCTATGAGATAGTTGGATCCCGATACCCACTGCGAGTAATTGTTACTCCTGGGAGAGTTTTACACATTACAATTAGCCGATCAAGTAGGTGTCTAGAAAGGTGTCAACGGGGTTACGCCTTTGGGAAAACGAGGTTTACTTTAATTAGGTCCGTGCGAAAGCACGGGGAACCTCCCTCAAAGTACCGACACTGGCCTGGCTGAAAGATTGGCGAAGTTGTAGGGTGTAATTAATCCCGGCTAGTCTTTCCTTTTAGGGTTTGTAGGAAGATTTGATAAAAACAGTGGGAGCCATCCTGATTAGATAAAATAATAACCAATCTATTTTTGCAAGAGCGCACGCAGAGTGTTCTCTTGTCTCTCTCTCCAGGTAGCGACCATATCACGCCTTAATCAAGATAATAATACGGATGTATTGACCGAACCCGCTTGTTATACTGAGCTGGGGAACGTTGGTCCCGCTCCAACTTATAATTATTATAAGACAGAGCAGGAAATAGGGGATTACCAGAATTCCCGTGCCGCCCAAACAAAGAGAGTGCATGTTGATGCATCATCGTCGGGTGTGTTCATTACAGAGAACTGTTTCTCAGCATCCTTTACGTCCCGGGTATGTGATACCAGATCAGGATCCCACATATGTAATTTGTTACATGGGCTACAGACAGGTAGAGAACTGAGAACGGATGATAAGTTTCATGAGATAGAAAATGGTGCAAGTGTTGCAGCCAAGTCTGTTTGTGACTATCACCCTGTATTACCAGAATACATTGATTCTGAACGAATGTTATTAGATACCGAACCTGATATACAAAATCATATCAGTCTCTTTATTAGTAAAGAAGGATATAATTTTGTATTGTTGGATAATGTTTTGAACATTTCCTATATCAAAAGTTGATCGGTTCAGGCACGTTATCTAAAAGCATTGATGTTCTAAATCGAACTACAATTCTTAGTATACAGAACACACATAAGAGGAAGAGTTCAGAAATGAACGAATCCTTCTTGAGGTATTGTAAACTAGGTCATATCAATGCGACCCGACTAGCTGAAGTTACATATAGATGCACATTTAAATTAGTTTGAATTTACATCTTGCGAAACTTGCTGGTCATGTCTCAGAGATAAGATGACCATAGCTCTGTTTAATGGAAACAGAGAAAGAGTTAGTGAACTTTTGGGATAATACATGTTGATGTATGAAGATCCCCTGTCTACACATGCCAAGACCGGTTCTTTGTACTTTATTACATTCTCTGATGACCTCTCAAGATTCAGACATATGTTCCTATTGAAACACAAGTCCGAACCTTTTGAGATATTCACAAAATATAAGTTAGAAGTAGAGAACCACAAAAACAGGTACAAGTATTATGTCCTTTGATGTGATCAGGGAGGAGAATACTTGAGCACGGAATTCCTGGATTATTCTAAAGGAGAATGAGATTCTCTCTCAGCATTACTCCTCCGTATACACCATAGCACGATGGTATATCGAGGCGGAGGTATAGCACCCTATGTGATATGGTGTGCTCTATGATGAGTACTACTGAGTTTCCTATATCCCTTTGGGAGTTATACACTTGAGAAGCTGCATGCCTATTGAATAGAGTTCCAATCAAATCAGTTGCCTACCACTTCATATGTGATATGGATTGGGAAGAGCCCATATCTTAAGTTTGTTAAGATTTGGGGGTGTCCGGCCTATGTCTAAAAAGAAAAATCCGGACAAGCTCGAGGCAAAGTCAGTTCTGTAGAAATTTGTTGGATATCCTAAGCATTCGCAAGGGAATATCTTCTACCTAACCGAGGAACAAAAATGTTTTGTTTCTCAACATGCCACATTTGTGAAAGGGAATTTCTTGTGAAGAAATTAGTGGACATGAGGTAGAACTGAAAGCAGTTCCAGCTATACAAACTGCAGCTGATGATTTGGTAGAACCAAAGGATTCAATAGCAACCAACGAACCTCAGCCTCTCCGCCGATCTAGTAGGGTTTCTCACCCACCTGAGAGATACTTTGGTTTCCTTATGACATAGGGAGCGAGGATTGCATCATGAGATGATGACTCAACTAGTTTCGAACTGGCCATCAGAAGTGGGACTCTGTAAGAATGGCTGGATGCTTAGCGATCTGAGATGGAATCCTTATACACCAACAAAGTATGGACTTTGGTTGCATTATCTGAAGGGTTAAATCCCCATCTGGAGCGAGTATATCTTGAGAAGATTACTTGGTGTACATGGAAAAGTTGAGACTTTCAAAGCTAGACCTGTTAAAGGTCTGCATCATAGACCAGTTGTGGCTAATGATGAAACCTTTTCTGGGGCCTATGCTTAAGTCCATCCAGATCCTACTTGCCACGGCTATATACCATGACTACGATATCTGGCTGTTGGGTGTCATGACTGCTTTTCTAAATGATGTTTTAGAAGAGAGAGTCTATAAGTACACAGTCAGAGGGCTTCGTAGACAATGGGAGCAGCGGAAACGTGTACAAGCTGTTTTATAGGATAAAGCAAGCATCGCGGAGTTGGAACGTCTGTTTTGTGGTAGTCAAAGAGTTTGACTTCATCAAAATGGTAAATGAACCTTGTATATACAAAAAGGTAGTAGGGAGTATGGTAATGATCCTCGTAGAGTACATGGATGACATACTCTTGATAGGGAAGGAGTTTCCTATTCTACGCTCGGTCAATCTCCGCTTATCACAATGATTCTCCATATAGGATCAAAGTGATACCTACTAAATCCTGGGTTTTGGATCTATGAGATAGATCTAATTGGATGTTAGGATACTCACTAGTTGTAGTAAGATGGTATCAATTGATCCTGGAGAGAATCACTGGAAAGGTTCCAGGATGATAAGGACGACTGAAACTCAGTCACAGGCATTGTCTTTACCCTCAGTAAAGGGACGGTATGTTGGAAGAGTTCTAAGCTAGATACCGTGGCATACTAGACGATAAAGGCTGGATACATCGCTACTTAAGATGCTACCAAAGAAGCAGTCTGGGTGTATATTAGTTCATGAGATTAACTTCGTTCCTCCCATTATGTGACAATGGAGTTGTGGCTTATGCCACGGAATGCCCGTCCCATCAGTGATCCAGACATATTCTAAGGCAGTGTCACCTGATCGTGGAGATGGTTGATCTCCAGGGGATCGAGGTTAGGAGAGCAGACTCAGAGGACAACATGGCAGATCTACTCACAAAGGCCTTTTCCCAGAGAGAGACTATTATGGGATGGTTGAGTATGAGATACTACAACCACTGCTATCAGATGGCCCTAGTGCAAGTGGGAGATTGTTAGTTATATGTATGCCCAAGAGGCCATTACTATACATAGGATGTATATTGTAGTGGATGCTTGGACATATATAGGGAGGACTTTCTAGCTCGATATGATAGTATGCTATCTGGTTACTCTTTACCTTAACATGTACACTGATTGTCTCTCTGTTACATGTTGGTAAAGCCCTTAGAATGTGTACTTGACTACCATGACTATGATGCGGATCATACTAGTGGGGAAATGGTAGTCCATAAGTACATCCTTCAAGGTCCCTAGTCGTGGGTGTATCGAGACAGGGCATCGATATACCAGAGTAGACTAATGTATACCTTCTCGACCCATACAGATGGGCGATGGATGATCCCATATCCATTGGTGTTTGACATCAGAGATGATATATGGGTGCTCAGTGGAGACTGGGTACACTGGACGGACTCGCCGAGAACTCCCAGATGGTATTAGACCTTACGTCAGATGGCAGTTCTCTGGTGGCACTGGTACAGGTTAGTCTGTAGACCCGAGATCGTCATAGAGTCTTGTGTGATTCCCACTGTGCTTTGATTTCCACCTTACCACGTCCAAGAGGGCGTTCAAAACGGTGGTTTTTGGGTACAGTCCCGAGTCACATGGAGGCAATGAGCGATAGGAGGGGTTTCGTCTCTCCCGGTATTGGGGGTTGATGTTGCGCAATGCTCGATTGGCCATAACAGGGAAGTCCCTGGCCAGGGCTGGTTTAGAGATTTACTGGTAAGTGTTACCAGTAGTTTCTCGACCCGTTATGAGCCTTATATCGGCATGACTTATCGGTTATTTGGGTCTGACGTTTACCACCCCTAGACTTGATATGCGACATATCAGACGAGGTGACCGGACTGTACGGTAGTGTCACTGTCATGCTTTTTGCAGGAGTTGGAGCGGGCATGCTTGTTGATCTTCTGATCGCTCAATACCCGGGTAGCCGTTACGTCCAGCTAGTACCGCTGACGGCTTGTGGGTGCTTGATATGATCATCTTCTACTGCCGGCGTATTAACGAGTCTTTAGAGTCCTACATAGAGGTTTTACTGGCTCAGGCAAAACGAAATAGGGGCACATATTAGATATGTGCGGGACAGAGAATAATGCGTGTATGTGATATCGTATTCTATTCTCGCGATGTTTGTATCGATCGATTATATACGATATAACCA
Source organism: Agapanthus africanus (assembly GCA_030015575.1). NCBI lineage: Eukaryota > Viridiplantae > Streptophyta > Magnoliopsida > Asparagales > Amaryllidaceae > Agapanthus > Agapanthus africanus. The sequence goes on from CM057342.1 coordinate 521,721,742, forward strand.
AGTTATCGAATCAAGGGTTGATTCGATAAGTCGATACATTGAATGTTAGTCGGTTGTATGTATTATAACCGGATTATTAAGTCAAGTGTTGATTTAATAATTTAGTCTATAATTGTATATATGATATACTAATTTATATTAACTAATATTGGTTCACATTAAGCATTTGTTTTTCTCACTTGTGCACAAGTTAATATATATGTGTTTTATATTTATTTGTGTACGTTTTTTATCATGGTTGTTGATATACACTACATGGGTGTATGAAACATACACCATTATAATTATAATGGTTAGGTTTTTATATTTAAGTAATTCAAAAACAAATGGATAATGAGCTCACATACATGAAGCTTATGGATGCTTTGACTTATTCCATTTGTTTTGTTTTTCTTAATATATTAACTAACCTAACCACTATAATTAACAATGGTAAAGTCTCTACATGAGTTAAGTATATGATACTTACTCACCATGGTTAGCTAACTCTCTCTCTTGATCATTATCCTTTCTCATTTTTGAGTTCATCTTCTTCCTCATTCGTCTTGATGCTAGGGTTTGAAAAAGAAAGAGAACCAAAGTGAGAAAAGAAATTCTAAAGTGTATGCATTTCCTATCTCACCATCCTCTACTAGACTAGCATTTTAGTTTAGGGTGTTTGCTTCTCTAATTCCTTGGTTAGTGAAGTAGAAGCTTGAGTCCGTATTCCCTCGACGTAGATCATCTTCGGCCTCGAAGACTTCAAGCGATCCCGTTGCAATTTTCTCATGGAGCCGTCCGAGAGTCCGGGTGCTAGCTGATCGCAGCGAAGGGACTACAACAAAGAGCTTAAGAAGTGAAGGACCGATCTACAAAGGTTGTATTTCGTATTCACTTAGTGTAAAGTTGTTTACTTGTTATCTTTTTCGCCTAAACTCTAGTATACGATCTTGCTTAGGGTTGTTCGGCACCTAAAATTTTTAATCCGGCATGGTCGATGCCATGTAGAGCCTTATTAGTGTGCTTAGTAACCCTACAATCGATACTCCAGAGTAGACTAGTGTATACAGTCGAGACCCCGACGAAGGGCGGTGGCCGGTCTCACAAGCCACTGGTGTCAGTTGGTTCACCTAAGATGTATACAGGTGCTCATTGGGTTATGAGTACACAGGACAGGACACGCCAGGAACATGCTACTTGGTATTATACCAGACGTCAGATAGCAGTTCCCTGGTGACATGTGTACAGGTTAGTTCATCGACCTGAGATCGTCATTTGTCTCGTGTGAGTTCCCACTATACTTTGATTACTACCCTACCACGGCTCATAGGAGTCGTGCAAACAGGTTTTAGTTGGGTACAGTCCCAAGCTACATGGAGGCAGTGAGCGGATCTGCAGGGGTTCGTCTCTCCCGGTATTGGGGGTGAGGTCGCGCTGTGTCTAGGAGAGCCATTACACAAAGCCCTCGGCCGAGGCAGGAGATTTACTGGTAGGTATTCCAGTAGTATCTCAGGGTGTTCTGGGCTACACTCCGACACGACTTGTACCGCTTTTAGGGGTCTTACTTTTACCAACCCCCTAGGCCCGCCATGCGATGCTCATAGACGAACGGACCGGACTGTACGGATATTGTCGCTGACAGGCTCAGTAGGGTGTCAGCATGAGATCGCTCACAGGCGTCCCTTTTGGTCAATACCTGGTAGCCCGTTACGTTTGGCTAATACCTCTGACGTGCTAGTGGTTAAATCCACAGCCAAAAGTATTGATGGGTCTTTAGAGTCCCCCACAGACAGTTACTCAAGTTTCGGGCGAAACGCTGTAGAGGCCGTATGGAGATATGGCAGGGTTCGATCATATACGTGCGGTATTGCACGGATCATGATCGGACGGATAATACTAGCGGGCTTTGGTTTAAGCCGGATCCTAGTATTGTACAGTGTAGATTTTGTCTCTTTGCATTTGTATTCGGTCGGAATACAAATGCGGGTATGTATATACAATCGCGGGGTTTTCCTGTAATTTATTACGGGATCAGTTTTCTGAAGTTGCCAGTTTGCATTCCGTTCCGGCCAGTTTTCCTTTGTTCCTTCACGGCCGGATTTTTCCGATGGAGGGGGTTATTTGCAAGTGTGCAAATTAGATATGTGGAGGGGGTTTCTTGTAAATGAGGGATTATGATAATCTAGCATCTTTTGATTCCATTCTTCTCTTCACATGGTTTGCATTAATGAGATGTGAATTGATTTGGCTTTGGTGTGACATTAATCCCTCATTATCATCACTTTTCTTATGCTCACCATTATTCTCCTCTTCTGCTCACCTCCCTTATTTTTTTTTCCCTCACCCATTAAAGGTTATGGTCGGCCACTTCATGAGAGGGGGGAGTTCATTTTTGGTGTGGGAAAATTATCATATCATATTATGCTTGCTACAAAATCCCAAGCTCATTTTCCTTTGTTGTTTCCTCCATCAAAAGGCAAGTTCACTACCCCATGTGACAAAGCTTTCTACACTAGCCTACAGCATTCCTTGGACACGTCGGCTCGCCAACTTCATGCCCGAGTTGACTCGGTCCAGAGGTGGGAACCCGTAAAAGAACACGGCGGTGTGGTGCCTTTTCAACGAGGAGATGAAGACCGGAGATTCCGCAAGGAGATCGGGACGGAGGCCGAAGACCGAAGGACATGGATCGCTCGGTATAGCATTCTATCCTATCTCTTGTTTGCTAGGTATAGGTTAATGGTTCGATCCGGGTTTTTTAGGATGCGGTAGTGCCGGTTTAAAGTCAAGAAAAATTTTCGTTTCCGCCTTTTGGCCTCGGATAGACGGCCGGGGCTCTACCGTAGTCATACATGGTATCAGAGCCACGCCATTAACCTAGTCAAGCTTGCTCTAATGTGTTTACAAGTTCGATCGAACGGATTTTCCAAAAACCGCGTTTCCATGTCATACTTTCTGTCGAATTTTTCTGTGCTTTAAAAATTATTTGGTACATTAGAAAATTACGTGCAGGGTTTTTTATGCAATCTGTTAAAATTTAGTAGGCTGAAGTTACTGTATCGCGGCGGATCAGCGGCCAAAACTACGTTTTGACCGCGGATCCGCCACCGAAATTTCGCTTCACTGCATCAAATTTTTACAGTGGCTCTCTGACATGAAAATAGGGTTTCTGGTATATTCTTTTTGGGCCCAGATGTTTTTGAGTGCTACAGTTGTGCTTGGGGCCTACTTCGGTAAATTCTGTCGATCGAAAATTTTAAGCATGTTAGTTCACAGTATTTACATTATATCTACGACCGTGAATGTCATTTGATCGGTAAATCCTGTCTAACTGCTATAGCCCTTTTAGACGGATTTGCGAACGTGACATTCACGTTGATATTCTGTGTTGTGCTGTGATGTTGCGGATTGGTCTTGGGGGATAGCCTGGATGCAATGGTAGTACAGTTTGGTTTATTATGTACATTTGATATTGCGGGGCGAGCGTCCGACATGTGGACTGCCGTTACTGCCTTTTTGTATATTATTCTTTTGGGGCACGACCGGGCTGAGGTCGATGTACCCGTTGTATGTATATTTTACTTTCTGTACTAGGATTACCCCGCGGAGGGGTGCACGTATAGCCAGGTTCTAGAGGGCAATGGGCCCGCATCTCATGGCGTTGAGACGGAGGGGGCTTCACTCTAGAATTGGCGGGCTATTCGCCGCACTCGTAGGGAGTACAGGTTGACCCAGGAGGGGTGCCCAAGTTACCGGATTCCATGAAGTGCTGGGTGGTCCATTCACGTTGTTGAAAGGGGCTGCCTCACTTCAGGTTTTGGCGGGTAACTTGCCATGCCCATAGGGGTCTAGGATTTCATTGCACAGGCTATCCACACGACCAAGGGAACGTCGGGTTTCAGTAGCGGCTCTATGAAACCCGGGGATCCCAGATATCTGTATTGTTTTGTGATACTTATTACATTTCTGTGATGTTGCATTTTATCATGCCTTGAGCGAATATTATATATTCATATATATACTAGTAACTGTTGTATATGTTTTGCATTCGCTCGAGTTCCGACTGCTGCTACAGTGTTTTAAAAGAACGTTATCGCTATTGTAGATTTACGAATTGGCTCGGTTTCACAAACACTTCAAACTATACTGAAAACCCACAGGAGTGTAAGCGTGATCGAATTTTCGCTAGTCCAGTCCTCGCTCTGTCGTTAGTTAAGTAACCTAACGGGTGATGACGGGACCCAGTGGCGAATGTGGATGGCATATACGTACATCATTATTTTCGTTCTTTGTGGTGTGTTCAATTGATGGGACTGCGTTGATTCGGATCAATGCAAGCTAAACAAACCTATTCTGATGTTGTTGGAACAATTTTTCAAAAAGCTGTTATTGCAAGGACATTCTCTTTTGTTTTGCACAGTGGTATTCGGTCATGAATATCCAGCACCTCAGTCGACGAGGCAAGGGCCGAGATCCCTTCACCGGGAGTGACCCCTTGGACAGAAGTTTGCGTCATGGTAATAACTTCACTATAGCCGATTACTTTTTGCTTTGCATCGTTGTATTCAGTTGGAATATCCTGCACCTCATTCTACGGGGAAAGAGCCGAGATCCCTTCACCGGGAGTGACCTCTTTAGCAAAGGTTTTCGTCACTATATTTTTATAAAAAGCTATGCAGTTCCTTCAACGATATCAATTTCATTACGTTAAAAGTTTTTCGCCAAAAACTATACGTAGCTCTCGGTCATTTCTTACAAGTATTACTTAGTATTCATACTGTGTTTGTTGACTGTGTCAAGGCGTAGTGTACGGTAGCTAAGTAGTGTTCGTTTGTGGCATATTAATGGGATTGGTTAGGACAGTCGTGCGGCCTTGTTGACTGTATGAAGGGCTCGTACGGGTGGGTTTAATGCAATCCAGGATAATGACGGGTTGAACTTGACTAGGACTCTTTGATTTGTTGACTGTGTCAAGGTCACTTGGGTCCTAGGGGTAAAAATCACAACGGGAGTTTCTAAAGATACTGAAACTTGCCAGGCATGCGCGTACCTTCTGGAGTGTGATAATGTAAGTGGATTCCGTCACGTTATCATGCGATGATAGTTGGATCCCGATTCCCAATGATGAGTTGGTTTACTCCTCGGGTGATCCCAACTAATTCTTCTTTCAGGTTTGGAGGAGAATTTAAGGATACAGTGGGAGGTTTCCTGATTAGATAAATTGATAACCATTCTGATCTAGGTTAGAGTGCACGCTGAGTGTTTCTTTTCTCTCTCTCTTTGGCAGCGACCATGACTCGACCCTTAACTATGACTCAGTGACCATGTTAACCGAACCTTCTTAAACACTGGCTTTTGGATTGTCAGAGTTGCATACCTCATTGCCACTCCTACTTTTACCCTTTTCTCCAGAACACCCCGTATTATTACGAACATCCACTTCCATTGGATAAAACCATCGTATGGTTATATACGAACTCGAAGGAACTTGTTCCAGATTCGAGGATGGTTTCTGGTTCTGGAGAAAAAGAATAGGACTATTCAGTTGTCTTTTCCTTTTACCTTCTCTCAGGTTGCGAGTGCTCCTTGGATTAGGACGGTACACCTATTACGCTAATTGGATAGTCTTCTTCCAAACCATAGGCTAGTGCCGAATGGTAGGGAATGAAGAAAGCCATTTAGCGAAAACGGTGTACAGAAGGTATTAAGTAAAGACAAATAAAGGGATTAGTACGAGGGCAAAGTAAATTGTGACTGCTATTCACGACCAAACCAAGTATTTCATTACCACTCCTACTTCACCTTTGTATTTCTCCAGAACACTCCGTATCACTACGAAGATCCACAGTTATTTGGATACTCCATCGTATGGTTATATACGTACTCGAAAGGAACTTGTTCCAGTTCGGGGATGGATTTTGGTTCGGGAGAAATAGGAATAAGGTTTATTCAGTTGTCTTTTATCTCCACCTTATCTCGCATTGCAAGTGCTCCTAGGATTAGGACAGTACACCCATTATGCTTATTGGATAGTCTTCTTCCAAACCATAGGCTGGTGCCGAGCGGTAGGGAAGGAAGAAAACCATTTGGCCTAAAGGGGTGTACAGAAGGTAATGACTAAAGACATATGAAGGGATTTGGAGAGATGGCAAAGAAATATACGGTTACAGTTGTGAACCTAGATAATGGAAGAGGCATTACTAGGAATACCCGGATACCCCTTCGAAACATTTACATGTTTCAGTTTCACTGTGTATTGTTAAAAGAAAACTGATTTCCCAATTAGCCCTTGCTCCAGGGTATGTATTTACCAGGTTTGATTTTCAGATCTGTATGGTTTTGCAGATGATGAGTAGGAGTAAGTTATTGGGAATTAGGTGATCATCCTCATTATATCGGAATTCGTTGTAATTGGTGATATTTGAGGAAATCACCTGGGTAGTTTCCCGGACGGCAAATATTTTGTTTTGAATATCCATTGTTATGCACCAATTTCAAATTGATATATCTGTACGTCTATTTTTATAGAGTGAGATATACCTTTTTGAAAGTATGTCCATGACATTTACCTATATCAGTGGATGGTTAGGTAAGGAGCATTAAACAGCGGTGTAATTCTTCTTAACCATAAGTACAGTTTCAACCTACGACACACAGGGAATGAGTCATTAGACTCAAGTGACTTATACAGAGTATTGTATGTTGTCCAGTGTCTATTAGGACAGAGGGTTTGGTACTCGTACTAGATTCTGTTTACTTGTGACTTCTCTGGGTCATAGATATGTGTTTCGTAGAAACACAAGGTCCAAGTTTTGAGAAGTTATAGGTATAAGAATAGAGTAAAGAATCAGGTGTTGCAAGTATCGGGATTCTTTAAGGTGATCGAGGATGTAGATACTTGTGTATGGTGTTCAGTTGATAGTAATGATTAAGAGAACTTGCTTCTCTTTCAGGTTACTCATATCTGGATGTACTCCTAAGTTGAGCAACGCTGATCGGCCTCTCTCCATTTAGTTGACATGCACTGGAGACAGTTGCATGATTTGAATCTGGTTCAATTAAATCAGTGCCTCTGTTTCTGTATTGGATATAGAACAGTTCATATCTTAACGATGTTAAGGTACGGGGAGCTGTCCGGCTTATGCTTAAAACCAGACCCCGGATAACTCAAGGCACGTTTCTGTAATGGCTGTTTGTGGGTTGACCCGGGCTATGATGAGGGTTGACTTTCTACCATCTGGAAGATCAATAATGATATTGTTCTAGACTCGCCACAGTTTTAATAAAAATGGATTTTTTCAGAAAACAGTAGTAGGAGTATGGTAGAACTGGAAGTGATTCCAGAACCGCAAACGATTACTAAAAATTTGATAAGAACCTAAAGATTCAATTTTGCTTCACATTCTATTGGCCAATCCGCAGATATGGTGGGTAACCTCAGGCAATCGAGAGGTACATCAGTATGCTCAAAGACGGTGACAGGGAGGTTCTTGTTTACCCAGACTTGCCATTGCTGTTGTTCCAGACTATGAGACCCGGCAGGAGGATGAGTATAGCGTTGTTCTGAACTAGCTTTAGAAGTGCACGTCTATATGACTCTGCCAGAGGGTTGTCGTAGTCAGTGGGAGCAGCGGAAGAATAGTGGACAAGTAGCTTATGTCTATTTATGGACTAAAGCAGATATACTGGAGATAGATCATCTATTTCTGATGTGACAGCCATAGGTTTGACTTCATCAGAATAGGGGATGGATATGTTAAGAAGGTAGTAGGGTGTGATGTCGTAGTATTTGGATGACATACACAGAGTAGGAAGTGATATTCCTATACTACGATCGGTTATACTTTGGTTGTCACACAGTGGTTTCTCCACATAGGACATGGATATTATATCAGACATTCTGGTTACTAGATCTATGGTTTTAGATCTAGATTTGGGTAGTTTCCCAATCTGGGTACTTAGACAACATTCTAAAGGTGTTTTAGAATGGACGACTCCTGGCACGGTAGTGTACCTGAAGGTGATGGAGTCACCCTCTCTAAAGGTGTCGTACAGACTAAAGGGGAGAGGGATGTACTTGATTGGCAGATCACTTGCTTAGGCAATTGAGTCAATCATGAGATGTCAAGTACCACACCAGATGTTGTTTTCGCAGTAGATGCAATAAGTTGATGTTGATCCAATCCTGGAGAAACATTGGGAAGCTGTTTTAGAACATAAGTGGATGTTCCAGGGATATGATAACGACTGCCTCATTCGGGAGACAGTTATCATTCCAGGCTTCTAAGGAGACATCGATGACAGAATGACTGTCAGAGTTATAGTTTTCCCTCTGACGAGGGGCGGTATTTTGGACAGGTGGTCCAAGAGGATACTAAGGGAGGCATGCAGCTGGATACTGATTAAGTTCAGTTGACGATACAGTCTAAGAAGTTTGGATTTGGAGTTCATTTATGAACTAGGTCCCATCAGATATCCAGACATATTCTAAGACAGGTATTGCTCATTTCGGAAGATGGCTTTCTCCGCGAACTTGAGATAAAGAGAGACATAGAAAGAAACATCAGGGCGGATGATTGGTAGTTTTTTTGCGTGCTTAGTTAATTACCGCAATCAAGACGGTTTCGCTTGTAGCTAGCCGGTTGAGTACGGGTCGTCCGCAGGGAGATGGGAATCTTTTTCTATTTGCTTTAACGAGTTAAGTCCAAATGTCCAGGTTTGTTTTGAGATTAACTATGTGCTAAAATGATATATAAAGAGAGCTTGTTAGGGTTAGGATTAGGTTAGTTTGAGTTAGGAGTCGCTTACTTCTTTCGTTGCCACTCTTAATATCGGTGTTACGGTAATCGGCAACAACAGGGATTAGCATGACTAGGAAGGAACTTGCGAGTATAAGCTAGGCTTTCCAATGCTTAAGTTCTTCCTTTTGGTGCTTGTCCGTCCGTTCTTGGCTCTTAGCCTTAACCTTCGGTTAATTCAACCATAACCGGTCACACTAAGGAATCACCGCTATCATGTAGGATAGGGTGCCGTAGGGAGCGGATTGTGGTTCAATTAACGGGAGTCCGAATTAAGATGTTGGGCAAGGAAAGAGTGAGAGAGATTTTCTTCTCTCAAACTTTCCTTATCCTACCCTAACAAGTAAGAAAACTACTCACCCATTACAAGAAAAAGAAAATAACATAAAAGGAGGAAGATAGAAAGAAAGAGGTTAGGAGATTACAACTAGCTATTTAAGACCTCACCATGGCAAGGATCAAGCTTAAGTATCATTGTTGTTGTTAATGATAAAGAAAAAGAGAATAAGAAAGAAACAAAAAACAAATAACAACAACTAAATTAGCAATTAAAGATTACAAGCAATTATAATTAACAATATAACAAGACAAGCATGATAATAAAAAGAACTCTTTTATTCATCACTTCACTCATGAAACCTCACTACAAGATTTTAATGGAGAAAAGATGAAAAAGAGGAAGAAGAAGAAGAACAAAGTATATCTAAATCCTAATACAAGAATAAGCACCCTTGGCTTAGCAATGTTCTGGGCTATTTATTGGCAGGGAACTGGAAACCTAGGGCAACAATCTGCCTCCATATAAAATGACCAAAATACCCCTGAAAACTCATCATCTGTCGAGCCCGTACGACCGCGGATCCGCGGCCTAGACCCCATGTTGGCCGCGGATCCGCGGCCATATAGAAGAATTAGGTCATTTGCTTTGGTGGGTTTTCCTGGTTTTCAGTACTCTTCAGTGTGGTATATGTTGTTTCTCAGAAACTCTTCACAATATTTCCAGTATTTCAGCAGATCCAAAGGTGATGTGATATGGATCTTTTGCCATGATTTCCTTGAGCTCCGCGTAAATATGTTGGATCTTGTGTTGACATTGAGCTTTGTGCATGAAAATGACATCGATTTGCCACTTTGTCCCTTAAAATGGTGTGCGGCAACATACGGATAGAGAGCGGAGACCCGTGTTTTATCTGTGGTTGGCAGTAATCCGGAATTTGTCATGCTTTTCCATGAATTTCACTGTTTAGAGCTGAGAACCTGTATCCTGCAATTAACTAGCAAACACGGCTCAAGAGTACCTACCGATAAGCAATGTGATAAAAATTGGGCGGTATAAAAATGCAAAAATCTGATATGAACAAATACCCCCAAACTTATCATTTGCTCGTCCCGAGCAAAGCCAATTTATTCACAAAAATTCCTAACCTCACTTTCGCAGGGAACGCGATTGCACTGAGCATGTGCAACAAGCCGTTAAACCTCTAGGTGTCCCTAGTAGGAGGAGTGTTGTCTCGTGAGGGTTTTCAGCGGATAATACCCACAAAATCCGGTCAAGCTAGTTTTGCAAAATACCTATGATCCAAACCCAAGGGTTTTTTTTCAGAAAATAACAATTCTATTATCCTAAGTCTAGACTATCGAACCTTTATTTTTCACACCTCGTTTCTTAGTTAACTTAAGATTTTATATGTCTTTACGTGCAGTGCAAATAGTGTCGTTAAGTTCCAGAAGGATTGGTTAAAGTCATCATGTCACACAATAAAGCCCAGATAAAAATTTTAAAAGGATCACATAAGTTTTATAAAGAGTTAAGCATTTTTCAAGTTTCGTTTTCCAGTAAGGTTTCAACTTCAGAATTTCTATCTTCCTTAACAGGAAACTAGGTCTTATTTTTCACTTCACCTTTTTCTTGTTTTCATTTCATACACACCTCTGTGAACGTGCAATAGTCTTTATCATAGAATAAAACCTTCATATCTCCGCTAGAAATATTTTTTTACAAAAACCTGACTTTTGTCAAGATTATTCTCACACAAAGAACCGTTAGGAATTTTAACTCGGAGAGAATACTTGCATGAGTTTGTTTTAATCTGTACTTTCTAGGCTTCTTAACGAGCTTTGGGCCAATGCACCCAAACCAGTTGGTTTTAGGGCATTAGGTGTAGAGACACCCCAGCGGACTTAATTACTCAAGTTACCTAGGTCCAGAAACAAAAGAAAATTTAGCGTGAAAATCATGATAATTCAATACGAACGGAGATATAACCGGCAGTTCAATTATTTTTTTGGATAAAAGACGTGTTTAGTGGGTTCGGTGTGTAATCATTCCAATCAAGTTCCAGATGGGTTATTTTTCAGACTTAGTTCCAATTAAGGCATCAATAACATTCCTTCATATTCACTTCACTTCATAAAGTAATCTTGATATTACTTATTTCAGAACAAACCTATTTGAACCTCAGAAAATCATTTATCCATTTAAAAGTTTTTAGACATAATAGACTTGTCATCTAATTTCCAAAACTCACGATACGTGTAGTGTGATGTAAAGACGTATATCAGCTATAGTTAACTTCAAAGGAGAGTTATCTTTCAGGTTTTCAAAATCTAAAAATAAGATTTAGTTATTCTTATCTTATCAAAGAAAACCGTCGAAATGTTGAATCTGAGTTCTCTCACTTGACAAAAAAAAGTTTTTATGTTTTTAGAAAATTTTCTGATTTTTATGGATTTTATGGATTTTAGTATGCAGATGCAAAAATATACATATGAATGCGAAGGTTAGAAATGCGTACCGAGCGTACCCCCAAACTTAAACTGGACAGTATCCTCACTGTCATTGCATGAAGAGATCATTGAAGGGTCAAAATTGTCGGTTAGATATACATAATTTTTTTTGTTTTGTTTTTAAAGAAAAGAAAAACAGCAAAAATGGAAAAGAATATCCACAAATATATACAAAATGGTATATACATACCCCCAAACTTATTTGAAACAGTGTCCACTGTTTTGGCTGGATAACCGAAGTTTGGTGGTAGCAGAGGAACATTATGTAGGGTAAACCGGCTCCTGTAAGACCAGGAGCTCCTCTGTTGGTTCGGCGCTAAGGTACGGTTTTAGTCGGTGTCCGTTTACTTTGAAAAATGAACCGTCCATTGGATTCTCCAAATTCACAGTGCCATGCGGATACACATTCCGCACAAAGTATGGCCCTTTCAGTGAGATCTGAGCTTACCTGGATGGAAATGTAGCCGGGTGTCGTAAAGCAGTACCTGTTGACCAGGTACGAATGTTTTGCGCAAAAGATGTTTATCGTGAAACACCTTCGTTCGGTTCTTAACGACAACCGCGTTTTCGTAAGCCTCATCCCTAAGCTCGCTCAATTCGTTCAACTACAGCTTCTGATGGCTGCCCGCATCTTCGAGAGACAGATTCGGCTCCTTTATCGCCCAAAATGCGCGATGCTCTATTTCCACCGGAAGGTGGCAAGCCTTTCCGTACACAAGCCGATAGGAAGACATGCCAAGATCGGTCTTATAAGCAGTTCGAAATGCCCAAAAGGCATCAGTGAGTTTCAACGACCAATTCGTACGGTTCTTGGAAACCGTCGTCTCCAGTATCTGCTTGATTTGCCGATTTGAAATTTCGGCTTGCCAATAGGTTTGGGGGTGGTAGGGTGTAGATAGCTTATGATTAATGGAATATTTCCGCATCAAGGTCTCGAAAGTCTTATTGCAGAAATGAGTTCCATTGTCGCTAATGATCGCTCAGGGGTGCCCAAACCGGGAGAAAATGTTTTCTTTGAGAAACCTAATGACAACCTTGTTGTCGTTAGTCCGGCTGGCACAGCCTCGACCCACTTAGAGACGTAATCAACAGCGAGAAGGATGTACAAGTTCCCAAAAGAGCTGGGAAATGGCCCCATGAAATCTATCCCCCAAACGTCGAAAATCTCCACAACCAAGATTGGTTGGAGCGGCATCTCGTTCCTCCTAGATATCCGGCCCAAGTATTGGCACCGGGAGTAAGTCTTGCAGTAGTCATGAGCGTCTTTGAAGAGTTGTGGCCAGTAGAAACCACACTGCAAGATCTTCTCAGCTGTCTTTCTGGGGCCAAAATGCCCGCCACATGCTTGATCGAGGCAAAATGACAGCACACTGTTGAATTCATCGTCAGGGACACACTGACGAATAATCTGGTCGGGACAGTACTTGAACAGAAAGGGTTCGTCCCAGTAAAAGTGTTTTACTTGGGATAAGAATCGAAGTCTGTCCTGACTTGACCATTCAGCCGGTAGTAATCCTGTGGCCAAATAGTTCACAATATCTGCGAACCAGGGTTCGCAAGATACTGTCAAGAACTGTTCATCCGGAAAAACGTCGTTGATCGGAATTTGAAGCGACGGCGAAGAAGGAAGTCGTGAGAGATGGTCGGCGACTACATTTTCACATCCTCTTTTGTCCTTGATGATAAGGTCAAACTCTTGAAGCAAGAGGATCCAACCGAGATTTTGCATCTTTCTTCGCAAAAAGATGGCGCAAAGCAGAATGGTCTGTATAGACAATGACTGGAGAGCCGATGAGGTAGGGCCTGAACTTTTCTAAAGCAAATACAACAGCCAATAATTCCTTCTCAGTTGTTGTATAATTAAGTTGGGCGTCGTTCAGGGTTCGGCTAGCATAATAGATTACGTGCGGCATCTTGTTGATGTGTTGTCCAATGACAGCACCAATGGCAAAGTAGGATGCATCGCACATAATCTTAAATGGGTGCGTCCAGTCAGGAGAAGAAAGAACGGGAGCAGAAATGAGTGAGCTTTTTAATGACTCGAACGCAGTCACACAGCTCAAGTTGAAGTCGAATGGCGTGCCCTTAGCCAGCAAAAGAGTCAAGGGCCTAGCAATCTTGCTAAAGTCCTTGATGAACCGTCTATAGAAACCGGCATGGCCAAGGAAGACTCGGATGTCTCTGACGCATCTGGGAGGAGGAAGATTGGAAATGACCTCAATCTTCGCTTTGTCAACCTCTATGCCATTTTGCGAAATGATATGTCCTAAGACAATACCTTCGCGCACCATGAAGTGGCACTTCTCCCAATTCAAAGTGAGGTTCTTGTCCTTACATCGGGTAAGGACAGCGTCGAGATGCAGCAAACACTCATTAAAGGAATCGCCGAAGATGGAGAAATCGTCCATGAAGATCTCCAGGAATTTTTCCACCATGTCTGAGAAAATCCCCATCATACACCGCTGGAAGGTAGCGGGCGCATTGCATAACCCAAAGGGCATGCGACGATATGCAAACGTGCCGAAAGGACAAGTGAATGTGGTCTTGTCCTGGTCTTTTTCGGTGATAGGAATCTGATTATAGCTGGAGTAGCCATCAAGAAAGCAGTAGTACTCGTGTCCGGCCAATCGTTCAAGCATTTGGTTAATGAAAGATAGCGGAAAGTGGTCCTTCCGCGTTGCGGCGTTAAGTTTTCTGTAATCGATGCATACTCGCCACCCAGTTTGGATGCGAGTAGGGATTAACTCGTTCGCCTCGTTAGTGATGACCGTTATGCCTGATTTCTTGGGGACAACGTGAATGGGGCTAACCAACTGGCTATCAGAGATAGGGTAAATGATACCACTATCCAAACACTTTACGATTTCCTTTTTCACAGCCTCCTAAATGACTAGGTTGAGTCGCCTTTGTGGATCCCTGGCTGGTTTTGCATCATCCATCAAATGAATGTGATGTTCAATGATCAGGGGACTAATCCTCTTGATGTCCGCCATGGACCAGCCAAAAGCTTGCCTATTGCTGTGCAAGACCGTAAGAAGGGCTTTCTCTTGCTCTGGAGCTAGAGAAGCCGAGATGATAACAGGGAGGGTCTCGTTCTCACCTAAGTAAGCGTACTTAAGGTGAGACGGCAAAGTCTTGAGTTCGAGCGTTGGAGGCGAAACGATTGAAGGCAAGATTGGTGAAAAGGTCTCGAACTCAAAGGATTCCAGCAAAGGTTCAAAACGAGTGTAAGCGACCGAGTTGGATGGTTCAGGTAACTCATCCGGAAATTCGAAGGATTCAAACTTGGGTGGTGAGTAGCTAAGATCGTTCGAGAAAGTGAAACACTCGTAGTCATTGTCGGGCGCAGAAACAGTAGCAGGTTCGAAGAGGAACGCACTAGTGGCGTTAAGGTTATCGCGATCGAACAAAAACTCCTCGAATTCACACTGTTCTGGGGTGATCTCCTGGATTTAGCAAACGTCTAGTATATGAGCATTAGGTTCGGAGGGCTGATTCCCCAACCTAAAAATGTTGAGTTCAATTGTCATGTTTCCAAAAGATAGGTTCATTGAACCATTTCGACAATTGATCACAGCATTTGAGGTTGCAAGGAATGGGCGACCGAGTATCACCGGAATTTGATTCCGGGGGTTAGCTACAGGCTGTGGGTCTAATACAATGAAGTCAACGGGGAATATGAAGTCCCCAACCTTGATTAACACATCCTCTGGCTCACCCCTAGGATGGATGATTGATCGGTCGACCATTTGGAGAGTACAGTATGTGGGTTTCAGCTCTCCTACACCTAGTTGCTCATATACTGAGTACGGAAGCAGGTTAACACAGGCACCAAGATCTAATAGTGCGCGGTTGATGTTCTTATCCCCAATGGTAATAGAAATCGTAGGACAGCCAGGGTCCTTCCGTTTTTGAGGTAAAGATTGGGTAAGAGCATCACTCACAGCACTACCCAAGAAAACTTTCTTGGGTACCTGAGATTTCCTCTTTTTCGTGCACAAGTCCTTTAAGATTTTCGCGTAGGACGGGACTTGTTGGACATCATCTAAAAGGGGAATGTTGATGTTAACCTGCTTAAACAACTCCAGAATCTTCTCCATTTGTGGATTTTGTTTATTGGACTTCAACCGGTTTGGAAATGAAATGTTTTAAAAATTGGTTGAATCAAATGCTTATGGAGGAGATTGTGGAGTTGGAACGGATCCCAGAGATGGTGTTTTCGTGGAGTGATAAATGGGTCCGTTTAGAGCAGAAGAAGAGCCTTTTGAAGAATGGAGATTAGGCTCAGAAGACGAACGAGAAGAAGAAGAAGAAGAAGAAGCAGAAGAAGCGGCCGGGGTGTTGATTAGTCGAAAATATTGTATTTTTAACACGGCAATTTCCTAATCATTTGCATTCATATACAAGTGTTCGGCATTCATATTTTACATATTAGCAAAACTGTCGCAAAATATCAGATTACATGTATTAGACTCTAAAACCGACACTATAAAGGAAATTGACCACATTTCATGGCATCGCATCATCCCTACATTTGCGCAACGCTTGTTTTGAGATATGTGCAGGAAAATCCAGCAGAAAGGTCAAAATGTACAGGGTACAGCTAAAACGTTACGCCAACTCAATGATTTCAGTTCTGGTATTAATCCAAAGGGACAAATACAAATCAACACATCAGATAAAGCCCAAAATAGCATCAAAAGACCACACCAGAAGAACCAAGCCATCAAGCCACCACTTGGCCACGGAACCGCGGCGCAAGCCGGCTTAGGCCGCGGTTCCGCGGCGGCCTTGACAGATCGTCACTTCAATTTTGGTGCACAACTCATAGATCAGCTCCTACAGTTCAGAAATGTACCTTAAATTCCAGAAGACTCCAGATACTTCTGCCAGATCAGCAAGCTTTGGGATCAACACTAAACTAGCTTATCATTCTAGAAACTTCTTCCTAAACCCTAGCTTAAACCCTAAGCTAAGCCTAACAAACTACTTCTAGAAGTCTTTCAACAAACTTTTGGAGGGAACTCAAAGGCCTAGGGTTTGGGTGTTCTATAAATAAGCCCCTAGGCTCACTTGTAAAAGAGAGGAAAATCTTGGAAAAATCAATCCATTAGTTCATTTGAGAGCCATTCTATCTCTTTCTTCATCTTCTTCTTCCCCAAGTCTAGTGAGAGGACTTGTGTGAAACCCTAACCCTAAATTCCAATCAAAAGCCAAGATCCCGAGTACCCATCAAGAAAGAAGCCTTGCAACCTTTTTTGAGCCGAGCCGATCTTCAACAGAGCAAGGGTCCGTGCAGATCCGCGACTCAAGGAGCCGAGCGACGCCAATTCAACAATTTAGTTCTTCCTCTTGTAGTTCTTGAGCGACTGTAATCAAATTGTTGATATAAATAAAAGGTGATATTCTTTTATCTTGTTTTCTTTAAATTCTTGCATCATGATATCTTTTCAATTCTTGAATATTTTCTGTGTGATGTTTTTTGAGTTATACTCCACTCGTCGAGGAGTCGAGACGATCAATAGAATGATGATGTAATATATATTAAATCGATTCTTGAGTCCTACGAGTTTTGTAAACCCTAGCAAGTTCAAGAATCGACGACCCAATTCGTTGCGATGCTTTCTTGAGTGATATCGCTCGAGATTGGGGAATTACGATCGTTTCTTGAAATTGTTAGCGGCTAGAATGCAAATGATATCAACGAAATAACAAAGGTTTAAAAGATGAAACCCTGGTTTCATCAAGAAAGCCCTAACTCTCATCGATCATCATCAATCTAGTATCAATCCTTCGAAGGACAAGAATACGAAATCTTGAAATTACATCACGTCTATAGATCCGATCGATTCCTACGAGCCTCATTTAGATTCTTGACATTTTGGTTGGAAATATCATCGAAACACCGATTCTTGTTTTGTTTATCAGTTTCTTGATTCTTGACTAAACATCGTGACACCTGAATCAATCGATAAATTCTTGAATCACGTTTTCTTTTCTTTTCGGTTAACTTTTCGATTCAAACCAATTAAACATAGAAACGAATCGCACAATCCCTGTGGACGATCCGCACTTGCTAACGAAATCTACACGACACCGTTTTTGATTGCGGTCAAATCTAATTCTTTGGTTGTGATTTCATTATACAATTTTCTAAATACCGATACAATATACTGTTATCAATCAAATAGTGCCGACATCGGCGACTATTTGAATCGATACTTTTACATTACACAACCCGGAAAATTTAAACCAATCAGGTGTCATCGTCGATCCGTGTGCTAATATTGTTTTGCAGCATCCTTCCTGATCTCAATGTAGCCACGGCACTCACATTATGGTTTTGTTGTTCAAGAGAAACATGTACATTATGTGGGTGACCGAGATTTGGGAGTGGTTGAGATGGAAGCTTCCCCTTTTCTCGCTCGCTTAACGCCGCATTCAGCTATGCAATCTGGGCTTCGATGGTCTTGATGCTCTGCTCGTGTGCAGCAGTGTGTTGCACCAAAGACTGAATAGACGAATGGATGTTTGCGGTGGATTGTGTCGATTGTTTAACGAATGCCTCCAGACTTCGTTCTAGCGAGGAAACCTTATCGTTGTTTGACGGAACAAAGTTGTTTTGCGGAAAAGAATTGTTGGGTGCAAAGTTGTTCATCTGATTTTGAAAAGGTTGGGGTTGGAAGGGCTACTGAAATTGATTTTGAGTTTGTTGTTGAGCTTGTTGTAGCGGCGGAGGGGGCCTTTGGAAATTGTTGCCTTTGAATTGATGCTGATTCTGATTCCCAGCGAAATTGGGGTGGTTCCTCCAACCGGGATTGTAGGTGGAAGAGTATGGATCATTTCTCGGTCTTTACTGAAATGCAGCATTAACCTGATCCTGTCCTTGAGATGGTGGATTGTAAGGACACTCTTCGGTTAAGTGAGAAGGATCGGAACAACAAGCACAAATAGTACGAAGGGGAAGAACAGGGGCAGGAGCAGGAGATGAAAATTTGCTCTCTATCGCTTCAAGTTTTCTCGTTATTGCAGCCATTTCAGCTTTCAATAGAGACATCAAGTTGGTGAATGCCTACCCTAGACTGACCAGTAGAAGTGGAGGAAGAAGAAGAAGAAGAAGTTGGTCTGGTGCTCTCCCATTGAAGCGTTTGTTCCGCAAGGTAGTCGAAGAATTGCCACGCTTCCTCGTCAGATTTCGATAGGAAGTGGCCCTGACAAATGGTTTCCAACAACTGCTTGGTTGCTGGGTTCAGGCCCTCGTATAAGGTTTGGCAAAGTTGCCCTTTCTCAATACCATAGTGAGGGCACTGAACAAGAAGGTCTTTATACCGGTCAAAGCACTTCCAGAAGGGTTCAGTAGGAAGCTGGGAGAATTGGTTGATTTCGTTACGGATCCTCACGGTTTTATGATTCGGATAGAATTTCTTGAGAAACGCTTTCACAAACTCATCCCAACTGGTTATGGAGTGGGAAGCGGTGCTATACAGCCATTTTTCAGCAAGATCGCACAAAGTGAACGGAATGACCCATAGCCGTATACCATCGTCCGACAGCTGGGTCGTTTTCATCATGGCACAAACATTTTGAAACTTGTTGATGAAGATATAGGCATCTTCAGATTCAAGCCCATGAAATTTCGGAAGCATGTTAATGAAGTGGGGCTTAATTTCAAAATTTTCCCCATTGGCCGGTGGAAGGGAAAGACGGGTGGGAAGTGCAGAACGGGTGGGGTAGAAACGATCCTGGAGCGTGATTCGCTGTGGCGCTACAACAGGCGGTGGTGGTGGGTTATTCGCATCCATAGGAGGTGGAATCAATCCAGGGGGAGTCAAAGGGATGTTTGGATTAAATCCTGATATCGCGGAAGAAGAGGTTGGTGATGGTGAAGGTGAGGATGTATGAACAGAATTCCGGTCAACGTTGGAGTTGGCCGACAAATGTAAGGGTGAAAGAGGCATGGACGGAGTTTCGATGTCTGAGTCGATCGCGTAGTCGGTAGCGACTAACGTAACGCGGACTAGGCAGGCGCTAGTGTCCCGAGTCCAAGCGGACATACACTAAACGAGTTTAGTGCAGTCAAAGCGGAGAGGGTGAGGGTAAGAAAACGTCAATAGAGAAATACGATGGGAGGTGGGTGAAAAAATAGGATTTTGGCGACAAATGGCAAGTTTTTATAAAAGTTTTTGTTTTGTGTTTTTTTTTATTTTTAGAAAGAGAGTTACAGAAATATGTACGGACTTACGGCTTCAAACAATCACAGACAAGATATGCAAAATCACACCAAGATCTAGGATCACCTAAGTCAGCTAGACAGCTCCTAACTGTTCCAAAGGGCTAGAAATAGGACCTCAAACCGCCTCTTCTCCGCCAATTGCGGCCAGGTAAGTGGGAGGCTCCCCACTACGTAAGTAGTGGTCCTAATTAAGTAACCACTTGCCTTGGACACACTTGCCTAGACACCGCAAAGTCAGGATAGGATACACGGCCGATGCCTGTAACTAGTCCTCTGTCCTATTGAGCGCGAAGTCCTTAGGGCTGAGTCTAGTATTTTTTAATTAAACAATGGTCAATGCATATGCTTTTTGTGATTTCTGGGGTCCTGGGAAGGGTGATAAAATCCCCACCCAATCTAGATTGGTTTCAAGCCCCTTAAAGTCCGATTAAAATATGCAAAGCAGTAACAATCAACTGCAATCAATTTTTTATTTTTTAGCGCGGCGCAAAGAATCCTGCACAAAAACAATTTATTTGAAGGGGGAAGAGAATTTGCGCAAAGAATGCTGCAGAAAACACAGTTCAGTGGAGTTCAGAGGAGTGGAGAGGAGGCTACAGACACTCACAGGGATTTTTGTGAAACGAAAGCCACAAATGGCCGCGGTTCCGCGGCTATGTTGAGGAGTTGGAGCTTCAGTTTGCTTGTAGATGCTGCCTTGGCTGTCCTCTTCTTGTCTGGAGGTCCTGAATCTTGATTTGCTTACTGGATCTGCTCCAGAATCTTTCAGTAGACCGTTGGTTCCGTTTTGATCAAACGCGGTGTAGCCACGAGATATGGGTCTAACTTCCCACGTCTTTGGCACTGAACTCGACCATCTTTTTATTCTGCACACTTGCACAAAAACTAATCAAAAATAACAAGACGGTTTTTTACAATGTATATTTTCTTGTTTTTGTTTTCGGTTATATTTATATTCATAAATTAACCCGAAATTACACAAAGAAATAAACTACCGTCTCCCCGGCAACGGCGCCATTTGATTGGTAGTTTTTTTGCGTGCTTAGTTAATTACCGCAATGAAGACGGTTTCGTTTGTAGCTAGCCGGTTGAGTACGGGTCGTCTGCAGGGAGATGGGAATCTTTTTCTATGTGCTTTAACGAGTTAAGTCCAAATGTCCAGGTTTGTTTTGAGATTAACTATGTGCTAAAATGATATATAATGAGAGCTTGTTAGGGTTAGGATTAGGTTAGTTTGAGTTAGGAGTCGCTCACTTCTTTCGTTGCCACTCTTAATATCAGTGTTACGGTAATCGGCAACAACGGGGATTAGCACGACTAGGAAGGAACTTGCGAGTATAAGCTAGGCTTTCCAACGCTTAAGTTCTTCCTTTTGGTGCTTGTCCGTCCGTTCTTGGCTCTTAGCCTTAACCTCCGGTTAATTCAACCACAACCGGTCTCACTAAGGAATCACCGCTATCATGTAGGATAGGGTGCCGTAGGGAGCGGATTGTGGTTCAAGTAACGGGAGTCCGAATTAAGATGTTGGGCAAGGAAAGAGTGAGAGAGATTTCCTTCTCTCAAACTTTCCTTATCCTACCATAACAAGTAAGAAAACTACTCACCCATTACAAGAAAAAGAAAATAACACAAAAGGAGGAAGATAGAAAGAAAGAGGTTAGGAGATTACAACTAGCTATTTGAGACCTCACCTTGGCAAGGATCAAGCTTAAGCATCATTGTTGTTGTTAAGGATAAAGAAAAAGAGAACAAGAAAGAAACAAAAAACAAATAACAACTAAATTAGCAATTAAAGATTACAAGCAATTATAATTAACAACATAACAAGACAAGCATGATAACAAAAAGAACTCTTTTATTCATCACTTCACTCATGAAACCTCACTACAAGATTGTAATGGAGAAAAGATGAAAAAGAAAAAGAAGAAGAACAAAGTATATCTAAATCCTAATACAAGAATAAGCACCCTTGGCTTGGCAATGTTCTGGGCTATTTATAGGCAGGGAACTGGAAACCTAGGGCAACAATCTGCCTCCATATAAAATGACCAAAATACCCCTGAAAACTCATCATCTGTCGAGCCCGTACGGCCGCGGATCCGCGGCCTAGACCCCATGTTGGCCGCAGATCCGCGGCCATATAGAAGAATTAGGTCTTTTGCTTCGGTGGGTTTTCCTGGTTTTCAGTACTCTTCAGTGTGGTATATGTTGTTTCTCAGAAACTCTTCACAATATCTCCAGAATTTCAGCAGATCCAAAGGTGATGTGATGTGGATCTTTTGCCATGATTTCATTGAGCTCCGCGTAGATATGTTGGATCTTGTGTTGACATTGTACTTTCCAAAAGGGACGTCTGTGAGAGAACTCATGCTGACACCCTACTGAGCCTGTCAGTGACAATATCCGTACAGTCCGGTCCATTCGTCTATGAGCATCGCATTGCGGGCCTAGGGGTTTGGTAAAATTCAGACCCCCAAAAGCGGTACAAGTCGTGTCGGAGTGTAGCCCAGAACACCCTGAGATACTACTGGAATACCCACCAGTAAATCTCCTGGCTCGGCTGAGGGCTTTGTGTAATGGCTCTCCTAGACACAGCGCGACCTCACCCCCAATACCGGGAGAGACGAACCCCTGCAGATCCGCTCACTACCTCCATGTGGCTCGGGATGTACCCAACTAAAATCTGTTTGCACGACTCCTTTGAGCCGTGGTAGGGTAGTAATCAAAGTACAGTAGGAACTCACACGAGAAAAATGACGATCTCAGGTCGATGAACTAACCTGTACACATGTCACCAGGGAACTGCTATCTGACGTCAGCTATAATACCAACTAGCATGTTCCCGGCGAGTCATGTCCGGTGTACTCATAACCCAATGAGCACCTGTATACATCTTAGGTGAACCAACTGACACCAGTAGCTTATGAGACTTGCCACCGCCCCTCTTCGGGGTCTCGACTGTATACACTAGTCTACTCTGGAGTATCGATGCCCTGTCTCGAAACTCCCACGACTAGGGACCATTTAAGGATGCGCTTATAGACCCCAGCTCCCACGTATATGATCGCCATCATACTGTTGGCCGTCAAGCAAGAATCCTAAAGGCTCTATCAACGTGCAATAGTGACCTGTAAGGTCACCTGAAACAGTACACGATGATAAAGGCAAACCAGATAGCATACTATCATCTTGAGTAAGACTGTCCTACCGGCATAGGTCCTCCCTCAATCATTGCAATCACGTGCCTGTGATCCAATAATTGACTCTGAGGGCACTATATCCAACACTGACCCCCATTCCAAAACCTGGCCGCAAATAATATTCTTTTGGTCGCAAATTGCGGCCTTGGTACAAGGGAATTGCCTTGTGCTTGGTCCATGGCTCCATTTTCTGTAAATTAGACAAACCCCATATGCAAAATTGGCTAATTTGACCTGAGGCAAAATCTGGAGGGGTTTTCTTGAGTTTCTATTTTGGTTTTGCGACTTTTTAAGACTTGGATTTTGGCATATGGGTTTTGACTCGGTGGTTTGGCGTTTGTACATCAACATCGAGGATTTGTTTGGCTATTCTTGCATGCATAGTCCGTTGGTTCTAACCTATGAACACTTCGTATACCGTATCGGATTTCTCGTATTTGATTCTTGTTTACGATATGATATTCATTGAAATGTAAGTACATTCATGTGGACATCGTACGACAAGGGAGAGCGTGGCGTCATTGACTTCGGCAAGCGAGGATCAAGGTGGGTAGATGTATATCCAAAGGAGAAGTCGGGTTGATGGCGTATAGCACTCCCGCAATAGTAGAATAGGGTATTACTATATTATGTAGACTAGATACTTAGCAAATAGGGTATTTAGAAGAACTTAGGTTAGATTAGGTTGATCTAGGAAGACCTATCCAATAGGATGATTACCTTGGTGGCGAATCGTAGGTTATATGTAGTCACACACACATACACACACACTCACACACTTGATTTTGTGTGTATATGTGTGTGTGTGTGTGTATGTGTGTATGTATGTGTGTATATGTGTGTGTGTGTGTGTATACATATACATGGGTGATGAGGATAGTATGTGATATGTAGAGATGAGTCAATATGATCGGGCATGATGCCATAAGATTTTGATATGTGATTGATTCGTGATATGGTATAGGATATGATATTAAAATAGATCGTTGGGAGATATGTATTCATACATACAATAATATGTGAGTTGATAATATTTGAAAGTACGAGACTTTAGAACCATACCCATGATCATGATATTGTACAAATGATGATATTATGTATGATTTTGACCCGTACCCTCAATTTTGATAATGACGTACGATGGATATTACCGTACAAGATGTATAAGATGATTGATCCGAACTCTTGACTTGAGGATGCCGTACTATGTATTATACAGTATGTAACGCTATGAGGATGGATCGCCAACTACTAGGTACATCGACTTAGAATATATGTAGATTTTCTTATCCTTCCGAATAGTACCTTAATTTAGTCTTTTAGTTTTTTAAATAGATACTGGACTATGCTCGAGTCATACCTATTTTCAAAACTAACGAATCGTGAGTGTTTTAAATGGACAACCCGAGGGATGCTATGGATTTTTCAAAGGATATATCTTTTCTCAAAAACACCGTAACCCCTACTTTTCTAAAAACCATGATCCGTGCTATTTCAAAACACTAAAACCGTATGACTCGTACACCGACATTTATATTGATTAATGTTACGTTTACTATTCACTTTTCTGTTATATTTATGTTGTTCTCATTGCATTGCATATTTATTACATGTGTTTCTTTAGCTATTATGAATCTCGTCTGTTAGGACACCAGCACCATTACCGATGATGCGTATATTCTGTGTACACTTGCCTGCCGGCTCACACACATCATCATCGGTAATTGCCATGTCACTTGCACTTTAAAAAATGCTACTTCATTGGTATAACCTGCTAGCTGGTAGTTTCAACATATTATTAGTATACTTGCTCTCATATGCTAATTTAGATATTGCATTCCTTACTTAGATACCCCATGTATTTATATATTCATTCTGTTATGCAATATTGTGTGGCTTTTTGCTGATATTCACTGCTTATTGACTCTTGATTTTGGGATTTTGGATTTTCCATGAGATTTCTGGATTTAGGGGAAAACCGTAAGAATTTTATAAACTCATTATCATTTTAAAAATGCAAGTTGCGGTTTTCTCGTAATATAATGTATATAGCGTCCACCATAATTTTTCCTGATTGAGTTGGTTTTCGAGACTCGATTCGAGATGTAGGATGAACCGTTTCGGGTACATGGTGGACCCGGTTAGGTACCCCGGGGCAAGAAGCTCGAGTTGTAGACGATGAGCCTAGCTGGGGGAGGACTACCTATAGGTGATATTTGGCGCGAAGGATATCCAGAGGTTACTGACCGTAGTCGTGAGATTAGATGATATGGGCCAATTCGGACTGACGGAGTCCGGGATTTGAGGATTTTGTGTCGATGTTTGACACAGATTTCTGTCGATTCCATTGATGATACTCCAGTTTTTATATTAAAATCTTACTGAGATAAGAACACAGCTTTCTCATATAAATATATTCTGATTTCATTCTTGATGCATTCATACATCATATATATGACATGTTGCTACTTGAGGCACTGACACGAGTACTTGGTATTACACTTATGCTTAGATTATTACCCTTGCCTCTACTAGATGTTTCAGTGTTATATTTGAGTATGTTACCGTATGTCCTAGGAGATCGTCATACACGTGATTTCTACTCGGTGATGTCTTCTACTCACGAATTGGCAACTCACCCCCGTTGCGCCACAGTTTCTTGCAGGTTCGGCCGTACAGGTTCCGTTGCGGCTTTCTGAACATCATTTCTTTCGGGTGATTGGTTGGTACGTGGGTTCACTTGCATGGTGACCACCGTTTCACATGTACTTTATATTTCAGTTGTATCTAGTTAAAGGCTCCATCAACCAGACTTGTATATTTAGTAGACTTAAATGACCACAGTTTGTATATTCTTTCAGACTTAGAGTCGCGCTTATGTATTTCATTATTGTTAGGATTTTCTTAATGATGCTTAGTTTTCTCGCTTTCTTTCTGAATTTTGATCCTCGCCCTTCGGCGTTGTATATTTATATTATCTTGCTTGGTTGTTTCCGCCAATTGGCGAGGAGATAGCTCCCTCTTGGGGATGCCTATATTTATTATTGCTTGTACCGTTTTCGGGTTTAAGATACACAAAGGAGGTGCTGCCGAAATTTTCATTGATGAAACATGTTTTCAAGATAACTACAAACATTGTGTCTTCGTATACTATTACTTATCTTTTAACGAAAGAACTTGATTTTTATTATTTCAAAACTTCACCTCCAATATTTTCCATAAAAAGGTTTAGATTACTGGGCTTTTGGCTTACTTGAATTAGGTGGGGTCCTATATATTTCACATGATTTAAGTACCAGTCACGTGCCTTTTCCGGGTCATGACATTTGTTAACCCTAATAATCTAGTTTGATCCTTAGTTAATCTTGCTTAGCACCAAGAAATTTTTTAAATTGCATGCTTGATGCCGGTTTAACCTCATGGTGGTGCTAGGGTAGACTTTCACTAGTATTATCTGCCTGATCTTCATCTGTGTTGCCAGTACACGTATGTGATCGAAAACCTGCCATAAAACCATACGGCCTCTACCTCGTTTCGCCCGAAGTAGAGAAACCCTCTGTGTGGGACTCTAATGACTCGACAGTATGCTGGTAGTGGGTTTAACTACAAGCATGCCAGCGGTACTAGCTGCACGTAGAGGCTACCCAGGTATCTGTCGAAAAAGAAGGCCGACGAGCGAACTCATCCAAACCCCTACTGAGCCTGTCCGTGACAATCTCCATGCAGTCCGGTCTGTTCGTCTGAGAGTATTGCATGTAAGGTCTAGGGGGTGGAAAAATGTCAAACCCCTAATAACCAGACAAGTCGTGTCGGTGTGGCTCAAGACCATCCGATAATCTACTGGTCCATCCACCAGTAATTCTTAATCCGCCCTGGCCAGGAACTTATGGTGTTAACCAACCGATCACAGTGCGACATCGACTCCCTATACCGGGAGTGACGAATCCCTAACAGTCACTCACTGCCTCCATGTGGCTCGGGACTGTACCCAACTAAAACCTGTTTGCATGACTCAAAAGAGCCGTGGTAGGGTAGTAATCAAAGCACAGTGGGAACTCACACGAGACAAATGACGACCACAGGTCGACAGACTATCTGCACACATGTCACCAGAGAAGTGCTATCTGACGCTAGGTATAATACCATCTAGCTAGTCCTCAGCGAGTCCTGTCCAGTGAACTCACACCCAGTGAGCATCTGTATACAATCTTAGGTGCATCTCACCAATGGTTGCGGGACCAATCTATCGCCCCTCGTCAGGGTCTAGATATGTGTACACTAGTCTATTCTGGAGTATCGATGCCCAGTCTCGATACTCCTGCGACTAGGTACATTTTAAGGATGTGCCTTTCGACTACCCAGCTCCTACAAGTATGATTGCCATCACAATTCAGGTAGTCAGGCAAAGATCCTACGGGTTTTATCAACATGTATACAAGATATGAAATACAAAGTAAAACACACCACATGTTAAGATAAAGATAAGCCAAATAGTGTACTATCATATCGAGCAAGATTGTTCTGTACATACATATCCCTAGCATCCTATACAATGAAGGCCTCTAGGCTATACATATCCAACAATATCCCACTTTCACTAAAGCCTGTAATTAGCGCAATAAGTACCCACTGTCTGCACTAGAGCTAGTTGCTGGAGTACCGTATGCCCAACCTCCCAAACAGTCTCTTGAACTGGACTTGAAGGATAGCCTTGGTGAATGGATCTGTCGTGTTGTCTTTTGTGTTCACTCTCCGCACCTTGATCTCCTGGCGATCCATGATCTCCCTGATCAGGTGATACCGCATTAAGATATGTCTGGATTTTTGATGGGACATTGGTTCCTTCGCTAAGGATACAACCCTATTGTTATCACAATACAAGGGTATTGGATTTGCAATGGACGGAACCACCTGAAATTCAGAAATGAACTTCCACATCTAGATTTCCTTTTTTGCGGCATCGTTAGCAGCTATATACTCAACTTCCATCGTTGAGTCTGCGACGGTGTCTTGTTTGAAACTCTTCGAACTTACCGCCCTTCCATTGAGGGTGAACACATAACCCGAGACGGATTTATAGTCATCCTTGTCACTTTGGAAGATGGAGTCGATAAAAGCCTTGATCTGGAGGTCCCCATTAACGAATACAATGAACATCTACTTAATCCTTCTCAGGTAATTGAGAATTTTCATTACTGCTATCCAATGCTTCTCACCCGGGTTTGACTGATACCTGCTTACCACACTAAGTGCGTAAGCTACGTCTGGTCTGGTACATAATATCGCATACATTATAGATCCTACCGCCGAAGCGTAGGGTATAATGCTCATGCGAGCCCTCTCTTCATTAGTCTTTGGAGACATCTCTTTGGAAAGGGTGATCCTGTGACAAGCGGGTAAATTAGTATGCTTAGAATCTTCCATACTAAACCTCTTTAGTTGGTATCAATGTACCTGGACTGTGAAAGTCCTAACATTCTTTTAGACCTATCATGATAGGTTTTAAACCCCAGAATATAGGAGACATCACCCAAGTCTTTCATGGAGAACTTCTGTGACAAGAAGATCTTGACTGATTGTAGTACATGGATGTCATTCCCTATCACGAGTATGTCCCCAACGTACAGTACGAGGAAGACTAATGCTCCTCCTACAATCTTCCTATAAATGCATAGTTCATCTACATTTTTGATAAAGTCAAATTCTTTGACCGTCTCATCAAAGCAGATGTTCCAACTCCACGATGTTTTCTTTAATCCATAAATGGATTTAAGCAACTTACACACCTTTCCACTACTCCCACTGTCTAAGAAACCCTCTGGCTGATCCATGTAAACATTTTCTTCTAAATATCCATTTAGAAAAGCTGTTTTTATGTCCATCTGCCAGATGTCATAGACATGAAAGGCAGCAATGGAAAGCAGGATCCGAATCGATTTATGCATAGCCACTACAGAAAATGTTTCATCATAGTCCAATCCTGGTCTTTGATGAAAACCTTTTCCAACAAGTCTAGCTTTGTACATTTCCACTTGTCCATCTGCACCAATCTTCTTTTTGATGATCCATTTACATCCAACTGGTTTTACTCCAGGAGGAGAAACTTCCAAAGTCCATACTTTGTTGGTGTATATGGATTCCATTTCGGATCTCATAGCATCCAGCCACATCACCGAGTCTTTACTCGTGATAGCCTGGTGAAAATTAGTAGTCTCATCATCATTGATAATGCAATCATCTCGATCCCCATCTACGAGAAATACATAGTATCACTGAGGCGGACGAGAAAGCCAACTAGATTTGCGGAGCGGCGTCGATTCGTCGGGCTCTATTGAAACCTGAGGTTCTACTAAGTCCTCGGCAGTGGTTTGTGTTGGGTCACACTAACGCCCTAGCCATCAACCGAGGCGGTTTGTGGAACAAAATTTTTTCTGCCAAAGTAAAAACGGCGCAAGAATAATCCAATAAACTGGATCTAACCATAAACCTAACTAGCAAAACTAGGAGAGCTATATACTATGATAAGAAAACCTCAAGAAACGATCTGTGTCCTTCGGTCATCTTTCTTCATCATGTGCTCCTAGTGGCCACCTTAAACAAGCTTGATCTTCACTTCTTGCTCCATCGGTTCTACGTGATCGATCTTGCTCCCCGGTCCTCCTTTGTCGTAGATTATCCACCTTAGGGATGTGATCCATGGCTCTAGACCCACACAAAATGTCAAGTGGAGTAACTAGAGAACTTGGGTTGCTAATCCAAGAAGTCTAGGATGTAGTGTGAGGTTCTAAGTGTTCTACTATCTCGATCTTATATCCTCTCTTATTTCTCAACACATGAGAGTGTAGATTGGAGGAAGATGATGAAGGCGATGAAGCTTAAGAGAAGGAGATGAGGGTGAAGCAAAATGGTGAGAGCAAAAGAAAATAAACAACAATGAGAGAGAAAATATCTCACCAAGGTTTTGTAAAACAATATCCATCATGAAAGAAATCCAACCATGCTTCAATAGTTGCGACAAATGAATTAATAATTCATTTGTCAACTATTGAAGCCATGGTTCTCACCATACCCCCTTCTCCTTCACTTTACACCTCATTTCTATTTATGAATAAATGGAAAAATCCATGATGAGGTGTCCACCTTCTAGAATGTTGTCCATAATAAAATATGGATTACAGTCTACAGTATATACATACCTGCATTCGGATAAAAACATGAATGCCCAAAGAGATAGAATAACATGAAGAACATAATACTAGAATATACATATCGAAATACATATATGTAAATTATTAAATCAATACCTGATTTAATAATCAGGCTCAAACCCGAGCCGACTAGTATTATCTACTGTCCGATCGAATGTCCGGGTACAAAGTACATCAATCGGTCGGAACCCTGCAGTATCTAATACGGCAACTACATCATTTCGCCTGAACCAGGGAAACCCTCTGTGTGGGACTCTAAAGACTCGACAGTACGCCGGTAGTAAGTTACTGGATAAATCCATAACTGTAACGCCTTGAAAAGTCGTTTTGGTATTTTCCCGATAATCGGTTAATAATTGGTATTTTTCCGTAAATTGTAATTATAATTATTTTTCAGTATAGGCCTAATTATACCTAATTTAGATAGGAAATTGCTAGTATTTAGTAGCTAATGAGTCACTTATAAATTTCTGGTCATTTGAAAAAAATTCCCTAATTTATTATTTTTAATATTATTTTAAGCTGTTAAATTTACATTAAATTAGTGATAAATACAAATTTGAATGGGCTAATTACATACTTAAGAACCAAGAAAACAAAAATCTAGTTGGTAATATAAATTTTTAGTATGTTATTTCTAAGTTCTAGTTGGTTAAGGAAAATTAAATTTTAACAAATTAAACTAAAACTTTCAATTATGAACTTGTAGGGGTGTTTTTGGCATGGAATTTTCTTTGCAAACAATTCACTCATCCTCACCTCTCCTTGGGCCGAGCCCACTGTAGGAATTCCCCCCCTCCTCAATTTTTTTTTGACTCATTTGTTTGATACAATGTAATGGGAATAAAATATATTAATTAGAGTATGGGTATTAGGTGATATGGGGGGTCTTTGCCTTTAGAAATTTCCACACATCACTCCCTCACCCTTCCCCATCACCCAAGGCCGAGCCTCCTCCCTACAGCAGCTCCCATTCTTTTCCCCCAAATTCTCCTTCTCATTTTGCATCTAAATTCCATCAAAATCCACAAAATCCTTCACTAATTCAAAGAAAATCCCTATCCTATCCTTCTCACACCCAAATTTGTTTAAAACATGGAGAAAGGAGGTGTCCTGGAGGCTAGTGCAAGCTAGGGTTCACTACTTGTGAGGTATAATTTCAATCAAATGGTTAATTGGTAGTTTAAATATGCTAAATTAGGATTTTAAAGTGTTAATTTGGTTGTTGTTGCTTGTTTAATGAAATTCAAGAAAGGATTTGATTATGGAAAATAGGTTTTGAAGAATGGTAAATGGGTTAAATTTAGTGTTGTGGCCATCTAGTAGTTTGTGTTGGATGTTTGTGCTAGATTGTTGTCGCTTTATCGCTAATCTATGACGGTTACGCCAAATTGCGAATTTTAGTGCTTACTAGGTTTTTGATACAATTAGGAGATGAATTAATTTTGTTATGTTGGTTATATTATTAACATCTACTACGGTATTTAGGGTGCGTGAATGCGGAATTTGGTTTAATCG
Source organism: Agapanthus africanus (assembly GCA_030015575.1). Lineage (NCBI taxonomy): Eukaryota > Viridiplantae > Streptophyta > Magnoliopsida > Asparagales > Amaryllidaceae > Agapanthus > Agapanthus africanus. Next base: position 521,753,465 of record CM057342.1, read on the forward strand.
AGTTTCAGTTTTAGCGGTCGTTCCGGACGACGATTTTAGTTAAGGTTTTAGTGGTTGTCGTGTATGTTCCGCGCACCTGGTGCACGTTGTGCCTAACTTGTGGCCGTTGATCTTTTCATATTGTGACTTGCGTCGTTTCATGATGTGTAATCTTATGTTGTGTGTTATGCAATTTTATGATCGGTTGCGGAAACATCGGACGCGGCGCGCAAAGGAAAAGCGGTGATTGGACCAAGCTAGCTAGGGATTTCCTGTGAGTAGCTGTAACATCTACGGGGAAAATCGTTTGGATGGCGCAAGACGCCCGATAGTTTTGATAGTTTAAAAGACTGCTAGTGGTACTAGTATTTATATAGTGCCTAGTTATCTATTTTGCTGCATTGTATGACCTTTCATATCCATTTATGTGATAGTTCATCATGTAGAACCTATTGAACCATAAAAAAAAATTAAGCAACACGTGTAATATTTAACTTACTTCGTTTATTATATATATCTGTGCAAACTCATCTAATAGGACACTTGCACCATTACCATGGTTTTATGCAGCAGGTGCACTGTTCATGCGGACACACACACCTTGGTAATTGCTATGTCACGAACACTAGATAACTTGTTTAAACCGGAAATCTAGAATAATTTCACTATATAAGACGTGTAAACCTATACTAATACATTAAATTCCTCAAGATAAACATGAAGGATAGCTTGCCACATATACATACATCATTGAATCACATTTCATACATAGTTTCTGGTCGTACCTTGCATAGTATACACTATCATATTATAGACATCCATCATCATCGATATGCTTACACATTGTGATTCTTCTTGAGAATTTAGTATTTATGAGATTTTTGGATTTTGGGGAAAACCGCAAGAATTTATAAACTTATTATCCCTTTTTAAAAGTATGCAAGTTGCGATTTTCTAGTGATGTATGAGTCGTCCACCATGAGTTTTCTGGATTGTTGTTGGATTTCGAGACCCAATTCGAGGAGTTGGATGAACCGTCTCGGGTACATGGTGGGCCTGGTATGGTACCCCGGGGCAAGAAGCTTGAGTTTTATTCGATGAGCCTGGCAGGAGAGCACAACCCACCGGTGATTTTATTTGGACTCGTCGGTTATTCGGAGGATACCGGCCGGAGTCATGAGATGGATACAGGCTGATCCGTTCTGCCGGAGCTCGCGGGCCGATCCCGCAGATGATACGGATGCCTGAGATATGAGGATTTGGAATATTGATATATATATATATATATTGATTTCATTGATAAAACTACAATCAAAATTTTAGAAGTTTATTTAAGATAAAACACTGATTTTCATGTTATTTATTTCCAGATCTCGCATTTTTTTATTGCATTCATGCTGCATGCATTTTATCGTACACCATCATATTAGTATATGTAGGTTGTGACATCATTGTGTACATGTTTATGATAGCCTTTATAGATGTTATTTATTACTCTCGAGTTGGCAACTCACCCCCGTTGTGCCACAGACTTTCTGCAGGTCCGATCCGTCAGCACTATAGCGGTAGATTCACTTGCTCCTTTTGCCTGGACTTGAGACTTTTGCTCGTAGGTGGGTTGTGATATTATTTTGTTTCCACCTTGTATGTTCATTGTATCTAGAGTACTCCATCTACTGTACCTGCTATTTATACTGATGTATATTGACCTAGAGACGAGACAGTGAGATTTGTGGACTTTAATGTTGTATCTTTGTGTCGAGCTCACTTGAGCCGACATGATGCTTTATTACTTGTGCCTTTTTATGCTTATTTTGCACATTGATATTTTATATTGCGTGGGATTTGAGTCCGCCTTGGGGTGAAAAGCTAGCTCCCGCTTGGGGATGCCTTATTTCATGTTATTCATATATTCTTGTTTTGTACCCGTTTGGGGGCCAGTATTTACAAAGGAGACTCTGCCGAAATTTTTGGAAAAATGGATGTTGGTTTTAAAAGGCTTGATGTGACTTATTTGATTAAAATCGCTTTCAATAAATTGGTTTTCCTTCACTCTACTGCTTATTTGGTTTTGATTTCTGGGTTTTGGCTTACTTAGATTACGTATGCCTCGAGGCGTTTCGTAATTTAAGTGCCAGTCAGGCTCTGTACTTTTTGGGTCGTGACAAAGTTGGTATCAGAGCGATAGGTTTTACCTTTCTGAGTGTAGGATGAACCATGGTAGATGGAGTAAGTGACTTAAGCAGGGTAACGTAGCGTGTGTATGTCTGCGGCATACTTGTGATATGGTACTCTGCCTAGGTGACTTTAGGATATACTTGCTTGAAAATTCCTTCTTCGATTCCATGTATCCTATGATTCTATTGCACTGTTCTTATTATCCTGTTTCCTATACCAGCTACTATGCCGCCGCAGGCTACGAGGACCCAGTGGGGTGCCACAAGAGACAAGATCAGGGCAGTTCCGACCGAGATAGGGACCGACCAGGACGGTACGCCCATCCTTCATGAGCAGGTTGATTTGTTTTCTACAGACCCTATCGCTAGGCTAGAGGCCAGTTTACAAGACTTACGCCAGATGATCGGATCCTTGATAGAGATCAATCGAGCGAAGAGATCGGATATTACTCCCCCTATGGTCGTTTCGAGACCGAGTCGGATTCGCACTGATATGTTAGCACCTAGGAGGGTTCGCAGAGGCCGTGGTGGATTCCTTAGAGACCAGTTGTATCGCCTTCACCCATATGGTAAGCAGGCGTCGCCAGGATGTTTTCGGTGCTGGAGTCCGTATCATCGTATCAGAAACTGTATGTTGAGACGATAGGGCGCGGCGACAGTTCCACACGTGACTTTACCACCTTCACCACCTCCTCAGAGAGCTCTACTTCCTACCCCCGGTGATGCTCCATGGCAGTTAGACGCCCCCAAGGGCCGTGGACACAGCGGTCCTGTTCAGAGAGGACGAAGAGGCAGAGGCAGAGGCAGAAGACAACCAGCTATGGTATGGGACAGGCCCGAGTTTTCGCTTCGACTCATCAGGACACGCAGGCGTCCAATGCAGTGGTTTCAGGTACTCTTTCAATATGTTCTTTGACGCACACGTATTGTTCAACCCAGGTTCCACACATTCGTATGTATCTACACACTTTGCACCGATGTTGGGCCGTGAGTCGTCGTCGTTAGATCAGCCTCTTGTTGTTATTACACCGGTAGGCGAGTCGTTTGTCGCTCGATTAGTGTTTCGATTGTGTTCCGTTCGTATCGGGGAGAGGGATTCGTCGGTTGATTTGATTCTCCTCGATATGTTGGACTTTGATATGCTTCTGGGCATGGACTGGCTAGCCACTTCTAATACATCTGTGGACTGCCGTGAGAAGGCAGTCAGGTTTAGCTTTCCGGGAGAGCCAGTCCTTGTTATTCAGGGAGACCGCAGCGTCACCCTTCCCAGCTTGATTTTGTCTCTTCGCACCGGTCATCTATTGCTGAAGGGATGTCAGGGATTCTTAACGTATATTTGTGATACTCGAGTTGCAGAGGTTCCTTTGGACCAGGTCCTGATTGTTAGTGAGTTCCCTGGTGTTTTCCCTGACGAGCTGCCTTGGTTACCGCCTGAGCGTGATATTGCTTTCTGCATTGACTTGATTCCTGGCTCGGGGCTTATTTCCATACCGCCTTATCGGATGGCCACGGCGGAGCTTAGAGAACTGAAGGATCAGTTGCAGGATTTGTTGGATAAGGGGCTTATTCGACCTAGTGTGTCTCCGTGGGGTGCTCCTGTCCTCTTCGTCAAGAAGAAAGACGGCAGTTTGCGCTTGTGCATTGATTAACGCCAGCTGAACAGGGTTACCGTATGAAACAGATATCCCTTACCACGTATCGATGATTTGTTTGACCAGCTTCAGGATGCGGGATACTTTTCGAGGATTGACTTGCGATTGGGTTACCATCAGTTGCGGGTGCGGTAGGAGGATATTCCGAGGACGGCTTTTCGCACACATTACGGGCACTATGAGTTTTTGGAGATGTCGTTCGGACTCACCAATGCACCAGCCGCGTTTATGGACTTGATGAACCGCATTTTCAGGCCGTATCTAGATCTGTTCGTCATCGTGTTTATTGACTACATTTTGGTGTATTCCCGGAGCCGAAAGGAGCACGAGCAGCACCTGCGGATTACATTGCAGACTTTGAAGGAGCACCAGTTGTGTTAGTGTGTATGCCCTAGAGGCCATTACTGTATCATACTAGTTTGTATATTACTTAATGGATGCTTGGGATATTCACCTTGTATATACAATCTTGCTCAAAATAGTAGTATGCTACTTGGTTTGTTTCTACTTCAATGTGTACTTGTGTTTATTTCAGTATATCACTTATACGCATTAGTGGAGCCCTTAGGATCTTTGCTTGATTACCAGCGTTGTGATGGCAGTCACACTAGTGGGGGCTGGGTAATCTATAAGCACATCCTTATTCAGGTCCCTGGTCGCAGGACTATCGAGACAGGGCATCGATACTCCGGAGTAGACCAGCGCATGCGCTTCTCATCCCAGTGTGGGAGACGGTCTGTCCCACAGCCGTCAGTACGTCGTACTTGAGATAGTATGCGGGTGCTCGTTAGGTTACGGGTACACTGGACAGGACTCGTCGGGAACTGACTAGTTGGTATTATACCTATCGTCAGTTATCAGTTCCCAGGTGACATGAGTACAGCTTAGTCCGCTGACTTGACACTGTCACTCCGCCTCGAGTGTGTTCCCACTGTACTTTGATCACTACCCTACCACGGCTCAAAGGAGTCGTGCAAACAGGTGGTGGTTGGGTGCAGTCCCGAAGCACTTGGAGGCAGTGACGGTTAGACAGGATTCGTCTCTCCCGGTATTGGGGGTTGACATCGCGCTGTGTCTAGGAGAGCCATTACACGAGTAGTCCCTGGCCAGGGCAAACGAGATATACTGGTAGGTTTCCAGTGTTATCTCAGGGTGTATTGGGCTTCACTCCGGCACGACTTGTACCGCTATTGGGGGACTGACGTTTACCGCCCCCTAGGCCCGCCATGCGATGTATCAGACGAACAGACCGGACTGTACGGAGAATGTCACACTCAGGCTCAGTAGGAGTTCAGATGGGTTTCGCCTCGTCGGTCTTCTTGTCGGCATTACCTGGGGACCGTTACGCACAGCTAGTGCCGCTTGCGGTCTGTGGTTAAACCCACTGCCAGCGTAGTGTCGAGTCTTTAGAGTCCCACACAGAAAGCTTTTCGCCTTTAGGCAAAAGAGTAGAGGTCGCATGGTATTGCGACAGGTCGCATGGTTTTGCGACAGGGTTCGGTCACATCCGTGCACTTGTGCACGTACAGTGTCCGGACAGTTTACACTAGCGGGCTTTGGTTTAAGCCAGATCCTAGTGTACCTTATGGGATTGGATTTATCCAGTTTGCATTCGTGTTCCTCGGAACGCGGATGCGGGTGTGTATGCACAGTTGACAGGGAGGCAGAGGCAGTGGATTCTCATTAGGGTTGTTGACAGTTGACCGTTGACTTTTGACTTTTTGCTCAACCCTAATGAGAATATGATATGTGATTAACTATTATATTAATTAAGTATTATGGTGATATGGTTGTTGACTTGTTGACTTTTGTTGACTTGTTGACTTTGGTGACTTGTTGACTTTTGTTGACTTGTTGACCGGTTGACTAGGCTTGACTAGTTGACCATCATGATAACCATGGTTATCATTTCATGCCAAAGACTTTTTTCTTGCTTGCTTTTTGAGTAAAATGAGTGCATGATATGATAACCTTATGGTTGCTTCTAACCATCACCAAAAGACTTTTTTGATATGATGAGTTATGATCACTTTGGATTATGAGAGGGTGAAAAAAAAAAGAGAGCCTCATTCTTTCTTGCTCATTCTCTCTCTTGTTCTTGAGCTCTCCCCTTGCTCTCACCCTCAACCTCTTGCTCCCTCTCTTGATCTATGGTTCTCTTGTCTCATGAGTTGAGAATCAAGAACCATAGATAAAATCCCATTCTACTTCCTCTCTACTCATTCTAGTTCACTAGGTTTAGCAAACCAAGTGAACTAGTTTCTTCAAAGACCGAAGAAGGAGCTAAAGGTTGGAGCTTTCAAGTGGATCTATCTTCGGCGTACGGAGACGACGAGAAGGAGCCATCGGACCACCACCGGAGCTTGAAGAGAAGGAGTTCAAGTTTAGGTATAACCATCTTCATCCGAGTAGCTAAACATCTTTAGCTTAGTTTGCTAGTTTTAGTTTAGGTAACGATCCCGACCATAAGTTAGTCCATGTTGCCTCTTGCGATAAAAATTTTGATTTTATACCGTTTCCGCCTCCCCGTAAGAACCGGGGGTCGCAATATGGACTTACAGTGGTATCAGAGCCTAACTAAACTTAAACTAGCTAGGTAGTAAAGTGTAACGAAGTTCGGAACCGAAAAAATCACAAAACCGGAAAACTACAAAAACTGAGTTTCTGTTGAATTTTTTTCTGGTCAAAATGAAAAACTTCATACTCCTAAATTCGTCTCAGGGTTTTGTTAGAACACCCATGAAAAACGATTCACCAATTCGTCTAAACCGCCGCGCTTCCGCCGCGTGACCCTTCTTGGCCGCCGCGGAAGCGCCGCGGTTTGTTGTCTTTAGTGCGTCGTTTTTCGTGCAGTGTGTGTCTGTGTTGGTTTTGGGATTTTTGAGATATATTATATGTGCCCAGTTTTTACAGAAAAGAAATTTCCTTTTGGGGTCCTATAATTCCGTATTTTTTCCGAACTTCATTGCACTTTGACTATGATGGTTATATCTGTGATGTTTGCATGTATTGAACGTCGGCTAATCGCTATAAGTCGATTAGTCGGGGTTATACATGATCTGTAATGTGCTGGAATGTGTATATAAATATGTTGGATTGTCGCGGGTGAATAGCCGGGGTTGTGAGACGAGAGTTTACTTTTCTTGCAATTCATGTAAATTTGTAAATTGATGTAATAATTATTTGTTTGGCCGCACAACCGGGTCGGGGTTGTAGCCGTCATTGTATAATTTCTTTTTACTGTTTTTGCTCCTAGGATAGACCCGTGGAGGGGTGCACAAACTACCGGGTATGCCGAAGTGTCGAGTGGCCTACTCATGGAGATGAGGGAGGTTGCTACGCTTCGGGTACTTGGCGGGTAGTTTGCCGTACCCGTAGGGGTCTTGGGTGGGGTTTTGGCTATTCACCGCGACCGTGTTATCTGTTTTTGTTACAGGCTCGTACAAATTACAGATTACTAGTATATCCAATGTATTTATCTGTGATCTGAAATGTTTATCATTGCTTACTATTTAGGCGTTGCTTATGTTTTACAGACGCGCTAGCCCAGCCCCCGCTCTGTCGTTAGTTAAGTAACCTAACGGGTAATGACGGGGCCCAGTGGCGAATGCGAATGGCATAAGCGTACGTCATATTTTGGTTGTTTTCTGCAATGGTAGGGTTAAATGATGGGACGCATTAAAAGTACTAATGCAAGAATATCACGCATTAAAAGAACTAATGCAAGATAATAAACCAAGTTAAAGTCGTTGGAACACTTTCGAAAAACCACTCGGTTCTTTTCAAAATAACTTTTAAATGCGGAGCTTGAGCCACTCCTTCTAAAAGCTATCTCGTTCCATCGATTAAATCAAGTTCACTACGTTCACGGTTTCGCCAAAACCATCCGTAGCCCTCCGTCGTTTCACATGAATAGTCAATAGTATTCAAGCTGTGTTTGTTGGCCAAAGTCAAGGCACAGTGATTGGTAGCTATTGGGTATTCATGTGCAGCATAGATAGATGCGTTGGTTTGGAACAGTCGTACTGCCTTGTTGGCCAAAGTCAAGGGTAGGTGCGGGTGGATTCAAATTAACCTGGAGAACGACGGGCAGAACTTGACATGTGACTTATGATTTGTTGGCCAAAGTCAAGGTCATAAGAGCATGGGGCAAAAATCCACATCGGGAGTTTCATAAGTACTGAAACTTGCTAGATTTGCATACCATTTGGAGTGTGATGATTCTGGTAGGATTCCTTCAGTTTCGTCACGCGATGATATTTGGATCCCGATCCTACTGTGAGTATATGCTACTCCTCGGGAAATTTCTCACTTAACGATCAATGCTATAAACCTAGTAGGTGCCTAGAAAGGTGTTAGCGGGGCTACGCCCCCAGGGAAAAGAGGTTCTCTAATTAAGGAACTTCGCGAAAGCGTTGGAAAACCTCCCTCGAAGTACCGACACCGGCCTGGCTGAACGGTTAAGCAAGTATTGTACGGTGGGATTGATCCTGACTAATTCTTCCTTTATGGTTTGAGGAGGGATTCGAGAAACAGTGGGAGCCATCCTGTTTAGACAAACTAAAAACCACTCTAAACTTGCAAGAGCATCATGCTGAGTGTTTCTTCTTCTCTCTCCTAATTGCAGCGACCAATCAACATGACTGGACTTAAGTTACTCCTAGATAAAAACAAACTGACAGGGCCAAACTACAAAGATTGGCTCAGGAATGTCACGATAGCAATCACTTATGACAAGCTGGGGTATCTTCTTACCACCAAAGCTCCCCCTGTCCCTGGTCCAACTTCCAGCGTCGCGGATAAGGAAATCCGCAAGACTTGGGAGATTGATAGCGCAAAGGCCAAGTGCCTCCTGCTTGCCTCGATGGACAACGAACATCAGAGGAGGCATGAGAATATGGACATGGAGTCCATATTGCTCCATACAAAAGAACTGTATGGAGAGCAATCACGTATCGCAAGATACGAAGCGTCGAAAAAGTTGTTTTCGACAAGAATGGCCGTCGGATCATCAGTAGCCGAGCATGTGCTAAAAATGATCGGCTTCATTGAGGAGCTCGCTGACCTAGGGATCACATTGGAGAGTGAGCTATATACGGATATAGTTCTCCAGTCCCTTCCTTCCACTTACGCCCAGTTTATACTGAACTTCAACCTACAAGAAAAAGAGGTTGAACTATCAGAGCTCCTCAACATGCTGAGGAGCGCAGAGGGCACCCTACAGAAAGGTAGGGAAACATCCACTTTGTTTGTAGGAGGATCATCTTCTTCTAGGTCCAAGGCGAAAGCCAAGGGAAAGAAGAAGAAGGCCCCCGCCAAACCAAGGGGCGGTGTTGGTAAAGTGGATACGAAGGGAAAAGGCAAAGCAACAAAGATAGCGGGGAAGCTTGTGGATAAGGAAGAATGCTTCTATTGTCATAAGAAAGGACACTGGAAGAATGATTGCAGGGCCTGGAAGGCCCGAACACAGGAATTGAAGCAGGTTGCAGCTTCAGCTTCAGGTGTGTATGTTATTGAAAATTGTCTTTCAATAAACTCTACTTCCTGGGTATTGGATACCGGATCAGGATCTCATATCTGTAATTCTTTGCAGGCGTTGAGAAACCGTAGGGTTTTGAAGGCAGGTGACATGACCCTCAAAGTTGCGAACGGAGCTAGCATGGATGCTAAAGCCGTGGGGGACTATCACCTGGGAATGTCAGATGGACATGTTTTGGTTTTGCGTAATTGCTTTTTTGTACCCAACGCAACTTGTAATATCATTTCTGTATCTTTAGTTTCTAAAGAAGGTTATGAATTTGCGTTTGTAAGTAATGTTGTAAACATTCACCTTAATCAAGTTTTGATTGGGTCAGGTACATTAAGTAATGGTATATACGTGTTAAACCAACCACAAATTTTCAACGTCCAGAATACACACAAAAGAAAGTCTCCGGAAATAAATCAGACTTTCTTATGGCATTGTAGATTGGGTCACATCAATGAGAGAAGGTTGACTAAGTTACATACAGAAGGATATTTGAATGCGTTCGAATATCAATCGTATGCCACTTGTCAATCTTGTCTCAAAGGAAAGATGACAAAGACTCCGTTTACTGGACATGGAGAAAGAGCGAGCGAGCTCTTGGGACTCGTACACAGTGACGTGTGCGGTCCAATGTCTACACATGCCCGAAGCGGACATTCTTACTTCATTACTTTTACGGATGACTTCTCAAGGTACGGTTATGTCTTCTTGATGAAACATAAGTCCGAGGCCTTTGGAAAATTCCAGGAGTATAAGAATGAAGTAGAGAAACAGACCGGCAAAAGTATTAAGATTCTAAGATCGGATCGAGGTGGAGAATACTTAAGTGCCGAGTTCCTGGACTATTTAAAAGAGAACGGAATTCTCTCTCAGCTTACTCCTCCATACACCCCGCAACATAACGGTGTATCGGAGAGACGGAACCGCACCCTATTGGATATGGTGCGGTCCATGATGGGTAATGCTGAGTTACCGCGATCATTCTGGGGGTATGCGCTAGAATCAGCAGCGTACCTTTTGAACCGAGTTCCGACTAAGACTGTGCCTTCCACACCATATGAAATGTGGTGTGGGAAGAGACCCTATCTTAAGCACATTAAGACATGGGGATGTCCGGCTTTTGTCAAAAAGCAGCATGCGGACAAGCTCGAGGCACGCTCAGTACAGTGCAAGTTTGTGGGGTATCCAAAGAACTCAAAAGGATATTTCTTCTACTGTGAAGAGGAACAAAAAGTTCTTGTTTCTCGTCATGCCTACTTCTTGGAAACTGAGTTTTTGGAAAACCAGATAAGTGGGAGCACAGTAGAACTGGAAGAAATTCCAGAACCACGGACTGTTACTGAAAGTTTAGTGGAACCAGAAGGTTCGGAAGAACAGGACATTCCTACGCCGCTCCGCAGAAGTAGTAGGCAGTCTCATCCGCCTGAGAGATACTACGGTTTTCTCATAGACGGGGATAGAGAGGATTGCATCATAGATTATGATGAGCCTACTAGCTTCCAGCAGGCCGTTCAGAGCATTGACTCAGTGAAATGGCTGGATGCAATGCGGACCGAAATGGAGTCCATGTACACCAACAAGGTATGGACGTTGGACATTGCTCCAGACGGGGTAAAACCCGTAGGATGCAAGTGGATCTTCAAAAGGAAGATTGGTGTAGATGGACAGGTTGAGACCTATAAAGCTAGGCTGGTAGCAAAGGGTTTTCGTCAAAGACCTGGCTTGGACTACGACGAAACCTTTTCTCCAGTAGCCATGCTGAAATCCATTCGGATCCTTCTTGCCATTGCTGCCTTCCACGATTATGAGATCTGGCAAATGGACGTAAAGACAGCTTTTCTAAATGGAAATTTAGAGGAGTGTGTCTATATGGACCAGCCAGAGGGTTTCATTCAGAGTGGGAGCAGCGGAAAGGTGTGCAAGTTGCTTAAGTCCATCTATGGACTAAAGCAGGCATCGCGGAGTTGGAACATCTGCTTTGATGAGACGGTCAAAGAATTTGGCTTTATCAAAAATCCAGATGAACCATGCATCTATAGTAGATTTGTAGCGAGAACTGTAGTATTCCTCGTTTTATACGTGGATGACATTCTCTTAATAGGAAATGACATTCCTATGCTACAATCTGTCAAGGGGTTCTTGTCACAAAGGTTCTCCATGAAAGACCTGGGTGATGCCTCATACATCCTGGGGATCCGGATCCATCGTGATAGATCCAAGAGGATATTGGGACTTTCTCAGTCCAGGTACATCGACACCGTACTGAAAAGATTCAGTATGGAAGATTCCAAGCGCGGTAACCTACCGGCTTGTCACGGGATCACCCTCTCTAAAGAGATGTCTCCCAAGACTGATTTGGAGAGGGATCGCATGTCTATTATACCCTACGCTTCTGCGGTAGGCTCTATAATGTATGCGATGTTGTGTACCAGACCGGATGTAGCTTATGCACTGAGTGTGGTAAGCCGGTATCAGTCAAACCCTGGGGAGAAACACTGGATAGCGGTAAAGAACATTCTCAAGTACCTGAGAAGGACTAAGGAGATGTTCTTGGTGTATGGCGGAAAAGACCTCCAGATCGAGGCCTTTGCTGACTCCAGCTTCCAGAGTGACAAGGATGATTCCAAGTCCATGTCGGGTTTTGTCTTTACCCTCAATGGAGGGGCGGTGTGTTGGAAGAGTTCCAAACAAGAAACCGTTGCAGACTCGACGATGGAAGCGGAATACATCGCTGCATCTGATGCCGCAAAAGAAGCTGTCTGGATGAGGAAGTTCTTGAAAGAACTTCAGGTGGTTCCGTCCATTGTTGATCCAATACCTCTGTATTGCGACAACAACGGGGCTATAGCATTAGCGAAGGAACCCAGGTCCCATCAGAGATCCAGGCACATCTTAAGGCGGTATCACCTGATCAGGGAGATCGTAGATCGCCAGGAGATCGAGGTTCGGAGAGTCGCTTCAGAAGATAACACTGCTGATCCATTCACCAAGGCCCTGCCCCAGACTCAGTTCGAGCGGCTGATCGAGATGATAGGTCTTCGATACGCCAGTACATGGCCTTAGTGCAAGTGGGAGATTGTTAGTGTGTATGCCCTAGAGGCCATTACTGTATCATACTAGTTTGTATATTACTTAATGGATGCTTGGGATATTCACCTTGTATATACAATCTTGCTCAAAATAGTAGTATGCTACTTGGTTTGTTTCTACTTCAATGTGTACTTGTGTTTATTTCAGTATATCACTTATACGCATTAGTGGAGCCCTTAGGATCTTTGCTTGATTACCAGCGTTGTGATGGCAGTCACACTAGTGGGGGCTGGGTAATCTATAAGCACATCCTTATTCAGGTCCCTGGTCGCAGGACTATCGAGACAGGGCATCGATACTCCGGAGTAGACCAGCGCATGCGCTTCTCATCCCAGTGTGGGAGACGGTCTGTCCCACAGCCGTCAGTACGTCGTACTTGAGATAGTATGCGGGTGCTCGTTAGGTTACGGGTACACTGGACAGGACTCGTCGGGAACTGACTAGTTGGTATTATACCTATCGTCAGTTATCAGTTCCCAGGTGACATGAGTACAGCTTAGTCCGCTGACTTGACACTGTCACTCCGCCTCGAGTGTGTTCCCACTGTACTTTGATCACTACCCTACCACGGCTCAAAGGAGTCGTGCAAACAGGTGGTGGTTGGGTGCAGTCCCGAAGCACTTGGAGGCAGTGACGGTTAGACAGGATTCGTCTCTCCCGGTATTGGGGGTTGACATCGCGCTGTGTCTAGGAGAGCCATTACACGAGTAGTCCCTGGCCAGGGCAAACGAGATATACTGGTAGGTTTCCAGTGTTATCTCAGGGTGTATTGGGCTTCACTCCGGCACGACTTGTACCGCTATTGGGGGACTGACGTTTACCGCCCCCTAGGCCCGCCATGCGATGTATCAGACGAACAGACCGGACTGTACGGAGAATGTCACACTCAGGCTCAGTAGGAGTTCAGATGGGTTTCGCCTCGTCGGTCTTCTTGTCGGCATTACCTGGGGACCGTTACGCACAGCTAGTGCCGCTTGCGGTCTGTGGTTAAACCCACTGCCAGCGTAGTGTCGAGTCTTTAGAGTCCCACACAGAAAGCTTTTCGCCTTTAGGCAAAAGAGTAGAGGTCGCATGGTATTGCGACAGGTCGCATGGTTTTGCGACAGGGTTCGGTCACATCCGTGCACTTGTGCACGTACAGTGTCCGGACAGTTTACACTAGCGGGCTTTGGTTTAAGCCAGATCCTAGTGTACCTTATGGGATTGGATTTATCCAGTTTGCATTCGTGTTCCTCGGAACGCGGATGCGGGTGTGTATGCACAGTTGACAGGGAGGCAGAGGCAGTGGATTCTCATTAGGGTTGTTGACAGTTGACCGTTGACTTTTGACTTTTTGCTCAACCCTAATGAGAATATGATATGTGATTAACTATTATATTAATTAAGTATTATGGTGATATGGTTGTTGACTTGTTGACTTTTGTTGACTTGTTGACTTTGGTGACTTGTTGACTTTTGTTGACTTGTTGACCGGTTGACTAGGCTTGACTAGTTGACCATCATGATAACCATGGTTATCATTTCATGCCAAAGACTTTTTTCTTGCTTGCTTTTTGAGTAAAATGAGTGCATGATATGATAACCTTATGGTTGCTTCTAACCATCACCAAAAGACTTTTTTGATATGATGAGTTATGATCACTTTGGATTATGAGAGGGTGAAAAAAAAAAGAGAGCCTCATTCTTTCTTGCTCATTCTCTCTCTTGTTCTTGAGCTCTCCCCTTGCTCTCACCCTCAACCTCTTGCTCCCTCTCTTGATCTATGGTTCTCTTGTCTCATGAGTTGAGAATCAAGAACCATAGATAAAATCCCATTCTACTTCCTCTCTACTCATTCTAGTTCACTAGGTTTAGCAAACCAAGTGAACTAGTTTCTTCAAAGACCGAAGAAGGAGCTAAAGGTTGGAGCTTTCAAGTGGATCTATCTTCGGCGTACGGAGACGACGAGAAGGAGCCATCGGACCACCACCGGAGCTTGAAGAGAAGGAGTTCGAGTTTAGGTATAACCATCTTCATCCGAGTAGCTAAACATCTTTAGCTTAGTTTGCTAGTTTTAGTTTAGGTAACGATCCCGACCATAAGTTAGTCCATGTTGCCTCTTGCGATAAAAATTTTGATTTTATACCGTTTCCGCCTCCCCGTAAGAACCGGGGGTCGCAATATGGACTTACAAGTTGTTCACGAAATTCTCCAAGTGCGCGTTTTGGCTTGACAGCGTTGATTTCTTGGGTCACGTGATTAAAAGAGATGCCATATGTGTGGACCCGAAGAAGATCGAGGCCGTTCAGCATTGGCCCAGACCAGCATCAGTTACAGAGATCCACAGCTTCCTAGGCCTGGCTGGCTACTACCGACGATTCGTTCAGGACTTCTCCCGTATCGCTGCACAGTTGACCGGGTTAACCCGGAAGGGAGTTCCTTTTGATTGGACCGAGGCGTGCGAGCATAGCTACCAGCAATTGAAGACTCGTCTGACTACTGCACCAGTGTTGTCATTGCCTTCGTCATCGGGCAGATTCGTGGTTTATTGTGACGCTTCTCGGGTGGGACTAGGTTGCGTGTTGATGCAGCACGACAGGGTTATCGCGTATGCTTCTCGACAGCTGAACGCACATGAACAGAACTATCCTACGCATGATTTAAACATGGCTGCAGTAGTGTTTGCACTCAAGATCTGGAGACATTACCTATACGGCGAGTCGTGCCAAATATTTACGGACCACAAGAGCTCGAAGTACATATTTCAGCAGCGAGACCTGAATCTGAGACAACGCCGTTGGATGGATCTGGTGAAAGACTATGATTGTGAGATCCTTTACCATCCGGATAAGGCGAACGTGGTGGCAGATGCTCTGAGTCGGAGGCCCGGAGGTAGCTTATCCTGTTTGAGCGCTGTGCAGAGGCATTCGTCAGAAGATTGGCAGATTTTATGCGACAGCCGAGTTGAGTTTGAGTTCACTCCGACAGAGGGATAGCTTGCGCATATTCGTACACGTCCGCAGTTGCTTGACCGTATTCGAGAGGCATAGCCCAGTGATGACCGTCTTTCAGAGATCATGGAGCAGGTTCGGCAGGGCAGAGTTTCCGAGTTCGTGATCGATGATCAAGGGTTACTGCGATTTGGGACTCGATTGTGCGTACCAGATTCTGAGGGACTGCGTCGTGAGATTCTTGAGGAGGCCCATAGATCGAGGTATAGCATTCATCCCGGTTCCACCAAGATGTACTACGATTTGCGAGATGTTTATTGGTGGGACGGAATGAAGAGGGACGTAACAGATTTCGTGTTGAGATGCCTGACTTGTCAGCAAGTCAAGGCCGAGCACTAGAGGCCCGCGGGAGAGTTGCAGCCTTTGCCCATTCCGGAGTGGAAGTGGGAGCAGATTTCTATAGACTTCATCGTGGGTCTACCCAGGACCAGTCGAGGGTATGACTCCATTTGCGTGATCGTTGATCGTTTGACGAAAGCGGCTCACTTCCTGCCAGTGAAGACCACTTTCAGTTTTGCTCAGTATGCCCAAGTTTACATCAATGAGATCGTACGGTTGCATGGCGTCCCGACATGTATCATGTCCGACCAAGGCACCCAGTTTACCAGCCAACTATGGCAGAGACTTCAGGAGGCATTGGACACCCTATTGAGTTTCAGCACAGCATTTCATTCGCAGACCGACGGCCAGTCAAAGCGGACTATCAGACTCTAGAGGACATGCTCCGAGCGTGCACTTTAGACTTCGGAGGTAGCTGGGATCATCTTTTACCCGTAGTGGAGTTCTCCTACAACAACAGCTTGCAGGATACTATTCAGATGGCACCTTTCGAGGCCTTGTATGGGAGGAGATGTAGATCACCCGTCTGTTAGACAGAGCCCAGCGAGAGCAGTATTTTGGGGCCTTAGATCGTGCAGGAGACGACCGAGAATATACAGTTGATTCGAGATCGGATGAGAGCGGCTCAGAGCAGGCAGAAATCATAAGCGGACAGACGCCGTCGCAGACTAGAGTTCGCAGTTGGCGATCATGTTTTTTTTAGGGTCTCTCCAATGAAGGGCGTGATGAGGTTTGGGTGAAAAGGAAAGCTTAGTCCTAGATTTGTGGGTCCCATCAAGATCCTCGAGCGTGTCGGCGCAGTTGCGTATCGTTTGGCTCTTCCACCTAGCTTTCCTGATGTTCACCCTTTCTTCCATGTTTCGATACTCCGCAAGTACCTTCACGACCCTTCTCATGCGATTCAGCAGCCGACAGTCCAGCTGGAGCGTGACCTTTCTTTTGCAGAGCAGTCTGTGGTCATCCTGGATCGGCAGGTGAAGAAATTGAGATCGAAGTTTATACCGACCGTTAAGGTCCTTTGGCGTGGCCCGAGCAGCGAGGAGGTCACTTGGGAGACTGAGGACGAGATGAGGAAGAAATATCCCCATCTCTTTGAAGGTACTCGTAGCTAGATTTGTAAATTCGGGGACCGAATTTCTTTAAGGGGGGAAGATTGTAACGCCTTGAAAAGTCGTTTTGGTATTTTCCCGATAATCGGTAAATAATTGGTATTTTCCGTAAATTTTAATTATAATTATTTTTCAGCATAGGCCTAATTATACCTAATTTAGATAGGAAATTGCTAGTATTTAGTAGCTAATGAGTCACTTATAAATTTCTGGTCGTTTGAAAAATTTTCCCTAATTTATTATTTTTAATATTATTTTAAGCTGTTAAATAAACATTAAATTAGTGATAAATACAAATTTGAATGGGCTAATTACATACTTAAGAACCAAGACAACAAAAATCTAGTTGGTAATATAAATTTTTAGTAAGTTATTTCCAAGTTCTAGTTTGTTATAACCAAAGGAAAATTAAATTTAAATAAATTAAAATAAACTTGCAATTATGAACTTGTGGGGGTGTTTTTGGCATGGAATTTTCTTTGCAAACAATTCACTCATCCTCACCTCTCCTTAGGCCGAGCCCACTGCAGGAATTCCCTCCCCCCCAATTTGTTTTTAACTCATTCGATTGATACAATGTAATAGGAATAAAATATATTAATTAGAGTATAGGTATTAGGTGATATGGGGGGTCTTTGACTTTAGATATTTCCTCACAAAACTCCCTCACTCTTCCCCGTCACCCAAGGCCAAGCCTCCTCTCTGCAGCAGCTCCCATTCTTTTCCCCCAAATTCACCTTCTCATTTTGCTTCTAAATTCCATCAAAATCCATTAAAAATCCACAAAATCCTTCACTAATTCAAAGCAAATCCCTATGCTATCCTTCTGACACCCAAATTTGTTTAAAACATGAAGAAAGGAGGTGTCTTGGAGGTTAGTGCAAGCTAGGGTTCACTACTTGTGAGGTATAATTTCAATCAAATGGTTAATTGGTAGTTTAAATATGCTAAATTAGGATTTTAAAGTGTTAATTTGGTTGTTGTTGCTTGTTTAATGAAATTCAAGAAAGGGTTTGATTATGGAAAATATGTTTTGAAGCATGGTAAATGGGTTAAATTTAGTGTTGTGGCCATCTAGTGGTTTGAGTTGGATGTTTGTGCTAGATTGTTGTCGCTTTATCGCTAATCTATGACGGTTACGCCAAATTGCGAATTTTTGTGCTTACTAGGTTTTTGATACAATTAGGAAATGAATTAATTTTGTTATGTTGGTTATATTATTAACATCTACCACGGTATTTAGGGTGCGCGAATGCAGAATTTGGTTTAATCGAGTTTTAGTTTTGGCGGTCATTCCGGACGACGATTTTAGTTAAGGTTTTAGTGGTTGTCGTGTGTGTTCCGTGCACCTGGTGCACGTTGTGCCTAACTTGTGGTCGTTGATCTTTTCATATTGTGACTTGCGTCGTTTCATGATGTGTAATCTTATGTTGTGTGTTATGCAATTTTAGGATCGGTTGCGGAAACATCGGACGCGGCGTGCAAAGGCAAAGCGGTGATTGGACCAAGCTAGCTGGGGATTTCCGGTGAGTAGATGTAACATCTACGGGGGAAATCGTTTGGATGGCGCAAGACGCCCGGTAGTTTTAGTAGTTTAAAAGACTTCTGGTGGTACTAGTATTTATGAGTATAGTGCCTAGTTATCTATTTTGCTTCATTGTATGACCTTTCATATCCATTTATATGATAGTTCATCATGTAGAACCTATTGAACCATTAAAACAAATTATGCGACACGTGTAATATATAACTTGCTTCGTTTATTATATATATATATTTGCAAACTCATCTCATAGGACACTTGCACCGTTACCACGGTTTTATGCAGCACGGGCACTATTCATGCGGACACACACACCTAGGTAATTGCTATGTCACGAACACTACATAACTTGTTTGAACCGGAAATCTAGAATAATTTCACCATATAGGACACGTAAACCTGTACTAATACATTAAATTCCTCAAGATAAATATGAAGGATAGCTAGCCACATATACATACATCATCGCATCACATTTCATACATAGTTTCTGTTTGTACCTTGCATAGTATACACTATCATATGATAGACATCCATCATCATCGATATGCTTACACATTGTGATTCTTCTTGAGAATTCAGTATTTATGAGATTTTTGGATTTTGGGGAAAATCGCAAGAATTTATATACATATTATCCCTTTTTAAAAGTATACAAGTTGTGGTTTTCTAGTGATGTATGAGTCATCCACCATGAGTTTTCAGGATTGCTGTTGGATTTCGAGACCCGATTCGAGGAGTTGGATGAACCGACTCGGGTACATGGTAGGACCGGTATGGTACCCCGGGGCAAGGATCTCGAGTTTTATTCGATGAGCCTGGCAGGGGAGCATTACCTACCGGTGATATTATTTGGACTCGTCGGTTATCCGGAGGATACCGGCCGGAGTCATGAGATGGATACTGGATAATCCGTTCTGCCGGAGCCCGCGGGCCGATCTTGCAGATGATTCGGTTGCCTGAGATATGAGGATTTGAGATATTGATATATATATTGATTTCATTGATAAAACTACAATCAAAATTTCAAAAGTTTATTTAAGATAAAACACAGATTTTCATGTTATTTATTTCCAGATCTCGCATTTTTTTATTGCATTCATGCTGCATGCATTTTATCGTACACCATCATATTAGTATACGTAGGTTGTGACATCATTGTGTACATGTTTATGATAGCCTTTATAGATGTTATTTATTACTCACGAGTTGGCAACTCATCCCCGTTGTGCCACAGCCTTTCTGCATGTCCGATCCGTCAGCACTATAGCGGTAAACGCACTTGCTCCTTTTGCCTGGACTTGAGACTTTTGCTCGTAGGTTGGTTGTGATATTATTTTGTTTCCACCTTGTATGTTCATTGTATCTAGAGTACTCCATCTACTGTACCTGCTACTTATTTGTGGACTTTTATATATTGACCTAGAGAAGAGACAGTGAGATTTGTGGACTTTTATGTTGTATCTTTGGGTCGAGCTCACTTGAGCCGACATGATGCTTTATAACTTGTGCCTTTTTATGCTTATTTTGCACATTGATGTTTTATATTGCGTGGGATTTAAGTCCGCCTTAGGGCGAAGAGCTAGCTCCCTCTTGGGGATGCTTATTTCATGTTATTCATATATTCCTGTTTTGTACCCGTTTAGGGGCCAGTATTTACAAAGGAGACTCTGCCGAAATTTTTGGAAAAATGGATGTTGCTTTTAAAAGGCTTAATGTGACTTATTTGATTAAAATCGCTTTCAATAAATTGGTTTTCCTTCACTCTACTGCTTATTTGGTTTTGATTTCTGTGTTTTGTCTTACATAGATTACGTACGCCTCGAGACGTTTCGTAATTTAAGTGCGAGTCATGCTCCGTACTTTTCGGGTCGTGACAATAACCACAAGCAAGTCAGCGGCACTAGCTATACGTAATGTCTACCCGGGTACGTGTCGAAAAGGAAGGCCGATGAGCAAACTCATCCGGATCCCTACTGAGCCTATCCGTGACAATCTTCGTACAGTCCGGTCTCTTCGTCTGAGAGTATCGCATACCGGGTCTAGGGGGTGGTAAACGTCAAACCCGAATAACCCAATAATTCATGCTGATATCGAACACAATGCGATATCGACTCCTTATACCGGGATAGACGAATCGCCAACAATCGCTCACTGCCTCCATATGGCTCGGGACTGTACCCAAAGAAAACCTGTTTGCATGACTCAACAGAGCCGTGGTAGGGTAGTGATCAAAGCACAGTGGGAACTCATACGAGACAAATGATGATCTTAGGTCTAAAGACTAACCTTTACTCATGTCACCTGAGAACTTCCATCTGACGATAAGTATAGTACCATCTAGAAGTTCTCGACGAGTCCATCAAGTGTACTCACACCCAGTGAGCATCTGTAAACGATCTTAGGTGCGAAAGACCGATGGTTGCGGGACCGTACCATCACCCCTCGTTGGTGTCTAGAAACGTATACACTAGTCTACTCCGGAATATCAATGCTCAGTTTCGATACTCCTATGACTAGGGACTTTTTAAGGACGTGCGTACCGACTACCCATCACAATGTAGGTAGTCTAGCAATGATCCTACGGGCTTTATTAACATGTATGAATGATACATAATAGCAAGTAAAACATATGCACATGTTAAGATAAAGACAAACCAGATAGCATACTATGATATCGAGCAAGACTGTCCTAGACATATATGTATAAGCATCCATATGTATACATGTACAATAATGTCCTCTAGGGCATACGTATCCAACAATCTTCCACTTGGACTAAGGCCATATATTGGCGTACCGAATACCCAACGTCTGCTCTTGGGCCAGTTGTTGGCGTATCGCAAACCCAACATCTCAAATAGTCTTTCGAACTGTGCTTGAGGAAGGGCCTTGGTGAATGGATCCGCCGAGTTGTCTTTTGTGTCCACTCTCCGCACCACGATCTCCCGGCGATCAATGATCTCCCTGATCAGGTGATACGCCTCAAGATGTGCCTGGATTTCCGATGGGACCGTGGTTCCTTTTCTAAAGCCATAGCTCTATTTTTGTCGCAATACAAAGGTATTAGGTTAATAATGGATGGAACTACCTAAAGTTCACTAATGAACTTCTTAATCCAGACAGTTTCTTTTGCGGCAGCGTTGGCAGCAATGTATTCAGCCTCCATCGTGAAGTCGGCGATGGTGTCATGTTTGGTGCTTTTCCAACAGACCGCCCCTCCGTTGAGGGTAAACATAAAACCCGAGACAGACTTGTTGTCATCCTTGTCACTCTTCATGCTGGAATCGGTAAAAGATTCCACCTGGAGGTCCCCATTACTGAATACCAGGAATTGTTCTTTAGTCCTTCTCAGGTACTTAAAACTGTTCTTAACAGCTTTCCAGTGGTTCTCACCAGGGTTAGACTGATACCGGCTCACCAAGCTAAGCGCGTAAGCTACATCTGGTCGGGTACATAGCATCACATACATTATGTATCCTACCGTCGAAGCGTAGGGTATAGTGCTCATGCGAATCCTCTCCTCATCAGTCTTGGGAGACATTTCTTTGGATAGGGTGATTCCGTGCAATCCGGGTATGTTACCGAACTTGGAATCTTCCATACTAAATCTCTATAGTACGGTCTCTATGTACCTGGACTGTGAAAGTCCCAGTAATCTCTTGGATCTATCTATGTAGATCTTAATCCATATAATGTACGAGGCATCACCCAGGTCCTTCATGGAGAACCTTTGTGACAAGAACAACTTGACCGATTGTAGCATAGGAATATCATTTCCTATCAAAAGAATGTCATCCACGTACAAAACTAGGAATACTACAGTTCGTCCTACAATCTTCTTATATATACAAGGTTCATCCTCATTTTCGATAAAGTCAAATCACTTGACTGTTTCATCAAAACAGATATTCCAGCTTTGCGATGCATGTATTAATCCCTAAATGATTTAAGCAACTTGCACACCTTCCCGCTGCTTCCAATGTCTACGAAACCTTCCGGCTGATCCATATAAATGAACTCTTCTAAACCTCCGTTCAAAAAAGCCATTTTTACGTTCATCTGCCAGATCTCATAGTCATGGAAGGTAGCAATGGCAAGTAGGATCCTAATGGATTTGAGCATAGCCACTGGAGAAAAGGTTTTGTCATAGTCCACTCCACGTCTTTGACGAAAACCTTTTGCAACAATTCTATCCTTATAGGTTTCTACCTGCCCATCTACACCAATTTTTAAGTTTGTAGATCCATTTTCATCTAACGGGTTTTACCTCAAGTGGATCAATATCCAAGGTCCACACTTTATTGGTGTACATGGACTACATTTCGGATTGCATAGCATACAGCCACTTTTCAGAGTCCCTACTGATAATGGCTTGCCTGAAACTAGTAGGATCATCTTCATCCAAGATGCAATCCTCTCAATCCCCGTTTATGAGAAAACCGTAGTATCTCTCGGGCGTATGAGAAAACCTACTAGATCTGCGGAGTGGCTGAGTTCGTCCGGGATTAATGAATTTTGAGGTTCCACCAATTCCTCAGTTTGAGTTTGTGGTTCCTGAATTTCTTCCAGTTCTACCGTACTCCCACTTGTTTCTTTTGCAATAAATTGCCACTTTAAAAAGGTAGCGTAGCGAGTTACAAACACCTTCTATTCATCGGTGTGGTAGAACAGATATCCTGTTGAATTTTTAGTATATCCGACAAAGTTACATAAAACTGAACGTGCCTGTAATTTGTCCGGATCTTCTACTTTAACAAAGGCCGGACAACCCCATATCTTAATACATTTAAGATACGGTCTTTTTCCACTCCATATTTCATATGGAGTCTTAGGCACGGATTTGGATGCAACATCGTTCAATAGGTATGCCGTTGTCTGAAGCGCATGTCCCCAAAATCAAAGAGGCAACTCGGCGTTACTCATAATGGAGCGAACCATGTCCAATAGGGTACGGTTCCTCCGCTCCGATACACCATTGTGCTGTAGTGTATACGGAGGAGTAAGCTGAGAGAGAATTCCATTCTCTTTTAGGTATTCTAAGAATTCCATACTTAAGTACTCCCCTCCTCTATCAGATCGGAGGATCTTAATACTTTTCCCAGTATGGTTCTCTACTTCGTTTCTGTATTCTTTGAATTTCTCAAAAGCTTCATATTTGTGTTTCTTGAGATACACATATCCGAACCTAGAGAGATCGTTAGTGAATGTGATGAAGTATAAGAACCCACCCCTTGCATGTATAGACATTGGACCACACACATCACTGTGTATAAGTCCAAAGAGCTCTGCTGCTCTTTCTCCATGTCCGGTGAACGGAGATTTGGTCATTTTTCCTTTGAGACAAGACTGAAAAGTTTCATAAGATGAGAATTCGAATGTATCCGAAAATCCATCTTTATGAAACTTACTCAATCTTTTCTCTCCGATATGACCAAGTCTACAATGCCATAAGTAGGATTCGTTCACATCTAAACTCTTCCTCTTGCGTGTGTTTTGTATATTATAAACTGCATTTTGATTAAGAACATAGATACCATTACACAGTGTACCTTCTGCAACCAATACCTGGTTAAGGTAAATGTTCATGATATTTCTATCAAGAACAAACTTATATCCATCTTTATCAAGTAAAGAAATTGATATGATGTTGCAAACAATGGAAGGTATATAATAGCAATTGTTCAAAATCATAGTATTTCAATTTGGCAATGCTAGATGATATTCACCGACAGCAGAAGCATCAACTTGTACTCCTTTCCCTACTCTGAGGGAAATATCACCAGGTCCAACTATCCTATTTTTTCTCAGTCCCTGCAATAAATTACAGATATGAGATCCTGATCCGGTATCTAGTACCCAGGAGGTAGGACTGACCGAAAAACTGTTCTCAATAACAAGAACACCTGAAGGAGACGCAATAGTATGCTTCTTCTTCGTTCGGGTCATCAAGGAATTCATGCAATCCTTTTTCCGTTGCTCATACTCATGATTGCTGTCATAAGTTAGAGCCAAATCGACATTTCCCATCCCCGAATAAGAATTCGGATCTATCAAGCGATAAATTTTATTATCTTGATTAGGGCGTGAGTTGGCTGCTACCTGGAGAGAGAGAGAGAGAAAAGAAACACTCAGTCCGCGCTCTTGCAAGATTAGATTGGCTATTAGTTTATCTAATCAGGATGGCTCCTACTATTTTCTTGAATTCTTCTTAAAACCCAAAATAAGAACTAGTCAGGATTAATCGCACGTTACAATACTTGCTTAACCTTTCAGCCAGGCTAGTGTTGGTACTTCGAGGGAGGTTTTCCAATGCTTTCGCGAAATTCCTTAATTACATAACCTCTTTTCCCTGGAGACGTGGCCCCGCTAACACCGTTCTAGACACCTACTTGGTTTATAGCATTGATTGTTAAGTGAGAAAATCTCCCAAGAGCAATCCTGCTCGTCAGTGGGATCGGGATCCAACTATCATTATGTGATGACATAGATGGAATCCACTCTAGTCACCACAATCCAGAAGGTATGCAACAATAGCAAGTTTCCTGTATATTTGAAACTTCCGATGTGGTTTTTACCCCTAGGACCTAAGTGACTTTGACTGAGCCAACATATCAAAGGATCCTAGTCAAGTTCAACCCGTCATTATCTTGATTGCATTAGACCCACCCGTATGAATCATTGACTGTGCCAAAATGACCGCACGACTGTCCTAACTAATCGCATTTAATGCTATAGAAAAGTATTACATAGCTACCGAACACTACGCCTCGGCTAAGCACGACATACGTAGAATGAATACTAAGCAATACTAGTCTGAAATGATGGAGGGCTACGGCTGGATTTTTGGCGAAAATACCCTTTTACCTAATGAACTTTATATCGTTGAAGGAACCTGAGCAGTTTTGAAAAGGAGTGGTTTAGGGTCTGCTTTTGAAAACTTGTGATTTTGAAAAAAACCGAGTAAACTACAGTAAACGCTTTTGCTCGAGAGATCACTCCCTATGAAGGGATCTCCGCACTTACCTCCTAGAATGAGGTGCTGGATATTTACAACCGAATACCACTATGCAAAGCAAAGGAATATAACAATAGTTTTTCAAAATTTGTTCCAACATCTTTTTGGTTTCTTATCTTGCATTAATCAAAATTAATGAGGTCCCATCATTTAATACCTATCACACCAGAAAAGTACGAATATACAATATACGTATATGCCATCCGCATTCGCCACTGGGCCCCATCATAAACTGTTAGGTTACTTAACTAACGACAGAGCGGGGACTGGACTAGCACGGGTGCAAAACATATACTACATCTACTAGTATATGTAGGGTTACCTAGCACGACAGCAAGGTTTCGGGAAGCATCGACCATGCCATTTTCAAAAATTTGCCATGCTAAAGAACCATAACCAAGAATCTTAACTAGAGATTTAGACGAAACATGAATGTAAACAACTTTACATCTAAGTGAACAATGAATACAATCTTTGTAGACCGGTCCTTCACTTCAAAAGCTCCATGTAGTAGTCCCTTCGCTCCAAGTACTGATCCCCCGGACTCTAGTAAGGCTCCTCAAGGTGAAATGATCAAGCTTACTTGAAGCCTTCGAGGCCAAAGATGATCTACGTCAATGAAACACTAACTCAAGCTATCTCTTCACTAATTAGGGATTAGTGAAGCAAACAACCTAAACTAAATGGCTAATCTAGTGTAGGTTGATGAAGTAAGAATTTTGCTCACTTTAGAAATATTTCTCTCACTAATTTTCCTCACCTCATCAAAACCTAGAGAGCTCACTCTTGATGAAAAAGAAGATGAAGCCAATAATGTTATGAGTGAGAATTGCTACCATGGGTGAGATAATATCTCATATTAACTCATGTAGAGACTTAACCATGGCTTAAGGTAATGGTTAGGTTAATAAATATCTTATGTAAAACAAAATTAGTGGACTAAGTCAATTGTTCCACAAGCTTAAACCATGTGCTTAATTTCCAACTAATTATTTAATTTACTTTAAATAAATAAACCCCTCATTATCATAAGCATGGTGTGAGTCTCATACACCCAAGTTGCATATGGTAACAAGCATGACACAATAATATATATCACATATATATTAAGTGTACACATGTGAGAAAAAGAAATGCTTAAGTGAGCTAATATTAGTTAATGTAATTTAATATATCAAATATACAATTATACATTAAATTATTAAATCAACACTTGATTTAATAATCCGGTTATATCACATACAACCGACTAATATTATTTGTATCAACTTATCGAATAAACACATGATTCGATAAACCGGCTATATCATATATAACCGACCGATATCATATATCGCGAGAATAGAATACGGTATCACATAATCTCGGTCCCGCACATATCACATATGTGCTCCTACTTTGTTTCGCATGAGCTAGGAAACCTCTGTGTAGGACTCTAAAGACTCGTCAATACGCCGGCAGTAGGAAATGATCATATCAGTCACCCACAAGATGTCAACGGTACTAGCTAAATGCAATGGCTACCCGCATATTGAGCGATCAGAAGATCAACAAGCAAGCTTGTCTAAACTCCCGCAAAGCCTGTTGTAACATTACCGTACAGTTCGGTCTCTTCGTCTGATATGTCGTGAATCTAATCTAGAGGTGGTAAACGTCAGACCCAAGTAGCATGATAAGTCATGCTGATATTAGGCTCATAATGGTTCGAGGAACTACTGATAACACTAACCAGTAAATCTGTGTATCAGCCTTGGCCAGGGACTTCCTGTTATGGCCAATCGAGCACAGCGCAACATAAACCCCCAATACCGGGAGAGACGAATCCCCTTCTATCGCTCATTGCCTCCATGTGACTCGGGACTGTACCCAAAAGCCACCGTTTTGCACGTTCTTTTGAACGTGGTAAGGTGGAAATCAAAGCACAGTGGGAATCACACAAGACTGTATGACTATCTCGGGTCTACAGACTAACCTGTACCAGTGTCACCAGAGAACTGCTATCGAACAATAGGTATAATACCATCTAGGAGTTCTCGGCCAGTCCTGTTCAGTGTACCCAGTCTCCACTGAGCACCCGTATACCATCTTTGATCTCAAACACTAATGGATGTGGGATCATCCATCGCCCATCATATGGGTCAAAAAGCGTATACGCTAGCCTACTTTGGAATATCGATGCCCTGTCTCGATACACCCTCGACTAGGAACAATTAAAGGATGAACTTGTGGACTACCCTAGCACCACTAGTATGATTTCTATCATAGTCCTGGTAGTCAAGTACACATCCTAAGGGCTTTATCAACATGTGAGAGAAAGACAGTATCACAAAACAATTCTACATGTTAAGACAAAGACCAACCAGATAGCATACTATCATGTTGAGCAAGAAAGTCCTCTATATATATGTCCAAACATCCACTATAATATACAATCATGTACCATAATGGCCTCTAGGGCATACATATAACTAACAATCTCCTATTTGCACTAAGGCTAGTTGTAGTATCTCATACCCAACATCCCAAAAAGTCTCTCAAATTGTATCTGGGGTATGGCCTTTGTGAGTGGATCCGTCGTGTTATTCTTCGTGTCGACTCTCCTGACCTCGATCACCCGGCGATCAACTATCTCCCGGATCAGGTGATACCGCCTCAGAATAAGCCTGGGTCGTTGATAGGACCTGGGTTCCTTGGCCAAAGCCACAGCTCCAATGTTATCACAATACAAAGGTATTGGATGCATGATGGATGGAACGACTCCAAGTTCAATTATGAACTTCTTCATCCAGACAGCCTCTTTGGAAGCATCGTTTGCAGCGATATATTCAGCCTCCATCGTCGAGTCTGCCATAGTTTCTTGCTTGGAACTCTTCCAACAAACCGCCTCTCTATTGAGGGTAAAGACAAATCCCGAGACCGACTTAGAGTCGTCCTTATCACTCTGGAAGCTCGAATCGGTAAAGGAATCTATTTAGTGTTCACCGTTACCAAACACCAAGAATATTTCTCTAGTGCTTCTCAAGTACTTAATAATGTTCTTCACAGCTGTCCAGTGATTCTTTCCAGGATCTGCTTGATACCTACTGACAACACTTAGTGAGTATGCAACATCGGGTCTGGTATATAACATCGTGTACATGATAGAGCCTACTGCCGAAGTATAGGGTATCCCTTGCATGCGAGCTCTCTCCAAAACAGTCTTCGGAGACTTCTCTTTAGAGAGAGTGAGTCCTGAGATCGTGGGTAAATTCCCATGCTTGGAATCCTCTATACTAAACCTCTTTATTATGGTGTCAATGAACCTGGATTTGGACAATCCCAGCATCCATTTAGATCTATCTCTATAGATCTTAATCCCGAAGATGTAGGAGGTATCACCTAGATATTTCATTGAGAATCGTTGTGATAAGAAGAGCTTGGCCGAGTGCAGCATAGGAACATCATTTCCTATCAAGAGTATGCCATCCACGTACAATACGAGGAAGACGACCATACTCTCTGCCACCTTCTTGTATATACAAGGTTCATCTATGTTTTTGACGAAGTCAAACTCTTTGAATACCACATCGAAACACATGTTCCAACTCCGTGATGCCTGCTTTAACCCGTAGATGTATTTAACCAACTTCCATAACCTTCCGCTGCTCCCACTATCCACGAAGCCCTCTGGCTGAGTCATGTACACCCTCTCATCTAAATCACCATTTAGAAAGGCGGTCTTAACATCCATCTGCCAGATTTCGTAGTCATGGTATGTAGTGATGGCAAGTAGGATCCGGATGGACATAAGCATAGTCACTGGAGAAAAGGTTTCATCATAATCCACACCTGTTCGTTGACGAAAACCTTTTGCAACAAGTCTATCTTTGAAAGTCTCAACTTTTCCATCTACACCAAGTCTCTTCTTAAAGATCCACTTGCTCCCGATGGGTTTTACCCTTTCAGGAGCATCTTCCAAAGTCTATACTTTGTTGGTTTACATGGATTCCATCTCAGATTGCATTGCATCCAGCCATTTCACAGAGTCCCCACTCGTGATGGCCTGCTAGAAGCTAGTTGGGTCATCATCTTCCATGATGCAATCCTCTCTCCCACCATCAATGAGAAAACTGTAGTATCTCTCAGGTGGATAAGGAACCATTCTAGATCGACAGAGAGGCTGAGATTTGTTGGGTACTATTGAATCCTCTGGTTCTACTAAATCATCAATTGTAGTCTGTGTAGCTAGAACTTCTTCCAGCTTTACCTCTTTGACACTAATTTCTTTTTCAAGAAATCATTTTTCTAAAAAGGTGGCATGATGAGAAACAAATACCTTTTGTTCCTCGATGTGATAGAATAGATATCCATTTGAATGTTTAGGATATCTAACAAACTTACAAAGAACTGACCGTGCATCGAGTTTGTCCGGATTTTGCCTTTTAACATAGGGCGGACAACCCCATATCTTAACTCGTTTAAGAGATGGTCTCTTCCCACTCCATATCTCATATGGTGTGGTAGGTACAGATTTATATGGAACTTGATTCAATAGGTATGCTGTTGTCTCAAGCGCATAACCCCAAAAGGAAATAGGTAACTCATCGGTGCTCATCACAGAGAGCACCATATCCAATAGGGTGTGATTCCTTCGCTCCGATACACCGTTGTGCTGTGGTGTATACGGAAGAGTAAGTTGAGAGAGAACCCCATTCTCTTTTAAATTGTCACGGAATTCCGTGCTCAAGTATTCTCCTCCCTAATCAGATCGTAGGATTTTAATACTTTTACCTGTCTGGTTTTCGTGCATATATTCTTTGAATTTCTCAAAAGCTTCAGACATGTGTTTCAACAAGAACAAATGTCCGTATCTTGAGAGATCGTCAGTGAATGTAATGAAGTATGAGGAACCATCCCTGGCATGTGTAGACATGGGACCGCATACATCGCTATGTATGAATCCTAAGAGTTCCGTAACTCTTTCTCCATATCCAGTAAACGGAGTTTTGGTCATCTTTCCTTTGAGACATGACTGGCAAGTTTCATAAGATGAAAATTTGAACGGATTCAAATATCCATCCTTATGTAACTTAGCTAGCCGCGTCGCATTGATATGACCTAGTCTACAATGCCACAAGCAGGATTCGTTCATTTCTGAGCTCTTCCTCTTGTGTGTGTTCTGTACATTAGAACCGTGTTTTGGTTTAGAACGTATATGCCATTATTTAGCGAGCCTGATCCAATCAACTTTTGATTCAGAAAAATGTTCATTACATTATCCTGTAATACAAAATTATATCCTTCTTTACTTAATAAAGAAACTGATATAATATTGCATATCAGGTTCGGTATGTAATAGCATTCGTTCAGAATCAATGTATTACCATTTAGTAATACAAGGTGATATTCGCCAACTGATTTAGCTGCAACATTTTCACCATTCCCTACTCTTACAGAATGACCACCTATTCCCAGTTCTCTACCTTTCCTTAGCCCATGCAACATATCACATATGTGGGATCCCGATCCGGTATCTACTACCCAGGACATTGAGTGTACTGAGAAATGGTTCTCGGTAACTAACACACCCGAAGAAGATGCATCAACATGCTCATTCTTCGTTTGGGTGGCGTAGGAATCCGGATATTCCCCTATTTTCTGCTCGGACTTATAAATATTATAAGATAGAGGGGAACCAGCGTTCCCCTGCACAGTATAACAAGCTGGTTCGGTCAATACATCCATATTATTATCTTGATTAAGGTCTGACATGGTTGCTACCTGGAGAGAGAGAGAGAATAAAACACTTAGCGTATGCTCTTGCAAGATTAGATTGGTTATTATCTTATCTAATCAGGATGGCTCCCACTGTTTTTATCAAATCTTTCTTCAAACCCTAAAAGGTAAGACTAGCCGGGATTAATTACACCCTACAAGTTCGCCAACCTTTCAGCCAGGCCATTGTCGGTACTTTGAGGGAGGTTCCCCGTGCTTTCGCACGGACCTAATTAAAATAAGCCTCGTTTTCCCAGGGGCATAACCCCGTTAACACCTTTCTAGACACCTACTTGATCGGCTAATTGTGATGTGCAAAATTTTCCCAGGAGTAACTCTTACTCGCAGTTGGTATAGAGATCCAACTATCTCATAGAAGGTATGCAATCTCATTGCAAATTTCAACACTTGAAATTCCCGATAATATTTTTCCCCAAGTGTCCTATGACCTTGACAAAGACCAACAAACCATAGTGCGCTAGTCAAGTTCAACCCTTCATTTCATGATTGAATTAAACCCACCCGCACAACCCTTAACAGAGGCCAACAAGGTCGTACGAATACCCTAATCCAATCGCATCACATGCTTTGCAGATAAGCACTAATCAGTTACCGCACACTACGCCTTGACAGAGGCCAACAAACGCAACACGAATACTAAGTAGCACTTATCTGAAATGACGGAGGGCTACGACAGGTTTTTAAGAAAACCTTTTGTGTAATGAACTTAATATTGTTGTAGAAATAAGTGATTTTGAAAAGGAGTGTTTTTTAAGCCTTTTCTAGTTTTGCTAAAGTGGTCACTCCCGGTGAAGGGATCTCGGCTCTTTCCTCATCAAATGAGGTGCTGGATATTCATGAATATCACTATGAAAAGCAAGAACTAGAGAAGTAATCAAAAGACAAAACCGTGTGGGTTGTAGCATCTGCTAAGTTTTGCTAAAGAGGTCATTCCCGGTGAAGGGATCTCGGCTCTTTCCTCATCGAATGAGGTGCTGGATATTCTACAAGGAATACCACTATGCAAAGCAAAAACTAGAGCTACCCTTTTTTAAAAATTGATTTTACAACATCTTTAGGTTTCTTTCTTTTTCATTAATCTCATTAATGAAGTCCCATCATGTATGCTTCCTAAGCATCACAGAAGAAATGAAAATACAACGTACGCTTATGCCATCCGCATTAACCACAGTGTCCCGTTATGCACCGTTAGCTTACTTAACTAACGACATAGCGTGGCGGGACTAGCGCGGGTGCAAAACATAAGCAACATTTATTATATATCATATATATAATAATAAAGTATTCGTCTCAACATATAAAGTGATCACATCACAGAATATCAGCAGCAGAAGTCAACATATGAAATATTGAATATACTAGGAGGTCCGTGTTTTATTTTAAGCCAGTAAAAAACATGGATTCCACGGTCGCTATGAATACCCAAACCCACATCTCTAGACCCCTATGAGAGCGGCAAGCAACCCTACTAATTCTAGAGTTAGGAGACCCGGACTCGACTCCTCGAGATGGTCTCCCACTGGACTGTAGACCCCGGGTACTTGTGCTCCCCACCTTGGGTCTATCCTAATACGGAAAAGTAAATAATATACATCAATGTTGACATCATCCTCAACCCGGAAGTGCCCCAATAAAAGAGTATTACATACAAATTTTTACATGAATGAAAATGAAAAACTCTCATCTCACGCAAAAAACCCTGGCTATTCGAACACGACGATCCAATATAACATATCCTAGCAACACATAACATCACATGTCATCAACGTACGTAAATATGCGTATCTCAATTGTCGTTGACATATAGCAATGAAACCCGCGATACACCACATATTAAACTTACGGTCGCAGAAAAGAAAATGTCAAACTAGAACATTTGGAATCGACACAGGCCTTAGACATCATAAACCCGGAATATCTCATATTACGGATTTCATGCCTAACATTGTAAATCATACATTTGGGTCTCACTCATGAAAACACCTTTTCAAAAGAAATCGAGTAATTCAACATGATTCCCGATTTCCTCCGAGACCGAAATGTCAAATTTACAAGCAACTAATCAATTTTCATAAAACTAATTAGTGTAGATTCTAAATATTGTATCGCATTCCACAGATAGCTAGACGATGTTAAACATTCCGATCGAATCAACAAACACCTAAAATTTCGCAAAGAGCTCAACACTTGAGCACAGTTAAGAAACACTCAGAACATGCCACAGTACCTATGGACCAACCATAGAAAGGACAACCCTTGTCTCACCTATGGCGCCGTGAAACTACCGCAAACCCTAGGGTTTGACGGCGGTTCCGGCGGTTATAGAATTGTGTTAGGGTTTCGTTCTTCTAGAGGATCCATAGAATTACTTGCATGATTTTTGAATATTTTTAACTTGGAAAAAATCCAACTTTTGGAAAATTTCCAGCGAGGGAGAAAATGGGTTATTGATATTCGTTCGAACTTTTTAACGCCGTCTAAAATACCCGAAACGATGTTAGAATTACGACTACGAAACACTCCGAATTGTCTTTACAGAAAGATAACATCACATGCAATCTTAGCAAAAACATGCAACATCCGAAACGCCAAAACCCAGAGATATACCACCACACTAAAACGAACCCATAATGATAAGGAAAACCGGCCAGGCCAGTTTTATGGGGAATGTCGCCGGGTCAAATCTGATGGATGGGGTTCGTTTTTGTCTGGTGTTATTGTTACATCTCTTGTAACATTCTGCAGTTGCTTAAAAAAATTTTAGAGAAGTTTTAAAAATCGACAAACGCTCTGGTTATGTTTCGTTTGTTTCGGAGTTGTTTCGGTTTCGTAATTCTACAAACATCATCTAATTCTCTAGCTTATCTCTAATACCACTGTAGGGTTACCTAGCACGACAGCAAGGTTTCGGGAGGAATCGACCATGCCATTTTAAAAAAATTTCCAGGCTAAAGAACCCTAACAAAGAATCTTAACTAGATATTTAAACGAAACATGAATGCAAAAAACTTTACATCTAGGAATACAACCTTTGTAGACCGGTCGTTCACTTCAAATGCTCCGTGTAGTAGTCCCTTCGCTCTAAGTAGTGATCTTCCGGACTCTATTAAGGCTCCTCAAGGTGAAATGATCAAGCTTTCTTGAAGTCTTCGAGGCCGAAGATGATCTACTTCGAGGAGACACTAACTAAAGCTACCTCCTTACTAATTAGGGATTAGAGAAGCAAACAACCTAAACTAAATAGCTAATCTTATGTAGGTTGATGAAGTAGGAATTTTGCTCACTTTAGAAATATTTTTCTCACTAATTTTCCTCACCTCCTTAAAACCTAGAGAACTCACTCTTGATGAAGAAGAAGATGAATCCAATAATGTTATGAGTGAGAATTACAACCATGGGTAAGATAATACCTCATATTAACTCATGTAGAGACTTAACCATGGCTTAAGGTAATGGTTGGGTTAATAAATATCTTATGTAAAACAAAATTAGGGGACTAAGTCAATGGTTCCACAAGCTTCAACCATGTGATTAATTTCCAACTAATTATTTGATTTACATTAAATAAATAAACCCCTCATTATCATAAGCATGGTGTGAGTGTAATACACCCATGTTGCATGTGGTAACTGTTAGTGTATATGCCCTAGAGGCCATTACTGTATCATACTAGTTTGTATATTACTTGATGGAAGCTTGGGATATTCACCTTGTATAAACAATCTTGCTCAATATAGTAGTATGCTACTTGGTTTGTTTCTTCTTCAATGTGTACTTGTGTTTATTTCAGTATATCACTTATACGCATTAGTGGAGCCCTTAGGATCTTTGCTTGATTACCAGCGTTGTGATGGCAGTCACACTAGTGGGGGCTGGGTAATCTATAGGCACATCCTTATATAGGTCCCTAGTCGTAGGACTATCGAGACAGGGCATCGATACTCCGGAGTAGACTAGCGTATGCGCTTCTCATCCCAGTGTGGGAGATGGTCTGTCCCACAGCCATCAGTACGTCGTACTGGAGATAGTATTCGGGTGCTCGTTGGGTTACGAGTACACTGGACAGGACTCGTCGGGAACTGACAGGTTGGTATTATACCTATCGTCAGTTATCAGTTCCCAGGTGACATGAGTACAGCTTAGTCCGCTGACTTGACACTGGCACTTCGCCTCGAGTGTGTTCCCACTGCACTTTGATCACTACCCTACCACGGCTCAAAGGAGTCGTGCAAACAGGTGGTGGTTGGGTGCAGTCCCGAAGCACTTGGAGGCAGTGACGGTTAGACAGGATTCGTCTCTCCCGGTATTGGGGGTTGACATCGCGCTGTGTCTAGGAGAGCCATTACACGAGTAGTCCCTGGCCAGGGCAAGCGAGATATACTGGTAGGTTTCCAGTGTTATCTCAGGGTGTTTTGGGCTTCACTCCGACACGACTTGTACCGCTATTGGGGGACTGACGTTTTACCGCCCCCTAGGCCCGACATGCGATGTATCAGACGAACAGACCGGACTGTACGGAGAATGTCACATTCAGACTCAGTAGGAGTTCAGATGGGGTTTCACCTCGTCAGCCTTCTTGTCGGCATCTACCTGGGGACCGTTACGCACAGCTAGTGCCGCTTGCGGTCTGTGGTTAAACCCACTGCCAGCGTAGTGTCGAGTCTTTAGAGTCCCACACAGAGGGTATTCGCCTCTGGGCAAAACAGAGTAGAGGTCGCATGGTTTTGCGACAGGGTTCGTTCTCATCCGCGCACTTGTGCACGTTTGGAGTCCGGACGGATTATACTGGCAGGCTCTGGTTTGAGCCAGATACTGGTATATATATTTGGGGTTGCTTTTATATCTTGGTATTCTTGTTCCTCGGAACGAGAATGCTGGTGTGTATGCACAGTTGCTTGAGGCGGAGGATGAGGTATTTCATTAGGGTTTCGGAACGGGTGCGTATGCACAGTTGACGGTTATCATTTTCCAAACACTAATGGATTTATGAATTATCTATTAATAATAGTAATTAAATGAGAATTATGTTATGGTTGATTTTGTTGACTTGTTGACCATGGTTGACTTATTGACCATGGTTGAAAGTTGACCACCATCATGCTTTAAAAAGTCCTCCTTGATTCATGCTTACATTTCATTAAATGAAGCATGGTAGTGGTCATTCCAAATTGCCATCAACTATTCTCATTTTGAATTATTATTATTTAGATAATTGTTTTTCTTTTGGCATTATGGTTGCAAGAAAGAAAAACATAGCTCATTATCTCATTTAGCTTCTCTCTCTTCTCTTCATCTTCTTCTTCCTCTAGCAAAGAGAAACCTTCTCATGTGTTGAGAATCCTTCTCTTTAAAAAGAAAAGCAAACCCTAGTCACTCTCTACTCATTCTAGGTTAAAGGTTTAGCAAGCCGGAAACCCTAGTTCACTCAAAGATCGAGGAAGAGCCCAAAGGTCGAACCTTTGAGGTGGATCCATCTTCGACGGAAGAAGGCGACGAAAAGAGAACCATCAACCTCTACAAGATTTCAAGAAGAAGGAGTTCAAGTTTAGGTATAACCTTCATCCGAGTAGCTAACTCCCTTTAGCGGTTTTGCTAGTTTAGTTTAGACACGATCCCGACCTTGTTTAGTCCATGTTGCCTCTTGTGATAAAAATTTGTTTTTTATACCGTTTCCGCCTCCCCGTAAGCACCGGGGGTCGCAATATGGACTTACAGTGGTATCAGAGCCTAACTAAACTTAAACTAGCTTGGTAGCGAAGTGTATGGAAGTTCGAAACCGAAAAATCACAAAACCGGAAAAACCAAAACCCTAAGTTTCTGTTGAATTTTTTTCTGCTCTAAATGAAAAACTTTATACTTGTAAATTCGACTCAGGGTTTTGTTTGAACACACAAGAAATACGATGCCATAATTCGTTTAAACCGCCGCGCTTCCGCGGCACGAGGTAGGCATATGCCGCGGAAGCGCCGCAGTTTAGTTTCCTCTCTGCATCGTTTTTCGTGCAGTGTTCTTCTGGTGGGATTTTGGGATTTTTCAGATGTATTATATGTACCCAGATTTTCCAGAACAGAAATTCACTTTTGGGGTCATATAATTCCGTATTTTTTTCGAACTTCACTGCACTTTGGCTATGTTGGTTATATCTGTGATGTTTGCATGTATTGAACGTCGGCTAATCGCTATAAGTCGATTAGTCGGGGTTATACATGATCTGTGTTTGATGTTGGATTGTGTATATGAATGTGTTGGACTGTCGCGGGTGAATAGCCGGGGTGGATGTGAGATGAGCTTTTGTTTTTCTTTCATTCATTGTAAATGTAAATTGATGTAATAATATTATTTGTTTGGCCGCACAACCGGGTCGGGGTTGTAGCCGTCATTGTATAATTCTTTTTACTGTTTTTGCTCCTAGGATAGACCCATGGAGGGGTGCACAAACTACCGGGTACTTGGCGGGTAGTTTGCCGCACCCGTAGGGGTCTTGGGTGGGGTATTTGGCTATTCA
This sequence comes from Agapanthus africanus, assembly GCA_030015575.1. Lineage (NCBI taxonomy): Eukaryota > Viridiplantae > Streptophyta > Magnoliopsida > Asparagales > Amaryllidaceae > Agapanthus > Agapanthus africanus. Next base: position 521,791,169 of record CM057342.1, read on the forward strand.
CCGCGACCGTGTAATCCGCTTTTCGTTGCAGGCTCGAAAGGATTGCGGATTGCTAGTATATCCAATGTATTCATTTGTGATCTGTAATGTCTATCATTGCTTTCTATTTAGGCGTTGCTTATGTTTTACAGCCGCGCTAGCCCAGCCCCCGCTCTGTCGTTAGTTAAGTAACCTAACGAGTGATGACGGGACCCCGTGGCGAATGCGAATGGCATAAGCGTACGTCATATTTTGGTTGTTTTCTGCAATGGTAGGATTAAATGATGGGACGCATTAAAAGAACTAATGCAAGAATATCACGTATTAAAAGAACTAATGCAAGATAATAAACCAAGTTAAAGTCGTTTGAACACTTTCGAAAAACCACTCGGTTCTTTTCAAAACTAACTTTTAAATGCGGAGCTTGAGCCACTCCTTCTAAAAGCTATCTCGTTCCATCGATTATATCAAGTTCACTACGTTCACGGTTTCGCCAAAACCATTCGTAGCCCTCCGTCGTTTCGTATGAAAATTCAATAGTATTCAAGCTATGTTTGTTGACCTTCGTCAAGACATAGAGATTGGTAGCTATTGGGTGTTCATATGTAGCATAGATAGATGCGTTGGTTTGGGACAGTCGTATTGCCTTGTTGACCTTCGTCAAGGGTATATACGGGTGGGTTCAAATTAACCTGGATAATGACGGGCAGAACTTGACATGTGACTTATGATTTGTTGACCTTCGTCAAGGTCATAAGAGCATGGGGCAAAAATCCACATCGGGAGTTTCATAAGTACTGAAACTTGCTAGATTTGCATACCATTTGGAGTGTGATGATTATGGTAGGATTCCTTCATTTTTCGTCACGCGATGTTATTTGGATCCCGATCCTACTGTGAGTATATGCTACTCCTCGGGAAATTTCTCACTAAACGATCAATGCTATAAACCTAGTAGGTGCCTAGAAAGGTGTTAGCGGGGCTACGCCCCCAGGGAAAAGAGGTTCTTAAATTAAGGAACTTCGCGAAAGCGTTGGAAAACCTCCCTCGAAGTACCGACACTGGCCTGGCTGAACGGTTAAGCAAGTATTGTACGGTGGGATTGATCCCGGCTAATTCTTCCTTTGTGGTTTGAGGAGGGATTCGAGAGACAGTGGGAGCCATCCTGTTTAGACAAATTAAAAACCATTCTAAACTTGCAAGAGCATCGTGCTAAGTGTTTCTTCTCTCCCCCTGCAGCGACCAAATCGAAATGACTGGACTTAAGTTACTTCTAGATAAAAACATATTGACAGGGCCAAACTACAAAGATTGGCTCAGGAATGTCAAGTTAGCAATCTCTTACGACAAGCTGGGGTATCTTCTTACCACCAAAGCTCCCCCCGTCCCAGGTCCCACCTCCAGCGTCGCGGATAAGGAAATCCGTAAGACTTGGGAGATTGACAGCGTGAAGGCCAGATGCCTCGTACTTGCCTCGATGGACAACGACCATCAGAGGAGGCACGAGAATATGGATTTGGAATCCATATTTCTTCATACAAAAGAACTGTATGGAGAGCAGTCTCGTATCGCAAGATACGAAGTGTCGAAGAAGTTATTTTCGACAAAGTTGGCCGTCGGATCATCGGTAGCGGACCACGTGCTTAAGATGATTGGCTACACTGAGGAGCTCGCGGAACTTGGGACCACGTTGGACAGTGAACTCTATACGGATATAATTCTCCAGTCCCTTCCATCCACTTACGCCCAGTTCATACTGAACTTCAACTTGCAAGAAAAGGAAGTTGAACTTTCAGAACTCCTCAACCTGCTGAGGAGCGCAGAGGGCACCCTACAGAAGGGTAGGGAAACACCCGCTTTGTTTGTAAGAGGATCTTCTTTCTCTAGGTCCAAGGCGAAAGCCAAGGGAAAGAGGAAGAAAGCCCCCGCCAAACCAAGAGGCGGTGTTAGTAAAGTGGGTGCGAAGGGAAAGGAAAAGGCAACAAAGATTGCGAGGAAGCTTGTTGGAAAGGAAGAGTGCTTCTATTGTCATAAGAGTGGACACTGGAAGAAAGATTGCAGGGCTTGGAAAGCCAGGACACAGGAACTGAAGCAGGTTGCGGCTTCAGCTTCAGGTGTGTATGTTATTGAAAACTGTCTTTCTATAAACTCTACTTCCTGGGTATTGGATACCGGATCAGGATCTCATATCTGTAATTCTTTGCAGGCGTTGAGAAACCGTAGGTTTTTGAAGGCAGGTGACATGACCCTCAGAGTTGCGAACGGAGCTAGCATGGATGCTAAAGCCGTGGGGGACTATCACCTGGGAATGACAGATGAGCATGTTTTGGTTTTGCGTAATTGCTTTTTTGTACCCAACGCAACTTGTAATATCATTTCTGTATCTTTGGTTTCTAAAGAAGGTTATGAATTTGCGTTTGTAAGTAATGTTGTAAACATTCACCTTAATCAAGTTCTGATTGGGTCAGGTACACTGAGCAATGGTATATACGTATTAAACCAACCACAGATTTTCAATGTCCAGAATACATACAAAAGAAAGTCTCCAGATATCAATCAGGCTTTCTTATGGCATTGTAGACTGGGTCACATCAATGAGACACGGTTGACTAAGTTACATAAAGAAGGATACTTGGATCCGTTCGAGTATCAGTCTTATGCCACTTGTGAATCTTGTCTCATGGGAAAGATGACAAAGACTCCGTTCACTGGACACGGAGAAAGAGCGAGCGAGCTCTTGGGACTCATACACAGTGACGTGTGTGGTCCAATGTCTACACATGCGCGAAGCGGTTATTCATACTTCATTACTTTCACAGACGATTTCTCTAGGTATGGACATGTCTTCTTAATGAAGCACAAATCCGAGGCCTTTGAGAAATTTCGGGATTACAAGAATGAAGTTGAAAAACAAACCGGCAAAAGTATCAAGATTCTAAGATCGGATCGAGGTGGAGAATACTTAAGTGCCGAGTTCCTGAATTACTTAAAAGAGAATGGGATTCTCTCTCAGCGTACTCCTCCATACACTCCGCAACATAACGGTGTATCGGAAAGGAGGAATCGAACCCTATTGGATATGGTTCGTTCCATGATGAGTAAGGCTGAGTTACCGCGATCTTTCTGGGGCTATGCACTAGAAGCAGCTGCATATCTCTTGAACAAGGCTCCTACCAAGACTGTGCCTACCACTCCATATCAGATGTGGAGTGGGAAGAAACCCTGTCTTAAGTACCTTAAGATATGGGGATGTCCAGCTTTTGTAAAAAAGCAGCATGCGGACAAGCTCGAGGCACGTTCAGTACAATGTAAGTTTGTGGGATACCCAAAGAACTCCAGGGGGTATCTGTTCTATTCCGCTGAGGAACAAAAAGTTTTTGTTTCTCAACATGCCCGCTTCTTGGAAACTGAGTTTTTGGAAACCCAGATAAGTGGGAACGCAATAGAACTGGAAGAGATTCCAGAACCACAAGCTATTACTGAAGACTTGGAAGAGCCAGTGAGTTCAAAAGAACAGGACATTCCTATGCCGCTCCGCAGGAGTAGTAGGCAGTCTCATCCGCCCGAGAGATACTACGGTTTTCTCATAGACGGGGATAGAGAGGATTGCATCATAGACTATGATGAGCCTACTAGCTTCCAGCAGGCCGTTCAGAGCGTTGACTCGGTAAAATGGCTAGATGCAATGCGGACCGAAATGGAGTCCATGTACACCAACAAAGTATGGACGTTGGACATTGCTCCAGACGGGGTAAAACCCGTAGGATGCAAGTGGATCTTCAAAAGGAAGATTGGTGTAGATGGACAGGTTGAGACCTATAAAGCTAGACTTGTAGCAAAGGGTTTCCGTCAAAGACCTGGCTTGGACTATGACGAAACCTTTTCTCCAGTGGCTATGCTGAAATCCATTCGGATCCTTCTTGCCATTGCTGCCTTCCACGATTATGAGATTTGGCAGATGGACGTAAAAACCGCTTTTCTAAATGGAAATTTAGAGGAGTGTGTCTATATGGATCAGCCAGAGGGTTTCATTCAGAGTGGGAGCAGCGGAAAGGTGTGCAAGTTGCTTAAGTCCATTTATGGACTAAAGCAGGCATCGCGGAGTTGGAACATCTGTTTTGATGAGACGGTCAAGGAATTTGACTTTATCAAAAATCCAGATGAACCATGCATCTATAGTAGATTTGTAGCGAGAACTGTAGTATTCCTTGTTTTATACGTGGATGACATTCTCTTAATAGGAAATGACATTCCTATGCTACAATCTGTCAAGGGTTTCTTGTCACACAGGTTCTCCATGAAAGACCTGGGTGATGCCTCATACATCCTGGGGATCCGGATCCATCGTGATAGATCCAAGAGGATATTAGGACTTTCACAGTCCAGGTACATCGACACCGTACTGAAAAGATTCAGTATGGAAGATTCCAAGCGCGGTAACCTACCGGCTTGTCACGGGATCACCCTCTCTAAAGAGATGTCTCCCAAGACTGATTTGGAGAGGGATCGCATGTCTATTATACCCTACGCTTCTGCGGTAGGCTCTATAATGTATGCGATGTTGTGTACCAGACCGGATGTAGCTTATGCACTGAGTGTAGTAAGCCGGTATCAGTCAAACCCTGGGGAGAAACATTGGATAGCAGTAAAGAACATTCTCAAGTACCTGAGAAGGACTAAGGAGATGTTCTTGGTGTATGGCGGAAAAGACCTCCAGATTGAGGCCTTTGCTGACTCCAGCTTCCAGAGTGACAAGGATGATTCCAAGTCCATGTCGGGTTTTGTCTTTACCCTCAATGGAGGGGCGGTGTGTTGGAAGAGTTCCAAACAGGAAACCGTTGCAGACTCGACTATGGAAGCGGAATACATCGCTGCATCTGATGCCGCAAAAGAAGCTGTCTGGATAAGGAAGTTCTTAAAAGAACTTCAGGTGGTTCCATCCATTGTTGACCCAGTACCTCTGTATTGCGACAACAACGGGGCTATAGCTTTAGCAAAGGAACCCAGGTCCCATCAGAGATCCAGGCACATCTTGAGGCGGTATCACCTGATCAGGGAGATCGTGGATCGCAAGGAGATCGAGGTTCGGAGGGTTGCTTCAGAAGAGAACACTGCAGATCCATTCACCAAGGCCCTATCCCAGACTCAGTTCGAGCGGCTGATCGAGATGATAGGTCTTCGATACGCCAGTACATGGCCTTAGTGCAAGTGGGAGATTGTTAGTGTATATGCCCTAGAGGCCATTACTGTATCATACTAGTTTGTATATTACTTGATGGAAGCTTGGGATATTCACCTTGTATAAACAATCTTGCTCAATATAGTAGTATGCTACTTGGTTTGTTTCTACTTCAATGTGTACTTGTGTTTATTTCAGTATATCACTTATACGCATTAGTGGAGCCCTTAGGATCTTTGCTTGATTACCAGCGTTGTGATGGCAGTCACACTAGTGGGGGCTGGGTAATCTATAGGCACATCCTTATATAGGTCCCTAGTCGTAGGACTATCGAGACAGGGCATCGATACTCCGGAGTAGACTAGCGTATGCGCTTCTCATCCCAGTATGGGAGATGGTCTGTCCCACAGCCATCAGTACGTCGTACTGGAGATAGTATACGGGTGCTCGTTGGGTTACGAGTACACTGGACAGGACTCGTCGGGAACTGACAGGTTGGTATTATACCTATCGTCAGTTATCAGTTCCCAGGTGACATGAGTACAGCTTAGTCCGCTGACTTGACACTGGCACTTCGCCTCGAGTGTGTTCCCACTGCACTTTGATCACTACCCTACCACGGCTCAAAGGAGTCGTGCAAACAGGTGGTGGTTGGGTGCAGTCCCGAAGCACTTGGAGGCAGTGACGGTTAGACAGGATTCGTCTCTCCCGGTATTGGGGGTTGACATCGCGCTGTGTCTAGGAGAGCCATTACACGAGTAGTCCCTGGCCAGGGCAAGCGAGATATACTGGTAGCTTTCCAGTGTTATCTCAGGGTGTTTTGGGCTTCACTCCGACACGACTTGTACCGCTATTGGGGGACTGACGTTTTACCGCCCCCTAGGCCCGACATGCGATGTATCAGACGAACAGACCGGACTGTACGGAGAATGTCACATTCAGACTCAGTAGGAGTTCAGATGGGGTTTCACCTCGTCAGCCTTCTTGTCGGCATCTACCTGGGGACCGTTACGCACAGCTAGTGCCGCTTGCGGTCTGTGGTTAAACCCACTGCCAGCGTAGTGTCGAGTCTTTAGAGTCCCACACAGAGGGTATTCGCCTTTGGGCAAAACAGAGTAGAGGTCGCATGGTTTTGCGACAGGGTTCGTTCTCATCCGCGCACTTGTGCACGTTTGGAGTCCGGACGGATTATACTGGCAGGCTCTGGTTTGAGCCAGATACTGGTATATATATTTGGGGTTGCTTTTATATCTTGGTATTCTTGTTCCTCGGAACGAGAATGCAGGTGTGTATGCACAGTTGCTTGAGGCGGAGGATGAGGTATTTCATTAGGGTTTCGGAACGGGTGCGTATGCACAGTTGACGGTTATCATTTTCCAAACCCTAATGGATTTATGAATTATCTATTAATAATAGTAATTAAATGAGAATTATGTTATGGTTGATTTTGTTGACTTGTTGACCATGGTTGACTTGTTGACCATGGTTGAAAGTTGACCACCATCATGCTTTAAAAAGTCCTCCTTGATTCATGCTTACATTTCATTAAATGAAGCATGGTAGTGGTCATTCCAAATTGCCATCAACTATTCTCATTTTGAATTATTATTATTTAGATAATTGTTTTTCTTTTGGCATTATGGTTGCAAGAAAGAAAAACATAGCTCATTATCTCATTTAGCTTCTCTCTCCTCTCTTCATCTTCTTCTTCCTCTAGCAAAGAGAAACCTTCTCATGTGTTGAGAATCCTTCTCTTTAAAAAGAAAAGCAAACCCTAGTCACTCTCTACTCATTCTAGGTTAAAGGTTTAGCAAGCCGGAAACCCTAGTTCACTCAAAGATCGAGGAAGAGCCCAAAGGTCGAACCTTCGAGGTGGATCCATCTTCGACGGAAGAAGGCGAAGAAAAGAGAACCATCAACCTCTACAAGATTTCAAGAAGAAGGAGTTCAAGTTTAGGTATAACCTTCATCCGAGTAGCTAACTCCCTTTAGCGGTTTTGCTAGTTTAGTTTAGACACGATCCCGACCTTGTTTAGTCCATGTTGCCTCTTGTGATAAAAATTTGTTTTTTATACCGTTTCCGCCTCCCCGTAAGCACCGGGGGTCGCAATATGGACTTACAGTAACAAGCATGACACAATAATATATATCACATATATATTAAGTGTACACATGTGAGAAAAAGAAATGCTTAAGTGAGCTAATATAAGTTAATGTGATTTAATATATCAAATATACAATTATACATTAAATTATTAAATCAACACTTGATTTAATAATCCGGCTATATCACATACAACCGACTAATATTATTTGTATCAACTTATCGAATCAACACTTGATTCGATAACCCAGCTATATCACATAAAACCGACCGATATCATATATCGCGAGAATAGAATACGGTATCACATACACATATTAATCTCGGTCCCGCACATAACACATATGTGCTCCTACTTTGTTTAGCATGGGCTAGGAAACCTCTGTGTAGGAGTCTAAAGACTCGTCAATACGCCGACAGTAGGTGATGATCTTATCAGTCACCCACAAGCCGTCAGCGGTACTAGCTAGACGTAACGGCTACCCGCGTATTGAGAGATCAGAAGATCAACAAGCAAGCTTGTCTAAACTCCCGCAAAGGCTGTCAGTAACACTACCGTACAATCCGGTCTCTTCGTCTGATATGTCGCATATCTAATTTAGGGGTGGTAAACGTCGGACCCAAGTAACTTGATAAGTCATGCCGATATTAGGCTCAAAACGGGTCGATAAACTACTGATAACACTTACAAGTAAATCTCTGTATCAGCCCTGGCCAAGGACTTCCTGTTATGGCCAATCGAGCACATCGCAACATCAACCCCCAATACTGGGAGAGACGAATCCCCTCCTATCGCTCATTGCCTCCATATGACTCGGGACTGTACCCAAAAGCCACTGTTTTGCACATTCTCTTGAACATGGTAAGGTGGAAATCAAAGCATAGTGGGAATCACACAAGACTCTATGACGATCACAGGTCTACAGACTAACATGTACCAGTATCACCAGAGAACTGCTATCTAACGATAGGTATAATACCATCTAGGTGTTCTCGACGTGTCTTGTTCAGTGTACCCAGTCTGCACTGAGCATCCGTATACCATCTTTGATGTCAAACACCAATAGATGTGGGATCATCCATCACCCATCGTATGGGTCAAGAAGCGTATACACTAGTCTACTGTGGAACATGAAAGGTTCCTAGGCACCCTATAGTGGTCTCACAAGGCATCGAACATGCCAATTTAAAATTTTACGGGTGCCGAGAGACCCTTATACGGATCTATAGACTAGAATTCTAGGCGAAAAGTAAACTAGTTAACACTTAACTACAGGGATATGGAAATTACAACCTTTGTAGATCCGGAAATCCACCTCCACGGCTCCGCAACGAAGTCTCCTCGCAGTCCATGTCGAACCCCGGGCTCTAGCGTCGGCTTCATCGGAGAATGAACGGGCTTGGTCATCGACGACGATGCCGAAAATGATCTACGTCGAGGCATCGCTAGATCAAGCTCCCACTTCACAAAGTGATGAAACTTGTGAAGGAAACACACTCTACTACTTGGCAAGAGGTAGAGGATGAAAAAATAGGAGGTGGGTTCTCTTTAGAATTGGATTTCTCACTCTCAAGCTCAAGTTGCCATTGATGGCCTCAAGGTTTCAAACTTGAAGATGAAGAAGAAGATGAGCTAGAAAAATGATAAGTCCTTTTAAAATAAAAAGAAAAAGGAATACTTATCATAATTCTTACTAGGGTTAAGTGTAGAGAATAGACCATGGTTAATGGATGGGTTAGGGTTAAGCATGAGTCAAAGCTTCATGAAGCTTCAACTAAAAGACAAAGAAAGCCACCATTCTTTTTTAAATCATTTCCAAATAAATAAATGAACAAATAAATAAATGAATATGCAAAACCCTAATCAACACTTAACCATGGTTTTAATTCTTTACACTTAACTAAATAATCAAGTATCATCAAACATGATACAAGTATGTGCACGAAAATATATCACATATACAACTTGCACATCAAGTGAGAAAATCCATATAAAGTGAACCAATACTAGTTAATGCAAAGAAATTTATCAAATATATAATTATACATTAAATCATTAAATCAACATTTTATTCAATGATCCGGTCATGTCGCACATAACCGACTAGTATTCAATGTATCGATTTATCGAATGAATGATTCGATAACTAGGTCATATCGAATATAACCAATCGAAACATTTATCGCGAGAATGAAATACGGTATCACATACACGCATTATTCTCGGTCCTGCACATATCTCATATGCGCTCCTATTTCGTTTCGCTTGATCCAGGAAACCTCTGTGTAGGACTCTAAAGACTCGTCAATATACCGGTAGCAGATGATGATCATATCAAGCATCCACAAGCCGCAAGCGGTCTGCTAAACGTAACGGCCACCCGGGTATTGAGCGATCAGAAGATCGACGAGCTAGCCCGCTCACACTCCTGCGAATCCGACCAGTAACACTTACCGTACAGTCCGGTCTCTTCGTCTGATATGTCGCATATCAAGTCTAATGGTGGTAAACGTCAGACCCCAATACTCGATAAGTCATGCCGATGTGAGGCTCATAACGGGTCGAGAAACTACTGGTAACACTTACCAGCAAATCTCTGATCAGCCCTGGCCAGGGATTTCCCTGTTACGGCCAATCATGCACAGCGCAACATCAACCCCCAATACCGGGAGAGACGAAACCCCTCCTATCGCTCATTGCCTCCATGTGACTCGGGACTGTGCCCAAAGACCACCGTTTTGCATGCCCTCATGGATGTGGTAAGGTGGAGATCAAAGCACAGTGGGAATCACACAAGACTCTATGACGATCTCGGGTCTACAGACTAACCTGCACAAGTGTCACCTGAGAACTGCCATCTGACGTGAGGTATAATACCATCTGGGAGTTCTCGGCGAGTCCGTCCAGTGTACCCAGTCTCCACTGAGCACCCGTATACCATCTCTGATGTCAAACACCAATGGATATGGGATCATCCATCGCCCATCACATGGGTCGAGAAGCGTATACGCTAGTTTACTCTGGTATATCGATGCCCCGTCTCGATATACCCATGACTAGGGACCTTGAAGGATGTACTTATGGACTACCATGTCCCCACTAGTATGATCTGCATCATAGTCCAGGCAGTCAAGTACACATCCTAAGGGCTTTACCAACATGTAACTATAAGACAGTATAAAGAGACTAGTGTACATGTTAAGATAAAGAGTAACCAGATAGCATACTATCATATCGAGCAAGAAAGTCATCTCTATATATGTCCAAGCATCCAATATAATATACATCATCTGTACAATACTGGCCTCTAGGGCATACATACAACTAACAATCTCCCACTTGCACTAGGGCCAGCTGCTGTAGTATTGCATTCCGAGCATCCTGAAGAGTCTCTCAAACTGTATCTGGGGAATGGCCTTCGTGAGTGGATCCGCCGTGTTATTCTTCGTGTCAACCCTCCTGACCTCGATCTCCCGGCGATCAACTATCTCCCGGATCAGGTGATACCGCCTAAGAATATGCCTGGATCACTGATGGGACCTGGGTTCCTTGGCCAAATCCACCGCTCCATTGTTATCGCAATACAAAGGTATTGGACGCTCAATGGATGGAACCACTCCAAGTTCAGTAATGAACTTCTTGATCCAAACAGCCTCTTTGGCAGCATCGTTGGCAGCGATGTATTCAGCCTCCATCGTCGATTCTGCCACGGTTTCCTGCTTGGAACTCTTCCAGCTAACCGCCCCTCCGTAAAGGGTAAAGACAAAGCCCGACTGCGACTTAGAGTCGTCCTTATCACTCTGGAAGCTCGAATCGGTAAAGGACTCCACTTGGAGCTCTCCGTTACCATACACCAAGAACATATCTCTAGTCCTTCGTAAGTACTTGAGAATGCTCTTCACAGCTGTCCAGTGACTCTCTCCAGGATCAGCTTGATACCTGCTCACTATACTTAGTGAATATGCTACATCGGGTCTGGTACATAGCATCGCATACATGATAGAGCCTACTGCCGAAGCATAGGGTATCCCTTGCATGCGAGCTCTCTCCAAATCAGTCTTGGGAGACATCTCTTTGGAGAGAGTGACTCCAGAGATCGTGGGTAAGTTCCCACGCTTGGACTCTTCCATACTAAATCTCTTTAGTATGGTGTCAATGTACCTGGATTGGGACAATCCCAAAATCCGTTTGGATCTATCTCTATAGATCCTAATCCCCAATATGCAGGAGGCATCACCAAGATCTTTCATTGAGAATCTTTGTGATAAGAAGAGCTTGACCGATTGCAGCATAGGAATATAATTTCCTATCAAGAGTATGTCGTCTACGTACAATACGAGGAAGACAACCTTACTCTCTGCCACCTTCTTGTAGATACAAGGTTCATCTGGGTTTTTGACGAAATCAAACTCTTTGATAACGACGTCAAAGCAGATGTTCCAACTCCGCGATGCTTGCTTTAATCCATAAATGGATTTAAGCAGCTTGCACACCTTCCCGCTACTCCCACTGTCTACGAAGCCCTCTGGCTGAGTCATGTACACGCACTCTTTTAAATCACCGTTTAGAAAGGCAGTCTTAACATCCATTTGCCAGATTTCGTAATCATGATATGCAGCGATGGCAAGCATGATCCGGATGGATTTAAGCATAGCTATTGGAGAAAAGGTCTCGTCATAGTCCACACCTGTTCTTTGACGAAAACCCTTTGCTACAAGTCTAGCTTTGAAAGTCTCCACTTTCCCATCTACACCAAGTTTCTTCTTGAAGATCCACTTGCTCCCAATGGGTTTTACCCCTTCAGGAGCAATGTCCAAAGTCCATACTTTGTTGGTGTACATGGATTCCATCTCGGACCGCATAGCATCCAGCCATTTCACTGAGTCCCCACTCGTGATGGCCTGCTCGAAGCTAGTTGGGTCATCATCCTCCATGATGCAATCCTCGCTCCCACCGTCCATGAGAAAACCGTAGTATCTCTCAGGTTGGCGAGGAACCCTACTAGATCGGCGTAGTGGCTGGGGTTCATCGGGAACTATGGAATCCTCTGGTTCCACCAGATCTTCTGTTGTAGCTTGTGCAGCTGGAACCTCTTCCAGTTCTACCTCATGATCACTAATCTCTTTTTCAAGAAATTCCTTTTCTAAAAAGGTGGCATCCCGAGAAACAAACACTCTTTGTTCCTCAGGGTGGTAGAAGATATACCCTCGCGAATGTTTGGGATATCCAATAAACTTACACAGAATGGACCTTGCGGCGAGTTTGTCCGGATTTTGCGTTTTTACATAGGCCGGACAACCCCATATCTTAACATAATTAAGATATGGTCTCTTTCCTTTCCATATCTCATATGGAGTGGTCGGCACGGTTTTGGTGGGAACCATATTCAATAGGTCTGCAGCTGTTTCCAGTGCATATCCCCAGAAGGAAATAGGTAACTCAGCTGTGCTCATCATAGAGCGCACCATATCTAATAGGGTGCGGTTCCTCCGTTCTGATACACCGTTGTGCTGTGGTGTATATGGAGGAGTCAGCTGAGAGAGAATCCCATTCTCTTTTAGGAAGTCCAGGAATTCATTGCTTAAGTATTCTCCTCCTCGATCAGATCGTAGGATTTTAATACTTTTTCCGGTTTGGTTCTCAACTTCTTGCTTATATTCCCTAAATTTCTCAAAAGCTTCTGATTTGTGTTTCATCAAGAACACATACCCGAACCTAGAGAGATCGTCAGTGAATGTAATGAAGTATGAAGAACCATCCCTGGCATGTGTAGACATGGGACCGCATACATCACTATGTATCAGTCCCAAGAGTTCGGTAACTCTTTCTCCGTGTCCCGTAAACGGAGTTTTGGTCATCTTGCCTTTGAGACATGACTGGCAAGTGTCATAAGATGAAAATTCAAACGGATTTAAATATCCATCTTTATGCAACTTAGCTAGTCGTGTCACATTGATGTGATCCAGTCTACAATGCCACAAGAAGGATTCGTTCAGTTCTGAACTTTTCCTCTTGTGTGTGTTTGTTATGCTCAGAACTGTTGATTGATTTAGAACATAAATGCCATTGCATAACGTGCCTGATCCAACCAACTTTTTGTCACGGAAAATGTTCATAACATTGTCCTGCAATACAAAATTATATCCCTCTTTACTCAATAAAGAAACCGATATAATGTTGCATATCAGGTTCGGCATGTAATAGCATTCGTTCAGAACCAATGTATCACCAGTTGGTAATACAAGGTGATATTCCCCGACAGTCTTAGCTGCAACAATTGCACCATTTCCAACTCTAATGTCTTTATCACCTTCTCCAAGTTCTCTACCTTTCCTTAGCCCATGTAACTGACTGCATATATGGGATCCTGACCCGGTATCTAATACCCAGGACGTAGAGCAAATGGAGAAACAGTTCTCAGTAACGAACACACCCGAAGAAAATGCATCAACATGTACTTTCTTCATTCGGGTGGCATGGGAATCCTGGCATTCCCCTATATCCTGTTCATTCCTATAACTCTTATAAGAAAGAACGGAACCAACGTTCCCCAGCACAGTATAACATGCGGGTTCGGTCAATACATCCATATTATTATCTTGATTAAGGCATGAACTGGTCGCTACCTGGAGAGAGAGAGAAGAAAACACTTTAGCGTATGCTCGTGCAAGATCAGATTGGTTATTATCTTATCTAATCAGGATGGCTCCCACTGCTTTTTATCAAATCTTCCTCCAAACCCTAAAAGGAAAGACTAGCCGGGATTAATTACACACTACAAGTTCGCCAATCTTTCAGCCAGGCTAGTGTCGGTACTTTGAGGGAGGTCCCCCGTGCTTTCGCACGAACCTAATTAATGTAAACCTCGTTTTCCCAGAGGCGTAACCCCGTTGACACTTTTCTAGACACCTACTTGATCGGCTAATTGCACTGTGTAAAACTCTCCCAGGAGTAACTCTTACTCGCAGCGGGTATCGGGATCCAACTATCTCATAGAAGGTATGCAATCTCATTGCAAATTTCAACACTTGAAATTCCCGATAATATTTTGTCCCTAGCGTGCTATGACCTTGACGCAGGCCAACAAACCATAGTGCGCTAGTCAAGTTCAACCCGTCATTTCCTGATTGAATTAAACCCACCCGTACGACCCTTGACGCAGGCCAACAAAGTCGCACGACTACCCTAATCCAATCTGCATCATATGCATAAGCAGATAAATACTAGTTAGCTACCGCACACTACACCTTGACGCAGGCCAACAAACGTAGCACGAATACTAACTACTACTCATCTGAAATGACGGAGGGCTACGCCAGGTTTTTCTGAAAACCATGAGCGTAATGAACTTGATATCGTTGTAGAATCAAATGAAGTTTTTAAAATGGAGTGATTTTGAGGCTTTTCTAGTTTTGCTAAAGGAGTCACTCCCGGTAAAGGGATCTCGGTCCTTTCCTCGTCGAATGAGGTGCGGGATATATCATATATATCGCTGTGCAAAGCAAAAACCCAAAAGCAGTAAAAAGAAAACCGAGTTTGTAGCATCTGCCAGTTATTGCTAAAGGAGTCACTCCCGGTGAAGGGATCTCGGTCCTTTCCTCATCGAATAAGGTGTGGGGTATATCATATATACCGCTGTGCAAAGCAAGAACTGTAGCTACCTGTTTTATTTTACAATTCGATTCTACAACATCTTAGGTTTCTTATCTTTCATTAATCACATTAATGAAGTCCCATCATTTAAATACCTAAACATCACAGATAGATATGACGCACACTTATGCCATCCGCATTCGCCTCGATGTCCCCTCGTGCACCGTTAGCTTAGGTAACTAACGACAGAGCAGGGCAGGGCTAGCGCGGGTGTAAAACATAAGTAACGTCTATATAATATATCATATATATCATATACTATATCCATCACAGAGTCACAACACAGATATCGCAGTAGAAAAACATATGAAATATTTGATATACTAGGACGTCCGTGTTTTCAATACGAGCCAGTATAAAACACGGATTCCACGGTCGTGACGAACAGCCAATCCCACACCCCTAGACCCCTACAAGAGCGGCAAGCAACCCTGCCAATTCTAGGGTTAGGAGACCCGGACTCGACTCCTCGAGTTGGTCTCCCACTGGACCCCAGAACCCGGTTACTTGTGCTCCCCTCCTTGGGTCTATCCTAATGCGGAAAAGTAAATAATATACAAAAGGTGACATCTTCCGCTACCTGGAAGTGCCCCAAATAAAAGAATATTACATACAAGTTTTTACATGAATGAAAATGAAAAAACACTCATCTCACATAAAAACCCCCGGCTATTCGAACACGGCGATCCAATACAACATATCCAGCAACACATAACATCACATGTCATCAACGTAAGTAAGTATGCATACCCCAATTGTCGTTGACGTATAGCAACGAAACCGGCGATATGAACATACTACACTTACAGTCACAGAAAAGAAAGTGTAAAACTACAACAATTGGAATCCGCAACTACTTTAGACATCGCATGCCTAATCAAATGAAATACTTAGACATCACATGCCTAACAGATATAAATCCCGCATTTTAGTCTCAGTATCGAAAACTCTTTTTAATATTATGTGGGAGTAAACTGCTAGATTCATAACATTAATTCAGTTATCTCATAACTATTTGTGAATTCAAATTATTGTATCACATTCCAGATAAACAGAAAATGTTAAACTTTTCGATCGAACAGTCGAATACCCAAGTTTTCCCGATACAGTCCATCACATGAAATAAGTCTAACAACATTCAGTTCGTGCCTCAGTACCGACGGTCCAGCCGTAGAAGGGTCAAGCCAACGCCTCACATGTGGCACGCCGTACTGCCCCAAACCCGAAGGTTCAAAGGGCAGTTCAAGACGGTCACATAATCGAGTTAAGGTTTGTTGTCTTCTAGAGGGTCCATCGCGTTACTTGCACTACTTAGAACGTCGTTAAACTACGGAAAAATCCAACATTTGGAATTTTCCCGACAGGGGAAAAATTGGGTATTTATATCCGGTCGAACTTTTTAACATATTCTAAAAAATTATCCGGAAATACACAAAGACGAAATTTGATAATCCGATCGAAACTTTGATTCCCAATGGTACCCCAGAATACTCTTTTGTATAGTCACAACAAAAATATCCCAGAAAACACAGCATTGAATTATATGAGTTACTGTGCAGAAAACATCACACAAAGGAACAGTAAGGCCGCGGAACCGCCGCAGAATGCATAGCACGTGGCGCGGTTCCGCGGTGGAAAAGTTGATTCAGGCCCTCGTATTTCACAGTAATTCAAATAACACCCTGCTTGATTTTCTGCATATTTTTAATTGACAAAAATCCGAATTTTTAGAAAAAGTCCAGAGAGCATTTTAGCGTTTTGGGTTTCGGTTCGATCGGGTTTCAAACGTCGTCTAGACTTCGCCTAAGGCTCTAGCTAGGCTCTGATACCAGTGAAAGGTTCCTAGGCACCCTATAGTGGTCTCACAAGGCATCGAACATGCCAATTTAAAATTTTACGGGTGCCGAGAGACCCTTATACGGATCTATAGACTAGAATTCTAGGCGAAAAGTAAACTAGTTAACACTTAACTACAAGGATATGGAAATTACAACCTTTGTAGATCCGGATATCCACTCCACGGCTCCGCAACGAAGTCTCCTCGCTGTCCATGTCGAACCCCGGGCTCTAGCGTCGGCTTCATCGGAGAATGAACGGGCTTGGTCATCGACGACGATGCCGAAGATGATCTACGTCGAGGCATCGCTAGATCAAGCTCCCACTTCACAAAGTGATGAAACTTGGGAAGGAAACACACTCTACTACTTGGCAAGAGGTAGAGGATGAAGAAATAGGAGGTGGGTTCTCTTTAGAATTGGATTTCTCACTCTCAAGCTCAAGTTGCCATTGATGGCCTCAAGGTTTCAAACTTGAAGATGAAGAAGAAGATGAGCTAGAAAAATGATAAGTCCTTTTAAAATAAAAAGAAAAAGGAATACTTATCATAATTCTTACTAGGGTTATGTGTAGAGAATAGACCATGGTTAATGGGTGGGTTAGGGTTAAGCATGAGTCAAAGCTTCATGAAGCTTCAACTAAAAGACAAAGAAAGCCACCATTCTTTTTTAAATCATTTCCAAATAAATAAATGAACAAATAAATAAATGAATATGCAAAACCCTAATCAACACTTAACCATGGTTTTAATTCTTTACACTTAACTAAATAATCAAGTATCATCAAACATGATACAAGTATGTGCACGAAAATATATCACATATACAACTTGCACATCAAGTGAGAAAATCCATATAAAGTGAACCAATACTAGTTAATGCAAAGTAATATATCAAATATATAATTATACATTAAATCATTAAATCAACATTTGATTCAATGATCCGGTCATGTCGTACATAACCGACTAGTATTCAATGTATCGATTTATCGAATGAATGATTCGATAACTAGGTCATATCGAATATAACCAATCGAAACATTTATCGCGAGAATGAAATGCGGTATCACATACACGCATTATTCTCGGTCCTGCACATATCTCATATGCGCTCCTATTTCGTTTCGCTTGAGCCAGGAAACCTCTATGTAGGACTCTAAAGACTCGTCAATACGCCGGTAGCAGATGATGATCATATCAAGCATCCACAAGCCGCAAGCGGTCTGCTAAACGTAACGGCCACCCGGGTATTGAGCGATCAGAAGATCGACCAGCTAGCCCGCTCACACTCCTGCGAATCCGACCAGTAACACTTACCGTACAGTCCGGTCTCTTCGTCTGATATGTCGCATATCAAGTCTAGGGGTGGTAAACGTCAGACCCCAATACTCGATAAGTCATGCCGATGTGAGGCTCATAACGGGTCGAGAAACTACTGGTAACACTTACCAGCAAATCTCTGATCAGCCCTGGCCAGGGACTTCCCTGTTACGGCCAATCATGCACAACGCAACATCAACCCCCAATACCGGGAGAGACGAAACCCCTCCTATCGCTCATTGCCTCCATGTGACTCGGGACTGTGCCCAAAGACCACCGTTTTGCATGCCCTCATGGACGTGGTAAGGTGGAGATCAAAGCACAGTGGGAATCACACAAGACTCTATGACGATCTCGGGTCTACAGACTAACCTGCACAAGTGTCACCTGAGAACTGCCATCTGACGTGAGGTATAATACCATCTGGGAGTTCTCGGCGAGTCCGTCCAGTGTACCCAGTCTCCACTGAGCACCCGTATACCATCTGTGATGTCAAACACCAATGGATATGGGATCATCCATCGCCCATCACATGGGTCGAGAAGCGTATACGCTAGTCTACTCTGGTATATCGATGCCCCGTCTCGATATACCCACGACTAGGGACCTTGAAGGATGTACTTATGGACTACCATGTCCCCACTAGTATGATCTGCATCATAGTCCAGGCAGTCAAGTACACATCCTAAGGGCTTTACCAACATGTAACTATAAGACAGTATAAAGAGACTAGTGTACATGTTAAGATAAAGAGTAACCAGATAGCATACTATCATATCGAGCAAGAAAGTCATCTCTATATATGTCCAAGCATCCAATATAATATACATCATCTGTACAATACTGGCCTCTAGGGCATACATACAACTAACAGAACATCGATGCCATGTTTCGATAAACCCTCGACTGGGAACAATTAAAGGATGAACTTGTGGTCTACCCTGACCCCACTAGTATGATCTCCATGGTAGTCCTGGTAGTCAAGTACACATCCTAAGGGCTTTATCAACATGTGAGAGTAAGACAATATCACAATACATGTCTACATGTTAAAGACAAAGAGCAACCAGATAGCATACTATCATGTCGAGCAAGAAAGTCCTCTCTATATATGTCCAAGCATCCATTATAATATACAATCATGTACAATAATGGCCTCTAGGGCATACATATAACTAACAGTATATATATATATATATAAATATATATAACATTCATCCCAGGCATGATAATATGCAGCATCACAGAAACTCAGCAAGCAATACATAATGGTGGATAATCTTGGAGACCCGGGTTTCATTTGAGCCACAAATGAGACCCGACGTTCCCGGTCATGTGGATAGCCCGTGCAACGGAAACCTTGACCCCTACGAGTGCGGCAAGTTACCCGCCAATCCCAAAAGTGAGGCAACCCCAATCAACAAAGTGAATGGGCCACCCAGCACTTAACGGGACCCGGTACCTTGAGCGCCGCTCCGTGGGTCATCCTATACCCATTACGAGTGCGGCGAATAGCCCGCCAATTCTAGATTGAGACCCCTTCCGTCTAAAAGCCATGAGATGCGGGCTCGTTGCCCTCTAGAACCCGGCTATTCGTGCACTCCACCATAGGGTAGTACTAGTACAGAAAAAGAAAAATATGTACAAAGGTGACATCGACCTCAACCCGGTCGTGCCCCAATAAAAGAATATACAACACGGCAGAAACGACTGTCCACATGTCGAACGCTCGCCCCGCAATAACAAATGTGAAAATAAATATAAACTGTACTAAACCATTGCACCACCGGCTATCCACCACTACAATCCAACGATAATATCAGCACAATCACATAACATCAACGTGAATGTCATATTTGCAAACTCGTTTAAAAGAACATATAGCAATTAGACGGGTTATACAGATCAAATGACATTCACGGTCGCAGATGCTAATCTAAATACTGATAACTATTAAACAATGTTAAAATAGCGACTTCGAAATACTCCGAAATGCCCCAAAACTCATGATATCTACAAAACCATTCAGGGCAAAAACAAACAAGTCCTGAAACCCTAAATCCAATAGTTACATAGCACCAAACAAAAACGAGCACATTTCATCACAACCAAACCGGCGACACCGGCCAATATGATGTTTTCGCTGGCCAAAACTAAGAATCATGAGCTCGTTTTTCTCTAGGGTTCTAGTTTTAGTAAAAAGAGCACTCTGCAGTTGTTTAAAAAATTTTCAGAGGCTGTTTAAAATATGACAGAAACTTGCATTCAAGGTTTCGTGTTTTGGAGTAATTTCTGTTTCATTATTTTAAATGCTGTTTAAACTGCTAGTATAGGTATTATGGGCTGGCTCTGATACCATGTTGGGTTACACTAATGCCTTAGCCATCAACCGTGGAGGTTTGCGGAACAAAAATTTTTCTACCAAAGTAAAAACGACGCTAGAATAACCCAATAAACCGGATCTTACTATAAACCTAACTAGCAAAACTAGGAGAGCTATCTAATATGATAAGAAAACCTCACCAAACGATCCATGTCCTTCGCTCTTCATTCTTCAACATGTGCTCCTAGTGACCACATTGAACAAGCTTGATCTTCACTTCTTTCTCTATCGATTCTCTGCGATCGATATTTCTCTCCGATCCTCCTTTGTCATAGATAATCCAACCGAGGGATGTGATCTATGGCTCTAGTTCCACACTATATATCAAGTGAAGCAACTAGAGAACTTGGGTTGCTAATCCAAGAAGTATAGGATGTACTGTGAGGTTCAAAGTGTTCTACTATCTCTATCTTACCTCCTCTCTTGTCTCTCAACACATGAGAGTGTAAAGAGGAGGAAGATGATGAAGGTGATGAAGCTCAAGAGAAGGAGATGAGGGTGAAGCAAAAAGGTGAAGCAAAAGACAATGAGCAACCATGAGAGAGAAAATATCTCACCAAGGTTTTGTAAAACAATATCCATCATTAAAGAAATCCAACCATGCTTCAATAGTTGCGACAAATGAATTAATAATTCATTTGTCAACTATTAAAGCCATGGTTCTCACCATACCCCCCTCTCCTTCACTTTACACCTCATTTCCATTTATGAATAAATGAAAAAATCCATGATAAGGTGTCCACCTTTTAGAATGTTATCCGTAATAAAATACGGATTATAGTCTACAGTATATATATACCTGCATTCGGATAAAAACACGAATGCCCAAAGAGATAGAATAACACGAAGAACATAATACTAGAATATTCATATCGATATATATATGTAAATTATTAAATCAATACCTGATTTAATAATCCGGCTCAAACCCGAGCCGGCTAGTATTATCAACTGTCCGATCGAAAGTCCGGGTACAAAGTACATCAATCGATAAGAACCCTGCACGTATCCAATATGGCTACTACATCATTTCACCTGAACTACCGAAACCCTCTGTGTGGGGCACTAAAGACTCGACAGTATGCCGGCGGTAAGTTACTGGATAAATCTATAACCACAAGCACGTCAGCGGCACTAGCTGTACGTAACGGCTACCCGGGTACCTGTCGAAAAGGATGGCCGATGAGCAAACTCATCCGGATCCCTACTCAGCCTATTCGTGACAATTTCCGTATCGTCCGATCTCTTCGTCTGAGAGTATCATATACCGGGTCTAGTGTCACGTTTTGAAAATCGTTTAGGTGAAATTTCGGATAATCGGTAAAATAACGGGTGTTTTCCGTAAAAATCAAGATATAAATATCTTTTAGTATAAATTCAAATATACATATTCTAGCTATGTAATTGCTATTATTTGGTGTTTATTGAGCCACTTGTAAAATTTATAGGTTACTGAAATATTTTCCCAAATTAATTATTTTAATATTATTTTAAGCCGTCACTAATACATTTAATTAGGGATAATTACAAATTGGAATGGGTTGATACAAATTTTGTGCATCATGACACATTAAACTAACATGTAAAATATTGTTTCTGAAATTAAAAGAAGTTGTTAAGATGGTTTTAGAAAATATATAATATAAAGGCTTAAATGGGGAAAATAAACTAAATAGAAATTAAATTGGGCTTGTTTACAAGTGGTTTTGGGTGTTTTGATTTAGAAAAGTTCCCACACAGCCAGACACACACACCCCACCCTTTGTTCTGGCCGAGCCATCATGGGCAACCCCATCCCCCCCAATGTTCCCAATGTTTGCCCACTTGAAGTAAAAGAGAAAAATAAAACAAGAAAAAACAATTAAATAAAGAGGCATGGGTTCTTGACTTCCCCACTCATTTAACACCTCACCCCTCTCTCTCCTCCCCAATATGTGGCCGAGCTTTCCCTCTTCCTGCTGCAACAGCAGCCCCTTCATTTCCCCACCTCATTCTCATCTCATTTCTCTTCAAAAATCCCATGAAAAATCAACTAAAACCTCCATAATTTTCAAATACAACCCTTACCCATTTTTCTTTAGCTATTCTTGTATAGATCTTGGTGAAAAGAAGCAAGTTTGGGAGGCTAGATTCATGTTAGATCTCAAGATAATTGTGAGGTAAAATTCATAACCAAATGGCTAAATTGTTGTTTAATTATGCTAATCTAATTTATTCAAGCGTTAAATTGGTTGTAATTGCTAGTTTAGGAAATTCTAGAAAAGGGTTTGATTTTGGATTAGGGTTTTAAGCATTACAAATAGGTTAAATCAAGTGTAGTTTCTATCTAGTTAGCTTAGTTAGATGTTTGCTTGTGATCTTGATCACTAGATCGCTAATTCATGATGTTTGCACCAAATTTCCAATTTGGGTGCTTACTAGGTTTTTTTTTGATATTATGAAAAATTGAGAATTTAAAATCTAGTCATGGTTTTAATCACATCATTAAAATTATAAATTGTAGTTTAACACATCAAAGCATGTAAAACCAAATCTAGTTGCTAGTTTGCAAATTGTTAATTTAAATGTATACTAATTAAGCCATTTTGCAAACTATGTTTTAGAATTTAATAAAATTGATGGGATTTAGTTATGGAAATGGTTTGGGTGGCTTAATCAAGATAATTAGTGAATATTGTAGCCGATAGAATTGTTAAAACAACTAAATTTGAACTAAATTGGCAATTGTTGCTTACTTGAGTTTCGGAAAAATAACTTTTAAAGCGAATTTGAAGTTTTGATTATTTAAACCTTATTTCATATATATATATATATATATATATATATATTTAGTGTGTTGTGAAACCATGAATGGTGCGTTTGAGTTTTTCTCGATTACTCGGCGTTTGTACGCCGATGTCGAAGGTTTTTGGGTTGATTTGAGAGAGCAAACTATAGGTTTTGACCTATGTGAGATACGTGTGTCGTTTTAGTCATGAGTCGGATTTTAATGCGATACGATACGTTGTGACATGTTGGTGCCCCCTTGTGGAATTCGAGATTACAAGAAAGTGCGAGACGACGTCGGCGTCGGCAAGTGAAGATCAGGTGAGTAGATATATATCTACGGGGGAAGTCGGGTGGATGGCGTATAGCACTCCCGCAGTTCGATGTAGTATGCTATATACATACTATATATATATATGATATCTTTTATGTGAGACTTGGATATTCAAGATATGATTATGTGTTCATGGTTTAGCTTAGGGTAGTTAGAAGTAACTTAGTTTAGCTTCTTAGTCGCGAACCCTAGAATAATTGTTACACCCGCACGCACACACATACTTGCATACATTTATTTTATTATGTGTGCGTATATGAGCATATGTATATATATATATACACACACACACACATGGGTATGGGACTATTTATATATATATACGTATACATATACACGGATGTTGAGGATAGTACATGGAATTGGAGATGAGTCGATGAGATTGGACTTGAGGCCATGAGATCGGTGATGTGACATGGTTCGTATTTGAGATACGACATGATGTTTTAGCGGGTCCTTTTGGCGTGGTGTTTTCATACACACGCATGCATATACATATATGGTATCAGTATTGTACTAGATGTAGATCAGTAACCCGGATCATGATATTTGATAAAGAGAATACCAGATGAATAATGTGATATATATGACTTTTGACCCGTACCCAGATTTGGGAGGCCGTACGACGGATTTACCGTACGAGCTATATATTGATGATAGATCCGCACTCTTGACTCGAGGATGTTATATTATATTAGGGTATCGTATGTGATACTATTGAGGCGGGATCACCGACTATATATATATATATATATATATATATATATATATATGCGTATCGACACAGATGTTAGGCGGTTTCCTTACCTTTCGATCAGGCTTTTAGTGAGTCCTGTAGTTTACTTGTAAATGGTTGATTAGACTCGATTCATACCTATTTCAAAAATAACGAATCATGAGTATTTAAAAGGAAGCCAAAGGATTCTATGGATATTTCTAAGGACGTACATTTTTTTAAAAACACCGTAGTCTCTATTTTCTAAACACACGATTCGTGTTATTTCAAATGGCAAACCTGTATGACTCATATTATATTACTGCAGATTAGTTATCATTGTATTTATTATTCAGCTCCCGCATATTATTGCTGTTCGCATCGCATTGCATGCTTATATTGTATTTCTATATGTTAATATTGAAATCATGCCGTCAGGACACCAGCACCATTGCCGATGATGCATATGTTCCACATACACTTACTTGCTGGCTCACACACATCATCATCGGTAATTGCCATGTCACGTACACTTTAGAGAATATTATTTCATTGACATAGCATGTTAGCTGATAATTTCGACATGATATTAGTGTCCTTGCTTTATGTGACAGTTTAGACATTGCAATTATTACTTGCAAATTCATGCATATTATTATTCATTGGCTTTGCGGTATTATGGAGTTTTATGCTGATACTCGCTGTTTACTTGCTATTGATGATTGGATTTCGGATTTTCATGAGATTTCATAGATTTGGGGGAAAACCGCAAGAATATATATAAACTTCTCTCTCTTTTTTTAAAATGAAAAGTGCGGTTTTCTCGTGATGTATGAGTCGTCCACAATGATGTTTTCTCGGTTATGAAATGGATTTTGAGACCCGATTCCAGGAGACGTATGAACCGTCTCGGGTACATGGTGGACCCGGTACGGTACCCCAGGGCAATAGTGATTTCATGGAGGATGATGAGCCCGGCAGGGGCAGACTGCCTACCGGTGATTTTACCTGGCGCGGCGGATATCCAGAGGTTACCGTCCCTGGTCGTGTGATTTGATGATATAGGATGATCCGGACTGACAGAGCCCTAGATATTGAGATTTCAGACACCGAGATTTTGAGATTTGAGACATTGAGGTATTGAGATTTGATGACACAGGCCAGTCCGGATAGCCGGAGTCTGAGATATTGGATATTGAGATTTATGTTTGGTGTCGATGCTAGACACTGATTTATATTGATTTATTGATGATACATCGTTTTAAATTACAGAAATCTCACTCATTTCATTACATTACATTCTTACCTCATACATATGATATATTGCTACCTCAGGCACTGACACGAGCACATGGGATTACACTTATGTATATATGTTTACCCTTGCCATCTTTTCATGCTTCAGACTTATAATTTTGAGGTTATATATATTATTGATCGTATTGACCTAGGATTGTGTTATACATACGATTTCAGCTCGGTGATGTTTTCTACACACCAGTTGGCAACTCACCCCCGTTGTGCCATAGTTCCTTGCAGATTTTGCCGTACAGGTTCATTACGGCTTTGCTGGCACTCTGTTCCTTCCGGTGATTTGCTTTGATAGGTGGGTTCTTTGCATCAGGACCACCATTGTATATTTGTTATTTCAGTTGTATCTAGTAAAACTCCATCAACCAGATTGTATATTTGATAGAGATAGAAGACCAGACTTGTTATTCTTTCGACCTTAGAGTCGCGCATTGAATTATTATGTTTTCTTGTTGCTTTTGAGTTTCTTTTGAGTTTTGATCCTCGCCCTTCGGCTTTGTATATTATATTTCTTGCGTGGTTGTGACCGTCGATTGACGAAGAGCTAGCTCCCGCTTGGGATGCCTTTTATCATTTCGTATACTATTCATGATGTACCCGTTTGGGTCCAGTATTTACAAAGGATACTCTGCCAAAATTTTTACAAAATACTTGAGATTTTAAAAATGCATATTTCGGCCTATGTTGTTAAAACTACTTGCTTTAAATTGGTTTTTCCTTTGTTAGTTGTATGTATGCCCTAGAGGCCAGTATTGTATAGATGATGTATATTATATTGGATGCTTGGACATATATAGAGATGACTTTCTTGCTCGATATGATAGTATGCTATCTGGTTACTCTTTATCTTAACATGTA
This sequence comes from Agapanthus africanus, assembly GCA_030015575.1. Classification (NCBI taxonomy): domain Eukaryota; kingdom Viridiplantae; phylum Streptophyta; class Magnoliopsida; order Asparagales; family Amaryllidaceae; genus Agapanthus; species Agapanthus africanus. The sequence continues at coordinate 521,817,609 of CM057342.1, forward strand.
CACTAGTCTCTTTATACTGTCTTATAGTTACATGTTGGTAAAGCCCTTAGGATGTGTACTTGACTACCTGGACTATGATGCAGATCATACTAGTGGGGACATGGTAGTCCATAAGTACATCCTTCAAGGTCCCTAGTCGTGGGTGTATCGAGACGGGGCATCGATATACCAGAGTAGACTAGCGTATACGCTTCTCGACCCATGTGATGGGCGATGGATGATCCCATATCCATTGGTGTTTGACATCAGAGATGGTATACGGGTGCTCAGTGGAGACTGGGTACACTGGACGGACTCGCCGAGAACTCCCAGATGGTATTATACCTCACGTCAGATGGCAGTTCTCAGGTGACACTTGTGCAGGTTAGTCTGTAGACCCGAGATCGTCATAGAGTTTTGTGTGATTCCCACTGTGCTTTGATCTCCACCTTACCACGTCCATGAGGGCGTGCAAAACGGTGGTCTTTGGGTACAGTCCCGAGTCACATGGAGGCAATGAGTGATAGGAGGGGTTTCGTCTCTCCCGGTATTGGGGGTTGATGTTGCGCTGTGCTCGATTGGCCGTAACAGGGAAGTCCCTGGCCAGGGCTGATCAGAGATTTGCTGGTAAGTGTTACCAATAGTTTCTCGACCCGTTATGAGCCTCACATCGGCACGACTTATCGGTTATTGGGGTCTGACGTTTACCACCCCTAGACTAGATATGCGACGTATCAGACGAACAGACCGGACTGTACGGTAAGTGTTACTGGTTGGATTCACAGGAGTGTGAGCGGGCTAGCTCGTCGATCTTCTGATCGCTCAATACCCGGGTGGCCGTTACGTTTAGCAGACCGCTTGCGGTTTGTGGATGCTTGATATGATCATCATCTGCTACCGGCGTATTGACGAGTCTTTAGAGTCCTACACAGAGGTTTCCTGGCTCAAGCGAAACGAAATAGGAGCGCATATGAGATATGTGCAGGACCGAGAATAATGCGTGTATGTGATACCGCATTTCATTCTCGCGATATATGTTTCGATTGGTTATATTCGATATAACCTAGTTATCGAATCATTGATTCGATAAATCGATACATTGGATTCTAGTCGGTTATGTGCGACATGACCGGATCATTGAATCAAATGTTGATTTAATGATTTAATGCATAATTATATATTTGATATACTACTTTGCATTAGCTAGTATTGGTTCACTTTATATGGATTTTCTCACTCGATGTGCAAGAAGTATATATGATATACTTTTGTGCAATACTTTGTGTCATGTTTGATGATACATGTTGTTTGGTGTTGTGTTAAGACTTAAACCATGGTTATGATAATAGTTAGGGTTTTTATTTATTTACTTATTTATTTATCTATTCTTTTTGATAAATAAATATATATGATAACAAAATGGTTTCTTTCATGAAGCTTGATGAAGCTTCATGAAGCTTTGACTAAAGTGACTATTTTGTCATCATCCTTAACCCTAACCATTCCCATTTACCATGGTTTATTCTCTACACTTAACCTAGGTTAGAACATGATAAGTGTTGGATTTTATTATTCTTTTTTAACAACACTTATCATATTCTTTCTTGATCTTCATCTTCTTCTTCAAGAAAAGCTTAAGGTCCATCAATGGCAACTTGAGCTAAAGTGAGATAAATCCAATTCTAAAGTGAACCCACCTCCTATTTCTTCACCCTCTACCTCTTGCCAAGTAGTTTTGGGTGTTTTCTTCACAAGTTTCATAACTTGGTGAAGTTGGAGCTTGAACTTGTGATGCCTCGACGTAGATCGTCTTTGACACGAAGCCGACGACCTATTCCGTACGTTTCTCCGATGAAGCCGTCGCGAGAGTCCAAGGTTCAAGATGGACAGCGAGAGGACGCCCACGTGGAGCTAAGGAAGTGGGTATCCGGATCTACAAAGGTTGTAGCATCTTAACTTTAGTTAATTTGTTAACTAGATTTATATTTCGCCTAAACATCTAGTCTACGATCTGCGTTAGGGTCTCTCGGCACCCAAAAAATTTTAAATTGGCATGTTCGATGCCTTGTGAGACCTCTTTAGTGTGCCTAGGAACCTTTCAGTGGTATCAGAGCCTAGCTAGAGCCTTAGGCGAAGTCTAGACGCAATTTGAAGCCCGAACGAACCCGAAACCCTAAACTAAACATGCTCTCTGTACATTTTCTAAAATCTGGGATTTTTCAATTTTAAAAATGCGTAAAAAATTCAGCAGGAAGATCTAAGAATTATGGTGAAACACGAGATCATGAGGCTTCCAAACAGCCGCGGAAACGTGGCAGAAGCATGGCTTCTGCCGCGGTTCCGCCGCCAACTGTTCACATTACCCAATTTGTGTTGCACAGTAATTCATCATTTCTGCAGCTGAGTTTTATGGGTATTTTTAATAATTATTCAAGAGTTGGATTTTCTGGGGTGTTTTAGAGCTTCGGTGTTTCGATCGGGGTATCAAATTTCGTCTTTGTGTTTTTCCGGATAATTTATAGAATATGTTAAAAAGTTCGACCGGATATAAATACCCAACTTTTCCCCTGTCGGGAAATTTCCAAGTGTTGGATTTTTCCGTAGTTTAACGACGTTCTAAGTAGTGCAAGTAACGCGATGGACCCTCTAGAAGACAACAAACCTTAACTCGATTATGTGACCGTCTTGAACTGCCCTTTGAACCTTCGGGTTTGGGGCAGTACGGCGTGCCACATGTGAGACGTTGGCTTGACCCTTCTACGGCTGGACCGTTGGTACTGAGGCACGAACTGAATGTTGCTAGACTTATTTCATGTGTTGGACTGTATCGGGAAAACTTGGGTGTTCGAATGTTCGATCGGAAAATTTAACATTTTCTGTTTATCTGGAATGTGATACAATAATTGGAATTCACAAACAGTTATGTGATAACTGAATGAATGTTATAAATTTAGCAGTTTAGTTTCACTTGATATTGAAAAGAGTTTTCGATAATGAGACTAAAATGCGGGGTTTATAACTGTTAGGCATGTGATGTCTAAGTATTTCATTTGATTAGGCATGCGATGTCTAAAGAAGTTGCGGATTCCAATTGTTGTAGTTTTACACTTTCTTTTCTGTGACCGTAAGTGTAATATGTTATATCGCCGGTTTCGTTGCTATATGTCAACGACAATTGGGATGGACATATTTACTTACGTTGATGACATGTGATGTTATGTGTTGCTGGATATGTTATATTGGATCGTCGTGTTCGAATAGCCGGGGGTTTTTATGTGAGATGAGTGTTTTTCATTTTCATTCATGTAAAAACTTGTATGTAATATTCTTTTATTTGGGGCACTTCCAGGTTGCGGAAGTTGTCACCTTTTGTATATTATTTACTTTTCCGCATTAGGATAGACCCAAGGAGGGGAGCACAAGTAACCGGGTTCTGGGGTCCAGTGGGAGACCAACTCGAGGAGTCGAGTCTGGGTCTCCTAACCCTAGAATTGGCAGGGTTGCTCGCCGCTCTCGTAGGGGTCTAGGGGTGTGGGATTGGCTATTCATCACGACCGTGGAATCCGTGTTTTATACTGGCTCGTATTGAAAACACGGACGTCCTAGTATATCCAATATTTCATATATTTCTTCTGCTGCGATTTCTGTGATGTGATTCTGTGATGGATATAGTATATAGTATATAAGATATATTATATAGACGTTACTTATGTTTTACACCCGCGCTAGCCCTGCCCTGCTCTGTCGTTAGTTACCTAACCTAACGGTGCACGAGGGGACATCGAGGCGAATGATGGGACTTCATTAGTGTGATTAATGAAAGATAAGAAACCTAAGATGTTGTGGAATCGAATTTTAAACTAAAACAGGTAGCTATAGTTCTTGCTTTGCACAGCGGTATATGTGATATATCCTGCACCTTATTCGATGAGGAAAGGACCGAGATCCCTTCACCGGGAGTGACTCCTTTAGCAATAACTGGCAGATGCTACACACTCGGTTTGCTTTTGATTGCTTCTATAGTTTATGCTTTGCACAGTGATATATATGATATATCCCGCACCTCATTCGACGAGGAAAGGGCCGACGATCCCTTCACCGGGAGTGACCCCTTTAGCAAAACTAGAAAAGCCTCAAAATCATTCCATTTTTAAAACTTCATTTGATTCTACAACGATATCAAGTTCATTACGCAATAGGTTTTCAGAAAAACCTGACGTAGCCCTCCGTCATTTCAGATAAATCCTACTTAGTATTCGTGCTACGTTTGTTGACCTCCGTCAAGGCGTAGTGTGCGGTAGCTAACTAGTATTTGTCTGCTTATGCATATGATGCAGATTGGATTAGGGTAGTCGTACAACCTTGTTGACCTCCGTCAAGGGTCGTGCGGGTGGGTTTGATTCAATCAAGAAATGACGGGTTGAACTTGACTTGCACCCTGTGGTTTGTTGACCTCCGTCAAGGTCATAGGATGCTTGGGGCAAAATATTATCGGGAATTTCAAGTGTTGAAATTTGCAATGAGATTGCATACCTTCTATGAGATAGTTGGATCCCTATACCCACTGCGAGTAAGAGTTACTCCTGGGAGAGTTTTACACATTGCAATTAGCTTATCAAGTAGGTGTCTAGAAAAGTGTCAACGGGGTTACGCCTCTGGGAAAACGAGTTTTACATTAATTAGGTTCGTGCGAAAGCACGGGGGACCTCCCTCAAAGTACCGATACTGGCCTGGCTGAAAGATTGGCGAACTTGTAGTGTGTAATTAATCCCGGCTAGTCTTTCCTTTTAGGGTTTGGAGGAAGATTTGATAAAAAGCAGTGGGAGCCATCCTGATTAGATAAGATAATAACCAATCTGATCTTGCACGAGCATACGCTAAAGTGTTTTCTTCTCTCTCTCTCCAGGTAGCGACCATTTCATGCCCTAATGAAGATAATAATATAGATGTATTGACCGAACCCGCATGTTATACTGTGCTGGGGAACGTTGGTTCCGTTCTTTCTTATAAGAGTTATAGGAATGAACAGGAAATAGGGGAATACCAGGATTCCCATGCCACCCGATTGAAGAAAGTACATGTTGATGCATTTTCTTCGGGTGTGTTCGTTACAGAGAACTGTTTCTCCATTTGCTCTACGTCCTGGGTATTAGATACCGGGTCAGGATCCCATATATGTAATCAGTTACATGGGCTTAGGAAAGGTAGAGAACTTGGAGAAGGTGATAAAGACATTAGAGTTGGAAATGGTGCAATTGTTGCAGCTAAGACTGTCGGGGAATATCACCTTGTATTACCAACTGGTAATACATTGGTTCTGAACGAATGCTATTACATGCCGAACCTGATATGCAACATTATATCGGTTTCTTTATTAAGTAAAGAGGGATATAATTTTGTATTACAGGACAATGTTATGAACATTTTCCGTGACCAAAAGTTGGTTGGATCAGGCACGTTGTGTAATGGCATTTATGTTCTAAACCAATCAACAGTTCTGAGCATAACAAACACACACAAGAGGAAGAGTTCTGAACTCAACGAATCCTTCTTATGGCATTGTAGACTGGGTCACATCAATGCGACACGACTGGCTAAGTTGCATAAGGATGGATATTTAAATCCGTTTGAATTTTCATCTTATGACACTTGCCAGTCATGTCTCAAAGGAAAGATGACCAAAACTCCGTTTACGGGACACGGAGAAAGAGTTACCGAACTCTTGGGACTTATTCATAGTGATGTATGCGGTCCCATGTCTACACATGCCAGGGATGGTTCTTCATACTTCATTACATTCACTGACGATCTCTCTAGGTTCGGGTATGTGTTCCTGATGAAACACAAATCAGAAGCTTTTGAGAAATTTAGGGAATATAAACAAGAAGTTGAGAACCAAACCGGAAAAAGTATTAAAATCCTTCGATCTGATCGAGGAGGAGAATACTTGAGCATTGAATTCCTGGAGTTCCTAAAAGAGAATGGGATTCTCTCTCAGCTAACTCCTCCATATACACCACAGCACAACGGTGTATCGGAGCGGAGAAACCGCACCCTATTAGATATGGTGCGCTCTATGATGAGTGTAGCTGAGTTACCTGTTTCCTTCTGGGGATATGCACTGGAAACAGCAGCATACCTACTGAACAGGGTTCCCACCAAATCTGTGCCTAACACACCATATGAGATATGGGAAGGGAAGAGACCATATCTTAATTTTATAAAGATATGGGGTTGCCCGGCCTTTGTCAAAAGACAAAAACCGGACAAACTCGAGGCAAGATCTGTTCTGTGTAAGTTTGTTGGATATCCCAAACATTCGCGAGGGTATATCTTCTACCACAGTGAGGAACAAAGAGTATTTGTTGCTCAACATGCCACCTTTTTAGAAAAGGAATTTCTTGCAAAAGAAATTAGTGGCTCTGAGGTAGAACTGGAAGAGGTTCCAGCTGAACAAAACACAACAGAAGATTTAGTGGAACCAGAGCATTCAGTAGCTTCCGACGAACCTCAGCCTCTCCGCCGATCTAGTAGGGTTCCTCGCCCACCTGAGAGATACTACGGTTTTCTCATGGATGGTGGGAGCGAGGATTGCATCATGGAGGATGATGACCCAACTAGCTTCGAGCAGGCCATCACGAGTAGGGACTCAGTGAAATGGCTGGATGCTATGTGGTCCGAGATGGAATCCATGTACACCAACAAAGTATGGACTTTGGACGTTGCTCCTGAAGGAGTAAAACCCATTGGGAGCAAGTGGATCTTCAAGAAGAAACTTGGTGTAGATGGGAAAGTGGAGACTTTCAAAGCTAGACTTGTAGCAAAGGGTTTTCGTCAAAGACCAGGTGTGGACTATGACGAGACCTTTTCTCTAGTGGCTATGCTTAAATCCATCCGGATCATGCTTGCCATCGCTGCTTATCATGATTACGAAATCTGGCAAATGGATGTTAAGACCGCCTTTCTAAACGGTGATTTAGAAGAGTGCGTGTACATGACTCAGCCAGAGGGCTTCGTAGACAGTGGGAGCAGCGGAAAGGTATGCAAGCTGCTTAAATCCATTTATGGATTAAAGCAAGCATCGCGGAGTTGGAACATCTGCTTTGACGTCGTTATCAAAGAGTTTGATTTCGTCAAAAATCCAGATGAACCTTGTATCTACAAGAAGGTGGCAGAGAGTAAGGTTGTCTTCCTCGTATTGTACGTGGACGACATACACTTGATAGGAAATGATATTCCTATGCTGCAATCCGTCAAGCTCTTCTTATCACAAAGATTCTCAATGAAAGATCTTGGTGATGCCTCCTGCATATTGGGAATTAGGATCTATAGAGATAGATCCAAACGGATTTTGGGATTGTCCCAATCCAGGTACATTGACACCATACTAAAGAGGTTTAGTATGGAAGAGTCCAAGCGTGGGAACTTGCCCACGATCTCTGGAGTCACTCTCTCCAAAGAGATGTCCCCCAAGACTGATTTGGAGAGAGCTCGCATGCATGGGATACCCTATGCTTCGGCAGTAGGCTCTATCATGTATACGATGCTATGTACCAGACCCGATGTGGCATACTCACTAAGTGTAGTGAGCAGGTAACAAGCTGATCCTGGAGAGAGTCACTGGACAGCTGTGAAGAGCATTTTCAAGTACTTGCAAAGGACTAGAGATATGTTCTTGGTTTATGGTAACGGAGAGTTCCAAGTGGAGTTCTTTACCGATTCGAGCTTCCAGAGTGATAAGGACGACTCTAAGTCGCAGTCAGGCTTTGTCTTTACCCTTTACGGAGGGGCGGTTAGCTGGAAGAGTTCCAAGCAGGAAACCGTGGCAGACTCGACGATGGAGCCTGAATACATCGCTGCCAACGATGCTGCCAAAGAGGCTGTCTTGATCAAGAAGTTCATTAATGAACTTGGAGTGGTTCCATCCATTGAGCGTCCAATACCTTTGTATTGCGATAACAATGGAGCGGTGGCTTTGTCCAAGGAACCCAGGTCCCATCAGCGATCCAGGCATATTCTGAGGCGGTATCACCTGATCCGGGAGATAGTTGATCGCCGGGAGATCGAGGTCAGGAGGGTTGACACGAAGAACAACACGGCAGATCCACTCACGAAGGCCATTCCCCAGATACAGTTTGAGAGACTCTTTGGGATGCTCGGTATGCGATACTACAGCAGCTGGCCTTAGTGCAAGTGGGAGATTGTTAGTTGTATGTATGCCCTAGAGGCCAGTATTGTACAGATGATGTATATTATATTGGATGCTTGGACATATATAGAGATGACTTTCTTGCTCGATATGATAGTATGCTATCTGGTTACTCTTTATCTTAACATGTACACTAGTCTCTTTATACTGTCTTATAGTTACATGTTGGTAAAGCCCTTAGGATGTGTACTTGACTACCTGGACTATGATGCAGATCATACTAGTGGGGACATGGTAGTCCATAAGTACATCCTTCAAGGTCCCTAGTCGTGGGTGTATCGAGACGGGGCATCGATATACCAGAGTAGACTAGCGTATACGCTTCTCGACCCATGTGATGGGCGATGGATGATCCCATATCCATTGGTGTTTGACATCAGAGATGGTATACGGGTGCTCAGTGGAGACTGGGTACACTGGACGGACTCGCCGAGAACTCCCAGATGGTATTATACCTCACGTCAGATGGCAGTTCTCAGGTGACACTTGTGCAGGTTAGTCTGTAGACCCGAGATCGTCGTAGTGTTTTGTGTGATTCCCACTGTGCTTTGATCTCCACCTTACCACGTCCATGAGGGCGTGCAAAACGGTGGTCTTTGGGTACAGTCCCGAGTCACATGGAGGCAATGAGTGATAGGAGGGGTTTCGTCTCTCCCGGTATTGGGGGTTGATGTTGCGCTGTGCTCGATTGGCCGTAACAGGGAAGTCCCTGGCCAGGGCTGATCAGAGATTTATTGGTAAGTGTTACCAATAGTTTCTCGACCCGTTATGAGCCTCACATCGGCACGACTTATCGGTTATTGGGGTCTGACGTTTACCACCCCTAGACTAGATATGCGACGTATCAGACGAACAGACCGGACTGTACGGTAAGTGTTACTGGTTGGATTCACAGGAGTGTGAGCGGGCTAGCTCGTCGATCTTCTGATCGCTCAATACCCGGGTGGCCGTTACGTTTAGCAGACCGCTTGCGGTTTGTGGATGCTTGATATGATCATCATCTGCTACCGGCGTATTGACGAGTCTTTAGAGTCCTACACAGAGGTTTCCTGGCTCAAGCGAAACGAAATAGGAGCGCATATGAGATATGTGCAGGACCGAGAATAATGCGTGTATGTGATACCGCATTTCATTCTCGCGATATATGTTTCGATTGGTTATATTCGATATGACCTAGTTATCGAATCATTGATTCGATAAATCGATACATTGGATTCTAGTCGGTTATGTGCGACATGACCGGATCATTGAATCAAATGTTGATTTAATGATTTAATGCATAATTATATATTTGATATACTACTTTGCATTAGCTAGTATTGGTTCACTTTATATGGATTTTCTCACTCGATGTGCAAGAAGTATATATGATATACTTTTGTGCAATACTTTGTGTCATGTTTGATGATACATGTTGTTTGGTGTTGTGTTAAGACTTAAACCATGGTTATGATAATAGTTAGGGTTTTTATTTATTTACTTATTTATTTATCTATTCTTTTTGATAAATAAATATATATGATAACAAAATGGTTTCTTTCATGAAGCTTGATGAAGCTTCATGAAGCTTTGACTAAAGTGACTATTTTGTCATCATCCTTAACCCTAACCATTCCCATTTACCATGGTTTATTCTCTACACTTAACCTAGGTTAGAACATGATAAGTGTTGGATTTTATTATTCTTTTTTAACAACACTTATCATATTCTTTCTTGATCTTCATCTTCTTCTTCAAGAAAAGCTTAAGGTCCATCAATGGCAACTTGAGCTAAAGTGAGATAAATCCAATTCTAAAGTGAACCCACCTCCTATTTCTTCACCCTCTACCTCTTGCCAAGTAGTTTTGGGTGTTTTCTTCACAAGTTTCACAACTTGGTGAAGTTGGAGCTTGAACTTGTGATGCCTCGACGTAGATCGTCTTTGACACGAAGCCGACGACCTATTCCGTACGTTTCTCCGATGAAGCCGTCGCGAGAGTCCAAGGTTCAAGATGGACAGCGAGAGGACGCCCACGTGGAGCTAAGGAAGTGGGTATCCGGATCTACAAAGGTTGTAGCATCTTAACTTTAGTTAATTTGTTAACTAGATTTATATTTCGCCTAAACATCTAGTCTACGATCCGCGTTAGGGTCTCTCGGCACCCAAAAAATTTTAAATTGGCATGTTCGATGCCTTGTGAGACCTCTTTAGTGTGCCTAGGAACCTTTCATCCTTCACTCTACTGCTTCTTTGGTTTTGATTTCTGGGTTTTGGCTTACTTAGATTACGTACGCCTCTAGACATTTCGTAATTTAAGTGCCGGTCATGTTCCGTACTTTTCGGGTCGTGACATCTTGGGGGTTGTAAACGTCAGACCCTAATAACCCGATAATTCGTGCTGATGCGGCTCAGGACTAATACGGGAAACTACTGATCAACCTATTAGTAAATTCCAACTGCCTTGGCCGAGGTCTTATGGTCCTGACCAATCGAACAAGTGTGATATTGACTCCCTATACCGGGAAAGACGAATCCCCAACAATCGCTCACTGCCTCCATGTGGCTCGGGACTGTACCTAACCAAAACCTGTTTGCACGACTCAGTAGAGCCGTGGTAGGGTAGTGATCAAAGCACGGTAGGAACTCACACGACATAAATGACAATCTCAGGTCTAAAAACCAACCTGTACTCATGTCACCTAAGAACTTCCATCTGACGATATGTATAGTACCATCTAGAAGTTATCGGCGAGTCCGTCCGGTGTACTCCCACCCAGTGAGGACCTGTATACGATCTTAGGTGCGAAAGACCAATGGTTGTGGGACCATACCATCGCCCCTCGTCGGGGTCTAGAAACGTATACACTAGTCTACTCCGGAATATCGATGCCCAGTCTCAATACTCCCATGACTACGGACCTTTTAAGGATGTGCTTACCGACTACCCAGCTCCCACAAGTATGATCGCTATCATAACGCAGGTAGTCTAGCAATGATCCTACGGGCTTTATCAACATGAATGAATGATACGTAATAGAAAGTAAAACATATGCACGTGTTAAGATAAAGACAAACCAGATAGCATACTATCATATCGAGCAAGACTGTCCTGTACATATATATGTCCAAGTATCCACATGTATACATATACAATAATGGCCTCTATGGCATACATATCCAACAGTTTGGGGTTCTGGAATTTCTTCCAGTTCTACCGCGCTCCCACTAATTCCTTTTACAAGAAATTTGCTGTCTAAAAAGACTATGTGGCGAGCGACAAACACCTTTTATTCTTCAGTGTGGTTGACAAGATATCCCCTTGAATTCTTGAGGGATCCCACAAACTTTCACAAAACCGATCGTGCCTCGAGCTTTTCCTGATTTTTCTTTTTGACAAAAACTGGACACCCCCATATCTTAAGATACTTAAGATAGAGTCTCTTCCCAATCCACATTTCGTATAGAGTGGTAGGCACAGACTTAGTTGGAACTCTATTCAATAGGTATGCTGCCGATTCCAGCGCAAAACCTTAGAAGGAAAGTGGAACCTCAGCACTACTAATCATAAAACGCACCATATCGAGTAGCGTGCGATTCCATCTCTCTGATACACCGTTATGCTGAGGTGTATATGGAGGAGTAAGCTGATAGAGAATTTCATTCTCTTTTAAGCATTCAAGGAAACTGGTACTTAAGTAATCTCCACCTCGATCTGATCGAAGTGTATTGATACTTTTACTAGTTTGTTTCTCCACTTCATTTTTATACTCCTTAAATTTCTCAAAAGCCTCGGATTTATGCTTCATTAAGAACACATGTCCATACCCTGAGAAAGCATCAGTAAAAGTGATGAATTAGGAGTAACCGCTTCTTGCATGTGTTGACATTGGACCGCATACATCGCTGTGTATTAGTTCCAAGAGCTCAGTGGCTCTTTCTCCATATCCTGTGAACGGGGATTTGGTCATCTTTCCTTTGATACATGATTGACAAGTTGCATATGATGTATATTCAAACGGATCTAAATATCCATCTTTATATAACTTAGTCAACCTTGTTTTATTTATATGACCAAGTCTACAATGCCATAAGAAGGCTTGGTTTGAATCTGGAGCCTTTCTTTTGAGTGTGTTTTGGATATTGAAAACTTGATGTTGATTGAGTACGTATATGCCGTTTTCCGGTGTGCTAGACCCAATCAGTTCTTCATTTAGGTGAATGTTCATGAAATTTTTTTCAAGTACAAAATTATATCGTTTATTAGATAATAAAGACACTGATATAATATTATATAGCATACTTGGTACACAAAAACAGCTATACAACACCAAAATGTGGCCACTTGTCAACCCCAGGTGATAATCGCCTACTGCAACTGCTTCAACATTTGTTCCGTTGCCAACCTTGAGGGTCATATTACCTTCCTTCAGTGCTCTACGGTTTCTCAGAGCCTACAAAGAATCACAGATGTGAGAGCCGGAACCGGTATCTAGTACCCATGATGTAGAGTTCACTCAAAAATAGTTTTCGATTACGAACACACCTGAAGTATAATCATCAGCTTGTTTCGTGTCCTTGCCCTTTGCTTTGAAAGCTTGCAATCTTTCTTCCAGTCCCCCTTCTTATGCCAGTAGTAGCATGTAAGGATTCCTTAGCACCATGCCTAGGGTTTAGATTGCATTACACATGCTATATTAAAAATTTTGGGGGTGCTAAGTAATACCATCCATGAATCGAACTAGAAATCTAGGGTAACAAGCAACTAATATCACATAATAGAAGTATTTTATCACTAAGAGGTGAGTAATACAACCTTTGTAGATCTCCCTCCTTGAGTCCTTGGATCAACCAGGGTTTGAAACGGTTTTCTTGAATCTTTCCAAGTCTACGACGATCTACCAAGAAGTCCCTTAGCTCAAGCTCCTAGCTTCACTTGATCTTTGAAGAAGTGGAGCAAACAATCTACACAAGTGGGCTTGACTAATATAGATTGGTGATGTGGGTTTGGATCTCACTTAAAAACCATTCCTTCTTGTTTCCTTCACTCACTTGAAAAGGGTAGAAAGAATGAAGGAGGAAGATGAAGGAGATGGCTAATCTTGAGCTCTTTTGTTTGTGATAAATCTTAAATAAAATAAGAAAAGAAAATATAAATGAGAGTCATACTCACATAGTACCATGGTTAATAAATATATAGATATTTTGTATTGAGTCAAAAGCAAAATGGAAAATCAAACCACGGTCTAAATTAGTTCAAGTGTAGAAGAGTGTAGAATAAATAAAACCATGATTTAATTCTTTTTCTTTTTCTCAATAACAAATATATATATACCATGTGAGTCTTACATTACCATCTCCAATCTATCAACAACCATGACACATGTATGTATGTATGTATGTATGCATTCATATCAACATATATACATACACACATTCATGCATGCATCCAATAAGAAAAGGTTTTGAATAAATGAGCTAAAAGTCAATATTAAAGCAACACTTGATTTAATAACCCGGTCATATCACATACGACCAGACCAATAGAAAATTCCCGACTATAATACGGTATCATATACCCGTATTTAATCGAGCTCCCGCGCATATCCCATATGCACCCCACATCATTTCTCCTGAGCTAAGAAACCCCTCTGTGGGACTCTATGACTCGTTAATACGCTAGAAGTAGGTGGTGATCATATCACTTACCTACAAACCGTCAGCGGCACTAGCTGTATGTAATGGCTCGTCGACCTTAATAACTCAATAAGTCATGCCGGTATATGGCCTATAACAGATCGAGAAATTACTGATAACACTTATCACTAAATCTCATCAGCCCTGGCCAGGGACTTACTGTTATATCCAATCGAGCATAGCACAACATCAACCCCTATTACCGGGAGAGACGAAACCCCTCCTATCGCTCATTGCCTCCATGTGCCTCGGGACTTTAACCAAAATCCACCTGTTTGCACGACTCGGTAGAGCCGTGGTAGGGTGGAGATCAAAGTACTGTGGGAGGACATACAAGACTCTATGACGATCTCAGGTCTACAGAGTAACCTGTACCAGTGTCACCTGAGAACTTCTATCCGACGATAGATATAATACCACATAGGAGTTCTCGGCGAGTCCGTTCAGTGTACCCAGTCTCCATAGAGCACCCGTATACAATCTTTGGTGTCACCACAGCAATGGATATGGGATCATCCATCGCCCATCATATGGGACAAGAACCGTATACGCTAGTCTTCTCTGGAATATCGATGCCCCGTCTCGATACACCTACGACTAGGAACGTTTCAAGGATATGCTTATAAACTACACGTGTCCCACTAGTTTGATCTGCATCATAGTCCCAGTAATCAAGAAAATATCCTAAGGGCTTTATCAACATGTACCAAAAGAGTAAGATGCGAGATCAAATGAACATTTCAAGATAAAGTACAACTAGATAGCATACTGTCACGTCGAGCAAGAATGTCCTCTAAATATATATATACACATACCGATACATCCACTATCATATAATGGCCTCTAGGGCATACATATATCCAACAATCACCCACTTGCACTAATGCCAATTATTGGCGTACCTCATACCCAATATCTCAAAAATTCGCTCATGCTGGGCAGAGGGAGGGCCTTGGTGAGTGGATCCGCGGTGTTATTCTTTGTATCTACTTTCCGAATCTCGATCTCGCGGCGATCAACTATCTCCAGAATCAAATGGTATCACCTGAGGATGTGTCTGGATCGCTGATGAGACCTGGGCTCTTTGGCCAACGCCAAAACCCCCATTATTATCACAATACAATGGTATTGGATCAATAATGGTTGGAACTACTCCTAGCTCCAAGATGAACTTCCTCATCCAGACGGCTTCCTTGGCAGTATCATTTGCAGCAATGTACTCAGCTTCTATCGTTGAGGCTGCAACGGTATCTTGTTTGGAACTCTTCCAACATACCTCCCCTCCATTGAGGGTAAATACAAACTCTGAGACAGATTTGCTGTCATCCTTATCACTCTGGAAGCTTGAATCGGTAAAGGCCTCCATTTGGAGATTCCCGTTACCACACACCAAGAACATTTCTTTAGTGCTTCGCAAGTACTTAAGAATATTTTTCACAGCTGTCCAATGATTCTTCCTTGGGTTGGATGGATACCTGCTTACTTCACTCATTTCATAAGCTACATCAGGGCGTATATATCTCATTGCATACATTATAGATCCTACGGCTGAAGCGTAGAGTATAATGCTCATGCGAGCTCTCTCTTCATCAGTCTTTGGGCAAAAGTCCTTGGAGAGAATGACTTCATGACTAGCGGGTAAGGTACCCCGCTTAGAGTCTTCCATACTAAACCTCTTTAGGATGGTGTTAATGTTCCTGGTTTGGGACAATCCCAACAACCTTTTAAGTCTATCCCTATAGATCTTCATGCCCAGTTTGTACGAGGCATCACCCAGGTCCTTCATTGAGAACCTTTGTGATAAGAACAATTTGACCGATTGTAGCATAGGAACATCGTTTCCTATCAGAAGAATGTCATCCACGTACAATACGAGGAATGCGACAGTACTTCCTACAATCTTCTTATAAACACAAAGTTCATCTGGATTTTTGACGAAATCAAACTCTTTGATAACATCATCAAAACAAATGTTCCAACTCCGTGATACCTTCTTTAATCCATAAATGGATTTAAGCAACCTACTTGCTTTCCCGCTGCTCCCACTATCAATGAAGCCCTCTGGCTGATCCATATAAACGCATTCTTCTAAATCACCATTTAGAAAAGCCGTTTTAACGTCCATCTGCCAGATTTCATAGTCGTAGTGAGCAGCAACAGCAAGTAGGATCCTAATGGATTTAAGCATGGCTACAGGAGAAAAGGTTTTGTCATAATCCAGACCAGGTCTTTAACGACATCCTTTCGCCACAAGCCTTGCCTTATAGGTCTCCACCTACCCATCTACACCGATCTTTCTCTTAAAGATCCATTTTCACCCTACGGGTTTTACCCCAGAGGGTACAACATCCAAAGTCCATATTTTTTAGTGTACATAACTCTATTTCAGATCTCATGGCATCCAGCCACTTCACAGAGTCACAACTCATGATAGCTTGCTGAAAACATGTAGGGTCATCATCATCCATGATGCAATCTTCTCTATCACCATGAATGAGAAAACCATACTCTCTACGGTGGGCGAGAAATCCTACCAGATCTACGGAGTGGCTGAGGTTCATAAGATTCTGTTGCAAAGTCAGGTTCAACCAAGTCGTCATTTGTAACTTGTGTCTCTAGATACTCTTCTAGATCTACCACATTGCCATCAGTTTCATTTGGAAAAATCTCATTTTCTAAAAATGTGGCATTTTGAGAAACAAACGCTTTTTGTTCCTCCTTGTGGTAGAATAGATATCCAAACGAATGTTTTGGATATCCCACAAATATACATTTGATCGATCATGTCTTAAGTTTGTCTGGATTCTGCTTTTTGACAAAAGCCGGACAACCCTAAATCTTAACTCGTTTAAGAGATGGTCTCTTCCCATACTATATCTCATATGGAGTGGTAGATAAGGTCTTGGTTGGAACTTTGTTCAACAGAAAAGCTATAGTCTCCAATGCATGCCCCCAAAAAGTGAGAGGTAACTCAGTATCACTCATCATGGACCGTACCATATCTAATAGGGTACGATTCCGCTGCTCTGACACACCGTTGTGTTGTGGCATGTAAGGGGGAGTGAGCTGAGAGAGAATCCCATTCTCATTTAGGATGTTCGAAAACTCTGTACTAAGATACTCTCCATTTCGTTCTGATCGAAGTATTTTGATGCCCATTCCTGTTTTTTTTTCTACTTCAAGTTTGTACTCCTTGAATTTCTCGAAAGCTTCAGACTTATGTTTTAATAAAAACATATGACTGAATCTTGAGAAATCATAAGTAAAAGTAATGAAGTAAGAAAAACCGCCTCTCGCATGCGTAAACATTAGTCCACATACATCACTATGTATGAGGCCCAAGAGCTCTGTAGCACTTTCTCCGTGTCCAGTAAATGGAGTTTTGGTCATTTTCCCTTTGATACAAGACTGACAAGTCGCATAAGATTTATACTCAAAAGGATTTAAATATCCATCTTTATGAAGCTTGTTTAGTCTTGTTTCATTAATATGACCAAGTATACAATGCCAAAGAAAAGCTTCATTTATATCTAAAAATTTTCTTTTATTTGTGTGTTGTATGTTGAAAACCGTGTGTTGATTAAGGACGTATATCCCGTTATTAAGTGTACCACAACCATTCAACTCTTGATTCAGTTTAATATTCATAACATTGTGCTGCAATACAAAATGATATCCTTCATTGTCTAACAAAGAAATGGATATTATATTACAAAGCATGCTTGGTACAAAATAACATGGGTTCAAAACCAATATACAACCCGACGGCAATCCTAGGTGATACTCTCCCACTGAAACTGCATGTATATTAGAACCATTTCCAACTCAGAGAGTGTGATCACCGGTCTTCAAAACTCTACTATTTCTCAAGCCCTGCACATAATTGCAGATATGAGAACCAGAAACGGTATCCAATATCCAGGAAGCAGAGTTTATAGAAAAACAGTTTTCAGTTACGAACACACCTGAAGCTGAAGCATCACCATGCTTCCTTTTCTTGAGATCAAGGTATTCAGTACAGTTCCGCTTCCAGTGCTCCGTCTTCTTGCAGTGAAAACATTCTCCTTTTCCTGAATTCTCAACCTTGGATTTGTCTCTTCCTTGTGCTTTCTTGATCCTACCTCTCGGTTTGGTGGATTTATTCTTATTCCTTCCCTTGGACTTGGCTTTTAGGACGGAAGAGGAAGATTGTACAACAATCAGAGTGGAAGACTTCGCCTTAAGCGTGCTCTCCGCACTTCTCAACATATTGAGAAGTTCGGGTAGTGACTTTTCCATGTTATGCATGTTGAAGTTCACTATGAATTGAGCAAAGGCAGGGGGAAGAGACTGAAGAACAATATCAATATACTGTTCGTTCTCCATTGTCCATCCGAGGTCCTCAAGCTCTTCAATAAGAGCTATCATCTTCAAAACGTGATCTCCTACTGGTGTGCCAGGAGCCATCCACATCTGAAACAACTTTCGAGATGCTTTGTATCTCAGGGTCCGAGATTGCTCGCCATACAACTCTTTTGTATGGAGAAAGATGGATTGAACATCTATCTGCTCATGCTGCTTTTGATGTGTATTGTCCAACGATGCAAGAGCAGGGCATTTGGCAGTACCACAGTCAATATCCCACGTTTTGCGGATCTCCTTATCCACAACAGAAGATTCAGGGCCTGAGCTGGATGGGGCTGATGCAGTGAGGACATATGATACTTTATCATATGTGAGAGCAATATTAATGTTCCTCAGCCAGTCTTTATAGGTTGGCCTAGTTAGCTTATTTTTCTCTAACAGTAGTTTAAGTAAAGTTATGGTAATCTACCATTAGGAGAGAGAAAAGAATACACTCAGCGAAAGCTCTTATAAAGATCAGATTGGTTATTATCTTATCTAATCGATGTCTCCCACTGCTTTTATCAAATTTTCCTTCAAACCTTAAAAAAAAAATTAGCTAGGATTAATTACATTCTATACCTTCGCTAACCGTTCAGCCAGGCCATTGTCGGTAATTTGAGGGAGGTTCCCAGTGCTTTCGCACGGACCTAATTAGAATAAACTTCGTTTTCCCAGAGGCGTAGCCCCGTTGACATCTTTCTAGACACCTAATGGGTTAGCTAATTGTAAAGTGCAAAACTCTCCCGGGAGCAACTCTTGCTCACAGTGGGATCGGGATCCTACTATCACATAGAAGGTATGCAATCTCATTGCAAATTTCAACTCTTGAAACTCCCGATATTGTTTTTACCCCTAGCACTCATTACCTTTGCTATGGTCAACATATCATAAGCACTAGTCAAGTTCTACCCATCAACTAATGATTAATTAGACCCACCCATATGACCCTTGGCTATGGTCAACATAATCATGTGACTGTCCTAATTAATCACATCATATGCTGTTTAGGAAGACATCACTTAGTTACCGTACACTACGCCTTGGCTATAGTCAACATACGTAGCACAAATACTAAGTATTCTACTTCCTAAAATGAATGAGGGCTGTGAATAGTTTTTAAGAAAACCTTTAACGCTTTGAACTTGATATCGTTGTAGAATCTAATGGTTTTAAAATGAGTGTCTTAAGCTTCGCACATTGAAAACTTGCTTTTTCATTAAAAGCCGAGTAGGTATCAAATCCGATTCTATAACATCTTTTAAGTTCATTTTTCTTTACATTAATCTCGTTAATGTAGTCCCATCATTTAAGTCCTTAAGCCATCACAGAAAAGAAACGAAAATAGAACGTACGCTTATGCCATCCACTTTCGCCACAATGTCCCGTTATGTTCCGTTAGGTTACTTAACTAACGGCATAGCGGGGCGGGACTAGCGCGGATGCAAAACATAAGCAACGTTTATTATATATCATATATATAATACACCATTCATCTCAGCATATAAAGTGATCACATCACAGAATATCAACAGCAGAAGCACATATATGAAAATATAGGATATACTAGGAGGTCCGTATTTTGTATTTAGCCAATAATAGAAAATTCGGATTCCACGGTCACGATGAATAGCCAAGCCCACACCCCTAGACCCCTACGAGGGCGGAAAGTGACCCTACCAATTCTAGAGTTTAGGAACCCAGTCTTGACTTCTCGAGATGGCCTCCGACTGAACCCTAGAACCCGGTCACTTGTGCTACCCTCCCTGGCTCTATTCTAATGCGGAAAAGTAAATAATATACAATAATGGTGACATCATCCTCAACCCGGAAGTGCCCCAAATAAAAGAATATTACATACAATGAATTTTACAAGAATGAAAATAAAAACACTCATCTCACATAAAAAACCCCGGCCATTCATTCATGACGATCCTGTACATCATATCTTAGCAACACATAATATCATATGTCATCAACGTATGTATGTATGTGTACCCCAATAGTCGTTGATGTATAGCAACGAAACCGGCGATACACCACATACTACACTTACCGTCGCAGAAAAGAAAGTGAAAAACAACAACAATTAGAATCATCACTTTCATAAATATCCAGACGATGTTGAACATTTTGATTGAATCAACAAACACCCACAAATTACCCCGAGTGCTCAACACTTGAGCAAAGTTAAAATACCCAAAACTTGCCACAGTGCCTATGGACCAACCGTAGAAGGGTCAACCCTTGCCCAACCACAGGCGGCGCCACGAAACTACGGCAAACCCTAAGATTTTGTCGCGGTTCCATGGTTATAGGATCGAGTTAGGGTTACGTACTTCTAGAGGGTCCATCGGGATACTTGCACGATCTTCCGAATATGTTCAACTTGGAAAATTCCAACACTTGGAAAATTTCCAGCGAGAGTAATGAGGTGGTATGTGATATTCGTTCGAACTGTTAAACGTCGTCCAAGTTACCAAAACAATGTTAAAATTACGACTACGAAATACTCCGAATTAGCCCTTAAACAAAATAAACATCACATAAATTTGGGGCTAAACAAACAATACCTGAAACCCCAAAACCAATAGGCCAGAGCACCAGAGGAAAACGAGGCAACATGGATGCAAAATGGCCGGCCAGGCCGGAATTTATGGTAATGTGGCCGGTTCAAAACCGGTGTATGGGCCTCGTTTTTCTCCAGTGTTCTCAGTGCATCACATGTAAGCCTCTGCAGTTGTTAAAAAAATTTTAGGAGACCATTTTAAAATCGACAGAGAGCACATTCTAGGGTTTCAGAATATCGTATTTTTCGGAGTTGTTTCGGTTACGTAATATTTATAACATCGTCTAAGTTTCTAGCTTGGCTCTGATACCACTGTAACGATTCCTTAGCACCATGCCTAGGGTTTGGGTTGCATCACACATGCTATATTAAAAATTTACGGGGTGCTAAGTAATACCATCCTTGAATTGAACTAGAAATCTAGGGTAACAAGCAACTAATATCACATACTAGAAGTATTTTAACACTAAGAGGTGAGTAATACAACCTTTGTAGACCTCCCTCCTTGACTCCTTGGATCAACTAAGGTTTGAAACGGTTTTCTTAAATCCTTCCAAGTCCACGACAATCCACCACGAAGTCCCTTTGCTCATGCTCCTAGGTTCACTTGATCTTTGAAGAAGTGGAGCAAACAATCTACACAAGTGAGCTAGACTAATATAGATTGGTGATGTGGGTTTGGATCTCACTTAAAAACCTTTCCTTTTTGTTTCCTTCACTCACTTGAAAAGTGTAGAGAGCATGAAGGAGGAAGATGAAGGAGATGGCTAAGCTTGAGCTCTTTTGTTTGTGATAATTCTCAAATAAAATGAGAAAAGAAAATATAAATGAGAGCCACACTCACATAAAACCATGGTTAATAAATATCTATATATTTTGTATTGAGTCAAAAGCTAAATGGAAAATCAAACCATGGTCTAAATTAGGTCAAGTGTATAAGAGTGTAGAATAAATATAACCATGATTTAATTCTTTTTCTTTTTCTCAATAACAAATATATATATCATGTGATTCTTGCTTTGCCATCTCCAATGTATCAACAACTATTTCACATGTATGCATGTATGTGTGCATTCATATCAACATATATACATACCCACATTCATGCATACATCAATTAAGAAAAGGTTTTGAATAAATAAGCTAAAAGTCAATATTAAACCAGCACTTGATTTAATAACCCGGTAATATCACATACGACCTGACCAATAGAAAACACCGGATTTAAAATACGGTATCATATACTCGCATTTAATTGAGCTCCCGCGCATATCCCATATGCACCCCACATCATTTCGCCTGAGCTTGGAAACCCCTCTATGGGACTCTAAGACTGGTCAATACGCTAGCAGTAGGTAGTGATCATATCACATACCCACAAACCTTCAGCGGCATTATCTGTACGTAACGGCTCCCAGGTATTGAGCGATCAGATGGAAAACAAGCGAACCTGTCAAAACTCCCGTCAAGACAACTGGAAATACTTACCGTACAATCCGTTTCTCTTCGTCAGATATGCTGCATATTGAGTTTAGGGATGGTTTCGTCGACCCCAATAACTAAATAAGTCATGCCGGTATATGGCCTATAACAGATCGAGAAACTACTGATGACACTTATCAGTAAATCTCATCAGCCCTGGCCAGGGACTTCCTGTTATAGCCAATCGAGCATAGCACAACATCAACCCCCAAAACCGGGAGAGACGAAACCCGTCCTATCGCTCATTGTCTCCATGTGCCCCGGGACTGTACCCAAAATCCACCTGTTTGCACGACTCAGTAAAGCCGTGGTAGGGTGGAGATCAAAGTACTGTTGGAGGACACACAAGACTCTATGACGATCTCGGGTCTGCAGACTAACCTCTACCAGTGTCACCTGAGAACTGCTATCCGATGATAGATATAAAACCACATAGGAGTTCTCGGTGAGTCCATTCAGTGTACCCAGTCTCCACTGAGAACCCGTATACAATCTTTGGTGTCACCACACCAATAGATATGGTATCATCCATCTCCCATCATATGGGACAAGAACCGTATACGCTAGTCTACTCTGGAATATAGATGCCCCGTCTCGATACACCTACAACTAGGAACGTTTCAAGGATATGCTTATAAACTACATGTATCCCACTAGTATGATCTGCATCATAGTCCTAGTAGTCAAGAAAATATCCTAAGGGCTTTATCAACATGTACCAAAAGAGTAAGATGCATGATCAAATGAACATGTCAAGATAAAGTACAATAAGATAGAATAATATCATGTCGAGCAAAAATGTTCTCTGAATATATAAATACACATACCGATACATCCAATATCATATAATGGCCTCTAGGTCATACATATATCCAACATAGCACTCATCCTTATCTGATTTTAGTCTTCCCGATTTGTTCGTTCCCTGCACCTTTTTGACACCTACTTTTGGCTTGGTGGTGATCGTTTTCTTCTTCCCCTTAGCTTTTGCTTTGGATTTAGAAGAGGATGATTCGCCAACAATAAGAACAGGTGTCTTTTCTTTTTTCACGGAGCTCTCCACTACCTACAACATGATGAGGAACTTTGGAAGATCAGCTTCCATATCGTGCATGTTGAAGTTCGGCACGAACTGAGAGAAAGTGTGAGGAAGGGACTATGGAATCAAGTCAAGGTATAACTCATTTTCCAGCACGCATCCTAGGTTTGCAAGTTCTTCAAAAAGACGGATTATCTTTAAGACATGCTCTCCTACAAGTGATCCTAGAGCTAACCTCGTCTGGAATAATTTCCTTGATGTCTCGTACCTTGCGATACGAGAGTGCTCTCCATACAAATCCTT
Organism: Agapanthus africanus; assembly: GCA_030015575.1. Classification (NCBI taxonomy): domain Eukaryota; kingdom Viridiplantae; phylum Streptophyta; class Magnoliopsida; order Asparagales; family Amaryllidaceae; genus Agapanthus; species Agapanthus africanus. The sequence continues at coordinate 521,841,248 of CM057342.1, forward strand.
GCAATGGAGAAAAATAGATTTGATGTCCATATCCTCGTGCTGCTTTTGTAGTTCATTATTCATGCACGCAAGCATGATACACTTTGCTTTCTCGCAATCCAGATCCCAAGTTTTGGGAACCTCTTTGTCCGCAACTGAGGAATCTGGTCCTGGGATAGGGGGAGCAGTACTAGTGAGGACGTATGCCACTTTGTCATAAGTAAGTGCAATGTTGACGTTTTTCAGCCAATCTTTATAGTTTGGCTCAGTTAGTGTATTTTTTCAAGTAAAAGTTTGAGTCCCGTCATGGTTGCTGCCAGAGAGAGAAAAGAAACCCTCAGCGTATGCTCTTGCAAGTTTAGATTGGTTATTAGTTTATCTAAACAGGATGGCTCCTATTGTTTCCTCGAATTCTTCTTCAAACCCTCAAAGAAGAATTAGTCAGGATTAATCGCACGTCACAATACTTGCTTAACCTTTAGGCCAGGCTAGTGTCGGTACTTCGAGCGAGGTTTTCCAATGATTTCGCGAAGTTCCTTAATTAGATAACCTCTTTTTCCTGGAGGCGTAGCCCCGCTAACACCGTTCTAGACACTTACTTGGTTTATAGTGTTGATTGTTAACTAAAAAAATCTCCCAAGAGTAATCCTACTCCTCAGTGGGATCGAGATCCAACTATCATTGTGTGATGAACTAGATGGAAGCCAATCTAGTCACCACACTCCATAAGGTATGCTAAATCTGCAAGTTTCATTTATATTTGAAACTCCCGATGTGATTTTTGCCCCAAGCTCTTTGAACCTTGACGAAGGCCAACAAATCATAAGACGCAAATCAAGTTCTTCCCGTCGTTGTCCTGATTAATTTAAACCCATCCGTACTGTCCCTTGACGAACAAGGCTGTAGGACTGTCCTAAACTAATTTATCTATCTATGCTACAAATAAGCAACACACCGCTACCATTCACTATGCCTTGACTAAGGCCAACAAACATAGAATGAATACGATGTGCTAATCATTTAAAACGACGGAGGGCTACGACTGGTTTTTGGCGAAACCATGAACGTAAAGAACTTAATATAATCGAAGGAACCTTGATAGCTTTTAAAGGAGTAGTTTAGGCTCCGCATTAAAAAGTTTCTTTTTGAAGAAAACGAGTGGTTTTGAAACTGTTCCAACGATTCAGCTTAAGTTTGTTTTCTTTGCATTAATCAATTAATGTTGTCCCATCATTTAATCCTATCATTGCAGAAAGAAACGAAAATACAACGTATGCTTATGCCATCCACATTTGCCACGGGGCCCCTTCATGAACCATTAGGTTACTTAACTAAAGGCAGAGCGGGGGCTGGACTAGCGCGGGTGCAAAACATAAGGAACGTCAACTATATATATATATATATATATCCATTCGTCTCATGTAATAATAGGCATTCCAGATCACAGATGAATATATTGGATATACTAGAAATTCCGCGTTTCGTTTAAGCCTATAACGAAAGACGGATTCGACGGTCGTGATGAATAGCCAAACCCCACCCTAGACCCCTACGGGTGTGGCAAACTACCCGCTAAATTCCCGAAGTGAAGCAACCTCCCTCAGTAAAATGAGTAGGCCACTCGGCACTTCAAAAATCCGGATGTGCCCCACAAAATAATATTATATCACTTTACAAAAGTACATGAATGACAGAAAAGAATACTCTTCTCACATCCCCGGGCTATTCATCCATGATGATCCAATTTTCCATATCCACAAACCACCAACAAGATCACAGATATGTGAAACCCTCACTAATCGACGTATAGAAATTAGCAAACGTTAAGCATCATATACAAACACAGAACAATACTTAGCCAAGAACTTTAGAATTTCGATCAAACATATTTTCCGTGTCTACCTCAAGTACAAACCAGCACAAAACAATACTGGGCAGAAACCAAATATACCAAACATCACAATTTCAAAAATAAGACCGACAGAAGAAAATCAGTGCAACTCGGCCTCGACTCGGCTACGGAACGGCGGCGAAAGGCACTGTTTCGCCGTACTTCCGTGGTGGTCTTGGAAAGTTACAGCCTCATTTTTCTTCTGTGTTCTTAAAATACCCTGCCAGTATTTTTAAGGCTACTGAAATAATTTTTTGATCAGATTTTAAAAACGACAGCAAGCTTGGTTTTGAAGTTGTGATTTTGGGTTTTTCCGACAATCGACGTTATAACTACTTGCTAACTAGCTATTTAAGATTTATTAGGCTCTGATACCATTATAAGTCGATGTCACGCACCCCGCGGGTTCGCGGGGAGGCAGAATACGCAAAAAACAATTTTTACGGGTTTCGCAACACCGACTAAACTACAGTATATATAAACCTTAACTAACTAAACCGAAAGGTGGTTCTAACAACTATGAAGAAAGTTATACCTCCGTGTACTTGTCCTTCGGTTCTTGTTCTCCTCCTTCACTTTTTAAGCTCCTCGAAGAGTGAACGGATCGCGCTCGATCGACGGCCTCCTCGCATCAAAGATGATCCACCCAAGAGTGTCTACTTTGAGCTCCTACCTCTAGATGGAGGTAACTAGGGTAACTAGTGTGCTAATCTAAGTAGCCTAGATGATGTAGAAAGTGATTATGGATTGATTTGTCTCAAGAATCCTAGGTATCTCAACTCATGAGACAATTAGGCTTAGAGGAAGAAGAAGAGATCTTGGAGGAGAGAGAGGGTTGAGGATAGAATGAATGAAGATGGCTAATGTTGATAACTATTAAGCAAATAATTTTCCAATAATAATAATAAATATACAACCATGCATCAATAGGCATCACATGAATCATTACATGAGTCACCAAGTAGCCATGCTTCATTTATTGCAAAACAACACCTCATACCTCCAGCTCATTAACCATTTAACAAAAATGGTTATATAACAAATGAGGTGTCTTCTTCTAGAAGCACTCTTGCAAAAATTACAAGAATACCCCTCACCATATATACATACCCGTATCCGGATTCTGAAAAATACGAATACAAAGAGACGAAAATAATCCAATAATCTAATACTAGGATCTGGCTTAAACCAAATCCCACTAGTATTATCCGCCCGATCATCATCTTTGTAGCCAGTACACGTATGTGATCGAAACCCTGCCGTAAAACCATACGGCCCCTATATCGTTTCGCCCGAAGTAGAGAAACCCTCTGTGTGGGACTCTAAAAATTCGACAGTACGCTGGCAGTATGTTTAACCACAAGCACATCAATGGTACTAGCTGCACCTAACGGCTACCAAGGTATCTGTCGAAAAAGAAGGTCGACGAGCGAACTCATCCGAACCCCTACTGAGTCTGTCTGTGACAATCTCCGTGCAGTTCGGTATGTTCGTCTGAGAGTATTGCATGTAAGGTCTAGGGGGTGGAAAACGTCAGACCCTTAATAACCAGACAAGTCGTGTCAATGTGGCTCATGACCATCCGAGAATCTACTGGTCCATCCACCAGTAATTCTCAATCCGCCCTGGCCAAGGACTTATGGTGTTGACCAACCGATCACAGTGCGACATCGACTCCTTATACCGGGAGTGACAAATCCCTAATAGTCGCTCACTTCATCCATATGGCTTAGGACTGTACCCAACAAAAACCTGTTTGCATGACTCAGTAGAGCCATTGTAGTGTAGTCATCAAAGCACAATGAGAACTCACACGAGACAAATGACGACCTCAGGTCGACAGACTATCTGCACACATGTCACCAGAGAACTGCTATCTGACGCTATGTATAATACCATCTAGCTAGTCCTCAGCGAGTCCTGTCCGGTGAACTCACACCCAATGAGCATCTGTATACAATCTTAGGTGCACGTCACCAATGGTTGCGGGACCAATCTATCGCCTCTCGTCAGGGTTTAGATATGTATACACTAGTCTACTCTGGAGCATCGATGCCCAGTCTCGATACTCCTGTGACTATGGACATTTTAAGGATGTGCCTATCGACTACCCAGCTCCCACTAGTATGATTGCCATCACAATGCTGGTAGTCAGGAAAAGATCCTACGGGCTTTATCAACACGTATACAAGATATGAAATACAAAGTAAAACATATCACATGTTAAGATAAAGACAAAACAAATAGCGTACTATCATATCGAGCAAGATTATCCTGTACATATATATCCCTAGCATCCTATACAATGAAGGCCTCTAGGGCGTACATATCCAACATCATCGACACGTAAATCCTCATATCTCAGGCGTCACATCCTCAGATCGGCCCTCATATCCATCTCACGACTCCGGCTGGTATCCTCCGGATAACCGCCGAGTCCAAACTATCACCGGTAGGTGGCACATCCCCTGCCAGGCTCATCGTCTACTCCACGATCTTCTTGCCCCTAGGTACCTTACCGGGCCAACCATGTACCCGCAGACAGTTCAACCAACTCCTCGAGTCGGGTATGCTCAGAACTCAGAACCTAGAAAACTCACAGTGGACACGAAATATCATATCAAGAGAAACAACATTTTCTTTTAAAATAATTCATAATTTCCTTGGAAATCAAACTGCGGTTCTCAAATCCAAAGATCTCATGAAAACAGTATCTCAATACATGTAACCATAAAGTACGACATATGCAAATGTAGAACAGTAATGTGAGCATATCAAGTATATCATGCATGCATGTCATGTGATAGTACTGAACAATGAATGTACTTTACAGTTAAGAATAATACCTTAATATAGCAATTCTACTGCTTATATGGCATAGCAATTACAGATGAAGAATGAGTGAGCTGGCAAATCTGTGTAAGTGTAACATGCGCATCATCGGTAATATTGCAAGTGTACTAGTAGACAATACCATATGCAGGTAAATACTGGGAGTATAATACGTGTGTCACAGGAAAAGATGTAATCTAAGTATGAACGGTATAAGGTACACAGCTACACCTAGAATCATCAACGCACACCCTGTAAGTCCACGTTAGACACCCCACATGATGCGGGGAGGCGGAATTGGTAAAACAATCATTTTGTTTGAGTTAACATCGACTAACATTATGGATCTTTGCTAAACCCTAACTAACAACTATCTAGAAGTGATTAACTACAATGATAGATGATTATACCTCAAGATTATAGTCCTTCTTGTTCTTGTAGTTCACCTCCTCGTCGGCCTCCTCGATGTGATAGAAGATCCACCCGAGAGCTCCTTCTCCAAGCTTTAACCTCTCACTTGAGATAACTAGGTGGCTATGAGTGCTAATCAAAGTAACCTAGAGGATATAGAAGAGGATTAGGGATCTTTTAGTCTTGCTAACCCTTGCATCTCAACACATGAGAGGATTAGGGTTAGTTCTTTGAAGAGAGAGAGAGCTTGAGGAGAGAGAATGCGTATGTGAGAATGAAATGAATTATAACTCATTTTTGAATATATGAAGCATGATAATTATCTAAATGAATAACATATAATAATATCAACCATGCTTCATTAATTCACTTTGGGTGAATTATCTCATGAGTCATTAAGCAATAAATGCTTCATTAACTCATTTGGATGAATCACTCCATGAGTCACTAATCCATTTAATGCAAATTCCACCTAAGCTCTCCACCTCATCTTTCTTCTAGAAGCTTCTCGACTAATTACGAGAATGTCCCTCCCATCCGTGAAAACACGGAAATACTGAGACTGTATAAATCCAATAATCCAATACTAGAATCAGGCTTAAACTAAAGCCTGCTAGTATGAACTGTCCGAACATCGTACGTGCATAAATACACGTATGTGTCTGAACCCAGTCGTAAAACTATACGACCTCTATATCGTTTCGTCTGAAGCAAGGAAACTCTCTGTGTGGGACTCTAAAGACTCGACACTACGCTGGCAGTGGGTTTAACCACAGGCCGCAAGCGGTACTAGCTGTACGTAACGGTCCCCAGGTAGAAGTCGATAAGAAGGCCGATGAGGAAACCCATCCGAACTCCTACTGAGCCTGATGTGACAATCTCCGTACAGTCCGGTCTATTCGTCTAGGACTTTCGCATATCGGGCCTAGGGGCAGCAAGCGTCAGTCCCCTAAAAGCGGTATAAGTCATGTCAGAGTGAAGCCCATTACACCTTGAGAAGCTACTGGAAATCCTACCGGTAAATCTCATTTGCCCTGGCCAGGGACTTTGCGTAATGGCTCTCCAAACACAGCGCGATATCAACTCCCAATACTGGGAGAGACGAATCCTATCTAACTGCCACTGTCTCCAAGTCTTCTGGACTGCACCCAACTGTTACCTGTTTGCATGACTCCTTTGAGCTGTGGTAGGGTTGCAATCTAAGAACAGTGGGAACACAGTCGAGACGAAGCACCTGTATACTATCTCCAGTACAATGTACTGATGGCTGTAGGACAGACCATCTCTCCAACTGGGATGAGAAGCATACACACTAGTCTACTCCGGAGTATCGATGCCCTGCCTTGATAATCCTACAACTAGGGACCTGAAAAAGGATGTGCTTGTAGACTACCCAGCCCCCACTAGTGTGACTGCCATCACAACGCTGGTAGTCAAGCAAGATCCTAAGGGCTCTATCAATATGTATTCGTGATATGCTAACATATACACATATTAAGATAGATATAAACCAAGTAGCATACTACTATGTTGAGCGAGACTGTTAATATAACTGTGAATATCCCAAGCTTCCATTAAGTAATATACAAACTAGTATGATACAATAATGGCCCCTAGGGCATATACACTAACACACCCTATTTATCAAGGGATAGAAATCAAAGATTCTCTGAATCAATATCAAATCTGAACGTCGGCGATCCAGCCTCATAGTATCAGATGTGGCAATATCATAGAAAATCATCCTCAAGTCACGAATGCGGATCAATCATCCGTATATCTCATCGCGTATGGTGTCTTCCAATTAGATTAAGGATCTATCGCCCTATACATCAACAAGGGTATGGATCTATGGTCTCGTACATCATATCATCTTATATTCTCATCCATATATAACATCAATTTTGTATCATATCATTATAATCCTCATATTATATCTATCTCAATCTCACATCATCGCTTATCACGACCAGGAAATGGCACGTGACTGTCACTTGAATCATGTGAAGTCTATAGGACCCCACCTAATTCAAGTAAGCCAAAAGCCCAACCTTTTTAGGGAAAATAGTGGAGGTGAAGTTTTGAAATAAGGTTTAATGAAATCAGGTTCCTTCTTTAAATACATAAGTAATATAATATGAAAACAATGTTTTGTAGCTAATTGAAAACATTTTTCGCCATTGAAAATTTCAGCAACACCTCCTTTGTATATTTTAACCCGAAAAACGGTACAAGCAATGATATATATATAGGCATCCCCAAGCGGGAGCTAGCTTTTCGCCAAATGGCAGAAACATCCACGCAAGATAATATATAAGTATACAACGCTGAAGGCGAGGATCAAAACTCAGAAAGAAAACAAGAAAACTAAACATCATCAAGCAAAACCAGAAACGACAATAAAATCTTAAGCGCGACTCTAAGACCGAAAGAATATACAACTGTGGTTATCTAAGTCTACTAAATATACAATTCTGGTTGATGGAGCTTAACTAGATCAAACTGAATAAATATACAAATTACACTGGTGGTCATGAAGCAAATGTATCCCACCTATCTAGCAATCACCTGGAAGAATTGAAGTGCCAGCAAGCCGCTACGGAACCTGTATGGCTAAACCTGCAAGAAACTGTGGCACAACGGGGGTGAGTTGTCAACTCATGAGTAGAAGATATCACCGGGTAGAAACCGAATGTATGACGATCTCATAGGTCATACAATAATGTACTCATAATATACACTGAAACATCTAGTAATGGCAACGGTAATCATCTAAACATAAGTGCAATACCAAGTACTCCTGTCCGTGTCACAAGGTAGCAACATGTCATATGTATGATGTATGAATGCATCATGAATGAATAAGTAATCATGAAATCAGGACATGTCCGTATGAGAAAGCTGTATTCTTATCTTAATAAAATTTTAGTATAAAAATTGGAGTCTCATCAATGAAATCGACAGAAATCCGTGTCAAACAACAACACAAAATCCTCAAATCTCGGGCTCCGTCAATCCGGATCGGCCCATATCATCAAATCTCACGACTACAGTCGGTATACTCCGGACATCCTCCGCGCCAAATATCACCGGTAGGTAGCCTGCCCCTGCGAGGCTCATCGTCTACAACTCGAGCTTCTTGCCCCGGGGTACCAAACCGGGTCGACCATGTACCTGAAATGGTTCATCCTACTCCTCGAATCAGGTCTCAAAAACCAACTCAAACGGGAAAACTCATGGTGGATGCCATATACATCATATCACGAGAAAACCGCAACTTCTATTTTTTAAAATGATAATAGGTTTATAATATTCATGCGGTTTTCTCCCGAATCCAAAAATCTCATGGAAAATCGGAAATCTCAAATTCATAAGTCAATATACAGTGAATATCAGCATAAAGACCTACAATATTTCATAACAAAATTAATATATAAATGCATGGGTTATCTAAGTAAGGAATGCAATATCTAAACAAGTATATGAGAGCAAGCATACTAATGATATGTTGGAACTATCAGCTAGCAGGTTATACCAATGAAGTAAAGTTTTCTAAAGTATACGTGACATGGCAATTACCGATGACGATGTGTATGAGCCGGCAAGCAAGTGTACTTGGAACATACGCATCATCGGTAAGGGTGCCGGTGTCCTAACAGACGGGATTCATAATAGCTAAAGAAAACACAAGTAATAAATATGCAATGAAATGAGAACGACATAAAAATAACAGAAATGTGAATAGTAAAAGTAGCATAAAATTATACGTATCAGTGTACGAGTCATACGGTTTTAATGTTTTGAAATAGCACGAATAGTGCTTTTTAGAAAAGTAGGGGCTATGGGGTTTTTGAGAAAAGATATTGAAAGTCGACCTTAGCACCACCATAAGATTCTAGAAGCATAAAGCTTGCCAAATTTAAATTTTATGAGGTGCTAAGTTAGACTAACAAGATCTTTGCTAGATTATTTAGGGTTTACCTTTGTGATGTGATCAACTGAAGAGAAGAAAAGAGCATACAACCTTTGTAGTTCGAGTCCTTCTCTTCAATAGCTCCGGGTTGAAGTCCACGCGACTCTACTAGGTTCCTTTTCGAGTTGAACGAACCTCCTTCGTGATCTTCACGCCAAAGACGATTCACTCAAAGTCCACAAGCTCAAGCTAACCCTTCGCTAATCTCATTAGTGAAGGCAACACTCCACATCAAATTGCTAATCTAATTTGTGATGGTGAAGTAGGGGTTTAATTTGCTCACTAGTTTGTGTTCAAGTTTCATAGTTCACATCACATGTGAGGGTTGAAGCTTGAACCATGAGATTGAGGAAGAAGAAGAAGCTAGAGAGAAACCATGGGAGCAAAAGCAAGCAAAATGGCTAAGTGTTAAGAATGAGCTTAGAATGAATGGCAACTCTTGGACCCCAGTCATTCAAGCATGGAATTTTGCAATATAAAATTGCAACCATGCTTGAATAGTGAGTGAAGATGAATAAACAAAAATAAATCCCATGCTTGCAACCATGCTCTCATTTTCCACCTCATTTCTATTTTTACAAATATTATTTGAAGCCATAATTCATTATTATATATATATATATATATACTAATATATATAATGAAGAATAATTAGCGAGCTAATGATATCTGTTAAGATATAATTATATCACATATAATATATATCACATTATTAAATCAACACTTGATCTAATAATCCGGTTATATCATATATAACCGACTAATATAATTAATCTGAATATCACATTATCAAACCAACACTTTATTCGATAATCCAGTTATATCATATATAACCTGACCGACATCAGATAACTGCCAGATTATAATACGGTAGCACATATTCATATTTCATCAGGCCCACACACATATCAACATATGTGCCCTAGTTCGTTTCGCTCGAACCAGGAAAATTCTGTGTGGGACTCTAAAGACTTGTCAATACGCCAGCAGTAGGTGATGATCACATCAATCACTTAAAAGCCGTCAGCGGTACAAGCTGGACGTAACGGCTACCCGGGTATTGAGCGATATGAAGATCAACAAGCAAGCTCATCCATACTCTCCATGAAGCCTATCAGTAACACTACTGTACCGTCCGGTCTCTTCGTCTGATATGTCGCATATCATGTCTAGGGGTGGTAAACGTCAGGCCCCAGTAACATGATAATTCATGCCGATGTCTGACCTATAACGGTTTGAGAAATTACTGATAACTCTTATCAGTAAATCTGAGCAGCAACCCTGGCCAGGGACTTCCAGTTATAGCCAATCGAGCATAGCGCTACTTCAACCCCTAATACTGGGAGAGACGAAACCCCTCCTATCGCTCATTGCCTCCATGTAACTCGGGAATGTACCCAAAATCCACCTATTTGCATGACTCCGTTGAGCCGTGGTAAACTGGAAATCAAATCAAAGTAGGAGCCACACAAGACTCTATGACGATCTCGGGTCTAAAGACTAACCTGTACCAGTGTCACTAGAGGACTGCTATCTGACGATAGATATACTACCACATAGGAGTCCTCGGCGAGTCCTGTTCGGTGTACCCATTCTCCAATGAGCAACTGTGTACAATCTTTGATGTCACACACCAATGGTTGTTGGATCAACCGTCACCCTCTAAGGGATAACAAAACGTACACACTGGTCTACACTGGAATATCGATGCCATGGTCTTGATATTCCGACGACTAGGAACTGATTAAAGGATGTACTTGTGGACCATCCTGGCCCCACTAGTATGATCTCATCATAATCCTGGTAGTCAAGTACATATCCTAAAGGCTTTAAGAATATGTAAGAGACAGACAGAATAAATACCAGTGTACATATTAAGATAAAAGTAACCTGATAGCATACTATCATGTCGAGTAAGAAAGTCCTCTATATATATGTCCAAGCATCCACTATATCATCAATAATGGCCTCTAGGGCATACATATTCCTAACAATCTCCCACTTGCACTAAGGCCAGCTGTTGTAGTATCTCACACCCAACATCCAAAAAGTCTCTCGAATAGCATCTGGAGGATGGCCTCGGTGAGTGGATCCGCTGTGTTATCCTCTGTGTTCACTCTCCTAACCTCGATCTCCCGGAGATCAACTATCTCCCTGATCAGGTGATACTGTCTAAGAATATATCTGGATCACCGACGGGAACGGGGTTCCTAGGCCAAAGCTACAGCTTCATTGTCATCCCAATACACAGGTATTGGATGATCAATGGTAGGAACCCAGTTCATCTCATGAACACTATTCATCCAGACAACCTCTTTGGAAGCCTCATTGGTAGCGATGTAATTAGCCTTTATCAACGAGTCTGCTACGATATATAGCTTGGAACCCTTCCAACATACCGTCCCTCCACTGAGGGTGAAGAAAAAACCCGAGACTGATTTTCAGTCGTCCTTATCACTCTGGAAGCTCGAATCAGTAAAGGACTCCATCTGGAGTTCCCTATTACCATACACTAAGAACATCTCTTTAGTCCGTTTCAAGCACTTAAGAATGTTCTTCAGCTGTCCAGTGGTTTTCCCAAAGATCTTTTCGATAGTTATTCACTACACCTAGTGAGTAAGCTACATCTGGCCTGGTACATAACATCCCACACATGATTGACCCTTCTGCTAAACCATATGGTATCCCTTGTATGCGAGCCCTCTCCAAATCAGTCTCGAGAGACATCTCTTTGGAGAGTGTGATTCCTGAACAAGCTGGTACATTACCACGCTTAGAATCATCCATACTAAACCCCTTCAGCATTGTGTCTATGTACCTGGATTGGGACAGTGCCAAATCCATTTAGATCTATCTCTATAGATCTATATCCCCAGGATGTAGGAGACATCAATTAGATCTTTCATGGAGAACATGTGTGATAAGAGGTGCTTGGCCGAGTGTAGTATAGGAACACCCTTTCCTATCAAGAGTTTGTCATTTGCATACAATACGAGGAAGACTACCATACTCTCTACAACCTTCATATTTATACATGGTTCATCTATCTTTTTGATGAAGTCAAACTCTTTGACAGCTTCATTAAAACAGATGTTCCATCTCCGCGATACCTGCTTTAACCCGTAGATAGATTTAAGTTGCTTGGACATGCTTCCGCTGCTCCCACTATCTACGAAGCCCTCTGGTAGTGTCATATACACGCTCACTTCTAAATCACCATTTAGAAAAGCGGTTTTGACATGCAGTCTGCCAGATATCGTAGTCATGGTATGCAGCAATGGCAAGTAGGATACTGATGGACTTAAGCTTAGCAACAAGTCTAGCTTTGAAAGTCTCAACTTTTCCATCTACACCAAATTATCTTTCTCAAAGATCCTCTTGCTTCCGATAGGTTTTACCCCTTTAGGAGGAACATCCAAAGTCAATACATTGCTGATGTACATGGATTCCATCTCAGATCCCATAGCATCCAGCCATTTCACATAGTCTCTACTTGTGATGGCCTGTTCGAAACTAGTTGAGTCATCATCTCCATGATGCAATCCTCGCTCCTTACCGTCTACGAGAAAACCGTAGTATCTCTCAGGTGGATGAGGAAACCAACTAGATCTGCGGAGTGGCTTCGGTTTTTCGGGGACTATTGAATCCTTCGGTTCTAACAAATCGTCAGTTATAGTTTGTGTTTGCAGGAACTACTTCCAGTTCTACCTCATTGCCACTAATTTCTTCCACAAGAAATTCCTTTTCTAAGAAGGTGGCATGTCGACAAACAAAACATCTTTTGTTCCTCAGTGTGGTAGAAGACATACCCTCTAGAATGGTTAGGATATCCTACAAACTTGCACAGAACTGACCTTGCCTCGAGCTTGTCCGGATTTTGCTTTTCAATATAGGCCGGACAACCCCATATCATAACTCGTTTAAGAGATGGTCTCTTCCCATTCCATATCTCATATGGAGTGGTAGGCAACAGATTTGATCGGAACTCTATTCAATAGGTATGTGTAACATTTCAGAAAATATAAAATATTATTTTTGGGAATTTAATATTAAAATAATATATTTCCCGAAAACTGCTGATTTGCGAAATTGGGGTTTTCGAAAAAAGGGTATAAATATATACCAATAATTATGAAATAAACAGAAATTAAAATTATTTATTCATTTAAAGGATTTGGCAATTTTAAAATTTATTATATGCAGTTTCGATAAAAACCCGATTAGTGCACTGCTAATCGCGATTAAGCCAAATCCGCGTTTTTACAGTTTCCATGGTTAGTGCACCATGACATGTTCATTTTGTTACATGTTTCATTTCATTTGGGCTTTATATTAGGGTTTATTGGTGGAAAGAAAAGGAAAGAAAAGAGAAATGATTAAACGAAAAGTCAAGGAGACATAATGAGTAGTTAGGTGAGCTTTGGAGATAGAAAGAGAGTGTGAATTAGTGAGAGAGAGAAGGGGGCTGCTGCCGATTCTTTTTCCCCTATCTTTTTTTTGAAATCCTTCATCTCCCTCAAGCCACAACCCTCCACTAAAATCCCTAGATCCATCTCCTAACAATCCCCAAAACCCTACACTCCCTTCACAAAACTTTATCCCCATCTCCTCCTCTACACGATGGACTGAGCAAAGTGGGATTTTGACGACGTTGGAAAGTTAGTGCTGCGTAGAGTGGACTAAATGAGGTATAATTTCATCCCTTTAGATTAGTTTTGTGAGATAACATGTTTAGATGTCGTTTTGTGAAGATTAGTGGACATTAGGAAACACTAGTGAATGTTTGAGTGTTTGTTTAAATTGGGTGATGCCTAGTAGCTGTTAATTAAACTTAGGTGCTGTTTAGTGACCTAGACCAGACCTTAGAAACCCCAAAACAAGGATTTAGAAACCCGACATTGGATAAATGTGTGATCTGTGAAGATATTCTGGAATCTGGAGCAACCCGGGGACACTAGAATTGATTTTGGGATTACTAGGAGTCGTGCAGGCACCTAGGAAGCTACCATGTAACGTTTTCAAAATCGTTTCGGTGAAATTTCGAAAAAACGGTAAAATAAGGGGGTTTTCTGTAAAAAGTCAAAATCAAATATCTTTATTATAAAATTAAATATACAAATTCTAGCTATGAATTTGCTAGTATTTGGTGTTTATTGAGCCACTGGTGAAATTTCAAATTTTCTGAAAAATTTTCCGAAATCAATTATTTTAATATTATTTTAAGCCGTCACTAATACATTTAATTAGGGAAAATTACAAATTGGAATGAGTTGAAACAAATTTTGTGCATCATAACACATTAAACAAAATTTTATCATATGGTTTTTGAAATGAAATGGTTTGCCAAAACGGTTTAGAAAATATCGAAGAAAAAGGCTTTTTTCGGTGAAATTAGTGTTAATGGGAATTGGGGTAATACATTTATCTTTTTCCCTCACCCACACTCACCCACACCCTCTCTCCCCTCTCCAAATCAGCAGCCCCAAGTGCCCCCTAATTTTCCCACTTGAATGGCTAAAAGAAAAGAAATGAAAAGAAATGAGAAGAAAGGGTAATATATATAAGTATTGGTTGGGTTGACTTGGACTTTCTTTGACTTGAATTTTCTCCCCACACCCACACACTTCACTCCCACCCTTCCCCATTTCTGGCCGAGCCCTCCCCAAGTGCAGCCCCCCCAATTTTCTCCTCTCATTTCCTCATCAAAAACCTATCAAAAACCTCCAAAATTCCATCACAAATCAAGCTAAAACCCAAATCCACCTCTTACCCATTTTTCCTTGACCTATTCTAGTATGGATCTTGGAGCAAGAAGCAAGTTTGTGAGGCTAAGTTGGATGTTGATTCCAGTTTTGTGAGGTATAAATCCTTGTTCCATGGTTTGTTTGTTGCTTAGTTACTTAATTGTTGCTATCATACCTCATTTGAAGCTAATTAGGTGTTTAATTAGGTTTAATTGCTTGGTTGGAAAAATTCAAGAAAAGGGTTTGTAAATCAAATTAGGGTTTTCTTCATTGGGTATTGATCTTGATGTGGGGATTAACATGTTAATGTGATGCTAAAACTAACCTAGTTGCTAGTTTACTAATTGATGTTTGTAATTGTTAAAATTGGAATTTTATGCAAACTAGGTTTTGGAAATTTATTGCAAATGTTAGACTAAAAATCTAATTAGGTTTTTCATGACTTCATTAACATTATTAAGTGTAGTTTAATACTTTAGATCATGCAAATCTAAGCTAGATTGTTGTTTGTACATTTTTGCTATGAAATTGTTAAAATTTAGGTATTTTGTAAACTAGAATTTTAGGGTTTTTGGAATTTAATGAGATTAAATTATGGGAATTGTTTTTATGACTTATTTAATATATTTAGTGAATATTGTGGCCGCTAGATTCGTTTATACATCGAGTTTTGTACTAAAACGGTGATTTGTGCTTGCTAGATTTTCGGGAAAATGACTTTTTAAGTGAAATTGGGGTTTTTGTGAATTTTAAGCTATTTTATATTATAATTGGTGCTTATAATTGTACAAATGACTGTGTTGGGAGCTTTCTCGATGGTTTGGCGTTTGTACGCCGACGTCGAGGGTTTTTGGATCGATTTGTGAAGGCAACCATAGGTTTTGACCTATGTGGGATTCGTGCGTCGTTTTGGCCATGAGTCGGATTTTAATGCGATTCGGTGCGTTATGATATGTAGGTACCCCATGTGGACTTCGAGACGACAAGCAAGCGCGTGGCGACATCGGCACTGGCGAGCGAGGACCAGGTGAGTAGATTTATATCTATGGGGAGAAGTCGGGTGGATGGCGTATAGCACCCCCGCAGTTCGTGGTGATGTATACGAATACGTATACACACATTTATTGATTATATTTTGTTTGAGTTTATTGATGATAAGTATGGATGGTTTAGTATCGCGAAACCCTAGAGTAGTGGTCGCACCATTCATGCACACACTCACCCATACTTGCATACATTCTTCTTCCATTTGTGTTTTCGGGAATATATAGTTATGTGTTCACATAGGTATGGGACTATGTGTTCACATACGGATTTGAGGATGATACTTGGGTTTGAGATGATTCGATGAGATTTGTGTTAAGGTTGTGATATCTGTGATATGGCAGGATTCGTATTTGAGATACGTCCTGATATTATAGCGGGTCTTTGAACGACGATACGGGTGAATAGTACTATAAACAAAATAGTCGACATGTGATCGTGATATGAGATATGATATGCTAGGATATTGATATTAGGCCGTATCGGGCGATGTATACCCTTGTTGATGCTATGTGCTGACGGTATCGGTTTGTACGAGATTGTCGATCTGTAGTCAGATCATGAGTATATTGAGGATATTAGTATTGTACTAGACATAGGTCAGTACCCTAGACTATGATCTTAAATAAAGAGGATACCAGAGGAATGGTGTGAGGAATATGATATTGACCCATACCCAGATTTGGGGATGCCGTACGATGGATTTACGTACGAGCTATATCTTGATGATTGATCCGCACTCTTGACTTGGGATGTCTGATTGTAGATATGGTATCGGATATGATATTATTGAGGCGGGATCACCGACTAATATATTTACAGGTATGTATATGGATCGACTCAGATGTTAGGCGGTTTCCTTACCTGTAGTCCAGCTTGTTAGCTTAGCCCTTTAGTTTAGTTTAGTTGTTAGATTAGATTCGATTCTTACCTATTTCAAAAACTAACGAATCGTGGGTATTTTAAAAGACAGCCCAAGGGATCCTACGGATATTTCAAAAGACGTATCTTTTCATAAAAAAACACCATAGCCCCTATTTTCAAAACCCCATGATTCGTGTTATTTCAAAAGGCACCATTTGTAGGACTTATATTAGATTAATGCAGGTTAGTTACAGTTGCGTCTTGTATTCAGCTCCCGCTTATTATTGTGGTTCGCTTCGCATCGCATACTTATGTTATAATTTCTTATTGCAATGTTGATATCATATTGTTAGGACACCAGCACCATTACCGATGATGCGTATGTACCATGTACACTTACTTGCCGGCTTACACACATCTTCATCGGTAATTGCCATGTCACGTACACCTTAGAGAAGATTATTGCTTGACTTAGCTTGTTAGTTAGTAATTTGACATGATATTAGTGTACCTGCCTTATATGCCAGCTTAACATTGTAGTTATTACTTGCCACTTCATGCATACTGTTATTCATTGTTATGCCTATATTCATGGTTTTACATGCTATTGATGATTTGGATTTGGATTTCCATGAGATTTTCTGGATTTGGTGGGAAAACCGCAAAACTTATATAAACTGATTTCTCTCTTTTTAAATAAAAAAAGTGCGGTTTTTCCCACGATGTATGAGTCGTCCACCATGAGTTTGCTGATGGATTTCGAGACCCGATTCGAGGAGACGGATGAACCATTTCGGATACATGGTGGACCCGGTAAGGTATCCCGGGGCAAGAAGCGCGTGATGATGACGATGTGAGCCTGGCAGGGGAGCATTACCTACCGGTGATTTTACCCGACCCGTCGGATATCCGGAGGATACCGTCGTAGTCTTGAGATGGATGGTAGGGGCCGGTCTGGACTGACGGCGCCCCAGATATTGTGATTGAGACATTGAGATTTCGAGATATTGAGGTACAGAGACTGTGATACAGAGATATCGAGATATTGGGATTACGTTTTGTGCCGATGCTAGACACTGTTTTATGCTGATTTCATTTATGATATCTCATTTTAAAAATACAAAGGAAATCTCACTAGATTATGAAAACAGTTTCTTCATTTACATGTATTCTGTTTTCATGCATTCATACCTCATTCATATGATATATTGCTACCTGAGGCACTGACACGGGCACATGAGATTACACTCGGGTTAGGTATTTACCCTAGCCTTGTTATAGGTTGCATGTTATATATATAATTGAGGATTTATTATGATCATTGACCTAGATTGCGTTATTTATGGGATTTCTTTCCGTAGATGTTTTTCTATTCACGAGTTGGCAACTCACCCCCGTTGTACCCTAGTTTCTTGCAGGTTTGCCGTACAGGTTTCTTTACGGCTTGCGGGCATAGTTTCCTTCGGGTGATTTGCTAGTAGGTGGGTTTACTTGTATCGTACCCCCCATTATATAACTTGTATATTATTACTCTGTTGTATCTAGAAGTTCCATCAACCAAACATGTATTTATTTTGAGATAGAGACCAGTGATGTTATTCCTTTGACCTTAGAGTCGCGCGTTATATTTCTGTAGTTTTCTTGTGGTTTTGAGTTTCCTTTGAATTTTAATCCTCGCCGTTGGCGTTGTATATTATATTGCTTGTGTGGTTGTGACCGTCGATTGACGAAGAGCTAGCTCCCGCTTGGGGATACCTTTTTATTGATTTCGTATACTATTCATGTTGTATCCTGTTTGGGAGCCAGTATTTTCAAAGGAGACTCTGCCGAAATTTTCAGGAAATACTTGACGTTTTTAAAACCGCATAACTCGGCTTATGCTATTAAAACTACTTGATTTTAAATTGGTTTTTCTTCACTCTACTACTTTTCTTAGTTTGGATTTCTGGGTTTTCGGTTTACTTAGATTACGTACGCCTCAAGACGTTCGTAGTTTAAGTGCCGGTCATGTTCCGTAATTTCGGGTCGTGACATACCACTGAGACCCGAGCCCCTAATTCAAACCCCAGGCCGTAGATATATTCATTTTGGCCGTAATTTGCAGCCAGAATAGGGTAGAATTGTCCCATATTTGGTCCATGGCTCTTTTTGCACTAAATTAGACCCCTCCTATATGCAGTTTTGGCTAATTGTCACCTGGGGAAAATCTGGGAGCATTTTGGTGTGTTTTAGGCTATGTTTTCCGTATTTTAAAATGCACTTTCTTGATATTTGGATTTTTATATGGTTTTCGGGTGTTTGTACATCGACAACAGAGGTTGTTTGATTGATTTGCACGTTTAGGCCATAGGTTCTAACACATGGGCATACCGTGCGCCGTATCGGTTTTCTGCATCGATTTTAATACGTATTGCGATTGTGTATTATTGTTTGTACCCTCGCATGAATTCCGAGGCGAAGAAGCGTAGCGTCATCGATTTCGGCGAACGAAGACCAGATGAGTAGATCTATATCTACCGGGAAAGTCGGGTGGATGGCGTATAGCACCCCCGCAAACTTCTGATGGAAAACCGATTTATAGAGTATGGTTAGGAAACCTAGATTAGGAAACTAGGGTTAGAATATAGATAAGTATGTAGTCATATTAGAAACTAGAGGATAGTTAATTGTGATATGTTACTACTGTTAGTTGTATGTATGCCCTAGAGGCCAGTATTGTACAGATGATGTATATTATATTGGATGCTTGGACATATATAGAGATGACTTTCTTGCTCGATATGATAGTATGCTATATGGTTGCTCTTTATCTTAACATGTACACTTGTCTCTTTAAACTGTCTTATAGTTACATGTTGGTAAAGCCCTTAGGATGTGTACTTGACTACCTGGACTATGATGCAGATCATACTAGTGGGGACATGGTAGTCCATAGGTACATCATTCAAGGTCCCTAGTCGTGGGTGTATCGAGACGGGGCATCGATATACCAGTGTAGACTAGCGTATACGCTTCTCGACCCATGAGATGGGCGATGGATGATCCCATATCCATTGGTGTTTGACATCTGAGATGGTATACGGGTGCTCAGTGGAGACTGGGTACACTGGACGGACTCGCCGAGAACTCCCAGATGGTATTATACCTCACGTCAGATGGCAGTTCTTAGGTGACACTTGTACAGGTTAGTCTGTAGACCCGAGTTCGTCATAGAGTCTTGTGTGATTCCCACTGTGCTTTGATCTCCACCTTACCACGTCCATGAGGGCGTGCAAAACGGTGGTCTTTGGGTAGAGTCCCGAGTCACATGGAGGCAATGAGCGATAGGAGGGGTTTCGTCTCTCCCGGTATTGGGGGTTGATGTTGCGCTGTGCTCGATTGGCCGTAACAGGGAAGTCCCTGGCCAGGGCTGATCAGAGATTTGCTGGTAAGTGTTACCAGTAGTTTCTCGACCCGTTATGAGCCTCACATCGGCACGACTTATTGGTTATTGGGGTCTGACGTTTACCACCCCTAGACTAGATATGCGACATATCAGACGAACAGACCGGACTGTATGGTAAGTGTTACTGGTTGGATTCACAGGAGTGTGAGCGGGCTTGCTCGTCGATCTTCTGATCGCTCAATACCCGGGTGGCCGTTACGTTTAGCAGACCGCTTGCGGCTTGTGGGTGCTTGATATGATCATCATCTGCTACCGGCGTATTGACGAGTCTTTAGAGTCCTACACAGAGGTTTCCTGGCTCAAGCGAAACAAAATAAGAGAGCATATGAGATATGTGTGGGAGCGAGAATAATGCGTGTATGTGATACCGTATTTCATTCTCGCGATGAATGTATCGATTGGTTATATGCGATATAACCTAGATATCGAATCAAGGATTGATTCGATAAGCCGATACATAGGATACTAGTCGGTTATATGCGATATGACCGGATCGTTAAATCAAGTGTTGATTTAATGATTTAATGTATAATTATATATTTGATATATTGCTTTGCATTAACTAGTATTGGTTCATTTTTAAAAGGATTTTCTCACTTGATGCACATTGTATATGTGATATATTTTTTGTGCACTTGTTTGTATCATGTTTGATGATACTTGCTCACTTGGGTTTGTGTGAAGATTAAACCATGGTTATATGAATGGTTAGGGTTTTGATTATTTACTTAGTTATTTATTTATTTATTCATTTTGGATATTATTAAGAATGGTGGCTTATTTTGTTTCTATGTTGAAGCTTCTTGAAGCTTTGACAAAGTCCACCATTCTTATCTCATCCTTAACCCTAACCATTCCAACTAACCTTAGTTTAATCTCTACACTTGACCATGGTTAGTACATGATAAGTATTCATATTAGTTTCATTTTTAAAATAAGAAGCTTATCATATTCTTTCTTCTTCTTCATCTTCTTCTTCAAGAAAGCTTGATGCCATCAATGGCAACTTGAGTTCTAAAGTGAGAAATCCAATTCTAAAGTGAACCCACCTCCTATTTCTTCACCCTCTACCTCTTGCCAAGTTGTTTTGGTTGTTTTCTTCACAAGTTTCACAAATTTATGAAGTCGGAGCTTGAACTTGTGATGCCTCGACGTAGATCATCTTCGGCACGAAGCCGACGACCTAGTCCTCCCATTTCTCCGATCAAGCCGACGATTGAGTCCGGGATTCAAAATGGACAGCAAGAGGACGCCTACGTGGAGCTAAGGAAGTGGAGAACCGGATCTACAAAGGTTGTTGCCTCTCTCCTTTAGTTAAGATGTTAACTAGTTTCGTTTTCGCCTAGAATTCTAGTCGACGATCCGTATTAGGGTTTCTCGGCACCCATAAAATTTGAAATTGACATGGTTGATGCCTTGTGAGACTTCATTAGCGTGTCTAGGAACCCTACAGTGGTATCAGAGCCTAGCTAGAGCCTTAGGCGAAGTCTAGACGACGTTTGAAACCCGAACGAACCCGAAACCCTAAAACCCAAGTGCTCTCTGGACTTTTTCTAAAATCTGGGATTTTTCCATATTAAAAATGCTTAAAAAATTCAGCAGGGAAATCTAAGAATTACGATGCAAAATTTATCCCATGAACAGTAAAGAGTGCGGCGGAACCGCGGCAGAATCCTGGCTTCTACGGCGGTTCCGCGGCAATATGATGACATCATCACTCCCATTTTGCACAGTAATTACTATTTTATTATGCTGAATTTTCTGGGAATTTTTAATTTGATTCAAGAGTTGAGAGTTCTGGGGTTGTATTGGGAATCGACGATTCGATCGGATTATCAAATCTTGTCTATGTGGCTTTCTGGATAACTTTAGAATATGTTAAAAAGTTCGACCGGATATAAATACCCAACTTTTCCCCTGCCGGAAAATTTCCAAGTGTTGGATTTTTCTGTGGTTTAAGGACGTTCTGAGTAGTGCAAGTAACGCGATGGTCCCTCTAGAAGACAACAAACCTTAACTCGATTATGTGACCGTCTTGAACTGCCCTTTGAACCTTCGGGTTTGGGGCAGTACGGCGTGCCACATGTAAGGCGTTGGCTTGACCCTTCTACGGCTGGACCGTTGGTACTGAGGCATGAAGTGAATGTCTTTGAACCTATTTCATGTGTTGAACGGTTTCGGGAAAACTTGGGTGTTCGAATGTTCGATCGGAAAGTTTTATATATTCTATTTATCCGGAATGGGACACAATAATTGGAATTCACAAACAGTTATGAGATAACTGAATGAATGTTATAAATCTAGCGGTTTAGTTTCACTTGATATTGAAAAGAGTTTTCGATAATGAGACTAAAATGCGGGGTTTATAACTGTTAGGCATGTGATGTCTAAGTATTTCATTTGATTAGGCATGTGATGTCTAAAGAGGATGCGGATTCCAACTGTTGTAGTTTTACACTTTCTTTTCTGTGACCGTTAGTGTAATATGTGATATCGCCGGTTTCGTTGCTATATGTCAATGACAATTGGGATGCGCATATTTACTTACGTTGATGACATGTGATGTTATGTGTTGCTGGATATGTTATATTGGATTGTCGTGTTTGAATAGCCGGGGGTTTTTATGTGAGATGAGTGTTTTTTCAATTTCATTCATGTAAAAACTTGTATATAATATTCTTTTATTGGGGCACTTCCAGGTTGCGGAAGTTGTCACCTTTGGTATATTATTTACTTTTCCACATTAGTATAGACCCAAGGAGGGGAGCACAAGTAACCGGGTTCTGGGGTCCAGTGGGAGACCAACTCGAGGAGTCGAGTCCGGGTCTCCTAACCCTAGAATTGGCAGGGTTGCTTGCCGCTCTCGTAGGGGTCTAGGGGTGTGGGATTGGCTATTCATCATGACCGTGGAATCCGTGTTTTATACTGGCTCGTATTGAAAACACGGACGTCCTAGTATATCCAATATTTCATATGTTTCTTCTGCTGCGATATCTTTGATTTGATCGTGTGATGTTCTGTGATAGATACAGTATATAGTATATATGATATATTGAATAGAAGTTACTTATGTTTTGCATCCGCACTAGCCCTGCCCTGCTCTGTCTTTAGTTACCTAACCTAACGGTGCATGAGGGGACATCGAGGCGAATGCGGATGGCATAAGTGTACGTCATATCTATCTGTGATGTTTAGGTACTTAAATGATGGGACTTCATTAATGTGATTAATGAAAGAAAAGAAACCTAAGATGTTGTAGAATCGAATTCTTAAATAAAACAGGTAGCTACAGTTCTTGCTTTGCACAGCGGTATATGTGATATATCCTGCACCTTATTCGATGAGGAAAGGACCGAGATCCCTTCACCGGGAGTGACTCCTTTAGCAATAACTGGCAGATGCTACACACTCGGTTTGACTTTTGATTGCTTTTATAGTTTTTGCTTTGCACAGTGATATATATGATATATCCGGCACCTCATTCGACGAGGAAAGGGCCGACGATTCCTTCACCGGGAGTGACCCCTTTAGCAAAACTAGAAAAGCCTCAAAATCACTCCATTTCAAAACTTTATTTGATTCTACAACGATATCAAGTTCATTACGCAATAGGTTTTCAGAAAAACCGGTCGTAGCCCTCCGTCATTTCAGATAAGTTACATATAGTATCCGTGCTATATTTGTTGGCTTTCGTCAAGGTGTAGTGTGCGGTAGCTATGTGCTGTTTATCTGCTGCATATGATGCGACTGGATTTGGGTAGTTATACGGCTTTGTTGGCTTTCGTCAAGGGTCGTGCGGGTGGGTTTAATTCAGTCAAGAAATGTACGGGTTGAACTTGACTAGCGGGCTGTGCTTTGTTGGCTTTCGTCAAGGTTATAGCACGCTAGGGGAAAAAGCATTATCGGGAATTTCAAGTGTTGAAATTTGCAATGAGATTGCATACCTTCTATGAGATAGTTGGATCTCGATACCCACTGCGAGTAAGAGTTACTCCTGGGAGAGTTTTACACACTACAATTAGCCGATCAAGTAGGTGTCTAGAAAGGTGTTAACGAGGTTACGCCTCTGGGAAAACGAGGTTTACTCTAATTAGGTCCGTGCAAAAGCAAAGGGAACCTCCCTCAAAGTACCGACACTGTCCTGGCTGAAAGATCGACGAAGTTGTAGGGTGTAATTAATCCCGGCTAGTCTTTCCTTTTAGGGTTTGAAAGAAGATTTGATAAAAACCAGTGGGAGCCATCCTGATTAGATAAGATAATAACCTATCTGATCTTGCACGAGCATACGCTAAAGTGTTTTCTTCTCTCTCTCTCCAGGTAGCGACCATTTCATGCCTTAATCAAGATAATAATATGGATGTATTGACCGAACCTGCATGTTATACTGTGCTGGGGAACGTTGGTTCAGTTCTTTCCTATAAGAGTTATAGGACTGAACAGGATATAGGGGAATACCAGGATTCCCATGCCACCCGATTGAAGAAAGTACATATTGATGCATTTTCTTCGGGTGTGTTCGTTACTGAGAACTGTTTCTCCATTTGCTTTACGTCCTGGGTATTGGATACCGGGTCAGGATCCCATATATGTAATCAGCTACATGGGCTTAGGAAAGGTAGAGAACTTGGAGAAGGTGATAAAGACATTAGAGTTGGAAATGGTGCAATTGTTGCAGCTAAGACTGTCGGGGAATATCACCTTGTGTTACCAACAGGTAATACATTGGTTCAGAACGAATGCTATTACATGCCGAACCTGATATGCAACATTATATCGGTTTCTTTATTGAGTAAAGAGGGATATAATTTTGTATTACAGGATAATGTTATGAACATTTTCCATAACCAAAAGTTGGTTGGATCAGGCACGTTGTGCAATGGCATTTATGTTCTAAATCAATCAACAGTTCTCAGTATAACAAACACAAACAAGAGGAAGAGTTCAGAACTGAACGAATCCTTCTTGTGGCAATGTAGACTGGGTCACATCAATGCGACACGACTGGCTAAGTTGCATAAGGATGGATATTTGAAACCATTCGAATTTTCATCTTATGACACTTGCCAGTCATGTCTCAAAGGCAAGATGACCAAAACAACGTTTACGGGACACGGGGAAAGAGTTACGAAACTCTTGGGACTAGTACATAGTGATGTATGCGGTCCAATGTCTATACATGCCATGGATGGTTCTTCGTACTTCATTACATTCACTGACGATCTCTCAAGATACGGACATGTGTACTTAATAAGACACAAGTCTGAAGCTTTTGAGAAATTTAGAGAATATAAACAAGAAGTCGAGAACCAAACTGGAAAAAGTATTAAAATCTTTCGATCTGATCGAGGAGGTGAATACTTGAGCAATGAATTCCTGGACTTCCAAAAAGAGAATGGGATTCTCTCTCAGCTGACTTCTCCATATACACCACAGCACAATGGTGTATCAGAACGGAGGAACCGCACCCTATTAGATATGGTGCGCTCTATGATGAGCACAGCTGAGTTACCTATTTCCTTCTGGGGGTATGCGCTTGAGACAGCTATACATCTATTGAATATGGTCCCAACCAAATCTGTGCCTACCACTCCATATGAGATATGGAAAGGAAAGAGACCAAGTCTTAACTATGTTAAGATATGGGGTTGTCCAGCCTATGTCAAACGACAAAATCCGGACAAACTCGAGGCACGGTCTGTTCTATGCAAATTTGTAGGATATCCCAAGAATTCTCAAGGGTATATCTTCTACCACCCTGAGGAACAAAGAGTGTTTGTTTCTCGGCATGCCACCTTTTTAGAAAAGGAATTTCTTGAAAAAGAGATTAGTGGTCATGAGGTAGAACTGGAAGAGGTTCCAGCTGCAGAAGCTACAACAGAAGATCTGGTGGAACCAGAGGATTCCGTAGTTCCCGATGAACCCCAGCCACTCCGCCGATCTAGTAGGGTTCCTCGACAACCTGAGAGATACTACGGTTTTCTCATGGATGGAGGGAGCGAGGATTGCATCATGGAGGATGGTGACCCAACTAGCTTCGAGCAGGCCATCATGAGTAGGGACTCAGTGAAATTGCTGGATGCTATGCGGTCCGAGATGGAATCCATGTACACCAACAAAGTATGGACTTTGGAAGTTGCTCCTGAAGGGGTAAAACCCATTGGGAGCAAGTGGATCTTCAAGAAAAAACTTGGTGTAGATAGGAAAGTGGAAACTTTCAAAGCTAGACTTGTAGCAAAGGGTTTTCGTCAAAGACCAGGTGTGGACTATGACGAGACCTTTTCTCCAGTGGCTATGCTTAAATCCATCCGGATCATGCTTGCCATCACTGCGTATCATGATTACGAAATCTGGCAAATGGATGTTAAGACCGCCTTTCTAAATGGTGATTTAGAAGAGTGCGTGTACATGACTCAGCCAGAGGGCTTCGTAGACAGTGGGAGCAGCGAGAAGGTGTGCAAGCTGCTTAAATCCATTTATGGATTAGAGCAAGCATCGCGGAGTTGGAACATCTGCTTTGACGTCGTTATCAAAGAGTTTGATTTCGTCAAAACCCAGATGAACCTTGTATTTACAAGAAGGTGGCAGAGAGTAAGGTTGTCTTCCTCGTATTGTATGTGGACGACATACTCTTGATAGGAAATGATAATCCTATGCTGCAATCTGTTAAGCTCTTCTTATCACAAAGATTCTCAATGAAAGATCTTGGTGATGCCTCCTGCATATTGGGAATTAGGATCTATAGAGATAGATCCAAACGGATATTGGGATTGTCCCAATCCAGGTACATTGACACCATACTAAAGAGGTTTAGTATGGAAGAATCCAAGCGTGGGAACTTGCCCATGATCTCTGGAGTCACTCTCTCCAAAGAGATGTCTCCCAAGACTGATTTGGAGAGAGCTCGCATGCAAGGGATACCTTATGCTTCGGCTGTAGGCTCTATCATGTATGCGATGCTATGTACCAGACCCGATGTAGCATACTCACTAAGTGTAGTGAGCAGGTATCAAGCTGATCCTGGAGAGAGTCACTGGACAGCTGTGAAGAGCATTCTCAAGTACTTATGAAGGACTAAAGAGATGCTCTTGGTGTATGGTAACGGAGAAGTCCAAGTGGAGTCCTTTACCGATTCAAGCTTCCAGAGTGATAAGGACGACTCTAAGTCGCAGTCGGGATTTGTCTTTACCCTTTACGGAGGGGCGGTTAGCTGGAAGAGTTCCAAGCAGGAAACCGTGGCAGACTCGACGATGGAGGCTGAATACATCGCTGCCAACGATGCTGCCAAAGAGGCTGTCTGGATCAAGAAGTTCATTACTGAACTTGGAGTGGTTCCATCCATTGAGCATCCAATACCATTGTATTGCGATAACAGTGGAGCGGTGGCTTTGGCCAAGGAACCTAGGTCCCATCAGCGATCCAGGCATATTCTGAGGCGGTATCACCTGATCCGGGAGATAGTTGATCGCCGGGAGATCGAAGTCAGGAGGGTTGACACGAAGAACAACACGGCGGATCAACTCACGAAGGCCATTTCCCAGATACAGTTTGAGAGACTCTTCGGGATGCTCGGTATGCGATACTACAGCAGCTGGCCCTAGTGCAAGTGGGAGGTTGTTAGTTGTATGTATGCCCTAGAGGCCAGTATTGTACAGATGATGTATATTATATTGGATGCTTGGACATATATAGAGATGACTTTCTTGCTCGATATGATAGTATGCTATCTGGTTGCTCTTTATCTTAACATGTACACTTGTCACTTTAAACTGTCTTATAGTTACATGTTGGTAAAGCCCTTAGGATGTGTACTTGACTACCTGGACTATGATGCAGATCATACAAGTGGGGACATGGTAGTCCATAGGTACATCCTTCAAGGTCCCTAGTCGTGGGTGTATCGAGACGGGGCATCGATATACCAGTGTAGACTAGCGTATACGCTTCTCGACCCATGAGATGGGCGATGGATGATCCCATATCCATTGGTGTTTGACATCTGAGATGGTATACGGGTGCTCAGTGGAGACTGGGTACACTGGACGGACTCGCCGAGAACTCCCAGATGGTATTATACCTCACGTCAGATGGCAGTTCTCGGGTGACACTTGTACAGGTTAGTCTGTAGACCCGAGATCGTCATAGAGTCTTGTGTGATTCCCACTGTGCTTTGATCTCCACCTTACCACGTCCATGAGGGCGTGCAAAACGGTGGTCTTTGGGTACAGTCCCGAGTCACATGGAGGCAATGAGCGATAGGAGGGGTTTCGTCTCTCCTGGTATTGGGGGTTGATGTTGCGCTGTGCTCGATTGGCCGTAACAGGGAAGTCCCTGGCCAGGGCTGATCAGAGATTTGCTGGTAAGTGTTACCAGTAGTTTCTCGACCCGTTATGAGCCTCACATCGGCACGACTTATCGGTTATTGGGGTCTGATGTTTACCACCCCTAGACTAGATATGCGACATATCAAACGAACAGACCGGACTGTACGGTAAGTGTTACTGGTTGGATTCACAGGAGTGTGAGCGGGCTTGCTCGTCGATCTTCTGATCGCTCAATACCCGGATGGCCGTTACGTTTACCAGACCGCTTGCGGCTTGTGGGTGCTTGATATGATCATCATCTGCTACCGGCGTATTGACGAGTCTTTAGAGTCCTACACAGAGGTTTCCTGGCTCAAGCGAAACGAAATAGGAGCGCATATGAGATATGTACGGGAGTGAGAATAATGAGTGTATGTGATACCGTATTTCATTCTCGCGATGAATGTATCGATTGGTTATATGTGATATAACCTAGATATCGAATCAAGGATTGATTCGATAAGCCGATACATAGGATACTAGTCGGTTATATGCGATATGACCGGATCATTAAATCAAGTGTTGATTTAATGATTTAATGTATAATTATATATTTGATATATTGCTTTGCATTAACTAGTATTGGTTCATTTTTAAAAGGATTTTCTCACTTGATGCACATTGTATATGTGATATATTTTTTGTGCACTTGTTTGTATCATGTTTGATGATACTTGCTCACTTGGGTTTGTGTAAAGATTGAACCATGGTTATATGAATGGTTAGGGTTTTGATTATTTACTTAGTTTTTTATTTATTTATTCATTTTGGATATTATTAAGAATGGTGGCTTATTTTGTTTCTATGTTGAAGCTTCTTGAAGCTTTGACAAAGTCCACCATTCTTATCTCATCCTTAACCCTAACCATTCCAACTAACCTTAGTTTAATCTCTACACTTGACCATGGTTAGTATATGATAAGTATTCATATTAGTTTCATTTTTAAAATAAGAAGCTTATCATATTCTTTCTTCTTCTTCATCTTCTTCTTCAAGAAAGCTTGATGCCATCAATGGCAACTTGAGTTCTAAAGTGAGAAGTCCAATTCTAAAGTGAACCCACCTCCTATTTCTTCACCCTCTACCTCTTGCCAAGTTGTTTTGGGTGTTTTCTTCACTAGTTTCACAAATTTGTGAAGTCGGAGCTTGAACTTGTGATGCCTCGACGTAGATCATCTTCGGCATGAAGCCGACGACCTAGTCCGCCCATTTCTCCGATCAAGCCGACGATTGAGTCCGGGATTCGAAATGGACAGCAAGAGGATGCCTACGTGGAGCTAAGGAAGTGGAGAACCGGATCTACAAAGGTTGTAGCCTCTCT
The DNA here is from genome assembly GCA_030015575.1 of Agapanthus africanus. Taxonomy (NCBI): domain Eukaryota; kingdom Viridiplantae; phylum Streptophyta; class Magnoliopsida; order Asparagales; family Amaryllidaceae; genus Agapanthus; species Agapanthus africanus. The sequence goes on from CM057342.1 coordinate 521,871,112, forward strand.
CCTTTAGTTAAGATGTTAACTAGTTTCGTTTTCGCCTAGAATTCTAGTCGACGATCCGTATTAGGGTTTCTCGGCACCCATAAAATTTGAAATTGGCATGGTTGATGCCTTGTAAGACTTCATTAGCGTGCCTAGGAACCCAACAACTACTACCCTAGGATGACGTTTAGCGATATTACCGCTTAGGGTACTGTAGGACTAGATAGTCGATGTAGATGCATCTTCCGAACCATAACCTTTTCTAATCCAAAGAATCGTATGTGTCTTTTAAATGTATATCTTGAGGGGTGTTACGAATTTTTAAATGATATCTTTTCCTTAAAAACACCGTAACCCCTGTTTACAAAACTACGATTCAATTCTGTAAAAGTCTGATTGTATGGTTCGGGTGTATTTGTTAGATTAGGTACTTATACTTAGTAGAGATAGCATGTTTATGTAAACTTGACATGATATGAGACATAAATGCGATGAAAGAATACAAGACGAATTTGACGATATGATGAGATGATGATATGATATAATGGCATACGGATGCGAGTCGATCGAAATGATTTATACCCTGCCGGTGCCCTGATATGAGATTATTGCAAATGCGACCTGGGACATAGGTATATAGGGTTATATATATATATATATATATATATATATATATATATCGAATGTTGTGAATCATCGATGATAGGCCGTATGTGATATTAGGCCGTACCCTCATTTGTCGTATAAGATGATTGGATCCCTTTTAGTATAATGCCGCAGCACGATGATATTCCGTGCGTGATGAGTTTGACTTGATGATTGATCCTTACCCTTGACTAGAGGTTGCCGTACGACGGATTATACCGTACGCGACGTTATTAGGCTAGATGCCGATTGATAGATTCACCGACTCGGACTTATGATAGTTATGTATACCTTATAGCTGTTAGCTGATGATTAACATGCTGCATTCATGATATTATTATTGCATCGCATATACCTGTGAAAGTACACCTGCACCATTATCGATGATGCGTATGCTACACGTACAAATATTTGCCAGATCACACACTTCATCATCGATAATTGCCATGTCACTACACAGTAGGGTTGCTGCATCATGCACATTTACATAGATACATTCATACTTGCGGATATACACATTTATATATCCATATTCGTGCACATATACATTGATACATTCATACTTGCGGATATACACATTCGTAAATCCATATTGGTGTACATATATCTGTTAGTTATATGTATGCCCTAGAGGCCATTACTATACATAGGATGTATATTGTAGTGGATGCTGGGACATATATAGTGAGGACTTTCTTGCTCGACATGATAGTATGCTATCTGGTTGATCTTTACCTTAACGTGTACACTGATTGTCTCTCTGTTACATGTTGGTAAAGCCCTTAGGATATGTACTTGACTACCTGGACTATGATGCGGATCATACTAGTGGGGACATGGTAGTCTATAAGTACATCCTTCAAAGTCCCTTGTCGTGGGTGTATCGAGATGGGGCATCGATATACCAGAGTAGACTAGCGTATACCTTCTCGACCCATACAGATGGGCGATGGATGATCCCATATCCATTGGTGTTTGACATCAGAGATGATATACGGGTGCTCAGTAGAGACTGGGTACACTGGACGGACTCGCCGAGAACTCCCAGATGGTATTATACCTCACGTCAGATGGCAGTTCTCTGGTGACACTGGTACAGAGTAGTCTGTTGACCCGAGATCGTCATAGAGTCTTGTGTGGTTCCCACTTTGCTTTGATTTCCATCTTACCATGTCCAAGAGGGCGTGCAAAACGGTGGTTTTTGGGTACAGTCCCGAGTCACATGGAGGCAATGAGCGATAGGAGGGGATTCGTCTCTCCCGGTATAGGGAGTTGATGTTGCGCTGTGTTCGATTGGCTATAACAGGAAAACCCTGGCCAGGGTTGCTGAGATTTACTGGTAAGTGTTACCAGTAGTTTCTCGAATTGTTATAGACCTCATATCGACACGACTTATCGAGCTATTGGGGTCTGACGTTTACCACCCCTAGGCGAGATATGCGACATATCAGACGATCAGACCGGACTGTACGGTAGTGTTACTGGTTGGATTCACTGGAGTGTGAGCGGGCTTGCTCGTCGATCTTCAGATCGCTCAATACCCGGGTGGCCGTTACGTTTAGCAGACCGCTTGCGGCTTGTCTGTGCTTGATATGATCATCACCTGCTGCCGGCGTATTGACGAGTCTTTAGAGTCCTACACAGAAGTTTCCTGGCTCAAGCGAAACGAAATAGGAGCGCATATGAGATATGTGCGGGACCGAGAATAATGCGTGTATGTGATACCGTATTCTATTCTCGCGATGAATGTGTCGAATGGTTGTATGCGATATAACCTAGTTATCGAATCAAGGATTGATTCGATAAGCCGATACATTGGATACTAGTCGGTTATATGCGATATGACCGGATCGTTAAATCAAGTGTTGATTTAATGATTTAATGTATAATTATATATTTCATATATTACTTTGCATTAACTAGTATCGGTTAACTTTGAATGGATTTTCTCACTCGGATGTGCGCATTGTATATGCGATATGATTTTGTGCACTTGATTGTATCATGTTTGATGATGCATGTTTAACTATAGTTAAGTGTAATGAATTAAGCCATGGTTAAACTAATGATTAGGGTTTTCTTTTCTTACTTATTTATTTATTTATTTATTTTGAATAGATGAGAAAAGAATGGTTGCTAGTTTTGGAGTTTAGTTGAAGCTTCATGAAGCTTTGACTTTGTAACCATTCTTATCTCATTCTTAACCCTAACCATTAAACTAACCTTGGTTAATTCTCTACACATTACCATGGTTAATATTATGATAAGAATGAATTTTATTATTCTTTTCATAAGATCTTATCATATTTTTCTTCTTCTTCTTCCTTGAACTCAAGAAGAAAACCTTGAGGTCATCAATGGTGATTGATGATTAAGAGTGAGAAATCCAATTCTAAATTGAACCCACTTCCTATTTCTTCATCCTCTACCTTTTGCCAAGTAGTAGAGTGTGTTTCCTTCACAAATTTTCATGGCTTGGTGAAGGTGGAGCTTGATCTAGTGATGCTTCGACGTAGATCATCTTCGGCACGTCGTTGATGACCTAGCCCGCTTCTTCTCCGATGAAGCCGACACAAGAGCCCGGGTCTCGATATGGACAGCGAGGATACTTCGTTGCGGAGCTATGGAGGTGGAGAACCGGATCTACAAAAGTTGTATTTCCGTTTTCCCATTAGTTAAGTGTTAACTAGTTTACTTTTCGCCTAGATATCCAGCCGACGATCCATAGTCTAGGGTTTCTCGGCACCGTAATTTTTGAAACTGGCATGGTTGATGCCTGGTGAGACCTCACTAGGATGCCTAGGAACCCTACAGTGGTATCAGAGCCTAGCTAGAGCCTTAGGCGAAGTCTAGACGGAATTTGAAGTCCGAACGAACCGAAACCCCGTAATTTCCATGCTCTCTGTCCTTTTTTCAAAAACGTGGATTTTTCCAAATTAAAAATTGCTAAAAAATTCAGCAGGGAAATCTAAGAATTACGGCGCAAAAAGTTTCTGATGAACAGTACAACATGCGGCGGAACCGCGGCGGAAGCTTGGCTTCTGCGGCGGTTCCGCGGCCATAAGCTGACGTCATCAATTACTGTTTGCACAGTAACTCCTATTTTATTATGCTGGATTTTCTGGGAATTTTTAATATTTTTTCAGGAGTTGAATTTTCTGGGGTAGTTTTAGGGATTCGGTGTTTCGATCGGGGTATCAGATTTTGTCTATGTGGCTTTCCGGATAAATTTTAGAATATGTTAAAAAGTTCGACCGGATATAAATACCCAATTTTTCCCCTGTCGGGAAATTTCCAAGTGTTGGATTTTTCCGTAGTTTAACGACGTTCTAAGTAGTGCAAGTAACGCGATGGACCCTTTAGAAGACAACAAACCTTAACACGATTATGTGACCGTCTTGAACTGCCCTTTGAACCTTCGGGTTTGGGGCAGTACGTCGTGCCACATGTGAGGCGTTGGCTTGACCCTTCTACGGCTGGACCGTTGGTACTGAGGCACGAACTTAATGTTTTTAGACTTGTTTCATGTGTTGATCTGTATCGGGAAAACTTGGGTGTTCGATTGTTCGATCGGAAAGTTTGACATTTTCTATTTATCCGGAATCGGATACAATAATTGGAATTCACAAGAAGTTATGAGATAACTGAATGAATGTTATAAACATAGCAGTTTAGTCTCACTTGATCGGTTGCCACGGAATTTTGATGTGATCAAAAGTCCGTCGCAATCACGTAGCGTACGCGGATACTCGCCGGGTAAACTTAATAGACAGCCTCACGCCAAAGCCCCGACCAAGTGACTGTAGGAGAACCCCGTCGCCGAAAGCATCCATCCGGGTGCTCGCGGTAGCGGTGTTCCGCCTTGGTGCACTTCGTCGACGGTATCGGGGGTGCAGCCGTCTACTGAAGTTTGCGACGAGCATTCGATCAGGGTGTCGGGAATCTTGTCGAATTACCCGACTTGGTATTGAAAAGTGTTTTCGATTTTGAGACTAAAATGCGGGGTTTATAATTATTAGGCATGCGATGTCTAAGGAATTCATTTGATTAGGCATGCGATGTCTATGCAGGTTGCGGATTCCAACAGTTGTAGTTTTACACTTTCTTTTCTGTGACCGTAAGTGTAATATGTGATATCGCCGGTTTCGTTGCTATATGTCAACGACAATTGGGATGCGCATATTTATTTATGTTGATGACATGTGATGTTATGTGTTGCTGGATATGTTATATTGGATCGTCGTGTTTGAATAGCCGGGGGGTTTTTATTTGAGATGAGTGTTTTTCATTTTCATTCATGTAAAAACTTGTATGTAATATTCTTTTATTGGGGCACTTCCAGGTTGCGGAAGTTGTCACCGTTTGTATATTATTTACTTTTCCGCACTAGGATAGACCCAAGGAGGGGAGCATAAGTAACCGGGTTCTGGAGTCCAGTGGGAGACCAACTCAAGGAGTCGAGTCCGCGTCTCCTAACTCCAGAATTGGTAGGGTTGCTTGCCGCTCTCGTAGGGGTCTAGGGGTGTGGGTTTGGCTATTCATCGCGACCGTGGAATCCGTGTTTTATACTGGCTCGTATTGAAAACACGGACGTCCTAGTATATCCAATATTTCATATGTTTCTTCTGCTGCGATATCTGTGATGTGATCATGTGATGTTCTGTGATAGATACAAAATAAAGTATATATGATATATTATATAGGCGTTACTTATATTTTACACCCGCGCTAGCCCTGCCCCGCTCTGCCGTTAGTTACCTAACCTAACGGTGCACGAGGGGACATCGAGGCGAATGCGGATGGCATAAGTGTACGTCATATTTATCTGTGATGTTTAGGTACATAATTGATGGGACTTCATTAATGTGATTAATGAAAGTAAAAGAAACCTAAGATGTTGTAGAATCGAATTTCAAAATAAAACAGGTAGCTACAGTTCTTGCTTTGCACAGAGGTATATGTGATATATCCTGCACCTTATTCGATATGGAAAGGACCGAGATCCCTTCACCGGGAGTGACTCCTTTAGCAATAACTGGCAGATGCTACACACTCGGTTTGTCTTTTGATTGCTTTTAAGTGTTTTTGCTTTGCACAGTGATATATATGATATATCCCGCACCTCATTCGACGAGGAAAGGACCGACGATCCCTTCACCGGGAGTGACTCCTTTAGCAAAACTAGAAAAGCCTCAAAAACACTCCATTTCAAAATTCATTCGATCCTACAACGATATCAAGTTCATTACGCAATAGGTTTTTAGAAAAACCTGTCGTAGCCCTCCGTCATTTCAGATACGTACTAGTTAGTATTCGTGCTGCGGTTGTTTGGCCTCCGTCAAGGCGTAGTGTACGGTAGCTAACTAATGCTTATCTGCTAGCATATGATGCGATTGGATTAGGGTATTCGTACGGCGTTGTTTGGCCTCCGTCAAGGGTCGTGCGGGTGGGTTTAATTCAATCAGGAAATGACGGGTTGGACTTGACTAGCGGACTATGGGTTGTTTGGCCTTCGTCAAGGTCATAGGACGCTAGGGGCAAAATATTATCGGGAATTTCAAGTGTTGAAATTTGCAATGAGATTGCATACCTTCTATGAGATAGTTGGATCCCGATACCCGCTGTGAGTAAGAGTTACTCCTGGGAGAGTTTTATACATTACAATTAGCCGATCAAGTAGGTGTCTAGAAAGGTGTCAACGGGGTTACGCCTCTGGGAAAACGAGGTTTACATTAATTAGGTTCGTGCGAAAGCACGGGGGACCTCCCTCAAAGTACCGACACTGGCCTGGCTGAAAGATTGGCGAACTTGTAGTGTGTAATTAATCCCGGCTAGTCTTTCCTTTTAGGGTTTGAAGGAAGATTTGATAAAAAGCAGTGGGAGCCATCCTGATTAGATAAAATAATAACCAATGTATTCTTGCAAGAGCGCACGCTGAGTGTTTTCTTCTCTCTCTCTCCAGGTAGCGACCAAATCACGCCTTAATCAAGATAATAATACGGAATATTGACCGAACCCGCTTGTTATACTGAGCTGGGGAACGTTGGTCCCGCTCCAACTTATAATTGTTATAAGACAGAGCAGGAAATTGGGGAATACCTAATTTCCCGTGCCGCCCAAACGAAGAGAGTGCATGATGATGCATCATCTTCGGGTGTGTTCATTACAGAGAACTGTTTCTCAGTATCCTCTACGTCCTGGGTATGTGATACCAGATCAGGATCCCAGATATGTAATCTGTTACATAGGGCTACAGATAGGTAGAGAACTGAGAACGGGTGATAAGTTTCATGAGGCAGAAAACGGGGCAAGAGTTGCAGCCAAGTCTGTTGGTCACTGTCACCCTGTATTCCAAATACATTGATTCTGAACGAATGTTATTAGATACCGAACCTGATATACAAAATCATATCAGTCTCTTTATTAGTAAAGAAACGGTAAAATTTTGTATTGTTGGATAATGTTTTGAACATTTCCTATATCAAAAGTTGATCGGTTCAGGCACGTTATCCAAAAGCGTTGATGTTCTAAATCAAACTACAGTTCTTAGTATATGGAACACACACAAGAGGAAGAGTTCAGAAATGAACGGATTCTTCTTGAGGTATTGTAGACTAGGTCATATCAATGCGACCCGACTGGCTGCAGTTACATTTAGATGCATATTTAAATTAGTTTGAATTTACATCTTGTGAAACTCGCCAGTCATGTCACAAAGATAAGATGACCACAGCCCTGTTTATTGGAAACAGAGAAAGAGTTAGTAAACTCTTGGGATGTTACATGTTGATGTATGTAGGTCCCCTGTCTACACATGCCAGGACTGGTTCTTTATACTTCATTACATTCTCTGGTGATCTTTCGAGTTTCAGACCTATGTTCCTGTTGAAACACAAGTCCGAATCTTTTGAGATATTCACAGAATATAAGTTAGAAGTAGAGAACCAATACGGGTATAAGTATTATGTCCTATGATGAGATCAAGGAGGAGAATACTTAAGCACGGAAATCCTGGATTATTCTAAAGGAGAATGAGATTCTCTCTCAGCATTACTCCTCCGAATACACCATAGCACGATGGTATATCGGGGCGGAGCAATAACACCCTATATAAGGTGTGCTCTATGATGAGTACTTCTGAGTTACCTATTTCCTTTTAGGAGTTATGCACTTGAGAAGCTGCATACCTATTGAATAGGGTTCAAATCAAATCAGTTGCCTACCACTTCATATGTGATATGGAAAGGGTAGAGCCCATGTCTTAAGCTAGTTAAGATTTGGGGTTGTCCGGCCTATGTCTGAAAGCAAAATCCGGACAAGCTCGAGGCAAAGTCTGTAATGTAGAACTGGAAAGGTTCCAGCTAAACAAACTGCAGCTGATGATTTGAAAGAACCAAAGGATTCAATAGTCACCAACGAACCTCAGCCTCTCCGCCGATCTAGTATGGTTCCTCACCCACCTGAGAGATACTTCGGTTTCTCTATGACAGTGGGAGCGAGGATTGCATCATGAGATGATGACCCAACTAGTTTCGAGCTGGCCATCGAGAGTAGGGGCTCTGTGAGAATGGCTGGATGCTTAGTGATCTGAGTTGGAATCCTTATACACCAACAAAGTATGGACTTTGGTTGCTATATCTGAAGGGTTAAATCCCCATCAGGAGCAAGTATATCTTGAGAAGATTACTTGGTGTAAATAGAAAAGTTGAGACTTTCAAAGCTAGACTTGTGAAAGGTTTTTCGTCATCGACCAGGCGTGGATAATGATGAAACCTTTTCAAGTAGCTATGCTTAAGTCCATCCAGATCCTACTTGCCACGGCTACATACCATGACTACGATATCTGGCGGTTGGGTGCCATGACTGCTTTTCTAAATGATGTTTTAGAAGAGTGCGTCTATAAGTACACAGCCAGAGGGCTTCGTAGACAGTGGGAGCAGCGGAAACGTGTGCAAGATGCTTTATAGGTTAAAACAGGCATCGCGGAGTTGGAACATCTGTTTTGATGGATTAGTCAAAGAGTTTGACATCATCAAAATGGTAGATGAACCTTGTATAAACAAAAAGGTAGCAGGGAGTATGGTGGTGATCCTCGTAGAGTACGTGGATGACATACTCTTGATAGGGAAAGAGTTTCCTATGCTACGCTCGATCAATCTCCGCATATCACAATGATTCTCCACATAGGATCAAAGTGATACCTACTAAATCCTGGATTTTGGATCTATGAGATAGATCTAATTGGATGTTAGGATTCTTACTAGTTGTAGTGAGATGGTATCAATCGATCCTGGGGAGAATCACTGGAAGGGTTCCAGGGTGATAATGACGATTGAATGTCAGTCGCAGGCATTGTCTTTACCCTCAGTAAAGGGACGGTATGTTGGAAGAGTTCCAAGCTAGATACCGTGACATACTAGACGACAAAGGCAGGATACATCGCTACTTAAGATGCTACCGAAGAGGCAGTCTGGGTGTATATTGGTTCATGAGATGAACTACGTTCCAACCATTGTGAGACAATGGAGTTGTGGCTTATGCCAAGGAACGTCGGTCCCATCAGTGATCCAGACATATTCTAAGGCAGTATCACCTGATCATGGAGATGGTTGATCTCCAAGGGATCGAGGTTAGGAGAGTAAAGTCAGAGGACAACACAGCGGATCCACTCACAAAGGCCTGTTCTCAGAGAGATTTTTATGGGATGGTTGAGTATGAGATACTACAACCACTGCTATCAGATGGCCCTAGTGCAAGTGGGAGATTGTTAGTTATATGTATGCCCTAGAGGCCATTACTATACATAGGATGTATATTGTAGTGGATGCTGGGACATATATAGTGAGGACTTTCTTGCTCGACATGATAGTATGCTATCTGGTTGATCTTTACCTTAACGTGTACACTGATTGTCTCTCTGTTACATGTTGGTAAAGCCCTTAGGATATGTACTTGACTACCTGGACTATGATGCGGATCATACTAGTGGGGACATGGTAGTCCATAAGTACATCCTTCAAAGTCCCTAGTCGTGGGTGTATCGAGATGGGGCATCGATATACCAGAGTAGACTAGCGTATACATTCTCAACCCATACAGATGGGCGATGGATGATCCCATATCCATTGGTGTTTGACATCAGAGATGATATACGGGTGCTCAGTAGAGACTGGGTACACTGGACGGACTCGCCGAGAACTCCCAGATGGTATTATACCTCACGTCAGATGGCAGTTCTCTGGTGACACTGGTACAGAGTCGTCTGTTGACCCGAGATCGTCACAGAGTCTTGTGTGGTTCCCACTGTGCTTTGATTTCCATTTTACCACGTCCAAGAGGGCGTGCAAAACGGTGGTTTTTGGGTACAGTCCCGAGTCACATGGAGGCAATGAGCGATAGGAGGGGATTCGTCTCTCCCGGTATAGGGAGTTGATGTTGCGCTGTGTTCGATTGGCTATAACAGGAAATCCCTGGCCAGGGTTGCTGAGATTTACTGGTAAGTGTTACCAGTAGTTTCTCGAATTGTTATAGACCTCATATCGGCACGACTTATCGAGCTATTGGGGTCTGACGTTTACCACCCCTAGGCGAGATATGCGACATATCAGACGATCAGACCGGACTGTACGGTAGTGTTACTGGTTGGATTCACTGGAGTGTGAGCGGGCTTGCTCGTCGATCTTCAGATCGCTCAATACCCGGGTGGCCGTTACGTTTAGCAGACCGCTTGCGGCTTGTGGGTGCTTGATATGATCATCACCTGCTGCCGGCGTATTGACGAGTCTTTAGAGTCCTACACAGAAGTTTCCTGGCTCAAGCGAAACGAAATAGGAGCGCATATGAGATATGTGCGGGACCGAGAATAATGCGTGTATGTGATACCGTATTCTATTCTCGCGATGAATGTGTCGAATGGTTGTATGCGATATAACCTAGTTATCGAATCAAGGATTGATTCGATAAGCCGATACATTGGATACTAGTCGGTTATATGCGATATGACCGGATCGTTAAATCAAGTGTTGATTTAATGATTTAATGTATAATTATATATTTCATATATTACTTTGCATTAACTAGTATCGGTTCACTTTGAATGGATTTTCTCACTCGGATGTGCGCATTGTATATGCGATATGATTTTGTGCACTTGATTGTATCATGTTTGATGATGCATGTTTAACTATAGTTAAGTGTAATGAATTAAGCCATGGTTAAACTAATGATTAGGGTTTTCTTTTCTTACTTATTTATTTATTTATTTATTTTGAATAGATGAGAAAAAATGGTTGCTAGTTTTGGAGTTTAATTGAAGCTTCATGAAGCTTTGACTTTGTAACCATTCTTATCTCATTCTTAACCCTAACCATTAAACTAACCTTGGTTAATTCTCTACACATTACCATGGTTAATATTATGATAAGAATGAATTTTATTATTCTTTTCATAAGAACTTATCATATTTTTTTTCTTCTTCTTCCTTGAACTCAAGAAGAAAACCTTGAGGTCATCAATTGTGATTGATGATTAAGAGTGAGAAATCCAATTCTAAATTGAACCCACTTCCTATTTCTTCATCCTCTACCTCTTGCCAAGTAGTAGAGTGTGTTTCCTTCACAAATTTTCATGGCTTGGTGAAGGTGGAGCTTGATCTAGTGATGCTTCGACGTAGATCATCTTCGGCACGTCGTCGATGACCTAGCCCGCTTCTTCTCCGATGAAGCCGACACAAGAGCCCGGATCTCGATATGGACAGTGAGGATACTTCGTTGCGGAGCTATGGAGGTGGAGAACCGGATCTACAAAGGTTGTATTTCCGTTTTCCCATTAGTTAAGTGTTAACTAGTTTACTTTTCGCCTAGATATCTAGCCGACGATCCATAGCCTAGGGTTTCTCGGCACCGTAATTTTTGAAACTGGCATGGTTGATGCCTTGTGAGACCTCACTAGGGTGCCTAGGAACCCTACAATATCTTGATACACCCATACTTGTGCACATACACATTGTATATTCATATTTGTGCACACATACATGGTACATCTATACTTGCGCATATACATATTGTACCTACCTAAATAACCGGTTTTATTGTAAAATTGGGAACCACATGCCATACTTTAAAAACTGGAATCATTTTAAAAGAGCGGTTTTCCCCTTAATATGTCATATCACTATTCCATATTGCATGATAGACAGATATGCTCGTGTAAGTCCATATTGCGACCCCCGGTTCTTACGGGGAGGCGGAAACGGTATAAAAAACGAATTTTTATCGCAAGAGGCAACATGGACTAAACTATGGTCGGGATCGTTGTCTAAACTAAAACTAGCAAACTATGCTAAAGAGAGTTAGCTACTCGGATGAAGATGGTTATACCTAGACTTGAACTCCTTCGTCTTCAAACTTTGTAGAGGTTGATGGTTCTCCTTTGTCGCCTTCTTCCGTCGAAGATGGATCCACCTCGAAGGCTCGACCTTTGGGCTCTTTCTCGTACTTGGAGTGAACTAGAATCGCCGGCTTGCTAAACCCTTGATCCTAGAGTGAGTAGAGAGTGTCTAAGGGTTGCTTTTGTTTTTCAAGAGAAGGATTCTCAACACATGAGAAGGTTTCTCTTGGCTAGAGGAAGAAGAAGATGAAGTGAAGAGAGAGAGTGAGAATGATAGAATGAGCTATCATTTCCTTTCTTGCAACCATAATGCAAAAAGAAAATGAATTATCAAAATAATAATAATCAAAATGAAAAGGTTGATGGAAAGTTTTAGAATGACTAATATCATTACAAGCATTAAATGAAAATGCAAGAATCAAGAGCATCTTTCTCTTGTAATGATAATGGTCAAATGTTCAACCATGGTCAACAAGTCAACCATGGTCAACAAGTCAACAAAAACTAACCATGACACAATTTCATTTTATTATATATTATTAAATGATATAATACAAATCCATTAGGGTTTGGAAAAATACAACTGTCAACTGTGCATACGCACCCGTTCCGAAACCCTAATGAAAAATCATCTTCCTCCTCCTCAAAAAGAACTGTGCGTACACACCTGCATTCTTGTTCCGAGGAACATGAATACTGAGAGATAAAAGCAACCCCAAATACTATACCAGTATCCGGCTCAAACCAGAGCCCGCTGGTAAAATCTGTCCGGACTCCAAACGTGCACAAGTGCGCGGATGAGAACGAACCCTGTCGCAAAACCATGCGACCTCTACTCTGTTTTGCCCAGAGGCGAATACCCTCTGTGTGGGACTCTAAAGACTCGACACTACGCTGGCAGTGGGTTTAACCACAGACCGCAAGCGGCACTAGCTGTGCGTAACGGTCCCCAGGTAGATGTCGACAAGAAGGCTGACGAGGTGAAACCCCATCTGTACTCCTACTGAGTCTGAATGTGACAGTCTCCGTACAGTCCGGTCTGTTCGTCTGATACATCGCATGGCGGACCTAGGGGGCGGTAAACGTCAGTCCCCCAATAGCGGTACAAGTCGTGCCGGAGCGAAGCCCAAAACACCCTGAGATAACACTGGAAACCTACCAGTATATCTCGTTTGCCCTGGCCAGGGACTACTCGTGTAATGGCTCTCCTAGACACAGCGCGATGTCAACCCCCAATACCGGGAGAGACGAATCCTGTCTAACCGTCACTGCCTCCAAGTGCTTCGGGACTGCACCCAACCGCCACCTGTTTGCACGACTCCTTTGAGCCGTGGTAGGGTAGTGATCAAAGTGCAGTGGGAACACACTTGAGGCGAAGTGCCAGTGTCAAGTCAGCGGACTAAGCTGTACTCATGTCACCTGGGAACTGATGACTGACGATAGGTATAATACCAACCTGTCAGTTCCCGACGAGTCCTGTCCAGTGTACTCGTAACCCAACGAGCACCCGTATACTATCTCCAGTACGACGTACTGATGGCTGTGGGACAGACCATCTCCCACACTGGGATGAGAAGCGCATACGCTAGTCTACTCCGGAGTATCGATGCCCTGTCTCGATAGTCCTGCGACTAGGGACCTGTATAAGGATGTGCTTATAGATTACCCAGCCCCCACTAGTGTGACTGCCATCACAACGCTGGTAATCAAGCAAAGATCCTAAGGGCTCCACTAATGCGTATAAGTGATATACTGAAATAAACACAAGTACACATTGAAGTAGAAACAAACCAAGTAGCATACTACTATTTTGAGCAAGATTGTATATACAAGGTGAATATCCCAAGCATCCATTAAGTAATATACAAACTAGTATGATACAGTAATGGCCTCTAGGGCATATACACTAACAATCTCCCACTTGCACTAAGGCCATGTACTGGCGTATCGAAGACCTATCATCTCGATCAGCCGCTCGAACTGAGTCTGGGGCAAGGCCTTGGTGAATGGATCTGCAGTGTTGTCTTCTGAAGCGACTCTCCGAACCTCGATCTCCTTGCGATCCACGATCTCCCTGATCAGGTGATACCGCCTCAAGATGTGCCTGGATCTCTGATGGGACCTGGGTTCCTTCGCTAAAGCTATAGCCCCGTTGTTGTCGCAATACAGAGGTATTGGATCAACAATGGACGGAACCACCTGAAGTTCTTTCAAGAACTTCCTCATCCAGACAGCTTCTTTTGCGGCATCAGATGCAGCGATGTATTCCGCTTCCATCGTCGAGTCTGCAACGGTTTCCTGTTTGGAACTCTTCCAACACACCGCCCCTCCATTGAGGGTGAAGACAAAACCCGACATGGACTTGGAATCATCCTTGTCACTCTGGAAGCTGGAGTCAGCAAAGGCCTCGATCTGGAGGTCTTTTCCGCCATACACCAAGAACATCTCCTTAGTCCTTCTCAGGTACTTGAGAATGTTCTTTACTGCTATCCAGTGTTTCTCCCCAGGGTTAGACTGATACCGGCTTACCACGCTCAGTGCATAAGCTACATCCGGTCTGGTACACAACATCGCATACATTATAGAGCCTACCGCAGAAGCGTAGGGTATAATAGACATGCGATCCCTCTCCAAATCAGTCTTGGGAGACATCTCTTTAGAGAGGGTGATCCCGTGACAAGCCGGTAGGTTACCGCGCTTGGAATCTTCCATAGCGAATCTTTTTACTATGGTGTCGATGTACCTGGACTGAGAAAGTCCCAATATCCTCTTGGATCTATCACGATGGATCCGGATCCCCAGGATGTATGAGGCATCACCCAGGTCTTTCATGGAGAACCTTTGTGACAAGAACCCCTTGACAGATTGTAGCATAGGAATATCATTTCCTATTAAGAGAATGTCATCCACGTATAAAACGAGGAATACTACAGTTCTCGCTACAAATCTACTATAGATGCATGGTTCATCTGGATTTTTGATAAAGCCAAATTCCTTGACCGTCTCATCAAAACAGATGTTCCAACTCCGCGATGCCTGCTTTAGTCCATAGATGGACTTAAGCAACTTGCACACCTTTCCGCTGCTCCCACTCTGAATGAAACCCTCTGGCTGATCCATATAGACACACTCCTCTAAATTTCCATTTAGAAAAGCGGTTTTTACGTCCATCTGCCAAATCTCATAATCGTGGAAGGCAGCAATGGCAAGAAGGATCCGAATGGATTTTAGCATGGCTACTGGAGAAAAGGTTTCGTCGTAGTCCAAGCCAGGTCTTTGACGAAAACCCTTTGCTACCAGCCTAGCTTTATAGGTCTCAACCTGTCCATCTACACCAATCTTCCTTTTGAAGATCCACTTGCATCCTACGGGTTTTACCCCGTCTGGAGCAATGTCCAACGTCCATACCTTGTTGGTGTACATGGACTCCATTTCGGTCCGCATTGCATCCAGCCATTTCACTGAGTCAACGCTCTGAACGGCCTGCTGGAAGCTAGTAGGCTCATCATAATCTATGATGCAATCCTCTCTATCCCCGTCTATGAGAAAACCGCAGTATCTCTCGGGCGGATGAGACTGCCTACTACTCCTGCGGAGCGGCGTAGGAATGTCCTGTTCTGTTGAACCCTCTGGTTCCACTAACCTTTCAGTAATAGTCTGTGGTTCTGGAATTTCTTCCAGTTCTACTGCGCTCCCACTAATCTCCTTTTCCAAGAACTGGTGTTCTAGAAAGTGGGCATTACGAGAAACAAGGACTTTTTGTTCCTCTGCGTAGTAGAAAAGATACCCCCTGGTGTTCTTTGGGTATCCCACAAACTTGCACAGTACTGAGCGCGCCTCGAGCTTGTCCGCATGCTGCTTTTTGACAAAAGCCGGACATCCCCAGATCTTCAGATATTGAAGATAGGGTTTCTTCCCACTCCACATCTCATATGGAGTAGTAGGCACAGTCTTAGTAGGAACTCGGTTCAAAAGGTACGCAGCTGATTCTAGCGCATACCCCCAGAATGATCGCGGCAACTCAGCGTTACTCATCATGTACCGCACCATATCCAATAGGGTGCGGTTCCGTCTCTCCGATACACCGTTATGTTGCGGGGTGTAAGGAGGAGTAAGCTGAGAGAGAATTCCGTTCTCTTTTAAATAGTCCAGGAACTCGGCACTTAAGTATTCTCCACCTCGATCCGATCTTAGAATCTTAATACTTTTGCCGGTCTGTTTCTCTACTTCATTCTTATACTCCTGGAATTTTCCAAAGGCCTCGGACTTATGTTTCATTAAGAAGACATAACCGTACCTTGAGAAGTCATCCGTAAAAGTAATGAAGTAAGAATGTCCGCTTCGGGCATGTGTAGACATTGGACCGCACACGTCACTGTGTACGAGTCCCAAGAGCTCGCTCGCTCTTACTCCATGTCCAGTAAACGGAGTCTTTGTCATCTTTCCCTTGAGACAGGATTGACAAGTGGCATACGACTGATATTCGAACGTATTCAAATACCCTTCTGTATGTAACTTCGTCAACCTTCTCTCATTGATGTGACCCAATCTACATTGCCATAAGAAAGTCTGATTTATTTCTGGAGACTTTCTTTTGTGTGTATTCTGGACATTAAAAATCTGTGGTTGGTTTAACACGTATATACCATTACTCAGAGTACCTGACCCAATCAATACTTGATTAAGGTGAATGTTTACAACATTACTTACAAACGCAAATTCATAACCTTCTTTAGAAACTAAAGATACAGAAATGATATTACAAGTTGCGTTGGGTACAAAAAAGCAATTACGCAAAACCAAAACATGTCCATCTGACATTCCCAGGTGATAGTCCCCCACGGCTTTAGCATCCATGCTAGCTCCATTTGCAACTCTGAGGGTCATGTCACCCGCCTTCATAACCCTACGGTTTCTCAACGCCTGCAAAGAATTACAGATATAAGATCCTGATCCGGTATCCAATACCCAGGAAGTAGAGTTTATTGAAAGACAGTTTTCAATAACATACACACCTGAAGCTGAAGCTGCAACCTGCTTCAATTCCTGTGTTCTGGCCTTCCAGGCCCTGCAATCATTCTTCCAGTGTCCTTTCTTATGACAAAAGAAGCATTCTTCCTTATCCACAAGCTTCCCCGCTATCTTTGTTGCTTTACCTTTTCCCTTCGTATCCACTTTACTAACACCGCCCCTTGGTTTGGCGGGGGCTTTCTTCTTCTTTCCCTTGGCTTTCGCCTTGGACCTAGAAGAAGATGATCCTCCTACAAACAAAGTGGATGTTTCCCTACCTTTCTGTAGGGTGCCCTCTGCGCTCCTCAGCAGGTTGAGGAGCTCTGAAAGTTCAACCTCCTTTTCTTGTAGGTTGAAGTTCATTATAAACTGGGCGTAAGTGGAAGGAAGGGACTGGAGAACTATATCCGTATATAGCTCACTCTCCAATGTGATCCCTAGGTCAGCGAGCTCCTCAATGTAGCCGATCATCTTTAGCACATGCTCGGCTACTGATGATCCGACGGCCATTCTTGTCGAAAACAACTTTTTCGACGCTTCGTATCTTGCGATACGTGATTGCTCTCCATACAGTTCTTTTGTATGGAGCAATATGGACTCCATGTCCATATTCTCATGCCTCCTCTGATGTTCGTTGTCCATCGAGGCAAGCAGGAGGCACTTGGCCTTCGCACTATCAATCTCCCAAGTCTTGCGGATTTCCTTATCCGCGATACTGGAAGTTGGACCAGGGACAGGGGGAGCTTTGGTGGTAAGAAGATACCCCAGCTTGTCATAAGTGATTGCTATCTTGACATTCCTGAGCCAATCTTTGTAGTTTGGCCCTGTCAGCTTGTTTTTATCTAGGAGTAACTTAAGTCCAGTCATGTTGATTGGTCGCTGCAATTAGGAGAGAGAAGAAGAAACACTCAGCATGATGCTCTTGCAAGTTTAGAGTGGTTTTTAGTTTGTCTAAACAGGATGGCTCCCACTGTTTCTCGAATCCCTCCTCAAACCATAAAGGAAGAATTAGTCAGGATCAATCCCACCGCACAATACTTGCTTAACCGTTCAGCCAGGCCGGTGTCGGTACTTCGAGGGAGGTTTTCCAACGCTTTCGCGAAGTTCCTTAATTAAATAACCTCTTTTCCCTGGGGGCGTAACCCCGCTAACACCTTTCTAGGCACCTACTAGGTTTATAGCATTGATCGTTTAGTGAGAAATTTCCCGAGGAGTAGCATATACTCACAGTAGGATCGGGATCCAAATATCATCGCGTGATGAAACTGAAGGAATCCTACCAGAATCACCACACTCCAAATGGTATGCAAATCTAGCAAGTTTCAGTACTTATGAAACTTCCGATGTGGATTTTTGCCCCATGCTCTTATGACCTTGGCGTGAGGTCAAAATGTCATAAGTCACATGTCAAGTTCGTCCCATCATTATCCAGGTTAATTTGAATCCACCCGTACATACCCTTGACGTAGGCCAAAATGGCAGTACGACTGTCTCAAACCAACGCATTCTATCTATGCAACAGATAAATATCCGGCAGCTACCAATCACTATGCCTTGGCGTGAGGTCAAAATACATAGCTTGAATACTACCGTACATTTAACTGAAATGATGGAGGGCTACGAATGGTTTTGGCGAAACCGTGAACGTAGTGAACTTGATATAGTCGATGGAACGAGATAGCTTTTAGAAGGAGTGGCTCAAGCTCCGCATTTAAAAGTTATTTTTGAAAAGAACCGAGTGGTTTTTCGAAAGTGTTCCAACGACTTTAAACTTGGTTTATTATCTTGCATTAGTTCTTTTAATGCGTGATATTCTTGCATTAGTACTTTTAATGCGTCCCATCATTTAACCCTACCATTGCAGAAAACAACCAAAATATGACGTACGCTTATGCCATTCGCATTCGCCACTGGGCCCCGTCATTACCCGTTAGGTTACTTAACTAACGACAGAGCGGGGGCTGGGCTAGCGCGTCTGTAAAACATAAGCAACGCCTAAATAATAAGCAATGATAGACATTACAGATCACAGATGAATGCATTGGATATACTAGCAATCCGCAATCCTTTCGAGCCTGAAACGAAAAGCGGATAACACGGTCGCGGTGAATAGCCAAATACCCCACCCAAGACCCCTACGGGTGCGGCAAACTACCCGCCAAGTACTCGGTAGTTTGTGCACCCCTCCATGGGTCTATCCTAGGAGCAAAAACAGTAAAAAGAATTATACAATGACGGCTACAACCCCGACCCGGTTGTGCGGTCAAACAAATAATAATTATTACATCAATTTACATTTACAATGAATGAAAGAAAAACAAAAGCTCATCTCACATCCACCCCGGCTATTCACTCGCGACAGTCCAACACATTCATATACACATTCCAGCACATTACAGATCATGTATAACCCCGACTAATCGACTTATAGCGATTAGCCGACGTTCAATACATGCAAGCATCACAGATATAACCATCATAGTCAAAGTGCAGTGAAGTTCGGAAAAAATACGGAATTATAGGACCCCAAAAGGAAATTTCTTTTCTGGAAAATCTGGGCACATATAATATATTTTAAAAATCCCAAAACCAACACACAAACACACTGCACGAAAAACGATGCAGAGAAGACACCAAGTCGCGGCGGTTCCGCGGCGGCTAAGAAGGATCACGCGGCGGAAGCGCGGCACTTTAGGCGAATCACTGTATCGTTTTTCTTGGGTGTTCACACAAAACCCTGAGCCGAATTTACAAGTGTAAAGTTTTTCATTTTGAGCAGAAAAAATTTCAACAGAAACTCAGTTTTTGTGATTATCCGGTTTTGTGATTTTTTTCGGTTCCGAACTTCGTTACACTTCACTACTAAGCTAGTTTAAGTTTAGTTAGGCTCTGATACCACTGTAAGTCCATATTGCGACCCCCGGTTCTTACGGGGAAGCGGAAACGGTATAAAAAACGAATTTTTATCGCAAGAGGCAACATGGACTAAACTATGGTCGGGATCGTTGTCTAAACTAAAACTAGCAAACTATGCTAAAGAGAGTTAGCTACTCGGATGAAGATGGTTATACCTAGACTTGAACTCCTTCGTCTTCAAACTTTGTAGAGGTTGATGGTTCTCCTTTGTCGCCTTCTTCCGTCGAAGATGGATCCACCTCGAAGGCTCGACCTTTGGGCTCTTTCTCGTACTTGGAGTGAACTAGAATCGCCGGCTTGCTAAACCCTTGATCCTAGAGTGAGTAGAGAGTGTCTAAGGGTTGCTTTTGTTTTTCAAGAGAAGGATTCTCAACACATGAGAAGGTTTCTCTTGGCTAGAGGAAGAAGAAGATGAAGTGAAGAGAGAGAGTGAGAATGATAGAATGAGCTATCATTTCCTTTCTTGCAACCATAATGCAAAAAGAAAATGAATTATCAAAATAATAATAATCAAAATGAAAAGGTTGATGGAAAGTTTTAGAATGACTAATATCATTACAAGCATTAAATGAAAATGCAAGAATCAAGAGCATCTTTCTCTTGTAATGATAATGGTCAAATGTTCAACCATGGTCAACAAGTCAACAAAAACTAACCATGACACAATTTCATTTTATTATATATTATTAAATGATATAATACAAATCCATTAGGGTTTGGAAAAATACAACTGTCAACTGTGCATACGCACCCGTTCCGAAACCCTAATGAAAAATCATCTTCCTCCTCCTCAAAAAGAACTGTGCGTACACACCTGCATTCTTGTTCCGAGGAACATGAATACTGAGAGATAAAAGCAACCCCAAATACTATACCAGTATCCGGCTCAAACCAGAGCCCGCTGGTAAAATCTGTCCGGACTCCAAACGTGCACAAGTGCGCGGATGAGAACGAACCCTGTCGCAAAACCATGCGACCTCTACTCTGTTTTGCCCAGAGGCGAATACCCTCTGTGTGGGACTCTAAAGACTCGACACTACGCTGGCAGTGGGTTTAACCACAGACCGCAAGCGGCACTAGCTGTGCGTAACGGTCCCCAGGTAGATGTCGACAAGAAGGCTGACGAGGTGAAACCCCATCTGTACTCCTACTGAGTCTGAATGTGACAGTCTCCGTACAGTCCGGTCTGTTCGTCTGATACATCGCATGGCGGGCCTAGGGGGCGGTAAACGTCAGTCCCCCAATAGCGGTACAAGTCGTGCCGGAGCGAAGCCCAAAACACCCTGAGATAACACTGGAAACCTACCAGTATATCTCGTTTGCCCTGGCCACGGACTACTCGTGTAATGGCTCTCCTAGACACAGCGCGATGTCAACCCCCAATACCGGGAGAGACGAATCCTGTCTAACCGTCACTGCCTCCAAGTGCTTCGGGACTGCACCCAACCGCCACCTGTTTGCACGACTCCTTTGAGCCGTGGTAGGGTAGTGATCAAAGTGCAGTGGGAACACACTTGAGGCGAAGTGCCAGTGTCAAGTCAGCGGACTAAGCTGTACTCATGTCACCTGGGAACTGATGACTGACGATAGGTATAATACCAACCTGTCAGTTCCCGACGAGTCCTGTCCAGTGTACTCGTAACCCAACGAGCACCCGTATACTATCTCCAGTACGACGTACTGATGGCTGTGGGACAGACCATCTCCCACACTGGGATGAGAAGCGCATACGCTAGTCTACTCCGGAGTATCGATGCCCTGTCTCGATAGTCCTGCGACTAGGGACCTGTATAAGGATGTGCTTATAGATTACCCAGCCCCCACTAGTGTGACTGCCATCACAACGCTGGTAATCAAGCAAAGATCCTAAGGGCTCCACTAATGCGTATAAGTGATATACTGAAATAAACACAAGTACACATTGAAGTAGAAACAAACCAAGTAGCATACTACTATTTTGAGCAAGATTGTATATACAAGGTGAATATCCCAAGCATCCATTAAGTAATATACAAACTAGTATGATACAGTAATGGCCTCTAGGGCATATACACTAACAGCTCGCAATTCTTTTTACATGTCACCTACATCATGTTCTATTATTTTACGCATTGAGATATGCTGTTTTCAAGAGATTTCTGCATTTGAGAACCGTGGATATTTCAAAAGAGATTATGTGTTGTTTTAAAAAACCCGATTTCTCTTGATATGATATTTCAGTGCATCCACCATGTGTTTTCTCAGTTCTGAGAGCGACATGTGAAACCCGATTCAAGGAGGCGGATGAGGCCGATTGCGGGTACATGGTGGGCCCGGTATGGTACCCCGGGGCGAGAACGGATCGTTGTGTAGTAGACGGTGAGCCTGGCAGAGGGACTACTACCTACCGGTGATAGTATTTGAACTCGGCGGATATCTGGAGGATACCGACCGGAGTCGAGAGATGATATGGGCCGATCCGGACTGACGGAGCCCATGGGCCGATCCGGACTGACGGACCCCGTGGGCCGATCCGGACTGACGGAGCCTGAGATATGAGGATTTACGTGCCGATGTTGGGCAAGGTTTTCATGATGTTTTCGAGTGTTGATGCTAGGCATTCAGGTTCCATGATTTTGATGTGTCGGGAGGGATACCGTTGATATATATATATCCTCATACTTTCATGCACACTCCTTTATGATATTTACGTGTATAAAGATATTGATTACATGGGTGGACGGGATCCACATGCATACATATCTTGATTATGGTCGGACGAGATCCATATACATGCATTGATTATTACTGTTGGATGTTATCCACATGCATATAGATATTGACTACCTTGTTGGCACATATACGACCCGATCACCCTAGATATCATAGTATTACCTTATGATATAGTTGACCAAGGTGTCGTTGTTTATTCGATTTCTACTTGTAGATATATTTCTATTCACGAGTTGGCAACTCACCCCCGTTGTGCCACAGTTCTTGCAGGCTGACCGCTTGGATCAGTAGCGTCTTCGCTGACACACAGTTCCATTCGGGTGTTTTGCATTGGTAGGTGGGACACTTGTATGGTACCCACTCTTGTATTATATTTCGTATTGTATCTAGTTAACTCCATCAATTAATCAAAAGTTGTAATTGTATAAGTGATGAGACTTAGTGAAACTTGTAGTTGTGAGATTTGAGCGATGGGTTTTATTTTCCCTTTGGGGTTATATCTTGCTCTTTTCACTGTCTTTTTGTGGTGAACTTTGTCGTTGGGCGTCGTATACTTATTTATACTGTATTGCGTGGTTGTGATCCACCGTTTGGCGAAGAGCTAGCTCCCGCTTGGGGATGCCTTTATTCTTGTTATGTATTGTGGTTTTGGATCAAAATATACAAAGGAAGTGCTGCCAAAATTTTTAAAGACGAAACATGTTTTCAAACTAGAAAATTTCATTTGCATCGTTCTTGTTTCTTTCTATGCATTAAGCACACTTGATTTTATTATACCTTTATTTCAAAAACTCCACCTCCTTTATTTTCTTAAAATGGTTTAGATTTCTGGGGTTCAGCTTACTTGAATTCCGTTACGCCTTTAGACGTTGCGTGATTCAAGTGCTGGTCACGAGCTAATATTTTGGGTCGTGACAAAGTTGGTATGAGAGCGCTAGGTTTAACCTTTGTTCGAGTCTATGTTTGACTATGCGGAGTCTAGGGCGGTTATATATTTCGGAACCTAGGCTCGACCTTTCGAAACTTAGACTTGAACGCGGGGGTATTAGACCCGAACTTTCGTTTCATAGGCTGACCTTGAATGATGGAATAGGTAGCTTGAGTAGAGTGACGTACCGTACGTATGTTCCGCGGCATATTTACGATACGATACTCCACTTAAGAAACCTTAGGATGTACATATTTTTGAGACCAGTGATTCTCTTCGTATCCATGATTATACATCCCTTGGAGATCCTCGAATCTATTAGTTCCATGATCATAATTTCATTGATGATGTTCCTTCTTATGATCATGTATCCATACTGGATTTGTCGTTTCCTCTCATGCCGTTGATCTACTCTCTTTAATACTCGATTGAGGTTCCTGTCACCATTATTTGAGCGTTGTTTGAGCTGCTGCTAGTGTTGCGGTCAGGGCGAGCTCGTCTGATACGAGGGCTGACCATTGTGTTTTCTTGTGACATGGGAACGTCTCGAGTTAGTATTGATGATTGTGACCTCTTATGGAGGAGAGTGCTTGGTTTTACACCGGATGATCGGGCCATTGTTAGAGCTGCCAGTTGCGAGAGGACTGTTGATGTACAGCATACCTCAGAGATTTTGATGTCGCCTACCGTGCAGACAGATGACCCAGCTGTTGCTGAGATTGATAGGATGTCGTTCCCAGAGCTTACGAGCTAAGACAGCCGGAGCTTCCAGACAGAAATGCGACAGATGATAGCCAGTCTACCCCGATTTGAGAGACGAAGGTGATTCGTCTGATTTATGCGCCGGAGCAGGCCCAGTTGAGTTGAATATTTCCAGTGTGGAGAGTCTTACTCAGATCTAGAGCAGACCGATTTAGAGATAACCGCCAATGTATCGCCTTTCCTGGAGGATTGAGGCGCTGTTCAGCGTACAGACAAATGAGCCAGTCGTTGCTGCAAATGACGAGATATCGCTTAGTGGTTGGAGCTACTTCAACATAAGTATATACTTAGAGATATGATGGAAGGTCTCTAGCCACCCAAGGGTGAAGGACTAGGACATGTGGTTCGTTCGCTACCGGATGCGAGGTCATAAGATAGATTGATTCCAGCAAGAGACGACTTCACGCAGATTCGTTGAGAGTTGATAGAGACGATCGAATGTCAGGAAACCATATTCCAAGTTTAAAGTATTCGGAAAGACGTGCAAGCAATTCTATGGACCCTCTAGAAGAATGAAACCCTAACTCGACATAATGACCGTGTGAAAGTCTTTGAACCTTAGGGTTTGCGGCAGTTCCACGGCGCCATTAGTGAGGCTTGGGTTTGCCCTTCTACGGCTGGACCACTGATGCTATGGCATGTACTCGATACTATTAAAACGTACCCAAGATGTTGATCTCTTGAGGGATTATGTGGTTTGGACATATCGATCGGATGGTTCGACATCATTCGGATATCTTGTGATGGGATACATTGTTTGGGAGACTCCAGATACGAGCATAGCCGTTGGAGCGCAATCCTTGCAGCCACGAGAAGATGAGTCCGAATCAGTCGACATTGGAGCAGAGTGAAGTGGAGAGTTCGCACGAGAATTCGAAGAGTATGGAGTATATCTCTGATGGTTGGGACGGGTTTCCGAGGACGTGTTCGGCCAGATATCTTCTACCGAGTGATGAAGATACCGAGTTCGTAACTTCGAGTCCGTGTGAGAGACCTCAGGTTGGCCGTGGCCGAGAACAGTTGCAATGCGCAGATAGCATGGCTTGACGTCATAGTGGACGACGATAAAGACGAGCGGGACCAGAAGTTCGTGCGTGACGCTGACAAGCTGTTATTACTCCCCGTCGAGATCAGTGACCTGATATGCTTATAGAGGTGTTGGGATACGGCCGGTTTCCGAGGAAATGTGTTCGGAACACGCATATGTCCAGGAAACGAGGAAAGATTAGGTAAGAGTACCAGCCTCCCTACAACTCGGCATAGGCGAGATCGAAAGAGACCTTGAGCAGGATTCCTTCCAGGACACTGCTGCAATGAGATTTACACCCAGGATCGGATGTGTCACGTATAGTCAAAGGACCAGAGGCCGACGCCAGCAACGTGCTGCTTTATGAGTAGTTATGATGATTGACCGAGAGATGACCAGAGAAGTGCCAGAACGGAATCGTCCCCGTTAGCACACCTGACAGGGCCGATGAGCCGATGGATTGCGAGATTGGTGAATCCACAGAGAAGATAGGACCCAGAGAACGAGGATGCCAGACCGTGAGCAGGAGGCAAGCAGATGTTCTTGTTCTGCCGGTTTCTCGGCGCACCAAATTATTTCTCGACATTGTAGGAGGTGTACCTCGATGTCCTTTGTTGCGATTTGCGTTTGAGATCTGAGTATCACGCTTATATCGCTTGGATTTGAGTTTTGATGACGAGTTTCCTGATACTGATTTCGTGCACCATGGCTGCACCTACTGAGTATTTACATTTTGTGCATAGTTATTGCACTTGAGATATGTTTTTATACACCATGGTATTGGTTTTTGATTTGTGCATATTTATCGCACTTGATATCGGTTTGTGCCTTGGTTGCACAAGTTTATGAGTTCATGGATTTCATATGGTTGATTTGATTTTGTGCGTATGGTACGCACTCGATTTGATGTTTGCACTCGGTATAGCTTATACGTGCTTGTAGTGCATTGACATGCGTTTTGTGCACGCAGTTGCACACGTTTACGATTTTATACACCTTTGTAGGGTTCCAAGGCACTCTTGTGAAGGTTCAAAAGGCATCAAACATGCCCGGATAAAAATTTAGACGTGCCGAACAACCCAAAGCCGGGATCTATGCTAGATTATTAGGGTTTAACATGCAAGATGATAACTTTTATCTAAGTGTGAGGGATTACAACCTTTGTAGTCCGCTCCTTCACTTCACAAGCTCCGAGTAGAAGTCCCTTTGCCGCGATCCACGATCTCCCGGACTCATGAGAGGCTCCACGACTCGAACGATCCATGCTAGCTCGAAGTATTCCAAATCTCCGATGATCTACTTTGAAGTTGCTACGACTCAAGCTTTCTCACTCAAAAGAGAAGAACACACTAATCCCATGGGCTAGATGAGATGAGGATGAGAGAGTAGTAATTTTGCTTTCTTTTTAAATCATTTTCTCATTTTATTTCATCACTTAAAGAAAAACTAGCAAGCTTTCTTGAAGAAGGAAGAAGATGATCATGAAAAGATAATGATCTATATTTCTTTTGTGATGAATAGAATATAAACCATATGATTGAATTGTAAACCATGGACAAGGATGAGTGGCTAGGATTTTGTAGAGAAATAACTAGAGTTAGGGTTTGGTTGAGTTAAAAAATGTGTCATCCATAAAGATCTTAAGAATGACAAAAGAAAAAGCTTCTAGAAGATGCATGAAGCTACTAACCCTAATCAAACCCTAATCTCAATTAATCATCCTTAAACATGTTTAACAATTAATCATATCATGTCACAATAATATATATCACATATATATTATATATTTGCAACAAAAGAAAATAATACAATTAACATATATCGCATATATATCAATGTATCATCCACTGAGAAAATGAAATAATAAAGCGAGCCAATATTAGATAATGTAATACAATATATCATATATATTATTATACATTAAATCATCGAATCAACACTTCATTCGACGATCCGGCTATATCGAATATTACCGACTAATATATCATGTACCGATTCATCGAATCAACACTTGATCCGATGAACTGGTTCATTTCTAAATATCGCGAGAATATAATACGGTATCCCATATCGCATTATTCTCGCTCCTGCGCATATCACATATGCGCCACTACTCCGTTTCGCCTGAGCCAAGAAACCTCTGTGTAGGACTCTAAAGAATCGTCAATACGCCGGTAGCAGGTGATGATCATATCAAACACCCACAAGCTGCAAGCGGTCAGCTAAACGTAATAGCCACCCAGGTATTGAGCGATCAGAAGATCAACAAGCTAGCCTGTGCGTTCTCCTGTGAATCCAACTAGTAACACTCCCGTACAGTCCGGTCTGTTCGTCTGATATGTCGCATATCAAGTCTAGCGGTGGTATACGTCAGACCCCAGTAAACGATAAGTCGTGTCGATGTGTGGCTCATAACGGGTCGAGAAACTACTAGTAACACTTACCAGTAAATCTCTATATCAGCCCTGGCCAGGGACTTCCAGTTATAGCCAATCGAACACAGCACAACATCAACTCCCTATACCGGGAGAGACGAATCCCCTCCTATCGCTCATTGCCTCCATGTGATTCGGGACTGTACCCAAAAGCCACCGTTTTGCACGCCCTCTTGGACGTGGTAAGGTGGAAATCAAAGCACAGTGGGTATCACACAAGACTCTATGACGATCTCGGGTCTACAGACTACCCTGTACCAGTGTCACCGGAGAACTGCCATCTGACGTGTGGTATATCACCATCTGGGAGTTCTCGGCGAGTCCGTCCAGTGTACCCAGTCTCCACTGATCACCCGTACACCATCTCTGATGTCTAACACCGATGGATATGGGATCATCCATCGCCCATCATATGGGTCAAGATGCGTATACGCTAGTCTACTCTGGTGTATCGATGCCCTGTCTCGATATACCCTCGACTAGGAACAGTTATAGGATGTACTCATTGACTACCGCGGCCCCACTAGTATGATCTCATCATAGTCCCAGTAGTCGAGTACAGATCCTAAGGGCTTTATCAACATGTGAGAGTAAAACAGTAAACCAATACAAGTCAACATGTTAAGATAAAGTGAAACCAAATAGCATACTATCATGACGAGCAAGAAAGTCATCTCTATATATAACCAAGCATCCATTATAATATACATCATATGTACAACAATGGCCTCTAGGGCATATACATAACTAACAATCTCCCACTTACACTAAGGCCAGCTGCTGTAGTATCTCATACCTAGCATCCCGAATAATCTCTCAAACTGTATCTGGGGAATAGCCTTCGTGAATGGATCCGCAGTGTTGTACTTCGTATCTACTCTCCTGACCTCGATCTCCCGGCGATCAACTATCTCCCTGATCAGGTGATACCGCCTCAGAATATGTCTGGACTTTTGATGGGATCTGGGTTCCTTGGCCAATGCCACAGCTCCATTGTTATAGCAATACAGAGGTTTTGGATGCTCAATGGATGGAACCACTCCAAGTTCACTAATGAACTTCTTGATCCAGACAGCCTCTTTGGCAGCATCGTTGGCAGCGATGTATTCAGCCTCCATCGTCGAGTCTGCAACGGTATCCTGTTTGGAACTCTTCCAACATACCGCCCCTCCATTGAGGGTAAAGACAAAACCCGAATGCGACTTAGAGTCGTCCTTATCACTTTGGAAGCTGGAATCGGTAAAGGACTCTACCTGGAGTTCTCCATTACCATACACCAAGAACATCTCCTTAGTCCTTCGTAAGTACTTGAGAATGTTCTTCACAGCTGTCCAATGACTCTCTCCAGGATCTGCTTGATACCGACTCACTACACTTAGTGAGTATACTATATCGGGTCTGGTACATAGCATCGCATACATGATAGAGCCTACTGCCGAAGCATAGGGTATCCCTTGCATGCGAGCTCTCTCCAAATCAGTCTTGGGAGACATCTCTTTGGAGAGAGTGAGTCCAGAGATCGTGGGTTGGTTCCCACGCTTGGATTCTTCCATACTAAACCTCTTTAGTATGGTGTCAATGTACCTGGATTGGGACAATCCCAGTATCCGTTTAGATCTATCTCTATAGATCATGATTCCCAATATGCAGGAGGCATCACCTAGATCTTTCATTGAGAATCTCTGCGATAAGAAGAGTTTGACTGATTGCAGCATAGGAATATCATTTCCTATCAAGAGTATGTCATCCACGTACAATACGAGGAAGACAACCTTACCCTTTGCTACCTTCTTATAGATACAAGGTTCATCTATATTTTTGATGAAGTCAAACTCTTTGAATACAACATCAAAACAGATGTTCCAACTCCGCGATGCTTGCTTTAACCCATAAATGGATTTAAACAGCTTGCACACCTTTCCGCTGCTCCCACTATCTACGAAGCCCTCTGGCTGAGTCATGTACATGCTCTCTTCTAAATCACCGTTTAGAAAGGCGGTCTTAACATCCATTTTCCAGATTTCATAGTCATGGTATGCAGCAATGGCAAGTAAGATCCGGATGGACTTAAGCATAGCCACTGGAGAAAAGGTTTTGTCATAATCCACACCCGGTCGTTGACGAAAACCCTTTGCTACAAGTCTAGCTTTGAAAGTCTCAACTTTTCCATCTACACCAAATTTCCTTTTAAAAATCCACTTGCTCCCAATGGGTTTTACCCCTTCAGGAGCATTTTCCAAAATCCATACTTTATTGGTGTACATGGATTCCATCTCAGATCGCATTGCATCCAGCCATTTCACAGAGTCACCACTCGTGATGGCCTGCTTAAAACTAGTGGGGTCATCATCATCCATGATGCAATCTTCGCTTCCACCATCAATGAGAAAACCGTAGTATCTCTCAGGTGGACGAGAAACCCTACTAGATCGGCGGAGAGGCTGGGGTTCGTCGGGTACTACTGAATCCTCTGGTTCCACTAAATCATCTGTTGTAGTTTGTTCTGCTGGAACCTCTTCCAGTTCTACCTCAATGCCACTAATCTGTTTCATAAGAAAACCTTTTTCTAAGAAAGTGGCATGTCGAGAAACAAACACCTTTTGTTCCTCGGGGTGGTAGAAGATATACCCTTGTGAATTTTTGGGATATCCTACAAACTTACATAAGACTGATCTTGCCTCGAGTTTGTCCGGATTTTGTCTTTTGACATAGGCTGGACAACCCCATATCTTAACATACTTAAGAGATGGTCTCTTCCCTTTCCATATCTCATACGGAGTGGTAGGCACTGATTTGGTAGGAACCATATTCAATAGGTGTATGGCTGTCTCAAGCGCATACCCCCAGAAGGAAATAGGTAACTCAGCCTCGCTCATCATAGAGCGCACCATATCTAATAGGGTGCGATTCCTCCGTTCCGATACACCGTTGTGCTGTGGTGTATAAGGAGGAGTAAGCTGAGAGAGAATCCCATTCTCTTTTAGATAATCTAGGAACTCATTGCTCAAGTATTCTCCTCCTCGATCAGATCGAAGGATCTTAATACTTTTGCCCGTTTGGTTCTCTACTTCGTGCTTATATTCTCTGAATTTCTCAAAAGCTTCAGACTTGTGTTTCAACAGGAACACATGTCCGTATCTAGAGAGATCGTCAGTGAATGTAATGAAGTAGGAAGAACCGTTCCTGGCATGCATAGACATGGGACCGCATACATCACTATGTACCAGTCCTAAGAGTTCGGTAACACTTTCTCCGTGTCCACTAAACGGAGCTTTGGTCATTTTTCCTTTGAGACATGAATGGCAAGTATCATAAGATGATAATTCGAACGGATTCAAATAACCATCTTTATGTAACTTAGCCAGTCGTGTCGCATTGATAAGACCAAGTCTACAATGCCACAAGTAGGATTCGTTCATATCCGAACTTTTCCTCTTGTGTGTGTTTTGTATATTCAGGACTGTATTCTGATTTAGAATGAATATGCCATTATGTAACGAGCCTGATGCAATCAACTTTTGATCTAGGAATATGTTCATAACATTATCCTGTACTACAAAATTATATCCCTCTTTACTCAATAAAGAAACTGATATAATGTTGCACATCATGTTCGGTATATAATAGCACTCATTTAGAATCAGTGTATTACGACTTGGCAATACAAGGTGATATTCGCCAACTGCTTTGGCTACAATACTTGCACCGTTCCCTACTTGAACGGAATGATCACCTTTTCCTAGTTCTCTACCTTTACGTAGCCCATGTAACAATTTACATATGTGGGATCCTGATCCGATATCTAATACCCAGGACGTAGGGTGAACTGAGAAACAGTTCTCAATAACTAACACACCCGAAGAAGATGCATCAACATGCATGTTCTTTTGGGCGGCGTGAGAATCCAGATATTCTTCTATTTCCTGTTCAGTCTTATAACTCTTATAAGAAAGAACGGGTCCAACATTCCCTAGCTCAGTACAATAATTGGGTTCAGTCAATACATCCATATTATTATCTTGATTATGGCATGACATGGTCGCTACCTGGAGAGAGAGAGAGAAGAAAACACTTTAGCGTATGCTCTTGCAAGATTAGATTGGTTATTATCTTATCTAATCAGGATGTCTCCCACTGTTTTTATCAAATCTACCTTAAAACCCTAAAAGGTAAGATTAGCCGGGATTAATTACACCTTACAATTTCGTCAATCTTTCAGCCAGATCAGTGTCGGTACTTTGAGGGAGGTTCCCCGTGCTCTCGCACGGACCTAATTAATGTAAACCTCGTTTTCCCAGAGGCGTAACCCCGTTAACACTTTTCTAGACACCTACTTGATCGGCTAATTGTCCTGTGTAAAACTCTCTCAGGAGTAACACTTACTCGCAGTGGGTATCGGGATCCAACTATCTCATAGGAGGTATGCAATCTCATTGCAAATTTCAACACTTGAAATTCCCGATAATGTTTTTACCCCTAGTGTTCTATGACCTTGACGAATGCCAAACAACCCATAGTCCACTAGTCAAGTTCAACCCGTACATTTCTTGATTGAATTAAACCCACCCGCACGACCCTTGACGAATGCCAAACAACGCCGTACGAATACCCTAATCCAATCTACATCATATGCATAAGCAGATAAATACTAGTTAGCTACCGTACACTACGCCTTGACGAATGCCAAACTACCGTAGCACGAATACTAAGTAGCACTTATCTGAAATGACGGAGGGCTACGCAGGCTTTTCAGAAAACCCCGAGCGTAATGAACTTGATATCGTCGTAGAATCGAGTGAAGTTTTGAAAAGGAGTGTTTTTGAGGCTTTTCATAGTTTCGCTAAAGGGGTTACTCCCGGTGAAGGGATCGTCGGCCCTTTCCTCATCGAATAAGGTGCAGGATATATCATATATACCGCTGTGCAAAGCAAAACTCTAAAAGCAATCAAAAGACAAACCGCGTTTTGTAGCATCTGCCAGTTTTGCTAAAGGAGTCACTCCCGGTGAAGGGATCTCGGTCCTTTCCTCATCGAATAAGGTGCTGGATATATCGTATATATCGCTGTGCAAAGCAAAACTGTAGCTACCCTTTTTATTATGTTTTGATTCTACAATATCTTTAGGTTTCTTTTCTTTTATTAATCTCATTAATAAAAATCCCATCAGCTTATGCTTCCTAAGCATCATCGAAGAAACGAAAGCAGTAATATTTATATATCAGCATATATATATATAGTATAAGCATTCGTCTCAGGCAGTAATATGATCTCATCACAGAACATTGCAGCAGAAGAACATATATGAAATATTGGATATACTAGGACGTCCGTGTTTTCAATACGAGCCTGTATAAAACACGGATTCCACGGTCGCGACGAATAACCAAACCCACATCCCAAGACCCCTACGAGAGCGGCAAGTAACACTGCCAATTCTAGGGTTAGGAGACCCGGTCTCGACTCCTCGAGATGGCCTCCCACTGTACCCTAGAACCAGGTTATTTGTGCTCCCCTCATTGGGTCTACCTAATGCGGAAAAGTAAATAATATACACTGGTGACATCAACCGCAACCTGGAAGTGCCCCAAATAAAAGAATATTACAATACAAATGAATTTTACATGAATGAAAATAAAAACCCTTATCTCACATAAAACCCCCGGCTATTCAGAACGCAACGATCCAATATAACATATCACAGCAACACATAATATCTCATATCATCAACGTAAGTAAATATGCGCATCCCAATTGTCGTTGACATATAGCAACGAAACCGGCGATATCACATATTACACTTACGGTCACAGAAAAGAAAGTGTAAAACTACAACATTTGGAATCCACAATCACTTTAGACATCGTAAATCCGAAATATCACATACTTCGCATTTCATGCCTAACTCTATGAATTCCACATATTGTATCACATTCCAGATAAATAGACAGTCTTAAACTTTCCGAACAGATAATCAAACACCCAAAATTTCCTAAACTGCTCAACACTTGAGCGGGGTTCAAATAATCCCAGAATATGTCACAGTACCGGTGATCCAGCCGTAGAAGGGTAAAGCCAACGCCTCACATGTGGCACGCCGTACTGCCCCAAACCCGAAGGTTCAAAAGGCAGTTCAAGACGGTCACATAATCGAGTTAAGGTTTGTTGTCTTCTAGAGGGTCCACCGCTTAACTTGTACAATTTTTCCGAAAGATTTAAACCCGAATAAATTTCAACACTTGAAAGTTTGCCGTACTGGGAAACAGTAAGTTAATGATATCCGTTCAAATAGTTTAACAGTTTCTAAATACCCGGAAAGAAATACGAATTTAAAATTTCCGATCGAGTCTACTATTACAAAACAAACCCCAGAATTTTAAACACCTGAAACAGATTAAAAATACCCAGAAAAGTCAACATGTACCTACGCTTATTACCAGGATGCCACGTGTCGCCAATCGATCAATCCGCCATGGAACCGCCGCGCAAGCAAGCTTGCGCCGCGCTTCCGTGGCCGTTTGATCGAATTGGGGGCTCGGGGTTTTTGGTAATTCTTAGAATTCCCTGCTGATTTTTTTACATATTTTTAATTCAGAAAAATCCCAAAATTTAAAAAATTTCCAGAGAGGGGTCTTTTTGCGTCGTTTCGGGTTCGATCGGAGTTTTAACTTCGTAAACACATCGCCTAATGCTCTAGCTAGGCTCTCATACCACTGTTGGGTTTCTAGGCACTCTTGTGAAGGTTCAAAAGGCATCAAATATGCCCGGATAAAAATTTAGACGTGCCGAATAACCCAAAGCCGGGATCTATGCTAGATTATTAGGGTTTAACATGCAAGATGATAACTTTTATCTAAGTGTGAAGGATTACAACCTTTGTAGTCTGCTCCTTCACTTCACAAGCTCCGAGTAGAAGTCCCCTTGCCGCGATCCACGATCTCCAGGACTCATGAGAGGCTCCACGACTCGAACGATCCATGCTAGCTCGAATTATTCCAAATCTCCGATGATCTACCTTGAAGTTGCTATGACTCAAGCTTTCTCACTCAAAAGAGAAGAACACACTAATCCCATGGGCTAGATGAGATGAGGATGAGAGAGTAGTAATTTTGCTTTCTTTTTAAATCATTTTCTCATTTTATTTCATCACTTAAAGAAAAACTAGCATGCTTTCTTGAAGAAGGAAGAAGATGATCATGAAAAGATAATGATCTATATTTCTTTTGTGATGAATAGAATATAAACCATATGATTGAATTGTAAACCATGGTCAAGGATGAGTGGCTAGGATTTTGTAGAGAAATAACTAGAGTTAGGGTTTGGTTGAGTTAAAGAATGTGTCATCCATAAAGATCTTAAGAATGACAAAAGAAAAAGCTTCTAGAAGATGCATGAAGCTACTAACCCTAATCAAACCCTAATCTCAATTAATCATCCTTAAACATGTTTAACAATTAATCATATCATGTCACAATAATATATATCACATATATATTATATATTTGCAACAAAAGAAAATAATACAATTAACATATATCGCATATATATCAATGTATCATCCACTGAGAAAATGAAATAATAAAGCGAGCCAATATTAGATAATGTAATACAATATATCATATATATTATTATACATTAAATTATCGAATCAACACTTGATTCGACGATCCGGCTATATCGAATATTACCGACTAATATATCATGTACCGATTCATCGAATCAACACTTGATCCGATGAACTGGTTCATTTCTAAATATCGCGAGAATATAATACGGTATCCCATATCGCATTATTCTCGCTCCTGCGCATATCACATATGCGCCACTACTCCGTTTCGCCTGAGCCAAGAAACCTCTGTGTAGGACTCTAAAGAATCGTCAATACGCCGGTAGCAGGTGATGATCATATCAAACACCCACAAGCTGCAAGCGGTAAGCTAAACGTAACAGCCTCCCAGGTATTGAGCGATCAGAAGATCAACAAGCTAGCCTGTGCGATCTCCTGTGAATGCAACTAGTAACACTCCCGTACAGTCCGGTCTGTTCGTCTGATATGTCGCATATTAAGTCTAGGGGTGGTATACGTCAGACCCCAGTAACCGATAAGTCGTGTCGATGTGTGGCTCATAACGGGTCGAGAAACTACTAGTAACACTTACCAGTAAATCTCTATATCAGCCCTGGCCAGGGACTTCCAGTTATAGCCAATCGAACACAGCACAACATCAACTCCCCATACCGGGAGAGACGAATCCCCTCCTATCGCTCATTACCTCCATGTGATTCGGGACTGTACCTAAAAGCCACCGTTTTGCACGCCCTCTTGGACGTGGTAAGGTGGAAATCAAAGCACTGTAGGTATCACACAAGACTCTATGACGATCTCGGGTCTACAGACTACCCTGTACCAGTGTCACCGGAGAACTGCCATCTGACGTGTGGTATATCACCATCTAGGAGTTCTCGGCGAGTCCGTCCAGTGTACCCAGTCTCCACTGATCACCCGTACACCATCTCTGATGTCTAACACCGATGGATATGGGATCATCCATCGCCCATCATATGGGTCAAGATGCGTATACGCTAGTCTACTCTGGTGTATCGATGCCCTGTCTCGATATACCCTCGACTAGGAACAGTTATAGGATGTACTCATTGACTACCGCGGCCCCACTAGTATGATCTCATCATAGTCCCAGTAGTCGAGTACAGATCCTAAGGGCTTTATCAACATGTGAGAGTAAAACAGTAAACCAATACAAGTCAACATGTTAAGATAAAGTGAAACCAAATAGCATACTATCATGACGAGCAAGAAAGTCATCTCTATATATAACCAAGCATCCATTATAATATACATCATATGTACAACAATGGCCTCTAGGGCATATACATAACTAACAACCTTGGTGTACTCGGTGTTGTTGTTTATGCATTTGAATTATTGATCGGTATTTCGTGCACAGGATGCACCGTATTGGTATTTCGTGCACAGGATGCACCGTATTGGTATTTCGTGCACTGGATGCACTGTATTTGTATTTTATGCACTAGATTGCATTCTGCATTTGTTGCACCGGACGGGTATTTATGTGTTATCGCACTGGATTTATACCACGTACCAAGGTTGCACCCGATTTATATCCTTGGGCATTCGTTTTAGCAGATTTGTATTTTCGTGTGCGTTGGCACTTGCCGTTCGTTTTCATGCATATTATTGCACTATATGCTTTTACAGACCCGACGCGTTTTGGTTGGATTTGCGCATATTAGGCGCTCAATTTTGGATTTTCTTTCGAGCATATTGGATGCGATTTCATTCGTTTGGGACATATGCACTTGAGTTGGATTTTCGCGCATGTTGGGCACATGATATGAGATGTGATTCTGTGCACACCGGAAGCATGGGATTGAGCTTTTAGTGCACTTTAGATGCACTTGGTATGGTTGTCGTACACACCCGTTGCACTGGACAGATGCTTTGTGCACACCCGTTGCACTTAGTTTTCCCTTGTGCGTATTGTGGCACCTGTATTTGTATTTGATTTACATGCGTACCAGATGCATGTGATTATTGGACACGCCTTTGAGGCTGATTTTACTTTTGAGTACTTTGTTTTCATGTTGGGCACTACATGGTGTAGTAGCCAAACAAGACTGATCTGAGGACAGCACCTGAGTACTTTGCATGCATTAAAGGATTACCAAAGGGTTTTCAAGAGAAGCTATTGTCTCGCTATTTTCTTAAGTGTCCGTGAGCGACACGAACGTTTATAAAGGAAAACCTTTTGGGATATTTTGAAAAGCGACGGAACGTGTATTTAAGAAAACATATATGGACATATATTATTATTTTAAAATGAGCGTCCGTCAGTTATGCCGTGAGTTACGCATCCACGCGGCGATTTAGAAAATATTTTGCATGTATTTCATTCAAATTTTTGAGTTTTTCAAAGATGCGTACTATACACGTATTATAGTATTTGACTTGTGTATATTGGATTTCAGTAGTGGATTTCGAGATCTGCATTTCTATTGTAACTCCGAGGATATGCATGCAAATCCGATGATTTGCATGACGCTTGACGGAGTTCGATTTTGAGTTTTTACTCGTTTTCATGCGCATTTGAAGCGATGTGTTGTGTTATTTCTGCGTTTTCCATGATTTCGGAGCCCCGTTGTTTTGAGCCGATTATTGAAATGTTTTAGATTTTAGGGGTTTAAATTTAAATTCGGGGACCGAATTTATGTAAGGGGGGATGATTGTAACATTTCAGAAAATATAAAATATTATTTTTGGGAATTTAATATTAAAATAATATATTTCCCGAAAACTGCCGATTTGCGAAATTGGGGTTTTCGAAAAAAGGGTATAAATATATACCAATAATTATGAAATAAACAGAAATTAAAATGATTTATTCATTTAAAAATATATTTAAAAGATTTGGAAATTTTAAAATTTATTATATGCAGTTTCGATAAAATCCCGATTAGTGCACTGCTAATCGCGATTAAGCCAAATCCGCGTTTTTACAGTTTCCATGGTTAGTACACCATGACATGTTCATTTTGTTACATGTTTCATTTCATTTGGGCTTTATATTAGGATTTATTGGTGGAAAGAAAAGGAAAGAAAAGAGAAATGATTAAAGGAAAAGTCAAGGAGACATAATGAGTGGTTAGGTGAGCTTTGGAGAGAGAAAGAGAGTGTGAATTAGTGAGAGAGAGAAGGGGGCTGCTACCCATTCTTTTTCCCCTATCATTTTTGAAATCCTTCATCTCCCTCAAGCCACAACCCTCCACTAAAATCCCTAGATCCATCTCCTAACAATCCCCAAAACCCTACACTCCCTTCACAAAACTTTATCCCCATCTCCTCCTCTACACGATGGACCGAGCAAAGTGGGATTTTGACGACGTTGGGAAGTTAGTGCTGCCTAGAGTGCACTAGATGAGGTATAATTTCATCCCTTTAGATTAGTTTTGTAAGATATCATGTTTAGATGTCGTTTTGTGAAGATCAGTGGACATTGGAAAACACTAGTGAATGTTTGAGTGTTTGTTTGAATTGGGTGATACCTAGTAGCTGTTAACAAAACTTAGGTGCTGTTTAGTGACCTAGACCAGACCTTAGAAACCCCAAAACACGGATTTAGAAACCCGACATCGGATAAATGTGTGATCTGTGAAGGTATTCTGGAATCTGGAGCAACCCGGGGACACTAGAATTGATTTTTGGATTACTGGGAGTCGTGCAGGCACCTAGGAAGCTACCACTGAGACACGAGCCCCTAATTCAAACCCCAGGCCGCAGATATATTCATTCTAGCTGAAATTTGCGGCCAGAGTAGGGTAGAATTGTCCCAGATTTGGTCCATGGCTCTTTTTACACTAAATTAGACCCCTCCTATATGCAGTTTTGGCTAATTGTCAACTGGGGGAAATCTGGGAGCATTTTGGCGTGTTTTAGGTTATGTTTTCCGTATTTTCAAATGCACTTTCTTGATATTTGGATTTGTATTTGGTTGTCGGGTGTTTTTACATCGACAGCAGGGGTTGTTTGATTGATTTGCACGTTTAGGCCATAGGTTCTAACCCATGGGCACACCGTGCCCCGTATCGGTTTTCTGCATCGATTTTAATACGTATTGCGATTGTGTATTATTGTAGGTACCCTCGCATGGATTCCGAGGCGAAGAAGCGTGGCGTCATCGATTTCGGCGAACGAAGACCAGGTGAGTAGATCTATATCTACCGGGGAAGTCGGGTGGATGGCGTATAGCACCCCCGCAAACTTCTGATGGAAAACCAATTTATTGAGTATAGTTAGGAAACTAGGGTTAGAATATAGATAGCTATGTAGTCATATTAGAAACTAGAGGATAGTTAAGTGTGATATGTTACTACTACCCTAGGATGACGTTTAGCGATATTACCGCTTAGGGTACTGTAGGACTAGATAGTCGATGTAGATGCGTCATCCGAACCATACCTTTTTCGAAACCAAAGAATCGTATGTGTCTTTTAAATGTATATCTTGAGGGATGTTACGAATTTTCAAATGATATCTTTTCCTTAAAAACACTGTAACCCCTGTTTTCAAAACTGCGATTCACTTCTTTAAAAGTCTGATTGTATGGTTCGGGTGTGTTTGTTAGATTAGGTACTTATACTTAGTAGAGATAGCATGTTTATGTAAACTCGACATGATATGAGACATAAATGCGATGAAAGAATACAAGACGAATTTGACGATATGATGAGATGATGATATGATATGATGGTATACGGATGCGAGTCGATCGAAATGATTTATACCCTGCCGGTCCCCTGATATGAGATTATTGCAGATGCGACCTGGGACATTGGTATATAGGGTTATACATATATATATATTGAATGTTGTGAATCATCGATGATAGGCCGTATATGATATTAGGCCATACCCTCATTTGTCGTATAGGATGATAGGATCCCTTTTAGTATAATGCCGTCGCACGATGATATTCCGTGCGTGATGAGTTTGACTTGATGATTGATCCTTACCCTTTACTAGAGATTGTCGTACGATGGATTATACCGTACGCGACGTTATTGGGCTAGATGCCGATTGATAGATTCACTGACTCGGACATATGATAGTTATATATACCTTATAGCTGTTAGCTGATGATTTGCTTGCTGCATTCATGATATTATTATTGCATCGCATATACCTGTGATAGTACACCTGCACCATTATCGATGATGCGTATGTTACACGTACACATATTTCTGGCTCATACACTTCATCATCGATAATTGCCATGTCACTATACAGTAGGGTTGCTGCATCATGGACATTTACATAGATACTTCCATACTTGCGGATATACACATTTGTATATCCATATTCGTGAATACATTCATACTTGTGGATATACACATTCGTATATCCATATTGGTGTACATATAACGTGATACACCCATACGTATGCACACACACATTGCATATTCATATTTGTGCACACATACATGGTACATCTATACTTGCGCATATACATATTGTACCTACCTAAATAGCCGGTTTTATTGTAAAATTGGGAACCGCATGCCATAGTTTAAAAACTGTAATCATTTTAAAAGAGCGGTTTTCCCCTTAATATGTCATATCACTATTCCATATTGCATGATACACGGATATGCTCGCATTTCTTTTTACATGTCGCATATATTATGTTCTATTATTTTACGCATTGAGATATGCTGTTTTCATGAGATTTCTAGATTTGAGAACCGTGGATATTTCAAAAGATATTATGTGTTGTTTTAATAAACTCGGTTTCTCTTGATATGATATTTCAGTGCGTCCACCATGTGTTTTCTCGGTTCTGAGAGCGACATATGGAACCCGATTCGAGGAGGCGGATGAGGCCGATTGCGGGTACATGGTGGGCCCGGTATGGTACCCCGGGGCGAGACTGGATCGCTGTGTAGTAGACGGTGGCCTGGCAGAGGGACTACTACCTACCGGTGATAGTATTTGGACTCGGCGGATATCCGGAGGATGCCGACCGGAGTCAAGAGATGACATGGGCTAACGGAGCCCGTGGGCCGATCCGGACTGACGGAGCCCGAGATATGAGGATTTACATGCCGATGCTGGGCACGGTTTTCATGATGTTTTCGAGTGTCGATGCTAGGCACTCAGGTTCCATGATTTTGATGTGTCGGGAGGGACACCGTTGATATATATCCTCTTACTTTCATGCACACTCCTTTATGATATTTACGTGCATACAGATATTGATTACATGGGTGGACGAGATCCATATGCATACATATCTTGATTATGGTTGGACAAGATACATATACAAGCATTGATTATTACTGTTGGATGTTATCCACATGCATATAGATATTGACTACCTTGTTGGCACATATACGACCCGGTCACCCTAGATATCATAGTATTACCTTATGATATAGTTGACCTAGGAGTCGTTGTTTATTCGATTTCTACTTGTAAATATATTTCTATTCACGAGTTGGCAACTCACCCCCGTTGTGCCACAGTTCTTGCAGGTTGACCGCTTGGATCAGTAGCGGTT
This sequence comes from Agapanthus africanus, assembly GCA_030015575.1. Classification (NCBI taxonomy): domain Eukaryota; kingdom Viridiplantae; phylum Streptophyta; class Magnoliopsida; order Asparagales; family Amaryllidaceae; genus Agapanthus; species Agapanthus africanus. Next base: position 521,913,003 of record CM057342.1, read on the forward strand.
TCGCTGGCACACAGTTCCATTCGGGTGTTTTGCATTGGTAGGTGGGACACTTGTATAGTACCCACGCTTGGATTATATTTCGTATTGTATCTAGTTAACTCCATCCATCAATCAAAAGTTGTAATTGTATATGTGATGAGACTTAGTGAGACTTGTAGTTGCGAGATTTGAGCGATGGGTTTTATTTTCCCTTTGGGGTTATATCTTACACTTTTCACTGTCTTTTTGTGGTGAACTTTGCCGTTGAGCGTCGTATACTTATTTATACTGTATTGCGTGGTTGTGATCCGCCGTTTGGCGAAGAGCTAGCTCCCGCTTGGGGATGCCTTTATTCTTGTTATGTATTGTGGTTTTGGATCAAAATATACAAAGGAGGTGCTGCCAAAATTTTTAAAGACGAAACATGTTTTCAAAGTAGAAAATTTCATTTGCATCATTCATTTTTTCTTTCTATGCATTAAGCACACTTGATTTTATTATACCTTTATTTCAAAAACTCCACCTCCTTTATTTTCTTAAAAGGTTTAGATTTCTGGGGTTCAACTTACTTGAATTCCGTTACGCCTTTAGACGTTGCGTGATTCAAGTGCTGGTCACAAGCTAATATTTTTGGTCGTGACAGTATGCATCTTCACAAGTGCATGTCCTGAAAGGAAATAGGTAACTCAGCAGTACTCATCATAGAGCGCACCATATCTCATAGGGTGCGATTCCTCCATCCCGATATACCGTTGTGCTGTGGTTTATACGGAGGAGTAAACTGATAGAGAATCTCATTCTCTTTTAAATAGTTTCGGAATTCCGTGCTCAATTATTCTCCTCCCCAATCATATCGAAGGATTTGAATATTTTTACCCATCTGGTTCTTAACTTCGTACTTATATTCCTTGAAATTCTCAAAAGATTCAGATTTGTGTTTCAACAAGAATACATGTTCGTATCTTGAGAGAACATCGGTGAATATAATAAAGTACGCGGAACCATCCCTGGCATATGTAGACATAGAACTGCATACATCACCATGTATCTGTCCAAGAGTTCAGTAGCTCTTTCTCCGTTTCCAGTAATCGGTGATTTGGTCACCTAGTCTTTGTGACATGACTGGCAAGTTTAATAAGATGTAAATTCGAACGAATTCAAAAAATGCATCCTTATGGAACTTCAGCTAGTCTTGTTCATCGAAATGACCCAATCTACAATGCCACAAGAAGACTTCGTTCATTTCAGAATTGTTCCTCTTATGTGTGTTCTGTACGTTTAGAACCGTAGTTTGATTCAGAAGGTGTACACTGTTATACAACATACCTTACCCAATCAACACTAGATTTAGGAAAATATTCACAATATTTATCGGTATAAAATAACAGTCGCTAAGAATCATTGTATTACCAGTTGGTAACACTGGGTGATATTTTCCAACTGTTTTGGCTGCAACAATTACACCATTCTCTACTACTAGAGACATATCACCTTTTCCCAGTTCTCCAACTTTCTATAGCCCATGTATCAAATTACATGTGTAGGATCCTGATCCGGTATCCAATACCTAGGACGTAGAGGTAACTGAGAAACAGTTCTTGGTTACGAACACACCCGAAGACAATGCATCAACATGCTTATTCTTCGTTTAGGTGGCGTGGGAATCCGAATATTCCCATATTCCTTGCTCTTACTTATGACAATCATAAGGTAGAGCGGAACCTAGCCCAGTATGATAAGTAGGTTCGGTCAAAACATCCATATTATTATCTTGATTAAGGCATTTCATTAGTCGCTGCAAGGAGAGAAAGAAGGATAATCACTTTGCGTGCGCTCTTTGCAAGATTAGATTGGTTATTTTATCTAATCAGGCTGGCTCCCACTGTTTTTATCAAATCTTCCTTCAAACCCTAAAAGGTAAGATTAGCCGGGATTAATTACACCCTACAGGTTCGCCAATCATTCGTCCAGGCAGGTATCGGTACTCCGAGGGAGGTTTCTCGTGCTTTCACACGGACCTAATGAAAATAAACCTCGTTTCCCTCGAGGCTTAACCCCGTTGACACCTTTTTATACACCTACTTGATTAGTTAGTTGTAAAGTGTAAAAATCTCCCAGGAGTAACTCTTACTCGTAGTGGGTATCGGAATCCAACTATCATATAGAAGGTACGCAATCTCATTGCAAATTTCAACACTTGAAATTCCCGATAATGTTCTTACCCCTAGCCACTTATGACCTTGACAAGGTCAACAAACCATAAGCGCTAGTCAAGTTCTACCCGTCATTTCTTGATTGAATTAAACCCACCCGCACGACCCTTGACAAGGTCAATAAGACCGCACGACTACCCTAACCCAATCGCATATCATGCTAGAAGATAAGCACTAATCAGCTACCGCACACTACTCCTTGACAAGGTCAACAAACGCAGCACGAATACTAAATAGTACTTAACTGAAATCACGGAAGGCTGCGTAGATTTTTAAGAAAACCATGAGCGTAATGAACATGATATCGTTGTAGAATCTAGTGATTTTATAAAGGAGTGTCTTTGAGCCTTTTCTAGCTTCGCTAAAGAGGTCACTACCGGTGAAGGGATCTTGGCTCTTTACTCATCGAATGAGGTGCTGGATATTCATGAATACCACTATGCAAAACAAGAACTAGAGAAGCTATCAAAAACAAAACCGAGTTGGTTATAACAATTTCAAGTTTCGCTAAAGAGGTCACTCCCGGTGAAGGGATCTCGGTTCTTTCCTCATCGAATGAGGTGCTTGATATTCATTAAGGAATACCACTATGCAAAGCAATAACTAGAGCTACCCTTTTTGAAAATTTAATTCTAAAACATCTTTTGGTTTCTTTCTTTTCATTAATCTCATTAATGAAGTCTCATCAATTAATGTTTCCTAAACATCACAGAAAAATGAAACGAAAATAGAATGTACGCTTATGCCATCCGCATTCGCCACTGGGCCCCGTCATGCACCGTTATGTTACTTAACTACCGACAGAGCGGGGGCTGGACTAGCACGGGTGCAAAACATAAGCAACGTTTATTATATATCATATATATAATATTACATTCGTCTCACGCAGTTATATGATCAACATTACAGAATCAAGAAGCAGAAGCAACATATGAAATATTGGATATACTAGGATGTCCGTGTTTTAAATTTAGCCAATAATGTAAAACACGGATTCCAGAGTCGTGATGAATATCCAAACCCACATCCCTAGACCCCTACGAGAGCGGCAAGTAACCCTGCCAATTCTAGAGTTAGGAGACCCGGTCTCAACTCCTTGAGATGGTCTTCCACTGGACTCAAGAACCCGGTTACTTGTGCTCCCCGTCTTGGGTCTATCTTAAAGCGGAAAAGTAAATAATATATAACAGTGGTGACATCATCCTCAACCCGAAAGTGTCCCAATAAAAGAATATTACATACATATTTTACATGAATGAAAATAAAAACCTTCATCTCATATAAAACCCCCCGGCTATTCTTTCACGACGATCCAATAAATCATATCAACAGCAACACATGATATCACATATCATCTGTAAGTCCACGTTGCGACCCCCGGTTCTTACGGGGAGGCGGAAACGGTATAAAATCAAAATTTTAACGCAAGAGGCAACATGGACTAAGCTAGGTCGGGATCTTTACCTAAACTAAAACTAGCATACTAAGCTAAAGATATTTAGCTACTCGGATGAAGATGGTTATACCTAAACTTGAACTCCTTCTCTTCAAGCTCCGATGGTGGTTCGATGGCTCCTTCTCGTTGTCTCCGTACGCCGAAGATAGATCCACTTGAAAGCTCCAACCTTTAGCTCCTTCTTCGTTCTTTGAAGAAACTAGTTCACTTGGTTTGCTAAACCTAGTGAACTAGAATGAGTAGAGATGATTTAGAATGGGATTTTATCTATGGTTCTTGATTCTCAACTCATGAGACAAGAGAACCATAGATCAAGAGAGGGAGCAAGAGGTTGAGGATGAGAGCAAGAGGAGAGCTCAAGAACAAGAGAGAGAATGAGCAAGAAAGAATGAGCAACTCTTTTGTCTTTCACCCTCTCATAATCCAAAGTGATCATAACTCATCATATCAAAAAAGTCTTATGTGATGGTTTGAAGCAACCATAAGCTTATCATGTCATACACTCATTTTACTCAAATGAGCAAGCAAGAAAAAGTCTTTGGCATGAAATGATAACCATGGTTATCATGATGGTCAACTAGTCAAGCCTAGTCAACCGGTCAACAAGTCAACAAAAGTCAACAAGTCACCAAAGTCAACAAGTCAACAAAAGTCAACAAGTCAACAACCATATCACCATAATACTTAATTAATATAATAGTTAATCACATATCATATTCTCATTAGGGTTGAGCATAAAGTCAAAAAGTCAACGGTCAACTGTCAACAACCCTAATGAGAATCTGCCGCCTCTGCCTCCCTGTCAACTGTGCATACATACCCGCATCCGCGTTCCGAGGAACACGAATGCAAACTGGATAAATCCAATCCCATAAGGTACACTAGGATCTGGCTTAAACCAAAGCCCGCTAGTGTAAACTGTCCGGACACTGTACGTGCACAAGTGCACGGATGTGACCGAACCCTGTCGCAAAACCATGCGACCTCTACTCTTTTGCCTAAAGGCGAAAAGCTTTCTGTGTGGGACTCTAAAGACTCGACACTACGCTGGCAGTGGGTTTAACCACAGACCGCAAGCGGCACTAGCTGTGCGTAACGGTCCCCAGGGAATGCCGACAAGAAGACCGACGAGGCGAAACCCATCTGAACTCCTACTGAGCCTGAGCGTGACATTCTCCGTACAGTCCGGTCTGTTCGTCTGATACATCGCATGGCGGGCCTAGGGGGCGGTAAACGTCAGTCCCCCAATAGCGGTACAAGTCGTGCCGGAGCGAAGCCCAAAACACCCTGAGATAACACTGGAAACCTACCAGTATATCTCGTTTGCCCTGGCCAGGGACTACTCGTGTAATGGCTCTCCAAGACACAGCGCGATGTCAACTCCCAATACCGGGAGAGACGAATCCTGTCTAACCGTCACTGCCTCCAAGTGCTTCGGGACTGCACCCAACCACCACCTGTTTGCACGACTCCTTTGAGCCGTGGTAGGGTAGTGATCAAAGTACAGTGGGAACACACCCGAGGCGAAGTGACAGTGTCAAGTCAGCGGACTAAGCTGTACTCATGTCACCTGGGAACTGATAACTGACGATAGGTATAATACCAACTAGTCAGTTCCCGACGAGTCCTGTCCAGTGTACCCGTAACCTAACGAGCACCCGCATACTATCTCAAGTACGACGTACTGACGGCTGTGGGACAGACCGTCTCCCACACTGGGATGAGAAGCGCATGCGCTGGTCTACTCCGGAGTATCGATGCCCTGTCTCGATAGTCCTGCGACCAGGGACCTGCATAAGGATGTGCTTATAGATTACCCAGCCCCACTAGTGTGACGGCCATCACATCGCTGGTAATCAAGCAAAGATCCTAAGGGCTCTACTAATGTGTATAGGCGATATACAAAAATAAACACATGTACACATTGAAGTAGAAACAAACCAAGTAGCATACTACTATTTTGAGCAAGATTGTATATACAAGGTGAATATCCCAAGCATCCATTAAGTAATATACAAACTAGTATGATACAGTAATGGCCTCTAGGGCATATACACTAACATCATCAACGTAAGCAAATATGTGTATCTCTAAAAACTCGTTGACATATAGCAACGAGATTGGGATACCCCACATATTACGCTTACGGTCGCAGAAAAAGAAACAGAAAACTATAATAATTAGAATCCGCAATTTCCTTAGACATCATAAACCCGGAATATCTCATATTCCGGATTTCATGCCTAACTTATAAAAATTGCATTTCAATCTCAAAGTGAAAACACTTTTCAATTGGTTGTCGGATAATTCAACAAGATTCCTGGCTTAGTGATCGCGTACAATACGCAATGGCGACGGAGTTTTGATGCGAATCAAAACTTCGTGGCAATCGATCAATTGAGACTAAACAGCTAGGTTTACAATATACTAACTAGTTTTCATAAAAAAAATTAATCCGGATTCTAATAATTGTATCACACATCATAAAGCTTGTAAAGTAACCGCGACATTAGAATTCCGCACGCAATTAGCAAACTAAACCAATTTTTCCAAGACATGAAAAATCCAGTGAGGTAAAATTCCAAAACCGATCGTTTTAAGCCAATCCGGGAGTCAAAAGAACTCGAAACCCGCCCAAATATCCGCGGGGGAGAAGATCCTAAAATTAACTATCAAATGATGGGGCTAGATAGGGTACCCCACCCCCGAGGCCACCACGAAGTGTCTAGGAGGTGAGGCAAACCCGAAACTGCCTAAGGTGGGGCAGTTTCGGGTCCCCACCACCAAGACCACCTTATGGTGGTCTTGGGGAGTGGGCCCAGCCATTTGGTCCCCCCAAGATGTCCCCGGGGTGCGCACGCTCCACCCTACGGCTTCTCGGTTCAAACCATGAGCCCACGGGGTGTGAAAACAACTTAAAACATCATTTTTGACACTGTTTTTATCGGCGGTTTTTGCGCGAAAAAAACAACGGATTTCTAACGTCGCTAAAAGTTACCCTAATATTCTAACTTGGCTCTGGTACCATGAAAGTTGACCTTAGCACCATCACGAGGTTCTAGAGGCATCAATCATGCCAAATTTTAATTTTATTAGGTGCTAAGTAAGACTAACAAGATCTTTACTAGATTATTTAGGGTTTGCCTTTGTGATGTAATGAACTAAAGAGAAGAAAAGAGCATACAACCTTTGTAGTTCGAGTCCTTCTCTTCAATAGCTCCAGGTTGAAGTCCACATGACTCTAATAGGCTCCTTTTCGAGTTGAACGAACCTCCTTCATGATCTTCGCGGCAAAGACGATCCACCCGAAGTCCACAAGCTCAAGCTAACCCTTTACTAATCTCATTAGTGAAGGCAACACTCCACATCAAATTGCTAATCTAATGTGTGATGGTGAAGTAGGGGTTTAATTTGCTCACTAGTTTGTGTTCAAGCTTCATGGTTCACATCTCATGTGAGGGTTGAAGCTTGAACCATAGGATTGAGGAAGAAGAAGAAGTTAGAGAGCAACCATAGGAGCAAAAGCAAGCAAAATGGCTAAGTGTTGAGAATGAGCTTAGAATGAATGGAAACTCTTGAACCCCATTCATTCAAGCATGGAATTTTGCAATATAAAATTGCAACCATGCTTGAATATTGAGTCAAGATGAATAAACAAAAATAAAACCCATGCTTGCAACCATGCTCTCATTTTCCACCTCATTTCTATTTTCACAAAATAGAATTTCAAGCCAAGCTTCATTATATATATATATAATATATATATATAATGAAAAATAATTAGTGAGATAATGATATTTGTTAAGATATAATTATATCACATATAATATATATCACATTATTAAATCAACACTTGATCTAATAATCCGGTTATATCACATATAACCGACTAATATCATTAATCTGAATATCACATTATCAAACCAACAATTGATTCGATAATCCGGTTATATCACAAATATCCTGACCGACATCAGATAACTGCCAGATTATAATACGGTATCACATACTCATATTTAATCAGGCCTATGCACATATCAACATATGTGCCCTACTTCATTTCACTCGAACCAGGAAACTTCTGTGTGGGACACTAAAGACTTGTCAATACGTCAGCAGTAGGTGATGATCACATCAATCACCTACAAGCCGTCAGCGGTACTAGCTAGACGTAACGGCTACCCGGGTATTGAGCGATATGAAGATCGACAAGAAAGCTCATCCATACACTCCATGAAGCCTATTAGTAGCACTACCGTACAGTCCGGTCTCTTCGTCTGATATGTCGCATATCATGTCTAGGAGTGGTAAACGTCAGGCCCCAGTAACGTGATAAGTCATTCCGATGTCTGGCCAATAAAGGTTTGAGAAACTACTGATAACTCTTATCAGTAAATCTCAGCAGCAGCCCTGGCCAGGGACTTCCATTTATAGACAATCGAGCATAGCGCAACATCAACTCCCAATACTGGGAGCGATGAAACCCCTCCTATCGCTCATTGCCTCCATGTGACTCGGGACAGTACCCTAAATCCACCTGTTTGCACGACTCCTTTGAGCTGTGGTAGGGAGGAAATCAAAGCACAGTGGGAGCCACATAAGACTCTATGATGATCTCGGGTCTATAAACTAATCTGTACCAGTGTCACCAGAGGACTGCTATCTGACGATAGGTATACTACCAAATAGGAGTCCTCGGTGAGTCTTGTTCGGTGTACCCATTCTCTAATGAGCACCTGTGTACAATCATTGATGTTACACACCAATGGTTGTGGGATCAACCAACGCCCTCTAAGGGATAACAAAACGTACACACTAGTCTACACTGGAATATCGATGCCCTGGTCTCGATATTCCTACGACTTGGAACTGATTAAAGGATGTACTTATGGACCACCCTAGCCCCACTAGTATGATCTCATCATAATACTGGTAGTCAAGTATATATCCTAAGGGCTTTATCAACATGTAAGAGAGAGACGGTATAAATACCAGTCTACATGTTAAGATAAAGGTAACCTGATAGCATACTATCATGTCGAGCAAGAAAGTCCTCTATATATATGTCAAAGCATCCACTATATCATCAATAATGGCCTCTAGGGCATACATATTCCTAACAGGTATGTCCTTTGAAAAATCTGTAGTATCCCTCGGGCTGTTTTTGAAAATACTCATGATTCGTTAGTTTTGAAAATAGGTATGACTAGAGCCTAATCTAGAATCTACCTAAACAACCAAGAACTAAACTAAGAACCTAGTCAGAAGGGTAAGAAAATCTACCTAAATTTCGAGTCGATATACCTAGTAGTCTGCGATCCAGCCTCATAGCGTCACGTACTGTATAATACATAGTACGGCATCCTCGGGTCAAGAGTGCGGATCAATCTTCATATATATATATATATATATATATATATATATCGTACGGTAAAATCCATCGTACGGCATCCCCAAAATCGGGAGTACGGGTCAAATATCATGTATAAATCATCATTCATATGGTATCATCATCGTACAATATCATGATCGGGGGTACTGTTTTAAATTCTCGTACATTCTAATATCATCAAACACATATTATCGTATGTATGAATACACATTGCCCAATAATCCATTATAATATCATATCGTATATCATATCACGACTCAGTCACATATCCAAAACTCATGGCATCATGCCCGATCATATCGACTCATATCCATTTAACATCTCATATCCTCATCTTATACACACATACATATATATATACATATATATATATATATCAATGCATCCGTACATATATACATATACATATACACCCACATCATATCTCGTGTGCATGCGCGCGCGTGCGTGTATGACAACCTATACACTGCGGGTCCGCGACTTGAAACTAACAAAGAGCAATCTTCTTCCAAGTACACTTCATTTCACTTAAGGTCTCCTAGAAAACCCTATTGCTGAGTATCCGCACTACCCATATACATACCATACACATCCTAATCTACGAATTTGAGGGAATGTTATACGCCATCCACCCGACTTCCCCCGTAGATATGCATCTCTCACCTTGATCCTCACTTTCCAAAGTCAATGACGCCACGCTCTCCCTTGTTGTACGATGTCCACGAGAAGGTACCTACATTTGAACGAATATTGTATTGTAAACGAGAACCAAATACTAGAAAACCAAAACGGCATACTAAGTGCACATTGGTTAGAACCTACGGCTTACGCATGCAAGACTAGCCAAAAAAATCCTCGATGTTGACGTACAAACGTCAAACCACCAAGTCAAAACCCAAATACTAAAATCTAAGTCTTAAAAAGCCGCAAAACCAAAACAACAACTCGAGAAAACACCTCCAGATTTTGCCTCGGGTCAAATTGGGACATTGTGCATATAAGATAGGTCTAATTAGAAGATAAAAGAGCCATGGTCCAAGATTCCAACCTATCACCCAAGTCAAGGCCGCAATTTGCGGTCAAAAAGATAATATTTGCGGCCAGATTCTCAAGTCAGGGTCTCGGGTCTCTATGGTAGCTTCTATGTTCCCTGCACTACTCTCTGTAATCGCTAAATAATTTTTAGGGTCCCCGGGTTATAGCAGATCTCCATAAGACATCACAGTTTCTCACACAATCTAATATCGGCAAATTCAAAGTTCACATTTTGGGGTTTAGTCCCTGGTTTGGTTCAAAATTCTCACACTACAGGGGTTTGTGATCATTACTAAACGTCAATTACACATTTTCAACTCAGAAAATTCCCTAATCCCCATCTTGGAATATTCTAACATCACTAAACTTCATAAGATTAACTCTAATCACTATAGGATGTTAGGAAAACTAATAACATAACTAATAGTGTAGGATTTACCTCATGGAAGGAACTAGAGAAAATTCTAGGGTTGCCTAAGTGCCTCAAAGTCTGAACATGATCCAACCATGGGGTTTGTAGTGAGGTAGGGAATCATTTTTGTGAAGATGGTATAAGGTTTTGGCTAGGTGGTGGTGGTCTTTTGTGGTGGAAGAGGAGGTGGAGAATGGGGAGAATGAAAGATGGAGGAGAATGGGAGGTGAAGAAATAATGTAGAGAATGAGGGAAGGCTAGAAGTGTGTAGAGCTTTCTCACACACTCTCTCTCCCCTTCTCTCTCACCATGCTCCTTTGTCCCCACAATGTTTCCATGTCACCCTCTCTTTAATTTTATTTTTTTTTCTTATTCTTCTTTTCATTTTTTTTCATCTCCAAAACAAAACAAGCCATGTAAATGCAATAAGGCATGGTTCAAAAAACATGAAATTAGTGTTTGCAACATGTTTTGTTGCATGCCATGAACATTAGCAAGATTAACGCATAATTAGTGAAATGCTAATCGAGTTTAGTATGAAACTCATGCACAAATAATTATATAATAATTTATAAATTTTCCAAATCAACTAAACATTTTCGAAATTAATAATTCTTATAAATTTTCCAAACTATCGGTATATAGTTATACCATTTCATTAAAACTAATCTCCATACATTAAAATATTCATAATATTTATTATTTTAATTATTTATATTCCCAAAGATATTATTTTATTTTATGTAATGTTACAATCTTCCCCCCTTAAATAAATTTGGTCCCAAAATTTAATTTAAACTCCCCAAATACTAAAACATTTCAGTAAAATGATCAAATCGTTGGGGCTCCGAAATCATGAATACACAAAACGTATCATAGCGCAATACATGCAAAATGAAAATGAGTGTAATGTTCAAAACCAAAACTCCATCAAGCATCGTGCAATCATCGGAGTTATGGCGAAAGTACAAGTGTCAAAATCCAATACGAAAACCGATGTGATATAATCAAAACTATGACGTGTATATAGTACGCATCGTTGTGAAATAGTAAAAACATCAAAATAGAAATGCATGCAAAACCTTTTTCAAATCACCGTGCGATGCGCGTATCACAGCACAAGTAGCGGACGTCCATTATAAGGAAAATAGCTATACATATATATCTTTTGTTTAACATGCACGTTCCTCCTTTTGAAAATAATTTAGAAGGGTTTCCTTTGTAAGGTTTCGTGTCATTATGGACACGTAATAAAATATTGAGACTATAGCACATTTTTTAGAAATCCCTTCGGTAAATATCGATGCATGTAAAATATATTCAGGTACTGTCCTCGGACTAGTCCTGCTCAGTTACTATACCATATAGTATATGTCATAAAAAGATGATGCTCAAAATGAAATCAATCTCAAATATAGCATACAAAAATACCACATGCGTCGGGTGCACACGGAAATCGAAACCAAATACAGGTGCCATGAATATGTACAGAAACAAAACTGAGTGCAACGGGCGTGCACAAAAACATCTGTCAAATGCAACGGGTGTGCACGACAACAATATCAGGTGCAGCAGATATGCATGAAGAATCTCGATTTTTAGTGCATCTGGTGTGCACAAAATCGCATCATGTGCGCTAAGTGCGCGCAAGAATCTCAATCAGGTGCACTAGGGTGCACGAAAACATAAATCCAGTAAAAAAATCTAAATTAATGGTATACGACATACACAAATTCAAAATCATGTATACCACGGTATATAATTCATAAACATGTACAATTGCGTGCACAAATCCAAATCAAGTACTAAAAGCTCGTGTAAACTACGTCGAAAGCATAAATCAATCATATGTACACTTTATGTATGAAATCAAAATCAAACATCTCGGACAACATAGGATCGAAAATAGAATGCAATGAATATGCTTGAAAACAACAAACAACACAACCGATATAGAAAACACGAATGAAGTGCAACTGTGGTGCACATAACAAATACCAATCACAAAACGAAATCCTCAAATACCAGAATCAAAGACAACGGAAACGTCAAATCCGAATCACCGAGTCGCACGGCATAAATAACTGTCATCGATGTGCCCCTTCTTCAAAGCCGGAAGGTGTCGGTGGATCCAAAACTAGCTGAGCAAGATATCTACTTGCCTTTTGTTCACGGTAAGACGCCTTATGACTTTAGGTTCTCGTCTCTCACTGCGGATCGCCAGTTACATGACTCCTCGGCTCAACAACCCGATATAGAGTGATGACGAGAACAGTTCCGCTCTGGCGCATACTCTGTAGATATCCTGACCAATTAACTTTGTCACTCGTAACGTATCACGTCAGCGATAGAAATCTCCGGCACAATGAGTAGTTGTGATACAATCGATTCTGGGTCCAAGTTTTACCGCGTAGTGTTCCAGAAAGGATCCTGTCTTGATCTCCTTACAATACTATCTCTGCTGGAATGCCCGGACGTTAGCACTCTTTACTTAATCCACTTCTTGTTCCGAGACAGCTACATCTTCTTCATTACTTTTCTCTGAAATCATGGATGCATTCAACGCTTCTGCATGCGTGTCAAATCTCTGATGTTCACGGAGTGGAACACCATTTCGTTAAGATCTCGTGCAAACCTCTTACTCTGCTTCCCTTCAATATAGTCCAATTTGGAATTATCTCGTCGTAGCTGTGTGGACTGTGCTCTAAATGGCTGCACTCGTATCTAGAGTCTCCTTTCCGAAGCTACGAACTCAACATCTCAATATCGTGTGGTAAGTATCTGGCCAATTACATCCTCGGGAACTCTTCCAAATGGTCGGAGGAATATACTTCATTTGTCTGTTTTCGATCAACTGACAATGCATATGGGTGAGGTCCTCCTATTCGAAGCTGGCCAACTAACTGATCTTACATCGGAGTATCCAACAAATAACGCCTTTTCTTGATCGACTCACAGCACGCCTGTGTGAAGTCCTCTTCTAGCTAAAGTTAGTCAATCTGATGATCTCGCATCGAAGCCTCCAACGAACAAAAAGTCCTAGTCTTATGCAAGGGTGACTAGCGGCCTTCTATCACATTCCTGAGTGTAACCTCATGCTGCAATAGCTTTCAATTGTCTGGGGCGATATCTTGTCAATCGCAGCAACAGCTAGCTCATCTTTCCGCACGGTAGACAACGCCTTAATTATCTGGAGTAGACGGTACCTTAATAATCTTCGCAATCTGGCTAGCCTCTAGCAGTGGTCCGATCATCTAGGGTGGACGATACCTTAATAGTCGTCGCAAACTGACTGGATTCTAGCAAAGGCCTGATCATCTGGTGCAGATCTGCTCTCACGTCAACGAGAGATCTTAGCAAAATAAAACATCAAAACTCTCACATTAACGGAAAACATAGTAAAACTATATATCAATGCAATCGTGTGTCATCGGAATTACGCCCTGGTCAGTCCTCATTCATGAAGAGCTCGTGCTGACTGCACCTCTAGCCGTAGCTCTCTCTCTCTCTGCTCGTGTAGCCGCGGTAACAGAAACCGCAATCCGACATCGATAAGGATAGATCGTGGGAACGAATAGAAATACAGCGCCTAAGAAATTGTAATATTTTGAAAAAATTATAAATATCAATTTATAATTTTAAATATGAATTTAATAAGTTTACAAAAATGATATCACTTATGAAATTGGGTATCGGAATGATATCCGTAAAAAATGTAATTATTTTGGTAAATATGAAGAAAAGTGTGTGATATCATAAAAATGATATTTTAACATGACATGATATTTTACATTAAAATAATGATATTTAAGTGTTATGATAAGTATTTCATTTCATTTTTTTAAACATGGATTTAGATTTTTACATGATGGGTTTTAATTAAATAAAAAGGTCTTTCTTTTGTTTCTATTTATTTAAATTGAGGATGGGCTTATGTTAGCTAGGTTTAACCCTCACACCAACACACACACACACATTCATCCTCCTCCCTCCACCTCCTCCTTCTCAATTGACACCGCCACCTTATAACCATCCACCTCATGCTCTCTTTACACAACACAACAAATAAGAATTCCTTTAGCTTTCCCAACTGAACAAACTTAATTCTTCAAGCTCCAACACCAAAATTTCCCAAGTGTTCATCAATTCAAAAAAAGTTAGGCCATGGTCTCTTCATCAAATTGTTCACAACCTCAAGCTTGATTAACTACAACACCTAAGAGCTTCCACCTACACTTCTTGAGCTGGTGTTCACTTGTACACAATCACCATTGGTATAATTACTTTTTTTCTTTGCATATTCAAACTTGTTCAATATCTCTTTTCATGTGTAGTATTAGAAAATAGTTTGTTTTATGATATTTGTCATACAAAAATTGAATCTGGAACCACTAAGTGTAACCATTAGAAAACCTAACAAGACTGTAGCATGATGAGACTACTAAGAGATGTACCATAAAGCCCGAGCCCCTAATTTCATGATTGACCCGGCGACATCTAGGTTTTGACCGGCGACGCCGGGATCCTTATGGAGTTCTGTATTGGTTTTTGTTCTGTAGGTGTACTTGGTTATTTTATGATCTACAATATTGTTTGATTTATCCGAATATTCATACAGTGAAATCTGGGAATGTTTTGGTATGGATGTTGTTAAAGTTTTCGATATTCCGATACGGGCTTTTGTATTTCTGTGCCGCCACTGAATTGTAGACATTCGTACGTGAACAACAGAAGTATCTTGTTATTTTAAGGGTAAGTAAGCCGTAGGTTCTAACTTAGGGGTGCTTAGCTCGTTTTTTTGATTTTTGATATGACATTTACGTCGATATGAATTAACTACGATTATAGGTACGATCACAAAGGTTTCCGAGACGGAGTTGACGGATATTGCAATGTTGGATTCAACAAGCTCGACAAGTTGGTGAGTAGATTTACATCTACGGGGGAAGTCGGGTGGATGGTGTATTGCACCCCCGCAACAATATAATTAGGATAGTTATGCTATCTAGTTAGTTCTTAGTGTTAATTCAAGTTAATGGTATTAGTGTTAAAGTTGCATCTAGTATGTTATTTATATGCATATAGTTTTAGTCATGGTTTAGTGGATTTGTACGAGGAATCATACCGTACTTGTGATGACAAGATTAGCATGCAGAATAACAACCAAGTTTCCTTTAGACGCGTAGAGTCATGTTTTATTTCGTTTTAGAACGTAATACTTGAGTGAGCTATACTCTTTTAAAAACTAACGATTCGTTTCCTATTTAAATGATAAATGACAAGGATACGATGCTAATTTCCAAAACGAATATATATTTTTAACCTAAGGAGGCTTCCTTATTTCAAAACCAACATTTTGTTCCATTTTCAAAGATAATGGTATAGCTCATAACAAGTAGTTACATTTAATAGTTACGCTTAGATTTACATTACATGTTCTCGATACATTTATCAATGTTATACGTTTTCGTGATACGAACACAATAATAGAACACTGTACAACTACCAATTAGTATTATGTTGCACAAGCACATATGCGTATGTTACACTACACCTCATTGGTACTGCCATGTCACTGTAGGACTGTTATACTACGTGATGCGTATGTAGATGTCGATACAGTATGCTATATACACATTTAGAACACTTGCATAAATACTAATGATTACAATGCTGCACGAACACAGATGCGTATGCTACACAACACATCATTAGCATTGCCATGACAAAGTAGAATTGATACGTTTTTTGCCTGCATGTCTATATTTAAGTACAGTACCATCCTTACCTGCTGAATTTTTGTGAACATCAGTAACATGGATATTCGTATTTGATTCTTATGAGTTTTCCGGATGTTTTATTTTGATGATATATATCAGTGCTATGGGATGCTGTTATATATGTATATATATATAATATATCATCAGATGGATCTATGAGATTATTCTTATTCTTTACTTGTTATCTTTGGATATGATGAGTTGATGTCCACCATGGATCGTTTTTATGTTTTGTTTTACTCCGAACCGAGCAGGTGGGCTATACGGTTACAGATTACTTCGATATCCAGACTGAGTGAGGGGATATACAGTCGGATATATGGTGCACCCGGTCGAGACAGAAGAGAAGGATAGCCGCATTAGAGGCGGGGAGCCTAACGAGGTTACTCGATACCGGAGATAGAGATGAGCACGGCAGATATCTAGGGGATACTGACCGGGGCTAGAATTGGGCACGGTGGATATTCAGGGGATACGGACCGGGGCCAGGGATTTCGGGTGGCGATCATCTGTTGAGATGGTGTCGACGATATCTGCATTTCCGTGTCTGTGATGGACACGAGAGATTTGAGGATTTACGTGTCGGTGATGGAAACGAGGGATTTCTGATTTCAGGTGTTGATGCTGGATATCCAAATGTTGATATGTTGCTATCTTATGAGGTATACAGTATGTTGTGAGTTATTATAGCCGACCAGGATTGATTCGGGGGACAGTACCTGCATATGTACCTGCATATCTTTTTCGGGTTATTGTATATAAAAAGGATTTCAAAATCGAGCTATAGCCTCATTTATTTTGACGTGTCTAGTATGACACTGGGATCTTTTAAAGTATAAATCTCTTAACACTCTTCACTAAAACAGCAAGACGTATATCTTAAATAAGATACCTATTATATTTTATACTATCACGTCTGCTTTTATGCCGTGACATATGTATTCCGCGGCTATTTTAAAGAAGAGATTTTACATATATATATTTTTGGTTACTTTTGGGTTTATACCTAGATACAGGTCATTTGCATTGATATATTCTATTTTGGGTTCATGTGAAGGATAGAGTTACATTTATGATACATATGCATAACATATATTATATTAGTACAGGATATGATAGTATTATACTTATGACCTAGGTATCGTTGTGCATTTCAATTTCTATCTTGTGATGTATTTTTATTCACTGAGTTAGCAACTCACCCCCGTTGTGCCACAGTTTCTTGCAGGTTATCGTTCGGATTATCGGCGAATTGTGGCACACCCTTCTTCTCAGTGATTGTTTTGCTATGTGGGCTACTGTTGGTCGTACCCACACTAGTATATTTATATATTCATGTATCTAGTAAAACTCCATCTACTTAAAACTGGTATATTGTGGACTTAGAAACGAGACTTAGAATTGTGTGTTGTGAGCGTCGCAGTCATTGGAGTCGACCGTTTTATATTAATGATTTTGTCTCGCTTTTCTTTTCATCTCCATTGTGCGTCGTATATTGTTTGCTTGGTTGCTCCGCCGTTTGGGCGCGGAAGCTAGCTCCCGTTGGGATGCTATTTTTATTGTTATGTTTGTATCGGGTTTTATTCAAAATTTACAAGGGAGGTGCTGTCGAAATTTAAAACGTCATAGATGCTTTTTAAATATACTTAGTTAGACTTAAATGTTTATTTTAAACTAATCACATCTGATGACTATTTTAAACCTCACCTCCAATATTTTCAAAAAGGGTTTAGATTCCGGGTTTCGGCTTACTTGGACCACGTCGACGTCTTTAGATGTCATGTGATTTAAGTGCCGGTCACGTACCACATTCGGGTCGTGACAAAGTTGGTATTAGAGCGTTGGGTTTAACCTTTGTTCGAGTCTAGGTTTGACTATATGGAGTCTAGGCATACACTTTTGTTACCTAGGCTTGACCTTATAGGACTTAGACTTGACTTTGGGGGTCTTATATCCGAACTTTCGTTACATAGGATGACCTTGGTTGATGGAGTAGGTACTAAGTAGAGTGACATACCGTACAAATGTTCCGCGGCATATTTACGATATGATACTCTACCTAAGTTACCTTAGGATATACATCTTCAGATCTTTTTCTTTTATCCGTTATGTTGATCTATCCTTATCGATACATGTTGGTTGTTCCGGTCGCCATGTCTACGTGAGCCAAGAGGGATGCAGTTAGAGACACTGTCAGGGAAGACTTGTCTGGGACGAGGACAGACCAGGGTAACATTCTGGTGACATAGGGACATGTTGTTTATCCTTATATGATTAGGTTTCTAATGTTGAAGCGAGTTTCTTCGGGATCCGCACCAGATGGTCGGGTCATTTCTGGAGACTAGCCGGACTTGGAGGCTTGATGTTTACACTACTCCGAAGATTGTGGTATTGCCTACTTTTCAGACAGTGGTACCAATCGTTGCTGAGATTTTCGAGGCGTTGCTTCCAGAATTCATGAAGTTAAAGGTGGCCGATGTTTATGAGTATAAATAGATTAGAGGATTCGTTGTCATTCAGATGAGCGATAGCTAGGATATTTAATCCGTTGTGGCGCTCCGATGCGAGAATGGTGTAGTTGATTAGTTTCTTTTGATGGGTTCTGCTCAGACCTGATGTAAGTCGCTCGAGAGAGATCGTATTGACCAACGAATTAGGACGAGTTCGCGAAGGTGAGCCTAGCTAGATTCTTCCACAGAGTGTCCGAGCAGCCGGATTCATATTTCGAGTTCTGTAAGACTCTGGGCTTGATCATGATAAAAATTTGCAATTCGCATGACTATCGTGATACGCTCCTTAATTAATGGATATGGGAGAGTAATAGAACGGGATATTGGTGCGAAGTCTCAATAGGCAGTTGTTCTTCACCGTCGATATTGAAGATTCGATGTGAATGCTGTAAGGTTAGCCTAGCACCCTATGAAGAGTTTTGAAGCATCACATGACCCAAAGTTTTAATTTTTAAGGTGCTAAACTAACAAGCAAGTGGATCGATCCTAGAAATTAGGGTTAACAAACTATAAGTAAGTAAAGATTAGGGTTTAAAGGCTACAACCTTTGTAGCTCCCGTTTTTGCTTCACTCCTTAGGCTCTTTGAGTGTTGGATGAAGGTTCGCTTGTACTCCTCCCACGTCCACGACGATCCACCCGGAGTTTTCCCGTCCAAGCTTGCAACTTTGAAAAAACAAAGAGAACACTCTAATCAAGTTGGCTAAACTTGATTAGAATGATGTTGTGGCTATGGATCTCACTTCAAAATCCTATTTTTATGAGTGATTCACTCTCTTGTATGAACTAGAGAGCAAAAGCATGGAGGTTGATGAAGATGGTGGATTTTAGAAGAAGAGAATGAATTATCTTATGAAAGAGAAAAAGGAAAATAGCTATATATATTTTCCTTTCTCTAAACCAACCATGGTTAGATATATAGATATCATTTTATTTTAAATTAAAAGCATGATAAGAATATAAACTATGGGTTAAATGTTAGGTGAGAATGGTTGAGTTAGAAGAGTGTAGAAACTTTTGAGTGATTTAACCCATTTTTCATTTTCTTTTGCTTTAATTTAAATCCAACAATTATCCAAATATAACCATGGTGTAATCCACCATTCTCATTGTATAAACAACCATGATAATATATGATGTATGTATGCATGTGTGCTTGCACATCCATATGTGCATGAACAAGAATGAATACACACATGCATGCATACATCCAACATAAACAAAATAGGATTTGTAGTGAGAAACTAATGATGAATCAACACTTGATTCACTAATCCGGTCATATCACATATGACCCGACCATTAGCAAGCCGCCCAATTAAAATACGGTATCCCATACACGCATTTTAATCGGGTCCAAGCGCATATCGCATATGCGCACCACAACTTTTCGCCTGGACTAGGTAACTCCTATGTGGGACTCTAAGACTCGTCAATACGCCGGCAGTGGGTGATGATCATATCAAGCACCCCCAAGCCGCAAGCGGTCAGCTAAACGTAACGGCCACCCGGGTATTGAGCGATTAGAAGAAAACAAGCGAACCTGTTACAACTCCCGTCGAGCCATCCGGCAACACTACCGTACAGTCCGGTCTTTTCGTCATATATGCTGCATATCGAGCCTAGGGATGGTCACGTCGACCCCAATAACTCAATAAGTCGTGTCGGTGAATGGTCTATAATAGGTCGAGAAACTACTGATAACACTTATCAGCAAATCTCAGCAGCCCTGGCCAGGGACTTGCTGTTATAACCAGTCGAGCACAGCACAGCATCAACTCCCAATACCGGGAGAGACGAAACCCCTCCTATCGCTCATTGCCTTCGTGTGTCTCGGGACTGTACCCAACGGCCACCTGTTTGCACGACTCAGTAGAGCCGTGGTAGGGTGGTAATCAAAGTACAGTGGGAGAACACACAAGGCTCTATGACGATCTCGGGTCTACAGACTAACCTGTACGAGTGTCACCTGAGAACCGCTATCCGACGATAGATATAATTCCATATAGGAGTTCTCGGCGAGTCTGTCCAGTGTACCCAGTCAGCACTGAGCACCCGTATATGATCTTGATGTCAAACATCGATGAATGTGGGAACATCCATCGCCCATCACATGGGTCTAGTATCATATACGCTAGTCTACTCTGGTATATCGATGCCCCGTCTCGATACACCTCCGACTAGGGACATTTCAGGATATGCTTATAGACTACAAACGTCCCACTAGTATGATCTCTATCATAATCAGAGTAGTCAAGCAGATATCCTTGGGGCTTTATCAGCATGTATGAATGAATAAAAGCATGATCAAATCAACATGTCAGATAAAGAATAACCAGATAGCATACTATCATGTCGAGCAAGAATGCAAACTGAATATATATACATGTATAGATACATCCACTATCACATAATGGCCTCTAGGGCATACATATATCCAACAATCTCCTACTTGCACTAAGGCCAGTTATTGGCGTATCTCATACCCAACATCTCAAAAAGTCGCTCATGCTGCGGCTGAGGGAGGGCCTTGGTGAATGGATCCGCGGCGTTGTTCTTTGTGTCAACTCTCTTAATCTCGATCTCACGGCGATCTACAATCTCCCGGATCAAATGAAAGCGCCTCAGGATGTGTTTGGACCGCTGATGGGATCTGGGCTCCTTGGCTAACGCCATCGCCCCATTATTGTCACAATACAAAGGTATTGGATCAATAATGGTTGGAACTACTCCGAGCTCCGAGACGAACTTCTTCATCCAGACGGCTTCCTTGGCGGCATCATTTGCAGCAATGTACTCAGCTTCCATCGTAGAGTCTGCAACGGTATCCTGTTTGGAACTCTTCCAACTTACCGCCCCTCCATTGAGGGTAAATACAAACCCTGAGATAGATTTGCTGTCATCCTTATCGCTCTGGAAGCTCGAATCGGTAAAGGCCTCCATTTGGAGATCTGTATTACCAAACACCAAGAACAATTCTTTAGTCCTTCGCAAGTACTTAAGAATGTTCTTCACAGCTGTCCAGTGGTTCTCCCCTGGGTTGGATTGATACCTGCTTACAACACTAAGTGCATAAGCTACATCTGGGCGTGTACATAACATCGCATACATTATAGACTCTACTGCCGAAGCATAAGGTATAATGCTCATGCGAGCTCTCTCTTCATTGGTCTTTGGACAAGAATCCTTGGAGAGAGTGACTCCATGGCAAGCGGGTAAGGCACCCCTCTTGGAGTCTTCCATACTAAACCTCTTTAGGATGGTGTTGATGTACCTGCTTTGGGACAGTCCCAATAACTTTTTGGATCTATCCCTATAGATCCTTATGCCCAGGATGTATGTGGCATCACCCAGGTCCTTCATGGAGAACCTCAGTGATAAGAATGATTTGACCGACTGTAGCAAAGGAATATCATTTCCTATCAGAAGAATGTCATCCACGTACAATACGAGGAATGTGACAGCTCTTCCTACAGCCTTTCTATAAACACAAGGTTCATCTGGATTTTTGATGAAATCAAACTCTTTGATAACATCATCGAAACAGATGTTCCAACTCCGAGATGCCTGCTTTAACCCATATATGGATTTAAGCAATCTACATGCTTTCTCGCTGCTCCCACTGTCAATGAAGCCCTCTGGCTGATCCATATAAACGCATTCTTCTAAATCTCCATTTAGAAATGCTGTTTTAACGTCCATCTGCCAGATTTCATAGTCGTAGTGAGCAGCAATAGCAAGTAGGATCCGAATGGATTTAAGCATGGCTACGGGAGAAAAAGTTTCGTCATAGTCCAGACCTGGTCTTTGACGAAAACCTTTTGCCACAAGTCTTGCCTTATAGGTCTCTACCTGCCCATCCACACCAATCTTTCTTTTAAAGATCCATTTGCACCCCATAGGTTTTACCCCAGGGGGTACAACGTCCAAAGTCCATAATTTGTTGGTGTACATAGACTCCATTTCGGATCTCATGGCATCCAGCCACTTCACAGAGTCACCACTCGTGATAGCTTGCTGAAAACTGGTAGGATCATCATCATCCATGATGCAATCTTCTCTGTCACCATCAATGAGGAAACCGTAGTACCTCTCCGGTGGGCGAGAAGTCCTACCAGACCTACGGAGTGGCCGAGGTTCTTCAGTTTCTGTTGCAACAGCCGGTTCAACCAAATCGTCATTCGTAGTTTGTGTCTCCAGAACCTCTTCTAGATCTACCACCTTGCCATCATCTTTATCTGTGAAAAACTCTTTTTCCAAGAATGTGGCATACTGAGAAACAAACATTTTTTGTTCCTCTTTGTGGTAGAACAGATATCCATAAGAATTCTATGGATATCCCACAAAGTTACACATGACTGACCGTGTCTCGAGTTTGTCCGGATTCTGTTTTTTAACATAGGCCGGGCAACCCCAAATCTTAATTCTCTTAAGAGATGGTCTCTTCCTATTCCATATCTCATACGGCGTGGTAGACACGGCTTTGGTCGGAACCCTGTTTAGCAGAAACGCTGCAGTCTCCAATGCATGCCCCCAAAACGAGACTGGTAACTCAGCGTCACTCATCATGGATCGGACCATATCTAATAGGGTCCTATTCCGTCGTTCTGACACACCGTTGTGCTGTGGTGTGTAAGGCGGAGTGAGCTGAGAGAGAATCCCATTCTCTTTTAGGAAGTTTGCAAATTCTGTACTGAGATACTCTCCACCTCGATCTGATCGAAGCATCTTAATACTCAAGCCGGTTTGTTTTTCTACTTCTTGTTTATATTCAATGAATTTCTCGAAAGCGTCGGACTTGTGCTTTAATAAAAATACATGACCGAATCTTGAGAAATCGTCGGTGAATGTAATGATGTATGAAAAACCGCCTCTAGCCTGTGTAGACATAGGCCCACATACATCACTATGTATGAGGCCCAGGAGCCGAGTAGCTCTTTCTCCGTGTCCGGTAAACGGAGTTTTGGTCATTTTACCCTTGATACAAGACTGGCAAGTCGCATAAGATTTATATTCAAAAGAATTTAAATATCCATCTTTGTGTAACTTGTTTAGTCTTGTTTCGTTAATATGACCAAGTCTACAGTGCCAAAGAAAAGCTTCATTTAATTCTGAAAGTTTTCTTTTATTAGTGTGTTGTATACTGAAAACTGTGTGTTGATTTAGGACATATATTCCGTTATTAAGTGTACCATACCCAACAAACATTTGATTTAGGTGAATGTTCATAACATTGTTCTGCAACACAAAATTATACCCTTCATTGTCCAACAAAGAAACGGATATTATATTACATAGCATAGTTGGTACAAAATAACATGGATTCAAAATCAAAATACATCCAGATGGCAACCCCAAGTGATACTCTCCCACTGCGACTGTATGTACATTGGAACCATTTCCAACGCGGAGAGTATGGTCACCTGTCCTCAAAACCTTGCTATTTCTCAGCTCCTGCATAGAATTGCAAATGTGAGAACCTGAACCGGTATCCAATACCCAGGAAGCAGAGTTTATAGAAAAACAGTTTTCAGTCACAAACGCACCTGAAGCAGAAGCATCACCATGCTTCTTCTTGAGACTTAGGTACTCCGTGCAATTGCGCTTCCAGTGTCCTATCTTGTGGCAATGAAAACACTCGCCTTTCCCCGGGTCTCCAGCCGTGGACTTTCCCTTTCCCTTCATCTTTTTGACTCCGCCCTTAGGATTAGTGGGTTTCTTCTTTTTCTTTCCCTTGGCCTTAGCTTTTGGGCGAGAAGAAGAAGACTGTCCAATGGTCATAACGGGAGTCTTTGCTGACTTCATAGTGCTCTCTGCACTCCTTAACATATTAAGGAGTTTAGGGAGGTCCTTCTCCATGCCATGCATGTTGAAGTTCACTATGAACTGAGCAAAGGTGGAGGGGAGGGACTGCAGAATAATATCTATATATTGTTCATTTTCCATTGTCCATCCAAGGTCCTCAAGCTCTTCTATAAGAGCTATCATCTTCAACACATGGTCTCCTACTGGTGTGCCTGGGGCCATTCGCATCTGAAACAGTTTCTTTGATGCTTCGTATCGTAATACGCGGGATTGCTCCCCATACAACTCCTTTGTATGGAGCAGTATCCCGTGAATGTCCATGTCCTCGTGCTGCTTTTGATGTGTGTTATCCATCGATGCAAGCGCGAGGCATGTGGCCGTGGCACAGTCAGCGTCCCATGTCTTGCGGACTTCAATGTCCGCAACTGAGGATTTTGGGCCTGGGACGGGCGGGGCTGAAGCCGTGAGGACATATGATACTTTATCATAAGTCAAGGCGATCTTCAGATTCCTTAGCCAGTCTTTATAGTTGGTCCCATTCAGTTTGTTTTTATCTAGTAGAAGCTTAAGTCCAGTCATTGGTATCTGCCATTAAGAGAGAGAAAAGAATACACTCAGCGAAAGCTCTTGCATAGATTAGATTGGTTTATTATCTTGTCTAATCGATGTTTCCCACTGCTTTTTATCAAGTTTTTCTTTCAAACCTTAAAAAGAAAAACTAGCCAGGATTAATTACAGTCTACAACTTCGCTAACCGTTCAGCCAGGCCAGTGTCGGTACTTTGAGGGAGGTTCCCCGTGCTTTCGCACGGACCTAATTAGAGTAAACCTCGTTTTCCCAGATGCGGAGCCCCGTTAACACCTTTCTAGACACCTAATGAGTTAGCTAATTGTAAACTGTAAAACTCTCCTAGGAGCAACTATTGCCCACAGTGGGATCGGGATCCAACCATCACATGGAAGGTATGGAATCTCATTGCAAATTTCAACACTTGAAATTCCCGATGTAATTTTTACCCCTAGTACTTATAACCTTAACTATGGTCAACAAATCATAAGTACCAGTCAAGTTCTACCCGTCATTTCTTGATCAATTAGACCCACCCATATGACCCTTAAATATGATCAACAAAGTCGCATGAATGTCCTAATTAATCTGCATCATATGCAATGTAGGAAGACATCACTTAGCTACCGTACACTACGCCTTAACTAAAGTCAACAAACGTAGCACGAATACTAAGTACTCTACTTTCTAAAATGACGGAGGGTTGCGAATGATTTTTAAGAAAATCTTTAACGCTTTGAACTTGATATCGTTGTAGAATCAAACAGTTTTTTAAAAGGAGTGGCTTAAACTCCGCAGTTTTGAAATGTAGCTTTTTCATAAATAGCCGAGTAGTTTTTAAATCCGATTCTACAACATCTTTTTAGGTTTATTTTCTTTACATTAATCACATTAATGTAATCCCATCATTTAAGTCCTAAAGCCAATCACAGAAAAGAAACGAAAATAACACGTACGCTTATGCCATCCGCATTCGCCGCAATGTTCCGTTATGCACCGTTAGGTTACTTAACTAACGGCATACCGGGACGGGACTAGCGCGGGTGTAAAACATAAGCAACGTCTACTATATATCATATATATAATAAGTCATTCGTCTCAGATATCACAGAACACAGGCAACAGAAATATAGATATAACGTGGGATATACTAGGACGTCCGTATTTAGTATTTAGCCAGAATAGAAAATACGAATTCCACAGTCGCGATGAATAGCCAAGCCCACACCCTGGACCCCTACGAGAGCAGCAAGTGACCCTACCAATCCTGGAGTTTAGGAGACCCGGTCTCGACTCCTCGAGATGGCCTCCCACTGAACCCCAGAACCCGGTCACCTGTGCTCCCCTCCTTGGGTCCATCCTAATGCGGAAAAGTAAATAATATACAACACTGGTGACACAACCGCAACCTGGAAGTGCCCCAAATAAAAGAATATTACATTACATTTGAATTTACATGAATGAAAATATAAAACTCTCATCTCACAAAAACCCCCCGGCTATTCGATCGCGACAATCCTGCACATCATATCTCAGCAACACATAATATCACATATCATCAACGTAAGTAAGTATGCGTACCCCGATTGTCATTGATGTATAGCAACGAAACCGGCGATATCAAACATACTACACTTACGGTCACAGAAAAGAAAGTGTAAAACTACAATATTTGGAATCTAGATTCTCTTTAGACATCATAAATGCGAAATATCACATATTTCGTATTTCATGCCTACACTATATGAATTCCATATATTGTATCACATTCCAGATAAACAGACAGTATTAAAGTTTTCGAACGAACTATCAAGCACCCAAGATTCACTAAAGCTCAACACTTGAGCAGGGTTCAAAAGATCCGGAGTGTGGCACAGTAGCGGCGGTCCAGCCGTAGAAGGGTCAAGCCAACGCCTCACATGTGGCACGCCGTACTGCCCCAAACCCTAGGGTTCAAAGGGCAGTTCGAGACGGTCACATAATCGAGTTAAGGTTTGTTGTCTTCTAGAGGGACCACCGCAAAAAGACTTGCACGCATCTCCAAACTATTTAAACCCCGTGAATATTGAGTAAATGATATTCGTTCAAACACTTCAATACTTTCTAGTTTACCCGGAAAAGAAAACGAAATGAAAATTCCGATCGAAACCACGAGTCCAAAAATATCTCCAGAATTTTTCAACAGCAGATTCAGATTAAACATACCCAAAATATACTATAGCAGGTAAAGAAAAACACTGTGCAAAAATTGGTCAAAGATCCCCTTATATGGCCGCGGATGCGCGGCCTAAGCTTGCTTATGCCGCGCTTCCGCGTTCAAAAGTACTGTTCATGGGGTCGGATTTTCCAGATTGTCTTACATTTACCTGCACTATTTTTTGAGAATTTTTAATTCTGAAAAAAGTCAGTTTTTAAAAAATTTCCAGAGAGCACCTTTAAAAGTCGTATTTTTGTTTCGATCGGACTTTTTACTTCGCAAAAAGGTCGCCTAATGTTCTAGGTCGGCTCTGATACCAATGTAAGGTTAGCCTAGCACCCTATGAAGAGTTTTGAAGCATCACATGACCCAAAGTTTTAATTTTTAAGGTGCTAAACTAACAAGCAAGTGGATCGATCCTAGAAATTAGGGTTAACAAACTATAAGTAAGTAAAGATTAGGGTTTAAAGGCTACAACCTTTGTAGCTCCCGTTTTTGCTTCACTCCTTAGGCTCTTTGAGTGTTGGATGAAGGTCCGCTTGTACTCCTCCCACGTCCACGACGATCCACCCGGAGTTTTCCCGTCCAAGCTTGCAACTTTGAAAAAACAAAGAGAACACTCTAATCAAGTTGGCTAAACTTGATTAGAGTGATGTTGTGGCTATGGATCTCACTTCAAAATCCTACTTTTATGAGTGATTCACTCTCTTGTATGAACTAGAGAGCAAAAGCATGGAGGTTGATGAAGATGGTGGATTTTAGAAGAAGAGAATGAATTATCTTATGAAAGTGAAAAAGGAAAATAGCTATATATATTTTCCTTTCTCTAAACCAACCATGGTTAGATATATAGATATCATTTTATTTTAAATTAAAAGCATGATAAGAAAATAAACTATGGATTAAATGTTAGGTGAGAATGGTTGAGTTAGAAGAGTGTAGAAACTTTTGAGTGATTTAACCCATTTTTCATTTTCTTTTGCTTTAATTTAAATCCAACAATTATCCAAATATAACCATGGTGTAATCCACCATTCTCATTGTATAAACAACCATGATAATATATGATGTATGTATGCATGTGTGCTTGCACATCCATATGTGCATGAACAAGAATGAATGCACACATGCATGCATACATCCAACATAAACAAAATAGGATTTGTAGTGAGAAACTAATGATGAATCAACACTTGATTCATTAATCCGGTCATATCACATATGACCCGACCATTAGCAAGCCGCCCAATTAAAATACGGTATCCCATACACGCATTTTAATCGGGTCCAAGCGCATATCGCATATGCGCACCACAACTTTTCGCCTGGACTAGGTAACTCCTATGTGGGACTCTAAGACTCGTCAATACGCCGGCAGTGGGTGATGATCATATCAAGCACCCCCAAGCCGCAAGCGGTCAGCTAAACGTAACGGCCACCCGGGTATTGAGCGATTAGAAGAAAACAAGCGAACCTGTTGCAACTCCCGTCGAGCCATCCGGCAACACTACCGTACAGTCCAGTCTCTTCGTCAGATATGCTGCATATCGAGCCTAGGGATGGTCACGTCGACCCCAATAACTCAATAAGTCGTGTCGGTGAATGGTCTATAACAGGTCGAGAAACTACTGATAACACTTATCAGCAAATCTCAGCAGCCCTGGCCAGGGACTTGCTGTTATAACCAGTAGAGCACAGCACAGCATCAACTCCCAATACCGGGAGAGACGAAACCCCTCCTATCGCTCATTGCCTTCGTGTGTCTCGGGACTGTACCCAACGGCCACCTGTTTGCACGACAAAGTAGAGCCGTGGTAGGATGGTAATCAAAGTACAGTGGGAGAACACATAAGGCTCTATGACGATCTCGGGTCTACAGACTAACCTGTACCAGTGTCACCTGAGAACTGCTATCCGACGATAGATATAATTCCATATAGGAGTTCTCGGCGAGTCCGTCCAGTGTACCCAGTCAGCACTGAGTACCCGTATATGATATTGATGTCAAACATCGATGAATGTGGGAACATCCATTGCCCATCACATGGGTCTAGTATCATATACGCTAGTCTACTCTGGTATATCGATGCCCCGTCTCGATACACCTCCGACTAGGGACATTTCAGGATATGCTTATAGACTACAAACGTCCCACTAGTATGATCTCTATCATAATCAGAGTAGTCAAGCAGATATCCTTGGGGCTTTATCAGCATGTATGAATGAATAAAAGCATGATCAAATCAACATGTCAGATAAAGAATAACCAGATAGCATACTATCATGTCGAGCAAGAATGCAAACTGAATATATATACATGTATAGATACATCCACTATCACATAATGGCCTCTAGGGCATACATATATCCAACAAATGCAGAGGCGCGTACGACTACACTTTCAGAGGAAAATCTTAAGGAGATGGCAGCTGTTATGAAAGAGAAAGTGGATTCAGTAATGAGTACTAGTTCTAGGAAGGCTGGATAAATGATATCAGCAGGGGGCTTGATGGGTTCTTTCCAGGACTTTATATTAAGTAAGATTAGACCCAGGATCTGTTGCTTGGCGCACACACAGGGTTTAGAGATCGCCGTTGTCCACATGTTGTGTTAAGAGAGACTGGACCACTTGTCAAGAAGATGTTGTGAGAGGTATCAGTAGTAGGATTGATTGCGTTGTTTCTCCTCACCGGACGATTGTATAAAAAGGCCGAAGCGTTAGTGATCCACAGAAAGAACAAGAATCCAGAGACAGAGAACGTTAGACCGTGGCAGAAGGCAAGTAGAAATCCTTGCTATGCCAGTTCCGGATATATAGACACCTTTCGACATTGAGGAAAATAAACTTCGATG
The DNA here is from genome assembly GCA_030015575.1 of Agapanthus africanus. Lineage (NCBI taxonomy): Eukaryota > Viridiplantae > Streptophyta > Magnoliopsida > Asparagales > Amaryllidaceae > Agapanthus > Agapanthus africanus. The sequence goes on from CM057342.1 coordinate 521,943,200, forward strand.
TCATTTGTTTTCGATTTACGTTTTTATGATCCGAATATTTCGTTTTCAAACGTTGAAAAATGGACAACTCAACGCCCGTTATTTTGACATATGTATTTTGAGGATTTGAGGGTCACATAATATTTTGTGCACACCATGTGCACTTGATGAGATTTCCGTGCACGGTGATCGCACATTTATTTATGTTTTGTGCACACCAAGTGCACTTGTTTGAGATTTTCGTGCGAGGTGACTGCACTCGATTGGAGTGTTGTGTATACTAGATGCACTAAACTGATATTTTCCGTGCACACCAGTGGCACATGATTAAGTGATTATATATATATATATATATATATATATATATATATATATATATATATACTCTAGGTATACTCGGTACGATTTTATGCACACCCGTTGCACGTTTTGATGTTTTGTGCACCTGATGCACTTGAGATTCATTTTGTGCACCCCGATGCACTTGAGATTGATTTTGTGCACTTTAGATGCACTTGATATTTGCTCCATGCACATTTGGTGCAGTGGGTTTGTTTTTCATGCATACCTGTTGCACTTGGCACTAATTTTGTTTTCATGCACACCCGTGGCATGTGGTTTGGATTTTTGTGCAAACCCGTTAGGGTTGATTTTTTTTCATGCTTTGCACTTGATAGGATATGTTATATATTTGATTTCTATATTTTTGCTTGGTCGTGTGCTACCGATATTGCACAACGACTGTGTCAAGGAATGTATACTTGACATATATAATGGTTTTCGTAATTGCAATTTTGTATCATAATTGATATAATTCTTATAGCAACCGCTGGAGTTCCAATTAGTGAGTTTTATATTTTTTTGAATTTTTACGCATACTGTTGTGTTATGTTACGTTTTATCTCGTGTGGGACTTTGGAGTTCCGTTATATTGAGCGGACTATATGTTTTAAAATTGTGGACCCCGGCAAATTGTTTTGAATTAAGTTGATTGAATTGAGAAAAATGTTTTAAGATGAGGGTTTAATTTAAATTCGGGGACCGAATTTCTTTAAAAGGGAGATATTGTAATATTTTCAAAAACATATAAATATCAATTTATAATTTTAAATACGAATGTAATAAGTTTACAAAAATGATATCACTTCTGAAATTGGGTATCGGAATGATATCCGTAAAAAATGTATTTATTTTGGTAAATATGAAGAAAAGTGTGTGATATCATAAAAATGATATTTTAACATGACATAATATTTTCCATTAAAATAATGATATTTAAGTGTTATGATAAATATTTCATTACTTTTTTTTAAACATGGATTTAGATCTTTACATGATGGGCTTTAATTAAAGAAAAAGGGTTTTGTTTTGTTTCTTTTTATTTAAATTGAGGATGGGTTTATGTTAGTTAGGTTTAACCCTCACACCAACACACACGCACACTCATCCTCCTCCTTCCACCTCCTCCTTCTCAATTGACACCTCCACCTTACAACCCTCCACCTCATGCTCTCTCTACACAACACAACACATAAGAATTCCTTTAGCTTTCCCAACTGAAAAAACTTAATTCTTCAAGCTCTAACACCAAAATTTCCTAGGTGTTCATCAATTCAAAAAGAGTTAGGCCATGGTCCATTCATCAAATTGTTCACAACCTCAAGCTTGATTCACTACAACACCTAGGAGCTTCCACCTACACTTCTTGAGCTGGTGTTCACTTGCACACAATCTCCATTGGTATAATTCCTTTTTTTCTTTTCATATTCAAACTTGTTCAATATCTGTTTTCATGTGCAGTATTAGAAAACAGTTTGTTTTGTGATATTTATCATACAAAAACTGAATCTGGAACCACTTGGTTTAACCACTAGAAAACCTAACAAGACTGTAGCATGATGAGGCTACTAGGAGATGTACCCTAAAGCCTGAGCCCCTAATTTCATGATTGACCCGGCGACATCTTGGTTCTGACCAGCGACGCCGGGCTCCTTATAGAGCTCTGTGTTGGTTTTTGTTCTGTAGGTGTACTTGGTTATTTTATGATCTACAGTATTGTTCGATTTATCCGAATATTCATACAGTGAAATCTGGGAATGTTAAAGTTTTCGATATTCCGATACGGGTTATGGTATTTCTGTGCCGCCACTGAATTGTAGACATTCGTACGTTAACAACAGAGCTATCTCGTTATTTTAGGGGTAAATAAGCCGTAGGATCTAACCTATGGGTGCTTACCTCGTTGTTTTGATTTTTGATATGACATTTACGTCGATATGAATTAACTACGATTATAGGTACGATCGCAAATGTTTCCAAGACGGAGTTGACGGACATTGCAATGTTGGATTCAACAAGAACGAAAAGTTGGTGAGTAGATTTACATCTACGGGGGAAGTCGGGTTGATGGTGTATTGCACCCCCGCAACCATATAATTAGGATAGTTATGCAATCTTGTTAGTTTTTAGTGTTAATTCAAGTTAATGGTATTAGTGTTAAAGTTGCATCTAGTATGTTATTTATGTGCATATAGTTTTATTCATGGTTTAGTGGATTTGTACGAGAAATCATATCGTACTTGTGATGGCGAGATTAGCATGCAGAATAACGACCAAGTTTTCTGTAGACGCATAGAGTCATGTTTTATTTCGTTTTAGAACGTAATACTTGAGTGAGCTATACCTTTTTAAAAACTAACGATTCGTTTCCCTTTTAAATGATAAATGACAAATATACGATGCTAATTTCCAAAACGAATATCTATTTTTAACCTAAGGCGGCTTCTTTATTTCAAAACTAACGTTCCGTTCCATTTTCAAAAATAATGGTATAGCTCATAGTAAGTAGTTACATTTAATAGTTACGCTTAGATTTACTTTACATGTTCGCGATACATTTATCAATGTTATATGTTCCGTGATACAAATACAATGATAGAACACTGCACAACTACCAATGAGTATTATCTTGCAAAAGCACATACGCGTATGTTACACTACACCTCATTGGTACTGCCATGTCACTGTAGGACTGTTATAATACGTGATGCGTATGTAGATGTCGATACGAGTATGCTATATACACTTTTAGAACACTTGCATAAATACTAATGATTGCAATGCTGCACGAACACAGACGCGTATACTACACCACACATCATTAGTATTTCCATGACATAGTAGAATTGATACTTTGTTGTCTGCATGTCTATATTTACGTACAGTACCATCCTTACCTGCTGAATTTTTGTGAACATCAGTAACATAGATATTCGTATTTGATTCTTATGAGTTTTCAGCATGTTTTATTTTGATGATATATATCTGTGGTATTGGATGCTGTTATATATATATATATAATCATCAGAAGGATCTATGAGATTATTCTTATTTTTTACTTGTTATTTTTGGATATGATGAGTTGATGTCCACCATAAGTCGTTTTTATATTTTGTTTTACTCCGAACCGAGTGGGGTGCTATACGGTTACGGATTACTTCGATATTCAGACTGAGTGGGGGGATATACAGTCGGATACATGGTAGACCCGGTCGAGACCGAAGGGCAGGATAGCCGCATTAGAGGCGGGGAGCCTAGCGTGGATACTCGATACCGAAGATAGAGATGAGCACGACAGATATCCAGGGGATACTGACCGGGGCTAGATTTAGGCACGGCGGATATCCAGGGTTTACTGACCGGGGCTAAGGATATCGGGTGGCGATCATCTGTTAAGATGGTGTCGACAATATCTGCATTTGCGTTTCGGTGATAGACACGAAAGATTTGAGGATTTGCGTGTCGGTGATGGACACGAGGGATTTCTCATTTCGGGTGATGATGCTTGTAACACCTTAGAATGCGATTAGTGTTAATTAAGTGATAATGCGGGTTTTTAGTAAAAAGTTAACCAAAATAGTTTTCACATATTTTATAAAAATTATTTAATATTTTATCATTATTTGTTTTGGCTTCCACACACATGTGCATGTTTACTTGGGGATTTTGGAGGTGTTAACCATGTTTAAGTAGCCATGGCACCTTAAACCAATTTTTAGCCATCTACGCCCACCTCACTTATTATTTGAATAAGGGTTGACTTGAGAGAGAGTGGGAGAGAGGGAGTTGACTGTTAGTTATATGTATGCCCTAGAGGCCATTACTGTACATACGTTGTATATTTCAGTGGATGATTGGACATATATAGGGAGGACTTTCTTGCTTGACATGATAGTATGCTATCTGGTTACTCTTTTTCTTAATATGTACTCCGATTGTCTCTATGTCACATGTTGATGAAGCCCTTAGGATGAGTAGTTGACTACTACGACTATGATGCAGATCATACTAGTGGGGACCGTGTAGTCGCCAAGTACATCCTTCAAATGTTCCTAGTCATGGGAGTGCCGAGACAGGTCATCGATACTCCAGAGTAGACTAGCATATGCGCTTCTTGACCCATATGATAGGCGATGGATGATCCCATATCCATTGGTGTTTGACATCAGAGAAGGTATACGGGTGCTCAGTGGAGACTGGGTACACTGGACGGACTCGCCAAGAACTCCCAGATGGTATTATACCTCATGTCAGATGGCAGTTCTCTGGTGACACTGGTACAGGTTAGTCTGTAGACCCGAGATCGTCATAGAGTCTTGTGTGATTCCCACTGTGCTTTGATTTCCATCACACCACGTCCAAGAGGGCATGCAAAAAGGTGGCTTTTGGGTACAGTCCCGAATCACATGGAGGCAATGAGCGATAGAAGGGTTTTCGTCTCTCCCGGTATAGGGAGTTGATGTTGCGCTGTGTTCGATTGGCTATAACTGGAAATCCCTAGCCAGGGTTGCTGAGATTTACTGGTAAGAGTTATCAGTAGTTTCACGAACTGTTATGGACCTCATATGGACATGACTTATCAAGCTACTGGAGTTTGACGTTTACCACCCCTAGGCGAGATATGCGACATATCAGACAAAGAGACCGGACTGTACGGGAGTGTTACTGGTTGGATTCACGGGAGAATGTACAGGCTTTCTTGTTGATCGTCTGATTGCTCAAACTTGGGTGGCTTTTACGTTTAGCTGACCGCTTGCAGCTTGTGGGTGTTTGATATGATCATCACCTACTACCGGCGTATTGACGATTCTTTAGAGTCCTACACAGAGGTTTCCTGGCTCAGGCAAAACGGAGTAGGAGCACATATGTGATATGTGTGGGACCGAGAACAATACGTGTACCGTACTAGATTCTCGTGATATGAGATATCGGCCGGGTATATGTGACATAGCCGGGTCATCGGATCAAGTGTTGATTCGATGAACTGATACAGATTATATTAGTCGGTTATTTGTGAAATAGCCGGATTATCGGATCAAGTGTTGATTCGATAATTTAATATATAATTATATATTTGATATATTATATTACATTAAGTAATTTTAGCTCACTTAAAGATTCTTTTTCTCACTCGGATAATACATTGATATATATGTGATATATGTTAATTGTATTATTTTGTTACAATAAATATTGTATATGTGATATATAATATTGTAATATGTTATGGTTATAAATGCAACATGATTTGTGGAGTTTAAATATGATTAGGGTTTGGATTAGGGTTAAGCTTTCATGAAGCTTTCAAGAAGCTTCTTGAAGCTTTGACTTTGACCTTAATATTTTGTGATATTTTGCATAGATATTTCTTTAACCCAACCCAACACTTTAACCATAGTTGATTCTCTACATGGGTTAAGTCTTCATACTTAACCCATGGTTGCATTTCTAACCTCACACTTGATTCATTATTCATCACAAAAGGATTAGATCATCTTCTTCTTCTTTCTTGCTTGATGAAAAGCTTCACTAGCTTTTTCATATGTGATGATTTTGAGTGAGATAAAGAAAACAAAAGAGTGCTAAATTCCTACTTCATCATCCTCATCTATCCTTGCAACTTAGATTAGGGTGTTTGCTTTGCTAATACTTGATTAGCCAAGCAAGAGCATGGGTTTGAGTTTCTTCAAGGTAGATCATCTTTGTTATTGAAGATTGGAAGCAAGCTTGCATCTTTCTCTTCACGGAGTCTCACTAGAGTCCAGGTACTCGATGATCGCAGCGAAGGGACCTCAACACGGAGCTTTAGAAGTGAAGGAACGGACTACAAAGGTTGTAATCTCTAACTCTTAGAAGTAAAGTTGTTTACTTGCATGTTTAACCCTAATTATCTATCAAAGATCCTCGCTTTAGGTTATTCGGCATGTCTAAATTTTAAATCGGGCATGTTTGATGCCTTATAGACCCTTGTGATAGTGCCTAGTAACCCTACATTGACAATGGAGAATGATAAGGCATGGGGCAAGCATGGAAGCATTTAATGAGGAGAGAGAAGGGGCATAGCTCATCTTCTAACCTCACACCCTCATTTTCCTTCACCACTCTCACACTCTCATTTTCCCTCAACACTCATACACTCTCATTTCTTATTCTCTTTCTCATTCTCTTCCCAAAACTGAAACCCTACCTATTTCATCACTAAACCAAGCCAAATCTTCACTAAACATCATTAAAATCGTCACAAAGTCAAGTTAAGCCACTAGATATGACTTGGAGCATGGAAAGCTAGGGTTTTTGAGCAAGTGTGGTATGGTAGTGATCTCTAACTGTTAATTAGGCCTTTAAGATGTTGTGTTGCTTATTTATTGCTGTTTAGAACACTAAAATTAAAGTTTTTGTGCAATATCGTATTTTTAGTGATATATTGGAGTCTCTGTGATATGCTATCACTACGTTAGGTTACTGTAAAATCTATCAATGCAGTGGTATTGTGTTAGAGGCCCTGAGTGTTAACCTGAAACCTGAACCCTACCCCACCTAGTTGACCCAGCGAGATGAGGCTAAATTCGGGCGTCGCCGGATTTGTTGGGACCTGGGGTGTTATGTTTTTAGGGTAGCTGTCTATAGGTTATCTTGGGTGTTTGGTACTGCTTGATTTTCCTATTTTGACTGTAGGAAAAATCTGGGACCAGTTTGCTAATTTCTAGTGTTTTGGCAACGCGCGTTACGGTATACGACATGGTTCGCGTTCTTTGTGTAGCTTGCTGCACTTAGGTTTGATTTAGGATGTCGCAACACACGTTAGCCACTAAGCTAACACTTGAGAATTGTAGGAGTCGATGCATTGATCTAAACGTCGTTTGTATGTAATATTGGTCGGCTTCTAAGTTGCACTTGTTATGTGGTCTTATGATAATAGGATCACAGGCGGGGACTTCGGACGCTACAAGGAAAGGAAAGCAGGTGGTTCGATTTACCTAGCTCGAGATCAATTAACATCTACGGGGGAATCTCCCGTATGGTGTTAAGCGTCAAGGGCTAGATATGATGTTATAGCCGCATGTTTATATGCATATGCGTTGATTGTGCATGAGCGTCATTTTGCATACCATTACTTGTTATATATTGACATAGTACCTATTGGACACTGCACCGTTACTGACGGTTTATGTGGCACGGGCACTGAATTGTATTCTACACACACACTGTTGGTAATTGCCATGACACGCACAACATATACATATATGTGGTACTGCATTCGTTATTGACATTGAGGCTGTTGTTCTTATACCACCTTACTAAGGGAATATGTATTGTTCCGCTTTCATTATTATCAATAGTTAGACGTTGATTCTTGTTCGATTGCACATATGAATTGCATCATGCATACATACATACATGCATACACACATACCTTGCTATAGCTACATATACACCTTTATGTGATGTTGAAATTGACTTCAGGATATTTGGGAATCGCATGATATGTTTAAAAACATGATTCATTTAAAAGAGTGGTTTTCCCTTGATATGCTCATATTACTGTTCTATATTGCATACAACATATTTCATTGATTTACGCATTGAGATACTGATTTCATATGATTTATGGATTTGAGAACCGTGGTTATATTTCAAGAAAGTATGCATTGTTTTGAAAACCCGGTTTCTCTTGATATGATATTTTGATCCGTCCACCATGAGTTTTCTCGGTTCTGAGATTGGTTTTAGAAACCCGATTCGAGGAGATGGATGATCCATTTGCGGTTTCATGGTAGACCCGGTATGGTATCCCGGGGCAAGAAAAGTATGTTGTGCAGTAGGCGATGAGCCTGGCAGAGGGACTACTACCTACCGGTGATAGTTTGGACCCGGCGGTTATCCGGAGGATACCGACCGGAGTCGTGAGATGGATATGGGTCGATCCGGACTGACGGAGCCTGAGTTATGTGGATTTACGTATCTATGTTAGACACGGGTTTTCATGATGTTTCGAGTGTCGATGTTGGGCACTTAAGTTCCATGAGATTTACGGATATGAGGGCCGATCATCGTGACGGCGCCTGAGGTATTTGGATTTGGGGTGTCGTTGATGGATTTCAGTTTTTTTCCACGATGATGATTCATTGATGATGATATGTTTTATCCCACACTTAGTAGTTATTTGATATGCATTGTTTTATGTATTTGTAGTACCTGATGGTGTACCTTGATCATGATTGTTGCATATCCATATTGCCATACTTATGCTATCAGATTGCATGTGATAGATTATCTATGTTCATGCATACTTGCGATTATCTGTATGATGTTACTTACTCTTCACGAGTTGGCAACTCACCCCCGTTGTGCCGCAGTGTTTTGCAGGCTTTCCCCTTAGAGTAGTCGTGGCAGGGCTCCTTATTGTATATATTTCAGCGGATACCGCTACGGTTGGATGTGAGGCCCTTTTGCTGTAGGTGGGTTTGCGGTTATCCGATTACATCTATTGTATATCTCGTTGTATCTAGTACTCTCCATCTACCAATTTTATGAATTGACTTAGAGACGAATTTGTGAGGACGATATTGTATATTTTGTGACTCTGGGTGTCATGCTCGTGTGAGCCGGCCTTTCTTATGTAGTTTTAACTCTTTATGTTGTTTTTTCATTTTTATTGTCTATTTCTTCGCTACGGCGTCGTATATATGCTTGTGGTGGTTGTTTTCCACCTTTGGGTGCGATTTGCTCCCGTTTGGGGATGTTTTATTTATATCATGTGTTTGTACCCATTTCGGGGCTAGTTTTACAAAGGAGGTGCTGCCAAAACTTTTAAGAAAATAAACTTAAGCTTTAAGATTTTTTACTTGAGAATTCCAAATGTTTTAAAAAGAAAATGTTTTATCACTTACTTCTATCTTTATGGTTTAGATTTCTGGGTTTTCGACTTACTTAAATTGCGTTACTCCTGTTGATGTCATGTGGTTTAAGTGCCGGTCACGTTCTTAAATTTGGGTCGTGACAAAGTTGGTATCAGAGCGCTAGGTTTTACCTTTCGAAGTGTAGGATGACCTTGGTATGATGGAGTAGGTAGCTTAAGCAGAGTGATGTAGCGTGTGTATGTTCTGCGGCATACTTACGACACGATACTCTACCTAAGTGACCTTAAGACATATTGCTTGAAATTCCTTCATTGATTTCCATGTATCACTATGATTCGATTTCTATGTTCTTATCGAATCCTGTTGTCATTTCCAGCCATTATGCCGCCGAGGACTACGAGGGCGCAGAGAGCGGCCGCGAGAGCGGAGGTCAGGGTGGCTCGTCAGAGACGAGGACTGACCATGGCGGTATGCCTATTCCACAGGAGTGGATTGATCCACCTTCGCTAGATCGTATTACTAGGCTAGAGGCCGGTATGCAGGATTTGCGCCAGATGATGGGGTCGTTGGTTGAGTCCAGTCGAGCGCAGAGACAGGAGGTTGTCCCACCTGTTACGGGGACCACGATGGTGCCTACTGTTCAGGCAGCCATACCTACAGCTATGGAGGTTATCACCGTATCATTATCTGAGTTCATGAGGCTTAAGCCTCTGTATTTCACCGGCACCGATACCGCTGAAGATCCCCAGTCATTTATCGATCGGATGGCCAGGATCTGTCGTTCGCTGAGATGCTCCGACGCGAGGTGGGTAGAGTTCGCGAGTTTTCGTCTGAATGGTCTTGCCCAGACCTGGTGCGAGTCATTAGAGAGGGGCCGACCCGCAGGTCTTTCTCCTATGATCTGGGATGAGTTCGTGACGGTTTTTGTAACATTTTAGAAAATATAAAATATTATTTTTGGAATTTAATATTAAAATAATATATTTCGCGAAAACTACCCGATTTGCGAAATTAGCGTTTTCGTAAAACGGTATACATATATACCAATAATTGTGAAATAATTAGAGATTAAAATGATTTATTCATTTACAAATAAATTTATCGGATTTGGCATTTTTATAATTAATTATTGTAGGGTTGCTAGGCACACGCAAAAGGGTGTACGAGGCATCAACCATGCCCGATTTAAAATTTAGCCGTGCCGAACAACCCAAAGCCGGATCTTTAAACTAGAGATTATGCGAAAACAAGCATGTTAAACATTTTAACACTAAGTGAGAGGGATTGTAATCTTTGTAGATCCGGTCCTTCACTTCTAAAGCTCCGTGTTGAAGTCCCTTCACTGCGATCATCGTGTTCTGGACTCTTGAGAGGCTCCACGAAGAGAAAGATGCAAGCTTGCTTCCGATCTTCGATAACAAAGATGATCTACCTTGAAGTTTCATTAACACAAGCTCTCACTCACAAAATGAAGTGAACAGCCTCATCTAAAAGGCAAGGATAAATGGCGATGATGAAGCAGGATTTTTGCTCTCATTTATTTTCTATTTCTCACTCATTTTCATCACTTAGAAAAAGCTAGAAAGCTTTTTCCATGAAGAACTCAAGGAAGAAGATGATGAATTATCCTTTTGTGATGAATAATGAAAAGATGATAATGATGAATAATGCAACCAAGGTTAAACAAACCTTTGTAGAGATTTAACTAGGGCTAGGGTTTGGGTTGAGTTAAAGGAGAGTCACTTTAAAATATCTAACACAAAACAAAAAGAAACCTTCTAGAAGGTTCATGAATGAACTAACCCAAATCAAACCCTAATCTTATTTAATCTCCACTAAACATGTTGCATTAGTAATCATATCATGTTGCAATATTATATATCACATATATAATATTTATTGTAACAAAATAAAATAATACAATTAACATATATCGCATATATATCAATGTAATACCCGAGTAAGAAAAAGAATCTTTTAGTGAGCTAATATTAGTTAATGTAATTTAATATATCATATATAATATTATACATTAAATTATCGAATCAACACTTGATCCGACAATCCAGCTATATCGCATATAACCGTCTAATATCTCATTTACCGATTCATCGAATCAACACTTGATCCGATTACCCGGCTGATATCATATATCGCGAGAATAGAATACTGTATCTCATATCGCATTATCCTCGATCCTGCACATATCACATATGTGCCCCTACTCCGTTTTTCCTGAGTCAAGAAACCTCTGTGTAGGACTCTAAAGAATCGTCAATACGCCGGCAGTAGGTGATGATCATATCAAACACCCACAAGCTGCAAGCGGTCAGCTAAACGTCACAGCCACCCAGGTATTGAGTGCTCAGAAGATCAACAAGCAAGCCTGTACATTCTCATGTGAATCTAATCAGTAACACTCCCGTACAGTCCGATCTCATCCTCTGATATGTTGCATATCTCGCCTAGGGGTGGTAAACGTCAGACCCCAGTAGCTTGATAAGTCGTGTCGATATGACGTCTATAACTGTTCGAAAAACTACTGATAACACTTACCAGTAAATCTCAGCAACCCTGGCCAGGGATTTCCAGTTATAGCCAATCGAACACAGCGCAACATCAACTCCCTATACCGGGAGAGACGAATCCCCTCCTATCGCTCATTGCCTCCATGTGATTTGGGACTGTACCCAAAAGCCACCTTTTTGCACGCCCTCTTGGACATGGTATGATGGAAATCAAAGCACAGTGGGAATCACACAAGACTCTATGACAATCTCGGGTCAACAGACTACTCTGTACCAGTGTCACCAGAGAACTGCCATCTGACGTGAGGTATAATACCATCTGGGAGTTCTCGGCGAGTCCGTCCAGTGTACCCAGTCTCTACTGAGCACCCGTACACCATCCTTGATATCAAACACCGATGGATATGGGATCATCCATCGCCCATCATATGGGTCAAGATGCGTATACGCTAGTCTACTCTGGTGTATCGATGCCCCGTCTCGATACACCCTCGACTAGGAACAGTTATACTCGTCGACTACCGTGGCCCCACTAGTATGATCTCATCATAGTCCCAGTAGTCGAGTACATATCCTAAGGGCTTTATCAACATGTAATATAGAGACAATCAGAGTACATGTTAAGATAAAGTACAACCAGATAGCATACTATCATGTCGATCAAGAAAGTCCTCCCTATATATGTCCTAGCATCCACTACAATATACATCGTATGTACAGTAATGGACTCTAGGGCATACATATAACTAACAATCTCCCACTTGCACTAGGGCCATCTGTTGTGGTATCGCATACCCAACAATTAGCTATGGTTGAAGTATCTCATACTCAACCATCCCATAAAAGTCTCTACTGGGAAAAAGGCCTTTGTGAGTGGATCCGCGCTGTTGTCCTCTGTGTCTACTCTCCTAACCTCGATCTTCATTGAGATCAACTATCACCATGATCAGGTGATACTGCCTAAGAATTATATCTGGATTTCTGATGGGACGGTAGTTCTTTGGCTAAAGGCACAACTCCATTGTCACACAATGGTAGGAACGAAGTTCGTCTCATGAACTTATATATATCCAGACTGCCTCTTTGGTAGCATCCTTGGTAACAATGTATCTTTCCTTTAATCATCTAGTATGTCACGGTATGTAGCTTGGAACTCTTCCAACATACCATCCCTCAACTGAGGGTAAAGACAATGCCTGCGACTGACACTCTGTCGTCCTTATCACCCTGGAACCTTTCCAGTGATTCTCCCCAGGATCGATTGATACCATCTCGCTACAATTAGTGAGTATCCTAACATCCAATTAGATCTATCTCATAGATCCAAAACCCAGATTTAGGAGGTATCACTTTGATCCTATATGGAGAATCCTTGTGATAAGCGGAGATTGACCGAGCGTAGCATAGGAGATTGACCGAGCGTAGCATAGGAAACTCCTTCCCTATCAAGAGTATGTCATCCACGTACTCTACGAGGATTACTACAATACTCCCTACTACCTTTTTGTATATACAAGGTTCATCTACCATTTTGATGAAGTCAAACTCTTTGACTACCACATCAAAACAGATGTTCCAACTCCACGATGCCTGATTTATCATATAAAACATCATGCTCACGTTTCCGCTGCTTCCACTGTCTACGAAGCCCTCTGGCTGTGTACTTATAGTCGCTCTCTTCTAAATTATCATTTAGAAAAGCAATCATGACACCCAACCGCAAGATATCGTAGTCATGGTATGTAGCCGTGGCAAGTAGGATCTGGATGGACTTAAGCATAGCTTTGAAAGTCTCAACTTTTCCATGTACACCAAGTAATCTTCTCAAGATATAATTGCTCCTGATGGGGATTTAACCCTTCAGATAAAGAAACCAAAGTCCATACTTTGTTGGTGTATAAGGATTCCATTTCAGATCACTAAGCATCCAGTCATTCTTACAGAGTCCCACTCCTGATGGCCAGCTCGAAACTAGTTGGGTCATCATCTCATAATGCAATCCTCGCTCCCACTGTCATAGAGAAACCGAAGTATCTCTCAGGTGGGTGAGGAACCCTACTAGATCGGCGGAGAGGCTGAGGTTCGTTGGAAACTATTGAATCCTTTGGTTCTATCAAATCATCTGCTGTAGTTTGTATAGCTGGAACTCCTTCCAGTTCTACCTCATGACCATTAATTTCTTCAGAAGAAATTCCCTTTCACAAAGGTGGCATATTGAGAAACAAAACATCTTTTGTTTCTCGGTTAGGTAGAAGATATTCCCTTGCGAATGCTTTGGATATCCAACAAATTTCTACAGAATTGACTTTGCCTCGAGCTTGTCCGGATTATGCTTTTAGACATAGGCTGGACAACCCCAAATCTTAACATACTTATAATATGGGCTCTACCCATTCCATATCACATATGAAGTGGTAGGCAACTGATTTGATTTGGAACCCTATTCAATAGGTATGCAGCTTCTTAAGTGCATAACTCCCAAAAGGAAATAGGAAACTCAGTAGTACTCATTATAGAGCTCACCATATCTAATAGGGTGCTATTGCTCCGCCCCGATATACCGAGGTGCTGTGGTGTATTCGGAGGAGTAATGCTGAGAGAGAATCTCTTTCTCCTTTAGAATAGTCCAGGAATTCCGTGCTCAAGTATTCTCCTCCCTAAACTCATCAAAGGACATAATACTTATACCCGTTTTTGCTTCTCTACTTCTAACTTATATTCATTGAATTTCTCAAAAGTTCCAGACTTGTGTTTCAACAGGAACATATGTCCGGATCTTGAGAGATAATTAGTGAATGTAATGAAGTACAAAGAACCGGTCTTGGCATGTGTAGACAGGGGACCTGCATACATCAGCATGTATCAATCCCAAAAGTTGACTAACTATTTCTTTGTTTCCAATAAATGGAGCTGTGGTCATCTTATCTTTGTGACATGACCGGCAAGTTTCACAAGATGTAAATTCAAACTAATTTAAATATGCATCTAAATGTAGCTTCAGCTAGTCGGGTCGCATTGATATGACCTAGTCTACAATGCCTTAAGAAGGATTCGTTCATTTCTGAACATTTCCTCTTATGTGTGTTCTGTACACTAAGAACTGTGGTTTGATTTAGAACGTCTATGCTTTTAGATAACATGCCTGAACCGATCAACTATTGATATAGGAAATGTTCAAAATATTATCCAACAATACAAAATTATATCCTTTCTTTACTAATAAAGAGACTGATATGATGATGTATATCAGGTTCAGTATCTAACAACATTCGTTCAGAATAAATGTATTCTGATAATACAGGGTGATAACTACCAATATACTTGGCTGCAACGCTTGCACCATTTCTATCTCATGAAATTTATCACCCGTTCTCAGTTCTCTACCTATCTGTAGCCCATGTAACAAATTACATTTACGGGATCCTGATCCGGTATCAAATACCCTGGACGTAAAGGATATTGAGAAACAGTTCTGTGTAATGAACACACCCGAAGAAGATGCATTAAGATGCACTTTTTTCTTTTGGGCGGCACGGGAATTCTGGTAATCCCCATTTTCCTGCTCTGTCTTATAACAATTATAAGTTAGAGCGGGACAAACGTTCCTTAGCGCAGTATAACAAGCGGGTTCGGTCAATACATCCGTATTATTATCTTGATTAAGGCGTGACATAGTCGTAACCAGGAGAGAGAGAGAGAAGAAAACACTCAGCGTGCGCTTTTACAAGATTAGATTGGTTATCAATTTATCTAATCAGGATATCTCCCACTGTTTTAGTCAAATCTTCCTTCAAACCCTAAAAGGAAAGACTAGCCGGGATTAATTACACGCTACAAGTTCGCTAATCTTTCGGCCAGGCCAGTGTCGGTACTTTGAGGGAGGTTCCCCGCGCTTTCGCACGGACTTAATTAAAGTAAACCTTGTTTTCTCAGGGGCGTAACCCCGTTAACACCTTTCTAGACACCTACTTGATCGGCTAATTGTAATGTGTAAAACTCTTCCAGGAGTAACTCTTACTCGCAGCGGGTATCGAGATCCAACTATCTCATAGAAAGTATGCAATCTCATTGCAAATTTCAACACTTGAAATTCCCGATAATATTTTACCCCTAGCGTCCTATGACCTTGACAGAGGCCAAACTACCTATAGTCCGCTAGGCAAGTTCAACCCGTCATTTCCTGATTGAATTAAACCCACCCGCACAACCCATGACGGAGGCCAAACTACGCCGTACGAATACCCTAATCCAATCCCATCGTATTTTAGCAGATAAGCACTAGTTAACTACCGTACACAAAGCCTTGACGGAGGCCAAACTACCGCAGCACGAATACTAAGTAGTACTTATCTGAAATGACGGAGGGTTACGACAGGTTTTTAAGAAAACCCTTTGCGTAATGAACTTGATATCGTTGTAGAATCGAGTGATTTTTAAATGGAATGTTTTTGAGGATTTTCTAGTTTCTCTAAAGAGGTCACTCCCGGTGAAGGGATCGTCGGCTCTTTCCTCATCGAATAAGGTGCAAGATATTTCACAAATATCACTATGCAAAACAAGAACTATAGAAGCAATCAAAAGACAGACTGAGTTTGTAGCATATGCTAGTTTCACTAAAGAGGTCACTCCCGGTGAAGGGATCTCGGCTCTTTCCTTATCGAATAAGGTGCTGGATGTTCTACAAGGAACACCGCTATGCAAAGCAAGAACTAGAGCTACAAGTTTTTAAACAAGTTTCTACAACATCTTTAGGTTTCTTTTAGTTTCATTGATCTCATTAATGAAGTCCCATTTTATTATGCTTCACAAGCATTACATTTGAAACGAAATCTGCAATATAACATATATCTCATATATATAACATAAACATTCGTCTCAGGCAGTAATATGATCTCATCACAGAACATTGCAGCAGAAGAACATATATGAAATATTGGATATACTAGGATGTCCGTGTTTTCAATTCGAGCCTGTATAAAACACGCATTCCACGGTCGTGATGAATAGCCAAACCCACATCCCTAGACCGCTACGAGAGCGGCAAGTAACACTGCCAATTCCAGGGTTAGGAGACTCGGTCTCGACTCCTCAAGATGGTCTCGCACTGGACCCTAGAACCCGGTTACTTGTGCTCCCCGCCTTGGGTCTACCTGTAAATAATATACAATGGTGACATCATCCTCAGCCCGGAAGTGCCCTAATAAAAGAATATTACATACAAAAGAATTTTATATGAATGAAAAAGAAAAACTCTCATCTCACATAAAACCCCCGGCTATTCAAAACGCGACGATCCAATATAACATATCACAGCAATACATAATATCTCATATCATCAACGTAAGCAAGTATGCGTATCCCGAATGTCGTTGATGTATAGCAACGAAGCCGGCGATACACCACATACTACGCTTACGATCACAGAAAAGAAAGTGTGAAACTACAACAGTTGGAATCCACAACCTCCTTAGACATCGCATGCCTAACCAAATGAATACCTTAGACATCTCATGCCTAACAATTATAAACCCCACATTTTAGTCTCATTATCGAAAACTCTTTTCATTATCAAGTCGGGCAATTCAATAAGATTCCCGACATCCTGATCGAATGCTCTTCGCAAACTTTTGTAGACGGCCGCACCCCCAGATGCCGTCGACGAAGTGCACTAAGGCGGAATACCGCTGCCGCGAGCACCCGAACGGATGCTTTTGGCGACGGGGTTCTCCTACAGTCACTTGGTCGGGGCTATGGGATGTGGCTGTCTATTAAGTTTACCCGACAAGTATCCGCGTACACTACGTGATTGCGACGGACTTTTCATCGTATCAAAATCCCGTGGCAACCGATCAATTGAGACTAAACTCCTAGATTTATAACATTCAAATTAGTTATCTCATAACTACATGTGGATTCCAAATATTGTCCCAGATAAATTGACAATGTTAAACTTTCTGATCGAATAATCAAACACCCAAGTTTTCCAAAATAGTTATCAACACTTGAAATTAGTTTAAAAACATCCATCACATGCCACAGTACCAATGGTCCAGCCGTAGAAGGGTCAAGCCAACGCCTCACATGTGGCATGCCGTACTGCTACAAACCCTAAGGTTTAGAGACAGTTCAAGACGGTCACATAATCGAGTTAAGGTTTGTTGTCTTCTAGAGGGTCCACCGCGTTACTTGGACGACATAGAACGTTCTTAAACTACGGAAAAATCCAACGCTTGGAAATTTTCTGGCTGGAGAAAAGTGAGTTATTGATATCCGTTCGAACTTTTTAACACGTTCTAAAAATTTACCCGGACAAGCTAAACGAAGTTAAACTATCCGATCGAATCAACGAGTTCCCAATACAACCCAGAAAACTCAACACTTGAGTGGAATTAAAAATTCCCAGAAATCTCAGAAAATTCGTACGGAAGTTACTGTGTAAAAGGCGCACCATAATCGCACTGTAGCACCACGGAACCGCCGCGGAAAGCATGTTCCTGCCACTGTTTCGCGGCGCTTTAAGCATATTACTGGATCGTTTTTCACATACGTCCTTAGAATTCCCTGCTGATATTTTTGAGCATTTTTAATTCACAAAAAATCACATTTTGAAAAAATTTCCAGAGAGGGGTAAATATCGGGGTTTCCGGGTTCGATCGGACTTTAAACATCGCCTAGACTTCGCCTAAAGCTCTAGCTTGGCTCTGATGCCACTGTAGGGTTGCTAGGCATACGCACAAGGGTTTACGATGCATCAACCATGCCCGATTTAAAATTTAGCCGTGCCGAACAACCCAAAGCCGGATCTTTAAACTAGAGATTAGGCGAAAACAAGCATGTCAAACATTTTAACACTAAGTGAGACGGATTACAACCTTTGTAGATCCGGTCCTTCACTTCTAAAGCTCCGTGTTGAAGTCCCTTCGCTGCGATCATCGTGTTCCGGACTCTCGAGAGGCTCCACGAAGAGAAAGATGCAAGCTTGCTTCCGATCTTCGATAACAAAGATGATCTACCTTGAAGTTTCTGTAGGGTTCCTAGGCACCCTAATGAGGTCTCACAAGGCATCAACCATGCCAATTTCAAATTTAAACGGTGCCGAGAAACCCTAGAACGGATCGTTGGCTTGAATTCTAGGAGAAAAAGAAACTAGTTAACAACTTAACAAAAAGGAAACGGAAATACAAACTTTATAGATCCGGTGCTCCACCTCCATAGCTCCGCAACGAAGTCCCCTCGCTGTCCTAGTGAATTCCCGTGCTCTAGCGTCGGCTTCGTCGGAGAAATGGCGAGCTAGGTCGTCGATGTCCATGCCGAAGATGATCTACGTCGAGGCATCGCTAGATCAAGCTCCACCTTCATCAAGCCATGAAAACTTGTGAAGGAAACACACTCTACTACTTGGCAAGAGGTAGAGGATGAAGAAATAGGAAATGGGTAGACTTTAGAATTGGATTTCTCACTCATTTCCATCAATCACCATTGATGGAGCTTGCTTTCTTCAAGTGAAGAAAAGAAGAAGAAGAAGAATTATGTTATGATAAGTTAATTAAAAAAGAAAAGAATAATCAATCCTTATCATAACATGACCATAGTTAAGTGTAGAGAACTAATCATGGTTTAATGCAATGGTTAGGGTTAAGCTAAAAACAAAATGTCATCAAGTCAAAGCATTCATGAAGCTTCATGAATGAACAAAAGAAATGCCACCATTTTATCATTTCATTTTCTTTTTCCAATAAGAAAAGGATTAATAAATAAATGAATAAAATGAATAAGCAAATAGTAAACCCTAACCATTCCATTAACCAAGGTTTAATTCTATACACTTAATTAAAAAGGCATGTATCATCAAACATGATACAAGCATGTGCACAAAATCACATCGCATATGCAATGCGCACACCCGAGCGAGAAAATCCATTTAAAGTGAACCGATACTAGTTAATGTAAAGTAATATATCAAATATATAATTATGCATTAAATCATTAAATCAACACTTGATTTAACGATCCGGTCATATCGCATATAACCGACTAGTATCATTAGTAACAACTTATCGAATCAACACTTGATCCGATAACCCGGCTATATCGCATATAACCGATCAATGTCACATCGCGAGAATCGAATACAGTATCACATACTGGTATTATTCTCGGTCCCGCACATATCTCATATGCGCTCCTATTTCGTTTTGCTTGAGCCAGGAAACCTCTGTGTAGGACTCTAAAGACTCGTCAATACGCCGGCAGCAGATGATGATCATATCAAGCATCCACAAGCCGCAAGCGGTCTGCTAAACGTAACGGCCACCCGGGTATTGAGCGATCAGACGATCGACGAGCAAGCCCGCTCACACTCCAGTGAATCCAACCAGTAACACTACCGTACAGTCCGGTCTGATCGTCTGATATGTCGCATATCTCGCCTAGGGGTGGTAAACGTCAGACCCCAATAGCTCGATAAGTCGTGTCGATATGAGGTCTTTAACAATTCGAGAAACTACTGGTAACACTTACCAGTAAATCTCAGCAACCCTGGCTAGGGATTTCCGGTTATAGCCAATCGAACACAGCGCAACATCAACTCCCTATACCGGGAGAGACGAATCCCCTCCTATCGCTCATTGCCTCCATGTGACTCGGGACTGTACCCAAAAACCACCGTTTTGCACGCCCTCTTGGACGTGGTAAGGTGGAAATCAAAGCACAGTGGGAACCACACAAGACTCTATGACGATCTCGGGTCAACAGACTACTCTGTACCAGTGTCACCAGAGAACTGCCATCTGACGTGAGGTATAATACCATCTGGGAGTTCTCGGCGAGTCCGTCCAGTGTACCCAGTCTCTACTGAGCACCCGTATATCATCTCTGGTGTCAAACACCGATGGATATGGGATCATCCATCGCCCATCTGTATCGGTCGAGAAGGTATACGCTAGTCTACTCTGGTATATCGATGCCCCGTCTCGATATACCCTCGACTAGGGACTTTGAAGGATGTACTTATGGACTACCATGTCCCCACTTGTATGATCCGCATTATAGTCCAGGTAGTCAAGCACACATCCTAAGGGCTTTACCAACATGTAACAAAGAGACAATTAGTATACACGTTATGGTAAAGTTCAACCAGATATCATACTATCATGTCGAGCAAGAAAGTCCTCCCTATATACGTCCCAGCATCCACTACAATATACATCCTATGTACAGTAATGGCCTCTAGGGCATACATATAACTAACAATCTCCCACTTGCACTAGGGCCATCTGATAGCAGTGGTTGTAATATCTCATACTCAACCATCCCATAAAAATCTCTCTCTGGGAACAGGCCTTTGTGAGTGGATCCGCTGTGTTGTCCTCTGAGTCTACTCTCCAAACCTTGATCCCCTGGAGATCAACCATCTCCATAATCCGGTAATACTGCCTTAGAATATGTCTGGATCACTGATGGGACCGGAGTTCCTTGGCATAAGCCACAACTCCATTGTCACACAATGGGAGGAACTAAGTTCATCTCATGAACAAATATACACCGAAACAGCTTCTTTGGTAGCATCTTAAGTAGCGATGTATCCGGCCTTTATCGTCTAGTATGTCACGGTATTTTGCTTGGAACTCTTCCAACATACCGTCCCTCCACTGAGGGTAAAGACAATGCCTGTGACTGACATTCAGTCGTCTTTATCACCCTGGAACACTTCCAGTGATTCTTCCTAGGGTCGATTGATACCATCTCACTACAGCTAGTGAGTATCCTAACATCCATTTAGATCTATCTCATAGATCCAAAATCCAGGATTTAGGAGGTATCACTTTGATCCTATGCGGAGAATCATTGTGATAAGCGGAGATTGATCGAGCGGAGCATAGGAAACTCCTTCCCTATCAAGAGTATGTCATCCACGTACTCTACGAGGATCGTCACCATACTCCCTACTACCTTTTTGTTTATATAAGGTTCATCTACCATTTCGATGATGTCAAACACTTTAAATACTTCATCAAAACAGACGTTCCAACTCCGCGATGCCTGCTTTATCCTATAAAGCATCTTGCACACGTTTCCGCTGCTCCCACTATCTACGAGGCTCTCTGGCTGTGTACTTATAGACTCCCTCTTCTAAAACATCATTTAGAAAAGCTGTCATGACACCCAACCACCAGATATCGTAGTCATGGTATGTAGCCATGGCAAGTAGGATCTGGATGGACTTAAGCATAGATCCTTAGAAAAAGTTTCATCATGATCCACACCTGGTCAATGATGCAAACCTTTAACAAGTCTAGCTTTGAAAGTCTCAACTTTTCCATCTACACCAAGTAATCTTCTCAAGATATACTTGCTCCTGATGGGGATTTAACCCTTCAGATACAGCAACCAAAGTCCATACTTTGTTGGTGTACATGGATTCCATCTCAGATCACTAAGCATCCAGCCATTCTTACAGAGTCTTACTCCTGATGGCCTGCTCGAAGCTAGTTGGGTCATCATCTCATGATGCAATCTTCGCTCCCACTGTCATAGAGAAACCGAAGTATCTGTCAGGTGGGTGAGGTACCCTACTAGATCGGTGGAGAGGTTGAGGTTCATTTATTATTGAATCCTTTGGTTCTGTCAAATCTTCAGCTGCCGTTTTGTATAGCTGGAACATTTCCAGTTCTACATGACTGACCTTGCCTCGAGCTTGTCCGGATTTTGCTTTTCAGACATAGGCCGGACAACCCCAAATCTTAACTAACTTAAGAAATGGGCTCTTCCTTTTCCATATCACATATGAAGTGGTAGGCAACTGATTTGATTTGAACCCTATTCAATAGGTATGCAACTTCTCAAGTGCATCTCCCAAAAGGAAATAGGTAACTCAGCAGTACTCATCATAGAGCACACCATATCAAATAGGGTGTATCTGCTCCGCCCCGATATACCATCGTGCTATGGTGTATACAGAGGAGTAATGCTGAGAGAGAATCTCATTCTCCTTTAGAATAATCCAGTATTTCCGTGCTCAAGTATTCTCCTCCCTGATCTCATCATAGGACATAATACTTATACCCTTATTTTGGTTCTCTACTTCTAACTTATATTCTGTGAATATCTCAAAAGGTTCGGACTTGTGTTTCAACAGGAACATATGTCTGAATCTCGAGAGATCATCAGAGAATGTAACGAAGTACAAAGAACCAGTTCTGGCATATATAGACAGGGGACCTTACATACATCAACATGTATCATCCCAAGAGTTTACTTAACTCTTTCTCTGTTTCCAATAAACGGAGCTATGGTCATCTTATCTTTGTGACATGACTGGCGAGTTTCACAAGATGTAAATTCAAACTGATTTAAATATGCATCTATATGTAACTCTCGCTAGTCGGGTCACATTGATCTGACCTAGTCTACAATGCCTCAAGAAGAATTTGTTCATTTCTGAACTCTTCCTCTTGTGTGTGTTCCGTATACTAAGAGCTGTAGTTTGATTTAGAACATCAACGCTTTTAGATAACGTGCCTGAACCGATCAACTTTTGATATAGGAAATGTTCAAAACATTATCCAACAATACAAAATTTTACCGTTTCTTTACTAATAAAGAGACAGATATGATTTTGTCTATCAGGTTCGGTATCTAATAACATTCGTTCAGAATCAATGTATTGGTATTACAGGGTGACAGTGACCAACAGACTTGGCTGCAACACTTGCCCCGTTTTCTGCCTCATGAAACTTATCACCCGTTCTCAGTCCTCTATCTTTCTGTAGCCCTATGTAACAGATTACATATCTGGGATCCTGATTTGGTATCACATACCCAGGACGTAAAGGATACAGAGAAACAGTTCTTTGTAACGAACACACCCGAAGATGATGCATCAGCATGCACTCTCTTCGTTTGGGCAGCACGGGAATTATGGTAATCCCCAATTTCCTGCTCTGTCTTATAACATTTATAAGTTGGAGCGGGATCAACGTTCCCCAGCTCAGTATAACAAGCGGGTTCGGTCAATATTCCGTATTATTATCTTGATTAAGGCGTGATATGGTCGCTACCTGGAGAGAGAGAGAAGAAAACACTCAGCGTGCGCTCTTGCAAGAATAGATTGGTTATTATTTTATCTAATCAGGATGGCTCCCACTGCTTTTTATCAAATCTTCCTTCAAACCCTAAAAGGAAAGACTAGCCGGGATTAATTACACACTACAAGTTCGCCAATCTTTCAGCCAGGCCAGTGTCGGTACTTTGAGGGAGGTCCCCCGTGCTTTCGCACGAACCTAATTAATGTAAACCTCGTTTTCCCAGAGGCGTAACCTCGTTAACACCTTTCTAGACACCTACTTGATCGGCTAATTGTAATCTATAAAACTCTCCCAGGAGTAACTCTTACTCGCAGCCGGTATCGGGATCCAACTATCTCATAGAAGGTATGCAATCTCATTGCAAATTTCAACACTTGAAATTCCCGATAACATTTTGCCCCTAGCTCGCTATGACCTTGACGGATGCCAAACAACCCATAGTCTGCTAGTCAAGTTCAACCCGTACATTTCTTGATTGAATTAAACCCACCCGCATGACCCTTGACGCATGCCAAACAACGCCGTACGAATACCCTAATCCAATCGCATCGTAAGCTAGCAGATAAGCACTAGTTAGCTACCGTACACTACGCCTTGACGCATGCCAAACAACCGCAGCACGAATACTAACTAGTACTTATCTGAAATGACGGAGGGCTACGACAGGTTTTTCTGAAAACCTATTGCGTAATGAACTTGATATCGTTGTAGAATCAAATGAATTTTGAAATGGAGTGTTTTTGAGGCTTTTCTAGTTTTGCTAAAGGAGTCACTCCCGGTGAAGGGATCGTCGGTCCTTTCCTCGTCGAATGATGTGCGGGATATATCACATATATCACTGTGCAAAGCAAAAACTCTTAAAAGCAATCAAAAACCAAACCGAGTGTGTAGCATCTGCCAGTTATTGCTAAAGGAGTCACTCCCGGTAAAGGGATCTCGGTCCTTTCCTTATCGAATAAGGTGCAGGATATATCATATATACCGCTGTGCAAAGCAAGAACTGTAGCTACCTGTTTTAATTTTGAAATTCGATTCTACAACATCTTAGGTTTCTTTTATTTCATTAATCACATTAATGAAGTCCCATCATTTATGTACCTAAACATCACAGATAAATACGACGTACACTTATGCCATCTGCATTCGCCTCGATGTCCCCTCGTGCACCGTTAGGTTAGGTAACTAACGGCAGAGCGGGGCAGGGCTAGCGCGGGTGTAAAACATAAGTAACGCCTATATAATATATCATATATACTATATACTGTATCTATCACAGAACATCACATGATCACATCACAGATATCGCAGCAGAAGAAACATATGAAATATTGGATATACTAGGACGTCCGTGTTTTCAATACGAGCCAGTATAAAACACGGATTCCACGGTCGCGATGAATAGCCAAACCCACAACCCTAGACCCTACGAGAGCGGCAAGCAACCCAACCAATTCTAGAGTTAGGAAACCCGGACTCGACTCTTCGAGTTGGTCTCCCACTGGACTCCAGAACCCGGTTACCTGTGCCCTCCTCCTTGGGTCTATCCTAGTGCGGAAAAGTAAATAATATAAAAACGGTGACATCTTCCACAACCTGGAAGTGCCCCAATAAAAGAATATTACATACAAGTTTTTACATGAATGAAAATGAAAAACACTCATCTCACATAAAAACCCCCGGCTATTCAAACACGACGATCCAATATAACATATCCAGCAACACATAACATCACATGTCATCAACGTAAGTAAATATGTCCATCCCAATTGTCGTTGACATATAGCAACGAAACCGGCGATACCACATATTACACTTACGGTCACAGAAAAGAAAGTGTAAAACTACAACAGTTGGAATCCGCAACCTGCATAGACATCGCATGCCTAATCATTATAAACCCCGCATTTTAGTCTCAAAATCGAAAACACTTTTCAATATCAAGTCGGGCAATTCAACAAGATTCCCGACATCCTGATCGAATGCTCGTCGCAAACTTCAGTAGACAGCTGCACCCCCGATACCGTCGACGAAGTGCACCAAGGCGGAACACCGCTGCCGGGAGCACCCGAACGGATGATTTTGGCGACGGGGTTCTCCTACAGTCACTTGGTCGGGGCTATGGGGTGAGGCTGTCTATTAAGTTTACCCGGCGAGTATCCGCGTACGCTACGTGATTGCGACGGAGTTTTGATCACATCAAAATTCCGTGGCAACCGATCAAGTGAGACTAAACTGCTACGTTTATAATATTCATTCCGTTATCACATAGCTTTTTGTGAATTCCAATTATTGTATCCCATTCCGGATAAATAGAAAATGTCAAACTTTCCGATCGAACAATCGAACACCCAAGTTTTCCCGATACAGATCAACACATGAAATATGAGTCTAACAACATTCAGTTCGTGCCTCAGTACCAACGGTCCAGCCATAGAAGGGTCAAGCCAACGCCTCACATGTGGCACGCCGTACTGCCCCAAACCCGAAGGTTCAAAGGGCAGTTCAAGACGGTCACATAATCGAGTTAAGGTTTGTTGTCTTCTAGAGGGACCATCGCGTTACTTGCACTACTTAGAACGTCGTTAAACTACGGAAAAATCCAACACTTGGAAATTTCCCGACAGGAGAAAAATTGGGTATTTATATCCGGTCGAACTTTTTAACATATTCTAAAAAATACCCGGAAAAGCACACCGACAAAAATTAGACAGTCCGATCGAATACACCGAGTCCCCAATACAACCCAGAAAATACAACTCTGGAATAAATATTAAAAACATCCAGAACACACAAGAAACACCAACAGAAACAACTGAAGAAAACACACATCCTGATCATCACAGATGGCCGCGGAACCGCCGCAAAAGGGGGGTCAACGCCGCGGTTCCGCGGCCGTACTGTTGAATTAGGTTGTCGTTTTCTCCAGTTTTTCTTAGAATTTCCTGCACATTTCTCTGCATATTTTTAATTCCAAAAAATCCACAATTTACAGAATTGTCCAGAGAGCATTTTTCAAGTCGGGGTTTTGGGTCAATCGGACTTCTAACTCCGTCGGGACTTCGCCTAAGGCTCTAGCTAGGCTCTAATACCACTGTAGGGTTCCTAGGCACCCTAATGAGGTCTCACAAGGCATCAACCATGCCAATTTCAAATTTAAACGGTGCCGAGAAACCCTAGAACGGATCGTTGGCTAGAATTCTGGGCGAAAAAGAAACTAGTTAACAACTTAACAAAAAGGAAACGGAAATACAACCTTTATAGATCCGGTGCTCCACCTCCATAGCTCCGCAACGAAGTCCCCTCGCTGTCCTAGTGAATTCCCGGGCTCTAGCGTCGGCTTCGTCGGAGAAATGGCGAGCTAGGTCGTCGATGTCCATGCCGAAGATGATCTACGTCGAGGCATCGCTAGATCAAGCTCCACCTTCACCAAGCCATGAAAACTTGTGAAGAAAACACACTCTACTACTTAGCAAGAGGTAGAGGATGAAGAAATAGGAAATGGGTAGACTTTAGAATTGGATTTCTCACTCATTTCCATCAATCACCATTGATGGAGCTTGCTTTCTTCAAGTGAAGAAAAGAAGAAGAAGAAGAATTATGTTATGATAAGTTAATAAAAAAAGAAAAGAATAATCAATCCTTATCATAACATGACCATAGTTAAGTGTAGAGAACTAATCATGGTTTAATGCAATGGTTAGGGTTAAGCTAAAAACAAAATTGTCATCAAGTCAAAGCATTCATGAAGCTTCATGAATGAACAAAAGAAATGCCACCATTTTATCATTTCATTTCCTTTTTCCAATAAGAAAAAGATTAATAAATAAATGAATAAAATGAATAAGAAAATAGTATACCCTAACCATTCCATTAACCAAGGTTTAATTCTATACACTTAATTAAAAAGGCATGTATCATCAAACATGATACAAGCATGTGCACAAAATCATATCGCATATGCAATGCGCACACCCGAGCGAGAAAATCCATTTAAAGTGAACCGATACTAGTTAATGCAAAGTAATATATCAAATATATAATTATGCATTAAATCATTAAATCAACACTTGATTTAACGATCCGGTCATATCGCATATAACCGACTAGTATCATTAGTAACAACTTATCGAATCAACACTTGATCCGATAACCCGGCTATATCGCATATAACCGATCAATGTCACATCGCGAGAATCGAATACAGTATCACATACTGGTATTATTCTCGGTCCCGCACATATCTCATATGCGCTCCTATTTCGTTTTGCTTGAGCCGGAAACCTCTGTGTAGGACACTAAAGACTCGTCAATACGCCAGCAGCAGATGATGATCATATCAAGCATCCACAAGCCGCAAGCGGTCTGCTAAACGTAACGGCCACCCGGATATTGAGCGATCAGACGATCGACGAGCAAGCCCTCTCACACTCCAGTGAATCCAACCAGTAACACTACCGTACAGTCCGGTCTGATCGTCTGATATGTCGCATATCTCGCCTAGGGGTGGTAAACGTCAGACCCCAATAGCTCGATAAGTCGTGTCGATATGAGGTCTATAATAATTCGAGAAACTACTGGTAACACTTACCAGTAAATCTCAGCAACCCTGGCCAGGGATTTCCGGTTATAGCCAATCGAACACCGCGCAACATCAACTCCCTATACCGGGAGAGACGAATCCCCTCCTATCGCTCATTGCCTCCATGTGACTCGGGACTGTACCCAAAAACCACCGTTTTGCACGCCCTCTTGGATGTGGTAAGGTGGAAATCAAAGCACAGTGGGAACCACACAAGACTCTATGACGATCTCGGGTCAACAGACTACTCTGTACCAGTGTCACCAGAGAACTGCCATCTGACGTGATGTATAATACCATCTGGGAGTTCTCGGCGAGTCTGTCCAGTGTACCCAGTCTCTACTGAGCACCCGTATATCATCTCTGATGTCAAACACCGATGGATATGGGATCATCCATCGCCCATCTGTATGGGTCGAGAAGGTATACGCTAGTCTACTCTGGTATATCGATGCCCCGTCTCGATATACCCTCGACTAGGAACTTTGAAGGATATACTTATGGACTACCATGTCCCCACTAGTATGATCCGCATCATTGTCCAGGTAGTCAAGCACACATCCTAAGGGCTTTACCAACATGTAACAGAGAGATAATCGGTATACACGTTAAGGTAAAGTTCAACCAGATAGCATACTATTATGTCGAGCAAGAAAGTCCTCCCTATATACGTCCCAGCATCCACTACAATATACATCCTATGTACAGTAATGGCCTCTAGGGCATACATATAACTAACAGTTTCATTAACACAAGCTCTCACTCACTAAATGAAGTGAACACCCTCATCTAAAGGGCAAGGATAGATGAGTATGATGATGTAGGATTTTTGCTCTCATTTATTTTCTATTTCTCTCTCATTTTCATAACTTAGAAAAAGCTAGAAAGCTTTTTCCATGAAGAACTCAAGGAAGAAGATGATGAATTATCCTTTTGTGATGAATAATGAATAGTTGATAATGATGAATAATGCAACCATAGTTAAACAATCCTTTGTAGAGATTTAACTAGGGCTAGGGTTTGGGTTGAGTTAAAGGTGAGTCACTTTAAAATATCTAACACAAAACAAAAAGAAACCTTCTAGATGTTTCATGAATGAACTAACCTAAATCAAACCCTAATCTTGTTTAATCTCCACTAAACATGTTGCATTAGTAATCATATCATGTTACAATATTATATATCACATATATAATATTTATTGTAACAAAATAAAATAATACAATTAACATATATCGCACAATGTATTACCCGAGTGAGAAAAAGAATCTTTTATTGAGCTAATATTAGTTAATGTAATTTAATATATCATATATATTATTATACATTAAATTATCGAATCAACACTTGATCCGACAATCCGGCTATATCGCATATAACCGACTAATATCTCATTTACCGATTCATCGAATCAACACTTGATCCGATGACCCGGCTGATATCGTATATCGCGAGAATAGAATACGCTATCTCATATCGCATTATCCTCAGTCCTGCACATATCACATTTGTGCCTCTACTCCGTTTTGCCTGAGTCAAGAAACCTCTGTGTAGGACTCTAAAGAATCGTCAATACGCCGGCAGTAGGTGATGATCATATCAAACACCCACAAGCTGCAAGCGGTCAGCTAAACGTAACAGCCACCCAGGTATTGAGCGCTCAGAAGATCAACAAGCAAGCCTGTACATTCTCCAGTGAATCCAATCAGTAACACTCCCGTACAGTCCGGTCTCGTCGTCTGCTATGTTGCATATCTCGCCTAGGGGTGGTAAACGTCAGACCCCATTAGCTTGATAAGTCGTGTCGATATGAGGTCTATAACAGTTCGAGAAACTACTGATAACACTTGCCAGTAAATCTCAGCAATCCTGGCCAGGGATTTCCAGTTATAACCAATCGAACACAGCGCAACATCAACTCCATATACCAGGAGAGACGAATCCCCTCCTATCGCTCATTGCCACCATGTGATTCGGGACTGTACCCAAAAGCCACTTTTTTGCACGCCCTCTTGGACGTGGTATGATGGAAATCAAAGCACAGTGGGAATCACATAAGACTCTATGACGATCTCGGGTCAACAGACTACTCTGTACCAGTGTCACCAGAGAACTGCCATCTGACGTGAGGTATAATACCATCTGGGAGTTCTCGGCGAGTCCGTCCAGTGTACCCAGTCTCTACTGAGCACCCGTACACTATCCTTGATGTCAAACACCGATGGATATGGGATCATCCATCGCCCATCATATGGGTCAAGATGCGTATACGCTTTTCTACTCTGGTGTATCGATGTCCCGTCTCGATACACCCTCGACTAGGAACAGTTATAGGAAGTACTCGTCGACTACCGTAGCCCCACTAGTATGATCTCATGATAGTCCCAGTAGTCTAGTACATATCATAAGGTCTTTATCAACATGTAATATAAAGACAATCAGAGTACATGTTAAGATAAAGTACAACCGGATAGCATACTATCATGTCGATCAAGAAAGTCCTCCCTATATATATCCTAGCATCCACTACAATATACATCGTATGTACAGTAATGGCCTCTAGGGCATACATATAACTAACAATTATATGCAGTTTGAATAAAAATTGATTAGGGCACTACTAATCGCGATTAAGCCAAATCCGTGTTTCTACATTTTCCATTGTTAGTGCACCATGACATGTTTCTTGTTGTTTCATTTGCATTTGTGATATTTGGTTTTATTATTGTAAGAAGAAAAGAGAAAAAGAAAGAAAAAAGTGAATTATTGGAGAGAGAGAGAGTGGGTGGGGCATAGCTTAAGTGATTGAGAGGGTAAGAATAAGAGAGAGTAAGGGTGGGAGAGAGAGAGGGGCTGCCCTCATTCATTTTCTTTCATGGTTCCTTCATCTTCTTCCTCCTCATCTCCCTCCACCTCCACCTCCAAGAATCATCTCCATTTCTTCACCAAAACCCTATACTCTCTTCATTAAAAATGATCCACACCTCATCCTCAACACATTGGACCAAGCAAAGCTGGATTTTGAAGATGTTGAGCAACTCAAGAAAATTCTTGAGTTGCCAAATGAGGTATATCTCCTTTCATTTAGTTTAGTTTTAAGTTTCCTAGCATTCTAGTTTAGTTTAGAATTTGTTTAAGTGTGGATTTGTGAACTTGGAAATTCTTAGAGAGGGTTTGGATGATTTTGTGGACTTGGGGGATGTAGTGGGTGTTTACATAGCCCCTAGTGTTGATTTACTGGACAATAACAGAAAATAGAACCCAAATACAAACTTAGGAAATTACCCGTGTCGGTTTTGTGGAGTTGTATTGGCCTACAGGGTATCTGGAGCTACCTGGGGAGTTTCTGAGGAAATCTAGCAACACCACTAACCTAGATAAACCCTTAGAAACCCACCATAGAAGCACGAACCCAAACAGAGCCTCTAGGGCCGGCGAGCTCGGAAATTAGGCTTGTTTCGGCGGATTTTTATGGGAGTCTGGCGTTGAGTTTTTGGCTGTAGCCCCTAATCCCCATATACAACACCCTATACTTGCTAGTTTTGTCCCCATTTAACCTGAGAAAAATCTGGGAACTGTTGTGAGTGTTTGGGCAATGTTTTCCGAGGTTTGAATGCTTGGTTTTGATGTTTGGATTTGTATTTGGTTGTTGGGCATTTGTACGTCAACAACAAGGGTTGTTTGATTGTTTTTGCATGCGTAAGCTATGGGTTCTAACCTATAGGCGATTCGTGTGTCGTATCGGTTTCCGTCTTTGGTTTTCATAACGTGGCGATATGTGTTGATTTGTAGGTACCCTCACGTGGATTCCGAGACGACGAAGCACACCGACTACGGCTGAACAAGGAGTTCCGCAGGTGAATAGATTTATATCTACGGGGGAAGTCGGGTGGATGGCGTATAGCACTCCCGCAAGTTTTGATGGAAACAGATATATAGAATATGGTTAAGGAAACCTATATTAGAAAACAATGGATATGGTTAAAAAGATAGTTAGAGAAGATATAAATGATTGAATATAAATATCGAGATATGAGATTAAAGCTATAGGGATATGACTCTTGACATGATATGTTAGAAATGATGTCTTGAATTGTTATATAAGGATTTGAAAGTTGAATATGAATCACGATATATAGATATGTAGTTTCACGAGATTAAGTATGAGATTTAGGGTAGCATGACATGAGATTTATAAGATAGAATGTATATGTAAAATGACTTGATGTGAGATTTTGATGTGATAAAAAGATTATACGATGAGATATGATGACTTGGTTAGATATGTCATTATACGGATGCGAGTCGATATGAGATAATCAATACCTTTGTCGGTCCCATGATAAGAGTTTGATACGGATGTGACCTGGGATATATATGTGTGTGTGTGTATGTCTATATATATATATATAATGTTGTGAATCATGAGTGATATGCCGTACGAGACGTAAGGTCCGTACCCTCATTGTCATATAGGTTGATAGGATCCCTAATGGTTTAATGCCGCCGTACGATGGATACCGTACGTGATGAGTTTTACTTGATGATTGATGTCACGACCCGAAATTTGGCACGTGACGGCACTTAAACCACGTAACGTCTACAGGCGTAACGCAATTCAAGTAAGCCGAAAACCCAGAAATCTAAACCATCAAAAGTAGTAAGTGATAAGAACATTGTTAAAAACTTTTGGAAATCTCAAGTAAAAATCTTTAACTTAAGTTGTTTTCATAAAATTTTGGCAGCACCTCCTTTGTAAAAACTAGCCCCGAAACGGGTACAACATAGAATATAAATAAAGTATCCCCAAACGGGAGCAAATCACGTCCAACGGCGGAAACAACCACGGCAAGCATATATACGATGCCATAGAGAAGAAATATAAATGAAAGCAGCATAAGGAGATAAAACTACATAACAAAGGCCGGCTCCCACGAGCACGGCACCCAGAATCACAATATAATACAACATCGATCCTCACAACTCGTCTCTAAGTCAAATACATGAAGGTGGTAGATGGAGAGTACTAGATACAAAAAAAGAGATATACAATGTACATAAACGGATAACCGTGAAACCCACCTATAGCAAAGGCTCAAGCCAACCATATCGGTATCCGCCGAAAAAGATACAATATGATGCCCTGCCACGACTACTCTGAGCGTCAAGCCTGCAAAACACTATGGCACAACAGGGGTGAGTTGCCAACTCATGAATAGTAAATAACATCACACTGATAATCGCAGGTATGCACGAACAGCGATAATCTATAACATGCAATCTGATAGCATAAATATGGCAATATGGATATGCAACAATCATGATCAAGGTACTCCATCAGGTACTACAACTACATGAAGAAATGCATATCAAATAAATGCTGAGTATGGGATAAAACATAACACCATCAATGAATCACCATCGTGGAAAATCCTGGTGTCTATCAACGACACCCCAAATCCAAATACCTCAAACGCCGTCACTCAGATCGGCCCTAAATCTGTAAATCTCATGGAACCTGAGTGTCCAACATCGACGCTCGAAACATCATGAAATACTCGTGTCCAGCATCGATACGTAAATACTCATCTCTCAGGCGCCACATACCCAGATCGGACCTCAATATATCTCATGTCATAACTCCCGCACGGTATCCTCTGGATAACCGTCGGGTTCTATACTATCACCGGTAGGTAGTGCTCCCCTGCTAGGCTCACCTCCTAACAATACGAGTATTCTTGCCCCGAGGTACCTCACCGGGTCCACCATGTACCCGCAGACGGTTCCCCCTCGCTCCTCGAATCGGGTATCTAACACAAGTCTCAGAACCGAGAAAACTCATGGTTGAAGCATTGAAATCTCATATCAAGAGAAACCGGGTTTTCAAAACAATACATAATTTCTTGAAATATCCCCACGGTTCTCAAATCCATAAATCACATGAAATCCATATCTCAATGCATAAATCCATGAAATCTGATATATGCAACATAAAACAGCAATATGAGCATATTAAGGGAAAACCGCTCTTTTAAATGAATCCAGTTTTAAAATATATCATGCGGTTCCCAATTCCTCCGAAATCAAGTGCAGCATCATATGAGGTGTAAATGTAACTATAGCAAGATATGTGTATCTACATGTAAGCATGTATGTATGATGCATTTCATATGCATAATAGCATAATAATTAACATCTCAATGTCAATGACAATACAATACCACATAAGGGTATATGTATCTATAGCAAGGTATATGTGTATGCATGTAGGTATAGCATGTATACTACATTTCATATGCGTAATGGAATAAGAATCAATGTCTCGATGGCAATAACCGATACAATATCACATATGTATATATGTTGTGCGTGTCATGACAATTACCGATGGTGTGTGTGTATCATACAATTTGTGCTCGTGCAACATGAACCGTCAGTAATAGTGTTATGTCTCATTAATACTATGTCCATATGCAATAGGAAAATGAGGTATGCAACAATGGTACACATGCACAATCAATGTCCATATACTTATAACTAATAATCATGTCATTGAATCTAGCCCAGACGCATAACGCCATACGGGCAATTCCCCTGTAGATGTTAAATCTACTCACCGATGATCTTGAGCTAAGTAAAGCCAACCACTTGTTTTCCCTTCTTTACGGCGTCCGAAGTCCCCGCCTGCGTTCCTAAAATTTCACAAACACAACACATAAGGCTAAATATCTGCGCCGACACAAAGAGCACGAAACGCAAGGATAACTTCTACAAGATATACACACCGTGCACTTAATGCTCAAAACGCGTACGACATCGGCACAACCTTAGGTAGGAACGCAAAACGACACAACCACCAAGCCTAAACCCTGATCATACCGATCGCACATTCGCAACACAATATATATTGTGGAAGATAATATATATAATATCACAATGTCAATTGAAACCCACAACTAATTTAACCGAAAACCTATTAAGCATCTTTTAATCATTTTAGCTCAAATCTAGAAGTTTAAACAAATCTAGTGGCCACAATCAACACATAGTAGCCTAATTAAGTCACACAAACCCTTACTACAATTTTAATCTCACTCATATAAGATTTAGTAAAATTTAGTTTGCAATCAAGCTTAATTAGACAATTAGGAAAAATAACAATTAACAATCTCACAACTAGGTTTAGTTTTCCAAGTCTAAACTACTCAATTAACCATTACAAATAATCAAAACCCTAACTTGATCTTCATAACCTTTTCTTGAATTTCTAAACAAGTTAATTAAAGCCATATTTAAACATCTAGTAAACTAGATTAAGGTATTTAAATAACAACTAAAGCTTAGGGTTAGGATTCTATTCTCAAAACTTGATTCTAAACTTGCAAAAAGATTTCCAAAATAGCCTCCAAAATGCTAACTTTCTTCAAGAACCAAGCAAGATTTAGGCTAAAGAATAATGGGTATGGATTTTTTTTTAGAGTTTGTGGGATTATTTGTTGAGTTTTGATGAATTTTTGAAGTTTTAAGAAATGGAAATGGAGTGAGGAAAAATGATGGGCAGCCAAGGGGGGGTCGGCCAATGAAGGAAGAAATGGGGAAAGTGTGGAAGTGTGTGGAAGAAATTAGATTAAAAACACCATTAAAGCTTAATAATAAACATTACTTTATGCCACCTCTTAATTCTTTATTTAAAGTTTTCTTTAATTCCATCAAATTATCAAGATATTTGTAGGATATTTTGCAAAGAAGAAAAAATGCTTAATCTTGTCATTAAGTTGGCATGGATTCACAATAACATAATTAACCCAATCAAATTTGTAATTACCACTAATTAAGTGCATAATTAAAAGCTTATAATAATATTTTAATTAAGGAAAAATATTTAAGTGAACTAAAATTTACAACCGACTAACTAAATACCGCATACTAGCAATTTCATAGTTAAACTGGGTGCAGTTAAGTCTATACTGAAAAAAATTATCACTTCTAGGTTTTTTTTTACGGAAAACACAATTTATTTTACCTATTATCGGAAAATTCACCTAAACGATTTCTAAAACGTTACAATTGATCCGTACCCTTGACTAGAGGATGTCGTACGATGGATTATACCGTACGTAATGTTGTGAGGCCGGATGCCGATTGATATATTCACCGACTTGGATATGTGATATACCTTATAGCATTGCGCTCACGATTTACTTTATGCTACGTTCATGACATTCTCATTGCATTACATATACATGTGCTAGTACACCTACACAATTATCGATGATATGTATGCTACACTTACACATATTGCCGGCTCACACTTTCATCATCGATAATTGCTATGTCACTTACACAGTAGAATTGCTACATCATGATATGATATATTGCTATGTTCACATCACTATACCTTGTCGCATGATATAATTCTCATTGCATTACATATACATGTGCTAGTACACCTACACAATTATCGATGATATGTATGCTACACTTACACATATTGCCGGCTCACACTTTCATCATCGATAATTGCTATGTCACTTACACAGTAGAATTGCTACATCATGACATGATATATTGCTATGTTCACATCACTATACCTTGTCGCATGATATACTGGATATGCTCACATTTCTGTTATATGTTTGCATACATCATGCTTTACGATTATATGCATTGAGATGCTGTTTTCTTGAGATTTCGGGATTTGAGAACCGTGGTTATTTCAAAAGAAAGTATGTATTGTTTTAAAAACCCGGTTTCTCTTGATATGATATTTTGAGACGTCCACCATGTATTTTCTCGGT
Source organism: Agapanthus africanus (assembly GCA_030015575.1). Lineage (NCBI taxonomy): Eukaryota > Viridiplantae > Streptophyta > Magnoliopsida > Asparagales > Amaryllidaceae > Agapanthus > Agapanthus africanus. The sequence continues at coordinate 521,980,370 of CM057342.1, forward strand.
TCTAAGATTGGCATGTGAAACCCGATTCGAGGAGCGGTAGGCACCGTCTGCGGGTACATAGTAGACCCGGTGAGGTACCCCGGTGCAAGAAGACTCATGTTGTTAGGCGGTGATCCTAGCAGGGGAGCACTACCTACCGGTGATAGTATTTGGGCTCGGCGGTTATCCGGAGGATACCGACCGGAGTCGTGAGATGATACGGGCTGATCCGGACTGACGGAGCCCGTGGGCCGATTCGGACTGACGGAGCCCGTGGGCCTATTCGGACTGACGGAGCCCGAGATATTGATATGGGCCGATCCGGACTGACGGAGCCCGAGATATAAGGATTTACATGTCGATGCTGGACACGGGTTTCATGATGTTTCGAGTGTCGATGCTGGACACTCAGGTTCCATGATTTTGATGTGTCATTGATGGACACACGTTAGTTGATATCCTCATATTTACATGCATATGCTTTCATGATATTTACTTGCATGATGTTGTGGTGTCATTGATGGAAACGTAGATGTTATCCACATGCTGATAGGCATTGATTATATTGTTGGCACATATGCAGATACGGTCACCCTAGATATCATAGTATTACCATTATAATATAGTTGACCTAGGAATCGTTATTTATTTCGATTTCTACCTGATGATGTTTTCTACTCACTAGCTGGCAACTCACCCCCGTTGTACAACAGTTCTTGCAGGTTGACCGCATGGATCAGTAGCGGCATCGCTGGCACACAATTTGCTTTCGGGTGATTTGCTTTGGTAGGTGGTTCATGTTGGATCGTACCACTCTTGTATTTATTATTTCTGTTCTATCTAGTTAACTCCATCAATCAGAAACTAGTATTTGTATAAGTAGTAAGACTTAGCAAGGCTTGTAGTTGCGAGATTTGAGCGATGGATTATATGTTCGCTTGGTGGTTTGATGTCTTGCTTTATTCTTTATCCTTTGTGTGGATCTTCGCCGTGGGGCGTCGTATACATATTATGACTTGCGTGGTTGTGATTCCACCGATTGGCAAAAAGCTAGCTCCCGCTTGGGGATGCCTTTTATATTATCATGTATATGTGGTTTTGGATCAAAATATACAAGGGAGGTGCTGCCCAAATTTTTAAAAGACGAAACATGTTATTTTCAACTAGTAAAATCCACTTGCATTTTTCATGTTCCATTATCTATGCATTTAAGAATGTAGGGTTCCCGTCGACGGCAGCAAGGTTTCGGGAGGCATCATCCATGCCATTTTTAAAAAATTGCCGTTAAAAAGGAACTCTAAACTAGAATCGTTACCTAGAATATAATGTGGAAACACTAGTAAACTATTTACAACTAAGTGAAAACGAAATACAACCTTTGTAGATCGGTCCTTCACTTCATAAGCTCCTTATTGTAGTCCCTTCGCTGCGATCGTGGTTCTTCCGAACTCTTGCATGGCTTCACGAGGCGAAAGGAGCGACCTTGCTTGAAGTCTTCACGGCCGAAGATGATCTACGTCGAGGGAATACGAACTCAAGCTTATACTTCACTAACTAGAGAATTAGTGAAGCAAGCACCCTAAACTAAAGTGCTAGTCTAGTAGAGGATGAGGAAATAAGAAATAGGTTCACTTTAGAATTTCTTTTCTCACAATATTTCTCTCTCTTTATCAAACCCTAGCAAGCTCTTGAAGGAAGAAGAAGAAGAGCTCAATAAAAATGAGAATCAAAAACTAATCAAGAGAGAGAGCTAACCATGGGTGAGTGGGTATCATATACTAACTCTTGTAGAGCCATAACCATGGCTAAGTGTGATTTTTAAGTTACTAAATATCTAAGGTAAAAACAAAGTGAGTGGACTTTGTCAAAGCAAACCCTAGCTTCTTCAAGCTTCAGGATTGTGACAAAACCTCCACTTATTTTGTAATTACCTTAAATAATAAAACCCCACTATCACAATTAGAATGATGTATGTCTTACACACCCATGAAAGATGTATCAACAACCATGATACAATAATCAAAACACAAATTAATATATATCACTTATATATTAAAGTTGTGCATATATGAGAAAAACAAATGCTTAAGTGAACCAATGTTAGTTAATGTAAATTAGTATATCACATATACATTTATACACTAAATTATTAAATCAACATTTGACTTAATAATCCGGATATATCCCATATAATCGACTAACATCCAATGTATCGTTTTATCTAATCAACCCTTGATTCGATAACCCGGCTATATCACATATAACCGACCGATACAAAAGGTCGCGAAAATAGAATACGGTATCACATACTCGCATTATTCTTTGTCCCGCACATATCATATATGCGCTCCTATTTCGTTTTTCCTGAGCCAGTAAAACCTCTATGTAGGACTCTAAAGACTCGTTAATACGCCGACAGAAGGTGATGATCACATCAAGCACCCACAAGCAGTCAGCGGTACTAGCTGGACGTAACGGCTACCCGAGTATTGAGCGATCAGAAGATCAGCAAGCAAGCCTGCTCCAACTCCTGCAAAAGCCTGACGGTGACACTTGTCGTACAGTCCAGTCTCCTCATCTGATATGTCGCATATCAAGTCTAGGGGTAGTAAACGTCAGACCCCAATAACCGATAAGTCATGCCGATGTGAGGCTCATAACGGGTCGAGAAACTACTGGTAACACTTACCAGTAAATCTCTAAATCAGCCCTGGCCAGGGACTTCCCTGTTCCCCTCCGAATCACGGAGACGCGACCGGGCAGGTCCGTCTTGCCTGAAATTCGGGGCAGATGCTAATTGGTGCTATCCGTCCAACTCTCCGAAGATGCCAAGTTGATTTATGGAACCATGTATCGAAGGTTTAAACGGATGCGGCCGATGTAGCAGACTTCGTCAGATTTCCCCTCGTTTCAGGGGTTTTTGATTGTGGGGACGCTCTTCCCTGCAGGCGCAAGCCACTGCAGTTAATTACGCTACCGCATCGCGGTAACAACTTTCTCCGTCTCCAGATCGTCACTTCGTGTGGTAGGTGTTTGTTTTTTTTTCGGTTGCCTGTGGATTGTATACGGAGATTAAGTTATGCTGTCGCCCGTAGGACGTGGATTAGTCCAAATCCGTATCTTTCTTAGATTTGGGTTTGGGTGGATTGTGTTTAAGGATACGTTAGCCTTATTTGAGGCTAAGATCAACTTAAACGTTTGTTAAGGATGCGTTAGTCTAATTTTAGACTAAGATCGACTTAACGGGATCGTTTAGATCCGACAAGAGAGTAATTGGGCTCTATTGTTTAGTTTAATGACATTGCTGTCGATAATTAGTTTAAGGACATTACGGTCCAATGTTAGTTTTAATACATTGCGGTAGAGGTTAAGGACATCATAGTCCGTGAGTTTAAGGACCTCACAGTCCGATGTTGGTTTTAAGACATCACGGTCGAGGTTAAGGACATCATAGTCCGTGGATTTAAAAATTCCATAGTCCGATGTTAGTTTTAAGACATCACGGTCAAGGTTAAGGACATCATAGTGCATGGATTTAAGGACTCTACAGTCCGCTATTAGTTTTAAGACATCACGGTCGAGTTTAAGGACATCATAGTCCATGAGTTGAAGGACCCCACAGTCCGTAGCAATGTCTGGTTGTCGGGACCCGTCACCTCTCTGACGACGTTGAAGGATTACAACGACAGATATCAGAGGAGTAAAGAGATGTACCCTCGAACCGAGTGTAAATTGATTGGAAGAGCAGATGAGCTCAGTTCAATTTAAGTTGAGGACTTATGGCCAGAATGGGCTAAGCTCAGTTAAAAAAACGTTTAACATTTTATTTTTGTTCTGCCTGTTAGGACTTTGTTTGGGCTCTGCCCTTTTAAAAATGCCAAGTATTGGGCTCTGATATTTTGTCTGGTATTAAATGCATAACATTTATCAGGAACAAAGTATGTTCTGACAGTGCGCCACGTGGCGCATCAGGCGCTTTGCGCCAATTAAAGAGTGCGTTGCGCTAGCGCACATGAAGGTGACACGTGTCACTTAGCGCTAAGCGCTGGTTTGTTAGCGCACTGCGCTTTTAATATATGAGCGCGCTACGCTGGTTTGTGGGTGCGCCAGTGAGTGACACGTGGCGCGCTAGGCGCTGAGCGCCAACCCAAGAGCGCAGTGCGTTGTTTTTAGGAGCGCAAAGCGCAAGCTGTGTCTGTGGTTGACACGTGGCATGTTTTGGCGCTGAGCGCCGGTCCAAGGAGCGCAAAGGCGCAGTTCATGAGTGCAAAGCACTTTCCAGTAGCGCAAAATGCATCATATAAAATTTAAGATCAAAGAACAAGTTTGTGTTCTTCAAAAGAGGCCTTGCTGTAAGGTTCCTAGGCACGCTAATGAGGTCTCACAAGGCATCAACCATGCCAATTTCTAAAATTACGGGTGCCGAGAAACCCTAATACGGATCGTTGGCTAGAATTTTAGGCGACAAAACAAACTAGTTAACAACTTAACTAAAGTGTAACGGAAATACAACCTTTGTAGATCCGGTTCTCCACCTCCATGGCTCCGCGATGAAGTCTCCTCGCTGTACTAATCGGATCTTGGGCTCTAGCGTCGGCTTCTTCGGAGAAAGGACGGGCTTGGTCATCGACTACGATGCCGAAGATGATCTACGTCGAGGCATCACTAGATCAAGCTCCACCTTCACCAAGCCATGAAAACTTGTGAAAAAAACACCCTATACTACTTGGCAAGAGGTAGAGGATGAAGAAATAGGAAGTGGGTTCACTTTAGAATTGGATTTCTCACTCATTTCATCAAGTCACCATTAATGAAGTCTAGGTTTTCTTCTTGAAGAAGAAGAAGAAGAAGATGATAATGTTATGATAAGTTATTTAGAATAGAAAAGAAAAAGAATACTTATCATAACATTAACTATAGTTAGGTGTAGAGAATTGACTAAGGTTAAAAGAATGGTTAGGGTTAAGCTTGAAGACAAAATGGTCATATGGTCAAAGCTTCATGAAGCTTCATCAAGCTTCACGAAAGAAAGAAAGAAAAAATGAAACCATTTTGTTTTCTTTTGTCATTTCATTTTAATCCAAAATAAAAAGATAAATGAATGGACAAATAAATAGAAACCTTAACCATTTTCTTAACCTAGGTTTAATTCTTTACACAAACCAATATTGCATGCATCATCAAACATGATACAATCAAGTGCACAAAAATATATCGCATATACAATGCGCACATCCGAGTGAGAAAATCCATCTTAAGTGAACCGATACTAGTTAATGCAAAGTGATATATCAAATATATAATTATACATTAAATCATTAAATCAACACTTGATTTAACGATCCGGTCATATCGCATATAACCGACTAGTATCCAATGTATTGGCTTACCGAATCAATCCTTGATTCGATAACTAGGTTATATCGCATACAACCTTTCGATACATTCATCGCGAGAATGAAATACGGTATCACATACACGCATTATTCTCGGTCCTGCACATATCTCATATGCGCTCCTATTTCGTTTCGCTTGAGCCAGGAAACCTCTGTGTAGGACTCTAAAGACTCGTCAATACGCCGGCAGCAGATGATGATCATATCAAACACCTACAAGCCGCAAGCGGTCTGCTAAACGTAACGGCCACCCGGGTATTGAGCGATCAGAAGATCGACGAGCAAGCCCGCTGATACTCCTGTGAATCCAACCAGTAACACTTACCGTACAGTCCGGTCTCGTCGTCTGATATGTCGCATATCTCGCTTAGGGGTGGTAAACGTCAGACCCCAATAGCTCGATAAGTCGTGTCGATATGAGGCCTATAACAGTTCGAGAAACTACTGGTAACACTTACCAGTAAATCTCAGCAACCCTGGCCAGGGATTTCCGGTTATAGCCAATCGAACACAGCGCAACATCAACCCCCTATACCGGGAGAGACGAATCCCCTCCTATCGCTCATTGCCTCCATGTGATTCGGGACTGTACCCAAAAACCACCGTTTTGCATGCCCTCTTGGACGTGGTAAGGTGGAAATCAAAATACAGTGGGAACCACACAAGACTCTATGACGATCTCGGGTCAACAGACTACTCTGTACCAGTGTCACCAGAGAACTGCCATCTGATGTAAGGTATAATACCATCTGGGAGTTCTCGGCGAGTCCGTCCAGTGTACCCAGTCTCCACTGAGCACCCGTATATCATCTCTGATGTCAAACACCAATGGATATGGGATCATCCATCGCCCATCTGTATGGGTCGAGAAGGTATACGCTAGTCTACTCTGGTATATCGATGCCCCGTCTCGATACACCCACGACTAGGGACTTTGAAGGATATACTTATAGACTATCTGTCCCCACTAGTATGATCTGCATCATAGTCCAAGTAGTCAAGTACACATCCTAAGGGCTTTACCAACATGAAACAGAGAGACAATCAGTATACACGTTAAGGTAAAGAGCAACCAGATAGCATACTATCATGTTGAGCAAGAAAGTCCTCCCTATATATGTCCCAGCATCCACTACAATATACATCCTATGTACAGTAATGGCCTCTAGGGAATACATATAACTAATAATCTCCCACTTGCACTAGGGCCATCTGTAGCAGTGGTTGCAGCATCTCATACTCAACCATCCCATAAAAATCTCTCTCTGGGAATAGGCCTTCGTGAGTGGATCCGCCGTGTTGTCCTCTGAGTCTACTCTCCTAACCTCGATCACCCTGGAGATCAACCATCTCCAAGATCAGGTGATACTGCCTTAGAATATGTCTGGATCACTGATGGGACGGACGTTCCTTGGTATAAGCCACAACTCCATTGTCACACAATGGGAGGAACTAAGTTCATCTTATGAACAAATATACATCCAGACTTCCTCTTTGGTAGCATCTCAAGTAGCGATGTATCCTTCCTTTATCGTCTAGTTAGCCACGGTATCTAGCTTGGAACTCTTCCAACATACCGTCCCTTTACTGAGGGTAAAGACAATGCCTGTGACTGACATTCAGTCGTCTTTATCACCTTGGAACCCTTCCAGTGATTCACCCCAGGATAAACTGATACCATCTCCCTACAACTACTGAGTATCCTAATATCCAATTAGATCTATCTCATAGATCCAAAATCCAGGATTTAAGAGGTATCATTTTGATCCTATATTGGAGAATCATTGTGATAAGCGGAGATTGACCGAGCGTAGCATAGGAAACTCCTTCCCTATCAAGAGTATGTCATCCACGTACTCTACGAGGATCGTCACTATACTCCCTACTACCTTTTTGTTTATACAAGGTTCATCTACCATTTTGATGATGTCAACTTCTTTGACTAATCCATCAAAACAGATGTTCCAACTCCGCGATGCCTGCTTTATCCTATAAAGCATCTTGCACACGTTTCCGCTGCTCCCACTGTCTATGAGGCCCTCTGGCTGTGTACTTATAGACGCACTCTTCTAAAATATCATTTAGAAAAGCAGTCATGACACCCAACCGCCAGATATCGTAGTCATGGTATGTAGCCGTGGCAAGTAGTATCTGGATGGACTTAAGCATAGGTACTGGAAAAGGTTTCATCATTATCCATGCCTGGTCGATGACGAAAACCTTTAACAAGTCCAGCTTTGAAAGTCTCAACCTTTCCAAGTACACCAAGTAATCTTCTCAAGATATACTTGCTCCTGATGGGAATTTAACCCTTCAGATATAGCAACTAAAGTCCATACTTTGTTGGTGTATAAGGATTCCATCTCAGATCACTAAGCATCCAGCCATTCTTACAGAGTCTCACTCCTGATGACCAGGTCGAAACTAGTTGGGTCATCATCTCATGATGCAATCCTCGCTCCCACTGTTACAGAGAAACTGAAGTATCTCTCAGGTGGGTGAGAAACCCTACTAGATCGGCAGAGAGGCTGAGGTTCGTTGGTAACTATTGAATCCTTTGATTCTTTCAAATCATCAGCCATAGTTTGTATAGCTGGAACATTTCCAGTTCTACATCACAGACCTTGCCTCGAGCTTGTCCGGATTTTGCTTTTAGACATAGCCCGGACAACCCCAAATCTTAACCAACTTAAGAGATAGGCTCTTCCCTTATCATATCAAATATGAAGTGGTAGGCAACGGATTTGATTTGAACCCTATTCAATAGATATGCAGCTTCTCAAGTGCATAACTCCCAAAAAGGAAATAGGTAACTCAGTAGTACTCATCATAGAGCATACCTAATCACATAGGGTGTTATCTCTCCGCCCCGATATACCATCGTGCTATGATGTATACGGAGGAGTAATGCTGAGAGAGAATCTCATTCTCCTTTAGAAAAGTCCAAGAATTTCGTGCTGAAGTATTCTCCTCCTTGATCTCATCAAAGGACATAATACTTATACATGTATTTTGGTTCTCTACTTCTAACTTATATTCTGTGAATATCTCAAAAGGTTCGGACTTGTGTTTCAATAGGAACATACGTCTGAATCAAAAGAGATCATCAGAGAATTTAATGAAGTACAAAGAACCGGTCTTGGCATTTGTAGACAGGGGACTTTACATACATCAACATGTATCAATCCCAAGAGTTCACTAACTCTTTCTCTGTTTCCAGTAAACAGAGCTATGGTCATATTATCTCTGTGACATGACTGGCAAGTTTCACAAGATGTAAATTCAAACTGATTTAAATATGCATCTACATGTAACTTCAGCTAGTCGGGTCGCATTGATATGACCTAGTCTACAATGCCTCAAGCAGGATTCGTTCATTCCTGAACTCTTCCTCTTGTGTGTGTTCCGTATACTAAAGAACTGTAGTTTGATTTAGAATATTAATGCTTTTAGATAACATGCCTGAACCGATCAACTTTTGATATAGGAAATGTTCAAAACATTATCCATCAATACAAAATTTTATCATTTCTTTACTTCTAAAGAGAGTGATATGATTTTGTATATCAGGTTCGGTATCTAATAACATTCGTTCAGAATCAATGTATTTGGAATACAGGTTGACAGTGACCAACAGACTTGGCTACAACACTTGCCCCGTTTTCTGCCTCATGAAACTTATCACCCGTTCTCAGTTCTCTACCTTTCTGTAGCCCTATGTAACAGATTACATATCTGGGATCCTGATCTGGTCTCACATACCCAGGATGCAGAGGATACTGAGAAACAGTTCTTTGTAATGAACACACCCGAAGATGATGCATCAGCATGCACTCTCTTCGTTTGGGCGGCACGGGAATTCTGGTAATCCCCAATTTCCTACTCTGTCATATAACAATTATAAGTTGGAGCGGGACCATCGTTCCCCAGCTCAGTATAACAAGCGGGTTCGGTCAATATTCCATATTATTATCTTGATTAAGGCGTGATATGGTCGCTTCCTGGAGAGAGAGAGAAGAAAATACTCAGCGTGCGCTCTTTCAAGAATAGATTGGTTATTATTTTATCTAATCAGGATGGCTCCCACTGTTTTTGTCAAATCTTCCTTCAAACCCTAAAAGGAAAGACTAGCCGGGATTAATTACACGCTACAAGTTCACCAATCTTTCAGCCAGGCCAGTGTCGGTACTTTGAGGGAGGTCCCCCGTGCTTTCGCACGAACCTAATTAACGTAAAACTCATTTTCCCAGAGGCGTAACCTCGTTAACACCTTTCTAGACACCTACTTGATCGGCTAATTGTATTGTGTAAAACTCTCCCAGGAGTAACTCTTACTCGCAGCGGGTATCGGGATCCAACTATCTCATAGAAGGTATGCAATCTCATTGCAAATTTCAACACTTGAAATTCCCGATAATATTTTGCCCCTAGCAGCTATATGACCTTAACATAGTCAACAAATCATAAGTGCTAGTCAAGTTCAACCCGTCATTTCCCGATTGAATTAAACCCACCCGCACGACCCTTAACATAGTCAACAAAATCGCACGACTACCCTAATCCAATCGCATCATATGCTTATGCAGATAAGCACTAATTAGCTACCGCACACTACGCCTTAACATAGTCAACAAACGTAGCACGAATACTAACTAGTACTTATCTGAAATGACGGAGGGCTACGACAGGTTTTTCTGAAAACCTATTGCGTAATGAACTTGATATCGTTGTAGAATCAAATGATTTTGAAATGGAGTGTTTTCGAGACTTTTCTAGTTTTGCTAAAGGGGTCACTCCCGGTGAAGGGATCGTCGGCCCTTTCCTCGTCGAATGAGGTGCGGGATATATCATATATATCACTGTGCAAAGCAAAAACTCTTAAAAGCAATCAAAAGACAAACCGAGAGTGTAGCATCTGCCAGTTATTGCTAAAGGAGTCACTCCCGGTGAAGGGATCTCGGTCCTTTCCTTATCGAATAAGGTGCAGGATATATCATATATATCGCTGTGCAAAGCAAGAACTGTAGCTACCTTTTTATTTTGAAATTCGATTCTACAACATCTTAGGTTTCTTTTTTTTCATTAATCACATTAATGAAGTCCCATCATTTAATCACCTAAAGATCACAGATAAATACGACGTACACTTATGCCATCCGCATTCGCCTCGATGTCCCCTCGTGCACCGTTAGGTTAGGTAACTAACGACAGAGCGGGGCAGGGCTAGCACGGGTGTAAAACATAAGTAACGCCTATATACTATATACTATATCTATCACAGAACATATCACATGATCACATCACAGATATCGCTGCAGAAGAATCATATGAAATATTGGATATACTAGGACGTCCGTGTTTTCAATACGAGCCAGTATAAAACACGGATTCCACGGTCGCGATGAATAGCCAAACCCACACCCCTAGACCCCTACGAGAGCGGCAAGCAACCCTACCAATTCTAGAGTTAGGAGACCCGGACTCGACTCCTCGAGTTGGTCTCCCACTGTACCCTAGAACCCGGTTACTTGTGCTCCCCTCCGTGGGTCTATCCTAGTGCGGAAAAGTAAATAATATACAAAAGGTGACATCTTCCGCAACCTGGAAGTGCCCCAATAAAAGAATATTACATACAGATTTTTACATGAATGAAAATGAAAAACACTCATCTCACATAAAAACCCCCGGCTATTCAAACACGACGATCCAATATAACATATCCAGCAACACATAACATCACATGTCATCAACGTAAGTAAATATGCGCATCCCAATTGTCGTTGACATATAGCAACGAAACCGGCGATATCACATATTACACTTACGATCACAGAAAAGAAAGTGTAAAACTACAACAGTTGGAATCCGCAACCTGCATAGACATCGCATGCCTAATCAAATGAATTCCTTAGACATCGCATGCCTAACAATTATAAACCCCGCATTTTAGTCTCATTATCGAAAACACTTTTCAATATCAAGTTGGGCAATTCAACAGGATTCCCGACATTCTGATCGAATGCTCGTCGCAAACTTCAATAGACGGCTGCACCCCCGATACCGTCGACGAAGTGCACCAAGGCGGAACACCGCTGCCGCGATCACCCGAACGGATGCTTTCGGCGACGGGGTTCTCCTACAGTCACTTGGTCGGGGCTATGGGGTGTAGCTGTCTATTAAGTTTACCCGGTGAGTATCCGCGTACGCTACGTGATTGCGACGGAATTTTGATCGCATCAAAATTCCGTAGCAACCGATCAAGTGAGACTAAAGTGCTATGTTTATAACATTCATTCAGTTATCTCAAAACTTCTTGTGAATTCCAATTATTGTATCCCATTCCATATAGATAAAAAATGTTAAACTTTCCGATCGAACATTCGAACACCCAAGTTTTCCCGAAACAGATCAACACATGAAACAAGTTCAAAGACATTCACTTCATGCCTCAGTACCAACGGTCCAGCCGTAGAAGGGTCAAGCCAACGCCTCACATGTGGCACTCCGTACTGCCCCAAACCCTAAGGTTCAAAGGGCAGTTCAAGACGGTCACATAATCGAGTTAAGGTTTGTTGTCTTCTAGAGGGTCCATCGCGTTACTTGCACTACTTAGAACGTCTTTAAACCACGGAAAAATCCAACACTTGGAAATTTCCCGACAGGGGAAAAGGTGGGTATTTATATCCGGTCGAACTTTTTAACATATTCCAAAATATCCGGAAAAACACATAGACGATGTCTGACAATCCGATCGAATCTGCGAACTCCCAATACAACCCAAAATACTCAACTCTTGAGTAAATATTAAAAATTCCCAGAAAATCCAGCACCAAAAAAGAGGAATTACTGTGCAAAATTGGTTGGCAGATATGACAATTTGGCCGCGGAACCGCCGCACAAGCCATGCTTGTGCCGCGGTTCCGCCGCGCTTTGAGGGAATCATGGGTACGGGCTTCATAGAAATTCTTACAATTCCCTGCAGAATTTTCTGCATATTTTTAATGTGGAAAAATCTCCGAAATTGAAAAATGTACAGAGAGCAATTTTGGGTTTAGGGTTTCAGTTCGATCGGGTTTCTAACAACGTCTAAGCATCGCCTAAGGCCCTAGCTAGGCTCTGATACCACTGTAGGGTTCCTAGGCACGCTAATGAGGTCTCACAAGTCCTCAACCATGCCAATTTCTAAAATTACGGGTGCCGAGAAACCCTAATACGGATCGTTGGCTAGAATTTTAGGCGACAAAACAAACTAGTTAACAACTTAACTAAAGTGTAACGGAAATACAACCTTTGTAGATCCGGTTCTCCACCTCCATGGCTCCGCGATGAAATCTCCTCGCTGTACTAATCGGATCTTGGGCTCTAGCGTCGGCTTCATCGGAGAAAAGACGGGCTAGGTCATCGACTACGATGCCGAAGATGATCTACGTCGAGGCATCACTAGATCAAGCTCCACCTTCACCAAGCCATGAAAACTTGTGAAGGAAACACCCTATACTACTTGACAAGAGGTAGAGGATGAAGAAATAGGAAGTGGGTTCACTTTAGAATTGGATTTCTCACTCATTTCATCAAGTCACCATTGATGAAGTCTAGGTTTTCTTCTTGAAGAAGAAGAAGAAGAAGATGATAATGTTATGATAAGTTATTTAGAATAGAAAAGAAAAAGAATACTTATCATAACATTAACTATAGTTAGGTGTAGAGAATTGACTAAGGTTAAAAGAATGGTTAGGGTTAAGCTTGAAGACAAAATGGTCATATGGTCAAAGCTTCATGAAGCTTCATCAAGCTTCATGAAAGAAAGAAAAAAAGAATGAAACCATTTTGTTTTCTTTTGTCATTTCATTTTAATCCAAAATAAAAAGATAAATGAATGGACAAATAAATAGAAACCTTAACCATTTTCTTAACCTAGGTTTAATTCTTTACACAAACCAATATTGCATGCATCATCAAACATGATACAATCAAGTGCACAAAAATATATCGCATATACAATGCGCACATCCGAGTGAGAAAATCCATCTTAAGTGAACCGATACTAGTTAATGCAAAGTGATATATCAAATATATAATTATACATTAAATCATTAAATCAACACTTGATTTAACGATCCGGTCATATCGCATATAACCGACTAGTATCCAATGTATCGGCTTACCGAATCAATCCTTGATTCGATAACTAGGTTATATCGCATACAACCTTTCGATACATTCATCGCGAGAATGAAATACGGTATCACATACACGCATTATTCTCGGTCCTGCACATATCTCATATGCGCTCCTATTTCGTTTCGCTTAAGCCAGGAAACCTCTGTTTAGGACTCTGAAGACTCGTCAATACGCCGGCAGCAGATGATGATCATATCAAACACCCACAAGCCGCAAGTGGTCTGCTAAACGTAACGGCCACCCGAGTATTGAGCGATCAGAAGATCGATGAGCAAGCCCGCTCATACTCCTGTGAATCCAACCAGTAACACTTACCGTACAGTCCGGTCTCGTCGTCTGATATGTCGCATATCTCGCCTAGGGGTGGTAAACGTCAGACCCCAATCGCTCGATAAGTCGTGTCGATATGAGGCCTATAACAGTTCGAGAAACTACTGGTAACACTTACCAGTAAATCTCAGCAACCCTGGCCAGGTATTTCCGGTTATAGCCAATCGAACACAGCGCAACATCAACCCCCTATACCGGGAGAGACGAATCCCCTCCTATCGCTCATTGCCTCCATGTGATTCGGGACTGTACCCAAAAACCACTGTTTTGCACGCCCTCTTGGACGTGGTAAGGTGGAAATCAAAACACAGTGGGAACCACACAAGGCTCTATGACGATCTCGGGTCAACAGACTACTCTGTACCAGTGTCACCAGAGAACTGCCATCTGACGTAAGGTATAATACCATCTGGGAGTTCTCGGCGAGTCCGTCCAGTGTACCCAGTCTCCACTGAGCACCCGTATATCATCTCTGATGTCAAACACCAATTGATATGGGATCATCCATCGCCCATCTGTATGGGTCGAGAAGGTATATGCTAGTCTACTCTGGTATATCGATGCCCCGTCTCGATACACCAACGACTAGGGACTTTGAAGGATGTACTTATAGACTATCTGTCCCCACTAGTATGATCTGCATCATAGTCCAGGTAGTCAAGTACACATCCTAAGGGCTTTACCAACATGTAACAGAGAGACAATCAGTATACACGTTAAGGTAAAGAGCAACCAGATAGCATACTATCATGTTGAGCAAGAAAGTCCTCCCTATATATATCCCAGCATCCACTACAATGTACATCCTATGTATAGTAATGGCCTCTAGGGCATACATATAACTAACACTTGCCTCAAGATCCAAGAACCAGAGTTCTTGTTTTTATTAAAAGGCTCTGCCTTTATAGATCAAAAGATCTGTAAATGAAGTTAAATACTTCTTTTTTTATATTTTTATGATTAGATCCTTAAATCCTTTATGTTTAATCAAATACTTTGGTCTTTTTTATAGATCTATGATCTTTTTAGAAGATATTTCTTCTTTTTACGAGATGATTTCATCTCTGTTGTTTGAGAATTAATTCTTTACCTTTAAAGATGAAGAAATGATCCTCTTTCTTCAAAGGCTTGCCTTTCTTTCTCTTTTAGTTTTTTCTCAAAGCTTGCAGAGGGTTTTTTCTCTTTTAGACCTGAAGTCTCGGGGCCTTTATATAGTGCCAATTGATTTGTTAAATTAGTTGAAGAGATTTTTCTCTGATTAATTTGGGAATATTTCCCACCGTTAGATTTTTGATCCTAAGACTTCTCTTTTACAGAAGATAATCTTCTTGTTTTAATAAGATTGGCAAATTTTTCCATAACAGAATTTTAATTCTGATTAATTGGTAATTTATTATTATTAGATCTTTTGATCTAAAGGTGGGGAATTCTTTTAATTCCAGCGCTGGCGCACTTGGCGCGAGCGCACCTACGTTTGACATGTGGCGTGCAGCGCAGAGCGCAGCGCAACTGCGCTAGCGCACCCGTGCATGACACGTGGCGCGCAGCGCAACTGCGCTAACGCACCCGTGTTTGACACGTGGCGCGCAGCGCTGAGCGCTAGATCTAAAGCGTTGCTTCAACTTTTAAAATTTGAATTTTGAAACAAAGCTTTGCTCTGATTAGGGTGCGCTGCCTAGGGCGCAGCGCTCCTGGCGCTGGCGTGTCTGCTTTTGACACGTGGCGCGCAGCGCACGGGATCTGAAGCGTTGCTTCAAGTTTGAATTTTGAAATTCAAAACAGAGCTTTGCTCTGATTGGGGGAAACAAATGCCCCCCCCCACCGTTGTGCTCGCGTGGCGCACACGTGAGTGCAGCGGTGGCAACATCTCAATCGTTGGATCAACTTTTGGGGAGTTGAAACGGCTCTTAATGCCTATAAATAGGACCTTTGGTCCTCAGATGATTACCATCTTCTTCCTAAGAATTTTTATTCAGAGCCTTGCTCTTCCGTTCAAGAACTTTTAAGAGTTAGAACTCTTTCCAAACTTAGGAAAAATTAAATTAATTTTAAGAAATTAAGTTTTTTACCCATTAACAAAGCCTTGCTCTTAATAGATCTTTGATCTAAAGAAAACCCATTTAGGCTTTCACTAGCGGAGCTTTGCTCCATAGGTCTAAAGAGATCTAAAGAGAACTTAAGAGAACCCTATTAGGGTTCCATTAATAGAGCTCTACTCTTTAATAGGATTTGTCTTGTGATTTCTTAATTCATTAATGGAGCTTTGCTCCTTTCAAATCATATAGAAACTCTTGAGAGTTTTTCATGGATCTTGAAGATTTAAGATGGAATTTTATTTTTAATGAATTATATCATCTTCTTAAGGAAAAGCTCTCAATGTTCTCGGAGGCTTTCTTTAACTTCCTTTCATAACTGATTTTGACAGGTGTCACTCCTGTCCGCAGAGCATTGCTCTCGAGGAGCTTAACTCCATGTGCCTATTTCGAATAAGAAATTACTTATTCAGTCTGTCTGCTGATCTTTGCTGATTTTCTTTTACAGGCGTAATGGACGCTCACATGTATGATCTCGAAGAGATTATCTCTTACGGAGATATCCGCCGACTTGGCCGTTCTCAGAATCGAGAATTCACAAAAGCCGAGTGTTCCGAAATTATGAGTCGCTTTGACGCATACAATAGTCAACTGCTTCATCGGCGTTCCCTTCTTCTGAAGCTTATTATGGGAGCGATCTGGGAAGCGCTCCCTCTATTCTGTACCGGCATGCCGCTTAAAGCGTTGGATGCCGCTGAGGATAAGGTGCACTCGGTGTATCTGATGAACCAAATCTCGAAGAGACGGCGAGACAATCTTGTCTATCTCTTGCACCATGCTTTTCAACAGTCTGCCATACTGGCTGCCTATCGGAGGGTGGAGAACATCCATGGGGATCCCGATGCTTGTGATCGCGAAAGAAAGCACACTAGGATGGTTCGCCAGGCTTGGAAAATTCTGGACAAGGTCACTTTTGAGTTCCTCAATCCATGTCCTGGATTTGAGGTTTTGCCATTGTAATTACTTTAGTAATGTCTTTGTTCATTGCTTTCATAATTGTAAGAACCTTTTTGCAATATGAATGGCAAATTTCACATTTTAGCGTGTTTTATTTCATGTTCTGAATCTTTTGCAAATTCATGGATGGGGTGTTCCTCGAGCGCTTAATTAAATGCAGATCAGATGTTCTCCTTGTTGCCTTCTCCTCTTTGCTGTGTTGTTGCCATGTGAATTTAGCAAGTATATAACTGTCAGTCTTGTGCTCTTTGTAAGGTAGTGATGTCTTAGAAAATAGGGTTAGGATCTGTCATCTAAGACTTTTCAACTTTATGAGCCGTGAGGGTCTCATATAGAATTTTCTCCCTACCGGTCGAGAGGATCCCATAGGTGTAATTTCTCCTTAAGAATCATGAAGATTCCTAAGTGCGTTTTCCCTTAAAAGTTGTAAGGATCTCACAAGAGAATTTTCTTCCTTACGAGTCGTGAGGACCCGCAAGTGATGGGTGAAGTTGTCCTTAACCGCATTTCATGGAGTTAAGGGTTGCTCTGGATGCTTCCCACGGGTTCACTGTCGTGTTTGGCGAGGACCAGGCTCCGCTCTGGATGTTTTTCAGGATACCATGGTTTAAAGAAATCGCGGTCAAGGTTAAGGACATCATAGTCCATGAGTTTAAGGACCTCACAGTCCGATGTTAGTTTGAAGACATCACGATCGAGGTTAAGGACATCATAGTCCATGGATTAAAGGACTCTACAATCCGTCGTTAGTTTTAAGACATCACGGTCGAGGTTAAGGACATCATAGTGCATGAGTTTAAGGACCTCATAGTCCAATGTTAGTTTTAAGACATCACGGTCAAGGTTAAGGACATCATAGTTCATGAGTTTAAGGACCTCACAATCCGATGTTAGTTGTAAGACATCACGGTCGAGATTAAGGACATCATAATCCGTGGATTTAAGGACTCCATGGTCCGTTGTTAGTTTTAAGACATCACGGTCGAGGTTAAGGACATCATAGTCCGTAGATTTAAGGACTCCATAGTCCGATATTAGTTTTAAGACATCACGGTCGAGTTTAAGGACATCATAGTCCATGGATTTAGGGACTCCACAGTCCGTGAAATGTGGTTGTTGGGACCCGTCACCTCTTTGAAGACGTTGAGAAATTACAACGACAAATATTAAAGGAGTGAAGAGATGTACCCTTGAACCAAGATAAAATTAGTTTAAAATCATTGCAGTTGATTGTTAGTTTTAAGACATCACGGTCGAGGTTAAGGACATCATAGTCCATGAGTTTAAGGACCTCACAGTCCGATGTTAGTTTTAAGACATCACGGTCAAGGTTAAGGACATCATAGTCCGTGGATTTAAGGACTACACAGTCCTATGTTTGCTCTGGATGCTTCCCACTGGTTCACTGCCGTGTTTGGCGAGGACCAGGCTCCGCTCTGGATGCTTCACACGGGTTCACTGCCTTGCTCTGCGAGGACCAGGATCCGCTCTGGACGTTTTCCACGGGGTCAGAAGTGACATAATCCGCGCTCAACGTAGCCAGGAATTTTGCTCTAGATGCTTCCCACGGGTTCACTGCCGTGTCCGGCGAGGGCTAGGCTCCGCTCTGAATGCTTCACACGGGTTCACTGCCGTGCTCTGCGAGGACCAGGATCCGTTCTGGACATTTTCTATATTGGATATAGTGCCCTCAAAGTCAATTATTGGATCACAGGTATATGATTGCAATGATTGAGGGAGGACCTATACCGGTAGGACAGTCTTACTCGAGATGATAGTATGCTATCTAGTTTAGCTTTATCAGTCGTGTACAGCTTTAGGTGACATGATCACTATTACACGTTGATAGAGCCCCTAGGATCCTGCTTGACTACCAACAGTATGATGGCGATCATATAAGTGAGAGTTGGGTGGTCTATAAGCACATCCTTAAAAGTGGTCCCTAGTCAAGGGAGTTTCGTGACAGGGCATCGATACTCCAGAGCAGACGAGTGTATACAGTCGAGACCCCGACGAGAGGCGGTGGCCGGTCTCATAAGCCATTGGTGTCAATTGGATCACCTAAGATGTATACAGGTTCTCATTGGGTTATGAGTACACCGGACAGGACTCGCCGGGAACTTGCTAGTTGGTATTATACCTAGCGTCAGATAGCAGTTCCCTGGTGACATGTGTACAGGATAGTTCATCGAACTGAGCTCTTCATTTGTCTCGTGTGAGTTCCCACTGTGCTTTGATTTCTACCCTACCACGGCTCAAAGGAGTCGTGCAAACAGGTTTTTTTTGGGTACAGTCCCGAGCCACATGGAGGCAAGTGAGCGGATCGGCAGGGGATTCGTCTCTCCCGGTATTAGGGGTGAGATCGTGCTGTGTCTAGGAGAGCCATTACACCAAGTCCTTGGCCAAGGTAGGTGAGAATTACTGGTAAGTATTCCAGTAATTTCTCAGGGTGTTCAGGGCTACTCTCCGACACGACTTATACCGCTATTGGGGGTTTGACGTTACCATCCCCTAGGCCCGATATGCGATACTCATAGACGAATGGACCGGACTGTATGTATATTGTCCCTGATAGGCTCAGTAGGGTTCCAGGATGAGTTCGCTCATCGACTTCCCTTGAGGTCAGCACATGGGCGGCCGTTACGCACAGCTAGTGCCGCTGACGTGCTTATGGTTAAACCCACTGCCATAGTACTGACGAGTCCTTAGAGTCCCCCACAGATAGTTTCCCAAATTTGGGCGAAACGTTGTAGAGGCCGTATGGTTTTATGGCAGGGTTCGAAAATGCAAGTGCACTTGTGCACGTGTCATATTTTGGACAGATAATACTGGTGGGCTTTGGTTTAAGCCGGATCCATGTATTATATTGAGTCGGAATATTTTAGTCTCTCGTATTCGTATTCGGTCGGAATACGGATACAGGTATGTATATACATGTTAGGGGTATTCTCGTATTCCATTACGAGAATACTTTAGAAGTTGCTTTTCTTTTTGGATTAATCATTTTGGTTTAAATGATTATTAAGTTTTGGAAATGGTGACTCATATTGGTGAATCATTTCTTTTAGCATGTTCCTTAGTGACTCATGCTAATGAGTCACTAAGTGAGTCATGATAGAATTAATGGTAATTTGTTTTGGGTGTAGATATTTAGGGTTTGTGGAGATATTTTTGGGAGAGATATTTCCATGAGATATTTTTTACACAACCTTATATATATCAACTCACAAAAGAAACAAAACAGAACAAGTTATTATGCTTGAGTTCTTGCTCTCTTGAGTTTTCTTGAGCTCACCATTTCCAACTCTTTGCATCTTCTTCTACCTCCACCCTATCCCTCTCATGCGATGAGAACCCAGGGTGTTCGAGACAAAGTATTCTACTCATTCTCTACTTCATCTTTGTCGTCTCTTTTAGCAGACTTGATGACCGAGTTGCCTCGGTATAGAGGCGGCGGCCCGTTTAAAGATCCGTTGACGTGGTGCCACCGCGATGAGGTGACGAGAGATCGGAGTTGTCGTGAGGAGCGTGGGAAGATGGCTAAAGACCGAAGGACTCGGATCGATCGGTATAGCCTTTCTACCTCTTTACAATTTGTTAGTTTAGCGTTAATGGCAAGATCCTGGTTACAGTATGCGATAGCGCCAGTTATAAAAGTTTTTGTTCCGCGTTTGGCGTCAGAATGACGGCCGGGGCGCTACCGTAGACTTATATGGAATCAGAGCCACGCCATTAACCTTTACTAACTTGTTCTAACGCGTTTAAAATAACGATCGAACGAAATTTCCAAAACCGCACTTTTCAGGCTAAAGTTTCTGTCGATTTTTTTAACATGTCTAAAAATCATTTTGAGCATCTCAGAAAATCGAGCTGGCCTTTTTAAGAATTCTGATGAAATTTGGTCGACTGACACCACTGTACTGCCGTGGAACCACCGCACAAACCATGGTTTGGCCGCGGTTCTGCCGCCAGTTTGTGGGAACAGTAAACCCTATTTCTACATTAATGTCTTGCATGGAAAATTGTGGTTTCTGGAATACTTTGTTTGGGCCCACATTTTGTTTGAGTACTGCAGTTGTACGTTGGGCCCACTTCGGGAAGTTTTGTCGATCGGAATTTTAAACTTGTTGGTTTACAGTACTTACATTATATCTCCGACCGTGAATGTCATTCGAGCGGCAAATTGCGTCTAATTGCTATAGTCCTTTTAGACGGGTTTGTAAACGTGACATTCGCGTTGATGTTCTGTGTTGTGCTGTGATGTTGAGGATTTGTCGTGGTGGATAGCAGTATGCAATGGTAGTGCAGTTTGGATTTATTTGTACATTTGATATTGCGGGGAGAGCGTCCAACATGTGGACTACTTTCACTGCATGTTTGTATAATATTATTTTGGGGCACGACCGGGCTGAGGTCGATGTACCCGTTGAACATATTTTTCATTTCTGTACTTGGTTTACCCCACGACGGAGTGCACGGATAGCCGGGTTCTGGAAGGCAACGGGTCCGCATCTCATGGCTTTGTGAGACAGAGGGGCCTCACTCTAGTATTGGCAGACTATTCGCCGCACTCGTAGGGGGTACAGGTTGACCCAAGGAGGGGTGCTCAAGTTACCGGATTCCGTGAAGTGCAGGGTGGTCCATTCACTTTGCTGTAGGGGGCTGCCTCGCTTAAGCTTTTGGAGGGTAACTTGCCGCACTCATAGGGGTCTAGGTTTTCATTGCACAGGCTATCCACACGACTAGGGGAACGTCGGGTTTCAGCAGCGGCTCTGTGAAACCCGGGGATCCCAGATTATCTGTATTGTTTTGTGATGCTTATTACTTTTCTGTAATGTTGCATATTATCATGCCTGGAGCGATTATTGTATATTGGTTTATATACTAGTAGATGTTGTATATGTTTTGCACCCGCGCTAGTCCAGTCCCCGCTCTGTCGTTAGTTAAGTAACCTAACGGGCAATGACGGGACCCAGTGACGAATGCGGATGGCATATACGTACATTTTATTTTCGTTCTTTTCTGGTTTGATTAATTGATGGGACCGCGTTGATTCTGATCAATGCAAAGGAAAACAAACCTGTTTGGATGTTGTTGGAACAGTTTTAAAAAGTGTTATTACAAAGACGTTTTCTTTTGTTTTGCATAGTTGTATTCAGTTGGAATATCCTGCACCTCATTCGACGAGGTAAGGGCCGAGATCCCTTCACCGGGAGTGACCCCTTGGGCAGATGTTTGCATCAGGGTAATAACTTCACTATAGTCGATTACATGTTGCTTTGCATCGCGGTATTCAGTTGGAATATCCTGCACCTCATTCCACGAGGAAAGAGCCGAGATCCCTTCACCGGGAGTGACCTCATTAGCAAAGGTTTTCGCCACTATATTTTCTAAAAAGCTATAAGGTTCCTTCAGCGATATCAAGTTCGTTACGTTAAATGTTTTTCACCAAAAACCAGCCGTAGCCCTCCGTCATTTCATTTGGATATTCAGTAGTATTCAAGCTATGTATTTTGACCAACGCCAAGGCATAGTGTTTGGTAGCTGCTGGGTATGCTTCTGTTGCATAGATAGATGAGTTAGTTTGGGGCAGTCGTTCTGCTATTTGGCCAACTTCAAGGGCATGTGCGGATGAGTTCAAATTGACAAGATAATGATAGGTAGAACTTGGCATATGACTTATGGTATTTTGGCCAACGTCAAGGTCATAAGAGCACGGGGCAAAAATCACATCGGGAGTTTCTAAAGAAACTGAAACTTGCCAAGTATGCGCATACCTTCTGGAGTGTGATTACGTGAGTGGATTCCTTCGCGTTATCATGCGATGATAGTTGGATCCCGATTCCCACTGTTGAGTTGGTTTACTCTTCGGGTGATCCCGATTGATTCTTCTTTCAGGTTTGGAGGAGAATTTGACAGTACAGTGGGAAGTTTCCTGATTAGATAAAGTGATAACCATTCTGATCTAGGTTAGAGTGCACGCAGAGTGTTTCTTTTCACTCTTTCTTTGGCTGTGACCATTGACCGACCCTAGACTATGACTCAGTGACCAAGTTGACCGAACCTTCTTAAAATACTGGCTTTTGGATTGTCTAAGTTGCATAAGTCATTGCCGCTCCTTCTTTTACCCTTTGAATTTCTCAGAACACCTCGTATCACTATGAACATCCACTTCCATTGGATAGATCCATCGTATGGTTATATACGAACTCGAAGAGACTTCTTCGAGGATGGATCCAGGTTCAGGAGAAATTGAATTGGTTTATTCAGTTGTCTTTTATCATCACCTTCTCTCAGGTTGTGAGGGCTCCTTGGTTTAGGAGAGTACACCTATTACGCTTATTGGATAGTCTTCTTCCATACCATAGGCAGGTACCGAAAGGTAGGGAATGAAGAAAACCAATTAGCCTAAGTAGGGTGTGCAGAAGGTAATAAGTAAAGACAAAATAAAGGGATTAGAAAGAGGGCAAAGTAAATTGCGACTGCTATCATTCATGACCAAACCGCGTACTCCATCGCCACTCCTACTTCACCTTTGCTTTTTCCCCAGTTCGGGAGAAATAGAATAAGGTATTATTCAGTTGTCTTTTATCATCACCTTCTCTCAGGTTGCGAGTACTTCTAGGATTAGAAGAGTACACCTATTATGCTTACTGGATAGTCTTCTACCAAACCATAGGCTGGTGCCGAACGGTTGGGAAGGATGAAAACCACTTAGCCTAAAGGGGTGTGCAGAAGGTAACGACTAAAGACAAATAAAGGGATTTGGAGAGATGGCAAAGAAATATACGGTTATAGTCATGAATTGGATTATGGAAGAGACATTACTACGAATAGCAGGATACCCCTTCGAAACATTTTCATGTTTCAGTTTCACTATGCATTGTTAAAGGAAAACTGTTTTCCCGATTAGATACTTACTCCAGGGTATGTATTTACCAGGTATGATTCTCACATCTGTATGGTTTTACAGATGCTTAGTGGGAGTAAGTTATTGGGCATATGGTGATCATCCTCATTATATCGGAATTCGTTGTAATTGGTGATATTTGAGGAAATTGCCTGGGTTTTTGCCGGACGGCATGTGTTTGGCTTTGAGTATCCGTTGTTGTGCACCAATTTCAAAATGATATATCTGTATGTTTATTTTTATAAAGTGAGATATAACTTTTTGAAATTATGTCCGTGACATTTACCTATGTCAGTTGACGGTTGGGTAAGGAGCATTGAACAGCGGAGTAGTTCTTAATCATAAGTACAGTTTTCAACCTACAATGCACAGGTTTTGAGTTATTCAACTCAGAGGACTTATACAGAGTATTGTATGATGTCCAGTGTCCATTAGGATAAAGGGGTTGGTCCTCATACTATGTTCTATTTACTTATGACTTCTCCAGTTTTCAGACAAGTGTTTCGTAGAAATACAAGGTTTAAGTTTTGAGAAGTTATGGGTATAGGAATAAAGTAGAGAACCAAATATCGCAAGTATCAGGATTCTTCAAAGAGATCGATGATGTAGATACTTGTGATTGGTATTCAGTTGATAGTAATAGTTTTGAGAAACTTGTTTCTCTTTCAGGTTACTCATAATTGAATGTATTCCTAAGTTGAGTAATGCTGATTAGCCTCTCTCCATTAAGTTGATATGCACTGGACACAGCTGCATGATTAGAATCTGGTTCCAATTAAATAAGTGCCAAAGTTTCTATATTGGATATAGAATGGTTCATATCTTAATGATGTTAAAGTACGGGGAGTTGTCCGACTTATGATTAAAACCAGACTCTGGATAACTCAGGGCACGTTTCTACAATGGCAGTTTGTGGGTTGGCCCAGGCTATGACGAGGGTTGACTTTCTACCATCTGGAAGATTAATGGTGATATTGTTCTTGACTCGCCACAGTTTTAGTAAAATGGATTTTAACAAAAAACAGTAGTGGGAGTATGGTAGAACTGGAAGTGATTCCAGAACCGCAAACGATTACAGAAAATTTAACAGGACCTAAAGATTCAATCAGGTTTGACATTCCATTAGCCACTCCGCAGATATGGTGGGTAACCTCAGGCACCCGAGAGGTACTTCGGTAGCCTCAAGGACGGTGACAGTGAGGTTCTTGTTTACCCAGACTTGACACTACTGTTGTTCCAGGCTATGAGACCTGGCAGGAGCTTAAGTATAGCATCGTTCTAAACTAGCTTTAGAAGTGCACGTATATATTATTCCACCAGAGGGTTGTTGTGGTCAGTGGGAGCAACGGAAGCATAATGGGCAAGTTGCTTATGTCTATTTATAGACTAGAGCGGATATAGCGGAGATAGATCATCTATTTTTAATGTGACAGTCATGAGTTTGACTTCATCAGAATAAGGCATGGATCTGTTAAGAAGGTAGTAGGGTGTGATGTCCTGGTATTTGGATGACATACACAGGGTAGGAAGTAAAATTCCTATACTACGATCGGTTATACTTTGGTTGTCACATAGTTGTTTCTCTGCACAGGATATGGATATAATATCCGACATTCTGGTTTCTAGATCTATGGTTTTAGATCTAGATTTGGGTAGTTTCCCAATATGGGTACTTTGACAGTATTCTAATAGTTTTTAGAATAGATGACTCCTGGCATGGTGGTGTACCTGCAGGTGATGGAGTCACCCTCTCTAAAGGTGTCTTACAGACTAAAGGGGAGAGGGATGTGCATGATTGGTATATCACTTGCTTAGGCAATTGAGTCAATCGTGAGATATCAAGTATCACACCAGATGTTGTTTTTGCAATAGATGCAATAAGTTGAGATATTAATCCAATCCTGGAGAAACATTCAGAAGCAGTTTTAGAACATAAGTGGATATTCTAGGGATTTGATAACGGCAGCCTCCTTCGGGAGACGGTTATCATTCCAGGCTTCAAAGGTGACATGGATGACAGAGTGATTGTCAAAGTTATAGTTTTTCATCTGACGTGAGGGGCAGTATTATGGACAGGTGGTCCAAGAGAATACTGTGGGAGGCATGGTGCAGGATACTGATTAGGTTCAGTTATCGATACAGTCTAAGAAGTTTGGATTTGGAGTTCATTTATGAACAAGGACCCATCAAATATCCAGACATATTCTAAGACAGGTATTACTCAATTCGGGAGATGGCTTTCTCCGCGAACTTTAGATTAAGAGAGACATAGAAAGAAACATCAGGGCCGATCCACTCATTGAGGCTATTCTCGAACACAAGGGTTTTACAAACGAGCTTTGTGAAACTAGTTAGTAGAGGAGTTGGGTGTTCGGTATCACACGGGCTGCGAGTATGCGACATCGCAATAATTAGCCTAAAGTGCAAGTGGGAGATTGTTGGATATAGTGTCCTCAAAGTCAATTATTGGATCGCAGGTACGTGATTGCAATGATTGAGGGAGGACCTATACCGGTAGGACAGTATTACTCGAGATGATAGTAAGCTATCTGGTTTGCCTTTATCAGTCGTGTACAGTTTTATGTGACATGATCACTATTACACGTTGATAGAGCCCCTAGGATCCTGCTTAACTACGAACAGTATGATGGCGATCATATACGTGAGAGTTGGGTGGTCTATAAGCACATCCTTAAAAGTGGTCCCTAGTCGTGGGAGTTTTGAGTTAGGGCATCGATACTCCAGAGTAGACTAGTGTATACAGTTGAGACCCCGACGAGGGGCGGTAGCCGGTCTCATAAGCTACTAGTGTCAGTTGGATCACCTAAGATGTATACAGGTGCTCATTGGGTTATGAGTACACCGGACAGGACTCGCCGGGACCCTGCTAGTTGGTATTATACATAGCGTCGATAGCAGTTCCCTGGTAACATGTGTACAGGTTAGTTCATCGACCTGAGGTCGTCATTTGTCTCTTGTGAGTTCCCACTGTGCTTTGATTTCTACCCTACCACGGCTCAAAGGAGTCGTGCAAACAGGTTTTCTTTTGGGTACAGTCCCGAGCCACATAAAGGCAAGTGAGCGGATCGGCAGGGTATTCGTCTCTCCCGGTATTAGGGGTAAGATCGTGCTGTGTCTAGGAGAGCCATTACACCAAGTCCTTAGCCAAGGCAGGTGAGAATTACTGGTAAGTATTCTTGTAGTTTCTCATGGTGTTCAGGGCTACTCTCCGACACGACTTATACCGCTATTGGGGGTCTGACGTTACCAGCCCCTTAGGCCCGATATGCGATACACATAGACGAACGGACCAGACTGTATGTATATTGTCACTGATAGGCTCAGTAAGGTTCCAGGATGAGTTCGCTCATCGGCTTCCCTTGAGGTCAGTACATGGGCAGCCGTTACGCACAGCTAGTGCCGCTGACATGCTTGTGGTTAAACCCACTGCCAGGGTACTGACGAGTCTTTAGAGTCCCCCACAGATAGTTTCCCAAGTTCGGGCGAAACGATGTAGAGGCCGTATGGTTTTATGGCAGGTTCGAAAATGCACGTGCACTTGTGCACGTGTCATATTTCGGACAGATAATACCGGTGGGCTTTGGTTTAAGCCAGATCCATGTATTATATTGAGTCGGAATAATTTGGACTCTCGTATCCGTATTCGGTCGGAATACGGATACAGGTATGTATATACAGGTGAGGGGTATTCTCGTATTCCGTTACGAGAATATTTTAGAAGATGCTTTTCTTTTTGGATTAATCATTTTGGTTTAAATGATTATTAAGTTTTGGAAAGGGTGACTCATATTGGTGAATCATTCCTTCTACCATGTTCCTTAGCGACTCATGCTAATGAGTCACTAAGTGAGTCATGATAAAATTAATGGTAATTTGTTTTGGGTGTAGATATTTAGGGTTTGTGGAGATATTTTTGGGAGAGATATTTCCATGAGATATTTTTTACACAGCCTTATATATATCTACTCACAAATGAAATAAAACAGAACAAGTTATTATGCTTGAGTTCTTGCTCTCTTGAGTTTTCTTGAGCTCACCATTTCCAACTCTTTGCATCTTCTTCTACCTCCACCCTATCCCTCTCATGCGATGAGAACCCTAGGGTGTTCGAGATAAAGTATTCTACTCATTCTCTACTTCATCTTGGTCATCTATTTTAGTAGACTTGATGACCGAGTTGCCTCGGTATAGAGACGGGAGCCCGTTTAAAGATCCGTTGACGTGGTGCCACCTCGATGAGGAGACGAGAGATCGGAGTAGCCGCGAAGAGCGTGAGATGATGGCTAAAGACCGAAGGACTCGGATAGATCGGTATAGCCTTTCTACCTCTTTACAGTTTGTTAGTTTAGCGTTAATGGCAAGATCCGGGTTATATTATGCGATACCGCCAGTTGTAAATGTTTTTGTTCCGCGTTTGGCGTCAGAATGACGGCCGGGGCGCTACCTTAGACTTACATTCCACGGGGTCAGAAGTGATGTTATCCGCGTTCCACATGACCAGGAATTTCGCTCTGGATGCTTCCCACGGGTTCACTGCCATGTTCGGCGAGGATCAGGCTCCGCTCTGGATGCTTCACACGGGTTCACTGTCGTGCTCTACGAGGACCAAGATCCGCTCTGGACGTTTTCCATGGGGTCAGAAGTGACGTTATCCGCGTTCCATGTGACCAGGAATTTTGCTCTGGATGCTTCCCACGTGTTCACTTCCGTGTTCGGTGAGGACCAGGCTCCGCTCTGGATTCTTCACACGGGTTCACTGCCATGCTCTGCGAGGACCAGGATCTGCTCTGGACGTTTACCACGGGGTCAGAAGTGACGTTATCCGCGTTCCACATAACCAGGAAATTTGTTGATTATATCCGCATTTCACGGTGTTGGGATTTGACTCTCGGTCATCTGTACACCGCCGAGTCATGGAACTGGGAGTTGCCGCTGTTCCGCTTTGCTTGATGTTGTGTCTGCTGTAATGAGACGAATGTTGAGATGATCTCCAGGCTATCTGTGACCCGTCGAGATTTGGTTTCTTCTTCTGATGAAACCTGGGGAGGAGGAGTGTGATTCCTTCTTTGTTTGCGCCCCTGGATTGTATACAAGGATTGATGCAATATCACCTGTAGGGTATAAATTTCATTTTTATTTTTATTTTATTTCTTTTCGCGATGCTCTATCATTTCTGCTTTGACAACACGAAGGTCGCGATTGCCCCGTCATTTCGGCCTTTTTTCGCGGTGCCCAATCATTTCGGCTATTTCGCATGTATACATTTTTTTTACTTGCTGCTTTTGTTGCAAGTTGCCCCATCATTTTGGCTATTTCGTATGCATGTGTAGTCCGCTAGCTTTTTACCGTAAGCTTGGTTTTAGACACTGATTTCAGCATCAGCACCGCTACAACTGGTATATTGCCAGGAGCGAATCATCATTTTTCTCTGTCGATATCGAACAAAGGTGGCTTAGCGAACAGGGTTAGGATCCTGTCGACTAAGGCTTTTGACTTCATGAGCCGTAAGGGTCTCACAAAGGTATTTCTCCCTGCAAGTCGTGAGGATCTCGTAGGTGTGTTTTCTTCTTAGGAGTCGTGAGGACTCCTAAGTGTATGATCTCTTGTAAGTCGTAAGGATCTTCCAAGAGAGTTTTCTCCTTATAAGTCGAAGGGACTCACAAGGGTTGTTCACCGTGCGAAAATATCAATAGTCACGGGTGGGACTTGGTTAGGGAAATGTTTATTCGCGCCCGTGGATTGTACATAAGGGTCATCATTGAGCGCTTGTAGGGAAGTATTGGAGGTTATGGGGGCTGCTTAAGAACAGGTTCAGGTCTCTGTAACTTAAGACTTTTGAATCTTATGAGCCGTGAGGGTCCCATAAGAGGGTTCTCCTTACGGGTCGAGAGGATCCCGTAGGTGTAATTTCTCATTAAGAATCGTAGGGATCCCTAAGTGCGTTGCTCCCTTGTGAGTCGTAAGGATCTCACACGGGTGGTTTTTCCTTACAAAGTCGAGAGGACCTTGCATGTGTCTCGTAACGAGGTTGCGCCCTTTCGGGTTTTCACAAACACTCGCCGGTAGCCCTGCTGTTTTTACTCACGGAGCCCTTTCGGGTTTTTATCCGTGCCCATTTTGCTTATGGACATACCGTTTTTCCCTTTTTTTTTTCTCTTTTTTTATTCGAACGAGATTGTGCCCTTTCTGGTTTCCACAAGACTCGCCGGTAGCCCTGCTGTTTTTACTCACAGAGCCCTTTCGGGTTTTCATCCGTGCCCATTTTGCTTATGGATATACTGTTTACTTCTTCTTTTTCTTTTTCTTTTTCTTTTTTGTATCAGCTTTGGGATGCTGCAATCCACCGTAGTTTATCGACAACTCGGTCAACAACTAGTTTTAGGACATAGTGGTCCACTGTTAGTTTTAAGGACGTTTCGGTCCGTTGTTAGTTTAAGGACGTTTCGGTTCGTTGTTGAAGAAGGCCTGTTACTACTTACAGAGTTTAGGCTAAGGAAGATAGCGAGCGGACATAGTCGTCGTCATCTATTATTGACCTAGGCCATGACTCGTCAAGCATAGTACTTTTTTAAGAAGCGACCGTTTATTGGCCTGAAAGGTGTTTCACCATGCATGTCCATGAGTAGATAGGCTCCACCCTGGTAGACCTTGTCTATGATGTACGGGCCTTCATAGTTCGGCTCGAATTTTCCCCGCTTGGCGCGATTGGGGATCATAGGTCTTTTGACCACTAGCATGAGTTCGCCTT
This sequence comes from Agapanthus africanus, assembly GCA_030015575.1. Classification (NCBI taxonomy): domain Eukaryota; kingdom Viridiplantae; phylum Streptophyta; class Magnoliopsida; order Asparagales; family Amaryllidaceae; genus Agapanthus; species Agapanthus africanus. The sequence goes on from CM057342.1 coordinate 522,010,985, forward strand.
GGCGGAATGTCTTCGGCCTGGTCAATCTTTCATATGAGCGCGTCATCTTTTCATTATAAGCTTCCAGATTTTGCCGTGCCAGGAGCCGAGTTTCATCAAGGGCATCGAGCTCCTCAAGCCGAAGGTAAGCATTCTCTTCTTCCGTTAGCTCATATTGAACTGCAACTCATAGAGAGGGTAGCTCTATCTTGAGGGGGAGTACCGCCTCTGTGCCGAACACCAATGCGTACGGCGTTTTGTCCGTGGCCGTTTTGAACGTAGTTCGATATGCCCAGAGAGCTTCTTGCAGTCTCTCGTGCCAGTCTTTCTTATTTCGAGACACCGTCTTTTTCACGATCTTCATCAAGGTTTTGTTGAAAGCCTCAGCTAAACCGTTGGCTCGGGGATTATAGACTGATGAATATCTCCAGTCTATGTTATGTTGTTGTGCGAAGTGGCTGATTTTATGGCTTCTGTAGGCTGGCCCGTTATCGGATATAATCCGTCTCGGAGTTCCAAACCGATAAATGACGTGTATCTTGAAGAAATGGCGGATATTCTCCGTCTTCACTTCCCTCAGCGGTACTGCTTCTTCCCATTTGGAGAAGTAATCAGTTGTAGCCAAAATGAATCGATGTCCCCTGGGTGATGCTGGTTCGATGGGGCCGATTATATCAGTCCCCCACATTTCGTACGGCCAGCTAGCCATTGTCGGGTGTAATGGATTTGGGTGTTGATGGATAAAGTCTCCGTGGATCTGGCATGAGTGGCATTGCTTCGCATACTCGAGGCAGTCCTGGATCATCGTAAGCTAATAATAACCCATCCGTTTGATCTTTAGCTTCATCTTCGGCCCGGCTTGGTGAGAACCGCAGAGTCTGTCGTGAGTTTCTTGGACGACCCTTTTTGCTTCTTCAGGTCCCAGGAATCTTAACCATAAAGAATCAAATGACCTCTTGTACAGAGTATCATTGACGAAAGCGAAAGATAGGGCTTGCTTCATGAGCTGATGTTTTAAGGATGCATCTTCAGGTGTTCGACGGGATTTGAAGTAGTCGATGAAAACTTCTCTCCAATCTTCAACCTTCTCTTGGTCTTTTATTTGTAGAGTCATTTGCTCAGTCGCTCCTTTTTGTTCGGACGACTCCGGAGATATTTCCGCCGGTGCAAGAACCCGACGGCTCTGCACAATGATTCTCACGTCACCGAGGTTCTCGTCGGCCAGTTCTTTAGCGAGCTTAGCTAGTGCATCCGCTTTGCTATTTTCTGCACGCGGTATGCTTTCCAAGATGTAGGAAGGTATTTGGGTCAGCAGTTGTTGTACCCTCTCGCCGTACTTTACCAGCTCTGGTTTGCACGTTTGATAGTCGCCGTTTACTTGACTAACGACCAGTTGGGAGTCTCCGTATATGAGGAGGCTTTCAATTCCCATGTCGATGGCGATCTCAAGACCTGCTATCAAAGCTTCATATTCTTCTTCATTGTTTGTCCTCGGCTCTGTTAAGGAGATGGCAAAGCGCATTATCCCTCCTTGTGGAGTTACGAGGATGAGGCCTACTCCCGATTTGATTATAGGCGTGTTCTGTTTGCGCTTCTTCATGGAAGACACTCCATCAAAATAAAGTTCCCATCGGGTATCACCACCGTCGATCGCATCAAACGCATGTTCATCTGGCAGTTCGCAATTCAAAGGGGAATCGGCCGGTATCGGATGCTCAGCAAGAAAGTCGGCGATGGCCTGACCTTTCACTACCTTAAGAAGCTGATAAGTTATTGAGAACTCCATCAAGAGCAAGGCCCATTTAGCAAGTCATCCCGTTAATATGGCCTTCGACATCAAGTATTTGAGAGGTTCCACCTTCGATATGACACGGACTTCATGCGCCAATGCATAGTGCCGGAGTTTCGTTATCGCGAAGATCAGCGCCAGGCAGTGTTTATCGATGGGAGAATAATTGCTTTCTGCCCCAGGAGTGTTAGTTATATGTATGCCCTAGAGGCCATTACTGTACATACGATGTATATTGTAGTGGATGCTTGGACATATATAGAGAGGACTTTCTTGCTCGACATGATAGTACGCTGTCTGGTTGCTCTTTATCTTAACGTGTACTCAGATTGTCTCTATGTTACATATTGATAAAGCCCTTAGGATATGTACTCGACTACAGGGACTATGATGAGATCATACTAGTGGGGCCACGGTAGTCGACGAGTACATCCTATAACTGTTGCTAGTCGAGGGTGTATTGAGACAGGGCATCGATACACCAGAGTAGACTAGCATATACGCATCTTGACCCATATGATAGGCGATGGATGATCCCATATCCATCGGTGTTTGACATCAAGGATGGTGTACGGGTGCTCAGTAGTGACTGGGTACACTGGACGGACTCGCCGAGAACTCCCAGATGGTATTATACCTCACGTCAGATGGCAGTTCTCCGGTAACACTGGTACAGAGTAGTCTGTTGACCCGAGATCGTTATAGAGTCTTGTGTGATTCCCACTGTGCTTTGATTTCCATCATACCACGTCCAAGAGGGCGTGCAAAAGGGGGGCTTTTGGGTACAGTCCCGAATCACATGGAGGCAATGAGCGATAGGAGGGGATTCGTCTCTCCCGGTATAGGGAGTTGATGTTACGCTGTGTTCGATTGGCTATAACTGGAAATCCCTGGCCAGGGTTGCTGAGATTTACTGGTAAGTGTTATAAGTAATTTCTTGAACTATTATAGACCTCATATCGACACGACATATCATGCTACTGGGGTCTGACGTTTTCCACCCCTAGGCGAGATATGCGACATATCAGACGACGAGACCGGACTGTACGGGAGTGTTACTGATTGGATTCACAGGATAATGTACAAGCTTGATTGTTGACCTTCTGAGCGCTTAATACTTGGGTGGCTGTTACGTTTAGCTGACTGCTAGCAGCTTGTGGGTGTTTGATATGATCATCACCTACTACCGGCGTATTGACGATTCTTTAGAGTCCTATACAGAGGTTTCTTGACTCAGGCAAAACGGAGTAGGGGCACATATGTGATATGTTCAAGACCGAGAATAATGCGATATGAGATACCATATTATATTCTCACGATATTTGATATCAGCCAGGTCATCGGATCAAGTGTTGATTCGATGAATCGGTAAATGATATATATTAGTCGGTTATATGCGATATAGCCGGATTGTCTGATCAAGTGTTGATTCGATAATTTATTGTTTAATAATATATATGATATATTAAATTACATTAACTAATATTAGCTCACTAAAAGATTCTTTTTCACACTCGGGTAATACATTGATATATATATGATATATGTTAATTGTATTATTTTATTTTGATACAATAAATATTATATATGTGATATATAATATTGTAAGATGATATGGTTATCAATGCAACATGTTTAGTGGAGATTAAACTTGGTTAGGGTTTGATTTGGGTTAATCATTTCTAGAAGTTTCTAGAAGGTTTTCATTTTTGTTTTGGAAAAGATATTTTCAAGATATTTCTTTACTAAACTCAAACCCTTAACCCTAGTAAAATCTCTACAATGGTTACTTGAACCATGGTTGCATTTCTAACCTTATCAAGATTTTCATTATTCATCACAAAAGGAATTATTCATTGTTCATCTTCTTTCTTCTTCTTCTTTGCATGCAAAGCTTTCTAGCTTTGATCTTTGTGATGAAAATGAGTGAGAAATAGAAAACAAATGAGAGCAAAATTCCTACTTCATCATCCTCATCTACCCTTGCCCTTTAGATAAGAGTGTTCAATTCATTTAGTGAGTGTTAGCTTCTGTTAATGAAACATCAAGGTAGATCATCTTTGTTATCGAAGATCGGAAGCAAGCTTGCATCTTTCTCTTCGTGGAGCCTCTCGAGAGTCCGGGACACGATGATCGCAGCGAAGGGACCTCAACACGGAGCTTAAGAAGTGAAGGACCAGATCTACAAAGGTTGTAATTGTAAGTCTACGCTAGCGCCCTGGCCGTCTACAGACGCCAAATGCGGAATAAAAACTTTTAAACTGGCGCTTTCGTATACTTTAACCCGGATCTGCCATTATTGCTAAACTAACAAACTGTAAAGAGGGTAGAAAGGTTATACCGAACGATCCGAGTCCTTCGTTCTTTAACCATCATCCCACGCTCTGTTGCGGCTGCTCCGATCTCGTCGAACTCCGATATCCTCGTCGAGGTGGCACCACATCACCGATTCTTTAAACGGGCTCCCGCCTCTGACTTGAGGCAACTCGATCGTCAAGTTTGCTAAAAGAGACGACCAAGAATGATGTAGAGAATGAGTAGATAACTTTGTCTCACTTCGTCCAAATCCGTAGACGATCGGTTAATGAAGTTGCCGTGGAAATCGGGTGATGGAATGGAATGAACTGTAAAATTCCATACACCCCGAATACTATCATAATCTTTTCTAACCAAAATGAAACATCAAGTGAAGTGAGGAGGAGAGAGAGGGCCGGCCACTTTATAGAAGGAGGGAGGTGACCGTAGGAGCAAGTGGTGACCCTAAGATGAAGCTTATCATGAAGAAAATATCTTAAGGAAAACAAAAAGCTTTAATGTAAACCATGACTCATATTAACATAGTCATCACATAATAAATGCACCATTAATGTCAAGATGACTCATTAGCCACTTCATCACTTCTAGAACCTTCTAGAATGATGACTCACTCTTATCTGAAGAAAAGATAAATCCGTCTTTAACCGAATGTTAAAAGACGGCTGATAGAAAACTGGAAACTGGCAACTTCCAAAAGTGATCCTGAAACGACTTTCAGGATAACCCCGTATCTGTATAAATATACCCGCATTTGTATTACGACCGAATACAAATGCAACTGAGACAAAGATATTATACCTACTCAATATAATACTCGGATCCGGCTTAAACCAAAGCCAACCAGTACCATCTGCCCGAAAAATAACACGTGCGTAAACGCACGTGCATTTTCCGAACCCTGCCATAAAACCATACGGCCTCTACAACGTTTCGCCCGAACTTGGGAAACTGTCTGTGGGGGACTCTAATGACTCTTCAGTACCCTGGCAGTGGGTTTAACCACAAACCGTCAGCAGCACTAGCTATGCGTAACGGTTGCCCACGGACTGATCTCAAGGGAGGCCGATGAGCCAAATCAAGGGTGGCCGATGAGCCAACTCATCCAGAAACCCTACTGAGCCTAACAGTGACAATGTATATACAGTCCGGTCTGTTCGTCAATGAGTATCGCATATCCGCCTAGGGGGCTAGTAACGTCAGACCCCCAGAAGCAGTATAAGTCGTGTCGGAGTGTAGCCCAATAACACCCTGAGATACTACTGGAGTACCTACCAGCAAATCTCCTACCATGGACATGGATTTAGTGTAATGGCTCTCCTAGACACAGCACGACCTCACCCCCAATACCGGGAGAGACGAATCCCCTGCCGATCCGCTCACGTGCCTCCATATGGCTCGGGACTGTACCCAAAAGCTACCTGTTTGCACGACTCCTTTGAGCCGTGGTAGGGTAGAAATCAAAGCACAGTGGGAACTCACACGAGACAAATGACGACCTCAGGTCGATGAACTAACCTGTACACATGTCACCAGGGAACTGCTATCTGACGATAGGTATAGTACTAACTAGCAGATTCCCGGCGAGTCCTGTCCGGTGTACTCATAACCCAATGAGCACCTGTATACATCTTAGGTGATCCAACTGACACCAGTGGCTTGTGAGACCGGCCACCGCCCCTCGTCGGGGTCTCGACTGTATACACTAGTCTACTCCGGAGTATCGATGCCCTGTCTCGAAACTCCCACGACTAGGGACCACAATTAAGGATATGCATATAAACTACCCAACTCTCACGTATATGATCGCCATCATACTGTTGGTAGTAAAGCAAGATCCTAAGGGCTCTATCAAAGTGTAACATGCAATCAGTCACCTGAACATGTACACGACTGATAAAGGCAAACCAGATAGCATACTATCATCTCGAGTAAGACTGTCCTACCGGGATAGGTCCTCCGCAATCATTGCAATCACGTACCTGCGATCCAATAATTGACTATGAGGGCACTATCTCCAACAATCTCCCACTTGCACTCAAGGCTAATTATTGCGATGTCGACTACTCACAGCCCGTGTGAAACCGAACATCCAACTCCTCTACTAATCAGTTTCACAAAGCCCGTTTGTAAAGCTATTGTGTTCGAGAAATAGCCTCAGTGAGTGGATCCGCCTAGAAGTATCTTTCTATATCTCTCTTAATCTCAAGTTCGCGGAGAAAGCCATCTCCCGAATTGAGTAGTACCTGTCTTAGAATATGTCTGGATATCTGATGGGACCTTAGTTCATAAATGAACTCCATATCCAAACTTCTTAGACTGTATGGATCACTGAACCTAATCAGTATCCGGCACCATGCCACCCACAGTATCCTCTGGAACCACCTGTCCATAATACTGTCCCTCGTCAGAGGGAAAACTAAAACTCTGACAATCACTCTGTCATCCATGTCACCTTTGAAGTCTGGAATGATAACCGTCTCCCGAAAGAGGCTGCCGTTATCAAATCCGTAGAACATGTACTAATGTTCTAAAACTGCTTCCTTATGTTTCTCCAGGATTGGATTAATACAAACTTATTGCATCTAGTGCAAAAACAACATTTGGTGCGGTACTTGACATCTCATGATTGACTCAATTGCCTAAGCAAGTGATCTGCCAATCATGCACATCCCTCTCCCCTTTAGTCTATACGACACCTTTAGAGAGGGTGACTCCATCACCTGCAGGTACACTACCATGCTAGGAGTCAACTATTCTAAAAACCATTAGAATATCTGTCAAAGTACCCACATTGGGAAACTACCCAAATCCAGATCTAAAACTATAGATCTAGAAACCAGAATGTCAAATATTATATCCATATCCTGTCTGGAGAAACAACTGTGTGACGATCAGAGTACAACCGATCGTAGTATAGGAATTTTACTTCCTACTCTGTGTATGTCATCCAAATGCCATGACATCACACCCTACTACCTTCTTAACAGATCCATCCCCTATTCTGATTGAAGTCAAACCCATGACTGTCACATCAAAATTAGATGATCTATCTCCGCTATATCTGCTCTAGTCTATAAATAGACATAAGCTACTTGCCCACTAAACTTCCGCTGCTCCCACTGAGTACGACAACCCTCCTACCGGGTCTCATAACCTGGAACAACAGTAGTGTCAAGTCTGGGTAGATAAGAACCTCCCTGTCACCGTCCTTGAGGCTACCGAAGTACCTCTCGGGTGTCTGAGGTTACCCACCAAATCTGCAGAGTGGCTAATGGAATGTCAAACCCGATTGAATGTATAGGTCCTATTAAATTTTCCGTAATCGTTCGCGGTTCTGGAATCACTTCCAGTTCTACCATACTCCCACTTCTGTTTTCTGAAAAAATCCATTTTACTAAAACTGTGGCGAGTCAAGAACAATATCACTATTGATCTTCCAAATGGTAGAATATCAACCCTCGTCATAGCCAGGGTCAACCCACAAACAGCCATTACAGAAACGTGCCCTGAGTTATCCAGTGTCTGGTTTTAAGCATAAGCTGGACAACTCCCCGTACCTTAACATCTTTTAAGGTACGATCCATTCTATATTCAATATAGAAACTTTGGCACTTATTTAATTGGAACCATATTCAAATCATGCAGCTGTCTCCAGTGCATATCAACTTAATGGAAAGAGGTTAATCAGCATTACTCAACTTAGGAATCCATCCAATTATGAGTAACCTGAAAGAGAAACACGTTTCTCAAAAACCATCACTATCATCTGAATACCAATAACAAGAATCTACATCTTCGATCTCTTTGAAGAATCCCGATACTTGTGACACCTGGTTCTCTACTTTATTCTTATACCCACAACTTCTCAAAACTTAGACCTTGTATTTCTACGAAACACTTGTTTAAATACTAGAGAAGTTATAAGTAAACAGAACATAGTACGAGGACCTACTCCTTTGTCCTGATGGACACTTGGACAACATACAATACTCTGTATAAGTCCGCTGAGTTGAACAACTCAAATCCTGTGCGTCGTAGGTTGAAAACTGTACGCTGGCGATTTCCTCAAATATCACCAATTACAACGAATTCCGATATAATGAGGATGTTCACCTAATTCCCAATATCTTACTCCCACTCATCATCTGTAGAACCATACAGATATGAGAATGAAACCTGGTAAATACATACCCTTGGAGTAAGTGTCTAATCGGGAGAACAGTTTTCCTTTAACAATGCACTGAAACATGAAAATGTTTCGTAGGGGTATCCTGGTATTCATAGCAATGCCTCTTCCATAATCCAATTCATGACTTCAACCGTATATTTTATTGCCATCTCTCCAAAATCACTTTATTTGTCTTTAGTCGTTACCTTCTGTACACCATCGTTAGGCTAAATGGTTTTCTTCCTTCCCTACCATTCGGCACCAGCCTATGGTTTGGAAGAAGACTATCCAGTAAGCATAATAGGTGTACCCTCCTAAACCAAGGAGTACTCGCATCTCGAGAGAAGGTGATGATAAAAGACAACTGAATAATACCTTATTCTTTTAAAAGTGAAATAGGAGTGGCGATGAAGTACGCGGTTTTGGTCGTGAATGATATCAGTCGCAATTTACTTTGCCCTCTTTCTAATCCCTTTATTTTATCTTTACATATTACCTTCTGCACACCCTACTTAGGCTAATTGGTTTTCTTCATTCCCTACCTTTCGGCACCTGCCTATGGTTTGGAATAAGACTATCCAATAAGCGTAATAGGTGTACTCTCCTAAACCAAGGAGCCCTCGCAACCTGAGAGAAGGTGATAATAAAAGACAACTGAATAAACCAATTCTATTTCTCCTGAACCTGGATCCATCCTCGAAGAAGTCCCTTCGAGTTCGTATATAACCATACGATGGATCTATCCAATGGAAGTGGATATCCGTAGTAATACGGGTGTTCTGAGAAATTCAAAGGGTAAAAGAAGGAGTGGCAATGACTTATGCAACATAGACAATCCAAAAGCCAGTATTTTAAGAAGGTTCGGTCAACCTGGTCACTGAGTCATAGTCTAGGGTCGGTCAAAGGTCGCTGCCAAAGAGAGAGAGAGAAAAGAAACACTCTGCGTGCACTCTAACCTAGATCAGAATGGTCATCTCTTTATCTAATCCAGAAACCTCCCACTGTCCTGTCAAATTCTCCTCCAAACCTAAAGAAGAATCAATCGGGATCACCCGAAGAGTAAACCAACTCATCAGTGGGAATCGGGATCCAACTCTCATCGCATGATAACGTGATGGAATGCATCCACGTTACTCATACTCCAGAAGGTATGCGCATACTTGGCAAGTTTCAGTTTCTTTAGAAACTCCCGATACGATTTTTGCCCCATGCTCTTATAACCTTGGCGTTCGGTCAAAATGTCATAAGTCACATGCCAAGTTCTACCCATCACTATCTTGTTAATTTGAACCCACCCGCACATGCCCTTGGCGTTAGGTCAAAATGGCAGAACGGTTGTCCCAAACCAACTCATCTATCTATGCAACAATTGAATACCTAGCAGCTACCAAACACTATGCCTTGGCGTTAGGTCAAAATACATAGCTTGAATACTACTGAATACCCAAAAGAAGTGACGGAGGGCTACGGCTGGTTTTTGGCGAAAAACCTTTAGCGTAATGAACTTGATATCGCTGAAGGAACCTGATAGCTTTTTTTAAAATATAGTGGCGAAAACCTTTTGCTAAAGAGGTCACTCCCGATAAAGGGATCTCGGCTCTTTCCTCGTGGAATGAGGTGCAGGATATTCCACTGAATACCGCTATGCAAAGCAACATGTAATCGACTATAGTGAAGTTATTACCCTGACGCAAACTTCTGCCCAAGGGGTCAGTCCCGGTGAAGGGATATCGGCCCTTGCCCCGTCGAATGAGGTGCAGGATATTCCACTGAATACCGCTATGCAAAACAAAAGGAAACGTCTTTGCAATAACACTTTTTAAATTTGTTCCAACAACTAAAACAGGTTTGTTTTACTTTGCATTGATCAGAATCAACGCAGTCCCATCAATCAGTCACACCAGAAAAGAACGAAAATAAAATGTACGTATATGCCATCCGCATTCGTCACTGGGTCCCGTCATCACCCGTTAGGTTACTTAACTAACGACAGAGCGGGGACTGGACTAGCGCGGGTGTAAAACATATACAACATCTAATAGTATATAAACCAATATACATAATCTCTCCAGGCGTGATAATATGCAACATTACAGAAAAGTAATAAGCATCACAGAACAATACAGATAATCTGGGATCCTCGGGTTTCACAGAGCCGCTGCTGAAACCCGACGTTCCCCTGTCGTGTGGATAGCCTGTGCAATGAAACCTAGACCCTTACGGGTGCGGCAAGTTACCCGCCAAAACCTGAAGCGAGGTAGTCCCCACAGCATAGTGAATGGAACACCCGGCACTTCACGGAATTCGGTAAATTGAGCACCCCTCCTTGGGTCAACCTGTACCCCCTACGAGTGCGGCGAATAGTCTGCCAATTTTAGAGTGGGGACCCTCTGCCTCCCAAAGCCATGAGATGCGGACCCGTTGCCCTCCAGAACCCGGCTATCCGTGCACTCCGTCGCGGGGTAAAACCTAGTACAGTAATGAAAAATAGTACAATAGGTACATCGACCGCAACCAGGTCGTGCCCCAAAAGAATATTATACAACAGGCAGTGACGGCGGTCCACATGTTGGACGCTCGCCCCGCAATATCAAATGTACAAATAAACTCAAACTGTACTACCATTGCACACTGCTATCCACCACGACAAATCCGCAACAACACAGCAAACACAGAACATCAACGCGAATGTCATGTTCGCAAACCCGTCTAAAAGAACTATAGCAATCAAACGCGGTTTACCGATCAAATGACATTCCCGGTCGGAGATATAATGTAAGCACTGTAAACTAACGTGTTTAAATTTCGATCGACCAAATATCTAAAAGTGGGCCCCACTGCTTACTGGTGAACAGTAACAAAATCTGGGCCAAAACGATATATACCAAAAACCCCAAAATCCAACAGAGAACCCACTGACAAAATTTGGGAGCACGTGCTCCCCACGTGGCCGCGGATGCGCGGCCAAACCATGGGTTTGGCCGCGTTTCCGCGGCAGCTTGGAGGATTCACGACCCCAAATTTTGTCGTGGCTCTTAAAAACGCCTGCACAGATTTTTAAGACATCCAGAAATAATTTTTGAGACCATTTAAAATCAACAGAAACTGTCAAGGTAGGATTTTGCAATTTTTGATTTCCGGTTCGATCGATATTTTAAACGCGTTAGCACAAGTTAGCATAGCAAAATGGTTAGGCTCCGATACCACAGTAAGTCTACGCTAGCGCCCTGGCCGTCTACAGACGCCAAATGCGGAATAAAAACTTTTAAACTGGCGCTATCGTATACTTTAACCCGGATCTGCCATTATTGCTAAACTAACAAACTGTAAAGAGTGTAGAAAGGTTATACCGAACGATCCGAGTCCTTCGTTCTTTAACCATCATCCCACGCTCTGTTGCGGCTGCTCCGATCTCGTCGAACTCCGATATCCTCGTCGAGGTGGCACCACATCACCGATTCTTTAAACGGGCTCCCGCCTCTGACTTGAGACAACTCGATCGTCAAGTTTGCTAAAAGAGATGACCAAGAATGATGTAGAGAATGAGTAGATGACTTTGTCTCACTTCGTCCAAATCCGTAGACGATCGGTTAATGAAGTTGCCGTGGAAATCGGGTGATGTAATGAAATGAACTGTAAAATTCCATACACCCCGAATACTATCATAATCTTTTCTAACCAAAATGAAACATCAAGTGAAGTGAGGAGGAGAGAGAGGGCCGGCCACTTTATAGAAGGAGGGAGGTGACCGTAGGAGCAAGTGGTGACCCTAAGATGAAGCTTATCATGAAGAAAATATCTTAAGGAAAACAAAAAGCTTTAATGTAAACCATGACTCATATTAACATAGTCATCACATAATAAATGCACCATTAATGTCAAGATGACTCATTAGCCACTTCATCACTTCTAGAACCTTCTAGAATGATGACTCACTCTTATATGAAGAAAAGATAAATCCGTCTTTAACCGAATGTTAAAAGACGGCTGATAGAAAACTGGAAACTGGCAACTTCCAAAAGTGATCCTGAAACGACTTTCAGGATAACCCCGTATCTGTATAAATATACCCGCATTTGTATTACGACCGAATACAAATGCAACTGAGACAAAGATATTATACCTACTCAATATAATACTCGGATCCGGCTTAAACCAAAGCCGACCAGTACCATCTGCCCGAAAAATAACACGTGCGTAAACGCACGTGCATTTTCCGAACCCTGCCATAAAACCATACGGCCTCTACAACGTTTCGCCCGAACTTGGGAAACTGTCTGTGGGGGACTCTAATGACTCTTCAGTACCCTGGCAGTGGGTTTAACTACAAACCGTCAGCAGCACTAGCTATGCGTAACGGTTGCCCACGGACTGATCTCAAGGGAGGCCGATGAGCCAACTCAAGGGTGGCCGATGAGCCAACTCATCCAGAAACCCTACTGAGCCTAACAGTGACAATGTATATACAGTCCGGTCCGTTCGTCAATGAGTATCGCATATCCGCCTAGGGGATTAGTAACGTCAGACCCCCAGAAGCAGTATAAGTCGTGTCGGAGTGTAGCCCAATAACACCCTGAGATACTACTGGAGTACCTACCAGCAAATCTCCTACCATGGCCATGGATTTAGTGTAATGGCTCTCCTAGACACAGTACGACCTCACCCCCAATACCGGGAGAGACGAATCCCCTGCCGATCCGCTCACGTGCCTCCATATGGCTCGGGACTGTACCCAAAAGCTACCTGTTTGCACGACTCCTTTGAGCCGTGGTAGGGTAGAAATCAAAGCACAGTGGGAACTCACACGAGACAAATGACGACCTCAGGTCGATGAACTAACCTGTACACATGTCACCAGGGAACTGCTATCTGACGATAGGTATAGTACTAACTAGCAGATTCCCGGCGAGTCCTGTCCGGTGTACTCATAACCCAATGAGCACCTGTATACATCTTAGGTGATCCAGCTGACACCAGTGGCTTGTGAGACCGGCCACCGCCCCTCGTCGGGGTCTCGACTGTATACACTAGTCTACTCCGGAGTATCGATGCCCTGTCTCGAAACTCCCACGACTAGGGACCACAATTAAGGATATGCATATAAACTACCCAACTCTCACGTATATGATCGCCATCATACTGTTGGTAGTAAAGCAAGATCCTAAGGGCTCTATCAAAGTGTAACATGCAATCAGTCAGCTGAACATGTACACGACTGATAAAGGCAAACCAGATAGCATACTATCATCTCGAGTAAGACTGTCCTACCGGGATAGGTCCTCCGCAATCATTGGAATCACGTACCTGCGATCCAATAATTGACTATGAGGGCACTATCTCCAACAGTAATCCCTCTCACTCAGTGTTAAAGTGTTTAACCTGCTTGTTTTCGCCTTGTTCTCTAGTTTAAAGATCTTGGTTAGGGTTGTTCAGCACGGCTAAATTTTAAATTGGGCATGGTTGATGCCTCATAGATCCTTGTGTGTGTTCCTAGCAACCCTATAGTGGTATCAGAGCCAAGCTAGAGCTTTAGGCGAAATCTAGGCGAAGTTTAAAGTCCGATCGAACCCGGAAACCCCGTCACGAACCCTTCTCTGGATATTTTTCAAAAATGAGATTTTTTATGAATTAAAAATGCTCAGAAAATAGAGCAGGGAAATATAGGAATTACTGTAAAATACGACAACCTAATTCCACTGTAGCGCCGCGGAACCGCGGCAATACCCTGCTTCTGGCGGCGGTTCCGCGACCGTATGTGAAGATTAGGCACTCAATTTTATACAGTAACATCCGTAGGTGTCTCTGCAAGTTTCTGGGAATTTTTAATTCTACTCAAATGTTGAGTTTTCTGGGTTGTATTGGGAACCCGTTGATTCGATCGGATAATTTAACTTCGTTTAAGTTTTTCCGGATAATTTTAGAAACTGTTAAAAAGTTCGAACGGATATCAATAACTCACTTTTTCACCTGTCGGAAAATTTTTCAAAAGATGGATTTTTCCGTTGTTTACGAACGTTCTAAGTCGTGCAAGTAACGCGGTGGACCCTCTAGAAGACAACAAACCTTAACCCGATTATGTGACCGTCTTGAACTGCCTCTAAACCTTATGGTTTGTAGCAGTACGGCGTGCCACATGTGAGGCGTTGGCTTGACCCTTCTATGGCTGGACCATTGGTACTGTGGCACGTGATGAATGTTTTTGAACTAATTTCAAGTGTTGAGAACTTAAAGGGAAATCTTGGGTGTTTGCTTATTCGATCAGAAAGTTTAACAATGTCTATTTATCTGGAATGTGATACAATATTTGGAATCCACATGTAGTTATGAGATAACTAATTTGAATGTTATAAATCTAGCAGTTTAGTCTCAAATGATCGGTTGCCACGGGATTTTGATGCGATCAAAAGTCTGTCGCAATCACGTAGCGTACGCGGATACTCGCCGGGTAAACTTAATAGATAGCCACGCCCCATAGCCCCGACCAAGTGACTGTAGGAGAACCCCGTCTCCAAAAGCATCCGTTCGGGTGCTCGCGGCAACGGTGTTCCGCCTTAGTGCACTTCGTCGACGCCATCCGGGGTTGCGGCCGTCTACTAAAGTTTGCGACGAGCATTCGATCAGGATGTCGGGAATCTTGTTGAATTGTCCGACTTGATATTGAAAAGAGTTTTCGATAAAGAGACTAAAATGCGGGGTTTATAATAGTTAAACATGCGATGTCTAAGGAATTCATTTTGTTAGGCATGCGATGTCTAAAGAGGTTGCGGATTCCAACTGTTGTAGTTTTACACTTTCTTTTCTGTGACCGTAAGCGTAGTATGTGGTGTATCGCCGGCTTCGTTGCTATACATCAACGACAATCGGGATACGCATACTTTCTTACGTTGATGATATGAGATATTATGTGTTGTTGTGATATGTTATATTGGATCGTCGCATTTAGAATAGCCGGGGGTTTTATTTGAGATGAGAGTTTTTTTCTTTTTCATTCATGTAAAATTCATTTGTACGTAATATTCTTTTATTGGGGCACTTCCGGGCTGAGGATGATATCACCATTTTATATTATTTACTTTTCAGCATTAGGTAGACCCAAGGTAGGGAGCACAAGTAACCGGGTTCTGGGGTCCAGTGGGAGACCATCTCGAGGAGTCGAGACCGGGTCTCTTAACCCTAGAATTGGTAGTGTTGCTTGCCGCTCTCGTAAGGGTCTAGGGATGTGGGTTTGGCTATTCATCGCGACCGTGGAATCCGTATTTTATACAGGCTCGTACTAAAACACGGACGTCCTAGTATATCCAATATTTCATCTATGTTCTTCTGCTGCAATGTTCTGTTATGAGATCATATTACTGCCTGAGATGAATATTTATATTATATATATGAGATATATGTTATATTGTAGATTTCGTTTCAAATGTGATGCTTGTGAAGCATAATAAAATGGGACTTCATTAATGAGATTAATGAATTAAAAGAAACCTAAGATGTTGTAGAAACTTGTTTAAAAAATGGTAGCTATAGTTCTTGCTTTGCATAGCGGTGTTCCTTGTAGAACATCCAGCACTTTATTCGATAAGGAAAGAGCCGAGATCCCTTCACCCGGAGTGACCTCTTTAGTGAAACTAGGAGATGCTACAAAGTCGGTTTGTCTTTTGATTGCTTCAATAGTTCTTACTTTGCACAGCGGTATTTGTGAAATATCCTGCACCTTATTCGATAAGGAAAGAGCCGACGATGTAACGTTTTAAAATAAATAAATAAATAAATAAAATTCTTTAAGTGAATTTTATAATTTTCGGTAAAGTAAAACGTTGTTTTTGTAAAACCAAACCATAATTATTTTTCACTATAAATTTAAAAATACCTATTTTAATTATGTAATTACTAGTAAATGGTGTTTATTTAGCCACATATAAATTTTTAGTTTAATTAAATATTTTTCCTAAATTAATTATTTTAAATATTAACATAAGCTTTATTTATACACTAAATTTGTGCAAATTACAAATTTGAATGGGTTTAATTTGCAAAAATAAACCATTGCATATTAGAATCTAGTGTGTATCATACAAAATTTATTTGCAAATTTTTCCATGATTCTAGAATTTTCATTAGTTGTTTTAGAAGAGAAATGGTTAAAATTAAATAAAATGTTGAAAAGAAATAAAGAAGGTGATATTTTGGGAGAACTTTCTACATCATTCTTCACTCTTTTCTTTCTCTCCCTCGCCTCTTTTAAGTGGCCGGCCTCCTCCCCTTGGCAGCCCCCCCCCCATTTTCACCCCTTGATTTGGTTACAAAAATTCATCAAAAATTCAATAAAAAACCCATAAAATCCTAATTAATTCCTACCCTCTATTCTTTGCTTATTTTTACATGGATTTTGGAGCTGGAAAGCATTATTTTTGGAGGCAAATTTTCATGGTTGGATCTGACATGTGGAGGTATAAATTTCATTCTTATGATTTATTTTTATTAGATGTTTCATTTAAGCATAATTAGATTTAATAAATTAATTCTATTTACAAGTTTTAAAATTCAAGTTTGGGTTTGTAAAATCAAGTTATGAATTTTATTAATTAAGTAGGGTTATAATAACTAGTTTAACATTTTTGGAATTTGAAAATCTTGTATGGTTGGTATAATGTAAATGGTTTATCCAAAGTTGTTTAAATTAAACAACTTTGTAAACTAGATTTCTTTATATTATATATATTGGTGGAATAAAATTCCAGTTAATATTTTTAACACTAGATTGTGGTTTTAATGGGGATATTAACTTGTTGGTGGAATGAAAAACTTAATTTGGTTACGAGTTTCTATTGATAATTGAGAAATAGTAATAAAAATGCTATTTTTGCAAACTAAATTTTGGAAATTCTTAAATAAATGAGATTTAAAATATAATTTATGGTTTCATTGTATTACTATCATCATAAATTGTAGTTTGATAAGTGAATTTTGGCAAAATCAAGTTTAGTCGTGTAATTATGAAATTTTTGCTTGCAAGGTGTTGAAATTGATAAAATTGCAAACTAGGAATTAATTTTTAATACAAATTAGTGTGATAAAATATGGTAATGGTTTCTATAATCTAGTTAGGTTATTTAATGAATATTATGACCATTAGTTTCTTTTAAACATCATGTTTTGAAGTAAAACGGTAAATTGGCGTTTTCGGGTTTTATGAAATCGGACGGTTTGATCGATTTTAGGGTTTCGATGAATTAAATCATGTTTTATATTATAAGTAATGAGTTTTAAAACTATGAGTTATTTGTTGATGTTTATCTCGATCAATCGGCGTTTGTACGCCGATATCGAGCGATATTTGGTTCTTTTGCATGAGCGGGACATAGGTTTTAACCTATGCGCGTTTCGTGCGTCGTATTGGTTTTGTCCAAGATTCAGTTTACGATATTATAAATGTTTGCGTATAGGTACCCTTAATGTGGACTTCGGACGAGGAAGAAGAAGAGGGCGACATCATTTTCGACAGACAAGGACCAGGTGAGTAGATGTATATCTACGGGGGAAGTCGGGTGGATGGCGTTTAGCACCCCCGCAAACGTAGAATAGGAATAATACTTATTGTCATTAGGAAGTCAGACGTGACCTTAGAATTTCGGTGAGTAGGACCCTAGTAGTGACCTTAGGTTGGACTAGATTGATTTAGAAAGACCTTACCCGAGGATGAATATCTTGGAGGAGATTCGTAGGTTTCAGGTAGATACACACACACGCACACACTGAGACTCGACATAGTGTATGCGTGTATGTGTATATATATATTGTAGGGTTGCTAGGCACACTAACAAGGCTCTACAAGGCATCGACCATGCCGGATTGAAATTTTTAGGTGCCGAACAACCCTAAGCAAGATCGTATACTAGAGATTAGGCGAAAAAGATAGCAAGTAAATCACATTTACACTAAGTGAATACGAAATACAACCTTTGTAGATCGGTCCTTCACTTCTTAAGCTCCTTGTTGTAGTCCCTTCGCTGTGATCAACTTACTCCCGGACTCTCGGACGGCTCCATGAGAAAATTGCAACGGGATCGCTTGAAGTCTTCGAGGCCGAAGATGATCTACGTCGAGGGAATACGAACTCAAGCTTCTACTTCACTAACCAAAGAATTAGTGAAGAAAATACCCTAAACTAAAGTGCTAGTCTAGTAGAGGATGGTGAGATAGGAAATGGGTACACTTTAGAATTTCTTTTCTCACAAAGAATCACTCTCTTTATCAAACCCTAGAAAAGAGATTGAAGGAGGAAGAAGATGAACTCAAAATGAGAATGAAACTTATCAAGAGAGTGCGTGCTAACCATGGTGAGTAAGTATCATATACTTAACTCATGTAGAGACATAACCATGGCTAATAATAGTGGTTGGGTTAACTAAACATCATAAGTAAAACAAATTGAGTTGAATTTGTCAAAGCACAAAAAGCTTCTACAAGCTTCATGCACTTAACAAATTCAATCAATTTAGATTTACTTTTAATACAAAAACCCCTCCACTAATATTAGAATGGTGTATGTCTTATACACCCATGTCAAGTGTATCAACAACCATGACACAAATGGAAAACACAAATAAACATATATATCACATATATATTAACTTGTGTTCAAGTGAGAAAAATAAATGCTTAAGTGAACCAATGTTAGTTAATGTAAATTAGTATATCACATATACAATTATACACTAAATTATTAAATCAATACATGACTTAATAATCCGGTTATATCACATATAACCGACTAACATGCAATGTATCGACTTATCGAATCAACCCTTGATTCGATAACTTGGTTATATCGCATATAACCGATCGACACAAACATCACGAGAATAGAATACGGTATCATATACACGCATTATTCTCGGTCCCGCACATATCACATTTGCGCCCCTATCTCGTTTTGCCTGAGCCAGTATAACCTCTATGTAGGACTCTAAAGACTCGTCAATACGCCGACAGTAGGTGATGATCACATCAAGCACCCACAAGCCGTCAGTGGTACTAGCTGGACGTAACAGCTACCCGGTTATTAAGCGATCAGAAGATCAACAAGCAAGCCCGCTCTAACTCCTGCAATAAGCCTGACAGTGATACTACCGTATAGTCCGGTCTCCTCGTCTGATATGTCGCATATCAAGTTTAGGGGTGGTAAACGTCAGACCCTAATAACCGATAAGTCATGCTGATATGAGGCTCATAACGGGTCGAGAAACTACTGGTAACACTTACCAGTAAATCTCTAATCCAGCCCTGGCCAGGGACTTCCCTGTTATGGCCAATCGAGCATAGCACAACATCAACTCCCAATACCGGGAGAGACGAAACCCCTCCTATCACTCATTGCCTCCATGTGACTCGGGACTGTACCCAAAAACCACCATTTTGCACGCCCTCTTGGACGTAGTAAGGTGGAAATCAAAGCACAGTTTGAATCACACAAGACTCTATGACGATCTCGGGTCTACAGACTAACCTGTACCAGTGTCACCAGAGAACCGCCATCTGACGTAAGGTATAATACCATCTGGGAGTTCTCGGCGAGTCCGTCCAGGGTACCCAGTCTCTACTGAGCACCCGTATATCATCTCTGATGTCAAACACCAATGGATATGGGATCATCCATTGCCCATCTATATGGGTCGAGAAGGCATACGCTAGTCTACTCTGGTATATCGATGCCCCGTCTCGATACACCCACGAATAGGGACCTTGAAGGATGTACTTATGGACTACCTTGTCCCTACTAGTATGATCCGCATCATAGTCCAAGTAGTCAAGTACACATCCTAAGGGCTTTACCATCATGTATAAGAGAGACAATCAGTATACACGTTAAGGGAAAGAGTAACCAGAAAGCATACTATCTTGTCGAGCAAGAAAGCCCTCCCTATATATGTCCAAGCATCCACTACAATATACATCACATGTATAGTAATGGCCTCTACGGCATACATATAACTAACAATCTCCCACTTGCACTAGGGCCATCTGATAACAGTGGTTGAAGTATCTCATACTCAACCATCCCATAAAAGTCTCTCTCTGAGAAAAGGCCTTTGTGAGTGGATCCACAGTGTTGTCCTCTGAGTCTACTCCCCTGACCTCGATCCCCTGGAGATCAACCATCTCCATGATCAGGTGACACTGCCTTAGAATATGTCTGGATCACTGATGGGACGGGTGTTCCTAGGCATCAGCCACAACTCCATTGACACAAAATGGTAGGAATAAAGTTCATCTCATGAACTAATATACACCCAGACTGTCTCTTTGGTAGCATCTTTGCTAGCGATGTATCTAGCCTTTATCGTCTAGTATGCCACGGTATCTAGCTTGGAACTCTTCCAACATACCGTCCCTTTACTTAGGGTAAAGACAATGCCTGTGACTGACATTCAGTCGTCCGTATCACCCTGAAACCTTTCCAGTGATTCTCCCCAGTTTCAATTGATACCATCCCATTACAGCTAGTGAGAATCCTAACATCCAATTAGATCTATCTCATAGATCCAAAACCCAGGATTTAGTAGGTACCACTTTGATCCTATTTGGAGAATCCTTGTGATAGGCGGAGATTGACCGAGCGTAGCATAGGAAACTCTTTCCCTATCAAGAGTATGTCAACCACTTACTCTATGAGGATCACCACCATACTCCCTACTACCTTTTTGTATATACAAGGTTCATCTACCATTTTGATGAAGTCAAACTCTTTGACTACCACATAAAAACAGATGTTCCAACTCCGCGATGCCTGCTTTATCCTATAGAGCATCTTGTACACGTTTCCGCTGCTCCCACTGTCTACGAAGCCCTCTGGCTGTGTACTTATAGACCCTCTCTTCTAAAACATCATTTAGAAAAGCTGTCATGACACCCAACCACCAGATATTGTAGTCATGGTATGCAGCCGTGGCAAGTAGGATCTGGGTGGACTTAAGCATAGGCCCCAGAAAAGGTTTCATCATTAGCTATAATTGGTCTATGATGCAAACCTTTAACAAGTCTAGCTTTGAAAGTCTCAACTTTTCCACGTACACCAAGTAATCTTCTCAAGATATACTTGCTCCTATTGGGGATTTAACCCTTCAGATAAAGCAACCAAAGTCTATACTTTGTTGGTGTACAAGGATTCCATCTCAGATCACTAAGCATCCAGCCATTCTTACAGAGTCCGACTCCTGATGGCCAGCTCGAAAATAGTTGGGTCATCATCTCATGATGCAATCCTCGATCCCACTGTCATAGAGAAACCGAAGTAACTCTCAGGTGGGTGAGGAACCCTACTAGATCGGCGGAGAGGCTGAGGTTCGTTGGAATCTACTGAATCTTTTGGTTTTACCAAATCATCTGTTGTAGTTTGTATAGCTGGAACTTTTTTCAGTTCTACCTCATGACCACAAATTTCTTCTCAAGAAATTCCCTTTCACAAAGGTGGCATGTTGAGAAACAAAATATTTTTGTTCCTCGGTTAGGTAGAAGATATTCCCTTGCTAATGCTTGGGATATCCAACAAACTTCCACAGATTTGACTTTGCCTCGAGCTTGTCCGGATTATGCTTTTAGACATAGGCTGGACAACCCCAAATTTTAACTGACTTAAGAGATGGGCTCTTCCCTTACCATATCACATATGAAGTGGTAGGCAACAGATTTGATTTGAACCCTATTCAATAGGTATGCAACTTTATAAGTGCATTACTCCCAAAAGGAAATAGGTAACTCAGTAGTACTCATCATAGAGCACACCATATCTCATAGGGTGTTATTGCTCCGCCCCGATATACCATCGTGCTACGGTGTATACAGAGGAGTAATGCTGAGAGAGAATCTCATTCTCCTTTAGAATAGTCCAGGAATTCCGTGCTCAAGTATTCTCACCCTTGATCATATCAAAGGACATAATACTTATACCTTTTTTTTTGGTTCTCTACTTCGAACTTATATTCTGTGAATATCTCAAAAGGTTCGGACTTGCGTTTCAACAGAACATATGTCTGAATCTTAAGAGATCATCAGAGAATGTAATGAAGTAAAAAGAACCGATCTTGGCATATGTAGACAGGGGACATTTATACATCATCATGTATCAATCCCAAAAGTTCACTAACTCTTTCTCTGTTTCCAATAAACAGAGCTGTGGTCATCTTATCTTTGTGACATGACCTGCAAGTTTCACCAGATGTAAATTCAAACAGATTTAAATATGCATCTAAGTGTAACTTAGCTAGTCGGGTCGCATTGATATGACCTAGTCTACAATGCCTCAAGAAGGATCCGTTCATTTCTGAACTCTTCCTCTTGTGTGTGTTCTGTATACAAAGAACTGTAGTTTGATTTAGAACGTCAATGCTTTTAGATAACGTGCCTGAACCGATCAACTCTTGATATAGGAAATGATCAAAACATTATCCAACAATACAAAATTATATCCTTTCTTTACTGATAAAGAGACTGATATGATTTGGTATATCAGGTTCGGTATCTAATAGCATTCGTTCAGAATCAATGTATTCTGGTAATACTGGATGATAGTGACCAACAGACTTGGCTGCAACAGTTGTACTGTTTTCTGTCTCATGAAACTTATCACCCGTTCTCAGTTCTCTACCTATCTGTAGCCCATGTAACAAATTACATATGTGGGATCCTCATCTGGTATCACATACCCAGGACGTAAAGGATACTGAGAAACAGTTCTTTGTAATGAACACACCCGAAGATGATGCATCAGCATGCACTTTCTTCCTTTGGGCGGCCCAAGCTATGGTATGGCCGCGGTTCCGCGGTCGTCCGTACTGCTTACGTCATCAAATTTGCACCGTAATGCTTAGAAAACCCTGCTGAATTTTTTAGGTATTTTTAATTCTGGAAAAACTGAGTTTTTAAAAAATGTACAGAAATGGGGTTAAAATTGCGTTTTCGGGTTCGATCGGGGTTTTAACTTCGTTAACACATCGCCTAATACTCTAGCTAGGCTCTGATACCACTGTAGGGTTGCTAGGCACACTAACAAGGCTCTACAAGGCATCGACCTTGCCGGATTAAAATTTTTAGGTGCCGAACAACCCTAAGCAAGATCGTATACTAGAGATTAGGCGAAAAAGATAGCAAGTAAATCACATTTACACTAAGTGAATACGAAATACAACCTTTGTCGATCGGTCCTTCACTTCTTAAGCTACTTGTTGTAGTCCCTTCACTGCGATCAACTTACTCCCGGACTCTCGGACGGCTCCATGAGAAAATTGCAACGGGATCGCTTGAAGTCTTCGAGGCCGAAGATGATCTACGTCGAGGGAATACGAACTCAAGCTTCTACTTCACTAACCAAAGAATTAGTGAAGCAAACATCCTAAACTAAAGTGCTAGTCTAGTAGAGGATGGTGAGATAGGAAACGGGTACACTTTAGAATTTCTTTTCTCATAAAGAATCACTCTCTTTATCAAACCCTAGAAAAGAGATTGAAGGAGGAAGAAGATGAACTCAAAATGAGAATGAAACTTATCAAGAGAGTGAGTGCTAACCATGGTGAGTAAGTATCATATACTTAACTCATGTAGAGACATAACCATGGCTAATAATAGTGGTTGGGTTAACTAAACATCATAAGTAAAACAAATTGAGTTGAATTTGTCAAAGCACTAAAAGCTTCTACAAGCTTCATGCACTTAACAAATTCAATCAATTTAGATTTACTTTTAATACAAAAACCCCTCCACTAAAATTAGAATGGTGTATGTCTTATACACCAATGTCAAGTGTATCAACAACCATGATACAAATGGAAAACACAAATAAATATATATCACATATATATTAACTTGTGTTCAAGTGAGAAAAATAAATGCTTAAGTGAACCAATGTTAGTTAATGCAAATTAGTATATCACATATACAATTATATACTAAGATATTAAATCAATACTTGACTTAATAATTCGGTTATATCACATATAACCGACTAACATGCAATGTATCGATTTATCGAATCAACCCTTGATTCGATAACTTGGTTATATCGCATATAACCGATCGACACAAACATCGCGAGAATAGAATACGGTATCACATACACGCATTATTCTCGGTCCCGCACATATCACATATGCGCTCCTATCTCGTTTTGCCTGAGCCAGTATAACCTCTATGTAGGACTCTAGAGACTCGTCAATACGCTAGCAGTAGGTGATGATCACATCAAGCACGCACAAGCCGTCAGCGGTATTAGCTGGACGTAACGGCTACCCGGGTATTGAGCGATTAGAAGATCAGCAAGCAAGCCCGCTCCAACTCCTGCAATAAGCCTGACAGCGACACTACCGTACAAGCCGGTCTCCTCGTCTGATATGTCGCATATCAAGTCTAGGGGTGGTAAACGTCAGACCCCAATAACCGATAAGTCATGCTGATATGTGGCTCATAACGGGTCGAGAAACTGTTGGTAACACTTACCAGTAAATCTCTAAACCAGCCCTGGCCAGGGACTTCCCTGTTATGGCAAGTCGAGCATAGCGCAACATCAACTCCCAATACCGGGTGAGAAGAAACCCCTCCTATCGCTCATTGCCTCCATGTGACTCGGGACTGTACCCAAAATCCACCGTTTTGCACGCCCTCTTGGACGTGGTAAGTTGGAAATCAAAGCACAGTGGGAATCACACAAGACTCTATGACGATCTCGGTTCTACAGACTAACCTATACCAGTGTCACCAGAGAACTGCCATCTGACGTAAGGTATAATACCATCTGGGAGTTCTCGGCGAGTCCGTCCAGTGTACCCAGTCTCCACTATGCACCCGTATATCATCTCTTATGTCAAACACCAATGGATATGGGATCATCCATCACCCATCTATATGGGTCGAGAAGGTATACGCTAGTCTACTCTGATATATCGATGCCCCGTCTCGATACACCCACGACTAGGGACCATGAAGGATGTACTTATGGACTACCTTGTCCCCACTAGTATGATTCGCATTATAGTCCAGGTAGTCAAGTACACATCCTAAGGGCTTTACCAACATGTATAAGAGAGACAATCAGTATACACGTTAAGGTAAAGAGTAGCCAGATAGCATACTATCATGTCGAGCAAGAAAGCCCTCCCTATATATGTCCAAGCATCCACTACAATATACATCACATGTATAGTAATGGCTTCTAGGGCATACATATAACTAACATATATATAGGACTAGGTGTAGGTATATATATATACACAATACGTATATGTGATACAAGGATGAGATATGATACACGGGGATGAAACAATATAACTGGGCTTGATGCCGTGATTCATGGTTATACGGTCGTGTTATGATGTTAGCGGATCATTAGGAAATGAGATAATGAATAGGTATACATAAATAATAAAGGGTGGTGATGATATTGAAGTACATAGGACTCTAAAATAGAACCCGGACCGTAACCTGTGCCTGAAAGTCTGATATGATATATGTGTGACTTGTTTACGATATGATCTAAGTGTGACTTAATCACGATATGATATATATGACATGATATTTCTGAGGATAAGTTAACAATGTATATTTATGCTGGCAATGATATATGATTGATGTATGCGATTACAGTATAGCACCTTGATCATGACATGTGTTGATGATGGTATTACGAATGATGAGACACGTAGGTGATACTTGACCCGTACCCCGATATTGGGATGCCGTACGATAGATTTTACCGTACGAGGCATAAATGTGATGATTGATCCGCACTCTTGATTCGAGGAAGTCGTACTACGTACGTGACGCTATTGAGGCCGGATCGCCGACTATTAGAGATATGGACTCAGACTTTAGGTGTACTCTTATTTCTTATCGACTAGTTTCTTAGGTTTAGTTCCTTAGGAGGTTAGATGGACACTAGTTTAGGCTCGAGTCATATAGTTGTAGTTATACTTGTATATCAAATGAGTGGTTATTACACATCTGTCTTTACATTCAGACCGTAATCATTATGGTGCATGTTCATACATATGTTTCTATAATCAGAATAACACTTTTCCTGTTAGGACACCAGCACCATTACCGATGATGCGCATATTCCACGCACACTTATTTGCCGGCTCACACACATCATCATCGGTAATTGCTATTTCACGTACACTTTAGATCATATTATCTTTTATTGATAGAATCAGCTAACAGCTAGATCGATATAATATTGTGATTACTCTCTGGTGTTAGTATAGACATGGCATTTATTACTTAGACATTTCATGCATTCATATTTTCATGTTATCATGCAGTATTTATGGGGCATATGCCGACACTTATCATATATTTACTCATGACTTTGGGATTTTGGATTTCTATGAGATTTCTGGATTTTGGGGAAAACCGCAAAAATATAAAAAAACTTCTCTCTTTCTCCTCCTCTCTTTTTTTTAAAAATATACGATGCGGTTTTCTCGTGATGTATGTGTCGACCACCATGAGATTTCATGTTTTCTGTTGGAATTCGAGACCCGATTCGAAGAGTGGATGAACCGTCTCGGGTACATGGTGTTAGTGTATATGCCCTAGAGGCCATTACTGTATCATACTGATTTGTATATTACTTAATGGATGCTTGGGATATTCACCTTGTATATACAATCTTGCTCAAAATAGTAGTATGCTACTTGGTTTGTTTCTACTTCAATGTGTACATGTGTTTATTTTTGTATATCGCCTATACACATTAGTAGAGCCCTTAGGATCTTTGCTTGATTACCAGCGATGTGATGGCCGTCACACTAGTGGGGCTGGGTAATCTATAAGCACATCCTTATGCAGGTCCCTGGTCGCAGGACTATCGAGACAGGGCATCGATACTCCGGAGTAAACCAGCGCATGCGCTTCTCATCCCAGTGTGGGAGACGGTCTGTCCCACAGCCGTCAGTACGTCGTACTTGAGATAGTATGCGGGTGCTCGTTAGGTTACGGGTACACTGGACAGGACTCGTCGGGAACTGACTAGTTGGTATTATACCTATCGTCAGTTATCAGTTCCCAGGTGACATGAGTACAGCTTAGCCCGCTGACTTGACACTGTCACTTCGCCTCGGGTGTGTTCCCACTGTACTTTGATCACTACCCTACCACGGCTCAAAGGAGTCGTGCAAACAGGTGGTGGTTGGGTGCAGTCCCGAAGCACTTGGAGGCAGTGACGGTTAGACAGGATTCGTCTCTCCCGGTATTGGGGGTTGACATCGCGCTGTGTCTAGGAGAGCCATTACACGAGTAGTCCCTGGCCAGGGCAAACGAGATATACTGGTAGGTTTCCAGTGTTATCTCAGGGTGTATTGGGCTTCACTCCGGCATGACTTGTACCGCTATTGGGGGACTGACGTTTACCGCCCCCTAGGCCCGCCATGCGATGTATCAGACGAACAGACCGGACTGTACGGAGAATGTCACACTCAGGCTCAGTAGGAGTTCAGATGGGTTTCGCCTCGTCGGTCTTCTTGTCGGCATTACCTGGGGACCGTTACGCACAGCTAGTGCCGCTTGCGGTCTGTGGTTAAATCCACTGCCAGCGTAGTGTCGAGTCTTTAGAGTCCCACACAGAAAGCTTTTCGCCTTTAGGCAAAAGAGTAGAGGTCGCATGGTATTGCGACAGGTCGCATGGTTTTGCGACAGGGTTCGGTCACGTCCGTGCACTTTTGCACGTACAGTGTCCGGACAGTTTACACTAGCGGGCTTTGGTTTAAGCCAGATCCTAGTGTACCTTATGGGATTGGATTTATCCAGTTTGCATTCGTGTTCCTCGGAACGCGGATGCGGGTGTGTATGCACAGTTGACAGGGAGGCAGAGGCAGCGGATTCTCATTAGGGTTGTTGACAGTTGACCGTTGACTTTTTGACTTTATGCTCAACCCTAATGAGAATATGATATGTGATTAACTATTATATTAATTAAGTATTATGGTGATATGGTTGTTGACTTGTTGACTTTTGTTGACTTGTTGACTTTGGTGACTTGTTGACTTTTGTTGACTTGTTGACCGGTTGGCTAGGCTTGACTAGTTGACCATCATGATAACCATGGTTATCATTTCATGCCAAAGACTTTTACTTGCTTGTTCATTTGAGTAAAATGAGTGCATGACATGATAAGGTTATGGTTGCTTCTAACCATCACATAAGACTTTTTTGATATGATGAGTTATGATCACTTTGGATTATGAGAGGGTGAGAGACAAAATACTTGCTCATTCTTTCTTGCTCATTCTCTCTCTTGTTCTTGAGCTCTCCTCTTGCTCTCACCCTCAACCTCTTGCTCCCTCTCTTGATCTATGGTTCTCTTGTCTCATGAGTTGAGAATCAAGAACCATAGATAAAATCCCATTCTATTTCCTCTCTACTCATTCTAGTTCACTAGGTTTAGCAAACCAAGTGATCTAGTTTCTTCAAAGAACGAAGAAGGAGCTAAAGGTTGGAGCTTTCAAGTGGATCTATCTTCGGCATACGGAGACGACGAGAAGGAGCCATCGGACCACCACCGGAGCTTGAAGACGAAGGAGTTCAAGACAAGCTAGGTATAACCATCTTCATCCGAGTAGCTAAATATCTTTAGCTTAGTATGCTAGTTTTAGTTTAGGTAAAGATCCCGACCTAGCTTAGTCCATGTTGCCTCTTGCGTTAAAATTTTGATTTTATACCGTTTCCGCCTCCCCGTAAGAACCGGGGGTCGCAACGTGGACTTACAGTGGTATCAGAGCCAAACTAAACTTAAACTAGCTTGGTAGTAAAGTGTAACGAAGTTCGGAACCGAAAAAAATCCAAAAACCAAACTTTTACAAAATCTGAGTTTCTGTTGAAATTTTTTCTGGTCAAAATGAAAAACTTTATACTCCTAAATTCGGCTCAGGGTTTTGTGTGAACACCCAAGAAAAACGATACAGTAATTCGTCGAAACCGCCGCCCTTCCGCCGCGCGAGCTAGGTAGCCGCCGCGGAACCGCCGCGCTTTGTCGTCTTCTGTGCATCGTTTTTCGTGCAGTGTGTGTCTGTGTTGGTTTTGGGATTTTTGAAATATATTATATGTTCCCAGATTTTCCAGAAAAGAAATTTCCTTTTGGGGTCCTATAATTCCGTATTTTTCCGAACTTCACTGCACTTTGACTATGATGGTTATATCTATGATGTTTGCATGTATTGAACGTCGGCTAATCGCTATAAGTCGATTAGTCGGGGTTATACATGATCTGTAATGTGCTGGAATGTGTATATAAATATGTTGGATTGTCGCGGGTGAATAGCCGGGGGTTGTGAGACGAGAGTTTTCTTTTCTTGCAATTCATGTAAATCTGTAAATTGATGTAATAATTATTTGTATGGCCGCACAACCGGGTCGGGGTTGTAGCCGTCATTGTATAATTTCTTTTTACTGTTTTTGCTCCTAGGATAGACCCATGGAGGGGTGCACAAACTACCGGGTATGCCGAAGTGTCGAGTGGCCTACTCATGGAGATGAGGGAGGTTGCTACGCTTCGGGTACTTGGCGGGTAGTTTGTCGCACCCGTAGGGGTCTTGGGTGGGGTTTTGGCTATTCACCGCGACCGTGTTATCTGTTTTTGTTACAGGCTCGTACAAATTACAGATTGCTAGTATATCCAATGTATTTATCTGTGATCTGAAATGTTTATCATTGCAGTATATCTATATATGATATTATTTAGGCGTTGCTTATGTTTTACAGACGCGCTAGCCCAGCCCCCGCTCTGTCGTTAGTTAAGTAACCTAACGGGTAATGACGGGGCCCCGTGGCGAATGCGAATGGCATAAGCGTACGTCATATTTTGGTTGTTTTCTGCAATGGTAGGATTAAATGATGGGACGCATTAAAAGAACTAATGCAAGAATATCACGCATTAAAAGAACTAATGCAAGATAATAAACCAAGTTAAAGTCGTTGGAACACTTTCGAAAAACCACTCGGTTCTTTTCAAAAACAACTTTTAAATACGGAGCTTGAGCCACTCCTTTTAAAAGCTATCTCGTTCCATCGACCAAATCAAGTTCACTACGTTCACGGTTTTGCCAAAACCATCCGTAGCCCTCCGTCGTTTCACATGAATAGTCAATAGTATTCAAGCTGTGTTTGTTGGCCAAAGTCAAGGCACAGTGATTGGTAGCCATTGGGTATTCATGTGCAGCATAGATAGATGCGTTGGTTTGGAACAGTCGTACTGCCTTGTTGGCCAAAGTCAAGGGTAGGTGCGGGTGGATTCAAATTAACCTGGAGAACGACGGGCAGAACTTGACATGTGACTTATGATTTGTTGGCCAAAGTCAAGGTCATAAGAGCATGGGGCAAAAATCCACATCGGGAGTTTCATAAGTACTGAAACTTGCTAGATTTGCATACCATTTGGAGTGTGATGATTCTGGTAGGATTCCTTCAGTTTCGTCACGCAATGATATTTGGATCCCGATCCTACTGTGAGTATATGCTACTCCTCGGGAAATTTCTCACTTAACGATCAATGCTATAAACCTAGTAGGTGCCTAGAAAGGTGTTAGCGGGGCTATGCCCCCAGGGAAAAGAGGTTCTCTAATTAAGGAACTTCGCGAAAGCGTTGGAAAACCTCCCTCGAAGTACCGACACCGGCCTGGCTGAACGGTTAAGCAAGTATTGTACGGTGGGATTGATCCTGACTAATTCTTCCTTTTTTGGTTTGAGGAGGGATTCGAGAAACAGTGGGAGCCATCCTGTTTAGACAAACTAAAAACCACTCTAAACTTGCAAGAGCATCATGCTGAGTGTTTCTTCTTCTCTCTCCTAATTGCAGCGACCAATCAACATGACTGGACTTAAGTTACTCCTAGATAAAAACAAACTGACAGGGCCAAACTACAAAGATTGGCTCAGGAATGTCAAGATAGCAATCACTTATGACAAGCTGGGGTATCTTCTTACCACCAAAGCTCCCCCTGTCCCTGGTCCAACTTCCAGTGTCGCGGATAAGGAAATCCGCAAGACTTGGGAGATTGATAGCGCGAAGGCCAAGTGCCTCCTGCTTGCCTCGATGGACAACGAACATCAGAGGAGGCATGAGAATATGGACATGGAGTCCATATTGCTCCATACAAAAGAACTGTATGGAGAGCAATCACGTATCGCAAGATACGAAGCGTCGAAAAAGTTATTTTCGACAAGAATGGCCGTCGGATCATCAGTAGCCGAGCACGTGCTAAAGATGATCGGCTTCATTGAGGAGCTTGCTGACCTAGGGATCACATTGGAGAGTGAGCTATATACGGATATAGTTCTCCAGTCCCTTCCTTCCACTTACGCCCAGTTTATACTGAACTTCAACTTACAAGAAAAAGAGGTTGAACTTTCAGAGCTCCTCAACATGCTGAGGAGCGCAGAGGGCACCCTACAGAAAAGTAGGGATACATCCACTTTGTTTGTAGGAGGATCATCTTCTTCTAGGTCCAAGGCGAAAGCCAAGGGAAAGAAGAAGAAGGCCCCCGCCAAACCAAGGGGCGGTGTTAGTAAAGTGGATACGAAGGGAAAAGGAAAAGCAACAAAGATAGCGGGGAAGCTTGTGGATAAGGAAGAATGCTTCTATTGTCATAAGAAAGGACACTGGAAGAATGATTGCAGGGCCTGGAAGGCCAGAACACAGGAATTGAAGCAGGTTGCAGCTTCAGCTTCAGGTGTGTATGTTATTGAAAACTGTCTTTCAATAAACTCTACTTCCTGGGTATTGGATACCGGATCAGGATCTCATATCTGTAATTCTTTGCAGGCATTGAGAAACCGTAGTGTTTTGAAAGCAGGTGACATGACCCTCAGAGTTGCAAACGGAGCTAGCATGGATGCTAAAGCCGTGGGGGACTATCACCTGGGAATGTCAGATGGACATGTTTTGGTTTTGCGTAATTGCTTTTTTGTACCCAACGCAACTTGTAATATCATTTCTGTATCTTTAGTTTCTAAAGAAGGTTATGAATTTGCGTTTGTAAGTAATGTTGTAAACATTCACCTTAATCAAGTATTGATTGGGTCAGGTACTCTGAGTAATGGTATATACGTGTTAAACCAACCACAGATTTTTAATGTCCAGAATACACACAAAAGAAAGTCTCCAGAAATAAATCAGACTTTCTTATGGCATTGTAGATTGGGTCACATCAATGAGAGAAGGTTGACTAAGTTACATACAGAAGGATATTTGAATGCGTTCGAATATCAATCGTATGCCACTTGTCAATCTTGTCTCAAAGGAAAGATGACAAAGACTCCGTTTACTGGACAAGGAGTAAGAGCGAGCGAGCTCTTGGGACTCGTACACAGTGACGTGTGCGGTCGAATGTCTACACATGCCCGAAGCGGACATTCTTACTTCATTACTTTTACGGATGACTTCTCAAGGTACGGCTATGTCTTCTTAATGAAACATAAGTCCGAGGCCTTTGGAAAATTCCAGGAGTATAAGAATAAAGTAGAGAAACAGACCGGCAAAAGTATTAAGATTCTAAGATCGGATCGAGGTGGAGAATACTTAAGTGCCGAGTTCCTGGACTATTTAAAAGAGAACGGAATTCTCTCTCAGCTTACTCCTCCATACACCCCGCAACATAACGGTGTATCGGAGAGACGGAACCGCACCCTATTGGATATGGTGCGGTCCATGATGGGTAATGCTGAGTTACCGCGATCATTCTGGGGGTATGCACTAGAATCAGCAGCGTACCTTTTGAACCGAGTTCCGACTAAGACTGTGCCTTCCACACCATATGAAATGTGGTGTGGGAAGAGACCCTATCTTAAGCACATTAAGACATGGGGATGCTTGGGATATTCAGTGTATACCTTGTTGGTGTACATGATATGATACACGGGGATGAAACAATATAACTGGGCTTGATGCCGTGATTCTTGGTTATACGGTCGTGTTATGATGTTAGCGGATCATTAGGAAATGAGATAATGAATAGGTATACATAAATAATAAAGGGTGGAGATGATATTGAAGTACATGGGACTCCAAAATAGAACCCGGATCGTAACCTGTGCCTGAAAGTCTGATATGATATATGTGTGACTTCTTTACGATATGATCTAAGTGTGACTTAATCATAATATGATACGTATGACATAATATTTCTGAGGATATGTTAACAATGCATATTTATGCTGGCAATAATATATGATTGATGTATGCGATTACAGTATAGCACCTTGATCATGACATGTGTTGATGATGGTATTACGAATGATGAGACACGTAGGTGATACTTGACCCGTACCCCGATATTGGGATGCCGTACGATGGATTTTACCGTACGAGACATAGATGTGATGATTGATCCGCACTCTTGATTCGAGGAAGTTGTACTATGTACGTGACACTATTGAGGCTGGATCGCCGACTATTAGAGATATGGACTCAGATTTTAGGTGTACTCTTATTTCTTATCGACTAGTTTCTTAGGTTTAGTTCCTTTGGAGGTTAGATGGACACTAGTTTAGGCTCGAGTCATATAGTTGTAGTTATACTTGTATATCAAATGAGTGGTTATTACACATCTGTCTTTACATTCAGACCGTAATCATTATGGTGCATGTTCATACATATGTTACTATAATCAGAATAACACTTTGCCTGTTAGGACACCAGCACTATTACCGATGATCCGCATAGTCCACGCACACTTATTTGCCGGCTCACACACATCATCATCGGTAATAGATATGTCACGTACACTTTAGATCATATTATCTTTTATTGATAGAATCAGCTAACAGCTAGATTGATATAATATTGTGATTACTCTCTAGTGTTAGTATAGACATGGCATTTATTACTTAGACATTTCATGCATTCATATTTTCATGTTATCATGCAGTATTATGGGGCATATGCCGACACTTATCATATATTTACTCATA
This sequence comes from Agapanthus africanus, assembly GCA_030015575.1. NCBI lineage: Eukaryota > Viridiplantae > Streptophyta > Magnoliopsida > Asparagales > Amaryllidaceae > Agapanthus > Agapanthus africanus. The sequence goes on from CM057342.1 coordinate 522,045,187, forward strand.
ACGTTGGGATTTTGGATTTCTATGAGATTTCTGGATTTTGGGGAAAACCGCAAGAATGTATAAAAACTTCTCTCTCTCTCCTCCTCTCTTTTTTTTAAAAATATAAGATGCGGTTTTCTCGTGATGTATGTGTCGACCACCATGAGATTTCATGTTTTCTGTTGGATTTCGAGACCCGATTCGAGGAGTGGATGAACCGTCTCGGGTACATGGTGGGCCCGGTATGGTACCCCGGGGCAAGAAAATCGAGTTGTAGACGATGAGCCTGGCAGGGGAAGACTACTAACCGGTGATGTCTGGCACGGCGGATATCCGGAGGATACCGACCATTGTCGTGAGATTTGATGATATGGGCCGATCCGGACTGACGGAGCCTGAGATATTGAGACTATGAGACATTGAGATTATGAGGTATTGAGACTTGAGATTTACATGTTTTGCGTCGATGCTTGACACGGATTTCCATGGATTTCATCGTTGATATTTCAGATTTCTATACACATTTTACCATGATAAAAGCTAAAGATTTCTTATACAGATATATCTAGATTTCAGGATTGGTTATTTTACATTCATGATGCATGCATACTCATTCACATGGCATAGTACTATATGAGGCACTGACACGAGCACGGAGCATTTGCACTTACACGTAGCTTATTATCCTTTCTTTACTTGATGACTAGTAGTATATTAGAATATTATTATGACGTAGGATAGCGTCGTGAATTCGATTTCTTTTCGCAGATATTTTCTACTCACGAGTTGGTAACTCACCCCCGTTGTGCCAAATTTTATTACAGGTTCGATGTACAGGTTTTCCGGGCAGCTTGCTGGCACATCTTTTCACTCAGGGTGATTTGCACGGTAGGTTGGTTCACTTGTATCTGGATTGCCATTGTACTTTTATTATTCCATTTGTATCTAGAAAGCTCCATCAACCAAACTTGTATTATTTGATAGTTTACTGGACCAGTTATTTATTTCGACCTTAGAGTCGCGCTTGTATTATTATGGTATCTGGTGGATTTGTTTCCTTTTAAGTTTTGAGCCTCGCCCTTTGGCGTTGTATACTATTGTTCATTGGTGTGGTTGTTTCCGCCTTTTGGCGTAGAGCTAGCTCCCGTTTGGGGATGCTTTTTATTGTTTGTGTATATTATACTTGTTTGTACCCGTTTGGGGCCAGTTTTTATAAAGGAGACTCTGCCGAAATTTTTGAGAAAATTGGATGATGCTTTTAAACTTGTTTTCTTCATGTTTTCCTTTACTTCTTCTTCTTTTATGGTTTAGATTTCTGGGCTTCGGCTTACTTAGGTTACGTTGCGCCTCTAGACGCTTCGTAATCTAAGTGCCAGTCACGTTCCATACTTTCGGGTCGTGACAGGCGATCCCTTCACCGGGAGTGACCTCTTTAGCAAAACTAGAAAAGTCTCAAAAACACTCCATTTAAAATTACACGATTCTACAACGATATCAAGTTCATTACGCAAAGGGTTTTCTTAAAAACCTGTCGTAGCCCTCCGTCATTTCAGATAAGTACTAGTTAGTATTCGTGCTGCGTTTGTTGACCATGTTAAGGCATAGTATGCGGTAGCTGATTAGTGCTTATCTGTATAAGCCTATGATGCGATTGGATTAGGGTAGTCGTGCGACTTTGTTGACCATGTTAAGGGTCGTGCGGGTGGGTTTAATTCAATCGGGAAATGACGGGTTGAACTTGACTAGCACTTATGATTTGTTGGCCATGTTAAGGTCATATAGCTGCTAGGGGTAAAATATTATTGGGAATTTCAAGTGTTGAAATTTGCAATGAGATTGCATACCTTCTATGAGATAGTTGGATTCCGATACCCGCTACTCCTGGTAGAGTTTTACACATTACAATTAGCCGATCGAGTAGGTGTCTAGAAAGGTGTTAACGGGGTTACGCCCCTGGGAAAACGAGGTTTACTTTAATTAGGTCCGAGCGAAAGCACGAGGAACCTCCCTCAAAGTACCGATACTGGCCTGGCTGAAAGATTGGCGAACTTGTATAGTGTAATTAATACCGGCTAGTCTTTCCTTTTAGGGTTTGAAGAAAGATTTGACTAAAACAGTGGGAGACATCCTGATTAGATAAATTGATAACCAATTTAATCTTGTAAAAGCGCACGCTGAGTGTTCTCTTCTTTCTCTCTCCTGGTTACGACTATGTCGCGCCTTAATCAAGATAATAAAATGGATGTATTGCCCGAACCCACTTGTTATACTGCGCTAGGGAACGTTGGTCCCGCTCCAACTTATAATTGTTATAAGACAGAGCAGGAAATTGGGGAATACCAGATTTCCCGTGCCGCCCAAACGAAGAAAGTGCATGTTGATGCATCATCTTCGGATGTATTCATTATATAGAACTGTTTCTTAGTATCCTTTATGTCCTGGGTATGAGATACCGGGTCAGGATCCCGCATATGTAATTTGTTACATGGGCTACAGATAGGTAGAGAACTGAGAACGGGTTCCATAAGATAGAAACGGTGCAAGTGTTGCAGCCAAGTCTGTTGGTCATTATCACCCTGTATTACCAGAATACATTGATTCTGAACGAATGTTATTAGATACCGAACCTGAAATAAAACATCATATCAGCCTCTTTATTAGTAAAGAAAGGATATAATTTTGTATTGTTGGATAATGTTTTGAACATTTCCTATATCAAGAGTTGATCGGTTCAGGCACGTTATCTAAAAGCATTGACGTTCTAAATCAAACTACAGTTCTTAGTATACAGAACACACGCAAGCGGAAGTGTTCAGAAATGAACAAATCCTTCTTGAGGTATTGTAGACTAGGTCATATCAATGCGACCCGACTAGCTGAAGTTACGTATAGATGCATATTTAAATTAGTTTGAATTTACATCTTGTGAAACTTTCCGGTCATGTCACAGAGATAAGATGATCACAGCTCTATTTATAGGAAACAGAGAAAGAGTTAGTGAACTCTTGGGATTGATACATGATGATGTATGAAGGTCCCCTGTCTACACATGTCAGGACCGGTTCTTTGTACTTCATTACATTCTCTGATGATCTCTCAAGATTCAGACATATGTTCCTGTTGAAACACAAGTCCGAACCTTTTGAGATATTCACAGAATATAAGTTAGAAGTAGAGAACCAAAAACGGGTATAAGTATTATGTCCTTTGATGAGATCAAGGAGGAGAATACTTAAGCACGGAAATCCTGGACTATTCTAAAGGAGAATGAGATTCTTTCTCAGCATTACTCCTCCGTATACACCACATCACATCGGTGTATCGTGGCGGAGTAATCACACCCTATGTGATATGGTGTGCTCTATGATGAGTACTACTGAGTTTCCTATTTCCTTTTGGGAGTTATGCACTTGAGAAGCCGCATACCTATTGAATGTGGATTCAATAGTTTCCAACGAACCTCAGCCTCTCCGCCGATCTAGTAGGGTTCCTCACCCACCTGAAAGATACTTCGGTTTCTCTATGACAGTGAGAGCGAGTATTGGATCATGAGATGATGACTTAACTAGTTTCGAACTGGCCATCAGGAGTGGGACTCTGTATGAATGGCTGGATGCTTAGCGATCTGAGATGGAATCCTTATACACCAACAAAGTATGGACTTTGGTTGCTTTATCCGAAGGGTTAAATCTGTTAGTTATATGTATGCCCTAGAGGCCAGTATTGTACAGATGATGTATATTATATTGGAGGCTTGGACATATATAGAGATGACTTTCTTGCTCGATATGATAGTATGCTATCTGGTTGCTCTTTATCTTAACATGTATACTTGTCTCTTTATACTGTCTTATGGTTACTTATGGGTAAAGCCCTTAGGATGTGTACTTGACTACCTGGACTATTATGCGGATCATACTAGTGGGGACATGGTAGTCCATAAGTACATCCTTCAACGTCCCTAGTCGTAGGTGTATCGAGATGGGGCATCGATACACCAGTGTAGACTAGCGTATTAGCTTCTCGACCCATGAGATGGGCGATGGATGATCCCATATCCATTGGTGTTTGACATCAGAGATGGTATACGGGTGCTCAGTAGAGACTGGGTAAACTGGACGGACTCGCCGAGAACTCCCAGATGGTATTATACCTCACGTCAGATGGCAGTTCTCAGGTGACACTTGTGCAGGTTAGTCTGTAGACCCAAGATCGTCTTAGAGTCTTGTGTGATTCCCACTGTGCTTTGATTTCCACCTTACCACGTCCATGAGGGCATGCAAAACGGTTGTTTTTGGGTACAGTCCCGAGTCACATGGACGCAATGAGCGATAGGAAGGGTTTCGTCTCTCCCGGTATTGGGGGTTGATGTTGCGCTGTGCTCGATTGGCCGTAACAGGGAAGTCCCTGGCAAGGGCTGATTCAGAGATTTGCTGGTAAGTGTTACCAATAGTTTCTCGACCCGTTATGAGCCTCACATCGGCACGACTTATCAGTTATTGGGGTCTGACCTTTACCACCCCTAGACATGATATGCGACATATCAGACGAGGAGACCGGACTGTATGGGTAGTGTTGCCGGTTGGCTCGACGGGAGTTGTAGCAGGATCGCTTGTTCTCTTCTGATCGCTCAATACCCGGGTGGCCGTTACGTTTAGCTGACCGCTTGCCGCTTGGGGGTGCTTGATATAATCATCACCCACTGCCGGCGTATTGACGAGTCTCAGAGTCCCACAAAGGAGTTACCTAGTCCAGGCGAAATGTTGTGGTGCGCGTATGCGATATGCGCATGGACCCGATTAAAATGCGCGTATAGGATACCATATATTGATCGGGCGGCTTGCTTTTGGTGGGGTCATATGTGATATGGCCGGATTGATAAATCAAGTGTTGATTTATCATTTAACCATTAGTTTCTCACTAGAAATCCTTTCTTGTGTTTGATGGATGTATGCATGCATGTATGCTTCCTTTATAGATTCATGCACATATGGATGTGCATGCATACATACATACATACATACATACATCATCTATCATGGTTGTTTATACATAGAAAATGGTGGCAATATAAGACTCACACCATGGTTTATATTATGGATTTTTATTTCTATTTATGCTAAAACAAAAGAAAAGAGATAAGATTAAATCATGGAAAAGTTTCTACACTCTTCTTTTGACCAAACCATGTTCACCTACCTTTTGACCATGGTTTAATCTTTCTCTTGTGTTTTAACTAAAGTAAAATTAAATATCCATAAAAGATAACCATGGTTTGAGATGAAGAAAGAAAAATATATATACTTATATTTTTCTTCTTCTCATTTAGAGTTTATCTTCTCTTCTTCAAAAATAGCCATCATCTTCTTCAACCTTCATCTCTTGCTCTCTAGAATTTTTAAGTGAGCAAAATACTCAACAAGATAGGATTTTGAAGTGAGAAAGAGAACCACAACACCATTCTATACAACTCTAGCCCACTTGTTTGGAGTGTTAGCTTCATTTCATTCTCTTGATCGGGTGAAGTTGCAAGCTTGGACAAAGCGGACTCTGGGTGGATCATCGGTGACCTAGAGGAGTTCAAGCGAAGCTTTTCCAAACCCCAAGCAGCCAAGGAGTCTAGCGTAGGGAGCTACAAAGGTTGTACTCTCAAAACCCTAGCTTTTCTTTCATGAGATGATATGCAAATTTTGAAACTCTAATTTTTCTAGGAACGATTCTATGTTTGTTAACTTACACCCTAAAAATTCAATCTTTGGTACATGTGATGCTTCCAATCTCTTCATGAGGTGCTAGGTTAACCCAACAAAATCCCCATCAGGAGCGAGTATATCTTGAGAAGATTACTTGGTGTACATGGAAAAGTTGAGACTTTCAAAGCTAGGCTTAAGTCCATCCAGATCCTACTTGCCACGGCTACATACCATGACTATGATATCTGGCGGTTGGGTGTCATGACTGCTTTTCTAAATGCTGATTTGGAAGAGAGCGTCTATAAGTACACAGCCACAGGGCTTCGTAGACAGTGGGAGCAGCGGAAACGTGTGCTAGATATTTTATGCGATAAAGCAGGCACCGCGGAGTTGGAACGTCTGTTTTGATGTGGTAGTCAAAGAGTTTGACTTCATCAAAATGGTAGATGAACCTTGTATATACAAAAAGGTAGTAGAGAGTATGGTGGTGATCCTCGTAGAGTATGTGGATGACATACTCTTGATAGGGAAGGAGTTTCCTATGCTACACTGGGTCAATCTCCGCTTATCACAAGGATTCTCTGTATAGGATAAAAGTGATACCTCCTAAAATCCTGGGTTTTGGATCTATGAGATAGATCTAATTGGATGCTAGGATTCTCACTAGTTGTAGTGAGATGGTATCAATCGATCCTGGGGAGAATCACTGAAAACGTTCCAGGGTGATATGGACGACTGAATGTCAGTCGCAGGCATTGTCTTTACCCTCAGTGGAGGGATGGTATGTTGGAAGAGTTCCAAGCTAGATACCGTGACATATTAGACGATTAAAGGCAAGATACATCGTTACCAAGGATGCTACCAAAGAGGCAGTCTAGATATATATAAGTTCATGAGATGAACTTCGTTCCTACCATTGTGTGACAATGGAGTTGTGGCTTTTGCCAAGGAACTACCGTCCCATAAGAAGTCCAGATATAATTCTTAGGCAGTATCACCTGATCTTGGAGATAGTTGATCTCCAGGAAGATCGAGGTTAGGTGAGCAGACACAGAGGACAACAGCGCGGATCCACTCACAAAGGCCTTTTTCCCAGTAGAGACTTTTATAGGATGGTTGAGTATGAGATTCTTCAACCACAGCTAATTGTTGGGTATGTGGTACCACAACAGATGGCCCTAGTGCAAGTGAGAGATTGTTAGTTATATGTATGCCCTAGAGGCCATTACTGTACATACGATGTATATTGTAGTGGATGCTTGGACATATATAGGGAGGACTTGGTTGCTCGACATGATAGTACGCTATCTGGTTGCTCTTTATCTTAACGTGTACTCTGATTGTCTCTATGTTACATGTTGATAAAGCCCTTAGGATATGTACTCGACTACAGGGACTATGATGAGATCATACTAGTGGGGTCATGGTAGTCGACGAGTACATCCTATAACTGTTCTTAGTCGATGGTGTATCGAAACAGGGCATCGATACACCAGTGTAGACTAGCGTATACGCATCTTGACCCATATGATCGGCGATGGATGATCCTATATCCATCGGTGTTTGATATCAAGGATGGTGTATGGGTGCTCAGTAGAGACTGGGTACACTGGACGGACTCGCCGAGAACTCCCAGATGGTATGATACCTCACGTCAGATGGCTGTTCTCCGGTGACACTGGTACAGAGTAGTCTGTTGACCCGAGATCGTCATAGAGACTTGTGTAATTCCCACTGTGCTTTGATTTCCATCATACCACGTCCAAGAGGGCGTGCAAAAAGGTGGCTTTTGGGTACTGTCCCGAATCACATGGAGGCAATGAGCGATAGGAGGGGATTCGTCTCTCCCGGTATAGGGAGTTGATGTTGCGCTATGTTCGATTGGCTATAACTGGAAATACCTGGCCAGGGTTGCTGAGATTTACTGGTAAGTGTTATCAGTAGTTTCTCGAACTGTTATAGACCTCATATCGACAGGACTTATCAAGCTACTGGGGTCTGACGTTTACGACCCCTAGGAGAGATACGCGACATATCAGACGACGAGACCGGACTGTACGGGAGTGTTAGTGATTGGATTCACAGGAGAATGTACAGGCTTGCTTGTTGATCTTCTGAGTGCTCAATACCTGGGTGGCTGTTACGTTTAGCTGACCGCTTGCCACTTATGGGTGTTTGATATGATCATCACCTACTGCCGGCGTATTGACTATTCTTTAGAGTCCTACACAGAGGTTTCTTGACTCAGGCAAAACGGAGTAGGGGCACATATGTGATACGCGCAGGACCGAGGATAATGCGATATGTGATACCGTATTATATTCTCGCGATATTTGATATCAGCCGGGTCATTGGATCAAGTGTTGATTCGATGAATCGGTAAATGATATATATTAGTCGGTTATATGCGATATAGCCGGATTGTCAGGTCAAGTGTTGATTCGATAATTTAATGTATAATAATATATATATGATATATTAAATTACATTCACTAATATTAGCTCACTAAAAGATTCTTTTTCTTACTCGGGTAATACATTGATATATATGCGATATATGTTAATTGTATTATTTTATTTTATTACAATAAATATTATATATGTGATATATAATATTGTAAGATTATATGGTTATTAATGCAACATGTTTAGTGGAGATTAAACATGGTTAAGGTTTGATTTGGGTTAATCATTTATAGAAGTTTCTAGAAGGTTTTTGTTTTTGTTTTGGAAAAGATATTTTGCAAGATATTTCTTTAACTAAACCCAAACCCTTAACCCTAGTAAAATCTCTACAATGGTTACTTGAACTATGGTTGCATTTCTAACCTTATCAAGACTTTCATTATTCATCACAAAAGGAATTATTCATTGTTCATCTTCTTTCTTCTTCTTCTTTGCTTGCAAAGCTTTCTAGCTTTGATCTTTGTGATGAAAATGAGTGAGAAATAGAAAACAAATGAGAGCAAAAATCCTACTTCAGCATCCTATTCTACCCTTGCCCTTTAGATGAGAGTGTTCACTTCATTTAGTGACGGTTAGCTTGTGTTAATGAAACTTCAAGGTAGATCATCTTTGTTATCGAAGATCGGAAGCAAGCTTGCATCTTTCTCTCCGTGGAGCCTCTCGAGAGTCCGGGACACGATGATCGCAGCTAAAGGACCTCAACTCGGAGCTTAAGAAGTGAAGGACTGGATCTACAAAGGTTGTAATCCCTCTCACTTAGTGTTAAAGTGTTTAACATACTTGTTTTTGCCTAATCTCTAGTTTAAAGATCTTGGTTATGGTTGTTCGGCACGGTTAAATTTTAAATCGGCCATGGTTGATGCCTCGTAGACCCTTGTGCGTGTGCCTAGCAAACCTACAGTGGTATCAGAGCCAAGCTAGAGCTTTAGGCGAAGTCTAGGCGAAATTTAAAGTCCGATCGAACCCGGAAACCCCGACACGAACCCTTCTCTGGATATTTTTCAAAAATGTGATTTTTTATGAATTAAAAATGCTCAGAAAATAGAGCAGGGAAATATAGGAATTACTGTAAAATACGACAACCTAATTCCACTGTAGCGCCGCGGAACCACGGCAATACCCTGCTTCTAGCGGCGGTTCCGTGGCCGTATGTGAAGATTAGGCACTCAATTTTATACAGCAACATCCGTAGGTGTCTCTGCAAGTTTCTGGGAATTTTTAATTCTACTTAAGTGTTGAGTTTTCTGGGTTATATTGGGGACTCGTTGATTCGATCGGATAATTTAACTTCGTTTAAGTTTTTCCGGATAATTTTAGAAACTGTTAAGAAGTTCGAACGGATATCAATAACTCACTTTTTCCCCTGTCGGAAATTTTTTCAAAAGTTGGATTTTTCCGTTGTTTAAGAACGTTCTAAGTCGTGCAAGTAACGCGGTGGACCCTCTAGAAGTCAACAAACCTTAACTCGATTATGTGACTGTCTTGAACTGCCTCTAAACCTTAGGGTTTGTAGCAGTACGGCGTGCCACATGTGAGGCGTTGGCTTGACCCTTCTACGGCTGGACCATTGGTACTGTGGCACGTGATGAATGTTTTTGAACTAATTTCAAGTGTTGAGAATGTTTGTTATATGTATTCCCTAGAGGCCATTATTGTACATGAGATGTATATTGTAGTGGATGCTGGGACATATATAGGTAGGACTTTCTTGCTCGACATGATAGTACGCTATCTGGTTGCTCTTTATCTTAACATGTATAATTACTGTCTCTCTATTACATGTTGATAAAGCCCTTAGGATGTGTACTCGACTTGTAGGACTATGATGCAGATCATATTAGTGGGGCCTGGGTAGTTCATGAGTACATCCTTCAATGTTCCTAGTCGTGGGAATATCGAGACGGGGCATCGATATTCCAGAGTAGACTAGCTTATATCTTCTCGACCCATGTGATGGGCGATGGATGATCCCATATCCATTGGTGTTTGACATCAGAGATGGTATGCGGGCTCAGTAGTGACTGGGTACACTGAACGGACTCGCCAAGAACTCCCAGATGGTATTATACCTCACGTCAGATGGCAGTTCTCTGGTGACACTGGTACAACTTAGTCTGTTGACCCGAGATCGTCATAGAGTCTTGTGTGTCTCCCACTGTGCTTTGATTTCCTCCCTACCACGGCTCTACTGAGTCGTGCAAACAGGTGATTTTTGGGTACAGTCCCGATTCACATGGAGGCAATGAGCGATAGGAGGGGATTCATCTCTCCCGGTATTGGGGCTTGATGTTGCGCTATTCTCGACTGGCCATAACTGGAAATCCCTGACCAGGGTTGCACTGATTTACTGGTAAGTGTTATCAGTAGTTTCATGCTTGTTGTGGACCTTACATCGGTATGACTTATCAAGCTACTGGGGTCTGACGTTTAGCACCCCTAGGCGAGATATGCGACATATCAGACGAACAGACCGGACTGTGCGGTAAGTGTTACTGATTGGATTCGCAGGAGTGTGAGCAGGCTTGCTCATTGATCTTCTGATCGCTCAATACCCGGGTTGCCGTTACGTTTAGCAGACAACTTGCGGCTTGTGCGTGTTTGATATGATCATCACCTACTGCCGGCGTATTGACGAGTCTTTAGAATCCTACACAAGGGTTTCCTGGCTCAAGCGAAACGAAATAGGAGCGCATATGAGATATGTGCTGGACCGAGATTAATACGATATGAGATACCGTATTCTATTCTCGCGATTCGTGACATTGATCGGTTGTATGCGATATAGCCGGGTTATCGGATCTAGTGTTGATTCGATAAGTTGTTACACATGATATTAGTCGGTTATATGCGATATGACCGGATCATTAAATCAAGTATTGATTTAATGATTTAATGTATAATTATATATTTAATATATTACTTTACATTAACTAGTATTTGTTCAATTAAGATTGATTTTCTCACTTGATGTGCACAAGTTGTATATATGATATATGTTTGTGCACTAGTTTGTATCATGATTGATGATACATGCAAACTTGGGTGTGTGCATGACTTACACCACGTTTAGGTTAATGGTTGGGTTTTATTTATTTATTTTGGTAAAACTAAATGGTGGCTTTTCTTGTTTTGGATTCAAGCTTCATGAAGCTTCTTAGCATCTTTGAAAAAGTCTAACCATTTTGTTTTGTTCTTTGACCTAACCATCAACCTAAACTCTAGTTTACACTCTACAAAAGTTAACTCACTCATGGTTGCAAGATGATAGACATCACTTGATTATTCATTTTAAATAATTGATTATTCATTCTTTTCTTTCTTCTTCTTCTTTTTCAAGAAGAAGAAAGCTTGCTTGAAATTTGTAAGTGAAGATTTAGAGTGAGAAATCCAAATCCAAAGTGAACCCACTTCCTATTTCTTCATCCTCTACTACTTGCCATGTAGTATAGGGTGTTCTCTTCACAAAGTTCTTGACCAAGTGAAGGAATAGCTTGAGTTTGAGTCTCCCCGACGTAGATCATCTTCGGCCTCCAAGTCAACGACCTAGCCCGCCCATTTCTCCGATGAAACCAACGCCAGGGTCCGGGATCCCAATGATCGCAGCGAAAGGACGTCAACACGGAGCTTTAGAAGTGAAGGACCGGATCTACAAAGGTTGTAATCCCTTTCACTAGTAGTTAAAGTAGTTTACTTGCTTGTTTTCGCCTTACCTCTAGTAAACGATCTTGATTAGGGTTTTCTCGGCACATAGAAAAATTTGATTCTGGCATGGTTGATACCTTGTGGAACCTCTTGAGTGTGCCTAGGAACCCTACAGAGAACTTAAAGGGAAATCTTAGGTGTTTGCTTATTCGATCGGAAAGTTTAACACTGTCTATTTATCTGGAATGTGATACAATATTTGGAATCCACATGTAGTTATGAGATAACTAATTTGAATGTTATAAATCTTGCAGTTTAGTCTCAAATGATCGGTTGCCATGGGATTTTGATGCGATCAAAAGTCCGTCGCAATCACGTAGCGTATGCGGATACTCGCCGGGTAAACTTAATAGATAGCCACGCCCCATAGCCCCGACCAAGTGACTGTAGGAGAACCCCGTCGCCAAAAGCATTCGTTCGGGTGCTCACGGCAGTGGTGTTCCGCCTTAGTGCACTTTGTCGACGGCATCCGGGGGTGTGGCCGTCTACTAAAGTTTGCGACGAGCATTCGATCAGGATGTCGGGAATCTTGTTGAATTGCCCGACTTGATATTGAAAAGAGTTTTCGATAAAGAGACTAAAATGCGGGGTTTATAATAGTTAGGCATGCGATGTCTAAGGAATTCATTTGGTTAGGCATGCGATGTCTAAAGAGGTTGCGGATTCCAACTTTTGTAGTTTTACACTTTCTTTTCTGTGACCGTAAGCGTAGTATGTGGTGTATCGCCGTCTTCGTTGCTATATTTCAATGACAATCGGGATACGCATACTTGCTTACGTTGATGATATGAGATATTATGTGTTGGTGTGATATGTTATATTGGATCGTCGCGTTTAGAATAGCCGGGGGTTTTATGTGAGATGAGAGTTTTTTCTTTTTCATTCATGTAAAATTCATTTGTATGTAATATTCTTTTATTGGGGCACTTCCGGGCTGAGGATGATGTCACTATTGTATATTATTTACTTTTGCGCATTAGGTAGGGGTCTAGGGATGTGGGTTTGGCTATTCATCGCGACCGTGGAATCCGTGTTTTATACAGGCTCGTACTAAAACATGGACGCCCTAGTATATCCAATATTTCATATATGTTCTTCTGCTGGAATGTTCTGTGATGAGATTATATTACTTCCTGAGACGAATGTTTATATTATATATATGAGATATATGTTATATTGCAGATTTCGTTTCAAATATGATGCTTGTGAAGAATAATAAAATGGTACTTCATTAATGAGATTAATGAATTAAAAGAAACCTAAGATATTGTAGAAACTTATTTAAAAACTGGTAGCTCTAGTTTTTGCTTTGCATAGCGGTGTTCCTTGTAGAACATCCAACACATTATTCGACAAGGAAAGAGCCGAGATCCCTTCACCGGGAGTGACCTCTTTAGTGAAACTAGTAGATGCTACAAAATCGGTTTGTCTTTTGATTGCTTCAATAGTTCTTGCTTTACACAGCGGTATTTGTGAAATATCCTGCACCTTATTCGATGAGGAAAGAGCCGACGATCCCTTTACCGGGAGTGACCTCTTTAGCCAAACTAGAAAAGCCTCAAAAACACTCCATTTAAAATCACTCGATTCTACAACGATATCAAGTTCATTATGCAAAGGGTTTTCTTAAAAACCTGTCGTAGCCCTCCGTCATTTCAGATAAGTACTAGTTGGTATTCATGCTACGTTTATTGACCATGTTAAGGCGTAGTGTGCGGTAGCTGATTAGTGCTTATCTATATAAGTATATGATGCGATTGGATTAGGGTAGTCGTGCGACTTTGTTCACCATGTTAAGGGTCGTGCGGGTGGGTTTAATTCAATCAGGAAATGACGGGTTGAACTTGACTTGCACTTATGATTTGTTGACCATGTTAAGGTCATATAGCTGCTAGGGGTAAAATATTATTGGGAATTTCAAGTGTTGAAATTTGCAATGAGATTGCATACCTTCTATGAGATAGTTGGATCCCGATACCCGCTGCGAGTAAGAGTTACTCCTGGGATAGTTTTACACATTACAATTAGCCGTTCGAGTAGGTGTCTAGAAAGGTGTTAGCGGGGTTACGCCCCTGGGAAAACGAGGTTTACTTTAATTAGGTCTGTGCGAAAGCACGAGGAACCTACCTCAAAGTACCGACACTGGCCTGACTGAAAGATTGGCGAACTTGTATAGTATAATTAATCCCGGCTAGTCTTTCCTTTTAGGGTTTGAAGGAAGTTTTGACTAAAACAGTGGGAGACATCCAGATTAGATAAATTGATAACCAATCTAATCTTGTAAAAACGCACGCTGAGTGTTTTTTCTTCTCTCTCTCTCTCTCCTGGTTACGACTATGTCACGCCTTAATCAAGATAATAAAATGGATGTATTGACCGAACCCACTTGTTATACTGTGCTAGGGAACGTTGGTCCCGCTCCAAATTATAACTGTTATAAGACAGAGCAGGAAATTGGGGAATACCAGATTTCTCGTGCTGCCCAAACGAAGAAGTGCATGTTGATGAATCATCTTCGGATGTGTTCATTACATAGAACTGTTTCTCAGTATCCTTTACGTCCTGGGTATGAGATACCGGATCAGGATCCTGCATATGTTATTTGTTACATGGGCTACAGATAGGTAGAGAACTGAGTGTTAGTGTATATGCCCTAGAGGCCATTACTGTATCATACTAGTTTGTATATTACTTGATGGAAGCTTGGGATATTCACAGTTGTATATACAATCTTGCTCGAAATGGTAGTATACTACTTGGTTTGTCTCTGCTTTAATATCTGCATGTGTTTCTTTTAGCATATCGCTGATATGCATATTAGTAGAGCCCTTAGGATCTTTGCTTGATTACCAGCGTTGTGATGGCGCTCACACTCGTGGGGGCTGGGTAATCCATAAGCATATCCTTATACAGGTCCCTAGTCGTTGGACTATCGAGACAGGGCATCGATACTCCGGAGTAGACTAGCGTATGCACTTCTCATCCCAGCGTAAGAGACGGTCTGTCCTACAGCCGTCAGTACGTCGTACTTGAGATAGTATGCGGGTGCTCGTTAGGTTACGAGTACACTGGACAGGACTCGTTGGGAACTGTTGGTTGGTATTATACCTATCGTCAGTTATCAGTTCCTAGGTGACATGAGTACAGCTTAGTCCGCTGACTTGACACTGTCACTTCGCCTCGAGTGTGTTCCCACTGCACTTTGATTACTGCCCTACCACGGCTCAAAGGAGTCGTGCAAACAGGTAGTTTTTGGGTGCAATCCCGAAGCACTTGGAGGCAGTGACGGTTAGATAGGATTCGTCTCTCCCGGTATTGGGGGTTGACATCGCGCTGTGTCCAGGAGAGCCATTACACGAGTAGTCCCTGGCCAGGGCAAGCGAGATATACTGGTAGGTTTCCAGTGTTATCTCAGGGTGTTCTGGGCTACACTCCGACACGACTTGTACCGCTATTAGGGGACTGACGTTCACCGCCCCCCTAGTGTTGCGCCACGGCAGCGCCCCGGCCGTCTTACTCGAGGCCAAATTGCGGAATCAAAATTTTTCCTTACTCGGAAACCGGCGCTACCGCGGACAAAGAAAAACCCGGATCGTTTACCATTAACCTATACTAGCTATCAAGAGATGGGAAGAGAAGTATACCGAGTGATCCGAGTCCTCCGGTCTTCTCATCGTCGTCCCGATCTCCCGCGGAAAGTCTTGCCTCCACATCGTCGCCTCCTCGCCGGAAAGGGCACCACATCGCCTTCGTCTTTTACGGGCTCCCGCCTCAATACCGAGGCAACTCGGGCATGAAGCCGGCAACTCGACATGCTCAAGATATGCTGTAGGATGTGTAGAGATCATGCTAGTCTCATTTGGGGTTTGTGGTTGCCATGATGGAGGAATGGGGTTAGGAAAAATGGTGCTTTCATTTTTCCGAAACTAGAAGAAGAAGGAGATGAAGAATTCCTCCCATAACAAAGATGAACTCTCGCATTCTTTTTCTTTCTCTCAAGTGTTCTTTTTTTCATCAAGTGAGAATGAATCATATGGTGGAGGAATGAGAATACCAACCATAAGAAGGGAGGTGAGTGTAGGATCAATCAAGAGGTGACCACATCAAGAGACAAAGAAACATCAACCATGCTTCACACCCATACCCTTTCCAATCTCAATAAATGCATCATGGATGAAAGATATCATAATCAATACTTATGCAATAAACCCCTCCACAAAAAGTTATTTGCACAAATGCAAATAACCCCCTCCATCGGAAAAGTCCGGCCGGGAAAGAATAAAGGAAAACCGGCCGGAACGGAAAGCAAACTGGCAACTCCAGAAAACTGGTCCCGTAATAAATTACAGGAAAACCCCGATACTGTGCATACACACCCGCATCTGTATTCCAACCGGATACATATGCAATGAGACAAAATCTACACTGTACTAAACTAGGACCGGCTTAAGCCAAAGCCGGCTAGTAATATCCGTTCGATCCTGATCCGTGCAATACCGCATGTATCAGATCGAACCATGCCATATAACTATATGGCTATTAGTACAAAACTGTCCGATCCTGATCCGTGCAATACCGCACGTATCTGATCGGACCCTGCCATATCTCCATACGGCCTCTACAGCGTTTCGCCCGAAAGCTTGAGTAACTGAAAGTGTGGTGGACTCTAAAGACTCGTCAATACTATGGCTGTGGATTTAACCACTAGCACGTCAGAGGTATTAGCCAATACGTGACGGGCCACCAGCTATTGACCAAAAGGGACGCCGATGAGCGAACTCATCCTGACACCCTACTGAGCCTGTCAGTGACAATATCCGTACAGTCCGGTCCGTTCGTCTATGGGCATCGCATGTCGGGCCTAGGGGGTTAGTAAAAGTCAGACCCCCAAAAGCGGTACAAGTCATGTCGGAGTGTAGCCCAGAACGCCCTGAGATACTACTGGAATACCTACCAGTAAATCTCCTGCCTCGGCCGAGGGCTTTGCGTAATGGCTCTCCTAGACACAGCGCGACCTCACTCCCAATACCGGGAGAGACGAACCCCTGCAGATCCGCTCACTGCCTCCATGCGGCTCGGGACTGTACCCAACTAAAACCTGTTTGCACGACTCCTTTGAGCCGTGGTAGGGTAGTAATCAAAGCACAGTGGGAACTCACATGAGACAAATGACGATCTCAGGTCGATGAACTAACCTGTACACATGTCACCTGGGAACTGCTATCTGACGTCTGGTATAAGACCAACTAGCAGGTTCCCGGCGAGTCCTGTCCGGTGTACTCATAACCCAATGAGCACCTGTATACATCTTAGGTGAACCAACTGACACCAGTGGCTTGTGAGACCGGCCACCGCCCCTCGTCGGGGTCTCGAATGTATACACTAGTATACTAATGGAGTATCGATGCCCTGTCTCGAAACTCCTACGACTAGGGACCTTTTAAGGATGTGCTTATAGACTACCAGCTCCCACGTATATGATCGCCATCATACTACTGGTAGTCAAGCAAGAATCCTAGGGGCTCTATCAACGTGTAATAGTGACATGTCAGGTCACCTAAAACAGTACACGATGATAAAGGTAAACCAGATAGCATACTATCATCTCGAGTAAGACTGTCCTACCGGGATAGGTCCTCCCTCAATCATTGCAATCACGTGCCTGTGATCCAATAATTGACTCTGAGGGCACTATCTCCAACAATCTCCCACTTGCACTCAAGGCTAATTATTGCGATGCCGCATACTCACAGCCCGTGTGATACCGAACACCCAACTCCTCTACTAGTCAGTCTCACAAAGCTCGTTTGCGAAACTATTGCGTTCGAGGAATAGCCTCAGTGAGTGGATCCGCTGTGATGTTTCTTTCTATGTCTCTCTATATCTCAAGTTCGCGGAGAAAGCCATCTCCCGAAATGAGCAATACCTGTCTTAGAATGTCTGGATGTCTGATGGGACCTAGCTCATAAATGAACTCCAAATCCAAACTTCTTAGACTGTATCATCAACTGAACTTAATCAGTATCCTGCGCCATGCCACCCTCAGTATTGCCTTGGACCACCTGTCCAAAATACTGCCCCTCGTCAGAAGGAAAACTATAACTCTGACAACCTCCTTGTCGTCCATGTCACCTTGGAAGCCTGGAATGATAACTGTCTCCCAAATGAGGCTGTCGTTATCATATCCCTAGAACATCAACTTATGTTCTAAAACTGCTTCCGACTGTTTCTCCAGGATTGGATCAATATCAACTTATTGCATCTACTGCAAGAACAACATCTGGTGTGGTACTTGACATCTCATGATTGACTCAATTGCCTAAGCAAGTGATCTGCCAATCATGAGTATCCCTCTCCTCTTTAGTCTATAAGACACCTTTAGAGAGGGTGACTCTATCAACTGCAGGTGCACTACCGTGTCAGGAGTCGTCCATTCTAAATACTCATAGAATGCTGTCAAGGTACCCAGATTGGGAAATCACCCGAATCTAGATCTAAAACCATAGATCTAGTAACCAGTATGTCTGATATAATATCCAAGTCCCTTGTGGAGAAACCACTGTGTGACGACCAAAGTATAACCGATCGTAGTATAGGAATATCACTTCCTACTACCTTCTCAACAGATCCACCCCTATTTTGATGACGTCAAACCTATGACTGTCACATCAGAAATGGATGATCTATCTCCGCTACATCTGCTTTAGTCTATAAATAGACATAAGCCTGATGTCCACCAATGCTTCCGCTGCTCCCACTGACTACGACAACCCTCTGGCAGAGTCATATAGACGTGCACTTCCAAAGCTAGTTTAGAACGACGCTATACTCATCCTCCTGCCGGGTCTCGCAGCCTGGAACAACAGCAATGGCAAGTGTGGGTAAACAAGAACTTCCCTGTCACCGTCCTTGAGGCTACCGGAGTACCTCTCGGGTGCCTGAAGTTACCCACCGTATGTGCGGAGTGGCTAATGGAATGTCAATACAGATTGAATCTTTAGGTTCCTTATCAAATCTTCAGTAATCGTTTGTGGTTCTGGAATTACTTCCAGTTCTACCATACTCCCACTAATGTTTTTTGAAAAAATCCATTTTTATTAAAACTGTGGCGAGTCTAGAACAATATTGCTATTGTTCATCCAGATGGTAGAAAATCAACCCTCGTCATAGCCTGGGTCAACCCACAAACAGCCATTACAGAAACGTGCCTTGAGTTGTCCAGTTTCTGGTTTTAAGCATAAGCCGGACAACTCCCCGTACCTTAACATCGTTAAGATATGAACTGTTCTATATCCAATATAGAACTAGAGGCACTGATTCAATTGAACCAGATTCAAATCATGCAACTATCTCCAGTGCATGTAAACTAAATGGAAAGAGGCCGATCAGCGTTACTCAACTTAGGAATGCTTCCAATTATGAGTAACCTGAAAGAGAAGCCAGTTCTCTTAATCATTACTATCAACTGAACACCATACACAAGTATCTACATCTTCGATCACTTTGAAGAATCCCGATACTTTCTACACCTGGTTCTCTACTCTATTCAAATACCTATAACTCCTCAAAAATTAGACCCTGTATTTCCACGAAACACATGTCTAAGAACCAAAGAAGTTAAAAGTAAACAGAATATAGTATGAGGACCAACCCCTCTGTCCTAATGGACACTGGACAACATACAATACTCTGTATAAGTCCTCTGAGTCTAACAACTCTTTCACTGTGTGTCGTAGGTTGAAAACTGTACTTATGGTTAAGAAGAATTACACCGCTGTTTAATGCTCTTTACCTAACCATCCACTGATATAGGTAAATGTCATCGACATAATATCAAAAGGTATATCTCACTCTATGAAAATAGACGTACAGATATATCAATTTGAAATTGGTGCACAACAGCGGATATTCAAAACCAAATATTTGCCGACCGGCAAACAACCCAGGTGACTTCCTCAAATATCACCGATTACAACGAATCCCGATATAATGAGGATGATCACCCAATTCCCAATAACTTACTCCCACTCAGCATCTGTAAAACCATACAGATGTGAGAATCATACTTGGTAAATACATACCCTGGAGCAAGTGTCTAACTGGGAAATCAGTTTTCTATTAACAGTACACAGTGAAACTGAAACATTGAAATGTTTCGTCGGGGTATCCTGGTATTCGTAGTAATGCCTCTTCCATTGTCCAGATTCACAACTGTAACCGTATATCTCTTTGCCATCTGTCCAAATCCCTTTATATGTCTTTAGTCATTACCGTCTGCACACCCCTTTAGGCCAATTGGTTTTCTTCCTTCCCTACCGTTCGGCACCAGCCTATGGTTTGGAAGAAGACTATCCAATAAGCATAAAGGGTGTACTGTCCTAATCCTAGGAGCACTCGCATCGCGAGAGAAGGTGAAGATAAAAGACACCTGAATGTACTTTATTCCTATTTCTCCTGAACCAGAATCCTTCCCCGAACTAGAACAAGTTCCTTTCGAGTTCGTATATAACCATACGATGGATTATCCAATAAACTGTGGATCTTCATAGTGATACGGAGTGTCCTGGAGAAATACAAAGGTGATTTTAGGATTGGCGAAGAAATACTTGGTTTGGTCGTGAATATCAGTCGCAATTTACTTTGCCCTCCTACTGATCCCTTGCTTTGTCTTAACTTAATACCTTCTGCACACCATCGTTATGCTAATTGGTTTTCTTCATTCCCCACCGTTCGGCACCAGCCTAAAGTTTGGAAGAAGACTATCCAATTTGCGTAATAGGTGTACTATCTCCTAAACCAAGGAGTACTCGCAACCTGAGAGAAGGTGAAAAGAAAAGACAACTGAATAGTCCTATCCGTTTTCTCCAGAACCAGAAACCATCCTCGAAGTCCTTCGAGTTCGTATCTAACCATACGATGGTTTTGTCCAATGGAAGTGGACGTTCGTAGCAATACGGGGTGTCCTGGAGAAAAGGGTAAAAGTAGGAGTGGCAATGAGGTTTGCAACTCTGACAATCCAAAAGCCTGTGTTAAGAAGGTTCGGTTAACTTGGTCACTGAGTCATAGTCCAGGGTCGGGTCAATGGTCGCTGCCAAAGAGAGAGAGAAAAGAAACACTCAGCGTGCACTCTAACCTAGATCAGAATGGTTATCACTTTGTCTAATCTGGAAACCTCCCACTGTACCTCAAATTCTCCTCCAAACCTGAAAGAAGAATTAGTCGGGATCACCCGAGGAGTAAACCAACTCATCAGTGGGAATCGGGATCCAACTCTCATCGCATGATAACGTGACGGAATCCACTCACGTCACCATACTCCAGAAGGTATGTGCATGCCTGGCAAGTTTCAGTTCTTTTGAAACTCCCGATGTTTGTTTTTACCCCTAGGACCCAAGTGACCTTGACAATGCCAACATATCAAAGAGTCCTAGTCAAGTTCAGCCCGTCATTATCTTGATTGCATTAAACCCACTCGTACGAGTCCTTAACAATGCCAACATAACTGTACGACTGTCCTAACCAATCCACTTATCCATGCGACAGAAAAGTATTACACAGCTACCGAACACTACGCCTCGGCAATGCATGACATACGTAGCACGAATACTAAGCAATACTAATCTGAAATGACGGAGGGCTACGGATGGTTTTTGGCGAAAAACCTTTTACCGTAATGAACTTGATATCGTTGAAGGAACTGGATAACTTTTTAGAAAATATAGTGACGAAAACCTTTACTAAAGAGGTCACTCCCGGTGAAGGGATCTCGGCTCTTTCCCCGTAGAATGAGGTGCAGGATATTCCAACTGAATACCACGATGCAAAGCAAAAGTAATCGGCTATAGTGAAGTTAATTCCCTGACGCAAACTTCTGTCCAAGGGGTCACTCCCGGTGAAGGGATCTCGGCCCTTGCCTCGTCGACTGAGGAGCAGGATATTCCAAATGAATACCACGATGCAAAACAAAAGTGAACATCCTTGCAATAACAGCTTTTTGAAAAATGTTCCAACAACATCAGAATAGGTTTGTTTATCTTGCATTGATCCGAATCAACGCAGTCCCATCAATTAATCACACCACAAAGAACGAAAATATACTGACGTACGTATATGCCATCCGCATTCGCCACTGGGTCCCGTCATCACCCGTTAGGTTAGCTAACTAATGGCAGAGCGGGGACTGGACTAGCGCGGATGAAAAACATATACAACATCTACTAATATATATACCAATATATAGTATTTCGCTCAAGGCGTGAATAAAATGCAACATCACAGAAATGTACAGCATCACAGAAGAATACAGATATCTGGAAGCCCCGGGTTTCACAGAGCCGCTGCTGAAACCCGACGTTCCCCTGGTCGTGTGGATAGCCTGTGCAATGAAATCCTAGACCCCTACGGGCGCGGCAAGTCACCCGCCAAAACCTGAAGCGAGGCAGCCCCCTTCAGCCCCGTGAATGGACCACACAGCACTTCACGGAATCCGGTAACTTGGGCACCCCTCCTGGGTCAACCTGAACCCCCTACGAGTGCGGCGAATAGTCCGCCAATTCCAGACTGAAGCCCCCTCCGTCTCAATGCCCTGAGATGCGGGCCCGTTGCCCTCTAGAATCCGGCTATCCGCGCACTCCTCCGCGGGGTAATCCTAGTACAGAAAGTAAAAATATACATACACCGGGTACATCGACCGCAACCAGGTCGTGCCCCAAAAGAATAATACAAACAGGCAGTGACGGCAGTCCACATGTCGGACGCTCGCCCCGCAACAACAAATGTACATAATACAACAGCACTGTACTAGCATTGCATCCAGGCTATCCCCCACGACCGATCCGCAACATCACAGCATAAACATAGAACATCAACGTGAAAATCACGTTCGCAAATCCGTCTAACCGGGCTATAGCAGTTAGACCGGATTTACCGATCGAGTGACATTCACGGTCGCAGATATAATGTAAATACTGTGAAATAATGTGTTTAAAATTTTCCGATTGACCAAAAATTAACAAGTGGGCCCCAAATCAAAACTGTAGCACTCACAGAAAACCTGGGCCCAATTTTAATATTCCAAAACCCCTAAAATAAGCCCACAAGCCCACTGAAAAAAGACGAAGCATTGACCCCACCATCTTGCGGCGGAAGCGCGGCATAAAGGGGGTTTTGCCGCCCTTCCGCGGTCGAGGTAAGGGTTCACTGCCTCGTTTTTTCCCAGAGTTCTTAGAACTCCCTACACATCTTTCTGAGACCACCTGAAAAATTTTTAGACTTCAAAAAATTTCAACAGAAACTGATGTGAAGGAAAAATACGGTTTTTGGAAATTTTGGTCGATCGGAAATGCAAACACATCAAACGAAGCTAGGTAAGGTTAATGGCGTGGCTCTGATACCATGTTGCGCCACGGCTGTGCCCCGGCCGTCTTACTCGAGGCCAAATTGCGGAATCAAAATTTTTCCTTACTCGGAAACCGGCGCTACCGCGGACAAAGAAAAACCCGGATCGTTTACCATTAACCTATACTAGCTATCAAGAGATGGGAAGAGAAGTATACCGAGTGATCCGAGTCCTCCGGTCTTCTCATCGTCGTCCCGATCTCCCGCGGAAAGTCTTGCCTCCACATCGTCGCCTCCTCGCCGGAAAGGGCACCACATCGCCTTCGTCTTTTACGGGCTCCCGCCTCAATACCGAGGCAACTCGGGCATGAAGCCGGCAACTCGACATGCTCAAGATATGCTGTAGGATGTGTAGTAGATCATGCTAGTCTCATTTGGGGTTTGTGGTTGCCATGATGGAGGAATGGGGTTAGGAAAAATGGTGCTTTCATTTTTCCGAAACTAGAAGAAGAAGGAGATGAAGAATTCCTCCTATAACAAAGATGAACTCTCGCATTCTTTTTCTTTCTCTCAAGTGTTCTTTTTTTCATCAAGTGAGAATGAATCATATGGTGGAGGAATGAGAATACCAACCATAAGAAGGGAGGTGAGTGTAGGATCAATCAAGAGGTGACCACATCAAGAGACAAAGAAACATCAACCATGCTTCACACCCATACCCTTTCCAATCTCAATAAATGCATCATGGATGAAAGATATCATAATCAATACTTATGCAATAAACCCCTCCACAAAAAGTTATTTGCACAAATGCAAATAACCCCCTCCATCGGAAAAGTCCGGCCGGGAAAGAACAAAAGAAAACCGGCCGGAACGGAAAGCAAACTGGCAACTCCAGAAAACTGGTCCCGTAATAAATTACAGGAAAACCCCGATACTGTGCATACACACCCGCATCTGTATTCCGACCGGATACAAATGCAATGAGACAAAATCTACACTGTACTAAACTAGGACCGGCTTAAGCCAAAGCCGGCTAGTAATATCCGTTCGATCCTGATCCGTGCAATACCGCACGTATCAGATCGAACCATGCCATATAACTATATGGCTACTAGTACAAAACTGTCCGATCCTGATCCGTGCAATACCGCACGTATCTGATCGGACCCTGCCATATCTCCATACGGCCTCTACAGCGTTTCGCCCGAAAGCTTGAGTAACTGAAAGTGTGGTGGACTCTAAAGACTCGTCAATACTATGGCTGTGGATTTAACCACTAGCACGTCAGAGGTATTAGCCAATACGTGACGGGCCACCAGCTATTGACCAAAAGGGACGCCGATGAGCGAACTCATCCTGACACCCTACTGAGCCTGTCAGTGACAATATCCGTACAGTCCGGTCCGTTCGTCTATGAGCATCGCATGTCGGGCCTAGGGGGTTGGTAAAAGTCAGACCCCCAAAAGCGGTACAAGTCGTGTCGGAGTGTAGCCCAGAACGCCCTGAGATACTACTGGAATACCTACCAGTAAATCTCCTGCCTCGGCCGAGGGCTTTGCGTAATGGCTCTCCTAGACACAGCGCGACCTCACCCCCAATACCGGGAGAGACGAACCCCTGCAGATCCGCTCACTGCCTCCATGTGCTCGGGACTGTACCCAACTAAAACCTGTTTGCACGACTCCTTTGAGCCGTGGTAGGGTAGTAATCAAAGCACAGTGGGAACTCACACGAGACAAATGACGATCTCAGGTCGATGAACTAACCTGTACACATGTCACCTGGGAACTGCTATCTGACGTCTGGTATAAGACCAACTAGCAGGTTCCCGGCGAGTCCTGTCCGGTGTACTCATAACCCAATGAGCACCTGTATACATCTTAGGTGAACCAACTGACACCAGTGGCTTGTGAGACCGGCCACCGCCCCTCGTCGGTGTCTCGACTGTATACACTAGTCTACTAATGGAGTATCGATGCCCTGTCTCGAAACTCTTACGACTAGGGACCTTTTAAGGATGTGCTTATAGACTACCAGCTCTCACGTATATGATCGCCATCATACTACTGGTAGTCAAGCAAGAATCCTAGGGGCTCTATCAACGTGTAATAGTGACATGTCAGGTCACCTAAAACAGTACACGATGATAAAGGTAAACCAGATAGCATACTATCATCTCGAGTAAGACTGTCCTACCGGGATAGGTCCTCCCTCAATCATTGCAATCACGTGCCTGTGATCCAATAATTGACTCAGAGGGCACTATCTCCAACACCTAGGCCCGCCATGCGATGTATCAGACGAACAGACCGGACTATACGGAGACTGTCACATACAGACTCAGTAGGAGTTCAGATGGGGTTACCTCATCAGTCTTCTTATCAGCATCTACCTGGGGAACGTTACGTACAGCTAGTGCCGCTTGCGGTCTGTGGTTAAACCCACTGCCAGCGTAGTGTCGAGTCTTTAGAGTCCCACACAGAGAGCTATTCGCCTTTAGGCAAAATGAGTAGAGGTCGTATGGTTTTGCGACAGGGTTCGTTCACATCCGCGCAATTGTGCACGTTTGCTGTCCGGACAGCTTATACTAGCGGGCTTTAGTTTAAGCCGGATCCTAGTATATGATTTGGGATTGGTTTTATCTCATTGTATTCGTGTTCCTCGGATCACGAATACGGGTGCGTATGCACAGTTGCTTGAGACAGAGGGAGAGGACTTTGATTAGGGTTAGTGACCATTGTCATTTTATTAACCCTAATGCTTATGTGTGTATTATGGTTAATTGATATTAGTTTAATATAATTGTGCATGGTTATGGTTGTTGACCATTTGACATTCTTGACTTGTTGACCTAGGTTGACACTTTGACCATCATCATTTCATTTGGAAGATGCTCTTTGATCCATGCAATTTGCATTAAAAATGAAATGATAATGGTCATGTCTTGATTAATCCAAGACCATTATCTCACTAATTATCTATTTACAATAATTCACACATATATGTGAGAATGGCTTGTTATTCTCTCATTCTATCATTCACTTTCTCTCTCTTGTTCTTCCTCTCCCTCAAGCTCTCCCATCTCATGTGTTGAGAAACACTTGAGCTTGAGAAAAACCTCTTCTTGATAATCTTTACTCTCATCTAGTGTTTTAGGACTAGAACTTCTAGCACCCTAGTTACTTCTAGCTTGAAGTTGAAGCCAAAGGTTGAGGCTTTCGGGTGGATCCTTCTTCGACTCAAGAAGACGACAAAGGTGATCCCTTTCTACTACTCCAAGGAGCAAGGAGAGAAGGACATAAAGCCCTAGGTATAACCATTCTACTCTTTAACTAGTTTCTAGTTAGCTTTAGCTAGTTTTTGTTTAGCAAAGATCCGACTTTGTCTAGTCCATGTTGCCTAGAGTTGTAAAAATCCGATTTTTATTCCGTTTTCCGCCTTCCCGCAAGCACCGGGGTGGGCAACGTGGACTTACAGTGGTATCTGAGCCTAACTAAACATAAACTAGCGAGGTAGTAAAAGTGTATGGAAGTTTGATCGGAAAAATCGAAAAACCAAAACATCAAAACCCTAAGTTTCTGTTAAAATTTTTCCTGTTCAAAATAAAATAAATCATACTCCAAAAATCATCTCAGGGTTTTGTGAAGAAAGCCACCAAAAACGATCCAGTAACTCGCTCAAAGAGCCGCGGTTCCACGGCAATAGCAAGCTATTGCCGTGCAACCGCGGCCGTTTTGGCTCGGCTCTGGGTCGAGTTTGGTGCAGTGTTCTTCTGGCATGGTTTTGGGATTTTTAAGATGGTTTATAAGTGCCCAGGTTTTCCAGAAAAGGAATTTGTTTTTGGGGGCCTATAAATCCGTATTTTTGATCGAACTTCAATACACTTTGGCTAAAGGGTTATATCTGTGATGTTTATATGTATTGAACGTCGGCTAATCGCTATATGTCGATTAGTGGGGGTTATACATATCTGTGATCTGTGTTTGATGATGGTATGTGTATATGAATGCGTTGGATTGTCGCGGGTGAATAGCCGGGGTGGATGTGAGATGAGTGTTTCTTTTTCTTTCATTCATTGTAACATGTAAATTGATGTATTATTATTTGTATGGCCGCGCAACTGGGTCGGGGTTGTAGCCGTCATTGTATAATTCTTTTTACTGTTTTTGTTCCTAGGATAGACCCATGGAGGGGGTGCACAAAATACCGGGTATCTCGAAGTGCCGAGTGTCCTACTCACGGTGGTGAGGGAGGTTGCTTCGCTTCGGTTACTTGGCGGGTAGTTTGCCGCACCCATAGGGGTCTTGTGTGGGGTATTGGCTATTCACCGCGACCGTGTAATCCGCTTTTCGTTGCAGGCTCGAACGGATTGCGGATTCCTAGTATATCCAATGTATTCATCTGTGATCTGTAATGTCTATCATTGCTATACATTTATATATTATAACTATTTAGGCGTTGCTTATGTTTTACAGCCGCGCTAGCCCAGCCCTCGCTCTGTCGTTAGTTAGGTAACCTAACGGGTGATGACGGGGCCCCATGGCGAATGCGAATGGCATAAGCGTACGTTATATTTTGGTTGTTTTCTGCAATGGTAGGATTAAATGATAGGACGCATTAAAAGAACTAATGCAAGAAAATAAACCAAGTAAAAGTCGATTGGAACACTTTGAAAACCACTCGGTTCTTTTCAAAACTAAACTTTTAAATGCGGAGCTTGAACCACTCCTTTTAAAAGCTATCTCGTTCCATCGATTATATCAAGTTCACTACGTTCACGGTTTCGCCAAAACCATTCGTAGCCCTCCATCATTTCAGTTAAATATTCGGTAGTATTCAAGCTATGTATTTTGACCTCACGCCAAGGCATAGTGATTGGTAGCTGCCGGATATTTATCTGTTGCATAGATAGAATGCGTTGGTTTGAGACAGTCGTACTGCCATTTTGGCCTACGTCAAGGGTAGGTACGGGTGGGTTCAAATTAACCGGGATAATGATGGGAAGAACTTGACATGTGACTTATGACATTTTGACCTCACGCCAAGGTCATAAGAGCATGGGGCAAAAATCCACATCGGGAGTTTCATAAGTACTGAAACTTGCTAGCGCTGCATACCATTTGGAGTGTGATGATTCTGGTAGGATTCCTTCGGTTTTTTCACGCGATGACATTTGGATCCCGATCCTACTGTGAGTATATGCTACTTCTCGGGAAAACTCTCACTTAAAGATCAATGCTATAAACCTAGTAGGTGTCTAGAAAGGTGTTAGCGGGGCTACGCCCACAGGGAAAAGAGGTTACTTAATTAAGGAACTTCGCGAAAGCGTTGGAAAACCTCCCTCGAAGTACCGACACTGGCCTGGCTGAACGGTTAAGCAAGTATTGTACGGTGAGATTGATCCCGACTAATCCTTTCTTTACGGTTTGAGAAGGGATTCGAGAGACAGTGGGAGCCATCCTGTTTAGACAAACTAAAAACCACTCTAAACTTGCAAGAGCATCATGCTAAAGTGTTTCTTTTCTCTCTCCTAATTGCAGCGACCATTCAACATGACCGGACTTAAGTTATTACTAGATAAAAACATACTGACAGGGCCAAACTACAAAGATTGGCTCAGGAATGTCAAGATGGCAATCACATACGACAAGCTGGGGTATCTCCTTACCACCAAAGCTCCCCCTGTCCCAGGTCCCAAAACCAGTGTCGTAGATAGGGAAATCTATAAGACCTGGGAAATAGATTGCGCGAAGGCCAAATGCCTCGTACTTGCCTCGATGGACAACGAACATCAGAGGAGGCACGAGAATATGGACCTAGAGTCCATATTTCTTCATACAAAAGAATTGTATGGAGAGCAGTCTCGTATCGCTAGATACGAAGTGTCGAAGAAGTTGTTTTCGGCAAGGTTGGCCGTCGGATCATCGGTAGCGGAACACGTGCTTAAGATGATTTGCTACATAGAGGAGCTCGCAGAACTTGGGACCATGTTGGAGAATGAGCTCTATACGGACTTGATTCTCCAGTCCCTTCCTTCCACTTACGCCCAGTTCATCCTGAACTTCAACTTGCAGGAAAAAGAAGTTGAACTTTCAGAGCTCCTCAACATGCTGAGGAGTGCAGAGGGCACCCTACAGAAAGGTAGGGATACATCCACTTTGTTTGTAGGAGGAACATCCTCTTCTAGATCCAGGGCGAAAGCCAAGGGTAAGAAGAAGAAAGCCCCCGCCAAACCAAGAGGCGGTGTCAGTAAAGTGGATACGAAGGGAAAAGGAAAAGCAACAAATGTAGCAGGAAAGCTGGTGGGGAAGGAAGAAGCTTCTACTGTCACAAAAGTGGTCACTGGAAACAGGATTGCAAGGCTTGGAAGGCCAAAACACAGGATTTGAAGCGAGTTGTGGCTTCAGCTTCAGTTGTGTATGTTATTGAAAAATGTCTATCAATAAACTCTACATCCTGAGTATTGGATACTGGATCAGGATCTCATATCTGTAATTCTTTGCAGGCATTGAGAAAGCGTAGAGTTTTGAAGGCAGGTGACATGACCCTCAGAGTTGCAAACGGTGCTAGCATGGATGCTGAGGCCGTGGGGGACTATCACCTGGGACTGTCAGATGGAAACTTTTTGGTTTTGCGTAGTTGTTATTATGTACCAAATGCAACCTGTAATATCATTTTTGTATCTTTATTATCTAAAGAAGGTTATGCATTTGCATTTGTAAGTAATGTAGTGAACATTCACCTTAATCAAGTTTTGATTGGGTCAGGTACATTGAACAACGGTATATACGTATTAAACCAACCACAGATTTTCAGTGTCCAGAATACACACAAAAGAAAGTCTCCAGAAATCAATACAACTTTCTTATGGC
The DNA here is from genome assembly GCA_030015575.1 of Agapanthus africanus. Lineage (NCBI taxonomy): Eukaryota > Viridiplantae > Streptophyta > Magnoliopsida > Asparagales > Amaryllidaceae > Agapanthus > Agapanthus africanus. The sequence goes on from CM057342.1 coordinate 522,075,239, forward strand.
ATTGTAGACTGGGTCACATCAATGAGAGAAGGTTGACTAAGTTACATACAGAAGGATATTTGGATCCGTTCGAATATCAATCGTATGCTACTTGTCAATCCTGTCTCATAGGAAAGATGACAAAGACTCCATTCACTGGACACGGAGTAAGAGCGAGCGAGCTCTTGGGACTCGTACACAGCGACGTGTGCGGTCCAAAGTCTACACATGCACGAAGCGGTTATTCTTACTTCATTACTTTTACGGATGATTTCTCAAGATTCGGACATGTCTTCTTGATGAAGCATAAATCCGAAGCTTTTGAAAAATTCCAGGAATACAAGAATGAAGTAGAAAAACAAACAGGCAAAAGTATCAAGACACTAAGATCTGATCGAGGTGGTGAATACTTGAGTGCCGAGTTCCTAGGTTACTTAAAAGAGAATAGAATTCTCTCTCAGCTTACTCCTCCATACACTCCACAACATAACGGTGTATCGGAGAGACGGAACCGAACCCTATTGGATATGGTACGGTCCATGATGAGTAACGCTGAGTTGCCGCGATCGTTCTGGGGATATGCGCTAGAAACAGCTGCATACCTTTTGAACCGAGTTCCCACTAAGACTGTGCCTACCACACCATATGAGTTATGGAGTGGGAAGAAACCCTATCTTCAATACTTGAAGGTTTGGGGATGTCCAGCTTATGTCAAAAAGCAGCATACGGACAAACTAGAGGCACGCTCAGTACTGTGCAAGTTTGTGGGATACCCAAAGAACTCCAGGGGGTATCTTATCTATTACGCAGAGGAACAAAAAGTCCTTGTTTCTCGTAATGCCCATTTTCTGGAACATCAGTTCATAGAAAAAGAAATAACTGGGAGCGCAATAGAACTGGAAGAAATTCCATAACCACGAGCTATTACTGAAAGCTTAGTAGAACCAGAGGGTTCGAAAGGTCAGGACATTCCCATGCCACTCCGCAGGAGTATTAGGCAGTCTCATCCGCCCGAGAGATACTACGGTTTTCTTATTGACGTGGATAGAGAGGATTGCATCATAGATTGTGATGAACCTACTAGCTTCCAGCAAGCCATTCAGAGCGTCGACTCGGTAAAATGGCTGGATGCAATGCGGACCGAAATGGAGTCCATGTACACCAACAAAGTATGGACGTTGGACATTGCTCCAGATGGGGTAAAACCCGTAGGATGCAAGTGGATCTTCAAAAGGAAGATTGGTGTAGATGGACAGGTTGAGACCTATAAAGCTAGACTGGTTGCAAAGGGTTTTCGTCAGCGACCTGGTTTGGACTATGACGAAACCTTTTCCCCAGTAGCTATGCTGAAATCCATTCGGATCCTTCTTGCCATTGCTGCCTTCCACGATTATGAAATTTGGCAGATGGACGTAAAGACCGCTTTTCTAAATGGACATTTAGAGGAGTGTGTCTATATGGAACAGCCAGAGGGTTTCATTCAGAGTGGGAGCAGCGGAAAGGTGTGCAAGTTGCTTAAGTCCATTTATGGACTGAAGCAGGCATCGCGGAGTTGGAACATCTGTTTTGATGAGACGGTCAAGGAATTTGGCTTTATCAAAAATCCAGATGAACCATGCATCTATTGTAGATTTGTAGAGAGAACTGTAGTATTCCTCGTTTTATACGTGGATGACATTCTCTTAATAGGAAATGACATTTCTATGCTACAATCTGTCAAGGGGTTCTTGTCACACAGGTTCTCCATGAAAGACCTGGGTGATGCCTCATACATTTTGGGTATCCGGATCTACCGTGACAGATCCAAGCGGATATTAGGACTTTCACAGTCCAGGTACATCGACACCATACTGAAGAGATTCAGTATGGAAGATTCCAAGCGCGGTAATCTACCGGCTTGTCACGGGATCACCCTCTCCAAAGAGATGTCTCCCAAGACTGATTTGGAGAGGGATCGCATGTCTATTATACCCTACGCTTCTGCGGTAGGCTCTATAATGTATGCGATGTTGTGTACCAGACCAGATGTGGCTTATGCACTGAGTGTGGTAAGCAGGTATCAGTCAAACCCTGGGGAGAAACATTGGATAGCGGTAAAGAACATTCTCAAGTACCTGAGAAGGACTAAGGAGATGTTCTTGGTGTATGGCGGAAAAGACCTCCAGATTGAGGCTTTTGCTGACTCCAGCTTCTAGAGTGACAAGGATGATTCCAAGTCCATGTCGGGTTTTTTCTTTACCCTCAATGGAGGGGCGGTGTGTTGGAAGAGCTCCAAACAGGAAACCGTTGCTGACTCAACCATGGAAGCGGAATACATCGCTGCATCTGATGCCGCAAAAGAAGCTGTCTGGATGAGGAAGTTCTTGAAAGAACTTCAGGAGGTTCCGTCCATTGTTGACCTAATACCTCTGTATTGCGACAACAACGGGGCTATAGCTTTAGCGAAGGAACCCAGGTCCCATCAGAAATCCAGACACATCTTGAGGCGGTATCACCTGATCAGGGAGATCGTGGATCGCCAGGAGATCGAGGTTCGGAGGGTTGCTTCAGAAGATAACACAGCAGATCCATTCACCAAGGCCTTGCCCCAGACTCAGTTCGAGCGGCTGATCGAGATGATAGGTGTTCGATACGCCAGTACATGGCCTTAGTGCAAGTGGGAGATTGTTAGTGTATATGCCCTAGAGGCATTTACTGTATCATACTAGTTTGTATATTACTTGATGGAAGCTTAGGATATTCACAGTTGTATATACAATCTTGCTCGAAATGGTAGTATGCTACTTGGTTTGTCTCTGCTTTAATATGTGCACGTGTTTCTTTTAGCATATCGCTGATATACATATTAGTAGAGCCCTTAGGATCTTTGCTTGATTACCAGCGTTGTGATGGCGCTCACACTCGTGGGGGCTGGGTAATCCATAAGCATATCCTTATACAGGTCCCTAGTCGTTGGACTATCGAGACAGGGCATCGATACTCCGGAGTAGACTAGCGTATGCGCTTCTCATCCCAGCGTGGGAGACGGTCTGTCCCACAGCCGTCAGTACGTCGTACTTGAGATAGTATGCGGGTGCTCGTTAGGTTACGAGTACACTGGACAGGACTCGTCGGGAACTGTTGGTTGGTATTATACCTATCGTCAGTTATCAGTTCCCAGGTGACATGAGTACAGCTTAGTCCGCTGACTTGACACTGTCACTTCGCCTCGAGTGTGTTCCCACTGCACTTTGATTACTGCCTTACCATGGCTCAAAGGAGTCGTGCAAACAGGTAGTTTTTGGGTGCAGTCCCGAAGTACTTGGAGGCAGTGACGGTTAGATAGGATTCGTCTCTCCCGGTATTGGGGGTTGACATCGCGCTGTGTCCAGGAGAGCCATTACACGAGTAGTCCCTGGCCAGGGCAAGCGAGATATACTGGTAGGTTTCCTGTGTTATCTCAGGGTGTTCTGGGCTACACTCCGACACGACTTGTACCGCTATTAGGGGACTGACGTTCACCGTCCCCCTAGGCCCGCCATGCGATGTATCAGACGAACAGACCGGACTGTACGGAGACTGTCACATACAGGCTCAGTAGGAGTTCAGATGGGGTTACCTCGTCAGTCTTCTTATCGGCATCTACCTGGGGACCGTTACGTATAGCTAGTGCCGCTTGCGGTCTGTGGTTAAACCCACTGCCAGCGTAGTGTCGAGTCTTTAGAGTCCCACACAGAGAGCTATTCGCCTTTAGGAAAAATGAGTAGAGGTCGCATGGTTTTGCGACAGGGTTCGTTCACATCCGCGCACTTGTGCACGTTTGCTGTCCGGACAGCTTATACTAGCGGGCTTTGGTTTAAGCCGGATCCTAGTATATGATTTGGGATTGGTTTTATCTCATTGTATTCGTGTTCCTCGGATCACGAATACGGGTGCGTATGCACAGTTGCTTGAGACAGAGGGAGAGGACTTTGATTAGGGTTAATGACCATTGTCATTTTATTAACCCTAATGCTTATGTGTGTATTATGGTTAATTGATATTAGTTTAATATAATTATGCATGGTTATGGTTGTTGACCATTTGACATTCTTGACTTGTTGACTTAGGTTGACACTTTGACCATCATCATTTCATTAGGAAGATGCTCTTTGATCCTTGCAATTTGCATTAAAAATGAAATGATAATGGTCATGTCTTGATTAAGCCATGACAATTATCTCACTAATTATCTATTCACAATAATTCACATATATATGTGAGAATGGCTTGTTATTCTCTCATTCTATCATTTACTTTCTCTCTCTTGTTCTTCCTCTCCCTCAAGCTCTCCCCTCTCATGTGTTGAGAAACACTTGAGCTTGAGAAAAATCTCTTCTTGATAATCTTTACTCTCATCTAGGGTTTAAGGACTAGCACTTCTAGCACCCTAGTTACTTCTAGCTTGAAGTTGAATCCAAAGGTTGAGGCTTTCGAGTGGATCCTTCTTCGACTCAAGAAGACGACAAAGGTGATCCCATTCTACTACTCCAAGGAGCAAGAAGAGAAGGACATAAAGCCCTAGGTATAACCATTCTACTCTTTAACTAGTTTCTAGTTAGCTTTAGCAAGTTTTTGTTTAGCAAAGATCCGATTTTGTCTAGTCCATGTTGCCTAGAGTAGTAAAAATCCGATTTTTATTCCGTTTTCCGCCTCCCCGCAAGCACCGAGGTGGGCAACGTGGACTTACACTGAGAACGGGTGATAAGTTTCATGAGATAGAAACGGTGCAAGTGTTGCAGCCAAGTCTGTTGGTCACTATCACCCTGTATTACAAGAATACATTGATTCTGAACGAATGTTATTAGATACCGAACCTGAAATACAACATCATATCAGTCTCTTTATTAGTAAAGAAAGGATATAATTTTGTATTGTTGGATAATGTTTTGAACATTTCATATATCAAGAGTTGATTGGTTCAAGCACGTTATCTAAAAGAATTGACGTTCTAAATCAAACTACAGTTCTTAGTATACAGAACACACACAAGTGGAAGAGTTCAGAAATGAACAAATCCTTCTCTCTTTTTTTTAAAAATATAAGATGCGATTTTCTCGTGATGTATGTGTCGTCCACCATGAGATTTCATGTTTTCTGTTGGATTTCGAGACCCGATTCGAGGAGTGGATGAACCGTCTCGGGTACATGGTGGGCCCGGTATGGTACCCCGGGGCAAGAAGATCGAGTTGTAGACGATGAGCCTGGCAGGGGAAGACTACCTACCGGTGATGTCTGGCGCGGCGGATATCCGAAGGATACCGACCGTTGTCGTGAGATTTGATGATATGGGCCGATCCGGACTGACGGAGCCTGAGATATTGAAACTATGAGACATTGAGATTATGTGGTATTGAGACTTGAGATTTACATGTTTTGTGTCGATGCTTGACACGGATTTCCATGGATTTCATCGTTGATATTTCAGATTTCTATACACATTTTACCATGATAAAAGCTAAAGATTTCTTATTAAGAAATATCTAGATTTCAGGATTGGTTATTTTACATTCATGGTGCATGCATACTCATTCACATGGCATAGCACTATATGAGGCACTGACACGAGCGCGGAGCATTTGCACTTACACGTAGCTTATTATCCTATCTTTACTTGATGACTAGTAGTATATTAGAATATTATTATGACCTAGGATAGCGTCGTGCATTCGATTTCTTTTCGCAGATATCTTCTTCTCACGAGTTGGCAACTCACCTCCGTTGTGCCAAATTTTATTACAGGTTCGATGTACAGGTTTTCCTGGCAGCTTGCTGGCACATCTTTTCACTCAGGGTGATTTGCACGGTAGGTTGGTTCACTTGTATCTGGACCGCCATTATACTTTTATTATTCCATTTGTATCTAGAAAGCTCCATCAACCAAACATGTATTATTTGATAGTTTACTGGACCAGTTATTTATTTCGACCTTAAAGTCGCGGTTGTATTATTATGGTATCTGGTGGATTTGTTTCCTTTTAAGTTTTGAGCCTCGACCTTTGGCGTTGTATACTATTGTGCATTGGTGTGGTTTTTTCGCCTTTTGGCGTAGAGCTAGCTCCCGTTTGGGGATGCTTTTTATTGTTTGTATATATTATACTTGTTTGTATCCGTTTGGGGCCAGTTTTTACAAAGGAGACTCTGCCGAAATTTTTGAGAAAATTGGATGATGCTTTTAAACTTGTTTTCTTCAAGTTTTCCTTTACTTCTTATTCTTTTATGGTTTAGATTTCTGGGCTTCGGCTTACTTAGGTTACGTTGCGCCTCTAGACGCTTCGTAATCTAAGTGCCGGTCACGTTCCGTACTTTCGGGTCGTGACAAAGTTGGTATCAGAGCGCTAGGTTTAACCTTGTATAAGTCTAGGTGGCCCTTATTTGATGGAGTAGGCGACTTAGGTAGAGTAACGTACCGTGGGTATGATCCGCGGCATACTTACGATACGCTACACTGCTTAAGGAGCCTTAGGATGTACATTTCTTTGCACCGTATTTCATTATTTCATTCGTTCCTTTGACCTATCTTCGTCGATGTCGGAGGGTAGTTTCTATTACCACGGTCGCACGGGCAGAGGGAGCTGCGGATCGTATGTGATGACCAGTAGGGTATTATTTATTCTTGAGGATTGAAGCATTGTTTAGCGTGCGGATGAAGGGTATTCATATGCCGTCCAGACGAAGTTAAAGGATTCGAACGATTGTCAGAAACCCATTTTCCCAAGTTTAAAGTATTCGGAAGAACATGCAGGTATTTCTATGGACCCTCTAGAAGAATGAAACCCTAACTCGACATAATGACCACGAGAACGCCCTTGAACCTTAGGGTTTACGGCAGTTTCGTGGTGCCATTAGTGAGGCTTGGGTTTGCCCTTCTACGGCTGGACCATCGATGCTGGGGTATGTACCGGATATTTTTAAACTGTACTTGAGTGTTGAGCTCTCGGGGAATTATGGGATTTTGATGGATCGATCGAAAAGTTTAATGTAGTCCGGATATCAGGTGAAGGGATCGATTACGTGGGAGACTCTAGATATGAGTATTGCCGTTGGTAGCGCAGTCTGCACACCTATGAAAAGACAAGTTCGAAGCAGTCGACACCAGAGGAAAGGGGGAAAGAGAAGCACATTGACGATAGTGTTTACGATTGTGATTTGGTGATTTGAATTTCATATTTTCGTTGATTGGATTTTGGTATTTTGAGGACATTGTTCTATGATTCGTATTTCTTATGTGTACCTTCATTACAATCTATTTGTGTTTCATATATCAGTTGTATTGATGTTGTTTAGTACATACCCAGTGCACTTGATTTGGTTTTAATACATTTTGAGTTTTTGATTGATTTCGTGCATATGCTTACACATGATTTTGACATATGCTTAGACCTAGTTTTCATGCATTTTCGTACTGTGATTTCGATTTTGATATTCGGTGTATGTTTTCGTGCACCATGTACACCTGATTGAGATTCTTGCGCACACTTAGCGCACTTGATACGATTTTGTGCACACCAGATGCACTAAATCGGGGTTTTGTGCAGATTAGATGCACCTGATATTAGAGTCGTGCACGCCCGTTGCACTTGACAGATGTTTTTGGTGCACACATGTTGCACTCAGTTTTGTTTTTGTGTGTATTCGTGGCATCTGTATTTGGTTTTGATTTCAGTGCGCACCGAACGAACATGATATTTTTATGATATGATTGGGATTGATTTCAGTTTGAGCAGTTTGTTTTTATAATCATTACTATTTGATTTAGTAACCAGGTGGTACGTGTATGTTAAATAAAAGATATATATATATATATATATATATATATATATAGCTATTTATTTTTAAAATAAACGTCCGCTACTTACGCCGTGACACGTGCGTCACACGGCGATTTTCAAAAGGGGTTCTTGCATGCTTCTTTATCCAGATATTTGGACGAATTTACTATGATGCACACTATATATAAGTTGTAATTTTGATGTATATTATGTTGGTTTTCGTATTGGGTTTTGATATTTTATTTTCGCCATAACTCCGATGATTGCGTTATGCTTGACGGAGTTGATTTTAGTTATGTATTGATGATTTCGGAGCCCCGACGATTTGAGTGTTTTGGCTGAATGTTTTAGTAATTGGGGGGAGTTTTAATTTAAATTCGGAGACCGAATTTCTTAAAGGGGGGAATATTGTAACGTTTTAAAATAAATAAATAAATAAATAAAATTCTTTAAGTGAATTTTATGATTTTCGGTAAAGTAAAACGTTGTTTTTGTAAAACTAAACTGTAATTATTTTTCACTATAAATTTAAAAATACCTATTTTAATTATGTCATTACTAGTAAATGGTGTTTATTTAGCAACTTATAAATTTTTAGTTTAATTAAATATGTTTCCTAAATTAATTATTTTAAATATTAACATAAGCTTTATTTATACACTAAATTAGTGTAAATTACAAATTTGAATGGGTTTAATTTGCAAAAATGAACCATTGCATATTAGAATCTAGTGTATATCATGCAAAATTTACTTACAAATTTTTCCATGATTCTAGAATTTTCTTTAATTGTTTTAGAAGAGAAATGGTTAAAATTAAATAAAATGTTGAAAAGACATAAAGAAGGTGATATTTTGGGAGAACTTTCTACATCATTCTTCACTCTTTTCTTTCTCTCCCTCACCTCCTTGAAGTGGCCGGCCTCCTCCCCTTGGCAGCCCCCCCCCATTTTCACCCCTTGATTTGGTTACAAAAATTCATCAAAAATTCAATAAAAAACCCACAAAATCCTAATTAATTCCTACTCTCTATTCTTTGCTCATTTTTACATGGATTTTGGAGTTGGAAAGCATTCTTTTTGGAGGCAAATTTTCATGGTTGGATCTCACATGTGGAGGTATAAATTTCATTCTTATGATTTTTTGTTATTAGATGTTTCATTTAAGGATAATTAGATTTAATAAATTAATTCTATTTACAAGTTTTAAAATTCAAGTTAGGGTTTGTAAAATCAAGTTATGAATTTTATTAATTAAGTAGGGTTATAATAACTATTTTAACATTTTTGGAATTTGAAAATCTTGTATGGTTGGTATAATGTAAATGGTTTATCCAAAGTAGTTTAAATTAAACAACTTTGTAAACTAGATTTCTACATATTGTATATATTCGTGAAATAAAATTCCAATTAATGTTTGTAATACTAGATTGTGGTTTTAATGGGGATATTAACTTGTTAGTGGAATGGAAAACTTAATTTAGTTACTAGTTTCTATTGATAATTGAGAAATAGTAATAAAAATGCTATTTTTGCTAACTAGATTTTGGAAATTCTTAAATAAATGAGATTTAAAATATAATTTATGCTTTCATTGTATTACTATCATCATAAATTGTAGTTTGATAACTTAATTTTGGCAAAATCAAGTTTAGTCGCGAAATTATGAAATTTTTGCTTGCAAGGTGTTGAAATTGATAAAATTGCAAACTAGGAATTTATTTTTAATACAAATTAGAGTGATAAAAATATGGTAATGGATTCTATAATATAGTTAGGTTATTTAATGAATATTTTGACCATTAGTTTCTTTTAAACATCATGTTTTGAAGTAAAACGGTAAATTGGCGTTTTCGGGTTTTACGAAATCGGACGGTTTGATCGATTTTTAGGGTTTCGATGAATTAAATCATGTTTTATATTATAAGTAATGAGTTTTAAAACTATGAATTATTTGTTGATGTTTATCTCGATCAATCGGCGTTTGTACGCCGATATCGAGCGATATTTGGTTCTTTTGCATGAGCGGGACATAGGTTTTAACCTATGCGCGTTTCGTGCGCCGTATTGGTTTTGTCCGTGATTCAATTTACGATATTATATGTGTTTGTGTATAGGTACCCCTCACGTGGACTTCGGACGACGAAGAAGAGGAGGGCGACATCATTTTCGGCAGACAAGGACCAGGTGAGTAGATGTATATCTACGGGGGAAGTCAGGTTGATGGCGTTTAGCACCCCCACAAACGTAGAATAGGAATAAGTACTTATTGTCATTAGGAAGTCAGAAGTGACCTTAGAATTTCGGTGAGTAGGACCCTAGTAGTGACCTTAGGTTGGATTAGATTGATTTAGAAAGACCTTACCCGATGATGAATATCTTGGAGGAGATTCGTAGGTTTCAGGTAGATACACACACTCGCACACACTGAGACTCGACGTAGTGTATACGTGTGTGTGTGTGTGTGTGTGTGTATATATATATATATATATATAGGACTAGGTGTAGGTATATGTATATACACAATACGTATATGTGATACTAGGATGTGATATGATACACGGGGATGAAACAATATAACTGGGCTTGATGCCGTGATTCTTGGTTATACGGTCGTGTTATGATGTTAGCGGATCATTAGGAAATGAGATAATGAATAGGTATACATAAATAATAAAGGGCGGTGATGATATTGAAGTATATGGGACTCTAAAATAGAACCCGGACCGTAACCTGTGCCTGAAAGTCTGATATGATATATGTGTGACTTGTTTACGATATGATCTAAGTGTGACTTAATCATAATATGATACATATGACATGATATTCCTGAGGATAAGTTAACAATGTATATTTATGCTGGCAATGATATACGATTGATGTATGCGATTACATTATAGAACCTTGATCATGACATGTGTTGATGATGGTATTACGAATGATGAGACACGTAGGTGATACTTGACCCGTACCCCGATATTGTGATGTCGTATGATGGATTTTACCGTACGAGACATAGATGTGATGATTGATCTGCACTCTTGATTCGAGGAAGTCGTACTACGTACGTGATGCTATTGAGGCTGGATCGCCGACTATTAGAGATATGGACTCAGACTTTAGGTGTACTCTTATTTCTTATCGACTAGTTTCTTAGGTTTAGTTCCTTAGGAGGTTAGATGGACACTAGTTTAGGCTCGAGTCATATAGTTGTAGTTATACTTGTATATCAAATGAGTGGTTATTACACATCTGTCTTCACATTCAGACCGTAATCATTATGGTGCATGTTCATACATATGTTTCTATAATCAGAATAACACTTTGCCTGTTAGGACACCAGCACCATTACCGATGATGCGCATATTCCACGCACACTTATTTGCCGGCTCACACACATCATCATCGGTAATTGCTATGTCACGTACACTTTAGATCATATTATCTTTTATTGATAGAATCAGCTAACAGCTAGATCGATATAATATTGTGATTACTCTCTGGTGTTAGTATAGACATGGCATTTATTACTTAGACATTTCATGCATTCATATTTTCATGTTATCATGCAATATGATGGGGCATATGCCGACACTTATCATATATTTACTCATGACTTTGGGATTTTGGATTTCTATGAGATTTCTGGATTTTGGGGAAAACCGCAAGAATATATAAAAACTTCTCTCACTCTCCTCCTCTCTTTTTTTTAAAAATATAAGATGCGGTTTTCTCGTGATGTATGTGTCGTCCACCATGAGATTTCATGTTTTCTGTTGGATTTCGAGACCCGATTCGAGGAGTGGATGAACCGTCTCGGGTACATGGTGGGCCCGGTATGGTACCCCGGGGTAAGAAGATCGAGTTGTAGACGATGAGCCTGGCAGGGGAAGACTACCTACCGGTGATGTCTGGCGCGGCGGATATCCGGAGGATACCAACCGTTGTCATGAGATTTGATGATATGGGCCAATCCGGACTGACGGAGCCTGGGATATTGAGACTATGAGACATTGAGATTATGAGGTATTAAGACTTGAGATTTACATGTTTTGCGTCGATGCTTGACACGGATTTCCATGGATTTCATCTTTGATATTTCAGATTTCTATACACATTTTACCATGATAAAAGCTAAAGATTTCTTATATAGATATATCTAGATTTCAGGATTAGTTATTTTACATTCATGGTGCATGCATACTCATTCACATGGCATAGTACTATATGAGGCACTGACACGAGCACGGAGCATTTGCACTTACACGTAGGTTATTATCCTGTCTTTACTTGATGACTAGTAGTATATTAGAATATTATTATGACCTAGGATAGCGTCGTGCATTTGATTTCTTTTCGCAGATATTTTCTACTCACGAGTTGGCAACTCACCCCCATTGTGCCAAATTTTATTACAGGTTCGATGTACAGGTTTTCCTGGCAGGTTGCTGGCACATCTTTTCACTCAGGGTGATTTGCACGGTAGGTTGGTTCACTTGTATCTGGACCGCCATTGTTCTTTTATTTTTCCATTTGTATCTAGAAAGCTCCATCAACCAAACTTGTATTATTTGATAGTTTACTGGACCAGTTATTTATTTCGACCTTAGAGTCGCGCTTGTATTATTATGGTATCTGGTGGATTTGTTTCCTTTTAAGTTTTGAGCCTCGCCCTTTGGCGTTGTATACTATTGTGCATTGGTGTGGTTCTTTCCGCCTTTTGGCATAGAGCTAGCTCCCGTTTGGGGATGCTTTTTATTGTTTGTATATATTATACTTGTTTATACCCGTTTGGGGCCAGTTTTTACAAAGGAGACTTTGCCGAAATTTTTGAGAAAATTGGATGATGCTTTTAAACTTGTTTTCTTCATGTTTTCCTTTACTTCTTCTTTTATGGTTTAGATTTCTGGGCTTCGGCTTACTTAGGTTACGTTGCGCCTCTAGACGCTTCGTAATCTAAGTGCCAGTCATGTTCCGTACTTTCGGGTCGTGACAGACGATCCCTTCACCGGGAGTGACCTGTTTAGCAAAACTAGAAAAGCCTCAAAAACACTCCATTTAAAATCACTTGATTTTACAACGATATCAAGTTCATTACGCAAAGGGTTTTCTTAAAAACCCGTCGTAGCACTCCGTCATTTTAGATAAGTACTAGTTAGTATTCATGCTACGTTTGTTGACCATGTTAAGGCGTAGTGTGCGGTAGCTGATTAGTGCTTATCTGTATAACCATATGATGCGATTGGATTAGGGTAGTCGTACGACTTTGTTGACCATGTTAGGGGTCGTGCGGGTGGGTTTAATTCAATCGGGAAATGACGGGTTGAACTTGACTAGCACTTATGATTTGTTGACCATGTTAAGGTCATATAGCTGTAAGTCCACGTTGCCCACCCCGGTACTTGCGGGGAGGCGGAAAACGGAATAAAAATCAAGTTTTTATGAGCTTAGGCAACATGGACTTGACTATGAAGGATCTTTGCTAAACAAAAACAAGCTAAAGCTAACTAGAAACTAGCTAAGTGCTAGAAAGGTTATACCTTGGGCTTTATGTCCTTCTCTCCTTGCTCCTTGGAGTGGTGGAAGGAGGTCACCTTAGTCGTCTTCTCACGTCGAAGAAAGATCCACCCGAAAGCCTCGACCTTTGGCTTCAACTCCAAGCTAGAAGTAACTAGGGTGCAAGAAGTGCTAATCCTTGAACCCTAAATAAGAGTAGAGATTATCAAGAGATGGTTTTTCTCAAGCACAAGTGTTTCTCTCAACACATGAGAGGGGAGAGCTTGAGGGAAAGGAAGAACAAGAGAGAGAAAGTAAATGATAGAATGAGAGAATAATATGAAGCATTCTCTCATATATGTGAATTATTGTAATTAGATAATTAGTGAGATAATTGTCATGGCTAAATCAAGACATGACCATTATCATTTCATTTTTAATGCAAATTGCAAGGATCAAAGAGCATCTTCCAAATGAAATGATGATGGTCAAAGTGTCAACCAAGGTCAACAAGTCAAGAAGGTCAAATGGTCAACAACCATAACCATGCACATTTATTAAACTAATATCAATTAACAATAATACACACATAAGCATTAGGGTTAATAAAATGACAATAGTCATTAACCCTAATCAAAGTCCTCTCCCTCTGTCTCAAGCTACTGTGCATACGCACCCGTATTCGTGATCCGAGGAACACGAATACAATGAGAAAAACCAATCCCAAATCATATACTAGGATCCGGCGTAAACCAAAGCCCGCTTGTATAAGCTGTCCGGACAGCAAACGTGCACAAGTGCGCGGATGTGAACGAACCCTGTCGCAAAACCATGCGACCTCTACTCATTTTGCCTAAAGGCGAATAGCTCTCTGTGTGGGACTCTAAAGACTCGACACTACGCTGGCAGTGGGTTTAACCATAGACCGCAAGCGGCACTTGCTGTACGTTACGGTCCCCAGGTAGATGTCGATAAGAAGACTGACGAGGTGAACCCCATCTGAACTCCTACTGAGCCTGTATGTGACAATCTCCGTACAGTCCGGTCTGTTCGTCTGAAACATCGCATGGCGGGCCTACGGGGCGGTGAAACGTCAGTCCCCTAACAGCGGTACAAGTCGTGTCGGAGTGTAGCCCAGAACACCCTGATATAACACTGGAAACCTACCAGTATATCTCGCTTGCCCTGGCCAGGGACTACTCGTGTAATAGCTCTCCTGGACAAAGCGCGATGTCAACCCCCAATATCGGGAGAGACGAATCCTGTCTAACCATCACTGCCTCCAAGTGCTTCGGGACTGCACCCAGAAACTACCTGTTTGCACGACTCCTTTGAGCCGTGGTAGGGTAGCAATCAAAGTGCAGTGGGAACACACTCGAGGCGAAGTGACAGTGTCAAGTCAGCGGACTAAGCTGTACTCATGTCACCTGGGAACTGATAACTGACGATAGGTATAATACCAACCAACAGTTCCCGACGAGTCCTGTCCAGTGTACTCGTAACCTAACGAGCACCCGCATACTATCTCAAGTACGACTTACTGACGGCTGTGGGACAGACCGTCTCCCACGCTAGGATGAGAAGCGCATACGCTAGTCTACTCCGGAGTATCGATGCCCTGTCTCGATAGTCCAATGACTAGGGACCTGTATAAGGATGTGCTTATAGATCACCCAGCTCCCACGAGTGTGAGCGCCATCACAACGCTGGTAATCAAGCAAAGATCTTAAGGGCTCTACCAATATGTATATCAGCAATATGCTAAAAGAAACACATGCACATATTAAAGCAGAGACAAACCAAGTAGCATACTACCATTTCGAGCAAGATTGTATATACAACTGTGAATATCCCAAGATTCCATTAAGTAATATACAAACTAGTATGATACAGTAATGGCCTCTAGGGCATATACACTAACAATAGCTGTTAGGGGTAAAATATTATTGGGAATTTCAAGTGATGAAATTTGCAACGAGATTGCATACCTTCTATGAGATAATTGGATCCTGATACCCGCTGCGAGTAAGAGTTACTCCTGGGAGAGTTTTACACATTACAATTAGCCGATCGAGTAGGTGTCTAGAAAGGTGTTAACGGGGTTACGCCCCTGGGAAAACGAGGTTTACTTTAATTAGGTCCGAGCGAAAGCACGAGGAACCTCCCTCAAAGTACCGACACTGGCCTGGCTGAAAGATTGGCGAACTTGTATAGTGTAATTAATACCGGCTAGTCTTTCCTTTTAGGGTTTGAAGAAAGATTTGACTAAAACAGTAGGAGACATCCTGATTAGATAAATTGATAACCAATTTAATCTTGTAAAAGCGCACGCTGAGTGTTCTCTTCTCTCTCTCTCCTGGTTACGACTATGTCACGCCTTAATCAAGATAATAAACTGGATGTATTGACCGAACCCACTTGTTATACTGCGCTAGGAAACGTTGGTCCCGCTCCAACTTATAATTGTTATAAGACAGAGCAAGAAATTGGGGAATACCAGATTTCCCGTGCCGCCCAAACGAAGAAAGTGCATGTTGATGCATCATCTTCGGATGTATTTATTACATAGAACTGTTTCTTAGTATCCTTTATGTCCTGGGTATGAGATACCGGGTCAGGATCCCGCATATGTAATTTGTTACATGGGCCGCTGATAGGTAGAGAACTGAGAACGGGTTTCATGAGATAGAAACGGTGCAAGTGTTGCAGCCAAGTCTGTTGGTCACTATCACCCTGTATTACCAGAATACGTTGATTCTGAATGAATGTTATTAGATACCGAACCTGAAATAAAACATCATATCAGTCTCTTTATTAGTAAAGAAAGGATATAATTTTGTATTGTTGGATAATGTTTTGAACATTTCCTATATCAAGAGTTGATCGGTTCAGGCACGTTATCTAAAAGCAATGACGTTTTAAATCAAACTACAGTTCTTAGTATAGAGAACACACGCAAGTGGAAGAGTTCAGAAATGAACAAATCCTTCTTGAGGCATTATAGACTAGGTCATATCAATGCGACCCGAATATCCTGGCGATCCACGATCTCCCTGATCAGGTGATACCACCTCAAGATGTGTCTGGATTTCTGATGGGACCTGGGTTCCTTCGCTAAAGCTATAGCCCCGTTGTTGTCGCAATACAGAGGTATTGGGTCAACAATGGACGGAACCACCTGAAATTCTTTCAAGAACTTTCTCATCCAAATAGCTTCTTTTGCGGCATCAGATGCAGCGATGTATTCCGCTTCCATAGTCGAGTCAGCAACGGTTTCCTGTTTGGAGCTCTTCCAACACACCGCCCCTCCATTGAGGGTAAAGACAAAACCCGACATGGACTTGGAATCATCCTTGTCACTCTAGAAGCTGGAGTCAGCAAAGGCCTCAATCTGCAGGTCTTTTCCGCCATACACCAAGAACATCTCCTTAGTCCTTCTCAGGTACTTGAGAATGTTCTTTACTGCTATCCAATGTTTCTTCCCAGGGCTTGACTGATACCTGCTTACCACACTCAGTGCATAAGCCACATCCGGTCTGGTACACAATATCGCATACATTATAGAGCCTAACGCAGAAGCGTAGGGTATAATAAACATGCGATCCCTCTCCAAATCAGTCTTGGGAGACATCTCTTTGGAGAGGGTGATCTCGTGACAAGCCGGTAGATTACCGCGCTTGGAATCTTCCATAATGAATCTCTTCAGTATGGTGTCGCTGTACCTGGACTGCGAAAGTCCTAATATCCTCTTGGACCTGTCACGGTAGATCCGGATACCCAGAATGTATGAGGCATCACCCAGGTCTTTCATGGAGAACCTGTGTGACAAGAACCCCTTGACAGATTGTAGCATAGGAATGTCATTTCCTATTAAGAGAATGTCATCCACGTATAAAACGAGGAATACTACAGTTCTCGCTACAAATCTACAATAGATGCATGGTTCATCTGGATTTTTGATAAAGCTAAATTCCCTGACCGTCTCATCAAAACAGATGTTCCTACTCTGCGATGCCTGCTTTAGTCCATAAATGGACTTAAGCAACTTGCACACCTTTCCGCTGCTCCCACTCTGAATGAAACCCTCTGGCTGATCCATATAGACACACTCCTCTAAATGTCCATTTAGAAAAGCTGTCTTTACGTCCATCAGCCAAATCTCATAATCATGGAAGGCAGCAATGGCAAGAAGGATCCGAATGGATTTCAGCATAGCTACTGGAGAAAAGGTTTCGTCATAGTCCAAACCAGGTCGCTGACGAAAACCCTTTGCTACCAGTCTAGCTTTATAGGTCTCTGTTAGTGTTTATGCCCTAGAAGGCCATTACTGTATCATACTAGCTTGTATATTACTTAATGGAAGCTTGGGATATTCACATGTATATAACAGTCTTGCTAAACATGGTAGTATGCTACTTGGTTTTTTCTATCTTAATATGTGAGTGTACGTATTGATAGAGCTCTTAGGATCTTGCTTGTCTACCAGCGTTGTGATGGCAGTCACACTAGTGGGGGCTGGGTAGTCTACAAGCACATCCTTATTCAAGTCCCTGGTCGTTGGATTATCGAGACAGAGCATCGATACTCCGGAGTAGACTGGTGTGTACGCTTCTCATCCCAGTTGGGGAGATGGTCTGTCCCACAGCCGTCAGTACGTCGTACTGGAGATAGTATGCAGGTGCTCGTTAGGTTACGGGTACACCGGACAGGACTCACGGGGAACTGTTGGTTAGTTTGATACCAGTCGTCAGTGAGCAGTTCCCAGGTGACATGAGTACAGCGTAGTCCGCAGACTTGACACTGCTACTTCGCCTCGAGTGTGTCCCACTGTTCTTAGATCGCTACCCTACCACGGCTCAAAGGAGTCGTGCAAACAGGTAGCAGTTGGGTGCAGTCCCGAGCACTTGGAGGCAGTGGCGGTTAGACAGGATTCGTCCCTCCCAGTATTTGGAGTAGATATCGTGCTGTGTCAGAGAGCCATTACGCAAAGTCCCTGTCCAGGGCAAGCGAGATTTGCTGGTAGGTTCCAGTAGTTTCTCAGGGTGTAATGGGCTTCCCTCCGACACGACTTATACCGCTATTAGGGGACTGACGCTTGCCGCCCCCTAGGCCCGATATGCGATAGTCTTGGACGAACGGACCGGACTGTGTGGAGATTGTCACATCAGACTCAGTAGGAGTTCGGATGGGTTTACTCATCGGCCTTCTTATCGACAACTACCTGGGGACCGTTACGTACAGCTAGTGCCGCTTGCGGTCTGTGGTTAAACCCACTGCCAGCGTAGTAGTCGAGTCTCTAGAGTCCCACACAGAGAGTTTCCTACTTCAGGCGAAACGATATAGAGGTTGCATGGTTTTGCGACAAAGGGTTCGGACGCATACGTGCGTTTACGCACGTACGACTTTCGGACAGTTTTTACCAGTCGGTTTTGGTTTAAGCCAGTTAATGGTATCCGGTTATTGGATTTTACAGTCTAAAAGTTTTTCCGTATTTTTGCGGATTGGAGGGGCGTTCTCGTAATTGTACGAGAAGCTTCTAGAAGATGTGACTAAGGAGGTTACTTTGGATAAGATTGTGAGTCATGAGAGTGATTCATCATTATCATTATTGCACCATAAATGATAATGACACATGCTTAATGAATCACCATTTTGCATTTATGAAGCATGCTTATTCATTTCTATTATTCATTATTCTAAAAATAAGAATGCTTCATAATATATTATGATACACTCTCTCTCATCTCATTATCTCATCACACATTCTCTCTCCTCAAGCTCTCATCTTCAAGAGACTAATCCTTAATCCTCATGTGTTGAGATCAAAGGTTTAGTTAGACTTAAACATCCATTACCTTCACTCTATATCATCCTTTCTTCTTTGATTAGCAATCAAAGTAGATTAGTTACCTCAAGTTAGAGGCGTAGCTTGGTGTTTTGCTCTCGGGTGGATCGTCTACTACCTAGAGAAGGTCGAGGAGAACAAAGGAGGACACGAAGACGAAGGACCGGTTTCATTAGGTATAATCCCTAAACACAATTGATAAGAAACTCTTTTGTGTACGGTTATTTATAGTTTAGCTTCGATTTAAGCGGTTAGTCGATGTTCGTTCACTAAACAAGATCGTTTTTGAAATTTCCGCCTCCCCACAAGTACTGGGGTGTAGTACATCGACTTGCAGTGGTATCAGAGCCTCGCTAAACACTAAATAACTTGATTGCAAATTTGTACGAATTTCGAACGGAAAAACGAAGCCGGAAAACCCTAAATCTGTTCAGTTTCTGTCGAACTTAAAATGAAGCCCAAAAATTTTTCAGGTGTGTTCAGAAAGCATGAAATGGGTCTAGGAGAACACCCATGAAATTTGAGACCATGAGTCGGCTAAAGCGCCGCGGAAGCGCGGCGGATCCCAGCGATCCGCCGCGGTTCCGCGGCCGAGTTGCCGAGTCATGGACTCGTATTTCGTGTGTGGGTTCTCTCTGGTATTTGGGGTTCTCTGGAATATTTAATATTTGCCCAGGTTTCAGTTTAACAGAGCAGTTTTTGGAGCAATATTAATGTCGTTTAATCGATCGAAATTATACAGTATTTGCATGTTGGATTATATCTGTGATTGTTTAATGTGTTCGTAAACCTCCCCTAACTGCTAGTATGTCAGTTGGCAGGGGGTTGCACATTTCTGTAATGGTTATATCTGTTTGTGCATATAAACTGTATTGGACTGTTGTGGTGTATAGCCGGGGTTTGCAATGGGTTATTGTTTAATTCATTTGTTGTAAATGTAATTTGTTGTAATATTATTTTTGCGGGGCACTTCCAGGTTGCGGTTGTTGCCACCGTTGTATTATTTCATTTTACTGTTTTTGCTCCTAGGACTGACCCAAGATGGGGTACACAAACTGCCGGGTGGGTAGTTTGCCGTACCCGTAGGGGTCGAGGGAGGGGTAACGGCTATTCATCACAACTGTGAAATCTGTCTTTTCTTGCAGGCTCAAAAGAAATACAGATTGCTTGCAAATCCAATATTGTTTATCTGTGTTCTGGAATGAATATCATTGCGTCAGACGAATGTAAAATATCTATATTTATGATAGCTATTTAGACGTCATTTATGTTTTACACCCGCGCTAGCCCAGCCCCCGCTCTGTCGTTAGTTAAGTAACCTAACGGGTGATGACGGGACCCAGTGGCGAATGCGGATGGCATAAGAGGACGTTGTATTTTCGTTGTTTTCTGCAATGATAGGTTAATGATGGGACGCATTATCTGTAATGCAAAGAAAACAAACCAAAGTTTAAATCGTTGGAACAATTTAAAAGAAACCACTCGGTTATTTTTAAAAAAGATATTTTTAAATGCGGAGCTTTAACCACTCCTTTTAAAAGCTATCAGGTTCCTTCGGTTATATCAAGTTCACTACGTTCACGGTTTCGCCAAAACCAGTCGTAGCCCTCCGTCATTTCTTATGGATGGTCAGTAGTATTCAAGCTATACTTGTTGGCTTTCGTCAAGGCATAGTGTTTGGTAGCTGCTGGGGTATTCATTTGTTGCATAGATAGATGAGTTGGTTTGGGACAGTCGTATAACCTTGTTGGCTTTCGTCAAGGGTATATACGGGTGGGTTCAAATTAACAAGATAATGATGGGCAGAACTTGACATGTGTTTTATGATTTGTTGGCTTTCGTCAAGGTCATAAGAACATGGGGCAAAAATGTATATCGGGAATTTCTAAAGAAACTGAAATTTGCAAAGAGATGCATACCATTTTGAGTTTGATGATGTTGGTAGCATTCCTACAACATTATCAGACGATGATATTTGGATCCCGATCCTACTGTGAGTATATGTTACTTATCAGGATATTCGTCACTTAACGATCAATGCTATAAACCTAGTAGGTGTCCAGAAAAGTGTCAGCGGGGTTACGCCCCCAGAGAAAGAGGTTATTTAATTAAGGAACTTCGCGAAAGCGTTGGAAAACCTCCCTCGAAGTATCGACACCAGCCTGGCTGAACGGTTAAGCAAGTATTGTACGGTGAGAATAGTCCTGGCTAATTCTTCTTTTATGGTTTGAGGAAGGATTCGAGAAACAGTGGGAGCCATCCAGTTTAGATAAACTAAAAACCACTCTAAACTTGCAAGAGCATCATGCTAAAGTGTTTTCTTCTCTCTCTCTCATTGCAGCGACCTTGTGACCATGACTAGGTTACATCTAAATAACAAGATGACTGAATCTAACTTATTTGACTGGCAAAGGTCTGTCCAGATGACCATTGCCTATGACAAGCTGGACCACCCTATTACTACTCAAGATCCCACCGTCCCAGGTCCAGTTTCCACCGTCGCGGATATGGATATCCGTCAGACAAAGGAAAAGAATAAAGCGAAAGCCAAGTGCCTCGTGTTGGCTTCAGTTGATGGTAGATACCAGAAGCAGCACGAGAAGATGGACTCTGGTTTCATCTTTCTCCATAACAAAGATTTATATGGAGAGCAATCTCATATCGCAAGATATGAGGCCTCGAACGAATTGATTCAAGCGAGGTCGGCTGACGGGTCATCTGTAAGGGACAACGTCCTTACGATGACTAGCTATATTGATGAGCTCAAGGACCTGGAGACCACGTTGGGAAACAGGTCATACGCTGACTTATTTCCACAGTCCCTACCCTCTACTTACACCCTGAAAGAAACCAGGGAGACACAAGCTCTGCTTAATAGGGGACCTTCTTCCTCTTCATCCAAGGCGAAAGCAAAGGGTGAAAAGAAGAAGACCTCTACAAAGCCGATATACGGTGTCAGTAAAGTAAGAGGAAAGGGAAGAGAAACAGTTTCGGGACTTGGTATAGGTAAGGAGGGATATTCCTATTGTTATGGGAATGGACATTGGCAGAAGGATTGCAGGGCTTTGGAAGCCAGTAGCAAGGATTCAAAGCATGTTGTGGCTTCAGCCTCAAGTGTGTTTGTAATTGAGAACTGTTTGTCAATTAACTCTACTTCCTGGGTACTAGATACCGGAGTAGGATCTCATATCTGTAATTCGTTACATGCTTTGAGAAACCGTAAAGTTATAAGGATATGTGATTTGTCTCTCAGAGTTGCAAACGGAGTGAGCGTGGATGCTGAATCCATGGGAGAATATCGCCTGGGTTTGACAAGTGGGCAGAAATTGATTCTACGTAACTGTCTGTATGTACCTAGTTTGACTTGTAATATCATATCAGTGTCCTCACTTTCAAGAGAGGGATATAACTTTACATTCATAAGCGATGTAGTTCACATCCACCTAAATCAAGTTCTGATTGGGTCCGGTACATTAGATGACGGTATATACGTATTGAATCAAGCTCAGGTTTTCAATGTCCAGAACACACTTAAAAGAAAGTCTCCAGAAGTAAATCAGGCTTTCTTATGGCATTGTAGACTAGGTCACATCAATGAAACACGGTTAACAAAGTTACATAGAGAAGGATATTTGAATCCGTTCGAATATCAATCTTATGCCACTTGTGAATCTTGTCTCATAGGAAAGATGACAAAGACTCCGTTTTCTGGACACGGAGTAAGAGCGAGCGAGCTCTTAGGACTCGTACACCGTGACGTGTGCGGTCCAATGTCTACACATGCAAGAGGTGGTTATTCCTACTTCATTACTTTTACGGATGATTTCTCTAGGTATGGACATATCTTCTTAATGAAGCATAAATCCGAGGCCTTTGAGAAATTCCTAGAATACAAGAATGAAGTGGAAAACCAAACAGGCTAAAGTATTAAGACACTGAGATCTGATCGAGGTGGTGAATACTTAAGTGCCGAGTTCCTGGGTTACTTAAAAGAGAAAGGGATTCTCTCTCAGCTTACTCCTCCATACACACCACAACACAACGGTGTATCGGAAAGGAGGAATCGAACCCTATTAGATATGGTTCGTTCCATGATGAGTAAGGCTGAGTTACCGCGATCATTCTGGGGTTATGCGCTAGAATCAGCAGCATATCTTTTGAACAAGGTTCCAACCAAAACTGTGCCTACCACGCCATATCAGATGTGGAGTGGGAAGAAACCCCATCTTCAGTACCTGAAGACATGGGGATGTCCAGCTTTTGTAAAAAAGCAGCATCCGGACAAGCTCGAGGCACGCTCAGTAGAGTGTAAGTTTGTGGGATATCCAAAGAATTCCATGGGATATTGCTTCTACTACGCAGAGGAACAAAAGGTTTTTGTTTCTCGTCATGCCCGCTTCTTAGAAACTGAATTTTTAGAAAATCAGAAGAGTGGGAGCGCAGTAGAACTGGAAGAAATTCCAGAACCACAAGCTATTACTGAAAGTTTGATGGAACAAGAAGTTTCAGAAGAAAGGGACATACCAGCGCCTATCCGCAGAAGTAATAGGCAGTCTCATCCGTCCGAGAGATACTACGGTTTTCTCATAGACGGGGATAGAGAAGATTGCGTCATTGATAATGACGACCCTACTAGCTTCCAGCAAGCCATTCAGAGCGGTGACTCGGTAAAATGGCTGGATGCAATACGGACCGAAATGGAGTCCATGTACACTAACAAAGTATGGACTTTGGACACTGCTCCAGATGGGGTGAAACCCGTAGGATGCAAGTGGATCTTCAGAAAGAAGATTGGTGTAGATGGACAGGTTGAAACCTATAAGGCTAGACTTGTTGCAAAGGGTTTCCGTCAAAGACCTGGTTTGGACTATGACGAAACTTTTTCTCCTGTGGCTATGCTGAAATCCATTCGGGTCCTTCTTGCTATTGCTGCCTTCCACGATTATGAAATCTGGCAGATGGACGTAAAGACGGCCTTTCTAAATGGAAATTTAGAAGAGAGCGTCTATATGGATCAGCCAGAGGGATTCATTCAGAGTGGGAGCAGCGGTAAAGTATGCAAGCTGCTTAAATCCATTTATGGACTAAAGCAGGCATCGCGGAGTTGGAACATCTGTTTTGATGATACTGTCAAAGAATTCGACTTTATCAAAAATCCAGATGAACCATGCATATACAGTAAGATTGTAGGGAGAGTTGTTGTATTCCTCGTCTTGTACGTGGATGACATTCTCCTAATAGGAAATGATATTCCTATGCTACAGTCAGTCAAAAGATTCTTGTCACAGAAATTCTCCATGAAGGACCTGGGTGATGCCACCTACATTCTGGGGATCCAGATCTATCGTGATAGATCAAAAAGGATGTTGGGACTTTCACAGTCAAGGTACATAGACACCATATTGAAAAGATTCAGCATGGAAGATTCTAAGCGCGGTAACCTACCGGCTTGTCACGGAATCACCCTCTCCAAAGAGATGTCTCCCAAGACTGATTTGGAAAGGGAACGCATGTCGATTATACCCTACGCTTCTGCGGTAGGCTCTATAATGTATGCGATGTTATGTACCAGACCAGATGTAGCATACGCATTGAGCATTGTAAGCCGGTATCAGGCAAACCAAGGGGAGAATCACTGGATAGCAGTAAAGAACATTCTCAAGTACCTGAGGAGGACTAAGGAGATGTTCTTGGTTTACGGCGGAAAAGACCTCAAGATGGAGGCCTATGCTGATTCCGGCTTCCAGAGTGATAAGGATGACTCCAAGTCCATGTCGGGTTATGTCTTTACCCTCAATGGAGGGGCGGTCTGTTGGAAGAGTTCCAAGCAGGACACCGTTGCTGACTCAACGATGGAAGCGGAGTACATAGCTGCTTGCGATGCCGCAAAAGAAGCTGTCTGGATGAAGAAGTTCCTCACAGAACTTCAGGTGGTTCCTACCAGTGTTGGTCCAATACCTCTGTATTGCGACAACAACGGAGCTATAGCTTTAGCGAAGGAACCAAGGTCCCATCAGAAGTCCAGACACATCTTAAGGCGGTATCACCTGATCAGGGAGATCGTAGATCGCCGGGAGATCGAGGTAAAGAGAGTAAAAACGGAGGATAACATTGCTGATCCATTCACTAAGGCCCTCCCTCAGATTCAGTTCGAGAGGCTACTCGAGATCATTGGTCTACGATATGCCAGTACATGGCCCTAGTGCAAGTGGGAGATTGTTAGTGTTTATGCCCTAGAAGGCCATTACTGTATCATACTAGCTTGTATATTACTTAATGGAAGCTTGGGATATTCACATGTATATAACAGTCTTGCTAAACATGGTAGTATGCTACTTGGTTTTTTCTATCTTAATATGTGAGTGTACGTATTGATAGAGCTCTTAGGATCTTGCTTGTCTACCAGCGTTGTGATGGCAGTCACACTAGTGGGGGCTGGGTAGTCTACAAGCACATCCTTATTCAAGTCCCTGGTCGTTGGATTATCGAGACAGAGCATCGATACTCCAGAGTAGACTGGTGTGTACGCTTCTCATCCCAGTTGGGGAGATGGTCTATCCCACAGCCGTCAGTACGTCGTACTGGAGATAGTATGCAGGTGCTCGTTAGGTTACGGGTACAACGGACATGACTCACGGGGAACTGTTGGTTGGTTTAATACCAGTCGTCAGTGAGCAGTTCCCAGTTGACATGAGTACAGCGTAGTCCGCAGACTTGACACTGCTACTTCGCCTCGAGTGTGTCCCACTGTTCTTAGATCGCTACCCTACCACGGCTCAAAGGAGTCGTGCAAACAGGTAGCAGTTGGGTGCAGTCCCGAGCACTTGGAGGCAGTGGCGGTTAGACAGGATTCGTCCCTCCCAGTATTGGGAGTAGATATCGTGCTGTGTCAGAGAGCCATTACGCAAAGTCCCTGGCCAGGGCAAGCGAGATTTGCTGGTAGGTTCCAGTAGTTTCTCAGGGTGTAATGGGCTTCCCTCCGACACGACTTATACCGCTATTAGGGGACTGACGCTTGCCGCCCCCCTAGGCCCGATATGCGATAGTCTTGGACGAACGGACCGGACTGTATGGAGATTGTCACATCAGACTCAGTAGGAGTTCGGATGGGTTTACTCATCGGCCTTCTTATCGACAACTACCTGGGGACCGTTACGTACAGCTAGTGCCGCTTGCGGTCTGTGGTTAAACCCACTGCCAGCGTAGTAGTCGAGTCTCTAGAGTCCCACACAGAGAGTTTCCTACTTCAGGCGAAACGATATAGAGGTTGCATGGTTTTGCGACAAAGGGTTCGGACGCATACGTGCGTTTACGCACGTACGACTTTCGGAAAGTTTTTACCAGTCGGCTTTGGTTTAAGCCAGTTACTGGTATTCGGTTATTGGATTTTACAGTCTAAAAGTTTTTCCGTATTTTTGCGGATTGGAGGGGCGTTCTCATAATTGTACGAGAAGCTTCTAGAAGATGTGACTAAGGAGGTTACTTTGGATAAGATTGTGAGTCATGAGAGTGATTCATCATTATCATTATTGCACCATAAATGATAATGACACATGCTTAATGAATCACCATTTTGCATTTATGAAGCATGCTTATTCATTTCTATTATTCATTATTCTAAAAATAAGAATGCTTCATAATATATTATGATACACTCTCTCTCATCTCATTATCTCATCACACATTCTCTCTCCTCAAGCTCTCATCTTCAAGAGACTAATCCTTAATCCTCATGTGTTGAGATCAAAGGTTTAGTTAGACTTAAACATCCATTACCTTCACTCTATATCATCCTTTCTTCTTTGATTAGCAATCAAAGTAGATTAGTTACCTCAAGTTAGAGGCGTAGCTTGGTGTTTTGCTCTCGGGTGGATCGTCTACTACCTAGAGAAGGTCGAGGAGAACAAAGGAGGACACAAAGACGAAGGACCGGTTTCATTAGGTATAATCCCTAAACACAATTGATAAGAAACTCTTTTGTGTACGGTTATTTATAGTTTAGCTTCGATTTAAGCGGTTAGTCGATGTTCGTTCACTAAACAAGATCGTTTTTGAAATTTCCGCCTCCCCACAAGTACTGGGATGTAGTACATCGACTTACAGTCTCAACCTGTCCATCTACACCAATCTTCCTTTTGAAGATCCACTTGCATCCTACGGGTTTTACCCCATCTGGAGCAATGTCCAACGTCCATAATTTGTTGGTGTTCATGGACTCCATTTCGGTCCGCATTGCATCCAGCCATTTTACCGAGTCGACGCTCTGAATGGCTTGCTGGAAGCTAGTAGGCTCATCAAAGTCTATGATGCAATCCTCTCTATCCCCGTCAATGAGAAAACCGTAGTATCTCTCGGGCGGATGAGACTGCCTACTACTCCTGCGGAGTGGCGTGGGAATGTCCTGATCTTTCGAACCCTCTGGTTCTACTAAGCTTTCAGTAATAGCTCGTGGTTCTAGAATTTCTTCCAGCTCTATTGCGCTCCCACTTAATTCTTTTTCTATGAACTGGTGTTCTAGAAAGTGGGCATGGCGAGAAACAAACACCTTTTGTTCCTCTTCGCAATAGAAGAAATATCCCTTGGAGTTCTTTGGATATCCCACAAACTTACACCGTACTGAGCGTGCCTCGAGCTTGTCCGCATGCTGCTTTTTTACAAAAGCTGGACATCCCCATGTCTTAATGTGATTAAGATAGGGTCTCTTCGCACACCATATCTGATATGGTGTAGTAGGCACAGTCTTAGTTGGAACTCGGTTCAAAAGGTATGCAGCTGATTCTAGCGCATATCCCCAGAACGATCGCGGCAACTCAGCATTACTCATCATGGACCGTACCATATCCAATAGGGTTCGGTTCCGTCTCTCCGATACACCGTTATGTTGCGGAGTGTATGGAGGAGTAAGCTGAGAGAGAATTCCATTCTCTTTTAACTAACCCAGGAACTCGGCACTCAAGTATTCACCACCTCGATCAGATCTCAGTGCCTTGATACTTTTGCTTGTTTGTTTTTCTACTTCAATCTTATATTCCTGTAATTTTTCAAAGGCCTCGGATTTATGTTTCATTAAGAAGACATAACCGTACCTTGAAAAGTCATCCGTAAAAGTAATGAAGTAAGAATAACCGCTTCGCGCATGTGTAGACATTGGACCGCACACGTCGCTGTGTACGAGTCCCAAGAGCTCGCTCGCTCTTACTCGGTGTCCAGTGAACGGAGTCTTTGTCATCTTTCCTTTGAGACAGGATTGACAAGTTGCATACGATTGATATTCGAACGAATCCAAATATCCTTCTGCATGTAACTTAGTCAACCTTCTCTCATTGATGTGACCCAGTCTACAATGCCATAAGAAAGTTTTATCGATTTCTGGAGACTTTCTTTTGTGTGTATTCTGGACATTGAAAATCTGTGGCTGGTTTAATACGTATATACCGTTGTTCAATGTACCTGACCCAATCAAAACTTGATTAAGGTGAATGTTCACTACATTACTTACAAATGCAAATTCATAACCTTCTTTAGATAATAAAGATACAGAAATGATATTACAGGTTGCATTTGGTACATAATAACAACTATGCAAAACCAAAAAGTGTCCATCCGACAATCCCAGGTGATAGTCCCCCACGGCCTCAGCATCCATGCTAGCACCGTTTGCAACTCTAAGGGTCATGTCACCTGCTTTCAAAACTCTACGCTTTCTCAATGCCTGCAAAGAATTACAGATATGAGATCCTGATCAGGTATCCAATACCCAGGATGTAGAGTTTATTGATAGACAGTTTTCAATAACATACACACCTGAAGCTGAAGCTGCAACTCGCTTCAAATCCTGTGTTCTGGCCTTCCAAGCCTTGCAATCCTGTTTCCAGTGACCACTTTTGTGACAATAGAAATATTCTTCCTTCCCCACCAGCTTTCCCGCTACCTTTGTTGCTTTTCCTTTTCCCTTCGTATCCACTTTACTGACACCGCCTCTTGGTTTGGCGGGGGCTTTCTTCTTCTTACCCTTGGCTTTCGCCCTGGATCTAGAAGAGGAAGATCCTCCTACAAACAAAGTGGATGTCTCCCTACCCTTCTGTAGGGTGCCCTCAGCACTCTTCAACATGTTCAGAAGTTCGGAAAGTTCAACCTCCTTTCCTTGATGTCGAAGTTAAGAATAAACTGGGCGTAAGTGGAAGGAAGGGACAGGAGAATCAAATCAGTATAGAGTTCATTCTCCAACGTGGTCCCAAGGTCCGCTAGCTCCTCAATATAGTCAATCATCTTAAGTACGTGTTCCGCTACCGATGATCCGACGGCCAACCTTGCCGAAAACAACTTCTTCGACACTTCGTATCTTGCTGTAGGGTTCCTAGACACCCTAGTTAAGTCTCACAAGTGATCAAACATGCACAAATAAAATTTTACGGGTGCCTACAAACCCGACTACGGATCGTTTACTAGATATTTAGGCGAAACAAGCAAACTAGTTAACACTTAACTAATGAGAAAACGGAAATACAACCTTTGTAGATCCGGTGCTCCACCTCCATAGCTCCGCAACGAGGTCCTCTCCGCTGTCCAAATCAAATCCGGGCTCTAGGATCGGCTTCGTCGGAGGATGGGCAAGCTAGGTCGTCGATGTCCATGCCTAAGATGATCTACGTCGAGGCATCGCTAAATCAAGCTCCGACTTCACCAAGTCAAGAAACTTGTGAAGTAAACACACTCTACTACTTGGTAAGAGGTAGAGGATGAAGAAATAGGAAGTGGGTAGACTTTATTTTTGGATTTCTCACTCTTTTCCAACAATCACCATTGATGGACTTCAAGCTTCTTCACTTGAAGCAAGGAAGAAGAAGAAGAAAAGGTTATGATAAGATAATAGAAAATGAAAAGAAAATGAATTCTTATCATAATTTTAACTAGAGTTAAGTGTAGAGAATGAATCATGGTTAGTGGGAATGGTTAGGGTTAAGGATGAGATAAGTATGGTTGACTTGAACAAAGCTTCATGAAACTTCAACTAAAGAACAAAAGAAGCCACCATTCTTTTTCTCATTTCTTTTATTCATTTATCAAAAATAAAAAGCATAATTAAATAAGATAAATGAATAATAAATAATAAACCCTAACCATTTCATTAACCAAGGTTTAATCTTTACACTTGAACCCTAGCATGACATGTATCATCAAACATGATACAATCAAGTGCACAAAAGTATATCGCATATACAATGCGCACACCCGAGTGAGAAAATGCATTTAAAGTAAACCGATACTAGTTGATGCAAAGTAATATATCAAATATATAAATATGCATTAAATCATTAAATCAACACTTGATTCAATGATCCGGTCATGTCGCACACAACCGACTAGTATACTATGTATCGGCTTATCGAATCAACGCTTGAATCGATAACTAGGTTATATCGTATACAACCATTCGACACATTCATCGCGAGAATAGAATACGGTATCACATACACGCATTATTCTCGGTCCCGCACATATCTCATATGCGCTCCTATTTCGTTTCGCTTGAGCCAGGAAACCTCTGTGTAGGACTCTAAAGACTCGTCAATACGCCGGCAGCAGATGATGATCATATCAAACACCCACAAGCCGCAAGCGGTCTGCTAAACGTAACGGCCACCCGGGTATTGAGCGATCTGAAGATCGACGAGCAAGTCCGCTCACACTCCAGTGAATCCGACCAGTAACACTACCGTATAGTCCGGTCTGTTCGTCTGATATGTCGCATATCTCGCCTAGGGGTGGTAAACGTCAGACCCCAATAGCTCGATAAATCATGCCGACGTAGGGTCCATAACATTCGTGAAACTACTGATAACTCTTACCAGTATATCACTGCAACCCTGGCCAGGGATTTCCTGTTATGGCCAGTCGAGCATTGCACAACATCAACCCCCAATACCGGGAGAGACGAATCCCCTCCTATCGCTCATTGCCTCCATGTGAATCGGGACTGTACCCAAAAACCACCTGTTTGCACAACTCAGTAGAGCCGTGGTAGGGTGGAAATCAAAGCACAGTGGGAGACACACAAGACTCTATGACGATCTCGGGTCAACAGACTAAGCTGTACCAGTGTCACCAGAGAACTACCATCTGACGTGAGGTATAATACCATCTGGGAGTTCTCGGCGAGTCCGTTCAGTGTACCCAGTCTCCACTGAGCACCCGCATACCATCTTCGATGTCAAACACCAATGGATATGGGATCATCCATCGCCCATCGCATGGGTCGAGAAGATATGCGCTAGTCTACTCTGGAATATCGATGCCCCGTCTCGATATTCCCTCGACTAGGAACATTTCAAGGATGTATCATGGACTACCCAGGCCCCACTAGTATGATCTACATCATAGTCCTGGAAGTCGAGTACACATCCTATGGGCTTTATCAACATGTAATCAGAGAGACAGAAAGTATACATGTTAAGATAAAGTGCAACCAGATAGCGTACTATCATGTCGAGCAAGAAAGTCCTCCCTATATATGTCCCAGCATCCACTACAATATACATTCTATGTACAGTAATGGCCTCTAGGGCATACATATAACTAACAATCTCCCACTTGCACTAGGGCCATCTGTAGCAGTGGTTGTAGTATCTCATACTCAACCATCCCATAAAAGTGTCTCTCTTTGGGAAAAAGGCCTTCGTGAGTGGATCCGCCGTGTTGTCCTCTGAGTCTACTCTCCTAACCTCGATCACCCTGGAGATCAACTATCTCCATGATCAGGTGATGCTGCCTTAGATTATGTCTGGGTCACTGATGGGACCAGGGTTCCAGGGCCAAAACCACAGTTCCATTGTCATACAATGGCAGGAACCTAGTTCATCTTATGAACCAATATATACCCAAACTGCCTCTTTGGTAGTATCTTTAATAGCGATGTCACCAGCCTTTATCGTCTAGTTTGCCACGGTATCGAGCTTGGAAATCTTCCAACATACCGTCCCTTTACTGAGGGTAAAGACAGTGCCTGTGACTGACATTCAGTCGTCTTTATCACCCTGGAACTCTTCCAGTGATTCTCTTCAGGATCGATTGATACCATCTCACTACAGCTAGTGAATATTCTAACATCCATTTAGATCTATCTCATAGATCCAAAAT
This sequence comes from Agapanthus africanus, assembly GCA_030015575.1. Taxonomy (NCBI): domain Eukaryota; kingdom Viridiplantae; phylum Streptophyta; class Magnoliopsida; order Asparagales; family Amaryllidaceae; genus Agapanthus; species Agapanthus africanus. The sequence goes on from CM057342.1 coordinate 522,107,484, forward strand.
CTAGGATTTAGTAGGTATCACTTTGATCCTATTTGGGGAATCTTAGTGAAAATAGGAGATTGATCGATCGTAGTATAGGAAACTCTTTTCCTATCAAGAGTATGTTGTCTACGTACAATACGAAGATGACCACCTTACTCTCTACTGCCCTTTTGTATATACAAGGTTCATCTACCATTTTGATGATGTCAACTTCTTTGACTAATTCATCAAAACAGATGTTCCAACTCCGCGATGCCTGCTTTAATCCTATAAAGCATCTTGCACACGTTTCCGCTGCTCCCACTGTCTACGAAGCCCTCTGGCTGTGTACTTATAGACGCACTCTTCTAAAACATCATTTAGAAAAGCGGTCATGACACCCAACCACCAGATATCGTAGTGATGGTATGTAGCCGTGACAAGTAGGATCTGGATGGACTTAAGCACAGCTACTTGAAAAAGGTTTCATCATTATCCACACCTGGTCAATGATGAAAACCCTTAACAAGTCTAGCTTTGAAAGTCTCAACTTTTCCATGTACACCAAGTAATCTTCTCAAGATATACTTGCTTCTGATGGGGATTTAACCCTTCAGATATAGCAGCTAAAGTCCATACTTTGCTGGTGTACATGGATTCCATCTCAGATCGCTAAGCATCCAGCCATTCTTACAGAGTCCCTACTCTCGATGGCCTGCTCGAAACTAGTTGGGTCATCATCTCATGATGCAATCCTTGCTCCCACTGTCATCGAGAAACCTAGGTATCTCTCAGGTGGGTGAGGAACCCTACTAGATCGGCGGAGAGGCTGAGGTTCGTCGGAAACTATTGAATCCTTTGGTTCTGTCAAATCATTAGCAGTTTTGTACAGCTGGAACCTTTCCAGTTCTACAGGACTGACCTTGCCTCGATCTTGTCCGGATTTTGCTTTTGACATAGGCCGGACAATCCCAAATCTTAACTTACTTAAGAGATAGGATCTTCCCACACCATATCTTATATAGAGTGGTAGGCACAGATTTGATTCAAACCTAATTCAATAGGTATGCAGCTTCTCAAGTGCATAACCCCAAAAGGAAACAGGTAACTCAGTAGTACTCATCATAGAGCACACCTTATCATATAGGGTGTGATTGCCCCGCCCCGATATACCATCGTGCAATGGTGTATACGGAGGAGTAATGCTGAGAGAGAAATTCATTCTCCTTTAGAATAGTCCAGGAATTCTATGCACAAGTATTCTCCTCCCTGATCTTATCATAGGACATAATACTTATACCCGTATTTTGGTCCTCTACTTCTAACTTATATTCTGTGAATACCTCAAAAGGTTCGGACTTATGTTTCAACAGGAACATATGACTGAATCTTGAGAGATTATCAGAGAATATAATGTAGTATAAAGAACCAGTCCTGGCATGTGTAGACAGGAGACTTTACATACATCATCATGTATCAGTCCCAAGAGTTTACTAACTCTTCCTCTGTTTCCAATAAACAGAGCTATGGTCATCTTATCTTTGTGACACGACCGGCAAGTTTCACAAGATGTAAATTCAAACTGATTTAAATATACATCTAAATGTAACTTCAGCCAGTCGGGTCGCATCGATATGACCTAGTCTACAATGCTTCAAGAAGAATTCGTTCATTTCTGAACTCTTCTTCTTGTGTGTGTTCAGTATACTAGGAACTGTAGTTTGATTTAGAACGTTAATGCTTTTAGATAGCGTGCCTGAACCGATCAACTTTTGATATAGGAAATGTTCAAAACATTATCCATCAATACAAAATTATATCATTTCTTTACTAATAAAGAGACTGATATGATTTTGTATATCAGGTTCGGTATCTAATAGCATTTGTTCAGAATCAATGTATTCGTAATACAGGGTGACAGTGACCAACAGACTTGGCTGCAACACTTGCCCCGGTTTCTGTCTCATGAAACTTATCACCCGTTCTCAGTTTTTCTACCTTTTTGTAGCCCTATGTAACAGATTACATATCTGGGATCCTGATCCGGTATCATATACCCAGGATTCAGAGGATACTGAGAAACAGTTCTTTGTAATGAACACACCCGAAGGAGATGCATCATATGCACTTTCTTCGTTTGGGCGGCATAGGAATTCTGGCATTCCCCAATTTCCTGCTCTGTCTTATAACAATTATAAGTTGGAGCGGGACCAACGTTCTCCAGCTCAGTATAACAAGTGGGTTCGGTCAATACATCCGTATTATTATCTTGATTAAGGCGTGATATGGTCGCTACCAGGAGAGAGAGAGAAGAAAACACTCTGCGTGCGCTCTTGCAAGATCAGATTGGTTATATATTTTATCTAATCAGGATGGCTCCCACTGTTTTTATCAAATCTTCCTTCAAACCTTAAAAGGAAAAACTAGCCGGGATTAATTACACTCTACAAGTTCGCCAATCTTTCAGCCAGGCCAGTGTCGGTACTTTGAGGGAGGTTCCCCGTGCTTTCGCACGGACCTAATTACTGTAAACCTCGTTTTCCCAGAGGCGTAACCCCGTTGACACCTTTCTAGACACCTACTTGATCGGCTAATTGTAAAGTGCAAAACTCTCCCAGGAGTAACAATTACTCGCAGTGGGTATCGGGATCCAACTATCACATAGAAGGTATGCAATCTCATTGCAAATTTCAACACTTGAAACTCCCGATAATGGTTTTTACCCCTAGCACCTATGACCTTGGCTAAGGTCAACAAATCATAGGTACTAGTCAAGTTCTACCCGTCATTTCGTGATTAATTAGACCCACCCACATGACCCTTGGCTAAGGTCAACAAAGTCACATGACTGTCCTAACTAATCGCATCATATGCGGTGTAGGAAGACATCACTTAGCTACCGCACACTACGCCTCGGCTATGGTCGACAAACGTAGCACGAATACTAAGTACTCTACTTCCTAAAATGACGGAGGGTTGCGAATGGTTTTTGTGAAAACCTTTAACACTTTGAACTTGATCTCGTTGCGGAATCAAATGGTTTTTAAATGGAATGTTTTTGAAGCTTTTCTAGTTTTGCTAAAGGGGTCACTCCCGGTGAAGGGATCGTCGGCCCTTTCCTCGTCGAATGAGGTGCGGGATATATCATATATATCACTGTGCAAAGCAAAAACTATAGAAGCGATCAAATAACAAACCGAGGGTTGTAGCATCTGCCAGTTATTGCTAAAGGAGTCACTCCCGGTGAAGGGATCTCGGTCCTTTCCTCATCGAATAAGGTGCAGGATGTTCTATAATGAACACCGCGATGCAAAGCAAGAACTGTAGCTACCTGTTTTTACTTTGAAATTCGATTCCACAACATCAATTAGGTTTATTTTCTTTCATTAATCTCATTAATGAATATCCCATCATTTAAATTACCTAAACATCACAGATAGATATGACGTACACTTATGCCATCCGCATTCGCCTCGATGTCCCCTCGTGCACCGTTAGGTTAGGTAACTAACGGCAGAGCGGGGCAGGGCTAGCGCGGGTGTAAAACATAAGTAACGTCTATATAATATATCATATATACTATATATATAATATCTGTCACAGAACATCACATGATCACAGATAAAACACAGCAGAAGAAACATATGAAATATTGGATATACTAGGACGTCCGTGTTTTCAATACGAGCCAGTATAAAACACGGATTCCACGGTCGTGATGAATAGCCAATCCCACACCCCTAGACCCCTACGAGAGCGGCAAGCAACCCTGCCAATTCTAGGGTTAGGAGACCCGGACTCGACTCCTCGAGTTGGTCTCCCTCTGGACCCCAGAACCCGGTTACTTGTGCTCCCCTCCTTGGGTCTATCCTAGTGCAGAAAAGTAAATAATATACAAACGGTGACTACTTCCGCAACCTGGAAGTGCCCCAATAAAAGAATATTACATACAAGTTTTTACATGAATGAAAATGAAAAACACTCATCTCACATAAAAACCCCCGGCTATTCAAACACGACGATCCAATATAACATATCCAGCAACACATAACATCAGATGTCATCAACGTAAGTAAATATGCGCATCCCAATTGTCGTTGACATATAGCAACGAAACCGGCGATATCACATATTACACTTACGGTCACAGAAAAGAAAATGTAAAACTACAACAGTTGGAATCCGCAATCACCTCAGACATCGCATGCCTGACCAAATGAATTACTTAGACATCGCATGCCTAACAATTATAAACCCCGCATTTTAGTCTCATTATCGAAAACACTTTTCAATATCAAGTCGGGCAATTCAACAGGATTCCCGACATTCTGATCGAATGCTCGTCGCAAACTTCAGTAGACGGCCGCACCCCTGATACCGTCGACGAAGTGCACCAAGGCGGAACACCGCTACCGCGAGCACCCGAACGGATGCTTTCGGCGATGGGGTTCTCCTACAGTCACTTGGTCGGGGCTATGGAGTGAGGCTGTCTATTAAGTTTACCCGGCGAGTATCCGCGTACGCTACGTGATTGCGACGGACTTTTGATCACATCAAAATTCCGTGGCAACCGATCAAGTGAGACTAAACTGCTATGTTTATAACATTCATTCAGTTATCTCATAACTTCTTGTGAATTCCAATTATTGTATCACATTCCGGATAAATAGAAAATGCTAAACTTTTCGATCGAACAATCGAACACCCAAGTTTTCCCGATACAGATCAACACATGAAACAAGTCTAAAAACATTCATTTCGTGCCTCAGTACCAACGGTCCAGCCGTAGAAGGGTCAAGCCAACGCCTCACATGTGGCACGCCGTACTGCCCCAAACCCGAAGGTTCAAAGGGTAGTTCAAGACGGTCACATAATCGAGTTAAGCTTTGTTGTCTTCTAGAGGGACCATCGTGTTACTTGCACTACTTAGAACGTGATTAAACTACAGAAATATCCAACACTTGGAAATTTCCCGACAGGGGAAAAATTGGGTATTTATATCCGGTCGAACTTTTTAACATAATCAAAAATTATCCGGAAAAACACATAGACAAAATTTGACAATCCGATCGAATGTACGAACCCCCTATACAACCCAAAATACTCAACTCTTTATTTCAGAAAAAAATATTCCAGGAAAACCAACACTGAAAAATAGGAGTTACTATGCAAAATTGAGTGCCTAATAAGACAAAACGGCGGCGGAAGGGCCGCATTAGCACGCTAATACCGCGGTTCCGCCGCACTTTTGAGGGATCATTAGGTAATTTTTGCACCGTAATTCTTAGATTTCCCTGCTTATTTTTCTGCATATTTTTAATTTGCAAAAATCCACAAATTTGAAAAAAGTACAGAGAGCAAGTTGGATGTAGGTTTTCGGTTCGATCGGACTTCAAATTCCGTCTACGCATCGCCTAAGGCTCTAGCTAGGCTCTGATACCACTGTAGGGTTCCTAGACACCCTAGTTAAGTCTCACAAGTGATCAAACATGCACAAATAAAATTTTACGGGTGCCTACAAACCCGACTACGGATCGTTTACTAGATATTTAGGCGAAACAAGCAAACTAGTTAACACTTAACTAATGAGAAAACGGAAATACAACCTTTGTAGATCCGGTGCTCCACCTCCATAGCTCCGCAACGAGGTCCTCTCCGCTGTCCAAATCAAATCCGGGCTCTAGGATCGGCTTCGTCGGAGGATGGGCAAGCTAGGTCGTCGATGTCCATGCCGAAGATGATCTACGTCGAGGCATCGCTAAATCAAGCTCCGACTTCACCAAATCAAGAAACTTATGAAGTAAACACACTCTACTACTTGGCAAGAGGTAGAGGATGAAGAAATAGGAAGTGGGTAGACTTTATTTTTGGATTTCTCACTCTTTTCCAACAATCACCATTGATGGACTTCAAGCTTCTTCACTTGAAGCAAGGAAGAAGAAGAAGAAAAGGTTATGATAAGATAATAGAAAATGAAAAGAAAATGAATTCTTATCATAATTTTAACTAGAGTTAAGTGTAGAGAATGAATCATGGTTAGTGGGAATGGTTAGGGTTAAGGATGAGATAAGTATGGTTGACTTGAACAAAGCTTCATGAAGCTTCAACTAAAGAACAAAAGAAGCCACCATTCTTTTTCTCATTTCTTTTATTCATTTATCAAAAATAAAAAGCATAATTAAATAAGATAAATGAATAATAAATAATAAACCCTAACCATTTCATTAACCAAGGTTTAATCTTTACACTTGAACCCTAGCATGACATGTATCATCAAACATGATACAATCAAGTGCACAAAAGTATATCGCATATACAATGCGCACACCCGAGTGAGAAAATGCATTTAAAGTAAACCGATACTAGTTGATGCAAAGTAATATATCAAATATATAAATATGCATTAAATCATTAAATCAACACTTGATTCAATGATCCGGTCATGTCGCACACAACCGACTAGTATACTATGTATCGGCTTATCGAATCAACGCTTGAATCGATAACTAGGTTATATCATATACAACCATTCGACACATTCATCGCGAGAATATTATACGGTATCACATACACGCATTATTCTCGGTCCCGCACATATCTCATATGCGCTCCTATTTCGTTTCGCTTGAGCCAGGAAACCTCTGTGTAGGACTCTAAAGACTCGTCAATACGCCGGCAGCAGATGATGATCATATCAAACACCCACAAGCCGCAAGCGGTCTGCTAAACGTAACGGCCACCCGGGTATTGAGCGATCTGAAGATCGACGAGCAAGTCCGCTCACACTCCAGTGAATCCGACCAGTAACACTACCGTATAGTCCGGTCTGTTCGTCTGATATGTCGCATATCTCGCCTAGGGGTGGTAAACGTCAGACCCCAATAGCTCGATAAATCATGCCGACGTAGGGTCCATAACATTCGTGAAACTACTGATAACTCTTACCAGTATATCACTGCAACCCTGGCCAGGGATTTCCTGTTATGGCCAGTCGAGCATTGCACAACATCAACCCCCAATACCGGGAGAGACGAATCCCCTCCTATCGCTCATTGCCTCCATGTGAATCGGGACTGTACCCAAAAACCACCTGTTTGCACAACTCAGTAGAGCCGTGGTAGGGTGGAAATCAAAGCACAGTGGGAGACACACAAGACTCTATGACGATCTCGGGTCAACAGACTAAGCTGTACCAGTGTCACCAGAGAACTACCATCTGACGTGAGGTATAATACCATCTGGGAGTTCTCGGCGAGTCCGTTCAGTGTACCCAGTCTCCACTGAGCACCCGCATACCATCTTCGATGTCAAACACCAATGGATATGGGATCATCCATCGCCCATCGCATGGGTCGAGAAGATATGCGCTAGTCTACTCTGGAATATCGATGCCCCCGTCTCGATATTCCCTCGACTAGGAACATTTCAAGGATGTATCATGGACTACCCAGGCCCCACTAGTATGATCTACATCATAGTCCTGCAAGTCGAGTACACATCCTATGGGCTTTATCAACATGTAATCAGAGAGACAGAAAGTATACATGTTAAGATAAAGTGCAACCAGATAGCGTACTATCATGTCGAGCAAGAAAGTCCTCCCTATATATGTCCCAGCATCCACTACAATATACATTCTATGTACAGTAATGGCCTCTAGGGCATACATATAACTAACACTTGCGATACGAGGCTGCTCTCCATACAGTTCTTTTGTATGAATAAATATGGACTCTAGGTCCATATTCTCATGCCTCCTCTGATGTTCGTTGTTCATCGAGGCTAGTACGAGGCATCTGGCCTTCGCGCAATCTATTTCCCAGGTCTTGTAGATTTCCCTATCTACGACACTGGTTTTGGGACCTGGGACAGGGGGAGCTTTGGTGGTAAGGACATACCCCGACTTGTCGTAAGTGATTGCCATCTTGACATTCCTGAGCCAATCTTTGTAGTTTGGCCATGTCAATATGTTTTTATCTAGTAATAACTTAAGTCCGGTCATATTGAATGCTCGCTGCAATTAGGAGAGAGAAAAGAAACACTTTAGCATGATGCTCTTGCAAGTTTAGAGTAGTTTTTAGTTTGTCTAAACTGGATGGCTCCCACTATCTCTCGAATCCCTTCTCAAACTGTAAAGAAAGGATTAGTCAGGATCAATCTCACCGTACAATACTTGCTTAACCGTTCAGCCAGGCCAGTGTCGGTACTTCGAGCGAGGTTTTCCAACGCTTTCGCGAAGTTCCTTAATTAAGTAACCTCGTTTCCCTGTGGGCGTAGCCCCACTAACACCTTTCTAGACACCTACTAAGTTTATAGCATTGATCGTTAAGTGGGAGTTTTCCCGAAGAGTAGCATATACTCACAATAGGATCGGGATCCAAATATCATCGCGTGATAAAACCGAAGGAATCCTACCAGAATTATCACACTCCAAATGGTATGCAGCGCTAGCAAGTTTCAGTACTTATGAAACTCCCGATGTGGATTTTTACCCCATGCTCTTATGACCTTGACTTTGGCCAAAATATCATAAGTCACATGTCAAGTTCTACCCGTCATTCTCCTGGTTAATTTGGACCCACCCGTACCTACCCTTGACTTTGGCCAAAATGGCAGTACGACTGTCCCAAACCAACGCATCTATCTATGCTGCACATGAATACCCAATAGCTACCAATCACTATGCCATGACTTTGGCCAAAATATATAGCTTGAATACTTTTTGACCATTCATGTGGAATGACGGAGGGCTACGAATGATTTTGGCGAAACCGTGAACGTAGTGAACTTGATATAATCGATGGAATGAGATAGCTTTTAAAAGGAGTGGTTCAAGCTCCGCGTTTAAAAGTTTAGTTTTGAAAAGAACCGAGTGGTTTTCAAAGTGTTCCAATCGACTTTTACTTGGTTTATTTTCTTGCATTAGTTCTTTTAATGCGTCCCATCATTTAATCCTACCATTGCAGAAAACAACCAAAATATGACGTACGCTTATGCCATTCGCATTCGCCACGGGGCCCCGTCATAACCCGTTAGGTTATTTAACTAACGACAGAGCAGGGGCTGGGCTAGCGCGGCTGTAAAACATAAGCAAAGCCTAAATAGTTATCATATATAAATATATAGCAATGATAGACATTACAGATCACAGATGAATACATTGGATATACTAGGAATCCGCAATTCGTTCGAGCCTGCAACGAAAAGCGGATTACACGGTCGCGGTGAATAGCCAATACCCCACCCAAGACCCCTACGGGTGCGGCAAACTACCTGCCAAGTACCCGAAGCGAAGCAACCTCCCTCACCACCGTGAGTAGGCCACTCGGCACTTTGAGATACCCGGTAGTTTTTGCACCCCCTCCATTGGTCTATCCTAGGAGCAAAAACAGTAAAAAGAATTATACAATGACGGCTACAACCCCGACCCGGTTGTGCGGCCAAACAAATAATATTATTACATCAATTTACATATTACAATGAATGAAAGAAAAAGCAACACTCATCTCACATCCACCCCGGCTATTCATCCGCGACAATCCAACACATTCATATACACATACCATCATCAATCACAGATCACAGATATGTATAACCCCGACTAATCGACATATAGTGATTAGCCGACGTTCAATACATATAAACATCACAGATATAACCTTTTAGTCAAAGTGTATTGAAGTTCGGAAAAAATTACGGATTTATAGGCCCCCAAAAACAAATTTCTATTCTGGAAAATTTGGGCACATATAAACCATCTTAAAAATCCTAAAACCAAGCCAGAAATACACTGCACCAAACTCGACCCAGTGAAGAGCCAACTCGGCCGCGGTTGCACGGCAATAGCTTGCTATTGCCGCGGAACAGCGGCGCCTTGGTCGAGTCACTGGACCGGGTTTGGTGACTTTCTTCACAAAACCCTGAGACGATTTTAGGAGTATGACAAATTTTAATTTGAGCAGGAAAAATTTTAACAGAAAGTTTGGGTTTTGAAAACTCGGTTTTGCGATTTTTCCGATTCGAACTTCCATACACTTTACTACCTAGCTAGTTTATGTTTAGTTAGGCTCTGATACCACTGTAAGTCCACGTTGCTCACCCCGGTACTTGCGGGGAGGCGGAAAACGGAATAAAAATCAAGTTTTTATGAGCTTAGGCAACATGGACTTGACTATGAAGGATCTTTGCTAAACAAAAACAAGCTAAAGCTAATTAGAAACTAGCTAAGTGCTAGAAAGGTTATACCTTAGGCTTTATGTCCTTCTTTCCTCGCTCCTTGGAGTGGTGGAAGGTGGTCACCTTAGTCGTCTTCTCACGTCGAAGAAAGATCCACCCGAAAGCCTCGACCTTTGGCTTCAACTCCAAGCTAGAAGTAACTAGGGTGCAAGAAGTGCTAATCTTTGAACCCTAGATGAGAGTAGAGATTATCAAGAGAGGGTTTTTCTCAAGCTCAAGTGTTTCTCAACACATGAGAGGGGAGAGCTTGAGGGAGAGGAAGAACAAGAGAGAGAAAGTAAATGATAGAATGAGAGAATAATATGAAGCATTCTCTCATATATGTGAATTATTGTAATTAGATAATTAGTGAGATAATTGTCATGGCTAAATCAAGACATGACCATTATCATTTCATTTTTAATGCAAATTGCAAGGATCAAAGAGCATCTTCCAAATGAAATGATGATGGTCAAAGTGTCAACCAAGGTCAACAAGTCAAGAAGGTCAAATGGTCAACAACCATAACCATGCACAATTATTAAACTAATATCAATTAACAATAATACACACATAAGCATTAGGGTTAATAAAATGACAATAGTCATTAACCCTAATCAAAGTCCTCTCCCTCTGTCTCAAGCAACTGTGCATACGCACCCGTATTCGTGATCCGAGGAACACGAATACAATAAGAAAAACCAATCCCAAATCATATACTAGGATCCGGCTTAAACCAAAGCCCGCTAGTATAAGCTGTCCGGACAGCAAACGTGCACAAGTGCGCGGATGTGAACGAACCCTGTCGCAAAACCATGCGACCTCTACTCATTTTGCCTAAAGGCGAATAGCTCTCTGTGTGGGACTCTAAAGACTCGACACTACGCTGGCAGTGGGTTTAACCACAGACCGCAAGCGGCACTAGCTGTACGTAACGGTCCCCAGGTAGATGTCGATAAGAAGACTGATGAGGTGAACCCCATCTGAACTCCTACTGAGCCTGTATGTGACAATCTCCGTACAGTCCGGTCTGTTCGTCTGATACATCGCATGGCGGGCCTAGGGGGGCGGTGAAACGTCGGTCCCCTAATAGCGGTACAAGTCGTGTCGGAGTGTAGCCCAGAACACCCCGAGATAACACTGGAAACCTACCAGTATATCTCGCTTGCCCTAGCCAGGGACTACTCGTGTAATGGCTCTCCTGGACACAGCGCGATGTCAACCCCCAATACCGGGAGAGACGAATCCTGTCTAACCGTCACTGCCTCCAAGTGGTTCGGGACTGCACCCAGAAACTACCTGTTTGCACGACTCCTTTGAGCCGTGGTAGGGTAGCAATCAGAGTGCAGCGGGAACACACTCGAGGAGAAGTGACAGTGTCAAGTCAGCGGACTAAGCTGTACTCATGTCACCTGGGAACTGATAAATGACGATAGGTATAATACCAACCAACAGTTCCCGACGAGTCCTGTCCAGTGTACTCGTAACCTAACGAGCAATCCGCATACTATCTCAAGTACGACGTACTGACGGCTGTGGGACAGACCGTCTCCCACGCTGGGATGAGAAGCGCATACGCTTGTCTACTCCGGAGTATCGATGCCCTGTCTCGATAGTCCAACGACTAGGGACCTGTATAAGGATGTGCTTATAGATCACCCAGCTCCCATGAGTGTGAGCGCCATCACAACGCTGGTAATCAAGCAAAGATCCTAAGGGCTCTACCAATATGTATATCAGCAATATGCTAAAAGAAACACATGCACATATTAATGCTTTGACAAACTAAGTAGCATACTACCATTTCGAGCAAGATTGTATATACAACTGTGAATATCCTAAGCTTCCATTAAGTAATATACAAACTAGTATGATACAGTAATGGGCTCTAGGGCATATACACTAACAATAGCTGCTAGGGGTAAAATATTATTGGGAATTTCAAGTGATGAAATTTGCAACGAGATTGCATACCTTCTATGAGATAGTTGGATCCCGATACCCGCTGCGAGTAAGAGTTACTCCTGGGAGAGTTTTACACATTACAATTAGCCGATCGAGTAGGTGTCTAGAAAGGTGTTAACGGGGTTACGCCCCAAGGAAAACGAGGTTTACTTTAATTAGGTCCGAGCGAAAGCACGAGGAACCTCCCTCAAAGTACCGACACTGGCCTGGCTGAAAGATTGGCGAACTTGTATAGTGTAATTAATACCGGCTAGTCTTTCCTTTTAGGATTTGAAGAAAGATTTGACTAAAACAGTGGGAGACATCCTGATTAGATAAATTGATAACCAATTTAATCTTGTAAAAGCGCACGCTGAGTGTTCTCTTCTCTCTCTCTCCTGGTTACGACTATGTCACGCCTTAATCAAGATAATAAACTGGATGTATTGACCGAACCCACTTATACTGCGCTAGGAAACGTTGGTCCCGCTCCAACTTATAATTGTTATAAGACAGAGCAGGAAATTGGGGAATACCAGATTTCCCATGCCGCCCAAACGAAGAAAGTGCATGTTGATGCATCATCTTCGGATGTATTCATTACATAGAACTGTTTCTTAGTATCCTTTATGTCCTGGGTATGACATACCGGGTCAGGATCCCGCATATGTAATTTGTTACATGGGCCGCAGATAGGTAGAGAACTGAGAACGGGTTTCATGAGATAGAAACGGTGCAAGTGTTGCAGCCAAGTCTGTTGGTCACTATCACCCTGTATTACCAGAATACATTGATTCTGAACGAATGTTATTAGATACCGAACCTGAAATAAAACATCATATTAGTCTCTTTATAAGTAAAGAAATGATATAATTTTGTATTGTTGGATAATGTTTTGAACATTTCTTATATCAAGAGTTGATCGGTTCAGGCACGTTATCTAAAAGCATTGACGTTCTAAATCAAACTACAGTTCTTAGTATACAGAACACACGCAAGTGGAAGAGTTTAGAAATGAACAAATCCTTCTTGAGGCATTGTAGACTAGGTCATATCAATGCGACCCGACTAGCTGAAGTTACGTATAGATGCATATTTAAATTAGTTTGAATTTACATCTTGTGAAACTTGCCGGTCATGTCACAGAGATAAGATGACCACAGCTCTGTTTATTGGAAACAGAGATAGAGTTAGTGAACTCTTGGGATTGATACATGCTGATGTATGAAGGTCCCCTGTCTACACATGCCAGGACGGGTTCTTTGTACTTCATTACATTCTCTGATGATCTCTCAAGATTCAGACATATGTTCCTGTTGAAACACAAGTCCGAACCTTTTGAGATATTCACAGAATATAAGTTAGAAGTAGAGAACCAAAACGGGTATAAGTATTATGTCCTTTGATGAGATCAAGGAGGAGAATACTTAAGCACGGAAATCCTGGACTATTCTAAAGGAGAATGAGATTCTCTCTCAGCATTACTCCTCCGTATACACCACATCACATTGTTATATCGGGGCGGAGCAATCATACCCTATGTGATATGGTGTGCTCTATGATGAGTACTACTTAGTTTCCTATTTCCTTTTGGGAGTTATGCACTTGAGAAGCCGCATACCTATTGAATGTGGATTCAATAGTTTCCAACGAACCTCAGCCTCTCCGTCGATCTAGTAGGGTTCCTCACCCACCTAAGAGATACTTCGGTTTCTCTATGACAGTGGGAGTGAGTATTGGATCAAGAGATGATGACTTAACTAGTTTTGAACTGGCCATCAGGAGTGGGACTCTGTAAGAATGGCTGGATGCTTAGCTATCTGAGATGGAATCCTTATACACCAACAAAGTATGGACTTTGGTTGCTTTATCTGAAGGGTTAAATCCCCATCAGGAGCGAGTATATCTTGAGAAGATTACTTGGTGTACATGGAAAAGTTGAGACTTTCAAAGCTAGGCTTAAGTCCATCCAGATCCTACTTGCCACGGCTACATACCATGACAATGATATGTGGCGGTTGGGTGTCATGACTGCTTTTCTAAATGCTGATTTGGAAGAGAGCATCTATATGTACACATCCAGAGGGCTTCGTAGACAGTGGGAGCAGCGGAAACGTGTGCTAGATCTTTTATGCGATTAAGCTGGCACTGCGGAGTTGGAACGTCTGTTTTGATGTGGTAGTCAAAGAGTTTGACTTCATCCAAATGGTAGATGAACCTTGTATGTACAAAAAGATAGTAGAGAGTATGGTGGTGATCCTCGTAGAGTACGTGGATGACATACTCTTGATAGGGAAGGAGTTTCCTATGCTACACTCGGTCAATCTCCGCTTATCACAAGGATTCTCCGTATAGGATCAAAGTGATACCTCCTAAAATCCTGGATTTTGGATCTATGAGAGAGATCTAATTGGATGTTAGGATTCTCACTAGTTGGAGTGAGATGGTATCAATCGATCCTGGGGAGAATCACTGAAAACGTTCCAGGGTGATAAGGACGACTGAATGTCAGTCGCAGGCATTGTCTTTACCCTCAGTGGAGGGACGGTATGTTGGAAGAGTTCCAAGCTAGATACCGTGACATACTAGACGATTAAAGGCAAGATACATCGTTACCAAGGATGCTACCAAAGAGGCAGTCTGGATATATATAAGTTCATGAGATGAACTTCGTTCCTACCATTGTGCGACAATGGAGTTGTTGCTTTTGCTAAGGAACTACCGTCCTATAAGAAGTCCAGATATAATTCTTAGGCAGTATCACCTGATCATGGAGATGGTTGATCTCCAGGAAGATCAAGGTTAGGTGAGCAGACACAGAGGACAACAGCGCGGATCCACTCACAAAGGCCTTTTTCCCAGTAGAGACTTTTATGGGATGGTGGAGTATGAGATTCTTCAACCACAGCTAATTGCTGGGTATACGGTACCACACCAGATGGCCCGAGTTCAAGTGGGAGATTGTTAGTTACATGTATGCCCTAGAGGCCATTACTGTACATACGATGTATATTGTAGTGGATGCTTGGACATATATAGGGTGGACTTTCTTGCTCGACATGATAGTACGCTATCTGGTTGCTCTTTATCTTAACGTGTACTCTGATTGTCTCTATGTTACATATTGATAAAGCCCTTAGGATATGTACTCGACTACAGGGACTATGATGAGATCATACTAGTGGGGCCACGGTACTCGACGAGTACATCCTATAACTGTTCCTAGTCGAGGGTGTATCGAAACAGGGCATCGATACACCAGTGTAGACTAGCGTATACGCATCTTGACCCATATGATGGGCGATGGATGATCCCATATCCATCGGTGTTTGATATCAAGGATAGTGTACGGGTGCTCAGTAGAGACTGGGTACACTAGATGGACTCGCCGAGAACTACCAGATGGTATTATACCTCATGTCAGATGGCAGTTCTCCGGTGACACTGGTACAGAGTAGTTTGTTGACCCAAGATCGTCATAGAGTCTTGTGTGATTCCCACTGTGCTTTGATTTCCATCATACCACGTCCAAGAGGGCATGCAAAAAGGTGGCTTTTGGGTACTGTCCCGAATCACATGGAGGCAATAAGCAATAGGAGGGGATTCGTCTCTCCCGGTATAGGGAGTTGATGTTGCGCTGTGTTCGATTGGCTTTAATTGGAAATCCCTGGCCAGGGTTGCTGAGATTTACTGGTAAGTGTTATCAGTAGTTTCTCGAACTGTTATAGACCTCATATCGACACGACTTATCAAGCTTCTGGGGTCTGACGTTTACCACCCTTAGGCGAGATATGCGACATATCAGACGACGAGACCGGAATGTACGGGAGTGTTACTGATTGGATTCACAGGAGAATGTACAGGCTTGCTTGTTGATCTTCTGAGCGCTCAATACCTGGGTGGCTGTTGTTGGAGATAGTGCCCTCATAGTCAATTATTGGATCGCAGGTACGTAATTGCAATGATTGCGGAGGACCTATACCGGTAGGACAGTCTTACTCGAAATGATAGTATGCTATCTGGTTTGCCTTTATCAGTCGTGTACATGTTCAGGTGACTGATTACATGTTGCACTTTGATAGAGCCCTTAGGATCTTTCTTTACTACCAACAGTATGATGGCGATCATATACGTGAGAGTTGGGTAGTTTATATGCATATCCTTAATTGTGGTCCCTAGTCGTGGGAGTTTCGAGACAGGGC
Source organism: Agapanthus africanus (assembly GCA_030015575.1). Taxonomy (NCBI): domain Eukaryota; kingdom Viridiplantae; phylum Streptophyta; class Magnoliopsida; order Asparagales; family Amaryllidaceae; genus Agapanthus; species Agapanthus africanus. The sequence goes on from CM057342.1 coordinate 522,123,806, forward strand.
ATCGATACTCCGGAGTAGACTAGTATATACAGTCGAGACCCCGACGAGGGGCGGTGGCCGGTCTCACAAGCCATTGGTGTCAGTTGGATCACCTAAGATGTATACAGGTGCTCATTGGGTTATGAGTACACCGGACAGGACTCGCCGGGAATCTGCTAGTTAGTACTATACCTATCGTCAGATAGCAGTTCCCTGGTGACATGTGTACAGGTTAGTTCATCGACCTGAGGTCGTCAATTGTCTCGTGTGAGTTCCCACTGTGCTTTGATTTCTACCCTACCACGGCTCAAAGGAGTCGTGCAAACAGGTAGTTTTTGGGTACAGTCCCGAGCCATATGGAGGCACGTGAGCGGATCGGCAGGGGATTCGTCTCTCCCGGTATTGGGGGCGAGGTCGTGCTGTGTCTAGGAGAGCCATTACACAAAGTCCATGGCCATGGCAGGAGATTTACTGGTAGGTACTCCAGTAGTATCTCAGAGTGTTATTAGGCTACACTCTGACATGACTTATACTGCTATTGGGGGTCTGACGTTTCTAGCCCCCTACGCAGATATGCGATACTCATAGACGAACGGACCGGACTGTATATACATTGTCACTGTTAGGCTCAGTAGGGTTTCCGGATGAGTTCGCTCATCGGCCTCCCTTGAGGTCAGTCCATGGGCAGCTGTTACGCATTGCTAGTGCCTCTGACGGTTTGTGGTTAAACCCACTGCCAGGGTACTGACGAGTCATTAGAGTCCCCCACAGACAGTTTCCCAAGTTCGGGCGAAACGTTGTAGAGGTCGTATGGTTTTATGGCAGGGTTCGGAAAATGCACGTGCGTTTACGCACGTGTTATTTTTCGGGCAGATGATACTGGTCGGCTTTGGTTTAAGCCGGATCCGAGTATTATATTGAGTAGGTATAATATCTATGTCTCAGTTGCATTTGTATTCGGTCGTAATACAAATGCGGGTATATTTATACAGTTACGGGGTTATCCTGAAAGTCGTTTCAGGATCACTTTTGGAAGTTGCCAGTTTCCAGTTTTCTATCAGCCGTCTTTTAACATTCGGTTAAAGACGGATTTATCTTTTCTTGAGATGAGGTGAGTCAGTGTTCTGGAAGTTTCTAGAAGCAACTAGAAGAGGTGACTAGGTTCATGAACCATTGCTTACATTGATTACATGATGACTAGGTGTTTGTGACTCATGCTTTGATTTCAACCATTCTTGTTTTCCTTAAGATATTCTTTTGTGTTCACATATGATATTTGTTCTTAAGGTTACTCTCCCCTCTCGTATACTCAGCACCCCCCACTCCTATAAGTGGCCGGCCCCCCTCCTCACTCTCTCACTTGATGTTTCATTTGGTAGAGAAGGATTATGATAGATTTTGGGGTGTATGGAATTTCACAGCTCATTTCATTCCATCACCCGATTCCCTCGGCAACTTCATTAACCGATCGTCCACGGATTTGGACGAAGTGAGACAAAGTCATCTACTCATTCTCTACATCATTCTTGGTCGTCTCTTCTAGCAAACTTGACGACCGAGTTTCCTCGAGTCAGAGGCGGGAGCCCGTTTAAAGAATCAGTGATGTGGTGCTACCTGGACGAGCAGATCGGAGATCGGAGCAGCCGCAACGGAACGTGGGATGATGGTTAAAGAACGAAGGACTCAGATCGTTCGGTATAACCTTTCTACACTCTTTACAGTTTGTTAGTTTAGCAATAATGGCAGATCCGGATTAAAGTATACGATAGCGCCAGTTAAAAAGTTTTTGTTCCGCATTTGGCGTCTGATGACGGCCGGGGCGCTAGCGTAGACTTACATTGGTATCAAAGCCTCACCATTTTGCTATACTAACTTGTGCTAACGCGTTTAAAAGATCGATCGAACGGATTTTTCGAAAATCGCAATTTCTAGTATTAAAGTTTCTGTTAATTTTCAAACTGGTCCAAATGTCATTTTGACCATACCAGAAAATCAAGCAGGGTTTTTGAGGAATACTGTAGAAATTCGAGGAAGTGATTCCACTGTTCCGCCGCGGATCTGCGGCCCCATCTAGGGTTTTGCCGCGGATCCGCCGCAGAAAAGTGAGATCACTCACTCAGTTTTCTACAGTGCATTCCATGTTGGAAATTTGGGTTTTTCGTATATATCTTTTGGGCCCAGGTTTTGTTACTGTTCTCCAGATTTGCGTGGGGCCCACTTTGTGATATTTAGTCGATCGAAATTTAAACATGTTAGTTTACAGTACTTACATTATATCTCCGACCGGGAATGTCATTTGATCGGTAAACCGCGTCTGATTGCTATAGTTCTTTTAGACGGGTTTGCGAACGTCACATTCGCGTTGATGTTCTGTGTTGTGCTGTGATGTTGCGGTTTTGTCGTGGTGGATAACAGTGTGCAATGGTAGTACAGTTTGAGTTTATTTGTACATTTGATATTGCGGGGCGAGCGTCCAACTTGTGGACTGCCGTCACTGCCTGTTGTATAATATTCTTTTGGGGCACGACCAGGTTGCGGTCGATGTACCTATTGTACTATTTTTCATTACTGTACTAGGTTTTGCCCCGCGAAGGAGTGCACGGATAGCCGGGTTCTGGAGGGCAACGGTTCCGCATCTCATGGCTTTGAGAGGCAGAGGGGTCCCACTATAGAATTAGCAGACTATTCGCCGCACTCGTAGGGGGTACAGGTTGACCCAAGGAGGGGTGCCCAAGATTGCCGGATTCTGTGAAGTGCAGGGTGGTCCATTCACTATGCTGTAAGGGGGCTGCCTCGCTTCAGGTTTTGGCGGGTAACTTGCCGCACCCGTAGGGGTCTATGTTTCATTGCACAGGCTATCCACACGACAGGGGAACGTTGGGTTTCAGCAGCGGCTCTGTGAAACCCTGGGATCCCAGATTATCAGTATTGTTCTGTGATGCTTATTACTTTTCTGTAATGTTGCATATTATCACGCCTGGAGCGATTATTGTATATTGGTTTATATACTATTAGATGTTGTATATATTTTACACCCGCGCTAGTCCAGTCCCCGCTCTGTCACTAGTTAAGTAACCTAACGGGTGATGACGGGACCCAGTGACGAATGAGGATGGCATATACGTACATTTTATTTTCGTTCTTTTCTGGTGTGATTGATTGATGGGACTGCGTTGATTCTGATCAATGCAAAGTAAAGCAAACATGTATACAGTTGTTGGAACAATTTAAAAATTGTTATTGCAAAGACGTTTCCTTTTGTTTTGCATAGCGGTATTCAGTGGAATATCCTGCACCTCATTCCACGAGGAAAGAGCCGAGATCCCTTCATCGGGAATGACCTCTTTAGCAAAAGGTTTTCGCCACTATATTTTTATAAAAAGCTATCAGGTTCCTTCAGCGATATCAAGTTCACTACGTTAAAGGTTTTTCGCCAAAAACCAGCCGTAGCCCTCCGTCGTTTCTTATGGATGGTCAGTAGTATTCAAGCAATGTTTGTTGTCTTACATCAAGGCATAGTGTTTGGTAGCTGCTGGGTATTCATTTGTTGCATAGATAGATGAGTTGGTTTGGGACAGTCGTATTACCTTGTTGGCATACGTCAAGGGTATGTACGGGTGGGTTCAAATTAACAAGATAATGACGGGCAGAACTTGACATGTGACTTATGATTTGTTGACATACGCCAAGGTCATAAGAGCATGGGGCATAAATCATATCGGGAGTTTCTAAAGAAACTGAAACTTGCCAAGTATGCGCATACCTTCTGGAGTATGAGTAACGTGGATGCATTCCATTATGTTATCATGCGATGAGAGTTGGATCCCGATTCCCACTAATGAGTTGGTTTACTCTTCGGGTGATCCCGATTGATTCTTCTTTCAGGTTTGGAGGAGAATTTAACAGGACAGTGGGAGGTTTCCGGATTAGAAAAAGTGATAACCATTCTGATCTAGGTTAGAGTGCACGCAGAGTGTTTCTATTCTCTCTCTCTTTGGCAGCGACCTTTGACCGACCCTAGACTATGACTCAATGACCAGGTTGACCGAACCTTCATAACATACTGGCTTTTGGATTGTCTGAGTTGCATAAGTCATTACCACTCCTTCTTTTTATCCTTTGAATTTCTCAGAACACCCGTATTACTATGGACATCCACTTCCATTGGATAGATCCATCGTATGGTTATATACGAACTCGAAGGGACTTCTTCGAGGATGGATCCAGGTTCAGGAGAAATAGAATTGGTTTATTCAGTTGTCTTTTATTATCACCTTCTCTCAGGTTGCGAGAGCTCCTTAGTTTAGGAGAGTACACCTATTACGCTTATTGGATAGTCTTATTCCAAACCATAGGCAGGTGCCGAAAGGTAGGGAATGAAGAAAACCAATTAGCCTAAGTAGGGTGTGCAGAAGGTAATATGTAAAGACAAAATAAAGGGATTAGAAAGAGGGCAAAGTAAATTGCGACTGTTATCATTCACGACCAAAACCGCGTACTTCGTCGCCCCTCCTATTTCACCTTTAAAAAGAATAAGGTATTATTCAGTTGTCTTTTATCATCACCTTCTCTCGAGATGCGAGTACTCCTTGGTTTAGGAGGGTACACCTATTATGCTTACTGGATAGTCTTCTTCCAAACCATAGGCTGGTGCCGAACGGTAGGGAAGGAAGAAAACCATTTAGCCTAACGATGGTGTACAGAAGGTAACGACTAATGACAAATAAAGGGATTTGGAGAGATGGCAATGAAATATACGGTTGAAGTCACGAATTGGATTATGGAAGAGGCATTACTATGAATACCAGGATACCCCTACGAAACATTTTCATGTTTCAGTGCATTGTTAAAGAAAAACTGTTTTCCCGATTAGACACTTACTCCAAGGGTATGTATTTACCAGGTTTCATTCTCATATCTGTATGGTTTTACAGATGATGAGTGGGAGTAAGTTATTGGGAATTAGGTGATCATCCTCATTATATCGGAATTCGTTGTAATTGGTGATATTTGAGGAAATCGCCAGGGTACAGTTTTCAACCTACGACGCATAGGTTATGAGTTGTTAAAACTCAGCGGACTTATACAGAGTATTGTATGTTGTCCAAGTGTCCATCAGGACAAAGGGGTAGGTCCTCGTACTATGTTCTGTTTACTTATAACTTCTCTAGTATTTAGACAAGTGTTTCGTAGAAATACAAGGTCTAAGTTTTGAGAAGTTGTGGGTATAAGAATAAAGTAGATAACCAGATATCACAAGTATCGGGATTCTTCAAAGAGATCGAAGATGTAGATTCTTGTGATTGGTATTCAGATGATAGTGATGGTTTTGAGAAATGTGTTTCTCTTTCAGGTTACTCATAATTGGATGGATTCCTAAGCTGAGTAATGCTGATTAGCCTCTTTCCATTAAGTTGATATGCACTGGAGACAGCTGCATGATTTGAATCAGGTTCCAATTAAATAAGTGACAAAGTTTCTATATTGGATATAGAATGGTTCGTACCTTAAAAGATATTAAGGTATGGGGAGTTGTCCAGCTTTTGCTTAAAACCAGACTCTGGACAACTCAGGGCACGTTTCTGTAATGGCTGTTTGTGGGTTGACCCTGGCTATGACGAGGGTTGATATTCTACCATTTGGAAGATCAATAGTGATATTTTTCTTGACTCGCCACAGTTTTAGTAAAATGGATCTTTTTCAGAAAACAGTAGTGGGAGTATGGTAGAACTGGAAGTGATTCCAGAACCGCGAACGATTCCAGAAAATTTAATAGGACCTATATATTCAATCAGGTTTGACATTCCAATAGCCACTCCGCAAATACGGTGGGTAACCTCAGACACCCGAGAGGTACTTCGGTAACCTCAAGGACGGTGACAGGGAGGTTCTTATCTACCCAGACTTGACACTACTGTTGTTCCAGGTTATGAGACCCGGTAGGAGGGTTATCGTAATCAGTGGGAGCAGCGGAAGTATGGTGGGCAAGTAGCTTATATCTATTTATAGACTAGAGCAGTTATAGCGGAGATAGATCATCTAATTTTGATGTGACAGTCATGGGTTTGACTTCAATCAGAATAGGGAATGGATCTATTAAGAAGGTAGTAGGGTGTGATGTCATGGTATCTGGATGACATATACAAAGTAGGAAGTAAAATTCCTATACTACGATCGGTTGTACTGTGGTCGTCACACAGTTGTTTCTCCAGACAGGATATGGATATAATATTTGACATTCTGGTTTCTAGATCTATGGTTTTAGATCTGGAATTGGGTAGTTTCCCAATGTGGGTACTTTGACACATATTCTAATGGTTTTTAGAATAGTTGACTCCTAGCATGGTGGTGTACCTGCAGGTGATGGAGTCACCCTCTCTAAAGGTGTCGTATAGACTAAAGGGGAGAGGGATGGGCATGATTGGCAGATCACTTGCTTAGGCATTTGAGTCAATCATGAGATGTCGAGTACAACACCAGATGTTGTTTTTGCACTAGATGCAATGAGTTTGTATTAATCCAATCCTGGAGAAACATAAGGAAGCAGTTTTAGAACATAAGTACATGTTCTACGGATTTGATGATGGCAGCCTCCTTCGGAAGACGATTATCATTCCAGGCTTCAAAGATGACATGGTTGACAGAGAGATTGTCAGAGTTATAGTTTTTCCCTCTGACGAAGAGGGACAGTATTATGGACAGGTGGTCTAAGAGGATACTGTGGGAGGCTTGGTGCCGGATACTGATTAGGTTCAGTGATCGATACAGTCTAAGAAGTTTGGATTTGGAGTTCATTTATGAACTAGGTCCCATCAGATATCCAGACATATTCTAAGACAGGTATTACTCAATTCGGGAGATGGCTTTCTCCGCGAACTTGAGATTAAGAGAGATATAGAAAGAAACATCTAGGCGGATCCACTCACTGAGGCTATTTCTCGAACACAATAGTTTTACAAACGGGCTTTGTGAAACTGATTAGTAGAGGAGTTGGATGTTCGGTTTCACACGGGCTGTGAGTAGTCGACATTGCAATAATTAGCCTTGAGTGCAAGTGGGAGATTGTTTGAGATGGTACCCTCATAGTCAATTATTGGATCGCAGGTACGTGATTGCAATGATTGCGGAGGACCTATACTGGTAGGACAGTCTTACTCGAAATGATAGTATGTTATCTGGTTTGCCTTTATCAGTCGTGTACATGTTCAGGTGACTGATTACATGTTGCAGTTTGATAGAGCCCTTAGGATCTTGCTTTACTACCAACAGTATGATGGCGATCATATACGTGAGAGTTGGGTAGTTTATATGCATATCCTTAATTGTGGTCCCTAGTCGTGGGAGTTTCGAGACAGGGCATCGATACTCCGGAGTAGACTAGTGTATACAGTCGAGACCCCGACGAGGGGCGGTGGCCGGTCTCACAAGCCATTGGTGTCAGTTGGATCACCTAAGATGTATACAGATGCTCATTGGGTTATGAGTACACCGGACAGGACTCGCCGGGAATCTGCTAGTTAGTACTATACCTATCGTCAGATAGCAGTTCCCTGGTGACATGTGTACAGGTTAGTTCATCAACCTGAGGTCGTCAATTGTCTCGTGTGAGTTCCCACTGTGCTTTGATTTCTACCCTACCAAGGCTCAAAAGAGTCGTGCAAACAGGTAGTTTTTGGGTACAGTCCCGAGCCATATGGAGGCACGTGAGCGGATCGGCAGGGGATTCGTCTCTCCCGGTATTGGGGGCGAGGTAGTGCAGTGTCTAGGAGAGCCATTACACAAAGTCCATGGCCATGGCAGGAGATTTACTGGTAGGTACTCCAGTAGTATCTCAAGGTGTTATTAGGCTACACTCCGACACGACTTATACTGCTATTGGGGGTCTGACGTTTCTAGCCCCCTAGGCAGATATGCGATACTCATAGACGAACAGACCGGACTGTATATACATTGTCACTGTTAGGCTCAGTAGGGTTTCCGGATGAGTTCGCTCATCGGCCTCCCTTGAGGTCAGTCCATGGGCAGCTGTTACGCATTGCTAGTGCCTCTGACGGTTTGTGGTTAAACCCACTGCCAGGGTACTGACGAGTCATTAGAGTCCCCCACAGACAGTTTCCCAAGTTCGGGCGAAACGTTGTAGAGGCCGTATGGTTTTATGGCAGGGTTCGGAAAATGCACGTGCGTTTACGTACGTGTTATTTTTCGGGCAGATGATACTGGTCGGCTTTGGTTTAAGCCGGATCCGAGTATTATATTGAGTAGGTATAATATCTATGTCTCAGTTGCATTTGTATTCGGTCGTAATACAAATGCGGGTATATTTATACAGTTACGGGGTTATCCTGAAAGTCGTTTCAGGATCACTTTTGGAAGTTGCCAGTTTCCAGTTTTCTATTAGCCGTCTTTTAACATTCGGTTAAAGACGGATTTATCTTTTCTTGAGATGAGGTGAGTCAGTGTTCTGGTAGTTTCTAGAAGCAACTAGAAGAGGTGACTAGGTTCATGAACCTTTGCTTACATTGATTACATGATGACTAGGTGTTTGTGACTCATGCTTTGATTTCAACCATTCTTGTTTTCCTTAAGATATTCTTTTGTGTTCACATATGATATTTGTTCTTAAGGTTACTCTCCCCTCTCCTACACTCACCCCCCCACTCCTATAACTGGCCGGCCCCCCTCCTCACTCTCTCACTTGATGTTTCATTTGGTAGAAAAGGATTATGATAGATTTTGGGGTGTATGGAATTTCACAGCTCATTTCATTCCATCACCCGATTCCCTCGGCAACTTCATTAACCGATCATCCATGGATTTGGACGAAGTGAGACAAAGTCATCTACTCATTCTCTACATCATTCTTGGTCGTCTCTTCTAGCAAACTTGACGACCGAGTTGCCTCGAGTCAGAGGCGGGAGCCCGTTTAAAGAATCAGTGATGTGGTGCCACCTGGGCGAGCAGATCGGAGATCGAAGAGATCGGATCAGCCGCAACGGAGCGTGGGATGATGGTTAAAGAACGAAGGACTCGGATCGTTCGGTATAACTTTTCTACACTCTTTACAGTTTTTTAGTTTAGCAATAATGGCAGATCCGGGTTAAAGTATACGATAGCGCCAGTTAAAAAGTTTTTTTTCCGCATTTGGCGTCTGATGATGGCCGGGGCGCTAGCGTAGACTTACAGCTGTTACATTTAGCTGACCGCTTGCCACTTGTGGGTGTTTGATATGATCATCACCTACTGCCGGCGTATTGACGATTCTTTAGAGTCCTACACAGAGGTTTCTTGACTCAGGCAAAACGGAGTAGGGGCACATATGTGATATGCGCAGGACCGAGGATAATGCGATATGTGATACCGTATTATATTCTCGCGATATTTGATATCAGCTGGGTCATCGGATCAAGTGTTGATTCGATGAATCAGTAAATGATATATATTAGTCGGTTATATGTAATATAGACGGATTGTCTGGTCAAGTGTTGATTCGATAATTTAATGTATAATAATATATATATGATATATTAAATTACATTCACTAATATTAGCTCACTAAAAGATTCTTTTTCTCACTCGGATAACACATTGATATATATGAGATATATGTTAATTGTATTATTTTATTTTGTTACAATAAATATTATATATGTGATATATAATATTGTAAGATGATATGGTTATTAATGCAACATGTTTATTGGAGATTAAACATGGTTAGGGTTTGATTTGGGTTAATCATTTCTAGAAGTTTCTAGAAGGTTTTCATTTTTGTTTTGGAAAAGATATTTTGCAAGATATTTCTTTAACCAAACCCAAACCCTTAACCCTAGTAAAATCTCTACAATGGTTACTTGAACTATGGTTGCATTTCTAACCTTATCAAGACTTTCATTATTCATCACAAAAGAAATTATTCATTGTTCATCTTCTTTCTTCTTCTTCTTTGCTTGCAAAGCATTCTAGCTTTGATCTTTGTGATGAAAATGAGTGAGAAATAGAAAACAAATGAGAGCAAAAATCCCACTTCATCATCCTCATCTACCCTTGCCCTTTAGATGAGAGTGTTCACTTCATTTAGTGAGGGTTAGCTTGTGTTAATGAACTTCAAGGTAGATCATCTTTATTATCGAAGATCGGAAGCAAGCTAGCATCTTTCTCTCCGTGGAGCCTCTCGAGAGTCCGGGACACGATGATCGCAGCGAAGGGACCTCAACATAGAGCTTAAGAAGTGAAGGACCGGATCTATAAAGGTTGTAATCCCTCTCACTTAGTGTTAAAGTGTTTGACATGCTTGTTATCTCCTAATCTCTAGTTTAAAGATCTTGGTTAGGGTTGTTCGGCACGGTTAAATTTTAAATCGGGCATGGTTGATGCCTCGTAGACCCTTGTGCGTATGCCTAGCAACCCTACAGTGGTATCAGAGCCAAGCTAGAGCTTTAGGCGAAGTTTAGGCGAAATTTAAAGTCCGATCGAACCCGGAAACCCCGACACGAACCCTTCTCTGGATATTTTTCAAGGATTGCAGACCTCATTGCCACTCCTACTTTTACCCTTTTCTCCAGGACACCCCGTATTACTGCGAACGTCCACTTCCATTGGACAAAGCCATCGTATGGTTAGATACGAACTCGAAGGAATTCGAGGATGGTTTCCGGTTCTGGAGAAAACGGATAGTATTATTCAGTTGTCTTTTCCTTTTTACCTTCTCTCAGGTTGCGAGTACTCCTTAGTTTAGGAGATAGTACACCTATTACGCAAATTGGATAGTCTTCTTCCAAACTTTAGGCTGGTGCCGAACAGTGTGGAATGAAGAAGACCAATTAGCCTAAACGGTGTGCAGAAGGTATTAAGATTAAGACAAAGCAAGGGATTAGTAAGAGGGCAAAGTAAATTGCGACTGGTATTCACGACCAAACCAAGTATTTCTTCGCCAATCCTAAATCACCTTTGTATTTCTCCAGGACACTCCGTATCACTACGAAGATCCACAGTTTATTTGGATACTCCATCGTATGGTTATATACGAACTCGAAAGGAACTTGTTCCAGTTCGGGGATGGATTCTGGTTCAGGAGAAATAGGAATAAGGTTTATTCAGGTGTCTTTTATCCTCACCTTCTCTCGCATTGCGAATGCTCCTAGGATTAGGACAGTACACCCTTTATGCTTATTGGATAGTCTTCTTCCAAACCATAGGCTGGTGCCGAACGGTAGGGAAGGAAGAAAACCATTTGGCCTAAGGGGTGTACAGAAGGTAACGACTAAAGACATATAAAGGGATTTGGAGAGGTGGCAAAGAATTATACGGTTATAGTTGTGAATCTGGATAATGGTAGAGGCATTACTAGGAATACCGGGATACCCCAACGAAACATTTCAATGTTTCAGTTTCACTGTGTACTGTTAAAAGAAAACTGATTTCCCGATTAGAAACTTGCTCCAGGGTATGTATTTACCAGGTTTGATTCTCACATCTGTATGGTTTTACAGATGATGAGAGGGAGTAAGTTATTGGGAATTGGGTGATCATCCTCATTATATCGGGATTCGTTGTAATCGGTGATATTTGAGGAGATCACCTGGGCTGTTTGCCGGTCGGCAAATATTTGGTTTTGAATATCCGCTGTTGTGCACCAATTTCAAATTGATATATCTGTACGTCTATTTTCATAGAGTGAGATATACCTTTTGATATTATGTCGATGACATTTACCTATATCAGTGGATGGTTAGGTAAGGAGCATTAAACAGCGGTGTAATTCTTCTTAACCATAAGTACAGTATTCAACCTACGACACACAGTGAAAGAGTTGTTAGACTCGGCGGACTTATACAGAGTATTGTATGTTGTCCAGTGTCCATTAGGACAGAGGGGTTGGTCCTCATACTATATTCTGTTTACTTTTAACTTCTCTAGTTTTTAGACATGTGTTTCGTAGAAACACAGGGTCTATGTTTTGAGGAGTTATAGGTATTTGAATAGAGTAGAGAACCAAGTGTAGCAAGTATCGGGATTCTTCAAAGTGATCGAAGATGTAGATACTTGTGTATGGTATTCAGTTGATGGTAAAGATAAAGAGAAATTGCTTCTCTTTTCAGGTTACTCATAATTGGAAGCATTCTTAAGTTGAGTAACGCTGATCGGCCTCCATCCATTTAGTTGACATGCACTGGAGATAGCTGCATGATTTGAATCTGGTTCAATTAATTCAGTGCCTCTGGTTCTATATTGGATATAGAACAGTTCATATCTTAACGTTGTTAAGGTACGGGAAGTTGTCCGGCTTATGATTAAAACCAGACACTGGACAGCTCAAGGCACGTTTCTGTAATGGCTGTTTGTGGGTTGACCCAGGCTATGACGAGGGTTGATTTTCTACCATCTGGCAGATCAATAGAAATATTGTTCTGGACTCGCCACAGTTTTATTAAAAATGGATTTTTTCAAAAACAGTAGTGGGAGTATGGTAGAACTGGAAGTGATTCCAGAACCGCAAACGATTACTGAAGATTTGATAAGGAACCTAAAGATTCAATCTGATTTGACATTCCATTGGCCACCCCGCAGATAAGGTGGGTAACTTCAGGCACCCGAGAGGTACTCCGGTAGCCTCAAGGACGGTGACAGGGAAGTTCTTGTTTACCCACACTTGCCATTGTTGTTGTTCCAGGCTGCGAGACCCGGCAGGAGGATGAGTATAGCGTCGTTCTAAACTAGCTTTAGAAGTGCACGTCTATATGACTCTGCCAGAGGGTTGTCGTAGTCAGTGGGAGCAGCGGAAGCATTGGTGGATATCAGGCTCATGTCTATTTATAGACTAAAGCAGATGTAGCGGAGATAGATCATCTATTTCTGATGTGACAGTCATAGGTTTGACTTCATCAGAATAGGGGATGGATCTGTTGAGAAGGTAGTAGGGTGTGATATCCTGGTATTTGGATGACATACACAGAGTAGGAAGTGATATTCCTATACTACGATCGGTTATACTTTGGTCGTCACACGGTGGTTTCTCCACAAAGGACTTGGTCATTATATCTGACATACTGGTTACTAAATCTATGGTTTTAGATCTAGATTTGGGTGGTTTCCCAATGAGGGTACTTTGACAGCATTCTAAGAGTATTTAGAATGGACGACTCCTGGCACGGTAGTGTACCTGCAGGTGATGGAGTCACCCTCTCTAAAGGTGTCTTATAGACTAAAGTAGAGAGGGATGTGCATGATTGGCAGATCACTTGCTTAGGCAATTGAGTCAATCATGAGATGTCAAGTACCACACCAGATGTTGTTCTTGCACTAGATGCAATAAGTTGACATTGACCCAATCCTGGAGAAACAGTCGGAAGAAGTTTTAGAACATAAGTGGATGTTCTAGGGATATGATAACGACGGCCTCATTCGGGGGACAGTTATCATTCCAGGCTTCCAAGGTGACCTGGACGACAAGGAGGTTGTCAGAGTTATAGTTTTCCTTCTGACGAGGGGCAGTATTCTGGACAGGTGGTCCAAGGCAATACTGAGGGAGGCATGGCGCAGGATACTGATTAAGTTCAGTTGACGATACAGTCTAAGAAGTTTGGATTTGGAGTTCATTTATGAGCTCGGTCCCATCAGACATCCAGACACTCTAAGACAGGTATTGCTCATTTCGGGAGATGGCTTTCTCCGCGAACTTGAGATATAGAGAGACATAGAAAGAAACATCTAGGCGGATCCACTCACTGAGGCTATTCCCCGAACGCAATAGTTTCGCAAACAGGCTTTGTGCGACTGACTAGTAGAGGAGTTGGGTGTTCGGTATCACACGGGCTGTAAGTATGCGACATCGCAATAATTAGCCTTGAGTGCAAGTGGGAGATTGTTGGAGATAGTGCCCTCAGAGTCAATTATTGGATCACAGGCACGTGATTGCAATGATTGAGGGAGGACCTATCCCGGTAGGACAGTCTTACTCGAGATGATAGTATGCTATCTGGTTTACCTTTATCATCGTGTACTGCTTTAGGTGACCTGACGTGTCGCTATTGCACGTTGATAGAGCCCCTAGGATTCTTGCTTGACTGCCAGCAGTATGAGGGCGATCATATAAGTGAGAGCTGGAGTCTATAAGCACATCCTTAAAAAGTCCCTAGTCGTGGGAGTTTCGAGACAGGGCATCGATTCTCCAGAGTAGACTAGTGTATATAGTCGAGACCCCGACGAGGGGCGGTGGCCGGTCTCACAAGCCACTGGTGTCAGTAGGTTCACCTAAGATGTATACAGGTGCTCATTGGGTTATGAGTACACCGGACAGGACTCGCCGGGAACATGCTAGTTGGTCTTATACCTCATGTCAGATAGCAGTTCCCAGGTGACATGTGTACAGGTTAGTTCATCGACCTGGGGATCGTCATTTGTCTCGTGTGAGTTCCCACTGTACTTTGATTACTACCCTACCACGGCTCAAAGGAGTCGTGCAAACAGGTTTTAGTTGGGTACAGTCCCAAGCCACATGAAGACAGTGAGCGGATCTTCAGGGGTTCGTCTCTCCCGGTATTGGGGGTGAGGTCGCGCTGTGTCTAGGATAGCCATTACACGAAGTCCTTGGCCAAGGCAGGAGATTTACTGGTAGGTATTCCAGTAGTATCTCAGGGTGTTCTGGGCTACACTCCGACACGACTTGTACCGCTTTTGGGGGTCTGACTTTTACCAACCCCCTAGGCCCGACATGCGATGCTCATAGACGAACGGACCGGACTGTACGGATATTGTCACTGACAGGCTCAGTAGGGTGTCAGGATGAGTTCGCTCATCGACGTCCCTTTTGGTCAATAGCTGGTGGCCCGTCACGTATTGGCTTATACCTCTGACGTGCTGGTGGTTAAATCCACAGCCATAGTATTGACGAGTCTTTAGAGTCCACCACACTTTCAGTTACTCAAGCTTTCGGGCGAAACGCTGTAGAGGCCGTATGGAGATATGGCAGGGTCCGATCAGATACGTGCGGTATTGCACGGATCAGGATCGGACGGTTTGTACTAATGGCCGTATGGGTATATGGCAGGGTTCGATCAGATACGTATTGTATTGCACGGATCAGGATCGGTCGGATATTACTAGCCGGCTTTAGTTTAAGCCGGATCCTAGTTTAGTACAGTGTAGATTTTGTCTCATTGCATTTGTATCCGGACGGAATACAGATGCGGGTGTGTATGCACAGTATGGGGTTTTCCTGTAATTTATTACGGGACCAGTTTTCTGGAGTTGCCAGTTTGCATTCCGTTCCGGCCGGTTTTCCTTTGTTCTTTCCCGGCCGGACTTTTCCGATGGAGGGTGTTATTTGCAAGTTTGCAAATAACACATTGTGGAGGATTTATTTGCAAGATGATTTATTATGATAGCATCTTTTTGATTCCATTCTCTTCACTTGCTTTTTGTTGATAAGAAAGGATTAGATGTGATTAGAGTTTGATGTGAGATGGTTATGATTATGTTTTGGATGTGGTCACCACTTATGCTCCTACCATCACCTCCCTTCATGCTTCATAATCTTTCCACCACCATTTTCTAAGGATGAATGTTTTTCATGAGAAAAGAGAGAAGAAAAAGAGAAGAAGAAGAGAGCTTCATCTTTGAGAGAGTAGCATTCTTGATCTCATTTTTCATGTTAAGAAAAATGCAAGCACCATTTTTCTTATCTTGTTTCCTCCATCATCTTCAAATGGCAACAAACCCAAATGAGACATAGCTTCAACCCTACACATTCTACAGCAAATCTTGGACGCGTCGGCCAGCCTACTTCGCACCCGAGTTGCCTCGGTATTGAGGTGGGAGCCCGTAAAAGTACCCGGCTTCGTTGTGCCCTTTCCGACGAGGAGGAGACGGACGGAGATCCCGCGAGGAGATCGGAGTGGAGATGAAGACCGGAGGACTCGGATCATTCGGTATATCTCTAACCCGTCCTCTTGTTAGCTTAGACTAGTTTAATGGCACGATCCGGGGTTTTAGTGCGTGGTGGTACCGGTTTGCTAAGTCCGCAAAAATTAAAGTTTATCACCGTTTCCGCGTTTGGCCGTCGGATTGACGGCCGGGGCGCCGCCGTGAACTTACATTGGTATCAGAGCCTCGCCATTAACTTCGTCTAGCTTCATTTGATGTGTTTTTGCATTTCCGATCGACCAAAACTCCAAAATCTACATTTTTGTTAGCATCAGTTTCTGTTGAAATATTTTGGTCTCGAAAATTTTTTCAGGTTGTAAAATATTGATGTACTGGAAAATCTAAGAACTCTGTAAAATTTCGATGAAGTGAATCCACAGTGGGAACGCGGAACCGCCGCATATACCCCCATTCCGCCGCTCTTCCGCCGCACACTGTGGAGATCACTTCACCAATTTTTTTCAGAGGCTTTCTGGGCTTAAAATATGGGTTTTGGAATATTAAAATTGGGCCCAGGTTTTCTATGAGTGCTACAGTTTTGATTGGGGGCCCACTTGTTAATTTTTGATCGATCGGATATTTTAAACACATTTTTCACAGTATTTACATTATATCTGCGACCGTGAATGTCACTCGATCGGTAAATCCCGTCTAACTGCTATAGCCCGGTTAGACGGATTTGCGAACGTGACTTTCACGTTGATGTTCTATGTTTATGCTGTGATGTTGCGGATCGGTCGGTGGGGATAGCCTGGATGCAAAGCTAGTACAGTGCGGTTGTATTATGTACATTTGATATTGCGGGGCGAGCGTCCGACATGTGGACTGCCGTCACTGCCTGTTTGTATTATTCTTTTGGGGCACGACCAGGTTGCGGTCGATGTACCCGTTGTATGTATATTTTACTTTCTGTACTAGGATTACCCCGCGGAGGGGTGCACGGATAGCCGGGTTCTAGAAGGCAACAAGCCCGCATCTCATGGCATTGGGACGGAGGGGGCTTCACTCCAGGATTGGCTGGCTATTCGCCGCACTCGTAGGGGGTATAGGTTTTCATTGCACAGGCTATCCACACGACCAGGGGAACGTCGGGTTTCAGTAGTGGCTCTGTGAAACCCGGGGATCCCAGATATCTGTATTGTTCTGTGATGCTGTACATTTCTGTGATGTTGCATTTTATTCACGCCTTGAGCGAAATACTATATATTGGTATATATATTAGTAGATGTTGTATATGTTTTTCATCCGCGCTAGTCCAGTCCCCGCTCTGCCGTTAGTTAGCTAACCTAACGGGTGATGACGGAACCCAGTGGCGAATGCGGATGGCATATACGTACGTCAGTATATTTTCGTTCTTTGTGATGTGATCAATTGATGGGACTGCATTGATTTGGATCAATGCAAGTTAAACAAACCTAATCTGATGTTGTTGGAACACTTTTCAAAAAGCTGTTATTGCAAGGACGTTCACTTTTGTTTTGCGTCGTGGTATTCATTTGGAATATCCTGCTCCTCAGTCGACGAGGCAAGGGCCGAGATCCCTTCACCGGGAGTGACCCCTTGGACAGAAGTTTGTGTCAGGGCATTAACTTCACTATAGCCGATTACTTTTGCTTTGCACAGTGATATTCTGTTATGAATATCCAGCACCCCATTCTACGGGGAAAGAGCCGAGATCCCTTCACCGGGAGTGACCTCTTTAGTAAAGGTTTTCGTCACTATATTTTCTAAAAAGCTATCCGTTCCTTCAACGATATCAAGTTCATTACGTTAAAGGTTTTCGCCAGAAACCATTCGTAGCCCTCCGTCGTTTCATATGGGTAGTCAATAGTATTCAAGCTGTGTTTGTTGGCCTTAGTCAAGGCACAGTGTTTGGTAGTTATTGGGTATTCATATGTTGCATAGATAGATGCGTTGGTTTGGGACAGTCGTATAGCCTTGTTGGCCCTAGTCAAGGGCTTGTACGGGTGGGTTCAAATCAACCTGGACAATGACGGGTAGAACTTGACATGTGACTTATGATTTGTTGGCCTTAGTCAAGGTCATAAGAGCATGGGGTAAAAATCCACATCGGGAGTTTCAAAAGAACTGAAACTTGCCAGACATGCGCATACCTTCTGGAGTGTGATGACGTGAGCGGATTACGTCACGTTATCATGCGATGAGAGTTGGATCCCGATTCGTACTGATGAGTTAGTTTACTCCTCGGGTATCCCCGACTAATTCTTCTTTCAGGTTTGGAGGAGAATTTGAGGTACAGTAGGAGGTTTCCAGATTAGATAAAGGGATAACCGTTCTGATCTAGGTTAGAGTGCACGCTGAGTGTTTCTTTTCTCTCTCTCTCTGGCAGCGACCATTGACCCGACCCTAAGACTATGACTCAGTGACCAAGTTGACCGAACCTTCTTAACACTGGCTTTTGGATTGTCAGAGTTGCAGACCTCATTGCCACTCCTACTTTTACCCTTTTCTCCAGGACACCCCGTATTACTGCGAACGTCCACTTCCATTGGACAAAGCCATCGTATGGTTAGATACGAACTCGAAGGAATTCGAGGATGGTTTCCGGTTCTGGAGAAAACGGATAGTATTATTCAGTTGTCTTTTCCTTTTTACCTTCTCTCAGGTTGCGAGTACTCCTTAGTTTAGGAGATAGTACACCTATTACGCAAATTGGATAGTCTTCTTCCAAACTTTAGGCTGGTGCCGAACAGTGTGGAATGAAGAAGACCAATTAGCCTAAACGGTGTGCAGAAGGTATTAAGATTAAGACAAAGCAAGGGATTAGTAAGAGGGCAAAGTAAATTGCGACTGGTTTTCACGACCAAACCAAGTATTTCTTCGCCAATCCTAAATCACCTTTGTATTTCTCCAGGACACTCCGTATCACTACGAAGATCCACAGTTTATTTGGATACTCCATCGTATGGTTATATACGAACTCGAAAGGAACTTGTTCCAGTTCGGGGATGGATTCTGGTTCAGGAGAAATAGGAATAAGGTTTATTCAGGTGTCTTTTATCCTCACCTTCTCTCGCATTGCGAATGCTCCTAGGATTAGGACAGTACACCCTTTATGCTTATTGGATAGTCTTCTTCCAAACCATAGGCTGGTGCCGAACGGTAGGGAAGGAAGAAAACCATTTGGCCTAAGGGGTGTACAGAAGGTAACGACTAAAGACATATAAAGGGATTTGGAGAGGTGGCAAAGAATTATACGGTTATAGTTGTGAATCTGGATAATGGTAGAGGCATTACTAGGAATACCGGGATACCCCAACGAAACATTTCAATGTTTCAGTTTCACTGTGTACTGTTAAAAGAAAACTGATTTCCCGATTAGAAACTTGCTCCAGGGTATGTATTTACCAGGTTTGATTCTCACATCTGTATGGTTTTACAGATGATGAGAGGGAGTAAGTTATTGGGAATTGGGTGATCATCCTCATTATATCGGGATTCGTTGTAATCGGTGATATTTGAGGAGATCACCTGGGCTGTTTGCCGGTCGGCAAATATTTGGTTTTGAATATCCGCTGTTGTGCACCAATTTCAAATTGATATATCTGTACGTCTATTTTCATAGAGTGAGATATACCTTTTGATATTATGTCGATGACATTTACCTATATCATTGGATGGTTAGGTAAGGAGCATTAAACAGCGGTGTAATTCTTCTTAACCATAAGTACAGTATTCAACCTACGACACACAGTGAAAGAGTTGTTAGACTCGGCGGACTTATACAGAGTATTGTATGTTGTCCAGTGTCCATTAGGACAGAGGGGTTGGTCCTCATACTATATTCTGTTTACTTTTAACTTCTCTAGTTTTTAGACATGTGTTTCGTAGAAACACAGGGTCTAAGTTTTGAGGAGTTATAGGTATTTGAATAGAGTAGAGAACCAAGTGTAGCAAGTATCGGGATTCTTCAAACTGATCGAAGATGTAGATACTTGTGTATGGTATTCAGTTGATGGTAAAGATAAAGAGAAATTGCTTCTCTTTTCAGGTTACTCATAATTGGAAGCATTCTTAAGTTGAGTAACGCTGATCGGCCTCCATCCATTTAGTTGACATGCACTGGAGATAGCTGCATGATTTGAATCTGGTTCAATTAATTCAGTGCCTCTGGTTCTATATTGGATATAGAACAGTTCATATCTTAACGTTGTTAAGGTACGGGAAGTTGTCCGGCTTATGATTAAAACCAGACACTGGACAGCTCAAGGCACGTTTCTGTAATGGCTGTTTGTGGGTTGACCCAGGCTATGACGAGGGTTGATTTTCTACCATCTGGCAGATCAATAGAAATATTGTTCTGGACTCGCCACAGTTTTATTAAAAATGGATTTTTTCAAAAACAGTAGTGGGAGTATGGTAGAACTGGAAGTGATTCCAGAACCGCAAACGATTACTGAAGATTTGATAAGGAACCTAAAGATTCAATCTGATTTGACATTCCATTGGCCACCCCGCAGATAAGGTGGGTAACTTCAGGCACCCGAGAGGTACTCCGGTAGCCTCAAGGACGGTGACAGGGAAGTTCTTGTTTACCCACACTTGCCATTGTTGTTGTTCCAGGCTGCGAGACCCGGCAGGAGGATGAGTATAGCGTCGTTCTAAACTAGCTTTAGAAGTGCACGTCTATATGACTCTGCCAGAGGGTTGTCGTAGTCAGTGGGAGCAGCGGAAGCATTGGTGGATATCAGGCTCATGTCTATTTATAGACTAAAGCAGATGTAGCGGAGATAGATCATCTATTTCTGATGTGACAGTCATAGGTTTGACTTCATCAGAATAGGGGATGGATCTGTTGAGAAGGTAGTAGGGTGTGATATCCTGGTATTTGGATGACATACACAGAGTAGGAAGTGATATTCCTATACTACGATCGGTTATACTTTGGTCGTCACACGGTGGTTTCTCCACAAAGGACTTGGTCATTATATCTGACATACTGGTTACTAAATCTATGGTTTTAGATCTAGATTTGGGTGGTTTCCCAATGAGGGTACTTTGACAGCATTCTAAGAGTATTTAGAATGGACGACTCCTGGCACGGTAGTGTACCTGCAGGTGATGGAGTCACCCTCTCTAAAGGTGTCTTATAGACTAAAGTAGAGAGGGATGTGCATGATTGGCAGATCACTTGCTTAGGCAATTGAGTCAATCATGAGATGTCAAGTACCACACCAGATGTTGTTCTTGCACTAGATGCAATAAGTTGACATTGACCCAATCCTGGAGAAACAGTCGGAAGAAGTTTTAGAACATAAGTGGATGTTCTAGGGATATGATAACGACGGCCTCATTCGGGGGACAGTTATCATTCCAGGCTTCCAAGGTGACCTGGACGACAAGGAGGTTGTCAGAGTTATAGTTTTCCTTCTGACGAGGGGCAGTATTCTGGACAGGTGGTCCAAGGCAATACTGAGGGAGGCATGGCGCAGGATACTGATTAAGTTCAGTTGACGATACAGTCTAAGAAGTTTGGATTTGGAGTTCATTTATGAGCTCGGTCCCATCAGACATCCAGACACTCTAAGACAGGTATTGCTCATTTCGGGAGATGGCTTTCTCCGCGAACTTGAGATATAGAGAGACATAGAAAGAAACATCTAGGCGGATCCACTCACTGAGGCTATTCCCCGAACGCAATAGTTTCGCAAACAGGCTTTGTGCGACTGACTAGTAGAGGAGTTGGGTGTTCGGTATCACACGGGCTGTAAGTATGCGACATCGCAATAATTAGCCTTGAGTGCAAGTGGGAGATTGTTGGAGATAGTGCCCTCAGAGTCAATTATTGGATCACAGGCACGTGATTGCAATGATTGAGGGAGGACCTATCCCGGTAGGACAGTCTTACTCGAGATGATAGTATGCTATCTGGTTTACCTTTATCATCGTGTACTGCTTTAGGTGACCTGACGTGTCGCTATTGCACGTTGATAGAGCCCCTAGGATTCTTGCTTGACTGCCAGCAGTATGAGGGCGATCATATAAGTGAGAGCTGGAGTCTATAAGCACATCCTTAAAAGGTCCCTAGTCGTGGGAGTTTCGAGACAGGGCATCGATTCTCCAGAGTAGACTAGTGTATACAGTCGAGACCCCGACGAGGGGCGGTGGCCGGTCTCACAAGCCACTGGTGTCAGTAGGTTCACCTAAGATGTATACAGGTGCTCATTGGGTTATGAGTACACCGGACAGGACTCGCCGGGAACATGCTAGTTGGTCTTATACCTCATGTCAGATAGCAGTTCCCAGGTGACATGTGTACAGGTTAGTTCATCGACCTGGGGATCGTCATTTGTCTCGTGTGAGTTCCCACTGTTCTTTGATTACTACCCTACCACGGCTCAAAGGAGTCGTGCAAACAGGTTTTAGTTGGGTACAGTCCCGAGCCACATGGAGACAGTGAGCGGATCTTCAGGGGTTCGTCTCTCCCGGTATTGGGGGTGAGGTCGCGCTGTGTCTAGGATAGCCATTACACGAAGTCCTTGGCCAAGGCAGGAGATTTACTGGTAGGTATTCCAGTAGTATCTCAGGGTGTTCTGGGCTACACTCCGACACGACTTGTACCGCTTTTGGGGATCTGACTTTTACCAACCCCCTAGGCCCGACATGCGATGCTCATAGACGAACGGACCGGACTGTACGGATATTGTCACTGACAGGCTCAGTAGGGTGTCAGGATGAGTTCGCTCATCGACGTCCCTTTTGGTCAATAGCTGGTGGCCCGTCACGTATTGGCTTATACCTCTGACGTGCTGGTGGTTAAATCCACAGCCATAGTATTGACGAGTCTTTAGAGTCCACCACACTTTCAGTTACTCAAGCTTTCGGGCGAAACGCTGTAGAGGCCGTATGGAGATATGGCAGGGTCCGATCAGATACGTGCGGTATTGCACGGATCAGGATCGAACGGTTTGTACTAATGGCCGTATGGGTATATGGCAGGGTTCGATCAGATACGTGCGGTATTGCACGGATCAGGATCGGTCGGATATTACTAGCCGTCTTTAGTTTAAGCCGGATCCTAGTTTAGTACAGTGTAGATTTTGTCTCATTGCATTTGTATCCGGACGGAATACAGATGCGGGTGTGTATGCACAGTATGGGGTTTTCCTGTAATTTATTACGGGACCAGTTTTCTGGAGTTGCCAGTTTGCATTCCGTTCCGGCCGGTTTTCCTTTGTTCTTTCCCGGCCGGACTTTTCCGATGGAGGGTGTTATTTGCAAGTTTGCAAATAACACATTGTGGAGGATTTATTTGCAAGATGATTTATTATGATAGCATCTTTTTGATTCCATTCTCTTCACTTGCTTTTTGTTGATAAGAAAGGATTAGATGTGATTAGAGTTTGATGTGAGATGGTTATGATTATGTTTTGGATGTGGTCACCACTTATGCTCCTACCATCACCTCCCTTCATGCTTCATAATCTTTCCACCACCATTTTCTAAGGATGAATGTTTTTCATGAGAAAAGAGAGAAGAAAAAGAGAAGAAGAAGAGAGCTTCATCTTTGAGAGAGTAGCATTCTTGATCTCATTTTTCATGTTAAGAAAAATGCAAGCACCATTTTTCTTATCTTGTTTCCTCCATCATCTTCAAATGGCAACAAACCCAAATGAGACATAGCTTCAACATTACACATTCTACAGCAAATCTTGGACGCGTCGGCCAGCCTACTTCGCGCCCGAGTTGCCTCGGTATTGAGGTGGGAGCCCGTAAAAGTACCCGGCTTCGTGGTGCCCTTTCCGACGAGGAGGAGACGGACGGAGATCCCGCGAGGAGATCGGAGTGGAGATGAAGACCGGAGGACTCGGATCATTCGGTATATCTCTAACCCGTCCTCTTGTTAGCTTAGACTAGTTTAATGGCACGATTCGGGGTTTTAGTGCGCGGTGGTACCGGTTTGCTAAGTCCGCAAAAATTAAAGTTTATCACCGTTTCCGCGTTTGGCCGTCGGATTGACGGCCGGGGCGCCGCCGTGCACTTACACTGGGTACACTGAACGGACTCGCCGAGAACTCCCAGATGGTATTATACCTCACGTCAGATGGCAGTTCTCTGGTGACACTGGTACAGCTTAGTCTGTTGACCCGAGATCGTCATAGAGTCTTGTGTGTCTCCCACTGTGCTTTGATTTCCACCCTACCACGGCTCTATTGAGTCGAGCAAACAGGTGGTTTTTGGGTACAGTCCCGATTTACATGGAGGCATTGAGCGATAGGAGGGGATTCGTCTCTCCCGGTATTGGGGGTTGATGTTGTGCTATGCTCGACTGGCCAGAACTGGAAATCCCTGGCCAGGGTTGGACTGATTTACTGGTAAGTGTTATCAGTAGTTTCATGCTTGTTGTGGACCTTACATCATCATGACTTATCAAGCTACTGGGGTCTGATGTTTACCACCCCTAGGCGAGATATGCGACATATCAGACGAACAGACCGGACTGTGCGGTAAGTGTTACTGATTGGATTCGCAGGAGTGTAAGCAGGCTTGCTCGTTGATCTTCTGATCGCTCAATACCCGGGTGGCCGTTACGTTTAGCAGACCACTTGCGGCTTGTGGGTGTTTGATATGATCATCACCTACTGCCGGCGTATTGACGAGTCTTTAGAGTCCTACACAGGGGTTTCCTGGCTCAAACGAAACGAAATAGGAGTGCATATGAGATATGTGCGGGACCAAGATTAATACGATATGAGATACCGTATTCTATTCTCGCAATTCGTGACATTGATCGATTGTATGCGATATAGCCGGGTTATCGGATCAAGTATTGATTCGATAAGTTGTTACGCATGATATTAGTCGGTTATATGCGATATGACCAGATCATTAAATCAAGTATTGATTTAATGATTTAATGTATAATTATATATTTAATATATTACTTTATATTAACTAGTATTTGTTCACTTAAGATTGATTTTCTCACTTGATGTGCACAAGTTGTATATATTATATATGTTTGTGCACTAGTTTGTATCATGATTGATGATACATGCAAACTTGGGTGTGTGTATGACTTACACCACGTTTAGATTAATGGTTGGGTTTTATTTATTTATTTATTTATTTTGGTAAAACTAAATGTTGGCTTTTCTTGTTTTGGCTTCAAGCTTCATGAAGCTTCTTAGCATCTTTGAAAAAGTCTAACCATTTTGTTTTGTTCTTTGACCTAACCATCAACCTAAACTCTAGTTTACTCTCTACAAAAGTTAACTCACCAATGGTTGCAAGAGGATAGATTTCACTTGATTATTCATTTTAAATAATTGATTATTCATTCTTTTCTTTCTTCTTCTTCTTCAAGAAGAAGAAAGCTTGCTTGAAATTTTTAAGTGAAGATTTAGAGTGAGAAATCCAAATCCAAAGTGAACCCACTTCCTATTTCTTCATTCTCTACTACTTGCCATGTAGTATAGGGTGTTCTCTTCAAAAAGTTCTTGACAAGTGAAGGAATAGCTTGAGTTTGAGTCTCCCCGACGTAGATCATCTTCTGCCTCGAAGTCAACGACCTAGCCCGCTCATTTCTCCAATGAAACCAACGCCAGGGTCCGGGATCCCGATGATCGCAGCGAAGGGACATCAACACGGAGCTTTAAAACTGAAGGACCGGATCTACAAAGGTTGCAACCCTTTCACTTGTAGTTAAAGTATTTTACTTGCTTGTTTTCGCCTAACCTCTAGTAAACGATCTTGATTAGGGTTTTCTCGGCACATAGAAAAATTTGATTTTGGCATGGTTGATGCTTTGTGAAACCTCTTGAGTGTGCCTAGGAACCCTACAGTGGTATCGGAGCCTAACTAGAGTTTTAGGGGAAGTGTAGACGAAGTTAGAAACCCGATCGAACCCCGAAACCCTAATCGATACCCTTCTCTGTACATTTTTTGAAACTATAGATTTTTCCAAATTAAAAATGCTCAGAAAAGAGAGCAGGGAAATATAAGGATAACTGTACAAAACGAAACCCTAACTCTGTTAGTCATATGTATGCCCTAGAGGCCATTACTATACATAGGATGTATATTGTAGTGGATGCTTGGACATATATAGGGAGGACTTTCTTGCTCGACATGATAGTATGCTATCTGGTTGCTCTTTACCTTAACGTGTACACTGATTGTCTCTCTGTTACATGTTGGTAAAGCCCTTAGGATGTGTATTTGACTAGCTGGACTATGATGCGGATCATACTAGTGGGGACATAGTAGTCCATAAGTACATCCTTTAAGGTCCCTAGTCGTGGGTGTATGGAGACCGGGC
This sequence comes from Agapanthus africanus, assembly GCA_030015575.1. NCBI lineage: Eukaryota > Viridiplantae > Streptophyta > Magnoliopsida > Asparagales > Amaryllidaceae > Agapanthus > Agapanthus africanus. The sequence continues at coordinate 522,149,988 of CM057342.1, forward strand.
ATCGATATACCAGAGTAGACTAGCGTATACCTTCTCGACCCATACAGATGGGCGATGGATGATCCCATATCCATTAGTGTTTGACATCAGAGATGATATACGGGTGCTCAGTGGAGACTGGGTACACTGGACGGACTCGCCGAGAACTCCCAGATGGTATTATACCGTACGTCAGATGGCAGTTCTCTGGTGACACTAGTACAGAGTAGTCTGTTGACCCGAGATCGTCATAGAGTCTTGTGTGATTCCTACTGTGCTTTGATTTCTACCTTACCACGTCCAAGAGGGCGTGCAAAACGGTGGTTTTTGGGTACAGTCCCGAATCACATGAAGGCAATGAGCGATAGGAGGGGATTCGTCTCTCCCGGTATAAGGAGTTGATGTTGCGCTGTGTTCGATTGGCTATAACCGGAAATCCCTGGCCAGGGTTGCTGAGATTTACTGGTAAGTGTTACCAGTAGTTTCTCGAACTGTTATAGACCTCATATCGACACGACTTATCGAGCTACTGGGGTCTGACGTTTACCACCCCTTGACGAGATATGCGACATATCAGACGAACAGACCAGACTGTGCGGTAAGTGTTACTGGTCGGATTCACAGGAGTGTGAGTGGGCTTGCTCGTTGATCTTCTGATCGCTCAATACCCGGGTGGCCGTTACGTTTAGCAGACCGCTTGCGGCTTGTGGGTGTTTGATATGATCATCACCTGCTGCCGGCGTATTGACGAGTCTTTAGAGTCCTACACAGAGGTTTCCTGGCTCAAGCGAAACGATATAGGAGCATATATGAGATATGTGCGGGATCGAGAATAATGCGTGTATGTGATACCGTATTCTATTCTCGCGATGAATGTATCGATTGGTTGTATGAGATATAACCTAGTTATCGAATCGAGGATTGATTCGATAAGTCGATACATTGGATATTAGTCGGTCATATGCGATATGACCGGATCGTTAAATCAAGTGTTGATTTAATGATTTAATGTATAATTATATATTTGATATATTACTTTACATTAACTAGTATTGGTTCACTTAAGATTGATTATCTCACTTGATTGTGCACATTGTATATATGATATATGTTTGTGCACTAGTTTGTATCATGTTTGATGATACATGCAAACTTGGGTGTGTGTATGCTTTAAACCTTGATTAGGTTAATGGTTAGGGTTTGGTTTACTTATTTATTCTTTTTATTTATTTTTGGCAAAATATAAGATGGTGGCTTCTTTTGTTTTCTACTTGAAGCTTCATCAAGCTTTGAAAAGCTTTGACCATTTTGTCTTTTGCCTTAACCCTAGCCATTTACCTAAACCCTAGTTCATTCTCTACATGAGTTAGCCTCACCCATGGTTGCATTATGATAACCATCACTTCATTTTCTTTTTGAAAGATAATTTCATAATTCTTTTTCATTCATCTTCTTCTTCTTCTTCATGAAGAAAATGAAAGCTTGCTAGAAAATTATCAAGTGATGAAATCAAATGAGAAACCCAAATCCAAAGTGAACCCACTTCCTATTTCTTCATCCTCTACTACTTGCCATGTAGTATAGGGTGTTTTCTTCACAAGTTTCATGACTTGGTGAAGTTGGAGCTTGATCTTGAGTTGCCTCGACGTAGATCATCTTCGGCATCGATATCGACGACCTAGCCCGATCATTTCTTCGACGAAACCATCGCTAGAGTCCGGGATCCGATGATCGCAGCGGAGGGACAACATCATGGAGCTAAGGAAGTGGAGGACCGGATCTATAAAGGTTGTATTTCCATTCACTTAGCAATAAAGTTGTTAACTAGTTGTTGTTTCGCCTTTACCTCTAGTTAACGATCGCATTAGGGTTTCTCGGCACAAGAAAAACTTGATTTTAGCATGGTTGATGCCTTGTAGAACCTCTAGAGAGTGCCTACGAACCCTACAGTGGTATCAGAGCCTAGCTAGAGCTTTAAGCGATGTATAGACGATGTTAGAAGTCCGATCGAACCCGAAATCCCCGTTTTTCACCCCTCTCTGTACAATTTTCAAAACTGTGCATTTTTCCCTATTAAAAATGCTCAGAAAATAGTTCAGGGAAATATAAGATTAACTGTGCAAATAGAGACTGTAACTCAATTAAACGGCCGCGGAACCGCCGCAATGACATGACATTGGCGGCGGTTCCGCGGCTAAATTGATGAATTAGGGTTTCTATTTTGTACAGTTTCCCCCGTTTGTGATTCCTGATGTTTCTGGGCACTTTTAACTATACTCAAGAGTTGAGTTTTCTGGGTTGTATTTGGGACTCGGTGTTTCGATCGGGATGTTTAACTTCGTCTACGGGTTTTTCCGGATAATTTTAGAAAATGTTGAAAAGTTTGACCGGATATAAATACCCACTTTTTCCCCTGTCGGGAAATTTCCAAGTGTTGGATCTTTCCGTGGTTTAATAACGTTCTAAGTAGTGCAAGTAACGCGATGGACCCTCTAGAAGACAACAAACCTTAACTGGATTATGTGACCGTCTTGAGCTGCCCTTTGAACCTTCGGGTTTGGGGCAGTACGGCGTGCCACATGTGAGGCGTTGGCTTGACCCTTCTACGGCTGGACCGTTGGTACTGAGACATGAACTGGATGTTTTTAAACTTGTTTCATGTATTGAGCTGTTTTGGGAAAACATGGGTGTTTGAATGTTCGATTGGAAAGTTTAACATTTTCTATTTATCTGGAATGGGATACAATATTTGGAATCCACAAGTAGTTATGAGATAACTGATTTGGATGTTATAAACCTAGCAGTTTAGTCTCACTTGATCGGTTGCCCCGGAATTTTGATGTGATCAAAAGTCCGTCGCAATCTCGTAGCGTACGCGGATACTCGTCGGTAAAACTTAATAGATAGCCACGCCCCATAGCCCCGACCAAGTGACTGTAGGAGAACCCCGTCGCCGAAAGCATCCGTTCGGGTGCTCGCGGCAGCGGTGTTCCGCCTTAGTGCACTTCGTCGATGGTATCGGGGGTGCGGCCGCCTACTAAAGTTTGCGACGAGCATTCGATCAGTTTTTCGGGAATCTTGTTGAATTTCCCAACTAGATATTGAAAAGTGTTTTCGATATAGAGACTAAAATGTGGGGTTTATAATTGTTAGGCATGTGATGTCTAAGGAATTCATTTGGTCAGGCATGCGATATCTGAGGAGGTTGCGGATTCCAACTGTTGTAGTTTTACACTTTCTTTTCTGTGACCGTAAGTGTAATATGCGATATCGCCGGTTTCGTTGCTATATACCAACGACAATTGGGATACGCATGTTTACTTACGTTGATGACATGTGATGTTATGTGTTGCTGGATATGTTATATTGGATCGTCATGATTGAATAGCCAGGGGGTTTTTATATGAGATGAGTGTTTTTCATTTTCATTCATGTAAAAAAAACTTGTATGTAATATTCTTTTATTGGGGCACTTCCAGGTTGCGGAAGTTGTCACCGTTGATGGATATTATTTACTTTTCCGCACTAGGATAGACCCAAGAAGGAGGGCACAAGTAACCGGGTTCTGGAGTCCAGTGGGAGACCAACTCGAGGAGTCGAGTCCGGGTCTCCTAACTCTAGAATTGGTAGGGTTGCTTGCCGCTCTCGTAGGGGTCTAGGGGTATGGGTTTGGCTATTCATCGCGAACGTGGAATCCGTGTTTTATACTTGCTCGTATTGAAAACACGGACGTCCTAGTATATCCAATATTTCATATGTTTCTTCTGCTGCGATATCTGTGATGTGATCATTTGATATGCTGTGATGGATACTGTATATAGTATATATGATATATTATATAGACGTTACTTATGTTTTACACCCACACTAGCCTTGCCCCGCTCTGTCATTAGTTACCTAACCTAACGGTGCACGAGGGGACATCGAGGCGAATGCGGATGGCATAAGTGTACGTCGTATTTATCTGTGATGTTTAGGTAACTTAAATGATGGGACTTCATTAATATGATTAATGAAAGAAAAGAAACCTAAAAGATGTTGTGGAATCGAATTTTCAAAAACAGGTAGCTACAGTTCTTGCTTTGCATCGCGGTGTTCCTTGTAGAACATCCTGCACCTTATTCGATAAGGAAAGGGCCGAGATCCCTTCACCGGGAGTGACTCCTTTAGCAATAACTGGCAAATGCTACACCCCTCGGTTTGTCTTTTGATTGCTTCTATAGTTTTTGCTTTGCACAGTGGTATATATATTATATATCCTGCACCTTATTCGATGAGGAAAGGGCCGACGATCCCTTCACCGGGAGTGACCCCTTTAGCAAAACTAGAAAAGCCTCAAAAGCACTCCATTTTAAAATCATTTGGTTCTACAACGATATCAAGTTCATTACGCAATAGGTTTTCAGAAAAACTTGTCGTAGCCCTCCGTCATTTCAGATAAGTCCAACTTAGTATTCGTGCTACGTTTGTTGACCTCCGTCAAGGCGTAGTGTGCGTTAGCTAACTAGTATTTATCTGCTTATGCATATGATGCAGATTGGATTAGGGTAGTCGTGCGGCCTTATTGACCTCCGTCAAGGGTCGTGCGGGTGGGTTTAATTCGATCAAGAAATGACGGGTTGAACTTGACTAGTAGCCTATGGTTTGTTGACCTCCGTCAAGGTCATAGGACGCTAGGGGCAAAATTATCGGGAATTTCAAGTGTTGAAATTTGCAATGAGATTGCATACCTTCTATGAGATAGTTGGATCCCGATACCCGCTGCGAGTAATTGTTACTCCTGGGAGAGTTTTACACATTACAATTAGCCGATCAAGTAGGTGTCTAGAAAGGTGTCAACGGGGTTACGCCTTTGGGAAAACGAGGTTTACATTAATTAGGTTCGTGCGAAAGCACGGGGGACCTCCCTCAAAGTACCGACACTGGCCTGGCTCAAAGATTGGCGAACTTGTAGCGTGTAATTAATCCCGGCTTGTCTTTCCTTTTAGGGTTTGAAGGAAGATTTGATAAAAATAGTGGGACCCATCCTGATTAGATAAAATATATAACCAATCTAATCTTGCAAGAGCATAAGCAGAGTGTTTTCTTCTCTCTCTCTCTCAAAGTAGCGACCATATCACGACTTAATCAAGATAATAATATGGATGTATTGACCGAACCCGCTTGTTATACTGAGCTGGGGAACGTTGGTCCCGCTCCAACTTATAACTGTTATAAGACAGAGCAGGAAATAGAGGAATACCAGAATTCCTATGCCGCCCAAACGAAGAGTGCATATGATGCATCTCTTTCGGGTGTGTTCATTAAAAAAAACTGTTTCTCTGTATCCTCTACGTCCTGGGTATTTGATACCGGATCAAGATCCCAGATATGTAATCTGTTACATAGGGCTACAGAAAGGTAGAGAACTGAGAACGGGTGATAAGTTTCATGAGACAGAAAACGGTGCAAGTGTTGTAGCCAAGTCTGTTGGTCACTGTCACCCTGTATCCTAAATACATTGATTCTGAACGAATGTTATTAGATACCGAACCTGATATACAAAATCATATCAGTCTCTTTATTAGTAAAGAAATAATAAAATTTTGTATTGTTGGATAATGTTTTTGAACATCTCCTATATCAAAAGTTGATCGGTTCAGGCACGTTATCTAAAAGCATTGATGTTCTAAATCAAACTACAGTTCTTAGTATACGGAATACACACAAGAGGAACAGTTCAAAAATGAACGAATGCTTCTTGAGGCATTGTAGACTAGGTCATATCAATGCGACCCGACTGGCTGAAGTTACATTTAGATGCATATTTAAATTAGTTTGAATTTACATCTTGTGAAACATGCCAGTCATGTCCCAAAGATAAGATGACCATAGCTCTATTTACTGAAAACAGAGAAAGAGTTAGTGAACTCTTAGGATTGATACGTGCTGATGTATGTAGGTCCCCTGTCTACATATGCCAAGACCGGTTCTTTGTACTTCACTACATTCTCTGATGATCTCTTTAGATTCAGACATATGTTCCTGTTGAAACACAAGTCCGAACCTTTTGAGATATTCACAGAATATAAGTTAGAAGTAGAGAACTAAAATACGGGTATAAGTATTATGTCTTATGATGAGATCAGGGAGGAGAATACTTGTGCATGGAATTCTTGGACTATTCTAAAGGAGAATGAGATTCTTTCTCAGTGTTACTCCTCTGAATACACCACAGCACAACGGTGTATCGGGGCGGAGCAATCACACCCAATATAATATGTTGTGCTCTATGATGAGTACTACTGAGTTTCCAATTTCCTTTTGGGAGTTATGCGCTTGAGAAGCTGCATACCTATTTAATAGGGTTCCAATCAAATCAGTTGCCTACCACTTCATATATGATATGGAAAGGGAAGAGCCCATATCTTAAGTTAGTTAAGATTTGGGGTTGTCCGGCCTATGTCTAAAAGCAAAATCCGGACAAGCTCGAGGCATGGTCAGTTATGTAGAACTGGAAAGGTTCCAGCTATACAAACTGCAGCTGACGATTTGATAGAACCAAAGGATTCAGTAGATTCCAACGAACCTCAGCCTCTCCGCCGATCTAGTAGGGTTCCTCACCCACCTGAAAGTTACTTCGGTTTCTCTATGACAGCGGGAGCAAGGATTGCATCATGAGATGATGACCCAACTAGTTTCGAGCTGGCCATCAGGAGTGAGACTCTGTAAGAATGGCTGGATGCTTAGTGATCTGAGATGGAATCCATGTACACCAACAAAGTATGGACTTTGGTTGCTATATCTGAAGGGTTAAATACCCATCAGGAGCAAATATATCTTGAGAAGATTACTTGGTGGAGATGGAAAAGTTGAGACTTTCAAAGCTAGACTTATTAAAGGTTTTTCGTCATCGACCAGGCGTGGATAATGATGAAACCTTTTTCCAGGAGCTATGCTTAAGTCCATCCAGATCCTACTTGCCACGGTTACATACCATGACTACGATATCTGGCGGTTGGGTGCCATGACTGCTTTTCTAAATGATGTTTTAGAAGAGTGCGTCCATAAGTACACAGCCAGAGGGCCTCGTAGACAGTGGGAGCAGCGGAAACGTGAGCAAGATGTTTTACAGATTAAAGCAGGCATCGCGGAGTTGGAACGTCTGTTTTTATGTAATAGTCAAAGAGTTTGACTTCATCAAAATGGTAGATGAACCTTGTATATACAAAAAGGTAGTAGGGAGTATGGTGGTGATCCTCGTAGAGTACGTGGATGACAGACTCTTGATAGGGAAGGAGTTTCCTATGCTACGCTCGGTCAATCTCCGCTTATCACAAGGATTCTCCATATAGGATCAAAGAGTTACCTCCTAAATCCTGGGTTTAGGATCTCTGAGATAGATCTAAATGGATGTTAGGAAACTCACTAGATGTAGTGAGATGGTATCAATCGATCCTGGGGAGAATCACTGGAAAGGTTCCAGGGTGATAAGGACGACTGAATATCAGTCACAGGCATTGACTTTACCCTCAGTGGAGGGACGGTATGTTGGAAGAGTTCCAAGCTAGATACCATGGTATACTAGACGATAAAGGCTGGATACATCGCTACTTAAGATGCTACCAAAGAGGCAGTCTGGATGTATATTTGTTCATGAGATGAACTTCGTTCCTGCCATTGTGAGACAATAGAGTTGTGTCTTATGCCAAGGAACGCCCGTCCCATCAGTGATCCAGACATATTCTAAGGCAGTGTCACCTGTGTAAGTCCACGTTGCCCATCCCGGTACTTACGGGGAGGTGGAAACGGAATAAAAATCAAATTTTTATCAACTTAGGCAACATGGAGTAGACAAAGAAGGATCTTTGGTAAACAAAAACAAGCTAAAGCTAACTAGAAACTAGCTAAGTGTTAGAAAGGTTATACCTCGGGCTTTATGTCCTTCTCTCCTTGCTCCTTGGAGTAGTGGAAAGAGGTCACCTTTGTCGTCTTCTCACGTCGAAGAAAGATCCACCCGAAAGCCTCAACCTTTGGCTTCAACTCCAAGCTAGAAGTAACTAGGGCGCAAGAAGTGCTAATCCTTGAACCCTAGATGAGAGTAGAGATTTTCAAGAAGGGGTTTTTCTCAAGCTCAAGTGTTTCTCAACGCATGAGAGGGGAGAGCTTGAGGGAGAGGAAGAACAAGAGAGAGAAAATCAATAATAGAATAAGAGAAAATATGAAGCATTCTCTCATATATGTGTGAATTATTGTAATTAGATAATTAGCTAGATAATTGTCATGGTTAATCAAGACATGACCATTATCATTTCATTTTTAATGCAAATTGCAAGGATCAAAGAGCATCTTCCAAATGAAATGATGATGGTCAAAGTGTCAACCTAGGTCAACAAGTCAAGGAGATCAAATGGTCAACAACCATAACAATGCACAATTATTTAAACTAATATCAATTAACCATAATACACACATAAGCATTAGGGTTAATAAAATGACAATGGTCATTAACCCTAATCAAAGTTCTCTCCCTCTGTCTCAAGCAACTGTGCATATGCACCCGTATTCGTGATCCGAGGAACACGAATACAATGAGAAAAACCAATCCCAAATCATATACTAGGATCTGGCTTAAACCAAAGCCCGCTAGTATAAGCTGTCCGGACAGCAAACGTGCACAAGTGCGCGGATATGAACGAAACCTGTCGCAAAACCATGCGACCTCTACTCATTTTGCCTAAAGGCGAATAGCTCTCTGTGTGGGACTCTAAAGACTCGACACTACGCTGGCAGTGGGTTTAACCACAGACCGCAAGCGGCACTAGCTGTACGTAACGGTCCCCAGGTAGATGTCGATAAGAAGACAGACGAGGTAAACCCCATCTGAACTCCTATTGAGCCTGTATGTGACAGTCTGCGTACAGTCCGGTCTGTTCATCTGATACACCGCATGGCGGGCCTAGGGGGGAGGTGAACGTCAGTCCCCTAATAGCGGTACAAGTCGTGTCGGAGTGTAGCCCAGAACACCCTGAGATAACACTGGAAATCTACCAGTATATCTCGCTTGCCCTGGCCAGGGACTACTCGTCTAATGGCTCTCCTGGACACAGCGCGATGTCAACCCCCAATACCGAGAGAGACGAATCTTGTCTAACCGTCACTGCCTCCAAGTGCTTCGGGACTGCACCCAAAAACTATCTGTTTGCACGACTCCTTTGAGCCGTGGTAGAGTAGTAATCAAAGTGCAGGGGGAACACACTCGAGGCGAAGTGACAGTGTCAAGTCAGCGGACTAAGCTGTACTCATGTCAACTGGGAACTGATAACTGACGATAGGTATAATACCAACCAACAGTTCCCGACGAGTCCTGTCCAGTGTACTCGTAACCTAACGAGCACCCGCATACTATCTCAAGTACGACGTACTGACAGCTGTGGGACAGACCGTCTCCCACACTGGGATGAGAAGCGCATACGCCAGTCTACTCCGGAGTATCGATGCCCTGTCTCGATAGTCCAACGACTAGGAACCTGTATAAGGATGTGCTTATAGATCACCCAACTCCCACGAGTGTGAGCGCCATCACAACGCCGGTAATCAAGCAAAGATCCTAAGGGCTCTACTAATATGTATATCAACGATATGCTAAAAGAAACACATGCACATATTAAAGCAGAGACAAACCAAGTAGCATACTACCATTTCGAGCAAGATTGTATATACAACTGTGAATATCCCAAGCTTCCATCAAGTAATATACAAACTAGTATGATACAGTAATGGCCTCTAGGGTATATACACTAACAATCTCCCACTTGCACTAAGGCCATGTACTGGCGTATCGAAGACCTATCATCTCGATCAGCCGCTCGAACTGAGTCTGGGGCAAGGCCTTGGTGAATGGATCTGCTGTGTTATCTTCTGAAGCAACCCTCCGAACCTCGATCTCCTGGCGATCCACGATCTCCCTGATCAGGTGATACCGCCTCAAGATGTGTCTGGATTTCTGATGGGACCTGGGTTCCTTCGCTAAAGCTATAGCCCCGTTGTTGTCGCAATACAGAGGTATTGGGTCAACAATGGACGGAACCACCTGAAGTTCTCTCAGGAACTTCCTCATCCAAACAGCTTCTTTTGCGGCATCAGATGCAGCGATGTATTCCGCTTCCATAGTCGAGTCAGCAACGGTTTCCTGTTTGGAGCTCTTCCAACACACCGCCCCTCCATTGAGGGTAAAGACAAAACCCGACATGGACTTGGAATCATCCTTGTCACTCTGGAAGCTGGAGTCAGCAAAGGCCTCAATCTGGAGGTCTTTTCCGCCATACACCAAGAACATCTCCTTAGTCCTTCTCAGGTACTTGAGAATGTTCTTTACTGCTTTCCAATGTTTCTCCCCAGGGTTTGACTGATACCTGCTTACCACACTCAGTGCATAAGCCACAGCCGGTATGGTACACAACATCGCATACATTATAGAGCCTACCGCAGAAGCGTAGGGTATAATAGACATGCGATCCCTCTCCAAATCAGTCTTGGGAGACATCTCTTTGGAGAGGGTGATCACGTGACAAGCCGGTAGATTACCGCGCTTGGAATCTTCCATACTGAATCTCTTCAGTATGGTGTCGATGTACCTGGACTGAGAAAGTCCTAATATCCTCTTGGATCTTTCACGGTAGATCCGGATACCCAGAATGTATGAGGCATCACCCAGGTCATTCATGGAGAACCTGTGTGACAAGAACCCCTTGACAGATTGTAGCATAGGAATGTCATTTCCTATTAAGAGATTGTCATCCACGTATAAAACGAGGAATACTACAGTTCTCGCTACAAATCTACAATAGATGCATGGTTCATCTGGATTTTTGATAAAGCCAAATTCCTTGACCGTCTCATCAAAACAGATGTTCCAACTCAGCGATGCCTGCTTTAGTCCATAAATGGACTTAAGCAACTTGCACACCTTTCCGCTGCTCCCACTCTGAATGAAACCCTCTGGCTGGTCCATATAGACACACTCCTCTAAATGTCCATTTAGAAAAGCTGCCTTTACGTCCATCTGCCAAATTTCATAATCGTGGAAGGCAGCAATGGCAAGAAGGATCCGAATGGATTTCAGCATGGCTACTGGAGAAAAGGTTTCGTCATAGTCCAAACCAGGTCACTGACGAAAACCCTTTGCTACCAGTCTAGCTTTATAGGTCTCAACCTGTCCATCTACACCAATCTTCCTTTTGAAGATCCACTTGCATCCTACGGGTTTTACCCCATCTGAAGCAATGTCCAACGTCCATACTTTGTTGGTGTACATGGACTCCATTTCGGTCCGCATTGCATCTAGCCATTTTACCGAGTCGACGCTCTGAATAGCTTGCTGGAAGCTAGTAGGCTCATCACAATCTATGATGCAATCCTCTCTTTCCCCGTCAATGAGAAAACCGTAGTATCTCCCAGGCGGATGAGACTGCCTACTACTCCTGCGGAGTGGCGTGGGAATGTCTTGATCTTTCGAACCTTCTGGTTCTACTAAGCTTTCAGTAATAGCTTGTGGTTCTGGAATTTCTTCCAGTTCTATTGCGCTCCCACTTATTTCTTTTTCTATGAACTGGTGTTCCAGAAAATGGGCATTACGAAAAACAAGGTCTTTTTATTCCTCTGCATAGTAGAAAAGATACCCCCTGGAGTTCTTTGGGTATCCCACAAACTTGCACAGTACTGAGCGTGCCTCGAGTTTGTCCGCATGCAGCTTTTTGACATAAGCTGGACATCCCCAAATCTTCAAGTATTGAAGATAGGGTTTCTTCCCACTCCATAACTCATATGGTGTGGTAGGCACAGTCTTAGTGGGAACTCGGTTCAAAAGGTATGCAGCTGTTTCTAGCGCATATCCCTAGAACGATCGTGGCAACTCAGTGTTACTCATCATGGACCGTACCATATCCAATAGGGTTCGGTTCCGTCTCTCCGATACACCGTTATGTTGCGGACTGTATGGAGGAGTAAGCTGAGAGAGAATTCCATTCTCTTTTAAGTAACCCAGGAACTCGGCACTCAAGTATTCACCACCTCGATCAGATCTCAGTGCCTTGATACTTTTGCCTGTTTATTTTTCTACTTCATTCTTATATTCCTGGAACTTTTCAAAAGCTTCGGATTTATGCTTCATCAAGAAGACATGTCCGAACCTTGAGAAATCATCCGTAAAAGTAATGAAGTAAGAATAACCGCTTCGCGCATGTGTAGACATTAGACCGCACACGTCGCTGTGTACGAGTCCCAAGAGCTCGCTCGCTCTTACTCCGTGTCCAGTGAACGGAGTCTTTGTCATCTTTCCTTTGAGGCAGGATTGACAAGTTGCATACGATTGATATTCGAACGGATCCAAATATCCTTCTGCATGTAACTTAGTCAACCTTCTCTCATTGATGTGACCCAGTCTACAATGCCATAAGAAAGTTTTATTGATTTCTGGAGACTTTCTTTTGTGTGTATTCTGGACATTGAAAATCTGTGGTTGGTTTAATACGTATATACCGTTGTTCAATGTACCTGACCCAATCAAAACTTGATTAAGGTGAATGTTCACTACATTGCTTACAAATGCAAATTCATAACCTTCTTTAGATAATAAAGATACAGAAATGATATTACAGGTTGCATTTGGTACATAATAACAACTACGCAAAACCAAAAAGTGTCCATCCGACAATCCCAGGTGATAGTCCCCCACGGCCTCAGCATCCATGCTAGCACCGTTTGCAACTCTGAGGGTCATGTCACCTGCCTTCAAAACTCTACGCTTTCTCAACGCCTGCAAAGAATTACAGATATGAGATCCTGATCCGGTATCCAATATCCAGGATGTAGAGTTTATTGATAGACAGTTTTCAATAACATACACACCTGAAGCTGAAGCTGCAACTCGCTTCAAATCCTGTGTTCTGGCCTTCCAAGCCTTGCAATCCTGTTTCCAGTGACCACTTTTGTGACAATAGAAGCATTCTTCCTTCCCCACCAGCTTTCCCACTATCTTTCTTGCTTTTCCTTTTCCCTTCGTATCCACTTTACTGACACCGCCTCTTGGTTTGGCGGGGGTTTTCTTCTTCTTGCCCTTGGCTTTCACCCTGGACCTAGAAGAGGAAGATCGTCCTACAAACAAAGTTGATGTCTCCCTACCCTTCTGTAGGGTGCCCTCAGCACTCCTCAACATGTTCAGAAGTTCGGAAAGTTCAACCTCCTTTCCTTGCAGGTTGAAGTTAAGAATAAACTGGGCGTAAGTGGAAGGAAGGGACTGGAGAATCAAACCAATATAGAGTTCATTCTCCAACGTGGTCCCAAGATCCGCGAGCTCCTCTATGTAGCCAATCATCTTAAGCACGTGTTCCGCTACCGATGATCCGACGGCCAACCTTGCCGAAAACAACTTCTTCGACACTTCGTATCTTGCGATACGAGACTGCTCTCCATACAGTTCTTTTGTATGAAGAAATATGGACTCTAGGTCCATATTCTCGTGCTTTCTCTGATGTTCGTTGTCCATCGAGGCTAATACGAGGCATCTGGCCTTCGCGCAATCTATTTCCCAGGTTTTGTAGATTTCCCTATCTACGACACTGGTTTTGGGACCTGGGACAGGGGGAGCTTTGGTGGTAAGGACATACCCCAACTTGTCGTAAGTGATTGCCATCTTGATATTCCTGAGCCAATCTTTGTAGTTTGGCCCTGTCAATATGTTTTTATCTAGTAATAACTTAAGTTCGGTCATGTTGAATGGTCGCTGCAATTAGGAGAGAGAAAAGAAACACTTTAGCATGATGCTCTTGCAAGTTTAGAGTGGTTTTTAGTTTGTCTAAACTGGATGGCTCCCACTGTCTCTCGAATCCCTTCTCAAACCGTAAAGAAAGGATTAGTCCGGATCAATCTCACCGTACAATACTTACTTAACCTTTCAGCCAGGCCAATGTCGGTACTTCTAGGGAGGTTTTCCAAAGCTTTCGCGAAGTTCCTTAATTAAGTAACATCTTTTCCCTGTGGGCGTAGCCCCGCTAACACCTTTCTAGACACCTACCAGGTTTATAGCATTGATCGTTAAGTGAGAGTTTTCCCGAGGAGTAGCATATACTCACAGTAGGATCGGGATCCAAATATCATTGCGTTATAAAACCGAAGGAATCCTACCAGAATCATCACACTCCAAATGGTATGCAGCGCTAGCAAGTTTCAGTACTTATGAAACTCCCGATGTGGATTTTTGCCCCATGCTCTTATGACCTTGGCGTGAGGTCAAAATGTCATAAGTCACATGTCAAGTTCTTCCCATCATTATCCCGGTTAATTTGAACCGACCCGTACCTACCCTTGACGTAGGCCAAAATGGCAGTACGACTGTCTTAAACCAACGCATTCTATCTGTGCAACAGATAAATATCCGGCAGCTACCAATCACTATGCCTTAGTGTGAGGTCAAAATACATAGCTTGAATACTACCGAATATTTAACTGAAATGATGGAGGGCTACGGATGGTTTTGGCGAAACCGTGAACGTAGTGAACTTGATATAATCGATGGAACGAGATAGCTTTTAAAAGGAGTGGTTCAAGCTCCGCGTTTAAAAGTTTAGTTTTGAAAAGAACCGAGTGGTTTTCAAAGTGTTCCAATCGACTTTTACTTGATTTATTTTCTTGCATTAGTTCTTTTAATGCGTCCCATCATTTAATCCTACCATTGCAGAAAACAATCAAAATATGACGTACGCTTATGCCATTCGCATTCGCCACGGGGCCCCGTCATCACCCGTTAGGTTACTTAACTAACGACGGAGCGGGGGCTGGGCTAGCACGGCTGTAAAACATAAGCAACGCCTAAATAGTTATCATATATAAATATATAGCAATGATAGACATTACAGATCACAGATGAATACATTGGATATACTAGGAATCCGCAATCCGTTCGAGCCTGCTACGAAAAGCGGATTACACGGTCGCGGTGAATAGCCAATACCCCACCCAAGACCCCTACGGGTGCGGCAAACTACCCGCCAAGTACCCGAAGCGAAGCAACCTCCCTCACCACCGTGAGTAGGCCACTCGGCACTTCGAGATACCCGGTAGTTTGTGCACCCCCTCCATGGGTCTATCCTAGGAGCAAAAATAGTAAAAAGAATTATACAATGACGGCTACAAGCCCGACCCGGTTGTGCGGCCAAACAAATAATAATATTATATCAATTTACATATTACAATGAATGAAAGAAAAAGAAACACTCATCTCACATCCACCCCAGCTATTCACCCGCGACAATCCAACACATTCATATACACATACCATCATCAAACACAGATCACAGATATGTATAACCCCGACTAATCGACATATAGCGATTAGCTGTCACGACCCAAAACTGGCCCGTGACGGCCCTAATACTACGCAACGCCTAAAGACGCAACGTAGTAAAAGAAAGCCAAACCCAGAAATCTAAACCATGAAAAAAAATACGGAAAAGATAATATAAGTTTTGAAACAATTGAAATCACAACCCAAATTCTTTAAAAGTCTTACTTTCTTTCTTTAAAATTTTAACAACACCCCCTTTTTATAAAGACTAGTCAAGATGAATACAACAGAGAAATAAGGACAGTAGAGAAAAAGCTGTATATACATAAGACCTCAAATCCATAATAATACACATAACGTCCTCACCAAGTCTCTATGTCAATAATACCATAGTAGATGGAGAGAGAGAGTACAATATACAATGAAGGTACAATATGAAATACAGATAACCATCTAACCCACCTAAGCAAAATGGTACTGTGAGCTGATGCGATATCTGTAGCAAAAGGTGGTAGCTGGATAGCTGAATAGGGGAATAGCCTGCCTCGACTACTCTGGGGAAAAACCTGAAACACCTGTGGCACAACGGGGGTGAGTTGCCAACTCGTGAATAGTATAAAACATATGCAGGTAATCGCAGGAATGCACGTACAGCATGAATCTAAGATATGCGATTACAATAATAATATGTCATGCAATGCTGAAATAAGGAGAGTACGCTAACAGGTACAACCAATATATGAAGTAATGATGGCATGATAATAGTGTGCAATGACTATGCAATAGAGATATGAGAAAGCAATATGCAACCATCATAAGGGTACACTACAAGTACTACCAATATATGAATCTGTGCATGAAGTAGGTAAAAGTGAGGTATGAGGTGGAATATGTCATTTCCCACGGAAACCTGACGTCGTAGCAGGATCACAATCCAACAAGATACTCCAATCCCAAATCCTCAACCCAGCCCCCACATTGGGCACTCACATCATATAAGTCTCATATCTCCTCAAGGTACAATATCGAGTAATCTCCTATATGTATCGAGTGTACAACATCAAGTAGATCCCACATATCTAATATGTACAATATCAGTATATCTCACATATATCACATGTACAACATAAAGTGGATCTCACATATCTCGTATGTACAATATCAATCACATAGGTATGTCCAATATCCAATCCCAATGAATCACCTAATATCCCAAGTCAAATCCCAAGTAAGTTTCTAACATCCTAAAGGTATATATATGTACAGAAATAAATATGATGGGGGCAATACACATATATTAGCGTCCCATTCCACTAATATTGGTGTAAGGGTATATATAACAACGGCTAAATCCCCTGTTATATATACAAAAAGGGGTTAAAGAAATATCATGAAACCGTGTGCCAAGCATCGACACAGAAATCCTCGTATATCGGGCTCCGTCAGTCCGGATCAGCCCACGGGGTCCGTCTGCGGTATCGGCCCTCGGCCCCGCCAGTACAGATCCTCCCGCATCCATCTCTCGACTCTGGCCAGTAGCCTCCGGACAACTGCCAGGTCCAAACAATCACCGGTAGGTACTCGCCCGCCTCCAGGCTCAATCGGCAAACCCATCGATCTTCTTGCCGAGGGGAACCATACCGGGCCCCACCATGTACTCTCATACGGCAACCACACATCGTATGGAGCATAAAATCAGCACCGATAAAACTCATGGGGGACGCTCGAAATATCATATCAAGGAAACCGGGTTGTTACATGTATGCATAATTTCATGAACTCCCGCGGTTCCCAAATCCCGAAAATATCATGTAAAATCCAGGTAAACAATGCGCAACCAGGAATAATGTATGCGATATATCTGAATGCGAGCAGGTAAACACAAGTATAAAGCTGAACCAGATGTATGCGATATCAAGATAAGGTACAGCTAAGTAACATCAGTAAATGTGAATATGCGACAACAACTGAATATGTATCTGACATACAGGTATAGCAAAGTATAGGTATCTACCTATAGGAACTGATGTCGTATACCCCCCCTGGGTATAAGTAACATATGTAGGAAATCCCTCCCGGTATAGGTAAAATATGTAGGAGGTATACCTGTAGTTATATCGCAAAGTGAAAATATACCTATCACTAAAGGTATGATACACTATAGGTATACCGATAAGCTAGATGTCAAGTGTGGTAAGCAATGGTAGCTATAAGGGGTAGTGTGTGACGTGGCAATTATTGACGGTGTGTGTGTAGCATGCAATCCGTGCTCGTGCATCATGAACCGTCAATAATGTGTGCAGTGTCCTACGGCTGCTAGTCACAGTATAACAATATCTAAGGAAATGCAGTAAGGCGCAATTCTACAATGACGTAGAATGTGCGACAGGTAAATGAATCCTAGCCCAGACGCATAACGCCATGCGGGCGATTCCCCTGTAGATGTTATATCTACTCACCTAAACTCCACGCTGGGTGAATCCTATCACCTGCTCCCCCTGTAGCTGTGTCCGTAGCTCCTGCCTGCAAACCTGTAAATATAACATGGAAATCACATATAAGCCAAGATATCTCGCGAAACGCGATATCGAATCGAAACGAGAAACTCGCGTCGCGAACTAAACGCGCGTGTGCACGATACGCTGAATCGTGTGTGTACGCGATTAAAACCATCGCGACACGCCGCGATACGCTGGATCACAGAACCCACTCACGTATCGCGCGTATCGCGCAAACACAACGGACACCAAATACGACATATGGTCCCAGATTTTCCTACAGGTCAAAAATAACAAAACTATATATGCCAAAGACCTAGAAAACACTGCAGAGAACCACTCTCAAAACCTCAACACCCCAGCCCACCTTCGGGCCGCAAATTGCGGCCAAAACAGAGAAATTGGCGGCCAGGTTTGGGAGGTAGGGGCTCGTGCTCTGGTGGTGGTGTCTAGACCTAGGTATCATGTCCCAGTCTACTCAATTTTACTCTGTAAGGTCCGGGTATAAAGCAGATCACAAATGTCCAATATATCGCTTTAAAAACACCAAATTGCACAAATTGGAAACCCTATGGTATTTTAGTGAAATCTGGGTTAATTCTCAGTGAAGTGACCCTAATAACACTTAATTAGCTAGGGTTAACCAACACAATCAACAATTTCCACAATTACCCACAAAACACAAAAAATCTAGCACTAATCTCATAAATAACACAAACCGACTCTAATTATCACACAACTAAGCGAACCAAGCAAACTAGGGAAACAAGTTAGGAAGTATACCTCATACTTGACCCTAGGGAGCTGCAGGGAGGTGAAGAAGTGAAGGGGAGGGGCTGCACTTGGTGCTTGCTGCTGCTGCTGCTGCCTCTGCTGCCTCTGCTGCTTCTACTGCTGCTTCTTGCTGCTGCTTCTGCTATTGCTGTTGCTGGGGCAGCTGCTGCTGTTGCTAAAGATGATGATGATGATGTTGTCGTAGCTGATGTTGTTGTTGTGTTGTTGTTGATGTGTTGTTGATGTGTTGTTGCTGCTCCTGCTGCTGATCCTCTTGCTGCTGCTGCTGATGCTTGCTACTTCTTCTGCTGCCTCTAGTGCTGATGATGGTGAGGATGCTGCTGGGACAGCTGCTGCTGCTGCAGCAAATGTGTGTGTGTGTGTGTGTGTTTGAGAGAGTGAAAGAAAAGAGAGGAAATGAGTGAGAAATGAGAGAAAAACCAAACCCCCTCCCATTCTCTTTCTCTTCCCTCATTAAATGAGGCATGGGCAAGGCCATAATGCACCATGCTCACATCTCTCTCTCTCTCTCTCAAAGTCAACATTCAACCAATAATAAAACCTTTTCAAAACTCATTTAATTAAAAACAACCATAACCCTTAAACAACCCAAAACACCTAATACAACCTTAACACTAAATTAAGAAATGGTTAAACCACAATTTACATCCTAGTTTATCATGCACAAGTGTGTGTGTGCCTAACAAAATTCTAATAAAATACTCATTAATTAGGATAAAATATTTAAAACTTAACTTGGTAAACTTTTTATTGAAAACCATACATTAAAATATAATTAGCTACAAACCACATTCTAAGGTGTTACAATCTCCCCCCTTAAAAGAAATTCGTCCCCGAATTTAAAAATATTCCGATACGCATACCTTCAAAGAGAAGATTAAAATCCTCAAATCTCGCTCGCAGCCTCCCAAGTGACTATCTCACTATACGGCTACGTCCAAGAAAACCCTTCACAGATGGCAAGACCTTTGACCGATGTTTCTCCACCTGTCGAGCCATTAACACACATGGCTGCTGGTGAATGAAAGATCGCGTCCAGCTAAAAGGTCTGGTGCCAAAACATGTGAGAAAGGTCAAGAAGGTAATTGTAAAGTATCATCACAAGGAATACGGGGTGAAAATCCAATAATCTGGGCGGAAGTGCCAAGTTAAAGGCAACGAAACTAACTCGCTTATAGGATCTAAAAGGACCTAAATCCTGGGATAAGCTTCCCAACATCCAGCACGTCATCCATCGGAAAGTCCATAGGAATACATGATCTGTCCTACGAACTCGAGTCTATGACCAGCATCGTCGTCATAAGACCTCAGTTCGAAATGGACAATCCCCATCCTGACCTAACACAACTGGACCGTCTCTGAAGTCTCTAGACTAGCTGGGGTCCAAAGTCCTACTTACGCAGAGTTAGAAAAACAACAGGCTGGTGGTCGACACGTCCTCACCCCTAAACCTAAGGGTGGCCAATTGGAGTGTCTCCTGATAACGGCTATCGAAGGAGAACCCTAACGATGGCGAGTGACGATCCCAAGCTGCTGACGACTACCAACACAAACACACAACTTAACAAAACAGCCGAGCAAACTGAGTATAACCGGATGACAAGAATCCGAATGGAGTCACACCCTAACTAACCGGGTAGAAACCATAACGGAATTCATGGAGATCTGCTCCCATTCCTTCTTCGGAACGGTAAAAAGATTGCAATTCTCCAGCCGGCCTCAGATGCTCGACCCAAAGCACACAACAAGACAGACACTTGAAACGAAACCTAAAACTTCTCTTTACATCCCTGTCCAGTTGTAACTATCTCACAAGTCACGCCAAAGCTGGTGGAACTTGAATGAATAAAGAGAGTTGACAGATGTGCATGTCCTAGGATTATACGTCTCTACCCGATGAAACCAGGTACACAAACGCGTCCTTAACTTAGCACACCCTTGTCACCATCAAGGTCTCCGAATCATTACCCAGCCGAGTATGCTCAAGTATCCCTGACGTACGAGCTTCGACGGGCAGTGTCTCGCGAAAACGATTTTAGGAAAGTGGTCGGGCGCGGACATGAGCAAGCCGTCCCCTCCGTAGAGACGAACTAAGCTATATTCGATGGTCACACAAGAACTGTAAATCTGCAGAAGACCATCACAACAATCCAAATCTGCTGCAGGAAGATGTACATTAAGCTCTAGTGGTCCGTGGAAAATCTGACACGACTCTCAAGCAAGTAGTGTCTCCAAATCTCCAACGCAAAACCACCGCGGCCATCTCCAGATCATGGGTGGGATATCCTCCTCGTGCTTCCTCCAAATGTAGGGAAAGCAGAAGCGATATCTCTATAGTGTCACCTCAGTACACCCTCGAGCCCACTCAAGAAACATTACAGTTAAACAACAAGGTCGCCCGAACCAAAAGCAAAGAAAGACTAATGCAGTTGTTAACTGAATCTCCAACTGCTGAAAACTCCGTACACATGCCTCAGTCAAAAGAAAAGAAATTTCCCTTCCGGTCCATTCAGTCGATGGTGCAGCATTACTCTAGCAATCCTGCAAGAAACGGCGGTAAGAACCTGCTAAGCCCAACAATCTGCGGATCTCTGTCCTGCACACAAGTCTGGGCCTAAGCTGTACGGCCACGATCTCCCTCGGAACCATACGAAACCGTCTCCCGTGACTACAAGACCTAGGAGTCAACACAGACAAGCCTGAAGAAACACTCTGAGAATTAGTAACTGCTGGTACTCTCCCAGTATCTGCATAACAAATCCTCAGGTGCTACTCTTGTTCCTCAAGACACATTAAGTAGACCAGAGTGTCGTAAATAACACAACAAAAACTGGTCGAGGAACGGCCTGCAGAAATCTGGTTCATCATATCTACGAATGCCGCTAGGGCATCAGGGAATCCAACGGCTCACCGATACACACAAAGCCCGTAGCACGCATAAGGCAGTCTTCGGAATGCCATCATCCCGAATCCGCAATAATGATGACCTGATCCCAAGCACACTTAGAAAAATGTCTCGCACTCTGGAGCTGATCGAAGAAATCGCCACGGCAAGGTGAAGGATACCTATCCGCACCGTAAGCCGGTTCAATTGACGATCCGTCGATACGCAACCCCAAACTGCCGTCTTTCTCCTTGACGAACAGAAATAGGAGCTTCCAAAAGAGAAACACTCAGACGTACAAAACTCCCCAAACCAAAACTCTGCAGCTGATCCTTTAGCTCCCAAGCTTCGCTGGCCCATCTGGAACAACGTCGGAAAACTCTCGCACGAAAGGAACCCGGTCCAACAATCCCACGGTGGCTCCGGTATCACGAATGAACGCCAAGAATCCACGACATCTCCTCAGTAGCCGACTAGCGAAAAAGGCTGAATTCGAGCTGTGAGAGGTGGCGCAACTATCCACCTGCACAACAAGAACTGACTCGACTGGGAAAGCAAACCCTAACTTGTTTCCACACGGTAGTCCACAGATGCCTAGCACGTAGTTAACCAGTCCGTGCCCAGGAGAACGTCAAATCCAACATCTCTAGAAGGACCAAAACGACGGACGAATCTCTATCTCCTATCCGATTGGCACGAAACTGAAATACGTGTCGCGCAACAAAAGAATCGCTGACAGAAGTTAAAACAACTACTACTAAACTACCCAACAACGATACAAGCAAGAAACAAACAAATACATCAAAAGAACATAAAACTCAAGGTACCTGAAAACTCCACATTGGACGTCTGCGCGTCCCGATGAGTAGAAGCAAACTCCTGTATTGCTCTACTCGCAGCTGGATGAACTCCTCTGGTAAACTGAGCCCTCTGAGCGAATCTTCCACGTCCACGGCCTCTTTGAAAACGATCATGACGAGGTGCTAAGGAACAATCCCTGACGAAGTGCTGAAGGCTCCCGCATCGAAAACATCCACGTGCTGACTGCTGACCAACCTGGGGGTAAGAGCTGAACGACTGTCCTCGTCCTAAGCCTCTGCTACTCCCGCGACGGCCACGGAATCTGTCTCGACAACCAAACCTCTGTCTTTGGGCTGGTACACTGGTACGAGTCCTCCACTGTCCTGGAACTCTCTGAGCCTCTGTAATATACGCCTCGTCAACTGGGGCTGCAACCACTGGTGCAATGTAGGTGACGGACTGCTGCATACTGATCATAAGGGATAGCTGAGTAACGGGGGTGACAACCTCCTGTCGTAGCTCCCGAACAACGTCAACTAACGAACTCATCGTCTGGCGGAACTCCTGCATCTCTACCAACAGTCTATCCATAGTATAGGTCGTAGGCTGATCCGTCTGCACTTGTGCAACTAGAGTGCCATCCTGGTCAGTACTCGTCCCACCCGAGCCAACTCTGACCTCGGCCCTCACTGCATCACTCTGAGTCCCCATAGTCATCGGCGGCAAGGCTATAAATAGATATAAGATGAGATTCGATAAGAATGAGGAAATCGAATCTCAGAGATATGAATTATCAAGGAAGGAATGTCAAGCAAATTGTACTTAGGTCACTTAATGCAAGATACCGCGCTGTGGGTATGCTGCAGACATACACACACTACGTTACTCTGCTTAAGCTGCCTACTCCATCATACTAAGGCCATCCTACACTCCGAAAGGTAAAACCTAACGCTCTGATACCAACGTTGTCACGATCCAAAACTGGCCCGTGATGGCCCTAATACTACGCAACGCCTAAAGACGCAACGTAGTAAAAGAAAGCCAAACCCAGAAATCTAAACCATGAAAAAAAATACGGAAAAGATAATATAAGTTTTGAAACAATTGAAATCACAACCCAAATTCTTTAAAAGTCTTACTTTCTTTCTTTAAAATATTAACAACACCCCCTTTTTATAAAGACTAGTCAAGATGAATACAACAGAGAAATAAGGACAGTAGAGAAAAAGCTGTATATACATAAGACCTCAAATCCATAATAATACACATAACGTCCTCACCAAGTCTCTATGTCAATAATACCATAGTAGATGGAGAGAGAGAGTACAATATACAACGAAGGTACAATATGAAATACAGATAACCATCTAACCCACCTAAGCAAAATGGTACTGTGAGCTGATGCGATATCTGTAGCAAAAGGTGGTAGCTGGATAGCTGAATAGGGGAATAGCCTGCCTCGACTACTCTGGGGAAAAACCTGAAACACCTGTGGCACAACGGGGGTGAGTTGCCAACTCGTGAATAGTATAAAACATATGCAGGTAATCGCAGGAATGCACGTACAGCATGAATCTAAGATATGCGATTACAATAATAATATGTCATGCAATGCTGAAATAAGGAGAGTACGCTAACAGGTACAACCAATATATGAAGTAATGATGGCATGATAATAGTGTGCAATGACTATGCAATAGAGATATGAGAAAGCAATATGCAACCATCATAAGGGTACACTACAAGTACTACCAATATATGAATCTGTGCATGAAGTAGGTAAAAGTGAGGTATGAGGTGGAATATGTCATTTCCCACGGAAACCTGACGTCGTAGCAGGATCACAATCCAACAAGATACTCCAATCCCAAATCCTCAACCCAGCCCCCACATTGGGCACTCACATCATATAAGTCTCATATCTCCTCAAGGTACAATATCGAGTAATCTCCTATATGTGTCGAGTGTACAACATCAAGTAGATCCCATATATCTAGTATGTACAATATGAGTATATCTCACATATATCACATGTACAACATAAAGTGGATCTCACATATCTCGTATGTACAATATCAATCACATAGGTATGTCCAATATCCAATCCCAATGAATCACCTAATATCCCAAGTCAAATCCCAAGTAAGTTTCTAACATCCTAAAGGTATATATATGTACAGAAATAAATATGATGGGGGCAATACACATATATTAGCGTCCCATTCCACTAATATTGGTGTAAGGGTATATATAACAACGGCTAAATCCCCTGTTATATATACAAAAAGGGGTTAAAGAAATATCATGAAACCGTGTGCCAAGCATCGACACAGAAATCCTCGTATATCGGGCTCCGTCAGCCTGGATCAGCCCACGGGGTCCGTCTGCGGTATCGGCCCTCGGCCCCGCCAGTACAGATCCTCCCGCATCCATCTCTCGACTCTGGCCAGTAGCCTCCGGACAACTGCCAGGTCCAAACAATCACCGGTAGGTACTCGCCCGCCTCCAGGCTCAATCGGCAAACCCATCGATCTTCTTGCCGAGGGGAACCATACCGGGCCCCACCATGTACTCTCATACGGCAACCACACATCGTATGGAGCATAAAATCAGCACCGATAAAACTCATGGGGGACGCTCGAAATATCATATCAAGGAAACCGGGTTGTTACATGTATGCATAATTTCATGAACTCCCGCGGTTCCCAAATCCCGAAAATATCATGTAAAATCCAGATAAACAATGCGCAACCAGGAATAATGTATGCGATATATCTGAATGCGAGCAGGTAAACACAAGTATAAAGCTGAACCAGATGTATGCGATATCAAGATAAGGTACAGCTAAGTAACATCAGTAAATGTGAATATGCGACAACAACTGAATATGTATCTGACATACAGGTATAGCAAAGTATAGGTATCTACCTATAGGAACTGATGTCGTATACCCCCCTGGGTATAAGTAACATATGTAGGAAATCCCTCCCGGTATAGGTAAAATATGTAGGAGGTATACCTGTAGTTATATCGCAAAGTGAAAATATACCTATCACTAAAGGTATGATACACTATAGGTATACCGATAAGCTAGATGTCAAGTGTGGTAAGCAATGGTAGCTATAAGGGGTAGTGTGTGACGTGGCAATTATTGACGGTGTGTGTGTAGCATTCAATCCGTGCTCGTGCATCATGAACCGTCAATAATGTGTGCAGTGTCCTACGGCTGCTAGTCACAGTATAACAATATCTAAGGAAATGCAGTAAGGCGCAATTCTACAATGACGTAGAATGTGCGACAGGTAAATGAATCCTAGCCCAGACGCATAACGCCATGCGGGCGATTCCCCTGTAGATGTTATATCTACTCACCTAAACTCCACGCTGGGTGAATCCTATCACCTGCTCCCCCTGTAGCTGTGTCCGTAGCTCCTGCCTGCAAACCTGTAAATATAACATGGAAATCACATATAAGCCAAGATATCTCGCGAAACGCGATATCGAATCGAAACGAGAAACTCGCGTCACGAACTAAACGCGCATGTGCACGATACGCTGAATCGTGTGTGTACGCGACTAAAACCATCGCGACACGCCGCGATACGCTGGATCACAGAACCCACTCACGTATCGCGCGTATCGCGCAAACACAACGGACACCAAATACGACATATGGTCCCAGATTTTCCTACAGGTCAAAAATAACAAAACTATATATGCCAAAGACCTAGAAAACACTGCAGAGAACCACTCTCAAAACCCCAACACCCCAGCCCACCTTCGGGCCGCAAATTGCGGCCAAAACAGAGAAATTGGCGGCCAGGTTTGGGAGGTAGGGGCTCGTGCTCTGGTGGTGGTGTCTAGACCTAGGTATCATGTCCCAGTCTACTCAATTTTACTCTGTAAGGTCCGGGTATAAAGCAGATCACAAATGTCCAATATATCGCTTTAAAAACACCAAATTGCACAAATTGGAAACCCTATGGTATTTTAGTGAAATCTGGGTTAATTCTCAGTGAAGTGACCCTAATAACACTTAATTAGCTAGGGTTAACCAACACAATCAACAATTTCCACAATTACCCACAAAACACAAAAAATCTAGCACTAATCTCATAAATAACACAAACCGACTCCAATTATCACACAACTAAGCGAACCAAGCAAACTAGGGAAACAAGTTAGGAAGTATACCTCATACTTGACCCTAGGGAGCTGCAGGGAGGTGAAGAAGTGAAGGGGAGGGGCTGCACTTGGTGCTTGCTGTTGCTGCTGCTGCCTCTGCTGCTTCTACTGCTGCTTCTTGCTGCTGCTTCTGCTATTGCTGTTGCTGGGGCAGCTGCTGCTGTTGCTAAAGATGATGATGATGATGTTGTCGTAGCTGATGTTGTTGTTGTGTTGTTGTTGATGTGTTGTTGATGTGTTGTTGCTGCTCCTGCTGCTGATCCTCTTGCTGCTGCTGCTGATGCTTGCTACTTCTTCTGCTGCCTCTAGTGCTGATGATGGTGAGGATGCTGCTGGGGCAGCTGCTGCTGCTGCAGCAAATGTGTGTGTGTGTGTGTGTTTGAGAGAGTGAAAGAAAAGAGAGGAAATGAGTGAGAAATGAGAGAAAAACCAAATCCCCTCCCATTCTCTTTCTCTTCCCTCATTAAATGAGGCATGGGCAAGGCCATAATGCACCATGCTCACATCTCTCTCTCTCTCTCTCAAAGTCAACATTCAACCAATAATAAAACCTTTTCAAAACTCATTTAATTAAAAACAACCATAACCCTTAAACAACCCAAAACACCTAATACAACCTTAACACTAAATTAAGAAATGGTTAAACCACAATTTACATCCTAGTTTATCATGCACAAGTGTGTGTGTGCCTAACAAAATTCTAATAAAATACTCATTAATTAGGATAAAATATTTAAAACTTAACTTGGTAAACTTTTTATTGAAAACCATACATTAAAATATAATTAGCTACAAACCACATTCTAAGGTGTTACATTAGCCGACGTTCAATACATATAAACATCACAGATATAACCCTTATAGTCAAAGTGTAGTGAAGTTCGATAAAAATACGGATTTATAGGCCCCCAAAAACAAATTTCTATTCTGTACAATCTGGGCACATATAAACCATCTTAAAAATCCCAAAACCAAGCCAGAAGAACACTGCACCAAACTCGACCCAGAATCGAGCCAACTAGGTCGCGGTTGCGCGGCAATAGCTTGCTATTGCCGCAGAACCGCGGCGCTTTGGTCGATTCACTGGACCGGGTTTGGTGGCTTTCTTCACAAAACCCTGAGACAATTTTTGGAGTATGATAAATTTTATTTTGAGCAGGAAAAAATTTAACAGAAAGTTGGGTTTTTGAAAACTCGGTTTTTCGATTTTTTCCGATCAAACTTCCATACACTTTCACTACCTAGCTAGTTTATGTTTGTTAGGCTCTGATACCACTGTAAGTCCACGTTGCCCACCCCAGTACTTACGGGGAGGCGGAAAATGGAATAAAAATCAAATTTTTATCAACTTAGGCAACATGGACTAGACAAAGAAGGATCTTTGCTAAACAAAAACAAGCTAAAGCTAACTAGAAACTAGCTAAGTGTTAGAAAGGTTATACCTCGGGCTTTATGTCCTTCTCTCCTTGCTCCTTGGAGTAGTGGAAAGAGGTCACCTTTGTCGTCTTCTCACGTCGAAAAAAGATCCACCCGAAAGCCTCAACCTTTGGCTTCAACTCCAAGCTAGAAGTAACTAGGGTGCAAGAAGTGCTAATCCTTAAACCCTAGATGAGAGTAGAGATTATCAAGAAGGGGTTTTTCTCAAGCTCAAGTGTTTCTCAACACATAATAGAGGAGAGCTTGAGGGAGAGGAAGAACAAGAGAGAGAAAGTCAATAATAGAATGAGATAAAATATGAAGCATTCTCTCATATATGTGTGAATTATTGTAATTAGATAATTAGCTAGATAATTGTCATGGTTAATCAAGACATGACCATTATCATTTCATTTTTAATGCAAATTGCAAGGATCAAAGAGCATCTTCCAAATGAAATGATAATGGTAAAAGTGTCAACCTAGGTCAACAAGTCAACGAGGTCAAATGGTCAACAACCATAACCATGCACAATTATTTAAACTAATATCAATTAAGCATAATACACACATAAGCATTAGGGTTAATAAAATGACAATGTTCATTAACCCTAATCAAAGTCCTCTCCCTCTGTCTCAAGCAACTGTGCATACGCACCCGTATTCGTGATCCGAGGACCACGAATACAATGAGAAAAAACAATCCCAAATCATATACTGGGATCTGGCTTAAACCAAAGCCCGCTAGTATAAGCTGTCCGGACAGCAAACGTGCCCAAGTGCGCAGATGTGAACGAACCCTGTCGCAAAACCATGCGACCTCTACTCATTTTGCCTAAAGGAGAATTTCCCTCTGTGTGCGACTCTAAAGACTCGACACTACGCTGGCAGTGGGTTTAACCACAGACCACAAGCGGCACTAGCTGTACGTAACGGTCCCTAGGTAGATGTCAATAAGAAGACTGACGAGGTGAACCCCATCTGAACTCCTACTGAGCCTGTATGTGACAGTCTCCGTACAGTCCGGTCTGTTCGTCTGATACATCGCATGGCGGGCCAAGGGGGGCGGTGAACGTCAGTCCCCTAATAGCGGTACAAGTCATGTCGGAGTGTAGCCCAGAACACCCTGAGATAACACTGGAAACCTACCAGTATATCTCGCTTGCCCTGGCCAGGGACTACTCGTGTAATGGCTCTTCTGGACACAGCGCGATGTCAACCCCTAATACCGGGAGAGACGAATCCTGCCTAACCATCACTGCCTCCAAGTGCTTCGGGACTGCACCCAAAAACTACCTGTTTGCACGACTCCTTTGAGCCGTGGTAGGGTAGTAATCAAAGTGCAGTGGGAACACACTCGAGGCGAAGTGACAGTGTCAAGTCAGCGGACTAAGCTGTACTCATGTCACCTGGGAACTGATAACTGACGATAGGTATAATACCAACCAGCAGTTCACGACGAGTCCTGTCCAGTGTACTCGTAACCTAACGAGCACCCGCATACTATCTCAAGTACGACGTACTGACGGCTGTGGGACAAACCGTCTCCCACACTGGGATGAGAAGCGCATACGCTAGTCTACTCCGGAGTATCGATGCCCTGTCTCGATAGTCCAACGACTAGGGACCTGTATAAGGATGTGCTTATAGATCACCCAGCTCCCATGAGTGTGAGCGCCATCACAACGCTGGTAATCAAGCAAAGATCCTAAGGGCTCTACTAATATGTATATCAGCGATATGCTAAAAGAAACACATGCACATATTAAAGCAGAGACAAACCAAGTAGCATACTACCATTTCGAGCAAGATTGTATATACAACTGTGAATATCCCAAGCTTCCATCAAGTAATATACAAACTAGTATGATACAGTGATGGCCTCTAGGGCATATACACTAACAACCTGATCGTGGAGATGGTTGATCTCCAGGGGATCAAGGTTAGGAGAGCAGACTCAGAGGACAACACGGTGGATCCACTCACAAAGGCCTTTTCCCAGAGAGAGACTTTTATGGGATGGTTGAGTATGAGATACTACAACCACTGCTCTCAGATGGCCCTAGTGCAAGTGAGAGATTTTTAGTTATATGTATGCCCTAGAGGCTATTACTATACATAGGATGTATATTGTAGTGGATGCTTGGACATATATAGGGATGACTTTCTTGCTCGACATGATAGTATGCTATCTGGTTGCTCTTTACCTTAACGTGCAAACTGATTGTCTCTCTGTTACATGTTGGTAAAGCCCTTAGGATGTGTACTTGACTACCTTGACTATGATGCGGATCATACTAGTGGGGACATGGTAGTCCATAAGTACATCCTTTAAGGTCCCTAGTCGTGGGTGTATTGAGACGGGGCATCGATATACCAGAGTAGACTAGCGTATACCTTCTCGACCCATACAAATGGGCGATGGATGATCCCATATCCATTGGTGTTTGACATCAGAGATGATATATGGGTGCTCAGTGGAGACTGGGTACACTGAACGGACTTGCCAAGAACTCCCAGATGGTATTATACCTTACGTCAGATGGCAGTTCTCTGGTGACACTAGTACAGAGTAGTCTGTTGACCCGAGATCGTCATAGAGTCTTGTGTGATTCCCACTGTGCTTTGATTTCCACCTTACCATGTCCAAGAGGGTGGGCAAAACGGTGGTTTTTGGGTACAGTCCCGAATCACATGGAGGCAATGAGCGATAGGAGGGGATTCGTCTCTCCCGGTATAGGGAGTTGATGTTGCGCTGTGTTCGATTGGTTATAACCGGAAATCCCTGGCCAGGGTTGCTGAGATTTACTGGTAAGTGTTACCAGTAGTTTCTCGAACTGTTATAGACCTCATATCGACACGACTTATCGAGCTACTGGGTCTGACGTTTACCACCCCAAGGCAAGATATGCGACATATCAGACGAACAGACCGGACTGTGCGGTAAGTGTTACTGGTCGGATTCACAAGAGTGTGAGCGGGCTTGCTCGTTGATCTTCTGATCGCTCAATACCCGGGTGGCCGTTACGTTTAGCAGACCGCTTGCGGCTTGTGGGTGTTTGATATGATTATCACCTGCTGCCGGCGTATTGACGAGTCTTTAGAGTCCTACACAGAGGTTTCCTGGCTCAAGCGAAACGAAATAGGAGCACATATGAGATATGTGCGGGACCGAGAATAATGCGTGTATGTGATACCGTATTCTATTCTCGCGATGAATGTATCGATTGGTTGTATGCGATATAACGTAGTTATCGAATCGAGGATTGATTCGATAAGTCGATACATTAGATATTAGTCGGTCATATGCGATATGACCGGATCGTTAAATCAAGTGTTGATTTAATGATTTAATGTATAATTATATATTTGATATATTACTTTACATTAACTAGTATTGGTTCACTTAAGATTGATTATCTCACTTGATTGTGCAAATTGTATATATGATATATGTTTGTGCACTAGTTTGTATCATGTTTGATGATACATGCAAACTTGGGTGTGTGTATGCTTTAAACCTTGATTAGGTTAATGGTTAGGGTTTGGTTTACTTATTTATTCTTTTTATTTATTTTTGGCAAAATATAAGATGGTGGCTTCTTTTGTTTTCTACTTGAAGCTTCATGAAGCTTTGAAAAGCTTTGACCATTTTGTCTTTTGCCTTAACCCTAACCATTTACCTAAACCCTAGTTCATTCTCTACATGAGTTAGCCTCACCCATGGTTGCATTATGATAACTATCACTTCATTTTCTTTCTTAAAGATAATTTCATAATTCTTTTTCATTCATCTTCTTCTTCTTCTTCATGAAGAAAATGAAAGCTTGCTAGAAAATTGTCAAGTGATGAAATCAAGTGAGAAACCCAAATCCAAAGTGAACCCACTTCCTATTTCTTCATCCTCTACCACTTGCCATGTAGTATAGGGTATTTTCTTCACAAGTTTCATGACTTGGTGAAGTTGGAGCTTGATCTTGAGTTGCCTCGATGTAGATCATCTTCGGCATCGATGTCGACGACCTAGCCCGATCATTTCTTCGACGAAACCATCGCTAGAGTCCAGGATCCGATGATCGCAGCGGAGGGACATCATCATGGAGCTAAGGAAGTGGAGGACCGGATCTACAAAGGTTTTATTTCCATTCACTTAGCAATAAAGTTGTTAACTAGTTGTTGTTTCGCCTTTACCTCTAGTTAACGATAGCATTAGGGTTTCTCGGTATAAGAAAATTTTGATTTTGGCATAGTTGATGCCTTGTGGAACCTCTTGAGAGTGCTTAGGAACCCTACAAACTCTACTGTAGCGCCGCGGAACCGCGGCTCTACCCTACTTTTGGCGGCGGTTCCGCGGCCGTATGTAATGGTTAGGGATCCGTTTTCCTACAGTAATGCCCGTAGTAGTTTCCTGTGTTTTCTGGGAATTTTTAATATTTACTTAAGAGTTGAGTTTTCTGGGTTGTATTGGGGGCTCGATGATTCGATCGGATTATTTAACTTTGTTTATTTTGTTTTTCCGTGTATTTAAGAGCGTGTTAAAATGTTCGACCGGATATCAATATCTCACCTTTTCCCCTGCCGGAAAATTTCCAAGTGTTGGATTTTTCCGTAAGTTTAAAAACGTCTAAGTAGTGCAAGTAACGCGATGGACCCTCTAGAAGATAACAAACCTTAACTCGATTATGTGACCGTCTTGAACTGCCTTTTGAACATTAGGGTTTGGGGCAGTACGGCGTGCCACATGTGAGGCGTTGGCTTGACCCTTCTACGGCTGGACCGTTGGTACTGTGGCATGAAGTGCATGTTTTTAAACTTATTTCAAGTGTTGAGCTATTTGGGAAAACTTGGGTGTTTGATTATTCGATCGGAAAGTTTAACATTGTCTATTTATCTGGAATATGATACAATATTTGGAATCCACAAGTAGTTATGAGATAACTAATTTGAATGTTATAAATCTAGCGGTTTAGTCTCACTTGATCGGTTGCTACGGGATTTTGATGTGATCAAAAGTCCGTCGCAATCACGTTGCTTACGCGGATACTCGCCGGTAAACTTAATAGATAGCCACGCTCGATAGCCCCGACCAAGTGACTGTAGGAGAACCCCGTCGCCAAAAGCATCCGTTCGGGTGCTCGCGGCAGCGGTTTCCGCCTTAGTGCACTTCGTCGACGGCATCCGTGGGTGCGGCCGTCTACTAAAGTTTGCGACGAGCATTCGTTCAGGATGTCGGGAATCTTGTTGAATTGCCTGACTTGATATTGAAAAGAGTTTTCGATTTTGAGACTAAAATGCGGGGTATATAATTGTTAGGGATGCGATGTCTAAGGAATTCATTTGGTTAGGCATGCGATGTCTATGCAGGTTGCGGATTCCAACTGTTGTAGTTTTACACTTTCTTTTCTGCGACCGTAAGTGTAATATGTGATATCGCCGGTTTTGTTGCTATATGTCAACGACAATTGGGATGGGCATATTTACTTACGTTGATGACATGTGATGTTATGTGTTGCTGGATATGTTATATTGGATCGTCGTGTTTGAATAGCCGGGGTTTCTTATGTGAGATGAGTGTTTTTCATTTTCATTCATGTAAAAAACTTGTATGTAATATTCTTTTATTGGGGCACTTCCGGGTTGAGGATGATGTCACCATTGTATATTATTTATTTTTTCGCATTAGGATAGACCCAAAGAGGGGAGCACAAGTAACCGGGTTCTAGGTTCCAGTGGGAGACCATCTCGAGGAGTCGAGTCCGGGTCTCCTAACTCTAGAATTGGTAGGGTTGCTTGCCGCTCTCGTAGGGGTCTAGGGGTGTGGGATTGGCTATTCATCACGACCTTGGAATCCGTGTTTTATACAGGCTGAAAATAAAACACGGACGTCCTAGTATATCCAATATTTCATATGATATTTTCTGCGGCGTTATCTGTGATATGATCATGTGATATGTTCAGATTGATACTGTATATAGTATATATGATATATTATATAAACGTTGCTTATGTTTTACACCCACGCTCGCCCTGCCCTGCTCTGCCGTTAGTTACCTAACCTAACGGTGCAGACGGGACATCGAGGCGAATGCGGATGGCATAAGTGTACGTTGTATTTATCTGTGATGTTTAGGTGGACTTAAATGATGGGACATTCATTAATGAGATTAATGAAAGAAAATAAATCTAAAAGATATTGTGGAATCGAATTTCAAAAATTAGGTAGCTCTAGTTGTTGCTTTGCATAGCGGTGTTCCTTGTAGAACATCCAGCACCTTATTCCATGAGGAAAGAGCCGACGATCCCTTCACCGGGAGTGACATCTTTAGCAATAATTAGCAGATGCTACAACCCTCGGTTTTTCTTTTGATTGCTTCTATAGTTTTTTCTATGCACAGCGGTATATATGATATATCCTGCACCTTATTCGATGAGGAAAGGGCCGACGATCCCTTCACCGGGAGTGACCCCTTTAGCAAAACTAAAAAAGCCTCAAAAACACTCTATTTAAAAAACCATTTGATTCCGCAACGAGATCAAGTTCAAATCGTTAAAGGTTTTCTTAAAAACCATCCGCAACCCTCCGTCATTTTAGGAAGTAGAGTACTTAGTATTCGTGTTGTGTTTGTTGACCATAGTCAAGGCACAGTGTACGGTAGCTAAGTGATGTCTTCCTACACCGCATATGATGCGATTAGTTAGGACAGTCGCGTGACTTTGTTGACCTTAGTTAAGGGTCATGTGAGTGGGTCTAATTAATCATGAAATGACGGGTAGAACTTGACTAGTACTTATGATTTGTTGACCATAGTTAAGGTCATAAGTGCTAGGGGTAAAAACCTTTATCGGGAGTTTCAAGTGTTGAAATTTGCAATGAGATTGCATACCTTCTATGAGATAGTTGGATCCCGGTACCCACTTCGAGTGATTGTTACTCCTGGGAGAGTTTTGCACTTTACAATTAGCCGATCAAGTAGGTGTCTAGAAAGGTGTCAACGGGGTTACGCCTCTGGGAAAACGAGGTTTACTTTAATTTGGTCCGCGCGAAAGCACGGGGAACCTCCCTCAAAGTACCGGCACTGGCCTGGCTTAATGATTGGCAAACTTGTAGAGTGTAATTAATCCCAGCTAGTCTTTCCTTTGAAGGTTTGAAGGAAGATTTGATAAAAACAGTGGGAGCCATCCTGATTAGATAAAATATATAACCAATCTAATCTTGCAAGAGCGCACGCAGAGTGTTTTCTTCTCTCTCTCTTCAGGTAGCGACCATGTCACGCCTTAATCAAGATAATAATATGGATGTATTGACGGAACCCGCTTGTTATACTGAGCTGGGGAACGTTGGTCCCGCTCCAACTTATAATTGTTATAAGATAGAGCAGGAAATAGGGGAATACCAGGATTCCCATGCCGCCCAAACGAAGCAAGTGCATGATGATGCATCTTTTTCGGGTGTGTTCATTACAAAGAACTGTTTCTCTGTATCCTCTGTTAGTTATATGTATGCCCTAGAGGCCATTACTGTACATAGGATGTATATTGTAGTGGATGCTGGGACGTATATAGGGAGGACTTTCTTGCTCGACATGATAGTATACTATCTGGTTGATCTTTACCTTAACGTGTATACTGTTTATCTCTCTGTTACATGTTGGTAAAGCCCTTAGGATGTGTACTTGACTACCTGGACTATGATGTGGATCATACTAGTGGGGACATGGTAGTCCATAAGTACACCCTTCAAAGTCCCTAGTCGTGGGTGTATCGAGACGGGGCATCGATATACCAGAGTAGACTAGCGTGTACCTTCTCGACCCATACAGATGGGCGAT
Organism: Agapanthus africanus; assembly: GCA_030015575.1. Classification (NCBI taxonomy): domain Eukaryota; kingdom Viridiplantae; phylum Streptophyta; class Magnoliopsida; order Asparagales; family Amaryllidaceae; genus Agapanthus; species Agapanthus africanus. The sequence goes on from CM057342.1 coordinate 522,185,696, forward strand.
GGATGATCCCATATCCATTGGTGTTTGACATCAGAGATGATATACGGGTGCTCAGTAGAGACTGGGTACACTGGACGGACTCGCCGAGAACTCCCAGATGATATTATACCTCACGTCAGATGGCAGTTCTCTGGTGACACTGGTACAGAGTAGTCTGTTGACCCGAGATCGTCATAGAGTCTTGTGTGGTTCCCACTGTGCTTTGATTTCCATCTTACCACGTCCAAGAGGGCGTGCAAAACGGTGGTTTTTGGGTACAGTCCCGAGTCACATGGAGGCAATGAGCGATAGGAGGGGATTCGTCTCTCCCGGTATAGGGGGTTGATGTTGCGCTGTGTTCGATTAGCTATAACAGGAAATCCCTGGCCAGGGTTGCTGAGATTTATTGGTAAGTGTTACCAGTAGTTTCTCGAATTGTTATAAACCTCATATCGACACGACTTATCGAGCTATTGGGGTCTGACGTTTACCACCCCTAGGCAAGATATTCGACATATCAGACGATCAGACCGGACTGTACGGTAGTGTTACTGGTTGGATTCACTGGAGTGTGAGCGGGCTTGCTCGTCGATCTTCAGATCGCTCAATACCCGGGTGGCCGTTACGTTTAGCAGACCGCTTGCGGCTTGTGGGTGTTTGATATGATCATCACCTGCTGCCGGCGTATTGACGAGTCTTTAGAGTCCTACACAGAGGTTTCCTGGCTCAAGCGAAACGAAATAGGAGCGCATATGAGATATGTGCGGGACCGAGAATAATACGTGTATGTGATACCGTATTCTATTCTCGCGATGAATGTGTCGAATGGTTGTATGCGATATAACCTAGTTACCGAATCAAGGATTGATTCGATAAGCCGATACATTGTATACTAGTCGGTTGTGTGCGAAATGACCGGATCATTGAATCAAGTGTTGATTTAATTTTTTAATGCATAATTATATATTTGATATATTACTTTGCATTAACTAGTATCGGTTCACTTTAAATGGATTTTCTCGCTCGGATGTGCGCATTGCATATGCGATATGATTTTGTGCACTTGCTTGTATCATGTTTGATGATACATGCCTTTTGGTTAAGTGTATAGAATTAAACCATGGTTAACTTAATGATTAGGGTTTTGCTTTTTCATTTAATTATTTGTTTATTCATTTTTGGAAAATAAATGGAAAAGAGAAAAGAATGGTGGCTTTTTTTGTTGTTTAGTGGAAGCTTCATGAAACCTTGACCCTAACCATTCATTTAACCTAAGTTAATTCTCTACACTTTACCATGGTTACCTTTATGATAAGATTTATTATTCTTTTCTTTTCTAAAAAGATGATCATATCATTTTCTTCTTCTTCTTCCTTTAACTCAAGAAGAAACCTTCACTTCATCAATGGTGGATTGATGAAATGAGTGAGAAATCCGATTCTAAAGTCTACCCACTTCCTATTTCTTCATCCTCTACCTCTTTCCAAGTAGTAGAGTGTGTTTTCTTCACAAGTTTCTTGACTTGGTGAAGTCGGAGCTTGATTTAGCGATGCCTCGACGTAGATCATCTTCGGCATGGACATCGATGACCTAGCCCGTCCATTCTCCGATGAAGCCGACGCTAGAGCCCGGGACTTGTTATGGACAGCGAGGAGACTTCATTGCGGAGCTATGGAGGTGGAGAACCGGATCTACAAAGGTTGTATTTCCGTGTCTCTTAGTTAAGTGTTAACTAGTTTACCTTTTCGCCTAGAAATCTAGCCAACGATCCGTAGTCTAGGGTTTCTCGGCACCGTATTTTTGTAAATTGGCATGGTTGATGCCATGTGAGACCTCATTAGGGTGCCTAGGAACCCTACAGTGGTATCAGAGCCTAGCTAGAGTCTTAGGCGAAGTCTAGACGGAATTTGAAGTCCGAACGAACCGAAAACCTAACCCGGAAATTGCTCTCTGTCCTTTTTCTAAAATCTGGGATTTTTCGAAAATAAAAATATGCAGAAAAATTAGCAGGGAATCCTAAGAATAACTGTGCAACATGAGTCCAAAATTCCATCTTTCCGCCGTGGTTCCGCGGCACGAGCATGGCTCGTGCGGCGGATCCGCGGCAGGTTTGTCGTTTTCTGCGTCTAGTTCTGCACAGTAATTCTTAGTTTTGTGTACTGGTTTTCCTGGGAATTTTTAATTTTTTTTCCAGTGTTGAATTTTCCAGGGTTGTTTTGGGGATTCGGTATTTCGATCGGATTATCAAATTTTGTCTGTGTGGCTTTCCGGATAAATTTTAGAATATGTAAAAAGTTCGACCGGATATAAATACCCAATTTTTCCCCTGTCGGGAAATTTCCAAGTGTTGCATTTTTCCGTAGTTTAACGACGTTCTAAGTAGTGCAAGTAACGCGATGGACCCTCTAGAAGACAACAAACCTTAACTCGATTATGTGACCGTCTTGAACTGCCCTTTGAACCTTTGGGTTTGGGGCAGTACGGCGTGCTACATGTGAGGCGTTGGCTTGACCCTTCTACGGCTGGACCGTCGGTACTGAGGCACGAACTGAATGTTGTTAGACTTATTTCATGTGTTGAGCTGTATCGGGAAAACTTGGGTATTCGACTGTTCGATCGGAAAGTTTAACATTTTCTGTTTATCTGGAATGTGATACAATAATTGGAATTCACAAACAGTTATGTGATAACTGAATGAATGTTATAAATCTAGCGGTTTAGTTTCACTTTATATTGAAAAGTGTTTTCGATAATGAGACTAAAATGCGGGGTTTATAACTGTTAGGCATGTGATGTCTAAGTATTTCATTTGATTAGGCATGTGATGTCTAAAGAAGTTGCGGATTCCAATTGTTGTAGTTTTACACTTTCTTTTCTGTGACCGTAAGTGTAGTATGTTCATATCGCCGGTTTCGTTGCTATACGTCAACGACAATTGGGTTATGCATACTTACTTACGATGATGACATGTGATGTTATGTGTTGCTGGATATGTTATATTGGATCGTCATGTTCGAATAGCCGGGGGTTTTTATGTGAGATGAGTGTTTTTCATTTTCATTCATGTAAAAACTTGTATGTAATATTCTTTTATTTGGGGCACTTCCAGGTAGCGGAAGTTGTCACCTTTTGTATATTATTTACTTTTCCGCATTAGGATAGACCCAAGGAGGGGAGCACAAGTAACCGGGTTTTGGGGTCCAGTAGGAGACCAACTCGAGGAGTCGAGTCCGGGTCTCCTAACCCTAGAATTGGCAGGGTTGCTTGCCGCTCTCGTAGGGGTCTAGGGGTGTGGGATTGGCTATTCATCACGACCGTGGAATCCGTGTTTTATACTGGCTCGTATTGAAAACACGGACGTCCTAGTATATCCAATATTTCATATGATTCTTCTGCTGCGATATCTGTGATGTGATCATGTGATGTTCTGTGATAGATACAGTATATAGTATATATGATATATTATATAGGCGTTACTTATGTTTTACACCCGCGCTAGCCCTGCCCCGCTCTGCCGTTAGTTACCTAACCTAACGGTGCACGAGGGGACATCGAGGCGAATGCGGATGGCATAAGTGTACGTCGTTTTTATCTGTGATGTTTAGGTATTTAAATGATGGGACTTCATTAATGTGATTAATGAAAATAAAAGAAACCTAAGATGTTGTAGAATTGAATTTCAAAATAAAACAGGTAGCTACAGTTCTTGCTTTGCACAGTGGTATATGTGATATATCCTGCACCTTATTCGATAAGGAAAGGACCGAGATCCCTTCACCGGGAGTGACTCCTTTAGCAATAACTGGCAGATGCTACACACTCGGTTTGTCTTTTGATTGCTTTTAAGTGTTTTTGGTTTGCACAGAGATATATGTGATATATCCCGCACCTCATTCGACGAGGAAAGGACCGACGATCCCTTCACCGGGAGTGACTCCTTTAGCAAAACTAGAAAAGCCTCAAAAGCACTCCATTTCAAAATTCATTCGATCCTATAACGATATCAAGTTCATTACGCAATAGGTTTTCAGAAAAACCTGTCGTAGCCCTCCGTCATTTCAACTAAGTCCTATTTAGTATTCGTGCTACGTTTGTTGACCTCCGTCAAGGCGTAGTGTGCGGTAGCTAACTAGTATTTATCTGTTTATGCATATGATGCAGATTGAGTTAGGGTAGTCGTGCGGCCTTGTTGACCTCCGTCAAGGGTCGTGCGGGTGGGTTTAATTCGATCAAGAAATGACGGGTTGAACTTGACTAGTAGCCTATGGTTTGTTGACCTCCGTCAAGGTCATAGGGTGCTGGGGGCAAAATATTATCGGGAATTTCAAGTGTTGAAATTTGCAATGAGATTGCATACCTTCTAAGAGATAGTTGTATCCCGATACCCGCTGCGAGTAAGAGTTACTCCTGGGAGAGTTTTATACATTACAATTAGCCGATCAAGTAGGTGTCTAGAAAGGTGTCAACGGGGTTACGCCTCTGGGAAAACGAGGTTTACAGTAATTAGGTTCGTGCGAAAGCACGGGGGACCTCCCTCAAAGTACCGACACTGGCCTGGCTGAAAGATTGGCGAACTTGTAGTGTGTAATTAATCCCGGCTAGTCTTTCCTTTTAGGGTTTGAAGGAAGATTTGATAAAAAGCAGTGGGAGCCATCCTGATTAGATAAAATAAAAACCAATCTATTCTTGCAAGAGCGCACGCTGAGTGTTTTCTTCTCTCTCTCTCCAGGTAGCGACCATATCATGCCTTAATCAAGATAATAATACGGATAATTGAACGAACCCGCTTGTTATACTGAGCTGGGGAACGTTGGTCCCGCTCCAACTTATAATTGTTATAAGACAGAGCAGGAAATAGGGGATTACCAGAATTCCCATGCCGCCCAAACGAAGAGAGTGCATGCTGATGCATCATCTTCGGGTGTGTTCATTACAGAGAACTGTTTCTCAGTATCCTTTACGTCCTGGGTATGTGATACCAGATCAGGATCCCAGATATGTAATATGTTACATAGGGCTGCAGAAAGGTAGAGAACTGAGAACGGGTGATAAGTTTCATGAGGCAGAAAACGGGGCAAGTGTTGCAGCCAAGTCTGTTGGTCACTGTCACCCTGTATTACCAATACATTGATTCTTAACGAATGCTGTTAGATACCGAACCTGATATACAAAATCATATCAGTCTCTTTATTAGTAAAGAAATGATAAAATTTTGTATTGTTGGATAATGTTTTGAACATTTCCTATATCAAAAGTTGATCGGTTCAGGCACGTTATCTAAAAGCATTGATGTTCTAAATCAATCTACAGTTCTTAGTATACAGAACACACACAAGAGGAAGAGTTCAGAAATTAACGAATCCTTCTTGAGACATTGTAGACTAGGTTATATCAATGTGACCCGACTAGCTGAAGTTACATTTAGATGCATATTTAAATCAGTTTGAATTTACATCTTGTGAAACTCGCCAGTCATGTCACAAAGATAAGATGACCACAGCTCTGTTTATGGAAACAGAGAAAGAGTTAGTGAACTCTTGGGATGATACATGTTGATGTATGTAGGTCCCCTGTCTACATATGCCAGGACTGGTTCTTTGTACTTCGTTATATTCTCTGATAATCTCTCAAGATTCAGACATATGTTCCTGTTGAAACACAAGTCCGAACCTTTTGAGATATTCACGGAATATAAGTTAGAAGTAGAGAACCAAAACGGGTATAAGTATTATGTCCTTTGATGTGATCAAGGAGGAGAATACTTGCGCACGGAATTCCTGGACTTTTCTAAAGGAGAATGAGATTCTCTCTCAGCATTACTCCTCCGAATACACCATAGCACGATGGTATATCGGGGCGGAGCAATCACACCCTATATGATAAGGTGTGCTCTTTGATGAGTACTACTGAGTTACCTATTTCCTTTTTGGGAGTTATGCACTTGAGATGCTGCATACCTATTGAATAGGGTTCAAATCAAATCAGTTGCCTACCACTCCATATTTGATATGATAAGGGAAGAGCCCATCTCTTAAGTTAGTTAAGATTTGGGGTTGTCCGGCCCATGTCTAAAAGCAAAATCCGGACAAGCTCGAGGCAAGGTTAATTATGAAGAACTGGAAAGGTTCCAGCTATACAAACTACAGCAGATGATTTGGTAGAACCAAAGGATTCAGTAGATTCCAACGAACCTCAGCCTCTCCGCCGATCTAGTAAGGTTCCTCACCCGCCTGAGAGATACTTCGGTTTCTCTATGACAGTGGGAGCGAGGATTGCATCATGAGATGATGACCCAACTAGTTCCGAGCTGGCCATCTGGAGTGGGACTCTGTAAGAATGGCTGGATGCTTAGCGATCTGAGATGGAATCCATGTACACCAACAAAGTATGGACTTTGGTTGCTATATCTGAAGGGTTAAATCCCCATCAGGAGCAAGTATATCTTGAGAAGATTACTTGGTGTAGATGGAAAAGTTGAGACTTTCAAAACTAGACTTGTTAAAGGTTTGCATCATTGACCAAGTGTGGATCATGAGGAAACCTTTTTCTAAGGAGCTAGGCTTAAGTCCATCCAGATCCTACTTGCCACGGCTACATACCATGACTACGATATCTGGCGGTTGGGTGCCATGACTGGTTTTCAAAATATTGATTTAGAAGAGAACGTTTGTAAGTACACAGCCAGAGGGCTTCGTAAACAGTGGGAGCAGCGGAAACGTGAATAAGATGTTTTATGTGATAAAGCAGGCATCGCGGAGTTGGAACATCTGTTTTGATGAGTTAGTCAAACAGTTTGATATCATCAAAATGGTAGATGAACCTTGTATAAACAAAAGGGTAGTAGGGAGTATGGTGACGATCCTCGTAGAGTACGTGGATGACATACTTAAGATAGGGAAGGTGTTTCCTATGCTACGCTCGATCAATCTCCGCTTATCACAATGATTCTCCATATAGGATCAAAGTGATACCTCCTAAATCCTCGGTTTTGGATCTATGAGTTAGATCTAAATGGATGTTAGGATTCTCACTAGTTGTAGTGAGAAGGTATCAATCGACCTTGGGAAGAATCACTGGAAGTGTTCCAGGGTGATAATGACGACTGAGTGTCAGTCACAGGCATTGTCTTTACCCTCAGTAAAGGGACGGTATGTTGGAAGAGTTCCAAGCTAGATACCGTGACATACTAGACGATAAAGGCAGAATACATCGCTACTTAAGATGCTACCAAAGAGGCTGTTTGGGTATATATTGGTTCATAAGATGAACCATGTTCCTCCCATTGTGTGACAATGGAGTTGTGGCTTATGCCAAGGAACGTCCTGTTGGAGATAGTGCCCTCAGAGTCAATTATTAGGTCACAGGTACGTGATTGCAATGATTGATGGAGGACCTATCCCGGTAGGACAGTCTTACTCGAGATGATAGTATGCTATCTGGTTTACCTTTATCATCGTGTACTCCTTCAGGTGACCTGACAAGTCGCTATTACACGTTGGTAGAGCCCCTAGGATTCTTGCTTGACCACCAGCAGTATGAGGGCGATCATATAAGTGGGAGCTGGGGGTCTATAAGCATATCCTTAAATGGTCCCTAGTCGTGTGAGTTTCGAGACAGGGCATCGATACTCCAGAGTAGACTAGTGTATACAGTCTAGACCTCGACGAGGGGCGGTGGCCGGTCTCACAAGCCACTGGTGTCAGTTGGATCACCTAAGATGTATACAGGTGCTCATTGGGTTATGAGTACACCGGACAGGACTCGCCGGGAACATGCTAGTTGGTCATATACCAGACGTCAGATGGAAGTTCCCTGGTGACATGTGTGCAGGTTAGTTCATCGACCTGGGGATCGTCATTTGTCTTGTGTGAGTTCCCACTGTACTTTGATTACTACCCTACCACGGCTCAAAGGAGTCGTGCAAACAGGTTTTAGTTGGGTACAGTCCCGAGCCACATGGAGGCAGTGAGCGTATCTTCAGGGGTTCGTCTCTCCCGGTATTGGGGGTGAGGTCGTGCTGTGTCTAGGAGAGCCATTACACGAAGCCCTCGGCTGAGGCAAGGAGATTTACTGGTAGGTATTCCAGTAGTATCTCAGGGTGTTCTAGGCTACACTCCGACACGACTTGTACCGCTTTTAGGGGTCTGACTTTTACCAACCCCCTAGGCCCGCCATGCGATGCTCATAGACGAACGGACCGGACTGTACGGATATTGTCACTGACAGGCTCAGTAGGGTTGTCAGGCTGAGTTCGCTCACAGACGTCCCTTTTAGTCAATACCTGGTAGCCCGTTACGTATTGGCTTATACCTTGACGTGCTAGTGGTTAAATCCACAACCAAGGTGTTGACGAGTCTTTAGAGTCCCCCACATTCAGTTACTCAGCTTTCGGGCGAAAGGTTGTAGAGGCCGTATGGAGATATGGCAAGGTCCGACCAGATACGTGCGGTATTGCACGGATCGGGATCGGACAGTTTGTACTATAGGCCGTATGGATATATGGCAGGGTTCGATCAGATACGTGCGGTATTGCACGGATCAGGATCGAACGGATATTACTAGCCGTCTTTGGTTTAAGCCGGATCCTAGTATAGTACAGTGGAGATTCTGTCTCATTGCATTTGTATTTCGGTCGGAATACAAATGCGGGTGTGTATGCACAGTATCGGGGTTTTCCTGTAATTTATTACAGGACCAGTTTTCTGGAGTTGCCAGTTTGCTTTTCGTTTCGGCCAATTTCCTTTGTATCGTTCATTGGCCGAAGATTGGTGGAGGAGGGCTTATTTGCATTGTTGCAAATAAGCATTTGTGAAGGGGGTCTTTACATATATTTGTATCATGATGGTTTTTCATGATGAGCACCATCACTTGACTTTCCTTTTTCATGATAGCTTGACTTTGGATGTCATCATGGTTGTTGTTGATTGGTTGGTGGAGTATGGATTTGGTTGTGATGATTGTTTCTTTTCACCATTCTTTTTCTCTCATGATTATGATAGTGGTTCAATCATCCATTCACCTCACACTGTCTCTCCATTCTCACTCCCTCTTTGTTTTGGCCGGCCATTTCCCTTAGGGGATGGGATGGATTCATTTTATGTGTGGCATTTTGTTTCTCATGCTTGCTAGAAAAGCCCTCTAGTTCATTTCCTAAAGTTGCTCTCTTTTCTTCCACCAAAATGGCAAATCTCCAAAACCCCATATGAGACTTGAGCACTACACTTTCTACAGCAAATCTTGGGCACATCGACTAGCCAGCTTCGTGCCCGAGTTGCCTCGGCATTGAGGTGGAAGCCCGTAAAAGAAGTAGGCGATGTGGTGCACTTCCGGCGACGAGGTGGAGACCGGAGCTTCCGCAAGAGATCGGGACGACGACGAGAAGGCCGGAGGACTCGGATCAGTCGGTATATCTCTCTTCCCCATCTTGTAGTTAGCTAGGACTAATTAATGGTTCGATCCGGGTATTAGTGCGCGGCGGTTTGCCAGTTCAAGAAAAATTAAAGTTTATCACCGCTTCCGCATTTGGCCGTCGGATTGACGGCCGGGGCGTCGCCGTGCACTTACAGTGGTATCAGAGCCTCGCCATTAACTTAGTCTAGCTTTGTTTAATGTGTTTTGCATTTCCGATCGACCAAAATTCCAAAATCTACACTTTTGTTCACATCAGTTTTCTGTTGAAATTTTTTGGTGTCGAAAATTTTTTCAGGTTACAGAAAAGTGATGTACTGGAAAATATAAGAGCTCTGTAAAAATTCGATGAAGTGATTCCACTGTGGGAGCGCGGAACCGCCGCAAACACCCACTTCGCGCCGCGGTTCCGCCGCATACTGTGGAGATCCCTGCACCAAATTTCTACAGTTCCTTTCTGGGGTTAAAATTGGGGTTTTGGAATATTAAAATTGGGCCCAGAATTTCTGTGAGTGCTACAGTATTGCTTGGGGGCCCACTTGTTAATTTTTGATCGATCAGATATTTTAAACACATTATTTCACAGTATTTACATTATATCTGCGACCGTGAATGTCACTTGATCGGTAAATCCGGTCTAACTGCTATAGCCCGGTTAGACGGATTTGCGAACGTGACTTTCACGTTGATGTTCTGTTTTTGCTATGATGTTGCGGATCGGTCGTGGGGGATAGCCTGGATGCAATGCTAGTACAGTTTTGTTGTATTATGTACATTTGATATTGCGGGACGAGCGTCCGACATGTGGACTGCCGTCACTGCCTGTTTGTATTATTATTTTGGGGCACGGCCAGGTTGCGGTCGATGTACCCGTTGTATGTATATTTTACTTTCTGTACTAGGATTGCCCCGCGGAGGGGTGCACGGATAGCCGGGTTCTAGAGGGCAACAAGCCCGCATCTCATGGCATTGAGACAGAGGGGGCTTCACTCTAGGATTGGCGGACTATTCGCCGCACTCGTAGGGGGTACAGGTTGACCCAGGAGGGGTGCCCAAGTTACCAGATTCCGTGAAGTGCTGGGTGGTCCATTCACGGAGCTGAAGGGGGCTGCCTCGCTTCAGGTTTTGGCGGGTGACTTGCCGCGCCCGTAGGGGTCTAGGTTTTCATTGCACAGGCTATCCACACGACCAGGGGAACGTCGGGTTTCAGTAGTGGCTCTGTGAAACCCGGGGATTCCAGATATCTGTATTGTTTCTGTGATGCTGTTCATTCTCTGTGATGTTGCATTTCTTATCACGCCTTGAGCGAATATAATATATTGGTATATATATTAGTAGATGTAGTATATGTTTTGCATCCGCGCTAGTCCTGTCCCCGCTCTGTCGTTAGTTAGCTAACCTAACGGGTAATGACGGGACCCAGTGGCGAATGCGGATGGCATATACGCACATCAGTATATTTTCGTTCTTTTTGGTGTGATCTATTGATGGGACTACGTTGATTCGGATCAATGCAAGTTTAAAAAAACAAACCTAAACTGATGTTGTTGGAACACTTTTCAAAAAGCTGTTATTGCAAGGACGTTCACTTTTGTTTTGCATCGTGGTATTCATTTGGAATATCCTGCTCCTCAGTCGATGAGGCAAGGGCCGAGATCCCTTCACCGGGAGTGACCCCTTGGACAAAAAGTTTGCGTCAGGGCAATGACTTCACTATAGCCGATTACTTTTGCTTTGCACCGTGGTATTCAGTTGGAATATCCTGCACCTCATTCTACGGGGAAAGAGCCGAGATCCCTTCACCGGGAGTGACCTCTTTAGCAACGGTTTTCGTCACTATATTTTTAAAAGCTATCCGTTCCTTCGACGATATCAAGTTCATTACGTTAAAGGTTTTCGCCAGAAACCATTCGTAGCCCTCCGTCATTTCATATGAGTGGTCAATAGTATTCAAGCTGTGTATGTTGGCCAAAGTCAAGGCACAGTGATTGGTAGCTATTGGGGCATTCATATGCAGCATAGATAGATGCGTTGGTTTGGGACAGTCGTACTGCCATTTTGGCCAAAGTCAAGGGTATGTACGGGTGGGTTCAAATTAACCTGGAGAATGACGGGTAGAACTTGACATGTGACTTATGATATGTTGGCCAAAGTCAAGGTCATAAGAGCATGGGGCAGAAATCACATCGGGAGTTTCAAAAGAACTGAATCTTGCTAGATATGCGCATACCTTCTGGAGTGTGATGACGTGAGCGGATTCCGTCACGTTTTCATGCGATGATAGTTGGATCCCGATTCCCGCTGATGAGTTAGTTTACTCCTCGGGTAACCCCGACTAATTCTTCTTTCAGGTTTGGAGGAGAATTTGAGGTACAGTGGGAGGATTCCTGATTAGATAAATTGGTAACCATTCTGATCTAGGTTAGAGTGCACGCTGAGTGTTTCTTTTCTCTCTCTCTTTGGCAGCGACCATTGACCCGACCCTAAGACTATGACTCAGTGACTAAGTTGACCGAACCTTCTTTAACACTGGCTTTTGGATTGTCAGAGTTGCAGACCTCATTGCCACTCCTACTTTTACCCTTTTCTCCAGGACACCCCGTATTACTACGAACGTCCACTTCCATTGGACAAATCCATCATATGGTTAGATACGAACTCGAAGGAATTCGAGGATGGTTTCCGGTTCTGGAGAAAATGGATAAGGTTTATTCAGTTGTCTTTTCTTTTTTGCCTTCTCTCAAGTTACGAGTACTCCTTAGTTTAGGAGATAGTACACCTATTACGCAAATTGGATAGTCTTCTTCCAAACCTTAGGCTGGTGCCGAACCGTGGGGAATGAAGAAAACCAATTAGCTTAACGATGGTGTGCAGAAGGTATTAAGTTCAGACAAAGCAAGGGATTAGTAAGAGGGCAAAGTAAATTGCAACAAATATTCACGACCAAACCAAGTATTCCTTCGCCAATCCTAAATCACCTTTGTATTTCTCTAGGACACTCCGTATCACTACGAAGATCCACAGTTTATTGGATACTCCATCGTATGGTTATATACGAACTCGAAAGGAACTTGTTCCAGTTCGGGGATGGATTCTGGTTCAGGAGAAATAGGAATAAGATTTATTCAGGTGTCTTTTATCTTCACCTTCTCTCGCATTGCGAGTGTTCCTAGGATTAGGACAGTACACCCATTATGCTTATTGGATAGTCTTCTTCCAAACCATAGGCTGGTGCCGAACGGTAGGGAAGGAAGAAAACCATTTGGCCTAAAGGGGTGTGCAGAAGGTAAAGACTAAAGACATATGAAGGGATTTGGAGAGGTGGTAAAGAATTATACGGTTACAATCGTGAATCTGGAAGAGGCATTACTAGGAATATCAGGATACCCCATCGAAACATTTCAATGTTTCAGTCTCACTGTGTACTGTTAAAAGAAGACTGATTTCCCGATTAGATACTTACTCCAGGGTATGTATTTACCAAGTTTGATTCTCACATCTGTATGGTTTTACAGATGATGAGTGGGAGTAAGTTATTGGGAATTGGGTGATCATCCTCATTATATCGGGATTCGTTGTAATCGGTGATATTTGAGGAAATCACCTGGGCTGTTTGCCGGTCGGCAAATATTTGGTTTTGAATATCCGCTGTTATGCACCAATTTCAAATTGATATATCTGTACGTTTATTTTTATAGAGTGAGATATAGCTTTTTGATATTATGTCGATGACATTTACCTATATCAGTGGATGGTTAGGTAAGGAGCATTAAACAGCGGTGTAATTCTTCTTAACCATAGGTACAGTTTTCAATCTACGACACGCAGTGAATGAGTTATCAGACTCAAGGGACTTATACAGAGTATTGTATGTTGTCCAGCGTCCATCAGGACAGAGGGGATGGTCCTCGTACTATATTCGGTTTACTTATGACTTCTCTAGTTTTAGACAAGTGTTTTGCGGAAACACAGGGTCCGAATTTTGAGAAGTTATAGGTATTTGAATAGAGTAGAGAACCAGGTGTAGCAAGTATCGGGATTCTTCAAAGAGATCGAAGATGTAGATACTTGCGTATGGTATTCAGTTGATAGTAGTGATTAAGAGATCTTAATTCTCTTTCAGGTGACTCATAATTGGAAGCATTCCTAAGTTGAGTAACGCTGATCGGCCTTCTTCCATTTAGTTGACATGCACTGGAGACAGCTGCATGATTTGGATCTGGTTCAATTAAATCAGTGCCTCTGGTCCTATATGGGATATAGAACAGTTCGTATCTTAACGATGTTAAGGTACGGGGAGTTGTCCGGCTTATGATTAAAACCAGACACTGGACAACTCAAGGCAAGTTTCTGTAATGGCTGTTTGTGGGTTGACCCAGGCTATGACGAGGGTTGACTTTCTACCATCTGGATGAACAATAGCAATATTGTTCTAGACTCGCCAAAGTTTTATTAAAAATGGATTTTTTCAGAAAAACAGTAGTGGGAGTATGGTAGAACTGGAAGTGATTCCAGAACCACAAACGATTACTGAAGATTTGATAAGGAAACTAAAGATTCAATCTGGATTGACATTCCATTAGCCACTCCGCAAATAAGGTGGGTAACTTCAGGCACCCGAGAGGTACTCCGGTAGCCTCAAGGACGGTGACAGGGAAGTTCTTGTTTACCTACATTTGCCATTGCTGTTGTTCCAGGCTGCGAGACCCGGTGGGAGGATGAGTATAGCGTCGTTCTAAACTAGCTTTAGAAGTGTACGTCTATATGACTCTGCCAGAGGGTTGTCATAGTCAGTGGGAGCAGCGGAAGCATTGGTGGACAGGTAGCTTATGTCTATTTATAGACTAAAGCAGATGTAGCGGAGATAGATCATCTATTTCTGACGTGACAGTCATGGGTTTGACTTCATCAGAATAGGGGATGGATCTATTGAGAAGGTAGTAGGGTGTGATATCCTGGTATTTGGATGACATACACAGAGTAGGAAAAGAAACTCCTATACTACAGTCGGTTATATTTTGGTCGTCACACAGTGGTTTCTCCATAAAGGAAATGGATTTTATATCTGACATACTGGTTACTAGATCTATGGTTTTAGATCTAGATTTGGGTGGTTTCCCAATCAGGGTACTAAGACAGCATTCTAAGAGTATTTAGAATGGACGACTCCATGCACGGTAGTTTACCTGCAGAAGATGGAGTCACCCTCTCTAAAGGGGTCTTACAGACTAAAGGGGAGAGGGATGTGCATGATTGGCAGATCATTTGCTTAGGCAATTGAGTCAATCATGAGATGTCAAGTACCACACCAAATGTTGTTCTTGCACTAGATGTAATAAGTTGACATTTGATCCAATCCTGGAGAAACAGTCGGAAGCAGTTTTAGAACATAAGTGGATGTTCTAGGGATATGATAACGACAGCCTCATTCGGGAGACAGTTATCATTCCAGGCTTCCAAGGTGACATGGACGACAAGGAGGTTGTCAGAATTATAGTTTTTCCTTCTGATGAGGGGCAGTATTTTGGACAGGTGGTCCAAGGCAATACTGAGGGTGGCATGGCGCAGGATACTGATTAAGTTCAGTTGACGATACAGTCTAAGAAATTTGGATTTGGAGTTCATTTATGAGCTAGGTCCCATCAGACATCCAGACACATTCTAAGACAGGTATTGCTCTTTTCGGGAGATGGCTTTCTCCGCGAACTTGAGATATAGAGAGACATAGAAAGAAACAACAAAGCGGATCCACTCACTGAGGCTGTTCCTCGAACGCAATAGTTTCGCAAACGAGCTTTATGAGACTGACTAGTAGAGGAGTTGGGTGTTCGGTATCACACCGGCTGTGAGTATGCGACATCGCAATAATTAGCCTTGAGTGCAAGTGGGAGATTGTTGGAGATAGTGCCCTCAGAGTCAATTATTAGGTCACAGGTACGTGATTGCAATGATTGATGGAGGACCTATCCCGGTAGGACAGTCTTACTCGAGATGATAGTATGCTATCTGGTTTACCTTTATCATCGTGTACTGCTTCAAGTGACCTGACAAGTCGCTATTACACGTTGGTAGAGCCCCTAGGATTCTTGCTTGACCACCAGCAGTATGAGGGCGATCATATAAGTGGGAGCTGGGGGTCTATAAGCATATCCTTAAATGGTCCCTAGTCGTGTGAGTTTCGAGACAGGGCATCGATACTCCAGAGTAGACTAGTGTATACAGTCGAGACCCCGACGAGGGGCGGTGGCCGGTCTCATAAGCCACTGGTGTCAGTTGGATCACCTAAGATGTATACAGGTGCTCGTTGGGTTATGAGTACACCGGACAGGACTCGCCGGGAACATGCTAGTTGGTCATATACCAGACGTCAGATGGAAGTTCCCTGGTGACATGTGTGCAGGTTAGTTCATCGACCTGGGGATCGTCATTTGTCTTGTGTGAGTTCCCACTGTACTTTGATTACTACCCTACCACGGCTCAAAGGAGTCGTGCAAACAGGTTTTAGTTGGGTACAGTCCCGAGCCACATGGAGGCAGTGAGCGTATCTTCAGGGGTTCGTCTCTCCCGGTATTGGGGGTGAGGTCGTGCTTTGTCTAGGAGAGCCATTACACGAAGCCCTCGGCTGAGGCAAGGAGATTTACTGGTAGGTATTCCAGTAGTATCTCAGGGTGTTCTGGGCTACACTCCGACACGACTTGTACCGCTTTTAGGGGTCTGACTTTTACCAACCCCCTAGGCCCGCCATGCGATGCTCATAGATTAACGGACCGGACTGTACGGATATTGTCACTGACAGGCTCAGTAGGGTTGTCAGGCTGAGTTCGCTCACAGACGTCCCTTTTAGTCAATACCTGGTAGCCCGTTACGTATTGGCTTATACCTCTGACGTGCTAGTGGTTAAATCCACAACCAAGGTGTTGACGAGTCTTTAGAGTCCCCCACATTCAGTTACTCAGCTTTCGGGCGAAAGGTTGTAGAGGCCGTATGGAGATATGGCAAGGTCCGACCAGATACGTGCGGTATTGCACGGATCGGGATCGGACAGTTTGTACTATAGGCCGTATGGATATATGGCAGGGTTCGATCAGATACGTGTGGTATTGCACGGATCAGGATCGAACTGATATTACTAGCCGGCTTTGGTTTAAGCCGGATCCTAGTATAGTACAGTGGAGATTATGTCTCATTGCATTTGTATTTCGGTCGGAATACAAATACGGGTGTGTATGCACAGTATGTGGGTTTTCCTGTAATTTATTACGGGACCAGTTTTCTGGAGTTGCCAGTTTGCTTTTCGTTTCAGCCAATTTCCTTTGTATTGTTCATTGGCCGAAGATTGGTGGAGGAGGGCTTATTTGCATTGTTGCAAATAAGCATTTGTGGAGGGGGTCTTTGCATATATTTGTATCATGATGGTTTTTCATGATGAGCACCATCACTTGACTTTCCTTTTTCATGATAGCTTGACTTTGGATGTCATCATTGTTGTTGTTGATTGGTTGGTGGAGTATGGATTTGGTTGTGATGATTGTTTCTTTTCACCATTCTTTTTCTCTCATGATTATGATAGTGGTTCAATCATCCATTCACCTCACACTCTCTCTCCATTCTCACTCCCTCTTTGTTTTGGCCGGCCATTTCCCTTAGGGGATGGGATGGATTCATTTTATGTGTGGCATTTTGTTTCTCATGCTTGCTAGAAAAGCCCTCTAGTTCATTTCCTAAAGTTGCTCTCTTTTCTTCCACCAAAATGGCAAAGCTCCAAAACCCCATATGAGACTTGAGCACTACACTTTCTACAGCAAATCTTGGGCACATCGACTAGCCAGCTTCGTGCCCGAGTTGCCTCGGCATTGAGGTGGGAGCCCGTAAAAGAAGTAGGCGATGTGGTGCACTTCCGGCGACGAGGTGGAGACCGGAGCTTCCGCAAGAGATCGGGACGACGACGAGAAGACCGGAGGACTCGGATCAGTCGGTATATCTCTCTTCCCCATCTTGTAGTTAGCTAGGACTAATTAATGGTTCGATCCGGGTATTAGTGCGCGGCGGTTTGCCAGTTCAAGAAAAATTAAAGTTTATCACCGCTTCCGCATTTGGCCGTCGGATTGACGGCCGGGGCGCCGCCGTGCACTTACACGTCCGTCCCATCAGTGATCTAGACATATTCTAAGGCAGTATCACCTGATCATGGAGATGGTTGATCTCCAAGGGATCGAGGTAAGGAGAGTAGACTCAGAGGACAAACACAGCGGATCCACTCACGAAAGGCCTTTTCCCAGAGAGAGACTTTTATGGGATGGTTGAGTATGAGATACTACAACCACTGCTACAGATGGCCCTAGTGCAAGTGGGAGATTGTTAGTTATATGTATGCCCTAGAGGCCATTACTGTACATAGGATGTATATTGTAGTGGATGCTGGGACGTATATAGGGAGGACTTTCTTGCTCGACATGATAGTATGCTATCTGGTTGATCTTTACCTTAAGGTGTATACTGTTTATCTCTCTGTTACATGTTGGTAAAGCCCTTAGGATGTGTACTTGACTACCTGGACTATAATATGGATCATACTAGTGGGGACATGGTAGTCCATAAGTACATCCTTCAAAGTCCCTAGTCGTGGGTGTATCGAGACGGGGCATCGATATACCAGAGTAGACTAGCGTGTACCTTCTCGACCCATACAGATGGGCGATGGATGATCCCATATCCATTGGTGTTTGACATCAGAGATGATATACGGGTGCTCAGTAGAGACTGGGTACACTGGACGGACTCGCCGAGAACTCCCAGATGGTATTATAGCTCACGTCAGATGGCAGTTCTCTGGTGACACTGGTACAGAGTAGTCTGTTGACCCGAGATCGTCATAGAGTCTTGTGTGGTTCCCACTGTGCTTTGATTTCCATCTTACCACGTCCAAGAGGGCGTGCAAAACGGTGGTTTTTGGGTACAGTCCCGAGTCACATGGAGGCAATGAGCGATAGGAGGGGATTCGTCTCTCCCGGTATAGGGGATTGATGTTGCGCTGTGTTCGATTGGCTATAACAGGAAATCCCTGGCCAGGGTTACTGATATTTACTGGTAAGTGTTACCAGTAGTTTCTCGAATTGTTATAGACCTCATATCGACACGACTTATCGAGCTATTGGGGTCTGACGTTTACCACCCCTAGGCAAGATATTCGACATATCAGACGATCAGACCGGACTGTACGGTAGTGTTACTGGTTGGATTCACTGGAGTGTCAGCGGGCTTGCTCGTCGATCTTCAGATCGCTCAATACCCGGGTGGCCGTTACGTTTAGCAGACCGCTTGCGGCTTGTGGGTGTTTGATATGATCATCACCTGCTGCCGGCGTATTGACGAGTCTTTAGAGTCCTACACAGAGGTTTCCTGGCTCAAGCGAAACGAAATAGGAGCGCATATGAGATATGTGCGGGACCGAGAATAATACGTGTATGTGATACCGTATTCTATTCTCGCGATGAATGTGTCGAATGGTTGTATGCGATATAACCTAGTTACCGAATCAAGGATTGATTCGATAAGCCGATACATTGTATACTAATCGGTTGTGTGCGACATGACCGGATCATTGAATCAAGTGTTGATTTAATTTTTTAATGCATAATTATATATTTGATATATTACTTTGCATTAACTAGTATCGGTTCACTTTAAATGGATTTTCTCGCTCGGATGTGCGCATTGCATATGCGATATGATTTTATGCACTTGCTTGTATCATGTTTGATGATACATGCCTTTTGGTTAAGTGTATAGAATTAAACCATGGTTAACTTAATGATTAGGGTTTTGCCTTTTCATTTAATTATTTGTTTATTCATTTTTGGAAAATAAATGGAAAAGAGAAAAGAATGGTGGCTTTTTTTGTTGTTTAGTGGAAGCTTCATGAAACCTTGACCCTAACCATTCATTTAACCTAAGTTAATTCTCTACACTTTACCATGGTTACCTTTATGATAAGATTTATTATTCTTTTCTTTTCTAAAAAGATGATCATATCATTTTCTTCTTCTTCTTCCTTGAACTCAAGAAGAAACCTTCACTTCATCAATGGTGGATTGATGAAATGAGTGAGAAATCCGATTCTAAAGTCTACCCACTTCCTATTTCTTCATCCTCTACCTCTTGCCAAGTAGTAGAGTGTGTTTTCTTCACATGTTTCTTGACTTGGTGAAGTCGGAGCTTGATTTAGCGATGCCTCGACGTAGATCATCTTCGGCATGGACATCGATGACCTAGCCCGTCCATTCTCCGATGAAGCCGACGCTAGAGCCCGGGACTTGTTATGGACAGCGAGGAGACTTCATTGCGGAGCTATGGAGGTGGAGAACCGGATCTACAAAGGTTGTATTTCCGTGTCTCTTAGTTAAGTGTTAACTAGTTTACCTTTTCGCCTAGAAATCTAGCCAACGATCCGTAGTCTAGGGTTTCTCGGCACCGTATTTTTGTAAATTGGCATGGTTGATGCCATGTGAGACCTCATTAGGGTGCCTAGGAACCCTACATCCTCTACGTCCTGGGTATTAAATACCGGATAAGGATCCCGCATATGTAATTTGTTACATGGGCTACAGAAAGGTAGAGAACTAAGATCGGGTGATAAGTTTCGTGAGACAGAAAACGGTGCAAGTGTTGCGGCCAAGTCTGTTGGTCACTATTACCCTGTATTACCAGAATACATTGATTCTGAACGAATGTTATTAGATACCGAACCTGATATACAACATCATATCAGTCTCTTTATTTATTAACGAAGGATATAATTTTGTATTGTTGGATAATGTTTTGAACATTTCCTATATCAATAATTGATCGGTTCAGGCACGTTATCTAAAAGCATATACATTCTTAATCAAACTACAGTTCCTTATGTACAGAACACACACAAAAGGAAGAGTTCAGAAATGAACGAATCCTTCTTGTGGTATTGTAGACTAGGTCATATCAATGTGACCCGACTAGCTAAAGTTACATTTAGGTGCATATTTAAATCAGTTTGAATTTACATCTTGTGAAACTTGCCAGTCATGTCACAAAGATAAGATGACCATAGCTCCGTTTACTGGAAACAGAGAAAGAGTTAGTGAACTCTTGGGACTGATACATAGTGATGTATGAAGGTCCCCAGTCTACATATGCCAGGACTGGTTCTTTGTACTTCCTTACATTCACTGATGATCTCTCAAGATTCGGACACATGTTCCTGTTGAATCACAAGTCCGAAACTTTTGAGATAATAACAGAATATAAGTTAGAAGTACAGAACCAAAACGGGTATAAGTATTATGTCCTATGATAAGATCAGGGAGGAGAATACTTGTGCATAGAATTCCTGGACTATTCTAAAGGAGAATGAGATTCTCTCTCAGTTTTACTCCTCTAAATACACCACAGCACAACGGTCTATCGGGGCGGAGCAATTGCACCCTATGAGATATGGTGCGCTCTATGATGAGTACTACTGAGTTACCTATTTCCTTTTGGGGGTTGTCCACTTGAGAAGCTGCATACCTATTGAATTAGGTTCTAATCAAATCAGTGTCTACCACTCCATATGAGATATGGTATGGGAAGAGCCCATCTCTTAAGTAAATTAAGATTTGGGATTGTCCGGCCTATGTCAAAAGCAAAATCCGGACAAGATCGAGGCAAGGTCAGTTCTGTAGAACTGGAAGGAGTTCCAGCTATACAATCTACAGCTGATAATTTGATAGAACCAAAGGATTCTATAGTCCCCAAAGAACCTCGGCCTCTCCGCCGATCTAGCAAGGTTCCTCACCTGCCTGAGAGATACTTTGGTTTCTCGATGACAGTGGAAATGAGGATTGCATCATGAGATGATGACTCAACTAGTTTCGAGCAGGCCATCAAGAGTAGGGACTCTGTAAGAATGGCTGGATGCTTAGCGATCTGAGATGGAATCCATGTACACCAACAAAGTATGGACTTTGGATGCTATATCTGAAGGGTTAAATCCCCATCAGGAGCAAGCATATCTTGAGAAGATTACTTGGTGTAGATGGAAAAGTTGAGACTTTCAAAGCTAGACTTGTTAATGGTTTTCATCATCGACCAGGCGTGGATGATGATGAAACTTTTTCCAGTAACTATGCTTAAGTCCATCCGGATCCTACTTAACATTGCTACATACCATGACTACGATATCTGGTGGTTGGGTGTCATGACTATTTTCTAAATACTGATTTAGAAGAGAACGTCTATAAGTACACAGCCAGAGGGCTTCGTAAACAGTGGGAGCAGCGGAAACGTGTGCAAGTTGCTTTCAATGATAAAGCAGGCACCGCGGAATTGGAGCGTCTGTTTTGATGTGGTAGTCAAAGAGTTTGACTTCATCAAAATGGTAGATGAACCTTGTACATACAAAAAGGTAGTAGAGAGTAAGGTGGTCATCCTCGTATTGCACGTGGACAACATACTCTTGATAAGAAAAGAGTTTCCTATACTACGCACGGTCAATCTCCTCTTATCACAAGGATTCTCCATATAGGATCTATGTGATACCTCCTAAATCCTGGGATTTGGATCTATGAGATAGATCTAAATGGATGTTAGGATTCTCACTAGGTATAGTGAGATGGTATCAATCGATCCTAGAGAGAATCACTGGAAAAGTTCCAGGGTGATAAGGACGACTGAATGTCAGTCGCAGACATTGTCTTTACCCTCAGTAGAGGGACGGTATATTGGAAGAGTTCCAAGCTGGATACCGTGGCAAACTAGAAGATAAAGGCTGGTGACATCGCTATCAAAGATACTACCAAAGAGGCAGTTTGGGTGTATATTGGTTCATGAGATGAACTAGGTTCCTACCATTGTGTGACAATGGAAGTGTGGCTTTGGCCCAGGAACCCCGGTCCCATCAGAGACCCAGACATATTCCAAGGCAGTATCACCAGATCATGGAGATAGTTGATCTCCAGGGTGGTCGAGGTTAAGAGAGTAGACTCAGAGGACAACACGGCGGATCCACTCACAAAGGCCTTTTCCCAGAGAGAGACTTTTATGGGATGGTTAAGTATGAGATACTGCAACCACTGCTACAGATGGCCCTAGTGCAAGTGGGAGATTGTTAGTTATATGTATGCCCTAGAGGCCATTACTCTACATGAGATGCATATTGTAGTGGATGATGGGACATATATAGGTAGGACTTTCTTGCTCGATATGATAGTACGCTATCTGGTTGCTCTTTATCTTAACATGTATACTTACTGTCTCTCTATTACATGTTGATAATGCCCTTAGGATGTGTACTCGACTTGCAGGACTATGGTGAAGATCATACTAGTGGGGCCTGGGTAGTCCATGAGTACATCCTTCAATGTTCCTAGTCGTGGGAATATCGAGACGGGGCATCGATATTCCAGAGTAGACTAGTGTATACCTTCTCGACCTATGTGATGGGCGATGGATGATCCCATATCCATTGGTGTTTGACATCAGAGATGGTATGCAGGTGCTCAGTGGTGACTGGGTACACTGAACGGATTCGCCGAGAACTACCAGATGGTATTATACCTCACGTCAGATGGCAGTTCTCTGGTGACACCGTTACAGCTTAGTCTGTTAACCCGAGATCGTCATAGAGTCTTGTATGTCTCCCACTGTGCTTTGATTTCCACCCTACCACGGCTTTACTGAGTCGTGCAAACAGGTGGTTTTTGGGTACAGTCC
This sequence comes from Agapanthus africanus, assembly GCA_030015575.1. Classification (NCBI taxonomy): domain Eukaryota; kingdom Viridiplantae; phylum Streptophyta; class Magnoliopsida; order Asparagales; family Amaryllidaceae; genus Agapanthus; species Agapanthus africanus. Next base: position 522,208,811 of record CM057342.1, read on the forward strand.
CGATTCACAGGGAGGCAATGAGCGATAGGAGGGGATTCGTCTCTCCCGGTATTGGGGGTTGATGTTGCGCTATGCTCGGGGATTCGTCTCTCCCGGTATTGGGGGTTGATGTTGCGCTATGCCCGACTGGCCATAACTGGAAATCCTTGGCCAGGGTTGCATTAATTTACTGGTAAGTGTTATCAGTAGTTTCATGCTTGTTGTGGACCTTACATCGGTATGACTTATCAAGCTACTGGGGTCTGACGTTTACCACCCCTAGGCGAGATATGCGACATATCAGACGAACAGACCGGACTGTGCGGTAAGTGTTACTGATTGGATTCGCAGGAGTGTGAGCAGGCTTGCTCGTTGATCTTCTGATCGCTCAATACTCGGGTGGCCGTTACGTTTAGCAGACCGCTTGCGGCTTGTGGGTGTTTGATATGATCATCACCTACTGCCGGCGTATTGAAGAGTTTTTAGAGTCCTACACAGGGGTTTCCTGGCTCAAGCGAAACGAAATAGGAGCGCATATGAGATATGTGCTTGACCGAGATTAATACGATATGAGATACCGTATTCTATTCTCGCGATTAGTGACATTGATCGGTTGTATGCGATATAGCCGGGTTATCGGATCAAGTGTTGATTCGATAAGTTGTTACGCATGATATTAGTCGGTTATATGCGATATGACCGGATCATTAAATCAAGTACTGATTTAATGATTTAAAGTATAATTATATATTTAATATATTACTTTACATTAACTAGTATTTGTTCACTTAAGATTGATTTTCTCACTTGATGTGCACAAGTTGTATATATGATATATGTTTGTGCACTAGTTTGTATCATGATTGATGATACATGCAAACTTGGGTGTGTGCATGACTTACACCACGTTTAGGTTAATGGTTGGGTTTTATTTATTTATTTATTTATTTTGGTAAAACTAAATGGTGGCTTTTCTTGTTTTGGCTTCAAGCTTCATGAAGCTTCTTAGCATCTTTGAAAAAGTCTAACCATTTTGTCTTGTTCTTTGACCTAACCATCAACCTAAACTCTAGTTTACTCTCTACAAAAGTTAACTCACCCATGGTTGCAACATGATAGACTTCACTTGATTATTCATTTTAAATAATTGATTATTCATTCTTTTCTTTCTTCTTCTTTTTCTTCAAGAAGAAGAAAGCTTTCTTGAAATTTTTAAGTGAAGATTTAGAGTGTGAAATCCAAATCCATAGTGAACCCACTTCCTATTTCTTCATCCTCTACTACTTGCCATGTAGTATAGGGTGTTCTCTTCACAAAGTTCTTGACCAAGTAAAGGAATAGCTTGAGTTTGAGTCTCCCCGATGTAGATCATCTTCGGCCTCGAAGTCAACGACCTAGCCCACTCATTTCTCTGATGAAACCAACGCCAGGATCCGGGATCCCGATGATCGCAGCGAAGGGACGTCAACACGGAGCTTTAGAAGTGAAAGACAGAATCTACAAAGGTTGTAATCCCTTTCACTTGTAGTTAAAGTAGTTTACTTGCTTGTTTTCGCCTTACCTCTAGTAAACGATCTTGATTAGGGTTTTCTCGACACATAGAAAAATTTGATTTTGGCATGGTTGATGCCTTGTGGAACCTCTTGAGTGTGCCTAGGAACCCTACAGAGAACTTAAAGGGAAATCTTAGGTGTTTGCTTATTCGATCGGAAAGTTTAACACTGTCTATTTATCTGGAATGTAATACAATATTTGGAATCCACATGTAGTTATGAGATAACTAATTTGAATGTTATAAATCTTGCAGTTTAGTCTCAAATGATCGGTTGCCATGGGATTTTGATGCGATCAAAAGTCCGTCACATTCACGTAGCGTACGCGGATACTCGCCGGGTAAACTTAACAGATAGCCACGCCCCATAGCCCCGACCAAGTGACTGTAGGAGAACCCCGTCGCCAAAAGCATCCGTTCGGGTGCTCGCGGCAGCGGTGTTCCACCTTAGTGCACTTCGTCGACGGCATCCGGGGGTGCGGCCGTCTACTAAAGTTTGCGACGAGCATTCGATCAGGATGTCGGGAATCTTGTTGAATTGCCCGACTTGATATTGAAAAGGGTTTTCGATAAAGAGACTAAAATGCGGGGTTTATAATAGTTAGGCATGCGATGTCTAAGGAATTCATTTGGTTAGGCATGCGATGTCTAAAGAGGTTGCGGATTCCAACTTTTGTAGTTTTACACTTTCTTTTCTGTGACCGTAAGCGTAGTATGTGGTGTATCGCCGGCTTCGTTGCTATATATCAACGACATTCGGGATACGCATACTTGCTTACGTTGATGATATGAGATATTATGTTTTGCTGTGAAATGTTATATTGGATAGTCGCGTTTAGAATAGCCGGGGGTTTTATTTGAGATGAGAGTTTTTTCTTTTTCATTCATGTAAAATTCATTTGTATGTAATATTCTTTTATTGGAGCACTTCCGGGCTGAGGATGATGTCACTATTGTATATTATCTACTTTTCCGCATTAGGTAGACCCAAGGCTGGGAGCACAAGTAACCGGGTTCTGGGGTCCAATGGGAGACCATCTCGAGGAGTCGAGGCCGGGTCTCTTAACCCTCGAATTGGCAGTGTTGCTTGCCGCTCTCGTAGGGGTCTAGGGATGTGGGTTTGGCTATTCATCGCGACCGTGGAATTCGTGTTTTATACAGGCTCGTACTAAAACACGGACGTCCTATTATATCCAATATTTCATATATGTTCTTCTGCTGCAATGTTCTGTGATGAGATCATATTACTTCCTGAGACGAATGTTTATATTATATATATGAGATATATGTTATATTGCAGATTTCGTTTCAAATGTGATGCTTGTGAAGCATAATAAAATGGTACTTCATTAATGAGATTAATGAATTAAAAGAAACCTAAGATGTTGTAGAAACTTGTTTAAAAAATGGTAGCTCTAGTTCTTGCTTTGCATAGCGGTGTTCCTTGTAGAACATCCAACACCTTATTCGATAAGGAAAGAGCCGAGATCCCTTCACCAGGAGTGACCTGTTTAGTAAAACTAGAAGATGCTACAAAATCGGTTTGTCTTTTTATTGCTTCAATAGTTCTTGCTTTGCACAGCGGTATTTGTGAAATATCCTGCACCTTATTCGATGAGAAAAGAGCCGACGATCCCTTCACCGGGAGTGAGCTCTTTAGCAAAACTAGAAAAACCTCAAAAACACTCCATTTAAAATCACTCGATTCTACAACGATATCAAGTTCATTACGCAAAGGGTTTTCTTATAAACCTATCGTAGCCCTCCGTCATTTCAGATAAGTACTAGTTGGTATTCATGCTACGTTTGTTGACCATGTTAAGGCATAGTGTGCGGTAGCTGATTAGTGCTTATCTGTATAAGCATATGATGCGATTGGATTAGAGTAGTCATGCGACTTTGTTGACCATGTTAAGGGTCGTGCGGGTGGGTTTAATTCAATCGGGAAATGAGGGGTTGAACTTGACTAACACTTATGATTTGTTGACCATGTTAAGGTCATATAGCTGCTAGGGGTAAAATATTATTGGGAATTTCAAGTGTTGAAATTTGCAATGAGATTGCATACCTTCTATGAGATAGTTGGATCCCGATACCCGCTGCGAGTAAGAGTTACTCCTGAGAGAGTTTTACACATTACAATTAGCCGATCGAGTAGGTGTCTAGAAAGGTGTTAACGGGGTTACGCCCCTGGAAAAACGATATTTACTTTAATTAGGTCTGTGCGAAAGCACGAGGAACCTACCTCAAAGTACCGACACTGGCCTGGCTGAAAGATTGGCGAACTTGTATAGTGTAATTAATCCCGGCTAGTCTCTCCTTTTAGGGTTTGAAGGAAGATTTGTCTAAAACAGTGGGAGACATCCTGATTAGATAAATTGATAACCAATCTAATCTTGTAAAAGCGCACGCTGAGTGTTTTTTCTTCTCTTTCTCTCTCCTGGTTATGACTATGTCACGACTTAATCAAGATAATAAAATGGATGTATTGACCGAACGCACTTGTTATACTGCGCCAGGGAACGTTGGTCCCACTCTAACTTATAATTGTTATAAGACAGAGTAGGAAATTGGGGAATACCAGATTTCCCGTGCTGCCCAAACGAAGAAAGTGCATGTTGATTCATCATCTTCGGATGTGTTCATTATATAGAACTGTTTCTCAGTATCCTTTACGTCCTGGGTATGAGATACCGGATCAGGATCCCGCATATGTAATTTGTAACATGGGCTACAGATAGGTAGAGAACTGAGAACGGGTGATAAGTTTCATGAGATAGAAACGGTGCAAGTGTTGCAGCCAAGTCTGTTGGTCACTATCACCCTGTATTACCAGAATACATTGATTCTGAAAGAATGTTATTAGATACCGAACGTGAAATACAACATCATATCAGTCTCTTTATTAGTAAAGAAAGGATATAATTTTGTATTGTTGGATAATGTTTTGAACATTTCCTATATCAAGAGTTGATCGGTTCAAACACGTTATCTAAAAGCATTGACGATCTAAATCAAACTACAGTTCTTAGTATACAGAATACACACAAGTGGAAGAGTTCAGAAATGAACAAATCCTTCTTGAGGCATTGTAGACTAGGTCATATCAATGCTAACCGACTAGCTGAAGTTATATATAGATGCATATTTAAATGAGTTTGAATTTACATCTTGTGAAACTTTCCGGTTATGTCACAGAGATAAGATGACCACAGCTCTGTTTATTGGAAACAGAGAGAGAGTTAGTGAACTCTTGGGATTGATACATGCTGATGTATGAAGGTCCCCTGTCTACATATGCTAGGACTGATTCTTTCTACTTCATTACATTCTCTGATGATCTCTCAAGATTCAGACATATGTTCCTGTTGAAACACAAGTCCGAACCTTTTGAGATATTCACAGAATATAAGTTAGAAGTAGAGAACCAAAAATGGGTATAAGTATATGTCCTTTGATGAGATCAAGGAGGAGAATACTTAAGCACAGAAAACCTGGACTATTCTAAAGGAGAATGAGATTCTCTCTTAGCATTACTCTTCCGTATACACCACAGCACATCGGTGTATCGTGGCGGAGTAATCACACCCTATGTGATATGGTGTGCTCTATGATGAGTACTACTGAGTTTCCTATTTCCTTTTGGGAGTTATGCACTTGAGAAGCTGCATACCTATTGAATGTGGATTCAATAGTTTCCAACGAACCTCAGACTCTCCGCCGATCTAGTAGGGTTCCTCACTCACCTGAGAGATACTTCGGTTTCTCTATGACAGTGGGAGCGAGGATTGGATCATGAGATGATGACTTAACTAGTTTCGAACTGGCCATCAGGAGTGGGACTCTGTAAGAATGGCTGGATGCTTAGCGATCTGAGATAGAATCCTTATACACCAACAAAGTATGGACTTTGGTTGCTTTATCTGAAGGGTTAAATCCCCATCAGGAGCAAGTAAATCTTGAGAAGATTACTTGGTGTACATGGAAAAGTTGAGACTTTCAAATCTATGCTTAAGTCCATCCAGATCCTACTTGCTACGGCTACATACCATGACTACGATATCTGGCGATTGGGTGTCATGACTGCTTTTCTAAATGCTGATTTGGAAGAGAGCGTCTATAAGTACACAGCCAGAGGGCTTCGTAGACAGTGGGAGCAGCGGAAACGTGTGCAAGATGTTTTATGCGATAAAGCAGGCACCACGGAGTTGGAACATCTGTTTTGATGTGGTAGTCAAAGAGTTTGACTTCATCAAAATGGTAGATGAACCTTGTATATACAAAAAGGTAGTAGAGAGTATGGTGGTGATCCTCGTAGAGTACGTGGATGATATACTCTTGATAGGGAAGGAGTTTCCTATGCTACACTCGGTCAATCTCCGCTTATCACAAGGATTCTCCGTATAGGATCAAAGTGATACCTCCTAAAATCCTGGGTTTTGGATCTATGAGATAGATCTAATTGGATGTTAGGATTCTCACTAGTTGTAGTGAGATGATATCAATCGATCCTGGGGAGAATCACTGGAAACGATCCAAGGTGATAAGGACGACTGAATGTCAGTCGCAGGCATTATCTTTACCCTTAGTGGAGGGATGGTATGTTGGAAGAGTTCCAAGCTAGATACCGTGACATACTAGACGATTAAAGGCAAGATACATCGTTACCAAGGATGCTACCAAAGAGACAGTCTGGATATATATAAGTTCATGAGATGAACTTCGTTCCTACCATTGTGTGACAATGGAGTTGTGGCTTTTGCAAAGAAACTACCGTCCCATAAGAAGTCCAGATATAATTCTTAGGCAATATCACCTGATCATGGGGATGGTTAATCTCTAGGCAGATCGAGGTTAGGAGAGTAGACACAGAGGACAACAGCGCGGATCCACTCACAAAGGCCTTTTTCCCAGTAGAGACTTTTATCGGATAGTTGAGTATGAAATACTTCAACCACAGCTAATTGTTGGGTATGCGGTACCACAACAGATGGCCCTAGTGCAAGTGGGAGATTGTTAGTTATATGTATACCCTAGAGGACATTACTGTACATACGATGTATATTGTAGTGGATGCTTGGACATATATAGGGAGGACTTTCTTGCTCGACATGATAGTACGCTATCTGGTTGCTTTTTATCTTAACGTGTACTTTGATTGTCTCTATGTTATATGTTGATAAAGCCCTTAGGATATGTACTCGACTACAGGGACTATGATGAGATCATACTAGTGGGGCCATGGTAGTCGACGAGTACATCATATAACTGTTCCTAGTCGAGGGTGTATCGAGACAGGGCATCGATACACCAGAGTAGACTAGCGTATACGCATCTTGACCCATATGATGGGCGATGGATGATCCCATATCCATCGGTGTTTGACATCAAGGATGGTGTACGGGTGCTCAGTAGAGATTGGGTACACTGGACGGACTCGCCGAGAACTCCCAAATGGTATTATACCTCACGTCAGATGGCAGTTCTCCGGTGACACTGGTACAGAGTAGTCTGTTGACCCGAGATCGTCATAGAGTCTTTTGTGATTCCCACTGTGCTTTGATTTCCATCATACCATGTCTAAGAGAGCGTGCAAAAAGGTGGCTTTTGGGTACAGTCCCGAATCACATGGAAGCAATGAGCGATAGGAGGGGATTCATCTCACCCGGTATAGGGAGTTGATGTTGCGCTGTGTTCGATTGGCTATAACTGGAAATCCCTGGCCAGGGTTGCTGAGATTTACTGGTAAGTGTTATCAATAGTTTCTCGAACTGTTATAGACCTCATATCGACACGACTTATCAAGCTACTGGGGTCTGACGTTTACCATCCCTAGGCGAGATATGCGACATATCAGACGACGAGACCGGACTGTACGGAAGTGTTACTGATTGGATTCATAGGAGAATGTACAGGCTTGCTTGTTGATCTTCTGAGCACTCAATACCTGGGTGGTTGTTACGTTTAGCTGATCGCTTGCAGCTTGTCGGTGTTTGATATGATCATCATCTACTGCCGGCGTATTGACGATTCTTTAGAATCCTACAAAGAGGTTTAATGACTCAGGCAAAACGGAGTAGGGGCACATATGTAATATGTGCAGGACCGAGCATAATGCGATATGAGATACTGTATTATATTCTCACGATATTTGATATCAACCGGGTCATCGGATCAAGTTTTGATTCGATGAATCGGTAAATGATATATATTAGTCGGTTATATGCGATATAGCCGTATTGTCTGATCAAGCGTTGATTCAATAATTTAATGTATAATAATATATATATGATATATTAAATTACATTAACTAATATTAGCTCACTAAAAGATCCTTTTTCTCACTCGGGTAATACATTGATATATATGCGATATATATTAATTGTATTATTTTATTTTGTTACAATAAATATTATATATATTATATATAATATTGTAAGATGATATGGTTATTAAAGCAACATGTTTAGTGGAGATTAAACATGGTTAGGGTTTGATTTGGGTTAATCATTTATAGAAGTTTCTAGAAGGTTTTCATTTTTGTTTTGGAAAAGATATTTTGCAAGATATTTCTTTAACTAAACCCAAACCCTTAACCCTAGTAAAACCTCTACAATGGTTACTTGAACCATGGTTGCATTTCTAACCTTATCAAGACTTTCATTACTCATCACAAAAGGAATTATTCATTGTTCATCTTCTTTCTTCTTCTTCTTTGCTTGCAAAGCTTTCTAGCTTTGATCTTTGTGATGAAAATGAGTGAGAAATATGAAACAAATGAGAGCAAAAATCCTACTTCATCATCCTTATCTACCCTTGCCCTTTAGATGAGAGTGTTCACTTCATTTAGTGACTGTTAGCTTGTGTTAATGAAACTTCAAGGTAGATCATCTTTGTTATCGAAGATCGGAAGCAAGCTTGCATCTTTCTCTTCGTGGAGCCTCTCGAAAGTCCGGGACATGATGATCGCATTGAAGGGACCTCAACACGGAGCTTAAGAAGTGAAGGACCGGATCTACAAAGGTTGTAATCCCTCTCACTTAGTGTTAAAGTGTTTAACATGCTTGTTTTTGCCTAATCTCTAGTTTAAAGATCTTGGTTAGGGTTTTTCGTCACGGCTAAATTTTAAATCGGGCATGGTTGATGCCTCATAGACCCTTGTGCGTGTGCCTAGCAACCCTACAAGGAGAACTCGACTCAAGTAATAGAGAGCTCTTTCTTTCCCTTGGTCGTTCTCTTGTGCCCATAATGCGCCTAAGGAACCTTCGAGGGCTGTTGTATAAAGAATAAGGGGCTTTCCTTTGACCGGAGAATCCAGCACTGGCGGGTTCTGCAGATATTGCTTGATTTCGTCCAGCGTGCCTTGGCATTTGTGATCCTAGACGAACGGGGTTCCCTTCTTCATCAGGTGACTGTAAGGGCGGCACTTGCCAGAGAGATTGACTATAAATCGCTGGATATACGCGAGCTTCCCTTGGAGAGACCGCAATTGCTTAAGAGTCCTTGGTGGAGGCATTTCCATAATCGCTTTGATCTTTGACGGATCTATCTCGATGCCTCGGTGTCGGACAATGAATCCTAGGAATTTGCCCGAGGAAATTCCGAATGCGCATTTGAGAGGGTTTATCTTCAAGTTGTATTGCCGAAGGCGTTGAAGTACGATCTTCAGATGCTAAAGATGTTCTTCGTATGATTTGCTTTTCACCATGAGATCGTCGATGTAGCATTCGACGATTTCATGTATGAGGTCGTCGAAAATCTTCGTCATGGCCCTCTGATAGGTGGCACCGGCGTTCTTTAGACCGAAGGGCATCACCTTGTAGCAGAATATACCCAAAGGGGTTCAGAAAGCGATGTGATTCTGGTCTCCGGGATGCATCTTTATCTGATTATATCCTGATGAGCCGTCCATGAAGGAGAAAACTTCGTGAGTAGACGTGTTATCTATCATCAGCTCAGTGATCGGTACTAGGAAATTATCCTTCGGGCAGGCTTTATTGAGATCCTGGAAGTCTAAGCATATGTGCACTGTCCCATTTTTCTTCATCACTGGTACGATGTTGGCGATCCAATCAGGATACTGAACCTCTTGGATGAAACCGGAGTCGATTAGCTTCTTGACCTCGGCGTTGATACTCATCTCAAGCTCAAGCCGCATTATTCTCGGTGCTTGTTTGATTGGCTTAACGTCCGGGGATATCGCCAATTTGTGGACAGCAATTTCTGGATCTAGTCTTGGCATCTCAGAATAGTTCCATGCGAAGCAATCTCTATGCTGCATAAGCACGTCTTTTAGCGCAGCCACCCTTTCTTCAGATAACAGCTCACTAACGAATGTCGGTCGCGGGTCATTCGTTGTCCCCAAATCAATTTTCTTGAGGTTATCTGCAGTAGTATGTATTCCATCCTCCAGCTCTTTTGGCGCCGGTGGAAACTCTGAGATCACCTCGTCATCATTGTTTCGAAGCACCTAGGGAGGTCACCCCTATCCTCACGCTCTTCTTTTGATAGTGTTATCATATGACAAGTACGAGCTCGCTTCCAAGACCGATGTGGATCTTGGTCTACCCTCGTGGATTTGGGTTCATGCTTCTGCGGCGGAGTTATCCTCCAACTATCGGATAGAGCGAACTTGTCAAGCTGATATTGATCTTCGACCCAGTTCTTGAAGGAGAAGCAGTCTTCGAACGGGTGTCCTATTGATCGGTGATAAGAGCAATAGTCTGGGTGAGAGATCTCGTTGGCTTGCTCGGGGTACTTGGACTCCGGAAGTGTAATCATCTAATGTTTTATAGCGAGGTCAAGTATCTTCTTTGTCTTGTCTTGAGGAAAAGAGCATGCTCGACTCATCTTCTTCATAAGGGACAAATACAGACCGCTCGATTCCCGATCGCGTGACTTCTTGGTCCCGCTTTGTCGTTGTTGAACGCCTTTCCTGCTCTTTGACTTGTTTCTGCCTGTGCGTCGGGCCTTTTGTACAACAGGTTGACAGGGAGGGGAATTTTCATCTTTCGCAGCCTGTTGAAGAAGGCGTTGCGTCCTGGCTTTCTCATAGATGGACATTTCGCGATTATGGTCGTCTCGAACTTTTTGACCAGCTTCCCTTATAAGCTTGTCCGTTTGTTTTTCGAACGATGGACTGGGCATTTTCACGTCGGGGGCTCTTTCTGGTTCAGGGTTAGCATTCTCCCATTGAGCATCTTGATTGAAAAACGATTTCCGATTGTGTATGTTTAGAAAATGTGTAGAAATCACAACCAAAAATTACTTGACCGCAATCAATAACGGTGTCGAATGTAGCGCGTTAGTAAGTGCGGATCGTCCACAGGGAAAGTGTAATAGTTCGTGTTTCGAATTAGATGAGTCGAAACTTTAGGGAAAAGTAAAGAAAACAATTCATGATTTATAAAATTGCATTTCAAGAAAGAGAAAAAATCTAAATCTAAGAAAGCATTAAAATCAAGAAGTGGTAATTTGTGATGATTTCCAAACAACAATCAAGATTCGAAGTGTAGCTCGTAGGAGTAGATCAGATCTATAGATGTGATGAGATCTAATGATTTCATGTTCTTTTCCTTTAACGAATTGATACTAGATCGATGATAATTCATCGAGGTTAAGGATCTTGCGAAGAAGCTAGGGTTCCTCGTCTTATCCTTTATCCTTTCAATGAATCTCATTCAAATTCTAGCTTCTAGTTAATCAAATGATCAATTGTTGTTCCCTAGTTTCGAGTGAACACAATCAAGAAAGGATCATCCCGAAACTAGGTCATCGATCATTTGATTCACAAGAATTTACAATCGTTATAGTATTTAACAATTGTAAAAATATCTAAATCATCATCATTCTATTGATCGTCACAACTCCTATACGAGCGGAGTTTACTCAAACATCATAATATTAAACGAAATCACAAATTGAGATCGAATCATAATGTTGAATCAAAAGATAAGCAAGATATAGAAATTTCACCTTTATTTATCGACAAATTTCGTTACAACTCTCTTGAATTTACAAAGGAATGAACTAGATCGTCAATTTCGGCTTCGCTCGGCTCCTTGAGTCGCAGATCGGCTTGGATCACTTGCTCCGATGGAATCCGGCGCCGCTTTCTAAAGGTTGAAGGCTCTCTTGCTTGAATGGTACTCGGGATCTTGATCTTGATCTTGAATTGGAATTAGGGTTAGGGTTTCGCACAAGTCGTGTCATTCAACTTGTGGATGGAAGATGAAGAGAGAATGATGAGTTTATGAACAACCTCAACCCTAGATCTAGGCTCCTTTTTATAGAACTCCAAAACCCTAGATCTAGGATTTGAATTTTGAATTTTCCCTCCAAAAGTTTGTTAAGAGAGCCTTCTAGAAATAGTTTGTTAGCCGAGCCTTCTAGATGAGCCACATGGCGAATCGGGAGTCTTCTAGAAGCTTGGGTAGTTATGTAAGCCACGTGTAAGAAATCTGCGAACCTGAAGCCATCAAGCTGCCGCGGTTCCGCGGCTTAAGCCAGCTCCTGCCGCGGAACCGCGGCGGTTTTGAGGCTTTGGGGCTTGGAATTTCAGCTACATGTTTGGGCTGATATTTGTGGGCTTTTCTGATATGTTGATTTTCCAAGTGAGTCCCTGATCATTGCCAGATCTCTGGCCTTTGAGTTGGCGTATTTTTCAGCACTGTTTTCATAATTCTGGCTCGGTTTCTGGACTTTCCTGCACAATTTCACCGAGACAAGAGTTGCGCAATACAAGGATGATGCGATGCCATGATAAACACACAATTTCCCTAAAAGTGCCGGTTTTAAAGTCTAACACATGCAATCTGGTATTTCAGAGGTGTTTTGCTAATATGTGTAATTTGAATACCGAACATTTCTAGATGAGTGCAAATGATAGGGAAATTGCCGTGTTAAAAATGCATTATTTTCGACTGATCAAATTCCCCCAAACTTATTTTCGATCGTCTCGATCGAACTGTTTTATTAAAAAGAGAAGGAGAAAATAAAGAAAGAGAAAAGCACACTTTCGTAGGCAACACGATTGCACTGAGCACGTGCAACAAGCCATTAAACCTCTAGGTGTCCCTAGTAGGAGGAGTGTTGTCTCCTGAGGGTTTTCAGCGTATTGCACCCACAAAATCCAATAATAAAAGGAAGATCATTAATATTACATTTAAAGAAAAGAATTGTAAAAGAAAAGCCTTGAAAATTAGGGTTTCCAACTAAGCTAGCTTTTCGGTTGTCATGAACCCTATCTTAATGGTCATGAAAAGATGTTAGAAATCACGTCCTCCCTCAATAAAACATCGTCTTATTCTTCATTCCTATCTTTCTTCCAAACATCGATCATATAACTCTGCGTGTGTGTAAAGGACATCCCTACACCCGGAGAATTCAATTCAAGCTATCATACTCTTGCCCATCAGCCTCAGTACTTTTTAATTAATGAATATTAGGATTGCTCACACACTTTCATGTGACCGTTAATACTTCTTGAGGTACTAACCGACCGATTACTCATGTGCTTGCTTATTTGGTGTATTTTTCTCGTCTTGCACCACCTAAGGTATAACAGTAACTCCCAGACCAGTTGGCCTTAGGGCATTAGGTGAAGAGGCACCCTCGCTATATATTTTTTTATTGCCCTTGGTGATAACAAAACCAGTGTCCATTTTTCTCACCACTTTATATATATTTTTTTATTCACTTTTTTTTTATTTCCTTCATACATCGGCTTTAAGACAAGAGCATTTCAAAGTATCCTCTACTATCCCGGGCTTCAAGACGTGTGTAAGTGCGAATAGCAGGGTATCAACGTTCAAAATGTTTGGCTTCCAGAATAGAAACTATTTTTCAGACTTATTTTTATCCTCAGATTAGTGACTTCTTTCATCTTACTAACCCTTGGGACAACGACTCATAACTACTTATTACTAGTTCGTATAAGAAAACTTCTAATTTTCTTGGTTTTCTTAAATTTTTCTAATCTCATGGATGTAATTTTTCACTATCTAATCTTTTATTATCTTATTTATGTACAAAAAAATATTTTTATCTTTTTTTTGAAAATTTTTAAAATTTTTATATGTTTTCAATAAAATGTTTTGTGCTTATGCAAAGTGATATGCAAATGATGCGAAAATAAGCACAAACCTCCCCCAAACTTGTTTTCAACAGTGTCCTCACTATTGCCATCTGCTAAATCTCGAAAAACCTGTAAGCTTGGGAGGAATTTATTAACGGGGGCAAAATATTTAAGTGAAGATCCTCCCCCAAACTTATTTTTGGCTCAAAATTTTCTTTTCAAGAGCCCGATAAAATGTACCCCCCCAAACTTGAGTTATGCAATATTAATCTTTTGAAAATCACAAGAGGGGGTCAAGAATCATTGGTCGATATCAAGCTTTGCAAAGACCGAAAGTTAACACCAACCATTCAAAAATTTTATCAATGCAGTGCTCTGGTTGGTGGAAGAAAAAGTGGAGAAAGGGTAAGGGGTAGAAAAGAATTTGTGTGCGTCTCATTTTGGAGAGATGATGCAGTGATTGTGATAGATTACTCGCATTCTTTTTACAATTCAGAAGAAGGGGTGGAGGTTCAATTTCAGTGATTGGATGTGGATTCATCTCAACACCCGTGTCATTCAAAAATGCGAGTTCATCAGCGAAGTTCTCCTCAAAAGTTTCATCAATACCCTGAAGAATAATGTCATCACAAAGTGCGGGGTGATCTTCAGACTCTAAGAACGGTTCATAATCAGTGTTAATTGTTGACCCGGACATCTTAGTGGAAGAGTCCGTATGTGTATGATACATAGTTGGGTCAAACAATAACGTATGAAAAGAGTCAAGATCAGTATCATGAGGATCATCAAATTCGCTGCTGTCGACATCCATTAAGTCGCCAGAACAGACCTGAGCAGTAGGTTCGGAGGGTACACTTCCTAACTTGTAAATGTTTAGCTCTATTGACCTATTCCCAAAAGATAGGGTCATAGAACCATTACGAAAGTTGATTATTGCATTGGAAGTGGCTAAAAAAGGGCGACCTAAAATCACAGGAATTTGATTCCGTGGGTTCGCTACAGGCTGTGTATCAATTACAATAAAGTTCACAGGCAATATAAATTCCCCGATTTTTATTAACACATCCTCCAGTTCACCCCTAGGTTTGGTGATTGATCGGTCAGCCATCTGGAGAGTGCAATGGGTTGGCTTCAACTCTCCGATACCTAGTTGCTCATAGACTGAGTATGGAAGAAAGTTAACACTAGCGCCAAGGTCTAGTAGAGCACGGTTGATGTGTTTTTCCCTAATAGAAATGGAAATAGTAGGATATCCAGGATCCTTACGTTTCCTCGGTAATTGTTGGGGGAAAGCCGTGTCTACCGTCTTTGCCATGAATATCTTCTTGGGCACTTGAGTCTTCCTCTTCCTAGTGCACAAGTTCTTAAGAGTTTTCGCATAGGACGGAACTTGTTGGATAGCATCTAGGAGAGGGATGTTGATGTTAACTTGCTTTAAAATGTCCATAATCTTCTCCATATGTGGACTCGGTGTGTTTGCCCTTAACCGATTAGGATAAGGTGCTTTAGCAATAAGCGCTGGGTCCATCATAAGAGAAGGAAGTGTGTGTGGACCCGATCCCAGAATAGAAGTGGGGATCGTCCGTGGAGGAGTAGAAGAGGTGGGCTGAGGTGGCGAGCTTTGTGGGAAATGAAGAATAGGCTCGCAGAAAGGTGGTGGGGTAGAAGAACTGGGGTCAGAAGTAGAAGTAGAAGTGGAAGGAAAGGTCTCAGCCGGGGTGTTATAGATTGATTTATCAGTGTCATCAATCTCTTCCCCAACGTGATTGTCAAGCACTCTTCCAAATCTCAACGTGGTGATTGCATCCACATGATGTGAATAGCCAGGATTGGGCAAAGGTTGAGCTGGAAGTTTCCCTTTCTCTCTTGCACTCATTTCGGCTTTTAGTTGTGCAATTTGTGCTTACATCGATTTGATATTCTCATTTTGAGAGACAATGATCTTCATCACATTCCCAACAGAAGATTGCAAACCTGCCGTCCCTTGGATGGATTATTTCATGAAAGTATCCAAGGTTTGTGCTAGTGCAGAGGTATTATCTGTACCCGTCAATTGCAAAGAGTTTTCATGTGGTGCAAAAGTGTTGACCGGATTTTGGAAGTTTTGTGATTGGTAGGGGTGCTGACTCAATTGAAGTGTTTGCTGTTGTGGTGGAGGAACCCTTTGGAAATTGTTTTGGGTTGGAACCGTGTTTTGAGATTGTGATTGGTTCCAAGAAAAGTTAGGGTGATTCCTCCAACCCTGATTATATGTGGAAGAATATGGATCGTTTCTAAGTCTTTGAAATACGGTATTGGTATGCTCATGACCTTGAAATGGAGAATTTCGTGAACATTCTTCCGTCAGATGTGATGGATCAGAACAGCATCCACATACAGTTTTGGAGAGTGACATTTGACTTAGGGCGGCGGCTAAAAATTTGTTTTCCATAGTCTCGCGTTTCTTTTGCATAGCTGAAATTTCAGCACTAACTCCTATGGAAACATCCGATTGGTTATTGCCAGCCCTAGACGATTGACTCACACCCTCCCACTGTAAATATTTTTCAGCGAAATCATCTAGAAAGTTCTAGGCTTCCCCATCATCTTTGGTCATGAAGTTGCCTTGACACATTAATTCAAGGGTCTGTCTTGTGTTAGGATTAATGCCCTCATATATGATTCGGCACAGTTCCCATTTAGGGATTCCGTGATGAGGACATTGGACTAACAGACCCTTAAAGCGTTCAAGACATTTTGAAAATGTTTCATTTGGAAGATGGGTGAATTGATATATTTCGCTACGGACTCGAGCTGTCTTTTGATGTGGGTGGAATTTATTAAGGAATGCTTTGACGAATTCTTCCCAATTTGAAATGGAATGTGCGGTAGTGTTATACAGCCACTTCTCGGCTATATCGCACAAGGTGAATGGGAGAAGACGAAGACGCATAGCATCCACAAAAAGCTGTGAGCTACCCATCATTGCGCATACATTTTCAAATTTGGTAATAAAGACATATGCGTCTTCAGACTCGAGACCGTGAAACTTTGGTAGAAGGTTGATGTATTGGGGTTTAATCTGAAAATTTTCCCCGTTGGCTGGTGGAATGGAAAGACAGGTGGAAAGGGGACTTCGAATAGGATAGCACCTCTCTTGGAGAGAGATGCGTGGTGGATTCTGCGCACCAACGGACGGCGGCAGAGTAGTGGAAAAGAAGTTCGATGGAGACGGATCCTTCGATGTGGGTGTGGTGGTGGGCAAAGGAAAGGTAAATGTAGAAATAACGACTTTTGGGTCGATCAGGGGAACGCGACTAAACGGGCACTAGAATCCCGTGTCCAGCCTATCTTGCAGTAAAAAGGGTTAGTACAAGTGGCAGCGTAACTTATAATTAGGGGAATGAATGAATGTGATTGGTGTTTGTTTTGAAAAATGATACGGATTTTTGAAAAAATGATGCGAGCACACAAATGCAACAAGCAATACCCTAGAATCTAGTGGTCACCTAGGTCAAAGCTCTAGACCGCTCCAAACTGCCAAAAGACAAGTCGCAGGATAAATCCTCCACTGCCTCTTTGTCTCTCCTGTGGCCAGGTAAGTTCCAGGTAAGTGGGAGGTTCTCCACTACGTAAGTAGTGGGCCTAATTAAGTAACCACTAGCCTTCGACACACTTGCCTTAGACATCACAAAAAGAAACGCGGATAAGCAATGAATTACCCACGGCCTTCTTCTGTCCTAAGTGAGCGCGACGGTCCTTAGAGTCATCTCTAGATATATTTTAGTTAATGAGGGTAATGCGGATGCAAGTTTGTGATTTTTGGGGCTTAGGAAGTGTAATGAACTCCCCACCTAATCTGGATTTGGTCGTGCCCCTTAATTTCCGTATTAATATGCAAACAACCACAAAATAAAAAACAAGCACAATTTATTTTGCTTTTTGCGGCGCTGCGACTTATTTGCAAAGAAACCTGCACAAAATTGTTAATGGAGCAGATTGAGAGAGAGATAAGAAAGATAGAAACTCACCTGAGAATTTTTCCAAAGAGAACTTCCTGAACCGCCGCGGAAACGAGGTGGGAGTCAAAAAATGCCGCGGAACCGGGATATGATGAATAGATCACTGTATGAAAATTTTTGGTACGGTTACTGTTCTCCTCAAGAGCTGTCCGGACTTCTCTGAAAAAAATTTCTCCAGCTCCAATAATTCCAGATTTCCTCGCAATCAAATCACAACAACACGTATTAGGGTTTGTGCAAATTTTTATCTAAATTTTTAGATGGAATAAACTTTTTAACTCAAATTTCAAAGTACGAACAATTAGCGCACTATCCCCGGCAACGGCGCCATTTGATTGAAAAACGATTTCCGATTGTGTATGTTTAGAAAATGTGCAGAAATCACAACCAAAAATTATTTGACCGCAATCAATAACGGTGTCGAATGTAGCGCGTTAGTAAGTGCGGATCGTCCACAGGGAAAGTGTAATAGTTCGTATTTCGAATTAGATGAGTCGAAACTTTAGGGAAAAGAAAAGAAAACAATTCATGATTTATAAAATTGCATTTCAAGAAAGAGAAAAAATCTAGATCTAAGAAAGCATTAAAATCAAGAAGTGGTAATTTGTGATGATTTCCAAACAACAATCAAGATTCGAAGTGTAGCTCGTAGGAGTAGATCGAATCTATAGATGTGATGAGATCTAATGATTTCATATTCTTATCCTTTAACGAATTGATACTAGATAGATGATAATTCATCGAGGTTAAGGATCTTGCGAAGAAGCTAGGGTTTCCTCGTCTTATCCTTTATCCTTTCAATGAATCTCATTCAAATTCTAGCTTCTAGTTAATCAAATGATCAATTGATGTTCCCTAATTTCGAGTGAACACAATCAAGAAAGGATCATCCCGAAACTAGGTCATCGATCATTTGATTCACAAGAATTTACAATCGTTATAGGATTTAAGAATTGTAAAAATATCTAAATCATCATCATTCTATTGATCGTCACAACTCCTATACGAGCGGAGTTTACTCAAACATCATAATATCAAACGCAATCACAAATTGAGATCGAATCATAATGTTGAATCAAAAGATAAGCAAGATATAGAAATTTCACCTTTATTTATCGACAAATTTCGTTACAACTCTCTTGAATTTACAAAAGGAAGGAACTAGGTCGTCGATTTGGGCTTCGCTCGGCTCCTTGAGTCGCGGATCGGCTTGTATCTCTTGCTCCGATGGAATCCGTCGTCGCTTTCTAATGGTTGAAGGCTCTCTTGCTTGAATGGTACTCGGGATCTTGATCTTGATCTTGAATTGGAATTAAGGTTAGGGTTTCGCACAAGTCGTGTCACTCAACTAGTGGATGGAAGATGAAGAGAGAATGATGAGTTTATGAACAACCTCAACCCTAGATCTACGCTCCTTTTTATAGAACTCCAAAACACTAGATCTAGGATTTGAATTTTGAATTTTCCCTCCAAAAGTTTGTTAAGAGAGCCTTCTAGAAATAGTTTGTTAGCCGAGCCTTCTAGATGAGCCACGTGGCGAATCGGGAGTCTTCTGGAAGCTTGGGTAGTTATATAAGCCACGTGTAAGAAATCTGCGCACCTGAAGCCATCAAGCCGCCGCGTTTCCGCAGCTTAAGCCAGCTCCCGCCGCGGAACCGCGGCGGTTTTGAAGCTTTGGGGCTTGGAATTTCAGCTACTTGTTTGGGCTGATATTTGTGGGCTTTTCTGATATGTTGATTTTCCAAATGAGTCCCTGATCATTGCCAGATCTCTGGCCTTTGACTTGGCGTATTTTTCAGCACTGTTTTCATAATTCTGGCTCGGTTTCTGGACTTTCCTGCACAATTTCACCGAGACAAGAGTTGCGCAATACAAGGCTGATGCGATGCCATGATAAACACACAATTTCCCTAAAAGTGCCGGTTTTAAAGTCTAACACATGCAATCTGGTATTTCAGAGATGTTTTGCTAATATGTGTAATATGAATACCGAACACTTCTAGTTGAGTGCAAATGATAAGGAAATTGCCGTGTTAAAAATGCATTATTTTCGAATGATCACATCTCCTTCTTCGTCAAAGTCATGCACGACGTAGCAGTCGCGGAGTAGCTCCCATTTCTTCGACCGAACATATCCAAGCCCAATCGCTTCTATTCTCCCGTTGGGCAACTTGCGCTGAGTTCCAGGAATGTTCCGGATCCTGTCATAGAACTTAGCTTTTCAAGCGGTCTGTTTGAAGGGTATCCCTTGGCGCTTCAAAGCCTTTTCAAACCTTCTGTGTAATATCTGGGCAGATGGATGGGCTGGAGCCTGTCAAGTGTAGAATCCGCGCCGTGGTAGATTTCTTTCTCCACTTTGGTTTCCCCGGAGTGGTAGAATAGGATCGCCTTTTCTCCTTCTCGCCTAGGAGGGACATAGAACGTCTGCAGCTCTTCTACACTGTAGGTATCAAGCACGCTAGTTCTTTATGATGTTTGGGCGGAACCATGGCAACTTGCAAACTTTGCTCTTCATCAGCGAATGTTTGTATTGAAGGCTGAATGGAGAATATAGCATGGACATCATCTTCCGAGTCACTGCCAAAGGTCAATATGGGAGCGGACGATCCTGGCTTGTTGTACTGGGGCGGGCCTGGATAAACTATCTCTTCCTCTTCCTCAGTATCACTCCTGAAAACAGGAATGGTGGTGATAGCTTTGTTCTCCGGCTTGCGACGTCTCTCTGTGTCCTCAAAATCTGGCAAAAAGTAGTTTGCATCTTCGTACTTACAGACTTCGCTCACGGAGAATGGGTTTAGCTCTCCTGTTATGGTATACTCGAGACCATCCTTAAAGTATTTCATACACTGATGTTGTGTAGAAGGGATGATGTTGTACTCGTGTAACCAAGGCCGGCTGAGCAAAGGGTTATAGCATGTCTTGGCGTCAATGACATGAAATTTAATATCCGTGACAAGTAGCCCGAATCATAATGTTAATATAACAGACCCGAGAGTCCGTGATGACTGGGAGTCAAAACTAGTGATGGTGATTTTATCACGAGCGAAATGCTGGACGCTCATGCAAATTTCCTTCAACACTCGTACGTTGAGAAGATTGACGGAAGACCCATTGTCGACCAGCATTTTGCCTATCTTTATATCATGGCAGTATCTTGAGACATAGAGGGGACGGTTGTGCTCGCATGTCCCAAGGAGGAGGTCTTCGTCGCCGAAGGTGATATCGGCTGTGTGAACTTCCTCTAGCTCGTCCTTCATCTTTTCTTTGGCAAGAAAAGCTTGGAATTGCTCTGGCTCTTGTAGTGCCTTGATCAGTGAATCCCTCGCTTCTTTAGATATTAAAAGGGCGTCGAGAATGCTGAGTTGTGAGGACAACTTGCTCAAGTGCGCCAGAACGTTGTAGTCCACCTTACTTTTCTTTGGCGGGTCCTTGGCAGTCAGCTCTTTCATGACTTGGTCATCCAGAGCGATATCCTCAGAGTCCTTTTCCTTTCCCTTATCTTTTCTATTCGTGGGTCCGAGATTCTTTTCTGGAAGCGTACGGTTGCGCAGCTGAATGTTTTCGCAGGCCTTCGGTTCTCCCTCCTTCCCCAAGGTGGATTCTTTAAAGAGAGGGCCAAGAGCCATCTCTTCGTTAGAGTCGCTTCCGAAAGTGAGAATCTGTGATCCCCCAATGTTGACCATGCGACAGTTACCGGTATTTCTTTTATGCTCCTCGGTCACACTTCTTTGCTCCCGACGAGTTTTGCGTTTCATCCGCTTAAAATGTTGCCGGTGAGCAACATATCCCTGCCACCATCTTTTAAAAGTGTCGCACTCTTCGGTAGGGTGCTAAATCTTTCGATGATATAAGCAGTAGCTAGGATGTGTTTCTGTTTCACCAGGAGTGTTTCCTTCAGAGAGTGGTAGCTTCATTCCCATTGATATGGCTTTAGCAAATCTTTTCCTTGTCTTGAACTTGTTTTTATCCGCGACGGATGTTCCTTGATTCGGTGGGAGTGTCTCGACTCTTTCGTCTAGTCGCTGGCGTTTGGCTCTTTCAAGTATGGCCATCTCACGCTCCCGATCGGCTTTACTTTTCAGAAGAATCTCATTTAGGAAGGCGTCGATCATTTCGTCTGACGGCCATAGAAGTTCCGGCTCGGGACCTGCCCTAGTCTCTCTGTGCAGGGAGCTTCTTCATTGTCTAGCGATGAATGAGAGATCGCATGGCAGCTTGCTACGTAATCCTCAGATCCATCCGATGAGCCATCTCCATCATCTTTGTCCTCAAGGACATGGCTGAGGAACTCTTGGAGCGTGATTGGAGTCCGTGCCTTCTGATTATACTCTTCCAGCGCATCGATCTGTTTCTGCAGGTCCATGCGCTTGTCGCCAGGCTTCACGGGCTTCCTTGATTTCTTCTTCTTTTTTGAAGATTTCGACGGCTGAGCATGAAAACAATGGCTATCACCACCAATCTTTGGAGTTGGGCGCGACTTCAGCATCCCTTCGATGATCTGGGGTTCCAGCGGGTTCTTCCACCTGATCGCCGGGCATGTCTGAAGATCATTCAGCATCCTTTTGGTTTTGGCTGAACGCACAACCTCTCATGGAGCTTTTTCAACAAAAGAGCACGTTGCCCCCGGTGTGTCCGTCTTCTTAGGAGTGTGCGGTTGTGGTGGGTTTACTTTCCACTTCTCAGACAACGCAAACTTGCCTTGTAGGTACTGATCCTCAATCCATCCCTTAAAGATGAAGCAATCTTCAATCGATGGCTTACCGTTTGGTGGTAAGGGAAATAGTTAGGATTATTCACTTCGCTGGGTTGCGGTGGTAGCCTTGGATTTGGCAAATTGATAAGCCTGTTGCGTACCGCCAGCTCAAACAGCCTCTTCGTTTTATCCCGCGGGAATGAGTAAGGACGGTTCATTTTCTCATTGTAATAGCACCGTCTCTCCTCCAGTTGATCCGCTAGATTTGGGGCACTGGGCTGCTGTTGGGTATTCGCAACGAAGATCGCCTTCCCTTCACCCTTTTCGTTCCGCGGTTCCGGCTTCGGGGGAGATGGTCTATGACCCATCTGGTCCATCTGGGACAGCTTGTCGATTAGGGCCTGGAACGTGGTCGGTTTGAAGAACATCATGAACTGTGAAATAGTTGCATGAGGTTCTAGGGTGCCCATGAACATGCCCACCGCTGGTGCTTCTTCGATGCGCTGTTCGCACATTGACCACAGATTTCGCCATCGGATTGCGTACTGAACCCATGTCTTGCCCGGTTTCACCCTAGCATTGATCAATGCCGTTATCGGGGTGCGTTCACTAGCACTTGCAAATCGCTGGGTGAACAGCAACTCCATTTCTGCAAAAGTCTTGACAGAGTCATTTGGAAGTTCGGAGTACCACTCAAATGTCGTTTCCGACAAGCTGCCGACGAATTGACGGAGCAAAAGCTTATCATCGCCCCTGGTGTTGCCACATAGAGCACTGAACTGGACGACGTGCTGGTGGGGATTACCTGTCCCCTTGTATATGTGGAATTTGGGGATCATGTATCCCGGCGGGTATTTTATCTGGTCATACCAGCCCGGATATGGTCGCCCAGCCTTCACGACCTGGCCAGCCGCTTCATTTGCCTGGTGAACTCGTATTTGTTGAGCAATATAATCATCCAGGGCAGCTTTGGAGATAGTTTCCTCTTTGGCTGTTGAAAGAGCTGGAGGTGGATTTGATGTTTCTCCTCTGTCGTCTTCGAGGATAATCGAAGGATCTTCAGCTGGAGGGTCCTGCTGGATCATCATACCCACCATGTCTTGGAACAGAAGAGCCATCTGCTCTATATTGGCCGCTTGTTCCGCAGCCTCCTTGTCGTTCTTTTCGAGCATTCTCCGAAGGAATTCAGCATCAGTCTCGTGTTCGTGACGTTGTTCCGATGACGCCTCCGGGCTTTCTTTTGGCCTGGTGAGTGCGGCCATGGCAGTCAGCATCTCCTGAAACTTCTGTTGTTGCTGTTCCTGAGCCTTTGTGATGGATCGGGTGAGCGGTCGGTGGCCCGTCGAAGCACGGCTATCCTCTTTTCCGAATGCCATGTAAACGGTATGTACCACCATGCCCCCAGACTTAGGGCGTTTGGGCTCGGTGTTCTTGCGGTCTGCCACGTTTACAGGGGCTTTCTCTGGCCTCCTCTTCTTATGAGCCGTCGAAGTTGAGGGGGCCGTTGTAGTGGGCACCCAGATAGGTTTTCGTGGCTTGGAAGGATGGCTTTCTTCCTGTCGGACCTTCAGCTTCTTCTGTTGGCGGGAGTAATCTTGATCAACCACTGAGTTCCGGACCTGCCGCCAGACTTTGTAGATCTTGGAGGACAGCCACTGAAGGGACAGTTCTAGCTTTGCTTCCACAACATTCTCCACCGGAGGAGGAGATCTTTTCAGTATGGCGGTAGGAGAATTCCTACGCACCTTATTCAGCAGCACGAAGCTATTCCCGGTTGGAACAGCAGCATTAATTTCCGCCGTTGGGGCTGGTGGAGTTAGCCCAGAAGGGGAATTACCTCCGGCCTTCCTCACTCGGCGCCAGTAGCGACGTCGAGCGTGTCGAGCTGATGGAGTTGGCTCGGTGACGGGGATGGTCTTGTCTTGCCCCCTGTTCAGGTGAGGGGCTATTGCTGGCGTCAGCCTGTCGAAAACTGATGCCTTTTGAGTAGCAGGAGCAGGAGTGGGAGTTGGGACGGTCAGTCTTGTAAAGACCGACCCCTTGGCAGGAGAAGCCTCCTTGACGACCTTAGGAGCAGAGTTGGTTACTCTCTTCGGAATAACATTTTCTGGGATTGCAGGCTTCGTTGTGGGCCTACAGGAATTTTGGCCCAATCTGGAGAAGACCGAGGCGCCGGTGCTGGACGACCCGTTGAGAGGGGCCGCAGTAGCTGTAAGTCGATCGAAGACCGACTTCTTGGGAGCTTCTGGTACGGGCACGGTAGCGGTGAAGCTCGTTGGTGGGAGCATGGTCCCGAAAAACAACCCTGTGGTGGCTTGAGTGACCTGTTCCACGGGCATCGTGAACAGGGAAGCCGCTTGGGGCCCGTAGGTTATGCCCCCAGTTGAGGCAGGACGTGGGTTGCAGTTGCATGTGGAACACTTTGAGCTGGTGAACGCCATTGATCCTTTGCTTTCTGCACCAAGGAAACGCCAAATCTTAGTACCTTGAAACCCAAGGGCAACCATTAGCAAACCGTGAATGGTTCGCGAACACGACACACGAAGTGTGGAGTGGAAAGAGGAAAAGGTCCCACCGGGCTTGCAAGAATCTGTTCCCCTTCGAATCACGGAGACGCGACTGCGCAGGTCCGTCTTGCCTGAAATTCAGGGCAGATGCTAATTGTTGCTACCCGTCCACCTCTCTGAAGATGCCAAGTTGATTTATGGCACCATGTATCGAAGGTTTAAACGGATGCAGCCGATGTAGCAGACTTCGTCAGATTCCCCCTCGTTTGAGGGGTTTTTGATTGTGGGGACGCTCTTCCTTGCAGGCGCAAGCCCCTGCAGTTAATTATGCTACCACATCGAGGTAACAAATTTCTCCTTCTCCAGATGGTCACTTCGTGTCGTGGGTGTTTGTTTTTTGTTCGGTTGCCCGTGGATTGTATACGGAGACTAAGTTATGATGTCGCCCGTAGGACGTGGATTAGTCCAAATCCGTATCTTTCTTAGATTTGGGTTTGGGGGGGTTGTGTTTAAGGATACGTTAGCCTTATTTGAGGCTAAGATCAACTAAAACGTCTGTTAAGGACGCGTTAGTCTAATTTTAAACTAAGATCGACTTAACGGGATCATTTAGATCCGACAAGAGAGCAATTGGGCTCTATTGTTTAGTTTAATGACATTGCGGTCGATAATTAGTTTAAGGACATTACGGTCCAATGTTAGTTTTAAGACATCGCGGTCGAGGTTAAGGACATCATAGTCCGTGAGTTTAAGGACCTCACAGTCCGATGTTAGTTTAAGACATCACGGTCGAGGTTAAAGACATCATAGTCCGTGGATTTAAGGACTCCACAGTCTGATGTTAATTTTAAGACATCACGGTCGAGGTTAAGGACATCATAGTCCGTGGTTTTAAGGACTCCACTGTATGATATTAGTTTTAAGACATCACAGTCGAGGTTAAGGACATCATACTCCATGAGTTTAAGGACCCCACAGTCCGTAGCAATGTGTGGTTGTCGGGACCCATCACCTTTCTGACGACGTTGAGGATTACAACGACAGATATCAGAGGAGTAAAGAAATATACCCTCGAACAGGGTGTAAATTGATTGGAAGAGCAGATGAGCTCAGTTCAATTTAAACTGACGATTTATGGCCAGAATTGGGCTAAGTCCAGTTAAAAAAATGTTTAACATTTTATTTTTTTCCTGCCTGTTAGGCATTTGTTTGGGCTCTGCCCTTTTAAAAATGCCAAGCATTGGGCTCTGATATTTTGTCTGGTATTAAATGCATAACATTTATCAGGAACAAAGTATGTTCTGACAGCACGCCACATGGCGCATCAGGCGCTTTGCGCCAATTAAAGAGCGCGTTGCGCTAGCGCACATGAAGGTGACACGTGTCGCTTAGCGCTGAGCGCTGATTTTTTAATTTATGAGCGCGCTGCACTAGTTTGTGGGTGCTCCAGTGAGTGACACGTGGCGCGCTTGGCGTTGAGCGCCAACCCAAGAGCACAGTGCGCTGTTTTCAGGAGAGCAAAGTGCAAGCTGTGTCTGTGGTTGACACGTGGCATGTTTTGGTATTGAGCACCGGTCCAAAGACCGCAAAGGTTCAGTTCATGAGTGCAAAGCACTTTCCAGTAGTGCAAAGCGCATCAGATCAATTTTAAGATCAAAGAACAAGTTTATGTTCTTCAAAAGAGGCCTTGCCTCAAGATCAAAGAACCAGAGTTCTTGTTTTTATTAAAAGGCTCTGCCTTTATAGATCAAAAGATCTGTGAATGAAGTAAAATACTTCTTTTTTTATATTTTTATGATTAGATCTTTAAACCCTTTATGTTTAATCAAAGACTTTGGTCTTTTTTATGGATCTAAGATCTTTTTAGAAGATGTTTCTTCTTTTTACGAGATGATTTCATCTCTGTTGTTCGAGAATTAATTCTTTACCTTTAAAGATGAAGAAATAATCTTCTTTCTTCAAACACTTGCCTTTCTTTCTCTTTTAGTTTTTTCTCAAAGCTTGCAGATGATTTTTTCTCTTTTAGACTTGAAGTCTTGGGGCCTTTATATAGGGCCAATTGATTTGTTAAATTAGTTGAAGAGATCTTTCTCTGATTAATTTGGGAATATTTCCCACCGTTGGATCTTTGATCCTAAGGCTTCCGTTTTACAGAAGATAATCTTCTTGTTTTAATAAGATTGGCAAATCTTTCCATAACAGAATTTTAATTCTGATTAATTGGTAATTTATTATTATTAGATCTTTTGATCTAACGGTGGGGAATTCTTTTAATTCCAGCGCTGGCGCACTTGGTGCTAGCACACCTACGTTTGATACGTGGCGCGCAGCGCAACTGCGCTAGCGCACCCTTGCTTGCCACGTGGCGCGCAGCGCAGAGCGCAACGCAACTGTGCTAGCGCACCTGTGTTTAATACGTGGCGCACAGCGCAGAGCGTAGCGCAACTGTGCTAACGCACTTATATTTGACACATGGAGCGCAGCACAGAGCGCTGGATCTGAAGCGTTGCTTCAACTTTTAAAATTTGAATTTTGAAACAAAGCTTTGCTCTGATTGGGGTGCGCTGCCTAGGGCGCAGTGCTCCTGGTGCTGGCATGTCTGCTTTTGACACGTGGCGCGCAGCACGCAGCGCACAGGATCTGAAGCATTGCTTCAATTTTGAATTTTGAAATTCAAAACAGAGCTTTGCTCTGATTGGGGGAAACATTTCCTGTTATGGTCAATCGAGCACAGCGCAACATCAACCCCCAATATCGGGAGAGACGAAACCCCTCCTATTGCTCATTGCCTCCATGTGACTCGGGACTGTACCCAAAAAACACCATTTTGCACGCCCTCTTAGACATGGTAAGGTGGAAATCAAAGCACAGTGGGAGTCACACAAGACTCTTTGACGATCTCGGGTCTACAGACTAACATGTACAAGTGTCACCAGAGAACTGCCATCTAACGTGAGGTATAATACCATCTGGGAGTTCTCGGCGAGTCCGTCCAGTGTACCCAGTCTCTACTGAGCACCCGTATACCATCTCTGATGTCAAACACCAATGGATATGGCATCATCCATCGCCCATCTTATGGGTCAAGAGGCGTATACGCTAGTCTACTCTGGTATATCGATGCCCTGTCTCGATACACCCACGACTTGGAACGTTAAAGGATGAACTTATGGACTACCATGGCCCCACTAGTATGATCTGCATTATAGTCCTGGTAGTCAAGTATACATCCTAAGGTCTTTACCAACATGTAACCATAAGACAGTATCAAGAGACTAGTGTACATGTTAAGTTAAAGAGCAACCAGATAGCATACCATCATATCGAGCAAAAAAGTCCTCTCTATTTATGTCCAAGCATCTAATATAATATATATCATCTGTACAATACTGGCCTCTAGGGCATACATACAACTAACAATCTCCCACTTGCACTAGGGCCAGCTGCTGTAGTATCGCATACCAAGCATCCCGAAGAGTCTCTCAAACTGTGTCTGGGGAATGGCCTTTGTGTGTGGATCCGCTGTGTTGTTCTTCGTGTCAACCCTCCTGACCTCGATCTCCCGACGATCAACTATCTCCCGGATTAGGTGATACGGCCTCAGAATATGCCTGGATCGCTGATGGGACCTGGGTTTCTTGGCCAAAGCCACCGCTCCATTGTTATCACAAAACAAAGGTATTAGATGCTCAATGGATGGAACCACTCCAAGTTCAGTAATGAACTTCTTGATCCAGACAGACTCTTTGGCAGCATCGTTGGTAGCGATGTATTCAACCTCCATCGTCGAGTCTACCACGGTTTCCTGCTTGGAACTCTTCCAGCATACCGCCCCTCCGTAAAGGGTGAAGACAAATCCCGAGTGCGACTTAGAGTCGTCCTTATCACTCTGGAAGCTCGAATTGGTAAAGGACTCCACTTGGAGTTCTCCGTTACCATACACCAAGAGCATCTCTTTAGTCCTTCGTAAGTACTTGAGAATGCTCTTCACAGCTGTCTAGTGACTCTCTCTAGGAATAGCTTGATACCTACTCACTACACTTAGTGAGTGTGCTACATCGGGTCTGGTACATAGCATCGCGTACATGATAGAGCCTACAGCCGAAGCATAGGGTATCCCTTGCATGCGAGCTCTCTCCAAATCAGTCTTGGGAGACATTTCTTTGGAGAGAGTGAGCCCTGAGATCGTGGGTAAAAACCCACGCTTTGACTCTTCCATACTAAACCGCTTTAGTATGGTATCAATGTACCTGGATTGGGACAATCCCAGTATCCGTTTGGATCTATCTCTATAGATCTTAATCCCCAAGATGTAGGAGGCATCCCCTAGATCTTTCATTGAGAATCTTTGTGATAAGAAGAGCTTGACCGATTGCAGCATAGGAATGTCATTTCCTATCAAGAGTATGTCATCCACGTACAATACGAGGAAGACAACCTTACTCTCTGCCACCTTCTTGTAGATACTGTTAGTTATATGTGTGCCCTAGAGGCCTTTACTATACATAGGATGTATATTGTAGTGGATGCTTGGACATATATAGGGAGGACTTTCTTGCTCGACATGACAGTATGCTATCTGGTTGCTCTTTACCTTAACGTGTACACTGATTGTCTCTCTGTTACATGTTGGTAAAGCCCTTAGGATGTGTACTTGACTACCTGGACTATGATACGGATCATACTAGTGGGGACATGGTAGTCCATAAGTACATCCTTCAAGGTCCCTAGTCGTGGGTGTATCGAGACGGGGCATCGATACACCAGAGTAGACTAGCGTATACCTTCTCGACCCATACAGATGGGCGATGGATGATCCCATATCCATTGGTGTTTGACATCAGAGATGATATACGGGTGCTCAGTGGAGACTGGGTACACTGGACGGACTCGCCGAGAACTCTCAGATGGTATTATACCTTACGTCAGATGGCAGTTCTCTGGTGACACTGGTACAGGTTAGTCTGTAGACCCGAGATCGTCATATAGTCTTGTGTGATTCCCACTGTGCTTTGATTTCCACCTTACCACTTCCAAGAGGCCGTGCAAAACGGTGGTTTTGGGGTACAGTCCCGAGTCACATGGAGGCAATGAGCGATAGGAGGGGATTCGTCTCTCCCGATATAGGGAGTTGATGTTGCGCTGTGTTCGATTGGCTATAACCGGAAATCCCTGGCCAGGGTTGCTGAGATTTACTGGTAAGTGTTACCAGTAGTTTCTCGAACTGTTATAAACCTCATATCGACACGACTTATCGAGCTACTGGGGTCTGACATTTACCACCCCTAGGCGAGATATGCGATATATCAGACGATCAGACCGGACTGTACGGTAAGTGTTACTGGTTGGATTCACAGGAGTGTGAGTGGGCTTGCTCGTCGATCTTCTGATCGCTCAATACCCGGGTGGCCGTTAAGTTTAGCAGACCGCTTGCGGCTTGTGGGTGTTTGATATGATCATCACCTACTGCCGGCGTATTGACGAGTCTTTAGAGTCCTACACAGAGGTTTCCTGGCTCAAGCGAAACGAAATGGGAACGTATATGAGATATGTGCGGGACCGATAATAATACCAGTATGTGATACTGTATTCTATTCTCGCGATATGTATCATTAGACGGTTATTTGAGATATAGCCGGGTTACCGAATCAAGTGTTGATTCGATACATTGATACACTTGATATTGGTCGGTTATATGCAGTATGACCGGATCATTAAATCAAGTGTTGATTTAATGATTTAATGTACAATTATATATTTGATATATTAATTTACATTAACTAGTATTTGTTCACTTAAGATGGATTTTCTCACTTGATGTGCACATTGCATATATGATATAGTTTTGTGTACTAGTTTGTATCATGTTTGATGATACATGCAAACTTGGGTGTGTGTTTATTTTAAACCACGTTTAGGTTAATGGTTAGGTTTTATATTTGTTTTATTTATTCTTTTATTCATTTATTTTTGGAAAGCAAAATGAAATGGTGGCTTGCTTTGTCTTTTGTTGAAGCTTCATGAACCTTTGAATAAGTAACCATTTTGTTTCTTTCCTTTAACCTAACCATTCACCTAAACCATAGTTTATTCTCTACACTCAACCATGCTTGCAAAAATGATAAGAATCACTTGGATTTTAATTTTTAATAATGCCTTTTCTTTTCTTCTTCTTCTTCTTCTTCATGAAGAGAAGAAAGTTCTCTTGAAAATTTCCAAGTGATGATTTCAAGTGAGAAATCCAAATCCAAAGTGAACCCACTTCCTATTTCTTCATCCTCTACCACTTGCCATGTAGTATAGGGTGTTTTCTTCATAAGTTTCATGACTTGGTGAAGTTGGAGCTTGATCTTGAGTTGCCTCGACGTAGATCATCTTCGGCATCGAAGTCGACGACCTAGCCCGATCATTTCTTCGACGAAACCATCGCTAGAGTCCGGGATCCGATGATCGCAGCGGAGGGACATCATCACGGAGCTAAGGAAGTGGATGACCGGATATACAAAGGTTGTATCCCCTTTCACTTAGCACTAAAGCAATTTAGTAGCTTGTAGTTTCGCCTAATTTCTAGTTAACGATCTATATTAGGGTTTCTCGGCACATAAATTTTTGAATTTGGCATGGTTGATGCCTTGTGGAACCTCATTAGTGTGCCTAGGAACCTTACAGTGGTATCAGAGCCTAGCTAGAGCTTTAGGCGATGTGTAGACGATGTTAGAAACCCGATTGAACCCGAAACCCTAATTCAAAACCACTCTCTGGACTTTTTCTGAAAAAGTGGATTTTTCCTAATTAAAAATATGCAGAAAAATCAGCAGGCTGTTCTAAGAAATACTGTGCAAAACGAGAACCTAACTCAATTAAACCACCGCGGAACCGCGGCAGGAGCCTGACTCGTGCGGCGGTTCCGCGGCCGTAGGGTCGCTTCTTCCATTAAAATTTGCACAGTAATTCCTATCTGTTGGTGCTGTATTTTCTGGTAATTTTTAAATTCTACTCAAGAGTCGAGTATTCTGGGTTGTTTTGGGGACTCGATGATTCGATCGAATTGTTTAACTTTGTCTATGTGTTTTTCCAGATAATTTAGAATATGTTAAAAAGTTCGACCGGATATAAATACCCAATTTTTCCCATGCCGGAAAATTTCCAAGTGTTGGATTTTTCCGTGGTTTAAAGACGTTCTAAGTAGTGCAAGTAACGCGATGGTCCCTCTAGAAGACAACAAACCTTAACTCGATTATGTGACCGTCTTGAACTGCCCTTTGAACCTTAGGGTTTGGGGCAGTACGGCGTGCCATATGTGAGGCGTTGGCTTGACCCTTCTACGGCTGGACCGTTAGTACTGAAGCATGAACTGAATGGTTTTTAAACTTATTTCAAGTGTTGAGCAGTTTCGGGAAAACATGGGTGTTTGATTGTTCGATCAGAAAGTTCAACATTGTCTATTTATCTAGAATTTGATACAATATTTGGAATTCACAAGTAGTTATGAGATAACTGATTTGAATGTTATAAACATAGCACTTTAGTCTCACTTGATCGGTTGCCACGGAATTTTGATGTGATCAAAAATCCGTCGCATTCACGTAGCGTACGCGGATACTCGCCGGATAAACTTAATAGACAGCTATACCCCATAGCCTCGACCAAGTGACTGTAGGAGAACCCCATCGCCGAAAGCATCCGTTCGGGTGCTCGCGGCAGCGGTGTTCCGCCTTAGTGCACTTCGTCGACGGTATCGGGGGTGCGGCCGTCTACTAAAGTTTGCGACGAGCATTCGATCAGAATGTCGGGAATCCTGTTGAATTGCCCGACTTGATATTGAAAAGTGTTTTCGATAGAGAGACTAAAATGCGGGGTTTATAATTGTTAGGCATGCGATGTCTAAGTAATTCATTTGATTAGGCATGCGATGTCTAAAGAGGTTGCGGATTCCAACTGTTGTAGTTTTACACTTTCTTCTTCTGTGACCGTAAGTGTAATATGTGATCTCGCCGGATTCGTTACTATATGTCAACGACAATTAGGATGCGCATATTTACATACGTTGATGACATGTGATGTTATGTGTTGCTGGATATGTTATATTGGATCGTCGTGTTTAAATAGCCGGGGGTTTTTATGTGAGATGAGTGTTTTTCATTTTCATTCATGTAAAAACTTGTATGTAATATTCTTTTATTGGGGCACTTCCAGGTTGCGGAAGATGTCACCATTGTATATTATTTACTTTTCCGCACTAGGATAGACCCAAGGAGGAGAGCACAAGTAACCGGGTTCTGGAGTCCAGTGGGAGACCAACTCGAGGAGTCAAGTCCGGGTCTCCTAACTCCAGAATTGGTAGGGTTGCTTGCCGCTCTCGTAAGGGTCTAGGGGTGTGGGTTTGGCTATTCATCGCGACCATGGAATCCGTGTTTTATACTGGCTCGTATTGAAAACACGGACGTCCTAATATATCCAATGTTTCATATGATTCTTCTACTGCGATATCTGTGATGTGATCATTTGATGTTCTGTGATAAATACTGTATATAGTATATATGATATATTATATAGGTGTTACTTATGTTTTACACCCGTGCTAGCCCTTCCCCACTCTGCCGTTAGTTACCTAACCTAACGGTGCACGAAGGGACATCGAGGCGAATGCAGATGGCATAAGTGTACGTCGTATTTATCTGTGATGTTTAGGTGGACTTAAATGATGGGACTTCATTAATGTGATTAATGAAAGAAAAGAAACCTAAAAGATGTTGTGGAATCGAATTTTCAAAAACAGGTAGCTACAGTTCTTGCTTTGCAACGCGGTGTTCCTTGTAGAACATCCTGCACCTTATTCGATAAGGAAAGGACCGAGATCCCTTCACCGGGAGTGACTCCTTTAGCAATAACTGGCAGATGCTACAACCCTCGGTTTGTCTTTTGATTGCTTCTCTAGTTGTTGCTTTGCACAGTGATGTATATGATATATCCTGCACCTCATTCGACGAGGAAAGAGCCGACGATCCCTTCACCGGGAGTGACCTCTTTAGCGAAACTAGCAAAAGCCTAAAAAACACTCCATTTTAAAATCATTTGATTCTACAACAATATCAAGTTCATTACGCAATAGGTTTTCAGAAAAACCTGTCGTAGCCCTACGTCATTTCAGATAAGTAATAGTTAGTATTCGTGCTGCGTTTGTTAGCCTTTGTCAAGGCGTAGTGTGCGGTAGCTGACTGGTGCTTATCTGCTTATGCATATGATGCAAATTGGGTTAGGGTAGTCGTACGACCTTGTTGGCCTTTGTCCGGGGACGTGCGGGTGGGTTTAATTCAATCAGGAAATGACGGGTTGAACTTGACTAGCATCCTATGGTTTGTTGGCCTTTGTCCAGGTCATAGGAGGTTAGGGGCAAAATTATCGGGAATTTCAAGTGTTGAAATTTGTAATGAGATTGCATACCTTCTATGAGATAGTTGGATCCCGATACCCACTGCGAGTAATTGTTACTCCTGGGAAAGTTTTACACTTTACAATTAGCTGATCTAGTAGATGTCTAGAAAGGTGTCAACGGGGTTACGCCTCTGGAAAAACGAGGTTTACTGTAATTAGGTCCGTGCGAAAGAACGGGGAACCTCCCTCAAAGTACCGACACTGGCCTGGCTGAAAGATTGGCGAACTTGTAGCGTGTAATTAATCCCGGCTAGTCTTTCCTTTTAGGGTTTGAAGGAAGATTTGATAAAAACAGTGGGAGCCATCCTGATTAGATAAAATAAATAACCAATCTAATCTTGCAAGAGCGCACGCAGAGTGTTTTCTTCTCTCTCTCTCTCCAGGTAGCGACCATGTCACGCCTTAATCAAGATAATAAAACGGATATATTGACCGAACCCGCTTGTTATACTGAGCTGGGGAATGTTGGTCCCGCTCCAACTTATAATTGTTATAAGACAGAGCAGGAAATAGAGGAATACCTGAATTCCTATGCCGCCCAAACGAAGAATATGCATATGATGCATTTCCTTCGGGTTTGTTCATTACAAAGAACTGTTTCTCTGTATCCTCTATGTCCTGGGTATTTGATACCGGATCAGGATCCCAGATATGTAATCTGTTACATAGGGCTACAGAAAGGTAGAGAACTGAGAACGGGTGATAAGTTTCATGAGACAGAAAACGGTGGAAGTGTTGTAGCCAAGTCTGTTGGTCACTGTCACCCTGTATTCCAAATACATTGATTCTGAACGAATGTTGTTAGATACCGAACCTGATATACAAAATCATATCAGTTTCTTTATTAGTAAAGAAATGATAAAATTTTGTATTGTTGGATAATGTTTTGAACATTTCCTATATCAAAAGTTGATCGGTTCAGGCACGTTATCTAAAAGCATTGATGTTCTAAATCAAATTACAGTTCTTAGTATACAGAACACACACAAGAGGAAGAGTTAAGAAATGAACAATTCCTTCTTGAGGTACTGTAGACTTGGTCATATCAATGTGACCCGACTAGCTTAAGTTACATTGTAGATGCATATTTAAATTAGTTTGAATTTACATCTTGTGAAACTTGCCAGTCATGTCACAGAGATAAGATGACCATAGCTCTGTTTACTGGAAACAGAGAAAGAGTTAGTGAACTCTTGGGATGATACATGTTGATGTATGTAGGTCCCCTGTCTACATATGCCAAGACTGGCTCTTTGTATTTCATTACATTCTCTGATAATCTCTCAAGATTCAGACATATGTTCCTGTTGAAACATAAGTCCGAACCTTTTGAGATATTCACAGATTATAAGTTAGAAGTAGAGAACCAAAATACGAGTATAAGTATTATGTCCTATGATGAGATCAGGGAGGAGAATACTTGTGCATGGAATTCCTGGACTATCCTAAAGGAAAATGAGATTCTCTCTCAGCATTACTCCTCCGTATACACCATAGCACGATGGTATATCGGGGCGGAGCAATAGCACCCTATATGATATGGTGTGCTCTATGATGAGTACTACTGAGTTTCCTATTTATTTTTGGGAGTTATGCACTTAAGAAACTGCATACCTATTGAATAGGGTTCCGATCAAATCAGTTGCCTACCACTTCCTATGTGATATGGAAAGGGAAGAGACCATATCTTATGTTTGTTAAGATTTGGGGTTGTCCGGCCTATGTCTAAAAAGCAAAATCTCGATGCAAGGTCTGTTATGTAGAACTGGAAATGTTCCAGCTATACAAACTGCAGCTGATAATTTGATAGAACCAAAGGATTCAGTAGATTCCAACGAACCTCAGCCACTCCGCCGATCTAGTAGGGTTCCTCACCCACCTGAGAGTTACTTCGGTTTCTCTATGACAGTGGGAGCGAGGATTGGATCATGAGGTGATGACCCAACTAGTTTCGAGCTGGCCATCAGGAGTGAGACTCTGTAAGAATGGCTGGATGCTTAGTGATCTGAGATGGAATCCATGTACACCAACAAAGTATGGGCTTTAGTTGCTATATCTGAAGGGTTAAATCCCCATCAGGAGAAGTATATCTTGAGAAGATTACTTGGTGTAGATGGAAAAGTTGAGACTTTCAAATCTAGACTTGTTAAAGGTTTTTCGTCATCGACCAGGCGTGGATAATGATGAAACCTTTTTCCAGTGGCTATGCTTAAGTCCATCCAGATCCTACTTGCCACGGCTACATACCATGACTACGATATCTGGCGGTTGGGTGCCATGACTGCTTTTCTAAATGTTGTTTTAGAAGAGTGCGTCTATAAGTACACAGTCATAGGGCTTCGTAGACAGTGGGAGCAGCGGAAACGTGTGCAAGATGTTTTATGTGATAAAGCAGGCATCGCGGAGTTGGAACGTCTGTTTTGATGTGTTAGTCAAAGAGTTTGACATCATCAAAATGGCAGATGAACCTTGTATGAACGAAAGGGTAGTAGGGAGTATGGTGGTGATCCTCGTAGAGTACGTGGATGACATACTTTTGATAAGAAAGGAGTTTCCTATGCTACGCTCGGTCAATCTCCGCTTATCACAATGATTCTCCATATAGGATCAAAGTGATACCTCCTAAATCCTGGGTTTTGGATCTTTGAGATAGATCTAATTGGATGTTAGGATACTCACTAGTTGTAATGAGATGGTATCAGTTGATCTTAGGGAGAATCACTGGAAAGGTTCCAGGGTGATAAGGATGACTGAATGTCAGTCACAGGCATTGTCTTTACCCTTAGTAAAGGGACGGTATGTTGGAAGAGTTCCAAGCTAGATACCGTGGCTTACTAGACGATAAAGGCTGGATACATCGCTACTTAAGATGCTACCAAAGAGGCAGTCTGGGTGTATAATGGTTCATGAGATGAACTTAGTTCCTCCCATTGTGTGACAATGGAGTTGTGGCTTATGCCAAAGAACGTCCGTCCAATCAGTGAACCGGACATATTCTAAGGCAGTATCACCTAATCATGGAGATGGTTGATCTCCAGTGGATCGAGGTTAGGAGAGTAGACTCAGAGGACAACACGGAGGATCCACTCACAAAGAC
Organism: Agapanthus africanus; assembly: GCA_030015575.1. Classification (NCBI taxonomy): domain Eukaryota; kingdom Viridiplantae; phylum Streptophyta; class Magnoliopsida; order Asparagales; family Amaryllidaceae; genus Agapanthus; species Agapanthus africanus. The sequence continues at coordinate 522,246,151 of CM057342.1, forward strand.
CTTTTCCCAGAGAGAGACTTTTATGGGATGGTTGAGTATGAGATACTACAACCACTGCTATCAGATGGCCCTAATGCAAGTGGGAGATTGTTAGTTATATGTATGCCCTAGAGGCCATTACTATACATAGGATGTATATTGTAGTGGATGCTTGGACATACATAGGGAGGACTTTCTTGCTCGACATGATAGTATGCTATCTGGTTGCTCTTTACCTTAACGTGTACACTGATTGTCTCTCTGCTATATGTTGGTAAAGCCCTTAGGATGTGTACTTGATTACCTGGACTATGATGCAGATCATACTAGTGGGGACATGGTAGTCCATAAGTACATCCTTCAAGATCCCTATACGTGGGTGTATCGAGACGGGGCATCGATATACCAGAGTAGACTAGCGTATACCTTCTCGACCTATACAGATAGGTGATGGATGATCCCATATCCATTGGTGTTTAACATCAGAGATGATATACGGGTGCTCAGTGGAGACTGGGTACACTGGACGGACTCACCGAGAACTCCCAGATGGTATTATACCTTACGTCAGATGGCAGTTCTCTGGTGACACTGGTACAGAGTAGTCTGTTGACCCGAGATTGTCATAGAGTCTTGTATGATTCCCACTGTGCTTTGATTTCCACCTTATCACGTCCAAGAGGGCGTGCAAAACGGTGGTTTTTGGGTACAGTCCCGAGTCACATGGAGACAATGAGCGATAGGAGGGGATTCGTCTCTCCCGGTATAGGGAGTTGATGTTGCGCTGTGTTCGATTGGCTATAACCGGAAATCCCTGGCAAGGGTTGCTGAGATTTACTGGTAAGTGTGACCAGTAGTTTCTCGAACTGTTATAGACCTTATATCGACACGACTTATCGAGCTACTGGGGTCTGACGTTTACCACCCCTAAGCGAGATATGAGACATATCAGACGATCAGACCGGACTGTACGGTAAGTGTTACTGGTTGGTTTCATAGGAGTGTGAGCGGGCTTCCTCGTTGATCTTCTGATCGCTCAATACCCGGGTGGCCGTTACGTTTAGCAGACCGCTTGCGACTTGTGGGTGTTTGATATGATCATCACCTACTGCCGGCGTATTGACGAGTCTTTAGAGTCGTACACAGATGTTTCCTGGCTCAAGCGAAACGAAATGGGAGCGCATATGAGATATGCGCGGGACCGAGAATAATATCAGTATGTGATACTGTATTCTATTCTCGCGATATGTATCATTAGACGGTTATATGAGATATAGCCGGGTTACCGAATCAAGTGTTGATTCGATACATTGATACACTTGATATTAGTCGGTTATATGCAGTATGACCGGATCATTAAATCAAGTGTTGATTTAATGATTTAATGTATAATTATATATTTGATATATTACTTTACATTAACTGGTATTTGTTCACTTAAGATGGATTTTCTCACTTGATGTGCACATTGTATATATGATATAGTTTTGTGCACTAGTTTGTATCATGTTTGATGATACATGCAAACATGGGTGTGTGTTTATTTTAAGACATGTTTAGGTTAATGGTTAGGTTTTATATTTGTTTTATTTATTCTTTTATTCATTTATTTTTGGAAAGCAAAATGAAATGGTGGCTTGCTTTGTCTTTTGTTGAAGCTTCATGAAGCTTTGAATAAGTAACCATTTTGTTTCTTCCTTCAACCTAACCATTCACCTAAACTATAGTTTATTCTCTATACTCAACCATGGTTGGAAAAATGATAAGAATCACTTGGATTTTAAGTTTTAATATTGCTTTTTCTTTTCTTCTTCTTCTTCTTCTTCATGAAGAGAAGAAAGTTCTCTTGAAAATTTCCAAGCGATAATTTCAAGTGAGAAATCAAAATCCAAAGTGAACCCACTTCCTATTTCTTCATCCTCTACCACTTGCCATGTAGTATAGGGTGTTTTCTTCACAAGTTTCATGACTTGGTGAAGTTGGAGCTTGATCTTGAGTTGACTCGACGTAGATCATCTTCGGCATCGAAGTCGACGACCTAGCACGATCATTTCTTCGACGAAACCATCGCTAGAGTCCGGGATCCGATGATCGCAGCGGAGGGACATCATCACGGAGCTAAAGAAGTGGAGGACCGGATCTACAAAGGTTGTAGCCCCTTTCACTTAGCACTAAAGCAGTTTAGTAGCTTTTAGTTTCGCTAAATTTCTAGTTAACGATCTATATTAGGGTTTCTCGGCACATAAATTTTTGAATTTGGCATGGTTGATGCCTTGTGGAACCTGATTAGTGTGCCTAGGAACTCTACAGATACAAGGTTCATCTACATTTTTGACGAAATTAAACTCTTTGATAACGACGTCAAAGCCGATGTTCCAACTCCGCGATACTTGCTTTAATCCATAAATAGATTTAAGCAGCTTGAACACCTTACCGCTGCTCCCACTGTCTACGAAGCCCTCTGGCTGAGTCATGTACACGCACTCTTCCAAATCACCATTTAGAAAGGCGGTCTTAACGTCCTTTTTCCAGATTTCGTAGTCATGATATGCAGCCATGGAAAGCATGATCCGGATGGATTTAAGCATAGCCACTAGAGAAAAGGTTTGATCATAATTGACACCTGGTCATTAACGAAAACCCTTTGCAACAAGTCTAGATTTGAACGTTTCCACTTTCCCATCTACACTAAGTTTTTTCTTTAAGATCTACTTGCTCCCAATGGGTTTTACCCCTTCAGGAGCATCTTCCAAAGTTTATACTTTGTTGGTGTACATGGATTCCATCTCGGACCGCATTGCATCTAACCATTTCACCGAGTCACCACTCGTGATGGCCTGCTCGAAGCTAGTTGGGTCATCATCCTCCATGATGCAATCCTCACTCCCACCATCCATGAGAAAACCGTAGTATCTCTCAGGTGGGTGACGAACCCTACTAGATCGGCAGAGTGGCTGAGGTTCGTTGGGAATTTCCGAATCCTCTGGTTCCACTAAATCTACAGTTTCAGTTTGTGTAGCCGGAATTTCTTCCATTTCTACCTCATTCCCACTAATTTTCTTTGCAAGAAATTCATTTTCTAAAAAGGTGGCATGTCGAGAAACAAACACCTTTTGTTCCTCACCATGGTAGAAAAAATATCCATGTGAATGTTTGGGATATCCCACAAACTTGCATAGAACTGACCGTGCCTCAAGTTTGTCCGGATTTTGCCTTTTTACATAGGCCGGACAACCCCATATCTTAACTCGTTTAAGACATAGTCTCTTCCCACTACATATCTCATATGGTGTGGTGGGTACAGATTTAGATGGAACTTGATTCAATAGGTATGCTGCTGTCTCCAGCGCATACCCCCAGAAGGAAATAGGTAACTCAGCTGTGCTCATCATAGAGCGCACTATATCTAATAGGGTGCGGTTCCTCCGTTCTGATACACCGTTGTGCTGTAGTGTATATGGAGGAGTTAGCTGAGAGAGAATCCCATTCATTTTTAGGAAGTCCAGGAATTGATTGCTCAAGTATTCACCTCCTCGATCAGATCGAAGGGTTTTAATACTTTTCCCGGTTTGGTTCTCGACTTCTTGTTTATATTCTCTAAATTTCTCAAAAGCTTCTGATTTGTGTTTCATCAGGAACACATATCCGAATCTAGAGAGATCGTCAGTGAATGTAATAAAGTACGCAGAACCATTCCTGGCATGTGTAGACATGGACCACATACATCACTATGTACCAATCCCAAGAGTTCTGTAACTCTTTCTCCGTGTCCCGTAAACGGAGTTTTGGTCATCTTGCCTTTGAGACATGACTGGCAAGTGTCATAAGATGAAAATTCAAACAGATTCAAATATCCATTCTTATGCAACTTAGCTAGTCGTGTCGCATTGATGGGACCTAGTCTACAATGCCACAAGAAGGATTCGTCCAGTTCTGAACTCTTTCTCTTGTGTGTGTTTGTTATGCTCAGAACTGTTGATTGATTTAGAACATAAATGCCAATGCACATCGTACCTGATCCAACCAACTTTTGGTTCAGGAAAATGTTCATAACATTATCCTGTAATACAAAATTATATTCCTCTTTACTCAATAAAGAAACCGATATAATGTTGCATATTAGGTTCGGCATGTAATAGCATTCGTTCAGAATCAATGTATTACCAGTTGGTAATACAAGGTGATATTCCCCGACGGTTTTAGCTGCAACAATTGCACCATTTCCAACCCTTATGTCTTTATCACCTTCTCCAAGTTCTCTACCTTTTCTAAGCCCATGTAACTGATTACATATATGGGATCCTGACCCGGTATCTAATACCTAGGACGTAGAGCAAATGGAGAAACAGTTCTCTGTAACAAACACACCCGAAGAAAATGCATCAACATGTACTTTCTTCATTCGGGTGGCATGGGAATCCTGGTATTCCCCTATATCCTGTTCAGTCTTATAACTTTTATAAGAAAGAACGGAACCAACGTTCCCCAGCACAGTATAACATGCGGGTTCGGTCAATACATCCATATTATTATCTTGATTAAGGCATGATATGGTCACTACCTGGAGAGAAAGAGAAGAAAACACTTTAGCGTATGCTCTTGCAAGATCAGATTGGTTATTATTTTATCCAATAATGATGGCTCACACTGTTTTTGTCAAATCTTCCTTCAAACCCTAAAAAGAAAGACTAGCCGGGATTAATTACACCCTAAAATTTCGCCAATCTTTCATCCAGGCCAGTATCGGTACTTTGAGGGAGGTTCCCCGTGCTTTCGCACGGACCTAATTAAAATAAACCTCGTTTTCCCAGAGGCGTAACCCCGTTGAAAACTTTCTAAACACCTACTTGATCGGCTAATTGTCCTGTGTAAAACTCTCCCAGGAGTAACTATTACTCGCAGTGGGTATCGGGATCCAACTATCTCATAGAAGGTGTGCAATCTCATTGCAAATTCCAACACTCGAAATTCCCGATAATATTTTGCCCCTAACCCCTATGACCTTGACAAAGGCCAACAAATCATAGGATGCCAGTCAAGTTCAACCCGTCATTTCTTGATTGAATCAAACCCACCCGCACGACCCTTGACAAAGGCCAACAAGGTTGTACGACTACCCTAAAACAATCTGCATCATATGCATAAGCAGATAATCACCATTCAGCTACAGCACACTACGTCTTGATAAAGGCCAACAAACGCAGCACGAATACTAAACAGTTCTTATCTGAAATGACGGAGGGCTACGACAAGTTTTTCTGAAAACCTATTGCGTAATGAACTTGATATCGTTGTAAAATCGAGTGAATTTGGAAATGGAGTGATTTTGAGGCTTTCACTAGTTTTGCTAAAGAGGTCATTCCCGGTGAAGGGATCTCGGCTCTTTCCTCATCGAATAAGATGCAGGATATATTATATATATCACTATGCAAAGCAAAACTCAAAAAGCAATCAAAAGACAAACCGAGTTTTGTAGCATCTGCCAGTTTTGCTAAAGAGGTCACTCCCGGTGAAGGGATCTCGGCTTTTTCCTCATCGAATAAGGTGCAGGATATATCATATATATCGCTATGCAAAGCAAAAACTGTAGCTACCCGTTTTGAGAATTTGATTCTACAACATCTTTTAGGGTTCTTTTCTTTCATTAATCATATTAATGAAGTCCCATCAATTAACTCACCTAAACATCACAGATAAATACGACGTACACTTATGCCATCCGCATTCGCCTCGATGTCCCCTCGTGCACCGTTAGGTTAGGTAACTAACGGCAAAGCGGGGCAGGGCTAGCACGGGTGTAAAACATAAGTAACGTCTATATAATATATCATATATATTATATACAGTATTTATCTCAACATATCAAATGATCACATCACAGATATCGCAGAAGAAGAAACATATGAAATATTAGATATACTAGGAGGTCCGTGTTTTATTTTGAGCCTCTATAAAACATGGATTCTACGGTCGCGATGAATAGACAAACTGACATCCCAAGACCCCTACGAGAGCGGCAAGCAACCCTACAAATTCTAGAGTTAGGAGACCCGGACTCGACTCCTCGAGTTGGTCTCCCACTGGACTCTAGAACTCGGTTACTTGTGCTCTCCTCCTTGGGTCTATCCTAATACAGAAAAATAAATAATATACATCAAAGATGACATCAATCTCAACCCGGAAGTGCCCCAATAAAAGAATATTACATACATTTAATTTTACATGAATGAAAATAAAAACTCTCATCTCATATAAACCCCCCTCCCCTGGCTATTCAAAACATGACGATCCAATATAACATATCCAACAGTGAAAGGTTTGCCTAGCACCCTATATATAGTTTTGAAGCATCACATGTCACAAAGTTTAAATTTTTATGGTGCTAAGCAAGCATACAAAGGAATCGATCCTAGAAAATTAGGGTTTCGAAAGTAAAAGCCAATAAAAACTAGGGTTTCGAGACTACAACCTTTGTAGCTCCCTATCGCTAGACTCTTTGGCTTCTTGGGTGTTGGAAGAAGGTCCTCTTGAAGTCTTCTCGCGTCCACGACGATCCACCCGGAGTTCCTCGTCCAAGCTCGCAACTTCGATTATCAAGATGAGAAACGAAAAGAACACTCTAAACAGGTTGGCTAAACTTGTTTAGAATGATGTTGTGGCTATGATTCTCACTTCAAAAACCTTTCTTGATGTGTGTTTTACTCACTAGAAAAAACTAGAGAGCAAAAGGAAGAAGGAGGAAGATGATGGCTTTTGTTTTTAACAAGAGTAGAAAAATGATAACTCTCATGAAGGAAAAAGAAAATATATGTATATATATTTTTTAATCCTCATCTCAAACCATGGTTAGATGATGGAGACATTATTTAACTTGAGTTTAAAACACAAAGAGAAGGATAACTCATGGTTAGAAGTAGGTGAGCATGGTTAGGTTTAAAGAAGAATGTAGAAGCAAGCAAGAATTATCCTTTTCTTTTCTATTTTGTTTTAAACATAAAATCAAATAATAATCCATCCATTTATCCATGGTGTGAGTCTTATATTGCCACCATTTCCATGTGTAAACAACCATGATAGATGGTGTATGTATGTATGTATGTATGCACATCCATATGTGCATGAAACTAGTAAGATAGAAAGAAAAACATACATGCATGCATACACCCATCACATACAAGAAAAAATGTTTTCAGTAAGAAAGCTAATGGTTAAATGATAAATCAACACTTGATTTATCAATCCGGCCATATCACATATGACCCTACCAAAAGCAAGCCGCCCGATCAATGTACGGTATCATATACGCGCATTTTAATCGGGTCCATGCGCATATCGCATACGCGCACCACAACGTTTCGCCTGGACTAGGTAACTCCTGTATGGGACTCTAAGACTCGTCAATACACCGGCAGAGGGTGATGATCATATCAAGCACCCCCAAGCCGCAAGCGGTCAGCTAAACGTAACGGCCACCCGGGTATTGAGCGATCAGAAGAAAACAAGCGAATCTGCTACTCTCCCGTCGAGCCAACCGGCAACACTACCGTACAGTCCGGTCTCTTCGTCAGATATGCTGCATATCGAGCCTAGGGATGGTCACGTCGACCCTAATAACTCAATAAGTCATGCCGGTGAATGGTCTATAACAGATCGAGAAACTACTGATAACACTTATCAGCAAATCTCAGCAGCCCTGGCCAGGGAATTACTTATATAACCAGTCGGGCACAGCACAGCATCAACTCACAATACCGGGAGAGACGAAACCCCTCCTATCGCTCATTGCCTTCATGTGTCTCGGGACTGTACCCAACGGCCACCTGTTTGGACGACTCAGTAGAGCCGTAGTAGGGTGGCAATCAAAGTATTGTGGGAGAGCACACAAGACTCTATGACGATCTCGGGTCTACAGACTAACCTGTACCAGTGTCACCTGAGAACTGCTATCCGACGATAGATATAATTCCATATAGGAGTTCTCGGTGAGTCCGTCCAGTGTACCCAGTCACCACTGAGCACCCGTATATGATCTTGATGTCAAACATCATATGGGTCTAGTATCATGTACGCTAGTCTACTCTGGTATATCAATGCCCCGTCTCGATATACCTACGACTAGGGACTTTCCAGGATATGCTTATAGACTACAGATGTCCCACTGGTATGATCTCCATCATAATCACAGTAGTCAAGCCAATATCCTCAGGGCTTTATCAGCATTTATGAATGAATAAAAGCATGATCAAATCAACATGTCAGATAAAGAAGAACCAGATAGCATACTATCATGTCGAGCAAGAATGCATACTGAATATATATACATGTATAGATACATCCACTATCATATAATGGCCTCTAGGGTATACATATATCCAACAATCTCCCACTTGCATTAAGGCCAGTTATTGGCGTATCTCATACCCAACGTCTCAAAAAGTCGCTCATGCTGCGGCTGAGGGAGGGCCTTGGTGAATGGATCCGCGGCGTTATTCTTTGTGTCTACTCTCCTAATCTCGATCTCGCGGCGATCTACAATCTCCCGGATCAAATGAAAATGCCTCAGGATGTGTCTGGACCGCTGATGGGATCTGGGCTCCTTGGCTAACGCCATAGCCCCATTATTATCACAATACAAAGGTATTGGATCAATAATGGTTTGAACTACTCCTAGCTCCGAGACGAACTTCTTCATCCAGACGGCTTCCTTGGCAGCATCATTTGCAGCAATGTACTCAGCTTCCATCATAGAGTCTGCAACGGTATCTTGTTTGGAACTCTTCCAACTCACCGCCCCTCCATTGAGGGTAAATACAAACCCAGAGATAGATTTGCTGTCGTCCTTATCGCTCTGAAAGCTCGAATCGGTAAAGGCCTCCATTTGGAAATTTCCATTACCATACACCAAGAACAATTCTTTAGTCCTTCGCAAGTACTTAAGAATGTTCTTCACAGCTGTCCAGTGATTCTCCCATGGGTTAGATTGATACCTGCTTACAACACTAAGTGCATAAGCTACATCTGGGCGTGTACATAACATCGCATACATTATAGATCCTACTGCCGAAGAATAGGGTATAACACTCATGCGAGCTCTCTCTTCATCGGTCTTAGGACAAGAGTCCTTGAAAAGAGTGACCCCATGGCAAGCGGGTAAGGCACCCCGCTTGGAGTCTTCCATACTAAACCATTTTAGGATGGTGTCAATGTACCTGGTTTGGGACAATCCCAATAACCTTTTGGATCTATCCCTATAGATCCTTATGCCCAGAATGTATGTAGCATCACCCAGGTCCTTCATGGAGAACCTCAGTGATAAGAAAGATTTGACCGACTGTAGCTGTAGCGTTTTGAAAATCGTTTCGGTGAAATTTCGGAAAATCGGTAAAATAAGGGGGTTTTCTGTAAATAGTCAAAATGCAAATATCTTATTATAAAAATTAAATATACATATTCTAGCTATGTAATTGCTAGTATTTGGTGTTTATTGAGCCACTAGTGAAAATTCAAATTTTCTGAAAAAATTTTATTTTATTATTATTTTAAGTCGTCACTAATACATTTAATTAGGGAAAATTACAAATTGGAATGAGTTGAAACAAATTTTGTGCATCATAAAACTTTAAATAAAATTTTATCATGTGGTTTTTGAAACGAAATCGTTTGCCAAAACGGTTTAGAAAATATAGAAGAAAAAATGCTTTTTCCGGTGAAATTAGTGTTAATGGGAATTGGGGTAATACATTTATCTTTTTGCCTAACCCATACACCCATAACTCACCCTCTCTCCCTCTCCCCATGTGGCCGACCCCACCATGACAGCCCTCTCCCTCTCTCTCTCTCTCCAATCACAAAGAAAAGAGAAGAAAAGAAAAGAAAATGATAAAAGAAAATGTGGACTTTGACTTTCCCACTTTCTCCACCTCACTCTCTCTCCTCCCTCACTCATTTCCCCTCCCCATTCTGGCCGAAAACTGCAAATTCCTGCAGCCCCTCCCCTCTTAATTTCCTCACCTCATCTCTCTCCAAAAATCTACAAAAAAATTCCATGAAAAATCAAGCAAACCTCACCGAAATCAAAATCTAACTCCTACCCATTATTCTTTATCCCATCTAGCATGGATCTTGGGGCATAGAAGCTAATTTTGGAGGCTAAATTGCATGTAGATCTACAAGTCTTGGAGGTATAAATCTTGTCCAAATGGTTAAATTGTTGGTATTTTGCTTAAACTAAAGTAGTTAAAAGTTGTTTGGGTTTCTAATTTAAAGTGAGGGTTTGTGAAATTCAAGAGAAGGATTTGAATCATGTTAGGGTTGTGATAAATTGATGATGGTTGTGATATGTATTTTAGCATCTTATGATATGCAAATCTAGTCTAGTAATTGTTTTGTATATTGTCACTTAAAATTGTTAAAATTGGAGTTTTAACAAACTAGGTTTTTGAAAATGGTTAAATAATTGGGTTTAAAAATGTAATTAGGTTTTTCATGACTTCATTAACATTATTAAGTGTAGTTTAATACTTTAGTTCATGAAAATCCAAGCTAAATTGTTGTTTGTGCTTTTTGCTATTAAATTGTTAAAATTTGGGTATATTGTAAACTAAAATTTTGTGATTAATGGAATTTAATGAGATTAAATTATGGAAATTGTTTTTAGGACTTATTTAAGATGTTTAATAAATATTATGGCCATTAGATTGTTTAAACGTCGAGTTTGGTACTAAAATGGGTAATTTGTGCTTGCTGGATTTTCGGAAAAAATGGCTTTTAAAGTGAATTTGGGGTTTTTGTGAATTTTTAAGCTATTTCATATTATAATTAGTGTTCGTGAATGCGCAAATGAGTGTGTTTGGATTTTTCACGTGGGTTTGACATTTGTACGTCGACATCGAGGGTTGGTTTGGCTATTCTTGCATGCGTAGGCGATAGGTTTTGACCTATGCATGATACGCGTGCCGATTTGATTTTCGTATGCCGTTTCGATTTCGAATTTGGTTTTAATGCGATACGATACATTGTGGCATGTAGGTACCCCCATGTGGTCTTCGAGATGATAAGCAAGCGCGTGGCGACGTCGGCACCGGCGAGCGAGGACCAGGTGAGTAGATTTATATCTACGGGGAGAAGTCGGGTTGATGGCGTATAGCACCCCCGCAGTTCGTGGTGATGTATACGAATACGTATACACACATAGTGATTATGTATTGTTTGATGTTATCGATGTTATAGATGGATTTAGGGTGTGATCGGATTAGTTAGTGTTGCGAGACCCTAGAGTAGAGATTACCCCACATTTACACACGCATACCATACTTGCATACATTACTTTCTTGTGCGCCGATTGGGATGTGTATATATGTATATATGCATGGGTATGGGACTATGCATATGAACATTCATATACACATGCATGGATAATGGGGATAGTACTTGGGATTTAAGATGAGTCGATGAGATTTGATTTTAGGCCGTGAGATCGGTGATATAGCAGGGTTTGTATTTGAGATGCGACATGACGTTGTAACGGGTCTTGACGTAGTGTTTCACACACGTGCATGCATACTTAGGCGGTATCAGTATTGTACTAGACGTAGATCAGTACCCCGATCATGATATTTGATAAAGAGGATACCAGGTGAGTAGTATGATGAATGTGATATTGACCCGTACCCAGATTTGGGATGCCGTACGATGGATTTACGTACGAGCTATATTGATGATTGATCCGCACTCTTGATTTAGGATGCCTGATTATAGATAGGGTATCGAATATGATATTATTGAGGCGGGATCACCGACTATACGTATACATGTATGTATATGTATCAACTCAGATGATAGGCGGTTTCCTTACCAGTAGTTCAGCTTGTTAGTTCAGCCGTATAGTTTAGTGTAGTTGTTAGGTTAGATTAGACTCCTACCTATTTGAAAACTAGCGGATCGTGGGTATTTTAAAAGACAAGTCAAGGGATTCTACGGATATTTCAAAAAAAAAACGTATCTTTTCTTAAAAACACCGTAGCCCCTATTTTCAAAACCCCACGATTCGTGTTATTTCAAAAGGCACCATTGTAGGACTTATATTAGGTTAAAGCAGATTAGTTATCGTTGCGTCTAGTATTCAGCTCCCGCTCATTATTGCTGTTTGCTCCGCATCACATGCTTATATTATGCTTCATATTCTACTGTTGATATCTTGTGGTTAGGACACCAGCACCATTACCGATGATGCGTATGTACCACGTACACTTACTTGCCGGCTCACACACATCTTCATCGGTAATTGCCATGTCACGTACACCTTAGAAAATATTATTGCTAGACATAGCCTGTTAGCTAATAGTTTAGACATGATATTAGTGTACTTGCCTTACATGTTAGTTAGACATTGTAGTTATTACCTGCTACTTCATGCATACTGTTATTCATTGTTATGCCGCATTCATGGATTCTCATGCATATAATCACTTTTTACGTGCTATTGAGGTTTTGGATTCGGATTTCCATGAGATTTTCTGGATTTGGGGAAAACTGCAAAACATATACAAACTTCTTCTTTCTCTTTTTAAATAAAAAGCGCGGTTTTTTCCCATGATGTATGAGTCGTCCACCATGAGTTTGCTGATGGATTTCGAGACCCGATTCGAGAAGTTGGATGAACCGTTTCGGGTACATGGTAGACCCGGTAAGGTACCCCGGGGCAAGAAGCTCGTGGTGATGACGATGAGCCTGGCAGGGGGAGACTACCTACCGGTGATTTTACCCGACGCGTCGGATATCCGGAGGATACATTCGTGGTCTTGAGATGGATGGTAGGGGCCGGTCTGGACTGACGGCGCCCTAGATATTGAGATTGAGACATTGAGATTTCGAGATATTGAGGAACTGAGATTTGATGATACAAGCCAGTCCGGATAGCCGGAGCCTGAGATTTTGAGACATTGAGATTTATGTTTTGTGTCGATGCTAGACACTGTTGATGCTGATTTCATTTATGATACCTCATTTTAAAATACAAGGGAAATCGCACTAAGTTATGAAAACAGTTTCTTCATTTACATGTATTCTGTTTTCATGCATTCATATCTCATTCAAATGATATATTTCTACCTGAGGTACTGACACGAGCACTTGGTATTACCGTTGCTTAGTGGTATACCCTAGCCATTGATATAGGCTGCATGTTATATATATTTAAGGTTATATTATGATCTTTGACCTAGGTTGCGTTATTTATGCGATTTCTGTGCGTAGATGTTTTTCTATTCACGAGTTGGCAACTCACCCCCGCTGTGCCCCAGTTTCTTGCAGGTTTGCCGTACAGGTTTCATTACGGCTTGCGGGCATAGTTTCCTTCGGGTGATTTGCTAGTAGGTGGGTTTACTTGTATCGTACCCCCATTATATAACTTGTATATTATTACTCTGTTGTATCTAGAAGTTCCATCAACCAAACATGTATTTATTTCAGAGATAGAGACCAGTGAAGTTATTCTTTCGACCTTAGAGTCCCGCGTTTTATTTCTGTGGTTTTCTTGTGGTTTTGAGTTTTGATCCTCGCCGTTGGCGTTGTATATTATATTGCTTGTATGGTTGTGACCGTCGATTGACGAAGAGCTAGCTCCCGCATGGGGATACTTTTTATTGATTTCGTATACTATTCATGTTGTATCCCGTTTGGGGGCCAGTATTTACAAAGGAGACTCTGCTGAAATTTTCAGTAAATTTTTTATGTTTATAAAAAACCGCATAATTCGGCTTATGCTATTGAAACTACTTGTTTTAAATTGGTTTTCCTTCACTCTACTACTTTTCTTGGTTTGGATTTCTGGGTTCTCGGTTTACTTAGATTACGTACGCCTCGAGACGTTCGTAGTTTAAGTGCCGATCATGTTCCGTACTTTCGGGACGTGACAAAGTTGGTATCAGAGCGTTAGGTTTTACCTTCGGAGCGTAGGATGACCCTTGGTTGATGGAATAGGCGACTAAAGTAGAGTGACGTACCGTAGGTATGTTCCGCGGCATATTTACGATACGCTACTCCACTTAAGAAGCCTTAGGATGTACATTTCTTTGCTCAGTATTATATTCATTCCGATCTAGCCTCATCAGTACCAATTATGGTTCTGCTGCCACGATTACGGGCAGGGAGAGCTACAGCTAGAGTTACGGTCAGCACGAGCTCGTCACGAACGAGGACTGACCAGGGCGAAATTCCGGCGACACACGATTGCGGAGATGTGTCTTTTTATTGTGTTTCACGCCCCGAGCGTTTGATGGATCGTTGTATGAGATTACTTGGACGTGCCGATCAGCACTAGAGGATTGAGCCACTGACAGAGGCCAGCCAGATTTTGATGACCGTTGGTTGATTGCTTACTCATGAAGATTGAGGCACTGTTCAGCGTACAGACGAGTGAGCCAGTTGTTGCTGCGAGTGACGAGATATCGCCCCATATGTTGGAGCTATTGCGGGACGAGTTGTACTAATAGATGCTAGAAGGTCGCTAGTCACCCGATGATGAATGACTATGACAGGTGGTTCGTTCGCCTACCCCGATGCGAAGTCATCAGATAGATTGATTCCAGCTAGAGACGACTTCACGCGGAGACGTTGAGAGTCGACAGAGACGATCGAATGTCAGAAACCTATTATTCCAAGTTTAAAGTAGTCGGAAAGACATGCAGGAAATTCTATGGTCCCTCTAGAAGAATGAAACCCTAACTCGACTTAATGACCGTGTGAAAGCCTTGGAACCTTCGGGTTTGCGGCAGTTCTGCGGCGCCATTAGTGAGGCTTGGGTTTGCCCTTCTACGGTTGGACCACCGATGCTGTGGTATGTACTCGATAATATTAAACCGTGCCCAAGATGTTGAGCTCTTGGGGGATTATGAGGTTTTGACGACTCGATCGGATGGCTCGACTTAATTCGGATGCTAGGTGGTGAGATGCATTCTTGGGAGACTCCAGATATGAGGATAGTCGTTGTAGCTCAGTCCATGCAGCCACGACGAGACGAGTCCAAAGCAGACGACATTAGAGAAAAGTGAAATAGGAGGTTCGTACCAGATCAAGATGAGATGACGTTCCACTCTGCCGACATCAGAGATGTGATGCGCATGCCGAGGCATGGTACTTGGATTTACCTTCAAGAAGGAGTCGCGATGAGTATGCAGTCGTTCCAGAGCAAGATGCAGATATAAGAAAGGATGATAACTTCCGGACAGTTGGCAGAGACGAGACATGGAAGAGACCGTGAGCAGGATTCCTTCCAGGACACTGCTGCAATGATACTTGCACCCAGGATCAGATGTGTCACGTACATTCAGAGAGCCAGAGGCCGACGCCAGTGATATGCTTTCTTACGAGTGGTCACGTTGATTGACCGAGAGATGACCAGAGAAGTGCCAGAACGGGATCATCCCCGTTAACACACCTGACAGGGCCGATGAGCCAATGGACCGAGAGATTGGTAATTCACAGTGAAGACCTTGACCCATGAGTGGTCATTGTTATGCACACCAGCAGGCCAGAGTTCATTATCATCGACGAGACGCCCCACTAGTGACCGCGACAGTTGGCCCGAGATTCTTAGAGGATGCACTTGAGCCGTACTGTTCCGCCATTATTGATTTCGATGTTTTGGGTGATTTATTCTTATGATTTGATTTTGATGATTGAGGTTTTACGATCTTCGCACAGTGTTGCACTTGATATCGTTTTCGTGCTTTGGTTTCACATATTTGTGATTTTACGGTTTTAGACATTTGAGTTGATTTTGTGCGTATGCACGCACACGATTTGGTTCCTGCACTCTGTATAGTTTATATATGCTTGCAGTGCAGTGATACGCCTTTTGTGCACTTAGATGCAATGGACTTCGATTTCGATTGTGATGTTCGATATTTGTTTTGTGCACCATGTGCACTTGATTGGATTTTGCGCATGTTCGGTGCTTGATATTGGATTTCATGATTTCGTGCATGATGGATGCACCTGATTTCGGGTTTTTCGCGCATGTTGGGCGCATGTAATGAGATACGATTTTGGTGCACACCAGATGCACTAAATCGAGATTCTTCGTGCGTGTCAGACACACCTGTCCTTGCTGTCAGGCACACACGTTGCCTATGACAGATGTTGTGTGCAAAACAGATGCACTTAGATGTTGTTTCTGTGCGCTTGTATGGCACGTATATGGATTTTGATTTCCGTGCGCACCAGACGCATGTAGTATTCATACACGTATTTTGGGATTGATTTAACCTATAGAGCAGTACGTTTTTATGATATTTGCTATGTGTTTTCGTACTGGGCAGGACTAGCCAGAGGACAGTACCTGAATATATTTGGCATTCATTTCCTTCAGATATTTACATATATAGATTCGATATTTACATGTATAGTTTCGAGTTATATCATATTGGTTTTGCTCTAGATTTGGCATTGATATCTTCCCCATGACTCCGATGATTGCGGGATGCTTGACGGAGTTTTGATTTGAGTTATATGCTCATTTTTCATGCGCATGCGCTGCGCTACGATTTGTTTTATGTGTTTACAATTTCGCAGCCCCGACGACTTGATGGTTTTGGTTTAGATGTTTTAGTATTTAGGGGGAGTTTTACTTTAAATTCGGGGACTGAATTTTTTTAAGGGGGGAAGATTGTAGCGTTTTGAAAATCGTTTCGGTGAAATTTCGGAAAATCGGTAAAATAAGGGGGTTTTCTGTAAAAAGTCAAAATGCAAATATCTTATTATAAAAATTAAATATACATATTCTAGCTATGTAATTTCTAGTATTTGGTGTTTATTGAGCCTCTGGTGAAATTTCAAATTTTCTGAAAAAAATTATTTTATTATTATTTTAAGTCGTCATTAATACATTTAATTAAGGAAAATTACAAATTGGAATGAGTTGAAACAAATTTTGTGCATCATAAAACTTTAAATAAAATTTTATCATATGGTTTTTGAAACGAAATCGTTTGCCAAAACGGTTTAGAAAATATCGAAGAAAAAAGGCTTTTTTCGGTGAAATTAGTGTTAATGGGAATTGGGGTAATACATTTATCTTTTTGCCTAACCCATACACCCATAACTCACCCTCTCTTCCTCTCCCCATGTGGCCGACCCCACCATGACAGCCCTCTCCCTCTCTCTCTCTCTCCAATCACAAAGAAAAGAGAAGAAAAGAAAAGAAAATGATAAAAGAAAATGTGGACTTTGACTTTCCCACTTTCTCCACCTCACTCTCTCTCCTCCCTCACTCATTTCCCCTCCCCATTCTGGCCGAAAATTGCAAATTCCTGCAGCCCCTCCCCTCTTAATTTCCTCACCTCATCTCTCTCCAAAAATCTACAAAAAAATTCCATGAAAAATCAAGCAAACCTCATCGAAATCAAAATCTAACTCCTACCCATTATTCTTTATCCCATCTAGCATTGATCTTGGGGCATAGAAGCTAATTTGGGAGGCTAAATTGCATGTAGATCTACAAGTCATGGAGGTATAAATCTTGTCCAAATGGTTAAATTGTTGGTATTTTGCTTAAGCTAAATTAGTTAAAAGTTTTTTTGGTTTCTAATTTAAAGTGAGGGTTTGTGAAATTCAAGAGAAGGATTTGAATCATGTTAGGGTTGTGATAAATTGATGATGGTTGTGATATGTATTTTAGCATCTTATGATATGCAAATCTAGTCTAGTAATTGTTTTGTATATTGTCACTTAAAATTGTTAAAATTGGAGTTTTAACAAACTAGGTTTTTGAAAATGGTTAAATAATTGGGTTTTAAAATGTAATTAGGTTTTTCATGACTTCATTAATATTATTAAGTGTAGTTTAATACTTTAGTTCATGAAAATCCAAGCTAAATTGTTGTTTGTGCTTTTTGCTATTAAATTGTTAAAATTTGGGTATATTGTAAACTAAAATTTTGTGATTAATGGAATTTAATGAGATTAAATTATGGAAATTGTTTTTAGGACTTATTTAAGATGTTTAATAAGTATTATGGCCATTAGATTGTTTAAACGTCGAGTTTGGTACTAAAATGGGTAATTTGTGCTTGCTGGATTTTCGGAAAAAATGGCTTTTAAAGTGAATTTTGGGTTTTTGTGAATTTTTAATCTATTTTATATTATAATTAGTGTTCGTGAATGCGCAAATGAGTGTGTTTGGATTTTTCACGTGGGTTTGACGTTTGTACGTCGACATCGAGCGTTGGTTTGGCTATTCTTGCATGCGTAGGCGATAGGTTTTGACCTATGCATGATACGCGTGCCGATTTGATTTTCGTATGCCGTTTCGATTTCGAATTTGGTTTTAAGGCGATACGATACATTGTGGCATGTAGGTACCCCCATGTGGTCTTCGAGATGACAAGCAAGCGCGTGGCGACGTCGGCACCGGCGAGCGAGGACCAGGTGAGTAGATTTATTTCTACGGGAAGAAGTCGGGTTGATGGCGTATAGCACCCCCGCAGTTCGTGGTGATGTATACGAATACGTATACACACATAGTGATTATGTATTGTTTGATGTTATCGATGTTATAGATGGATTTAGGGTGTGATCGGATTAGTTAGTGTTGCGAGACCCTAGAGTAGAGATTACCCCACATTTACACACGCATACCATACTTGCATACATTACTTTCTTGTGCGCCGATTGGGATGTGTATATATGTATATATGCATGGGTATGGGACTATGCATATGTACATTCATATACACATGCATGGATAATGGGGATAGTACTTGGGATTTAAGATGAGTCGATGAGATTTGATTTGAGGCCGTGAGATCGGTGATATAGCAGGGTTCGTATTTGAGATACGACATGACGTTGTAACGGGTCTTGACGTAGTGTTTCACACACGTGCATGCATACTTAGGCGGTATCAGTATTGTACTAGACGTAGATCAGTACCCCGATCATGATATTTGATAAAGAGGATACCAGGTGAATAGTATGATGAATGTGATATTGACCCGTATCCAGATTTGGGATGCCGTACGATGGATTTACGTACGAGCTATATTGATGATTGATCCGCACTCTTGATTTGGGATGCCTGATTATAGATAGGGTATCGAATATGATATTATTGAGGCGGGATCACCGAATATACGTATACAGGTATGTATATGTATCAACTCAGATGATAGGCGGTTTCCTTACCAGTAGTTCAGCTTGTTAGTTCAGCCGTATAGTTTAGTGTAGTTGTTATGTTAGATTAGACTCCTACCTATTTCAAAACTAGCGGATCGTGGGTATTTTAAAAGACAAGTCATGGGATTCTACGGATATTTCAAAAAAAAAACGTATCTTTTCTTAAAAACACCGTAGCCCCTATTGTCAAAACCCCACGATTCGTGTTATTTCAAAAGGCACCATTGTAGGACTTATATTAGGTTAAAGCAGATTAGTTATCGTTGCGTCTAGTATTCAGCTCCCGCTCATTATTGTTGTTTGCTCCGCATCACATGCTTATATTATGCTTCATATTCTACTGTTGATATCTTGTGGTTAGGACACCAGCACCATTACCGATGATGCGTATGTACCACGTACACTTACTTGCCAGCTCACACACATCTTCATCGGTAATTGCCATGTCACGTACACCTTAGAAAATATTATTGCTTGACATAGCCTGTTAGCTAATAGTTTAGACATGATATTAGTGTACTTGCCTTACATGTTAGTTTGACATTGTAGTTATTACCTGCTACTTCATGCATACTGTTATTCATTGTTATGCCGCATTCATGGATTCTCATGCATATAATCACTTTTTACGTGCTATTGAGGTTTTGGATTCGGATTTCCATGAGATTTTCTGGATTTGGGGAAAACCGCAAAACATATACAAACTTCTTCTTTCTCTTTTTAAATAAAAAGCGCGGTTTTTTCCATGATGTATGAGTCGTCCACCATGAGTTTGCTGATGGATTTCGAGACCCGATTCGAGGAGTTGGATGAACCGTTTCGGGTACATGGTGGACCCGGTAAGGTACCCCGCGGCAAGAAGCTCGTGGTGATGACGATGAGCCTGGCAGGGGGAGACTACCTACCGGTGATTTTACCCGACGCGTCGGATATCCGGAGGATACCGTCGTGGTCTTGAGATGGATGGTAGGGGCCGGTCTGGACTGACGGCGCCCTAGATATTGAGATTGAGACATTGAGATTTCGAGATATTGAGGTACTGAGATTTGATGATACAGGCCAGTCCGGATAGCCGGAGCCTGAGATTTTGAGACATTGAGATTTATGTTTTGTGTTGATGCTAGACACTGTTGATGCTGATTTCATTTATGATACCTCATTTTAAAATACAAGGGAAATCGCACTAAGTTATGAAAACAGTTTCTTCATTTACATGTATTCTGTTTTCATGCATTCATATCTCATTCAAATGATATATTTCTACCTGAGGCACTAACACGAGCACTTGGTATTACCGTTGCTTAGAGGTATACCCTAGCCATTGATATAGGCTGCATGTTATATATATTTAAGGTTATATTATGACCTTTGACCTAGGTTGCGTTATTTATGCGATTTCTGTGCGTAGATGTTTTTCTATTCACGAGTTGGCAACTCACCCCCGCTGTGCCCCAGTTTCTTGCAGGTTTGCCGTACAGGTTTCATTACGGCTTGCGGGCATAGTTTCCTTCGGGTGATTTGCTAGTAGGTGGGTTTACTTGTATCGTACCCCCATTATATAACTTGTATATTATTACTCTGTTGTATCTAGAAGTTCCATCAACCAAACATGTATTTATTTCAGAGATAGAGACCAGTGATGTTATTCTTTCGACCTTAGAGTCGCGCGTTTTATTTCTGTGGTTTTCTTGTGATTTTGAGTTTTGATCCTCGCCGTTGGCGTTGTATATTATATTGCTTGTATGGTTGTGACCGTCGATTGACGAAGAGCTAGCTCCCGCTTGGGGATACCTTTTTTTGATTTCGTATACTATTCATGTTGTATCCCGTTTGGGGGCCAGTATTTACAAAGGAGACTCTGCCGAAATTTTCAGTAAATTTTTTATGTTTATAAAAAACCGCATAATTCGGCTTATGCTATTGAAACTACTTGTTTTAAATTGGTTTTCCTTCACTCTACTACTTTTCTTGGTTTGGATTTCTGGGTTCTCGGTTTACTTAGATTACGTACGCCTCGAGACGTTCGTAGTTTAAGTGCCGATCATGTTCCGTACTTTCGGGACGTGACAAAGTTAGTATCAGAGCGTTAGGTTTTACCTTCGGAGCGTAGGATGACCCTTAGTTGATGGAATAGCGACTAAAGTAGAGTGACGTACCGTAGGTATGTTCCGCGGTATATTTACGATACGCTACTCCACTTAAGAAGCCTTAGGATGTACATTTCTTTGCTCAGTATTATATTCATTCCGATCTAGCCTCATCAGTAACAATTATGGTTCTGCTGCCACGATTACGGGCAGGGAGAGCTACAGCTAGAGTTGCGGTCAGCACAAGCTCGTCACGAACGAGGACTGACCAGGGCGAAATTCCGGCGACACACGATTGTGGAGATGTTTCACTTTATTGTGTTTCACGCCCCGAGCGTTTGATGGATCGTTGTATGAGATTACTTGGACGTGCCGATCAGCACTAGAGGATTGAGCCACTGACAGAGGCCAGCCAGATTTTGATGACCGTTGGTTGATTGCTTACTCATGATGATTGAGGCACTGTTCAGCGTACAGACGAGTGAGCCAGTTGTTGCTGCGAGTGACGAGATATCGCCCCATATGTTGGAGCTATTGCGGGACGAGTTGTACTAATAGATGCAAGAAGGTCGCTAGTCACCCGATGATGAATGACTATGACAGGTGGTTCGTTCGCCTACCCCGATGCGAAGTCATCAGATATATTGATTCCAGCTAGAGACGACTTCACGCGGAGACGTTGAGAGTCGACAGAGACGATCGAATGTCAGAAACCTATTATTCCAAGTTTAAAGTAGTCGGAAAGACATGCAGGCAATTCTATGGTCCCTTTAGAAGAATGAAACCCTAACTCGACTTAATGACCGTGTGAAAGCCTTGGAACCTTCGGGTTTGCGGCAGTTCTGCGGCGCCATTAGTGAGGCTTGGGTTTGCCCTTCTACGGCTGGTCCACCGATGCTGTGGTATGTACTCGATAATATTAAACCGTGCCCAAGATGTTGAGCTCTTGGGGGATTATGAGGTTTTGACGACTCGATCGGATGGCTCGACTTAATTCGGATGCTAGGTGGTGAGATGCATTCTTGGGAGACTCCAGATACGAGGATAGTCGTTGGAGCTCAGTCCATGCAGCCACGACGAGACGAGTCCAAAGCAGACGACATTAGAGAAAAGTGAAGTAGGAGGTTCGTACCAGATCAAGATGAGATGACGTTCCACTCCGCCGACATCAGAGATGTGATGCGCATGCCGATGCATGGTACTTGGATTTACCTTCCAGAAGGAGTCGCGATGAGTATGCAGTCGTTCTAGAGCAAGATGCAGATATAGGAAAGGATGATGACTTCCGGACAGTAGGCAGAGACGAGACATGGAAGAGACCGTGAGCAGGATTCCTTCCAGGACACTGCTGCAATGATACTTGCACCCAGGATCAGATGTGTCACGTACATTCAGAGAGCCAGAGGCCGACGCTAGTGATATGCTGTCTTACAAGTGGTCACGATGATTGACCGAGAGTTGACCAGAGAAGTGCCAGAACGGGATCATCCCCGTTAGCACACCTAACAGGGCCGATGAGCCGATGGACCGAGAGATTGGTAATTCACAGTGAAAACCTTGACCCAGGAGTGGTCATTGTTATGCACACCAGCAGGCCAGAGTTCATGATCATCGACGAGACACCCCACTAGTGACCGCGACAGTTGGCCCGAGATTCTTAGAGGATGCACTTGAGCCGTACTGTTCAGCCATTATTGATTTCGATGTTTTGGGTGATTTATTCTTATGATTTGATTTTAATGATTGAGGATTTACGATCTTTGCACAGTGTTGCACTTGATATCGTTTTCGTGCTTTGGTTTCACATATTTGTGATTTTACGGTTTTAGACATTTGAGTTGATTATGTGCGTATGCACGCACACGATTTGGTTCCTGCACTCTGTATAGTTTATATATGCTTGCAGTGCAGTGATACGCCTTTTGTGCACTTAGATGCACTAGACTTCGATTTCGATTGTGATGTTCGATATTTGTTTTGTGCACCATGTGCACTTGATTGGATTTTGCGCATGTTCGGTGCTTGATATTGGATTTCATGATTTCGTGCATGATGGATGCACCTGATTTCGGGTTTTTCGCGCATGTTGGGCGCATGTTATGAGATACGATTTTGATGCACACCAGATGCACTAAATCGAGATTCTTCGTGCGTGTCAGACACACCTGTCCTTGCTGTTAGGCACACACGTTGCCTATGACAGATGTTGTGTGCACAACCGATGCACTTAGATGTTGTTTCTGTGCGCTTGTATGGCACGTATATGGATTTTGATTTCCGTGCGCACCAGACGCACGAAGTATTCATACGCGTATTTTGGGATTGATTTAACCTATAGAGCAGTACGTTTTTATGATATTTGCTATGTGTTTTCGTACTGGGCAGGACTAGCCAGAGGACAGTACCTGAATATATTTGGCATTCATTTCCTTCAGATATTTACATATATAGATTCGATATTTACATGTATAGTTTCGAGTTATATCATATTGGTTTTGCTTTGGATTTGGCATTGATATCTTCCCCATGACTCCGATGATTGCGGGATGCTTGACGGAGTTTTGATTTGAGTTATATGCTCATTTTTCATGCGCATGCGCTGCGCTACGATTTGTTTTATGTGTTTACAATTTCGCAGCCCCGACGACTTGATGGTTTTGGTTTAGATGTTTTAGTATTTAGGGGGAGTTTTAATTTAAATTCGGGGACCGAATTTTTTTAAGGGGGGAAGATTGTAGCGTTTTGAAAATCGTTTCGGTGAAATTTCGGAAAATCGGTAAAATAAGGGGGTTTCTGTAAAAAGTCAAAATGCAAATATCTTATTATAAAAATTAAATATACATATTCTAGCTATGTAATTTCTAGTATTTGGTGCTTATTGAGCCACTGGTGAAATTTCAAATTTTCTGAAAAAAAATTATTTTATTATTATTTTAAGCCGTCACTAATACATTTAATTAGGGAAAATTACAAATTGGAATGAGTTGAAACAAATTTTTTGCATCATAAAACTTTAAATAAAATTTTATCATGTGATTTTTGAAACAAAATCGTTTCCCAAAACGGTTTAGAAAATATCGAAGAAAAAAGGCCTTTTTCGGTGAAATTAGTGTTACTGGGAATTGGGGTAATACATTTATCTTTTTGCCTAACCCATACACCCATAACTCACCCTCTCTTCCTCTCCCCATGTGGCCGACCCCACCATGACAGCCCTCTCCCTCTCTCTCTCTCTCCAATCACAAAGAAAAGAGAAGAAAAGAAAAGAAAATGATAAAAAAAATGTGGACTTTGACTTTCCCACTTTCTCCACCTCACTCTCTCTCCTCCCTCACTCATTTCCCCTCCCCATTCTGGCCGAAAATTGCAAATTCCTGCAGCCCCTCCCCTCTTAATTTCCTCACCTCATCTCTCTCCAAAAATCTACAAAAAAATTCCATGAAAAATCAAGCAAACATCACCGAAATCAAAATCTAACTCCTACCCATTATTCTTTATCCCATCTAGCATGGATCTTGGGGCATAGAAGCTAATTTGGGAGGCTAAATTGCATGTAGATCTACAAGTCTTGGAGGTATAAATCTTGTCCAAATGGTTAAATTGTTGGTATTTTGCTTAAGCTAAAGTAGTTAAAAGTTGTTTGGGTTTCTAATTTAAATTGAGGGTTTGTGAAATTCAAGAGAAGGATTTGAATCATGTTAGGGTTGTGATAAATTGATGATGGTTGTGATATGTATTTTAGCATCTTATGATATGCAAATCTAGTCTAGTAGTTGTTTTGTATATTGTCGCTTAAAATTGTTAAAATTGGAGTTTTAACAAACTAGGTTTTTGAAAATGGTTAAATAATTTGGTTTAAAAATGTAATTAGGTTTTTCAGGACTTCATTAACATTATTAAGTGTAGTTTAATACTTTAGTTCATGAAAATCCAAGCTAAATTGTTGTTTGTGCTTTTTGCTATTAAATTGTTAAAATTTGGGTATATTGTAAACTAAAATTTTGGGATTAATGGAATTTAATGAGATTAAATTATGGAAATTGTTTTTAGGACTTATTTAAGATGTTTAATAAGTATTATGGCCATTAGATTGTTTAAACGTCGAGTTTGGTGCTAAAATGGCTAATTTGTGCTTGGTGGATTTTCGGAAAAAATGGCTTTTAAAGTGAATTTGGGGTTTTTGTGAATTTTTAAGCTATTTTATATTATAATTAGTGTTCGTGAATGCGCAAATGAGTGTGTTTGGATTTTTCACGAGGGTTTGATGTTTGTACGTCGACATCGAGGGTTGGTTTGGCTATTCTTGCATGCGTAGGCGATAGGTTTTGACCTATGCATGATACGCGTGCCGATTTGATTTTCGTATGCCGTTTCGATTTCGAATTTGGTTTTAATGCGATACGATACATTGTGGCATATAGGTACCCCCATGTGGACTTCGAGACGACAAGAAAGCGCGTGGCGACGTCGGCACCGGCGAGCGAGAACCAGGTGAGTAGATTTATATCTACGTGGAGAAGTCGGGTGGATGGCGTATAGCACCCCCGCAGTTCGTGGTGATGTATACGAATACGTATACACACATAGTGATTATGTATTGTTTGATGTTATCGATGTTATAGATGGATTTAGGGTGTGATCGGATTAGTTAGTGTTGCGAGACCCTAGAGTAGAGATTACCCCACATTTACACTCGCATACCATACTTGCATACATTACTTTCTTGTGTGCCGATTAGGATGTGTATATATGTATATATGCGTGGGTATGGGACTATGCATATGTACATTCATATACACATGCATGGATAATGGGGATAGTACTTGGGATTTAAGATGAGTCGATGAGATTTGATTTGAGGCCGTGAGATCGGTGATATAGCAGGGTTCGTATTTGAGATACGACATGACGTTGTAACGGGTCTTGACGTAGTGTTTCACACATGTGCATGCATACTTAGGCGGTATCAGTATTGTACTAGACGTAGATCAGTACCCCGATCATTATATTTGATAAAGAGGATACCAGGTGAATAGTATGATGAATGTGATATTGACCCGTACCCAGATTTGGGATGCTGTACGACGGATTTACGTACGAGCTATATTGATGATTGATCCGCACTCTTGATTTCGGATGCCTGATTATAGATAGGGTATCGAATATGATATTATTGAGGCGGGATCACCGACTATACGTATACAGGTATGTATATGTATCAACTCAGATGATAGGCGGTTTGCTTACCTGTAGTTCAGCTTGTTAGTTCAGCCGTATAGTTTTGTGTAGTTGTTAGGTTAGATTAGACTCCTACCTATTTCAAAACTAGCGGATCGTGGGTATTTTAAAAGACAAGTCAAGGGATTCTTCCGATATTTAAAAAAAAAACGTATCTTTTCTTAAAAACACCGTAGCCTCTATTTTCAAAACCCCACGATTCGTGTTATTTCAAAAGGCACCATTGTAGGACTTATATTAGGTTAAAGCAGATTAGTTATCGTTGCATCTAGTATTCAGCTCCCGCTCATTATTGTTGTTTGCTCCGCATCACATACTTATATTATGCTTCATATTCTACTGTTGATATCTTGTGGTTAGGACACCAGCACCATTACCGATGATGCGTATGTACCACGTACACTTACTTGCCGGCTCACACACATCTTCATCGGTAATTGCCATGTCACGTACACCTTAGAAAATATTATTGCTTGACATAGCCTGTTAGCTAATAGTTTAGACATGATATTAGTGTATTTGCCTTACATGTTAGTTAGACATTGTAGTTATTACCTGCTACTTCGTGCATACTGTTATTCATTGTTATGCCGCATTCATGGATTCTCGTGTATATATTCACTTTTTACGTGCTATTGAGGTTTTGGATTCGGATTTCCATGAGATTTTCTGGATTTGGGGAAAACCGCAAAACATATACAAACTTCTTCTTTCTCTTTTTAAATAAAAAGCGCGGTTTTTTTCCATGATGTATGAGTCGTCCACCATGAGTTTGCTGATGGATTTCGAGACCCGATTCGAGGAGTTGGATGAACCGTTTCGGGTATATGGTGGACCCGGTAAGGTACCTCGGGGCAAGAAGCTCGTGGTGATGACGATGAGCCTGGCAGGGGGAGACTACCTACCGGTGATTTTACCCGACGCATCGGATATCCGGAGGATACCGTCGTGGTCTTGAGATGGATGGTAGGGGCCGGTCTGGACTGACGGCGCCCTAGATATTGAGATTGAGACATTGAGATTTCGAGATATTGAGGTACTGAGATTTGATGATACAGGCCAGTCCGAATAGACGGAGCCTGAGATTTTGAGACATTGAGATTTATGTTTTGTGTCGATGCTAGATACTGTTGATGCTGATTTCATTTATGATACCTCATTTTAAAATACAAGGGAAATCGCACTAAGTTATGAAAACAGTTTCTTCATTTACATGTATTCTGTTTTCATGCATTCATATCTCATTCATATGATATATTGCTACCTGAGGCACTGACACGAGCACTTGGTATTACCGTTGCTTAGAGTTATACCCTAGCCATTGATATAGGCTGCATGTTATATATATTTAAGGTTATATTATGATCTTTGACCTAGGTTGCGTTATTTATGCGATTTCTGTGCGTAGATGTTTTTCTATTCACGAGTTGGCAACTCACCCCCGTTGTGCCCCAGTTTCTTGCAGGTTTGCCGTACAGGTTTCATTACGGCTTGCGAGCATAGTTTCCTTCGGGTGATTTGCTAGTAGGTGTGTTTACTTGTATCGTACCCCCCATTATATAACTTGTATATTATTACTCTGTTGTATCTAGAAGTTCCATCAACCAAACATGTATTTATTTCAGAGATAGAGACTAGTGATGTTATTCTTTCGACCTTAGAGTCGCGCGTTTTATTTCTGTGGTTTTCTTGTGGTTTTGAGTTTTGATCCTCGCCGTTGGCGTTGTATATTATATTGCTTATGTGGTTGTGACCGTCGATTGACGAAGAGCTAGCTCCCGCTTGGGGATGCCTTTTATTGATTTCGTATACTATTCATGTTGTATCCCGTTTGGGGGCCAGTATTTACAAAGGAGACTCTGCCGAAATTTTCAGTAAATTTTTGATGTTTTTAAAAAACCGCATAATGCGGCTTATGCTATGGAAACTACTTGATTTAAATTGGTTTTCCTTCACTCTACTACTTTTCTTGGTTTCGATTTCTAGGTTCTCAGTTTACTTAGATTACGTACGCCTCGAGACGTTCGTAGTTTAAGTGCCGGTCATGTTCCGTACTTTCGGGACGTGACAGTAGCATAGGAATATCATTTCCTATCAGAAGAATGTCGTCCACGTACAATACGAGGAATGTGACAGCTCTCGCTACAGCCTTCTTATAAACACAAGGTGCATCTGGATTTTTGATGAAATCAAACTCTTTGATGACATCATCGAAACAGATGTTCCAACTCCGTGATGCCTGCTTTAACCCATATATGGATTTAAGCAATTTACATGCTTTCCCGCTGCTCCCACTATCAATGAAGCCCTCTGGCTGATCCATATAAACGCATTCTTCTAAATTTCCATTTAGAAATGCAGTTTTAACGTCCATCTGGCAGATTTCATAGTCGTAGTGAGCAGCAATAGCAAGTAGGATCCGAATGGATTTAAGCATGGCTACGGGAGAAAAAGTCTCGTCATTGTCCAAACCTGGTCTTTGACGAAAACCCTTCGCCACAAGTCTTGCCTTATAGGTCTCCACCTGCCCATCTGACCAATCTTTCTTTTAAAGATCCATTTGCACCCCACAGGTTTTACCCCAGGGGGTACAACGTCCAAAGTCCATACTTTGTTGGTGTACATAGACTCCATTTCGGATCTCATGGCATCCAGCCACTTCACAGAGTCTCTACTCGTGATAGCTTGCTGAAAACTGGTAGGATCATTATCATCCATGATACAGTCTTCTCTGTCACCATCAATGAGGAAACCGTAGTACCTCTCCGGTGGGCAAGAAGTCCTACCAGACCTACGGAGTGGCCGAGGTTCTTCAGTTTCTGTTGTAACAGCCGGTTCAACCAAATCGTCATTTATAGTTTGTGTCTCCAGAACCTCTTCTAGATCCACCACCTTGCCATCATCTTTATCTGTGAAAAACTCTTTTTCCAAGATTGTGGCATACTGAGAAACAAACACTTTTTGTTCCTCTTTGTGGTAGAACAGATATCCATAAGAATTCTTTGGATATCCCACAAAGTTACACATGACTGACCGTGTCTCGAGTTTGTCCGGATTCTGCTTTTTAACATAGGCCGGGCAACCCCAAATCTTAATTCTCTTAAGAGATTGTCTCTTCCCATGCTATATCTCATATGGCGTGGTAGACACGGTTTTGGTTGGAACCCTGTTTAGCAGAAATGCTGCAGTCTCCAATGCATGCCCCCAAAACGAGACTGGTAACTCAGCGTCACTCATCATGAACCGGACCATATCTAATAGGGTCCTATTCCGTCGTTCTGACACACCGTTGTGCTGTGGTGTGTAAGGAGGAGTGAGCTGAGAGAGAATCCCATTCTCTTTTAGGAAGTTTGCAAATTCTGTACTGAGATACTCACCACCTCGATCTGATCGAAGCATCTTGATACTCAAGCCGGTTTGTTTTTCTACTCCTTATTTATATTCAATGAATTTCTCGAAAGCTTCGGACTTGTGCTTTAATAAAAATACATGACCGAATCTTGAGAAATCGTCAATGAATGTAATGAAGTATGAAAAACCGCCTCTAGCCTGTGTAGACATTGGCCCACATACATCACTATGTATGAGGCCTAGGAGCTGAGTAGCTCTTTCTCCGTGTCCGGTAAACGGAGTTTTGGTCATTTTACCCTTGATACAAGACTGGAAAGTCGCATAAGATTTATATTCAAAAGAGTTTAAATATCCATCTTTGTGTAACTTGTTTAGTCTTGTTTCGTTAATATGACCAAGTCTACAGTGCCAAAGAAAAGCTTCATTTAATTCTGAAAGTTTTCTTTTATTAGTATGTTGTATACTGAAAACTGTGTGTTGATTTAGGACATATATTCTGTTATTAAGCGTACCATACCCAACCAACATTTGATTTAGGTGAATGTTCATAACATTGTTCTGCAATACAAAATTATATCCTTCATTGTCTAACAAAGAAACGGATATTATATTACATAGCATACTTGGTACAAAATAACATGGATTCAAAACCAAAATACATCCAGATGGCAACCCCAAGTGATACTCTCCCACTGCGACAGTATGTACATTGGAACCATTTCCAACGCGGAGAGTATGGTCACCTGTCTTCAAAACCTTGCTATTTCTCAGCCCTTGCATAGAATTGCAAATGTGAGAACCTTAACCGGTATCCAATACCCAGGAAGCAGAGTTTATTGAAAAACAGTTTTCTGTCACAAACGCACCTGAAGCAGAAGCATCACCATGCTTCTTCTTGAGACTTAAGTACTCCGTGCAGTTGCGCTTCCAATGTCCTGTCTTGTGGCAATGAAAACATTCGCCCTTCCCCGAGTCTCCAGCCTTGGACTTTTCCTTTCCCTTCACCTTTTTGAATCCACCTTTAGGATTGGTGGGCTTCTTCTTTTTCTTTCCCTTGGCCTTAGCTTTTGGGCGAGAAGAAGAAGATTGTCCAACAGTCATACCGGGAGTTCTTGCTGACTTCATAGTGCTCTCTGCACTCCTTAACATGTTAAGGAGTTCAGGGAGTTCCTTCTCCATGCCATGCGTGTTGAAGTTCACTATGAACTGAGCAAAGGTGGAGGGAGGGGACTGCAGAATAATATCTATATATTGTTCATTGTCCATCGTCCATCCAAGGTCCTCAAGCTCTTCTATAAGAGCTATATCTTCAGAACATGGTCTCCTACTGGTGTGCCAGGGGCCATTCGCATCTGAAACAATTTCTTTGATGCTTCGTATCGTAATACGCGGGATTGCTCTCCATACAACTCCTTTGTATGGAGCAATATACTGTGAATGTCCATATCCTCGTGCTGCTTTTGATGTGTGTTATCCATCGATGCAAGCGCGAGGCATTTTGCCGTGGCACAGTCAGCGTCACATGTCTTGCGGACTTCAATGTCCGCAACTGAGGATTTTGGACCTGGGACGGGCGGGGCTGAAGCCGTGAGGACATATGATACTTTATCATAAGTCAAGGCGATTTTCAGATTCCTCAGCCAGTCTTTGTAGTTGGTCCCATTCAGTTTGTTTTTATCTAGTAGAAGCTTGAATCCAGTCATGGGTATCTGCCATTAAGAGAGAGAGAAAAATACACTCAGCGAAAGCTCTTGCATAGATCAGATTGGTTATTATCTTGTCTAATCGATGTTTCCCACTGCTTTTATCGAGTTTTTCTTTCAAACCTTAAAAAGAAAAACTAGCCAGGATTAATTACAGTCTACAACTTCGCTAACCGTTCAGCCAGGCCAGTGTCGGTACTTGAGGGAGGTTCCCCGTGCTTTCGCACGGACCTAATTAGAGTAAACCTCGTTTTCCCAGAGGCGGAGCCCCGTTAACACCTTTCTAGACACCTAATGAGTTAGCTAATTGTAAACTGTAAAACTCTCCTAGGAGAAACTATTGCCCACAGTGGGATCGGGATCCAACCATCACATGGAAGGTATGCAATCTCATTGCAAATTTCAACTATTGAAATTTCCGATGTTGTTTTTACCCCTAGTACTTATGACCTTAACTAAGGTCAACAAATCATAAGTACCAGTCATGTTCTACCCGTCATTTCTTGATTAATTAGACCCACTCATATGACCTTTAACTATGGTCAACAAAGTCATAAGAATGTCCTAATTAATCTGCATCATATGCAATGTAGAAAGACATCACTTAGCTACCGTACACTACGCCTTAACTATAGTCAACAAACATAGCACGAATACTAAGTACTCTACTTCCTAAAATGACGGAGGGTTGCGGATGATTTTTAAGAAAATCTTTAACGCTTTGAACTTGATATCGTTGTAGAATCAAATGGTTTTCAAAAGGAGTGGCTTAAGCTCCGCAGTTTTGAAATATAGCATTTTCATAAATAGCCGAGTGGTTTTCAAATCCGATTCTACAACATCTTTTTAGGTTTATTTTCTTTACATTAATCACATTAATGTAATCCCATCATTTAAGTCCTTAAGCCAATCACAGAAAAGAAACGAAAATAACACGTACGCTTATGCCATCCGCATTCGCCGCAATGTTCCGTTATGCACCGTTAGGTTTCTTAACTAACGGCATACCGGGACGGGACTAGCGCGGGTGTAAAACATAAGCAACGTCTACTATATGTCATATATATATAATATTTCATTCGTCTTAGATATCACAGAACACAGGCATCAGAAACATAGATATAAAGTGGGATATACTAGGACGTCCGTATTTAGTATTTAGCCAGAATAGAAAATACGAATTCCACAGTCGCGATGAATAGCCAAGCCCACACCCTGGACCCCTACGAGAGCGGCAAGTGACCCTACCAATTCTGGAGTTTAGGAAACCCGGTCTCGACTCCTCGAGATGGCCTCCTACTGAACCCCAGAACCCGGTCACCTGTGCTCCCCTCCTTGGGTCCATCCTAATGCGGAAAAGTAAATAATATACAACACTGGTGACACAACCTCAACCCGGAAGTGCCCCAAATAAAAGAATATTACATTACATTTGAATTTACATGAATGAAAATATAAAACTCTCATCTCACATAAAACCCCCCGGCTATTCAATCGCGACAATCCTGTACATCATATCTCAGCAACACATAATATCTCATATCATCAATGTAAGTAAGTATGCATACCCCAATTGTCGTTGATGTATAGCAACGAAACCGGCGATATCGAACATACTACACTTACGATCACAGAAAAGAAAGTGTAAAACTACAATATTTGGAATCCACGTTCTCTTTAGACATCATAAATGCGAAATATCACATATTTCGTATTTCATGCCTAAACTATATAAATTCCACATATTGTATCACATTCCAGATAAACAGACAGTATTAAAGTTTTCGAACGAACGATCAAGTACCCAAGATTAACTAAAGCTCAACACTTGAGCAGGGTTCAAAAATCCGGAGTGTGATACAGTAGTAGCGGTCCAGCCGTAGAAGGGTCAAGCCAACGCCTCACATGTGGCACGCCGTACTGCCCCAAACCCTAAGGTTCAAAGGGCAGTTCAAGACGGTCATATAATCGAGTTAAGGTTTGTTGTCTTCTAGAGGGTCCACCACAAAAAGACTTGCATGTATCTCCAAAGTATTTAAACCCCGTGAATAGTGAGCAAATGATACTCGTTCAAACACTTCAATACTTTCTAATTTACCCGGAAAAGCAACGAAATGAAAATTCCAATCGAATCTACGCGTCCAAAACCATCTCCAGAAAATACAATACTATATTCAGATTAAACATACCTAAAACACTGTACAAGCAGTATTATGAATTACTGTGGAAAAATGAAGAAATGAACTCTCTGTACGGCCGCGGAATCGCGGCCTAAGCAAGTAATTGCCGCGAATCCGCGGCCATATGTACGGATCATTTGTTCGTTTTTCACAGTATTCCATATAATTTCCTGCTCTATTTTTTAAGTATTTTTAATTCTGAACAATGTCAGATTTTAAAATTTGTCCAGAGAGGGTCTTAAAATGTCGTATTTTTGTCCGATAGGGATTTTTACTTCGTAAAAGCGTCGCCTAATGTTCTAGGTCGGCTCTGATACCAATGAAAGGTTTGCCTAGCACCCTATGTATAGTTTTGAAGCATCACATGTCACAAAGTTTAAATTTTTATGGTGCTAAGCAAGCATACAAAGGAATCGATCCTAGAAAATTTGGGTTTCGAAAGTAAAAGCCAATAAAAACTAGGGTTTCGAGACTACAACCTTTGTAGCTCCCTTTCGCTAGACTCTTTGGCCTCTTGGGTGTTGGAAGAAGGTCCTCTTGAAGTCTTCTCGCGTCCACGACGATCCACCCGGAGTTCTTCGTCCAAGCTCGCAACTTCGATTATCAAGATGAGAAACGAAGAGAACACTCTAAACAAGTTGGCTAAACTAGTGTAGAATGATGTTGTGGCTATGATTCTCACTTCAAAAACCTTTCTTGATGTGTGTTTTACTCACTAGAAAAAACTATAGAGCAAAAGGAAGAAGGAGGAGGAAGATGATGGCTTTTGTTTTTAACAAGAATAGAAAAATGATAACTCTCATGAAGGAAAAAGAAAATATATGTATATATATTTTTTTAATCCTCATCTCAAACCATGGTTAGATGATGGAGACATTATTTAACTTGAGTTTAAAACACAAAGAGAAGGATAACTCATGGTTAGAAGTAGGTGAGCATGGTTAGGTTTAAAGAAGAATGTAGAAGCAAGCAAGAACTATCCTTTTCTTTTCTATTTTGTTTTAAACATAAAATAAAATAATAATCCATCCATTTATCCATAGTGTGAGTCTTATATTGCCACCATTTCCATGTGTAAACAACCATGATAGATGGTGTATGTATGTATGTATGTATGCACATCCATATATGCATGAAACTAGTAAGATAGAAAGAAAAACATACATGCATGCATACACCCATCACATACAAGAAAAAAGGTTTTAAGTGAGAAAACTAATGGTTAAATGATAAATCAACACTTGATTTATCAATCTGGCCATATCACATATGACCCTACCAAAAGCAAGCCGCCCGATCAATGTACGGTATCATATACGCGCATTTTAATCGGGTCCATGCGCATATCGCATACGCGCACCACAACGTTTCGCCTGGACTAGGTAACTCCTGTGTGGGACTCTAAGACTCGTCAATAAGCCGGCAGAGGGTGATGATCATATCAAGCACCCCCAAGCCGCAAGCGGTCAGCTAAACGTAACGGCCACCCGGGTATTGAGCGATCAGAAGAAAACAAGCGAACCTGCTACAACTCCCGTCGAGCCAACCGGCAACACTACCGTACAGTCCAGTCTCTTCGTCAGATATGCTGCATATCGAGCCTAGGGATGGTCACGTCGACCCTAATAACTCAATAAGTCGTGCCGGTGAATGGTCTATAACAGATCGAGAAACTACTGATAACACTTATCAGCAAATCTTAGCAGCCCTGGCCAAGGACTTACTGATATAACCAGTCGGGCACAGCACAGCATCAACTCCCAATACCGGGAGAGACGAAACCCCTCCTATCGCTCATTGCCTTCGTGTGTTTCGGGACTGTACCCAACGGCCACCTGTTTGCACGACTCAGTAGAGCCGTGGTAGGGTGGCAATCAAAGTACAGTGGGAAAGCACACAAGACTCTATGAGGATCTCGGGTCTACAGACTAACCTATACCAGTGTCACCTGAGAACTGCTATCCGACGATAGATATAATTCCATATAGGAGTTCTCGGTGAGTCCGTCCAGTGTACCCAGTCACCACTGAGCACCCGTATATGATCTTGATGTCAAACATCGATGAATGTGGGAACATCCATCGCCCATCGTATGGGTCTAGTATCTTGTAGGCTAGTCTACTCTGGTTTATCAATGCCCCGTCTCGATATACCTACGACTAGGGACTTTCCAGGATATGCTTATAGACTACAGATGTCCCACTAGTATGATCTCCATCATAATCAGAGTAGTCAAGCCAATATCATAAGGGCTTTATCAGCATGTATGAATGAATAAAAGCATGATCAAATCAACATGTCAGATAAAGAAGAACCGATAGCATACTATCAGGTCGAGCAAGAATGCATACTGAATATATATACATGTATAGATACATCCACTATCATATAATGGCCTCTAGGGCATACATATATCCAACAAACAGCACATAACATCACATGTTATCACAGCACAGAAAAACTAGACGATGTTAAACATTCCAATCGAATCATCGAACAACCAAGATTACCCAGAAAACTCAACACTTGAGCGTTGTTTAAAGTAATTCAACACACGCCACAGCACCAATGAACCAGCCTTGGAAGGGTCAGACCAACGCCTCACATGTGAAACGCTAAACCACCACAAACTCTAGGGTTCAAGTGGCGGTTTTGACGGCCATATAATCGAGTTAAGGTTTACGTTCTTCTAGAGGGTCCATAGAATAACTTGCATGATCTTTGAAAGATTTTTAACTACGGGAAAAATCCAACACTTGGAAATTTTCCCGGCAAGGGTTAAAGTGGGTATTTGACATCCAATTGAACTTTATAACAACGTCTAAAGTTACCCGAAAACAGTTAAAATTACGACTACGAAACACTCCGATTTTTCATTATAGTAAATTAACATCACATGACAATTTAGCAAGAATAAACAACACCTGAAGCACCAAAACCGATGTAACAGAACATTGCAAAAATTTGGAGGGGGTCTCCGAAATAGCCAGTGAGGGGGGGTGTGGCTGGCCCAAACAGCTCAGAATGGCTCCATATTTCTTCAGTGTTCATATTACCAAAATTTTATGACTCTGTACTTGTTTAAAAAAAATTTAGGGCTCGGATTAAATTCGACAGAAACATGATTTTTGGGTTTCAAGTTCGGAGTTTGTTTCGTGCTCGTAATCTAAAATTATCCGTATAATTTCCTAGCTAGGCTCTGATACCACTGTAGGGTTCCCGTCGACGGCAGCAAGGTTTCGGGAGGCATCGTCCATGCCATTTTTAAAAAATTGTCTTTAAAATGGAACTCTAAACTAGAATCGTTAGCTAGAATATAATGCGGAAACACTAGTAAACTATTTAAAACTAAGTGAAAATGAAATACAATCTTTGTAGATCAGTCGTTCACTTCATAAGCTCCTTGTTGTAGTCCCTTCGCTGCGATCGTGGTTCTCTCGGACACTTGCATGGCTTCACGAGACGAAAGGAGCGATCTTGCTTGAAGTCTTCACGGCCGAAGATGATCTACGTCGAGGGAATACGAACTCAAGGTTCTTCTTCACTAACTAAAGAATTAGTGAAGCAAACACCCTAAACTAAAGTGCTAGTCTAATAGAGGATGAGCAAATAGGAAATGGGTTCACTTTAGAATTTCTTTTCTCACAATATTTCTCTCTCTTTATCAAACCCTAGCAAGCTCTTGAAGGAGAAAGAAGAAGAGCTCAATAAAATGAGAATCAAAAACTAATCAAGAAAGAGAGCTAACCATGGGTGAGTGGGTATCATATACTAACTCTTGTAGATCCATAACCATGGCTAAGTGTGATGTTAAGTTACTAAATATCTAAGGTAAAAACAAAGTGAGCGGACTTTGTCAAAGCAATCCCTAGCTTCTACAAGCTTCATGCTTGTGACAAAACCTCCACTTATTTTGTAATTACCTTAAATAATAAAACCCCACTATCACAATTAGAATGGTGTATGTCTTACACACCCATGAAAGATGTATCAACAACCATGATACAATAATCAAAACACAAATTAATATATATCACATATATATTAAAGTTGTGCACATGTGAGAAAAACAAATGCTTAAGTGAACCAATGTTAGTTAATGTAAATTAGTATATCATATATACATTTATACACTAAATTATTAAATCAACATTTGACTTAATAATCCGGATATATCACATATAACCGACTAACATCCAATGTATCGTTTTATCAAATCAACCCTTGATTCGATAACCCGGCTATATCACATATAACTGACCGATACAAAAAGTCGCGAGAATAGAATACGGTATCACATACTCGCATTATTCTCGGTCTCGTACATATCACATATGCGCTCCTATTTCGTTTTGCCTGAGCCAGTAAAACCTCTATGTATGATTCTAAAGACTCGTCAATACGCCGGCAGTAGGTGATGATCACATCAAGCACCCACAAGCCGTCAGCGGTATTAGCTAGACGTAACGGCTACCCGGGTATTGAGCGATCAGAAGATCAGCAAGCAAGCCCGCTCTAACTCCTGCAAAAGCCTGACGCTGACACTTGCAGTACAGTCCGGTCTCCTCGTCCGATATGTTGCATATCAAGTTTAGGGGTAGTAAACGTCAGACCCTAATAACCGATAAGTCATGCCGATGTGAGGCTCATAACAGGTCGAGAAACTACTGGTAACACTTACCAGTAAATCTCTAAATCAGCCCTGGCCAGGGACTTCCCTGTTATGGCCAATCGAGCACAGCGCAACATCAACCCCCAATACCGGGAGAGACGGAACCCCTCCTATCGCTCATTGCCTCCATGTGACTCGGGACTGTACCCAAAAAACTCCGTTTGCATGCCCTCTTGGATGTGGTAAGGTGGAAATCAAAGCACAGTGGGAATCACACAAGACTCTATGACGATCTCGGGTCTACAGACTAACCTGTACAAGTGTCACCAGAGAACTGCCATCTGACGTGAGGTATAATACCATCTGGGAGTTCTCGGCGAGTCTGTCCAGTGTACCCAGTCTCCACTGAGCACCCGTATACCATCTCTGATATCAAACACCAATGGATATGGGATCATCCATCTCCCATCTCATGGGTCGAGAGGCGTATACGCTAGTCTACTCTGGTATATCGATGCCCTGTCTCGATACACCCATGACTAGGAACGTTAAAGGATGAACTTATGGACTACCATGGCCCCACTAGTATGATCTGCATCATAGTCCTGGTAGTCAAGTACACATCCTAAGGGTTTTACCAACATGTAACCATAAGACAGTATCAAGAGACTAGTGTACATGTTAAGATAAAGAGCAACCAGATAGCATACTATCATATCGAGCAAGAAAGTCCTCTCTATATATGTCCAAGAATCCAATATAATATACATCATCTGTATAATACTGGCCTCTAGGGCATACATACAACTAACAAAGAAAACGTTTGATTTTCACCGTACCTTTATTTCAAAACTTCACCTCTTCTATTTTCTTAAGAAGTTTTAGATTTCTGGGCTTCGGCATACTTGAATTACGTTACGCTTGTAGAAATTGCGTGATTTAAGTGCCGGTCACGAACTAAATTTTCGGGTCGTGGCAAAGTTGGTATCAGAGTGCTAGGTTTAACCTTGGTTTGAGTCTAGGTTTGACTATGTGGAGTCTGGGGCGTAATTTATTTCAGAACCTCTGCTTGACCTTACGGAACTTAGACTTGAACAGAGGGTATTAGACCCGAACTTTCGTTCATAGGCTAACCCTAATTGATGGAGTAGGTATCTTGAGTAGAGTGACGTACCGTACGTATGTTCCACGG
This sequence comes from Agapanthus africanus, assembly GCA_030015575.1. Taxonomy (NCBI): domain Eukaryota; kingdom Viridiplantae; phylum Streptophyta; class Magnoliopsida; order Asparagales; family Amaryllidaceae; genus Agapanthus; species Agapanthus africanus. The sequence goes on from CM057342.1 coordinate 522,285,666, forward strand.
CATATTTACGATACGATACTCCACTTAAGAAATCTTTGGATATACATATCTTAAGACTTGTGATTCTCTTCGTTCGCTTGATTATATACACATTTGAGATCCTTGATTCTATTTGTTTCCAAGATCATACACACATTGATTCCGTTCCTCCTTATGATCATGTATCCATTTTAGGATCTGTTGATGCTTTTCATCCCTTTGATCTATTTCGTCGATACTTGATTGAGGTTCATGTCACCATGGTTTGAGCGCAGATTGAGCTGCTGCTAGAGATGCGATCAGGGCGAGCTCGTCATGGACGAGGACTGACCATCGTGTTTGCTGGTGACATGGGAACGTATCGATTTAGTATTTGTGTTGTGACCTATTGTTTGAGGCGAGTGTTTGGTTTTGCACCGGATGATCGGGCCATTGTTAGAGGCTTCCTGTTGTAAGAGGACTGTTGATGTACAACCTACCTCAGAGATCGTGATGTTGTCTACCTGGCCGACAGATGATCCAGCTGTTGCTAAGATTGATGGGATGTCGCTTCCAGACTTTATGAGCTGAGATCGCTGGAGCTTTCAGGCAGAGATGCGACAGATGATAGCTAGTCTATCTTGAGTTGAGAGACGAAGGTGATTCGTTAGATTTGATGTGCCGACACAGGCTCAGTTGAGTCGAAGATTTCCAGTGTGGAGAATCTTATTCAGATCTAGAGTAGATCGATCCGTAGATGACGTTGTTCGTGGATGATCCGATAGGAGATCAGTAAGTTGACCAGTTTCGGATAGAGGACTTCACCCAGGTGCGTTGTGAGTTGATCTGGAATGGACGAGTATTGAGTATTCCTCCGATGGTTGGGATGAGTTCCCAAGGACGTGTTCGGCTAGATATCTTCTACCGAGTGATGAAGATACCGAGTTCGTAATTTCGACTCCGTGTGAGAGATTCCGGATTGACTGTGGCCGAGAACATTTGCAGTACGCAGATAGCATTATGTGACATCGAAGCGAACGATAATAAAGACGAGTGGAACAAGAGGTTCATGCGAGATGTTAACGAGCTTTTTTTAATCCCCGTTGAGATTACAGATCAGATATGTATACAGAGGCGTTGGAATACGGCCAGTACCCGAGGAAAATGCTGTGCGAAGAACGCAGATGTCCAAAGAACGAGAAAAGATTATGTAAGAGTACCAGCCTCCGTATAGTTCGGCATAGGCGAGATCGGAAGAAACCATGAGTAGGTTCCTTCCATGACACTGCTGCGATAAGATTTGCACCGTAGATCAGTTGTGTTACGTGTATTCAGAGGGCCAGAGGCCGACGCCAGCGACGTGCTGCTTTACGAGTGGTCATGCTAATTGGCCGAGAGATAACCAGAGGAGTGTCAGGGCAGAATCGTTTCCGTTAGTACACCTGACCGGACCGACCAGCCGATGGATTGCGATATTGGTAATGCACAGAGAAAATGAGGATCCAGAGACAGAGGATGTCAGACCGTGAGCAGGAGGCAAGCGGATGTTCGTGCTCTGCCAGTTTTGGGCACATCGATATTTTTCGACATTGTAGGAGGTGTACCTCAATGTCATTTGTTGCGATTTGCGTTTGTGATCAGAGTATCACGCTTATATCACTTGGATTTGATTTTTGATGATTGAGTTTCATGATATTGTGTTCGTTCACCATGGCTACACCTACTGGATATTTATATTTTATGCGTTGTTATTGCACTTGAAATATATTTTATACACCGTTTTGTTGGTTTATGATTTGTGCATATTTATTGCACTTGATGACGATTTTGTGCTTTGGCTGCACGTGTTTATGATTTCTTGGATTTCAAATGGTTGATTGGATTTTGTGCATATGGTATGCACTCGATTTGATTTTTGCACTCGGTATAGCTCACATGTGCTTGTAGTGTATTGATACGGATTTTATGCACATAGTTGCACACATTTATGACTTTATACACCTTGGTACACTCGGTGTTGCTTTTTATACGCATTTGAGTTATTGATGAGTTTTCGTGCATTTGTTGCACTAGATTGTTATTTCGTGCACTAGATGCACTGGATTTGTATTTCGTGCACTGGATGCACCGGATTGGTATTTTGTGCATTTGTTGCACCAGATTCGTATTCCGTGCATTTGTTGCACCAGATTGTTATTTCGTGCATTTGTTGCACCAACTTGGTATTTCATGCATTGGTTGCACTAGATTCGTACTCCGTACATTGGTTGCATCCGATTTATGTATTTGAGCATTTGTGCTACCAGATTTGTGATTTTGTGCGTGTTTGCACATGACGGTCGTTTTCGTGCATGCTACTGCACTAGATGCTTTTTACAGACCTGACGCGTTTGATTGGATTTTTGCACATATTAGATGCTTAGTATTGGATTTTGTGCGCATCGGATGCACTTGAGTGAGATCTTATTCGTGCATGTCGAATACCCTTGATTGAAATTGGGATTTTCATTCGTCCATGACGGATGCACTTGATTTAGATTTCATTTGTGCATGACGGATGCACTTGATTTTGATTTTCGCGCATGTTGGGCGCATGATATGAGATGTGATTTTGTGCACACCGGATGCACTCGATTGGGATTTTCATTCGTGCATGTTAGTTGCACTGGATTGAGATTTTCGTGCACAATAGATGCACTTGATATTATTGTCGTGCACATCCGTTGCACTGGACAGATGCTTTCGTGCACACCCGTTGCACTTAGTTTGGTTTTGTGCACATTCGTAGCTGTAACATTTCAAAAAAATAAAATATTATTTTTGGGAATTTTCATAATTTAATATTAATTTTTTAATGAATATTTTAATAGTCGGTATAATTAATTACCGATAAATGGTGAAAATTCCGGAGGAAAATTTTGGAAATTCTAAGGTAGGGTATTTTGTCGAAATATGCCATTTTTAAGTGTTTATGATAGATCAAATGCTATTTTGGTGTTAACCGCGATTAAAAATCGCTAATTGGATTTTTTTGCCTTTTTGTGCAAAAATGTGCACATAACATTTTCTACACTTGTCATACTTGTTTCATGTTTTGGACTCATGGTGGCCTAGGGTTGAACCATGTTTAGAGGACCATGGTGGGTTGAACCAATTGGTTAGGTTAGTGGGGTTATTTGAGGGTTGTTAGCTTTGTCTAAAGGTGATTAGGTTGGGGTTGACTTGTGTAGGAGATAGGGTGAGCCATGATGGCTTATGTGTGCTAACATTATTAAGAGAGAGAGAGAGAGGTGGCTAGGGTGTGCCATGATCCATCCCATTCTTCATTATCCTTTGTGTGCTCTTTCACACCCCCTCTCACTCATATCACTCCCTCTCATTGATCACATATTCTCTCACATCACTCTCTCACACCTACACACACAAATCAGCCCAACACTTCAGCCACCAAACCTCAGCCACAAATACATCAGCTGCATCAGCAGTAGCACCATCATTAGCAACACAACACCAAAAAATACAACAACAACCACCACAAACGAAAACAACAGATTTCAAGCAGCAGTTTCAGCCCAGAAACCATTACAACAGCACCATCATGAGCTGCAACAGCAGCTGATGTAAAACATCAGCCTACCCTCAACACTTCAGCCCCCAATACCAACACATCAGCCCCAAATCCCACACATCAGCAGCTACATCAGCTACTTTCAGCAGCTGCATCAGCTACTGCTGTGAAAAACAGCCACAGTAGCAACAACTCCATTCAAAACCATACCACACCCCCATCATACTCCACCCACACAACAACATACCCTACCATAGCCACAAAACTCCTGCTGCTGCAACTTCAGCCACAAAACAAATTCCAAGCAGCAGCAGCTGCCAAGGCAACAGCAACAACACCCCCAAAAATATTACCAGCAGCAACAGCCTGAGCAACATCAGCAGCAACTCCATTTAAAACAACTCCACACCTACATCAACCCTCAACTCATCAGCCTTAGCAACACAAAACAACAACACCACACCACCACAACCATTGCCACAACACTACACAAAAAAATAAAACAACAGAAGGAGTTTTAGCCTAGGAAACAGCATCAGTATCAGCTACTGCAGCATCGTCTGGAGCACAAGGAGCAGCTCCACAGCAGCAGCAACCCTTCCTCCTTCATCCTCATTCCCTTCTCCTTCCTCCTAGGACCCTCTTGAGGTATAATCTCACAACCCCACTCCTTTCTTGTCAAGTTCTGGTTGTTTAGCAGAAATTTAGTATAATATATAGATTAGTGCTAGTTTAGGCAAATTTGAGTGAGACTTGACCAAGAGGTGGTTTTGAATATTATTATAGCCTAATTAGGTGCTGTTGAGACCAGTTAACCCTAGATCTAACCCAGATCCGACACATTACAAACCTGGAACCTAAAACAGAACAGTTTCATGTCGGTTGGCGAGGGTATATGGCGTGCAGGTGAATCTGGAGTGATCCGGGGTCATTACTAGGAAAGTAAACAACACCAGGAGCCTAGATAGAACACCAGGAGACCACTCTAGGCAGACGAACCCATATGGACACCACTTGGCCGGCCAGGCCGGTTTTACCCTATAGGGGGCTCGGCCACTTTGTTGGCTCAGGTGCCCAGGCTTCCTCCATAGTTCACATGAACCCTGTACATCACTCTAGGCGTGTTTGCTCGCTTTGTTTTCACCTGAGACGAAATCTGGGATCGTTTTCTTAGGTTGCTGCTTTATATTTAGTTTTGGGATTGCGTATTGTGATTTCCAGATTTTTGTATTTGTGTGTTATCTCGATCGTGTGACGTTTGTACGTCTATATCGAGTGATTTCGTGTTGCTTTGCGAAGGCTAACCATAGGTTCTAACCTATAGGCCATTTAGCGTATCGTGCTGGTTTTCGTGTGTCATTTTAAGTTACGATTTAGTTTAATGCGATGCGATACGTGTGATATGTGTAGGTACCCCCGCGACGATCCGAGGTGATGCAGAAGATGAAGGCGACATCGACACCGACACGCAGGATTCAGGTGAGTAGATTTATATCTACGGGGAGAAGTCGGGTGGATGGCGTATAGCACCCCCGCAATCCGTGATGATGTATACGGATGCGTATACAGACCTACAATTATTGTATGTTTTTTGGGAATTATTGATGTTTAGGATGGATAATTGGTGGACTTGGATAATTTAGTATCACGAAAACCTAGAATAGTGGGTGCACTACACATTCGTATACACACATACATACTTGCACACATCCTTATTTCATATGTGGTTATGGGATTCTATATTGTTATGTGGTCACATGGGTGGGACTATGCGTTCACATACGGATTTGAGGATGGTACTTGGGATTGAGATGAGTCGATGTTGTTTGATCCGAGATTATGATATCGGTGATATGGTGAAATTCGTATTTGAGATACGTCATGATATGATAGCGGGTCTTGGATGACGATGCCATGTGCATAGTGATTTATACATATAAATGATCGACATGTGATTATGATACGAGATAGGATATGAAATGATATGATATAACAAGGTATTTATGATAGGCCGCCTTGGGCGATGTATACTCCTTGAGATGTTATGTGCTGATGATATCGATTCATACGGGATTGTCGATCAGTGGTCAGATCATGATTATAGTGATGATGTTAGCATTGTACTAGACATAGGTCAGTACCCAGATAATGATATTTGATAAAGAGAATACCAGATGAATGATATGACGAATGTGATATTGACCCGTACCCAGATTTGGGAATGTCGTACGACGGATTACGTACGAGCTATATTCTGATGTTTGATCCGTACTCTAGACTTGGGATGTCTGATCATAGATATTATATCGGATGTGATATGATTGAGGCGGGATCACCGACTATATATATATATATATATATATATATATCGACACAGAGGTTAGGCGGTTTCCCTTACCTGCAGTTAGCTTATTAGCTCAGCCTTATAGTTGGCGTAGCTGTATGACTCTTATGACATTAGATGCAGTTTAGCTACCATTGCGTTTCGTATTCAGTTTTTGCATATTATTATTGTTGCTCCGCATCGCATACTGTTATGATTCATATTCCATTATTGATATCTTGCTGTTAGGACACCAACACCATTACCGATGATGCATATGTACCACGTACACTTATTTGCCGACACACCCACATCTTCATCGGTAATTGCCATGTCACGTACACTTAGAGAAGATTATTGCTTGATTTAGCTTGTTAGCTAGTAGTGACACGATATTAGTGTACTTGCCATATATGCCAGCTTGACATTGTAGTTATTACTTGTCACTTCATGTACACTGTTGTTCAATATATGCTGCATTCATCGATTCTCATGCTTATATTCATGGTTTACATGCTATTGATGATTCGGATTTCCATGATATTTTCTGGATTTGGAGGAAAACCGCAAAATATATATAAACTGCTTTCTCTCTTTTTAAATAAAAATGCGGTTTTCCCATGATGTATGAGTCATCCACCATGAGTTTTGCTGATGGATTTCGAGACCCGATTCGAGGAGGCGGATGAACCGTTTCGGGTACATGGTGGGCCCGGTGCGGTACCCCGGGGTAAGAAGATCGCAGGAGATGGCGTTGAGCCTGTGCAGGGGAGCACGACCGACCGGTTATATTACCCGACGCGTCGGATATCCGGAGGATACCGTCGTGGTCATGAGATGGATGGTAGGGGCTGGTCTGAACTGACGGCGTCCTAGATATTGTGATTGAGATTTTGAGATTTTGAGATATTGAGGTACAGAGATTGTGATACAGAGATATCGAGATATTGAGATTTATGTTTTGTGCCGATGCTAGGCACCATTTTATGCTGATTCCATTATGATACCTCATTTTTAAGATGCAGAAATCTCACAAATTTATGAAAGCAGTTTTCTTCAGTACATGCATTCTGTTTCATGCATTCATACAGCATCCATATGATACATTGCCACCTGATGCACTGATACGGGCACATGGGATTGCATTTGGGTTAAATATTTACCCTAGCCATGGTATAGGCTGCTGGTTATATATATTTGAGGATTATATATTATGATCGTATGACCTAGGATTGCGTCATACATGCGATTTTCTGTTCGTAGATCTTTTTCTACTCACGAGTTGGCAACTCACCCCCGTTGTGCCTCAGTTTCTTGCAAGTGTTGCCGTACAGGTTTCATTACGGCTTTGCGGGCACTGTTCCTTTCGGGTTACTTGCTAGTAGGTGGGTTTATTGTATCGTACCCATCATTATACATTGTATATTATATTTCAGTTGTATCTAGAAGTTCCATCAACCAAACATGTATTTATTTGAGATAGAGACCAGTGATGTTTATTCTTTCGACCATAGAGTCGTGCATTATATTTCTGTGGATTTCTTGCTGGTTGAGTTTCATTATGTTGTGATCCTCGCCTTTAGGCGTTGTATATTATGTTGATATCAGGTTGATTGTTATGGTTCTTCCTACTCCCTTCTACTTTTCTTGGTTTGGATTTCTGGGCTCGGCTTACTTAGAGTACGTACGCCTCGAGACGTTCGTAGTCTAGGTGCCGGTCATGTTCCGTACTTTTGGGACGTGACAGTAGCACTTGTAATTGGCTTTGGTTTCTGTGCGCACAAGATGCACGTGATTGTTGGATTCGCCTTTTGAGGCTGATTTTGCTTTTGAGCACTTCGTTTTCATGATGGGCACTATATTATATAGTAGCTGAACATGACTGATCTGAGGACAGTACCTGAGTACTTGCATGCATAAAAAGTTTACCAAGAGGTTTTCAAAAAGGAGCAATAGTCTCGCTATTTCCTACATGTCCGCGAGCGACACAAACGTTTATAAAGGAAAACCTTTTGGGATATTTTAAAAGGGCGGAACGTATATTTGAGCAAAACATATATGAACGTATATTTATTACTTTACAAATGAGCGTCCGTCACTTGTGCCATGAGTTACGCATCATGCGGCGATTCAGAAAAGATTTTGCTTGTGTTTTATTCAGTTTTTGAAGATTTTCCAAGGATACATACTATACACGTATTATAGTATTTGACTAGTGCATACTGGATTTCAGTAGTGGATTTCGAGATCTGTATCTCCATTGTAACTCTGATGATATGCGTGACGCTTGACGGAGTTCGATTTTGAGTTTCGTACTCGTTTTCAGGCGCACATGATGCGCTGTGTTATTTCTGTATCTTCCTTGATTTCGGAGCCCCGTTGATTTGAGTTGATTATTGAAATATTTTAGCATTTGGGGGTTTAAATTTAAATTCGGGGACCCAATTTATTTAAGGGGGGAAGATTGTAACATTTCAGAAAATATAAAATATTATTTTTGGAATTTAATATTAAAATAATATATTTCGCGAAAACTACCCGATTTGCGAAATTGGGGTTTTCGTAAAATGGTATAAATATATACCAATAATTGTGAAATAATTGGAGATTAAAATGATTTATTTATTTAAAAATATATTTATAGGATTTGGCATTTTTATAATTAATTATATGCAGTTTGAATAAAAATTGATTAGTGCACAACTAATCGCGATTAAGCCAAATCCGTGTTTCTACATTTTCCATGGTTAGTGCACCATGACATGTTACTTGTTTTTTCATTTGCATTTGTGATATTTGGTTTTATTATTGTCAGAAGAAAAGAGAAAAAGAAAGAAAAAAGTGAATTATTGGAGAGAGTGTTCCGCAGGTGAGTAGTGTAGGGTTCCTAGGCACACTTATGAAGGTTCATAAAGCATCAAACATACCCGAATAAAATTTTACATGTGCCCAACAACCCAAAGACGGGATCTTTGCTAGATTATTAGGGTTTAGCATGCAAGATAACATCTTTAAAGCTAAGTGTGAGGGATTACAACCTTTGTAGTCCGCTCCTTCACTTCACAAGCACCGAGTAGAAGTCCCTTCGCCGCGATCCCCGATCTTCCGGACCCAAGAGAGGCTCCACGACTCGAACGATCCATGTTAGCTTGAAGTGTTCCGATTCTCCGATGATCTACGTCGAAATTGCTATAACCCAAGCTTTCTCACTCTAAAGAGATGAACACCCTAATCTAATGGGCTAGATTAGATGAGGATGATGGAGAAGTATTTATGCTATCTTTTTATTTCACTTTCTCACAATAAATCTGTTGGGGTAAAAATTTACACCCCGGTTGACCAAGTCAAAATCAAAGTCAACCCCAAACCAAGTGGGCCCAAGCCCAGATCCATTGGGCCCATGCCCGGGTCGAGCCCGAACATGAAGCGGCCGGCCTTCCCCCATGCCAAGATAAAAATTTTGTAATAAATAATTTTGTTGTATTTCTTTTTTTATGAATGTAAGAAAAAATAGGCATAAAGCCAAATTTTTGTAAAGCCCATGACTTATGTGCAAAAAGAAATGGCACATGAGCCATGGGATAGGCAAAATGCCATTTTGTGAAGCCCAATGGGCTATGTGTAAAGTGTGTAGCCTATAAAGGCACAAAAAATAATGAAAAAAAACACACAACAACTTTTCTCTCTCTCAAATTTTTTTTCAGATCTGAGAACTTTCCTCCCTCTTCAAGGTTCCAAAACCTTCTTTTTCTCTTGAATTAAATCAAGAGTTTTACTCTTCTTTTTATAAAACAAATTAGTTTTTCACCACAAAACCCATCAAGGGGAACTCAGATCTTCCATTAGATCTCAAAAAGGAGTGATTTTTAAAATCCCATATCTCTTGATCTTCAAGACCCAGCTAACAGAGGAGGAAGAAGAAGAACCCCTCCCATTAACCCAAGAAAAAAAACACACACTCAGGAGTTCAACTCCTCTTTGATTTCTCTTCTGAGAAATTTTTTTTTAGGCTAAAAGCCTCTTTTTCTCGCCGGCGCTCAAGCGCAGAGCGCCCGCGTGACGACACGTGGCGCGCCTGCACTCCAGCGCTCAGCGCTCGAGCGCAAGTCGCCCCCGTACCGACACGTGGCGCGCTTGCGCTCCAGCGCAAGCGCTCGAGCGCAAGTCTCCCCCGTGCCGACACGTGGCGCGCTTGCGCTCCAGCGCAAGCGCTCGAGCGCAAGTCTCCCCCGTGCCGACACGTGGCGCGCTTGCGCTCAAGCGCCCAGTGCTCGAGCGCAAGTCGTCCCCGTGCCGACACGTGGCGCACTTGCGCTCGAGCGCAAGTCGCCCCCGTGCCGACACGTGGCGCACTTGCGCTCAAGCGCCCAGCGCTCAAGCGCAAGTCGCCCCCGTGCCGACACGTGGCGCACTTGCGCTCAAGCGCCCAGCGCTCCAGCGCAGAGCGCCCATGTGCCGACACGTGACACTCTAGCGCCTGAGCACACAGCACCTAGGCTCACAGCGTCCAAGGTGCTGCCCCACGCATCCTTTGGATGTATTTTTCCCCTTTATTTATATATACATGTATATATATACATATGTATACATATGTACACATACACATACTCCACGACACTGTCCCCGTAAAAACTCTGCGTGGCTCCCGATATATTTAAACCCCCCCTCCGAAACAAAACACACGTACACTGCACATTGAGTTCGCATGACCAGTTTAACCCGTTAATCGGAGGTTCCTTCGCCCCAAAGACGGGGGGTAATTAACGACAGCTTAGTCGCTGCCGGAGATTCAGATCCCCATAATCATTAAACCCCGTCCTACCCTAGGCAGGGGGAATCTGTAGTACGCCTGACAAGCGCACGCGTACTCCCATCTCAATAGGGTGACGAAAAACACCCTACAGATTCTGGCACGCCCGGTAGGACCAATCTCTCCTCCCATATTTCGGGTTAAACGGTCATGCGAACTCAATCAATATACATATCGATTGCCTATACTGAAATGATGCTCTTTTTTCCTGTAACGTTTTAAAAATAATTAAATAAATAATTAAATGAATAAAATTGTTTAAGTGAATTTTATGAATTTCGGTAAAGTAAAATGTATTTTTCGTAAAATTAAACCATGATTGTTTTTCATTATAATTTCAAAAATACCTATTTTAATTATGTAATTACTAGTAAATGGTGTTTATTTATCCACTTAAAAAATTTTAGTTTAATTAAATATTTTTCCTAAACTAATTATTTTAAATATTAACATAAGCTTTATTTTTACACTAAATTAGTGTAAATTACAAATTTGATTGGTTTTAATTTGTAAAAGTGAGCCATGACATATTTTAATTTAGTGAGTATCATGTAAAATTCATTTGCAAATTTTTCCAATTTTCCAGAGTTTTCTTGAGTTGCTATAGTTAAGAATTAAAAGAAAATTTAATAAAAGCATGAAAAGACATAATGATATGATATTTTGGTGGAAGTTTCTACATCTTTCTTCACTTTTTTCATTCTCCACCCCCTTCTCCTAATTGTGGCCGGCCTCAACAACCCCATGGCAGCCCCCCCCCCATTTCCCACTTCATTTTTATTCAAAATTCATCAAAAATACTTCAAAAATTCAATTAAAATTCCACAAAATCATATTTATTTCATACCCTTTATTCCTTGCTCATTTTTACATGGATTTTGGAGATGGAAAGCATGCATTTTGAGGCTCATTTTCATATTTGGACTTGAGGTTGTGAAGGTATAAATCTATCTCTTTTGTTTTATTTCCATTAGATGTTTCTTTTAAAGCATAAATAGTTTTATTAGATTAATTCTATGTTCAAATTTTAAAATTTAAGTTAGGGTTTGTAAATTCAAGTTATGATTTTTATTAATTAATTAGGGTTATAATAACTAGTCTACCATTTTTAGAAGTGGAAAAATCTTGCATGGTTATTATATAATAATTTGTGTATTCAAATTGATTTAATAATGTTATTTAGCTAACTAGTTTTTATAAAAGTATTTGTGGATAAAATAAAATTCCAATTAATCTTGTTATCATTAGATTGTAGTTTTAGTGAGAACCTTAGCATGTTAATGGAAAGAAAAAACTTAGTTTGATCACTAGTTTCTTGTGATAATTGGAAAAATACTAATAAAAGGCTATTTTTGTAAACTAGATTTTGGGAAATTCCTAAATAAATGAGATTAAAAATATAATTATGGTTTCATCATATCATTATCATCATGAATTGTAGTTTAGTACATTAATTCATGCAACATCATGTTTTGTGGTGGAATTGTGGTATTTTGCTTGAAAAATGTTGAAAATTGTTAAAGGTTGCAAACTAGAAATTTCAAATTAATACAAATTTGTGTAATAAAAATATAGTAATGGTTTGTATAGTCTAGTTATACTATTTAATGAGTTTTATAACCATTGGTTTCATCTAAATGTCAAGTTTTGATGAAAAACGGTAAATTGGCATTTTCGGTTTTTACGAAATTGGACGGTTTGATGGATTTTAGGGTTTCGATGGATTTAATCATGCTTTATAATATAAGAAATGTGTTTTAAAACTACGAGTTATTTGTTGATGTTTATCTCGATCCATCGGAGTTTGTACGCCGATATCGAGCGATATTTGGTTCTTTTGCGTGGACGGGACATAGGTTTTAACCTATGCTTTTTCCTTGTATCGTTTGACTTTCGTATGTGATCCAGTTTACGATATTATTTATATGTTTGCGTTTAGGTACCCCTCACGTAGACTACGGGCGATGAAGAGGAGGATGGCGACACCGTCTTCGGCAGACATGGACCAGGTGAGTAGATGTATATCTACGGGGGGAAGTCGGGTGGATGGCATTTAGCACCCCCGCAACGTAGAATAGGAATAGTACTTATTGACATTAGGAAACCAGATGTGACCCTAGATTCTTAATGAGTAGGACCCTAGTAATGACCCTAGGCTGGACTAGACTGATTTAGGAAAACCATACCAGAAGATGAATACCTTGGAAGAGGTTCGTAGGTTTCAGGTAGAAACACACACACGCACACACTGAAACTCGACAAGGTGTATACGTGCATGTGTATATATATATATATATAGGACGAGGTATTGGTATATATATATACACAACACGTATATGGGATACATTGATGTGATATGATATCTGAGGTATGATGAAACAATGTAACTGGGCTTGATGCCGTGATTCTTGGCTACAGTCGTATTAAGTGTTAGCGGATCATTAGAGAATGAGATAATGAACATGTATACTTAAATTATAAGGGGCAGTGATGATATTGAGGTACATGGGACTCTAAAATAGTACCCGGACTGTAACTTGTGATTGATCACGATATGGGATATGTATGACTTAATCACAATATGATACATATGACATGATATTTCTGAGGATAAACTAATGATGCTTATTATGATGGCAATGATATATGATTGATGTAGGCGATTACAGTTTAGCACCTTGATCATAAGATGTGTTGGTGATGACATTATACGAATAATGAGACACCTAGGAGATACTTGACCCGTACCCTGATATTGGGATGGCGTACGATGGATTTTACCTTACGAGGCATAAATATGATGATTGATCCGCACTCTTGGTTCGAGGAAGCCGTACTTCGTACGTGACGCTATTGAGGCTGGATCGCCGACTATTAAAGATATTGATTCAGACCTTAGGTAGACTCTTGTTTCTTATTGACTAGTTTCTTAGGTTAAGTTCCTTAGGAGGTTAGATGGACACTGGTTTAGGTTCGTTTCATATAGTGATAGTTGTACTCGTATGTCGCAGAGGGGTGGATAATGCACTTCTGTCTTTACATTCATACTGTAATCATCATGGTGCATGTTCTTACATATGTTGCTATAATCAGTACAAACCATACCTGTTAGGACACCAGCACCATTACCGATGATGTGCATATTCCACGCACACTTATTTTCCGGCTCACACACATCATCATCGGTAATTGCTATATCACGTACACTTTAGATCATATTGTCTTTTATGGATAGAATCTGTTAACAACTAGACCGATATAATATTGTGATTATTCTCTGATGTTAGTATAGACATGATATTTATTACTTAGACATCCATGCATTCATATTTTCATGTTATCATGCAGTATTATGGGCATATGCCCACACTTATCATATAGTTACTCATGATTTTAAGATTTGGATTTCTATGAGATTTCTGGATTTTGGGGAAAACTGCAAGAATATATAAACAAACTTCTCTCTCTCTCCTCTTCTCTTTTTTTTAAAAATAAGATGCGGTTTTCTCGTGATGTATGTGTCGTCCACCATGAGATTTCATGTTTTCTGATGGATTTCGAGACCCGATTCGAGGAGTGGATGAACCGACTCGGGTACATGGTGGGCCCGGTATGGTACCCCGGGACAAGAAGATCGAGTTGTAGACGATGAGCCTGGCAGGGGAAGGCTACCTACCGGTGATTTCTGGCGCGGCGGATATCCGGAGGATACCGACCGTTGTCGTGAGATTTGATGATATGGGCCGATCCGGACTGACGGAGCCCGAGATATTGAGACTTGAGATTACATGTGTTGTGTCGATGCTTGACACGGATTTCCATGGATTTCATTATTGAGATTTCAGATTCCTATACACATTTTACTATGATAACAGTTAAAGATTTCTTATACAGATATATCTGGATTTCAGGATTGATTGTTTTATATTCATGGTGCATGCATATCCATTCATATGACATAGTACTATATGAGGCACTGACACGTGCACGGAGTATCTGCACTTACACGTAGTATTACCCTGCTATTACTAGATGATTGGGATATAATAGTGTATTATTATGACCTAGGATAGCGTCGTGCATTCGATTTCTTTTTGTAGATGTCTTCTACTCACGAGTTGGCAACTCACCCCCGTTGTGCCAAATTTTATTACAGGTTCGATGTATAGGTTTCCCTGGCAGCTTGTTGGTACATCTTTTCTTCAGGGTGATTTGCACGGTGGGTTGGTTCACTTGTATCCGAACCACCATTGTACTTTTATTCATTCATTTATATCTAGTAAGCTCCATCAACCATACTTGTATTACTTGATAAGTTTATTAGACCAGTCTTTTATTTTGACCTTAGAGTCGCGCATATATTATTCTGATCTGGTGGTTTTGTTTTATTTTGAGTTTTGAGCCTCGCCCTTTGGCGTTGTATATTATTGTGCTTGTTGTGGTTGTTTCCGCCAGTTGGCGTTGACCTAGCATCCGTTTGAGGATGCTTTTTATTGTTTATGTATATTATACTTGTTGTACCTATTTGGGGGCCAGTTTTTATAGAGGAGACTCTGCCGAAATTTTTGAGAAAATTTGCTGATGCTTTTAAACTTGTTTTCTTTTTCTTCTTCTTCTTCTTCTTTTATGGTTTAGATTTCTGGGCTTCGGCTTACTTAGGTTACGTGGCGCCTCTTGACGCTTCGTAATCTAAGTGCCGGTCACGTTCCGTACTTTCGGGTCGTGATAAAGTTGGTATCAGAGCGCTAGGTTTAACCTTGTATAAATCTAGGTGACCCTTGGTTGATGGAGTAGGCGATTTAGGTAGAGTAACGTACCGTGGGTATGGTCCGCGGCATACTTACGATACGCTACTCTGCTTAAGAAGCCTTAGTATGTACATTGTTTGCACCGTATTTCATTCGTTCCTTTGATCTATCTTCGTCGATATCGGATGGTGGTTTCTGTTACCATGGGCAGAGGAAGCTGCGGCTCGAATGCGATAACCATTAGAGTATTGGTTATTCTTGAGGATTGAAGCATTGCTTAGCGTGCGGACGAAGGGTATTCACATGCCGTCCGGACGGAGTTAAAGTGTTCGAACGATTATCAGAAAACCATTTTCCCAAGTTTAAAGTATTCGGAAGAACATGCAGGTATTTCGATGGACCCTCTAGAAGAATGAAACCCTAACTCGACATAATGACCACGAGAACGCCCTTGAACCTTAGGGTTTACGGCAGTTCCGCGGTGCCATTAGTGAGGCTTGGGTTTGCTCTTCTACGGCTGGATCATCTATGCTGGGGTATGTACCGGATATTTTTAAGCTGTACTTGAGTGTTGAGCTCTCGGGGAATTATGGGATTTTGATGGATCGATCGAAAAGTTTAATGTAGTCCGAATATCAGGTGAAGGGATCGACTACGTGGGAGACTCTAGATGTGAGTATTGCCATTGGTAGCGCAGTCAGCACACTTATGAAGAGACAAGTTTGAAGCAGCAGACATCAGAGGAAAGAGACGCACATTGACGATAGTGATTACGATGTGACTTGGTGATTTGAATTTCATATTTCTGTTATTGGATTTTGGTATTTTGAGGATTTTGTTCTACGATTGGTATTTCTTATGTGTACCTTCATTACATTCTATCTGTGTTTCATATATCAGTTGCATTGATGTTGCTTAGTATACACCCAGTACACTTGATTAGGTTTTATATATTTTGAGATTTTTGATTTGATTTCGTGCATAAGGGTCACACATGATTTTGACATATGTTTCGACCTAGTTTTCATGCATTTTTGTACTATGATTTCGATTTTGATATTCGATGTATGTTTTCGTGCACCATGTGCACCTGATTAGGATTCTTGCGCATACTTGGCGCACTTGATGCGATTTTGTGCACACCAGATTCACTAAATCGGGGTTTTGTGCAGATTAGATGCACCTGATATTGTGTCGTGCACGCCCGTTGCACTTGACAGATGTTTTTGGTGCACACCTGTTACACTTAGTTTTGTTGTTGTGTGCATTCGTGGTATCTGTATTTGGTTTCGATTTCAGTGCGCACCGGACGCACATGATATTTTATTGATATGATTGGGATTGATTTCAGTTTGAGCAGTATGTTTTTATAATCATTACTATTTGATTTAGTAACCAGGCGGGATGTGTATGTTAAATAAAAGATATATATATATATATATATATATAGTTTTTTTTTAAACAAACGTCCGCTACTTATGCCGTGACACGTGCATCATACGGCAATTTTCAAAAAAGGGTGTTTGCATATTTCCTTATCCAGATATTTGTACGGTTTTACTATAATGCGCACTATATATAAGTTACAGATTGATGTATATTATGATGGTTTTCATATTGGGTTTTGATATTTTATTCTCGCCATAACTCCGATGATTGCGCTATGCTTGACGGAGTTGATTTTTGTTATGTATTGATGATTTCGGAGCCCCGACGATTTGAGTGTTTTGCTAAATGTTTTAGTATTTGGAGGGAGAGTTTTAATTTAAATTCGGGGACCGAATTTCTTAAAGTGGGGAAGATTGTAACGTTTTAAAAATAATTAAACAAATAATTAAATGAATAAAATTGTTTAAGTGAATTTTATGAATTTCGGTAAAGTAAAATGTATTTTTCGTAAAATTAAACCATGATTGTTTTTCATTATAATTTCAGAAATACCTATTTTAATTATGTAATTACTAGTAAATGGTGTTTATTTATCCACTTAAAATTTTTTTGTTTAATTAAATATTTTTCCTAAACTAATTATTTTAAATATTAATATAAGCTTTATTTTTACACTAAATTAGTGTAAATTACAAATTTGAATGGTTTTAATTTGTAAAAGTGAGCCATGACATATTATAATTTAGTGAGTATCATGTAAAATTCATTTACAAATTTTTCCAATTTTCTAGAGTTTTCTTGAGTTGCTATAGTTAAGAATTAAAAGAAAATTTAATAAAAGCATGAAAAGACATAATGATATGATATTTTGGTGGAACTTTCTACATATTTCTTCACTTTTTTCATTCTCCACCCCCTTCTCCTAATTGTGGCCGGCCTCAACAACCCCAAGGCATCCCCCCCATTTCCCACTTCATTTTTATTCAAAATTCATCAAAAATACTTCAAAAATTCAATTAAAATTCCACAAAATCATATTTATTTCATACCCTTTATTCCTTGCTCATTTTTACATGGATTTTGGAGATGGAAAGCATGCATTTTGAGGCTCATTTTCATGTTTGGACTTGAGGTTGTGAAGGTATAAATATATCTCTTTTGTTTTATTTCCATTAGATGTTTCTTTTAAAGCATAAATAGTTTAATTAGATTAATTCTATGTTCAATTTTTAAAATTTAAGTTAGGATTTGTAAATTAAAGTTATGATTTTTATTAATTAATTAGGGTTATAATAACTAGTTTACCATTTTTAGAAGTGGAAAAATCTTGCATGGTTATTATATAATAATTTGTGTATTCAAATTGATTTAATAATGTTATTTAGCTAACTAGTTTTATAAAATGTATTTGTGGATAAAATAAAATTCCAATTAAGGTTGCTATCATTAGATTGTAGTTTTAGTGAGAACCTTAGCATGTTAATGGAAAGAAAAAACTTAGTTTGATCACTAGTTTCTTGTGATAATTGGAAAAATACTAATAAAAGGCTATTTTTGTAAACTAGATTTTGGGAAATTCCTAAATAAATGAGATTAAAAATATAATTATGGTTTCATCATATCATTATCATCATGAATTGTAGTTTAGTACATTAATTCATGCAACATCATGTTTTGTGGTGGAATTGTGGTATTTTGCTTGAAAAATGTTGAAAATTGTTAAAGGTTGCAAACTAGAAATTTCAAATTAATACAAATTTGTGTAATAAAAATATAGTAATGGTTTGTATAGTCTAGTTATGCTATCTAATGAGTTTTATAACCATTGGTTTCATCTAAATGTCAAGTTTTGATGAAAAACGGTAAATTGGCATTTTCGGTTTTTACGAAATTGGACGGTTTGATGGATTTTAGGGTTTTGATGGATTTAATCATGTTTTATAATATAAGTAAGGTGTTTTAAAACTACGAGTTATTTGTTGATGTTTATCACGATCCATCGGAGTTTGTACGCCGATATCGAGCGATATTTGGTCCTTTTGCGTGGACGGGACATGGGTTTTAACCTATGCTTGTTCCTTGTATCGTTTGACTTTCATATGTGATCCAGTTTACGATATTATTTATATGTTTGCGTTTAGGTACCCCTCACGTGGACTACGGGCGATGAAGAGGAGGATGGCGACACCGTCTTCGGCAGACATGGACCAGGTGAGTAGATGTATATCTACGGGGGGAAGTCGGGTGGATGGCATTTAGCACCCCCGCAACGTAGAATAGGAATAGTACTTATTGACATTAGGAAACCAGATGTGACCCTAGATTCTTAATGAGTAGGACCCTAGTAATGACCCTAGGCTGGACTAGACTAATTTAGGAAAACCATACCAGAAGATGAATACCTTGGAAGAGGTTCGTAGGTTTCAGGTAGAAACACACACACGCACACACTGAAACTCGACATGGTGTATACGTGCATGTGTATATATATATATATATATATAGGACGAGGTATAGGTATATATATATACACAACACGTATATGGGATACACTGATGTGATATGATATCCGAGGCATGATGAAACAATGTAACTGGGCTTGATGCCGTGATTCTTGGCTACAGTCGTATTATGTGTTAGCGGATCATTAGAGAATGAGATAATGAACATGTATACTTAAATTATAAGGGGCAGTGATGATATTGAGGTACATGGGACTCTAAAATAGTACCCGGACTGTAACTTGTGATTGATCACGATATGGGATATGTATGACTTAATCATAATATGATACATATGACATGATATTTCTGAGGATAAACTAATGATGCTTATTATGATGGCAATGATATATGATTGATGTAGGCGATTACAGTTTAGCACCTTGATCATGAGATGTGTTGGTGATGACATTATACGAATAATGAGACACCTAGGAGATACTTGACCCGTACCCCGATATTGGGATGCCGTACGATGGATTTTACCGTACGAGGCATAAATATGATGACTGATCCGCACTCTTGGTTCGAGGAAGCCGTACTTCGTACGTGACGCTATTGAGGCTGGATCGCCGACTATTAATGATATTGATTCAGACCTTAGGTAGACTCTTGTTTCTTATTTACTAGTTTCTTAGGTTAAGTTCCTTAGGAGGTTAGATGGACACTTGTTTAGGTTCGTTTCATATAGTGATAGTTGTACTCGTATGTCGCAGAGGGGTGGATAATGCACTTCTGTCTTTACATTCATACTGTAATCATCATGGTGCATGTTCTTACATATGTTGCTATAATCAGTACAAACCATACCTGTTAGGACACCAGCACCATTACCGATGATGCGCATATTCCACGCACACTTATTTGCCGGCTCACACACATCATCATCGGTAATTTCTATGTCACGTACACTTTAGATCATATTGCATTTTATGGATAGAATCTGTTAACAACTAGACCGATATAATATTGTGATTATTCTCTGATGTTAGTATAGACATGATATTTATTACTTAGACATCCATGCATTCATATTTTCATGTTATCATGCAGTATTATGGGCATATGCCGACACGTATCATATAGTTACTCATGATTTTAAGATTTGGATTTCTATGAGATTTCTGGATTTTGGGGAAAACCGCAAGAATATATAAACAAACTTCTCTCTCTCTCCTCTTCTCTTTTTTTTAAAAATAAGATGCGGTTTTCTCGTGATGTATGTGTCGTCCACTATGAGATTTCATGTTTTCTGATGGATTTCGAGACCCGATTCGAGGAGTGGATGAACCGTATCGGGTACATGGTGGGCCCGGTATGGTACCCCGGGACAAGAAGATCGAGTTGTAGACGATGAGCCTGGCAGAGGAAGGCTACCTACCGGTGATGTCTGGCGCGGCGGATATCCGGAGGATACCGACCGTTGTCGTGAGATTTGATGATATGGGCCGATCCGGACTGACGGAGCCCGAGATATTGAGACTTGAGATTACATGTGTTGTGTCGATGCTTGACACGGATTTCCATGGATTTCTTTATTGAGATTTCAGATTCCTATACACATTTTACTATGATAACAGTTAAAGATTTCTTATACAGATATATCTGGATTTCAGGATTGATTGTTTTATATTCATGGTGCATGCATATCCATTCATATGACATAGTACTATATGAGGCACTGACACGAGCACGGAGTATCTGCACTTACACGTAGTATTACCCTGCTATTACTAGATGATTGAGATATAATAGTGTATTATTATGACCTAGGATAGCGTCGTGCATTCGATTTCTTTTTGTAGATGTCTTCTACTCACGAGTTGGCAACTCACCCCCGTTGTGCCAAATTTTATTACAGGTTCGATGTACAGGTTTCCCTGGCAGCTTGTTGGCACATCTTTTCTTCAGGGTGATTTGCACGGTAGGTTGGTTCATTTGTATCCGAACCACCATTGTACTTTTATTCATTCATTTCTATCGAGTAAGCTCCATCAACCATACTTGTATTACTTGATAAGTTTATTGGACCAGTCTTTTATTTTGATCTTAGAGTCGCGCATATATTATTCTGATCTGGTGGTTTTGTTTTATTTTGAGTTTTGAGCCTCGCCCTTTGGCGTTGTATATTATTGTGCTTGTTGTGGTTGTTTCCGCCAGTTGGCGTTGACCTAGCATCCGTTTGGGGATGCTTTTTATTGTTTATGTATATTATACTTGTTGTACCCATTTGGGGGCCAGTTTTTATAGAGGAGACTCTGCCGAAATTTTTGAGAAAATTTGCTGATACTTTTAAACTTGTTTTCTTTTTCTTCTTCTTCTTCTTTTATGGTTTAGATTTCTGGGCTTCGGCTTACTTAGGCTACGTGGTGCCTCTTGACGCTTCGTAATCTAAGTGCCGGTCACGTTCCGTACTTTCGGGTCGTGACATTTCCTTGCAGCAATCAACCTTCGATGACAATGTCTCCCCAGACGAATTCAGCTTCCAACGTGACCCCGATTCCGTACGTGGTCAAGATCAATGCTCGTGTGGTTCTCCCCGCGAGCCTCAGTCGACAGTGGGAGGAACCGCCCCGCCAGTCTGGCTCCGTCATCATCTACCCTGCCGGAAGCGCTTATCTGGCGGAGATCCCGGCGGAACAGGTGGCCAAGCCGGTCTCAAGGGTTAAGAGGCCGAATGTCGTGATCGCCAAGGCACCACAACCGGAACTTAAGACGGTATCTGAACGATTCTCTGGTGCTCCAGCGGGGTGCAAGAACTTCGGTACAAAGGGCAAAATCAAATGTTGCGGACGAGCTCAGGCGATGACTCCAACAAATGCACAATCGAGCGTATCCCCAAGGCCCTCCATCGCCCGGTCTGCGGCGTCTTCCCAAAGAGCCGAAGTCTGCCAGGTGCTTAGAACAGAAAAGTTAAGGCAGAAGCGACTCAGGTATCGAGCCAACAAGAGGGCCAAGGCTTCGGCCAAATGGAATCATGTGAAGTTCCAAGTGCAGGGTTGCCCCGCGACGACGGCTGAGTCGGACGTAAGAATCAGCAATTCCTTCGAGCCTCTGAAGTGGGTTCAGAAAAATGTCATGACCGCCAGAATCAAGAAGACAGCGGTCCGAACAGTGCCACAAAGAGACGTGTCCCGGCCCCAACAGAAGAAGTATGACACTGTCTCTTCAAGAGTCTATCAAGCACTCTGTGCCGCACGAAAGCAGTGGGGCAAACCCAGAAAAGAAGCGCCAGCACCATTCAAGAACCTGGTTAGGCCAGCCGCCTTCAATCGACTACCAGCTACTGAAACAAGGGGGTCAAGACAGCGATCCGTGAAATCAGCTGCCAATGATAGAAAGACGGCCGGATATATCATCCATACGGTCTATATGGCGGGCGGGCGCCCCAGCGACAACCTTCGCAGCAAAAGCAAGGATGGGGCCACCACATCCCAAGCCCAATCTAGCCTGAATGTGGTTGCCGCTGCCCAAGAACAGCCGCCCCCGCTGGATGAAGAAAACCCTCTCGATGAGGATGATAGGCAGAAAGACCCCTCGGTCCATGCAGAGTCAAGCTCGGACAGCGAGGAAGAGCCGACTTTCCGCCCCAGGACTGCGGAGCAAGAGCTGCTTCAAGAGCTTCGAAAACAGCTCAGGAGCAAATATAAAAAGATGGCCAAGCTCTATTCGAAGATTGACGACGTAACGAATGTGGTGATGCAGCTTACGGCTCAAATTTCTTGAGCGCCTCCCAATCAAGCGCAAGCCGTTACTAATCAACCGGGTGATGACAATCCGAGGCAGCTAATGCCTGTTCCTTCGGGTCCAAGACTGGTCGAGCCACATGAAAGCCGGCCACACTCCGCTTCTGGGGACGCCTTGGCCCCAGATAGCACTATCCCGCTAACACAGGATCGGATAATGGATTTGGTCACCAGCAAGGTTAAAACATTGGTGGCCGAAGCTGAAGCTCAGAAAGAAATCCGCAGTAGTGGGCGGCCATACCCCGCGCAGTACGATCTGATTAAATTCCCAAGCGGCTACGTCATTCCTAAGTTTGGAAGATTTGATGGAACAGGGAATGCAAATCAGCACGTCGCCCACTTCAAAGCATCATGCGGAAATACAGGGGGCAATGACGCGCTCCTTCTTCGTCAGTTTGTCAATAGCCTGACCGGTGTCGCTTTCGACTGGTACGCGAGCATACCAGACGGGTCCGTCATTACCTTTGCCTAGATCGAGTCTCTGTTCCGGCAAAGGTTCATGAGCGTCAGTGATAAAATCTCCATTGCCGACCTTGTGAGGACCAAGCCGGGGAAGAATGAAAGCAACACCGACTTTATCGCTCGATGGTGTAATCTCACAGTCAAGTGCGAACCGCCGCTGGAGCAGGACCAGTCCGTCAGCTTTCTCATTGGTAACCTCAGCAATTGGATGGTCCCATTCTTGTGTACGGCGGGCCTCAAGACATTTCAGGAGCTAACCATGAAAGTCCAAATGCTGGAACGCTCAAAGCAAGAGTCCCCACAGGACTCTCAGAGAGACAAAACTTGGAAAAGCAAGCGGGACGACAACCGTAGAAGCCGGAGTTCCAGCAGTACCAATATCTTCAATGCGTCCGACAATGAAGAAAAGCGAAGAGCGGCCGAATCCAAAACTAACCGGTCTCGAAAGCCATTGTTGGGAGGAGATGGGCCTTCCCTAGAGGAGAAAAAGAACAAGGTTTACTCTTTCAGAAGGGACAAAGTCCGCAAGATATTTATAGATGCCTTGAACAACGGCCTCCAATTGCCGGAGTCGAAAAGACCCCAAGAAGCAAAAATGACCGACAATCCTCTGTATTGCCCGTACCACCGAGTAGTGAGCCATGCGATCGAGGATTGCTATATCTTCAAAGATTGGGTCGAGAAGCAGTACAAGGCTGGAGAGATCGAACTGTCCAAAAGTGTGTTGGTGAACAATCAAGTTGCAACCACCAACTTTATACAGACAGAAACTGAAGCCTTCTGGGAGCAGACAGCCGAACCCGCTGCCCTGAGAAATGAAACGGACTCATCGCGGCCTCCGTGGAGTACGCACATATCTAATAAGACGAAGAAGATGATAAAGCTACTTCGGAAGGAACCCAGCGCGGAATGGGAAGGGCAGAAGAAGCCTACCAGTCCAGCTGCCAATGCGGCTCCATCAGGCTCAAAATCCAAGAAGCTTAAGAAGAAGAAAAGTGCAGCTCGGCACGAAAAAGAGCCTACAGGGAGATCGACCATTCAAAAATATATCGATTCCCTCGAAGAATATGAACAAAGGGAAAGAACATTGATTCAATTGAAGGAGTTCTTCCCTGTACAAGCGGCTGAAATTCTGGAGGAGTTAGAAGAAGACTCCAATGAAGAGATCCCAGTAGTCACCTGCTACGCCATCCATCTTGGCAGCGACTCCGAGGATGAGCTCTGTTTTCCCGAAGAGGACGAGGAGCTCACCACAAAGGCCAATCAAATCCAGCTCAGAAGCGGCAGGGCTCTACCCCCAAATCAGGGCAACGCCCCAAAAGGGAAGGAAAAACAAGTCGCTAATGAAGAAGATGGCAGAGAACCGGCTGATGAAAACATAAGTCCTTCCTCGGTGGACTATAATGTCTTGGCACATCTCCGGAAGCTTCCGTCTCTCCTGAGCATCTACGACGCCTTGGTCCTATCTAAGGAGCTTAGAGATGTTCTCATTCACGCTCTACAAAACCCCGAGCGGTATCAGGCTCACTTTGCGGAAATTAATATGAAAGAAGCCTAGCACGCTTTGCATGCCGCTGCAGTCACATTTAAGGACGAAGACTTTCTACTGGGAACGGCTGAGCATAATCGGCCGCTTTACGTGACCGGGTACAGCGACGGAGATCGAATTAATCGCATATTGATTGATCCGGGGTCCTCAGTGAACATCATGAACTTGCGGACGCTGAAGAGTTTGTCAATGGACGTCCGACACCTGTCAAGGGAAAGGATTGTCAATCAAGGCTTCAACCAAAATTGCCAGCAAGTTCTGGGGTCCATAGCTCTGCCAATCAAATTCGGTGATCTGCAAACTGAAGCTAAGATATACGTGATCGATGCCGACACGTCTTATAAGATTCTCTTGGGGCGGCCGTGGCTCCACAATTACGGCATCATTCCGTCAACTCTCCATCAATGCATGAAGTATACTAAAAATGGCGAAGAAAGACGCATTGCCGGAGACATCCAGCCGTTCGGTGTGCATGAAGTCCGCTATGAAGATTTTCGGTACTTTATGAACCACCAAAATGCTAAGCCACAACTGACTGAGGATAGACCGGCCCCAAGACCCAAAAGCAAATCTGCGCCGGTTGTCACCTTCAAAAGTAAAAACGCCCAAGTGCGCCCACATTTCGGTAGCGACACTGATGAGTCCGACGCTGGAAGCCCGTCCTTCCGTAAAACCCGCCCTCGTTTCGGCAGCGATACGGACGAATCTGTTACTGAAGATCCATCTAGCAGCAAAGTCCGCCCTCATCTTGGCAGTGACACTGAAGAGTCAGAAGAAGAGGACCTGCCGTGCAACAGCTGTGCAGATTGGACCCCTATTCAGCAAGCGAAACTAAGAGAGACCTTTGAAGTTGCAGAAGGGTCCCTAGCCGTCACAAGGGTGCCGGAGCAGATGTGCAAAGAGCTCGATGCGTTGTCAGTCTCCACCGTGGACCAGCTAAAAACTTTCTACGTCCCCGGAAGGAAAAATGGATAGAAAGGCATCCTATTTTACGGGTCGAACCCCGTTGTGCACCCGGACGATCTTTCTGTCGCGTGCCTTCCCTATGAGAGAGGCATAAGAGCCATCCTCAATCCCAGATACTATGCGCCCGAGATGTGGGAATACTTCAAAAAGTGCTGATGCCGGTTATATCAAACGGAGTCCGAAGCAAAGTTTTACGAAGGGCTATGGCATCCACCCCAGGTCCGAGCACTCATCGATGGACGATTTCCAGATAAACGGGGCATAGGCTACGTTCAACCTGATTCCAAAGCGTGCTACATGATCCATGTTGGTGAGGCCAGCGAAAGATCAAATGATGACGAGATAGCCGAGCCAGAAGAAGCTACTCAAGAGCTCGAAGATGGCGGACAAGCAACCTTTGATGAGCTAACCGAGATTGACTTAGGAACGCCCGATAATCCAAGGCCGACCTATATCAGCTCACTCTTGTCAGAGGAAATGAAAGAGCAGATAATTGCCCTGCTGCATGAGTTCGTCGACTGCTTCGCGTGGACGTACAAAGAAATGCCTGGCCTTTCCCCTAAAGTGGCCGTACATAAGTTGGCTATATCTCCTGATGCTAAGCCAGTCAAACAAGCTCCTCGAAGAATGAGAAGGGAACTAGAAGAAAAGGTCATCGAGGAAACTAAGAAGCTCATCGATGCCGGCTTCATCAGGGAAGAGAAATATGCGGACTGGATCGCATGCATAGTCCCAGTGAAGAAGAAAAATGGGCAGATCCGAGTTTGTGTCGATTTCAGGGATCTCAATAAGGCATGTCCTAAAGACGACTTCCCGCTACCGGTCATGGAAATGATGGTCGATGACACCTCAAATTACGAGTTGTTCACCTTTATGGATGGCTCGTCTGGATATAATCAGATCAAGATGTCGCCTGAGGATGAGAACCACACAGCATTTCGAACTCCGATAGGAATATATTGCTACAAGGTGATGCCGTTTGGACTGAAGAACGCAGGTGCTACATATCAAAGGGCAATAACCAATATCTTCGATGGCCTAATTCATAAAGTCGTCGAATGTTATGTTGATGATCTGGTCGTTAAGACTGAAACCAAGGCCGATCATATCCAGAATCTTAGGACCGTTCTCACCAGACTGAGGGAATTTGACCTGAAGATGAATCCTCTGAAATGCGCTTTTGGCGTGTCATCGGGAAAATTCCTGGGCTTCATAGTTCGACATCGAGGAATCGAAGTTGACCCATCAAAGATAAAGGCCATCATGGAGATGCCCCCTCCGAAGAGTCTGACGCAGCTAAGATCTTTTCAAGGCAAGCTTGCTTATATACGGAGGTTTATCTCAAATTTATCGGGGAGATGTAGGCCCTTCTCAAAGCTCATGAAGAAAGGAGCTCCTTTTATCTGGGATGCCGAATGTCAAGAAGCGTTCGAAAGCATCAAACAGTACTTGTTGCACCCTCCAGTGTTGGCCGCTCCCATTCCAAATAAACCGCTGATTCTCTACACTGCCGCGTTAGATGAGTCACTTGGTGCGCTCCTTGCTCAGAACAATGAGGAGGGAAAAGAGAATGCCATCTACTACCTCAGTAGAACTCTAGTCGGGGCGGAACACAACTATTCCCCAATCGAAAAGCAATGCCTGGCTCTGATATTTGCTGTGAAGAAGCTGAGGCACTATCTGCTTGCTCATCGGGTTATGCTGATCTCCAAGGTCGACCCGCTCAAACACTTGATGACCAGAGCAAGCCTAGCCGGCAGAATGGCAAGATGGGCTGTCATGCTACTTGAGTTTGACATAGTTTATACTCCTCAGAAAGCAGTAAAAGGGCAAGCTCTTGCAGACTTTCTCGCTGCTCATCCCATACCAGAAGGGTCACCACTCAATTGCGAGTTACCCGACGAACATGTGCTACACCTAGAGAATGACGAGCCATGTTGGGAGCTCTACTTAGATGGGGCCTCATCGATAAGGACCTCCAGTAAATCAAGTGTTCCGGAGATAAAAGCAGGGATAGGATTGGTATTCATCACACCATCAATGGGGACCCTACGACGTTCTTTTGCTCTCACCGAGCCTCGCACAAACAAAGAGGCTGAGTATGAAGCTCTGATAGCTGGTTTGGAGCTCGCCATAGAAATGGAAATCCTTCGGCTACGGGTTTACGGTGACTCCCAGCTTGTCGTCAACCAAGTAAGCGGCGACTATAAGATATACAAACCCGAGTTAGCTCGGTACAGAGGCCGAGTGGTGGAACTCATGAAACGGTTCACTCACATTGAACTAACAAGAGTCCCTAGAGCGTTGAACGGAAAGGCTGACATACTCGCTTGCCAAGCCAAGGAGCTGGCTGATCCTGACATGGACGAAATTCTGATCACGGTCAGGAGCCGACAAATTCTACCCTCAGTCTCTCTACGAGAAGAGGAAAGCGCGGAACTGAAGAGCAGTCCTGCCGAAGAAGCTTCGATCATCCAAGACGAGCCCGATTGGAGAGAACCCTTCATAGAGTACCTCCGATACGACAAGCTGCCCGAAGAAAAATCTGCGAGGATTCAGCTGAAGAAAAGAGCTCTCCGATACGTGTTTGTAAATGACACGTTATACCGCAGGTCATATGACCAACTCTGGCTCAGGTGTCTGTCATTGGCCGAAGCCCAAAAGGCCATGAAAGATGTTCACTCGGGCATTTGCGGTGCTCACCAATCTGGACCCAAGATGCGACTTCAAATCAAACGGCTTGGGTATTACTGGCCCACCATGATACGAGATTGCGGAGAGCATGCAAAGAAATGTCAGATCTGCCAAATCCATGGTGATTTCATTCACAAGCATCCCAATCCGTTGCATCCTACGGTGGCGTCGTGGCCCTTCGAAGTCTGGGGCACCGACATTGTTGGCCCAATTGATCCTCCGTCATCGAAAGGCCACCGGTTCATACTATCCGCGACAGACTACTTCTCCAGATGGGCTGAAGCTGTCCCGCTAAAAGAAGTCAAGACAAAAGATATTCTGACATTCTTCCAGCATAATATTCTATACCGCTTCGGTACACCAAGAAGAATCATTTATGACAACGGGCCTTCTTTCAAGAGCTTAAATGTCTCAAGGTTCGCTACTCAGCACAAGACAGACTGGAGATATTCCTCCATCTATAATCCAAGAACCAATGGGCTAGCAGAAGCCTTCAATAAGACTCTGTGCAAGCTCCTGAGGAAAAATGCTTCAGCCAACAAGAGAGACTGGAATCTCAAACTTCACGAGGCGTTGTGGGCATATCGTATCACGCACCGTACTCCAACTCAGTCCACTCCATACTCATTGCTCTTCGGAGTGGAGGCGGTCCTCCCCCTCGAAGTCGAAGTTCCAACCTTAAGAATGGCCGTTCAGCACGAGTTGACGGAGGAGGAAAACGCGCTCCTTCGACTTGAAGAGCTCGATGCGCTCGAAGAAAAGAGGCTCGCGGTGCAGCAAAATCTGGAGCTATACCGAGCCCAAATGTCACGGGCCTATGACAAGATAACCCGTCTTCGCGCTTTCAAGAAAGGTGAATTGGTGTTGGTCCTCAAAAGACCGATCATCCTCAATCGACATGCCAAGGGAAAATTCGAGCCAAACTGGGAAGGACCATACGTCATCGAGAAAGTGTTCGACGGAGGATCCTACCAACTAATAAGTGTTGAGGGAGAAAGGCCCATGCCACCCATCAACGGCCGATATCTCAAGAAATACTACACGTGAATGCTCCAAGTCGCAGGCGAATTGAGCACATCAGCCCTACGGTCTGGATCATACATCCTGCAAAACCGTATACAATCCACGGGCGTAAATGACCCCTATCTCTCCCAAATCCTGCCGGTGAGACTACTTTTAAAGTCCCACCAGCGGCAAAAAAAAGAAAAAAAAGAAAGAAAAAAAAAAAAAAAAAACGGTATGTCCACAAGCAAAATGGGCACGGATGAAAACCCGAAAGGGCTCCGTGAGTAAAAACAGCAGGACTACCGGCGAGTCTGCGAAAACCCGAAAGGGCGCAAACTCGTGAAAAGAGATGAAATACACCCGCAAAGTCCTCTCGACCTTGTTAGGAGAAAACCCCTGCGTGAGATCCTTACGATTCACAAAGGAGAAACACACTTAGGAATCCTCACGATTCCTAAGGAGAAAATACACCTGCGGGATCCTTACGACTCGTAGGGAGAAAATGCTTTTATGGGACCCTCACGGCCCATAAAATTGAAAAGCCTTAGGTGATAGGGACCCAAACCTGTCTCCTAAGCCATCGTCCCCCAACGGGCAACGGCAAATGATGTGTCACTCCTGGCATTTCGCTTCAGTGTTAGCGGTGCTGATGCCGACCAAAAACCTAAATCCCAAGTCCTCCCAAGGCAAATGATGAGTTTCTCCTGGTATTATTCCAGTGCAGCAATGCTGATGCCAAACAAGATAAAAATTCCAAGTCACCATGACAAATGATGATTCGCTCCTGGTACCACATTCCAGTGCAGCGATGCAGACGCCAACCAAAATCCGATTTCTTAAAATTCTCCTGGCCCAACGGTGGGTCCCCAAATTGACCATCGTATACAATCCACGGGCTTAAATAATTCACATCATACCCATGCCCTACCGTAATCACCAGTTACCTGGCCGGTCTCCGCTTTGGGAATGATGCTCCATTGATAAGACCCACTCATGTGTCCTCACGATATATGAGGAGAACAAACCTTTGTGGGATCCTTACGACTCATAAAGGAAAAACACACTTAGGAGTCCTCACGACTCCTAAGGAGAAAATACACCTGCGGGATCCTTACGACTCGTAGGGAGAAAATGCTTTTATGGGACCCTCACGGCCCATAAAATTGAAAAGTCTTAGGCGATAGGGATCTAAACCTCTCTCCTAAGCCATCGCTCCCCAATCCCCAAGTGGCGAATGATGAGTCGCTCCTGATACCATATTCCAGTGTAGCGATGCAGACGCCAACCAAATTCCAAATCCCATACCCCAACGGCGAATGATGAGTCGCTCCTGGCACCATATTCCAGTCCAGCGATGCAGACGCCAACAAAGCCCTGAAATTTTTCCGGCCCTACGGTCTGGATCATACATCCTGCAAAACCGTATACAATCTACGGGCGTAAAACAATCCCAACCTTTCCCAAGTCCTACCGGTGAGACCACATTCAAAGTCCCAAAAAAAAAATCCCAAATCCTCCCGGGGTAAATGATGAGTTGCTCCTAGCATTATTCCAGTGCAGCGATGCTGATGCCAAACCAAAACAAATCCCCAAATCCGCTCGTGACAAATGATGATTCGCTCCTGGTACCGTATTCCAGTATGGCGATGCTGATGTCAATCCAAATCACAATCAACAAGTCAACTTCAACTCCGACACCGCAGAAAGCGGAGCAAGTCAGAATCCAATCTCGACACTGCAAGAAGCGAAGCATGTCAAGTCTACCCCTGACACTGCAAGAAGCAGAGCAAGTCAAATCAAGCACCGACCGTCCAAGTCGCAAAAAGGGCAGCATCGACCGTCCACGTCACTAAAATGGCAGCACCGACCGTCCACGTCGCTAAAATGGCAGCACCGACCGTCCAAGTCGCAAAAAGGGCAGCACCGACCGTCCAAGTCGCAAAAAGGGCATCACCGACCGTCCAAGTCGCAAAAAGGGCAGAACCGACCGTCCAAGTCGCAAAAAGGGCAGAACCGACCGTCCACGTCACTAAAAGGGCAGCACCGACCGTCCAAGTCGCAAAAAGGGCAGAACTGACCGTCCACGTCGGTAAAAGGGCAGCACCGACCGTCCACGTCGCTAAAAGGGCAGCACCGACCGTCCAAGTCGCAAAAACGGCAGTACCGACCGTCCAAGTCGCAAAAAGGGCAGAACTGACCGTCCACGTCGCTAAAAGGGCAGTACCGACCGTCCACGTCGCTAAAAGGACAGCATCGACCGTCCAAGTCGCAAAAAGGGCAGTACCGACCGTCCATGTCGCTAAAAGGGCAGCACCGACCGTCCAAGTCGCAAAAAGGGCAGAACCGACCGTCCAAGTCGCAAAAAGGGCCGCATCGACCGTCCATGTCGTAAAAAGGGCAGTGCCAGCTTCCCAAAAGGTGGGAACCGAATCAAGTCGCCTCCACGTGAAAGAAGATCCATCAATTTCATGCACACGACCCACATATGTGGTGTGCATTTATTGATGGGGGGCAATTTGTTGGGATAAAAATTTACACCGCGGTTGACCAAGTCAAAATCAAAGTCAACCCCAAACCAAGTGGGCCCAAGCCCAGATCCATTGGGCCCATGCCCGGGTCGAGCCCGAACATGAAGCGGCCGGCCTTCCCCCATGCCAAGATAAAAATTTTGTAATAAATAATTTTGTTGTATTTCTTTTTTTATGAATGTAAGAAAAAATAGGCATAAAGCCAAATTTTTGTAAAGCCCATGACTTATGTGCAAAAAGAAATGGCACATGAGCCATGGGATAGGCAAAATGCCATTTTGTGAAGCCCAAGGGGCTATGTGTAAAGTGTATGGCCTATAAAGGCACAAAAAATAATGAAAAAAAACACACAACAACTTTTCTCTCTCTCAATTTTTTTTTCAGATCTGAGAACTTTCCTCCCTCTTCAAGGTTCCAAAACCTTCTTTTTCTCTTGAATTAAATCAAGAGTTTTACTCTTCTTTTTATAAAACAAATTAGTTTTTCATCACAAAACCCATCAAGGGGAACTCAGATCTTCCATTAGATCTCAAAAAGGAGTGATTTTTAAAATCCCATATCTCTTGATCTTCAAGACCCAGCTAACAGAGGAGGAAGAAGAAGAACCCCTCCCATTAACCCAAGAAAAAAAAACACACTCAGGAGTTCAACTCCTCTTTGATTTCACTTCTGAGAAATTTTTTTTTAGGCTAAAAGCCTCTTTTTCTCGCCGGCGCTCAAGCGCAGAGCGCCCGCGTGCCGACACGTGGCGCGCCTGCGCTCCAGCGCTCAGCGCTCGAGCGCAAGTCGCCCCGGTGCCGACACGTGGCGCGCTTGCGCTCCAGCGCAAGCGCTCGAGCGCAAGTCGCCCCCGTGCCGACACGTGGCGCGCTTGCGCTCCAGCGCAAGCGCTCGAGCGCAAGTCGCCCCCGTGCCGACACGTGGCGCACTTGCGCTCGAGCGCAAGTCGCCCCCGTGCCGATACGTGGCGCACTTGCGCTCGAGCGCAAGTCGCCCCCGTGCCGACACGTGGCGTACTTGCGCTCAAGCGCCCAGCGCTCAAGCGCAGAGCGCCCACGTGCCGACACGTGGCACTCTAGCGCCTGAGCGCACAGCACCTAGGCGCACAGCACCCAAGGTGCTGCCCCACGCATCCTTTGGATGTATTTTTCCCCTTTATTTATATATACATGTATATATATACATATGTATACATATGTACACATACACATACTCCACGACACTGTCCCTGTTAGAAAAAAATTTCTAACGGGGCGCTGCCCCGTACCCCGCAAGGGGGCTGCTAGCCCCCTTAACCCCCAGCCCGCTATCCGGGTAGCGGGACCCCGTAAAAACACTGCGTGGCTCCCGATATATTTAAAGCCCCCCTCCGAAACAAAACACACGTACACTTCACATTGAGTTCGCATGACCAGTTTAACCCGTTAATCGGAGGTTCCCTCGCCCCAATGACGGGGGGTAATTAAAGACAGCTTAGTCCGCGGCTGCCGGAGATTCAGATCCCCATAATCATTAAACCCCGTCCTACCCTAGGCAGGGGGAATCTGTTGTACGCCTGACAAGCGCGCGCGTACTCCCATCTCAATGGGGTGACGAAAAACACCCTACAAAATCATCACAAAAGGATTAAGTAGTGAGCTCTCTCTCAAACTCAAGAGAGAAGAAGATGAAGAATGAAAAGAATAATCCTTTTGTGATGAATAGTAGTCAAGAGTATATGATTAATTATAGAACCATGGTCAAGGATGAGAGGCTAAAACTTGTATAGAATAAACTAGAGTTAGGGTTTGGTTAGGTTAAGGATAAGGATCAACCATAATATCTTAACCAAGACAAAAGAGAATCCTTCTAGAAAGTGCTTGAAAGAGCTAACCCTAATCAAACCCTAATCCCTTTTTATCATCCCTAATCATGTTTCATAATAAATCATATCATGTCACAAAAATATATATCACATATATATTATATATTTGCAACAAAAGAAAATAATACAATTAACATATATCGCATATATATCAATGTATTAATCTGGTGAGAAAATGAAATAATAAAGTTAGCCAATATTAGATAATGTAATACAATATATCATATATATCATTATACATTAAATCATCGAATCAACACTTGATCCAACGATCCGGCTATATCGAATATAACCGACTAATATATCATGTACCGATTCATCGAATCAACACTTGATTTGATGTCCCGGTTCATATCTAAATATCGCGAGAATATAATACGGTATCTCATATCGCATTATCCTCGGTCTTGCACATATCACATATGTGCCTCTACTCCGTTTTGCCTGAGCCAAGAAACCTCTGTGTAGGACTCTAAAGAATCGTCAATACGCCGGTAGCAGGTGATGATCATATCAAACACCCACAAGATGCAAGCGGTCAGCTAAACGTAACAGCCCCCCAGGTATTGAGCGATCCGAAGATCAAGAAGCTAGCCTGTCCGTTCTCCTGTGAATCCAATCAGTAACACTCCCGTACAGTCTGGTCTGTTCGTCTGATATGTCGCATATCTAGTCTAGGGGTGGTATACGTCAGACCCCAGTAACCGATAAGTCGTGTCGATTTGAGGCTCATAACAGGTCATGAAACTACTAGTAACACTTACCAATATATCTCTATATCAGCCCTGGCCAGGGACTTCCAGTTATAGCCAATCGAACACAGCACAACATCAACTCCCTATACCGGGAGAGACGAATCCCTTCCTATCGCTCATTGCCTCCATGTGATTCGAGACTGTACCCAAAAGCCACCGTTTTGCATGCCCTCTTGGACGTGGTAAGGTGTAAATCAAAGCACAGTGGGAATCACACAAGACTCTATGACGATCTCGGGTCTACAGACTACCCTGTACCAGTGTCACCGGAGAACTGCCATCTGACGTGTGGTATATCACCATCTGGGAGTTCTCGGCGAGTCCGTCCAGTGTACCCAGTCTCCACTGAGCACCCATACACCATCCTTGATGTCAAACACCGATGGATATGGGATCATCCATCGCCCATCATATGGGTCAAGATGCGTATACGCTAGTCTACTCTGGTGTATCGATGCCCTGTCTCGATATACCCTCGACTAGGAACAGTTATAGGATGTACTCATCGACTACTATGGCCCCACTAGTATGATCTCATCATAGTCCTAGTAGTCGAGTACAGATCCTAAGGGCTTTATCAACATGTGAGAGTAAGACAGTAAACCAATACAAGTCAACATGTTAAGATAAAGTGAAACCAAATAGCATACAATCATGACGAGCAAGAAAGTCCTCTCTGTATATATCCAAGCATCCATCATAATATACATCATATGTACAACAATGGCCTCTAGGGCATATACATAACTAAGAATCTCCCACTTGCACTAAGGCCAGCTGCTGTAGTATCTCATACCTAGCATCCCGAATAATCTCCCAAACTGTATCTGGGGTATGGCCTTCGTGAGTGGATCCGCAGTGTTGTCCTTCGTATCTACTCTCCTGACCTCGATCTCCCGGCGATCAACTATCTCCCTGATCATGTGATACCGCCTCAGAATATGTCGGGATTTCTGATGGGATCTAGGTTCCTTGTCCAAAGCCACAGCTCCATTGTTATCGCAATACAGAGGTATTGGATGTTCAATGGATGGAACCACACCAAGTTCAGTGATGAACTTCTTCATCCAGACAGCCTCTTTGGCAGCATCGTTGGCAGCGATGTATTCAGCCTCCATCGTCGAGTCTGCAACGGTATCCTGTTTGGAACTTGTCACGGCCCGAAAGTACGGAACATGACCGGCACTTAAACTACGAACGTCTCGAGGCGTACGTAATCTAAGTAAACCGAAAACCCAGAAATCCAAACCAAGAAAAGTAGTAGAGTGAAGGAAAACCAATTTAAAATCAAGTAGTTTTAATAGCATAAGCCGCGTTATGCGGTTTTAAAAACATCAAGTATTTCCTGAAAATTTCGGCAGAGTCTCCTTTGTAAAAACTGGCTCCCAAACGGGATACAACATGAATAGTATACGAAATCAATAAAAAGGCATCCCCAAGCGGGAGCTAGCTCTTCGTCAATCGACGGTCACAACCACACAAGCAATATAATATACAACGCCAACAACGAGGATTAAAATTCAAAGGAAACTCAAAACCACAAGAAAACCACAGAAATATAACGCGCGACTCTAAGGTCGAAGGAATAACATCACTGGTCTCTATCTCAAAATAAATACATGTTTGGTTGATGGAACTTCTAGATACAACAGAGTAATAATATACAAGTTATATAATAGGGGGTACGATACAAGTAAACCCACCTACTAGCAAATCACCCGAAGGAAACTATGCCCGCAAGCCGTAAAGAAACCTGTACGGCAAACCTGCAAGGAACTGGGGCACAACGGGGCTGAGTTGCCAACTCGTGAATAGAAAAATATCTACGGAAAGAAATCGCATAAATAACGCAACCTAGGTCAATGATCATAATATATATCCTCAATTATATATATAACATGCAACCTATAACAAGGCTAGGGTAAATATCTAACCCGAGTGTAATCTCATGTGCCCGTGTCAGTGCCTCAGGTAGCAATATATCATATGAATGAGGTATGAATGCATGAAAACAGAATACATGTAAATGAAGAAACTGTTTTCATAATTTAGTGAGATTTCCTTTGTATTTTTAAATGAGAAATCATAAATGAAATCAGCATAAAACAGTGCCTAGTATCGGCACAAAACGTAATCCCAATATCTCGATATCTCTGTATCACAGTCTCTGTACCTCAATATCTCGAAATCTCAATGTCTCAAACACAATATCTAGGGCGCCGTCGTCCAGACCGGCCCCTACCATCCATCTCAAGACCACGACGGTATCCTCCGGATATCCGACGCGTCGGGTAATATCACAGGTAGGTAGTGCTCCCCTGCCAGGCTCACATCGTCATCATCACGCGCTTCTTGCCCCGGGGTACCTTACCGGGTCCACCATGTACCCGAAACGGTTCATCCGTCTCCTCGAATCGGGTCTCGAAATCCATCAGCAAACTCATGGTGGACGACTCATACATCATGGGAAAAACCGCACTTTTATTTAAAAAGAGAGAAATCAGTTTATATAAGTTTTGCGGTTCCCCCCCCCCCCAAATCCAGAAAATCTCATGGAAATCCGAATCCAAATCATCAATAGCATGTAAAACCATGAATATAGGCATAACAATGAATAACAGTATGCATGAAGTGGCAAGTAATAACTACAATGTTAAGCTGGCATATAAGGCAGGTACACTAATATCATGTCAAATTACTAACTAACAAGCTAAGTCAAGCAATAATATTTTTTAAGGTGTACGTGACATGGCAATTACCGATGAAGATGTGTGTGAGCCGGCAAGTAAGTGTACGTGGTACATACGCATCATCGGTAATGGTGCCGGTGTCCTAACAATATGATATAAACATTGCTATAAGAAATTATAACATAAATATGCGATGCGATGCGATACGAACTACAATAATAAGCGGGAGCTGAATACAAGACGCAACTGTAACTAACCTGCATTAATCTAATATAAGTCCTACAAATGGTGCCTTTTGAAATTACACGAACCATGGGGTTTTGAAAATAGGGGCTACGGTGTTTTTATGAAAAGGTACGTCTTTTGAAATATCCGTAGGATCCCTTGGGCTGTCTTTTGAAATAACCACGATTCGTTAGTTTTTGAAATATGTAAGAATCGAATCTAATCTAACAACTAAACTAAACTAAAGGGCTAAGCTAACAAGCTGGACTACAGGTAAGGAAACCGCCTAACATCTGAGTCGTTCCATATACATACCTGTATATATATTAGTCGGTGATCCCGCCTCAATAATATCATATCCGATACCATATCTACAATCAGACATCCCAAGTCAAGAGTGCGGATCGATCATCAAGATATAGCTCGTACGTAAATCCGTCGTACGGCATCCCCAAATCGGGGTACGGGTCAATATCATATTCCTCACACCATTCCTCTGGTATCCTCTTTATTCAAGATCATAGTCTAGGGTACTGACCTATGTCTAGTACAATACTAAAATCCTCAATATACTCATGATCTGACTACAGATCGACAATCTCGCACAAACCGATACCGTCAGCACATAGCATCATCAAGGGTATACATCGCCCGATACGGCCTAATATCAATATCCTAGCATATCATATCTCATATCACGATCACATGTCGACCATTTTGATTATAGCACTATTCACCCGTATCGTCGTTCAAAGACCCGCTATAATATCAGGACGTATCTCAAATATGAATCCTGCCATATCACCGATATCACAACCTCAACACAAATCTTATCGACTCATCTCAAACCCAAGTATCATCCTCAAATCCGTATGTGAACACATCGTCCCATACCCATGTGAACACATAACTCTATATATATTCCCGTAAACACAAATGGAAGAAGAATGTATGCAAGTATGGGTGGGTGTGTGCATGTATGGTGCGACCATTACTCTAGGGTTTCGCGATACTAAACCATCCATATTTATCATCAATAAACTCAAACAAAATATAATCAATAAATGTGTGTATACGTATTCGTATACATCACCACGAACTGCGGGGGTGTTATACGCCATCCACCCGACTTCTCCCCGTAGATATAAATCTACTCACCTGGTCCTCGCTCGCCGGTGCCGACGTCGCCACGCGCTTGCTTGTCGTCTCGAAGTCCACATGGGGTACCTACATATCATAACGCACCGTATCGCATTAAAATCCGACTCATGACCAAAACGACGCACGAATCCCACATAGGTCAAAACCTATGGTTGCCTTCACAAATCGACCCAAAAACCCTCGACGTCGGCGTACAAACGCCAAACCATCGAGAAAGCTCCCAACACACTCATTTGTACAATTACAAGCACTAATTATAATATAAAATAGCTTAAAATTCACAAAAACCCCAATTTCACTTAAAAAGTCATTTTCCCGAAAATCTAGCAAGCACAAATCACCGTTTTAGTATAAAACTCGATGTATAAACGAATCTAGCGGCCACAATATTCACTAAATATCTTAAATAAGTCATAAAAATAATTCCCATAATTTAATCTCATTAAATTCCAAAAACCCTAAAATTCTAGTTTACAAAATACCTAAATTTTAACAATTTCATAGCAAAAATGCACAAACTACAATCTAGCTTAGATTTGCATGATCTAAAGCATTAAACTACACTTAATAATGTTAATGAAGTCATGAAAAACCTAATTAGATTTTTAGTCTAACATTTGCAATAAATTTCCAAAACCTAGTTTGCATAAAATTCCAATTTTAACAATTACAAGCATCAATTAGTAAACTAGCAACTAGGTTAGTTTTAGCATCACATTAACATGTTAATCCCCACATCAAGATCAATACCCAATGAAGAAAACCCTAATTTGATTTACAAACCCTTTTCTTGAATTTTTCCAACCAAGCAATTAAACCTAATTAAACACCTAATTAGCTTCAAATGAGGTATGATAGCAACAATTAAGTAACTAAGCAACAAACAAACCATGGAACAAGGATTTATACCTCACAAAACTTGAATCAACATCCAACCTAGCCTCACAAACTTGCTTCTTGCTCCAAGATCCACACTAGAATAGGTCAAGGAAAAATGGGTAAGAGTTGGATTTGGGTTTTAGCTTGATTTGTGATGGAATTTTGGAGGTTTTTGATAGGTTTTTGATGAGGAAATGAGTGGAGAAAATTGGGGGGATGCACTTGGGGAGGGCTCGGCCAGAAATGGGGAAGGATGGGAGTGAAGTGTGTGGGTGTGGGGAGAAAAGTCAAGTCAAAGAAAGTCCAAGTCAACCCAACCAATACTTATATATATTACCCTTTCTTCTCATTTCTTTTCATTTCTTTTCTTTTAGCCATTCAAGTGGGAAAATGAGGGGGCACTTGGGGCTGCTGATTTGGAGAGGGGAGAGAGGGTGTGGGTGAGTGTGGATGAGGGAAAAAGATAAATGTATTTCCCCAATTCCCATTAACACTAATTTCACCGAAAAAAAGCCTTTTTCTTCGATATTTTCTAAACCGTTTTGGCAAACCATTTCATTTCAAAAACCATATGATAAAATTTTGTTTAATGTGTTATGATACACAACATTTGTTTCAACTCATTCAAATTTGTAATTTTCCCTAATTAAATGTATTAGTGACGGCTTAAAATAATATTAAAATAATTAATTTCGGAAAAAATTTCAGAAAATTTGAAATTTCACCAGTGACTCAATAAACACCAAATACTAGCAAATTCATAGCTAGAATATATATATTTAATTTTATAATAAAGATATTTGTATTTTGACTTTTTACAGAAAACCACCTTATTTTACCGTTTTTTCGAAATTTCACCGAAACGATTTTCAAAACGTTACAATCTTCCCCCCTTAAAGAAATTCGGTCCCCGAATTTAAATTCAACTCCCCCCAAATACAAAAAAATCTAAGCAAAACCATCAAGTCGCCGGGCTCCGAAATCATAAGTACATAAAACGCATCATAGCGCAATACATGCGCATGGGTAATGAGCAGATAACTCAAAATCAAAACTCCGTCAAGCATCCCGCAATCATCGGAGTCATGGTAAAGACACAATGTCAAATCCAATACCAAAACCAATATGATATAACTCGAAACTATACACATAAATATCAAATCTATATATGTAATTATCTGAAGGAAATGCATGTCAAATCTCTTAAAGTTGTTGTGCAATGCACATAACACTGCACAGTGGCGGACGTCTATCATAAGAAAATAACTATATACATATATACCTTTGTTTGAAATGTACGTTCCGCCGTTTTGGGAAACAATTTAGAAGGGTTTTCCTTGTTTTAAGCGTTTCGCGTCATATCAGACACGTAGGTAAATACTGAGACTATAGCTCGCTTTTTTTTTGAAATTCCCTTCAATAGCTATCAATGCATGCAAAATACATTCAGGTACTGTCCTCTGACTAGTCCTGCTTAGTACGAAAACACTTAGCAAATATCATAAAAACGTACTGCTCTATAAGAAAAATCAATCCCAAAATACGCGTATGAATACTACGTGCGTCTGGTGCGCACGGAAATCAAAATCCATATATGTGCCATACATATGAACAGAAACAACATCTAAGTGCATCGGGTGTGCATGAAACATCTGTCTTAGGCAACATGTGTGCCTGACAGCAAAATCAGGTGCATCTGACATGCACGAAAAATCTCGATTTAGTGCATCTGGTATGCACCAAAATCACATCTCAAAACTTGCGCTCAACACGTGCGAAAATCCAAGGCAGGTGCATCCATCATGCACGAAATCATGAAATCCAATATCAAGCGCCGAACATGCGCAAAATAAAATCAGGTGCACAAGGTGCACAAAACAAATATCGAGTATCACAATCGAAATCGATGTCCAGTGCATCTAAGTGCACAAAATACGTATCACTACACTGCAAGCATATGTGAATCATACCGAGTGCAAAAACCAAATCGTATGTGTATATACGCACAATCAACTCAACTGTATGAAATCCATATAATCACAAACATGAGGAACCAAGTCACGAAAACTATCTCAAGTGCAACAACTGTGCAAAAATCGTGAATACTCAGTAGGTGCAACCATGGTCCATGGAAACAAATATCACGAAACTCCATCATCAAAATCAATCATGCAAATAGATCGCTCAAAATACCAAAATCAAGTATGGCGGAATAGTCCCGCTCAAGCACATCCTCCAAGAATCTCTAGCCAACTGTCGTGGTCACTCATAGCATGTCTCATCGACGGACCTGAGCTCTGGCCTGCCGGTGTGCGTAACATGACCACTCCTGGGTCCAAGTCTTCTTGTAATTCATTCCAGAAAGGTCCTGTCGAGATCTCTCCCAAATCTCGTCTCTGCCGAACTGTCCGGAAGTCATCGTCCCTTACTAGATCTGTTCTCGTTCCGGAACGACTGCATACTCATCGCGACTCCTTCTGGAAGGTATATCCAAGTACAATGCCTTGGCATGCGTATCGCATCTCTGATGTCGGTGGAGTGGAACGTCGTTTCATCTAGATCTGGTACGAACCTCTTACTTCACCTTTCTCTAATGTCGACCGCTTCGGACTCGTCTCGTCGTGGCTGCATGGACTGAGCTCTAACGACTATCCTTGTATCTGGAGTCTCCCAAGAATGCATCTCACCACCTAGCATCCGAATTAAGTCGAGCCATCCGATCAAGTCGTCAAAACCTCATAATCCCCCAAGAGCTCAACATCTTGGGCACAGTTTAATAGTATCGGGTACATACCACAGCATCGGTGGTCCAGCCGTAGAAGGGCAAACCTAAGCCTCACTAATGGCGCCGTAGAACTGCCGCAAACCCGAAGGTTCAAAGGCTTTCACACGGTCATTAAGTCGAGATAGGGTTTCATTCTTCTAGAGGGTCCATAGAATTGCCTGCATGCCCTTCCGAATACTTTAAACTTGGAATAATAAGTTTCTGACATTCGATCGTCTCTGTCGACTCCCAACGTCTCTGCGTGAAGTCGTCTCTAGCTGGAAACAATCTATCTGATGACCTCGCATCGGGGTAGGAGAACGATCCACATGTCCTAGTCATTCATCCTCAATGACTGGCGACCTTCTATCATTGGCTCAATCCTCTGGTGCTGATCTGCCCGTACGAGTAATCTCATACAGCGATCCATCAACGCTCGTGGCGCGAAAACACAATAAAAAGACACATCTCTGCAATCGTGTGTCGCCGGAATCACGCCCTGGTCAGTCCTCGTTCGTAACGAGCTCGTGCTGACCGCAACTCTAGCCGTAGCT
Organism: Agapanthus africanus; assembly: GCA_030015575.1. NCBI lineage: Eukaryota > Viridiplantae > Streptophyta > Magnoliopsida > Asparagales > Amaryllidaceae > Agapanthus > Agapanthus africanus. Next base: position 522,328,805 of record CM057342.1, read on the forward strand.
CTCCCTGCCCATAATCGTGGCAGCAAAACCATAACTGGTACCGATGAGGCTAGATCAGGAATGAATATAATACTGAACAAAGAAATGTAAATCCTAAGGCTTCGTAAGTGGAGTAGCGTATCGTAAGTATGCCGCGGAACATACCCACGGTACGTCACTCTACTTTAGTCATCTATTCTATCAACCAAGGGTCATCCTACGCTCCAAAGGTAAAACCTAACGCTCTGATACCAACTTTGTCACGACCCGAAAGTACGGAACATGACCAGCACTTAAACTACGAACGTCTCAAGGCGTACGTAATCTAAGTAAACCGAAAACCCAGAAATCCAAACCAAGAAAAGTAGTAGAGTGAAGGAAAACCAATTTAAAATCAAGTAGTTTTAATAGCATAAGCCGAGTTATGCGGTTTTAAAAATATCAAGTATTTCCTGAAAATTTCGGCAGAGTCTCCTTTGTAAATACTGGCTCCCAAACGGGATACAACATGAATAGTATACGAAATCAATAAAAAGGCATCCCCAAGCTGGAGCTAGCTCTTCGTCAATCGACGGTCACAACCACACAAGCAATATAATATACAATGCCAACGACGAGCATTAAAATTCAAAGGAAACTCAAAACCACAAGAAAACCACAGAAATATAACGCGCGACTCTAAGGTCGAAGGAATAACATCACTGGTCTCTATCTCAAAATAAATACATGTTTGGTTGATGGAACTTCTAGGTACAACAGAGTAATAATATACAAGTTATATAATGGGGGGTACGATACAAGTAAACCCACCTACTAGCAAATCACCCGAAGGAAACTATGCCCGCAAGCCGTAAAGAAACCTGTACGGCAAACCTGCAAGGAACTGGGGCACAACGGGGGTGAGTTGCCAACTCGTGAATAGAAAAACATCTACGGAAAGAAATCGCATAAATAACGCAAGCTAGGTCAATGATCATAATATATATCCTCAATTATATATATAACATGCAACCTATAACAAGGCTAGGGTAAATATCTAACTCGAGTGTAATCTCATGTGCCCGTGTCAGTGCCTCAGGTAGCAATATATCATATGAATGAGGTATGAATGCATGAAAACAGAATACATGTAAATGAAGAAACTGTTTTCATAATTTAGTGAGATTTCCTTTGTATTTTTAAATGAGAAATCATAAATGAAATCAGCATAAAACAGTGCCTAGCATCGGCACAAAATGTAATCCCAATATCTCGATATCTCTGTATCACAGTCTCTGTACCTCAATATCTCGAAATCTCAATGTCTCAAACACAATATCTAGGGCGCCGTCAGTCCAGACCGGCCCCTACCATCCATCTCAAGACCATGACGGTATCCTCCGGATATCCGACGCGTCGGGTAATATCACCGGTAGGTAGTGCTCCCCTGCCAGGCTCACATCGTCATCATCACGCGCTTCTTGCCCCGGGGTACCTTACCGGGTCCACCATGTACCCGAAACGGTTCATCCGTCTCCTCGAATCGGGTCTCGAAATCCATCAGCAAACTCATGGTGGACGACTCATACATCATGGAAAAAACCGCACTTTTTATTTAAAAAGAGAGAAATCAGTTTATATAAGTTTTGCGGTTCCCCCCCCCCCAAATCCAGAAAATCTCATGGAAATCCGAATCCAAATCATCAATAGCATGTAAAACCATGAATATAGGCATAACAATGAATAACAGTATGCATGAAGTGGCAAGTAATAACTACAATGTTAAGCTGGCATATAAGGCAGGTACACTAATATCATGTCAAATTACTAACTAACAAGCTAAGTCAAGCAATAATATTTTCTAAGGTGTACGTGACATGGCAATTACCGATGAAGATGTGTGTGAGCCGGCAAGTAAGTGTACGTGGTACATACGTATCATCGGTAATGGTGCTGGTGTCCTAACAATATGATATCAACATTGCAATAAGAAATTATAACATAAGTATGCGATGCGAAGCGAACCTCAATAATAAGCGGGAGGTGAATACCAGACGCAACTGTAACTAACCTGCATTAATCTAATATAAGTCCTACAAATGGTGCCTTTTGAAATAACACGAACCATGGGGTTTTTAAAATAGGGGCTACGGTGTTTTTATGAAAAGATACGTCTTTTGAAATATCCGTAGGATCCCTTGGGCTGTCTTTTAAAATAACCACGATTCGTTAGTTTTTGAAATAGGTAAGAATCGAATCTAATCTAACAACTAAACTTAACTAAAGGGCTAAGCTAACAAGCTGGACTACAGGTAAGGAAACCGCCTAACATCTGAGTCGATCCATATACATACCTGTATATATATTAGTCGGTGATCCCGCCTCAATAATATCATATCCGATACCATATCTACAATCAGACATCCCAAGTCAAGAGTGCGGATCGATCATCAAGATATAGCTCGTACGTAAATCCGTCGTACGGCATCCCCAAATCTGGGTACGGGTCAACATCATATTCCTCACACCATTCCTCTGGTATCCTCTTTATTCAAGATCATAGTCTAGGGTACTGACCTATGTCTAGTACAATACTAAAATCCTCAATATACTCATGATCTGACTACAGATCGACAATCTCGTACAAACCGATACCGTCAGCACATAGCATCATCAAGGGTATACATCGCCCGATACGGCCTAATATCAATATCCTACCATATCATATCTCATATCACGATCACATGTCGACCATTTTGATTATAGCACTATTTACCCATATCGTCGTTCAAAGACCCGCTATAATATCAGGACGCATCTCAAATACGAATCCTGCCATATCACCGATATCACAACCTCAACACAAATCTTATCGACTCATCTCAAACCCAAGTATCATCCTCAAATCCGTATGTGAACACATAGTCCCATACCCATGTGAACACATAACTATATTTATATTCCCGTAAACACAAATGGAAGAAGAATGTATGCAAGTATGGGTGGGTGTGTGCATGTATGGTGCGACCACTACTCTAGGGTTTCGCGATACTAAACCATCCATATTTATCATCAATAAACTCAAACAAAATATAATCAATAAATGTGTGTATACGTATTCGTATACATCACCACGAACTGCGGGGGTGCTATACGCCATCCACCCGACTTCTCCCCGTAGATATAAATCTACTCACCGGGTCCTCGCTCGCTGGTGCCGACGTCGCCACGCGCTTGCTTGTCGTCTCGAAATCCACATGGGGTACCTACATATCATAACGCACCGTATCGCATTAAAATCCGACTCATGACCAAAACGACGCACGAATCCCACATAGGTCAAAACCTATGGTTGCCTTCACAAATCGACCCAAAAACCCTTGACTCGAGAAAGCTCCCAGCACACTCATTTGTACAATTACAAGCACTAATTATAATATAAAATAGTTTAAAATTCACAAAAACCCCAATTTCACTTAAAAAGTCATTTTCCCGAAAATCTAGCAAGCACAAATCACCGTTTTAGTACAAAACTCGATGTATAAACGAATCTAGCGGGCATAATATTCACTAAATATCTTAAATAATTCATAAAAATAATTCACATAATTTAATCTCATTAAATTCCAAAAACCCTAAAATTCTAGTTTACAAAATACCTAAATTTTAACAATTTCATAGCAAAAATGCACAAACTACAATCTAGCTTAGATTTGCATGATCTAAAGCTTTAAACTACACTTAATAATGTTAATGAAGTCATGAAAAACCTAATTAGATTTTTAGTCTAACATTTGCAATAAATTTCCAAAACCTAGTTTGCATAAAATTCAAATTTAAACAATTACAAGCATCAATTAGTAAACTAGCAACTAGGTTAATTTTAGCATCACATTAACATGTTAATCCCCACATCAAGATCAATAACCAATGAAGAAAACCCTAATTTGATTTGCAAACCCTTTTCTTGAATTTTTCCAACCAAGCAATTAAACCTAATTAAACACCTAATTAGCTTCAAATGAGGTATGATAGCAACAATTAAGTAACTAAGCAACAAACAAACCATGGAACAAGGATTTATACCTCACAAAACTTGAATCAACATCCAACCTAGCCTCACAAACTTGCTTCTTGCTCCAAGATCCACACTAGAATAGGTCAAGGAAAAATGGGTAAGAGTTGGATTTGGGTTTTAGCTTGATTTGTGATGGAATTTTGGAGGTTTTTGATAGGTTTTTGATGAGGAAATGAGAGGAGAAAATTGGGGGGATGCACTTGGTGAGGGCTCGGCCAGAAATGGGGAAGGATGGGAGTGAAGTGTGTGGGTGTGGGGAGAAAAGTCAAGTCAAAGAAAGTCCAAGTCAACCCAACCAATACTTATATATATTACCCTTTCTTCTCATTTCTTTTCATTTCTTTTCTTTTAGCCATTCAAGTGGGAAAATGAGGGGGCACTTGGGGCTGCTGATTTGGAGAGGGGAGAGAGGGTGTGGGTGAGTGTGGGTGAGGGAAAAAGATAAATGTATTACCCCAATTCCCATTAACACTAATTTCACCGAAAAAAGCTTTTTTCTTCGATATTTTCTAAACCGTTTTGGCAAACAATTTCATTTCAAAAATCATATGATAAAATTTTGTTTAATGTGTTATGATACACAAAATTTGTTTCAACTCATTCCAATTTGTAATTTTCCCTAATTAAATGTATTAGTGACGGCTTAAAATAATATTAAAATAATTAATTTCGGAAAATTTTTCAGAAAATTTGAAATTTCACCAGTGACTCAATAAACACCAAATACTAGCAAATTCATAGCTAGAATATGTATATTTAATTTTATAATAAAGATATTTGTATTTTGACTTTTTACAGAAAACCCCCTTATTTTACCGTTTTTTCGAAATTTCACCGAAACGATTTTCAAAATGTTACAGAACTCTTCCAACATACCGCCCCTCCATTGAGGGTAAAGACAAATCCCGAGTGCGACTTAGAGTCGTCCTTATCTCTTTGGAAACTGGAATCGGTAAAGGACTCCACCCGGAGTTCTCCGTTACCATACACCAAGAACATGTCTCTAGTCCTTCGTAAGTACTTGAGAATGTTCTTCACAGCTGTCCAGTGACTCTCTCCAGGATCTGCTTGATATCAACTCACTACACTCAGTGAGTATGCTACATCGAGTCTGGTACATACAATCGCATACATGATAGAGTCTACTGCCGAAGCATAGGGTATCCCTTGCACGTGAGCTCTCTCCAAATCAGTCTTAGGAGACATCTCTTTGGAGAGAGTGAGTCCAGAGATCATGGGTTCGTTCCCACGCTTGGATTCTTCCATACTAAACCTCTTTAGTATGGTGTCAATGTACCTGGATTGGGACAATCCCAGTTTCCTTTTGGATCTATCTCTATAGATCCTAATCCCCAATATGCATGAGGCATCACCTAGATCTTTCATTGAGAATCTTTGTGATAAGAAGAGCTTGACTGATTGCAGCATAGGAATATCATTTCCTATCAAGAGTATGTCATCCACGTACAATACGAGGAAGACAACCTTACTCTCTGCTACCTTCTTATAGATATAAGGTTCATCTATGTTTTTGATGAAGTCAAACTCTTTTGACTACAACATCAAAACAGATGTTCCAACTCCGCGATGCTTGCTTTAACCCATAAATGGATTTAAGCAGTTTGCACACCTTTCCGCTGCTCCCACTATCTACGAAGCCCTCTGGCTGAGTCATGTATACGCACTCTTCTAAATCACCATTTAGAAAGGCGGTCTTAACATCCATTTGCCAGATTTCGTAGTCATGGTATGCAGCAATGGCAAGTAAGATCCGGATGGACTTAAGCATAGCTACTGGAGAAAAGGTTTCGTCATAGTCCACACCTGGTCGTTAAAGAAATCCCTTTGCTACAAGTCTAGCTTTGAAAGTCTCAACTTTTCCATCTACACCAAATTTCCTTTTAAAAATCCACTTGCTCCCAATGGGTTTTACCCCTTCAGGAGCATTTTCCAAAATCCATACTTTATTGTTGTACATGGATTCCATCTCAGATCGCATTGCATCCAGCCATTTCACAGAGTCACCACTCGTGATGGCCTGCTCGAAACTAGTCGGGCCATCATCTTCCATGATGCAATCCTCGTTTTCACCATCAATGAGAAAACCGTAGTATCTCTCAGTTGGACGAGAAACCCTACTAGATCGGCGGAGAGGCTGGGGTTCGTCGGGTACTACTGAATCCTCTGATTCTACTAAATCTTCAGTTGCAATTTGTGTTTCTGGAACCTCTTCCAGCTCTACCTCTTTGCCTCTAATTTCTTTTGCAAGAAATTCCTTTTCCAAAAAGGTGGCATGTTGAGCAACAAACACTTTTTGTTCCTCAGCATGGCAGAAAAAATATCCTTGAGAATTCTTTGGATATCCCACAAATTTGCAAAGAACTGATCGTGCCTCGAGTTTGTCCGGATTTTATCTTTTGACATAGGCCGGACAACCCTATATCTTAACTCGTTTAAAATATGGTCTCTTCCCACTCCATATCTCATATGGTGTGGTAGGTACGGATTTAGACGGAACTAGATTCAATATGTATATGGCTGTCTCAAGCGCATACCCCCAGAAGGAAATAGGTAACTCAGCATCGCTCATCATAGATCGCACCATATCTAATAGGGTCTGATTCCTTCGTTCCGATACACCGTTGTGCTGTGTGTATAAGGAGGAGTAAGCTGAGAGAGAATCCCTTTCTCTTTTAGATAATCTAGGAACTCATTGCTTAAGTATTCTCCTCCTCGATCGGATCGAAGGATCTTAATACTTTTGCCCGTTTGTTTTTCTACTTCGTGCTTATATTCTCTGAATTTCTCAAAAGCTTCAGACTTGTGTTTCAACAGGAACACATGCCCGTATTTAGAGAGATCGTCAGTGAATGTAATGAAGTAGGAAGAACCGTCCCGGGCATGCGTAGACATGGGACCGCATACACCACTATGTACCAGTCCTAAGAGTTCGGTAACTCTTTCTCCGTGTCCACTAAACGGAGCTTTGGTCATTTTTCCTTTGAGACATGAATGGCAAGTATCATAAGATGAAAATTCAAATGAATTCAAATATCTATTTTTATGTAACTTAGCTAGCCGTGTCTCATTGATATGGCCATGTCTACAATGCCACAAGAAGGATTCGTTCATTTCTGAACTTTTCCTCTTGTGTGTGTTTTGTATATTGAGGACTGTATTCTGATTTAGAATGAATATGCCATTATGTAACGAGCCTGATGCAATCAACTTTTGATCTAGGAATATGTTCATAACATTATCCTTTACTACAAAATTATATCCTTCTTTACTTAATAAATAAACTGATATAATGTTGCACATCATGTTCGTTATATAATAGCACTCATTTAGAATCAGTGTATTATGACTTGGCAATACAAGGTGATATTCGCCAACTGCTTTGGCTGCAATACTTGCACTGTTCCCTACTTGAACGGAATGATCACTTTTTCCCAGTTCTCTACCTTTACGTAGCCCATGTAATAATTTACATATGTGGGATCCTGATCCGGTATCTAATACCCAGGACGTAGGGTGAACTGAGAAACAGTTCTCAATAACTAACACACCTGAAGAAGATGCATCACTATGCATGTTCTTTTAGGCGGCGTGAGAATCCAGATATTCTCCTGTTTCCTGTTCAGTCTTATAACTCTTATAAGAAAGAACGGGTCCAACGTTCCCCTGCTCAGTATAATAAGCGGGTTCAGTCAATACATCCATATTATTATCTTGATTATGGCCTGACATGGTCGCTACCTAGAGAGAGAGAGAGAAGAAAACACTTTAGCGTATGCTCTTGCAAGATTAGATTGGTTATTATCTTATCTAATCAGGATGTCTCCCACTGTTTTTATCAAATCTACCTTCAAACCCTAAAAGGTAAGATTAGCCGGGATTAATTACACCGTACAATTTCGTCAATCTTTCAGCCAGATCAGTGTCGGTACTTTGAGGGAGGTTCCCCGTGCTTTCGCACGGACCTAATTAATGTAAACCTCGTTTTCCCAAAGGAGTAACCCCGTTAACACTTTTCTAAACACCTACTTGATCGACTAATTGTCCTGTGTAAAACTCTCCCAGGAGTAACTCTTACTCGCAGCGGTTATCGGGATCCAACTATCTCATAGAAGGTATGCAATCTCATTGCAAATTTCAACACTTGAAATTCCCAATAATATTTTACCCCTAGCGATCTATGACCTTGACTAAGTCAACAAACCATAAATCGCAAGTCAAGTTCAACCCGTACATTTTCCGATTGAATTAAACCCACCCGTACGACCCTTGACTGAGTCAACAAGGCCGTGCGAATACCCTAATCCAATCACATCTCATGTTTTAGCAGATAAACACTACTTAGCTACCGTACACTACGCCTTGACTAAGTCAACAAATATAACACGAATACTAAATAATATCTATCTGAAATGACGGAGGGCTACGCAGGTTTTTCATAAAAACCATGAGCCTAATGAACTTGATATCGTCGTAGAATCAAGTGAAATTTTGAAATGGAGTGTTTTTGAGGCTTTCATTAGTTTTGCTAAAGAGGTCACTCCCGGTGAAGGGATCTCGGCTCTTTCCTCATCGAATAAGGTGCAGGGTATATCATATATACCACTGTGTAAAGAAAAACTCTAAAAAGCAATCAAAAGACAAACCGAGTTTTGTAGCATCTGCCAGTTTCGCTAAAGAGGTCACTCCCGGTGAAAGGATCTCGGCTCTTTCCTCATCGAATAAGGTGCAGGGTATATCATATATACCGCTATGCAAAGCAAAACTGTAGCTACTCTTTTTATAAAGTTTTGATTCTACAACAACTTTTAGGTTTCTTTTCTTTTTATTAATCTCATTAATAAAAAATCCCATCCGCTTATGCTTCCTAAGCATCACAGATAAATACGACGTACACTTATGCCATCCGTATTCGCCTCGATGTCCCCTCGTGCACCGTTAGGTTAGGTAACTAACGACAGAGCAGGGCAGGGCTAGTGCGGGTGTAAAACATAAGTAACGTCTATATAATATATCATATATACTATATACTGTATTCATCACAACATATCAAATGATCACATCACAGATATCGCAGCAGAAACATAGATATAATGTGGGATATACTAGGACGTCCGTATTTAGTATTTAGCCAACAATAGAAAATACGGATTCCACAGTCGCGATGAATAGCCAAGCCCACATCCTGGACCCCTATGAGAGCGGCAAGCGACCCTACCAATTCTGGAGTTTAAGAGACCCGATCTCGACTCCTCGAGATGGCCTCTCACTGAACCCCAGAACCCGGTCACCTGTGCTCCCCTCCTTAGGTCCATCCTAATGCGGAAAAGTAAATAATATACAACACTGGTGGCATCAACCTCAACCTGGAAGTGCCCCAAATAAAAGAATATTACATTACATTTGAATTTACATGAATGAAAATATAAAACTCTCATCTCACATAAAACCCCCGGCTATTCAATCGCGACAATTCTGCACATCATATCTCAGCAACACATAATATCTCATATCATCAACGTAAGTAAGTATGCATACACCGATCGTCGTCGATGTATAGCAACGACAATCGGCAATACAACTACATACTACACTTACGGTCACAGCAAAGAAAGTGTAAAACTACAATATTTGGAATCCACAATCACTTTAGAAATCGTAAATCCGAAATATCACATACTTCGCATTTCATGCCTAACTCTATGAATTCCACATATTGTATCAAATTCCAGATAAATAGACAGTATTAAACTTTTCGAACAGATAATCAAATACCCAAAATTTCTTAAATTGCTCAACACTTGACCGGAGTTCAAACAATCCGGAATGTGTCACAGTAGTAGTGGTCCGGCCGTAGAAGGGTCAAGCCAACGCCTCACATGTGGCACGCCGTACTGCCCAAAACCCGAAGGTTCAAAAGGCAGTTCAAGACGGTCACATAATCGAGTTAAGGTTTGTTGTCTTCTAGAGGGTCCACCACAAAACTTGCACGCATTTCCGAAAGATTTAAACTCAAGAAAAGATTCAACACTTGAAAATTTTTCATGTCGGGAAAAAGTGAGTTAATGATATCCGTTCGAACTTTTTAACAGTTTCTAAATATCCGGAAAAACAATAACGAATTTAAAATTCCCGATCGAATCGACGATTACAATATAAACCCCAGAATACTCAACACTTGAGTCAGATTAAAAATACCAATAAAATAGTAACCACAGAGACAAGAATTACTGTGCAAAATTCCGTACCTAATACCCTTACCCTGCCGCGGAACCGCCGCCAAAGGTGGGTAATTGCCGCGGTTCCGCGGCCATGTTGTGGAATTGGGGGCACGTTTTTCACCATAATTCTTATATTTTCCTGCTGAATTTTTTAGGTATTTTTAATTCTGGAAAAACCCAGATTTTAAAAAATATCCAGAGAGGGGGTTAACTTTGTCGGTTCGGGTTCGATCGGAGTTTTAACTTCGTAAACACGTCGCCTAATGCTTTAGCTAGGCTCTGATACCACTGTAGGTTTCCTAGGCACACTTGTGAAGGTTCATAAAGCATCAAACATGCCCGAATAAAATTTTACATATGCCGAACAACCCAAAGACGGGATCTTTGCTAGATTATTAGGGTTTAGCATGCAAGATAACATCTTTAAAGCTAAGTGTGAGGGATTACAACCTTTGTAGTCCGCTCCTTCACTTCACAAGCTCCGAGTAGAAGTCCCTTCGCAGCGATCCACGATCTCCCGGACTCAAGAGAGGCTCCACGACTCGAACGATCCATGCTAGCTTGAAGTGTTCCGATTCTCCGATGATCTACGTCGAAGTTGCTATAACCCAAGCTTTCTCACTCTAAAGAGATGAACACCCTAATCTAATGGGCTAGATTAGATGAGGAAGATGGAGTAGTATTTATGCTATCTTTTTATTTCACTTTCTCACAATAAATCATCACAAAAGGATTAAGTAGTGAGCTCTCTCTCAAACTCAAGAGAGAAGAAGATGAAGAATGAAAAGAATAATCCTTTTGTGATGAATAGTAGTCAAGAGTATATGATTGATTATAGAACCATGGTCAAGGATGAGAGGCTAAAACTTGTAGAGAATAAACTAGACTTAGGGTTTGGTTAGGTTAAGGATAAGGATCAACCATAATATCTTAACCAAGACAAAAGAGAATCCTTCTAGAAAGTGCTTGAAAGAGCTAACCCTAATCAAACCCTAATCCCTTTTTATCATCCCTAATCATGTTTCATAATAAATCATATCATGTCACAATAATATATATCACATATATATTATATATTTGCAACAAAAGAAAATAATACAATTAACATATATCGCATATATATCAATCTATTAATCTGGTAAGAAAATGAAATAATAAAGTGAGCCAATATTAGATAATGTAATACAATATATCATATATATCATTATACATTAAATCATCGAATCAACACTTGATCCAACGATCCGGCTATATCGAATATAACCGACTAATATATCATGTACCGATTCATCGAATCAACACTTGATTTGATGTCCCGGTTCATATCTAAATATCGCGAGAATATAATACGGTATCTCATATCGAATTATCCTCGGTCCTGCACATATCACATATGTGCCTCTACTCCGTTTTGCCTGAGCCAAGAAACCTCTGTGTAGGACTCTAAAGAATCGTCAATACGCTGGTAGCAGGTGATGATCATATCAAACACCCACAAGCTGCAAGCGGTCAGCTAAACATAACAGCCACCCAGGTATTGAGCGATCAGAAGATCAACAAGCTAACATGTCCGTTCTCCTGTGAATCCAATCAGTAACACTCCCGTACAGTCCGGTCTGTTCGTCTGATATGTCGCATATCAAGTCTAGGGGTGGTATATGTCAGACCCCAGTAACCGATAAGTCGTGTCGATGTGAGGCTCATAACAGGTCGAGAAACTACTAGTAACACTTACCAGTATATCTCTATATTAGCCCTGGCCAGGGACTTCAAGTTATAGCCAATCAAACACAGCACAACATCAACTCCATATACCGGTAGAGACGAATCCCCTCATATCGGTCATTGCCTCCATGTGATTTGGGACTGTACCCAAAAGCCACCGTTTTGCACGCCCTCTTGGACGTGGTAAGGTGGAAATCAAAGCACAGTAGGAATGACACAAGACTCTATGACGATCTCGGGTCTACAGACTACCCTGTACCAGTGTCACCGGAGAACTGCCATCTGACGTGTGGTATATCATCATCTGGGAGTTCTCGACGAGTCCGTCCAGTGTACCCAGTCTCCACTGAGCACCCGTACACCATCCTTAATGTCAAACACCGAGGGATATGGGATCATCCATCGCCCATCATATGGGTCAAGATGCGTATACGCTAGTCTACTCTGGTGTATCGATGCCCTGTCTCGATATACCCTCGACTAGGAACATTTTTAGGATGTACTCATCGACTACTATGGCCCCACTAGTATGATCTCATCATAGTCCTAGTAGTCGAGTACAGATCCTAAGGGCTTTATCAATATGTGAGAGTAAGACAGTAAATCAATACAAGTCAACATGTTAAGATAAAGTGAAACCAAATAGCATACTATCATGATGAGCAAGAAAGTCCTCTCTGTATATATCCAAGCATCCAATATAATATACATCATATGTACAACAATGGCCTCTAGGGCATATACATAACTAACAATTAGATTTTTATCTACGGGGGAAGTCGGGTGGATGGCGTATAGTACCCCCGCAAGTTTTGATGGAAACCGATATATAGAATATGATTAAGGAAACCTATATTAGAAAACTATGGATATGGTTAAAAAGATAGTTAGAAAGGATATGAATGATTGAATATATATATCGAGATATGAGATGAAAGCTATAAGGATACGACTCTTGACATGATATGTTAGAAATGATGTCTCGAATTGATATATAAGGATATGAAAGGTGAATGTGAATCATGATATATCGATATGTAGTTGCACGAGATTAAGTATGAGATTTAGGGTAGCATGACATGAGATTTATAAGATAGAATGTATATGTAAATGACTTGATGTGAGATTTTGATGTGATAAAAAGAGTATACGATGAGATATGATGACTTGGTTAGATATGTCGTTATACGGATGCGTGTCGATATGAGATAATCGATACCTTTGTCGGTCTCATGATAAGAGATTGATACGGATGTGACCTGGGATATAGGTATATATATATATATATATAATGTTGTGAATCATGAGTGATATGTCGTACGAGATGTTAGGTCTGTACCCTCATTGTTATATAGGTTGATAGGATCCCTAATGGTTTAATGCCGCCATACGATGGATACCGTACGTGATGAGTTTTACATGATGATTGATCCATACCCTTGACTAGAGGATGTCGTATAATGGATTATACCGTACGTGATGTTGTGAGGCTGGATGCCGATTGATAGATTCACCGACTCGGATATATGATAGAGACGTATACCTTATAGCATTGCGCTCATGATTTACTTTATGCTACGTTCATGATATTCTCATTACATTACATATACCTGTGGTAGTACACCCACACAATTATCGATGATGTGTATGCTACACTTACACAGATTGCCGGCTCACGCACTTTCATCATCGATAATTGCTATGCCACTTACACAGTAGAATTGCTACATCATGCTACGATATATTGCTATGTTCACATCACTATACCTTGTCGCATGATATACTGGATATGCTCACATTTCTGTTATATGTTTGCATACATCATGCTTTATGATTATATGCATTGAGATGATGTTTTCATGAGATTTCGGGATTTGAGAACCGTGGTTATTTCAAAAGAAAGTATGTATTGTTTTAAAAATCCATTTTCTCTTGATATGATATTTCGAGACATCCACCATGTGTTTTCTTGGTTCTGAGATTGGCATGTGAAACCCGATTCGAGGAGTGGTAGGCACCGTCTGCGGGTACATGGTGGACCCGGTGAGGTACCCCGGGGCAAGAAAACTTGTATTATTAGGCGGTGAGCCTGGCAGGGGAGCACTACCTACCGGTGATAGTATTTGGGCTCGGCGGTTATCCGGAGAATACCGACCAGAGTCGTGAGAAGATACGGGCCGATCCGGACTGACGGAGACCGAGGGCCGATCCGGAATGATGGAGCCCGAGATATTGATATGGGCCAATCTGGAAAGATGGAGCCCGAGATATGAGGATTTACGTGTCGATGCTGGACACGGGTTTCATGATGTTTCGAGTGTCGATGCTGGACACTCAGGTTCCATGATTTTTATGTATTATTGATGGACACACGTTAGTTGATATCCTCATATTTATATGCATATGCTTTCATGATATTTACATGCATGATGTTATGGTGTCATTGATGGACACGTAGATGTTATTCACATACTGATAGGCATTAATTATATTGTTGGCACATATGAAGATACTGTCACCCTAAATATCATAGTATTACCTTTATGATATAGTTGACCTAGGAATCGTTGTTTATTTCGATTTCTACCTGATGATGTTTTCTACTCACGAGCTTGCAACTCACCCCCGTTGTGCCACAGTTCTTGCAGGTTGACCGCATGGATCAGTAGCGGCATCGCTGGCACACAGCTTGCTTTCGGGTGATTTTCTTTGGTAGGTGGTACATGTTGGATGGTACTACTCTTGTATTTATTATTCCTGTTGTGTCTAGTTAACTCCATCAATCAGAAACTAGTATTTGTATAAGTAGTAAGACTTAGCAAGACTTGTAGTTGCGAGACTTGAACGATGGGTTATATGTTCGCTTGGTGGGTTGATGTCTTGCTTTATTCTTTATCCTTTGTGTGGATCTTCGCCGTTGGGCGTCGTATACATATTATGACTTGCGTGGTTGTGATTCCGCCGATCGGCGAAGAGCTAGCTCCCGCTTGGGGATGCCTTTTATATTATTATGTATATGTGGCTTTGGATCAAAATATACAAGGGAGGTGCTGCCCAAATTTTTAAAAGACGAAACATGTTTTTTTCAACTAATACAATCCAATTGCATTTTTCTTGTTCTATTATCTATGCATTTAAGAAAACGTTTGATTTTCACCATACCTTTATTTCAAAACTTCACCTCTTCTATTTTCTTAAAAAGGTTTAGATTTCTGGGCTTCGACTTCCTTGAATTACGTTACGCTTGTAGACGTTGCATGATTTAAGTGCCGGTAACGAACTAAATTTTCGGGTCGTGACAGTTTTCTTGCCCGTTTTCTTCCACAGAGCATCAGGGATGCTCGAGCTCGCAGTTTCGAGTCGTTACGCCAGACTACGGGTATGACGATGGAAGAGTACGATGTTCAGTTTACCAAGCTATCAGAGTATGCTCCGTATTTGGTAGACACTGAGGAGATGCGGATCAAGAGATTTGTGTGAGGCCTGATTACCCAGTTGTTCCTCGCTATCAGCACCCAGCATTTTGACACATCTGCAGCCGCAGTGGACGCAACCCTACTGGTTGAGGAGCGTCTTTCCAAGACTTCGGTTGTTTCGGAACTGAAGAGGGTTCGTACTGGTGTATCAGCCCGGAGACATATGTATAGACGCCGTGACAGATTTTCGTTCAGGTCGTGGGAGTAGCAGAGGCTTAGGACGGGGGCAGTTATTTAGCTCTTATCCCAAGGAGGGTAAGCAGCCATCGTCTGGATGTTTCTGGTGCGAGAGTTTATATCATCGCGTTAGAGATTATACTGAGGCATGTGAGGATGAGGCAGCCGTACCACATGTTACCTTACCAGCTTCTCCACCTCAGAGAGCGTTGCCTCTTACGCCTGTTGTTGCTCCGCGTCAGACTTATGCTCAGAGAGGTCGTGGCCGCGGAGGTTTTGTTCAGAGAGGACGGGGTGGCAGAGGCGGAGGACAGCCAGTCGCCGGTAGAGGGCAGGCTCGAGTATTTTCTTTGACTCATCAGGACGCGCAGGCGTCCAATGCAGTGGTTTTAGGTACTCTTTCAGTATGTTCCATCGATGCACACGTTTTGTTTGATCCGGGATATACGCACTCGTATGTTTCTACACACTTCGTGCCGAGGTTGGGCCGAGAGTCGTGTTTGCTAGATCTGCCGCTTGTCGTGACTACTCCTGTTGGCGAGTCTGTTGTTGCGCGACATCTGTTTCGGTCGTGTGTCGTTTATATTGGAGATAGAGATTCGTCCGTTGACTTGATCCTTCTTTAGAGTTTGGACTTCGATGTTCTCCTAGGCATAGACTGGTTAGCTACTTGCTACGCTTCTATGGACTGCCGTGAGAAGACAGTCAGGTTTTGTTTCCAGGCAAATCGGTTCTTGTTGTGCAGGGGGACCGTGGTGCCACCCCTCACAATTTGATTTCTGCCCTTTGCGCTAGTCCGCTCTTGAGGAGAGGATGTCAGGGATTCTTAGCTTCTATTCATGATACCGGAGCCACGGTAGATTTGTTGGACCGGGTTCCTATTTTGAGAGAGTTTCTCGACGTATTTCCCGATGAGTTACCTAGATTGCCGCCAGAGCGTGTGATTGAGTTTTGCATTGATTTGATCCCCGACACAGGGCTTATTTCTATACCGCCTTACCGGATAGAGGACTTATGCGTCTGAGTAGCTGCAAGAGTTGCTTGATAGGGGACTTGTGCGTCCGAGTGTTTCGCCTTGGGGAGCTCCTGTTCTGTTCGTCAAGAAGAAGGACGACAGTTTGAGATTGTGCATTGATTATCGTCAATTGAACCGAGTTACGGTGCAGGATTGGTATCCTTTACCTCACATTGACGATTTGTTTGATCAGCTCCAGGGTGCGGGACATTTTTCCAAGATTGATTTGAGATCGGGTTATCATCAGTTGCGGGTTCGGAATGATGACATTCCGAAGACTGCTTTTCGTACGCACTACAGGTATTATGAGTTTTTGGTGATGTCGTTTGGACTCACCAATGCCCCAGCAACATTCCTGGATTTGATGAACCGGAGTTTCAGGCCATTCCTCGACCAGTTAATTATTGTGTTTATTGATGACATTCTGGTTTATTCCAAGAGTCGACAGGAGCATGAGCAGCACTTGAGGATTGCTTTGCAGACATTGAGAGAACGCCAGCTGTTTGCTAAATTCTCGAAGTGTGCCTTCTGGCTTGATGGTGTTGACTTCCTGGGTCATGTGGTTATGGGAGATGGTATTCGTGTGAACCCGAGGAAGATCGAGGCCGTACAGCTTTGGCCCAGACCTGTATCAGTGACAGAGGTCCGCATCTTTTGGGCTTAGCCGGTTATTACCGCCATTTCGTGCAGGACTTCTCGAGTATCGCTGCACCCCTGACCGGACTGACCAGGAAGGGGGTTCCTTTCTTTGGACTGAGGCATGAGAGCTGAGTTTTCAGCAGTTGAAGACTCGGTTGACGACTGCACCAGGTTTATCTTTGCCTTCTGGATCGGGTAGCTTTGTCATTTACTGTGATGCTTCTCGAGTGGGGCTCGGTTGCGTATTGATGCAGCATGATAGGGTTATCGCTATGCTTCCCGGAAGTTTAAGAAGCACGAGCAGAATTATCCAACTCATGATCTTGAGATAGCTACGGTGGTCTTTGCGCTTAATATTTGGAGACACTACTTGTACGGGGAGTCGTGTCAGATTTTCACAGACCACCAGAGCTTAAAGTTCATATTCCAGTAGCGGGATCTGAATTTAAGACAGCGTTGTTGGATGGAGCTCATGAAGGACTATGATTATGAGATCCTTTATCACCTGGGCAAGGCGAATGTGGTAGCCGATGTTTTGAGTCGTAGGCCCGGAGGTAGCTTGTACCAGTTGACCGCTGTTCAGAGACAGTCTTCTACAGATTGGCAGATCTTGTGCGACAGTAGAGTACAGTTTGAGTTCACTTCCACTGGGGGACAACTTTCTCACGTCCGCGCCCATCCACTTCTACTTGATCGTATTCGTGAGGCACAGCCCGACGATGCCCGTTTGTCTGAGATTCTTGAGCATGTTCGGCAAGGTAGAGATTCGGAGTTTGGGATTGATGACCAGGGTATTCTACGTTTTGGTACTTGTTTGTGTGTACTTGATACCGATGGGTTGAGACGTGAGATCCTAGAGAAGGAACATCAGTCAGCTTATAGTGTTCACCCAGGTTCCACTAAGATGTATCGTGACTTAAGAGATATCTATATAAGTCAATGCTACCTCTCCCGGTACTTTCGGACATGCGGACTTTGGTGAAAAACAGTTTTCTAGAGGTGGTAACAAGGACTCAAAACCGGATCTTTGTTAAACATCTAACTAACAACCTAACTAGGAGTTGTTAACTACTCGGTTAGGGGGTTATACCTTTCTTTCTTGAACTCCTTCGTCTTCAAGCCTCGATGGTTGTCCAGATCGGCTTCACCCCGTCGTCTCCTTGCGCCGAAGATCGATCCACCTGAAAGCTTCTACCTTTGGCTTCTTCTTCGGTCTTTGAAGAAAACTAGTTCACTTGGTTTGCTAAACCTTATGAACTAGAGTGAGTAGAGATGAGTGTGTTGGGATTTTCTCTATGGTTCTTGGTTCTCAACATATGAGACAAGTGAACCATAGACTAAAGAGAGGGAGAGCAAGAGGAAGAAGATGAGAGCTCAAGAACAAGAGAGAGAATGAGAATGATAGAATGAGAGAAGACTTTTCTCTCTTGGCTCTCATAATCTAAAACCATCATCACAAAAATAGTAATCAAGTATGGTGTAAAATGGTTTAAGTCAAAATGGCTATATCATTTCATGCACTCATATTGCATAAGAGAACAAGCAAATGAAAAGTCTTTGCCATGAAATGACAGCCATTGTCATCATGATGGTCAACTAGTCCAACCTAGTCAACCGGTCAACAAAGTCAACAAGTCAACAAAGTCAACCCCTCAACAACCATGTCACCACAATACTTAATTAATATTATTGTTAATCATATATCATATTCTCATTAGGGTTGAGCAAAAAGTCAATAGTCAACAGTCAACGGTCAACAACCCTAATGAGAATCCTCTGCCTCTGTCTCTCCATCAACTGTGCATACACACCCGCATCCGCGTTCCGAGGAACACGAATACATACTGGATAAATCCAATCCCAAAACGTACACTAGGATCTGGCTTAAACCAAAGCCCGCTAGTGTTGACTGTCCGGACACTGTACGTGTACAAGTGCACGGATGTGACCGAACCCTGTCGCAAAACCATGCGACCTGTCGCAAAACCATGCGACCTCTACTCTTTTGCCTAAAGGCGAATAGCTTTCTGTGTGGGACTCTAAAGACTCGACACTACGCTGGCAGTGGGTTTAACCACAGACCGCAAGCGGCACTAGCTGTGAGTAACGGTCCCCAGGTAGATGCCGACAAGAAGACTGACGAGGTGAAACCCATCTGAACTCCTACTGAGCCTGAATGTGACAATCTCCGTACAGTCCGGTCTGTTCGTCTGATACATCGCATGGCGGGCCTAGGGGGCGGTAAACGTCAGTCCCCTAATAGCGGTAAAAGTCGTGTCGGAGTGAAGCCCAATACACCCTGAGATAGCACCGGAAGCCTACCAGTATATCTCGCTTGCCCTGGCCAGGGACTACTCATGTAATGGCTCTCCTAGACACAGCGCGATGTCAACCCCCAATACCGGGAGAGACGAATCCTGTCTAACCGTCACTGCCTCCAAATGCTTCGGGACTGCACCCAACTACTACCTGTTTGCACGACTCCTTTGAGCCGTGGTAGGGTAGTAACCAAAGTACAGTGGGAACACACTCGAGGCGAAGTGACAGTGTCAAGTCAGCGGACTAAGCTGTACTCATGTCACCTGGGAACTGATAACTGACGATAGGTATAATACCAACCGGTCAGTTCCCGACGAGTCCTGTCCAGTGTACTCGTAACCTAACGAGCACCCGCATACTATCTCCAGTACGACGTACTGATGGCGGTGGGACAGACCATCTCCCACTCTGGGATGAGAAGCGCATGCGCCAGTCTACTCCGGAGTATCGATGCCCTGTCTCGATAGTCCTGCGACTAGGGACCTGCATAAGGATGTGCTTATAGATTACCCAGCCCCCACTAGTGTGACTGCCATCACAACGCTGGTAATCAAGCAAAGATCCTAAGGGCTCCACTAATGTGTATAGGTGATATACTAAAATAAACACATGTACACATTGAAGCAGAAACAAACCAAGTAGCATACTACTATTTTGAGCAAGATTGTCAATACAAGGTGAATATCCCAAGCTTCCATTAAGTAATATACATACTAGTATGATACAGTAATGGCCTCTAGGGCATATACACTAACAATCTCCCACTTGCACTAAGGCCATGTACTGGCGTATCGAAGACCTATCATCTCGATCAGCCGCTCGAACTGAGTCTGGGGTAGGGCCTTCATGAGTGGATCTGCAGTGTTATCTTCTGAATTTACTCTCTTTACCTCGATCTCCCGGCGATCAATGATCTCCCTGATCAGGTGGAACCGCCTCAAATTGTGCCTGGACTTCTGATGGGACCTGGGTTCCTTCGCTAAAGCTATAGCGCCGTTGTTGTCACAATACAGCGGTATTGGATCAACACTGGTAGGAACCACCTGAAGTTCCGTGAGGAACTTCTTCCTCTAGACAGCTTCCTTTGCGGCATCGCAAGCAGCTATGTATTCCGCTTCCATAGTTGAGTCAGCAACGGTTTCCTGCTTAGAACTCTTCCAGCAAACCGCCCCTCCATTGTGGGTAAAGACATAACTCGACATGGACTTGGAGTCATCCTTGTCATTCTGGAAGCTGGAGTCAGCAAAGGCCTCAATCTGGAGGTCTTTTCCGCCATACACCAAGAACATCTCCTTGGTCCTTCTCAGGTACTTGAGAATGTTCTTTACTGCTATCCAGTGTTTCTCCCCTGGGTTCGACTGATACCGGCTTACAATGCTCAATGCGTATGCTACATCTGGTCTGGTACATAACATCGCATACATAATAGAGCCTATCGCAGATGCGTAGGGTATTGATGACATGCGAGCCCTTTCCAAGTCAGTCTTGGGAGACATCTTTTTGGAGAGGGTGATTTCGTGACAAGCCGGTAGATTACCGCGCTTGGAATCTTCCATACTGAATCGTTTCAGTATTGTGTCGATGTACCTTGACTGTGAAAGTCCCAACATCCTCTTAGATCTATCACGATAGATCTGGATCCCCAGAATGTAGTTGGCATCGCCCAGGTCCTTCATGGAGAACCTCTGCGACAAGAATCCTTTGACTGACTGTAGCATAGGAATATCATTTCCTATTAGGAGAATGTCATCGACGTACAAGACGAGGAATACCACATTTCTCCCTACAATCTTACTGTAAATGCATGGTTCATCTGGGTTTTTGACAAAGTCGAATTCTTTGACAGTATCTTCAAAGCAGATGTTCCAACTCCGCGATGCCTGCTTAAGTCCATAGATGGACTTGAGCAACTTGCACACTTTACCGCTGCTCCCACTCTGAATGAATCCCTCTGGCTGATCCATATAGACGCACTCTTCCAAATTTCCATTTAGGAAAGCCGTCTTTACGTCCATCTGCCAGATCTCATAATCATGGAAGGCAGCAATGGCAAGAAGGATCCGAATGGATTTAAGCATGGCTACCGGAGAAAAGGTCTCGTCATAGTCCAAACCAGGTCTTTGACGAAAACCCTTTGCAACGAGCCTAGCTTTATAGGTTTCAACCTGCCCATCTACACCAATCTTCTTTCTGAAGATCCATTTGCAGCCTACGGGTTTTACCCCATCTGGAGCAAAGTCCAAAGTCCAAACTTTGTTGGTGTACATGGACTCCATCTCGGTCCGCATTGCATCCAGCCATTTTACCGAGTCACCGCTCTGAATGGCTTGCTGGAAGCTAGTAGGCTCATCATAATTAGCTGTACAATCCTCTCTATCCCCGTCTATGAGAAAACCGAAGTATCTCTCGGGTGGATGAGACTGCCTACTACTTCTGCGGAGCGGCGTAGGAATGTCCGGTTCTCCTGAAACGTCTGGTTCATCCAAGCTTTCAGTAACAGCTTGTGGTTCTGGAATTTCTTCCAGTTCTATTACGCCCCCACTTATCTGATTTTCTAAGAATTCAGTTTCCAAGAAGTGGGCATGCGGAGAAACAAAAACTTTTTGTTCTTCTGCGGAATAGAAAAGATACCCCCTGGAGTTCTTTGGGTATCCCACAAACTTACACAGTACTGAGCGTGCCTCAAGCTTGTCCGCATGCCGCTTTTTTACAAAAGCTGGACATCCCCATACCTTAAGATACTTAAGACAGGGTTTCTTCCCACTCCACATCTGATATGGGGTGGTAGGCACAGTCTTGGTTGGAGCCCTGTTCAAGAGATATGCAGCTGCTTCTAGTGCATAACCCCAGAAAGATCGCGGTAACTCAGCCTTACTCATCATGGAACGAACCATATCCAATAGGGTCCGATTCCGCCTTTCCGATACACCGTTGTGTTGTGGTGTGTATGGAGGAGTAAGTTGAGAGAGAATTCCATTCTTTTTCAAGTAGTCCAGAAACTTGGCACTCAAGTATTCTCCACCTCGATCCGATCTTAGAATCTTGATATTTTTGCCGGTTTGTTTTTCAACTTCATTCTTGTATTCTTGAAATTTCCCAAAGGCCTCGGATTTGTGCTTCATTAAGAAGACATGTCCATACCTAGAGAAATCATCTGTGAAAGTAATGAAGTGTGAATAACCACTTCGCGCATGTATAGATATTGGACCACACACATCACTGTGTATGAGTCCTAAGAGCTTGCTCGCTCTTTCTCCACGTCCAGTGAACGGAGTCTTTGTCATCTTTCCCATGAGACAAGATTCACAAGTGGCATAAGACTGATACTCGAACGGATTCAAGTACCCTTCTTTATGTAACTTAGTTAATCGTGTCTCATTAATGTGACCCAGTCTACAATGCCATAAGAAAGCCTAATTTGTTTCCGGAGACTTTCTTTTAAGTGTGTTCTGGACACTGAAAATCTGAGTTTGATTTAATACGTATATTCCGTTCTGTAATGTACCTGACCCAATCAGAACTTGATTTAGGTGGATGTGTACTACATCGCTTACAAAAGTAAATTCATATCCTTCCTTAGAAAGTAAGGATACAGATATGATATTACAAGTCGCACCTGGTACATACAAACAGTTACGCAAAATCAATATCTGCCCAGTTGTCAGTCCAAGATGATATTCCCCTACGGATTCAGCATCCATTCTCATTCCGTTAGCAACCCTGAGGGTCATATCACCTTTCCTGATAACCCTACGGTTTCTCAGAGCCTGTAACGAATTACAGATATGAGATCCTGATCCGGTATCCAATACCCAGGAAGTAGGGTTAACTGACATACAGTTCTCAATTACAAACAAACTCGAAGCCGAAGCCACAACATTCTTCGAATTCTGGCTACTGGCTTTGCAAGCCCTGCAATCCTTCTGCCAAAGTTCATTCCCGTTACAATAGGAACGTCCCTCTTTTACTACATCCAGTCCTGAAACTTTTGCCCTTGCTTTTCCTTTTTCTTCCCTGGTTTCCTTCAGGGTATAAGCAGAGGGCAGAGACAGTAGAATTAAGTCAGTACTTGACCTATTCTCCAACGTGGTCTCCAGGTCCGTGAGCTCAAAATACCTGGCCTCTGTAAGGACGTTGTCCCCTACAGATGACCCGACAGCCAACCTCGCTTGAAGCAATTCGTTCGAGGTCTCATATCTTGCGATACGAGATTGCTCTCCATATAAATCTTTGTTATGGAGGAAGATAGAAACTGAGTCCATCTTCTCGTGCTGCCTCTGGTTTGCACCATTAACAGAGGCTAACACGAGGCACTTGGCTTTCGCACAATCCTTTTCCGATGTCCTACGGATGTAAATATCCGTGACAGGGAAAATTGGACCTGAGACGGTAGGGGTATGATCAGTTAAGTGGTGTCCCAGCTTGTTATGGGTAATGGACATCTGGACAGACCTTTGCCAGTCATAACAGTCAGGTTCAGTCATTTTAATATCTAGATGTGGTCACTGGGTCGCTGCAATTAAGAGAGAGAGAAGAAAACACTCAGCATGATGCTCTTGCAAGTTTAGATTGGTTTTTAATTTATCTAAACAGGATGGCTCCCACTGTCTCTCGAATCCCTCCTCAAACCATAAAGGAAGAATTAGTCGGGATCAATCTCACCGTACAATACTTGCTTAACCGTTCAGCCAGGCTAGTGTCGGTACTTCGAGGGAGGTTTTCCAACGCTTTCGCGAAGTTCCTTAATTAAATAACCTCTTTTCCCTGTGGGCGTAGCCCCGCTAACACCTTTCTAGACACCTACTTGGTTTATAGCATTGATCGTTAAGTGAGAAATTTCCCGAGGAGTAGCATATACTCACAGTAGGATCGGGATCCAAATATCATTGCGTGACAAAACTGAAGGAATCCTACCAGAATCATCACACTCCAAATGGTATGCAGCGCTAGCAAGTTTCAGTTCTTTTGAAACTCCCGATGTGGATTTTTGCCCCATGCTCTTATGACCTTGACGAAGGTCAACAAATCATAAGTCACATGTCAAGTTCTACCCGTCATTATCCAGGTTAATTTGAACCCACCCGTATATACCCTTGACGAAGGTCAACAAGGTAATACGACTGTCCCAAAGCAACGCATCTATCTATGCTACATATGAACACCTAACAGCTGCCAATCACTATGCCTTGACGAAGGTCAACAAACATAGCTTGAATACTATTGAATATTCATACGAAACGACGGAGGGCTACGAATGGTTTTGGCGAAACCTTGAACGTAGTGAACTTGATATAATCGAAGGAACGAGATAGCTTTTAGAAGGAGTGGCTCGAGCTCCGCATTTAAAAGTTAGTTTTGAAAAGAACCGAGTGGTTTTTCGAAAGTATTCCAACGATTTTTACTTGGTTTATTTTCTTTCATTAGTTCTTATAATGCGTGATATTCTTGTATTAGTTCTTTTAATGCGTCCCATCATTTAATCCTACCATTGCAGAAAACAACCAAAATATGGCGTACGTTTATGCCATTCGCATTCGCCACGGGGCCCCGTCATTACCCGTTAGGTTACTTAACTAACGACAGAGCGGGGGCTGGGCTACCGCGGCTGTAAAACATAAGCAACGCCTAAATAATATCATATATAGATATATTGCAATGATAGCCATTTCAGATCACAGATGAACACAATGGATACACTTGGAACCCGCAATTCGTACGAGCCTGTAACGAAAAGCAGATTACACGGTCGCGGTGAATAGCAAATACCCCACCCAAGACCCCTACGGGTGCGGCAAACTACCCGCCAAGTACCCGAAGCGAAGCAACCTCCCTCAACCCCGTGAATAGGCCACTCGGCACTTCGGCATACCCGGTAGTTTGTGCACCCCCTCCATGGGTCTATCCTAGGAGCAAAAACAGTAAAAAGAAATTATACAATGACGGCTACAACCCCGACCCGGTTGTGCGGCCATACAAATAATTATTACATCAATTTACAAATTTACATGAATTGAAAGAAAAGAAAACTCTTGTCTCACAACCCCCGGCTATTCACCCGCGACAATCCAATGAATTCAAATACACATTCCAGCAACATTACAGATCACAGATTTGTATAACCCCCACTAATCGACATATAGCGATTAGCAGACGTTCAATACAAATATCACATCACAGAAATACCCGTCAGCTTAAGTCTTTAGAAACTCGATCAAAATACGGTTTTTAGAGCCCCAAAAACAAAATTTTCTTTCTGGAAAATCTGGGCTGAAAAAACATATACCAAAATTCCTAAAATACCCTACTAAGTATACTGCAGTGAAGAAAATTCACAAAGGAGTTAAAGTGGCCGCGGAACCGCGGCAATAGCAAGCTATTGCCGCGTTTCTATTGCCGCGGTTCCGCGGCGCTTTGATGAGATCACTTGACCGTTTTTCTTCAGTGCAATATAAAAACCCTGAGTCGATTTTTGAAGCATGATTTATTACTTTTACAGAACTTTGAAAATCGACAGCAAGTTTGAAATCCGGGTTCATTTCGGGACTTTTTCTCCGATCGAATTTCTAGCTACTATGCTAACATGTTAGATAGAGTTTAACTAGGCTCTGATACCACTGTAAGTCCATGCTACCTCTCCCGGTACTTTCGGGCATGCGGAATTTGGTGAAAAACAATTTTCTAGAGGTGGTAACATGGACTCAAAACCGGAGCTTTGTTAAACATCTAACTAACAACCTAACTAGGAGTTGTTAACTACTCGATTAGGGGGTTATACCTTTCTTTCTTGAACTCCTTCATCTTCAAGCCTCGATGGTTGTCCGGATCGGCATCACCCCGTCGTCTCCTTGCGCCGAAGATCGATCCACCTGAAAGCTTCTACCTTTGGCTTCTTCTTCGGTCTTTGAAGAAAACTAGTTCACTTGGTTTGCTAAACCTTATGAACTAGAGTGAGTAGAGATGAGTGTGTTGGGATTTTCTCTATGGTTCTTGGTTCTCAACACATGAGACAAGTGAACCATAGACTAATGAGAGGGAGAGCAAGAGGAAGAAGATGAGAGCTCAAGAACAAGAGAGAGAATGAGAATGATAGAATGAGAGAAGACTTTTCTCTCTTGGCACTCATAATCCAAAACCATCATCACAAAAATAGTAATCAAGTATTGTGTAAAATGGTTTAAGTCAAAATGGCTATATCATTTCATGCACTCATATTGCACAAGAGAACAAGCAAGTGAAAAGTCTTTGCCATGAAATGATAGCCATTGTCATCATGATGGTCAACTAGTCCAACCTAGTCAACCGGTCAACAAAGTCAACAAGTCAACAAAGTCAACCCCTCAACAACCATGTCACCACAATACTTAATTAATATTATTGTTAATCATATATCATATTCTCATTAGGATTGAGCAAAAATTCAATAGTCAACAGTCAACGGTCAACAACCCTAATGAGAATCCTCTGCCTCTGTCTCTCCGTCAACTGTGCATACACACCCACATCCGCGTTCCGAGGAACACGAATACATACTGGATAAATCCAATCCCAAAACGTACACTAGGATCTGGCTTAAACCAAAGCCCGCTAGTGTTGACTGTCCGGACACTGTACGTGCACAAGTGCACGGATGTGACCGAACCCTGTCGCAAAACCATGCGACCTGTCGCAAAACCATGCGACCTCTACTCTTTTGCCTAAAGGCGAATAGCTTTCTGTGTGGGATTCTAAAGACTCGACACTACGCTGGCAGTGGGTTTAACCACAGACCGCAAGCGGCACTAGCTGTGCGTAACGGTCCCCAGGTAGATGCCGACAAGAAGACTGACGAGGTGAAACCCACCTGAACTCCTACTGAGCCTGAATATGACAATCTCCGTACAGTCCGGTCTGTTCGTCTGATACATCGCATGGCGGGCCTAGGGGCGGTAAACGTCAGTCCCCTAATAGCGGTACAAGTCGTGTCGAAGTGAAGCCCAATACACCCTGAGATAGCACCGGAAGCCTACCAGTATATCTCGCTTGCCCTGGCCAGGGACTACTCGTGTAATGGCTCTCCTAGACACAGCGCGATGTCAACCCCCAATACCGGGAGAGACGAATCCTGTCTAACCGTCACTGCCTCCAAGTGCTTCGGGACTGCACCCAACTACTACCTGTTTGCACGACTCCTTTGAGCCGTGGTAGGGTAGTAACCAAAGTACAGTGGGAACACACTCGAGGCGAAGTGACAGTGTCAAGTCAGCGGACTAAGCTGTACTCATGTCACCTGGGAACTGATAACTGACGATAGGTATAATACCAACCGGTCAGTTCCCGACGAGTCCTGTCCAGTGTACTCGTAACCTAACGAGCACCCGCATACTATCTCCGGTACGACGTACTGATGGCTGTGGGACAGACCATCTCCCACTCTGGGATGAGAAGCGCATGCGCCAGTCTACTCCGGAGTATCGATGCCCTATCTCGATAGTCCTGCGACTAGGGACCTGCCTAAGGATGTTCTTATAGATTACCCAGCCCCCACTAGTGTGACTGCCATCACAACGCTGGTAATCAAGCAAAGATCCTAAGGGCTCCACTAATGTGTATAGGTGATATACTAAAATAAACACATGTACACATTGAAGCAGAAACAAACCAAGTAGCATACTACTATTTTGAGCAAGATTGTCAATACAAGGTAAATATCCCAAGCTTCCATTAAGTAATATACATACTAGTATGATGCAGTAATGGCCTCTAGGGCATATACACTAACAATCTACTGGTGGGCATGGATGAAGAGTGATGTTTCGTATTTCGTTTCAAGGTGCCTGACTTGTCAGCAAGTTAAGGATGAGCATCTGAGACCGGAAGGAGAGTTGCGGCCTTTACCCATTCCGGAGTGGAAATGGGAAAAGATCTCCACGGATTTAGTTATGGGTCTACCCAGGTCCAGTCGAGGGTATGATTCCATTTGGTTGATTATTGACCGGTTGACGAAACCGGCTCACTTCCTTCCAGTGAAGACCACTTTCTGTTATGCTCAGTATGCTCAGTTGTACATCGATGGGATTGTGCATTTGCATGGCGTTCCCACATGCATCTTATCCGACAGGGGCACCCAGTTTACCATCCGTCTTTAGCAGAAGCTTCAGGAAGCTTTGGGTACCCGATTGAGTTTTAGCACCGCTTTCCATCCGCAGACTGATGGTCAGTCAGAGCGGACCATACAGACACTGGAGGATATACTTCGTCCGTGCGTGCTTGATTTTGGTGGCAGTTGGGATCGTCACTTGCCGTTGATAGAGTTCTCCTACAATAACAGTTATCAGGAGACGATTCAGATGGCACCTTTTGAGGCTTTTTATGGTAGAAAGTTTCGATCCCCGTTCTGTTGCACCGAACTCAGCGAGAGCAGGATATTGGGACCCCAACTAGTTCAAGAGACTACGGAGAAGATCCAGTTGATTCAAGATAGGATGAGAGCAGCCCAGTGCAGACAGAAGTCTTATGCCAACCGTCGTCGTCGCAGGCTTGAGTTCGCAGTGGGAGATCATGTATTCTTACGGATTTCTCCGATGAAGGACGTGATGAGATTTGGGAAGAAAGGGAAGCTTAGTCCCAGATTTATGGGTCCTTTTGAGATCCTTGAGCGAGTTGGTACCGTTGCCTATCGTTTGGCACTTCCTCCCAGTTTTCCGAAAGTTCACCCCGTATTTCACGTATCGATGCTTCACAAGTACCTTCATGACCCTTCTCACATGATTCAGCACCAGACCGTTCCGCTAGAGCGCGATCTTTCGTTCACCGAGCAGCCGGTTGTTATATTGGATCGGCAGGTGAAGAAACTTCGGTCAAAGGTCTTGCCATCGGTGAAGGTTCTTTGGCGTGGCCCGAATGGTGAAGAGGTCACTTGGGAGGCCGAGAGCGAGATGCGGAACAAATTCCCTCATCTCTTTAAAGGAACGCATAGTAAGATTTTTAAATTCGGGGACCGAATTTCTATAAGGAGAGAAGATTGTAACACCTTAGAATGTGATTAGTGTTAATTAAGCGATAATACGGGTTTTAGTAAAAAGTTAACCAAAATAGTTTTCACATATTTTATAAAAATTAATTAATATTTTATAATTATTTGTTTTGTCTTGCACACACATGTGCATGTTAACTTGGGGATTTGGAGGTGTTAACTATGTTTAAGTAACCATGGCACCTTAAACCAATTTTTAGCCATCTTAATCCACCTCACTTATTATTTGAATAAGGGTTGACTTGAGAGAGAGAGAGAGGGAGAGAGAGAGAGTTGACAATGGAGAATGACGAGTGTAACATTTCAGAAAAATAAAATATTATTTTTGGGAATTTATATAATTAAATAATAAATATTATGAATATTTTAATAATACGGTATAATTATATACCGATAAATTAGGAAATATTTGGTAATTTTGTTAATTATTGAATTTGAAAGAGATTACAAGATTTGAGCATTCATAGATTCTTATATAATTAAGTATATTCCATTTTAATGCTAATCGCGATTAAATATCACTAATCGTGCATTAAGCTTGATTTGTGCACGCGACATGCACCATGTCATATTACACTTTTCACATTTTTCTACCATGGCTTTTCTTTTTCTTTTGCTTGGATTTTTTTAAAAATGGAATGAGAAGAAAAGAAAAGAAAAGAAAATAAAAGAATAAAGAAAGGGTTAAAGAATTGGGTATGGGCAAGAGAGAGAAGAGAAAGAGAGGTGAGGGGTTTTTGACCATTCTCCCATAGTGTTCCCTCATTGTTTTCTTCATCATTCTCACTTCTTCCCTCACCATGGCAGCCCTCTCTCCCACCCTCCTCTACCTCCTCAAAACACACCCAAAAACACATCAAAACATTATCTTCACTTCATTAAAAACATACACAAGCTCACTACAAGCACTTAGGACCAAGAAAGTTCTGATTTTGGAGACTTGGGGCAACTCAAGAAAATTCTTGAGTTGCCAAATGAGGTAATTCCTTTACCTTTAGTATTGTATTTCATTCACCTTAGCATGCATGTTAGTTTAGAAGTGAATTAGTGTAGATTAGTGAACTTTGAAAATTCCAAGTTAGGGTTTTGAGGAAGTCTTGAATTGAGATAGTGTAATTGAGTTTAGTAGTGACCTTAAACCTCCTTAGTGTCTAGAAACCAAAGCAAACAGGGCCTAGACCATACAATTGATCTAGACGTTTCAATGTCGGTTTTGTGTTAATTTGGGGGTGTATGGAATCTGGAGTGACCTGAGAGTTTTTCTGGAAAAACAAACAACACCACTACCCTACATAGACCTCTAGAAGACCACCCTGTGAAAACGAACCCAATCCATGTAGATCAAACCGAGCAGGCCGGAATTTAGGGCATTGTGGCCGGCCAAAGTGAGGGGTTTGGTGCCCAGGTTTCTTTTTTAGCTCATATGCCCCCTATACAACACCCCAGTACTGTTTGCTCATCCCAATTTTACCTAAACTAAAATCTGGAGCGAGTTTTTTAAGTTGCTGTTTTGGTTTCCTCGATGTTTATGAATTTACGTTTTGATAATTGTGTTTTGTATCGGACACTTGACGTTTGTACGTCGATTTAGGGTGTTATTTGGTTCTTTTGCATGTGTAGACTATAGGTTCTAACCTATAGCCACCTCACGAGTCATTTTGAATTTGAAATGGATTTTAATGCGATACGATGCTCTTTGACATGTTGGTACCTCCATGTGAACTCCAGGACAATAAGCAAGGGCGTGGCGACATCGACTTCGGGAAGCAAAGATCAATGTGAGTAGATATTTATCTACGGGGGAAGTCGGGTGGATGGCGTATAGCACCCCCGCAGTTCGTAGTGTAGCCTATGATTATATATATATATATATATATATATATATATATATATATACGAAAATGTGTTATGTGAAACATGGATAGTTAGAAAGTAAGATCTTAGGAGATCATGGTTTAAAGTTTAGTGTAATTGGATGATAGTGTCGTTAGTTATTTTTCTTAATCGCGAGCCCTACAATAAGGTTTACATACACGCACACGCACACACATACATTTATTTTCTTGTGCGTATATGGGGATATATATATATATATATATACATATATGTATGTAAGTATGTATGTATATATATATATATATATGTACATATACACGAATGATGAGGATAGTATATGATATTTGGAGACGAGTCGATATGATTGGGCTGGATACCGTGAGATAGGTGTTGTGATTTAGGTCGTGTTATGAGATACGACATGTTATTATTGCGGATCGTTGGGCGATGTGTTTTCATACACACGCTGATATATGTTGATGGTATCGGTATGTACTAGACTTAGATCAGTACCCTATTCATGATATATTGATTATGATACCATACGGATATTGATGTATATGTGATAGGCGACCTGTACCCCGATATTGGGGATGTTGTACGATGGATTTACCGTACGAGATATATTTATGATGATTGATCCACACTCATGATTTGAGGATGTTGTATTATACTTTTATCGTATGTGACGCTATAGAGGCGGGATCACCGATTACTATATATATTTATCGACTCAGACTTAGGTGGTTTTTCCTAACCCTGTTGATTAGTCTCTTAGCTTTGTCCTTTAGTTACTAAGTAGATGATAGACTGGGCTTGAGTCATACTTTTTCCAAAACCAACGAATCATGTATATTTCAAGACAGACCAAGGGGTACTACGGATATTTCAAAGGACGTATCTTTCGTAAACACACCATAGCCCCTATTGTCTAAACACCATAATTCGTGTTATTTTAAATGACAACTGCATGACTCGTATATCTAATGTAGATTCCCTATTGTTGTATTTACTATTAATTTCTACATATTCATGTTGTTATCGTTGCATTGCATGCTTAATGTGCACTTTAGTGATTATGATCCATGCTGGCAGGATACTAGCACCATTACCGATGATGCGTATACTCCATGTACACTTGATTGCCGGCTCACACACTTCATCATCAGTAATTGCTATGTCACGTACACTTTAGAGAATATTATTTCGTTGATATCGCTTGCTAGCTGATAGTTCCGATATATCATTACTGTGCTAGTTTAGATATTTCATTTATTATGGTGATATTTCATGTATATGCATATATTCATTTGCCATGCGATAGTATGGGCCAGTCCGGATTGCCGGAGCCCGGTATTCATTATTTGTTTACATCATGATTTGAGATTTCGGATTTCCATGAGATTTCTGGATTCGGAGAAACCGCAAAGATTTTATAAACTGATTATCATTTCTAAAAATAGAAAATACGGTTTTCTCATGATATGATATGAGATATGTCCACCATGAGTTTTCTCGGCTCTTGAGCGATATCATACACCCGATTCGAGGAGGAGGAGGAACCGTCTGTGGGTGCATGGTGGACCCGGTGCGGTACCCCGGGGAAAGATGGTCGCAGATGATGGCGTTGAGCCTGGCAGGAGAGCACTACCGACCATTTATTTGTGACGCGGCGGATATCCGGAGGATACCGACGTAGTCGTGAGATTTGATGATTTGGGCCGATCCGGATAGCCGGAGCCCAGGGTCCAGTCCGGATAGCCGGAGCCTGAGATATTGAGACACAGAGACTTCGATATTTTATGATATGGGCCAGTCCGGATTGCCAGAGCCCGAGATATTGAGATATTGGGATATATATTTTTGTGTCGATACTTGACACGGATTCTCTATGATTTCATTGATGATACTTTGATTTTTATACATAAATCTCACTGAGATATGAAAACAGTTTTCTCATTTAAATTGTAATCTGTTTTCATGCATTCATACATCATATATATGACATGTCGTTCCGTGAGGCACTGACACGAGCACTTGGTATTACACTTATGTATAGATGTCTACCCTTGCCATTTTATTATACTTCAGGCTTTATTATTTGAGAATATTATTATCGTATGACCTAGGATTGAGTCATACATGCGATTTATGCTCGGTGATGTTTTCTACTCACGAGTTGGCAACTCGCTCCCGTTGTGCCACAGTTTCTTGCAGGTTTTGCCGTACCGGTTTTCCTTGGCGGCTTTGCTGGCACATTACTTCATTCCGGATGATTGCTTTGGTAGGTGGGTTCACTCGCATCATGACCACCATTGTATTTTATTTATTTTCAGTTGTATCTAGTAACTCCATCAACCAGACTTGTATATTTATTAGACATAGAAGCCCAGTGTATATTCTTTCGACCTTAGAGTCGCACGCTGTAATATTATGGGTTTTTTTTTCTGGTTTTCTAGTGGATATTGCTTTTCTTGATGAGTTTTGATCCTCGCCCTTCGGCGTTGTATATTATATTGCTTGCGTAGTTATGACCGCCAGTTGGTGAAGAGCTAGCTCCCACTTGGTGATGTCTTTATATTATGCATGTTGTACCCGTTTGGGGCCAATATTTACGAAGGAGACTGCCGAAATTTTCAGAAAAGACTTGATGTTTTAAAAATGGATACTAAGGCTTATATTGATAAAACACCTTCTTTAAAATGGTTTAGATTTCTCGGATTTTGGCTTACTTGAATTAGATGGGGTCCTATAGACTTCATATGATTCAAATGCCAGTCATGCGTCATTTCGGGTCGTGACAAAGTTGGTATCAGAGCGTTAGGCTTAACCTTGGTTCGAGTCTATATTTGACTATGCGGAGTCTAGGGCGTATATATATATATTCGGAACCTAGGCTTGACCTTTCGGAACTTAGACTTGGTCGAGGGGGTATTATACCCAAACTTTCGTCGCATAGGTTGACCTTGGTTGATGAAGTAGGTGACTTAAGTAGAGTGATGTACCGTGTGTATGTTCCACGGCATACATACGATACGCTACTCCGCTTAAGAAGGCTTAGGATGTACATTTCTTTGCACAACATTATATTCATTCCTACGATCTATCCTCATCGATTTCGGTTGGTGGTTTTGTTACCATGATTGCATAGGCAGAGAGAGCTGCGGCTAGAGTTGCGGTCAGCATGAGCTTGTCTTGGACGGGGACTGACCAGGGCGTAATTCCGGTGACACACGATTGTATAGATATGTCATTTTATTGTGTTTTCACGCCATGAGCGTTTGATAGATTGCTTTTACGGATTTCTCGTACGTGCAGATCAGCACCAGAGGATTGGCCCACTGATAGAGGCCGGCTAGAATGCGATGACCGTTAATGTATTGCTTATTCTTGATGATTGAGGCACTGTTTAGTGTGCGGACGAATGAGCCAGTTGTTACTGCGAATGACGAGATATCGCCCCATATGTTTGGTGCTGTTGCAGCACGAGTTATACATAGAGATATGATAGAAGGTCGCTAGTCACCCATGAATGGATGACTAAGACATGTGGTTCGTTATCACACCCCGATGCGAGATCATCAGATTGATTGATTCCAGCTTGAGAAGACTTCACGCAGGTACGTTGAGAGTCAATAGAAGACGATCGAATGTCAGAAGCCCATTTTCCAAGTTTAAGGTATTCGAAAAAACATGCAAGTAATTCCGTGGACCCACTAGAAGAATGAAACCCTAACTCGATATAATGACCATGAGAACGCTTTGAAACCTTAAGGTTTGTAGCAGTTCAGCGGTGCTATTAATGAGGTTGGGTTTTCCCTTCTACGGCTGGTCCATAGGTACTGTGGCATGTACTGAATATTATTAAACTGTACTCAAGAGTTGAGCTCTTGGGGGATTATGGAACTTTGACGAATCGATCGAAAAGTTCGACGTCGTTCGGATATTATGTGATGGGATACATTTCTTGGGAGACTCCAGATATGAGTATAGCTATTGGAGCGCAGTCCATGTAGCCACGAGGAGACGAGTCCGAATCAGTCGACATTAGAGAAAAGTGGAGTAAAAGATTCGTACGAGATTTCGACAAGATGACGTTCCACTCAGTTGACATCAGTGATGTGATACACATGCAGAAGCGTCGAATATGGATATATCTTCCAGGAGGAGTCGTGATGAATATACAGCCGTTCCGGAACAAGAAGTAGATTTAGTAAAGGGTGCTAACTTCCGGGCAGTTCAGCAGGAACGAGATTTGGGGAAGATTTCGACAGAACCTTTCGGGAATACTATACGAGAAGGCTTGGACCCAGGATCGGTCATATTACGCACACCCAGTAGGCCAGAGTTCGGCAGCACCGACAAGACATGTTATGAGTAACCATGACAGTTGGCTGGAGATCTTTGAGGGATGTGCCAGAGCGAGACTGTTTCCATCATCTTTGATTTCGGTATTTTGGACAATTTATTTGCATGATTGAGATTTTGTGCACCACAGTTGCACTTGACTTCGATTTGATATCATTCTAGATGTTGATTTTGATTTCATACCTATGGTATGCATGTGATTTGACTTGTGCTTTTAGTATAGTTTTCATGCACTTCCAGTATTTGGATTCGATTTTGTGCACACTGATGAACATAGTTATGAGATTATATACCACGGTATACCTGATTTGGATTGAGGTTTGTTGTATACCGCCGATTTCGATTGTGATATTCGATATTTGTTTTTCTCCACCATATGCACTTGAGTTGGATTTAGCGCATACTTGGCGAGTTTGATGCGATTTTGATGCGCACCAGATGCACTAGATCGGGATTCTTTGTGCATATCAGATGCACCTGATGTTGCTGTCTGGCACACTCGTTGCCCTTGGCAGGTGTTTTCGTGCACACCCATTGCACTTAGAGTTGGTTTCTCTGCACATGTATGGCACATTCATTGATTTCGATTTCCGTGCTCACCGGATGCACGTGGCATTCTTATACGCATCTTTGGGATTGGTTTCTTTTGGAATAGTATGTTTTATGATATTTACTACTTGATATAGTAGCTGAGCAGGACTAGTTAGAGGACAGTACCTGAAAATGTTTTTGCATGCATTGGTAGTTATCGAAGGGATTTCCAAAAGGGGAGCTATAGTCTCAGAATTTACCTGCGTGTCCAAGATGACACGTAACATTTTACAAAGAAAACCCTTCTAGATTATTTTCAAAACGGCGGGACGGGTATGTAAACAAAGTATATGTATGTATATATAGTTATTTTCTTACAATAGACGTCCGCTACTGTGCCGTGACATGCACATTGCACAGCGACTTGAAAAGGTTTAGCATGCATTTCGTTCAGATGTTTTGACGAATTTACTACGATGTGTACATGAATAGTTTTGATATATACCATGTTGGTTTTCGTATTGGGCTTTGACATTGGTGTCTTCACCATAACTCCGATGATTGCGGGATGCTTGACGGAGTTTTGATTTGGGGTCATATACTCGTTTTTCACACGCATGCATTGCGCTACGATGTGTTTTATGTATTTATGATTTCGGAGCCCCGGCGACTAGATCATTTTGCTGAAATGTTTTAGAAATTGGGGGAGTTGAAATTTTAAATCGGGGACCAAATTTATTTAAGGGGGGAAGATTCTAACATTTCAGAAAAATAAAATATTATTTTTAGGAATTTATATAATTAAATAATAAATATTATGAATATTTTAATGATGCGGTATAATTATATACCGATAAATTAGGAAATATTTGGAAATTTTGTTAATTATTGAATTTGAAAGAGATTACAAGATTTGAGTATTTATAGATTGTTATACAATTAAGTATATTCCATTTTAATGCTAATCGCGATTAAATATTACTAATCGTGCATTAAGCTTGATTTGTGCACATGACATGCACCATGTCATATTACACTTTTCACATTTTTCTACAATGGCTCTTCTTTTTCTTTTGCTTGGATTTGTTTTAAAATGGAATGAGAAGAAAATAAAAGAAAAGAAAAGAATAAAGAATAAAGAATTGGGTATGGGCAAGGGAGAGAAGAGAAAGAGAAGTGAGGGGTCTTTGACCATTCTCCCATTGTGTTCCCTCATTGTTTTCTTCATCATTCTCACTTCTTCCCTCACCATGGCACCCTCTCTCCCTCCCTCCTCTACCTCCTCAAAACACACCCAAAAACACATCAAAACATCATCTTCACTTCATTAAAAACATGCACAAGCTCACTACAAGCACTTAGGACCAAGAAAGTTTGGATTTTGGAGACTTAGGGCAACTCAAGAAAGTTCTTGAGTTGCCAAATGAGATAATTCCTTTACCATTAGTATTGTATTTCATTCACCTCAGCATGCATGTTAGTTTAGAAGTGAATTAGTGTAGATTAGTGAACTTTGAAAATTCCAAGTTAGGGTTTTGAGGAAGTCTTAAATTGAGATAGTGTAATTGAGTTTAGTAGTGACCTTAAACCCGCTTAGTGTCTAGAAACCAAAGCAAACAGGGCCTAGACCATACAATTGATCTAGACGTTTCAATGTCGGTTTTGTGTTAATTTGGGGGTGCAGGGAATCTGGAGTGACCCGGGAGTTTTTCTAGAAAAACAAACAACACCATTACCCTAGATAGACCCCTAGAAGACCACCCTATGAAAATGAACCCAATCCATGCAGATCAAACTGAGCAGGCCGGAATTTGTGGCATTGTGGCCGGCCAAAGTGAGGGGTTTAGTGTCCAGGTTTCTTCTGTAACTCATATGCCCCCTATACAACACTGTAGTACTGTTTGCTCGTCCCAATTTTACCTGAACTAAAATCTAGAGCAAGTTTTGTAAGTTGCTGTTTTGGTTTCCTCGATGTTTAGGAATTTACGTTTTGATAATTGTGTTTTGTATCGTTCACTTGACGTTTGTATGTTGATTTAGGGTGTTATTTGGTTCTTTTGCATGTGTATGCTATAGGTTCTAACCTATAGGCACCTCGCGTGTCGTTTTGGATTTGAATCAGATTTTAATGCGATACGATGCGCTTTAGCATATTGATTAAATGTGTGATTTTTAACGATCAAAAAATATTTACCGCAATCAAGAACGGCGTCGCATGAAGCTAGCCGGTGAATACGGGTCGATCCACAGGGATGTGTAATTTTCCTAAGTGTTCTTACGAGCTGATTCCAATGGGTGTTTGGTCTTTTAATTTAATCTAAAAAAACTAAATTGTACGGTGGTTAAGAAACTTTCTAGGATTAGGTCTAAGGTGGAGTTTGATAAGATTGAATGTCACACCTCTTTCAATTCCCTAAATGAAATCTTTTAGAAGTTAAAGCAACTATTAGAAAAAGGGATTAGGATGATTGGGAAGAAACGAAGTTTCTTCCTCTAGATCCTTGTCCGTCCTTTCCTAATAATTGCTCTAACCTTCATGAAAGACATGCATGTCCGGTCCTTTATACTACGGTTTCACCGTTACCTCATGGGTAGGGTGCCGTAGGGAGCGGATCATGCATGCATGCATGAAGTTCTAGTTATTAAAAATATTTGGGCACGAAAGAGATGAGAGATATTCATCTCTCATTCCCTCCCTTATTCCTAACCCTAACAAGCGAGCAAATTACTCGCTCATTAGGGGATTTATAAAAAACATCATTTTAAGATTACTTACTTACTGCAGCTTAAAAGATACTACACTAGATTTAGACTAGGGCAAAGGAAGGATTTATCTATGGCAAGAATTAAACTAGAAAACTACGGCAGAAAATAAAAGATAACTTACAATAATGATGCTCTTCAATCTTCCAATGAATTTGGATTTTTATTTATTGAAAAGAAGCATCCTTATTACAATATTTTGATTACATATTTATAAGGAAATAGGAAAACTAGGGTTACAAATTCTCGCGCATGTGCTATTACAGATATACCCACGAAAAATCCCAACCTACGCACTGATGCACCGCCAGGAGGAATTTGCACCGACACGTGCGTCAGATGGCCGCGGAACCGCGGCCCCAGCCTAGGTTTGGCCGTGGTTCCACGGCCAAACTAGGGAGTTGTGTCTGGAAAATTTTGGGTTTGCTTCTATGCTGCTTGGGCCTTTTATTTCTTTATTTCTTTTCTCCTTTTGGCTTCTGGTTCTTCTCCAGATCTTCAGTGAAAACTTGTATTGGTCTTTTAACCGTTTCATTTTGACATTTTTGGACCATGCGTTGCCTTGTACCTCTGTGAACTGTTATTCGTCTAGGCTTGACTAGGATCCTTCTGCTTGTTGGTCAAAAGTCCTTCTTTGTATCATCTTTTGTATTTTTCACTGTTTTCGCCCCAAGAACCTGTATCCTGCAATATGTAGCAGACATGCGTCAAAAGCACCTGTTTATTTATAAAACGAATAAGAATGGGGAATATAATAATACAATATTATGGTGTGAACAAATACCCCCAAACTTATCTTTTGCTCGTCCTCGAGCAAACTTATTATTTTATTCTCGATAAAACCTAACCGCACTTTCGCAGGGAAACACGATTGCATTGAGCTCGTGCAACAAGCCGTTAAACCTCTAGGTGTCCCTAGTAGGAGGAGTGTTGTCTCCTGAGGGTTTTCAGCGGATTACACCCACAAAATCCTATCAATTTGGCCCATTGACTTTTGTTCTCCAATTAGGGTTTCTAACAAGGAATTCTATTATCTTCGACGCGTAAACTATCCACCCATATTTTTCACACTTCCTCATTATTTAACTTAAGAATATATATTTCCTATAGACTTACTTAGCTTTCAGCATTTCCCAAGTTTTGCTTCTAAGGTTCCATCTCCATTTCGGAATTTTTATCAACTTTACTAAAGATACAAGTTTTAGTCTTCATTCCTTTCTCTTATATAAACTCTAATCACATATCCCCACGTGTGTGTATAAATCACCCCTACACTTGGAAATTCAAATCAAGCAATTATACCCTTGTCCGTTGTCCAAAGCACTTATTAATTGGTGAGTTTTGCTTACACACCCTTCATGCTACTGTTAATACTTCTTGAGGTACCAACGACCGATTACAAAATGTGTTTTCACTTTAAAGCGTACGTCCTAGTCTTGCAACACTCAAGGCTTTAGCAGCGACTCCCAAACCAGTTGGTCTAAGGCACTAGGTGATGAAGCACCCTCGCTAAATATTTTTCTATTTTTAGCCTTAAGTAATCACAAAACCAGTGTTCATTTTTTCTTTATTCACTTTTGTATTTTTCATTTTCTTCGTACTAAGGACTTTTAGACAAGAGCATTTCAAGGTCTCCTCTACTATTCCAAGCTTCAAGGTGCGTGATTGTGCAATTTTTTAGGGTATACATTTTCAGAATCTATATTTAAGCCAGGAATTATTTTTCAAACTTATACTCTAATAATAGTCAATACTTATTCCCTTATTTCAACTTAGCCCAAGAAGCGAACCAAAAATTTGCCTATTTCTAAATAAACTACAAAGACATATACTTTCTACCGATAAACTTTAAGGAAGGTTATTTTTAGGGTTATCAATTTACTAAGTCTAAGATCTAGTTGTTCGTAGCCAGTTAACCTATTTGTTAAACTTAAGTAAAATATGGCCAAAATTGAATAAATTAATTTTTATAATTTTAGAAATTTTTCAGTTTTTATCAGTTTTCAAATAAATATGCAAATGCAAAAATATACATATGAATGCGAAGGAAGAAGACGTACCGAGCATACCCCCAAACTTAAACTTGATAGTGTCCTCACTGTCATGCTATACCAAGAAGGTTAAAATGCCGGAACTTCCCTGTTTAGTTATTTATGATTTTTTTTATCTTATTGTTAAAAGAAAAAAATATATATACAGAAAGCCCCCCCCCTCCAAACTTCATTTAAGAAATATTATACATTACTGCCAAACTTTGTATAGACCAAACGTCAACACC
Organism: Agapanthus africanus; assembly: GCA_030015575.1. Taxonomy (NCBI): domain Eukaryota; kingdom Viridiplantae; phylum Streptophyta; class Magnoliopsida; order Asparagales; family Amaryllidaceae; genus Agapanthus; species Agapanthus africanus. Next base: position 522,370,219 of record CM057342.1, read on the forward strand.
AACCAGTCGAAAAATTTATCTGTAAAGAATATCGGTTGGTGGAAGAAGATGTTGTACCGATCTAAAAAGAATTGGGGAAGATAGAAGTGGTTGTATGGAAAGTGTGGAAGTGAATAGATAGGAGGTGGTGATGAATCAAGACGAGAATGGGGATGATCAACAATCAGTGGAATGTTGGCATTCTCGTAGCTTATTAAAAAAAATGGGGGGTGGTTCAACTTCTAAAGGAGGAGGTTGACTAACCAAACTATCCCCAAGATATTTCTGTGGATCCCTTATCGACTTGGCATCATCCATCGTATGCATATGATATTCAATTATGAGGGAACTAATCTCCTCGATGTCCGCCATAGTCCAGCCGAGAACTTGCCGCCTATCTTGTAAGACCATTAAAAGAGCGTTCTCTTGCTCGAGGGCTAGAGAAGATGATATGATAACGGGAAAGGTCTCATTCTCACCTATGTAAGCATGTTTAAGGTGAGACGGCAAGGGCGTGAGTTCGAGTTTCGGAGGCAAAAGAATCATAGGCAAAATTGAGGAATCTACCTCGAACTCAAAGGACTCCAACACTGGTTCGAAATCACTACAAACAACCGATTCGGATGGTTCATCCAAAAATTCAAAGACTCATACTCGGGTTTTGAGTCGTCGTCATCCGAAAAAGTGAAATATTCATAATCAATATCGGTTGTGTCGACGGTGGTAGGTTCAAGGAGGGACGCACTAGTGGCGTCAAAACTGTTTTAATCAAACAAAAATATTTCAAGCTCCCAGTCCTCCTGCGTGATTTCGTGAATAGAGCAAACTTCTCGTGTACTAGTTTTAGGCACGGAGGGCAGACTTCCTAACTTGTAAATATTGAACTCACTAGACGTCTTTCCGAAGGATAGAGTCATGGAGCCATTGCGACAATTTATTTCGGCATTGGAAGTGGCCAAAAATGGTCGACCGAGGATCACCGGAATTTGGTTCCATGGGTTAGCAACAGGTTGTGTGTCCATAACCATAAAATCAACGGGGAATATGAAGTACCCAACTTTAATAAACACATCCTCTAGCTCACCCCTAGGATGGGTGATTGATCGATCAGCTATTTGGAGAGTACAACGAGTGGGTTTCAACTCTCCAACCCCTAATTGTTCGTACACGGAGTAGGGAAGCAGGTTAACACTAGACCTAAGATCTAAAAGTGCTCGATTAATTTTCTTATCCCCAATTGTTATTGAAATCGTAGGACAACCGGGGTCCTTTCGTTTTTGGGGTAAGGGTTGAGGTTGGTTAATAGCATTGCTCACTGCACTAGGCAATAGCACTTTCTTCGGTATTTGTGACTTCCTCTTTTTGGTGCATAAGTCCTTTAAGATTTTTGCATATGAAGGAACTTGTTGGATTGCATCCAAAAGAGGGATATTTATGTTAACCTGTTTGAACAACTCTACAATCTTCTCCATCTGTGGAGTTGGTTTATTGGATCTCAACCGGTTTGGAAAAGGTACATTTTGAAATGTTGTTGAGTCCAATTTTGGCGAATCAGATCGTTGAGTTGGAATGGAACCCCGTGTAGATATGTTCGTGTTGTGAGTAGTGGGTTCGTTCGAGCTAGAAGAAGTAGAGCCGTGTGAAGGATGGAGAATCGGCCGTAACGAAGAAGAAGAAGAAGAAGAAGAAGAAGAAAAGGGTGAAGAAGATGAAGAAGGGCCACCGGCAGGGGTGTCATTGTGAATACCTACATTATTTTGCAACACTTTTCCCGATCTCAACGTGGTCACAGCATTCACGTTATGATTCTACTGTTGATATGCAGCATGTGCGTGACCGGGATTGGGCAGTGGTTGAGATGGGAGCTTTCCTTTTTCGCGCTCGCTCAAAGCTGCATTGAGTTGTACAATTTGTGCCTCAATAGATTTTATGCTTTGATCGTGTGAGGCACTGTTTTGCACCAAAGATTGAATAGAAGTCTCTAATCTTGCTGTAGATTGCGTAGATTGCTTTAGGAACGCCTCTAGACTTCTTTCTAGCGAGCTAACCTTGTCATTATTAGGTTGAACAAAATTGTTTGGCGGGTAAGTAGTGTTAGGCACAAAATTGTTCACTTGATTAGGGTAAGGTTGCTGTTGAAAAGGTTGCTGTTGAAATTGAGTTTGTGGGGGTGCATGTTGTTGTTGTGGAGGAGGAGGCCTTTGAAAATTGTTATTTCCTTGGAATTGTTGGTTTTGGTTCCAAGCGAAATTTGGGTGACTCCTCCCCCCCAGATTGTATGTCGAAGAGTACGGATCGTTTCTTTGTCGTTGCAGAAATGCAGTATTGACTTGATCCTGTCCTTGAGTAGAAGCATTGTAAGGACACTTTTCAGCAAGATGTGATGGATCCGCACAACAAGCACAAACAGTTCGTTGAGGCATAACAGGGGCAGGAGAAGGCGACGAGATTTTGGTCTCAATCACTTCTAGATTTTTCGTAAGAGCGGCCATCTCGGCCTTCATAGCAATCGACATCTCTACTTGATGTATGTCTGCCCTAGATTGACCACTAGAAGAAGATGATGTGGTCTTGGTGCTCTCCCACTGAATTGTTTATTCACTAAGATCCTCAAGAAACTGCCACGCTTCCTCACTAGATTTGGAGAGAAAGGGACCTTGACAGATGGTTTCTAGCAACTGCTTCATTTTCGAGTTCAATCCCTCGTATAATGTTTGGCAAAGTTGCCAACTTTCGATCCCATGATGAGGGCATTGAACGAGTAGGTCTTTAAATCTCTCAAAACACTTCCAAAATGGTTCGGAAGGAAGCTGTGAAAATTGTATAATCTCATTGCGGATTCTAGCAATTTTGTGATGAGGATAGAACTTTTTAAGAAAAGCTTTCACAAACTCGTCCCAATTTCTAATGGAATGTGATGCGGTGCTGTATAGCCACTTCTCGGCTAGGTCACATAAGGTGAAAGGAATGACCCTTAGCCTTATAGCATCATCACTTAATTGGGTCGTTTTCATCATAGCGCAAACGTTTTGGAATTTATTGATAAAGATATAAGCATCTTCAGATTCCATACCATGAAATTTTGGCAGCATATTGATGAAATGTGGTTTTATTTCAAAATTGTCCCCATTTGCCGGTGGGGGTGAAAGACAGGTAGGTAAAGAAGTGCGGACGGGGTAGAAGAGATCCTGGAGCGCGACTCGTGCGGGCGCTTCAACAGGCGGTTGATTCGGGTTATTCGCACCTAACGGAGGTGGAATCATTCCCGTCGGTAAGGTATTGTTGGGGTTGAATCCCGACATGCCTTCGGAAGAAGAATTTGAAGGAGTAGGTAAGAAAGTGGACGGAATGTCGACTTCAGTGTCGAAGGGTTCGTCGGTCGGTACCGGACTAATCGGGAGTTAGTGTCCCTAGTCCAAAGTGACATACACTAAAGGGGTAGTATAGTCAGAAAAAAATGAAAGACAGAATGTGGAGGTAAGAAAACGTCAATGAAAGAAAGTGGTGTAAATGAGTTGCAAGATTTCTTTAGCGACAAGTTGCAAGTTTTGAAAAGAATTTTTTTTCTTTTTTTTTATGTGTGATTTTTGCAAAAAGATTTTTGAAAAGAGACTTTTGACACAAATGCACTCAACCACACATGCACAATCAGGCCTAGATCTAGGGTCACCTAGGTCAGCTAGACAGCTCCTAACTGTTCCAAAGGGCTAGATAGGACCTCAAACCACCTCTTCACCGCCAATTGTGGCCAGGTAAGTGCCAGGTAAGTGGGAAGGAACCACAGTAGTGGGCCTAATTAAAAACCACTAGCCTTTAACACACTTGCCTAGGCACCGCAAAGTCAGGTTAGGATAAACGGCTGATGCCTATACTAGTCCTCTGTCCTAGTGAGCGCGACGTCCTTATGGCTGAGTCTAATATTTTTTAATTTAAGAGTAGTCAATGCAAATGCTTTAAGTGTTTTCTGGGGTCCTGGGAAGGGTAATGAAATCCCCACCCAATCTGAGTTTGGTCAATAGCCCCTTAAAGTCCGATTAAAATATGCAAAACAGTAAATTCACTTGCAATTAATTATTTTTAGCGCGGCGCAAAGAAACCTACAGAAAATTTGTTATTTAGAAGGGGGAAGAAGAATTTTTAGCGCAAAGAAATCCTGCAGAAAATTTTGCAAAAAGATATATGTAGGTTGACAGAGGGGAAGGAAAGAAAACAAACAGAGAAGATTTTTCGCACTTCGGTCACGTGGCAGCCGTGGAACCGCGGTTTGGGGCGCTGTCAGGCCGCAGTTTCGCGGTCGGGAGGAAAGATCAGGGCTCGAAAAATTTTCTGCTTCTCTGTTGTTTCAAATCCCTTCTGTTTTGATGTTACTTTTTCTGTTTCTCACTCTGTAAATTTCCAGATCTGAGATTTTTCGCTGTTCCTGCAAGATTAAAACGATAACCCTTCAAACAATAAAAAAAATTGATAAAATATTTTGTACTTTTTATATTTTCAGATTTTTATGATTTTTAAAATTTATATCAACCCGAAATTACACAAAAGAAATTTTACGCCATCCCCGGCAACGGCGCCATTTGATTAAATGTGTGATTTTTAACGATCAAAAAATATTTACCGCAATCAAGAACGGCATCGCATGAAGCTAGCCGGTGAATACGGGTCGGTCCACAGGGATGTGTAATTTTCCTAAGTGTTCTTACGAGCTGATTCCAATGGGTGTTTGGTCTTTTAATTTAATATAAAAAAAAACTAAATTGTACGATGGTTAAGAAACTTGCTAGGATTAGGTCTAAGGAGGAGTTTGATAAGATTGAATGTCACACCTCTTTCAATGCCCTAAATGAAATATTTTAGAAGTTATAGCAACTATTAGAAAAAGGGATTAGGATGATTGGGAAGAAATGAAGTTTCTTCCTCTAGATCCTTGTCTGTCCTTTCCTAATAATTACTCTAACCTTCATGGAAGACATGCATGTTCGGTCCTTTATACTACGGTTTCACCGTTACCTCGTGGGTAGGGTGCCGTAGAGAGCGGATCATGAATGCATGCATGGAGTTCTAGTTATTAAAAATAATTTGGCACGAAAGAGATGAGAGATATTCATCTCTCATTCCCTCCCTTATTCCTAACCCTAACAAGCGAGGAAATTACTCACTCATTAGGGGATTTATAAAAAACATCATTTTAAGATTACTTACCTACTGCAGTTTAAAAGATACTACACTAGATTTAAACTAGGGCAAAGGATGGATTTATCTAAAGCAAGAATTAAACTAGAAAACTACGGCAGAAAATAAAAGATAACTTACAAGAATGATGCTCTTCAATCTTCCAATGAATCTGAATTTTTATTTATTGAAAAGAGGCATCCTTATTACAACATTTTGATTAAATATTTATAAGGAAATAGGAAAACTAGGGTTAGAAATTCTCGCGCATGTGCTATTACAGATATACCTACGAAAAATCCCAACCTACGCACCAACGCACCTCCAGGAGGAATTTGCACCGACACGTGCGTCAGATGGCCGCGGAACCGCGGCCCCAGCCTGGGTTTAGCCGCGGTTCCGCGGCCAAACTAGGGAGTTGTGTCTGGAAAATTTTGGGTTTGCTTCTATACTGCTTGGGCCTTTTATTTCTTTATTTCTTTTCTCCTTTTGGCTTCTGGTTCTTCTCCAGATCTTCAGTGAAAACTTGTATTGGTCTTTTAACCGTTTCACTTTGACATTTTTGGACCTTGCATTGCCTTGTACCTTTGTGAACTGTTATTCGTCTAGACTTGACTAGGATCCTTCTACTTGTTGGTCAAAAGTCCTTCTTTGTATCATCTTTTGTCTTTTTCACTGTTTTCGCCCTAAGAACCTGTATCATGTAATATGTAGCAGACATGCGTCAAAAGCATCTGTTTATTTATAAAACGAATAAGAATGGGGAATATAATAATACAATATTATGGTGTGAACACATATAGGTACCTCCGCGTGAACTCCGGGACGATAAGCAAGGGCGTGGCGACATCGACTTCGGCAAGCAAAGATCAATGTGAGTAGATATATATCTACGGGGGAAATCGGATGGATGGCGTATAGCACCCGCGCAGTTCGTAGTGTAGCTTATGATTTTATATATATATATATATATATATATATATGAAAATTTGTTATGTGAAACATGGATAGTTAGCAAGTAAGTTCATAAGAGATCATGGTTTAAAGCTTAGTGTAATTGGATGATAGTGTCGTTAGTTATTTTTCTTAGTCGCGAGCCCTAGAATAAGGTTTACATACATGCACACACACACACGCATACATTTATTTTCTTGTGCGTATATGGGGATATATATATACAAATATATATACATATATGTATGTGAGTATGTATATATATATATATATATATGTATACATATACACGAATGATAAGGATAGTATATGATATTTGGAGATGAGTCGATGTGATTGGGCAGGATGCCGTGAGATCGGTGATGTGATTTGGGTCGTGTTATGAGATACGACATGTTATTAGAGCGGATCGTTGGGCGATGTGTTTTCATACACACGCTGATATATGTTGATAGTATCGGTATGTACTAGACTTAGATCTACCCTATTCATGATATATTGATTATGATACCATACGGATATTGATGTATATGCGATAGGCGACCCTTACCTCGATATTGGGGATGCCGTACGATTGATTTACCATACGAGATATATTTATGATGATTGATCCGCACTCATGATTCGAGGATGTCGTATTATACTTTTATCGTTTGTGACGCTATAGAGGCGGGATCACCGACTACTATATATATTTATCGACTCAGACTTAGGTGGTTTTTCCTAACCCTGTTGATTAGTCTCTTAGCTATGTCCTATAGTTACTTAGTAGATGATAGACTGGGCTCGAGTCATACTTTTTTCCAAAACCAACGAATCGTGAATATTTAAAGACAGACCAAGGGGTACTACGGATATTTCAAAAGACGTATCTTTCCTAAAAACACCGTAGCCCCTATTTTCTAAACACCACGATTCGTATTATTTCAAATGACAACTGTATAACTCGTATATCTAATGTAGATTCCCTATTGTTGCATTTACTATTCATTTCTGCATATTCATGTTATTATCATTGCAATGCATGCTTAATGTATACTTTAGTGATTATGATCCGTGCTGTCAGGACACCAGCACCATTACCGATGATGCGTATGCTCCACGTACACTTGATTTACGGTTCACACACATCATCATCGGTAATTGCCATGTCATGTACACTTTAGAGAATATTATTTTGTTGATATCGCTTGCTAAGTGATAGTTCCGATATATCATTACCGTGCTAGTTTAGATATTGCATTTATTATGGTGATATTTCATGTTTATTCATATATTCATTTGCCATGAAATAGTATGGGCCAGTCCGGATTGCCGGATCCTGGTATTCATTATTTATTTACATCGTGATTTGAGATTACGGATTTTCATGAGATTTCTGGATTTGGAGAAACCGCAAAGATTTTATAAACTGATTATCATTTCTAAAAATAGAAAATGTGTTTTTCTCATGATATGATATGAGATATGTCCACCATGAGTTTTCTCGGCTCTTGAGCGATATCATACACCCGATTCGAAGAGGAGGAGGAACCGTCTGTGTGTGCATGGTGGACCCGGTGCGTACCCCGGGGAAAGATGGTCGCAGATGATGGCGTTGAGCCTGGCAGGGGAGCACTACCGACCAGTTATTTATGATGCAGCGGATATCCGGAGGATACCGACGTAGTCATGAAATTTGATGATTTGGACCAGTTCGGATAGCTGGAGCCCAAGGGCCAGTCCGGATAGCCGGAGGCCGAGATATTGAGACACAGAGACTTTGATATTTTATGATATAGGCTAGTCCGGATTGCCGGAGCCCGAGATATTGAGATATTAGGATATATATTTTTGTGTCGATGCTTGACATGGATTCTCTGTGATTTCATTGATGATACTTTGATTTTTATACAGAAATCTCACTGAGATATGAAAACAGTTTTCTCATTTAAAATGTATTCTGTTTTCATGCATTCATATATCTTATATACGACATGTTGTACCCTGAGGCACTGACACGAGCACTTGGTATTACATATATGTATAGATGTTTACCCTTGCCATTTTATTATGCTTCAGGCTATATTATTTGAGGATATTATTATCGTATGACCTAGGATTGAGTCATACATGTGATTTCTGCTCGGTGATGTTTTCTACTCACGAGTTGGAAACTCACTCCCGTTGTACCACAGTTTCTTCAAGGTTTTGCCGGACAGGTTTTCCTTGGCGGCTTTGCTGGCACATTACTTCATTCCGGGTGATTGCTTTGGTAGGTGGGTTCACTCGCATCGTGACCACCATTGTATTTTATTTATTTTCAGTTGTATCTAGTAACTCCATCAACCAGACTTGTATATTTATTAGACTTAGAAGACCAGTGTATATTCTTTCGACCTTAGAGTTGCGCGCTGTATTATTATCGGTTTTTTCTGGTTTTCTAGTGGATATTGCTTTTCTTGATGAGTTTTGATCCTCGCCCTTCGGAGTTGTATAATATATTGCTTGTGTGGTTGTGACCGCCAATTGGCGAAGAGCTAGCTCCCGCTTGGGAATGCCTTTATATTATGCATGGCGTACCCGTTTGGGGTCAGTATTTACAAAGGAGGCTCTGCCGAAATTTTCAAAAAAGACTTGATATTTTTAAAATGCATACAACGGCTTATTTTGATAAAACACATTCTTTAAAAAGGTTTAGATTTCTGGGATTTTGGCTTACTTGAATTTTATGAGGTTCTATAGACTTCATATGATTCAAGTGCCAGTCATGTGCCATTTCGGGTCATGACAATGAGGCATAGGGCAAGCATGGGAGCATTTAATGAGGAGAGAGAAGGGGCATGGCTCATCTTCTAACCTCACACCCTCATTTTCCTTCACCACTCTCACACTCTCATTTTCCCTCAACACTCATACACTCTCATTACTTATTCTCATTCTCTTCCCCAAACTGAAACCCTACCTAGTTCATCTCTAAACCAGGCCAAATCTTCACTAAACTTCATTAAAACCCTCACAAAGTCAAGTTAAGCTACTAGAAATGACTTGGAGCATGGAAAGCTAGGGTTTTGAGCAAGTGTGGTAAGGTATTGATCTCTAACTGTTTATTAAGCCTTCAAGATGTTGTGTTGCTTATTAGTTGCTGTTTAGAACACTAAAGTTATAGTTTTGTGCAATATCGTATTTTTAGTGATATATTAGAGTCTCTGTGATCTGCTATCACTACGTTAGGTTACTGTAAAATCAAGGAATGCAGTGGTATTGTGTTAGAGGCCCTGAGTGTTCACCTGAAACCCGAACCCCACCCGACATAGTTGACCTGGAGAGATGAGGCTAAATTCCGGTGTCGCCGGATTTGTAGGGACCTGGGGGGTTGTGTTTTTTAGGGTAGCTGTCTGTAGGTTATCTTGGGTGTTTGGTACTTCTTGATTTTCCTATTTTGACTGTAGGCCAAATCTTGGACCACTTTGCTAATTTCTAGTGTTTCGGCAACACGCGTTACGGTATCCGACACGATTCGTGTTCTTTGTGTAGCTTGCTGCACATAGGTTTGATTTAGGATGTCGCTATATATGTTAGCCACTAAGCTAACACTTGAGAGTTGTAGGAGTCGATGCGTTGATCTAAACATCCTTTGTATGTATTATTGGTCGGCTTCTAAGTTGCACTTATTATGTGGGCTTGTGATAATAGGATCGCAGGCGGGGACTTCGGATGCTATAAGGAAAGGAAAGCGAGTGGTTTGATTTACCTAGCTCGAGAACATCGGTGAGTATATTTAACATCTATGGGGAATCGCCCGTATGGTGTTAAGGGTCGAGGGCTAGATATGATATAGCCGCATGTTTATATGCATATGCGTTGATTGTGTATGAGTATCATTTTGCATACCATTATTTGTTGTACATTGACTTAGTACCTATTGGACACTGCACCATTACTGACGGTTTATGTAGCACGAGCACTGAATTGTATGCCACACACACACCGTTGGTAAATTCCATGACACGTACAACATATACATATATGTAGTACTGCATTCGTTATTGACATTAAGGCTGTTATTCTTGTACCCCCTTACTATGGGAATATGTATTGTTCCGCTTTCATTATTATCAATAGTTAGACATTGATTCTAGTTCGATTGCGCATATGAATTGCATCATGCATACATACATACATGCATACACACATACCCTGCTATAGCTACATATACACCTTTATGTGATGTTGAAATTGACCTCGGGATATTTGGGAACCGTATGATATCTTTAAAAACTTGATTCATTTAAAAGAGCAGTTTTCCCTTGATATGCTCATATTACTGTTCTATGTTCCATACATCATATTTCATGGATTTACGCATTGAGATACTGATTTCATGCGATTTATGGATTTGAGAACAGTGGTTATATTTCAAGAAAGTATGCATTGTTTTGAAAACACGGTTTCTCTTGATATGATATTTCGATGCGTCTACCATGAGTTTTCTCGGTTCTGAGATTTGTTTTAGAAACCCGATTCGAGGAGATGTATGATCCTTTTGCGGGTTCATGGTGGACCCGGTATGGTACCCCGGGACAAGAAAGGTATGTTGTGCAGTAGATGATGAGCCTGGCAGAGGGACTACTACCTACCGGTGATAGATTGGACCTGGCGATTATCCGGAGGATACCGACCGGAGTCGTGAGATGGATATGGGCCGATCCGGACTGACGGAGCCGGAGTTATTTGGATTTACGTGTCGATGTTGGACACGAGTTTTCATGATGTTTCAAGTGTTGATGTTGGGCACTCAGGTTCCATGAGATTTACGGATATGAGGGCCGATCAGAGTGACGGTGCTTGAGGTTTTGGGATTTGGGGTGTCGTTGATGGACACCCGTTTTTTTCCACGATGATGATTCATTGTGTAAGGTTCTTATGAACGACAGCAAGGTTTTGGGAGGCATCGTCCATGCCATTTTCAAAATTTTGCCGTTTTAAAGAACCCTAAACTAGAATCGTTAACTAGAGAATCATACGAAACGAAATGTAAACTACTTTACATCTAAGTGATAACGGAATACAACCTTTGTAGACCAGTCCTTCACTTCAATAGCTCCTTGTAGTGGTCCCTTCGCTGCGATTGTGGAACTCTTGGACTCTTGCTTGGCTTCTCAAGGTGAAAGGAACGAAATTGCTTGAAGTCTTCGAGGCCGAAGATGATCTACGTCTAGGAGACACTAACTCAAGATACTACTTCACTAATGAGAGATTAGTGAAGCTAACACCCTATACTAAAGTGCTAATCTAGTAGAGGATGATGAAGTAGGAAGTGGGCTCACTTTAGTTTTATTTTTCTCACAATATTTTCTCACTTGAACAAAACCTAGAGAGCACTAGAGCTTTGAATAAGAAGATGAAGTCAAGAGATGAGAATGTACTAATGAGGTGAGAGAATCAACCATGGGTGAGTTTGTATCATATACTAACTCATGTAGAGACATAACCATAGCTAAGTTATAATAGTTAGGTTAATAAATATCTTTAATAAAACAAAATTAGTGGACCAAGTCAATGCATTCATAAGCTTCTACAAGCATCATGCATGTGGCTAATTATCCACTAATTTGGATTTACTATAAATTTTTAAACCTTATATTATAATTAGTATGGTGTAAGTCTCATACACCCATGTAGTGTGTATCAACACAATTAATATATATCACATATATATTAAGTGTGCACATGTGAGAAAATAAATACTTAAGTGAGCTAATATTAGTTAATGTAAATTAGTATATCAAATATACAATTATACACTAAATTATCAAATCAACACTTGATTTAATAATCCTGCTATATCTCATATAACCGACTAATATTATATGTACCATCTTATCGAATCAACACTTGATTCGATAACCCTGCTATATCACATATAACCGACCGATACGAATAAATCACGAGAATAGAATACGGTATCACATACTCGTATTAATCTCAGTCCCGCACATATCACATACGTGCTCCTACTTCGTTTTGCCTGAGCCAGTAAAGCCACTGTGCAGGACTCCAAAGACTCATCAATACGCCAGCATTAGGTGATGATCAAATCAAGCACCCACAAGCCGTCAGTGGTACCAGCTGGACATAATGGCTACCCGGGTATTGAACGATCAGAAGATCAATAAGCAAGCTCGCTCTAGCTCCTGTAAAGCCTGCCAGTAACACTACCGTACAGTCCGGTCTCCTCGTCTGATATGTCTCATATCAAGTCTAAGGGTGGTAAACGTCAAGCCCCAATAACTGATAAGTCATGTGATATGAGGCTCATAACGGGTCAAGAAACTACTGATAACACTTACCAGTAAATCTCTAAATTAGCCCTGGCCAGGGACATCCCTGTTATGGCCAATCGAGCACAGCGCAACATCAACCCCCAATACCGGGAGAGACGAAACCCTTCCTATCACTCATTGCCTCCATGTGACTCGGGACTATACCCAAAAACCACCGTTTTGCACGTCCTCTTGAACGTGGTAAGGTGAAAATCAAAGCACAGTAGGAATCACACAATACTTTATGACGATCTCGGATCTACAGACTAACCTGTACCAGTGTCACCAGAGAACTGCTATCTGACGTCAGGTATAATACCATCTAGGAGTTCTCGGCGAGTCCGTCCAGTGTACCCAGTCTCTACTGAGCACCCGTATGCCATCTCTGATGTCAAACACTAATGGATATGGGATCATCCATCACCCATCTACATGAGTCGAGAAGCTATACGCTAGTCTACTCTGGTATATCGATGCCCCGTCTCGATACACCCAAGACTAGGGACATTAAAGGATGTACTCACGGACTACCTTTGTCCCACTAGTATGATCCGCATCATAATCCAGGTAGTCAAGTACACATCCTAAGGGCTTTATCAACATGTAATAGAGAGACAATCAGTGTACATGTTAAGATAAAGAGTAACCAGATAATATACTATCATGTCGAGCAAGAAAGTCCTCCCTATATATGTCTAAGCATCCACTACAATATACATCTCATGTATAATAATGGCCTTTAGGGCATACATATAACTAACAATCTCCCACTTGCACTAGGGCCATCATATAGCAGTGGTTGTAGTATCTCATACTCAACCATCCCATAAAAGTCTCTTTCTTGGAAAAGTCCTTTGTGAGTGGATCCGCCGTGTTGTCCTCTGAATCTACTCTCCTTAACTCGATCTCCCTGGAGATCAACCATCTCCTTGATCAGGTGATACTGTCTTAGAATATGTCTGGATCACTGATGGGACGGGCGTTCCTAGGCATAAGCCACAACTCCATTGTCGTACAATGGTAGGAATGAAGTTCATCTCATGAACTAATAAACACCTAGACTTCCTCTTTGGAAGCATCTTTGGTAGCGATGTATCCAGCCTTTATTGTCTAGTTTGCCACGGTATATAGCTTGGAACTCATCCAACATACCGTCCCTCCACTGAGGGTGAAGACAATGCCTGTGACTGAGATTCAGTCGACCTTACCACCCTGGAATCTATCCAGTGATTCTCCGCAGGATCGATTGATACCATTTCACTACACCTAGTGAGAATCCTAAAATCTACTTAGATCTATCTCATAGATCAAAAACACAGGATTTAGGAGGTATCACCCTTATCCTATATAGAGAATCAATGTGATAAGAGGAGATTGACCGATTGTAGCATAGGAAACTCATTTCCTATCAAGAGTATGACATCCACGTACAATACGAGGAAGACCACCTTACTCTCTACTACCTTTTTGTATATATTAGGTTCATCTACGATTTTGATGAAGTCAAACACTTTGACTACCACATCAAAACAGATGTTCCAACTCTGCGATGCCTGCTTTAACCCGTAAAGAAACTTGCATACGTTTCCGCTGCTCCCACTGTCTACGAAACCCTCTAGCTGTGTACTTATAGACGCTCTCTTCTAAATCACTATCTAGAAAAGCAGTCATGACACCCAACCGCCAGATATCATAGTTATGGTATGTAGCAGTGGAAAGTTGGATCCGGATGGACTTAAGTATAGCCACTGGAGAAAAAGGTTTCATCATTATCCACACCTGGTTGATGACGAGAACCTTTTGCAACAAGTCTTAGCTTTGAAAGTCTCAACTTTTTCATGTACACCAAGTAATCTTCTCAAGATATACTTGCTCCTTTCGGGGATTTAACCCTTCAGATATAGCAACCAAAGTCCATACTTTGTTGGTCTACATAGATTCCATCTCAGATCACATAGGATTCAGCCGTTCTTACAGAGTCTCCACTCTTGATGGCCTGCTCGAAACTAGTTGGGTCATCATCTCATGATGCAATCCTCGCTCCCACTGTCATAAAGAAAACCGAACTGTCTGTCAGGCGGATGAGGAACCATACCAGATCGGCGGAGAGGCTGAGGTTCGTTAGGAGCTATTGAGTCCTCCGGTTTTACCAAATCGTCAGCTGTAGTTTGTATAGCTGGAACTCCTTCTAGTTCTACCTTATGACCACAAATTTCTTTCAAAATAAATTCCTTTTCTAAAAAGGTGGCATGCCAAAAATAAAACACCTTTTGTTCCCCAGTGCGGTAGAAGATATTCCCTTCCGAATGCTTGGGATATCCAATAAAACTCCACAGAACTGACCTTGCCTCGTGCTTGTCCGAATTTTTCTTTTGACATAGGCCGGACAACCCCAAATCTTGACTTACTTAAGAAATGGGCTCTTCCCATTCCATATCGCATATGGAGTGGTAGGCACCTGATTTGGTTGGAACGATATTCAATAGGTATGCAGCTTCATAAGTGCATAACTCCCAAAAGGAAATAGGCAACTCAGTAATATTCATCATAGAGCGCACCATATCGAATAGGGTGCGATTTCTCTGCCCTGATACACCGACGTGCTGTGGTGTATACGGAGGAGTAATGCTGAGAGAGAATCTCATTCTCCTTTAGAATAGTCCAGGTATTCCGTGCTCAAGTATTCTCCTCCCTGATCACATCGAAGGACATAATACTTATACCCGTTTTGGTTCTCTTCTTCTGACTTATATTCATTGAATTTCTCAGAAACTTCAGACTTGTGTTTCAACAGGAACATATGTTCAAATCTTGAGAGATCATCAGTTAATGTAATGAAGTACAAAGAACCGGTCCTGGCATGTGTAGACAGGGGACTTATATACATCATCATGTAGCAATCCCAAGAGTTCACTAACTCTTTCTCTGTTTCCAATAAACGGAGCTATGGTCATTTAATCTTTGTGACATGACTGGAAAGTTTAATAAGATGTAAATTCAAACTGATTTGAATATGCATCTTTAATGTAACTTAGCTAGTCGGGTCGCACTGATATGACCTAGTCTACAATGTCTCAAGAAGGATCCGTTCATTTCTGAACTCTTTCTTTTATGCGTGTATATGCTTTTAGATAACGTGCCTGAACCGATCAACTCTTGATATAGGAAATGTTCAAAACATTATCCAACAATACAAAATTATATCCTTCTTACTAAATAAAGAGACTGATATGATGTTGTATATCAGTTTCGGTATCAAATAACATTCGTTCAGAATCAATGTATTTGATAATACAGGGTGATAACTGTCAACAACTTGGCTGCAACAATTGCACCATTTCCAACTTTTGAAACTTATCACCCGTTCCCAGTTCTCTACCTATCTGTAGCCCATGTAATAGATTACATATGTGGGATCCTGATCTGGTATCTCATACCCAGGACGTAGAATACACTGAGAAATAGTTCTCTGTAATGAACACACCCGAAGAAGATGCATCATCATGCACTTTCTTCGTTTGGGCGGCATGGGAATCCTGGTATTCCACTATTTACTACTCGGTCTTATAACAATTATAAGTTGGCGAGGGACCAACGTTCCCCAGCATAGTATAACAAGTGGGTTCGGTCAATACATCCATATTATTATCATGATTAAGGCGTAACATGGTCGCTACCTGGAGAGAGAGAGATAAGAAAACACTCAGCGTATGCTCTTGTAAGATCAAATTAGTTATTATTTTATCTAATCATGATGGCTCCCACTGTTTTTATCAAATCTTCCTTCAAACCCTAAAAGGAAAGACTAAACGGGATTAATTACACCCTACAATTTCCCCAATCTTTCATCCAGGCCAGTGTCGGTACTTTGAGGGAGGTTCTCCATGCTTTCGCACGGACCTAATTAAAAGAAACCTCGTTTTCCCAGATGCATAACCCATAAACACCTTTCTAGACACCTACTTAATTGGCTAATTGTCTTGTGTAAAACTCTCCCAGGAGTAATTCTTACTCGCAGTGGGTATCGGGATCCAACTATCTCATAGAAGGTATGCAATCTCATTGCAAATTTCAACACTTAAAATTCTCGATAATATTTTGCCCCTAACGTGCTATGACCTTGACGAAAGCCAACAAACCATAGTCCGCTAGTCAAGTTCAACCCGTACATTTCTTGATTGAATTAAACTCACCCGCACGACCCTTGACGAAAGCCAACAAAGTCGTACGACTACCCTAATCCAATCGCATCAAATGTAGCAGATAAGCAGTAAGTAGCTACCGCACACTACGCCTTGACGAAAGCCAACAAACGTAGCATGAATACTAAATATTACTTATCTAAAATGGCGGAGGGCTACGACAGGTTTTTCAAAAAACCTATTGCGTAATGAACTTGATATCGTTGTATTATCGAATGATTTTTAAAAGGAGTGTTTTTGAGGATTTTAGTAGTTTCGCTAAAGAGGTCACTCCAAGTGAAGGGATCTCGGCTCTTTCCTTATCGAATAAGGTGCAGGATATTTCTCAATTACCGCTATGCAAAGCAAAAACTATAAAAGCAATCAAAAGATAAACCGAGTGTTATAGCATCTGCTAGTTTCACTAAAGAGGTCACTCCCGGTGAAGGGATCTCGGCTCTTTCCTTATCGAATAAGGTGTTGGATATTCTATAAGGAATACCGCTATGCAAAGCAAAAACTAGAGCTACCATTTTTGAAAATTTGATTCTACAACATCTTTTAGGTTTCTTTTCTTTCATTAATCACATTAATGAAGCCCCATCATTTATGCTTCCGAAGCATCACAGAAGAAACGAAAATACAACGTACGCTTATGCCATCCGCATTCGCCATAGTGTCCCGTTATGCACCATTAGGTTACTTAACTAACGGAATACCGGGACGGGGCTAGCGCGGGTGAAAAACATAAGCAACTTCTACTATATATCTCATATATAATGTATATCGATTCGTCTCAGAATCCACAGTGATCACATCACAAAGCAGCAGAAGAAACATATGAAATATTGGATATTTTAGGAGGTCCGTGTTTTATTTTGAGCCTGTATAAAACATGGATTCCACGGTCGCGATGAATAGCCAAACCCACATCCCTAGACCCCTACGAGAGTGGCAAGCAACCCTATAAATTCTAGAGTTAGAAGACCCGGACTAGACTCCTCGAGTTGGTCTCCCACTGGACTCTAGAACCCGGTTACTTGTGCTCCCCTCCTTGGGTCTATTCTAATGCGGAAAAGTAAATAATATACAACAATGGTGACATCATCCTCAACCCGGAAGTGCCCCAATAAAAGAATATTACATACAATTAATTTTACATGAATGAAAATAAAAACTCTCATCTCACATAAAACCCCGGCTATTCAAAATATGACGATCCAATATAACATATCACAGCAACACATAACATCACATGTCATCAATGTAAGTAAATATGCGTATCCCAATTGTCGCTGACGTATAGCAACGAAACCGGCGATACACCACATATTACACTTACGTTTGCAGAAAAGAAAATCACAAACTACAACATTTGGAATCCATAATAACCTTAGACATTATAAACCCAAAATATCACATACTTTGGATTTCATGCCTAACTATACGAATTCCACATATTGTATCACATTCCACAAATATCTAGACGATGTTAAACCTTTCGATCGAATCAACAAATTTCCAAAATTCCCAGAAAGCTCAACACTTGAGCAGTATTAAAAATACCCAGAAATATGAACCAGTATATATGGACCAACCGTAGAAGGGCCGACCCATGTCTTACACATGGCGCCGCGGAACCGCCGCAAAATAGCCTATTTAGCCGCGGTTCCGCGGTCATGTTGTCAAGATTGGGTATTGTTCTTCTAGAGGGTCCATAAAATTACCTGCATGATTTTTTGAGAGTTTTTAATGTGAAAAATTCCAACATTTTGAAAAATTTCCAGAAAGTAGGCAATATTGGGATTTCAGAGTTCGTTCGAACTTCTAACTTCGCCTAGACAACTCCTAATACTCTAGCAAGGCTCTGATACCATTGTAGGGTTCCTATGAACGACAACAAGGTTTCGGGAGGCATCGTCCATGCCATTTTCAAAATTTTGCCATTTTAAAGAACCCTAAACTAGAATCGTTAACTAGAGAATCATACGAAACGAAATGTAAACTACTTTACATCTAAGTGATAACGGAATACAACCTTTGTATACCGGTGCTTTACATCAATAGCTCCTTGTAGTGGTCCCTTCGCTGTGATCGTGGAACTCCCGGACTCTTGCATGGCTTCTCAAGGTGAAAGGAACGAACTTACTTGAAGTCTTCGAGGCCGAAGATGATCTACGTCGAGGAGACAATAACTCAAGCTACTACTTCACTAATGAGCGATTAGTGAACCTAACACCCTATACTAAAGTGCTAATCTAGTAGAGGATGATGAAGTAGGAAGTGGGCTCACTTTAGTTTTATTTTTCTCACAATATTTTCTCACTTGAACAAAACCTAAAGAGCTCTTGAGCTTTGAAGAAGAAGATGAAGTCAAGAGATGAGAATGAACTAATGAGGTGAGAGAATCAACCATGGGTGAGTTTGTATCATATACTAACTCATGTAGAGACATACCATGGATAAGTTATAATGGTTAGGTAAATAAATATCGTTAGTAAAACAAAATTAGTAGACCAAGTCAATGCATCCATAAGCTTCTACAAGCATCATGCATGTGGCTAATTATCCACTAATTTGGATTTACTATAAATATTTAAACCCTATATTATAATTAGTATGGTGTAAGTCTTATACACCCATGTAGTGTGTATCAACACAATTAATATATATCACATATATATTAAGTGTGCACATGTTAGAAAATAAATGCTTAAGTGAGCTAATATTAGTTAATGTAAATTAGTATATCAAATATACAATTATACACTAAATTATCAAATCAACACTTGATTTAATAATCCGGCTATATCTTATATAACCGACTAATATTATATGTACCATCTTATCGAATCAACACTTGATTCGATAACCCTGCTATATCACATATAACCGACCGATACGAATAAATCGCGAGAATACAATACGGTATCACATACTCATATTAATCTCGGTCCCGCACATATCACATACGTGCTCCTACTTCGTTTTGCCTGAGCCAGTAAAACCACTTTGTAGGACTCCAAAGACTCGTCAATACGCCGGCAGTAGGTGATGATCACATTAAGCACCCACAAGCTGTCAGCGGTACTAGCTAGACGTAACGGCTACACGGGTATTGAACAATCAGAAGATCAACAAGTAAGCCCGCTCTAGCTCCTGTAAAGCCTTCCAGTAACACTACCTACAGTCCGGTCTCCTCGTCTGATATGTCGCATATCGAGTCTAGGGGTGGTAAACGTGTGACCCCAATAACCGATAAGTCATGCGATATGAAGCTCACAATGGGACGAGAAACTACTGATAACATTTACCAGTAAATCTCTAAATCGGCCATGGCCAGGGACTTCCCTGTTATGGCCAATCGAGCACAGCGCAACATCGACCCCCAATACCGTGAGAGACGAAACCCCTCCTATCGCTCATTGCCTCCATGTGACTCAGGACTGTATAAAAAAAATAACCATTTTGCACGTCCTCTTGAACGTGGTAAGGTGGAAATCAAAGCACAGTGGGAATCACACAAGACTCTATGACGATCTTGGGTCTACAGACAAACCTGTACCAGTGTCACCAGAGAACTGCTATCTGACGTCAGGTATAATACCATCTAGGAGTTCTCGGCGAGTCCGTCCAGTGTACCCAGTCTCTACTGAGCACCCGTATACCATCTCTGATTTCTAACACCAATGGATATGGGATCATCTATCGCCCATCTACATCGGTCGAGAAGCTATACGCTATTCTACTCTGGTATATCGATACCCCGTCTCGATACATCCACGACTAGGGACATTAAAGGATGTACTTACGGACTACCTTTATCCCACTAGTATGATCCGCATCATAATCTAGGTAGTCAAGTACACATCATAAGGGCTTTATCAACATGTAACAAAGAGACAATCAGTGTACATGTTAAGATAAGGAGTAACCAGATAGAATACTATCATGTCGAGCAAGAAAGTCCTCCCTATAAGCATCCACTACAATATACATCTCATGTATAGTAATGGCTTCTAGGGCATACATATAATTAACACATTGATGGTGATATGTTTTATCCCACACTCAGTAGTTATTTGATATGCATTGTTTCATATGTTTTTAGTACCTGATGGTGTACTTTGATCATGATTGTTGCATATCCATATTTCCATACTTATGCTATCAGATTGCATGTGATAGATTATCGCTGTTCATACATACTTGCGATTATCTGTATGATGTTACGTACTATTCACGAGTTGGCAACTCACCCCCGTTGTGCCACAGTGTTTTGCAGGCTTGCCTCTAAGAGTAGTCGCGGTAGGGCTCCTTATTGTATCTATTTCAGCGGATACCGCTACGGTTGGATGTGAGTCCTTTTTGCTGTAGGTGGGTTTGCGGTTATCCGATTACATCTATTGTATATCTCGTTGTATCTAGTACTCTCCATATACCACTTTTATGTATTGACTTAGAGACGAGTTTGTAAGGACCGATATTGTATATTTTGTGACTCTAGGTGTCGTGCTCGTGTGAGCCGGCCTTTCTTATGTAGTTTTATCTTTTTATACTGTTTTTTTTTTCATTTTTATTGTCTATTTCTTCACTACGGCGTCGTATATATGTTTGTGGTGGTTGTTTTCCGCCTTTGGGCGTGATTTGCTCCCGTTTTGGGATGCTTTATTTATATCCTATGTTTGTACCCGTTTCGGGGCTAGTTTTACAAAGGAGGTGTTGCAAAAATTTTTAAGAAAAACTTAAGCTTTAAGATTTTAATTTGAGATTTCCAAATGTTTTAAAAAGAAAACGATTTATCACTTACTTCTTTCTTTATGGTTTAGATTTCTGGGTTTTCGGATTACTTAAATTGCATTACGCCTATTGACGTTACGTGGTTTAAGTGCCGTTCACGTTCCTAAATTTGGGTCGTGACAATGCTGGACATCCAGATGTTGATATGTTCCTATCTTATGAGGTATACAGTATGTTATGAGTTATTGTAGCGGACCAGGACTGATCCGGGAGACAGTACCTGCATATGTACCTGCATATCTTTTACAGGTTATTGCATATAAAAAGGATTTCAAAATCGAGATATAGCCTCATTTATTTTGACGTGTCTAGTATGACACTGGGATTTTTTAAACCATAAACCTCTTAACACTCTTCACTAAAACAACAAGACGTATATCTTAAATAAGATAACTATTATATTTCATACTATCACGTCTGCTTTTATGCCGTGACATATGTATTCCGCGACTAGTTAAAGAAGAGGTTTTACATATATATTTTCTGCTACTTTTGGGCTTATACCTAGATACAGGTCATTTGCATTGATATATTCTATTTTGGGTTCATGTGATGGATAGAGTTACATTTATGATACATATGCATATCATATATTATATTAGTACATGATATGATAGTACTATACTTATGACCTAGGTATCATTGTGCATTTCGATTTCTACCTTGTGATGTACTTAATTTCACTGATTTGGAAACTCACCCCCGTTGTGCCATAGTTTCTTGCAGGTTACCGTTTGGATTATCGGCAAATTGTTAGTTGTAAGTATGCCCTAGAAGCCATAATTATACATGAGATGTATATTATAGTAGATGCTTGGACATATATAGGGAGTGAAAGTCGACCTTAGCACCGTCAAGTGGTTCAAGAGGCATCAAGCATGTCAAATTTTAATTTTTCTAGGTGCTAAGCTAGACTACCAAGATCATTACTAGAATTTTAGGGTTTTCCTTTGTGATGTGATTAAACTTAAGAGAAGAAAAAGAGCATACAACCTTTGTAGTTCGTGTCCTTCTCTTCAAAAGCTCCGGGATGAATTCCACACGACTTTTCAAGGCTCCTCTCTAAGTTGAACGAAACTCCTTCGTGATCTTTGCGCCAAAGACGATCCACCCGAAGTCCACAAGCACAAGCTTTTCACTACACTAAACACTTTTAGTGTATAAAACACACTACACCAAATTGCTAGTTTTGTGTGGGGTGATGAAGTAAGAAAAAAGTAAAGCTCACTAAGGTCTCACAAGCTCAATGATTCACATCTCATGTGAGTGTTTTGAGCTTGGAGGTGAGGTGAAGAAAATTGTAAAGAGAAAGAGAGGAAAAGAGCTCTTGAAAAATGGCTAAGACATGAACCATGAAGCAAGTGTAGAATGATATAATGAATCATCTCTCTCCTCACTCATTCAAGCATGGAATAAAAATGCAATTAAAATTGCAACCATGCTTGAATAGTGAGTCAAGAGTAATATAAAAACATATAAACCCATGCCTTGAACCATACCACAAATACCTCCACAGTTTACACCTCATTTTTCTATTTTTTAAAAATAGAAAAACATGCAATGCTTCATATATATATATATATATAAAGCAATTAGTGAGCCAATGATATTAGTTAAGATATAATTATATCACATATAATATATATCACATTATTAAATCAACACTTGATCTAATAATCTGGTTATATCACATATAACCGACTAATATCATTAATCTGAATATCACATTATCAAACCAACACTTGATTCGATAATCCGGTTATATCACATATGACCTGACTGATAACAGATAACTCCCAGATTATAATACGGTATCACATACTCGTATTTAATCAGGCACACACACACATTGTAACGTTTTGAAAATCGTATAGGTGAAATTCCGGATAATCGGTAAAATAACTGGTGTTTTTCGTAAAAACCCAGATACAATTAATTTTCAACATAAACTTAAATATACCTATTCTATCTATATAATTGCTAGTATTTGGTATTTAATAGGTCACTTATAAAATTTCTGGTTTACAAAAAAAAATTTCCGTAATTAATTATTTTAAATATTATTTTTAAGCCTTCACTAATACGTTTAATTAGTGATAATTACAAATTAAATTGGGTTAATACAAATTTTTGCATCATGACACATTTAACCAACATGTAACATGTTGTTTTTGAAATGAAAAGAAGTGGTTAAGATGGTTTTAGAAAATATGATAGAAAAAGACTTAAATAGTGAAATTAATGTAAAGGGAAATTGGGGTATAGTATTTATCATTTTTTTTCCTCACCCACACCCTCTCTCCTCCCCCCTAGGCTGCTGGTCGAGCCTTCCTTGGCAGCCCCACCACTTCATTGCAACAAACAAACAAAGGAAAAGAAAGTTTAAATGAATTGATTTGTCACGGCCCGAAAGTACGGAACATGACCGGCACTTAAACTACGAACGTCTCGAGACGTACGTAATCTAAGTAAACCGAAAAACCCAGAAATCCAAACCAAGAAAAGTAGTAGAGTGCAGGAAAAACCAACTTAAAGCAAGTAATTTCAATAGCATAAGCCGAAGTATGCGGTTTTTAAAACATCAAAAATTTACTGAAAATTTCGGCAGAGTCTCCTTTGTAAATACTGGCCCCCAAACGGGATACAACATGAATAGTATACGAAATCAAGAAAAAGGCATCCCCAAGCGGGAGCTAGCTCTTCGTCAATCGACGGTCACAACCACACAAGCAAAATAATATACAACGCCAACGGCGAGGATCAAAACTCAAAAGGAAACTCAAAACCACCAGAAATATAACGAGCGACTCTAAGGTCGAAAGAATAAACAACACTGGTCTCTATCTCAATACATACATGTTTGGTTGATGGAATTTACTAGATACAACGGAATAATATTATACAAGGTAATATGATGGGTACGATACAAGAAAAACCCACCTGCTAGCAAGTCACCCGAATGAAACTGAGCCCGCAAAGCCGTAATGAAACCTGTACAGCAAACCTGCAAGAAACTGGGGCACAACGGGGGTGAGTTGCCAACTCGTGAATAGAAAAACATCTACGCACAGAAATCGCATAAATAACGCAACCTAGGTCAATGATCATAATATGTCCTCAAATATATGAATAACACGTAGCCTATAACAAGGCTAGGGTAAATATCTAACCCGAGTGTAATCTCATGTGCCCGTGTCAGTGCCTCAGGTAGCAATATATCATATGAATGAGGTATGAATGCATGAAAACAGAATACATGTAAATGAAGAATTGTTTTCATAAATTAGTGAGATTTCCTTTGTATTTTTAAACTGAGGTATCATAAATGAAATCAGTATCAACAGTGTCTAGTATCGACACAAAGCATAAATCTCAATGTCTCGAAATCTCAATTTCTCAATCTCAATATCTAGGGCGCCGTCAGTCCAGACCGGCCCCTACCATCCATCTCAGGACCATGACGGTATCCTCCGGATATCCGACGCGTCGGGTAATATCACCGGTAGGTAGTGCTCCCCAGCCAGGCTCAACGTCAACACCACATTCCTCTTGCCCCGGGGTACCATACCGGGCCCACCATGTACCCGAAACGGTTCCTCCACTCCTCGAATCGGGTCTCGAAATCCATCAGCAAACTCATGGTGGACGACTCATACATCATAGGAAAACCGCACTTTTTATTTTAAAAGAGAGAAGGTTTATTTATGTTTTTGCGGTTTTCCTCCAAATCCAGAAAATCTCATGGAAATCCGAATCCAAAACCTCAATAACACGTAAAATAGTGAATATATGCATGAGAATCCATGAATGCGGCATAACGATGAATAACAGTATGCATGAAGTGACAAGTAATAACTACAATATCCAAGCTGGCATATAAGGTAAGTACACTAATATTATGTCAAACTACTAGCTATCTAGCTAAGTTAAGCAATAATATTTTCTAAGGTGTACGTGACATGGCAATTACCGAAGAAGATGTGTGTGAGCTGGCAATTAAGCGTACGTGGTACATACGCATCATCGGTAATGGTGCTGGTGTCCTAACAGCATGATATCACTAATGGAGTATGAAACATAAAATAAGCATGCGATGCGAAGCGGACCACAAAAATGAGCGGGAGCTGAAAACTAGACGCAACTATAACTAATCTGCATTAATCTAATATAAGTCCTACAAATGGTGCCTTTTGAAATAACACGAATCATGGGGTTTTGAAAATAGGGGCTACGGTGTTTTTATGAAAAGATACGTCTTTTGAAATATCCGTAGGATCCCTTGGGCTGTCTTATAAAAAAAGCCCACGATTCGTTAGTTTTTGAAATAGGTAAGAAGTCTAATCTAATCTAACAACTACACTAAACTATATGGCTGAACTAACAAGCTGAACTACAGGTAAGGAAACCGCCTATCATCTGAGTCGATACATATACATACCTGTATATGTATAGTCGGTGATCCCGCCTCAATAATATCATCTCCGATACCATATCTATAATCAGGCATCCCAAGTCAAGAGTGCGGATCAATCATCAATATAGCTCGTACGTAAATCCGTCGTACGGCATCCCAATCTGGGTACGGGTCAATATCACATTCATCATACTATTCACCTGGTATCCTCTTTATCAAATATTATGATCGGGGTTCTGATCTACGTCTAGTGCCATACTGATACCGCCTACGTAAGCATGACGTGTGTGAAACACTACGTCAAGGACCTGCTACAACGTCATGTCGTATCTCGAATACGAACCCTACTATATCACCGATCTCACGGCCTCAAATCAAATCTCATCGACTCAGCTCAATCCTAAGTATCATCCTCAAATCCGTATGCTAACACAAAGTCCCATACCCATGTGAACCCATAACTATAAAGAATCCCATGAGCACATATCAATAGGAATGTATGCAAGTATGTATGTGTGTATGTGTAGTGCAACACTACCCTAGGGTTCGCAACGCTAAAATAATCCAACACACCAATATCCATCCTAAGCATCGTTATTAATCCCAAATAACATATAATAATTGTTGGTGTGTATACGCATCCGTATACACCACTACGGACTGCGGGGGTGCTATACGCCATCCACCCGACTTCTCCCCGTAGATATAAATCTACTCACCTGGTCCTCGCTCGCCGGTGCCGACGTCGTCACGCGCTTGCTTGTCGTCTCGAAGTCCACATGGGGTACCTACATATCATAACGCACCATATCGCATTAAAACTAAATTTGAAATCGAAACGGCATGCGAAAATCAAATCGGCACGCGTATCACGCATAGGTCCAAACCTATCGCCTAAGCATGCAAGAATAGCCAAACCAACCCTCGATGTCGATGTACAAACGTCAAACCATCGAGAAAAATCCAATCACACTCATTTGCACATTCACGAACACTAATATTAATATAAACTAGGTTAAAACTCACAAAAACCCCAATTTCACTTAAAAAGTCATTTTTCCGAAAATCTAGCAAGCACAATTCGCCGTTTTTGTACAAAACATGATGTTTAAATGAATGTATCGGCCAATATACTTATTAAATATCTTAAATAAGTCATATAAACAATTCCCGGAATTTAATCTCATTAAATTCCAAAACCCCTAATATTCTAGTTTACAAAATACCTAAAATTTAACAATTTCAAAGCAAAAATGCACAAACTACAATCTAGCTTAGATTTGCATGATCTAAAGCATTAAACCACACTTAATAAAGTTAATAATATGATAAAAACCCTAACCATATTTTTTAATCTCACATATAAATGCATTTCATAAAACCCTAGTTTGCACAAAAAAGCTTAATTTGGACATTTTTCAAGTAATAACTTGTAATATGCAACTAGATAAATATTTAACAATTTTTCAAGATGTTAGCTCACATCACAAACCATGCACAAGTGATCACAACCCAATTTCAAAACAAAACCCTAATTAGAATTCCTTAATCATACAATTGAACCCACATAAAACCAAATTAACACTTAATTAAGCTAATTACAAGCAATTAACAACAATTTAAGCAAAAGGGTTAGAATTTACCCAAACAAATTGAAGATCCCATAAGCACACATAGCCCTCCAAAATGCTCCCTTGTCGCCAAAATCCATGCTATACGGGCTAAGCTAAAATGGGTAGGAGTCGGATTTTGATTTGGATTTTTGCTTGATTTTTTGTGGATTTTTCTTTGGATTTTCTTTGATGGAACAAAGAGAGGAGAAGAGGAAAAATGGGCTGTTGGGGGGGTTGCTGGTTTCTGCCAGATGTGTGGGGGGTTGGGTGAGGGAGGAGAGAGAGTGAGGTGGAGAAAGTAACAAGTAAGGAAGTCCAAGTCAACACAAAGTCAAAAGTCCAACTCATTTATCCATTTTCTTTTCTTTTCTTTCATTTCTTTTCCTTGAAATCCAAGTGGGGACAAAAGTGGGGGCTACTGAATTCTTCAAGGGGGATAAGTGAATGGGGGTGTGGGGGTGTGGGTACGGGTGTGGGGTGATGAAAAATGATAAATACAATACCCCAAACATCCATTTACGCTAAAAAAAAGCCTCTTTTCTTCAATAATTTCTAAACCGTTTTGGCAAATGATTTCGTTCCAAAAACTACATGATAAAATTTTATTTAATGTTTTATGATGCACAAAATTTGTTTCAACTCATTCCAATTTGTAATTTTCCCTAATTAAATGTATTAGTGACGGCTTAAATAATAATAAAATAATATTTTTTTCAGAAAATTTGAAATTTCACCAGCGGCTCAATAAACACCAAATAATAGCAATTACATAGCTAGAATATGTATGTTTAATTTTTATAATAAGATATTTGTATTTTGACTTTTTACAGAAACCCCCCTTATTTTACCGTTTTTTTCGAAATTTCACCGAAACGATTTTCAAAACGTTACAATCTTCCTCCCTTAAGGAAATTCGGTCCCCGAATTTAAATTCAAACTCCCCCAAATACTAAAACATCTAAGAAAAACCATCAAGTCGTCGGGGCTCTGAAATTGTAAATACCTAAAACAATTCGTAGCGCAGCGCATGCGCTTGAAAAATGAGTATATAACTCAAATCAAAACTCCGTCAAGTATCCCGCAATCATCGGAGTCATGGGGAAGACATCAATGCCAAATCCAAAGCAAAACCAATATGATATAACTCGAAACTATACATGTAAATATCGAATCTATATATGTAATTATCTGAAGGAAATGCATGCCAAATCTCTTTAAGTCGCTGTGCACGCATATAACACTGCACAGTGGCGGGCGTCTATCATAAGGAAATAACTATATACATATGTACCTTTGTTTGAAATGTACGTTCCGCCGTTTTGGAAACAATTTAGAAGGGTCTCCTTGTTTTAAACATTTCGTGTCATATCAGACACGTAGGTAAATACTGAGGCTATAGTTCGCTTTTTAGAAATCCCTTCAATATCTATCAATGCATGCAAAATATATTCAGGTACTGTCCTCCGACTACTCCTGCTCAGTACGAAAATACATAGCAATATCATAAAAACATACTGCTCTATACGAAATCAATCCCCAAAATTTGCACATGAATGCTACGTGCATCTGGTGTGCACGGAAATTAAAATCCATGAATGTGCCATACATGCGCACAGAAACAACATCTAAGTGCATCGGGTGTGCACGAAACATCTGTCGTAGGCAACATGTGTGCCTGACAGCAAAATCAGGTGCATCTGACATGCACGAAAAATTCTCAATTTAGTGCCTCTGGTGTGCACCAAAATCACCCTTCAAAACATGCGCCCAACATGCGCGAAAATCCAAATCAGGTGCATCCATCGTGCACGAAATCATGAAATCCAATATCAAGCGCCGAACGTGCGCAAAATCAATCAAGTACACAAGGTGCACAAAACAAATATCGAGTATCACCATCGAAATCGAAGTCCAGTGCATCTAAGTGCACAAAAGGCGTATCACTGCCCTGCAAGCATATATAAACTATACCGAGTGCAGGAACGAAATCGTGTGCGTGCATACGCACAAAATCAACTCAAATGTCTAAAACCGTAAAATCACAAACATGTGAAACCAAAGCACGAAAACGATATCAAGTGCAACACTGTGCAAAGATCGTAAATGCTCAATCATCAAAATCAAATCCTGCGAATAAATCACCCAAAACATCGAAATCAATAATGGCGGAATAGTACCGCTCAAGCACATACTCCAAGAATCTCTGGCCAACTGTCGTGGTCACTCATAGCATGTCTCATCGACGAACCTGAATTCTGGCCTGCTGGTGTGCGTAACATGACCACTCGTAAGACAGCACATCACTGGCGTCGGCCTCTGGCTCTTTGAATGTACATGACACATCTGATCCTGGGTGCAAGTATCATTGCAGCAGTGTTCTGGAAGGAATCCTGCTCACGGTCTATTCCATGCCTCGTCTCTGCCAACTGTCCGGAAGTCGTTGTCCTTTCCTATATCTGCATCTTGCTCTGGAACGACTGCATACTCATCGCGACTCCTTCTGGAAGGTAAGTCCAAGTACCATGCCTCGGCATGCGCATTGCATCTCTGATGTCGGCGGAGTGGAACGTCATCTCATCTAGATCTGGTACGAACCTCTTACTCCACTTTTCTTTAATGTCGTCTGCTTTGGACTCGTCTCGTCGCGGCTGCATGGATTGAGCTCCAACGATTATCCTCGTATCTGGAGTCTCCCAAGAATGCATCTCACCACCAAGCATCCGAGTTAAGTCGAGCCATCCGATCGAGTCGTCAAAACCTCATAATCCCCCAAGAGCTCAACCTCTTGGGCACAGTTTAATAGTATCGAGTACATACCACAGCATCGGTGGTCCAGCCGTAGAAGGGCAAACCCAAGCCTCACTAATGGCGCCGTAGAACCGCCGCAAACCCGAAGGTTCAAAGGCTTTCACACGGTCATTAAGTTGAGTTAGGGTTTCATTCTTCTAAAGGGACCATAGAATTGCCTGCATGTCTTTCCGACTACTTTAAACTTGGAATAATAGGTTTCCGACATTCGATCGTCTCTGTCGACCCTCACGTCTCTGCGTGAAGTCGTCTCTAGCTGGAATCAACCTATCTGATGACCTCGCATCGGGGTAAGCGAACGAACCACTTGTCCTAGTCATTCATCATCGGGTGACTAGCGACCTTCTATCATCTATTCGTACAACTCGCTCCGCAATAGCTCCAACATATGGAGCGATATCTCGTCGCTCGCAGCAACAACTGGCTCGCTCGTCTGCATGCTGAACAGTGCCTCAATCATCAGGAGCAAGCAACACACCAACGGTCATCAAAATCTGGCTGGCCTCCATCATTGGCTCAATTCTCTAGTGTCGATCAGCACCTCCGAGAAACCTCATAAAGGCGATCCGCCAAACGCTCGTGGCGTGGAAACACAGTAAAAAGACACATCTCTGCAATCGTGTGTCGCCGGAATTTCGCCCTGGTCAGTCCTCGTTCGTGACGAGCTTGTGCTGACCGCAACTCTAGCCGTAGCTCTCCCTGCCCGTAACCGTAGAAGCAAAACCAAACTGGTACTGATGAGGCTAGGTCAGGAAGGAATATAATACTGAACAAGGAAATGTACATCCTAAGGCTTCATAAGTGGAGTGGATGTCGTAAATATGCCGCGGAACATATCAACGGTACGTCACTCTACTTTAGTCACCTATTCCATCAACCAAGGGTCATCCTACGCTCCGAAGGTTAAAACCTAACGCTCTGATACCAACATTGTCACAGCTCGAAAGTACGGAACATGACCGGCACTAAAACTACGAACGTCTCGAGACGTACGTAATCTAAGTAAACCGAAAAACCCAGAAATCCAAACCAAGAAAAGTAGTAGAGTGCAGGAAAAACCAACTTAAAGCAAGTAATTTCAATAGCATAAGCCGATGTATGCGGTTTTTAAAACATCAAAAATTTACTGAAAATTTCGGCAGAGTCTCCTTTGTAAATACTGGCCCCCAAACGGGATACAACATGAATAGTATATGAAATCAAGAAAAAGGCATCCCCAAGCGGGAGCTAGCTCTTCGTCAATCGACGGTCACAACCACACAAGCAAAATAATATACAACGCCAACGGCGAGGATCAAAACTCAAAAGGAAACTCAAAACCACCAGAAATATAACGAGCGACTCTAAGGTTGAAAGAATAAACAACACTGGTCTCTATCTCAATACATACATGTTTGGTTGGTGGAATTTACTAGATACAACGGAATAATATTATACAAGGTAATATGATGGGTACGATACAAGAAAAACCCAACTGCTAGCAAGTCACCCGAATGAAACTGAGCCCGCAAAGCCGTAATGAAACCTGTACGGCAAACCTGCAAGAAACTGGGGCACAACGGGGGTGGGTTGCCAACTCGTGAATAGAAAAACATCTACGCACAGAAATCGCATAAATAACGCAACCTAGGTCAATGATCATAATATGTCCTCAAATATATGAATAACACGTAGCCTATAACAAGGCTAGGGTAAATATCTAACCTGAGTGTAATCTCATGTGCCCGTGTCAGTGCCTCAGGTAGCAATATATCATATGAATGAGGTATGAATGCATGAAAACAGAATACATGTAAATGAAGAACTATTTTAATAAATTAGTGAGATTTCCTTTGTATTTTTAAACTGAGGTATCATAAATGAAATCAGTATCAACAGTGTCTAGTATCGACACAAAACATAAATCTCAATGTCTCGAAATCTCAATGTCTCAATCTCAATATCTAGGGCGCCGTCAGTCCAGACCGGCCCCTACCATCCATCTCAAGACCACGACGGTATCCTCCGGATATCCGACGCATCGGGTAATATCACCGGTAGGTAGTGCTCCCCAGCCAGGCTCAACGTCAACACCACATTCCTCTTGCCCCGGGGTACCATACCGGGCCCACCATGTACCGGAAACGGTTCCTCCACTCCTCGAATCGGGTCTCGAAATCCATCAGCAAACTCATGGTGGACGACTCATACATCATAGGAAAACCGCACTTTTTATTTTAAAAGAGAGAAAAGGTTTATTTATGTTTTTGCGGTTTTCCTCCAAATCCAGAAAATCTCATGGAAATCCGAATCCAAAACCTCATTAACACGTAAACTAGTGAATATATGCATGAGAATCCATGAATGCGGCATAACGATGAATATGTAAGTGCACGGCGGCGCCCCGGCCGTCAATCCGACGGCCAAACGCGGAAACGGTGATAAACTTTAATTTTGCGGACTTAGCAAACCGGCACCACCGCGCACTAAACCCCGGATCGTGCCATTAAACTAAATCTAGCTAACTACAAAGAGAAGGGGAGGAGAGATATACCGACGATCCAAGTCCTCCGGTCTTCTCGTCATGGTCCCGATCTCTTGCGGAAAATCCTGCCTCCTCCTCGTCGCCGGAAGTGCACCACATCGCCTACTTTGTTTACGGGCTCCCACCTCAATGCCGAGGCAACTCGGGCACGAAGCTGGCTAATCGACGTGCCCAAGGTTTGCTGTAGAATGTAGTATACAAGTCTCATTTGGGGTTGGAGGAGTTGCCATGATGGAGGAATTTGTGCATAAGGAAAAATCCATGGTGGCTTGCTGGAAGAATTGGAGCAAGCTCAATCTTGAGCTCGGCCAGAAGACTCAGCCCCTGCACCCCCTTTTTTTTTTTTTCCTGTCAATTAATGAAGCAAGCTATATCTCAAAACCATCAGCCCCAGCACACTATAAAAGCTCAATGTAATAAATTAATATTAATTAATTTATCAACCCACCAATTTGTGCTCACTGCCACCTAATAAATTAATCCCTCAACCTTTTTCTCCTGCACACTCATGTGCCCCATATAAACCCTTAGGAAATTAACCCATCATGTTACACTCCAGCACAAGCATGGGGAGGGGGGGCCCACGAAATTCAAGAAGAGAAAGCAACAGCCACTATACAAATTAAAGAATCTCAAGCAAGTATAACTCCAACAGTGGCCGGCCCATACCTCTTCAAATCAATATGAAAAGTTTACACAAAAACCAAGAAGCATGTCCCCTTTCTAATAATTAACCCACTCTCCTCAAGAATCTTCAAAAGTGGCCGGCCATACCTCATTAAAATATTAATTGCAAAACTTGCAATTAACCCCTCTCCATCAAAAAGTCCGGCCGGGAAAGAACAAAGGAAAACCGGCCGGAACGGAATGCAAACTGGCAACTCCAGAAAACTGGTCCCGTAATAAATTACAGGAAAACCCCGATACTGTGCATACACACCCGCATTTGTATTTCGGCCGAAATACAAATACAATGAGACAAAATCTATACTGTACTATACTAGGATCCGGCTTAAACCAAAACCGGCTAGTAATATCCGTCCGATCCTGATCCGTGCAATACCGCACGTATCTGATCGAACCCTGCCATATAACTATACGGCCTCTAGTACTAACTGTCCGATCCTGATCCGTGCAATACCGCACGTATCTGATCGGACCCTGCCATATCTCCATATGGCCTCTACACCTTTTCGCCCGAAAG
The DNA here is from genome assembly GCA_030015575.1 of Agapanthus africanus. Classification (NCBI taxonomy): domain Eukaryota; kingdom Viridiplantae; phylum Streptophyta; class Magnoliopsida; order Asparagales; family Amaryllidaceae; genus Agapanthus; species Agapanthus africanus. Next base: position 522,404,170 of record CM057342.1, read on the forward strand.
CTTGAGTAACTGAATGTGGAGGACTCTAAAGACTCGTCAACTCCTTAGTTGTGGATTTAACCACCAGCACGTTAGAGGTATAAGCCAATACATAACGGGCTACCAGGTATTGACTAAAAGGGATGTCTGTGAGTAATCTCAGCCTGACACCCTACTGAGCCTGTCAGTGACAATATCCGTACAGTCCGGTCCGTTCGTCTATGAGTATCGCATGGCGGGCCTAGGGGGTTGGTAAAAGTCAGACCCCCAAAAGCGGTACAAGTCGTGTCGGAGTGTAGCCCAGAACATCCTGAGATACTACTGGAATACCTACCAGTAAATCTCCTTGCCTCGGCCGAGGGCTTCGTGTAATGGCTCTCCTAGACACAGCACGACCTCACCCCCAATACCGGGAGAGACGAACCCCTGAAGATACGCTCACTGCCTCCATGTGGCTCGGGACTGTACCCAACTAAAACCTGTTTGCACGACTCCTTTGAGCCGTGGTAGGGTGGTAATCAAAGTACAGTGGGAACTCACACGAGACAAATGACGATCCCCAGGTCGATGAACTAACCTGTACACATGTCACCAGGGAACTGCCATCCGACGTCTGGTATATGACCAACTAGCATGTTCCCGGCGAGTCCTGTCCGGTGTACTCATAACCCAATGAGCACCTGTATACATCTTAGGTGATCCAACTGACACCAGTGGCTTGTGAGACCGGCCACCGCCCCTCGTCGGGGTCTCGACTGTATACACTAGTCTACTCGGGAGTATCGATGCCCTGTCTCGAAACTCACACGACTAGGGACCATTTAAGGATATGCTTATAGACCCCAGCTCCCACTTATATGATCGCCCTCATACTGCTGGTGGTCAAGCAAGAATCCTAGGGGCTCTATCAACGTGTAATAGCGACTTGTCAGGTCACCTGAAGCAGTACACGATGATAAAGGCAAACCAGATAGCATACTATCATCTTGAGTAAGACCGTCCTACCGGGATAGGTCCTCCCTCAATCATTGCAATCACGTGCCTGTGATCCAATAATTGACTCTGAGGGCACTATCTCCAACAATCTCCCACTTGCACTCAAGGCTAATTATTGCGATGTCGCATACTCACAGCCCGTGTGATACCGAACACCCAACTCCTCTACTAGTCAGTCTCACAAATCCCGTTTGTGAAACTATTGCGGTCGAGGAATAGTCTCAGTGAGTGGATCCGCTTTGTTGTTTCTTTCTATGTCTCTCTATATCTCAAGTTCGCGGAGAAACCCATCTCCCGAAATGAGCAATACCTGTCTTAGAATGTGTCTGGATGTCTGATGAGACATAGCTCATGAATGAACTCCAAATCCAAACTTCTTAGACTGTATCGTCAACTGAACTTAATCAGTATCCTGCGCCATGCCTCCCTCAGTATTGCCTTGGACCACCTGTCCAAAATACTGCCCCTCATCAGAAGGAAAACTATAACTCTGACAACCTCCTTGTCGTCCATGTCACCTTGGAAGCCTGGAATGATAACTGTCTCCTGAATGAGGCTGTCGTTATCATATCCCTAGAACATCCACTTATGTTCTAAAACTTCTTCCGACTGTTTCTCCAGGATTGGATTAATGTCAACTTATTGCATCTAGTGCAAGAACAACATCTGGTGTGGTACTTGATATCTCACGATTGACTCAATTGCCTGAGCAAGTGATCTGCCAATCATGCCCGTCCCTCTCCCCTTTAGTCTGCAAGACACCTTTAGAGAGGGTGACTCCATCTTCTGCAGGTACACTACCGTGCATGGAGTCGTCCATTCTAAATACCCTTAGAATGCTGTCCAAGTACCCAGATTGGAAACCACCCAAATCTAGATCTAAAACCATAGATCTAGTAACCAGTATGTCTGATACAAAATCCATTTCCCATATGGAGAGAACATTGTGTGACGACCAAAGTATAACCGATTGTAGTATAGGAGTTTCTTTTCCTATTCTGTGTATGTCATCCAAATACCATGACATCACACCCTACTACCTTCTCAACAGATCCATCCCCTATTCTGATGAAGTCAAACCCATGACTGTCACGTCAGAAATAGATGATCTATCTCCGCTACATCTGCTTTAGTCTATAAATAGACATAAGCTCCCTGTCCACCAATGCTTCCGCTGCTCCCACTGACTACGACAACCCTCTGGCAGAGTCATATAGACGTATACTTCTAAAACTAGTTTTAGAACGACGCTATATTCATCCTTCTGCCGGATCTCACAGCCTGGAACAACAGCAATGGCAAGTCTGGGTAAACAAGAACCTCCCTGCCACCGTCCTTGAGTATACCGAAGTACCTCTCGAGCGCCTGAGGTTACCCACCAAAATCTGCGGAGTGGCCAATGGAATGTCAAACCAGATTCAAATCATGCAGCTGTCTCCAGTGCATGTCGACTAAATGGAAGGAGGCCGATCAGCGTTACTCAACTTAGAAATGCTTCCAATCGTGAGTAACCTGAAAAAGAAGTAATTTCTCTTTATCATTACTATCAACTGAATACCATACACAAGTATCTACATCTTCGATTACTTGAAGAATCCCGATACTTGCTACACCTGGTTCTCTACTCTATTCAAATACCTACAACTTCTCAAAATTCGGACCCTGTGTTTCAACGAAACACCTGTCTAAAAACCAGAGAAGTCATAAGTAAACCGAATATAGTATGAGGACCAACCCCTCTGTCCTGATAGACCCTGGACAACATACAATACTCTGTATGAGTCCCCTGAGTCTGATAACTCACTCACTGTGTGTCGTAGGTTGAAAACTGTACTTATGTTTAAGAAGAATTACACCGCTGTTTAATACTCCTTACCTAACCATCCACTGATATAGGTAAATGTCGCAGACATAATTTCAAAAAGTATATCTCACTCTATGAAAATAGACGTACAGATATATCGATTTGAAATTGGTGCATAACAGCGGATATTCAAAACCAAATATTTGCCGACCGGCAAACAACCCAGGTGACTTTCTCAAATATCGCCGATTACAATGAATCCCGATACAATAAGGATGATCACCCAATTCCCAATAACTTACTCCCACTCATCATCTGTAAAACCATACAGATGTGAGACTCATACCTGGTAAATACATACCCTGGAGTAAGTATCTAATCGGGAAATCAGTTTTCTTTTAACAGTACACAGTGAAACTGAAACATTGAAATGTTCCGATGGGGTATTCTGGTATTCCTAGTAATGCCTCTTCCAGATTCACGACTGTAACCGTATAGTTCTTTGCCACCTCTCCAAATCCCTTCATATGTCTTTAGTCATTACCTTCTGTACACCCCTTTGGGCCAAATGGTTTTCTTCTTTCCCTACCGTTCGGCACCAGCCTATGGTTTGGAAGAAGACTATCCAATAAGCATAATGGGTGTACTGTCCTAGTCCTAGGAGCACTCGCAATGCGAGAGAAGGTGAAGATAAAAGACACCTGAATGTACTTTATTCCTATTTCTCCTGAACCAGGATCCATCCCCGAACTGGAACAAGTTCCTTTCGAGTTCGTATATAACCATACGATGGATTATCCAATAAAATGGGATCTTCGTAGTGATACGGAGTGTCCTGGAGAAATACAAAGGTGTTTTAGGATTGGCGAAGAAATACTTGGTTCGGTCGTGAATAGCAGTCGCAATTTACTTTGCCCTCTTACTAATCCCTTGTTTTGTCTGAACTTAATACCTTCTGTACACCGTTTAGGCTAACTGGTTTTCTTCATTCCCTACCGGTCGGCACCAGCCTATGGTTTGGAAGAAGACTATCCAATTTGCGTAATAGGTGTACTACTCCTAAACCAAGGAATACTCGCAACCTGAGAGAAGGTGAAAAGAAAAGACAACTGAATAATCCTATTCGTTTTCTCCAGAACCGGAAACCATCCTCGAATAAATCCTTTCGAGTTCGTATCTAACCATACGATGGTTTTATCCAATGGAAGTGGACGTTCGTAGTAATACGGGGTGTCCTGGAGAAAAGGGTAAAAGTAGGAGTGGCAATGAGGTTCGCAACTCTGACAATCCAAAAGCCGGAGTTTAAGAAGGTTCGGTCAACTTGGTCACTGAGTCATAGTCTTAGGGTCGGGTCAATGGTCGCTGCCAAAAAGAGAGAGAAAAGAAACACTCAGCGTGCACTCTATCCTAGATCAGAATGGTTATCACTTTTTCTAATCAGGAAACCTCCCACTGTACCTCAAATTCTCCTCCAAACCTGAAAGAAGAATTAGTCGGGGTCACCCGAGGAGTAAACTAACTCATCAGTGGGAATCGGGATCCAACTCTCATCGCATGACAACATGACGGAATCCGCTCACGGTATCACACTCCAGAAGGTATGCGCATATCTGGCAAGTTTCAGTACTTTTGAAACTCCCGATGTGATTTCTGCCCCATGCTCTTATGACCTTGACTTTGGCCAACATATCATAAGTCACATGTCAAGTTCTACCCGTCATTCTCCAGGTTAATTTGAATCCACCCGTACATACCCTTGACTTTGGCCAACATGGCAGTACGACTGTTCCAAACCAACGCATCTATCTATGCTGCATATGAATAACCAATAGCTACCAAACACTGTGCCTTGACTTTGGCCAACATACACAGCTTGAATACTACTGACTATCCATATGAAACGACGGAGGGCTACGAATGGTTTCTGGCGAAAACCTTTAACGTAATGAACTTGATATCGTTGAAGGAACGGATAGCTTTTTAGAAAATATAGTAACGAAAACTTTCGCTAAAGAGGTCACTCCCGGTGAAGGGATCTCGGCTCTTTCCCCGTAGGATGGGGTGCAGGATATTCCAACTGAATACCACGATGCAAAGCAAAAGTAAACGGCTATAGTGAAGTTAATGCCCTGACGCAAACTTTTTGTCCAAGGGGTCACTCCCGGTGAAGGGATCTCGGCCCTTGCCTCGTCGACTGAGGAGCAGGATATTCCAAATGAATACCACGATGCAAAACAAAAGTGAACGTCCTTGCAATAACAGCTTTTTGAAAAAGTGTTCCAACAACATCAGATTAGGTTTGTTTTTAACTTGCATTGATCCGAATCAATGCAGTCCCATCAATTGATCACACCAAAAAGAACGAAAATATACTGATGTACGTATATGCCATCCGCATTCGCCACTGGGTCCCGTCATTACCCGTTAGGTTAGCTAACTAACGACAGAGCGGGGACTGGAGTAGCGCGGATGCAAAACATATACAACATCTACTAATATATATACCAATATATTATATTTCGCTCAAGGCGTGAATAAAATGCAACATCACAGAGAATGAACAGCATCACAGAAACAATACAGATATCTGGGATCCCCGGGTTTCACAGAGCCGCTGAAACCCGACGTTCCCCTGGTCGTGTGGATAGCCTGTGCAATGTAATCCTAGACCCCTACGGGCGCGGCAAGTCACCCGCCAAAACCTGAATCGAGGCAACCCCCTTCAGCGCCGTGAATGGATCACCCAGCACTTCACGGAATCCGGCAACTTGGGCACCCCTCCTGGGTCAACCTGTACCCCCTACGAGTGCGGCGAATATCCCGCCAATCCTAGAGTGAAGCCCCCTCCGTCTCAATGCCATGAGATGCGGGCTTGTTGCCCTCTAGAACCCGGCTATCCGTGCACCCCACCGCGGGGTAATCCTAGTACAGAAAATAAAATATACATACAACGGGTACATCGACCGCAACCAGGTCGTGCCCCAAAATAATAATACAAACAGGCAGTGACGGCAGTCCACATGTCGGACGCTCGCCCCGCAATATCAAATGTACATAATACCACCACAACTGTACTAGCATTGCATTCAGGCTATCCCCCACGACCAATCCGCAACATCACAGCAAAAACAGAACATCAACGTGAAAATCACGTTCGCAAATCCGTCTAACCGGGCTATAGCTGTTAGACCGGATTTACCGATCGAGTGACATTCACGGTCGCAGATATAAGGTAAATACAGTGAAAAATGTGTTTAAAATATCCGATCAATCAAATTTTAACAAGTGGGCCCCCAAGCAATACTGTAGCAGTTAAAGAAATTCTGGGCCCAATGTTAATATACCAAAACCCATATTTTAAGCCCACAAGCCCTCTGGAAAAAGCTGGTGAGCTGAACCCAAATACCTGCGGCAGAACCGCGGCCAACAAGGGGTTATGGCCGCGGTTCCGCGGTCGTACGGAGGGTTCAGGCAACCAAAATTTTCCAGTGGTCTTAGGGTTGTCTGTACATCATTCTGCAATCACCTGAAAAAATTTTCGAGACCAAAAATTTTCAACAGAAACTGATGCGAACTAAAATGCAGTTTTGGAACATTCGATCGATCGAAACAGAAAAACACACTACACCAAGCTAGACTAAGTTAATGGCGAGGCTCTGATACCACTGTAAGTGCACGGCGGCGCCCCGGCCGTCAATCCGACGGCCAAACGCGGAAACGGTGATAAACTTTAATTTTGCGGACTTAGCAAACCGGCACCACCGCGCACTAAACCCCGGATCGTGCCATTAAACTAAATCTAGCTAACTACAAAGAGAAGGGGAGGAGAGATATACCGACGATCCAAGTCCTCCGGTCTTCTCGTCATGGTCCCGATCTCTTGCGGAAAATCCTGCCTCCTCCTCGTCGCCGGAAGTGCACCACATCGCCTACTTTGTTTACGGGCTCCCACCTCAATGCCGAGGCAACTCGGGCACGAAGCTGGCTAATCGACGTGCCCAAGGTTTGCTGTAGAATGTAGTATACAAGTCTCATTTGGGGTTGGAGGAGTTGCCATGATGGAGGAATTTGTGCATAAGGAAAAATCCATGGTGGCTTGCTGGAAGAATTGGAGCAAGCTCAATCTTGAGCTCGGCCAGAAGACTCAGCCCCTGCACCCCCTTTTTTTTTTCTGTCAATTAATGAAGCAAGCTATATCTCAAAACCATCAGCCCCAGCACACTATAAAAGCTCAATGTAATAAATTAATATTAATTAATTTATCAACCCACCAATTTGTGCTCACTGCCACCTAATAAATTAATCCCTCAACCTTTTTCTCCTGCACACTCATGTGCCCCATATAAACCCTTAGGAAATTAACCCATCATGTTACACTCCAGCACAAGCATAGGGAGGGGGGGCCCACGAAATTCAAGAAGAGAAAGCAACAGCCACTATACAAATTAAAGAATCTCAAGCAAGTATAACTCCAACAGTGGCCGGCCCATACCTCTTCAAATCAATATGAAAAGTTTACACAAAAACCAAGAAGCATGTCCCCTTTCTAATAATTAACCCACTCTCCTCAAGAATCTTCAAAAGTGGCCGGCCATACCTCATTAAAATATTAATTGCAAAACTTGCAATTAACCCCTCTCCATCAAAAAGTCCGGCCGGGAAAGAACAAAGGAAAACCGGCCGGAACGGAATGCAAACTGGCAACTCCAGAAAACTGGTCCCGTAATAAATTACAGGAAAACCCCGATACTGTGCATACACACCCGCATTTGTATTTCGGCCGAAATACAAATACAATGAGACAAAATCTATACTGTACTATACTAGGATCCGGCTTAAACCAAAACCGGCTAGTAATATCCGTCCGATCCTGATCCGTGCAATACCGCACGTATCTGATCGAACCCTGCCATATAACTATACGGCCTCTAGTACTAACTGTCCGATCCTGATCCGTGCAATACCGCACGTATCTGATCGGACCCTGCCATATCTCCATATGGCCTCTACAGCTTTTCGCCCGAAAGCTTGAGTAACTGAATGTGGGGGACTCTAAAGACTCGTCAACTCCTTAGTTGTGGATTTAACCACCAGCACGTTAGAGGTATAAGCCAATACATAACGGGCTACCAGGTATTGACTAAAAGGGATGTCTGTGAGTAATCTCAGCCTGACACCCTACTGAGCCTGTCAGTGACAATATCCGTACAGTCCGGTCCGTTCGTCTATGAGTATCGCATGGCGGGCCTAGGGGGTTGGTAAAAGTCAGACCCCCAAAAGCGGTACAAGTCGTGTCGGAGTGTAGCCCAGAACATCCTGAGATACTACTGGAATACCTACCAGTAAATCTCCTTGCCTCGGCCGAGGGCTTCGTGTAATGGCTCTCCTAGACACAGCACGACCTCACCCCCAATACCGGGAGAGACGAACCCCTGAAGATACGCTCACTGCCTCCATGTGGCTCGGGACTGTACCCAACTAAAACCTGTTTGCACGACTCCTTTGAGCCGTGGTAGGGTGGTAATCAAAGTACAGTGGGAACTCACACGAGACAAATGACGATCCCCAGGTCGATGAACTAACCTGTACACATGTCACCAGGGAACTGCCATCCGACGTCTGGTATATGACCAACTAGCATGTTCCCGGCGAGTCCTGTCCGGTGTACTCATAACCCAATGAGCACCTGTATACATCTTAGGTGATCCAACTGACACCAGTGGCTTGTGAGACCGGCCACCGCCCCTCGTCGGGGTCTCGACTGTATACACTAGTCTACTCGGGAGTATCGATGCCCTGTCTCGAAACTCACACGACTAGGGACCATTTAAGGATATGCTTATAGACCCCAGCTCCCACTTATATGATCGCCCTCATACTGCTGGTGGTCAAGCAAGAATCCTAGGGGCTCTATCAACGTGTAATAGCGACTTGTCAGGTCACCTGAAGCAGTACACGATGATAAAGGCAAACCAGATAGCATACTATCATCTTGAGTAAGACTGTCCTACCGGGATAGGTCCTCCCTCAATCATTGCAATCACGTGCCTGTGATCCAATAATTGACTCTGAGGGCACTATCTCCAACAGAATAACAGTATGCATGAAGTGACAAGTAATAACTACAATATCTAAGCTGGCATATAAGGTAAGTACACTAATATTATGTCAAACTACTAGCTATCTAGCTAAGTTAAGCAATAATATTTTCTAAGGTGTACGTGACATGGCAATTACCGATGAAGATGTATGTGAGCCGGCAATTAAGTGTACGTGGTACATACGCATCATCGGTAATGGTGCTGGTGTCCTAACAGTATGATATCACTAATGGAATATGAAACTTAAAATAAGCATGCGATGCGAAGCGGACCACAAAAATGAGCGGGAGCTGAAAACTAGACGCAACTATAACTAATCTGCATTAATCTAATATAAGTCCTACAAATGGTGATTTTTGAAATAACACGAATCATGGGGTTTTGAAAATAGGGGCTACGGTGTTTTTATGAAAAGATACGTCTTTTGAAATATCCGCAGGATCCCTTGGGCTGTCTTAAAAAAAAAGCCCACGATTCGTTAGTTTTTGAAATAGGTAAGAAGTCTAATCTAATCTAACAACTACACTAAACTATATGGCTGAACTAACAAGCTGAACTACAGGTAAGGAAACCGCCTATCATCTGAGTCGATACATATACATACCTGTATATGTATAGTCGGTGATCCCGCCTCAATAATATTATATCCGATACCATATCTATAATCAGGCATCCCAAGTCAAGAGTGCGGATCAATCATCAATATAGCTCGTACGTAAATCCGTCGTACGGCATCCCAATCTGGGTACGGGTCAATATCACATTCATCATACTATTCACCTGGTATCCTCTTTATCAAATATTATGATCGGGGTTCTGATCTACGTCTAGTACCATACTGATACCGCCTACGTATGCATGGACGTGTGTGAAACACTACGTCAAGGACCCGCTACAACGTCATGTCGTATCTCGAATACGAACCCTACTATATCACCGATCTCACGGCCTCAAATCAAATCTCATCGACTCAGCTCAATCCCAAGTATCATCCTCAAATCCGTATGCGAATACATAGTCCCATACCCATGTGAACCCATAACTATAAAGAATCCCATGAGCACATATCAATAGGAATGTATGTAAGTATGTATGTGTGTATGTGTACAGCAACACTACCCTAGGGTTCGCAACGCTAAAATAATCCAACACACCAATATCCATCTTAAGCATCGTTATTAATCCCAAATAACACATAATAATTGTTGGTGTGTATACCCATCCGTATACACCACCACGGACTGCGGGGGTGCTATACGCCATCCACCCGACTTCTCCCCGTAGATATAAATCTACTCACCTGGTCCTCGCTCGCCGGTGCCGACGTCGCCACGCGCTTGCTTGTCGTCTCGAAGTCCATATAGACTACCTACATATCATAACGCACCATATCGCATTAAAACTAAATTCGAAATCGAAACGGCATACGAAAATCAAATCGGCACGCGTATCATGCATAGGTCCAAACCTATCGCCTACGCATGCAAGAATAGCCAAACCAACCCTCGATGTCGATGTACAAACGTCAAACCATCGAGAAAAATCCAATCACACTCATTTGCACATTCACGAACACTAATTTTAATATAAACTAGGTTAAAACTCACAAAAACCCCAATTTCACTTAAAAAGTCATTTTTCCGAAAATCTAGCAAGCACAATTCGCCGTTTTTGTACAAAACATGATGTTTAAATGAATGTAGCGGCCAATATACTTATTAAATATCATAAATAAGTCATATAAACAATTCCCGGAATTTAATCTCATTAAATTCCAAAACCCCTAATATTCTAGTTTACAAAATACCTAAAATTTAACAATTTCAAAGCAAAAATGCACAAACTACAATCTAGCTTAGATTTGCATGATCTAAAGCATTAAACCACACTTAATAAAGTTAATAATATGATAAAAACCCTAACCATATTTTTTAATCACATATATATGCATTTCATAAAACCCTAGTTTGCACAAAAAAGCTTAATTTGGACATTTTTCAAGTAACAACTTGTAATATGCAACTAGATAAATATTTAACAATTTTTCAAGATGTTAGCTCACATCACAAACCATGCACAAGTGATCACAACCCAATTTCAAAACAAAACCCTAACTAGAATTCCTTAATCATACAATTGAACCCACATAAAACCAAATTAACACTTAATTAAGCTAACTACAAGCAATTAACAACAATTTAAGCAAAAGGGTTAGAATTTACCCAAACAAATTGAAGATCCCACAAGCACACATAGCCCTCCAAAATGCTCCCTTGTCACCAAAATCCATGCTATACGGGCTAAGCTAAAATGGGTAGGAGTCGGATTTTGATTTGGATTTTTGCTTGATTTTTTGTGGATTTTTCTTTGGATTTTCTTTAATGGAACAAAGAGAGGAGAAGAGGAAAAATGGGCTGTTGGGGGGGTTGCTGGTTTCGGCCAGATATGTGGGGGGTTGGGTGAGGGAGGAGAGAGAGTGAGGTGGAGAAAGTAACAAGTAAGGAAGTCCAAGTCAACACAAAGCCAAAAGTCCAACTCATTTATCCATTTTCTTTTCTTTTCTTTCATTTCTTTTCCTTGAAATCCAAGTAGGGACAAAAGTGGGGGCTGCTGAATTCTTCAAGGGGGATAAGTGAATGGGGGTGTGGGGGTGTGGGTACGGGTGTGGGGTGATGAAAAATGATAAATACAATACCCCAAAAATCCATTTACGCTAAAAAAAAGCCTCTTTTTTTCAATAATTTCTAAACCGTTTTGGCAAATGATTTCGTTCCAAAAACCACATGATAAAATTTTATTTAATGTTTTATGATGCACAAAATTTGTTTCAACTCATTCCAATTTGTAATTTTCCCTAATTAAATGTATTAGTGACGGCTTAAATAATAATAAAATAATATTTTTTCAGAAAATTTGAAATTTCACCAGCGGCTCAATAAACACCAAATAATAGCATTTACATAACTAGAATATGTATATTTAATTTTTATAATAAGATATTTGTATTTTGACTTTTTACAGAAACCCCCCTTATTTTACCGATTTTTTCGAAATTTCACCGAAACGATTTTCAAAACGTTACATGAATAAAGAAAAGAATGAGGTATGGGTGTTATTATATACAGTATAGAGTTTTCTTTGACTTGGACTTTTCTTCCCACACCCACACACTTCACTTTCACCCCTCCCCAAATTCTGGCCGAGCCCTCTTCAACAGCAGCCCCCCCATTTTTCTCCTATCATTTCTCATCGAAAAATACACCATTTTGCCTCAAAAATCAAGCTAAAACCTAAAAAATTCTTCAATCCAACTCTTACCCATTATTTCTATGCCGAAGCTAGCATGAATCAAGGTGCAAGAAGCGAGTTTGGGAGGCTAGATTCATATTGGATCTCTTAAATTTGTGAAGTATAATATAAACCCTATAGTTAAATTGTTGTTTGAATACTTTAAATCAAACATATTTAGTTAATAATATGGGTGTAATTGAATGTTTGGAAAATCAAGAAAATGGTTTGTGATCAAATTAGGGTTTTTATCATTAGATTATTCTTTTAATGAGTATATCAATATGTGAATGCTATGCAAAACTTAATCTTGTTACTTATTGCTAATTGTAACATTTAAAATATCCAAATTTAGATTTTTAAGAAAACTAGGTTTTTAGAAATAAATTAAAAATGTGAGATTAAAATCTAGTAAGGGTTTCCATCACATCATTAACATCATAAATTGTAGTTTAACACTTTAGATCATGCAAAACCTAGGTTAGTTGTTGTTTTGTGCATTGTTACTTTGGAATTGTTAAAATTGGATAATTTTGCAAACTAGAAATTTGGGTTTAATGAAAATTGTTGAGATCAAATTATAGAAATGATTTGTATGATCTAGTTAGGATATTTAGAGTATACCACTAGTTTTGTTTAAACATCAAGATTTGTATTAAAACGGTTAATGACCGCTTATTAGGCTTTTTGGAAATAAATCGATTTGATTAATTTTAAGGTTTGATGATTTGCACCATATTTCTTATAACATTTTGTGAGTTGTGAAACCACGATTAGTACGTTTGGGTTTTTCTCGATCAATCGGCGTTTTTACGCTGAAGTCGAGGGTTATTTGGTTCTTTTGCATGAGCGGACTATAGGTTTTGACCTATATGAGATTCGTGTGTCGTTTGGTCATGAGTTGGATTTTAATGTGATACGATGTGTTATGATATGTAGGTACCCTCATGAGGAGTTCAAGACGACAAGCAAGCACGTGGAGACATCGGTATCGGCAAGCGAAGATCAAGGTGAGTAAATATATATCTACGGGGAAAGTCGGGTGGATGGCGTATAGCACCCCCGTGGTTCGTAGTGTAGTAGACGAATTCGTATACATACACACACACACACACACACACACACACACACACACATATATATATATATATAAACATGATTATTGTGAGATTATTGATTATCAAGATAGATTCTAGGTGTTCATGATATAGTTTTTGTGTAATTAGAAGTAACTTAGTTTAGCTTCTTAGTCGCAAAACCCTAGATTAGAGATTACACCCACACGCACACACACACATGCATACATTTTATTATTTGTGCGTATACGGGGATATGTATATATATATATATATGGGACTATGTATATATATACGTATACATATACATGGATAATGAGGATAGTAGATGATATTGGAGATGAGTCGATGAGATTGGGCATGAGGCCATGAGCTCGGTGATGTGATTTGGTTCGTATTATGAGATACGACATGATGTTATAGCGGGTCCTTTAGGCGATGTATTTCATACACACGCATATATATATGTAGATGATATCAGTATGTACTAGACAAAAATGAGTACCCCTAGATCATGATATATGATGAAAAGGATACCAGATGAATAATGAGATAATGCGATAATTGACCTGTACCCAGATTTGGGATGTCGTACGACGGATTTACCGTACGAGCTATATATGATGATAGATCCGCACTCTTGACTCGAGGATGTCATATTATATATATTGTATCGTACGTGATACTATTGAGGCAGGATCACCGACTATTTTATATATATATATATATATATCGACTCAGACTTAGGTGGTTTTCCTCACCCCTTTCGATTAGCCTGTTAGTTTAGTACTGTAGTTATTTAGTAGATGTTAGACTAGATTCGAGTCATACCTATTTTCAAAACTGACGAATCATGGGTATTTTAAAGATAAACCATAGGGTACTACGGATATTTCAAAGGACGTGTCTTTCTTAAAAATATCGTAGCCCCTATTTTCAAAACACCACGATTCGTGCTATTTCAAATGCCAAGACAGTATGACTCGTTTATACAAATGCATTTTCTTATTTCTGCATTTACTGTTCATATCTGCATATTCTTGTTGTTATCATCACATTGCATGCATAATGTGTACCTTAGTGATTATAAAATCATGCTGTCAGGACACCAACACCATTACCGATGATGTGTATGCTTCACGTACACTTGTCGGCTCACCCATATCATCATCGGTAATTGCCATGTCACGTACACTTTAAAAAATAGTACCTTATTGATATCGCTTGTTAGCTGACATTTTAGACATTTCATTCATTACTGTGCTAGTTTAGATTTTGCATTCCTTACCATGATATTTCATGCATATTATTATTCATTGTCATGCATTAATATTTAGGGCTAGTCCGGATTGCCGGAGCCCAATACTTTTAATTCATTGTCTATTTATTCTCGAGATTCGAATTTTCCATGAGATTTATGGATTTAGAGAAACCGCAAGGTTTTATAAACTTATTATTATCACTTTAAAATGAATGTTACGGTTTTCTCTTGATATGATTTGAGATATGTCCACCATGAGTTTTCTCGGCTCTTGAGCGATATCATACACTTGATTCGAGGAGGAGGAGGAACCATCTGTGGGTGCATGGTGGACCCGGTGCGGTACCCCGGGGCGAGAAGGTCGCAGATGATGGCGATGAGCCTGGCAGGGGAACACTACCGACCGGTGACTTCATTGGGATTCGTCGGATATCCGGAGGATACCGATCAAAGTTTTGGCCAGTCTGGATAGCCGGAGCCCTAGATATCGAGACAGCGAGATATATATTTTTGTGTCGATGCTAGACACCGTTTTATGTTGATTTCATTGATGATATCTCGATTTTATATATACAGAAATCTCACTAAATTAAGAAAACAGTTTTCTCATTTACGATGTATTCTGTTTTCATTATATTGCATTCATACCTCATATTTATGATATGTTGCTAGCTGAGGCACTGACACGAGCACTTGGTATTACACTCATGTATAGATGTTTACCCTTGCCACCTTTTCATACTTCAGACCTTATCATATTGAGGATATATATATTTTATTGATCGTATTGACCTAGAATTGAGTCATACATACGATTTCTTCTCGGTGATATTTTCTACTCACGAGTTGGTAACTCACCCCCGTTGTGCCACAGTTTCTTGCAGGTTTTGCCGTACAGGTTCGTTGCGGCTTTGCTGGCGCACTGCTTCTTTCCGGGTGATTGCTTTGGTAGGTGGGTTCACTCGCATCGTGACCACCTTTGTATTTTATTTACATTGTTGTATCTAGAAACTACATCAACCAGCCTTGTATATTATTTATAGACTTAGAAGACCTATTGTTTATTCTTTCGACCTTAGAGTCGTGCGTTGTATTATTATGCTTTTCTTGATGCTTTTGACTTTCCTTTTGAGTTTTGATCCTCGCCCTTGGCGTTGTATATTATATTGCTTGCGTGGTTGTGACCGTCAATTGACGAAGAGCTAGCTCCCGCTTGGGGATGCCTTTATTCATATTATTCTTGTTGTACCCCTTTTGGGGCCAGTATTTACAAAGGAGACTCTGTTGAAATTTTCGGAAAATATAGGATGTTTTAAAAATGTTTACAACAACTTTTCAAAGTGATTATATGCAACTTTAAAATAAGTTTTCCTTCTCCTTCTTTTAAATGGTTTAGATTTCTGGGATTTTGGCTTACTTGAATTAGATGGGGTCCTATAGACTTCATATGATTCAAGGGCCAGTCACGTGCCATTTCGGGTCGTGACAAAGTTGGTATCAAAGCGCTAGGTTAACCTTGGTTCGAGTCTATGTTTGACTATATGGAGTCTAGGGCGTTATATATATTCGGAACTTAGGCTTGACCTTACGGAACTTAGATTTAGTCAAGGGGGTATTAGACCCGAACTTTCGTCGTATAGGTTGACCTTGGTTGATGGAGTAGGCGACTTACGTAGAGTGACGTACCGTGTGTATGTTCCGCGGCATACTTACAATACGCTACTCCGCTTAAGAAGCCTTAGGATGTACATTTCCTTGCACAACATTATATTCATTCCTATGATCTATCCTCATCCGTATCAGTTAATAGTTTTGTTACCACGGATGTATGGGCATGGAGTGCTACGGCTAAAGTTGCGGTCAGCACGAGCTCGTCATGGAAGAGGACTGACCAGGGCGTAATTTCGGCGACACACGATTGCATAGATGTGTCGTTTTATTGTGTTTTTCATGCTATGAGTGTTTGATGGATTGCTTTACAAAATTTCTCAGACGTGCAGATCAGCACCAGGGGATTGGGCCACTGATAGAGGCCAACTGAATGTGATGACCGTCAATGCACCGATTATACTTGATGATTGAGACAATGTTCAGCGTGCAGACGAATGAGCCAGTTGTTACTGCGAATGATAAGATATCGCCCCAGATGTTTGGAGCTGTTGCAGCACGAGTTATACTTAAAGATATGATAGAAGATCGCTAGTCACCAGGGATGAATTACTAGGACATATGATTCGTTTGCACACCCCGATGCGAGGTCATCAGATTGATTGATTCCAGCTAGAGAAGACTTCACGCAGGTACGTTGGGAGTCGAAGAAAACGATCAAATGTCAGAAGCCCATTTCCAAGTTTAAAGTATTCGAAAAAATATGCAAGTAATTCTATGGACCCTCTAGAAGAATGAAACCCTAACTCGATATAATAACCATGAGAACGCTCTGAAATCTTAGGGTTTGCAACAATTCAGCAGTGCCATTAATGAAGCTTGGTTTTGCCCTTCTACGGCTGGTCCACAGGTACTGTGCCAGGTACTGGATACTATTAAACAGTACTCAAGAGTTGAGCTCTTGGGGGATTATGAGGCTTTGACGAATCGATCGAGCGGTTTGACTTCATTCGGATATCATGTGATGGGGTACATTGCTTAGGAGACTCTAGATATGAGTATAGCCGTTGGAGCGCAGTCCATGAAGCCAAGGAGAGACGGGTCCGAATCAGTCGACATTAGAGAAAGGCGGAGTAAGAGGTTCCTACGAGATGATGTTCCACTCCGCTGACATCAGAGATGTGATACGCATGCAGAGGCGTTGTATATGGATATATCTTCCAGAAGGAGTCGTGATGAGTATGCAGCCGTTCCGGAACAAGAAACAGATTTAGTAAAGGATGATGATTTCCGGGCAGTTCAGCAGAAACGAGATTTGGGAGAGACATCGACAGAACCCTTCTGGAATACTATACGAGAAGACTTGGACACAGGAGCGGTCATATTAAGTACACCCAGTAGGCCAGAGTTCGGCACCGTCGACGAGATATGTTATGAGTGACCATGACAGTTGGCCAGAGATCTTTAGAGGATGTGCTAGAGCGGGACTATTTCCGTCATCTTTGATTTTGATATTTTGGGAGATTTATTTGCATGATTCAGATTGTGTGCACCACAGTTGCACTTGACCTCGATTTGATGTCATTCGAGATGCTGATTTTGATTTCATGCCTATGATATGCATGTGATTTGACTTATGCTTTCGGCATAGTTTTCATGCACTTTATTATTTTGATTCGATTTTGTGCACGCTGATGCATATGGTTGTGAGATTATATACCACGGTATACCTGATTTGGACTTAGATTGAAATATCTTGTATACCGTTGATTTCGATTGTGATATTCGATATTTGTTTTCTTGCACCTTGTTCACTTGACTTGAATTCTTGCGCACACTTGGGCGCTTGATGCGATTTTGGTGCACACCAGATGCACTAAATCGAGATTCTTCATGCATATCAGATGCACCTGACATTGCTGTCAGGCACACCCGTTGCCTTGACAGGTGTTATCGTGCACATCCGTTGCACTTAGATTTTATTTCTGTGCACATGTATGGCACATTCATTGATTTCGATTTCTGTGCGCACCAGACGCACGTGGCTTTATTATTTATACTATTGAGTATGATTTCCTTCGAGCAGCACGTTTTTATGATATTTACTATTTGGTATAGTGACTGAGCAAGAATAGTCAGAGGACAGTACCTGAATATGTTTTTGCATGCATCGATAGTTACTGAAGGGATTTCCAAAAAGGAGCTATAGTCTCAGTATTTTCCTATGTATCCGAGATGACACAAAACATGTTACAAAGGAAACCCTTCTAAATTATTTTCAACGATGGGACGTGTATGTTAAACAAAGGATGTATATCTATATATAGTTATTTTCTTACAATAAACATCCACTACTTATGTTGTGATATGCGCATCGCACGGCGACTTGAAAAGAGGTTTGGCATGCATTTCTTTCAGATGTTTTGACGAGTTTACAACGATGCGTACTATGTACATGTTATAATTTTGAGTATATCATGTTGGTTTTCGTATTGGACCTTGACATTGGTGTCTTCATCACAACTCCGATAAAGGCGTGAAGCTTGACGGAGTTTTGATTTTTAGTTTACATACTCATTTTTCTTGCGCATGCATTGCGCTACGATGTGTTTTATATATTTATGATTTGGAGCCCCGACGACTTGATCATTTTACTGAAATGTTTTAGTGTTTGAGGGGTTTTAATTTAAATTCGGGGACCGAATTTCTTTTAGGGGGGAAGATTGTAACCTTTTGAAAATCGTTTAGGTGAAATTTCAGATAATCGGTAAAATAACTGGTGTTTTCCGTAAAAACCCAGATATAATTAATTTTCAACATAAACTTAAATATACCTATTCTAGCTAAGTAATTTCTAGTATTTGGTATTTAATGGGTCACTTATAAAATTTCAGGTTTACAAAAAAAATTTCCGTAATTAATTATTTTAAATATGATTTTTATGCCTTCACTAATAAATTTAATTAGCGATAATTACAAATTGGAATGGGTTAATACAAATTTGTGCATCATGACACACTTAACCAACATGTAACATGTTATTTTTGAAATGAAAAGAAGTGGTTAAAATGGTTTTAGAAAATATGATAGAAAAAGGCTTAAATAGTGAAATTAATGTAAAGGGAAATTGGGGTATAGTATTTATCATTTTTTTTCATCACACACACTCACCCACACCCTCTCTCCTCCCCCCTAGGTTGCTGGTCGAGCCCTCCTTGGCAGCCCCCCCCACTTCCTTGCAACAAACAAACAAGGGAAAAGAAAGTTTAAATGAATTGAATAAAGAAAAGAATGAGGTATGGGTGTTATTATATAAAGTATGGGGTTTTCTTTCACTTGGACTTTTCTCCCCACACCCACACACTTCACTCTTACCCCTCCCCAAGTTCTAGCCAAGCCCTCTTCAACAGCAGCCCCCCCATTTTTCTCCTCTCATTTCACATCAAAAAATACACCATTTTGCCTCAAAAATCAAGCTAAAACCTCAAAAATTCTTCAATCCAACTCTTACCCATTATTTTTTTGCCCAAGCTAGCATGAATAAAGGTGCAAGAAGAAATTTTGGGAGGCTAGATTCATGTTGGATCTCCTGAATTTGTGAGGTATAATCTAAACCCTATAGTTAAATTGTTGTTTGAATACTTTAAATCAAACATATGTAGTTAATAATATGGGTGTAATTGAATGTTTGGAAAATCAAGAAAATGGTTTGTGATCAAATTAGGGTTTTTATCATTAGATTATGGTTTTAATTAGTATATTAACATGTTAATGTTATGCAAAACTTAATCTTGTTGCTTATTGCTAATTGTAACATTTAAAATATCCAAATTAAGATTTTTAAGCAAACTAGGATTTTGGAAATTAATTAAAAATGTGAGATTAAAATCTAGTATGGGTTTCCATCACATCATTATCATCATAAATTTTGGTTTAACACTTTAGATCATGCCAAACCTAGGTTAGTTGTTGTTTTGTGCATTGTTACTTTGAAATTGTTAAAATTGGATAATTTTGCAAACTAGAAATTTGGGTTTAATGAAAATTGTTGAGATTAAAATATAGAAATGATTTGTATGATCTAGTTAGGATATTTAGTGTATATTGTGGCCACTAGTTTTGTTTAAACATCAAGATTTGTATTAAAACGGTTAAGGACCGCTTATTAGGCTTTTTGGAAATAAATCGATTTGATTAATTTTAAAGTTTGATGATTTGCACCCTATTTCTTATAACATTTTATGATTGTGAAACGGTTAATGATTTGCACCCTATTTTCAAAACTGACGAATCGTGGGTATTTTAAAGACAAACCAAGCGGTACTACGGATATTTCAAAGGACGTATCTTTCTTATAAAAACCATAGCCCCTATTTTCTAAACACCACGATTCGTGCTATTTCAAATGCCAAGACAGTATGACTCGTTTATATAAATGCATTTTCTTATTTCTGCATTTACTGTTCATATATGCATATTCGTGTTGTTATCATCACATTGCATTTATAATGTGTACCTTAGTGATTATGAAACCATGCTGTCAGGATACGAGCACCATTACCGATGATGCGTATACTTCACGTACACTTGTCGGCTCACCCACATCATCATCAGTAATTGCCATGTCACGTACACTTTAGAAAATATTACCGTATTGATATCGCTTGTTAGCTGACAGTTTAGACATTTCATTCATTACTGTGCTAGTTTAGATTTTGCATTCCTTACTGTGATATTTCATGCATATTATTATTCATTGCCATGCATTATTATTTAGGGCTAGTCCGGATTGCCGGAGCCCAATACTTTTAATTCATTGTTTATTTATTCTTGAGATTTGGATTTTCCATGAGATTTATAGATTTGGAGAAACCGCAAGGTTTTATAAACTTATTATTATCATTTTAAAATGAAAGTTGCGGTTTTCTCATGATATGATTTGGGAGATGTCCACCATGAGTTTTCTCGGCTCTTGAGCGATATCATACACCAGATTCGAGAAGGAGGAGGAACCGTCTGTGGGTGCATGGTGGACCCGGTGCGGTAACCCGGGACGTGATGGTCGTAGATGATGGCGTTGAGCCTGGCAGAGGAACACTACCAATCGGTGACATCATTATGATTCGTCAGATATTCGGAGGATACCGATCGGAGTTTGGGCCAGTCCGGATAGCCGGAACCATAGATATTGAGACAGCGAGATATATATTTTTGTGTCGATGCTAGACACCGTTTTATGTTGATTTCATTGATGATATCTCGATTTTATATATACAGAAATCTCACTAAATTAAGAAAACAGTTTTCTCATTTACGATGTATTCTGTTTTCATTATATTGCATTCATACCTGATATTTATGATATGTTGCTACCTGAGGCACTGACACGAGCACTTGGTATTACACTCATGTATAGATGTTTACCCTTGCCACCTTATCATACTTCAGACCTTATCATATTAAGGATATATATATTTTATTGATCGTATTGACCTAGGATTGAGTCATACATACGATTTCTGCTCGGTGATGTTTTCTACTCACGAGTTGGCAACCCACCCCCGTTGTGCCACAGTTTCTTGCAGATTTTGCCGTACAGGGTCGTTGCGGCTTTGCTGGCGCACTGCTCCTTTCCGGGTGATTGCTTTGGTAGGTGGGTTCACTCGCATCGTGACCACCATTGTATTTTATTTACATTGTTGTATCTAGAAACTCCATCAACCAGCCTTGTATATTATTTATAGACTTAGAAGACCTGTTGTTTATTCTTTCGACCTTAGAGTCGCACGTTGTATTATTATGGTTTTCTTGATGTTTTTGACTTTCCTTTTGAGTTTTGATCCTCGCCCTTGGCGTTGTATATTATATTGGTTGCGTGGTTGTGACCATCAATTGACGAAGAGCTAGCTCCCACTTGGGGATGCCTTTATTCATATTATTCTTGTTGTACCCATTTTGGGGCCAGTATTTATAAAGGAGACTCTGCCGAAATTTTCGGAAAATATAGGATGTTTTAAAAATGTTTACAACGTCTTTTCGAAGTGATTATATGCAACTTTAAAATAAGTTTTTTTTCTCCTTCTTCTTTTAAATGGTTTAGATTTCTGAGATTTTGGCTTACTTGGGGATGCCTTTATTCATATTATTTTACACCTCATTTTTCTATTTTCTAAAAATAGAAAAACATGCCATGCTCCATATATATATATATATCAAATATACATTAATATATATATATATAAAGCAATTAGTGAGCTAATGATATTAGTTAAGATATAATTATGTCACATATAATATATATCACATTATTAAATCAACACTTGATCTAATAATCCGGTTATATCACATATAACCGACTAATATCATTAATCTGAATATTACATTATCAAACCAACACTTGATTCGATAATCCAGTTATATCACATATAACCTGACTGATAACAGATAACTGCCAGATTACATTACGATATCACATACTCGTATTTAATCAGGCCCACACACATATCATATATGTATCCTACTTCGTTTCTCTTGAACCAGAAAACTTCTATGTGTGACTCTAAAGACTCATCAATACTCCAGCAGTAGGTAATGATCACATCAATCAGCTACAAGCCATCAGCGGTACTAGCTGGACGTAACGGCTCCCCGGGTTTTGAGCGATATGAAGATCAACAAGCAAGCACGTCCATACTCTCCATGAAGACTATCAGTAACACTACCGAACAGTCTGGTCTCTTTGTCTGATATGTCGCATATCATGTCTAGGGGTGGTAAACGTCAGCCCCCAGTAACGTGATAAGTCATGCCGATGTCTGGCCTATAACGGTTTGAGAAACTACTGATAACTCTTATCAGTAGTTCTCATCAGCAGCCCTGGCCAGGGACTTCCAGTTATAGCCAATCGAGCATAGCGCAACATCAACCCCCAATACCGGGCGAGACGAAACCCCTACAATCGCTCATTGCCTCCATGTGACTCGGGACTGTACCCAAAATCCACCTGTTTGCATGACTCCTTTGAGCCGTGGTAGGGAGGAAATCAAAGCACAGTGGGAGCCACACAAGACTCTATGACGATCTCGGGCCTACAGACTAACATGTACCAGTGTCACCAGAGGACTGCTATCTGACGATAGGTATACTACCACATAAGAGTCCTCGGCGAGTCCTGTTCAGTGTACCCAGTCTTCACTGAGCACCCGTATACCATCTTTGATGTCAAACACCAATGGATGTGGGATCATCCATCGCCCATCATATGGGTCAAGAAGCGTATACGCTAGTCTACTCTGGAATATCTAGGAACAATTAAAGGATGTACTTGTGAACTACCCTGGCTCCACTAGTATGATCTCATCATAGTCCTGGTAATTAAGTACATATCCTAAGGGCTTTATGAACATATGAGAGCAAGACAGTATAGAATACCAGTCAACATGTTAAGATAAAGAGTAACCAGATAACACACTATCATGTCGAGCAAGAAAGTCCTCTATATATATTTCCAAGCATCCACTACATCATCAATAATGGCCTCTAGGGCATACATATTACTAACAGGGAGGACTTTCTTGCTCAACATGCTAGTATGCTATGTGGTTGCTCTTTATCTTAACATGTACACTTACAGTCTCTCTGTTACATGTTGATAAAGCCCTTAAGATGTGTACTTGACTACCAGGATTATGATACAGATCATACTAGTGGGGCCTGGGCAGTCCATGAGTTCATCCTTCAATATTCCTAGTCGTGGGAGTATCGAGACGGGGCATCGATATTCCAGAGTAAACTGGAGTATAGCTTCTCGAAGAATGTGATGGGTGATGGATGATCCCTTATCCATTGGTGTTTGACATCAGAGATGGTATATGGGTGCTCAGTGGAGACTGGGTACACTGAACGGACTCGCCGAGAACTCCTAGATGGTATTATACCTCACGTCAAATAGCAGTTCTCTGGTGACACTGGTACAGGTTAGTCTGTCGACCCAAGATTGTTATAGAGTCTTGTGTGTCTCCCACTGTGCTTTGATTTCCACCCTACCACGGCTCTACTGAGTCATGCAAACAGGTGGTTTTTGGGTACAGTCCTGAGTCACATGGAGGCAATGAGCGATAGGAGGGGATTCGTCTCTCCCGGTATTGGGGGGGGTGATGTTGCGCTATGCCCGATTGGCCATAACTGTAAATCCCTGGCCAGGGTAGATGAGATTTACTGGTAAGTGTTATCAGTAGTTTCTTGACCCGTTATAGACCTTACATCGGCATGACTTATCAAGCTATTGGGGTCTGACGTTTACCACCCATAGGTGAGATATGCGACATATCAGACGAAGAGACCGGACTGTACGGTAGTGTTACTGATTGGATTCGCATGAGTATGAGCAGGCTTGCTTGTTGATATTCTAATTGCTCAATACCCGAGTATGCGTTACGTTTAGCAGGCCTCTTGCGGCTTGCCGGTGTTTGATATGATCATCACCTACTGCCCGTGTATTGACGAGTCTTTAGAGTCCTACACAGAGGTTTCCTGGCTCAAGCGAAACGAAGTAGGAGCACATATGAGATATGTGCGGGACCGAGATTAATACGTGTATGTGATACCATATTCTATTCTTACGATTTGTGTCATCGGTCGGTTATATGCGATATAGCCGGGTTATCGAATCAAGTGTTGATTCGATAAATTGATACACATGATATTAGTCGGTTATATGAGATATAGCCGGATTATTAAATCAAGTGTTGATTTGATAATCTAATGTATAATTACATATTTGATATATTAATTTACATTAACTAGTATTATCTCACTTAAGATTTCTTTTCTCACTCGATTGTGCACATAGTATATATGTGATATATATTTGTGTACATGTTTTTGTGTCATCTAGATGCCACATGCAACATGGGTGTGTGAGACTCACACCATGATTAAGATAATGGTAAGGGTTTTTATTGTAATTCAAAATTAGTTAGAAAAATGGCATGCTAAGAAGCTTGGAGAAGCTTAAAAGCATCTTTTGTAAGTCCATGTTACGCACCCCACGAACTTGCGGGGAGGCGGAATATATGAAAAATGATTATCAAAGCTTCGTAACACGGACTTGAGCGCATGAATCGTTATCTAAACCATTGCTAACAAACTACTAGAGGTTTAACAACTCGGATACGAAGTTATACCTCACGATACTAGTCCTTCGGGTCTTCATCGCGGTCCTCCACTCCTCGTAGGCTCCTTGGAACATCGCCACCTCAACGGCCTCCTCGAATCAAAGACGATCCACCCGAAAGCTCCTACGCCAAGCTTAATCTCAAACTTGAGATAACTAGGTTGCTTAAAGTGCTAATCTAAGCTACCTATGGGATATAGAGTGAGGTTGTGGATGTATTAGTCGAGCTAACCCTTGATCTCAACTCATGAGAGGTTAGGGTTAGGGTTTGAAGAGAGAGTGAGCTTGAGGAGAGAGAAGGTGAAGATGAGAACGAAATGAGATAATGATCTTATCATAATATATATGAAGCATTATTATTTATCCAGAAATCAAATAATAGAATTAACAACCATGCTTCATAAATATCTATGAGTGATTCATCTCCAGGAGTCATTAAGCATTTATGATGCACTAATGACTTGGATGAATCACACAAATGAGTCACTAATCTCATTTAATGCAATGCCACCTTAACCCCTTAGTCACCACTCTTCTAGAAGCTTCCCGACAAATTACGAGAACGCCCCTCAAATCCGTGAAAACACGGAAAAACTTTAGACTGTATAAATCCAGTAACCCAATACTAGAATCTGGCTTAAACCAAAGACGACTAGTAAAAACTGTCCGAAAAGTCGTGCGTGCGTAAACACACGTACGCGTCCGAACCCTTGTCATAAAACCATACGACCTCTATATCGTTTCGCCTGGAGCAGGAAAACTCTCTGTGTGGGACTCTAAAGACTCGACACTACGGTGGCAGTGGGTTTAACCACAGACCGCAAGCGGCACTAGCTGTACGTAACGGTCCCCAGGTAGATGTCAATAAGATGGCCGATGAGGAAAATCATCTGAACTCCCACTGAGTCTGATGTGACAATCACCGTACAGTCCGGTCTGTTCGTCTAAGACTATCACATATCAAGCCTAGGGGGCGGCAAGCGTCAGTCCCCTAGTAGCTGTATAAGTCGTGTCGGAGCGAAGCCCATTACACCCTAAGAAGCTACTGGAACCTACCGGTATATCTCGCTTGCCCTGGCTAGGGACTTTGCGTAATGGCTCTCTGACACAGCGCGATACATCTCCCAATACCGGGAGAGACGAATCCTGTCTAACCACTACTGCCTCCAAGTGCTCGGGACTGCACCCAACTGCTACCTGTTTGCATGACTCCTTTGAGCCATGGTAGGGTAGCAATCTAAGAACAGTGGGACACACTCGAGGCGAAGTAGCAGTGTCAAGTCTGCGGACTATGCTGTACTCATGTCACCTGGGAACTGTTAACTGAAGACGGGTATAATACCAACCAATCAGTTCCCCTGCGAGTCCTGTCCGGTGTACCCGTAACCTAACGAGCACCTGTATACTATCTCCAGTACGACGTACTGATGGCTGTGGGATAGACCATCTCCCCAACTGGGATGAGAAGCCTACACACTTAGTCTACTCCGGAATATCGATGCCTTATCTCGATAATCCAACGACTAGGGACCTGTATAGGATGTTGCTTATAGACTACCCAGCCCCCGCTAGTGTGACTGCCATCACAACTCTGGTAATCAAGCAAAGATCCTATGGGCTCTACTAATATGTATAAGTGATACGTTACAAGAAACATATGCACATATTAAACTAGACAAAAACCAAGTAGCATACTACCATTTTTAGCAAGACTGTATATACAACTGTGAATATCCCAAGCTTCCATTAAGTAATATACAATCTAGTATGATACAATAATGGCCCCTAGGGCATATACACTAACAATCTCCTACTTGCACTAGGGCCATGAGCTGGCATATCGTAGACCTATCATCTCGAATAGCCTCTCGAACTGCGTCTGAGGAAGGGCCTTTGTGAATGGATCAGCAATGGTATTCTCTGTCTCTACTCTTTTCATCTCGATCTCCCGGCGATCTACGATCTCCCTGATCAGGTGATTCTGCCTTAAGATGTGTCTGGACTTCAGATGGGACCCGGGTTCTTTCGCTAAAGATATAGCGCCGTTGTTGTCACAATACAGAGGTATTGGACCAACACTGGAAGGAACCACCTGATGTTCTGTGAGGAACTTCTTCATCCAGACAGCTTCTTTTGTGGCATCGCAAGAAGCTATGTACTCTGCATCCATTGTTAAGTCAGCAACGGTCTCCTGCTTGGAACTCTTCCAACAGACCGCCCCTCCATTGAGGGTAAAGACATAACCCGACAAGGACTTGGAGTCATCTTTGTCACTCTGGAAGCCTGAGTCGGCAAAGGCCTCCATCGGGAGGTCTTTTCCGCCATACACCAAGAACATCTCCTTAGTCCTCCTCAGGTACTTGAGAATGTTCTTCACTGGTATCCAGTGCTTCTCCCCTAGGTTTTCTTGATACTGGCTTACTACGCTCAATGCGTATGCCACATCTGGTCTGGTACATAACATCGCATACATTATAGAGCCTACTGCAGAAGCATAGGGTATAATCGACATGCGATCCCATTCCAAATCAGTCTTGGGAGACATCTCTTTGGAGACGGTGATTCCGTGACAGGCCGGTAGGTTACCGCGCTTAGAATCATCCATACTGAATCTCTTCACTATGGTGTCTATATACCTGGACTGCGAAAGTCCCAACATCCTCTTTGATCTATCACGATAGATCCGGATTCCCAGAATGTAGGTGGCATCACCCAGGTCTTTCATGGAGAATTTATGTGACAAGAATCTTTTGACTGACTGTAACATAGGAATATCATTTCCTATTAGGAGGATGTCATCCATGTACAAGACGAGGAATACTACAGCTCTCCCTACAATCTTACTGTATATGCATGGTTCATCTGGATTTTTAATAAAGTCGAATTCTTTGACAGCATCATCAAAACAGATGTTCCAACTCCGCGATGCCTGCTTTAGTCCATAAATGGATTTAAGCAACTTGCATACTTTACCGCTGCTCCCACTCTATGAATCCCTCTGGCTGATCCATATAGATGCTTTCTTCCAAATTACCATTTAGAAAGGACGTCTTTACGTCCATCTGCCAGATCTCATAATCGTGGAAGGCAGCAATAGCAAGAAGGACCCGAATAGATTTAAGCATAACCACTGGAGAAAAGGTTTCGTCATAGTCCAAACCAGGTCTTTGACGGAAACCCTTTGCAACAAGTCTAGCCTTATAGGCTTCAACCTGTCTATCTACACCAATCTTCTTTTTGAAGATCTATTTGCATCCTACGGGTTTTACCCCATCTGGAGCAATGTCTAAAGTCCATACTTTGTTAGTGTACATGGACTCCATTTCGGTCTGCATTGCATCCAGCCATTTTACTGAGTCACCGCTCTGAATGGTTTGCTGGAAGCTAGTAGGCTCATCATAGTCAATAGTACAATCCTCTCTATCCCCGTCTATGAGAAAACCGTAGTATCTCTCGGGCGGATGAGATTGCCTACTACTCCTGCGGAGTGGCGTCGGGATGTCCTGTTCTCCTGAACCTTCTTGTTCTACCAAGGTTTCAGTAATAGCTTATGGTTCTGGAATTTCTTCCAGTTCTATTTCGCTCCCATTTATTTCCTTTTCTAAAAACTGATGTTCTAGAAAATGGGCATTACGAGAAACAAAAACCTTTTGTTCCTCTGCGTAATAGAATAGATACCCCCTGGAGTTCTTTGGATATCACACAAACTTACACTGTATTGATCGTGCCTCGAGCTTGGCCGCATACTGCTTTTTAACAAAAGCTGGACATCCCCAAATCTTCAGATACTGAAGATAGGGTTTCTTCCCACTCCACATCTGATATGGTGTGGTAGGCACAGTCTTGGTAGGAACTATGTTCAAAAGATATGCAGCTGATTCTAGTGCATATCCCCAGAATGATCGCGGTAACTCAGCCTTACTCATCATGGAACGAACCATATCTAATAGGGTTCGATTCCTCCTTTCTGATACACCGTTGTGTTGTGGTGTGTATGGAGGAGTAAGCTGAGAGAGAATTCCATTCTCTTTTAAGTAACCCAGGAACTCGGCACTTAAGTATTCACCACCTCGATCAGATCTCAGTGTCTTGATACTTTTGCCGGTTTGTTTTTCTACTTCATTCTTGTATTCATGGAATTTCTCAAAGGCCTCGGATTTATGTTTCATTAAGAAGATATATCCATACCTAGAGAAATCATCCGTAAAATTAATGAAGTAGGAATAACCACCTCGCGCATGTGTAGACATTGGACCGCACACGTTACTGTGTACGAGTCCCAAGAGCTCGCTTGCTCTTACTCCGTGTCCAGAAAACGGGGTCTTTGTCATCTTTCCCATGAGAAAAGATTCACAAGTAGCATAAGATTGATATTCGAACGGATTCAAATATCCTTCTCTATGTAACTTAGTCAACCTTCTCTCATTGATGTGACCTAGTCTACAATGCCATAAGAAAGCCTGATTTAATTCCGGAGACTTTCTTTTAAGTGTATTCTGGATATTGAAAACCTGAGCTTGACTTAATACGTATATACCGTTATCTAATATACCTGACCAAATCATAACTTGATTTAGGTGGATGTTAACTACATCGCTTACGAATGTAAAATTATATCCCTCTCTCGAAAGAGAGGACAATGATATGATATTACAAGTCATACTAGGTATATATAAACAGTTACTTAAAATCAATATATGCCCACTTGTCAAACCTAGGCGATATTCTCCCACGGATTCAGCGTTCACTGTCATTCCGTTTGCAACTTTGAGAGACCAATCACCTATCTTTATAACTTTACGGTTTCTCAAAGCATGTAATGAATTACAGATATGAGATCCTGCTCCGGTATCTAATACTCAGGAAGTAGAGTTAATTGACAAACAGTTCTCAATAACAAACACACTTGAGGCTGAAGCCACAACATACTTCGTATACTGGTTACTGGCTTCTAAAGCCCTGCAATCTTTCTGCCAATGTCCAATCCCATAATAATAGGAACTACCCTCTTTTATTACATTAAGTCCCGAAACTTTTGCCCTTCTTTTTCCTTTTGCTTCCCAGGTTTCCTTCAGGGTAGAAGATAGAGACTGTAGAACCAAGTCAGTAACTGACCTGTTTCCCAACGTGGTTTCCAGGTCCTGGAGCTTATCAAAATAGCTAGTCATTGTAAGGACATTGTCCCCTATAGATGACCCGATAGCCAACCTTGCTTGAATTAATTCGGTCGAGGTCTCATATCTTGCGATATGAGATTGCTCTCCATATAAATCTTTGTTATGGAGAAAGATGGAATCTGAGTCCATCTTCTCGTGCTGCTTCTGGTATACACCATCAAATGAAGCTAACACGAGGCATTTGGCTTTCGCTTTATCCTTATCCCTTGTCTGGCGGATATCCATATCCGTGACGGTGGAAACTGGACCTGGGACGGCTGGATCTTGAGTAGTAATAGGGTGGTCCAGTTTGTTATAGGCAATGGACATGCCTTTGCCAGTCATATAAGTCAGATTCAGTCAATTTGTTATCTAGATGTAACCGATGTATGGTCACAAGGTCGCTGCAATTAAGAGAGAGAGAGAAGAAAATTACTATTAGCATGATGCTCTTGCAAGTTTAGAGTGGTTTAATTTATCTAAACAGGATGGCTCCCACTGTTTCTCGAATCCTTCCTCAAACCATAAAAGAAGAATTAGCCAGGACTATTCTCACCGTACAATATTTGCTTAACCGTTCAGCCAGGCCAGTGCCAATATTTCGAGGGAGGTTTTCCAACGCTTTCGCGAAGTTCCTTAATTAAATAACCTCTTTTCTCTTGGGGCGTAACCCCGCTGACACCTTTCTAGGCACCTACTTGGTTTATAGAATTGATCGTTAAGTGACGAATCTCCTGATAAGTAGCATGTACTCACAATAGGATCGGGATCCAAAATATCATCGTATGATAATGTTGAAGGAATCCTACCAACATTCATCAAACTCAAAAATAGTATGCATCTCTCTGCAAATTTCAGTTTCTTTAGAAATTCCCGATATAGATTTTTGCCCCATGCTCTTATGACCTTGGCGTTAGGTCAAAATGTCATAAGTCACATGTCAAGTTCTTCCCATCATTATCCTTGTTAATTTGAACCCATCCGTACATATCCTTGACGTTAGGCCAAAATGATAATACGACTGTCCCAAACTAACACATCTATCTATGCAAAAAATGAATACCCAGCAGCTACCAAACACAATGCCTTGGCGTTAGGTCAAAATACATAGCTTGAATACTACTGACCATCCATAAGAAATGACGGAGGGCTACGACTGGTTTTGGCAAAACCGTGAACGTAGTGAACTTGATATAATCGAAGGAACCTGATAGCTTTTTAAAAGGAGTGGTTAAAGCTCCGCAATTAAAAAATCTGCTCTTTTAAAATAACCGAGTGGTTTCTTTTAAATTTGTTCCAACGATTTAACTTTGGTTTATTTTCTTTGCATTATAATAATGCGTCCCATCATTTATCCTATCATTGCAGAAACAACGAAAATACCACGTCCTCTTATGCCATCCGCATTCGCAACTGGGTCCCGTCATCACCCGTTAGGTTACTTAACTAACGACAGAGCGGGGGCTGGGCTAGCGCGGGTGTAAAACATAAGTGACGTCTAATAGCTATCATATATAGATATTGTACATTCGTCAGACGCAATAATAAGCATTCCAGATCACAGATGAACTTTATTGGATTTACTAGCTATCCGGATTTGCCTTGAGCCGCAATAAAAGACGGATTACACAGTTGTGATGAATAGCCATTACCCTACCCTAGACCCCTACGGGTACGACAAACTACCCGCCAAGTACCCGAAGTGAAGCGGTCTCCCTCAACAACGTGAGTAGGCCACTAAACACTTCAACGTACCCGGTAGTTTGTGTACCCCATCTTGGGTCTATCCTAGGAGCAAAAACAGTAAAAAGAAATAATAATACAACGGTGGCTACAACCGCAACCTGGATGCGCCCCGCAAAAGAATATTACATCAAATTACATTTACATTGAATGAATGAATATTAAACACATCTCAAATCCCGGCTAATCATCATAACAGTCCAACACAGTTCATATATACAAACAGTAAACATTTCAGAAATGTTCAACCCCCTGCCAACCGACATACTAGCAGTTAGGGGAGGTTTACGAACACATTAAATATTACAGATACAAACCCAATTAGCAAATATCTTAGAACATCGATCGAATACCATATTCCGTGTCTACCCCAAAAGCAAACCTGCACTGAAGCAACCTGGGTAGAAACAGAGCATACAGGAAACCAAAACACCAATAAATATGAATAACAGAGAAAATCTGAGTCAACTCGGCGTTGACTCGGCGGCGGATCCGCGGCCAAAAGCACCTTCTTGCTGCGGATCCGCGGCCGTCTTGCCGAGTTAGGGGCTCGTATTTTCCCAGTATTCTTATATTTCCCTGCTGTGAATTTTAAGGCATATCAAATAATTTTTCAGACATGTTTAAAATTAACAGAAACTTAGGGATCCCGGGGTTTCATTTTCGTATTTTCCGTCGATCGAACTTCTAATTAGTTGCTAACAAGCTAGTAATAGTTTAGTTGGCTCTGATACCACTGTAAGTCCATGTCACGCACCCCACGAACTTGCGGGGAGGCGGAATATACGAAAAACGAATATACAAGCTTCGTAATACGGACTTGAGCGCATGAATCGTTATCTAAACCGTTGCTAACAAACTACTAGAGGTTTAACTACTCGGATACGAAGTTATACTTCACGATACTAGTCCTTCGGGTCTTCATCGCGGTCCTCCACTCCTCGTAGGCTCCTTGGAACATCGGCACCTCAACGGCCTTCTCGAATCAAAGACGATCCACCCGAAAGCTCCTACGCCAAGCTTAATCTCAAACTTAAGATAACTAGGTTGCTTAAAGTGCTAATCTAAGCTACCTATGGGATATAGAGTGAGGTTGTGGATATATTAGTCTAGCTAACCCTTGATCTCAACTCATGAGAGGTTAGGTTTAGGGTTTGAAGAAAGAGTGAGCTTGAGGAGAGAGAAGGTGAAGATGAGAATGAAATGAGATAATGATCTTATCATAATATATACGAAGCATTATTATTTATCCAAAAATCAAATAATAGAATTAACAACCATGCTTCATAAATATCTATGAGTGATTCATCTCCATGAGTCATTAAGCATTTATGATGCATTAATGACTTGGATGAATCACACAAATGAGCCACTAATCTCATTTAATGCAATGCCACCTTAACCCCTTAGTCACCACTCTTCTAGAAGCTTCCCGACAAATTACGAGAACGCCCCTCCAATCCGTGAAAACACGCAAAAACTTTAGACTGTATAAGTCCAGTAACCCGATACTAGAATCTGGCTTAAACCAAAGCCGGGTAATAAAAACTGTCCGAAAAGTCGTACGTGCGTAAACACACGTACGCGTCCGAACCCTTGTCGTAAAACTATACGACCTCTATATCGTTTTGCCTGGAGCAGGGAAACTCTCTGTGTGGGACTCTAAAGATTCGACACTACGCTGGCAGTGGGTTTAACAACAGACCGCAAGCGGCACTAGCTGTATGTAACGGTCCCCAAATAGATGTCGATAAGAAGGCCGATAAGGAAAATCATCCGAACTCCCACTGAGCCTGTTGTGACAATCTCCGTACAGTCCGGTCTGTTCATCTAAGACTATCGCATATCAAGCCTAGGGGGCGGCAAGCGTCAGTCCCCTAATAGCTGTATAAGTCGTGTCGGAGCGAAGCCCATTACACCCTAAGAAGCTACTGGAACCTACCAGTATATCTCGCTTGCCCTGGCCAGGGACTTTGCGTAATGGCTCTCTGACACAGCGCGATATCATCTCCCAATACCGGGAGAGACGAATCCTGTCTAACCACTACTGCCTCCAAGTGCTCGGGACTGCACCCAATTGCTACCTGTTTGCATGACTCCTTTGAGCCGTGGTAGGGTAGCAATCTAAGAATAGTGGGACACACTCGAGGCGAAGTAGCAGTGTCAAGTCTGCGGACTATGCTGTACTCATGTCACCTGGGAACTGTTAACTGACGACGGGTATAATACCAACCAATCAGTTCCCCTGCGAGTCCTGTCCGGTATACCCGTAACCTAACGAGCACCTGTATACTATCTCCAGTACGACGTACTGATGGCTGTGGGATAGACCATCTCCCCAACTGGGATGAGAAGCGTACACACTTAGTCTACTCCGGAATATCGATGCCCTATCTCGATAATCCAACGACTAGGGACCTGTATAGGATGTTGCTTATAGACTACCCAGCCCCCACTAGTGTGACTGCCATCACAACGCTGGTAATCAAGCAAAGATTCTGTAGGCTCTACTAATATGTATAAGTGATACGTTACAAGAAACATATGCACATATTAAAGTAGACATAAACCAAGTAGCATACTACCATTTTTAGCAAGACTGTATATACAACTGTGAATATCCCAAGCTTCCATTAAGTAATATACAATCTAGTATGTTACCATAATGGCCCCTGGGGCATATACACTAACATCTTTGACTTACTCCACTAATTTTGTCGCATTCAAGATATTTATTAACCAAACCATTATCTTAAACCATGGTTATGTCTCTACAATGGTTAGTATGTGATATTAACTCACCCATCGTTGCTATTCTCACCTCATTAGTTTTCATTTTCTCATCTTGATCAATTCATCTTTTTCTTCCTCATGAAAGCTTTCTAGCTTTCAAAATGGTGAGAAAATATTGTGAGAAAATAAAATCTAAAGTGAGCCTATTTCCTACTTCATCATCCTCTACTACTTGTCACTTAGTTTAGGGTGTTCTCTTCACAAAGTTCATCACCAAGTGAAGAGGTAACTTGGGTTTGAGTATCCTCGACGTAGATCATTTTCGGCCTCGAAGACTTCGAGCAAGGTTGTTCATTTCTCCAAGGGAACCCATACTAGAGTTTGGGAGATCTCCACTTGCAGTGAAGGGACTTCTACACGGAGCTTTAGAAGTGAAGTACCGGTCTACAAAGGTTGTATTCCTTGTTCACTACTTGTAATGTTTGATTACATGTTCAATTTGTCTAGTAACTCTAGCAAGATCTTAGTCTAGGGTTCCTTAGCACTCTTGAATTTTTGAAATTGGCATGGCAGTTGCATAGAAAACCCAGTAGAGTGCTGAGGAATCCTAACAGTGGTATCAGAGCCGGGCTAGAGTATTAGACGATATTTGTTAGATTACGAAACCGAAACGACTCCGAAACTTGAAACACCGAACCCTAGTTTCTGTCGAATTTTAATTGGCTTCAAAAAATTTTGTAAACAAGTGCAGAATGTTGTATCTGATACAATATGAACACTACCAAAATTTCAGCCCAATTCCTCGGAAAATGGCTGGCCACATTGAGCTAAAATCCGTTGAGCTCATCCCATTTTTAGAAATTTTGCCTCAAATTTTGATGGTGTCCAGTCTCTGGGTTTTGGTGTTTCAGGTATTGTTTGTTTAGTCCAAAATTTCATGTGATGTTAATTTGTTAAGGGGCTAATTCGGAGTGTTTCGTATTCGTAATTCTAACATGGTTTCAGGTTTTCACATGTTATCTAGGAGAAATTAAAAAGTTTGATCGAATGTCAAAAACCCATTTTTCCAAGTTTAGGGTATTCAGAAAATCATGCAAGTCATTCTGTAGACCCTCTAGAAGAATGAAATTCTAACTCGACATAATGACCATGGAACCACTTTCGAACCTTAGGGTTTTGGGCAGTTCCGCGGTGCCATTAATGAGGCTTGGGTTTGCCTTTCTACGGCTGGTCCATAGGTGCTGTGGCATGATTCTGGGTATTTATAAACTATGCTCAAGTATTGAGCTCTCGGGGAATTATGGGACTTTTATTAATCGATCGAAAAGTTTAACGTCGTTCGGATATTTGTGATGGGATACAATACTTGGAATCCACAATATTTTAATTTTATAAATCTAGCAATATAGTCTCATTTAATCGATGGCCACGGGATTTTGATGTGATCAAAAGTTCATCGCAATCACGTAGCATACGCGTATACTCGCTGGGTAACCTTATTAGATAGCCATGACCCATAGCCCCGACCAAGTGACTGTAGGAGAACTCCGTTTCCAAAAGCATCCGTCCGGGTGCTCATGGCCGCGGTGTTCCACCTAAGTGCACTTCGTCGACGGCATCGGGGGGTACGGCCATCTACTAAAGTTTCCAACGAGCATTCGATCAGGATGTCGGAAATCTTGTTGAATTGCTCGACTTGTTATTAGAAATTTTTTTCAATATCGAGACTAAAATGCGGGGTTTATAATTGTTAGGCATGCGATGTCTACGGAATTCATATTGTTAGGCATGAAATCCGAAATATGAGATACTTCGGATTTATGATGTTCTAAGGTGGTTGCGGATTCCAATTGTTGTAGTTTTCACTTTCTTTTCTGCGGCCGTAAGTGTAATATGTGGTGTATCGTCGATTTCGTTGCTATACGTCAATGACAATTGGGATACGCATATTTACTTACGTTGATGACATGTGATGTTATGTGTTGCTGTGATATGTTATAATGGATCGTCGTGTTTGAATAGCCGGATTTTTTTTTATGTGAGATGAGAATTTTCATTTTCATTCATGTAAAAACTTGTATGTAATATTCTTTTATTGGGGCACTTCCGGGTTGAGGAAGATGTCACTGTTGATGTATATTATTTACTTTTCCGCATTAGGATGGACCCAAGGAGGGGAGCACAACTAACCGGGTTCTAGAGTCCAGTGGGAGACCATCTCGAGGAGTCGAGTACGGGTCTCCGAACTCTAGAATTGGTAGGGTTGCTTTCCGCTCTCGTTGGGGTCTAGGGATGTGGGTTTGGCTATTCATCACGACCGTGGAATCCGTGTTTTATACAGGCTTAAATTAAAACTCGGAAATCCTAGTATATCCAATATTTCATATGTAGTCTTCTGCTGCTGATATTCTGTGATGTGATTGTAGGGTTCCTAAGAACTGTCATAAGGTTCTACAAGGCATCAACCATGCCCGATTCAAAAAAATAGACGTGCCGAACAGCCCTAACCAGGATCGTATACTAGAGATTATGCGAAAACTATAAACAAGTGAACAACTTAACACTAAGTGAAAGGGATTACAACCTTTGTAGATCCGGTCCTTCACTTCATTAGCTCCGTGTAGATGTCCCCTTCACTGCGATCATCGTGATCCCGGACTCTAGCGATGGTTTCCTCGGAGAAATGAGCGGGCTAGGTCGTTGACTTCGAGGCCGAAGATGATCTACGTCGAGAAGACTCAAACTCAAGCTCCATCTTCATTAGGTCAAGAACTTTGTAAAGAGTGTAAGTGCACGGCGGCGCCCCGGCCGTCAATCCGACGCCGGAAAGCGGAAGCGGTGATAAACTTTAATTTTTGCGGACTTTGCAAACCGGCACCACCGCGCACTAAACTCCGGATCGTAACCATTAACAAGTCTAAGCTACTAACAAGAAAGGGAAGAGATGTACCGACTGATCCGAGTCCTCCGGTCTTCATCTCCACTCCGATCTCCTCGCGGGATCTCCGTTCGTCTCCTCCTCGTCGGAAAGGGCACCACATCGCCTGTAGCTTTTACGGGCTCCCACCTCAATACCGAGGCAACTCGGGCGCGAAGCTGGCGAATCGACGCTTCCAAGATTTGCTGTAGGAAGTGTAGTGTAGAGTGCATGTCTCACTTTGGGGTTGGTTGCCATAGATGGAGGAATGGTGTATAGAAAATTGGTGCTTTCAATTTTCTAGCAATGGAATGAGATGAAGAATGATATACACAAAATGAATCACTCTCATTTTTCTTCCTCGCCCCTCAAATGAAGTTGCCGGCCATTCCCTTTTATGAATGGTGGAGGGAACAAAAATATATCATGAAGGGAGGTGAGGGTAGGAGAAGTCAAGAGGTGACCACAAACAAACATGAACCATGCTTATTACTTACATCCACCCATACCCTTTCCTATCATAATTAAATGCAAGAATGGTGCAAAGATAATGATGCTATCATAATCAATACTTTTGCAATAAAACCCTCCACAAAGTGTTATTTGCAAACTTGCAAATAACCCCCTCCATCGGAAAAGTCCGGCCGGGAAAGAACAAAGGAAAACCGGCCGGAACGGAATGCAAACTGGCAACTCCAGAAAACTGGTCCCGTAATAAATTACAGGAAAACCCCGATACTGTGCATACACACCCGCATCTGTATTCCGACCGAAATACAAATGCAAAGAGATAAAATCTACACTGTACTAAACTAGGATCCGGCTTAAACCAAAGCCGGCTAGTAATATCCGTTCGATCCTGATCCGTGCAATACCGCACGTATCTGATCGAACCCTGCCATATACCTATACGGCTACTAGTACAAACCGTCCGATCCTGATCCGTGCAATACCGCACGTATTTGATCGGACCCTGCCATATCTCCATACGGCCTCTACAGCGTTTCGCCCGAAAGCTGAGTAACTGAAAGTGTGGTGGACTCTAAAGACTCGTCAATACTATGGCTGTGGATTTAACCACTAGCACGTCAGAGGTATAAGCCAATACGTGACGGGCCATCAGCTATTGACCAAAAAGGACGTCGATGAGCGAGCTCATCCTGACACCCTACTGAGCCTGTCAGTGACAATATCCGTACAGTCCGGTCCGTTCGTCTATGAGCATCGCATGTCGGGCCTAGGGGGTGGGTAAAAGTCAGACCCCCAAAAGCGGTACAAGTCGTGTCGGAGTGTAGCCCAGAACACCCTGAGATACTACCGGAATAGCTACCAGTAAATCTCCTGCCTTGGCCAAGGACTTCGTGTAATGGCTCTCCTAGACACAGCGCGACCTCACCCCCAATACCGGGAGAGACGAACCCCCGAAGATCCGCTCACTGCCTCCATGTGGCTCGGGACTGTACCCAACTAAAACCTGTTTGCACGACTCCTTTGAGCCGTGGTAGGGTAGTAATCAAAGCACAGTGGGAACTCACACGAGACAAATGACGATCCCCAGGTCGATGAACTAACCTGTACACATGTCACCTGGGAACTGCTATCTGACGTCAGGTATAAGACCAACTAGCATGTTCCCGGCGAGTCCTGTCCGGTGTACTCATAACCCAATGAGCACCTGTATACATCTTAGGTGAACCAACTGACACCAGTGGCTTGTGAGACCAGCCACCGCCCCTCGTCGGGGTCTCGACTGTATACACTAGTCTACTCTGGAGAATCGATGCCCTGTCTCGAAACTCCCACGACTAGGGACCTTTTAAGGATGTGCTTATAGACTACCAGCTCCCACGTATATGATCGCCCTCATACTGCCGGTAGTTAAGCAAGAATCCTAGGGGCTCTATCAACGTGCAATAGCGACATGTCATGTCACCTAAAGCAGTACACGATGACAAAGGTAAACCAGATAGCAAACTATCATCTCGAGTAAGACTGTCCTACCGGGAAAGGTCCTCCCTCAATCATTGCAATCACGTGCCTGTGATCCAATAATTGACTCTGAGGGCACTACCTCCAACAATCTCCCACTTGCACTCAAGGCTAATTATTGCGATGTCGCATACTCACAGCCCGTGTGATACCGAACACCCAACTCCTCTACTAGTCAGTCTCACAAAGCTCGTTTGTGAAACTATTGCGTTCAAAGAATAGCCTCAGTGAGTGGATCCGCTCTGGTGTTTCTTTCTATGTCTCTCTATATCTCAAGTTCGCGGAGAAAGCCATCTCCCGAAATGAGCAATACCTGTCTTAGAATGTCTGGATGTCTGATGGGACCTAGCTCATAAATGAACTCCAAATCCAAACTTCTTAGACTGTATCGTCAACTGAACTTAATCAGTATCCTGCACCATGCCTCCCTCAGTATCTGCCTGGATCACCTGTCCAGAATACTGCCCCTCGTCAGAGGGAAAACTATAGCTCTGACAACTTCCTCGTCGTCCATGTCACCTTGGAAGCCTGGAATGATAACTGTCTCCCAAATGAGGCTATCATTATCATATCCCTAGAACATTCACTTATGTTCTAAAACTGCTTCCGACTGTTTCTCCAGGATTGGATCAATGTCAACTTATTGCATCTAGTGCAAGAACAACATCTGGTGTGGTACTTGACATCTCATGATTGACTCAATTGCCCAAGCAAGTGATCTGCCAATCATGCACATCCCTCTATACTTTAGTCTATAAGACACCTTTAGAGAGGGTGACTCCATCACCTGCAGGTACACTACCGTGCCAGGAGTCGTCCATTCTAAATACTCTTAGAATGCTGTCAAAGTACCCTGATTGGGAAACCACCCAAATCTAGATCTAAAACCATAGATCTAGTAACCAGTATGTCTGATATAATGTCCATGTCCTTTGTGGAGAAACCACTGTGTGACGACCAAAGTATAACCGATCGTAGTATAGGAATATCACTTCCTATTACCTTCTCAACAGATCCATCCCCTATTCTGATGACGTCAAACCTATGACTGTCACATCAGAAACAGATGATCTAACTCCGCTATACCTGCTTTAGTTTATAAATAGACATAAGCCTGATGTCCACCAATGCTTCCGCTGCTCCAACTGACTACGACAACCCTCTGGCAGAGTCATATAGACGTGCACTTCTAAAGCTAGTTTAGAACGACGCTATACTCATCCTCCTGCCGGGTCTCGCAGCCTGAAACAACAACAATGGCAGGTGTGGGTAAACAAGAACTTCCCTGTCACCGTCCTTGAGGCTACCGGAGTACCTCTCGGGTGCCTGAAGTTACCCACCTTATCTGCGGAGTGGCCAATGGAATGTCAAATCAGATTGAATCTTTAGGTTCCTTATCAAATCTTCAGTAATCGTTTGCGGTTCTGGAATCAGTTCCAGTTCTACCATACTCCCACTACTGTTTTCTGAAAAATGCATTTCTTTTAAAATTGTGGTGAGTGAAGAACAATATCACTATTGATCTTCCGGATGGTAGAAAATCAACCCTCGTCATAGCCTGGGTCAACCCACAAACAGCCATTACAGAAACGTGCCTTGAGTTATCCAGAGTCTGGTTTTAATCATAAGCCAGACAACTCCCCGTACCTTAACAACGTTAAGATATGAACTGTTCTATATCCAATGTAGAACCAGAGGCACTGATTTAATTGAACCAGATTCAAATCATGCAACTGTCTCCAGTGCATGTCAACTAAATGGAGAGAGGCCGATCAGCGTTACTCAACTTAGGAATGCTTCCAATTATGAGTAACCTGAAAGAGAAGCAATTTCTCTTTATCATTACTATCAACTGAATACCATACACAAGTATCTACATCTTCGATCACCTTGAAGAATCCCGATACTTGATACACCTGGTTCTCTACTCTATTCAAATACCCATAACTCCTCAAAACTTAGACCCTGTGTTTCTACGAAACACATGTTTAAGAACTAGAGAAGTTAAAAGTAAACAGAATATAGTATGAGGACCAACCCCTCTGTCCTAATGGACACTGGACAATATTCAATACTCTGTATAAGTCCGCTGAGTCTAATAACTCTTTCACTGTGCGTCATAGGTTGAAAACTGTACTTATGGTTAAGAAGAATTACACCGCTGTTCGATGCTCCTTACCTAACCATCCACTTATATAGGTAAATGTCATCGACATAATATCAAAAGGTATATCTCACTCTATGAAAATAGACGTACAGATATATCAATTTGAAATTGGTGCACAACAGCGGATATTCAAAACCAAATATTTGCCGACCGGCAAACAACCCAGGTGGCTTCCTCAAATATCACCAATTACAAAGAATCCCGATATAATGAGGATGGTCACCTAATTCCCAATAATTTACTCCCA
The DNA here is from genome assembly GCA_030015575.1 of Agapanthus africanus. Classification (NCBI taxonomy): domain Eukaryota; kingdom Viridiplantae; phylum Streptophyta; class Magnoliopsida; order Asparagales; family Amaryllidaceae; genus Agapanthus; species Agapanthus africanus. The sequence continues at coordinate 522,446,410 of CM057342.1, forward strand.
CTCATCATCTGTAAAACCATACAGATGTGAGAATCATACCTGGTAAATACATACCGTGGAGCAAGTGTCTAATTGGGAAATCAGTTTTCTTTTAACAGTACACAGTTGAACTGAAACATTGAAATGTTTCGATGGGGTATCCTGGAATTCCTAGTAATGCCTCTACCATTATCCAGATTCACAACTATAACCGCATAATTCTTTGCCACCTCTCCAAATCCCTTTATATGTCTTTAGTCGTTACCTTCTGTACACCCCTTTAGCCCAAATGGTTTTCTTCCTTCCCTACCGTTCAGCACCAGCCTATGGTTTGGAAGAAGACTATCCAATGAGCATAATGGGTGTACTGTCCCAATCCTAGGAACACTCGCAATGCGAGAGAAGGTGAGGATAAAGGACAACCGAATAAACCTTATTCTTATTTCTCCTGAACCAGAATCCATCCCCGAACTGGAACAAGTTCCTTTCGAGTTCGTATATAACCATACGATGGGGTATCCAATAAACTGTGGATCTTCGTAGTGATACGGAGTGTCCTGGAGAAATACAAAGGTGATTTAGGATTGGCGAAGAAATACTTGGTTTGGTCGTGAATATCAGTCGCAATTTACTTTGCCCTCTTACTAATCCCTTGCTTTGTCTTAATCTTAATACCTTCTGCACACCGTTTAGGCTAATTGGTTTTCTTCATTCCCTACCGGTCGGCACCAGCCTAAGGTTTGGAAGAAGACTATCCAATTTGCATAATAGGTATACTATCTCCTAAACCAAGGAGTACTCACAACTTGAGAGAAGGTAAAAGGGAAAAGACAACTGAATAATCCTATCCGTTTTCTCCAGAACCGGAAACCATCCTCGAATTCCTTCGAGTTCGTATCTAACCATACGATGGTTTTGTCCAATGGAAGTGGACGTTCGTAGCAAAACGGGGTGTCCTGGAGAAAAGGGTAAAAGTAGGAGTGGCAATGAGGTCTGCAACTCTGAAAATCCAAAAGCCAGTGTTAAGAAGGTTCGGTCAACTTGGTCTCTGAGTCATAGTCTTAGGGTCGGGTCAATGGTCGCTGCCAGAGAGAGAGAAAAGAAACACTCAGCGTGCACTCTAACCAAGATCAGAATGGTTATCCCTTTATCTAATCTGGAAACCTCCCACTGTACCTCAAACTCTCCTCCAAACCTGAAAGAAGAATTAGTCGGGGTCACCCGAGGAGTAAACCAACTCATCAGTGGGAATCAGGATCCAACTCTCATCGTATGATAACGTGACGGAATCCGCTTACGTCATCACACTCCAGAAGGTATGCGCATATCTGGCAAGTTTCAGTACTTTTGAAACTCCCGATGTAGATTTCTGCCCCATGCTCTTATGACCTTGACTAAGGCCAACAAATCATAAGTCACATGTCAAGTTCTACCCGTCATTGTCCAGGTTGATTTGAACCCACCCGTACAAGCCCTTGACTAGGGCCAACAAGGCTATACGACTGTCCCAAACCAACGCATCTATCTATGCAGCATATGAATACCCAATAGCTACCAAACACTGTGCCTTGACTAAGGCCAACAAACACAGCTTGAATACTATTGACTACCCATATGAAATGACGGAGGGCTACGAATGGTTTCTGGCGAAAACCTTTAACGTAGTGAACTTGATATCGTTGAAGGAACGGATAGCTTTTTAGAAAATATAGTGACGAAAACCTTTACTAAAGAGGTCACTCCCGGTGAAGGGATCTCGGCTCTTTCCCCGTAGAATGGGGTGCAGGATATTCATAACCGAATATCACGATGCAAAGCAAAAGTAATCGGCTATAGTGAAGTTAATGCTCTGACGCAAACTTCTGTCCAAGGGGTCACTCCCGGTGAAGGGATCTCGGCCCTTGCCTCGTCGACTGAGGAGCAGGATATTCCAATAAATACCACGATGCAAAACAAAAGTGAACGTCCTTGCAATAACAGCTTTTTGAAAAGTGTTCCAACAACATCAGAATAGGTTTGTTTAACTTGCATTGATCCGAATCAATGTAGTCCCATCAATTGATCACACCACAAAGAACGAAAATATACTGACGTACGTATATGCCATCTGCATTCGCCACTGGGTCCCGTCATCACCCGTTAGGTTAGCTAACTAACGGCAGAGCGGGGACTGGACTAGCGCAGATGAAAAACATATACAACATCTACTAATATATATACCAATATATTATATTTCGCTCAAGGCGTGAATAAAATGCAACATCACAGAAATGTACAGCATCACAGAAACAATACAGATATCTGGGATCCCCGGGTTTCACAGAGCCACTACTGAAACCCGACGTTTCCCTGGTCGTGTGGATAGCCTGTGCAATGAAAACCTAGACCCCTACGGGCGCGGCAAGTCACCCGCCAAAACCTGAAGCGAGGCAGCCCCCTTCAGCACCGTGAATGGACCACCCAGCACTTCACGGAATCCGGTAACTTGGGCACCCCACCTGGGTCAACCTGTACCCCCTACGAGTGCGGCGAATAGCCCGCCAATCCTAGAGTGAAGCCCCCTCCGTCCCAATGCCATGAGATGCGGGCTTGTTGCCTTCTAGAACCCGGCTATCCGTGCACCCCTCCGCGGGATAATCCCAGTACAGAAAGTAAAATATACATACACCGGGTACATCGACCGCAACCAGGTCGTGCCCCAAAAGAATAATACAAACAGGCAGTGACGGCAGTCCACATGTCGGACGCTCGCCCCGCAATATCAAATGTACATAATACAACAAAACTGAACTAGCATTGCATCCAGGCTATCCCCCACGACCGATCCGCAACATCACAGCATAAACATAGAACATCAACGTGAAGGTCACGTTCGCAAATCCGTCTAACCGGGCTATAGCAGTTAGACTGGATTTACCGATCGAGTGACATTCACGGTCGCAGATATAATGTAAATACTGTGAAAAATGTGTTTAAAATTTTCCGATTGATCAAACAATTAACAAGTGGGCCCCAAAGAAAACTGTAGCACTCACAGAAATAATTGGCCCAATTTTAATATTCCAAAACCCCTATTTTCAGCCCACAAGCCCACTACAAAAACATGATCACACGAACCCATACTACTGCGGCGCAAGCGCGGCCAAAATGGGGTTACGGCCGCGCTTCCGCGGTCGTACGGCGGAATCGTGACACCAAATTTTTCCAGTGTTCTTAGAACTCCCTGCACATCATTCTGAGACAACCTGAAAAATTTTTGGACTCAAAAAAAATTCGACAGAAACTGATGTGCTTGAAAAATGCGGTTTCGGGTTTTTGTTCGATCGGAAACGTAAAACACATCAAACGAAGCTAGACGAAGTTAATGGCGAGGCTCTAATACCACTGTAAGTGCACGGCGGCGCCCCGGCCGTCAATCCGACGCCGGAAAGCGGAAGCGGTGATAAACTTTAATTTTTGCGGACTTTGCAAACCGGCACCACCGCGCACTAAACTCCGGATCGTAACCATTAAAAAGTCTAAGCTACTAACAAGAAAGGGAAGAGATGTACCGACTGATCCGAGTCCTCCGGTCTTCATCTCCACTCCGATCTCCTCGCGGGATCTCCGTTCGTCTCCTCCTCGTCGGAAAGGGCACCACATCGCCTGTAGCTTTTACGGGCTCCCACCTCAATACCGAGGCAACTCGGGCGCGAAGCTGGCGAATCGACGCGTCCAAAATTTGCTGTAGGAAGTGTAGTGTAGAGTGCATGTCTCACTTTGGGGTTGGTTGCCATAGATGGAGGAATGGTGTATAGAAAATTGGTGCTTTCAATTTTCTAGCAATGGAATGAGATGAAGAATGATATACACAAAATGAATCACTCTCATTTTTCTTCCTCTCCCCTCAAATGAAGTGGCCGGCCATTCCCTTTTAAGAATGGTGGAGGGAACAAAAATATATCATGAAGGGAGGTGAGGGTAGGAGAAGTCAAGAGGTGACCACAAACAAACATGAACCATGCTTATTACTTACATCCACCCATACCCTTTCCTATCATAATTAAATGCAAGAATGGTGCAAAGATAATGATGCTATCATAATCAATACTTTTGCAATAAAACCCTCCACAAAGTGTTATTTGCAAACTTGCAAATAACCCCCTCCATCGGAAAAGTCCGGCCGGGAAAGAACAAAGGAAAACCGGCCGGAACGGAATGCAAACTGGCAACTCCAGAAAACTGGTCCCGTAATAAATTACAGGAAAACCCCGATACTGTGCATACACACCCGTATATGTATTCCGACCGAAATATAGATGCAAAGAGACAAAATCTACACTGTACTAAACTAGGATCCGGCTTAAACCAAAGCCGGCTAGTAATATCCGTTCGATCCTGATCCGTGCAATACCGCACGTATCTGATCGAACCCTGCCATATACCTATACGGCTACTAGTACAAACCGTCCGATCCTGATCCGTGCAATACCGCACGTATTTAATCGGACCCTGCCATATCTCCATACGGCCTCTACAGCGTTTCGCCCGAAAGCTGAGTAACTGAAAGTGTGGTGGACTCTAAAGACTCGTCAATACTATGGCTGTGGATTTAACCACTAGCACGTCAGAGGTATAAGCCAATACGTGACGGGCCACCAGCTATTGACCAAAAGGGACGTCGATGAGCGAGCTCATCCTGACACCCTACTGAGCCTGTCAGTGACAATATCCGTACAGTCCGGTCCGTTCGTCTATGAGCATCGCATGTCGGGCCTAGGGGGTGGGTAAAAGTCAGACCCCCAAAAGCGGTACAAGTCGTGTCGGAGTGTAGCCCAGAACACCCTGAGATACTACCAGAATACCTACCAGTAAATCTCCTGCCTTGGCCAAGGACTTCGTGTAATGGCTCTCCTAGACACAGCGCGACCTCACCCCCAATACCGGGAGAGACGAACCCCCGAAGATCCGCTCACTGCCTCCATGTGGCTCGGGACTGTACCCAACTAAAACCTGTTTGCACGACTCCTTTGAGCCGTGGTAGGGTAGTAATCAAAGCACAGTGGGAACTCACACGAGATAAATGACGATCCCCAGGTCGATGAACTAACCTGTACACATGTCACCTGGGAACTGCTATCTGACGTCAGGTATAAGACCAACTAGCATGTTCCCGGCGAGTCCTGTCCGGTGTACTCATAACCCAATGAGCACCTGAATACATCTTAGGTGAACCAACTGACACCAGTGGCTTGTGAGACCAGCCACCGCCCCTCGTCGGGGTCTCGACTGTATACACTAGTCTACTCTGGAGAATCGATGCCCTGTCTCGAAACTCCCACGACTAGGGACCTTTTAAGGATGTGCTTATAGACTACCAGCTCCCACGTATATGATCGCCCTCATACTGCCGGTAGTTAAGCAAGAATCCTAGGGGCTCTATCAACGTGCAATAGCGACATGTCATGTCACCTAAAGCAGTACACGATGACAAAGGTAAACCAGATAGCAAACTATCATCTCGAGTAAGACTGTCCTACCGGGATAGGTCCTCCCTCAATCATTGCAATCACGTGCCTGTGATCCAATAATTGACTCTGAGGGCACTACCTCCAACAAAGAGAACACACTCTAATACATGGCAAGTGGTAGAGAATGAAGAAGTAGGAGATGGGCTCACTTTCGAATTGATTTTCTCACATTTTTTCTCATAGCACCATTATAGCTTGAAAGCTTTTTCAAGGAGCTTGATGAAGATGAAGAAGAAAGAATAATATCATGATATGAATTATTTTCTTCTCAATAATGTAACCATGGGTGAGTTAAGCTATCATGCTTAACTCATGTAGAGAATTAACCGAAGTATGAGGTTAAGGGTTGGGTTAACTAAATATCCTAAAGAATGACAAAAGAGTTGACGATGTCAATGTTTCCACAAGCTTCATGAAAGCTTGAGAACTTTGACAAAGTCTTTCTCTTTTGTTATTGTTAAGATATAAACAAAACCCTAATCTTTACCCTAATCTTGGTATAAGTCTCATACACCCATCTTTGATGTATCATCAAGCATGACACAATCATATGTACACAAATATATATCACATATACACTTATTCATAATCAAGTGAGAAAATAAATCTTAAGTGAGCTAATACTAGTTAATGTAATGTAATATATCAAATATATATATATAATCATACATTAAATTATTAAATCAACTCTTGATTTAATAATCCGGCTATAACCGACTAATATCATGTGTAACAACTTATCGAATCAACACTTGATCCGATAACCCGGCTATATCGCATACAACCGATCAATGTTACAAATCGCGAGAATAGAATACGGTATCTCATATCGTATCAATCTCGGTCCCGTACATATCACATATGTGCTCCTACTCCGTTTCGCTTGAGCCAGGAAACCCCTGTGTAGGACTCTAAAGACTTGTCAATACGCCGGCAGTAGGTGATGATCATATCAAACACCCACAAGCCGCAAGCGGTCTGCTAAACGTAACGGCCACCCGGCTATTGAGCGATCAGAAGATCAACAAGCAAGCCTGCTCACACTCCGGCGAATCCAATCAGTAACACTTATCGCACAGTCCGGTCTGTTCGTCTGATATGTCGCATATCTCGCCTAGGGGTGGTAAACGTCAGACCCCAGTAACTTGATAAGTCATGCAGATGTAAGGTCCACAACAAGCATGAAACTACTGATAACACTTACCAGTAAATCACTGCAACCCTGGCTAGGGATTTCCAGTTATGGCCAGTCGAGCAAAGCGCAACATCAACACCCAATACCGGGAAAGTCGAATCCCCTCCTATCGCTCATTACCTCCATGTGAATCGGGACTGTACCCAAAAACCACCTATTTGCACGACTCAGTAGAGCCATGGTAGGGTGGAAATCAAAGCACAGTGGGAGACACACAAGACTCTATGACGATCTCGGGTCAACAGACTAAGCTGTACCAGTGTCACCAGAGAACTGCCATCTGACGTGACGTATAATACCATCTAGGAGTTCTCGGTGAGTCCGTTCAGTGTACTCAGTCTCCACTGAGCACCCGCATACCATCTCCGATGTCAAACACCAATGGATATGGGATCATCCATCGCCCATGACATGGGTCGAGAAGATATACGCTAGTCTACTCTGGAATATCGATGCCCCGTCTCGATATTCCTACGACTAGGAACAATGAAGGATGTACTCATTTACTACCCAGGCCCCACTAGTATGATCTACATCATATTCCTGGAAGTCGAGTACACATCCTAAGGGCTTTATCAAGATGTAATCAGAGAGACAGAGAGTATACATGTTAAGATAAAGAGCAACCAGATAGCGTACTATCATGTCGAGCAAGAAAGTCCTACCTATATATGTCCCAGCACCCACTACAATATACATCCAAGAATATGATGTAGATCATAGAAGGTATGCAATCTCATTGCAAATTTCAACACTTGAAACTCCCGATAATGGTTTTTACCCCTAGCACTTATGGCCTTAACTATGGTCAACAAATCATAAGCACTAGTCAAGCTCTACCCGTCATTTCGTGATTAATTAAACCCACCCACATGACCCTTAACTAAAGTCAACAAAGTCACATGACTGTCCTAACTAATCGCATCATATGCTGTGTAGGAAGACATCACTTAGCTACCGTATACTGTGCCTTGACTATGGTCAACAAACACAGCACGAATACTAAGTACTCTACTTCCTAAAATGACGGAGGGTTGCGGATGGTTTTTAAGAAAACCTTTAATGCTTTGAACTAGATCTCGTTGCGGAATCAAATGGTTTTTAAATGGAGTGTTCTTGAGGCTTTTGCTAGTTTCGCTAAAGAGGTCACTCCCGGTGAAGGGATCTCGGCTCTTTCCTCGTCGAATGAGGTGCAGGATATTCACAATACCACTATGCAAAGCAAGAACTAGAAAAGCAATCAAAAGACAAACCGAAGGTTGTAGCATCTGCTAGTCATTGCTAAAGAGGTCACTCCCGGTGAAGGGATCTCGGCTCTTTCCTTATCGAATAAGGTGTTGGATGTTCTACAAGGAACACCGCTATGCAAAGCAACAACTAGAGCTGCCTAATTTTTGAAATTCGATCCCACAACATCTTTTAGGTTTCTTTTCTTTCAATAATCTCATTAATGAATGTTCCATCATTTAAGTCCACCTAAACATCACAGATAAATACAACGTACAATTATGCCATCCGCATTCGCCTCGATGTCCCGTCTGCACCGTTAGGTTAGGTAACTAACGGCAGAGCGGGGCTGGGCTAGCGCGGGTGTAAAACATAAGCAACGTCTATATAATATATCATATATACTATATACAGTATCTATATGAACATATCACATGATCACATCACAGATAACGCAGCAGAAAATATCATATGAAATATTGGATATACTAGGATGTCCGTGTTTTATTTTGAGCCTATATAAAACACGGATTCCACGGTCGTGATGAATAGCCAATCACACACCCGTAGACCCCTACGAGAGAGGCAAGCAACCCTACCAATTCTAGAGTTAGGAGACCCGGACTCGACTCCTCGAGATGGTCTCCCACTGGACCCTAGAACCCGGTTACTTGTACTCCCCTCCTTGGGTCTATCCTAATGCGGAAAAGTAAATAATATACAATGGTGACATCATCCTCAGCCCGGAAGTGCCCCAATAAAAGAATATTACATACAAGTTTTTACATGAATGAAAATGAAAAACACTCATCTCACATAAAAAAAACCCCGGCTATTCAAACACGACGATCCAATATAACATATCCAGCAACACATAACATCACATGTCATCAACGTAAGTAAATATGCCCATCCCAATTGTCATTGACATATAGCAACGAAACCGGCGATATCACATATTACACTTACGGTCGCAGAAAGGAAAGTGTAAAATTACAACAGTTGGAATCCGCAACCTCCTTAGACATCACATGCCTAACCATATGAATTCCTTAGACATCACATGTCTAACAATTATAAACCCCGCATTTTAGTCTCATTATCGAAAACTCTTTTCAATATCAAGTCGGGCAATTCAACAAGATTCCCGACATCCTGATCGAATGCTCGTCGCAAACTTTAGTAGACGGCCGCACCCCCGGATGCCGTCGACGAAGTGCAATAAGGCGGAACACCGCTGCCGCGAGCACCCGAACGGATGTTTTTGGCGACGGGGTTCTCCTACAGTCACTTGGTCGGGGCTATGGGGCGTGGCTGTTTATTAAGTTTACCCGGCGAGTATCCACGTATGCTACGTGATTGCGACGGACTTTTGATAACATCAAAATTTCCGTGGCAACCGATCAAATGAGACTAAAGTGCTAGATTTATAACATTCAAATTAGTTATCTCATAACTACTTGTGGATTCCAAATATTGTATCGCATTCCAGATAAATAGACAATGTTAAACTTTCCGATCGAATAATCAAACACCCAAGTTTTCCTAAATAGCTCAACACTTGAAATAAGTTTAAAAATATCAATTTCATGCCACAGTACCAACGGTCCAGCCGTAGAAGGGTCAAGCCAACGCCTCACATGTGGCAACACCGTACTGCCCCAAACCCTAAGGTTCAAAAGGCAGTTCAAGATGGTCACATAATCGAGTTAAGGTTTGTTGTCTTCTAGAGGGTCCGTCGCGTTACTTGCATGATTTAGAACGTTCTTAAACTAAGGAAAAATCCAACACTTGGAAATTTTCCGGCACGGGAAAAAGTGAGTTATTGATATCCGGTCGAACTTTTTAACACGTTCTAAAATTACACGGAAACACACATAAACAAAGTTAAACTTTCCGATCGAATCAACGAGTCCCCAATACAACCCAGAAAACTCAACTCTACAGTATAAATTAAAAATACCCAAAAACAACAGAAAATATAATAGGGACATTACTGTGCAAAAATGAAAGAATGACGTCATCTTATGGCCGCGGAACCGCCGCGTGAGCCATGCTCGTGCCGTGGTTCCACGGCACTTTGGGCGCCAAACTTTGTCCTTTTGCATAGTTTTCCATATAATTGCCTGCTGAATTTTTTAAGCATTTTTAATTCAGAAAATATCACAATTTCAAAAAATGTCCAGAGAAGGGTTTAAATTAGGATTTCGGGGTTCGATCGGACTTCTAACTTCGTCTACACTTCGCCTAAAGCTCTAGCTTGGCTCTGATACTACTGTAGGGTTCCTAGGCACTGTCACAAGGTTCTACAAGGCATCAACTATGCCCGATTCAAAAAAATAGACATGCCGAACAACCCTAACCAAGATCGTATACTAGAGATTATGCGAAAACTATAAGCAAGTGAACAACTTAACACTAAGGGAAAGGGAATACAACCTTTGTAGATCCGGTCCTTCACTTCATTAGCTCCGTGTAGATGTCCCCTTCGCTGCGATCATCGTGATCCCGGACTCTAGCGATGGTTTCCTCGGAGAAATGAGCGGGCTAGGTCGTTGGCTTCGAGGCCACAGATGATCTACGTCGAGGAGACTTAAACTCAAGCTCCATCTTCACTAGGTCAAGAACTTTATGAAGAGAACACACTCTACAACATGGCAAGTGGTAGAGGATGAAGAAGTAGGAGATGGGCTCACTTTAGAATTGATTTTCTGACATTTTTTCTCATAGCACCATTAGAGCTTGAAAGCTTATTCAAGGAGCTTGATGAAGATGAAGAAGAAAGAATAATATCATGATATGAATTATTTTCTTCTCAATAATGTAACCATAGGTGAGTTAAGCTATCATGCTTAACTCATGTAGAGAATTAACCAAAGTATGAGGTTAAGGGTTGGGTTAACTAAATATCCTAAAGAATGACAAAAGAGTTGACTTTGTCAATGTTTCCACAAGCTTCATGAAAGCTTGAGAACTTTGACAAAGTCTTTCTCTTTTATTATTGTTAAGATATAAACAAAACCCTAAACTTTACCCTAATCTTGGTATAAGTCTCATACACCCATCTTTGATGTATCATCAAGCATGACACAATCATATGTACACAAATATATATCACATATACACTTATGCACAATCAAGTGAGAAAATAAATCTTAAGTGAGCTAATACTAGTTAATGTAATATAATATATCAAATATATATATAATCATACATTAAATTATTAAATCAACTCTTGATTTAATAATCCGGCTATAACCTACTAATATCATGTGTAACAACTTATCGAATCAACACTTGATCCGATAACCCGGCTATATCGCATACAACCGATCAATGTTACAAATCGCGAGAATAGAATATGGTATCTTATATCGTATCAATCTCGGTCCCGCACATATCACATATGTGCTCCTACTCTATTTCGCTTGAGCCAGGAAACCCCTGTGTAGGACTCTAAAGACTCGTCAATACGCCGGCAGTAGGTGATGATCATATCAAACACCCACAAGCCGCAAGCAGTCTGCTAAACGTAACGACCACCCGGGTATTGAGCGATCAGAAGATCAACAAGCAAGCTTGCTCACCCTCCTGTGAATCCAATCAGTAACACTTATCGCACAGTCCGGTCTGTTCGTCTGATATGTCGCATATCTCGCCTAGGGGTGGTAAACGTCAGACCCCAGTAGCTTGATAAGTCATGCCGATGTAAGGTCCATAACAAGCGTGAAACTACTGATAACACTTACCAGTAAATCATTGCAACCTTGGCCAGGGATTTCCAGTTATGGCCAGTCGAGCATAGCGCAACATCAACCCCTAATACCGGGAGAGACGAATCCCCTCCTATCACTCATTGCCTCCATGTGAATCGGGACTGTACCCAAAAACCACCTGTTTGCACGACTCAGTAGAGCCGTGGTAGGGTGGAAATCAAAGCACAGTGGGAGACACACAAGACTCTATGATGATCTAGGGTCAACAGACTAAGCTGTACCAGTGTCACCAGAGAACTGCCATCTGACGTGAGGTATAATAGCATCTGGGAGTTCTCGGCGAGTCCGTTCAGTGTACCCAGTCTCCACTGAGCACCCGCATATCATCTCTGATGTCAAACACCAATAGATATGGGATCATCCATCACCCATCACATGGGTCGAGAAGATATACGCTAGTCAACTCTGGAATATCGATGCCCCGTCTCGATATTCGCACGACTAGGTGTTAGTTATATGTATGCCCTAGAGGCCATTACTCTACATAGGATGTATATTATAGTGGATGCTGGGACATATATAGGGAGGACTTTCTTGCTCGACATGATAGTATGCTATCTGGTTACACTTTATCTTAACGTGTACACTGATTGTCTCTATGTTACATGTTTGTAAAGCCCTTAGGATGTGTACTTGACTACCTGGACTATGATGCGGATCATACTAGTGGGGACATGGTAATCCATAAGTACATCCTTCAAGGTCCCTAGTCGTGGGTGTATCGAGACGGGGCATCGATATACCAGAGTAGACTAGCATATACCTTCTCGACCCATACAGATGGGCGATGGAAGATCCCATATCCATTGGTGTTTGACATCAGAGATGATATACGGGTGCTCAGTAGAGACTGGGTACACTGGACGGACTCGCCGAGAACACCCAGATGGTATTATACCTTACGTGAGATGGCAGTTCTCTGGTGACACTGGTACAAAGTAGTTTGTTGACCCGAGATCGTCATAGAGTCTTGTGTGATTCCCACTGTGCTTTGATTTCCACCTTACCACGTCCAAGAGGGCGTGCAAAACGGTGGCTTTTGGGTACAGTCCCGATTCACATGGAGGCAATGAGCGATAGGAGGGGATTCGTCTCTCCCGGTATCGGGAGTTGATGTTGCGCTGTGTTCGATTGGCTATAACCGGAAATCCCTGGCCAGGGTTGCTGAGATTTACTGGTAAGTGTAACCAGTAGTTTCTCGAACTGTTATAGACCTCATATCGACACGACTTATCGAGATATTGGGGTCTGACGTTTACCACCCCTAGGCAAGATATGCGACATATCAGACGACAAGACCGGACTGTACGGTAAGTGTTGCTGGTTGGATTCACAGGTGTGAGCGCGGGCTTGCTCGTTGATCTTCTGATCGCTCAATACCCGGATGGCCGTTACGTTTAGCAGACAGCTTGCGGCTTGTGGGTGTTTGATATGATCATCACCTGCTGCCGGCGTATTGACGAGTCTTTAGAGTCCTACACAGAGGTTTCCTGGCTCAAGCGAAACGAAATAGGAGCGCATATGAGATATCTGCGGGACCGAGAATAATGCGTGTATGTGATACCGTATTCTATTCTCGCGATGAATGTATCGATTGGTTGTATGCGATATAACCTGGTTATCGAATCGAGGATTGATTCGATAAGTCGATACATTGGATATTAGTCGGTCGTATGCGATATGACCGGATCGTTAAATCAAGTGTTGATTTAATGATTTAATGTATAATTATATATTTGATATATTACTTTACATTAACTAGTATTGGTTCACTTAGGATTATTTTCTCACTTGATTGTGCACATTGTGTATATGATACATGTTTGTGCACTAGTTTGTATCATGCTTGATGATACATGCAAACTTGGGTATGTGTTTGCTTTAAACTATGATTAAGTTAATGGTTATGGTTTGGTTTATTTGTTTTATTTATTTATTTATTCCTTTTGGCAAAAACAAAATGGGAGGCTTTCTTTGTTTTACACTAGAAGCTTCATGATAGTTTTGACAAAGTCTTAGCCATTTTGTTTTTATCCTTATCCTAACCATTTAACTAAACCCTAGTTTATTCTCTACACTCACCCATGGTTGCATTATGATAACCATCACTTCATTTTTCTTTTTAGAATTAATTCATTATTCTTTTTCTTCTTCTTCATCTTCTTCTTCAAGTGAAGAAAAGAAAAGCTTTCTAGAAAAATGTCAAGTGATGAAATCAAGTGAGAAATCCAAATCCAAAGTGAACCCACTTCCTATTGCTTCATCCTCTACCACTTTCCATGTTGTATAGGGTGTTTTCTTCACAAGTTTCATGGCTTGGTGAAGATGGAGCTCGAGTTAGAGTTGCCTCGACGTAGATCATCTTCGGCATCGAAGTCAACGACCTAGCCCGATCTTTTCTCCGATGAAACCACCGCGAGAGTCCTGGATTTCGATGGTTGCAGCGGAGGGACGTCATCACGGAGCCAAGGAAGTGGAGGACCGGATCTACAAAGGTTGTATTTCCATTCACTTAGCAATAAAATTGTTTACTTGCATGTTTCGCCTTTGCCTCTAGTTAACGATCTATCATTAGGGTTGCTCGGCAGCTAGAAAAATTTGATTTTGGAATGTTTGATCAGTTCTGGAACCTCATTAGTGTGCCTAGTAACCCTACATTGGTATCAGAGCCTAGCTAGAGCCTTAGGCGATGAGTAGACGAAGTTAGAAACCCAATCGAACCTGAAACCCTAATACAAATCCACTCTCTATACATTTTTTGAAATCGGGGATTTTTGTGAATTAAAAATATGCAGAAATATCAGCAGGGATTTCTAAGAAATACTGTGCAGCACGTGCGCCTGATTCCTCTAAACCGCCGTGGAACCGCGGCACGAGCATGCCTCGTGCGGCGGTTCCGTGGCCATTCAGTCACATTACGTTTTGAAATTTGCACAGTAATTCCTATATTTTAGTGCTGTATTTTCTGGGAATTTTTAACTTCTACTCAAAAGTTGAGTTTTCTGGGTTGTATTGGGGACTCGGTGTTTCGATCGGGATGTTTAACTTCGTCTATAGGTTTTTCCAGATTATTTTAGAATATGTTAAAAAGGTTCGACCGGATATAAATACCGACTTTTTCCCCTGTCAGGAAATTTCCAAGTGTTGGATCTTTCCGTGGTTTAAAGACGTTCTAAGTAGTGCAAGTAACGCGATGGACCCTCTAGAAGACAACAAACCTTAACTCGATTATGTGACCGTCTTGAACTGCCCTTTGAACCTTCGGGTTTGGGGCAGTACGGCGTGCCATATGTGAGGCGTTGGCTTGACCTTTCTACGGCTGGACCGTTGGTACTGAAATGGATGTTTTTGAACTTATTTCAAGAGTTGAGCTGTTTCGGGAAAACTTGGGTGTTTGAATGTTCGATCGGAAAGTTTAACATTTTCTATTTATCTGGAATGTGATACAATATTTGGAATCCACAAGTAGTTATGAGATAACTGATTTGAATGTTATAAACATAGCACTTTAGTCTCACTTGATCGGTTGCCACGGAATTTTGATGCGATCAAAAGTCCGTCGCAATCACATAGCGTATGCGGATACTCGCCGGGTAAACTTAATAGGCAGCTACACCCCATAGTCCCGACCAAGTGACTGTAGGAGAACCCCGTGTAGGGTTCCTAGGCACACTAATGAAGTCTCACAAGGGATCAAACATGCCCAATTTAAATTTTACATGTGCCGAGAAAACCTAATACGGATCGTTAACTAGATATATAGGCGATGCAAGCATGTAAACGAATTAAATGCTAAAGGAAAGTAACTACAACCTTTGTAGATCCGGTCCTCCACCTCCTAGGCTCCGTGATGACGTCCCTCCGCTGTCCAAATCGAATCTTGGACTCTTGCATCGGCTTCATCGAAGAATTGGGCGGGCTTGGTCGTCGGCTTCGATGCCGAAGATGATCTACGTCGAGGCATCACTAGATCAAGCTCCCACTTCACCAAGTCATGAAACTTGTGAAGAAAACACCCTATACTACTTGGAAAGAGGTAGAGGATGAAGAAATAGGAAGTGGGTTCACTTTAGAATAGGATTTCTCACTCTTATTCTCAAGTTGCCATTGATGGTGGCATTGTTTTCTTCTTGTTCAAGATGAAGAAGAAGATGAAGATGAATATGATAAGTTAATAGAAATAGAAAAGAAATATAATACTTATCATATACTAACCCTTGGTTAAGTGTAAAGAATGAACTAGGGTTAGTATAAATGGTTAGGGTTAAGCATGAGACAAGAATGGTGACTTAGTCAATGCTTCATGAATCTTCAACTAAAAACAAACATAGCCATCATTCATTTATCTTTATCATTTTCTTTTGCCAAAATAAACAAAAAGAATAAATAAATGAATAAGTAAATAAAATGAAACCCTAACCATTCATATAACCATGGTCAATTCTTTACACAAACCCAAGCATGCATGTATCATCAAACATGATACAATCTTGTGCACAAAAAAATATATCACATATACAATATGCACATCAAGTGAGAAAATCCAATTTAAGTGAACCTATACTAGTTAATGCAAAGTAATATATCAAATATATAATTATGCATTAAATCATTAAATCAACACTTGATTTAACGATCCGGTCATATCGCATATAACCGACTAATATCAATAGTAACAACTTATCGAATCAACAGTTGATCCGATAACCCGGCTATATCGCATATAACCGATCAATGTTACAAATCGCGAGAATCAAATACAGTATCATATACTGGTATTATTCTCGGTCCCGTACATATCTCATATGCGCTCCTATTTCGTTTCGCTTGAGCTAGGAAACTTCTGTGTAGGACTCTAAAGACTCGTCAATACGCCGGCAGCAGATGATGATCATATCAAACACCCACAAGCCGCAAGCGGTCTGCTAAACGTAATGGCCACCCGGGTATTGAGCGATCAGAAGATCGACGAGCAAGCCCGCTCACACTCCTGTGAATCCAACCAGTAACACTTAACGTACAGTCCGGTCTGTTCGTCTGATATGTCGCATATCTCGCCTAGGGGTGGTAAACGTCAGACCCTAATAGCTCGATAAGTCATGCCGACGTGAAGTCCATAACATGTGTGAAACTACTGATAACACTTACCAGTAGGTCACTGTAACCCTGGCCAGGGATTTCCTGTTATGGCCAGTCGAGCATAGCGCAACATCAACCCCCAATACCGGGAGAGACGAATCCCCTCCTATCGCTCATTACCTCCATGTGAATCGGCACTGTACCCAAAAACCACCTATTTGCACGACTCAGTAGAGCCATGGTAGGGTGGAAATCAAAGCACAGTGGGAGACACACAAGACTCTATGACGATCTCGGGTCAACAGACTAAGCTGTACCAGTGTCACCCGAGAACTGCCATCTGACGTGAGGTATAATACCATCTAGGAGTTCTCGGCGAGTCCGTTCACTGTACCCAGTCTCCACTGAGCACCCGCATACCATCTCCGATGTCAAACACCAATGGATATGGGATCATCCATCGCCCATGACATGGGTCGAGAAGATATACGCTAGTCTACTCTGGAATATCGATGGCCCTTCTCGATATTCCCATGACTAGGAACAATGAAGGATGTACTCATTTACTACCCAGGCCCCACTAGTATGATCTACATCATATTCCTGGAAGTCGAGTACACATCCTAAGGGATTTATCAACATGTAATCAGAGAGACAGAGAGTATACATGTTAAGATAATAAGCAACCAGATAGCGTACTATCATGTCGAGCAAGAAAGTCCTACCTATATATGTCCCAGCACCCACTACAATATACATCCAATGTACAGTAATGGCCTCTAGGGCATACATATAACTAACAATCTCCCACTTGCACTAGGGCCATCTGTAGCAGTGGTTGCAGTATCACATACTCAACCATCCCCTAAAAGTCTCTCTTTAGGAAAAGGCCTTCGTGAGTGGATCCGCCGTGTTGTCCTCTGAGTCTACTCTCCTAACCTCGATCAACCTGGAGATCAACTATCTCCATGATCAGGTGATGCTGCCTCAGAATTTGTCTGGGTCACTGATGGGACCAGGGTTCCAGGGCCAAAGCCACAGTTCCATTGTCACACAATGGTAGGAACCTAGTTCATCCTATGAACCAATATACACCCAAACTGCCTCTTTGGAAGTATCTTTAATAGCGATGTTACCTGCCTTTATCGTCTAGTTTGTCACGGTATCTAGCTTGGAAATCTTCCAACATACCGTCCCTTTACTGAGGGTAAAGACAATGCCTGTGACTGACATTTAGTCGTCTTTATCACCCTGGAACACTTCCAGTGATTCTCCCCAGGATCGACTGATGCCATCTCACTACATCTAGTGAGAATCCTAACATCCAATTACATCTATCTCATAGATGAAAACTCAGGATTTATGAGGTATCACTTTGATCCTATTGGAGAATCCTTGTGATAAGCGGAGATTGACCGAGCGTAGCATAGGAAATTCCTTCCCTATCAAGAGTATGTCATCCACGTACTCTATGAGGATCGTCACCAAACTCCCTACTACCTTTTTGTTTATACAAGGTTCATCTACCATTTTGATGATGTGAAACTCTTTGGCTACTTCATCAAAACAGACGTTCCAACTTCGCGATGCCTGCTTTATCCTATAAAACACCTTGCACATGTTTCCGCTGCTCCCACTGTTTACGAAGCTCTCTGGCTGTGTACTTATAGACTCCCTCTTCTAAAACATCATTTAGAAAAGCTATCATGACACCCAACCACCAGATATCGTAGTCATGGTATGTAGCCATGGTAAGTAGGATCTGGATGGACTTAAGCATAGCCACTGGAAAAGGTTTCATCATTATCCACGCCTGGTCGATGACGAAAACCTTTAACAAGTCCAGCTTTGAAAGTCTCAACTTTTCTATCTACACCAAGTAATCTTCTCAAGATATACTTGCTCCTGATGGGGATTTAACCCTTCAGATATTGCAACCAAAGTCCATACTTTGTTGGTGTATAAGGATTCCATCTCAGATCGCTAAGCATCCAGCCATTCTTACAGAGTCCCAACTCTAAATGGCCTGCTCGAAACTGGTCGGGTCATCATCTCATGATGCAATCCTCGCTCCCACTGTCATCGAGAAACCGAGGTATCTCTCAGGCGGATGAGGAACCCTACCAGATCGGCGGAGAGGCTGAGGTTCGTCGGGAACTATTGAATCCTTTGGTTCTGTCAAATCATTGGCTGTAGTTTGTATAGCTGAAACACTTCCAGTTCTACATTACAGACCTTGCCTCGAGCTTGTCCGGATTTTGCTTTTAGACATAGGCCGGTCAACCCCAAATCTTAACTCGCTTAAGACATGGGCTCTTCCCTTTCCATATCACATATGAAATGGTAGGCAACAGATTTGATTCGAACCTAATTCAATAGGTATGCAGCTTCTCAAGTGCATAAACCCCTAAAAGAAAACAGGTAACTCAGTAGTACTCATCATAGAGCACACCATATCAAATAGGGTGTATCTGCTCCACCCCGATATACCATCGTGCAATGGTGTATACGGAGGAGTAATACTGAGAGAGAATCTCATTCTCCTTTAGAATAATCCAGGAATTCCGTGCACAAGTATTCTCCTCCCTGATTTCATCATAGGACATAATACTTATACCCGTATTTTGGTTCTCTACTTCCAACTTATATTCTGTGAATACCTCAAAAGCTTCGGACTTATGTTTCAACAGGAACATACGACTGAATCTTGAGAGATTATCAAAGAATATAATGAAGTATAAAGAACCAGTCCTGGCATGTGTAGACAGGAGACCTTACATACATCATCATGTATCAATCCCAAGAGTTCACTAACTCTTTCTCTGTTTCCAATAAACAGAGCTATGGTCATCTAATCTTTGTGACATGACTGGCAAGTTTCACAAGATGTAAATTCAAACTGATTAAATATTCATCTATAATGTAACTTCATCCAGTCGGGTCGCAGTGATATGACCTAGTCTACAATGCCTCAAGAAGGATTCGTTCATTTCTGAACTCTTCTTCTTGTGTGTGTTCTGTATACTAGGAACTGTAGTTTGATTTAGAACATCAATGCTTTTAGATAACGTGCCTGAACCGATCAACTTTTGATATAGGAAAAGTTCAAAACATTATCCAAAAATACAAAATTTTATCATTTCTTTACTAATAAAGAGACTGATATGATTTTGTATATCAGGTTCGGTATCTAATAGCATTTGTTCAGAATCAATGTATTGGTAATACAGGGTGACAGCGACCAACAGACTTGGCTGCAACACTTGCCCCTTTTTCTGTCTCATGAAACTTATCACCCGTTCTCAGTTTTTCTACCCTTTTGTAGCCCTATGTAACAGATTACATTTCTAGGATCCTGATCCGGTATCGAATACCCAGGATGCAGAGGATACTGAGAAACAGTTCTTTAAAATGAACACAGCCGAAGGAGATGCATCATATGCACTTTCTTCGTTTGGGCGGCATAGGAATTCTGGTATTCCACTTATTTCCTGCTCTGTCTTATCACAATTATAAGTTGGAGCGGGACCAACGTTCCCCAGCTCAGTATAACAAGCGGGTTCGGTCAATAATCCGTATTATTATCTTGATTAAGGCGTGATATGGTCGCTACCTGGAGATAGAGAAAAGAAAACACTCTGCGTGCGCTGTTGCAAGATTAGATTGGTTATATATTTTATCTAATCAGGATGGCTCCCACTGTTTTTATCAAATCTTC
Organism: Agapanthus africanus; assembly: GCA_030015575.1. Classification (NCBI taxonomy): domain Eukaryota; kingdom Viridiplantae; phylum Streptophyta; class Magnoliopsida; order Asparagales; family Amaryllidaceae; genus Agapanthus; species Agapanthus africanus. The sequence continues at coordinate 522,466,894 of CM057342.1, forward strand.
CTTCAAATCTTAAAAGGAAATACTAGCCGGGATTATTTACACACTATAAGTTCGCCAATCTTTCAGCCAGGCCAGTGTCGGTACTTTGAGGGAGGTTCCCCGTGCTTTCGCAGGGACCTAATTACAGTAAACCTCGTTTTCCCAGAGGCGTAACCCCGTTGACACCTTTCTAGACACCTACTTGATCGGCTAATTGCAAAGTGCAAAACTCTCCCAGGAGTAACAATTACTCGCAGTGGGTATCGGGATCCAACTATCATGTAGAAGGTATGCAATCTCAATGCAAATTTCAACACTTGAAACTCCCGATAAAGGTTTTTACCCTTAGCACTTATGACCTTAACTAAGGTCAACAAATCATAAGTACTAGTCAAGTTCTACCCGTCATTTCGTGATTAATTAGACCCACCCACATGACCCTTAACTAAGGTCAACAAAGTCACGCGACTGTCCTAACTAATCGCATCATATGCGGTGTACGAAGACATCACTTAGCTACCGTACACTGTGCCTTGACTATGGTCAACAAACACAGCACGAATACTAAGTACTCTACTTCCTAAAATGACGGAGGGTTGCGAATGGTTTTTATGAAAACCTTTAACGCTTTGAACTTGATCTCGTTGCGGAATCAAATGGCTTTTAAATGGAATGTTTTCGAGGCTTTTCTAGTTTTGCTAAAGGGGTCACTCCCGGTGAAGGGATCGTCGGCCCTTTCCTCGTCGAATGAGGTGCGGGATATATCATATATATCACTGTGCAAAGCGGAAACTATAGAAGCGATCAAAGAAAAACCGAGGGTTGTAGCATATGCCAGTTATTGCTAAAGGAGTCACTCCCGGTGAAGGGATCTCGGTCCTTTCCTCATCGAATAAGGTGCTGGATGTTCTATAATGAACACCGCGATGCAAAGCAAGAACTGTAGCTACCTGTTTTATTTTGAAATTCGATTCCACAATATCAATTAGGTTTATTTTCTTTCATTAATCTCATTAATGGATATCCCATCATTTAAGTCCACCTAACCATCATAGATAAATATAACGTACGCTTATGCCATCCGCATTCGCCTCGATGTCCCGTCTGCACCATTAGGTTAGGTAACTAACGGCAAAGCGAGGCAGGGCTAGCACGGGTGTAAAACATAAGCAACGTCTATATAATATATCATATATACTATATACTATATCTATCACAGAACATCACATGATCACATCACAGATAACGCAGCAGAAAAAATCATATGAAATATTGGATATACTAGGACGTCCGTGTTTTCAATACGAGCCAGTATAAAACACGGATTCCACAGTCGTGATGAATAGCCAATCCCACACCCTTAGACCCCTACGAGAGCGGCAAGCAACCCTACCAATTCTAGGGTTTGGAGACCCGGACTCGACTCCTCGAGATGGTCTCCCACTGGACCCCAGAACCCGGTTACTTGTGCTCCCCTCCTTGGGTCTATCCTAATGCGGAAAAGTAAATAATATACAAATGGTGACAACATCCGCAACCTGGAAGTGCCCCAATAAAAGAATATTACATACAAGTTTTTACATGAATGAAAATGAAAAAACACTCATCTCACATAAAAACCCCCGGCTATTCAAACACGACGATCCAATATAACATATCCAGCAACACATAACATCACATGTCATCAACGTAAGTAAATATGTGCATCCCAATTGTCGTTGACATATAGCAACGGAACCGGCGATATCACATATTACACTTACGGTCACAGAAAAGAAAGTGTAAAACTACAACAGTTGGAATCCACAAACTCTTTAGACATCACATGCCTAATCATATGAATACCTTAGACATCGCATGCCTAACAATTATAAACCCCGCATTTTAGTCTCAAAATCGAAAACACTTTTCAATATCAAGTCGGGCAATTCAACAAGATTCCCGACATCCTGATCGAATGCTCGTCGCAAACTTCAGTAGACGGCCGCACCCCCGATGTCATCGACGAAGTGCACCAAGGCGGAACACCGCTACCGCGAGCACCCGAACGGATGCTTTCGGCGACGGGGTTCTCCTACAGTCACTTGGTCGGGGCTACGGAGTGAGGCTGTCTATTAAGTTTACCCGGCGAGTATCCGCGTACGCTACGTGATTGCGACGGACTTTTGATCTCATCAAAATTCCGTGGGAACTGATCAAGTGAGACTAAACTGCTATGTTTATAATATTCATTCCGTTATCTCATAACTACTTGTGAATTCCAATTATTGTATCACATTCCGGATAAACAGAAAATGTTAAACTTTCCGATCGAACATTCGAACACCCAAGTTTTCCCGATACGGCTCAACACATGAAATAAGTCTAACAGCATTCAGTTCGTGCCTCAGTACCAACGGTCCAGCCGTAGAAGGGTCAAGCCAACGCCTCACATGTGGCACGCCGTACTGCCCCAAACCCGAAGGTTCAAAGGGCAGTTCAAGATGATCACATAATCGAGTTAAGTTTGTTGTCTTCTAGAGGGACCATCGCGTTACTTGCACTACTTAGAACGTCGTTAAACTACGAAAAATCCAACAATTGGAAATTTCCCGGCAGGGGAAAAAGTGGGTATTTATATCCGGTCGAACTTTTTAACATATTTTAAAAATTACCCGGAAAAACATACAGACAAAATTAGACAATCCGATCGATACACCGAGTCCCCAAAACAACCCAGAAAATTCAACTCTTGAAAAATTATTAAAAATTCCCAGGAAAACCAGCACTGCAAACTAGGAATTACTGTGCAAAATTTATTGCAAGAGGAGACAAAAGGGCCGCGGAACCGCCGCATTAGCATGCTAATGCCGCGGTTCCGCCGCACTTTAATGGATTCAGGGGCCCCGTTTTATACAGTAATTCTTAGAATCTTCTACTGAGTTTTCTGCATATTTTTAATCTGGAAAAAACCACGTTTTTCAAAAATGTCCAGAGAGCAAAATGCGATTGGGGTTTCGGTTCAATCGGACTTCTAATTCCGTCTACGCATCGCCTAAGGCTCTAGCTAGGCTCTGATACCACTGTAGGGTTCCTAAGCACACTAATGAAGTCTCACAAGGGATCAAACATGCCCAATTTAAATTTTACATGTGCCGAGGAAACCTAATACGGATCGTTAACTAGATATATAGGCGATGCAAGCATGTAAACGAATTAAATGCTAAAGGAAAGTGACTACAACCTTTGTAGATCCGGTCCACCACCTCCTAGGCTCTGTGATGACGTCCCTCCGCTGTCCAAATCGAATCTTGGACTCTTGCATCGGCTTCATCGAAGAATTGGGCGGGCTTGGTCGTCGGCTTCGATGCCGAAGATGATCTACGTCGAGGCATCACTAGATCAAGCTCCCACTTCACCAAGTCATGAAACTTGTGAAGAAAACACCCTATACTACTTGGCAAGAGATAGAGGATGAAGAAATAGGAAGTGGGTTCACTTTAGAATTGGATTTCTCATTCTTATTCTCAAGTTGCCATTGATGGTGACATTGTTTTCTTCTTGTTCAAGATAAAGAAGAAGATGAAGATGAAGATGATAAGTTAATAGAAATAGAAAAGAAATATAATACTTATCATATACTAACCCTTGGTTAAGTGTAGAGAATGAACTAGGGTTAGTATAAATGGTTAGGGCTAAGCATGATACAAGAATGGTGACTTAGTCAATGCTTCATGAATCTTCAACTAAAAACAAACATAGCCACCATTCATTTATCTTTATCATTTTCTTTTGCCAAAATAAAAAAAAAGAATAAATAAATGAATAAGTAAATAAAATGAAACCCTAACCATTCATATAACCATGGTCAATTCTTTACACAAACCCAAGCATGCATGTATCATCAAACATGATACAATCTTGTGCACAAAAAAATATATCACATATACAATATGCACATCAAGTGAGAAAATCCAATTTAAGTGAACCTATACTAGTTAATGCAAAGTAATATATCAAATATATAATTATGCATTAAATCATTAAATCAACACTTGATTTAACGATCCGGTCATATCGCATATAACCGACTAATATCAATAGTAACAACTTATCGAATCAACAGTTGATCCGATAACCCGGCTATATCGCATATAACCGATCAATGTTACAAATCGCGAGAATCAAATACAGTATCATATACTGGTATTATTCTCGGTCCCGCACATATCTCATATGCGCTCCTATTTCGTTTCGCTTGAGCTAGGAAACCTCTGTGTAGGACTCTAAAGACTCGTCAATACGCCGGCAGCAGATGATGATCATATCAAACACCCACAAGCCGCAAGCGGTCTGCTAAACGTAACGGCCACCCGGGTATTGAGCGATCAGAAGATCGACGAGCAAGCCCGCTCACACTCCTGTGAATCCAACCAGTAACACTTAACGTACAGTCCGGTCTGTTCGTCTGATATGTCGCATATCTCGCCTAGGGGTGGTAAACGTCAGACCCCAATAGCTCGATAAGTCATGCCGACGTGAAGTCCATAACATGTGTGAAACTACTGATAACACTTACCAGTAGGTCACTGTAACCCTGGCCAGGGATTTCCTGTTATGGCCAGTCGAGCATAGCGCAACATCAACCCCCAATACCGGGAGAGACGAATCCCCTCCTATCGCTCATTGCCTCCATGTGAATCGGGACTGTACCCAAAAACCACCTGTTTGCACGACTCAGTAGAGCCGTGGTAGGGTGGAAATCAAAGCACAGTGGGAGACACACAAGACATCATGACGATCTCGGGTCAACAGACTAAGCTGTACCAGTGTCACCAGAGAACTGCCATCTGACGTGAGGTATAATACCATCTGGGAGTTCTCGGCGAGTCCGTTCAGTGTACCCAGTCTCTACTGAGCACCCGCATACCATCTCTGATGTCAAACACCAATGGATATGGGATCATCCATCGCCCATCACATGGGTCGAGAAGATATACGCTAGTCTACTCTGGAATATCGATGCCCCGTCTCGATATTCCCACGACTAGGAACAATGAAGGATGTACTCATTTACTACCCAGGCCCCACTAGTATGATCTACATCATATTCCTGGAAGTCGAGTACACATCCTAAGGGCTTTATCAACATGTAATCAGAGAGACAGAGAGTATACATGTTAAGATAAAGAGCAACCAGATAGCGTACTATCATGTCGAGCAAGAAAGTCCTACCTATATATGTCCCAGCACCCACTACAATATACATCCAATGTACAGTAATGGCCTCTAGGGCATACATATAACTAACACCCCGTAGCCGAAAGCATCCGTCTGGATGCTCGCGGCAGCGGTGTTCCGCCTATGTGCACTTCGTCGACGGCATAGGGGGTGCGGCCGTCTACTAAAGTTTGCGATGAGCATTCGATCAAAATGCCGGGAATCTTGTTGCATTGCCCGACTTGTTATTGAAAACTGTTTTCGATAATGAGACTAAAATGCGGGGTTTATAATAGTTAGGCATGCGATGTCTAAGGAATTCATTTGATTAGGCATGCGATGTCTAAAGAGGTTGCGGATTCTAACTGTTGTGGTTTTACACTTTCTTTTCTGCGACCGTAAGTGTAATATGTGATATCGCTGGTTTCGTTGCTATATGTCAACGACAATTGGGATGGGCATACTTACATATGTTGATGACATGTGATGTTATGTGTTGCTGGATATGTTATATTGGATCGTCGTGTTTGAATAGCCGGGGGTTTTTATGTGAGATGAGTGTTTTTTCATTTTCATTCATGTAAATGTAAAAACTTGTATGTAATATTCTTTTATTTGGGCACTTCCAGGTTGCGGAAGATGTCACCATTTGTATATTATTTACTTTTGCGCACTAGGATAGACCCAAGGAGGAGGGCGCAAGTAACCGGGCTCTAGAGTCCAGTGGGAGACCAACTCGAGGAGTCGAGTCCGGGTTTCCTAACTCTAGAATTGGTAGGGTTGCTTGCCGCTCTCGTAGGGGTCTAGGGGTGTGGGTTTGGCTATTCATCGCGACCATGGAATCAATGTTTTATACTGGCTCGTATTGAAAACACGGACGTCCTAGTATATCCAATGTTTCATATGTTTCTTCTGCTGCGATATCTGTGATGTGATCATTTGATGTTCTGTGATAAATACTATATATAGTATATATGATATATTATATAGGCGATACTTATGTTTTACACCCGCGCTAGCCCTGCCCCGCTCTGCCGTTAGTTACCTAACCTAACGGTGCACGAGGGGACATCGAGGTGAATGCGGATGGCATAAGTGTACGTCGTATTTATCTGTGATGTTTAGGTACTTAAATGATGGGCTTCATAAATGTGATTAATGAAAGAAAAGAAACCTAAAAGATGTTGTGGAATCGAATTTCAAATTAAAACAGGTAGCTACAGTTCTTGCTTTGCATCGCGGTGTTCCTTGTAGAACATCCTGCACCTTATTCGATGAGGAAAGGGCCGAGATCCCTTCACCGGGAGTGACCCCTTTAGCAATAACTGGCAGATGCTACACACTCGGTTTGTCTTTTGATTGCTTCTATAGTTTCTGCTTTGCACAGTGATATATATGATATATCCCGCACCTCATTCGACGAGGAAAGGGCCGACGATCCCTTCATCGGGAGTGACCCCTTTAGCAAACCTAGAAAAGCCTCAAAAACACTCCATTTTTAAAATCATTTGATTCTACAACGATATCAAGTTCATTACGCAATAGGTTTTCAGAAAAATCTGTCGTAGCCCTCCGTCATTTCAGATAAGTGGTAGTTAGTATTCGTGCTACGTTTGTTGGCCTGCGTCAAGGCGTAGTGTGCGGTAGCTAAGTAGTATTTATCTGCTCATGCATATGATGCAGATTGGATTAGGGTAGTCGTGCGACTTTGTTGGCCTGCGTCAAGGGTCGTGCGGGTGGGTTTAATTCAATCAGGAAATGACGGGTTGAACTTGACTAGCGCACTATGGTTTATTGGCCTGCGTCAAGGTCATAGGACGCTAGGGGCAAAATTATCGGGAATTTCAAGTGTTGAAATTTGCAATGAGATTGCATACCTCTATGAGATAGTTGGATCCCGATACCCGCTGCGAGTAAGAGTTACTCCTGGGAGAGTTTTACACATTACAATTAGCCGATCTAGTAGGTGTCTAGAAAGGTGTCAACGGGGTTACGCCTCTGGGAAAACGAGGTTTACATTAATTAGGTTCGTGCGAAAGCACGGGGGACCTCCCTCAAAGTACCGACACTGGCCTGGTTGGTAGATTGGAGAACTTGTAGCGTGTAATTAATCCCGGCTAGTCTTTCCTTTTAGGGTTTGAAGGAAGATTTGATAAAAACAGTGGGAGCCATCCTGATTAGATAAAATATATAACCAATCTAATCTTGCAAGAGCATACGCTGAGTGTTTTCTTCTCTCTCTCTCCAGGTAGCGACCATATCACGCCTTAATCAAGATAATAATACGGATGTATTGACCGAACCCGCTTGTTATACTGAGCTGGGGAACGTTGGACCCGCTCCAACTTATAACTGTTATAAGACAGAGCAGGAAATTGGGGAATACCAGATTTCCGCCCAAACGAAGAAATTGCATGCTGATGCATCATCATCAGGTGTGTTCATTACAGAGAAATGTTTCTCAGTATCCTTTACGTCCTGGGTATGTGATACTGTATCAGGATCTCGCATATGTAATCTATTACATGGGCTACAGAAAGGTAGAGAACTGAGAACGGGTGATAAGTTTCATGAGACAGAAAACGGTGCAAGTGTTGCAGCCAAGTCTGTTGGTCACTGTCACCCTGTATTCCAAATACATTGATTATGAACAAATGTTATTAGATACCGAACCTGATATACAAAATCATATCAGTCTCTTTATTAGTAAAGAAATGATAAAATTTTGTATTGTTGGATAATGTTTTGAACATTTCCTATATCAAAAGTTGATCTGTTCAGGTACGTTATCTAAAAGCATTGACGTTCTAAATCAAACTACAGTTCTTAGTATACAGAACACACACAAGAGGAAGAGTTCAGAAATGAACGAATCCTTCTTGAGGCATTGTAGACTAGGTCATACCAATGTGACCCGACAGGCTAAAGTTACATTTAGATGCATATTTAAAAGAGTTTGAATTTACATCTTGTGAAACTTGCCAGTCATGTCACAAAGATTAGATGACCATAGCTCCGTTTATTGGAAACAGAGAAAGAGTTAGTGAACTCTTGGGATTGATACATAATGATGTATGAAGGTCCCCTGTCTATACATGCCAAAACTGGTTCTTTGTATTTCATTACATTCTCTGATAATCTCTCAAGAATCAGACATATGTTCCTGTTGAAACACAAGTCCGAACCTTTTGAGATATTCCCAGAATATAAGTTAGAAATAGAGAACCAATACGGGTATAAGTATTATGTCCTTTGATGTGATCAAGGAGGAGAATACTTGAGCACGAAATTCCTGGATTATTCTAAAAGAGAATGAGATTTTCTCTCAGCATTACTCCTCCGTATACACTATAGCACGATGGTATATCGGGGCGGAGCAATCACACCCTATATGATAAGGTGTGCTCTATGATGAGTACTACTGAGTTACCTATTTTCTTTTGGGAGTTATGCACTTGAGAAGCTGCATACCTATTGAATAGGGTTCAAATCAAATCAGTTGCCTAGCAATTCATATGTGATATGGAAAGGGAAGAGCCCATATCTTAAGTTAGTTAAGATTTGGGGTTGTCCAGCCTATGTTTAAAAAGCAAAATCCGGACAAGCTCAAGGCAAGATCTGTAATGTGGAACTGGAAATGTTCCAGCTATACAAACTGTAGCTGATGATTTGGTAGAACCAAAGGATTCAATAGTTACCAACGAACCCCAGTCTCTACGCCGATCTAGTAGGGTTCCTTACCCACCTGAGAGATACTTCTATTTCTCTATGACAGTGGGAGCGAGGATTGCATCATGAGATGATGACCCAACTAGTTTCGAACTGGCCATCAGGAGTAAGACTTTGTAAGAATGGCTGGATGCTTAGTGATCTGAGATGGAATCCATGTACACCAACAAAGTATGGACTTTGGTTGCTATATCTGAAGGGTTAAATCCCCATCAGGAGCAAGTATATCTTGAGAAGATTACTTAGTGTAGATGGAAAAGTTGAGACTTTCAAAGCTATACTTGTTAAAGGTTTTGGTCATCGACCAGACGTGGATAATGATGAAACCTTTTTCCAGTGGCTATGCTTAAATCCATCCAGATCCTACTTGCCACGGCTACATACCATGACTACGATATCTGGCGGTTGGGTGCCATGACTGCTTTTCTAAGTGATGTTTTAGAAGAGTGCGTCTATAAGTACACAGCCAGAGGGCCTCGTAGACTGTGGGAGCAGCAGAAACGCGAGCAAGATGTTTTATGTGATAATGCAGGCATCGTGGAGTTGGAACATCTGTTTTGATGTGGTAGTCAAAGAGTTTGACATCATGAAAATGGTAGATGAACCTTGTATATACAAAAAGGAAGTAGGGAGTATGGTGGTGATCCTCGTAGAGTACGTGGATGACATACTCTTGATAGGGAAGGAGTTTCCTATGCTACGCTCGGTCAATCTCCGCTTATCACAATGATTCTCCATATAGGATCAAAGTGATACCTATTAAATCCTGGGTTTTGGATCTATGAGATAGATCTAATTGGATATTAGGATACTCACTAGTTATAGTGAGATGGTATCAATTGATCCTGGGGAGAATCACTGGAAAGGTTCCAGGGTGATAAGGACGACTGAATGTCAGTCACAGGCATTGTCTTTACCCTCAGTAAAGGGACGGTATGTTGGAAAAGTTCCAAGCTAGATACCGTGGCATACTAGACGATAAAGGCTGGATACATCGCAACTTAAGATGCTACCAAAGAGGCAGTCTGGGTGTATATTGGTTCATGAGATGAACTTAGTTCCTCCCATTGTGTGACAATGGAGTTGTGGCTTATGCCAAGGAACGTCCGTCCCATCAGTGATCCAGACATATTCTAAGGTAGTATCACCTGATCATGGAGATGGTTGATCTCCAGGGGATCGAGGTCAGGAGAGTAGACTCAGAGGACAACACGGCGGATCCACTCACAAAGGCCTTTTCCCAGAGAGAGACTTTTATGGGATGGTTGAGTATGAGATACTACAACTACTGCTATCAGATGGCCCTAGTGCAAGTGGGAGATTGTTAGTTATATGTATGCCCTAGAGGCCATTACTGTACATAGGATGTATATTGTAGTGGATGTTGGGACATATATAGGGAGGACTTTCTTGCTTGACATGATAGTATGCTATCTGGTTGCTCTTTATCTTAACGTGTACACTGATTGTCTCTCTCTTACATGTTGGTAAAGCCCTGAGGATGTGTACTTGACTACCTGGACTATGATGCGGATCATACTAGTGGGGACATGGTAGTCCATAAGTACATCCTTCAAGGTCCCTAGTCGTGGGTGTATCGGGACGGGGCATCGATATACCATAGTAGACTAGCGTATACCTTCTCGACCCATATAGACGGGCGATGGAAGATCCCATATCCATTGGTGTTTGACATCAGAGATGATATACGGGTGCTCAGTGGAGACTGGGTACACTGGACGGACTCGCCGAGAACTCCCAGATGGTATTATACCTTATGTCAAATGGCAGTTCTCTGGTGTCACTGGTACAGAGTAGTCTGTCGACCCGAGATCGTCATAGAGTCTTGTGTGATTCCCACTGTGCTTTGATTTCCACCTTACCACGTCCAAGTGGGCGTGCAAAACGGTGGCTTTTGGGTACAGTCCCGAATCACATAGAGGCATTGAGCGATAGGATGGGATTCGTCTCTCCCGGTATAGGGAGATGATGTTGCGCTGTGTTCGATTGGCTATAACCGGAAATCCCTGGCCAGGGTTGCTGAGATTTACTGGTAAGTGTTACCAGTAGTTTCTCGAACTGTTATAGACCTCATATCGACACGACTTATCGAGCTATTGGGGTCTGACGTTTACCACCCCTAGGCAAGATATGCGACATATCAGACGACGAGACCGGACTGTACGGTAAGTGTTGCTAGTTGGATTCACAGGAGTGTGAGCGGGCTTGCTCGTTGATCTTCTGATCGCTCAGTACCCGGGTGGCCGTTACATTTAGCAGACCGCTTGTGGCTTGTGGGTGTTTGATATGATCATCACCTGCTGCCGGCGTATTGACGAGTCTTTATAGTCCTACACAGAGGTTTCCTGGCTCAAGCGAAACGAAATAGGAGCGCATATGATATATGTGCGGTACTGAGAATAATGCGTGTATGTGATACCGTATTCTATTCTCGCGATGAATGTATCGATTGGTTGTATGCGATATAACCTGGTTATCGAATTGAGGATTGATTCGATAAGTCGATACATTGGATATTAGTCGGTCATATGCGATATGACCGGATCGTTAAATCAAGTTTTGATTTAATGATTTAATGTATAATTATATATTTGATATATTACTTTACATTAACTAGTATTGGTTCACTTAGGATTATTTTCTCACTTGATTGTGCAGATTGTGTATATGACACATGTTTGTGCACTAGTTTGTATCATGCTTGATGATACATGCAAACTTGGATATGTGTTTGCTTTAAACTATGATTAAGTTAATGGTTAGGGTTTGGTTTATTTGTTTTATTTATTTATTTATTCCTTTTGGCAAAAACAAAATGGGAGGCTTTCTTTGTTTTACACTCGAAGCTTCATGATAGTTTTGACAAAGTCTTAGCCATTTTGTTTTTATCCTTAACCTAACCATTTAACTAAACCCTAGTTTATTCTCTACACTCACCCATGGTTGTATTATGATAACCATCACTTCATTTTTCTTTTTGGAATTAATTCATTATTCTTTTTCTTCTTTTTCATCTTTTCTTCAAGTGAAGAAAAGAAAAGCTTTCTAGAAAAATGTCAAGTGATGAAATCAAGTGAGAAATCCAAATCCAAAGTGAACCCACTTCCTATTTCTTCATCCTCTACCACTTGCCATGTAGTATACGGTGTTTTCTTCACAAGTTTCATGACTTGGTGAAGATGGAGTTCGAGTTAGAGTTGCCTCGACGTAGATCATCTTCGGCATCGAAGTCAACGACCTAGCCCGATCTTTTCTCCGATGAAACCACCGCGAGAGTCCAGGATTCCGATGGTTGCAGCGGAGGGACGTCATCACGGAGCCAAGGAAGTGGAGGACCGGATCTACAAAGGTTGTATTTCCATTCACTTAGCAATAAAGTTGTTTACTTGCATGTTTCGCCTTTACCTCTAGTTAACGATCTATCATTAGGGTTGCTCGGCACCTAGAAAAATTTGATTTTGGCATGGTTGATCAGTTCTGGACCTCATTAGTGTGCTTAGTAACCCTACACTAGGAACATTGAAGGATGTACTCATGGACTACCCAGGCCCCACTAGTATGATCTGCATCATAGTCCTGCAAGTCGAGTACACATCCTAAGGGCTTTATCAACATATAACAGAGAGACAATAAATGTACATGTTAAGATAAAGAGCAACCAGATAGCGTACTATCATGTCAAGCAAGAAAGTCCTACCTATATATGTCCCAGCATCCACTATAATATACATCTCATGTACAGTAATGGCATCTAGGGCATACATATAACTAACAGTGATCACTTTATATTCTGAGATGGATACATTATATAATATATATGATATATTATAGATGTTGCTTATGTTTTTCACCCGCGCTAGCCCTGTCCTGCTCTGCCGTTAGTTACCTAACCTAACGGTGCATGACAGGACTTTGTGGTGAATGTGGATGGCATAAGCGTACGTTGTATTTATCCATGATGCTTAGGTGACTTAAATGATGGGACATTCATTAATGAGATTAATGAAAGAAAATAAACCTAAAGATGTTATAGAACCAAAATTGAAACCCACTCGGCTTTTTACGAAAAAGCAAAGTTTCAAAATGCGGAGCTTAAGCCACTCCTTTTAAAAACCATTTGATTCTACAACGATATCAAGTTCAAAGCGTTAAAGGTTTTCACAAAAACCATCCACAACCCTCCATCATTTTAGGAAGTAGAGTACTTAGTATTCGTTCTGCGTTTGTTGACCATAGTCAAGGTGTAGTGTACGGTAGCTAAGTGATGTCTTCATACACAGCATATGATGCGATTAATTATGACAGTCATGTGACTTTGTTGAACATAGTAAAGGTCATATGGGTGGGTCTAATTAATCACAAAATGACGGGTAGAACTTGAGTAGTACTTGTGATTTGTTGACCATAGTTAAGGTCATGAGCCACTAGGGGTAAAAACCATTATCGGGAGTTTCAAGTGTTGAAATTTACAATGAGATTGCATACCTTCTATGAGATAGTTGGATCCTGATACCCGCTGCGAGTAATTGTTACTCCTGGGAGAGTTTTGCACTTTACAATTAGCCGATCAAGTAGGTACCTGGAAATGTGTCAACGGGATTACACCCCTAGGAAAACGAGGTTTATTTTAATTAGGTCCGTGCGAAAGGACGGGGAACCTCCATCAAAGTATCGGCACTGGCCTGGCTGAAAGATTGGCGAACTTATAGAGTGTAATTAATCCCGGTTGGTCTTTCCTTTTAAGGTTTGAAGAAAGATTTGATAAAAACAGTGGGATCCATCCTGATTAGATAAAATATATGACCAATCTAATCTTGCAAGAGCGCACGCAGAGTGTTTTCTTCTCTTTCTCTCTCCAGGTAGCGACCAGGTCACGCCTTAATCAAGATAATAATATGGATGTATTGACTGAACCCGCTTGTTATACTGAGCTGGGGAACGTTGGTCCCACTCTAAGTTATAATTGTTATAAGACCGAGCAGGAAATAGGGGATTACCAGGATTCCCGTGCCGCCCAAACGAAGAAAGTGCATGATGATGCATCTTCTTCGGGTGTGTTCATTATAGAGAATTGTTTCTCAGTATCCTGTACGTCCTGGGTATTTGATACCGGATCAGGATCCCCTATATGCAATCTGTTACATGGGCTATAGATAGGTAGAGAACTGAGAATAGGATGATATGTCTCTAAGTATAGAGATTGGTGCAATTGCTGCAGCCAAATCAGTTGGCAAATATCACCTTGTATTAACAAATACATTGATTCTGAACGGATGCTATTAGATACCGAACCTGATATGCAACATTATATCAGTCTCTTTATTTACTAAAGAAGGATATAATTTTGTATTGTTGGATAAATGTTTTAAACATTTCCTATATCAAGAGTTGATCTGTTCAGGCACGTTATCTAATAGCATATACGTTCTAAATCAAATCACAATTCTTAACGTATAGAACACACACGAGAGGAAGAGTTCAGAAATGAATGAATCCTACTTATGGCATTGTAGACTAGGTCATATCAATGCAACCCGACTAGCTAAGTTACATTAAGATGCATGTTTAAACTAGTTTGAATTTACATCTTGTGAAACTTTCCAGTCATGTCACAAAGATAAGATGATCATATCTCCATTTACTTGAAACAGAGAAAGGGTTATATCACGACCCAAATGTGGCACGTGACTGGCACTTAAATCACGTGACATCTAAAGACGTCGACGCGGTTCAAGTAAGACGAAACCCGGAATCTAAACACTTTTGAAAATATTGAAGGTGAGTTAAAAATATGCATCCGATGAAATCAATCTTAAAAATAACATTTAATTTTAACTAGGTGTATTGAAAAACATTTATGATGTTTTGAAGACTTGACGTCACCTCCTTTATATTTTTATAAAAACCGGATACAACATGATAATAAAAAAATAGCATCCCAACGGAAGCTAATCTCCACGTCCAAACGATGGAGCAACCAACAATCTAAATCAGAAGTCGACTCTAAAGAGTGAGACATCACCACACATAAACTCTAAGTCTCACTTCTAAGTCCATAATATATCATTTCTAAGTTGATGGAGTTTCCATTAGACACAAGAATATATAAATAATCAAGAGTGAGTATGATACAATAATAACTCACTTACCCATTAATCACTGAAAGGAATGTATGCCCAAGTCGCTGGTAATCCAAGCGGTGAAACCTGCAAGAAACTGTGGCACAACGGGGATGAGTTGCCAACTCAGTGAATATAAGTACATCTAAAGGTAGAAATCGAATGCATGACGATACCTAGGTCATAAGTATAGTTCTATCATAATCTGTACCCATATACTATATGATCTGTATATGTGCAACAGTAATTATCATGGAATCCCAAGTATAATATCTCCATGTCATATGATTAAAAATCATGAATCTATATTTCGTGGTTGAATTCCTTTTTGTATATGAATGTCTGTACAAATATATGCAGGTACTGTCCTCCGGACCAGTCCTAGTTGAATCCACTAATAATATCTAACTGTGCACCTCATGATAATGATCATATCAATATATATATATAGATGTCCAACATCGACATCGAAATCCAAAATCTCTAGTGTCCAGCATCAACACGTAAATGCAGATACCGTCGACACCATCTCAACAGATGACCGCCACCCGTTATCCTGGCTACGATCAGTATCCTCTGGATATCTGTCGTGCCCAATCGAACCGCGGTCAGTATCCCCTGGATATCTATCGTGCTCATCTCAATCTCCGGTCAGTATCCCCTGGATATCTGTCGTGCTCATCTCAATCTCCGGTATCGGTCAACCTCGATAGGCTCCCCGCCTAAACTGAGGCTATCCTGCCCCTTGGCCCCGAACCGGGTCCACATGTATCCAACTGTATGCCTCCCAACTCAGTCTGGATAACTTGTAAATCCGCAACCGTATGACCCCCAACTCGGTTCGGAATAAAAATCAGAAAACACAAAACTCATGGTGGACGTTTAACTCATCATATCAAATAGCATGTAAGGAATAAGAAACTTGCATAGATTGTGTTGATGATATATTATATATCTACATATATAACAGTGTCCCATACCACTGATATATATCATCAAGAGTAAAATACCCAGAAAATCCAAAGAATCAAATACAGCATTTATCTTAGAAATATTCGTAATTTACAACAAGAATAAAGAAAGACTACGTAATTTTATCACATAGGCATAATGATCTCAATTCTACTGTGTCATGGCACAACTAATGATGTGTAGTGTAGAATACGCGTCTGTGCTCGTGCAACATGGCAATCATTAGTATTTGTGCAAATGTTCTACGGTGTAACAAGCTAATTATTTTAATACATATATAACAGTACAGTCCTACAGTGATATGGCAGTACCAATGAGGTGTAGTGTAACATATATTTACGTGCTTGTGCAGCATAGTACTCATTGGTATTTGTGCAGTGTTCTATCAGAGTGTGCGTAATGCAGAAACGTATAATATTGATAATATAATGCAAACATGTAAAGAAATCTAAACGTGACTATTGTAATTACTTGCTATGAGCTATACCATTATCTTTAGAAATGATCGAAACGTTAAGTTTGAAATAAGGAAGCTGCCTAGATTTAAAATAGATATCCATTTTAGAAACTGGCACGCATCCTAGTATTTTTATTTAAAAGACAACAATCGTAGTTTTTAAAAGAATATAGCTCACACAAGTATTACATCCTAAAACAGAATATAATTTAATTCTACGAGTCAAAGGATAAATTGGTCGTTATTTGGCATACAAAGTTCTTCATTTCCAATATGTATAAATCCTTGTATTATATCTCTTCATATCACGGTATATGTATCATCTCAAGTCTATCGTGATCCCTCGTACAAATCATCAAGCCATATCCATATCGTGTCACTATATCTATATCATCACAAGTATGGCATGATCCCTCGTACAAATCCACCCAACCATATCCATATCGTATCACTGTGTCTCATCTATAACTATGCATAAAATTGTATGAAATTTAAAGGACATGCTAGATGCGATACTATATAAATATCTTGAATAAGTACTAAACTAACTAGATATTATAATACCATTTGTAAGGTTACAGGGGTGCTATACGCCATCCACCCGACTTCCCGAGCAGATGTAAATCTACTCACCAACTTAAAAGCTCGCTGAATCCACGCTGCTACATCGCCAACTCCGTCTCGGAATCCTCGAATTGTACCTATATTCGTATTTAAATCGCATTGATATAAATAACATACCAAAAACCAAAGCAACAAGCTAAACGCCCGTAGGTTAGAACCTACAGTACTCCTAACCCAAACACGACAACAAAGCTCTGTCGTTCACGTATAAACGTCAACGGTTCAGCTGAAACATCAAAATAAGAAAACTCCTTATCGTAAATATCTGAAATTTGATAAACCATTTCTAAAACGTTCCCATATTTTATTGTGTAAACATTTAAACAACCCAAACAAAACAGAGACTTATCAAATACCCAAAATAGGCCACAGAAGAAAAACCAACACAAAAGAGTACAAGGGGGCCGGCATCGCCGGATTTTTGGGGTGGGTCGCCGGTTTTTGTGGTGAGTGTGGGGCTTAGGTTTTAAGTGTAGTCTTCTAGTTTTCTCATTATACTTTTGATCTTGCTAGTTTTTCTAGTGATTATACCTATTAGTTCCGGATTCACTTTCTGTAGTTAAATTATCATAACCACTAAACATGCTACGTGTCGTATATATAATTTTACTCCTAAACTGATATTAGTTTACACATTTAACCCACTGAAAAACTAACTTATTTAAACAATACCAAATGTACTTAAACACCTACAGAGATATACCCAAAAACCCACAACACCCAATTCCCATAATGGTCCGGCGAGATCGGATTTCGTATGATGGTCGCCAGCCAAAATCCGAGCTCCATGAGTCGTTTTCCTATGGTTAACCCTAGGTCTAGATTATAAGGTCCAGGTACTGTTTGATCAATCTATTTATCATTTAAACTAGAGCAGATTCAAACAGAGGCTAAACATATCAAAATACGATATTGCGATATTCGATTTCTAATGTAAAACGGTTTCAGAACCAAAATCATACAGGGTTCATGGATTATACCTACAGCAAGATCACTGGAAAAGCTTTCTCTAAGATGCACAAGCTCAAGGTCCTAGCTAGAGGGTGATGGTGAAGCCTTAGCACTTAGCTCATCATTTCACTCATTCTTGTTTTCTTTTGTGAATTCTTAAGGTTTTATTTCTCTCCCCTTTCTTTTACTTCTGATCTTATGAACTGAACAAGGGTTGAGATAAGGAAAAGAGGGAGGGTTTGTGGTAGAGAATGGAGGAGGTGGAAAGTGCAAGGTGGTAGTGTAAATGGAAGGAGGAGGAGGTGTCACACAAGTAGTGAGGTAGAGGTTCATGCAAGGAGGAGGTGGAGGGAGGAGAGTGTGGTGAGGGTAAGGTGTTATGAGGGTATAACCTAGCTTATGTTATACCAACCATAATTTTAAAAGGAATGTAAAAATAAAGATAACCCTTCATATTGAAAAATCCAAATTCATTTAAAATAAAAGATATGAAATGATAAATCTATTATTTAACTATCATTAGCTTAAATGACAAATAAAATGTCATGATAATACAATAAAAATATCATTTTCTTGATATCACCCACTTTATTCATATTTATCAAAATAGTTACATTTTTCGGATATGATTCCGATACCCAATTTATACGCGATATTATTTTCATAAACTTTTCAATTTCATTATTTTTATAATAAAAATATAAACTTAAATATTCTTAATTTTTTCCAAAATGTTACAGGTTAGTGAACTCTTGGGACTGATACATGATGATGTAGGTGGTCCACTGTCTACACATACCAGGACTGGTCCTTTGTACTTCATTATATTCACTGATGATCTCTCAGGATTCGGAAATGTGTTCTTGTTGAAACACAAGCCTGAAGCTTTTGAGAAATTCGATGAATATAAATCCGAAGTAGAGAACCAAAACGGGTATAAGTATTATGTCCTTTGATTAGATCAGGGAGGAGAATACTTGTGCATGGAATTCCTAAACTATTTCAAAAGGAGAATCAGATTCTCTCTCAGCATTACTCACCACTACACAACGGTGTATTAAGGCGGAGCAATCATACCCTATTAGATATGGTGCGCTCTATGATGAGTACTACTAAGTTACATGTTTCCTTTTGGCAGTTATGCACTTGAGAAGCTGCATACCTATTGAATTGGGTTCCAATCAAAACAGTGCCTACCACTCCGTATGAAATATGTTATGGGAAGAGCCCATCTCTTAAGCATGTTGAGATTTGGGTTGTCCGGCCTATGTCTAAAAGCAAAATCCGGACAAACTCGAGGTAAGGTCAGTTCTGTGGAAGTTTGTTGGATATCCCAAGCATTCACAAGGGAATATCTTTTACCACACCAAGAAACAAAAGGTGTTTTATTTCTCGGCATGCAACCTTTTTAGGAAAAGGAATTTATTTTGGAAAGAAATTTGTGGTCATGAGGTAGAACTGGAAGGAGTTCCAGCTATACAAACTATAGCTGATGATTTGATAGAACCGGAGGATTCAATAGTTCCCAACGAACCTCAGCCTCTCCGCCGATCTGGTACGGTTCCTCATCTGCCTGAGAGATACTTCGGTTTCTCGATGACAGTGGGAGCGAGAATTGCATCATGAGAGATGATGACCTAACTAATATCGAGCAGGCCATCAAGATTGGGGACTCTGTAAGATTGGCTGGATGCTATGCGATCTGAGATGGAATCCATGTACACCAACAAAGTATGGACTTTGGTTGCTATATCTGAAGGGTTAAAACCCTATCAGGAGCAAGTATATCTTGAGAAGATTACTTGGTGTAGATGGAAAAGTTGAGACTTTCAAAGCTAGACTTGTTGCAAATGGCTCTCGTCATCAACCAGGCGTGGATAATGATGAAACCTTTTCTCCAGTGGCTATGCTTAAGTCCATCCGGATCCTACTTGCCGTTGCTACATACCATGACTACGATATCTGGTGGTTGGGTGTCATGACTACTTTTCTAAATAATGATTTAGAAGAGAGCGTCTATAAGTACACAGCCAGAGGGCTTCGTAGACAGTGGGAGCAGCGGAAACGTGTGCAAGTTGCTTTACGGGTTAAAGCAGGCATCGCGGAGTTGGAACATCTGTTTTGATGTGGCGGTCAAAGTGTTTGACTTCATCAAAATGGTAGATGAATCTTTTATGTACAAAAGGGTTGTAGAGAGTATGGTGGTCATTCTGGTATTGCACATAGATGACATACTCCTGATAGGAAAGGAGTTTCCTATGCTACGCTCGGTCAATATCCTCTTATCACATTGATTCTCCATGTAGGATATAGGTGATACTTCCTAAATCCTGGTTTTTTTTGGATCTATGAAATAGATCTAAGTGGATGTTAGGATTCTCACTAGGTGTAGTGAGATGGTATCAAATGATCCTGGGGAGAATCACTGGACATCTTTGGAGAACCTTCTTAAGTACTTGTGAAGCACTAAAGAAATGTTCTTGGAGTTTGGTAACGGTGAACTCCAGTGGGGGTCCTTTACCGACTCAAGCTTCCAGAGTGATAAGGTCGACTGTTAATCAGTCAGAGGCATTGTCTTTACCCTCAGTGGAGGGACGGTATGTTGGAAGAGTTCCAAGCTAGATACCGGGTCAAACTAGACGATAAAGGCTAGATACATCGCTATCAAAGATGCTACCAAAGAGGCAGTCTAGGTGTATATTTCTTCATGAGATGAACTAGGTTCCTACCAGTGTGTGACAATGGAGGTGTGGCTTTAGCCTGGGAACCCCGGTCCCATCAGTGACCCAGACATATTCTAAGGCAGCATCACCTGATCATGAAGATGGTTGATCTCCAGAGATCGTCGTTAGGAGAGTAGACTCAGAGGTTAACACGGAGGATCCACTCACTTAGGCCTTTCCTGCGAGAGACTTTTATAGGACGTTGGGTATGCTATACTACAACAACTGGCCTTATTGCAAGTGGGAGATTGTTAGTTGTATGTATGCCTTAGAGGCCATTATTGTACATGAGATGTCTATTATAGTGGATGCTTGGACATATATAGGGAGGACTTTCTTGCTCGACATGATAGTACGCTATCTGGTTGCTCTTTATCTTAACATGTACACTTACAGTCTCTCTGTTACATGTTGATAAAGCCCTTAGGATGTGTACTTGACTACAAGGATTATGATGCAGATGGGCCTGGGCAGTCCATGAGTTCATCCTTCAATGCTCCTAGTCGTGGAAGTATCGAGATGGAGCATCGATATTCCAGAGTAGACTAGAGTATAGCTTCTCGACCCATGTGATAGGCGATGGATGATCCCATATCCATTGGTATTTGACATCAGAGATGGTATACGGGTGCTCAGTGGAGACTGGATACACTGAACGGACTCCCGGAGAACTCCTAGATGGTATTATACCTCACGTAAGATAGCAATTCTCTGGTGACACTAGTACAGGTTAGTCTGTCGACCCGAGATCGTCATAGAGTCTTGTACGTCTCCCACCGTGCTTTGATTTCAACCCTACCACGGCTATACTGAGTCATGCAAACAGGTGGTTTTTGGGTACAGTCCCGAGTCACATAGAGGCAATGAGCGATAGGAGAGGATTCGTCTCTTCCGGTATTGGGGGTTGATGTTGCGCCATGCCCGATTGGCCATAACTGGAAATCCCTGGCCTGGGTAAATGAGATTTACTGGTAAGTGTTATCAGTAGTTTCTCGACCCGTTATGGACCTTACATCGTCATGACTTATCAAGCTATTGGGGTCTGACGTTTACCACCCCTATGCGAGATATGCGACATATAAGACGAAGAGACCGGACTGTACGGTATTGTTACTGATTGGATTCGCAAGAGTAAGAGCAGGCTTGCTTATCGATCTTCTGATCGCTCAAAACCCGCGTAGCCATTACGTTTAGCAGGCCTCTCGTGGCTTGTGGGTGTTTGATATGATCATCACCTACTGCCAGTGTATTGACGAGTCTTTAAAGCCCTACATAGTGGTTTCCTGGCTCAAGCGAAACGAAGTAGGAGCACATATGAGATATGTGTGGGAACGAGATTAATACGTGTATGTGATACCGTATTCTATTCTTACGATTTGTGTCATCGGTCCGTTATAGGCATATAGCCGGGTTATCGAATCGAGTGTTGATTCGATAAATTGATACACATGATATTAGTCAGTTATATGAGATATAGCCGGATTATTCAATCAAGTGTTGATTTGATAATCTAATGTATAATTACATATTTGATATATTAATTTACAATAACTAGTATTAGCTCACTTAAGATTTCTTTTCTCACTCGATTGTTCACATAGTATATATGTGATATATATTTGTGTACATGTTTTTGTGTCATTCTAGATGCCACATGCAACATGGGTGTGTGAGACTCACACCATGATTAAGATAATGGTAAGGGTTTTTATTTATTTTGGTAATTCAAAATTAGTTAGAAAAATGTCATGCTTAGAAGCTTGGAGAAGCTTAAAAGCATCTTTGACTTAGTCCACTAATTTTGTCTCATTCAAGATATTTATTAACCAAACGATTATCTTAAACCATGGTTATGTCTCTACAATGGTTAATATGAGATATTAACTCACCCATGGTTGCTATTCTCACCTCATTAGTTTTCATTTTCTCATCTTCTTCTTCCTCATGAATGCTTTCTAGCATTCAAAATGGTGAGAAAATATTGTGAGAAAATAAAATCTAAAGTGAGCTCATTTCTTACTTCATCATCCTCTAATACTTGCCATTTAGTTTAGGGTGTTCTCTTCACAAAGTTCATCACCAAGTGAAGAGGTAGCTTGGGTTTGAGTCTCCTCGACGTAGATCATCTTCGGTCTCGAAGACTTCGAGCAAGGTTGTTCATTTCTCTAAGAGAACCCATACTAGAGTTCGGGAGATCTCCACTTGCAGCAAAGGGACTTCTACACGGAGCTTTAGAAGTGAAGTACCGGTCTACAAAGGTTTTATTTCTTGTTCACTACTTGTAATGTTGGATTACATGTTCAATTTGTCTCGTTACTCTCGCAAGATCCTAGTCTAGGGTTCCTTAGCACTCTTGAATTTTTGAAATTGGCATGGTAGTTGCAAAGAAAACCTAGTAAGATGCTGAGGAATCCTAACAATTGTGGCACACCCTTCTTCTCAGAGATTGCTTTGGCAGGTGGGCTACTGTTGTTCATACTCACACTTGTATATTTATATATTCTTGTACCTAGTAAAACTCCATCGACTTAGAACTTGTATATTGTAGACTTAGAAGCGAGACTTAGAATTGTGTGTTGTGGGCGTCGCACTCATTGGAGTCGACCTTTTTGTATTGTTGATTTTGTTTCGCTTTTCTTTTCTTCGCCATTGTGTGTTGTATATTGTTTGATTGGTTGCACCGCCGTTTGGGCGTGGAAGATAGCTTCTGTTGGGATGCTATTTTTATTGTTATGTTTGTATCGGGTTTTATTCAAAATTTACAAAGGAGGTGCTGTCGAAATTTAAACCGTCATAGATGCTTTTCAAATATACTTAGTTATATTTAAATGTTTATTTTAAACTGATCTCATCTGATGACTATTTTAAACCTAACATCCAATATTTTCAAAAAGGCTTTAGATTCCGGGTTTCGGCTTACTTGGATCGCATCGACGTCTTTAGATGTCATGTGATTTAATTGTTGGTCACGTCCCACATTCGGGTCGTGACAGAAATGTACATCCTAAGGCTTCTTAAGCGGAGTAGCGTATCGTATGTATGCCGTGGAACATACACACGGTACGTCACTCTACTAAAGTCACCTACTCTATCAATGAAGGTCAACCTACGCGACTAGAATTCGGGTCTAATACCCCCTCGGCCAAGTCTAAGTTCCGTAAGGTCAAGCCTAGGTTCCGAATATAAATATACGCCCTAGACTCCGCATAGTCAAACCTAGACTCGAATCAAGGTTAAACCTAACGCTCTGATACCAACTTTGTCACAACCTGGAAATGGCACGTGACTGGCACATCAATCATATGAAGTCTATAGGACCCTACCTAATTCAAGTAAGCCAAAAGCCCAGAAATCTAAACCTTTTTAGGGAAAATAGTGGAGGTGATGTTTTGAAATAAGGTTTAATGAAATCAGGTTCCTTCTTTAAATACATAAGTAATATAATATGAAAACAATGTTTTGTAGCTAATTGAAAACATTTTTCGCCATTGAAAATTTCGGCAGCACCTCCTTTGTATATTTTAAACCGAAAAACGGTACAAGCAATGATATATATATAGGCATCCCCAAGAGGGAGATAGCTCTTCGCCAAATGGCGGAAACATCCACGCAAGATAATATATAAGTATACAACGTCGAAGGAGAGGATCAAAACTCAGAAAGAAAACAGGAAAACTAAACATCATCAAGCAAAACCAGAAACGACAATAAAAACATAAGCGCGACTCTAATGCCGAAAGAATATACAACTGTGGTTATCTAAGTCTACTAAATATACAAGTCTGGTTGATGGAACTTAACTAATTGCAACTGAATAAATATACAAATATACACTGGTGGTCACGAAGCAAATGTATCCCACCTATCCAGCAATCACCCGGAAGAAAGTGAAGTACCAGCAAGCCGCTACGGAACCTGTATGGCTAAACCTGCAAGAAACTGTGGCGCAACGGTGGTGAGTTTCCAACTCGTGAGTAGAAGTCATCACAGGGTAGAAACCGAATATATGAAGGTCTCCTAGGTCATACAATAATGTACTCATAATATACACTAAAACATCTAGTAGTGGAAAGGGTAATCATCTAAACATAAGTGCAATACCAAGTACTCGTGTCCGTGTCACAAGGTAGCAACATGTCATATGTATGATGTATGAATGCATCATGAATGAATAAGTAATCAAGAAATCAGGATATGTCCGTATGATAAAGCTGTATTCTTATCTTTAAAAAAAATTAGTATAAAAACTGGTGTATCATAAATGAAATCGACAGAAATCCGTGTCAACAAACAACACAAAATCCTTAAATCTCAGGCTCTGTCAGTCCAGATCGGCCTATATCATCAAATCTCACGACTACGGTCGGTATAATCTGGATATCCGCCGCGCCAAATATCACCGGTAGGTAGCCTTCCCCTACTAGGCTCATCGTCTACAACTCGAGCTTCTTGCCCCGGGATACCATGACAGGTCCACCATGTACCCGAAACGGTTCATCCTACTTCTCGAATCGGGTCTCGAAAACCAACTCAATCAGGAAAACTCATGATGGACGCCATATACATCATATCACAAGAAAACTGCAACTTGTATTTTTTTAAAATGATAATAGGTTTATAAAATTCTTGCGGTTTTCCTCTAAATCCAGAAATCTCATGGAAAATCCGAAATCTCAAAATCATAAGTCAATATACAGTGAATATCGGCGTAAAGCCCTATAATATTTCATAATAGAATGAATATATAAATGCATGGGTTATCTAAGTATGGAATGCAATATCCAAACTAGCATGTGAGAGCAAGCATACTAATGATATGTTGAAACTATCAGCTAGCAGGTTGTACCAATGAAGTAACGTTTTCTAAAGTGTACGTGACATGGAAATTACCGATGATGATGTGTGTGAGCCGGCAAGCAAGTGTACGTGGAACATATACATCATCGGTAATGGTGCAGGTGTCCTAACAGACGGGATTCATAATAGCTAAAGAAAACACATGTAATAAAGATGCAATGCAATGAGAACGACATAAAAATAACAGAAAAGTGAATAGTAAAAGTAGCCTAAAAAAATATACGTATCAGTATACGAGTCATACGGTTTTAGTGTTTTGAAATAGGACGAATCGTGCTTTTTAGAAAAGTAGGGGCTATGGGGCTTTTGAGAAAAGATATGTCCTTTGAAAAATCCGTAGTATCTCTCGGGCTGTCTTTGAAAATACTCACGATTCGTTAGTTTTGAAAATAGGTATGACTCGTACATTCTAATATCATGTATATATCATCATTCATATGGTATCATCAGCGTACAATATCATGATCGGGGGTACTATTCTAAAGTCTCGTATATTCTAATATCATCAAACACATATTATCGTATGTATGAATACACATCGCCCAACGATCCATTATAATATCATATCGTATATCATATCATGACTCAATCACATATCAAAAACTCATGGCATCATGCCCGATCATATCGACTCATATCCATTTAACAACTCATATCCTCATCTTATACGTATATGTATACTACACACACACACACAAACACACACATACACCCATATCATATCTCGTGCGCGCGCGTGTGTTTGTGTGTGTGTGTGTGATAACCTATACACTGCGGGTCCGTGACTAGAAACTAACTAAGAGCAATCTTCTTCCAAGTATACTTCATCTCACTTAAGGTCTCCTAGAAAACCCTATTGGTAAGTATCCGCACTACCCATATACATACCATACACATCTTAATCAATGAATTTGCAGGGGTGTTATACGCCATCCACCCGACTTACCCCGTAGATATACATCTACTCACCTTGATCCTCATTTGCCGAAGTCAATGACGCCACGCTCTCCCTTGTCGTACGATGTCCACGCGAAGGTACCTACATTTCAACGAATATCGTATCGTAAACGAGAACCAAATACGAGAAAACCGAAACGGCATACTAAGTGCACATAGGTTAGAACCTACGGCCTATGCATGCAAGACCAGCCAAACAAATCCTCGATGTTGACGTACAAACGTCAAACCACCGAGTCAAAACCAAAATACCAAAATCCAAGTCTTAAAAAGTCGCAAAACCAAAACAGCAACCCAAGAAAACACCTATAGATTTTGCCTCGGGTCAAATTGGGACATTTTGCATATAGGATAGGTCTAATTAGAAGATAAAAGAGCCATGGTCCAAGATTCCAACCTATCACCTAAGTCAAGGCCATAATTTACGGCCAAAAAGCTAATATTTGCGTCCAGAATTTTAAGTCAGGGTCTCGGGTCTCTATGGTAGCTTCTAGGTTCCCTCACTACTCTCTGTAATCGCTAATTAATTTTTAAGGTCACCGGGTTATAGCAGATCTCCATAACACATAACAATTTCTCACAAAACCCAATATCAGTAAATTCAAAGTTCACATTTTGGGGTTTGGTCCAGAATTCTCACACTACAGGGGTTTGTGATCACTACTAAACGTCAATTACACATTTTCTACTCATAAAATTCACTAATCCTCATCTTGGAATATTCTAACTTTAATCACTATAGGATGTTAGGAAAACCAATAACATAACTAATAGTGTAGGATTTGTTAGTGTATATGCCCTAGAGGCCATTACTGTACCATACTAGTATGTATATTACTTAATGGAAGCTTGGGATATTCACCTTGTATTGACAATCTTGCTCAAAATGGTAGTATGCTACTTGGTTTGTTTCTACTTCAATGTGTACATGTGTTTATTTTAGTATATCGCCTATACAAATTAGTGGAGCCCTTAGGATCTTTGCTTGATTACCAGCATTGTGATGGCAGTCACACTAGTGGGGCTGGGTAATCTATAAGCACATCCTTTTGCAGGTCCCTGGTCGCAGGACTATCGAGACAGGGCATCGATACTCCGGAGTAGACTAGCGCATGCGCTTTTCATCCCAGTGTGGGAGACGGTCTGTCCCACAGTCGTCGGTACGTCGTACTTGAGATAGTATGCGGGTGTTCGTTGGGTTACGAGTACACTGGACAGGACTCGTCGGGAACTGACTATTTGGTATTATGCCTATCGTCAGTTATCAGTTCCCAGGTGACATGAGTACAGCTTAGTCCGCTGACTTGACACTATCACTTCGCCTCGAGTGTGTTCCCACTGTACTTTGATTACTACCCTACCACGGCTCAAAGGAGTCGTGCAAACAGGTGGTAGTTGGGTGCAGTCCCGAAGCACTTGGAGGCAGTGACGGTTAGACAGGATTCGTCTCTCCCGGTATTGGGGGTTGACATCGCGCTGTGTCTAGGAGAGCCATTACACGAGTAGTCCCTGGCCAGGGCAAACGAGATATACTGGTAGGCTTCAAGTGTTATCTCAGGGTGTTTTGGGCTTCACTCCGACACGACTTGTACCGCTATTAGGGGACTGACGTTTACCGCCCCCTAGGCCCGCCATGCGATGTATCAGACGAACAGACCGTACTGTACGGAGAATGTCACATTCAGGCTCAGTAGGAGTTCAGATGGGTTTCGCCTCGTCAGTCTTCTTGTCGGCATCTACTTGGGGACCGTTACGCACAGCTAGTGCCGCTTGCGGTCTGTGGTTAAACCCACTGCCAGCGTAGTGTCGAG
This sequence comes from Agapanthus africanus, assembly GCA_030015575.1. Classification (NCBI taxonomy): domain Eukaryota; kingdom Viridiplantae; phylum Streptophyta; class Magnoliopsida; order Asparagales; family Amaryllidaceae; genus Agapanthus; species Agapanthus africanus. Next base: position 522,495,293 of record CM057342.1, read on the forward strand.
TCTTTAGAGTCCCACACAGAAAGTTATTCGCCTTTAGGCAAAAGAGTAGAGGTCGCATGGTTTTGCGACAGGTCGCATGGTTTTGCGACAGGGTTCGGTCACATCCGTGCACCTGTGCACGTACAGTGTCCGGACAGTTCACACTAGCGGGCTTTGGTTTAAGCCAGATCCTAGTGTACCTTTTGGGATTGGATTTATCCAGTATGCATTCGTGTTCCTCGGAACGCGGATGCGGGTGTGTATGCACAGTTGACGGAGAGACAGAGGCAGAGGATTCTCATTAGGGTTGTTGACCGTTGACTGTTGACTATTGACTTTTTGCTCAACCCTAATGAGAATATGATATATATATATATATATATTTAGCAATAATATTAATTAAGTATTATAGTGACATGGTTGTTGGAGGGTTGACTTTGTTGACTTGTTGACTTTGTTGACCGGTTGACTAGGTTGGACTAGTTGACCATCATCATCACAATGGTTGTCATTTTCATGCAAAGACTTTTGCTTGCCTGTTGTAGTTTGCAAAATGAGTGCATGGAAATGATATTGCCTTTGTCATGATATGAACCATCATATAATACTTGGTTGACATTATGGCTAATGATGTTTTTGGATTATGAGAGGGTGAAAGACAAAAGAGAGGCTCATTCTTGCTTAACCTTTCTCTCTCTTGTTTTTGAGCTCTCATGCTCTTGCTCTCACCCTCTTCCTCTTGCTCTCTCTTTTTTAGTCTATGGTTCACTTGTCTCATGAGTTGAGAACCAAGAACCATAGATAAAATCCCATACAAACTCTTCTCTACTCATTCTAGTTCACAAGGTTTAGCAAACCGAGTGAACTAGTTTCTTCAAAGTTCGAAGAAGGAGCCAAAGGTTGAAGTTTTCAGGTGAATCTATCTTCGGCACAAGGAGACGAAGGGGAGAAGCCGATTCGGACGACCATCGAAGCTTGAAGATGAAGGAGTTCGAGCAAAAGAAAGGTATAACCCCCTAACCGAGTAGTTAGCAACTCGTAGTTAGGTTGTTAGTTAGATGTTTAACAAAGATCCGGTTTTGAGTCCATATTACCACCTCTAAGAAAATTGTTTTTCACCATATTCCGCATGCCCGAAAGTACCAGGAGAGGTAGCATGGACTTACATGATTTACCTCATGGAAGCAACTACCCCTCAGGCTAGCTCTGCTCACTCGTTCAATATTAGTTATCACGATAGGAGGTTAGGAAAACTCTAGGGTTGCCCAAGTGCCTCAAAGTCTCAACTTGATCCAACCATAGGGTTTGTAGTGAGGTAAGGAATGATTTTTGTGAAGATGGTATAAGGTTTTGGCTAGGTGATGGTGGTGTTTTGTGGTGGAAGAGGAGGTGGAGAATGGGGAGAATGAGAGATGAAGGAGAATGGGAGGTGAAGAAATAATGTAGAGAATGAGAGAAGGCTAGAAGTGTGTAGAGTTTTCTCACACTCTCTCTCTCCCCCTCTCTCTCACCATGCTCCCTTGTCCCCACAATGTTTCCATGTCACCCTCTCTCTAATTTTATTTTTTTTATTATTCTTCTTTTCATTTTCTTTTTATCTCCAAAACAAAACAAGCCATGTAAATGCAATAAGGCATGGTTCAAAAAACATGAAATAAGTGTTTCCAACATGTTTTGTTGCATGCCATGAACATTAGCAAGATTAACGCATAATTAGTGAAATTCTAATCGAGTTTAGTATTAAACTCGTGCACAAATAATTATATAATAATTTATAAATTGTCCAAATCAACTAAACACTTTCAAAATCAACAATTCTTATAAATTTTCCAAACTATCGTTATATAATTATACCATTTTATTAAAACTAATCTCCATACATTAAAATATTCATAATATTTATTATTTTAATTATCCATATTCCCTAAAATTATATTTTATTTTCTGAAATGTTACATCGCTATATTAATCTCATAACATATCTTGGTATATGCATTTGTATTCATATCGCCTCACATCCTCATATCTTGCATATCCGCTCATATCATTATATATCGATTTTTCCATTAAAAAGGTTGCGGGGGTGTTATACGCCATCCACCCGACTTCCCCCATAGATATAGATCTACTCACCTGCTAATATCCTTGCTTAGTCAAAGTCGATGAGCTTCTTGATCTCCTTCATCGTCTCGGAAGTCCACGTGAAGGTACCTACAAATCAATACACATCGTAACGACATTAAAACCAAGTCCAAAAACCGATAAGGCACGCAAAGTGCCTTATAAATTAGAACCTATAGCCTACTCATGCAAGAACAACCAAATAACCCTCATCGTTGGCGTGCAAACGCCCAACGATTAAATCCAAACTCAAATACAAATACCAAGTTTATAGAAATCAGAAACCCGAAATCAGCAACATAGAAAACCACTCCCAGATTCTACCCTAGGTCAAACTAGGTCATTTTGCATATAGAATATGTCTAGATATCGGATAACTAAGCTATACACCAAAAACCAACAACATTCTCCACAGTGTGGCCGCAAATTGCGGCCACAAGGAATATATCTGCGGCCAGATTAAGAAGGTTGGGGATCGGGTTTCTAGGTAAAATTCCTAGTTGCCTGCACGTCTCACTATGAAGGGAACTTATTTTATGGGGTTTCTCGGGTCATACCAGATTCCATATAACCATCACAAACTGTGAAAAACCCAATGTCGAGAAAATTCTAAGTTCGTGTATTGGGTTTCTAGTCTTCTAGTTTAGCCGGAATGTCATCAATAATGGCTTGTAGTCACTAACTAAACCTCAATCACAACTTTACAATTCCATTCATCCACTAAACATCAACCTAGAAATTTCCAAGATCACTAATCTCACTAAATCAAACTCTAAACTTAACTAGAAGGTTAAGAAACTAATTATAAGATGAGAAGTGAAACTTATACCTCTTGGAAGCAACTTAAGAAAAACCCTAGATGCCTCAAAGTGCTCAAAATCCAAACATGAGCTCGCTAGGGAGTGTAGGATGAGGTTGTATGCATTTTTAATGAAGGTGGTGTGGGGTTTTGATGAGGATTTGAGGTGGTTTCATGGAGGTAGAGGAGGTGGAGGAAGGAAGAGAAGGAGATGAAGGAGGAGTTGAAGAAAAGAAAATTAAATGAAGAGAGATGATGCCATGGTTGACTAAAGACCCCCGCCTCTCTATCTCACTCTCACCCTCTCACATATCCCATGCCTCTTGTCATAATTTTGTCTCATCTCTCTCTCTCTCTCATCTCACCAAATATCCTCTCTTTTTCTTTTCTTTCCCTTTCCCCTCTCACATTTAAAACCAAATATCAACAAACACAAACGAAACAACATGCAACAAAATGTAACATGTCATGGTACACTAGCCATGATTAATTAAAAAGACGGATTTGGCTTAATCATGATTAGTAGTACACTAATCAAGTTTAATATAAACATGCATATAAATAGTTGCATAATTATTTATAAAATGCCCAAAGCCAATTAATGCTTTTATAATAAATAATACACATTAATCTCTAATTATTTTCCAAATGTTGGTATATAATCATACCATTTTACGAAAACCCCAATTCGCAAATCGAAGAGTTTTCGTGAAATATATTATTTTAATATTTAAATTCCAAAAATAATATTTTATATTTCTGAAATGTTACAATCTTCCCCCCTTAAATAAATTCGGTCCCCAAATTTAAATTTAAACCCCCAAATACTAAAACGTATAAATAATCAGTTCAAATCAACGGGGCTCCGAAATCACGGAATACTCAAGAATATTACAGCGCATCGAATACGCATGAAAACGAATGCGAAACTCAAAATCGAACTCCATCAAGCGTCACGCAATCACTGGAGTTATAATGGAGATGCAATTCTCGAAATCCACTGCTGAAATCCAATATACTATAGTCAAAATCATAATACGTATATAGTATGCATCTTTATAAAACCATCTTAAAAGCTGAATAAAACACATGCAAAATCTTTTCCGAACTGCCGTGCGATGTGTAATTCACGGTACAAGTAGCGGACGCTCATTTTTAAAGAAATATATATATCTATATATGTTTTGATCAAAATATACGTTCTGCCCTTTTGAAATATCCGAAAAGGTTTCCTTCATAAATGTTCGTGTTACTCACAGACACGTAGGAAATAGCGAGACTATAGCTCCTATTTGAAAAGCTCTTGGTAATTACTGAAGCATGCAAAAATACTCAGGTACTGTCCTCAGACCAGTCTTACTCGGCTACTATATAATACAGTAACTATCATGAAAATATGCTGCTCATAAATAAAATCAGCCTCAAAAGGCGTATCCAACATCATGTGCATCTGGTGCGCACGGAAATCAAAGCCAAGCACAAGTGCCACGAATGTGCACAAAAGCAAAAATTAAGTGCAACGGGTGTGCACGAAAGCATCTGTCAAGTGCAACGGGTGTGCACTGTTAGATATGTATGCCTTAGATGCCTGTATTGTATAGGATGCTAGGCATGTATATGTACAGAAACAATGTTTGCTCGAAATGATAGTATGCTATTTGGTTTATCTTCATCTTAACATGTGATGTTTTTTATTTCATATCTTTATATACAAGTTGATGAAGCTCTTAGGATTATGCTTGACTGCCAGGATTCTGATGTAGATCATACTAGTGGGGCTTGGCAGTCTATAAGAATATCCTTTAATAGTTCCTAGTCAAGAGTATAACGAGACATGGCATCAATATTACCAGAGTAGACTAGTGTGTACATTTCTTGACCCTGGGGGCGATGGTTGATCCCACAACCTTTGGTGTTTGACATCAAAGATTGTGCACAGGTGCTCATTGGAGAATGGGTACACCGAATAAGACTCGCCGAGAACTCCTATATGGCATATATACCAATTGTAAGATAGCAGTTTTCTGGTGACACTTGTACAGGTTAGTCTGTAGACCCGAGATCGTCATAGTGTCTTGTGTGATTCCCACTGTGCATTGATTTCCTCCCTACCACGGCTCTACTGAGGCGTGCAAACAAGTGGATTTTGGGTACAGTCCCAAATCACATAGAGGCAGTGAGCAATAGGAGGGGGTTTCGTCTCTCCCGGTACAGGGAGTTGATGTCGCGCTATTCTTGATCGACCATAACAGCAAATCTCTGGCCAGGGTTGTCGAGATTTACTGATAAGAGTTATCAGTAGTTTCTCGAACCGTTATGAGCCATAAATCAGCATGACTTATAAAGTTACTGGGGTCTGACATTTACCACCCCTAGACTTCAATATGTGACGTATCAGACGAAGAGACCGGACTGTACGGTAAGTGTTGCTTTATAGGCTCGTTTGTGTTGGGATGAGTTCGCTCGTCGACCACCTTTTCGTCACGTAACTTGGTAGCCGTTACGCACAGCTAGTGCCGCTGACGTGCTTGTTGTTAAACCCACTGCTAGAGTACTGTCGAGTCTTTAGAGTCCCACACAGAGGGTTCTCTAGTTCAGGCAAAATATGTAGAGGCCGTAAGTTGTTACAGCAGGGTTTCGATCATGTTCGTGTAAGGTTACAGGACTAATGATCGGAAGGATAATACGGGTAGCTTTGGTTAAAGCCGGATACCGGTATTATATTATTGGATTATTTGTATTCGTATTTTTCGCAATTCGGATACGTGTATACCTTATATGGTTTACGGTGGAGGGGTTTATTGTAATTGTACAAGAATGCCTTCTAAAGGGGACACCTCATAAATGGTTTTCATTTTGTGAAAATGGAAATTATGAGGTGGAATTTGGAGAGAGTCAAAGAATGGATGAAGGAATGGCTTATATGTTTTTTTATTCATTTGGGATTACTATTGAACCATGGTGCATTATTTTATTGTATGCTACAATTATTTTCATTTTGAGCCATATCATTTTTTCCATGCTTGAATTTTCATTCAACACTCTCACATTCTCACACCTCATTTTCTCCTTCTTCCTCTCTTAGCTTTATCCTTCACATGTTTTATGAATCAAAAGCTAAAGAGACATATTAATCCACTACATGATCTCTACATCATCTAAGTGATCATTTCTAGCACACTTGATCTCTTAGTTAACTCTTGAGAAGAGTTTGAAGCTTGTTCCATAGCTCTCGGGCGGATCATCTACGTTTTGAGGTGGTCGGAGATCGAGGACATCGCAAGCATCCAAAGAGCCAAGGAGTTGCATCAAAAAAGAAGACCCGAAGGACCGGTTCATTAGGTATAACCCTTTCATAGTAGTTAAGAAACTCTAGATAGGGTTTACTAGTTAAGGTTTAAGCACATGATCTTTGTTTTATGTGGGTGTTGCATGCAAGAAAATTTTTCGTTTGCCACTTCCGCCTCCTCACAATTGTTGTGAGGGTGTGCAACATCCACTAACATGGTATCAGAGCCCCTCTTAAACCTTAAATAGCTTGTAGAAACGTTAGAAATCCGCCGTTTTTATCGCACAAAAAACCGTCGATAAAAACAGTTCCAAAATTGTAGTGTTTTGAGTTGTTTGCACACCCCCGCGGGCACACGGTTTGAACCGAGAAGCCGCGGGGTGGAGCATGCGTACCCTGGGTGTAGGGTTCCTAAGCACGACAGCAAGGTTTTGGGTGGCATCGTCCATGCCAAATTCAAATTTTTTTCATGCTAAAGAACTCTAGCCTAGGATGTTTAACTAGAGAATCATACAAAAAAAGATGTAAAAAACTTTACAACTAAGTGATTAAGGATTACAACCTTTGTAGTCCGTTCCTTCGCTTCTATAGCTCCTTGTTGTGGTCCCTTCGCTGTGAGTGATGATCTCCTGAACTCTTGAGAGGATCCACAAGGTGAAAGATGCAAACTTACTCAAAGTCTTCGAGGCCGAAGATGATCTACGTCAAGCAGACTCAAGCTCAAGCTACCTCTCACTAAATTATGTTTTAGTGAAGCAACACCCTAAACTAAATGGCTAATAGTAGAGTATGATGATGTAGGAAATGGGCTCTCTTTAGTTTTCTTTTTCTCACAATTTTTCATGACATAGAAAAAAGCTAGCAAGCTTTCATGAGGAAGAAGAAGTTGAAGTGATGAATGAATAATACTTATAGGTTAGAAATGCCAACCATGGTGAGTTATGTCATGCTTAACCCTTGTAGAGAATAAACAATGGTGTGTGGCTAATGGTTGGATTAATAAATATCTTTAAGTAAAACAAAAAAAGTGGACTTAGTCAATGTTCTACTAGCTTCCATCTAAGCACAACTATGATAAAATCCACCAATTTTGAATTACTTATTAAATAAATATAAAACCCTAACATTAACCTAGCATGGTGTGAGTCTCATACATACATGTTGCATGTGTAACCTAGCATGTCACAGCGATATATATCATATATAAATTATTTGTGAACAAAAGGAAATAATACAATTAACATATATCACATATATATCAATGTATCATCAAGTAAGGAAAAAGTAATGCTTAAGTGAGCTAATATTAGTTAATGTAATTTAATCTATCAAATATATAATTCTACATTAAATTATTAAATCAGCACATGATTTAGTAATCCGGTTATATCACATATAACCGACTAATAATCTAATGTAACAATTTATCGAATCAACACTTGATCCGTTAACCCGGCTATATCACATATAACCGACCAATGTCACAAGTCGCGAGAATAGAATGCGGTATAACATACGCGCATTAATCTCGGTCCCGCACATATCACATATGTGCTCCTACTCCATTTCGCATGAACCAGGAAACCTCTATGTAGGACTCTAAAGACTCATCAATACGCCGGCAGTAGGTGATGATCATATCAATCATCCACAAGCCGCAAGCGGTCTGCTAAACGTAATGGCCACCTGGGTATTGATCGATCAGAAGATCAACAAGCAAGCCTGCTCATCCGGCGAATCCAATCAATAACACAACGTACAGTCCGTCTCTTCGTTTGATATGTCGCATATTCAGTCTAGGGGTGGTAAAACGTCATACCCCAGTAACCGATAAGTCAAGCCGATGTGAGGCTCATAACAGGTCGAGAAACTACTGATAACACTTACCAGTAGATCTCCATATCAGCCCTGGCCAGGGACATCCAGTTATAGCCAATCGAGCACGGCGCAACATCAACCCCCAATACCGGGAGAGACGAAACCCCTCCTATCGCTCATTGCCTCCATGAGATTCGGGACTGTACCTAAAAGCCACCGTTTTGCACGTTCTCATGAACATGGTAAGGTGGAAATCAAAGCACAGTGGGAATCATACAAGACCTCTATGGTGATCTCGGGTCTACAGACTAACATGTCAAAGTGTCACCAAAGAACTGCTATCTGACGATAGGTATAATACCATCTAGGAGTTCTCGGCGAGTCCGTTCAGTGTACCCAGTCTCCACTGAGCACCCGTATACCATCTTTGATGTCAAACGCCAATGGATGTGGGATCATCCATCGCCCATCATATGGGTCAAGATGCGTATATGCTAGTCTACTCTGGAGTATCGATGCCCTGTCTCGATACTCCCACGACTATGAACATTTGAAGGATGTACTTACCGACTACCTCTGCCCCACTAGTAAGATCTGCATCATAATCCTTGTAGTCAAGTACTCATCCTAAGGGCCTTTATCACATGTAATAGAGAGACAATAAGTGTACATATTAAGATAAAGAGCAACCAGATAGCATACTATCATGTCAAACAAGAAAGTCCTCCCTATATATGTCCAAGCATCCACTACAATATACATTGCATGTACAGTAATGGCCTCTAGGGCATACATATAACTGACAATCTCCTACTTACACTAAGGCCATTTGTTGCAGTATCTCATACTCAACGTCCTATAGAAGTCTCCTCTAGGATAAGGCCTTTGTGAGTGGTCCGCCGTGTTATCCTTCGCATCAACTCTCCTAATCTCGATCCCTGGAGATCAACCATCTTCCTAATCAAGTGATACTAGCCTTAGAATATGTCTGGAACACTGATGGGACCGGTGTTCCTAGGCCAAAGCCACAACTCCATTGTAGTCATAGTAACAGTTATTGGACGCTCATTGGTAGGAACCATGTTCATCTCATGAACAAGAAATGCCCAGACAGCCACTTTGGCAGCATTGTTGGTAGCAATGTATTCAGCCTTTATCGTTGTAACATTTCAGAAAATATAAAATATTATTTTTGGAATTTAATATTAAAATAATATATTTCGCGAAAACTATTCGATTTGCGAATAGGGATTTTTCGTAAAATGGTATAAGTGTATACCAATATTTTGAAATTTATCGGAGAATAAAATAATTTTATTTATTTTAATGATATTTATCGGATTTCGAATAAAATCCGTGTTTTTACATTTTCATGATTTTGCACCATGTCATGTGCATGTGTGCATGTGTGTGTTTGTGTGTTTTATGAGATAGAGAATGAGAAAGGAAATGAAAAGGAAAAAAAGAAGAAAAGGAAATGAATTGAGTGTGAATGGAATATGAAGTTGATGCCATGAGATATTTTGTGAATAAAACAAAAGAGATATTGTTTTGTGAGAGAGTGAGTGTAGGAGAGGGTGAGGCTAAGAGTGAGAGAGCCTTGGCAGCCCATTCCCCATTGTTTTCCCCATATTTTCTCCATCTCCTTCAACCCTCATTACCTCCATGCATCACCTCCAATCCATTCTCAAAACCGCATGCCCTCTTCACTAGAAACAAGCACACACCTATTCTAAACTCATAGAACCAATCATGTTTGGATTTTGAAGACTTTGGGCAACTCAAGAAATTTCTTTAGTTGCTTATGAGGTATATCTTTTCACTTTAGTTATATATTTGTGTTATATATCGTATTCTAGTTTAGATATTGATATAGTTAGGTTTGTGATTTTAGAAAATTATAAGATGCTGTAAAGTGGTTAATTGAGATGTTGGGAGTGTTTACAAGACTTTAGAGATGATTCCCTGGCCATGACCTGAGACATAAAACCAAAATACGAACTTTGAAATTGGCCGATATCGTATTTTGTGTGATTTGTGTTAGGATTTTGAGATCTGCTTTGACCCGGATGACCTGAAAAATATGTAGCGATTACAGAGAGACGTGCAGGCAACCAAGAACCTACCCTAGAAACCCGAGTCCATATCATCTTGTTCAGGCCGCAGATTAATTAGATTTGGCCGCAATTTGTGGCCAAGTTGTGGTGAAAATGTGTGATTTTTGGTCTGTGGCATTGTTATCCTATATCTAGAGCAACCCATGTGCAGAATTGGCTAATTTTACCTGAGTCAAAATCTGGGATAGATTTCCTTACTTGCTGAATTTCGTTTTCCGATTTCTAAAAAGTTGTTTTTAGATTTGAGTTTGGATTCCATCATTGGACGTTTATACGTCAACGGAAGAGGGTTGTTTGGTTGTTTTTGCTTGCGTAGGCTATAGATTCTAACCTATGAGCGCACTGCGTGCCGTATAGGTTTTCGGACATTGATTTTAATGGTATTGCGATATGTGTTGATATTGTAGGTACCTTCGCGTGGATTGCGAGACGACAAAGCACATCGACTACGGCTAAGCGAGGAGTTTAGCAGGTGAGTAGATTTATATCTATGGGGGGAAGTCGGGTGGATGGCGTATAGCACCCCCGCAAGTTATTATGGGAAACCGTATATATATATATAGAATATGGTTAAGGAAACCATGTTAGAATGTTATGGATATGTTTAAAGGATTGTAGGAGACAAGATATACACGACTTAAGATTTGTGTATTGTTTAGTGTGACATGATATGTGATATGTATGAGATTTAGAGTAGTATGACATGAGATTTATAAGATAGAATGTATACGTAAGATGACTTATGTGATGAAAGAGTCTACAATGTGATATGATGACTTGGTGTGATATGTCGTTATATGGATGCAAGTCGATATGAGATAGTTGATAACTTTGTTGGTCCCCACGATATGAGATTGATATGGATGTGACCTGGGATATAGGTATATAGATATATATAATGTTGTGAATCTTGAGTGATATGCCGTACGATAGATTATACCGTACGTGATGTTGTGAGGCTAGATGCCGATTGATAGATTCACCGACTCGGTCATGTTAGATACGTATACCTTTATCGTTTCGCTTACGATGTACTTTATGCTACGTTCATGATATTCGTATTGCATTGCATATACCTGTGCTAGTACACCTACACCATTATCGATGATGCGTATGTTACACTTACACAGATTGGCCGGACTCACACACCTTCATCATCGATAATTGCTATGTCACTACATAGTAGAATTGCTGCATCAATGATATGAATCCTTGTATGATATACTTGCTATGTTCACATCTTGGATACGTCGCATGATACACTGATATTGTCACATCACTGTTCCATGTTGCATGATATACGGATATGCTTACATTTCTGTTATATGTCGCATACATCATGATTTACGATTATATGCATTGAGATGTTTTCATGAGATTCTGGTTTTGAGAACCGTGGTTAAATTTAAAAAGAAATATGTATTTTTTTAAAAACCCGGTATCTCTTGATATGATATTTCAGTGCGTCCACCATGCATTTTCTTGGTTCTGAGACGTGTGATATGTGAAACCCGATTCGAGGAGTTGGATGATCCATTTGCGGGTTCATGGTGGATCGATATGGTACCCCGTGGCAAGAAAGGTATGTCGATAGATTAGCCGATGAGCCTGGCAGAGGGAACACTACCTACCGGTGATTGGGTGGAACCTGGCGGTTATCCGTAGGATACCGACCGGAGTCGAGAGATGGATATGGGTCGATTCTGTTAGATATGTATGCCCTAGAGGCCATTATTGTATAGTACTAGTTTGTATAATACATTTTGGAAGCTTGGGATATATATACGGTTTTACGACAGTCTTGCTCGATATAGTAGTATGCTACTTGGTTTGTTTCTATCTTAATATGTGTATATGTTTCTTTTAACATATCGCTAAAACATATTGATGGAGCCCTTAGGATCTTTGCTTGACTACCAGCGTTGTGATGGCGATCACACTCGTGGGGGCTGGGTAGTCTATAAGCACATCCTTATTCTGGTCCCTAGTCGTAGGATTATCGAGACAGGGCATCGAAGCTCCAGAGTAGACTGGTGCATACGCTTCTCTTCCCAGCGGGGGAGATGGTCTGTCCCACAGCCATCAGTACGTCGTACTGGAGAAAGTATGCAGGTGCTCGTTAGGTTATGAGTACACTGAACATGACTCGTCGGGAACTGTTGGTTGGTATTATACCTATCGTCAGTTAACAGTTCCCAGGTGACATGAGTACAGCTTAGTCCGCTGACTTGACACTGTCACTTCGCCTCGAGTGTGTTCCCACTGTTCTTTGATTACTACCCTACCACGATTCTACTGAGTCGTGCAAACAGGTAGTAGTTGGGAGCAGTCCCGAGGCATTTGGAGGCAGTGACGGTTAGAAAGGATTCGTCTCTCCCGGTATTGGGAGTTGATACCGCGCTGTGTCTAGGAGAGCCATTACACATGGTCGTCCTTGGCCAGGGCAAGCGAGATTTGCTGGTAGTGTTACGAGTAGTTTCTCAAGGTGTTTTGCGCTATACTCCGACATGACTTGTGCCTCTATTAGGGGACTGACGTTTGCCACCCCCCCTAGGCCCGCCATGCGATACTCTTAGCCGAACAGACCGGACTATACGGAGATTTTCACATACAGGCTCAGTAGGAGTTCGGATGGGTTCACCTCATCAGTCTTCTTATCGGCATCTACCTGGAGACCGTTACGTACAGCTAGTGCCGCTTGCGGTCTATGGTTAACCCCACTGCCAGCGTAGTGTCGAGTCCCTTAGAGTCCCACACAGAGGGTTACCCGCCTTTGGGCAAAACAGAGTAGAGGTCGCATGGTTTTGCGACAGGGTTCGTTCACACTCGCGCACTTGTGCACGTTCGGTGACCGGGCAGTTATTACTAGTGGGCTTTGGTTTAAGCCAGATACTAGTATTTATTTTGGGATTGGTTTTGTCTCGTTGTATTCGTGTTCCTCGGAACACGGATGCGGGTGTGTATGCACAGTTGATAGAGGCAGATGCAGAGGATTCTCATTAGGGTTGTTGACCATTTGGCTTTGGTTGACTTGTTGACCGTTGACTTTTTCAAGCCCTAATGAGAATGATAAATATTATTAATAATGATAATTAAGGATTGTTGTATGATGGTTAGGTTGACCATTTGACCATGGTGGACATTTTGACCCTTGTTGACATTTTGACCATAATCATTTCATATCAAAGATGCTTCTTGATCTTTGCAATTGCATTTATTATGAAATGATAATGGTCATTCATACTCACCATCACATTTTCCTTTTAATTATTATTATTAATCTATTATTCTCTCATATGAGCATGGTTGCAAAAAGAGAGCTCTCATTCTATCATATCTTTTCTCTCTCTTTGCAAAAGCTCTTCTTCTTCCTCTCTCAAGTTTAAGTGTTCCATGTGTTGGAAATCATAAGTTTTTGAGACAAAGCCACCATAACACATCTCTACTAATTCTAGGGTACTAGGGTTAGCAATCCAAATATTAGTTATATGTATGCCCTAGAGGCCATTACTGTACATTGGATGTACATTGTAGTGGATGCTGGGATATATATAGGGAGGACTTTCTTGCTCGACATGATAGTATGCTATCTGGTTACTCTTTACCTTAACGTGTATACTGATTGTCTCTCTGTTACATGTTGGTAAAGCCTTAGGATGTGTACTTGACTATCTGGACTATGATGCGGATCATACTAGTGGGGACATGGTAGTCCATAAGTACATCCTTAACAGTCTCTAGTCATGGGTATATCGAGACAGGGCATTGATATACCAGAGTAGACTAGCGTATACCTTCTCGATCCATACAGATGGGCGATGGATGATCCCATATCCATTGGTGTTTGACATCAGAGATGATATACGGGTGCTCAGTGGAGATGGGTACACTGGACGGACTCGCCGAGAACTCCCAGATGGTATTATACCTTACGTCAGATGGCAGTTCTCTGGTGACACTGGTACAGAGTAGTCTGTTGACCCGAGATCGTCATAGAGTCTTGTGTGGCTCCCACTGTTCTTTGATTTCCATCTTACCACGTCCAAGAGGGCGTGCAAAACGGTGGTTTTTGGGTACAGTCCCGAATCACATGGAGGCAATGAGCGATAGGAGGGGATTCGTCTCTCCCGGTATAGGGAGTTGATGTTGCACTGTGTTCGATTGGCTATAACCGGAAATCCCTGGCCAGGATTGCTGAGATTTACTGGTAAGTGTTACCAGTAGTTTCTCGAATTGTTATAGACCTCATATCGACACGACTTATCGAGCTACTGGGGTCTGACAATTACCACCCCTAGGCGAGATATGCGACATATCAGACGATCAGACCGGACTGTACGGTAAGTGTTACTGGTTGGATTCACAGGAGTGTGAGCGGGCTTGCTCTTCGATCTTCCGATCGCTCAATACCCGGGTGACCGTTACGTTTAGCAGACCGCTTGCGGCTTGTGGGTGTTTGATATGATCATCACCTGCTGCCGGCGTATTGACGAGTCTTTAGAGTCCTACACAGAGGTTTCCTGGCTCAAGCGAAACGAAATAGGAGCGCATATGAGATATGTGCGGGGACCGAGAATAATGCGTGTATGTGATACCGTATTTCATTCTCGCGATGAATGTATCGATATGGTTGTATGCGATATAACCTAGTTATCGAATCAAGGATTGATTCGATAAATCGATACATTGTATATTAGTCGGTTATATGCGATATGACCGGATCGTTAAATCAAGTGTTGATTTAATGATTTAATGCATAATTATATATTTGATATATTACTTTGCATTAACTAGTATTGGTTCACTTTAAATGGTTTTTCTCACTTGTTCATTTGCACATTGTATATGTGATATAGTTTTGTGCACTTGAATGTATCATATTTGATGATACATGATAGTTTGGTGTATGGTTTAAACCATGGTTGGTTAATGGTTAGGGTTTCTTATGCTTCATTTACTTATTCTTTTATTTATTCGTTGATTTGTGAAAGAAATAAAATGGTGGCCATTTTGGATTATCCTTGAAGCTTCATGAAGCTTTGAAATGGTTGACCATTTTGTTTCTTTCTCTAACCCTAACCATACAACCTAACCTTAGTTAATTCTCTACACCTAACTAGAGTTGGATTATGAAAAGTATTCATGGATTTTCTATTTTGCAAAAATAACTTATCATAACATTATCATCTTCTTCTTCTTCTTCTTCAAGATGAAGAAGCTTGCCTCCATCAATGGTGATTGATGAAATAGATTGAGAAATCCAATTCTAAAGTGAACCCACTTCCTATTTCTTCATCCTCTACCTCTTGCCAAGTAGTATAGGGTGTTTCCTTCACAAGTTTTCATGGCTTGGTGAAGGTGGAGCTTGATCTAGTGATGCCTCAACGTAGATCATCTTCGGCATCGTAGTCGATGACCTAGCCCGTCCTTTCTCCGATGAAGCCGACGCTAGAGCCCAAGATCCGATTAGTACAGTGAGGAGACTTCATCGTGGAGCCATGGAGGTGGAGAACCGGATCTACAAAGGTTGTATTTCCGTATACTTGTAGTTAAGTTGTTAACTAGTTGCATTTGTTTCGCCTAAAATTCTAGTTAACGATCTAGTCTAGGGTTTCTCGGCACCGTAAAGTTTGAAATTGGGCATGGTTGATGCCATGTGAGACCTCATCATCGTGCCTAGGAACCCTACAGTGGTATCAGAGCCTAGCTAGAGCTTTAGGCGAAGTGTATACGAAGTTAGAAGTCCGATCGAAGCCGGAATCCCCCGATTATACCCTTCTCTGTACATTTTTACAAACTGTGGCTTTTTCCAAATTAAAAATTCTCAGAAAAATTATGCAGGAAAATTTAAGAATTACGGTGAAGTTTGGAAGTCTAATTCAACAATTTGACCGCGGAACCGCGGCGAAACCAGGGATTTTGCGGCTGTTCCGCGGCCAAAATTGTGACTTAGTCCCTGAAATTTCATGTAATTATTCTTAGGTCCTTTCTTGTTAATTTTTTATGTGAATTTTTTAATTCCACTCAAGTGTTGAGTTTTCTAGGGTTTTATTGGGGATTCATTAATTTGATCGGATAATTTAACTTCGTTTATGTTTTTCGGATATTTTAGAAACTGTTAAAAAGTTCGACTGGATATAAATACCCACTTTTTCCCCTCCGGGAAATTTCCAAGTGTTGGATTTTTCCGTAGTTTAATAACGTTCTAAGTAGTGCAAGTAATGCGATGGTCCCTCTAGAAGACCACAAACCTTAACTCGATTATGTGACCGTCTTGAACTGCCCTTTGAACCTTCGGGTTTGGGGCAGTACGGCGTGCCACATGTGAGGCGTTGGCTTGACCCTTCTACGGCTGGACCGTTGGTACTGAGGCACGAAGTGAATGTTTTTAAACTTATTTCATGTGTTGAGCTGTTTCGGGAAAACTTGGGTGTTCGAATGTTCGATCGGAAAGTTTAACATTTTCTATTTATCCGGAATGTGATACAATAATTGAATTCACTAGTTATGAGATAACTGAATGAATGTGATAAACATAGCACTTTAGTCTCACTTGATCGGTTGCCACGGAATTTTGATGTGATCAAAAGTCCGTCGCAATCACGTAGCGTACGCGGATACTCGCCGGGTAAACTTAATAGACAGCCTCGCCCCATAGCCCCGACCAAGTGACTGTAGGAGAACCCCGTCGCCGAAAGCATCCGTTCGGGTGCTCGCGGCAGCGGTGTTCCGCCTTGGTGCACTTCGTCGACGGCGTCGGGGGAGCGGCCGCCTAATAAAGTTTGCGACGAGCATTCGATCAGGATGTCGGGAATCTTGTTGAATTGACCGACTTGATATTGAAAAGTGTTTTCGATTTTGAGACTAAAATGCGGGGTTTATAATTGTTAGGCATGCGATGTCTAAGTAATTCATTTAATTAGGCATGCGATGTCTAAGGAGGTTGCGGATTCCAACTGTTGTAGTTTTACACTTTCTTTTCTGTGACCGTAAGTGTAATATGTGATATCGCCGGTTTCGTTACTATATGTCAACGACAATTGGGATACACATGTTTACTTACGTTGATGACATGTGATGTTATGTGTTGCTGGATATGTTATATTGGATCGTCATGTTTGAATAGCCGGGGGTTTTATGTGAGATGAGTGTTTTTCATTTTCATTCATGTAAAAACTTGTATGTAATATTCTTTTATTGGGGCACTTCCAGGTTGCGGAAGATGTCACCATTTGTATATTATTTACTTTTCCGCACTAGGATAGACCCAAAGAGGGGAGCACAAGTAACCGGGTTCTGGAGTCCAGTGGGAGGACCAACTCGAGGAGTCGAGTCCGGGTCTCCTAACTCTAGAATTGGTAGGGTTGCTTGCCGCTCTCATAGGGGTCTAGGGGTGTGGGATTGGCTATTCATCACGACCGTGGAATCCGTGTTTTATACTGGCTCGTATTGAAAATACGGACGTCCTAGTATATCCAATATTTCATATGTTTCTTCTGCTGCGATATCTGTGATGTGATCATGTGATGTTCTGTGATAGATACTGTATATAGTATATATGATATATTATATAGATGTTACTTATGTTTTACACCCGCGCTAGCCCTGCCCCGCTCTGCCGTTAGTTACCTAACCTAACGGTGCACGAGGGGACATCGAGGCGAATGCAGATGGCATAAGTGTACATCGTATTTATCTGTGATGTTTAGATACTTAAATGATAGGACTTCATTAATGTGATTAATGAAATAAAAGAAACCTAAGATGTTGTAGAATCGAATTTCAAAAATAAAACAGGTAGCTACAGTTCTTGCTTTGCACAGAGGTATATGTGATATATCCTGCACCTTATTCGATGAGGAAAGGACCGAGATCCCTTCACCGGGAGTGACTCCTTTAGCAATAACTGGCAGATGGTACACACTCGGTTTGTCTTTTGATTGCTTTTAAGAGTTTTTTTGCTTTACACAGTGATATATATGATATATCCCGCACCTTATTCGATGAGGAAAGGACCGACGATCTCTTCACCGGGAGTGACTCCTTTAGCAAAACTAGAAAAGCCTCAAAAGCACTCCATTTTTAAAATCATTTGATTCTACAACGATATAAAGTTCATTACGCAAAAGGTTTTCTTAAAAACCTGACGTAGCCCTCCGTAATTTCAGATAAGTCCTAGTTAGTATTCGTGCTGCGTTTGTTGACTCAGTCAAGGCGTAGTGTGCGGTAGTGTGCGGTAGCTGATTAGTGCTTATCTGCAAAGCATATGATGCGATTGGATTAGGGTAGTCGTGCGGCCTTGTTGACTCAGTCAAGGGTCGTGCGGGTGGGTTTAATTCAATCGAGAAATGACGGGTTGAACTTTACTTGTGGTCTATGATTTGTTGACTCAGTCAAGATCATAGATCGCTTGGGGCAAAATATTATCGGGAATTTCAAGTGTTGAAATTTGCAATGAGATTGCATACCTTCTATGAGATAGTTGGATCCCGATACCCGCTGCGAGTAAGAGTTACTCCTGGGAGAGTTTTACACATTACAATTAGCCGATCAAGTAGGTGTCTAGAAAGGTGTCAACGAGGTTACGCCTCTGGGAAAACGAGGTTTACATTAATTAGGTTCGTGCGAAAGCACGGGGGACCTCCCTCAAAGTACCGACACTGGCCTGGCTGAAAGATTGGCGAACCTGTAGCGTGTAATTAATCCCGGCTAGTCTTTCCTTTTAAGGTTTGAAGGAAGGTTTGATAAAAAGCAGTGGGAGCCATCCTGATTAGATAAAATAATAACCAATCTATTCTTGCAAGAGCGCACGCTGAGTGTTTTCTTCTCTCTCTCTCCTGGTAGCGACCATATCACGCCTTAATCAAGATAATAATACGGATATTTGACCGAACCCGCTTGTTATACTGTGCTGGGGAACGTTGGTCCCGCTCCAACTTATAATTGTTATAAGACAAAGCAGGAAATTGGGGATTTCCAGAATTCCCGTGCCGCCCAAACGAAGAGAGTGCATGCTGATGCATCATCTTCGGGTATGTTCATTACAGAGAACTGTTTCTCAGTATCCTTTAAGTCCTGGGTATGTGATACCAGATCAGGATCCCAGATATGTAATCTGTTACATAGGGCTATAGAAAAGGTAGAGAACTGAGGACGGGTGATAAGTTTCATGAGGCAGAAAACGGGGCAAGAGTTGCTCCCAAGTCTGTTGGTCACTGTCACCCTGTACATTGATTCTGAACGAATGTTATTAGATACCGAACCTGATATACAAAATCATATCATTCTCTTTATCAGTAAAGAAATGATAAAATTTTGTATTGTTGGATAATGTTTTGAACATTTCCTATATCAAAAGTTGATCGGATCAGGCACGTTATCTAAAAGCATTAATGTTCTAAATCAAACTACAGTTCTTAGTATACAGAACACACACAAGAGGAAGAGTTCAGAAATGAACGAATCCTTCTTGAGGCATTGTAGACTAGGTCATATCAATGTGACCCGACTAGCAGAAGTTACATGAAGATGCATATTTAAATCAGTTTGAATTTACATCTTGTGAAACTTGCCAGTCATGTCACAAAGATACGACGACCATAGCTCTGTTTACTGGAAACAGAGAAAGAGTTGATGAACTCTTGGGATGATACATGTTGATGTATGTAAGGTCCCCTGTCTACATATGCCAGGACTGGTTCTTTGTAATTCGTTATATTCTCTGATGATCTTTCGAGATTCAGACCTATGTTCCTGTTGAAAACACAAGTCCGAACCTTTTATGATATTCACAGAATATAAGTTAGAAGTAGAGAACCAAAATACGGGTATAAGTATTATGTCCTTTGATGTGATCAAGGAGGAGAATACTTGAGCACGAAAATCCTGGATTATTCTAAAGGAGAATGATATTCTCTCTCAGCATTACTCCTCCGTATACACCACAGTACGTCGGTGTATCGGGGCGGAGAAGATGCACCCTATATGATATGGTGTGCTCTATGATGAGTACTACTGAGTTTCCTATTTCCTTTTTGGGAGTTATGCGCTTGAGAAGCTGCATACCTATTGTATAGGGTTCGAATCAAATCAGCTGCCTACCGCTTCATATGTGATATGGAAAGGGAAGAGCCCATTTCTTAAGTTGGTTAAGATTTGGGGTTGTCCGGGCTATGTCTAAAAGCATAATCCGAACAAGCCTCGAGGCAAGGTCTGTTATGTAGAACTGGAAGTGTTTCAGCTATACAAACTACAGCAGATGATTTGGTACAACCAAAGGATTCAGTAGATACCAACGAACCTCAGCCTCTCCGCCGATCTAGTAGGGTTTCTCACCCACCTGAGAGATACTTCTGTTTCTCTATGACAGTGGGAGCGAGAATTGCATCATGAGATGATGACCCAACTAGTTTCGAGCTGGCCATCAGGAGTGGGACTCTGTAAGAATGGCTGGATGCTTAGCGATCTGAGATGGAATCCATGTACACCAACAAAGTATGGACTTTGGTTGCTATATCTGAAAGGTTAAATCCCCATCAGGAGCAAGTATATCTTGAGAAGATTACTTGGTGTAGATGGAAAAGTTGAGACTTTCAAAGCTAGTCTTGTTAAAGCTTTTCGTCATCGACCCGGTGTGGATTATGATGAAACCCTTTTCAAGTGTCTATGCTTAAGTCCATCCAGATCCTACTTGCCACGGCGACATACCATGACTACGATATCTGGCGGTTGGGTGTCATGACTGCTTTTCAAAATGATGTTTTGGAAGAGAGCGTCTATAAGTACACAGCCAGAGGGCTTCGTAGACAGTGGGAGCAGCGGAAACGTGTGCAAGATGCTTTATAGGATATAGCAGGCATCGCGGAGTTGGAACATCTGTTTTGATGTGGTAGTCAAAGAGTTTGACTTCATCAAAATGGTAGATGAACCTTGTATATACAAAAAGGTAGTAGGAAGTATGGTTGTGATCCTCGAAGAGTACGTGGATGACATACTCTTGATGGGGAAGAAGTTTCCTAAGCTATGCTCGGTCAATCTCCGCTTATCACAAGGATTCTCCATATAGGATCAAAGTGATATCTCCTAAATCCTGAGTTTTGATCTATGAGATAGAACTAAGTGGATGTTAGGATACTCACTAGTTATAGTGAGATGGTATCAGTTGATCCTGGGGAAAATCACTGGAAGTGTTCCAGGGTGATAAAGACGACTGAATGTCAGTCACAGGCATTGTCTTTACCCTCAGTAAAGGGACGGTATGTTGGAAGAGTTCCAAGCAAAATACCGTGGCTTACTAGACGATAAAGGCAGGATACATCGCTACTTATGATGCTACCAAAGAGGCTGTTTGGGTGTATATTTGTTCATGAGATGAACTTAGTTCCTCCCATTGTGTGACAATGGAGTTATGGCTTATGCCGAGGAACGTCCGTCCCATCAGTGATCTAGACATATTCTAAGGCAGTATCACCTGATCATGGAGATGGTTGATCTCCAGGGGATCGAGGTTAGGAGAGTAGACTCAGAGGACAACACGGCGGATCCACTCACAAAGGCCTTTTCCCAGAGAGACTCTTTTATGGGATGGTTGAGTATGAGATACAACAACCACTGCTATCAGATGGCCCTAGTGCAACTGGGAGATTGTTAGTTATATGTATGCCCTAGAGGCCATTACTGTACATTGGATGTACATTGTAGTGGATGCTGGGATATATATAGGGAGGACTTTCTTGCTCGACATGATAGTATGCTATCTGGTTACTCTTTACCTTAACGTGTATACTGATTGTCTCTCTGTTACATGTTGGTAAAGCCCTTAGGATGTGTACTTGACTACCTGGACTATGATGCGGATCATACTAGTGGGGACATGGTAGTCCATAAGTACATCCTTAACAGTCCCTAGTCGTGGGTATATTGAGACGGGGCATCGATATACCAGAGTAGACTAGAGTATACCTTCTCGACCCATACAGATGGGCGATGGATGATCCCATATCCATTGGTGTTTGACATCAGAGATGATATACGGGTGCTCAGTGGAGACTGGGTACACTGGACGGACTCGCCGAGAACTCCCAGATGGTATTATACCTTACGTCAGATGGCAGTTCTCTGGTGACACTGGTACAGAGTAGTCTGTTGACCCGAGATCGTCATAGAGTCTTGTGTGGTTCCCACTGTGCTTTGATTTCCATCTTACCACGTCCAAGAGGGCGTGCAAAACGGTGGTTTTTGGGTACAGTCCCGAATCACATGGAGGCAATGAGCGATAGGAGGGGATTCGTCTCTCCCGGTATCGGGAGTTGATGTTGCACTGTGTTCGATTGGCTATAACCGGAAATCCCTGGCCAGGGTTGCTGAGATTTACTGGTAAGTGTTACCAGTAGTTTCTCGAATTGTTATAGACCTCATATCGACACGACTTATCGAGCTACTGGGATCTGACGTTTACCACCCCTAGGCGAGATATGCGACATATCAGACGATCAGACCGGACTGTACGGTAAGTGTTACAGGTTGGATTCACAGGAGTGTGAGCGGGCTTGCTCGTCGATATTCTGATCGCTCAATACCCGGGTGGCCGTTACGTTTAGCAGACCGCTTGCGGCTTGTGGGTGTTTGATATGATCATCACCTGCTGCCGGCGTATTGACGAGTCTTTAGAGTCCTACACAGAGGTTTCCTGGCTCAAGCGAAACGAAATAGGAGCGCATATGAGATATGTGCGGGACCGAGAATAATGCGTGTATGTGATACCGTATTTCATTCTCGCGATGAATGTATCGATATGGTTGTATGCGATATAACCTAGTTATCGAATCAAGGATTGATTCGATAAATCGATACATTGTATATTAGTCGGTTATATGCGATATGACCGGATCGTTAAATCAAGTGTTGATTTAATGATTTAATGCATAATTATATATTTGATATATTACTTTGCATTAACTAGTATTGGTTCACTTTAAATGGTTTTTCTCACTTGTTCATTTGCACATTGTATATGTGATATAGTTTTGTGCACTTGAATGTATCATGTTTGATGATACATGATAGTTTGGTGTATGGTTTAAACCATGGTTGGTTAATGGTTAGGGTTTCTTATGCTTCATTTACTTATTCTTTTATTTATTCATTGATTTATGAAAGAAATAAAATGGTGGCCATTTTGGATTATCCTTGAAGCTTCATGAAGCTTTGAAATGGTTGACCATTTTGTTTCTTTCTCTAACCCTAACCATACAACCTAACCTTAGTTAATTCTCTACACATAACTAGAGTTGGATTATGATAAGTATTCATGGATTTTCTATTTTGCAAAAATAACTTATCATAACATTATCATCTTCTTCTTCTTCTTCTTCGCGATGAAGAAGCTTGCCTCCATCAATGGTGATTGATGAAATAGAGTGAGAAATCCAATTCTAAAGTGAACCCACTTCCTATTTCTTCATCCTCTACCTCTTGCCAAGTAGTATAGGGTGTTTCCTTCACAAGTTTTCATGGCTTGGTGAAGGTGGAGCTTGATCTAGTGATGCCTCGACGTAGATCATCTTCGGCATCGTAGTCGATGACCTAGCCCGTCCTTTCTCCGATGAAGCCGACGCTAGAGCCCAAGATCCGATTAGTACAGCGAGGAGACTTCATCGCGGAGCCATGGAGGTGGAGAACCGGATCTACAAAGGTTGTATTTCCGTATACTCGTAGTTAAGTTGTTAACTAGTTGCATTTGTTTCGCCAAAAATTCTAGTTAACGATCTAGTCTAGGGTTTCTCGGCACCGTAAAGTTTGAAATTGGCATGGTTGATGCCATGTGAGACCTCATCAGCGTGCCTAGGAACCCTACACCAAATACCTTAGTTACCTCTAGGTTGAGGTAGGAGCTCAAGTTCGAGGCCCTCGGGTGGATCTATCTTCGGCAACGAGGGGACAAGGAGGAGCCGTTCAAACTACTACAAGGAGCAAGCAAGGAGAAGAACAACAAGAAGAGAAGGAGTTCAAGAAAAGATATAACCCCCTAACCGAGTAGGTAAAGCTCGTAGTTGTTGCTAGTGTGTTGTTTAGCAAAGATCCGAGTTTTCTTGTCCATGTTACCAAAACTCTAAAAATTGTTTTTCACCGTTTCCGCAACCCCGTAAGAACCTGGAGAGGTAACGTGGACCTAACAGTGGTATCAGAGCCTAGCTAAACACACTCTAGCATGTTAGCAAAGTATCTAGAATTTCGATCGGACAAAAAACCGCAAAACACGCCGAAAAAGCTAACTTTATGCCGATTTTTAGATCTGTTCAAAAAATAGTAAATCACATGCTAAAATCGGCTCAGGGTTTTTACAGAACACAAAAGAAATTTGGTCCAGTGAGTCGGTTAACGCGCTGCGGAACCGCGGTAAGAGCATGCTCTTGACGCGGATCCACGGCCGAGTTAACTCGGCCGTGGGTCAAACTTCTTGCAGTGTTCTTATGTTGGTGTTTTGTGATTTTTAGGATGGTTTGTTTCTGCCCAGAATTTCCAGAGAACAAAATTTGTTTTTGGGGTGGTTACAAGTCCGTATTTTGATCGAATTTCTGTAGACTTTGGCTAATGGGTTATATCTGTAATGTGATATATGTATTGAACGTCTGCTAATCGCTATACGTCGATAAGTAGGGGTTATACATATCTGTGATCTGTAATGTGGATGGTTTGTGTATATGAATTCGTTGGATTGTCGCGGATGAATAGCCGAGGGGTTGTGAGATGAGAATTTTCTTTATCTTTCAATTCATGTAATATGTAAATTGATGTAATATTATTTATATGGCCGCACATCCGGGATGAGGTTGTAGCCACCATTGTATAATTTCTTTTTACTGTTTTTGCTCCTAGGATAGACCTAAGGAGGGGTGCACAAACTACCGGGTACCTCGAAGTGCCGAGTGTCCTACTCATGTTGTTGAGGGAGGTTGCTTCACTTCGGGTATTTGGCGGGTAGTTTGCCGCACCCGTAGGGGTCTAGGGTGGGGTATTTGGCTATTCATCGCGACCGTGTAATCTGTCTTTCGTTGCAGGCTCGAACGAAATGCAGATTCCTAGTATATCCAAAGTGTTCATCTGTGATCTGGAATGGCTATCATTGCATCTGACGAATGTGAATATATCTATATAAGATATCTATTTAGGCGTTGCTTATGTTTTGCATCCGCGCTTGTCCAGCCCCCGCTCTGTCATTAGTTAAGTAACCTAACGGGTGATAACGGGACCCCGTGGCGAATGCGGATGGCATAAGCGTACGTCATATTTTCGTTGTTTTCTGCAATGGTAGGATTAATTGATGGGACGTATTAAATTAATGCAAGAAAATAAACCTAAAAGACGTTGTTGGAACAATTTTCAAAAAGTTGTTATTACAAGGACGTTCACTTTTGTTTTGCATAGAGGTATTCGGTTATGAATGCCCAGCACCTCAATCGACGAGGCAAGGGCCGAGATCCCTTCATCGGGAGTGACCCCTTGGACAAAAAGTTTGCGTCTGGGTAATAACTTCACTATAGTCGATTATTCTTGCTTTTCATCGAGGTATTCAGTTTGGAATATCCTGCACCTCATTCGACGAGGAAAGAGCCGAGATCCCTTCTCAGGGAGTGACCTCTTTAGCAAAAGTTTTCGCCACTATATTTTCAAGAAGGGTATCACGTTCCTTCAACGATATCAAGTTCATTACGTTAACGGGTTTTTTGCCAAAACCCAGCCGTAGCCCTCCGTCGTTTCGGATTGGTATTGCTTAGTATTCGTGCTACGTATTTCGTGCTCAGCCGAGGCGTAGTGTACGGTAGCTATGTAATATTTTTCCGTAGGATACAATGTGATTGGTTGAGATAGTCGTGCGGTCATTTTGGCTCAGGCAAGGACTCGTACGGGTGGGTCTAATGCAATCAAGATAATGACGGGTTGAACTTGACTAGGATCCTTTGATATGTTGGCTCAGTCAAGGTCACTTGGGTCCTAGGGGCAAAAACCACATCGGGAGTTTCTAAAGAAACTGAAACTTGCAGATTTAGCATACCTTCTGGAGCGTGGTGACTAGAGTGGATTCCATCTAGGTCATCACACAATGATAGTTGGATCCCGATCCTACTGATGAGTTAGATTACTCTCGGGAGATTATTTCACTTAACAATCAATTCTATAAACCAAGTAGGTGTCTAGAACGGTGTTAGTGGGGCTACACCTCCAGGGAAAAGAGGTTATTTAATTAAGGAACTTCGCGAAAGCGTTGGAAAACCTCCCTCGAAGTACCAACACCAGCCTGGCTGAAAGGTTGAGTAAGTATTGTGACGTGCGATTAATCCTGACTAGTTCTTCTTTTAAGGTTTGAAGAAGAATTTGAGGAAACAGTGGGAGCCATCCTGGTTAGATAAACTAATAAACCAATCTAATCTTGCAAGAGCGCACACTGAGTGTTTCTTTTCTCTCTCTCCAGGTAGCAACCATTTCACGCCCTAATCAAGATAATAAAATGTATCGCTTGACCGATCCGAATTCTTATTCGGGGCTGGAGAACGTTGGTTCGGCTCTAACTTGTGACAACAGTCATAAGTTTGAGCAAAGGAAAGAGGATTGTATAGATTCCAAGGATACCCAGTTGAAGAAGAAGCATGGTTTTGCATCTACTTCAGGTGTTCTTGTAATTAAGAACTGCTTTACGGTCAGCCCTACCTCCTGGGTACTTGATACCGGATCAGGATCTCATATCTGTAATTTATTGCAGGGACTGAGAAAAAGTAGGAAAGTTGCACCTGGTGATATGTCGCTCAGAGTAGCGAAGGGAGCACAAGTTAATGCTGCAGCCGTCGGTGAATATCACCTAGTGTTGCCAAATGGCAGTACTATGATTTTGAACGATTGCTACTATGTACCTTCCATGGTTTGCAACATCATATCAGTTTCTTTACTCGATAAAGATGGATATAACTTTGTTCTTGATAGAAATATCATGAACATTTACCTTCATTAGGTACTAATTGCAGAAGGTACACTGTGTAATGGTATCTACGTTCTAAATCAGAATACAGTTCTCAATATACAAAACACACGCAAGAGGAAGAATTCAGATACGAACGAATCCTACTTGTGGCATTGTAGACTTGGTCATATCGGAGAGAAAAGACTAAGTAAGTTGCATAAAGATGGACTCTTGAATGCGTTCGAGTTTTCATCTTATGAAACTTGTCAGTCTTGTCTCAAAGGGAAGATGACCAAATCTCCGTTCACCGGACATGGAGAAAGAGCAACAGAGCTCTTGGGACTCATACACAGTGATGTATGTGGGCCGATATCTATACATGCAAGGGGTGGGTTCTCGTACTTCATCACATTCACTGACGATCTCTCTAGATTCGGATATGTGTATCTTATGAAACACAAATCTGAAGCTTTTGAGAAATTCAAGGAATTCAGAAATGAAGTAGAGAACCAGACTGGCAAAAGTATCAAGATCCTCCGGTCTGATAGAGGAGGGGAGTACTTAAGCACGGAATTCCTAGATCACTTAAAAGAGAATGGTATTCTCTCTCAACTTACTCCCTTTTATACACCACAGCACAACGGTGTATCGAAGCGGAGGAATCGTACCCTACTGGATATGGTTCGCTCCATGATGAGTAATGCTGAGTTGCCTCTTTCATTTTGGGGACAAGCGCTATTAACGGCGGCATATCTATTAAACGATGTTCCGTCGAAATCTGTGCCTAAGACACCGTTCGAGATATGGAATGGTAAAAGGCCGTATCTTAAACGTATTAAGATATGGGGTTGTTCGGCCTATGTAAAAGTACAAAATCCGGACAAACTTCAGGCACGTTCAGTTCTATGTAAATTTGTGGGATATCCTAAAAACTCCACAGGATATCTGTTCTATCACACCGAAGAACAGAAGGTGTTTGTATATCGCCACGCCACCTTTTTAGAGTGGCAATTTCTTGCAAAAAAAACAAGTGGGAGCTCGGTAGAACTGGAAGAAATTCAGCAACCACAAAATGAAACTGAAGATTTGACAGAACCTCAGAATTCAATAACCCCAGATGAACCTCAGCCACTCCGCAGATCTGGTAGGATTTATCATCCGCCCGAGAGATACTACGGTTTTCTCTTAGACGGGGATCGAGAGGATTGCATCTTGGAAGAAGATGACCCTAACAGTTTCAGGCAAGCCATTATCAGTAGGGATTCTGATAAATGGCAGGAAGCAATGCAATGCGAAATGGAGTCAATGTACATCAATAAAGTGTGGACCTTGGATATTGCTCCACCTGGGGTAAAACCCGTTGGATGCAAATGGATCTACACAAGGAATCTTGGTGTAGATGGGCAGGTGGAAACCTATAAGGCTAGACTCGTTGCAAAAGGTTTTCGTCAAAGACCTGGTGTGGACTATGACGAAATTTTTTCTCCGGTGGCTATGCTCAAATCCATTAGGATCCTACTTGCCATTCCTGCCTTCCATGACTATGAAATCTGGCAGATGGACATTAAAACGTCTTTTCTAAACGGCTGTTTGGAAGAGTGCATTTACATGGATAGCCAGAAGGTTTCGTAGACAGTGGGAGCGGCGGGAAGGTGTGCAAGTTGCTTAAATCCATTTATGGATTAAAGCAGGTATCGCGGAGCTGGAACATCTGTTTTGATGAGGCAATCAAGGAATTTGATTTCATCAAGAACGAAGATGAACCTTGTGTCTATAAGAAGATTGTTGGAAGAATTGTCGTGTTTCTAGTCTTGTACGTGGACGACATTCTTTTGATAGGAAATGACATTCCTATGCTACAATCGGTCAAGCTATTTTTGTCACAACGGTTCTCCATGAAGGACCTGGGTGATGCCTCGTACATTCTGGGGATCAAGATCTACAGAGATAGATCAAAGAGACTATTGGGACTTCGCAGTCCAGGTACATAGAGACCGTACTAAAGAGATTTAGTATGGAGGATTCCAAGCGCGGTAACATACTCGCATTGCACGGAATTACCCTCTCCAAGAAGATGTCTCCTAAGACTGACGAGGAGAGGGTTCGCATGAGCACTATACCCTACGCTTCGGCGGTAGGATCTATAATGTATGCGATGCTATGTACAAGACCAGATGTAGCTTACGCGCTGAGCGTGGTAAGCCGATATCAGTCAGACCTAGGTGAGGACCACTGGACGGCAGTGAAGAACATTCTCAAGTACCTAAGAAGGACTAAGGAGATGTTCCTGGTTTACGGTAATGAAGACCTCAGGGTCGAGTCCTTTACCGATTCAAGCTTCCAGAGTGACCAAGATGATAGCAAGTCTGTCTCGGGTTTTGTGTTTACCCTCAACGGAGGGGCGGTATGTTGGAGGAGTTCCAAACAGGATACCGTCGCAGACTCGACGATGGAGGCTGAATACATTGCTGCAAGCGATGCCGCAAAAGAGGCGGTCTGGATGAGGAAGTTCATTAGTGAACTTCAGGTGGTTCCGTCCATTGTTGACCCTATACCTTTGTATTGCGATTACAATGGGGCTATAGCTTTAGCGAAGGAACCAAGGTACCATCAGAAATCCAGACACATCTTAAGGCAGTATCACCTGATAAGGGAGATCATTGATCGCCAGGAGATCGAGGTACGGAGAGTGGACAAAAAAGACAACACGGCGGATCCATTCACAAAGGCCCTCCCTCAAACACAGTTCGAGCGACTTTTTGAGCTATTGGGTATGCGGTACGCCAGCTGCTGGCTCTAGTGCAGACGTTGGGTATGCGGTACACCAATTACTGGCCTTTAGTGCAAGTGGGAGATTGTTAGATATGTATGCCCTAGAGGCCATTATTGTATAGTACTAGTTTGTATAATACATTTTGGAAGCTTGGGATATATATACGGTTTTACGACAGTCTTGCTCGATATAGTAGTATGCTACTTGGTTTGTTTCTATCTTAATATGTGTATATGTTTCTTTTAACATATCGCTAAAACATATTGATGGAGCCCTTAGGATCTTTGCTTGACTACCGGCGTTGTGATGGCGATCACACTCGTGGGGGCTGGGTAGTCTATAAGCACATCCTTATTCTGGTCCCTAGTCATAGGATTATCGAGACAGGGCATCGATACTCCAGAGTAGACTGGTGCATAAGCTTCTCTTCCCTGCGGGGGAGATGGTCTGTCCCACAGCCATCAGTACGTCGTACTGGAGATAGTATGCAGATGCTCGTTAGGTTACGAGTACACTGAACAGGACTCGTCGGGAACTGTTGGTTGGTATTATACCTATCGTCAGTTAACAGTTCCCAGGTGACATGAGTACAGCTTAGTCCGCTGACTTCACAATGTCACTTCGCCTCGAGTGTGTTCCCACTGTTCTTTGATTACTACCCTACCACGGTTCTACTGAGTCGTGCAAACAGGTAGTAGTTGGGAGCAGTCCCGAAGCATTTGGAGGCAGTGACGGTTAGACAGGATTCGTCTCTCCCGGTATTGGGAGTTGATATCGCGCTGTGTCTAGGAGAGCCATTACACATAGTCGTCCCTGACAAGGGCAAGCGAGATTTGCTGGTAGTGTTACCAGAAGTTTCTCAGGGTGTTTTCGACTATACTTCGACACGACTTGTACCGCTATTAAGGGACTGACGTTTGCCACCCCCTAGGCCCGCCATGCGATACTCTTAGACGAACAGACCGGACTGTATGGAGATTGTCACATACAGGCTCAGTAGGAGTTCGGATGGGTTCACCTCATCAGTCTTCTTATCGGCATCTACCTGGGGACCGTTACGTACAGCTAGTGCCACTTGCGGTCTGTGGTTAACCCTACTGCCAGCGTAGTGTCGAGTCTTTAGAGTCCCACACAGAGGGTTACTCGTCTTTGGGCAAAACAGAGAAGAGGTCGCATGGTTTTGCGACATGGTTCGTTCACACTCGCGCACTTGTGCACGTTTGGTGACCGGGCAGTTATTACTAGTGGGCTTTGGTTTAAGCCAGATACTAGTATTTGTTTTGGGATTGGTTTTTTCTCGTTGTATTCGTGTTCCTCGGAACGCGGATGCGGGTGTGTATGCACAGTTGATAGAGGCAGAGGCAGAGGATTCTCATTAGGGTTGTTGACCATTTGACTTTGGTTGACTTGTTGACCGTTGACTTTTTCCAAGCCCTAATGAGAATGATAAATATGATTAATAATGATAATTAAGGATTTTTGTGTGATGGTTAGGTTGACCATTTGACCATGGTGGTCATTTTGACCCTTGTTGACATTTTGACCATAATCATTTCATATCAAAGATGCTTCTTGATCTTTGCAAATTGCATTTATTATGAAATGATAATGGTTATTCCATACTCACCATCACATTTTCCTTTTTAATTATTATTATTAATCTATTATTCTCTCATATGAGCATGGTTGCAAAAAGAGAGCTCTCATTCTATCATATCTTTTCTCTCTCTTTGCAAAAGCTCTTCTTCCTCCTCTTTCAAAGCTTAAGTGTTCCATGTGATGGAAATCATAAGTTTTTGAGACAAAGCCACCATAACACATCTCTACTCATTATATGGTACTAGG
This sequence comes from Agapanthus africanus, assembly GCA_030015575.1. Taxonomy (NCBI): domain Eukaryota; kingdom Viridiplantae; phylum Streptophyta; class Magnoliopsida; order Asparagales; family Amaryllidaceae; genus Agapanthus; species Agapanthus africanus. Next base: position 522,526,988 of record CM057342.1, read on the forward strand.
TTTAGCAAACCAAATACCTTAGTTACCTCTAGGTTGAGGTAGGAGCTCAAGTTCGAGGCCCTCGGGTGGATCTATCTTCGGCAAAGAGGAGACAAGGAGGAGGAGCCGTTCAAACAACCATAAGGAGCAAGCAAGGAGGAGAACAACAAGAAGAGAAGGAGTTTAAGACAAGGTATAACCCCCTAACCGAATAGGTAAAGCTCGTAGTTGTTGCTAGTGTGTTGTTTAGCAAAGATCCGTGTTTTCTAGTCCATGTTACCAAAACCCTAAAAATTGTTTTTCACAGTTTCCGCAACCCCGTAAGAACCGGGAGAGGTAACGTGGACCTAACAGATTCATACTACCGGAGCCCGAGGACCGATCCGGACAGACGGTGCCCTTGGGCCGATCCGGACTGACGGAGCCTGATATATGAGGATTTACGTGTCGATGCTGGACACGGGTTTCATGATATTTCGAGTGTCGATGTTGGACACTCAGGTTCCATGATTTTCATGTGTCGCGAGGGACACACGTCGATTTATATTCTCATACTTTCATGCATATGCTTTTATGATATTTACATGCATGATGTTGTTGTGTCATTGGTTGACACGTGGATGAGATCCATATGCATACAGTCATTGACTATGTTATTGGCACATATGCAGATACGGTCACCCTAGATATCATAGTATTACCTTTATGATATAGTTGACCTAGGAAATCATTGTTTTATTCGATTTCTACCTGATGATGTTTTCTACTCACGAGTTGGCAACTCACCCCGGTTGTGCCTTAGTTCTTGCAGGTTGACCGCTTAGACCAGTAGCGGCATCGCTGGCACACAGCTGCATTCGGGTGATTTGCTTTGGGAGGTGGTACATGTTGGATCGTGCAACTCTTATATTATTATTCCTATTGTATCTAGTCAACTCCCTCAATCAGAAACTAGTGTTTGTATAAGTAGTGAGACTTAGCAAGACTTGTAGTTGCGAGACTTGAGCGATGGGTTATATGTTCGCTTGGTGGGTTTGATGTCTTGCTTTACATTATTCCTTGTGTTGATCTTCGCCATGGGGAGTCGTATACTTATATTCTATCTTGCGTGGTTGTGACTCTGCCATTTGGAGAAGAGCTAGCTCCCGCTTGGGGATGCCTATATATTGTTGTATATCTGTTTTGGATCAAAATATACGAGGGAGGTGCTGCCCGAAATTTTAAAAGACAAAACATGATTCATTATACCTTTATTTCAAAACTTCACCTCTTCTATTTTCTTAAAAAGGTTTAGATTTCTGGGTTTCGGCTTACTTAATTTACGTTGCGCCTTTAGACGTTGCGTGATTTAAGTGTCAGTCACATGCTTAATTACGGGTTGTGACAATCGTCTAGTATGTCACGGTATCTAGCTTGGAACACTTCCAACATACCGTCCCTCCACTGAGGGTAAAGACAATGCATGTGACTAACTTTCATTCGAACTTATAACTATGGAAGCTGGAACCTAGAGCTTCCTTTTAGTGCTTCTCAAGTACTTAAGAATGTCCTCCATAACTTTCCAGTGATTCTCCTAAGATCCGATTGATTTCTGATCACTACACCTAGTGAGTCAACTACATCTGGTCTGGTACATAACATCCTGAGTAAGTGGACGAATCACCATGCTTAGAATCTTCCATAAACCCTTTAGTATGGCGTTAATGTACCTGGATTTGGGACACTCCCAACATCCATTTAGAACTATCACCATAGATCATTATTGACAAGATGTAGTAGGTATCATCCAGATCGTCCATGGAGAATCCTCGTGATAAGAGGAGCTTGACCGAGTGTAGCATAGGAAACCATTTTCTATCAAGAGTATGTTATCTACGTACAATACGTGTAAGATAACCTTACTCTCTACAACCTTCTTGTATATATATTGTTCATTTACCTTTTTGATTAAGTCAAACTCTTTGACTGCCAAATCAAAACAGATGTTCCATCTCCGCGATGCTTGCATTGATCCTGATGGACTTAAGCATAGCTTTAAAAGTCTCAACTTTTCCAATTACACCAATAATCTTCTCAAGATTCGTTTGCTCCCAATGGGTTTTACCCCTTCAGGTGCAACATGCAAAGTCATACTTTGTTGGTGTACATGGATTCCATCTTTGATCGCATAGCATCCAGCCTTTATATAGAGTCGCCACTCGTGATGGCCTTCCTGAACCTAGTTGGGCCATCATCAACCATGATGCAATCCTCGCTCCCACTATCACCGAGAAGACCGTATTATCTCTCAAGTAGATGAGGAACCCTACCAGATTCGTGGAGAGGTTGAGCTTCGTTGGAGACTATTGAATCCTTTGGTTTCACCAAATCATCAGCCGTTTGTTTGTCTAGCTGGAACTTCTTCCAGTTCCACCTCATAACTACTAATTTCTTCACAAGAAATTCCTTTTCTCAAAAGGTGGTATTCTGAGAAACAACTTTTGTTCCCCAGTGTGGTAGAAGATATTCCTTCAAAAATGTTTGGGATATCCAACAAACTTATAGAACTGACCTTGCCTCGATCTTGTCCGGATTCTGCTTTTCAACATTGGCCGGACAACCCCATATCTTAACTCGTTTAAGACATGGTCTCTTCCCATACCATATCTCATATGGAGTGGTAGGCACTGATTTGGATGGAACCCCATTCAATAGGTATGCAGCTTCTCAAGTGCATAACACCCAAAAGGAAACAGGTAACTCAGCAGTACTCATCATAGAGCGTGCCATATCTCATAGGGTGCGATACCTCTACCCCAATACACCATTGTGCTGTGGTGTACTCGAAGGAGTAAGCTGAGAGAGAATCCTATTCTCTGTTTAGAAAATCCAGGAATTCCATTCCCAAGTATTAGCCTTCTCCGATCATATCGAAGGACTTAATATTTCTACCCATCTTGTTCTTAACTTCAAGCTTATATTCTTTGAATTTCTCAAAATTTTCAGACTTATGTTTCAACAGGAACATATGTTCGAATCTTGAGAGATGATCAGTGAATATAATGAAGTACAAAGAACCAGCCCTGGCATTTGTAGACATAGGACCGTATACATCATCATGTATCTGTCCCAAGAGTTCAATAACTCTTTCTCTCTTTCAAGTAAACGGAGTATTGGTCATTTTACTTTGAGACAAGACTGGCAAGTATCATAAGATGAAAATTCGAACATATTCTTATATTCATCCTTATGTAACTTAGCTGGTCGTGTCGCATTGATATGACCTAGTCTACAATGCCACAAGAAGGATTCGTTCATTTCTGAACTACTCCTCTTGTGTGTGTTCTATATACTTTGAACTGTGTTTTGATTTAGAACGTATATGCTATTATATAACATACCTGATCCAATCAACTCTTGATTCAGGAAAATGTTCACAACATTATCCTCCAATACAGAATTATATCCTTCTTTAACTCATTAAAGAAACCGATGTAATGTTGTATATCAGGTTCGATATATAATAACATTCGTTCAGAATCAATGTATTAATACAAGGTGATATTTTCCAACTGATTTAGCTGAAACACTTGCATCATTCTCTACACTTAGAGACATATCACCCATTCCCAGTTCTCTACCTATCTGTAGCCCATGTAACATATTACATATGCGGGATCCTGATCTGGTATCACATACGCAAGACATAGAGGATACTGAAAAACAGTTCTCGGTAATGACCACACCCGAAGAAGATGCATCAACATGCACTTTCTTCAATTGGGTGGCATGGGAATCCAGATATTCCCCTATTTTCTGCTCGGACTTATAACAATTATATGATAGAGCGGAACCAACGTTCCCTGGCTCAGTATAATAAGCAGGTTCAGTCAATGCATCCATATTATTATCTTGATTAAGACGTGACATGGTCGCTACAGGAGAGAGAGAGAGAAGAAAACACTCTGCGTACGCTCTTGCTAGATCATATTGGTTATTAGTTTATCTAATCAGAATGGCTCCCACTGTTTTTATCAAATCTTCTTTCAAACCCTAAAAGGTAAGACTAGACGGGATTAATTACACCCTACAAGTTCGCCAATCTTTCGGCCAGGCCAGTGTCGGTACTTTGAGGGAGGTTCCCCGTGCTTTTGCACGGACCAAATTAAAATAAACCTCATTTTCCCTGGGGAGTAACCCCATTAACACCTTTCTAGACACCTACTTGATCAGCTAATTGTAATGTGTAAAACTCTCCAAGAAGTAACTCTTACTCGCAGTGGGTATCGAGATCCAACTATCTTATAGAAGGTATGCAATCTCATTGCAAATTTCAACACTTGAAATTCCCGATAATCTTTTGCCCCTAGCAACTTATGACCTTGGCTAAGGTCAACAAATCATAAGCGCTAGCCAAGTTCAACCTATCATTTCTTGATTGAATTAAACCCACCAGTACGACCCTTGGCTAAGGACAACAAAGCCGTACGACCACCCTAACTCAATCTCATCATATGCTTGCAGATAAGCATTAATTAGCTACCGCACACTACGCCTTTCATAAGGTCAACAAACGCAGCACGAATACTAAAAATTACTTATCTGAAATGATGGAGGGCTACAACAGGTTTTTATGAGAACATTTTGTGTAATGAACTTGATATCGTCATAGAATCGAGTGATTTTGAAAATGAGTGTTTTTGAGGCTTTTACTAGTTTTTCTAAAGAGGTCACTCCTGGTGAAGGGATCTCGGCTCTTTCCTTATCGAATAAGGTGCAGGATATTTCACAAACACCACTATGCAGAGCAAAAACTATAGAAGCAATCAAAAGACAAACCAAGTGGGTTGTAGCATCTACTGGTTTCGCTAAAGTGGTCACTCCCGTTGAAGGGATCTCGGCTCTTTCCTTATCGAATAAGGTGTTGGATATTCTACAAGGAATACCGCTATGCAAAGCAAGAACTAGAGCTACCCATTTTTAAACAAATTTCTACAACATCTTTAGGTTTCTTTTTATTTCATTAATCTCATTAATGAAGTCCCATCAAATTATGCTTCCCAAGCATCACAGAAGAAACGAAAGCATCAATATTTATTATATATCACATATATATAATATAATCATTCTTCTCAGAATATCAAGTGATCACATCACAGAATATCAGCTGCAGAAGAATCACATATAAAATATTGGATATACTAGGAATTCCGTGTTTTAAATTAAGCCAGTATAAAACACGGATTCCACGGTCACGATGAATAGCCAAACCCACATCCCTAGACCCCTACGAGAGCGGCAAGCAACACTACCAATTCTAGAGGTAGGAGACCCGATCTCGACTCCTCGAGATGGTCTCCCACTGGACCCTAGAACCCGATTACTTATGCTCCCCGCCTTGGGTCTATCCTAATGCGGAAAAGTAAATAATATACATCAATGGTGACATCATCCTCAACTCGGAAGTGCCCCAATAAAGAATATTACATACAAGCTTTTACATGAATGAAAATAAAAAACTCTCATCTCACATAAAAAAAAACCCGGCTATTCGAAACACGACGATCCAATATAACATATCACAGCAACACATAACATCATATGTCATCAACGTAAGTAAATATGCGTATCCCAATTGTCGTTGACATATAGCAACGAAACCGGCGATACACCACATATTACACTTACGGTCGCAAAAAAAGAAAGGGAAAAACTACAATAATTGGAATCCGCAACCACCTTAGACACCATAAACCCAATATATCACATACTTTGGATTTCATGCCTAACCAAATGAATTCCTTAGACATCACATGCCTAACAATTATAAACCCCGCATTTTAGTCTCGATATTGAAAACACTTTCCAATAACCTATCAGGTAATTCAACAAGATTCCCGATAATCTGATCGAATGCTGGTCGGAAACTTTAGTAGATGGCCGCACCCCCGATGCCGTCGACGAAGTGCACTAAGGCGGAACACCGCGGCCGCGAGCACCCGAACGGATGCTTTTGGTGATGGGGTTCTCCTACAGTCACTTGATCGGGGCTGTGGGGCGTGGCTATCTAGTAAGGTTACCCGGCGATTATCCGCGTATACTACGTAATTGCGACAGACTTTTGATCCACATCAAACTTCCGTAGCAACCGATCAAATGAGACTAAACTGCTAGATTTATAAAATTCTAACTAGTTATCACATAACTAATTTTGTGAATTCCAAATACTGTATCACAATCACAGATAGTTAGACGATGTTAAACTTTTCGATCGAATAAACAAACACCCAAACCTTCCCAAAGAGCTCAACAGTTGAGCAGAGTTCAAAAAGTACCCAGAACATGCCACAGCTCCTATGAACCATCCGTAGAAGGGCCGACCCATGCCTCACTCATGTCGCCACAGAACTGCCGCAAACCCTAGGGTATGATCGCGGTTCTGCAATCCAGAAAGTCGAGTTTGGGTATATTCTTCTAGAGGGTCCACCGAATCGCTTGCAAGTTTTTTAAAGATTTTAAACTTGGAAAAAATCTAACTCTTGGAAAATTTCCAGCGAGGGAAAATATGAGTTATTGATATCCGTTTGAACTTTTTAACGTCGTCTAAATAACCCGAATACATGTTAGAATTATGACTACGAAACACTCCGAATTGCCTTTGCAAAAAGTTAACATCACAAGCAAATTTAGCAAAAACAAACAACACCTGAAACACCAAAACCCAGAGACTGGAACACCATGAAAATTTGAAGCCAGAATTTCCTAATGGACCCGGTGAGCTCGGATTTTCACCATATGTGGACGGCCGAAATCTTTCCAAATTGCTTGACATTTTGATAGTGTTCATGTTATATCGCATACAGCATTCTGCAGTCGCTAATAAATTTTGTAGAGCCCTTTAAAAATTCGACAGAAACTAGGTATTGGTGTTGCAAGTTTCGGAGTTGTTTCGGTTTCGTAATCTAACAACATCATTTAAATCTTTAGCTTGGCTCTGATACCACTGTAGGGTTGCTTAGCACGGCAGCAAGGTTTCGGGTAGCATCATCCATGCCAAATTCAAATTTTTGTCATGCTAAAGAACTCTAACCTAGGATGTTTAACTAGAGAATCATACGAAACAAGATGTAAACAACTTTACAACTAAGTGATTAGAGATTACAACCTTTGTAGTTGTTCTTTCGCTTCTATAGCTCCTTGTTGTGGTCCCTTCGCTGCGAGTGATGATCTCCCAAACTCTTGAGAGGATCCACAAGGTGAAAGATGCAAACTTGCTCGAAATCTTCGAGGCCGAAGATGATCTACGTCAAGGAGACTCAAGCTCATGCTGCCTCTTCACTAAATTAAGGTTTAGTCAAGCAAACACCCTAAACTAAATGGCTAATAGTAGAGGATGATGAAGTAGGAAATGAGATCTCTTTAGTTTTCTTTTTCTCACAATTTTTCATGACATAGAAAAAAGCTAGCAACCTTTCAAAAGGAAGAAGAAGATGAAGTGATGAATGAATAAAACTTATGAGGTTAGAAATGCAACCATGGTGAGTTATGTCATTCCTTAACCCTTGTAGAGAATAAACCATGGTGTGTGGTTAATGGTTGGGTTAATAAATATCTTTAAGTAAAACAAAAGAAGTGGACTTAGTCAATGTTCTACTAGCATCCATCCAAGCTCAACCATGATAAAATCCACCAATTTTGAATTACTTAATAAATAAATATAAAACCCTAACATTAACCTAGCATGGTGTGGGTCTCATACATACATGTTGCATGTGTAACCTAGCATGTCACAATGATATATATCACATATATATTATTTGTGAACAAAAGAAAATAATACAATTAACATATATCATATATATATCAATGTATCATCAAGTGAGAAAAAGTAATGCTTAAGTGAGCTAATATTAGTTAGTGTAATTTAATATATCAAATATATAATTCTACATTAAATTATTAAATCAACACTTGATTTAATAATCCGGCTATATCACATATAACCGACTAATATCTAATGCAACAACTTATCGAATCAACACTTGATCCGATAACCCGGCTATATCACATATAACCGACCAATGTCACAAGTCGCGACAATAGAAAGCGGTATTACATACGCTCATTAATCTTGGTCCCGCACATATCACATATGTTCTCCTACTCCGTTTCACATGAACCAGGAAACCTCTATGTAGAACTCTAAAGACTTGTCAATACGCCGGCAGTAGGTGATGATCATATCAAACACCCATAAGCCGCAAGTGGTCTGCTAAACGTAACGGCCATCCGGGTATTGAGCGATCAGAAGATCAACAAGCAAGCCTGCTCATTCTCCTGCGAATCCAATCAGTAACACTACCGTACAGTCCAGACTCTTCGTCTGATATGTCGCATATCCAGTCTAGGGGTGGTAAACATCATACCCCAGTAACCGATAAGTCATGCCGATGTGAGGATCATACCAGGTCGAAAAACTACTGATAACACTTACCAGTAGATCTCCATATCATCCCTGTCCAGGGACTTCCAGTTATAGCCAATCGAGCACAGCGCAACATCAACCCCCAATATCGGGAGAGACGAAACCCCTCCTATCGCTCATTGCCTCCATGTGATTCGGGACTTACCCAAAAGCCACCGTTTTGCACGTTCTCATGAACTTGGTAAGGTGGAAATCAAAGTACAATGGGAATCACACAAGTCTCTATGACGATCTCGGGTCTACAGACTAGAGAACTGCTATCTGACGATAGGTATAATACCAACTAGGAGTTCTCGGCGAGTACGTTCAGTATACCCAGTCTCCACTGAGCTCCCGTATACCATCTTTGATTTCAAACACCAATGGATGTTGGATCATCCATCACCCATCATATGGGTCAAGATGTGTATACACTAGTGTACTCTGGAGTATCGATGCCCAGTCTCGATACTCCCACAACTAGGAACATTTGAAGGATGTACTTACCGACTACCTCTGCCCTACTAGTATGATCTGCATCAGAATCCTGTTAGGCAAGTACTCATCCTAAGGGCTTTATCAACATGTAATAGAGAGACAATAAGTGTACATGTTAAGATAAAGAGCAACCAGATAGCATACTATCATGTCGAGCAAGAAAGTCCTCCCTATATATGTCCAAGCATCCACTACAATATACATCGCATGTACAGTAATGGCCTCTAGGGCATACATATAACGAACACCGGGGACACCCCGGGGGGACCAGAGGCCGGACCCACACTCCAAGACCACCTCAAGGTTGCCTTGGGGGTGGATGACCCGAGAGCACCCTATATGGGTGCTCTCGGGTCTGCCTTCCACTAGGGGCCACCTCGAGGTATCCCCCGGGGGTGGGTACCCTCCCCCCCGAAGCCCCCCATTCGATAGTATATTTCATGATCTTTGCCTCCGCGAAGATTCGGGTGGGTTATGAGTTCGTTTCGACTCCCGGATTGTCTTTAAACGAATGGTTTTGGAACATTAGCTCACTGAATTTTTCAAGTGTTGGAAAATTGGTTTGGTTTGCTAATTGCGTGCGGAATTCTAATGTCGCGGTTACTTTACAAGCTTTGTGATGTGTATGTGTGTTTGGAAACGTCGACTAATTGCTATACATCAATTAGTCGGGGTTGCACACATCTGTAATGATATCATGTGATGGTATGTGTATATGAATATGTTGGATGGATGAATAGCCGGGGATGTGGGAAGAGAGTTTTTCTTTTCTTTTGTTCATGTAATTTGCAAAAAGCAATGTAAGATTATTTTGCTAGGCACATCCGGGTTGAGGTTGTCGCCACCGTTGTATAATTTCTTTTTACTATTTTTGCTCCTAGGATAGACCTAAGGTGGGGTGCACAAACTACCGGGTTCTCGAAGTGCCGAGTGGCCTACTCATTTTGTTGAGGGAGGTTGCTTCACTTCGGGAATTTGGCGGGTAGTTTGCCGCACCCATAGGGGTCTAGGGCGGGGTTTAGCTATTCATCACGACCGTGGAACCCGTCTTTCTTTAAAGGCTTAAATGAAATACGGAATTCCTAGTATATCGAATGTTTTCATCTGTGATCCGGAATGTTTATAAATGCGTGCGATGAATGGCTATTTATATATGAGATATTTAATAAACGTTGCTTATGTTTTGCAGCCGCGCTAGTCCAACCCCCGCTCTGTCGTTAGTTAAGTAACTTAACGGTGTATGACGGGGCCCCGTGGTGAATGCGGATGGCATAAGCGTACGTTCTATTTTCGTTTTGTTTTTGTGATGTTTAGGAAACGTAAATGATGGGACTGTAAGTCTATGTCACGCACCCTACGAACTTGCGGGGAGGCGGAATATATGAAAAACGATTATCAAAGCTTCGTAACACGGACTTGAGCGCATGAATCGTTATCTAAACCATTGCTAACAAAAAGCTAGAGGTTTAATGTCACGTCCCGAAAGTACAGAATATGACCGGCACTTAAACTACGAACGCCTCGAGGCGTACGTAATCTAAGTAAGCCAAAAACCCAGAAACCCAAACCAAGAAAAGTAGTAGAGTGAAGGAAAACCAATTTAAAACAAGTAGTTTTAATAGCATAGGCCGAGTTATGCGGTTTTAAAAAAAAACATCAAGTATTTCCTGAAAATTTCGGCAGAGTCTCCTTTGTAAATACTGGCCCCCAAATGGGATACAACATGAATAGTATACGAAATCAATAAAAAGGCATCCCCAAGCGGGAGCTAGCTCTTCGTCAATCGACGGTCATAACCAGACATGCAATATAATATACAACGCCAACGGCGAGGATCAAAATTCAAAAGGAAACTCAAAACCACAAGAAAACCGCAGAAATATAATGCGCGACTCTAAGGTCGAAGGAATAACATCACTGGTCTCTATCTCAAAATAAATACATGTTTGGTTGATGGAACTTCTAGATACAACAGAATAATAATATACAAGATATATAATGGGGGTACGATACAAGTAAATCCACCTACTAGCAAATCACCCGAAGGAAACTATGCCCGCAAGCCGTAAAGAAACCTGTACGGCAAACCAGCAAGAAACTGGTGCATAACGGGGGTGAGTTGCCAACTCGTGAATAGAAAAACATCTACGAACCGAAATCGCATAAATAACGCAACCTAGGTCAATGATCATAATATATCCTCAAATATATGCATAACATGCAGCCTATAACAATGGCTAGGGTAATATCTAACCCGAGTGTAATCTCATGTGCCCGTGTCAGTGCTTCAAGTATCGATATATCATATGAATGAGGTATGAATGCATGAAAACAGAATACATGTAAATGAAGAACTGTTTTCATAATTTAGTGAGATTTCCTTTGTATTTTTAAAATGAGGTATCATAATGAAATCAGCATAAAACAGTGCCTAGCATCGGCACAAAACATAATCCCAATAAATCGATATCTCTGTATCACAGTCTCTGTACCTCAATATCTCAAAATCTCAATGTCTCAATCACAATATCTAGGGCGCCGTCAGTCCAGACCGGCCCCTACCATCCATCTGAAGACCACGACGGTATCCTCCGGATATCCGACGCGTCGGGTAAAATCACCGGTAGGTAGTGCTCCCCTGCCAGGCTCACATAGTCATCATCACGCGCTTCTTGCCCCAGGGTACCTTACCGGGTCCACCATGTACCCGAAACGGTTCATCCGTCTCCTCGAATCGGGTCTCGAAATCCATCAGCAAACTCATGGTGGACGACTCATACATCATGGGAAAAACCGCACTTTTATTTAAAAAGAGAGAAATCAGTTTATATATGTTTTGCGGTTTTCCTCCAAATCCAGAAAATATCATGGAAATCCGAATCATCAATAGCATGTAAAACCAGGAATATAAGCATGAGAATGAATAACAGTATGCATGAAGCGACAAGTAATAACTATAATATCTAAGCTGGCATATAAGGTATGTACACTAATATTATGTCAAACTACTGGCTATCAAACAAAGTTAAGCAACAATATTTTCTAAGGTGTATGTGACATGGCAATTACCGATGAAGATGTGTGTGAGCCGGCAAGTAAGTGTATGTGGTACATACGCATCATCGGTAATGGTGCTGGTGTCCTAACAGCATAATGTCAACAATGCAATATGAAATAAAAATGTAAATATGCGATGCGGAGCGAGCAACCAAAATGAGCGGGAGCTAAAAATTAAACAATGGTGCCATTTGAAATAACACGAATCGCGGGGTTTTGAAAATAGGGCTACGGTGGTTTTTAAGAAAGGGTACGTCTTTTGAAATACCCGTAGATCCCTTGACCTGTCTTTTAAAATACCCACGATCTGCTAGTTTTGAAATAGGTAGGAGTCTAATCTAATCTAACAACTACACTAAACTATACGGCTGAACTAACAAACTGAACTATAGGTAAGGAAACCGCCTATCATCTGAGTCGATACATATACATACCTGTATATATACAGTCGACGATCCCGCCTCAATAATATCATCTCCGATACCATATCTATAAGCGGCATCCCAAGTCAAGAGTGCGGATCAATCATCAATATAGCTCGTACGTAAATCCGTCGTACGGCATCCCAAATCTGGGTACGGGTCAATATCACATTCATCATACTATTCACCTGGTATCCTCTTTATCAAACATCATGATCGGGGTACTGATCTACGTCTAGTACAATACTGATACCGCCTAAGTATGCATGCACGTGTGTGAAACACTACGTCAAGACCCGTTACAACGTCATGTCGTATCTCAAATACGAACCCTGCTATATCACCGATCTCACGGCCTCAAATCAAATCTCATCGACTCATCTTAAATCCCAAGTACTATCCTCATATCCGTATGTGAACACATAGTCCCATACCCATGTGAACACATAACTATAAAGAATCCCATGAGCACATATAAATAGGAATGTATGCAAGTATGTATGTGTGTATGTGTAGTGCAACACTACCCTAGGATTCGCAACACTAAAATAATCCAACACACCAATATCCATCCTAAATATCGTTATTAATCCTAAATAACATATAATAATTGTTGGTGTGTATACGCATCCGTATACGCCACCACGGACTGCGGGGGTGCTATACGCCATCCACCCGACTTCTCCCCGTAGATATAAATCTACTCACCTGGTCCTCGCTCGCCGGTGCCGACGTCGCCACGCGCTTGCTTGTCGTCTCGAAGTCCACATGGGGGTACCTACATATCACAACGCATCGTATCGCATTAAAATCCGACTCATGACTAAAACGACACACGAATCCCACATAGGTCAAAACCTATGATTGCTTTCACAAATCAACCCAAAAACCCTCGACATCGGCGTACAAACGCCAAACCATCGAGAAAAACCCAAATACACTCATTTGCACATTCACGAACACAATTTTTTTTATATAAAATAGGTTAAAACTCACAAAAACCCCAATTTCACTTAAAAAGTCATTTTTCCGAAAATCTAGCAAGCACAATTCGCCGTTTTTGTACAAAACATGATGTTTTAACAATTCTAGTGACCAAGATGATAACTTAATATCTTAATTATGCCATAGAAACCATTACGTAAATTTTAAACCCACAATTTAATTCGATTTCAAAAACCTAGTTTGCAATATTAACCAATTTTAACAATTTTATAGCAAAAATGCACAAACTACAATCTAGCTTGGATTTTCATGAACTAAAGTATTAAACTATATTTTATAATGTTAATGAAGTCATGAAAAACCTAATCACATTTTTAAACCCAATATTTAAACTAATTTTTTAAAACCTAGTTAGCAATTTAGCAAAGTTATCACCATTTTAATTTAACAAATTAGCAAGTAGCAACCAACTTAGATTTTGCATACAATTACATGTTAATCTCCTCATTACAACCATAAACTAATGATAAAAACCCTAATTAAATTCAAACCCTAGTCTTGAATTTCCTAAAGTTGCAATAAAACCGAATTAAACATCAAATTAAGCTAACTTAAAGCAATTAACACCAATTTAACAAAATGGTTAGAATTATACCCAAATAAATTCGAAGATCCCACAAGCACACTTAGCCTCCCAAATTGAAATCTAAATCCCTAGATCCATGCTATGGTAGCCAAGGGAAAATGGGTAGGAGGTGGATTTTGATTTGGATTTTTGCTTGATTTTTTGTGAATTTTCCAAGCATTTTTGATGATTTTTGATGGAATTTTGAAGAGAAAAGAGAAGAAGAAATGAGGTGGGGCTGAAGAAGAGGGGGGGCTCGGTCAAGTGCACGTGGGGGGGAGTGTGGGGGGTGTGTGAGGTGGGGAAAAGTCAAGTGGGGAAGGTTCAAGTCAATACAAAAGTCAAAAGTCCATACTCATTTATCTATTTCTTTTCATTTCCCTTTTCTTTTCATTTGTTTTGCTTCTCTCATTTTTCTTTGGGAACTTGGGTAACGGGCTGCCATGGGCTCAGCCAAGGAAGGGAAATTGGGTTTGTGTGGGTGAGGGAAAAATAATAAATGATATACCCCAATTTCCATTAACACTAAATTCACCGGAAAAAGCCTTTTTCTTCGATATTTTCTAAACCGTTTTGGCAAACGATTTCATTTCAAAAACCACATGATAAAATTTTATTTAATGTGTCATGATGCACAAAATTTGTTTCAACCCATTCCAATTTGTAATTTTCCCTAATTAAATGTATTAGTGACGGCTTAAAATAATAATAAAATAATTTTTTTCAGAAAATTTGAAATTTCATCAGTGGCTCAATAAACACCAAATACTAGCAATTACATAGCTAGAATATGTATATTTAATTTTATAACAAAGATATTTGCATTTTGACTTTTTTACAGAAAACCCCCTTATTTTACCGATTTTTTCGAAATTTCACCGAAACGATTTTCAAAACGTTACAATCTTCCCCCCTTAAAGAAATTCGGTCCCCGAATTTAAATTCAAACTCCCCCCAAATACAAAAACATCTAAGCAAAACCATCAAGTAGTCGGGGCTCCGAAATCATAAGTACATAAAACGCATCATAGCGTAATGCATGCGCATGAGTAATGAGTAGATAACTCGAAATCAAAACTCCGTCAAGCATCCCGCAATCATCGGAGTCAAGGTGAAGACACGAATGCCAAATCTCAAGCAAGACCGATATGCTATAAATCGGAACTATACATGCAAATATCAGGAGGAAATGCATGCCAAATCCTTTAAGTTGCTGTGCAATGCACATAACACTGCACAGTGGCGGACGTCTATCATAAGAAAATAACTATATACATATATACCTTTGTTTGAAATGTACGTTCCGCCGTTTTGGGAAACAATTTAGAAAGGTTTTCCTTGTTTTAAACGTTTCGCGTCATATCAGACACGTAGGTAAATACTGAGACTATAGCTCGCTTTTTAGAATTCCCTTCAATAGCTATCAATGCATGCAAAATACATTCAGGTACTGTCCTCTGACTAGTCCTGCTTAGTACGAAAACACATCGCAATTATCATAAAAAAAACTACTGCTCTATAAGAAATCAATCCCAAAATACGCGTATGAATACTACGTGCGTCTGGTGCGCACGACAATCAAAATCCATATATGTGCTATACAAGTGCACAGAAACAAGATCTAAGTGCATCGGGTGTGCACAAAGCATCTGTCGTAGGCAACGTGTGTGCCTGACAGCAAAATCAGCTGCATCTGACATGCACGAAAAAATCTCGATTTAGTGCATCTGGTGTGCACCAAAATCGCATCTCAAGACATGCGCTCAACATGCTCGAAAACCCAAAACCAAGGGCATCCATCATGCACGAAATCATGAAATCCAATATCAAGCGCCGAACATGCGCAAAATCAAATCAGGTGCACAAGGTGCACAAAACAAATATCGAGTATCACAATCGAAATTGAAGTCCAGTGCATTTAAGTGCACCAAAGGCGTATCACTGCACTGCAAGCATATATAAACTATACAGAGTGCAGGAACCAAATCGTGTGCGTGCATACGCACAAAATCAACTCAAATGTCTAAAACCGTAAAATCACAACCACGTGAAACCAAAGCACGAAAACGATATCAAGTGCAACACTATGCAAAGATCGTAAATCATCAATCATCAAAATCAAATCATGCGAATAAATCACCCAAAACATTGAAATCAATAATGGCGGAATAGTACCGCTCAAGTGCATCCTCTAAGAATCTCGGGCCAACTGTCGCGGTCACTAGAGGGACGTCTCGTCGATGTTCATGAACTCTGGCCTGCTGGTGTGCGTAACAATGACCACTCCTGGGTCAAGATCTTCACTGTGAATTACCAATCTCTCGGTCCATCGGCTCATCGGCCCTGTCAGATGTGCTAACGGGGATGATTCCGTTCTGGCACTTCTCTGGTCATCACTCGGTCAATCATCGCGACCACTCGTAAGACAGCATATCACTGGCGTCGGCCTCTGGCTCTCTGAATGTATGTGACACATCTGATCCTGGGTGCAAGTATCCTTGCAGCAGTGTCCTGGAAGGAATCCTGCTCACGGTCTCTTCCATGTCTCGTCTCTGCCAACTGTTCGGAATTCATCGTCCTTTCCTATATCTGCATCTTGCTCTGGAACGACTGCATACTCATCGTGACTCCTTCTGGAAGGTAAATCCAAGTACCATTCCTCGGCATGCGCATCGCATCTCTGATGTCGGCGGAGTGGAACGTCATCTCATCTAGATCTGGTACGAACCTCTTACTTCACTTTTCTCTAATGTCGTCTGCTTTGGACTCGTCTCGTCGCGGCTGCATGGACTGAGCTCCAACGGCTATCCTCGTATCGGGAGTCTCCCAAGAAATGCATCTCACTACCTAGCATCCGAATTAAGTCGAGCCATCCGATCGAGTCGTCAAAACCTCATAATCCCCCAAGAGCTCAACCTCTTGGGCACAGTTTAATAGTATCGAGTATATACCACAGCATCGGTGGTCCAGCCGTAGAAGGGCAAACCCAAGCCTCACTAATGGCGCCGTAGAACTGCCGCAAACCCGAACGTTCAAAGGCTTTCACACGGTCATTAAGTCGTGTTAGGGTTTCATTTTTCTAGAGGGACCATAGAATTGGCTGCATGTCTTTTCGACTACTTTAAACTTAGAATAATAAGTTTCTGACATTCGATCGTCTCTGTCGACTCCCAACGTCTCCGCGTGAAGTCGTCTCTAGCTGGAATCAATCTATCTGATGACCTCGTATCGGGGTAGGCGAACGATCCACATGTCCTAGTCATTCGTCCTCGATGACTAGCGACCTTCTATCATCTCTTAGTACAACTCGTTCTGCACTAATTCCAGCATCTGGGGCAATACCTCGTCGTTCGCAGCAATAACTGGCTCGCTCGTCTGCATGCTGAACAGTGCCTCGATCATCATGAATAAGCAACACACCAACGGTCATCAAGATCTGGCTGGCCTCTATCATTGGCTCAATCTTCTAGTGTCGATCAGCACATCCGAGTAACCTCATAAAGGCGATCTGCCAAATGCTCGTGGCGCGGAAACACAGTAAAAAGACACATCTCTGCAATCGTGTGTTGCCGAAATTTCGCCCTGGTCAGTCCTCGTTCGTGACGAGCTCGTGTTGACCGCAACTCTAGCTGTAGCTCTCCCTGCCCGTAATCGTGGCAGCAAAACCATAACTGGTACTGATGAGGCTAGATCGGAATGAATATAATACTGAGCAAAGAAATGTACATCCTAAAGCTTCTTAAGTGGAGTAGCGTATCGTAAATTTGCCGTGGAACATACCTACGGTATGTCACTCTACTTTAGTCACCTATTCCATCAACCAAGGGTCATCCTACGCTCCGAAGGTAAAACCTAACGCTCTGATACCAACTTTGTCACGTCCCGAAAGTACGGAATATGACCGGCACTTAAACTACGAACGCCCCGAGGCATACGTAATCTAAGTAAGCCGAAAACCCAGAAACCCAAACCAAGAAAAGTAGTAGAGTGAAGGAAAACCAATTTAAAACAAGTAGTTTTAATAGCATAAGCCGAGTTATGCGGTTTTAAAAAAAACATCAAGTATTTCCTGAAAATTTCGGCAGAGTCTCCTTTGTAAATACTGGCCCCCAAACGGGATACAACATGAATAGTATACGAAATCAATAAAAAGGCATCCCCAAGCAGGAGCTAGCTCTTCATCAATCGACGGTCACAACCACACAAGAAATATAATATACAACGCCAACGGCGAGGATCAAAATTCAAAAGGAAACTCAAAACCACAAGAAAACCGCATAAATATAACGCGCGACTCTAAGGTCGAAGGAATAACATCACTGGTCTCTATCTCAAAATAAATACATGTTTGGTTGATGGAACTTTTAGATACAACAGAATAATAATATACAAGATATATAATGGGGGTACGATACAAGTAAACACACCTACTAGCAAATCACCCGAAGGAAACTATGCCCGCAAGCCGTAAAGAAACCTGTACGGCAAACCTGCAAGAAACTGGGGCACAACGGGGGTGAGTTGCCAACTCGTGAATAGAAAAACATCTACGAACCGAAATCGCATAAATAACGCAACCTAGGTCAATGATCATAATATATCCTCAAATATATGCATAACATGCAGCCTATAATAATGGCTAGGGTAATATCTTACCCGAGTGTAATCTCATGTGCCCGTGTCAGTGCTTCAGGTAGCGATATATCATATGAATTAGGTATGAATGCATGAAAATAGAATACATGTAAATGAAGAACTGTTTTCATAATTTAGTGAGATTTCCTTTGTATTTTTAAAATGAGGTATCATAATGTAATCAGCATAAAACAGTGCTTAGCATCGGCACAAAACGTAATCCCAATATCTCGATATCTCTGTATCACAGTCTCTGTACCTCAATATCTCGAAATCTCAATGTCGCAATCACAATATCTAGGGCGCCGTCAGTCCAGACCGGCCCCTACCATCCATCTCAAGACCACGACGGTATCCTCCGGATATCCGACGCGTCGGGTAAAATCACCGGTAGGTAGTGCTCCCCTGCCAGGCTCACATCGTCATCATCACGCGCTTCTTGCCCCGGGGTACCTTACCGGGTCCACCATGTACCCGAAACGGTTCATCCGTCTCCTCGAATCGGGTCTCGAAATCCATCAGCAAACTCATGGTGGACGACTCATACATCATGGGAAAAACCGCACTTTTATTTAAAAAGAGAGAAATCAGTTTATATATGTTTTGCGGTTTTCCTCCAAATCCAGAAAATATCATGGAAATCCGAATCATCAATAGCATGTAAAACCATGAATATAAGCATGAGAATGAATAACAGTATGCATGAAGCGACAAGTAATAACTATAATATCTAACCTGGCATATAAGGTATGTACACTAATATTATGTCAAACTACTGGCTATCAAGCTAAGTTAAGCAACAATATTTTCTAAGGTATACGTGACATGGCAATTACCGATGAAGATGTGTGTGAGCCGGCAAGTAAGTGTATGTGGTACATACGCATCATCGGTAATGGTGCTAGTGTCCTAACAGCATAATGTCAACAATGCAATATGAAATAACAATGTAAATATGTGATGCAGAGCGAGCAACCAAAATGAGCGGGAGCTAAAAATTAAACAATGGTGCCATTTGAAATAACACGAATCGTGGGGTTTTGAAAATAGGGCTACGGTGATTTTTAAGAAAGGGTACGTCTTTTGAAATACCCGTAGATCCCTTGACCTGTCTTTTAAAATACCCACGATCCGCTAGTTTTGAAATAGGTAGGAGTCTAATCTAATCTAACAACTACACTAAACTATACGGCTGAACTAACAAGCTAAACTACAGGTAAGGAAACCGCCTATCATCTGAGTCGATACATATACATACCTGTATATATACAGTCGGTGATCCCGCCTCAATAATATCATCTCCGATACCATATCTATAAGCGGCATCCCAAGTCAAGAGTGCGGATCAATCTTCAATATAGCTCGTACGTAAATCCGTCGTACGGCATCCCAAATCTGGGTACGGGTCAATATCACATTCATCATACTATTCACCTGGTATCCTCTTTATCAAACATCATGATCGGGGTACTGATCTACGTCTAGTACAATACTGATACCGCCTAAGTATGCATGCACGTGTGTGAAACACTACGTCAAGACCCGTTACAACGTCATGTCGTATCTCAAATACGAACCCTGCTATATCACCGATCTCACGGCCTCAAATCAAATCTCATCGACTCATCTTAAATCCCAAGTACTATCCTCATATCCGTATGTGAACACATAGTCCCATACCCATGTGAACACATAACTATAAAGAATCCTATGAGCACATATAAATAGGAATGTATGCAAGTATGTATGTGTGTATGTGTAGTGCAACACTACCCTAGGATTCGCAACACTAAAATAATCCAACACACCAATATCCATCCTAAATATCGTTATTAATCCTAAATAACATATAATAATTGTTGGTGTGTATACGCATCCGTATACGCCACCACGGACTGCGGGGGTGCTATACGCCATCCACCCGACTTCTCCCCGTAGATATAAATCTACTCACCTGGTCCTCGCTCGCCGGTGCCGACGTCGCCACGCGCTTGCTTGTCGTCTCGAAGTCCACATGGGGGTACCTACATATCACAACGCATCGTATCGCATTAAAATCCGACTCATGACTAAAACGACACACGAATCCCACATAGGTCAAAACCTATGGTTGCTTTCACAAATCAACCCAAAAACCCTCGACATCGGCGTACAAACGCCAAACCATCGAGAAAAACCCAAATACACTCATTTGCACATTCACGAACACAATTTTTTTTATATAAAATAGGTTAAAACTCACAAAAACCCCAATTTCACTTAAAAAGTCATTTTTCCGAAAATCTAGCGAGCACAATTCGCCGTTTTTGTACAAAACATGATGTTTTAACAATTCTAGTGACCAAGATGATAACTTAATATCTTAATTATGCCATAGAAACCATTACGTAAATTTTAAACCCACAATTTAATTCGATTTCAAAAACCTAGTTTGCAATATTAACCAATTTTAACAATTTTATAGCAAAAATGCACAAACTACAATCAAGCTTGGATTTTCATGAACTAAAGTATTAAACTATATTTTATAATGTTAATGAAGTCATGAAAAACCTAATCACATATTTAAACCCAATATTTAAAATATTTTTTTAAAACCTAGTTAGCAATTTAGCAAAGTTATCACCATTTTAATTTAACAAATTAGCAAGTAGCAACCAACTTAGATTTTGCATAAAATTACATGTTAATCTCCTCATTACAACCATAAACTAATGATAAAAACCCTAATTAAATTCAAACCCTAGTCTTGAATTTCCTAAAGTTGCAATAAAACCCAATTAAACATCAAATTAAGCTAACTTAAAGCAATTAACAACAATTTAACGAAAATGTTAGAATTATACCCAAATAAATTTGAAGATCCCACAAGCACACTTAGCCTCCCAAATTGAAATCTAAATCCCGAGATCCATGCTATGGTAGCCAAGGGAAAATGGGTAGGAGGTGGATTTTGATTTGGATTTTTGCTTGATTTTTTATGAATTTTCCGAGCATTTTTGATGATTTTTGATGGAATTTTGAAGAGAAAAGAGAAGAAGAAATGAGGTGGGGCTGAAGAAGAGGGGGGGCTCGGTCATGTGCAGGTGGGGGGGAGTGTGGGGGGTGTGTGAGGTGGGGAAAAGTCAAGTGGGGAAGGTTCAAGTCAACACAAAAGTCAAAAGTCCATACTCATTTATCTATTTATTTTCATTTCCCTTTTCTTTTCATTTGTTTTGCTTCTCTCATTTTTTTTTTGGGAACTTCGGTAATGGGCTGCCGTGGGCTAAGCCAAGGAGGGGAAATTGGGTTTGTGTGGGTGAGGGAAAAATAATAAATGATATACCCCAATTTCCATTAACACTAAATTCACCGGAAAAAGCCTTTTTCTTTGATATTTTCTAAACCGTTTTGGCAAACGATTTCATTTCAAAAAGCAAATGATAAAATTTTATTTAATGTGTCATGATGCACAAAATTTGTTTCAACTCATTCCAATTTGTAATTTCCCCTAATTAAATGTATTAGTGACGGCTTAAAATAATAATAAAATAATTTTTTTCAGAAAATTTGAAATTTCACCAGTGGCTCATTAAACATCAAATACTAGCAATTACATAGCTAGAATATGTATATTTAATTTTATAATAAAGATATTTGCATTTTGACTTTTTTACAGAAACACCCTTATTTTACCGATTTTTTCGAAATTTCACCGAAACGATTTTCAAAACGTTACATTTAACTACTCGGATACGAAGTTATACCTCACGTTACTTGTCCTTCAGGTCTTCATCGCGGTCCTCCACTCCTCGTGGGCTCCTTGGAACATCGGCACCTCAACGGCCTCCTCGAATCAAAGACGATCCACCCGAAAGCTCCTACGCCAAGCTTAATCTCAAACTTGAGATAACTAGGTTGCTTAAAGTGCTAATCTAAGCTATCTAGGGGATATAGAGTGAGGTTATGGATGTATTAGTCTAGCTAACCCTTGATCTCAACACATGAGAGGTTAGGGTTAGGGTTTGAAGAGAGTGTGAGCTTGAGGAGAGAGAAGGTGAAGATGATAATAAAAAGAATAATGAACTCATATGAATATATCAACCATGACAATTAATCAAATAAATAATATAAATGATTTATCATCATGGTTAGATTCATTCTTCTAGTGTGATTCATCATATGACTCATTAATTCATTAATGAATCATTTAATGTAAAGGATGAATCACACAAATGAGTCATTAAGCAATTAATGCTCATGCCACCATAACCCCTTAGTCACCACTCTTCCAGAACCTTCCCGACAAATTACGAGAACGCCCCTCCAATCCGTGAAAACATGAAAAAACTTTAGACTGTATAAATCCAAAAACCCGATACTAGAATCTGGCTTAAACCAAAGCCGGCTAGTAAAAACTGTCCGAAAAGTCGTACGTGCGTAAACACACGTATGTGTCCGAACCCTTATCGTAAAACCATATGACCTCTATATCATTTCGCCTGGAGCAGGGAAACTCTCTGTGTGGGACTCTAAAGACTCGACATGATGCTGGCAGTGGGTTTAACCACAGACCGCAAGCGACACTAGCTGTACGTAACGGTCCCCAGGTAGATGTCGATAAGAAGGCCGATGAGGAAAACCATCCGAACCCCTACTGAGCCTGATGTGAAAATCTCCGTACAGTCCGGTCTGTTCGTCTAAGACTATCGCATATCAAGCCTAGGGGGCGGCAAGCGTCAGTCCCCTAATAGCTGTATAAGTCGTGTCGGAGCGAAATCTATTACACCCTGAGAAGCTACTGGAACCTACCAGTATATCTCGCTTGCCCTGGCCAGGGACTTTGCGAAATGGCTCTCTGACACAGCGTGATATCATCTCCCAATACCGGGAGAGACGAATCCTATCTAACCGACACTGCCTCCAAGTGCTCGGAACTGCTACCTGTTTGCACGACTCCTTTGAGCCGTGGTAGGGTAGCAATCTAAGAATAGTGGGACACACTCGAGGCGAAGCAGCAGTGTCAAGTCTGCGGACTATGCTGTACTCATGTCACCTGGGAACTGATAACTGACGATGGGTATAATACCAACCAATCAGTTCCTCGGCGAGTCCTTTCCGGTGTACCCGTAACCTAACGAGCACCTGTATACTATCTCCAGTACGACGTACTGATGGCTGTGGGACAGACCATCTCCCCAACTGCGATGAGAAGCGTATACACTTAGTCTACTCCAGAATATCGATGCCCTATCTCGATAATCCAACGACCAGGAACCTGTATAGGATGTTGCTTACAGACTACCCAGCCCCCACTAGTGTGACTGCCATCACAATGCTGGTAATCAAGCAAAGATCCTATGGGCTCTACTAATATGTATAAGTGATACGTTACAAGAAATATATGCACATATTAAAGTAGACTCAAACCAAGTAGCATACTACCATGTTTAGCAAGACTGTATATACAACTGTGAATATCCCAAGCTTCCATTAATTAATATACATGCTAGTATGTTACAATAATGGCCCCTAGGGCATATACACTAACAATCTCCCACTTGCACTAGGGCCATGAGCTGGAATATCGTAGACCTATCATCTCGAATAGCCTCTCGAACTGCGTCCGAGGAATGGCCTTTGTGAATGGATCAGCAATGTTATCCTCCGTCTTTACTCTCTTCACCTCGATCTCCCGGAGATCTATGATCTCCCTGATCAGGTGATACCGCCTTAAGATGTGTCTGGACTTCTGATGGGACCTGGGTTCCTTCACTAAAGCTATAGCGCCGTTGTTGTCACAATACAGAGGTATTGGACCAACACTGGAAGGAACCACCTGAAGTTCTGTAAGGAACTTCTTCATCCAGACAGCTTCTTTTGCGGCATCGCAAGCAGCTATGTACTCCGCTTCCATCGTTGAGTCTGCAACAGTTTTCTTGCTTGGAACTCTTCCAACAGACTGCCCCTCCATTGAGGGTAAAGACATAACCCGGCATGGATTTGGAGCCATCTTTGTCACTCTGGAAGCCGGAGTCGGCAAATGCCTCCATCTGGAGGTCTTTTCCGCCATACACCAAGAACATCTCCTTAGTCCTTCTCAGGTACTTGAGAATGTTCTTTACTGCTATCCAGTGCTTCTCCCCTGGGTTTGCCTGATACCGGCTTACAACGCTCAGTGCGTATGCTACATCTGGTCTGGTACATAACATCGCATACATTATAGAGCCTACCGCAGAAGCGCAGGGTATAATCGACATGCGATCCCATTCCAAATCAGTCTTGGGAGACATCTCTTTGGAGAGGGTGATTCCGTGACAAGCCGGTAGGTTATCGCGCTTAGAATCATCCATACTGAATCTCTTCACTATGGTGTCTATGTACCTGGACTGCGAAAGTCCCAATATCCTCTTTGATCTATCACGATAGATCTGGATCCCCAGAATATAGGTGGCATCACCCAGGTCTTTCATGGAGAATTTGTGTGACAAGAATCTTTTGACTGACTGTAACATAGGAATATCATTTCCTATTAGGAGAATGTCATCCACGTACAAGACGAGGAATACTACAGCTCTCCCTAGAATCTTACTGTATATGCATAGTTCATCTGGATTTTTGATATAGTCAAATTCTTTGACAGCATCATCAAAACAGATGTTCCAACTCCGTGATGCCTGCTTTAGTCCATAAATGGACTTAAGCAGCTTGCATACTTTACCGCTGGTCCCACTCTGAATGAATCCCTCTGGCTAATCCATATAGACGCTCTCTTCCAAATTTCCATTTAGAAATGCCGTCTTTACGTCCATCTGCCAAATTTCATAATCGTGGAAGGCAGCAATAGAAAGAAGGACCCGAATAGATTTAAGTATAGCCACTGGAGAAAAGGTTTCATCATAGTCCAAATCAGGTCTTTGACAGAAACCCTTTGCAACAAGTCTAGCCTTATAGGTTTCAACCTATCTATCTACACCAATCTTCTTTTTGAAGATCCAATTGCATCCTACGGGTTTTACCCCATCTGGAGCAATGTCCAAAGTCCATACTTTGTTGGTGTACATGGACTCCATTTCGGTCCACATTGTATCTAGCCATTTTACTGAGTCACCGCTCTGAATGGCTTGCTGGAAGCTAGTAGGCTCATCATAGTCAATAGTGCAATCCTCTCTATCCCCGTCTATGAGAAAACCGTAGTATCTCTCGGGCGGATGAGATAGCCTACTACTCCTACGGAGTGGCGTCGGGATGTCCCTTTCTTCTGAAACTTCTGGTTCTACCATACCTTCAGTAGTAGTTTGTGTTTCTGGAATTTCTTCCAGTACTATTTCGCTCCCACTTGTTTCCTTTTCTAAAAATTGATTTTCTAGAAAATGGGCATTACGAGAAACAAAAACCTTTTGTTCCTCTGCGTAATAGAAAAAATACCCCCTGGAGTTCTTTGGGTATCCCACAAAATTACACAGTACTGAGCGTGCCTCGAGCTTGTCCGGATGCTGCTTTTTTACAAAAGCTGGACATCCCCATGTCTTTAGGTACTGAAGACAGGGTTTCTTCCCACTCCACATCTGATATGGTGTGGTAGGCACAGTTTTGGTTGGAACCTTGTTCAAAAGATATGCAGCTGATTCTAGTGCATAACCCCAGAAAAATCGCGGTAACTCAGCCTTACTCATCATGGAACGAACCATATCCAATAGGGTTCGATTCTTCCTTTCTGATACACCGTTGTGTTGTGGTGTGTATGGAGAAGTAAGCTGAGAGAGAATTCCATTCTCTTTTAGGTAACCTAGGAACTCGGCACTTAAGTATTCACCACCTCGATCAGATCTCAGTGTCTTTATACTCTTGCCTGTTTGTTTTTCCACTTCATTCTTGTATTCCTGGAATTTCTCAAAGGCCTCGGATTTATGCTTCATCAAGAAGATATGTCCATACCTAGAGAAATCATCCGTAAAAGTAATGAAGTAGGAATAACCACCTCGTGCATGTGTAGACATTGGACCACACACATCACTGTGTATGAGTCCTAAGAGCTCGCTTGCTCTTTCTCCGTGTCCAGTGAACGGAGTCTTTGTCATCTTTCCCATGAGACAAGATTCACAAGTGGCATAAAGTGGCATAAGACTGATACTCGAACGGATCCAAGTATCCCTCTCTATGTAACTTTTTTAATCTTCTCTCATTGATGTGACCCAGTCTACAATACCATAAGAAAGCCTGATTTATTTCCGGAGACTTTCTTTTAAGTGTGTTCTGGACACTGAAAATCTGAGCTTGATTTAATACGTATATTCCGTTTTCTAATGTACCTGACCCAATCAAAACTTGATTTAGGTGGATGTGAACCACATCTCTTGCAAAAGTAAAATCATATCCTTCCTTAGAAAGTAAGGGTACAGATATGATATTACAAGTCGTACCTGGTACATAAAAACAGTTAGGTAGAATCAATATCTGCTCAGTTGTCAGTCCAAGATGATATTCCCCTACGGATTCAACGTCCATGCTCATTTCGTTAGCAACTGTGAGGGTCATATCACCTATCCCGGTAACCCTACGACTTCTCAGAGCCTGTAATGAATTACAGATGTGAGTTCCTGATCCGGTATCCAATACCCAGGAAGTAGGGTTAACTAACATACAGTTCTCTATCATAAACACACCCGAAGTCGAAGCCACAACTTGCTTCGTATCCTGGCTACTGGCTTCTAAAGCCCTGCAATCATTCTGCCAATGCCCAATCCCACAACAATAGGAATGTCCCTTAATAGGGTGGTCCAGCTTGTCATAGGCAATGGACATCTGGACAGACTTTTGCCAGTCAAATAAGTCAGATTCAGTCAATTTATTATCTAGATGTAACCTGTGTGTGGTCACAAGGTAGCTGCAATTAAGAGAGAGAGAGAAGAAAACTATTTTAGCATGATGCTGTTACAAGCTTAGATTGGTTTTAATTTATCTAAACAAGATGGCTCCCACTGTTTCTCGAATCCTTCCTCAAACCATGAAAGAAGAATTAGCCAGGACTATTCTCACCGTACAATAGTTGCTTAACCTTTCAGCCAGGCCAGTGTCGATACTTCGAGTGAGGTTTTCCAACGCTTTCGCGAAGTTCCTTAATTCAATAACCTCTTTTCTCTGGGGGCGTAGCCCCACTGACACCTTTCTAGGCACCTACTTGATTTATAGCATTGATTGTTAAGTGATGAATCTCCTGATAAGTAGCATGTACTCACAGTAGGATCGGGATCCAAAATATCATCGTATGATAATGTTGAAGGAATCCTACCAACATTCATCGAACTCCAAAATGGTATGCTCTTTCTGCAAATTTCAGTTTCTTTAGAAATTCCCGATATAGATTTTTGCCCCATGCTCTTATGACCTTGACGAAGGCCAACATATCATAAATCACATGTCAAGTTCTACCCGTCATTGTCCAAGTTAATTTGAACCCACCCGTACACACCCGTGACGAAGGCCAAAATAGTAGTACGACTGTCCCAAACCAACGCATCTATCTATGCTACAGATAAATATCCAGTAGGTACCAATCACTATGCCTTGGCGAAGGTCAAAATACATAGCTTGAATACTACTGAATATTTAACTGAAATGACGGAGGGCTACGACTGGTTTTGGAAAAACCGTGAACGTAGTGAACTTGATATAATCGAAGGAACCTGATACTTTTTAAAAGGAGTGGTTAAAGCTCCGCAATTAAAAATTCTGATCTTTTAAAATAACCGAGTGGTTTCTTTTAAATTTGTTCGAACGATTCAACTTTGGTTTATTTTCTTTGCATTATAATAATGCGTCCTATCATTTATCCTATCATTGCAGAAAACAACGAAAATACCACGTCCTCTTATGCCATCCGCATTCGCCACTGGGTCCCGTCATCACCCGTTAGGTTACTTAACTAACGACAGAGCGGGGGCTGGGCTAGCGCAGGTGTAAAACATAAGTGATGTCTAATAGCTATCATATATAGATATTGTACATTTGTCAGACGCAATAATAAGCATTCCAGATCACAGATGAACTTTATTGGATTTATTAGCAATCCACATTTGCTTTGAGCCTGCAATAAAAGACGGATTACACAGTTGTGATGAATAGACATTACCCCACCCTAGACCCCTACGGGTACGGCAAACTACCAGCCAAGTACCCGAAGTCAAGCGGTCTCCCTCAACAACATGAGTAGGCCACTAAACACTTCGACGTACCCGGTAGTTTGTGCACCCCACCTTGGGTCTGTCCTAGGAGAAAAACAGTAAAAAGAAATAATAATACAACGGTGGCTACAACCGCAACCTGGATGTGCCCCGCAAAAGAATATTACATCAAATTACATTTACATTGAATGAATGAATATTAAACACATCTCAAACCCTGGCTAATCATCACAACAGTCCAACACAGTTCATATATACAAACAGTAAACATTTCAGAAATGTGCAACCCCCTGCCAACCGACATACTAGCAGTTAGGGGAGGTTTACAAACACATTAAACATTACAGATAAAAACCCAATTAGCAAATATCTTAGAACATCGATCGAATACCATATTCCGTGTCTACCCCAAAAGCAAGCCTGTACTGAAGTAACCTGGGTAGAAAGAGAATATACAAGAAAACAGAACACAAAAATATATGAATTTTAGAGCAAATCGGAGTCAACTCAGGGTTGACTCCGCCGCGGATCCGCGGCAAAAGTACACTATTGCCGCGGTGTTGGAGATAGTGCCCTCAAAGTCAATTATTGGATCCCAGGTACGTGATTGCAATGATTGAGGCAGGACCTATACCGATATGACAGTCTTACTCGAGATGATAGTATACTATCTGGTTTGTCATTATCATCGTATTTATGCTTTAGTTCACTATTGCATAATGATAAAGCCCATAGGATTCTTGCTTGACTACCAGCAGTATGATGGCGATCATATACGTGGGAGCTGGGGTCTGTAAGCACATCCTTAAAAGTGTCCCTAGTCGTGGGAGTTTCGAGACAGGGCATCGATACTCCAGAGTAGACTAGTGTATACAGTCGAGACCCCGACGAGGGGCGGTGGCCGGTCTCACAAGCCACTGGTGTCAGTTGGATCACCTAAGATATATACAGGTGCTCATTGGGTTATGACTATACCGGACAGGACTCGCCGGGAATCTGCTAGTTGGTATTATACATATCGTCAGATAGCAATTCCCTGGTGACATGTGTACAGGTTAGTTCATCGACCTGAGATCGTCGTTTGTCTCATGTGAGTTCCCACTGTGCTTAGATTACTACCCTACCATGCTCAAAGTAGTTGTGCAAACAGGTTTTAGTTGGGTACAGTCCCGAGCCACATTGGAGGCAAGTGAGCGGATCGGCGGGGATTCGTCTCTTCCGGTGTTGGTGGTTGATATCGCGCAGTGCACGGGTGGCCATCACTAGGAATCCTCGGCCGAGGTAGTGGAGAATTACTGATTT
The DNA here is from genome assembly GCA_030015575.1 of Agapanthus africanus. NCBI lineage: Eukaryota > Viridiplantae > Streptophyta > Magnoliopsida > Asparagales > Amaryllidaceae > Agapanthus > Agapanthus africanus. The sequence goes on from CM057342.1 coordinate 522,557,057, forward strand.
GGATCAGTAATTTCTCAGGTGGTGATGGGCTTCATGCTGACACGATTTATCGCGTTATTAGGGGTCTGACTTTATCCACCCCCGTAGGCTCGATATGCGATACTCTTTAGACGAATGGACGGGACTATATATACATTGTCACTGTCAGGCTCAGTAGGGTTTATGGATGAGTTCGCTCGTCAGCTTCCCTTCCAATCAATACATAGGCAAACCGTTACGTACAGCTTGTACCTCTGACGTGCTAGGAGTTATACCCAGTGCCAGTATGTTGATGAGTCATTAGAATCCCCCACAGACACTTTTCGCAAGTTCGGGCGAAACGTTGTAGAGGCTGTATAGTGATATGGCAAGGTTCGGAAAAAGCACGTGCGTTTTCGCACGTATCGTTTTTCGGACAGATAATACTGGTAGGCTTTGGTTTAAGCCGGAACCCAGTATTATACTGTGTAGATATAATATCTTTGTCTCATTTGCATTTGTATTCGGTCGTAATGCAAATGTGGGTATGTTTATACTGATACGGGGTTATCCTGAAATTCGTTTAAGGATCACTTTTGGAAGTTGCCAGTTTCCAGTTTTCTATCAGCCGTATTTAACAGTCGGTTAAATACAGATTTATCTTTTCTTGAGATGAGTATGGAAGTTTGTAGAAGCTTCTTGTTGTGGTGATGAGGCTTGTGACTCATTAGTGTCATTAATGGTTCATTAATGATGGAGGATGACTAGGTTTATGTTGATTGGTTTGCATTTAATGCTAGTTAGTGATTCATTCTTTGTTGATAAGTATCCTTGTTATGGTCACCCTCTTGCCATCTCCTACACTCACCCTCCTCTTGATAAATAGTGGCCGGCCTCCTCTTAAAAGGAGAGAGATTCATTTTTGATTAAAAAGAATATGGTTTTGGCCTCGTGAAAATTAGATTGCTCATTTCTCAATTCGATCGATCCAAAAGGCAACTTCTTTTAACCGTTCGTCCATAGTCTTGGACGTAACGAGACAATGTGTTCTACTCATTCTCTACTTCATCTTGGTCGTCTCTTTTAAAAAACTTGACGATCGAGTTGCCTCGGTTCAGAGGCGGGAGCCCGTTTGAAGATCCGTCGACGTGGTGCCACCTGGACGACAAGACTGGAGTTCGAGGAGATCAGAGCAGCCGCAACAAAGCGTGGGATGATGGTTGAAGACCGAAGGACTCGGATCATTCGGTATAACGTTTCTACCCATTTGTAGTTTGTTAGTTTAGCTTTAATGGCAGATCCGGGTTACGGTACACGATAGCGCCAGTTTCTAAAAAGTTTTTGTTCCGCATTTGGCGTCTGTTATACGGCCAGGGCGCTACCGTGGACTTACAGTGGTATCAGAGCCTCACCATTAAGCTATACTAACTTGTGCTAACGCGTTTAAAAGATCGATCGAACGGAATTTCCGAAACTACAATTTTCTGCACTAAAGTTTCTGTTGTTTTTTAAAAGGGTCTAAAAATTATTTTAAGCATCACAGAAAAACAAGCAGGCTTTTTGAAGAAAACTCCAGAAATTTGATTCCCTGATTCGTCCATACGGCCGCGGAACCGCCGCCAAAGCCATGCTTTGGCCGTGGATCCGCGGCCATATTGGAGCTTCAAGGGGTCAAATTTGTTCTGGTGTTTCTTTGTTGGAAATTGTGGCTTCTGGAATGTTTATTTTGGGCCCAGAGTTTATTACTGTACAACAGTTGTTCGTGGGGCCCACTTCGGGAAATTTAGTCGATCAAAATTTTAAATTTGTTAGTATGCAGTATTTACATTATATCTCCGACCGAGAATGTCATTTGATCGGTAAACCGTGTCTGATTGCTATAGTTCTTTTAGACGGGTTTGCGAACGTGACATTCGCGTTGATGTTCTGTGTTATGCTGTATTGTTGCGGATATGTTGTGGTGGATAGCAGGGTGCAATGATAGTGCAGTTTGGATTTTTTTGTACATTTGATATTGTGGGGCGAGCGTCCAACATGTGGACTGCCGTTACTGCCTGTTTGTATAATATTCTTTTGGGGCACGACCAGGTTGAGGTCGATGTACCCGTTGTATATTTTTCATTTCTGTACTAGGTTTATCCCGCGAAGGAGTGCACGGATAGCCGGGTTCTGGAGGGCAACGGGTCCGTATCTCATGGCTTTGAGAGGCAAATGGACCTTACTCTAGAATTGGCAGACTATTCGCCGCACTCGTAGGGGGTACAGGTTGACCCAAAGAGGGGTGCTCAATTTACCGGATTCCGTGAAGTGCCAGGTGTTCCATTCACTATGTTGTGGGGACTACCTCGCTTCAGGTTTTGGCGGGTAACATGCCGCACCCATAGGGGTCTAGGTTTCATTGCACAGGCTATCCACACGACTAGGGGAACGTCGGGTTTCAGCAGCGGCTCTGTGAAACTCGGGGATCCCAGATTATCTGTATTGTTCTGTGATGCTTATTACTTTTCTGTAATGTTGCATGTTATCACGCCTGGAGCGATTATTGTATATTGGTATATATACTATTAGATGTTGTATATGTTTTACACCCGCGCTAGTCCAGCCCCCGCTCTGTCGTTAGTTAAGTAACCTAACGGGTGATGACGTGACCCAGTGGCGAATGCGGATGGCATATACGCACATTTTATTTTCGTTCTTTTCTGGTGTGATTGATTGATGGGACTGCATTGATTCTTATCAATGCAAGGATAAAACAAACCTATATTTGATGTTGTTGGAACAAATTTTAAAAGGTGTTATTTCAAAGATGTTTCCTTTTTGTTTTGCATAGTGATATTCAGTTTAGAATATCCCGCACCTCATTCTACGAGGCAAGGGCCGAGATCCCTTCACCGGGAGTGACCCCTTGGGCAGAAGTTTACGTCAGGGTAATAACTTCAATATAGTCGATTACAAGTTGCTTTGCATCGCGGTATTCAGTTGGAATATCCTGCACCTCATTCCACGAGGAAAGAGCCGAGATCCCTTCACCGGGAGTGACCTCTTTAGCAAATCGTTTTCGTCACTATATTTTTATAAAAAGCTATCAGGTTCCTTCAACGAAATCAAGTTCATTACGTTAAAGGTTATTCGCCAAAAACCAGCCGTAGCCCTTCGTCATTTCTTATGGATGGTCAGTAGTATTCAAGCTATGTTTGTTGGCCCTTAGTCAGGGCATAGTGTTTGGTAGCTGCTGGGTATTCATTTGTAGCATAGATAAATGCGTTGGTTTGGGACAGTCATATTACTTTGTTGGCCCTTAGTCAAGAGTATGTACGAGTGGGTTCAAATCAACCAGGACAATGACGGGAAGAACTTGACATGTGACTTAAGATTTGTTGGCCCTTAGTCAAGGTCATAAGAGCATGGGGCAAAAATATATATCGGGAGTTTCAAACATACAGGAAACTTGCCAGGCATGCGCATACCTTCTGGAGTGTGATAACTTGAGTGGTTTCCATCAAGTTATCATGCGATGATAGTTGGATCCCGATTCTCACTGATGAGTTGGTTTACTCCTCGGGTGATCCCGACTAACTCTTCTTTCAGGTTTGGAGGAGAATTTAAGATAACAGTGGGAGGTTTTCTGATTAGATAAAGTGATAACCATTCTGATCTAGGTTAGAGTGCACGCAGAGTGTTTCTTTTCTCTCTCTCTTTGGCAGCGACCTTTGACCGACCCTAGACTATGACTCAGTGACCAAGTTGACAGAACCTTCTTAAAATACTGGCTTATGGATTGTCCGAGTTGCATAAGTCATTGCCACTCCTTCTTTTACCCTTTGCATTTCTCAGAACACCCCGTATTACTACGGACATCCACTTCCATTGGATAGATCCATCGTATGGTTATATACGAACTCGAAGGGACTTCTTCGAGGATGGATCCAGGTTCAGGAGAAATAGAATTTGTTTATTCAGTTGTCTTTTATTATCACCTTCTCTCAGGTTGCGAGGGCTCCTTGGTTTAGGAGAGTACACCTATTACGCTTATTGGATGGTCTTATTCCAAACTATAGGTTGGTGCCGAAAGGTAGGGAATGAAGAAAACCAATTAGCCTGAGTAGGGTGTACAGAAGGTAATATGTAAAGACAAAAATGAAGGGATTAGAAATAGGGCAAAGTAAATTGCGACTGTTATCATTCACGACCAATCCACGTACTTCATCGCCACTCCTATTTCACCTTTGCCTTTTTCCCTAGTTCGGGAGAAATAGAATAAGGTTTTATTCAGTAGTCTTTTATCATCACCTTCTCTCAAGTTACGAGTACTCCTTGGTTTAGGAGGGTAAACCTGTTATGCTTACTGGATAGTCTTCTTCCAAACCATAGGCTGGTGTCGAACGGTAGGGAAGGAAGAAAACCATTTAGCCTAACGAAGGTGTACAGAAGGTAATGAATAAAGGCAAATAAAGGGATTTGGAGAAATGGCAAAGAAATACACGGTTACAGTCATGAATAGGATTATGGAAGAGGCATTATTAGGAATACCAGAATACCCCTACGAGACATTTCAGTTTCACTGCGCATTGTTAAAGAAAAACTGATTTCCCGATTAGATAATTACTCCAGGGTATGTATTTACCAGGTTTTATATTCACATATCTATATAGTTTTACAGATGATGAGTGGGAGTAAGTTATTGGGAATTAGGTGATCATCCTCATTATATCGGAATTCATTGTAATTGGTGATATTTGAGGAAATCTCCTGGGTACAGTTTTCAACCTACGATGCACAGGTTTTGAGTTATTTAACTCAGCGGACTTATACAGAGTATTGTATGTTGTCCAGTGTCCGTCAGGACAAAGGGGTAGGTCCTCGTACTATATTTTGATTACTTGTAACTTCTCTAGTTTTTAGACAAGTGTTTCGTAGAAATACAATGTCTAAGTTTTGAGAAGTTTTGGGTATAAGAATAAAGTAGAAAACCAGGTATCGCAAGTATCAGGATTCTTCAAAGAGATACAAGATGTAGATTCTTGTGATTAGTATTCAGATAACAGTAATGGTTTTGAGAAACTTGTTTCTCTTTCAGGTTACTCATAATTGGATGGATTCTTAAGTTGAGTAATGCTGATTAGCTTTTCTCCATTAAGTTGTTATGCACTGGAGACAGCTGCATGATTTGAATCTGGTTCCAATTAAATTAGTGCCTCTATTTCTATATTGGATATAGAATGGTTCATATCTTAACGATGTTAAGATACGGGGAGTTGTCCAGCTTATTCTTAAAACCAGACACTGGATAAATCAAGGCATGTTTCTGTAATGGCAGTTTGTGGGTTGACCCTGGCTTTGACGAGGGTTGACATTTCTACCATCTGGAAGATCAATAGTGATATTGTTCTTGACTCGCCACAGTTTTATTAAAATGGATTTTTTCAGAAAACAGTAGTGGGAGTATGGTAGAACTGGAAGTGATTCCAGAACCGCAAACGATTACGAAAAATTTAATAGGACCTATATATTCAATCGGCTTAGACATTCCAATAGCCACTCCGCAGACATGGTGGGTAACCTCAGACACCCGAGAGGTACTCCGGTACCCTCAAGGACGGTGACAGAGAGGTTCTTGTTTACCCAGACTTGACATTACTGTTGTTCCAGACTATGAGACCCGGCAGGAGGATAAATATAGCGTCGTTCTAAACTAGCTTTAGAAGTGTACGTATATGTTATTCTGCCAGAGGGTTGTCGTAATCAGTGGAAGCAGCGGAAGCATAGTGGGCAAGTAGCTTATGTCTATTTATAGGCTTGAGCAGATATAGCGGAGATTAGATCATCTAATTTTGATGAGACAGTCATAGCTTTGACTTCATCAGAATAGGGGATGGATCTGTTAAGAAGGTAGTAGAGTGTGATGTCCTGGTATTTGGATGACATACACAGAGTAGGAAGTAAAATTCCTGTACTACGATCGGTCGTACTTTGGTCGTCACATAGTTGTTTCTTCAGAAAGGATATGGATGTAATATCACACATTCTGGTTACTAGATCTATGGTTTTAGATCTAGATTTGGGCAGTTTCCCAATGTCGGTACTATGACAATATTCTAATAGTTTTTTAGAATAGATGACTCCTGGCATGGTGGTGTACCTGCAGGTGATGGAGTCACCCTCTCTAAAGGTGTCTTAGAGACTAAAGGAGAGAGGAATGTGCATGATTGGCAGATCACTTGCTTAGACAATTGAGTCAATCATAAGATGTCAAGTACCACACCAGATGTAGTTTTTGCACTTGATGCGATAAGTTTATATTAATCCAATCCTGAAGAAACGTAAGGAAGCAGTTTTAGAACATAAGGTGCATGTTCTATGGATTTGATGACGCCAGCCTCCTTCGGGAGACGGTTATCATTCCAGGCTTCAAAGGTGGCATGGATGACAGAGTGATTGTCAGAGTTATAGTTTTCCCTCTAACGAGGGACAGTATTATAGACAAGTGGTCCAAGAGGATACTGTGGGAGGCTTGGTGCTGGATACATATTAGGTTCAGTTATCGATACTGTCTAAGAAGTTTGGATTTGGAGTTCATTTATGAACTAGGTCCCATCAGATATCCAGACATATTCTAAGACAGGTATTACTCGATTCGGGAGATGGCTTTCTCCGCGAACTTGAGATTAAGAGAGACATAGAAAGAAACATCAGGGCGGGTCTACTCAATGAGGCTATTTCTCGAACACAAGAGTTTTACAATCTAGCTTTGTGAAACTGATTAGTAGAGGAGTTGGATGTTCGGTATCACACGAGATGTGAGTATGCGACATCACAATAATTAGCCTTAAGTGCAAGTGGGAGATTGTTGGAGATAGTGCCCTCAAAGTCAATTATTGGACCGCAGGTACGTGATTGCAATGATTGAGGCAGGACCTATACCGATATGACAGTCTTACTCGAGATGATAGTATGCTATCTGGTTTGTCTTTATCATCGTATATATGCTTTAGTTCACTATTGCATGATGATAGATCCTATAGGATTCTTGCTTGACTACCAGCTGTATGATGGCGATCATATACGTGGGAGCTGGGGTCTGTAAGCACATCCTTAAAAGTGTCCCTAGTCGTGGGAGTTTCGAGACAGGGTATCGATACTCCAGAGTAGACTAGTGTATACAGTCGAGACCCCGACGAGGGGCGGTGGCCGGTCTCACAAGCCACTAGTGTCAGTTGGATCACCTAAGATGTATACAGGTGCTCATTGGGTTATGAGTACACCGGACAGGACTCGCCGGGAATCTGCTAGTTGGTATTATACATATCGTCAGATAGAAATTCCTTGGTGACATGTGTACAGGTTAGTTCATCGACCTGAGATCGTCGTTTATCTCATGTGAGTTCCCACTGTGCTTAGATTACTACCCTACCACGCTCAAAGGAGTTGTGCAAACAGGTTTTAGTTGGGTACAGTCCCGAGCCACATTGGAGGCAAGTGAGCGGATCGCCGAGGATTCGTCTCTCCCGGTATTGGGGGTTGATATCGCGCAGTGCACGGGTAGCCATCACTAGGAATCCTCGGCCGAGGTAGTGGAGAATTACTGATTGGGATCAGTAATTTCTCAGGTGGTGATGGGCTTCATGCCTACACGATTTATCGCGTTATTAGGGGTCTGACTTTATCCACCCCCCTAGACTCGATATGCGATACTCTTTAGACGAATGGACCGGACTGTATATACATTGTCACTGTCAGGCTCAGTAGGGTTTATGGATGAGTTCGCTCGTCAGCTTCCCTTCCAATCAATACATAGGCAAACCGTTACGTACAGCTTGTACCTCTGACGTGCTAGGGGTTATACCCAGTGCCAGTGTGTTAATGAGTCATTAGAGTCCCCCACAGACACCTTCCCAAGTTCGGGCGAAACGTTGTAGAGGCCGTATAGTGATATGGCAAGGTTCGGAAAAAGCACGTGCGTTTTCGCACGTGTCGTTTTTCGGACAGATAATACTGGTAGGCTTTGGTTTAAGCCGGAACCCAGTATTATACTGTGTAGATATAATATCTTTGTATTCGGTCTTAATACAAATGTGGGTATGTTTATACTGATACGGGGTTATCCTGAAATTCGTTTCAGGATCACTTTTGGAAGTTGCCAGTTTCCAGTTTTCTATCAGCCGTATTTAACAGTCGGTTAAATACGGATTTATCTTTTCTTCAGATGAGTGTGGAAGTTTGTAGAAGCTTCTTGATGTGGTGATGAGGCTTGTGACTCATTAGTGTCATTAATGGTTCATTAATGATGGAGGATGACTAGGTTTATGTTGATTGGTTTGCATTTAATGATTGTTAGTGATTCATTCTTTGTTGATAAGTATCCTTGTTATGGTCACCCTCTTGCCATCTCCTACACTCACCCTCCTCTTGATAAATAGTGGCCAGCCTCCTCTTAAAAGGAAAGAGATTCATTTTTGATTAAAAAGACTTTGGTTTTGGCCTCATGAAAATTAGATTGCTCATTTCTCAATTCGATCGATCCAAAAGGCAACTTCTTTTAACCGTTCGTCCATAGGCTTGGACGTAATGAGACAAAGTGTTCTACTCATTCTCTACTTCATCTTAGTCGTCTCTTTTAGCAAACTTGACAATCGAGTTGCCTCGGTTCAGAGGCGGGAGCCCGTTTAAAGATCCGTCGACGTGGTGCCACCTGGACGACAAGACTGGAGTTCGAGGAGATCAGAGCAGCCGCAACAAAGCGTGGGATGATGGTTGAAGACCGAAGGACTCGGATCATTCGGTATAACGTTTCTACCCATTTGTAGTTTGTTAGTTTAGCTTTAATGGCAGATCCGGGTTACGGTACACGATAGCGCCAGTTTGTAAAAAGTTTTTATTCCGCATTTGGCGTCTGTTAGACGGCCGGGGCGCTACCGTGGACTTACACGCGGTTCCGCGGCCATCAAGACGAGTTACAACTCCGTATTTTTCCAGAATTCTTATATTTACCTACTGTGAATTTTAAGGCATATCAAATAATTTTTCAGACATGTTTAAAATAAACAGAACTGTTAGGGTTTCGAATTTTGTTTTCGTGTTTTTCTGTCGATCGAACTTTTAATTAGTTGCTAATAAGTTAGTAATGATTTAATTGGCTCTGATACCACTGTAAGTTCATGTCACGCACCCCACGAACTTGCGGGGAGGCGGAATATATGAAAAACAATTATCAAAGCTTCGTAACACGGACTTGAGCGCATGAATCGTTATCTAAACCATTGCTAACAAAATGCTATAGGTTTAACTACTCGGATACGAAGTTATACCTCACGTTACTTGTCCTTCGGGTCTTCATCACGGTCCTCCACTCCTCGTGGGCTCCTTGGAACATCGGCACCTCAACGGCCTCCTCGAATCAAAGACGATCCACCCGAAAGCTCCTACGCCAAGCTTAATCTCAAACTTGAGATAACTAGGTCGCTTAAAGTGCTAATCTAAGCTACCTAAGGGATATAGAGTAAGGTTATGGATGTATTAGTCTAGCTAACCCTTGATCTCAACACATGAGAGGTTAGGGTTTGAAGAGAGAGTGAGCTTGAGGGGAGAGAAGGTGAAGATGATAATAAAAAGAATAATGAACTCATATGAATATATCAACCATGACAATTAATCAAATAAATAATATAAATGATTTATCATCATGGTTAGATTCATTCTTCTAGTGTGATTCATCATATGACTCATTAATTCATTAATGAATCATTTAATGTAAAGGATGAATCACACAAATGAGTCATTAAGCAATTAATGCTCATGCCACCTTAACCCCTTAGTCACCACACTTCTAGAACCTTCCCAACAAATTACGAGAACGCCCCTCCAATCCGTGAAAACACGGAAAAACTTTAGACTGTATAAATCCAATAACCCGATACTAGAATCTGGCTTAAACCAAAGCCAGCTGGTAAAAACTGTCAGAAAAGTCGCACGTGCGTAAGCACACGTATGTGTCCGAACCCTTGTCGTAAAACCATACGACCTCTATATCGTTTCGCCTGGAGCAAGGAAACTCTCTGTGTGGGACTCTAAAGACTCGACACGACGCTGGCAGTGGGTTTAACCACAGACCGCAAGCGGCACTAGCTGTACGTAACGGTCCCCAGGTAGATGTCGATAAAAAGGCCGATGAGGAAAACCATCCGAACCCCTACTGAGCCTGATGTGACAATCTCCGTACAGTCCGGTTTGTTCGTCTAAGACTATCGCATATCAAGCCTAGGGGCGGCAAGCATCAGTCCCCTAATAGCTGTATAAGTCGTGTCGGAGCGAAATCCATTACACCCTGAGAAGCTACTGGAACCTACCAGTATATCTCGCTTGCCCTGGCCAGGGACTTTGCGTAATGGCTCTCTGACACAGCGCGATATCATCTCCCAATACCGGGAGAGACGAATCCTATCTAACCACCACTGCCTCCAAGTGCTCGGGACTGCACCCAACTGCTACCTGTTTGCACGACTCCTTTGAGCCGTGGTAGGGTAGCAATCTAAGAACAGTGGGACACACTCGAGGCGAAGCAGAAGTGTCAAGTCTGCGGACTATGCTGTACTCATGTCACCTGGGAACTGATAACTGACGATGGGTATAATACCAACCAATCAGTTCCTCGGCGAGTCCTGTCCGGTGTACCCGTAACCTAACGAGCACCTGTATACTATCTCCAGTACGACGTACTGATGGCTGTAGGACAAACCATCTCCCCAACTGGGATGAGAAGCGTATACACTTAGTCTACTCCAGAATATCGATGCCCTATCTCGATAATCCAATGACCAGGGACCTGTATAGGATGTTGCTTACAGACTACCCAGCCCCCACTAGTGTGACTGCCATCACAACGCTGGTAATCAAGCAAAGATCCTATGGGCTCTACTAATATGTATAAGTGATACGTTACAAGAAACATATGCACATATTAAAGTAGACTCAAACCAAGTAGCATACTACCATGTTTAGCAAGACTGTATATACAACTGTGAATATCCCAAGCTTCCATTAAGTAATATACATAGTATGATACAATAATGGCCCCTAGGGCATATACACTAACAGGGAAAACATTAATGTGATTAATGTTAAGAAAAAGAAAGCTAAAGATGTTGTAGAATCAAACTTTTTAAAATGGGTAACTGTAGTTTTTGCTTTCCATAGTGGTATTCCTTGATGAATATCCAGCACCTCATTCGATGAGGAAAGGGCCGAGATCCCTTCACCGGGAGTGACCCCTTTAGAGAAACTAGCAAATGTTACAAAGCACTCGATTTGTTTTTATAGTTGATCTAACTTTTGCTTTGTATCGTGGTATTCATGAGTATCCAGCACCTCATTCGATGAAGAAAGAGCCGAGATCTCTTCACCGGGAGTGACCTCTTTAGAAAATTTAGAAAGATACTACAAAACCATTCGACTTTTAAAACTGGAGCTTAAACCACTCCTTTCACTAGATTCTATAATGATATCAAGTTCAAAACATTAAAGGTTTTCATAAAAACCATCAGTTGCCCTCCGCCATTTTAGGAAGCAGAGTACTTAGTATTCGTGCTACGTTTGTTGACTATAGTTAAGGATCATGCGGATGGGTCTAAATCAATCACGAAATGGCGGGTAGAACTTGACTAGTGCTTATGATTTGTTGACAATAGTTAAGGTCATAAGACACTAGGGGTAAAAACCATATCGGGAATTTCAAGAGTTGAAATTTGCAATGAGATTGCATACCTTTTATTTGATAGTTGGATCCCGAGCCCACTGTGAGTAAAAGTTACTCCCGAGAGAGTTTTGCACTTTACAATTAGCTAATCCAGTAAGTGTCTAGAAAAGTGTCAACGGGGTTACGCCTCTAGGAAAATGAGGTTTAGTTTAATTAGGTCCGTGCAAAAGCACGGGGAACCTCCCTCGGAGTACCGACACTGTCCTGGCTGACCGGTTAGCGAACTTGTAGATTGGAATTAATCCTGGCTAATTTTCGTTTTAAGTTTTTAAGGAAAATTTGATAAAAAGCAGCGGGATACATCGATTAGATAAGATTAATAACCAATCTAATTATGCAAGAGCAATCGCCGAGTGTCTTCTTTTCTCTCTCCTAATGGCAGATACCTATGACGGGACTTAAGCTTTTATTAGACAAGAATAAACTCACGGGAACGAATTACAAAGATTGGTTGAGGAACGTAAATATTGCCCTGACCTATGATAAGGTTGGATACGTCCTGACTACTCCAGCCCTTCCTAGCCCAGGCCCTGATTCTTCAGTTGCGGATAAAGAAATCCACAAGACATGGGATATATACCATGAAACAGCCAAGTGCCTCGCGCTTGCTTCTATGAACAATGAACATCAGAAGCAGCACGAGAAGATGGATGAAAAATCCATCTTTCTCCATACAAAGGAGTTGTATGGAGAGCGATCTCGCACTCTCCGATACGAGGCATCTCGAAAGTTATTTCAGATGCGGATGGCTGCTGGCACGTCTGTAGGTGACCATGTATTGAAGATGATTGGACTTATCAAAGAACTAGAGGACCTGGGTTGGACCATGGAGAACGAACAGTATGTTGATATTGTTCTACAGTCCCTTCCCCTTGCCTTTGCTCAGTTCATTGTAAACAACATGCACAACATGGAGAAGTCACTACCTGAAATCCTCAATATGTTGAGGAGTGCAGAGAGCACGCTAAAGGTAGCGAAAACTCCCACGGTAATTGCTGAGCCATCTTTCTCTTCCGTCCGGAAAGACAAAGCCAAGGGAAAGAAGAAGAAGAATCCCACCAAGCCGAGAGGAGGAGTGAAAAAGGTACCGGGAAAGGACAAGATAGGGACTACAGTGATAGGAAGAGGGGAATGCTTCCACTGTGTCACGACCCGAAATAGCCCGTGACTGGCCTTGAATCATATGAAGTCTATAGGACCTCATCTAACTCAAGTAAGCCAAAATCACAGAAATCTAAAACCATTTTAAGTAATAAATAAAGGAAAATTTGTTTTAAAGAAGCGAAGAAAACATGTTTTAAAACAAGGGTTTTTAAATAACATAAGCCGAATATGCATTTTAAAAATCTCATGTCTTTTCTGAAAATTTCGGCAGAGTTTCCTTTGTAAATACTGGCCCCGAACGGGGTACAACAAGAATAATATATGTACAATGATAAAAGGCATCCCCAAGCGGGAGCTAGCTCTTCGTCAATCGACAGTCACAACCACGCAAGCAGTATAATATACAACGCCGAAGGGCGAGGATCAAAACTCAAAAAGGAAACTCAAATCAGCATGAAAACCATAAAACTACAACGCGGGACTCTAAGGTTGAAATAATACACCACTGGTTTTCTAAGTCTGAAACAATATACAAGTTTGGTTGATGGAATTACTAGATACAACTGAATAAAATAAATACAAGAGTGGTCACGATACGAGTTAACCCACCTACCAATGCAATCACCCAGAAAGGAAGCAGTGTGCCAGAAAAGCCACAATGAAACCTGTGTGGCAAAACCTGCAAGAACTGTGGCACAACGGGAGTGAGTTGCCAACTCGTGAATAGAAAACATCGCAAAGCAGAAATCGTATGCATGACACAATCCTAGGTCAATACGATCAATATGTATATAAACCTCAAATGAATAAGTCTGAAGCATGATAAGGTGGCAATGTAACATCTATACATGTGTGTAGTGCCATGTGCTCGTGCCAGTGCCTCAGGTAATAACATATCATAAATGTGAGATATGATCAATGTCGACTATATCATGAAGTCTATAAGTATATGGATATCATCCACGTGTCATCCAATGACAATAAACATCATGCATGTAAATATCATAAAGCATATGCATGGAAACATGGGGATATAATCAACATGTGTCCCTCGCGACACATCAAAATCATGGAACCGGAGTGTCCAGCATCGACACTCGAAAACATCATGAAAGCTGTGCCCAACATCAGCATGTAAATCCTCATATATCGGGCTCCATCAGTCCGGATCGGCCCACGGGCTCCGTCAGTCCGGATCGTCCGACGGGCTCCGTCAGTCCGGATCGGCCCATATCATCTCTCAACTCCGGTCGGTATCCTCCGGATATCCACCGAGCCTAAATACTATCACCGGTAGGTACTATCCACCCTACCAGGCTCATCGTCTGCTCCATGAAAAACATTTCTCGCCCCGGGGAACCATACCGGGTCGACCATGAACCCGCAAACGGATCATCCAACTCCTCGAATCGGGTTTCAAGCACACGTCTCAGAACCGAGAAAACGCATGGTGGACGCACTGAAATATCATATTAAGGGTAACCGGGTTTTTTAAACAATACATACTCTCTTTTGAAATACCCACGGTTCCCAAATCCAGAAATATCATGGAAACAACATATCTCAATGCGTATAATCATAAAGCATGATGTATGCGACATATAAAAGAATGTAAGCATATCAGTATGTCATGTAACATGGAATAGTAATATGCATATATTGAGGGAAACTGCTCTTTTAAAATGAATACAATTTTAAGATATATCTTGCGGTTCCCAAATCTCCAAATCAAGACAGAATCATCTATGTATGTGCAAATACATATGTATGCAAGTATGGGTGTACGCAAATATGTCATGCAAGTGGTCAAATCCTGAATGCAACAGTCCTACAGTGTAGTAAAATGGCAATTATCGATGATAAAGTGTGTGAGCCGGCAAGCAAGTATACGTGGAACATATGCAGCATCGATAATGGTGCTGGTGTTCTAACAGCATTGTTTTGATATAACAATAACATATTTAAACATGCGATGCGATGCGAAAAGCAAGAATATGCGGTAAATGAATAATAGCACAACAGTGCAGTATCTACATCAATGTACCTATGTCATATTGTTTTGCCATTTGAAAGAAGACGAATCGGGGTTTTTAGGAAAATAAGGGCTACGGTGTATTTAAGAAAGGATGCGTCTTTTGAAAATATCCGTAGAATTCCTTTGCCTGTCTTTAAAATACTCCCGATTCGTTAGTTTTTGAAATAGGTATGACATCGGCCTAGCCTAACATCTACTCGCAAAACTACATCTCTAACTAACAAGTCAATCGGGAGGGTTATAGAAACCACCTAAATCTGAGTCGATATATATATATATATATATATATATATATATATATATAATAGTCGGTGATCCCGCCTCAAAGGTACCGCGTACGATACAATATCATATGACATCCTCGAGTCATGAGTGCGGATCTATCATCAATATAAAGCTCGTACGGTAAATCGTCGTACGACATCGCAAAATCCGGGTACGGGTCAATATCACATTCATCTCATCAATTATCTGGTATCCTTATCATCATATCTCATGATCTGGGGTACTGATCTAAGTCTAGTATAAATCGACACCATCTGTATAAATATAAATGCGTGTGTGAAACACACGTCCAAAGGCCCGCTAAAATCACATGTCGTATCCCAAATACGAATCACATCATATCACCGATCTCATGGCGCTATGCCCAATCTCATTGACTCATCTCCAAATATCATCCACTATCCTCATCATCCAGGTATAAGTATAACAAGCAAGCATGTGTGTGTGTGTGTGGGTGTAAACCTATTCTAGGGTTCACAACTGGGAAACTATACTAGTTTACTTCTAAACCCTAATTTATCCATAGTACACCTAATCCGATCTGAATATCCAAGTCACACATATCGCTATCATACATATATATATAGTATATATCTAGTATACTAAGCATCGAACTGCGGGGGTGCTATACGCCATCCACCCGACTTCCCTCGTAGATATAATCTACTCACCTTGCATCCTGTGTGTCGGTGTCGACGTCGCCTTCATCTTCTTCATCATATGGAACCCTCGAGAAGGTACCTATAAGATAACACAATCGCAAATGTACCTTAAAATCACATCGAGAAAACCAAACGACGTGCCAAGGCCTATAGGTTAGAACCTATGGACTACGCTTTCAAAACCATCAAACAACCCTCGACATCGTCGTACAAACGTCAAGTGATTGAGGTAAAACACAAATACGAGATTCCAGAATTCAAAATACGCAATACGAAAACACGAATCAATACAGCAACTATAGGAAAGGGTCCCAGATTTCACCCTAGGTCAAATTAGACAATTTTGCATATACCAAGGGTCTATTTTACCGGAGATAAGGCCCTAGAACAAAAACGAACCATTTCTAACCTGCTCTGGCCACAAATTGCGGCCAGAAGGAATTAATTGGCGGCCTTCAATGGGAGATAGGGTCTGGGGTTTTGGGGTTAGCTTCTTGGGTGCCTGCACATCTCTCTGTGTTCACAAAATGATTTTCAGAGTCTTCTGGTGATAGCAGATTTCAATTAACCCTTAAAGATTCCACAATTTCCCGATATCGGCTTTTCTAAATCCGTATTCCGGGTTTCTAGTCTCTGGTTTAGGCCGGGATTCTAGCACTAGGGGGTTTGTGTGGCCTCTACTGAGCTTAATTACCCATCACCACTCTCACTCCCCATTAACCCTAACTAGAGTTTTCCTAAGTCCACAAAATCACACGATATCGGTTCTATCATAACATGGGGGTAAAGGTAATGCAAATACTAAGCTAAAGGTTCAGAAATTACCTTATTTGGCAACTCAAGAAAATTCTTGAGTTTCCCCAAGTGGCCAAAATCCTAGCTTTCTTGGTCAAATGTGCTTCCCTTGAGCTTGTGCACAACTTTTGTGAAATGGGGATAGGGTTTTGAGGTGATTTTCATGGTCTTTTAGGGGATTTTGTGGAGAGGGAGAGAGAGTGCAGCAGCAGCAGCAGCAACATGAGGGAGAGGGAGAGAAATGAGTGAAAACAATGAATGAGGATGGCTCAAGACTTGGGTCAAAGGCAAACCCTCACTTTCTCTCTCTCACCCATACCTATATATTCTATTCTTTCCTTTTCTTTTCTATTTTCATTGTCACATCAATAGTAACCCCAAAATAACAAGCCATGCACCCAACATGTAGGAAAATGCAACAAGTGTAGAAAAAGATATGGTGCATGTTTTGCACAAAATACGCTTAAAGCGCGATTAGCGATTTTAATCGCGATTAGCACTAAATTAGTATCAAACTAATCATAAAAACTTAAAATTTGCATAATTCACATAAAACACCCTTTTTTTTAATAAATTCTATAATTTTCCAAGTTTTTTCCCCATTTATCGGTATTTAATTATACCGCCCTAATAAAATATTCAATATTTTATTATTAAATTATAAAAATTTCCAAAAATAATATTTTATTTTTTTGAAATGTTACACACTGCCACCAGACTGGGCACTGGAAGAGAAACTACGTTGGATACCTGGTCGGCCTCAAGAAAAAGAAGCATGGTGATACTTCCACTTCAGGTGTGTTTGTGACAGAAAACTGTTTTTCAATTAACTCTGCTTCCTGGGTATTAGATACCGTGTCAGGATCTCACATCTGCAATTGTATGCAGGGGCTCAGAATTAGCTGGTTTTTGAAGAAAGGTGATCACACTCTCGGAGTTGGGAATGGTTCCTCTGTACGTGCTGTAGCAGTAGGAGAGTATCACCTTGGTTTGCCGTCGGGTTGTATATTGGTTTTGAACCCATGTTATCTTTTACCTTCGATGTTATGTAATATTATATCAATATCGTTGTTGGACAATGAAGGATATAATTTTTTATTACAATCTAATGTTATGAACATTAACCTTAATCAAGAAATGATTGGGTCTGGTACATTAAATAACGGGATATGCGTACTAAATCAACATACAGTTTTCAATATATAACACACAAACAAAAGGACGATTTCAGACATAAATGAAGCTTTCATTTGGCATTGTAGACTTGGTCATATTAATGAAACAAGACTAACCAAGCTACATAAAGATGGATATTTAAACTCCTTTGAATATAAATCTTATGCGACTTGCCAGTCTTGTATCAAAGGTAAAATGACCAAAATTCCATTTAGTGGACATAGAGAGAGCGCTACTGAACTCTTAGGCCTCATACATAGTGATGTATGTGGACCAATGTCTACACATGCGAGAAGTGGTTTTTTGTACTTCATTACTTTTACTGATGATTTCTCGAGATTCGGACACGTGTTCATGTTGAAACATATGTCCGAAACTTTCGAAAAGTTCAAGGAGTATAAATCTGAAGTGAAAAAACAAACAGGTTTGAGTATCAAGAAACTTCAATCTGATCGAGGAGGTGAGTATCTAAGCTCAGAGTTTCTAGATTTCCTAAAAGAGAATGGGGTTCTCTCTCAGCTCACTCCCCCGTACACAGCACATCACAACGGTGTGTCAGAACGGAGGAATCGTACCCTATTAGATATGGTACGATCAATAATGAGTGATATTGAGTTACCACTTTCATTATGAGGGCACGCATTGAAGATTGCGATATATCTATTGAATAAGGTTCCGACCAAAACCGTGTTTACCGCTCCATATGAGATATGGTATGGGAAGAAGCCATCTCTTAAACGAGTTAGGATATGGGGTTGTCCGGCTTATGTGAAAAAGCAAAATACGGACAAACTCGAGACATGATCGGTTTTGTGTAAATTTGTGGGATATCCAAAACACTCGTATGGATATCTTTTCAACCACAAGGAGGAACAGAAGGTGTTTGTTTCTCAGTATGCCACATTTTTAGAAAATGATTTTTTTACAAATGATACTGTTGGCAATGCGGTAGAACTAGAAGAAATTCCAGATCCATAAACAATTACCGATGATTTGGTTGAACCTGATGTTTCAATAGAACCTGACGAACATCAGCCACTCCGTAGATCTAGTAAGACTTCTCGCCCACCTGATAGATACTAAGGTTTTCTAATTGATGGTGATAGAGAAGATTGCATCATGGATGATGATGATCCTACTAGTTTTCAGCAAGCTATCCTGAGTGGTGACTCAGTGAAGTGGATGGATGCCATAAGATCCGAATTGGAATCCATGCACACCAACAAAGTATGGACTTTAAAGGTTGCACCTTCTAGAGTAAAATCCATAAGGTGCAAATGGATCTTTAAGAGAATGATCGGTGTGGATGGTCAGGTGGAGACCTATAAAGCTAGGCTGGTAGCAAAAGGATTTCATCAAAGACCAGGCTTGGACTATGATGAAACCTTTTCACCAGTCGCGTTGCTCAAATCCATTCGGATCCTGCTTGCTATAGCTGCTTACTATGACTATGAGATCTGGCATATGGATGTTAAAACGGCATTTCTAAATGGTGATTTAGAAGAATGTGTTTTTATGTTTCAGCCGAAAGGCTTCATTGATAGTGGGAGCAGCGGAAAAGCATGCAGGTTTCTTAAATCGATTTATGGATTAAAGCAAGCATCACGGAGTTGGAACATCTGCTTTGATGATACAATCAATGAGTTTGGTTTTAACAAAACTGTAGATGAACCATGTATTTATAAAAGGATTGTAGTGAGTACCGTTACATTCCTCGTATTGTACGTGGACGACATTCTCTTGATAGGAAATGATGTTCTTATGCTACAATCGGTCAAACTGTTCTTATCGCAAAGGTTCTCCATGAAAGACCTAGGTGATGCCTCATACATTCTGGGAATTAAGATATATAGAGATAGATCTAAGAAATTATTAGGATTGTCCCAATCGAGATACATTGACACCATACTAATGAGGTTTAGTATAGAAGATTCCAAGCGAGGTAATTTACCCGCTTGTCACGGGATCACCCTCTCCAAAGAGATGTCTCCAAAGACTGATGAGGAGAGGGCTCGCATGAGCATTATACCTTACACTTCGGCGGTAGGATGTATAATGTATGCGATGTTTTGTACTCACCCAGATTTAGCTTATGCACTGAGTACAGTAAGCAGGTATCAATCCAATTCAGGGGAGAAACACTGGACCGCTGTGATGAACATTCTGAAGTACTTGAGAAGACCTAAAGAAATGTTCTTGGTGTATGGTAACGGAGATCTCCAAAAAGAGGGCTTTACCGACTCCAGCTTCCAGAGCGACAAGGATGATAGTAAGTCCATCTCAGGGTTTGTATTTACCCTAAATGGAGGGGCGGTATGTTGGAAGAGTTCCAAGAAAGATACCGTTGCTGACTCCACGATGGAAGCTGAGTATATTGCTGCTAATGATGCCGCAAAAGAGGCAGTCTAGATGAGAAAGTTCATTTCTGATCTTTAGATGGTTCCATCCATTGCTAATCCAATACCTCTGTATTGCGATAACAATGGAGCCATGGCTTTGGCAAAGGAACGAGGTCCCATCAGAAATCCAAACATATCTTGAGGCGGTATCACCTCATCAGGGAGATGGTAGATTGCCAGGACATCAAGGTACGGAGAGTAGACATGAAAGACAACACAGCAGATCCATTCACCAAGGCCATCCCTCAAGTCCAGTTTGAGAAATTGTTCGAGCTGTTGGGTATGCGGTACGCCGGCAACTGGTTCTAGTGTAGACAGTGGGTACTTATTGCACCAACTACAGGCCTTAGTGCAAGTGGGAGATTGTTAGATATGTATGCCCTAGAGGCCTGTATTGTATAGGATGCTAGGCATGTATATGTACAAAAACAATCTTTGCTCGAAATGATAGTATGCTATCTGGTTTATCTTCATCTTAACGTGTGATATGTTGTATTTCATATCTTTATATACATGTTAATGAAGCCCTTAGGATTATGCTTGACTGCCAGGATTATGATGTAGATCATACTATTGGGGCCTGGGAAGTCTATAAGCATATCCCTTAATAGTTCCTAGTCGAGGGTATATCGAGACAGGGCATCGATATTACCAGAGTAGACTAGTGTGTACGTTTCTTGACCCTGGGGCGATGGTTGATCCTACAACCATTGGTGTTTGACATCAACGATTGTGCATAGGTGCTCATTAGAGAATGGGTACACTGAACAGGACGCGCCGAGAACTCCTAGATGGTATATATACCAATTGTCAGATAGCAGTTCTTTGGTGACACTTGTACAGGTTAGTCTGTAGACCCGAGATCGTCATAGTGTCTTGTGTGATTCCTACCGTGCTTTGATTTCCTCCCTACCACGGCTCTACTGAGTCGTGCAAATAGATGGATTTTGGGTACAGTCTCGAATCACATGGAGACAGTAAGCGATAGGAGGGGTTTCGTCTCTCCCGGTATAGAGAGTTGATGTCACGCTATGCTTGATCAGCCATAACAGCAAATCCCTAGCCAGGGTTGTCGAGATTTACTGATAAAAGTTATCAGTAGTTTCTCGAACCGTTATGGGCCATAAATCAGTATGACTTATAAAGTTACTGGGTTCTGACATTTACCACCCCTAGACTTCATATGCCACGTATTAGACGAAGAGACCGGACTGTACGGTAAGTGTTGCTTACAGGTTCCTTAGGGTTGGGATGAGTTTGCTCGTCGGCCACCTTTTCGCCACGTACATGGGTATCCATTACGCACAGCTAGTGCCGCTGACGTGCTTGTGGTTAAACCCACTACCACCGTACTGTCGAGTCTTTAAAGTTCCACACAGAGGGTTCCCTGGTTCAGGAAAAAGATGTAGAGGCCGTAAGTTGTTACGGCTGGGTTCCGATCATGTTCGTCTAATGGTTACAGGAATAATGATCGGAAGGATAATACTAGTAGGTTTTGGTTTAAGCCGGATACCGGTATTATATTATTGGATTATTTGTATTCGTATTTTTCGCAATTCGGATATGGGTATACTTATACGGTATACGGTGGAGGGGTATTCTGTAATTGTACAAGAATATCTTCTAGAAAGGGACACCTCATAAATTGTTTTCATTTTGTGAAAACGGAAATTATGAGGTGGAATTTGGAGAGAGTCAAAGCATGGATGAAGGAATGGGTTATATCTTTTTTTATTCATTTGGAATTACTATTGAAACATAGTGCATTATTTTATTGCATGCTTCAATTATTTTCATTTGAGCCATATCATTTTTTCCATGCTTGATTTTTCATTCATCACTCTCACATTCTCTCTCCTCATTTTCTCCTCTTCCTTCTCTTAGCTTTATCCTTCACATGTGTTGTGAATCAAAAGCTAAAGAGACATATTAATCCACTACATGATCTCTGCATCATCTAAGTGATCATTTCTAGCATACTTGATCACTTAGTTAACTCTTGAGAAAGTTTGAAGCTTGTTCCATAGCTCTCGGGTGGATCATCTACGTCTTGAGGTGCACGGAGATCGAGGACATCGCAAGCATCTAAAGAGCCTAGGAGTTGCATCCAAAAAAGAAGACCCGAAGGACCGGTTTATTAGTGTAACATTTCAAAAAATATAAAATATTATTTTTGGAAATTTAATATTAAAGTAATATATTTCGCAAAAACTATTCGATTAGCGAATAGGGATTTTTCCTAAAATGTATAAGTATTTACCAATATTTGGAAATTAATCAGAGATTAAAATGGTTTATTTATTTTAATGATATTTATCGGATTTTTGGCAGAATCCGTATTTTTACATTTTTTTCCATGGCTTGTGCACAATATCATGTGCATGTATTTCATTGAGTTTGTGTTAGTGGCTTGTGAGTTTGTGAGAAAGAAAATGTAACACCTTAGAATGTGATTAGTGTTAATTAAGCGATAATGCGGTTTTTTAGTAAAAAGTTTACCAAAATAGCTTCCAAATATTTTATCAAAATTAATTAATATTTAATTCGGGCATGCACACATATGTGCATGTTAACTAAGGGTTAATTGGGGGGTTAACCATGCTTAAGTAGCCATGGTGTATTAACTCATTCCATTAGGTGTAATATGTAATCAACTAAATTAATTAGTTTTCAAATTTTAAATAAAAATGTTTTTATTTGGTTGACTTGAGAGAGAGGAAGAGAGAGAGGGCATCATGAGGCATGGCAATCATGTCATGCATTTAATGAGGAAAGAGAGAGGCATGGCTCTCTAAACTCACCCCTCATTTGTTTCCATCACCCTCACTCATACACTCCTCACTCTCATTCTCACTCTCATTGTTTTTTTTCCTTCTCATTATTTTCTTCACCTCGTCTCACACCCTCACTCCCTCAACTGAAACCCTAACCCTATCCTCTTAAACTCAAACAAAATCTCCATTTAACCCTACCAAAACCCTTCACAAAGCCAAGCCAAGCCACTAGGATCACTTAGAGCAAGGAAAGATTGGATTTTGAGCAAGTGTGGATAGGTATAAATCCCTAACTGTTAATTAGGAGTTTATTTTTGTAGTGTTGCTTTGTAGTTTCAGTTTAGAACACTAAAAGTATAGTTTTGTGTACGATATCGTATTTAGTGTCTTATTAGGATGTCTGTGATCTGTTGTGACCTCGCGACTTTACTGTGAAATCAAACAGTGTAGAAGTGTTGTACTAGTTGCCCTGAGTATACACCAGTAAAATGAGACACACCTGACACTGTTTGGCCGGCGACATCAGGGACAAATCCGGCGAGCTCGGCCGTACGAGGACCTGGGGGGTTGTAGTTTTCAGGGTAGCTGTCTGCAGTGTTTTAAAGGTGTTTGGTAATGTTATATTTTGATGTTTTGACTGTATGTAAAATCTGGGATCGATTAGCTAGTTTTTAGTATTTCGATTACACGCGTTACGATATCCGACACGGTGTCCGACTCAGTTTCTGTGATTCGCGTGATTTCTACACGTGAGTTTGTTTTAGTAATGTCACACGCACGTTAGCCACTAAGCGAATACTTTAGAGGGTGTTGGAGTTGGTGCATCGATTTTAGCGTAATTGTGCGTATTATCGGTCGATTTCTAAATTTTTCCTTGCTATGTTTTATTTGTTAATAGGTTCGCAGGCCGGGACTTCGGACGCTGCGAAGAAAGGGAAGCAATTGGTCGGATATACTTAGCTCGAGATCACCGGTGAGTAGATTCAACATCTACGGGGGAATCACCCGTATGGCGTTATGCGTCGGGGCTAGATTCAATTATATGAATATTAGTTATAAGTACATATATATACATTGATCGTGCATGCGTACCATTGTTACATACCTCATTTCATGTTGCATACGGACATAGTATTAATGAGACACAACACTGTTACTAACGGTTCATGTCGCACGAGCACTAAACTGTATGCTCCACACACACCGTTAGTAATTGCCATAACACTCACACGATAAAATTGCCACGAATAATACACCGCTTAGCTTACCTTATTATTGATGATTAGACATGATGCTTGTTCCTTTGCACGTATGAGCTACATACTTGTACATACCTACTTTCATACATACATACTTGTACATACATACTTGTACATACATACTTGCGTACATACGTACTTCTACATACATACTTGCGTACATACGTACTTGTACATACATACTTGCGTACATACGTACGTGTACACACATACTTGCGTACATACATACTTGCGTACACCCATACTTGCTATAGTTGCATGTGCATCGTTAGATGATGTTGGATTTGATGTTGGAATAATTGGGAACCCCATGATATATATTTTAAAACTGGATTCACTTAAAAGCGCGGTTTCTCCCTTGATGGCTCATATTACTGTTTTATGTTGTGTATATCATATTCATGGATTTTCGCATTTGGATATGGATTTCATGTGATTTGTAGATTTGAGAACCGTGGTATTATTTTAAGAAAGTATACATTGTTTTGAAAACCCAGTTTCTCTTGATATGATATTTCAGTGCGTCCACCATGAGTTTTCTCGGTTCTGAGAGCTTATGTGAGACTACCCGATTCGAGGAGCGGTAGGCACCGTCTACGGGTACATGGTGAACCCGGTATGGTACCCCGGGGCAAGAAGACTCGAATAGATAGACGGTGAGCCCAGTGGAAGGACTACTACCTACCAGTGATAGTATGGAGCCCGACGGACATCCAGAGGATACCATCTGGGAGTTATGACATGAGATATTGAGGGCTGATCTGGTATGCGGAGCCTGAGAGATGAGTATTTACGTGTCGATGTTGGACACAAGCATTTCATGATGTTTTCGAGTGCCGATATTGGGCACTCAGGTTCCATGAGATTTACAGGGTTTGAGGGCCATTCTAGAGTGACGGCGCCTGAGGTATTGGGATTTGGGTGTGTCGTTGATGGACACCGGTTTTTCCACGATGATGACATGTTTTATCCCATATCCAGCATTCATTGATATGCATTGCATCATGTATTCGTAGTACTTGATAGAGTACCTTTCATGATTTTTGCATATCCATATTGACATAGTATGCTATCAGATCACATGTGTTAGAGTATCGCAGTACGTGCATACCTGCGATTACCTGTATGATGTTTCTTACTATTCACGAGTTGGCAACTCACCCCCGTCGTGCCACAGTGTTTTGCAGGTTGACCCTCAGAATAGCCGTGGCAGGACTATCTCATTGTATCTTTTTGCAGCTGATACCGCCGAGGTTGGCTGTGAGCCGTTTTGTTGTAGGTGGGTTGCGGTTATCCGACTTTATATTTCATTATACATCTATTATTGTATCTAGTACTCTCCATCTACCATTTATGTATTGACTTAGGGACCAGTTGTGAGGACGATATTGTATTTTATTTTGTGACTCTGGGTGTCGTGCTCGTGTGAGCCGACTTTTATTATGCATTTTTATCTTTTATGTTGTTTTTCACTTATATTGTCCATTGCTTCGCTACGGCGTCGTACTTTATACTTGTGGTGGTTGTTTCCGCCGTTGGGCGTGATTGCTCCCATTTAGGGATGCTTTATTTATATTATATGTTGTTTTACATACATCTTATGTTTGTACCCATTTCAGGGCTGGTTTTTACAAAGGAGGTGCTGCCGAAATTTTTAAGAAAATGGTTTAAACTTTAAAGATTTTTACTTGAGATTTCCAAACGTTTTTAACAATGTTTTCATCACTTATTACTTCTGACTGTTTAGATTTCTGGGTTTCGGCTTATTTAAATTGCGTTACGCCTGTAGACGTTTCGTGGTTTAAGTCCCGGTCACGTGCCAAATTTTGGGTCGTGACAAAGTTGGTATCAGAGCACTAGGTTTTACTTTTCGGAGTGTAGGATAACCTTGGTATAATGGAGTAGGTAGCTTAAGCAGAGTGACGTAACGTGGGTATGTTCCGCGGCATACTTACGACACGGTACTCCGCCTAAGTGACCTAAGGACATAATGGTTGAAATTCCTTCCGTGATTATATACATCCTTTTGATTCGATTTCCGTATTCTTATCAAATCCTGTTTTCATTTCCAGCCATTATGCCGCCAAAACCTACGAGGGCGCAGAAAGCGGCCGCGAGAGCCGAGGTCAGAGTTGGCTCGTCTGAGACGAGGACTGACCAGGGCGGTACGCCCGTTGTTCAGGAGCAGATTGATCAACCTTCGCATGACCGTATTACTAGGCTAGAGGCCGGTATACAGGATTTGCGCCAGATGATGGGATCATTAGTGGTGGCCAGTAGAGCGCAGTGACAGGAGGTTGTCCCACCTACTACGGGGACCGCGATGGTGCCTACTATTCAGGCAGTTGTACCTACAGCTACGGAGGTTATCACAATATCGTTATCTGAGTTCATGAGGATGAAGCCTCCGGTTTTCACAGGCACTGATGTAGCGGAGGACCCGCAGTCATTTATTGATCGGATGGCCAGGATATGTCATTCGCTGAGATGCTCCGACGCGAGATGGGTAGAGTTCGCGAGTTTTCGTCTGGAAGGTCTTTCCCAGAAGTGGTGCGAATCCTTAGTGAGGGGCAAAGCCATAGGACTTTCTCCTATGACCTGGGCTGAGTTCGTGACGGTGTTTCTTGCTCGTTTTCTTCCGCAGAGCGTCAGGGATGCTCCAGTGCGCAGTTTCGAGTTGTTACGCCAGACTCCGGGTATGACGGTGGCAGAGTAAGATGTGCAGTTTACCGAGCTGT
This sequence comes from Agapanthus africanus, assembly GCA_030015575.1. Classification (NCBI taxonomy): domain Eukaryota; kingdom Viridiplantae; phylum Streptophyta; class Magnoliopsida; order Asparagales; family Amaryllidaceae; genus Agapanthus; species Agapanthus africanus. The sequence continues at coordinate 522,583,991 of CM057342.1, forward strand.
CTGTGTATGCTCCGTATTTGGTGGACACTGAGGAGATGCGGGTCAAGAGGTTTGTTCGAGGTTTACTTACCCAGTTGTTCCTCGCTATCAGCGCACAGCATTGTGATACATATACAGCAGCAGTGGATGCAGCCCTATTGGTTGAGGAGAGTCTATCCAAGACGTCGGTCGTTCCGGAAGCGAAAAGGGTTCATACTGCTATATCAGCATGGAGACAGATGTTTAGACGCCGCGACAAAGTTTGTTCAGGTGCGGGGAGTAGCAGAGGTTCGGGACGAGGTCAGTTGTTTAGCTCCTATCCCAGGAGGGTCAGCAGTCGTCGTATGGATGTTTTCGGTGTGGCAGTCCCTATCACCGCATCAGAGATTGTACTGAGATACGCCGGAGGGAGGCAGCGGTTCCACATGTTACCTTAACAACTTCTCCACCTCAGAGAGCGTCGACTCTTATGCATGTTCATGCTCCGCGTCAGACATATGCTCAGAGAGGTCGTAGTCATGGAGGGTTTGTTCAGAGGGGACGGGGAGGCAGAGGCGGAGGACAGCCAGTTGCAGGTAGAGAGCAGGCATGGGTATTTGCTTTGACTCATCAGGACGCGTGGGCATCCAATGCAGTGGTTTAAGGTACTCTTTTAATATGTTCTTTTGATGCACACGTGTTGTTTGATCCGGGATCTACGCACTCGTATGTTTCTATACACTTCGTGCCGAGATTGGGCAGAGAGTCGTGTTTGCTAGATCAGCCGCTTGTTATGACTACTCCTGTTGGCGAGTCGTTTATTGCGCGACACATGTTTCGGTCGTGTGTTGTCCGTATTGGAGATAGAGATTCGTCCGTCCACTTGATCCTTCTTGAGACATTGGACTTCGAAATTCTCCTGGGCATGGACTGGTTAGCTACGTGCTATGCATCTGTGTACTGCTGCGAGAAGACGGTCTGGTTTTGTTTTCCTGGTGAGTCGGTTCTTGTTGTGTAGGGGGACCATGGTGCCGCCCCTCACAGTTTGGTTTCTGCCCTTTGCGCTCGTCGGCTTTTGAGGAGAGGTTGTCAGGGATTCTTGTCTTTCATTCGTGATACCGGAGCGACAGTAGATTCGTTGGACCCGGTTTCTATCGTGCGAGAGTTTCCCGACATTTTTCCCGATGAGTTTCCTGGATTGCCGCCAGAGCGTGAGATAGAGTTTTGCATTGATCTTATTCCCGACATGTGGCCTATTTCTATACCGCCTTACCGGATGGCCCCGGCGGAGCTTAGGGAGCTTAAGGATCAGCTGCAAGAGTTGCTTGATAGGGGACTTGTACATCCGAGTGTTTTTCCTTGGGGATTTCCTGTTCTTTTCGTCAAGAAGAAGGACGGCAGTTTGAGGTTGTGCATTGATTATCGTCAATTGAACCGCGTGACGGTGCGGAATAAGTGTCCTATACCTCGCATTGACGATTTGTTTGATCAGCTCCAGGGTGCAGGACATTTTCTAAGATTGATTTGAGATCAGGTTACCATCATTTGCGGGTTCGGAATGATGACATTCCAAAGACTGCTTTTCATACGCGCAATGGGCATTATGAGTTCTTGGTGATGTCGTTCGAACTCACCAATGCCCCAGCAGCGTTCATGGATTTGATGAACTGGATTTTCAGGCCGTTCCTCGACCAGTTTATTATTGTGTTTATTGATGACATTTTGGTTTATTCCAAAAGTCGTGAGGAGCATGAGGAGCACTTGAGGATTGCTTTGCAGACATTGAGAGAGCACCGGCTGTTTGCTCGAAGTATACCTTCTGGCTTGATAGTGTTGACTTCCTTGGTCATGTGGTTACGGGAGTCGGTATTCGTATGGACCCGGGGAAGATCGAGGCTGTGCAGCTTTGGCCCAGACCTGTATCAGTGACAGAGGTCCGCAGCTTTTTGGACTTAGCCGGTTATTATCGACGTTTTGTTCAGGATTTCTCCCGTATTGCTGCACCGTTGACCGGATTGACCCGGAAGGGGGTTCCTTTTCTTTGGACTGAGGCATGCGAGCAGAGTTATCAGCAGTTGAAGACTCGGTTGACGACTGCACCAGTTTTATCTTTGCCTTCTGGATCGGGCGGCATTGTCATTTACTGTGATGCTTCTCGAGTGGTGCTCGGTTGTGTACTAATGCAGCATGATATAGTTATCGCTTATGCTTCCCGACAGTTGAAGAAGCACGAGCAGAATTATCCCACTCATGATCTTGAGATGGCCGCGGTGGTCTTTGCGCTTAAGATTTGGGGACACTTTGTACGGAGAATCGTGTCATATTTTCACAGAACACCAGAGCTTAAAGTACATCTTCCAGCAGCGGGATCTGAATTTGAGGAAGCACCGTTGGATGGAGCTTGTGAAGGATTATGATTGTGAAATCCTTTACCACCCGGGCAAGGCGAATGTGATAGCCGATGCTTTGAGTCGTAGGCTCGGGGGTAGCTTGTCCCAGTTGAGCGCAGTTCAGATACAGTCTTCTGCAGATTGGAAGATCTTGTGCCACAGCAGAGTATAGTTTGAGTTCACTTCCACTGGGGCACAGCTTGCTCATGTCCGTGCCCGTCCACTTCTACTAGATCGTATTCGTTAGGCACAGCCCACCGATGCCCGTCTGTTTGAGATTTGTGAGCATGTTCGGCAGGGTAGAGATTCGGAGTTCTTGGTTGATGACCAGGGTGTGCTGCGTTCTGGGACTCGTTTGTGTGTACCTGATACCGATGGGTTGAGGCACGAGATCCTAAAGCAGGCACATCAGTCAGGTTTTAGTGTTCACCCAGGTTCTACCAAGATGTATCGTGGCTTGAGAGATATCTACTGGTGGGCAGGGATGAATAGAGATGTTTCGGATTTTGTTTCGAGGTGCCTGACTTGTCAACAAGTCAAGGCTGAGCATCAGAGACCGACAGGAGAGTTGTAGCCTTTACCCGTTCCGGAGTGGAAATGGGAGAAGATTTCCATGGACGTCGTTGTGGGTCTACCCTGGTCTAGTCGAGGGTATGACTCCATTTGGGTGATTGTAGACCGGTTGACGAAAGCGGCTTACTTCCTTACAGTGAAGACCACTTTCGATTATGCTCTGTATGCTCAGTTGTACATCGATGAGATTGTGCGTTTGCACGGAGTTCCTTCATGCATTGTACCCGATAGAGGCACCCAGTTCACTAGCCTTCTTTGGCAGAAGCTTCAGGAAGCCTTGGGTACCCATTTGAGCTTTAGCACCGCTTTCCATCCGCAGACCGATGGTCAGTCAGAGCGGACTATATAGACTCTTGAGGATATACTTCGCGCGTGCGTGCTTGATTTTCGTGGCAGTTGGGATCGCCATTTGCCATGGTGCATTATTTTATTGAAGCATAGTGCATTATTTTATTGCATGCTTCAATTATTTTCATTTGAGCCATATCATTTTTTCCATGCTTGATTTTTCATTCATCACTCTCACATTCTCTCTCCTCATTTTCTCCTCTTCCTTCTCTTAGCTTTATCCTTCACATGTGTTGTGAGTCAAAAGCTAAAGAGACATATTAATCCATTACATGATCTCTGCATCATCTAAGTGATCATTTCTAGCATACTTGATCTCTTAGTTAACTCTTGAGAAGAGTTTGAAGCTTGTTCCATAGCTCTTGGGTGGATCATCTACGTCTTGTGGTGCACGGAGATCGAGGACATCGCAAGCATCTAAAGAGCCTAGGAGTTGCATCCAAAAAAGAAGACCCGAAGGACCGGTTCATTAGTGTAACATTTCAGAAAATATAAAATATTATTTTTGGAAATTTAATATTAAAATAATATATTTCGCGAAAACTATTCGATTAGCGAATAGGGATTTTTCCTAAAATGGTATAAGTATTTACCAATATTTGGAAATTAATCAGAGATTAAAATGATTTATTTATTTTAATGATATTTATCGGATTTTTGGCAGAATCCGTATTTTTACATTTTTTCCATGGCTTGTGCACAATATCATGTGCATGTATTTCATTGAGTTTGTGTTAGTGGCTTGTGAGTTTGTGAGAAAGAAAATTTAACACCTTAGAATGTGATTAGTGTTAATTAAGCGATAATGCGGTTTTTTAGTAAAAAGTTTACCTAAATAGCTTCCAAATAATTTATCAAAATTAATTAATATTTAATTCGGGCATGCACACACATGTGCATGTTAACTAAGGGTTAATTGGGGGGTTAACCATGCTTAAGTAGCCATAGTTTATTAACCCATTCCATTAGGTGTAATATGTAATTAACTAAATTAATTAGTTTTCAAATTTTAAATAAAAATGTTTTTATTTGGTTGACTTGAGAGAGAGGAAGAAAGAGAGAGGGGGGGCATCATGAGGCATGGCAAGCATGCCATGCATTTAATGAGGAAAGAGAGAGGCATGGCTCTCTAAACTCACCCCTCATTTGTTTCCATCACCCTCACTCATACACTCCTCACTCTCGTTCTCACTCTCATTGTTTTTTTTCCTTCTCATTATTTTCTTCACCTCGTCTCACACCCTCACTCCCTCAACTGAAACCCTAACCCTATCCTCTCAAACTCAAACAAAATCTCCATTTAACCCCACCAAAACCCTTCACAAAGCCAAGCCAAGCCACTAGGATCACTTAGAGCAAGGAAAGCTTAGATTTTGAGCAAGTGTGGATAGGTATAAATCCCTAACTGTTAATTAGGAGTTTATTTTTGTTATGTTGCTTTGTAGTTTCAGTTTAGAACACTAAAAGTATAGTTTTGTGCACAATATCGTATTTTAGTGTCTTATTAGGATGTCTGTGATCTGTTGTGACCTCGCGAATTTACTGTGAAATCAAACAGTGTAGAAGTGTTGTACTAGTTGCCCTGAGTATACACCAGTAAAATGAGACACACCTGACACTGTTTGGCCGGCGACATCAGGGAAAAATCCGGCGAGCTCGGCCGTACGAGGACCTGGGGGGTTGTAGTTTTCAGGGTAGCTGTCTGCAGTGTTTTAAAGGTGTTTGGTACTGTTAGATTTTGATGTTTTGACTGTATGTAAAATCTGGGATCGATTAACTAGTTTTTAGTATTTCGATTACGCGCGTTACGATATCCGACACGGTGTCCAACTCAGTTTCTGTGATTCGCGTGATTTCTACACGTGAGTTTGTTTTAGTAATGTCACACGCACGTTAGCCACTAAGCGAACACTTTAGAGGGTGTTGGAGTTGGTTCATCGATTTTAGCGTAATTGTGCGTATTATCGGTCGATTTCTAAATTTTGCCTTGCTATGTTTTATTTGTTAATAGGATCGCAGGCCGGGACTTCGGACGCTGCGAAGAAAGGGAAGCAATTGGTCAGATATACTTAGCTCGAGATCACCGGTGAGTAGATTCAACATCTACGGGGGAATCACCCGTATGGCGTTATGTGTCGGGGCTAGATTCAATGATATGAATATTAGTTATAAGTACATATATATACATTGATCGTGCATGCGTACCATTGTTACATACCTCATTTCATGTTGCATACGGACATAGTATTAATGAGACACAACACTGTTACTAACGGTTCATGTCGCACGAGCACTAAACTGTTTGCTCCACACACACCGTTAGTAATTGCCATAACACTCACACGATAGAATTGCCATGAATAATACACCGCTTAGCTTACCTTATTATTGATGATTAGACATGATGCTTGTTCCTTTGCGCGTATGAGCTACATACTTGTACATACCTACTTTCATACATACATACTTGTACATACATACTTGCATACATACGTACTTCTACATACATACTTGCGTACATATGTACTTGTACATACATACTTGCGTACATACGTACGTGTACTTTCATACTTGCGTACATACATACTTGCGTACACCCATACTTGCTATAGTTGTATGTGCATCGTTAGATGGTGTTGGATTTGATGTTGGAATAATTGGGAACCCCATGATATATATTTTAAAACTGGATTCACTTAAAAGCGCGGTTTCTCCCTTGATGTGCTCATAGTACTGTTTTATGTTGTATATATCATATTCATGGATTTTCGCATTTGGATATGGATTTCATGTGATTTATAGATTTGAGAACCGTGGTATTATTTCAAGAAAGTTTGCATTGTTTTGAAAACCCGGTTTCTCTTGATATAATATTTCAGTGCGTCCACCATGAGTTTTCTCGGTTATGAGAGCTTATGTGAGAATACCCGATTCGAGGAGCGGTAGGCACCGTCTACGGGTAGATGGTGAACCCGGTATGGTACCCCGGGGCAAGAAGACTCGAATAGATAGACAGCGAGCCCAGTGGAAGGACTACGACCTACTAGTGATAGTATGGAGCCCGACGGAGAGCCCGACGGACATCCGGAGGATACCGTCTGGGAGTTATGACATGAGATATTGAGGGCTGATCTGGTATGCGGAGCCTGAGTGATGAGTATTTACGTGTCGATGATGGACACAAGCATTTCATGATGTTTTCGAGTGCCGATATTGGGCACTCAGGTTCCATGAGATTTACAGGGTTTGAGGGCCAGTCTAGAGTGACGGCGCCTGAGGTATTGGGATTTGGGTGCGTCGTTGATGGACACCGGTTTTTCCACGATGATGATTCATTGATGATGACATGTTTTATCCCATATCCAGCATTCATTGATATGCATTGCATCATGTATTCGTAGTACCTGATAGAGTACCTTTCATGATTTTTGCATATCCATATTGACATAGTATGCTATCAGATCACATGTGTTAGAGTATCGCAGTACGTGCATACCTACGATTACCTGTATGATGTTACTTACTATTCACGAGTTGCCAACTCACCCCCGTCGTGCCACAGTGTTTTGCAGGTTGACCCTCAGAGTAGCCGTGTCAGGACTATCTCATTGTATCTTTTTGCAGCTGATACCGCCGAGGTTGGCTGTGAGCCGTTTTGCTGTAGGTGGGTTGCGGTTATCCGACTTTATATTTCATTGTACATCTATTATTGTATCTAGTACTCTCCATCTACCATTTATGTATTGACTTAGGGACCAGTTGTGAGGACGATATTGTATTTTATTTTGTGACTCTGGGTGTCGTTCTCGTGTGAGCCGACTTTTATTATGCATTTTTATCTTTTATGTTGTTTTTCACTTATATTGTCCATTGCTTCGCTACGGCGTCGTACTTTATACTTGTGGTGGTTGTTTCCGCCGTTGGGCGTGATTGCTCCCGTTTAGGGATGCTTTATTTATATTAAATGTTGTTTTACTTACATCTTATGTTTGTACCCATTTCAGGGCTGGTTTTACAAAGGAGGTGCTGCCGAAATTTTTAAGAAAATGGTTTAAACTTAAAAGATTTTTACTTGAGATTTCCAAACGTTTTTAACAATGTTTTCATCACTTATTACTTCTGACGGTTTAGATTTCTGGGTTTCGGCTTATTTAAATTGCGTTACGCCTGTAGACGTTTCGTGGTTTAAGTCCCGGTCACGTGCCAAATTTTGGGTCGTGACAAAGTTGGTATCAGAGCACTAGGTTTTACCTTTCGGAATGTAGGATAACCTTGGTATAATGGAGTAGGTAGCTTAAGCAGAGTGACGTAACGTGGGTATGTTCCGCGGCATACTTACGACATGGTACTACGCCTAAGTGACCTTAGGACTTGTTGGTTGAAATTCCTTCCGTGATTATATACATCCTTTTGATTCGATTTCCGTATTCTTATCAAATCCTGTTTTCATTTCCAGCCATTATGCCGCCGAAACCTACGAGGGCGTAGAAAGCGGCCGTGAGAGCCGAGGTCAGAGTTGGCTCGTCTGAGACGAGGACTGACCAGGGTGGTACGCCCGTTGTTCAGGAGTAGATTGATCAACCTTCGCATGACCGTATTACTAGGCTAGAGGCCGGTATGCAAGATTTGCGCCAGATGATGGGATCATTAGTGGTGGCCAGTAGAGCGCAGAGACAGGAGGTTGTCCCACCTACTACGGGGACCGCGATGGTGCCTACTATTCAGGAAGTTGTACCTGCAGCTACGGAGGTTATCACAATATCGTTATCTGAGTTCATGAGGATGAAGCCTCCGGTTTTCACAGGCACTGATGTAGCGGAGGACCCCCAGTCATTTATTGATCGGATGGCCAGGATATGTCATTCGCTGAGATGCTCCGACGCGAGATGGGTAGAGTTCGCGAGTTCTCGTCTGGAAGGTCTTTCCCAGAAGTGGTGCGAATCCTTAGAGAGGGGAAAAGCCATAGAACTTTCTCCTATGACCTGGGCTGAGTTCGTGACGGTGTTTCATGCCCGTTTTCTTCCGCAGAGCATCAGGGATGCTCCAGTGCGCAGTTTCGAGTCATTACGCCAGACTCCGGGTATGACGGTGGCAGAGTACGATGTGCAGTTTACCGAGCTATCTGTGTATGCTCCGTATTTGGTGGACACTGAGGAGATGCGGGTCAAGAGGTTTGTTCGAAGTTTACTTACCCAGTTGTTCCTCGCTATCAGCGCACAGCATTGTGATACATATACAGCAGCAGTGGATGCAGCCCTATTGGTTGAGGAGAGTCTATCCAAGACGTCGGTCTTTCCGGAAGCGAAGAGGGTTCATACTGCTATATCAGCATGGAGACAGATGTTTAGACACCGGGACAAAGTTCGTTCAGGTGCGGGGAGTAGCAGAGGTTCAGGACGAGGTCAGTTGTTTAGCTCCTATCCCAGGAGGGTCAGCAGTCGTCGTATGGATGTTTTGGGTGTGGCAGTCCTTATCACCGCATCAGAGATTGTACTGAGATACGCCGGAGGGAGGCAGCGGTTCCACATGTTACCTTAACACTTTCTACACCTCAGAGAGCGTCGACTCTTATGCATGTTCTTGCTCCGCGTCAGACTTATGCTCAGAGAGGTCGTGGTCGCGGAGGGTTTGTTCAGAGGGGACGGGGAGGCAGAGGCAGAGGACAGCCAGTTGCAGGTAGAGAGCAGGCATGGGTATTTGCTTTGACTCATCAGGACGTGTGGGCATCCAATGCAGTGGTTTAAGGTACTCTTTTAATATGTTCTTTTGATGCACACGTGTTGTTTGATCCGGGATCTACGCACTCGTATGTTTCTATACACTTCGTGCCGAGATTGGGCAGAGAGTCGTGTTTGCTAGATCAGCCGCTTGTTATGACTACTCCTGTTGGCGAGTCGTTTATTGCGCGACACATGTTTCGGTCGTGTGTTGTCCGTATTGGAGATAGAGATTCGTCCGTCCACTTGATCCTTCTTGAGACATTGGACTTCGAAATTCTCCTGCGCATGGACTGGTTAGCTACATGCTATGCGTCTGTGTACTGCTGCGAGAAGACGTTCAGGTTTTGTTTTCCCGGTGAGTCGGTTCTTGTTGTGTAGGGGGACCATGGTGCCGCCCCTCACAGTTTGGTTTCTGCCCTTTGCGCTAGTCGGCTTTTGAGGAGAGGATGTTGAGGATTCTTGGCTTTCATTCGTGATACCAGAGCGACAGTAGATTCGTTGGATCGGGTTTCTATCATGCGAGAGTTTCCCGACATTTTTCCCGATGAGTTTCCTGGATTGCCGCGAGAGTGTGGGATAGAGTTTTACGTTGATCTTATTCCCGACACGGGGCCTATTTCTATATCGCCTTACCGGATGGCCGCGGCGGAGCTTAGGGCACTTAAGGATCAGCTGCAAGAGTTGCTTGATAGGGGACTTGTACGTCCGAGTGTTTTGCCTTGGGGATCTCCTGTTCTTTTCGTCAAGAAGAAGGACGGCAGTTTGAGGTTGTGCATTGATTATCGTCAATTGAACCGAGTGATGGTGCGGAATAGGTGTCCTTTATCTCGCATTGACGATTTGTTTGATCAGCTCCAGGGTGCAGGACATTTTCTAAGATTGATTTGAGATCAGGTTACCATCATTTGCGGGTTCGGAATGATGACATTCCGAAGACTGCTTTTCATACGCGCAATAGGCATTATGAGTTCTTGGTGATGTCGTTCGAACTCAACAATGCCCCAGCAGCGTTCATGGATTTGATGAACTGGATTTTCAGGCCGTTCCTTGACCAGTTTATTATTGTGTTTATTGATGACATTCTGGTTTATTCCAAGAGTCGTGAAGAGCATGAGGAGCACTTGAGGATTGCTTTGCAGACATTGAGAGAGCACCAGCTGTTTGCTAAATTCTCGAAGTATACCTTCTGGCTTGATAGTGTTGACTTCCTTGGTCATGTGGTTACGGGAGCCGGTATTCGTGTAGACCCGGGGAAGATCGAGGCTGTGCAGCTTTGGCCCAGACCTGTATAAGTGACAGAGGTCCGCAGCTTTTTGGACTTAGCCGGTTATTATCGACGTTTTGTTCAGGATTTCTCCCATATTGCTGCACCGTTGACCGGATTGACCCGGAAGAGGGTTCCTTTTCTTTGGACTGAGGCATGCGAGCAGAGTTTTCAGCAGTTGAAGACTCGGTTGACGACTGCACCAGTTTAATCTTTGCCTTCTGGATCGGGCGGCTTTGTCATTTTCTGTGATGCTTCTCTAGTGGTGCTCGATTGTGTACTAATGCAGCATGATATAGTTATCGCTTTTGCTTCCCGACAGTTGAAGAAGCACGAGCAGAATTATCCCACTCATGATCTTGAGATGGCCGCGGTGGTCTTTGCGCTTAAGATTTGGAGACACTTTGTACGGAGACTCGTGTCATATTTTCACAGACCACCAGAGCTTAAAGTACATCTTCCAGCAGCGGGATCTGAATTTGAGGAAGCGCCGTTGGATGGAGCTTGTGAAGGATTATGATTGTCAGATCCTTTACCACCCGGGCAAGGCGAATGTGATAGCCGATGCTTTGAGTCGTAGGCTCGGGGGTAGCTTGTCCCAGTTGAGCGCAGTTCAGATACAGTCTTCTGCAGATTGGAAGATCTTGTGCCACAGCAGAGTATAGTTTGAGTTCACTTCCACTGGGGCACAGCTTGCTCATGTCCGCGCCCGTCCACTTCTACTAGATCGTATTCGTGAGGCACAGCCCAACGATGCCCGTCTGTTTGAGATTTGTGAGCATGTTCAGCAGGGTAGAGATTCGGAGTTCTTGGTTGATGACCAGGGTGTGCTGCGTTCTGGGACTCGTTTGTGTGTACCTGATACCGATGGGTTGAGGCACGAGATCCTAAAGCAGGCACATCAGTCAGCTTTTAGTGTTCACCCAGGTTCTACCAAGATGTATCGTGGCTTGATAGATATCTACTGGTGGGCAGGGATGAAGAGAGATGTTTCGGATTTTGTTTCGAGGTGCCTGACTTGTCAGCAAGTCAAGGCTGAGCATCAGAGACCGGCAGGAAAGTTGCAGCCTTTACCCATTCCGGAGTGGAAATAGGAGAAGATTTCCTTGGACTTCGTTGTGGGTCTACCCAGGTCTAGTCGAGGGTATGACTCCATTTGGGTGATTGTAGACCGGTTGACGAAAGCGGCTTACTTCCTTACAGTGAAGACCACTTTCGGTTATGCTCAGTATGCCCAGTTGTACATCGATAAGATTGTGCGTTTGCACGGAGTTCCTTCATGCATTGTATCCGATAGAGGCACCCAGTTCACTAGCCGTCTTTGGCAGAAGTTTCAGGAAGCCTTGGGTACCCATTTGAGCTTTAGCACCGCTTTCCATCCGCAGACCGATGGTCAGTCAGAGCGGACTATATAGACTCTGGAGGATATACTTCGCGCGTGCGTGGTTGATTTTGGTGGCAGTTGGGATCGCCACTTGCCATGGATAGAGTTCTCCTACAATAACAGTTATCAGGAGACGATTCAGATGGCACCTTTTGAGGCTTTGTATGGTAGAAAGTGTCGATCTCCAGTCTGTTGGACCGAACTCAGCAAGAGCAGGATTTTAGGACCCCGGTTAGTTCAAGAGACTACGGAGAAAGTCCTGTTGATTCGGGATAGGATGAGAGCAGCCCGGTGCAGACAGAAGTCTTATGCCGACCGTCGTCGCCGCAGTCTCGAGTTCGCAGTGGGGGATCATGTATTCCTATGGATTTCTCCGATGAAGGGCGTGATGAGATTTGGGAAGAAAGGAAAGATCAGTCCCAGATTTATAGGTCCTTTTGAGATCCTTGAGCGAGTTGGTACCGTTGCCTATCGTTTGGCTCTTCCACCCAGCTTTTCAGATGTTCACCCCGTATTCCACGTGTCGATGCTTGGAAGATACCTTCATGACCCTTCTCACATGGTTCAGCACCAGACCGTTCAGCTAGAGCATGATCTTTCGTTCACCGAGCAACCAGTAGTGATCTTGGATCGGCAGGTGAAGAAACTTCGGTCAAAAGTCTTGCCATCTGTGAAGGTTCTTTGGCGTAGCCCGAATGGTGAAGAAGTCACTTGGCAGGCCGAGAGCGAGATACGGAAGAAATTCCCTCATCTCTTTGAAGATACGCATAGTAAGATTTTTAAATTTGGGGACGAATTTCTTTAAGGGGGAAAATTGTAACACCTTAGAATGCGATTAGTATTAATTAAGCGATAATGCATTTTTTTAGTAAAAAGTTTACCAAAATAGCTTCCAAATATTTTATCAAAATTAATTAATATTTAATTCTGGCTTGCACACACATGTGCATGTTAACCTAAGGTTAATTGGGGGGTTAACCATGCTTAAGTAGCCATGATGTATTAACCCTTTCCATTAGGTATAATATGTAATTAATTAAATTAATTAGTTTTCAAATTTTAAATAAAAATATTTTTATTTGGTTGACATGAGAGAGAGGAAGAGAGAGAGGGCATCATGAGGCATGGCAAGCATGCCATGCATTTAATGAGGAAAGAGAGAGGCATAGCTCTCTAAACTCACCCCTCATTTGTTTCCACACCCTCACTCTCAATCTCACTCTCATTGTTTTTTTCCTTCTCATTATTTTCTTCACCTCATCTCACACCCTCACTCCCTCAACTGAAACCCTAACCTTATCCTCTCAAACTAAAACAAAATCTCCATTTAACCCCACCAAAACCCTTCACAAAGCCAGGCCAGGCCACTAGGATCACTTGGAGCAAGGAAAGCTTTGATTTTGAGCAAGTGTGGATAGGTATAAATCCCTAACTGTTAATTAGGAGTTTATTTTTGTAGTGTTGCTTTGTAGTTTCAGTTTAGAACACTAAAAGTATAGTTTGGTGCACGATATCGTATTTTAGTGTCTTATTAGGATGTCTGTGATCTACTGTGACCCCGCAACTTTACTGTGAAATCAAACAGTGCAGAAGTGTTGTACTAGTTGCCCTGAGTATACACCAGTAAAACGAGACCCACCTGACACTGTTTGGCCGGCGACATCAGGGACAAATCCGGCGAGCTCGGTCGTTTGAGGACTTGGGGCTTATAGTTTTCAGAGTAGCTGTCTGCAGTGTTTTAAAGGTGTTTGGTACTGTTAGATTTTGATGTTTTGACTGTATGTAAAATCTGGGATCGATTAGCTAGTTTTTAGTATTTCGATTACACGTGTTACGATATCCGACACGATGTCCGACTCAGTTTCTGTTATTCGCGTGATTTCTACACGTAAGTCTGTTTTAGTAATGTCACACGCACGTTAGCCGCTAAGCGAACACTTTGGAGGGTGTTGGAGTTGGTGCGTCGATTTTAGCGTAATTGTGCGTATTATCGGTCGATTTCTAAATTTTGCCTTGCTATATTTTATGTGTTAATAGGATCGAAGGCAGGGACTTCGGACGCTGCGAAGAAAGGGAAGCAGGTGGTCGGATATACTTAGCTCGGGATCACCGGTGAGTAGATTTAACATCTACGGGTGAATCGCCTATATGGAGTTATGCGTCGGGGTTAGATTCAATGATATGAATATTAGTTATAAGTATATATATATATATATATATATTGATCGTGCATGTGTACCATTGTTGCATACCTCATTTCATGTTGCATACGGACATAGTATTAATGAGACACAACACTGTTACTAACGGTTCATATCGCACGAGCACTAAACTGTATGCCCCACACACACCGTTAGTAATTGCCATGACACACACTATAGAATTGCCATGAATAATACACCTCTTAGCTTACCTTATTATTGATGATTAGACATGATGCTTGTTCCTTTGCGCATATGAGCTACTTACTTATACATACCTACTTGCGTACATACGTACATCTACATACATACTTGCGTACATACGTACTTCTACATACATACTTGCATACATATGTACTTGTACATACATACTTGTGTACATACATACTTGCGTACATACGTACTTGTACATACATACTTGTGTACATATATACTTGCGTACATCCATACTTGCTATAATTACATGTGCATCTTTAGATGATGTTGGATTTGATGTTGAAAAAAATGGGAACCGTATGATATATATTTTAAAACTGGATTCACTTAAAAGCGCGGTTTTTCCCTTGATTTGCTCATATTATAGTTTTATGTTGCATATATCATGTTCATGGATTTTCGCATTTGGATATCGATTTCATGTGATTTATGGATTTGAGAACCGTGGTATTATTTCAAAAAGTATGCATTGTTTTGAAAACCCGGTTTATCTTGATATGATATTTCAGTGCGTCCACCATGAGTTTTCTCGGTTCTGAGAGCTTGTGTGAGTATACCCGATTCGAGGAGCGGTAGGCACCATCGGCGGGTACTTGGTGGATCCGGTATGGTACCCCGGGGCAAGAAGACTCGTATAGATAGACGGTGAGCCCAGCTGAGAGACTACTACCTACCGGTGATAGTATGGAGCCCGACGGACATCCGTAGGATACCGTCTGGGAGTTATGACATGAGATATTGAGGGCTGATCTGGTATGCAGCGCCTGAGAGATGAGTATTTACGTGTCGATGTTGGACACGAGCATTTCATGATTTTTTTAGTGCCGATGTTGGGCACTCAGGTTCCATGAGATTTACAGGGTTTGAGGGCCGATCCAGCGTGACGGCGCCTGAGGTATTGGGATTTGGTTGTGTCGTTGATGGACACCGGTTTTTCCACGATGATTATTCATTGATGATGACATGTTTTATCCCATATCCAACATTCATTGATATGCATTGCATCATGTATTCGTAGTACCTGATAGAGTACCTTTCATGATTGTTGCATATCCATATTGACATAGTATGCTATCAGATTACATGTGTTAGAGTATCGCAGTACGTGCATACCTGGGATTACCTGTATGATGTTACTTATTATTCATGAGTTGTCAACTCACCCCCGTTGTGCCACATTGCTTTGCAGGTTGACCCTCAGAGTAATCATGGCAGGGCTATCTCATTGTATCTTTTTGCAGCGGATACCGCCGAGGTTGGCTGTGAGCCATTTTGCTGTAGGTGGGTTGCGGTTATCCGACTTTATATTTCATTGTACATCTATTATTGTATCTAGTACTCTCCATCTACCATTTATGTATTGACTTAGGGACCAGTTGTGAGGACGATATTGTATTTTATTTTGTGACTCTGGGTGTCGTGCTCGTGTGAGCCGATTTTTATTATGCAGTTTTATCTTTTATACTATTTTTCACTTATATTGTCCATTGATTCGCTACAGCATCGTACTTTATACTTGTGGTGGTTGTTTCCGCCGTTGGGCATGATTGCTCCCATTTGGGGATGCTTTATTTATATTATATGTTTTATTACTTACATCTCATGTTTGTACCCGTTTCGGGGCTGGTTTTTACAAAGGAGGTGCTGCCGAAATTTTTATGAAAATGGTTTAAACTTAAAAGATTTTTACTTAAGATTTCCAAACGTTTTTAACAATGTTTTCATCACTTACTACATTTGATGGTTTAGATTTATGTGTTTCGGCTTACTTAAATTACGTTACGCCTGTAGACGTTCCGTGGTTTAAGTGTCGGTCACGTGCCAAATTTTGGGTCGTGACAGAGAATGAGAAAAGAAAAGAAAAGCAAAGGAATAAAGGGTTTAAGTGTGAAAGGAATAAGAGAAAGAAACAAAAGAGAATGACTGTAATTGATATTTGTGAGAGAGTGAGTGTAGGGGGAGATATTTATGAGAGAGAGTGAGCCTAAGAGAGAGAGTTGGCTGCCCATTTCCTTCCTCCTCCATTGTTTCCTCAACTCAATTGCTTCATCTCATTCATCTCACCACCTTCATGCATCATCTTCATTTCCATGCCAAAACCATATGTCCCCTTCATCAAAAACATGCACACACCCATTCTAATCCCTTGGAACCCTTCAAGTTTAGATTTTGAAGACTTTGGGCAACTCAAGAATTTTCCCAAGTTGCCAACTGAGGTATAATTCTAGACCCTAGTTTTGTTTTTTAGTTTAAAAGCTTCCTAGCTTAGTTTAGAGTCAAACAAGTGTGGATTGTGATCATGGATTCTTCCAAGTTGCTGTTGAGGGATAAGTAGAGGTGTAGTAAGTGTTTTAAGACCTTAGGGATTGATTTCAAGACCTGAAAATGAGAATAGAAATCAAAATAAGAACTTAGATATAGTCCCGTGTCGGTTTTGTGAGGTATCGTGTGCCTACAGGGAATCTGGGATGACCCGAGAAGTTTCTGAGGAGAACTAGCAACTCCAGAGACCTAGTTAGACCAATAGGAGACCACCCTGGAAATACGTGTAGGGTTGCATAACACCACCACGAGGTTCTGGAAGGCATCACACATGCCATATTGAAATTTTTTTGGGGTGCTATGAAACCCTAACCAAGATCTTAACTAGAGTTTTAGGGTAAACATTGCATGTAAACAACTTTACATCTAAGAGTTTGGGAATACAACCTTTGTAGTCTATTCCTTCACTTCATAAGCTCCGTGTTGAGGTCCTTTCGCTTCGATCAGCATGAACCCGGACTCTAGAGAGGCTCCATGAGGTGAATGAGGCATCTTGCTTGAAATCTTCCTTTTCGAAGATGATCTACGTTGAAGAATCTCAAACCCAAGCTCTCACTTCTCTAATGAAGTATTAGTGAAGTGAACACCCTAATCTAAGTGGCTAGAATAGATGAGGATGATAAAGTAGGAATTTTGCTCTCTTTTGTTTTCAATTTCTCACTTTAAATCATCACAACACAAAAAACTAGAAAGCTTTTTCAAGGAGGAAGAAGAAGAAGAAGAAAGTTTTTGTGATGAACAATGAATTATTGTTGTGGTTACAATTTCAACCATGAGTTAACAATGAAGGCTTTAACTCATGTAGAGAATAAACTAAGGTTAAGGGTTTGGGTTGGGTTAAAGAATATCTACACAAAATATCTAAGCTAAATGACAAAGTCAAAAGCTTCATGAAGCATCCAAAAGCTAACCCAAAACCTAACCCTAATCCAAACCTAACTTTTTTTATTCTCATAATACATGTTGCATTTGTAACCCTAACATGTTACAATATTATATATCACATATATAATATATAATGTAACAAAAGAAAATAATACAATTAACATATATTGCATATACATCAATGTATTATCCGGTGAGAAAAAGAATCAATAAAGCGAGTTTATATTAGTTAACATAATGTAATATATCACATATATAATTATACATTAAATTATCGAATCAACACATGATCCAATAATCCGGCTATATTACATATAACCGACTAATATAACATGTACCAATTCATCGAATCAACACTTGATCCGATGACCCGGCTATATCACATATACCCGGCCGATATCACACATCGCGAGAATAGAATAAGGTATCTCATATCGTATTATTCTCGGTCCTGCACATATCACAAATGTGCTCCTACTCCATTTTGCCTGAGCCAGGAAACCTTTGTGTGGGACTCTAAAGAATCGTCAATACGCCGGCAGTAGGTGATGATCATATCAAACACCCACAAGCTGCAAGCGGTCAGCTAAACATAACAACCACCTGGGTATTGAGCGAGCAGAAGATCAACAAGCAAGCCTGTACATTGTCCTGAAAATCCAATCAGTAACACTCCCGTACAGTCCGGTTGCTTCGTCTGATATGTCGCATATCCAGTCTAGGGGTGGTAAACGTCAGACCCCAATAACCGATAAGTCGTGTCTATATGAGGCTCATAACTGGTCGAGAAACTACTGATAACACTTACCAGTAAATCTCCATATCAGCCCTGACCAGGGACTTCCAGTTATAGCCAATCGAATACAGCACAACATCAACTCCCTATACCGGGAGAGATGAAACCCCTTCTATCGCTCATTGCCTCCATGTGATTCGGGACTGTACCCAAAAGCCACCGTTTTGCATGCCCTCTTGGACATGGTAAGGTGGAAATCAAAGCACAGTGGGAATCACACAAGACTCTATGACAATCTTGGGTCTACAGACTAACCTGTACCATTGTCACCGGAGAACTGCTATCTGACGATAGGTATAATACCATCTAGGAGTTCTCGGTGAGTCCGTTCAGTGTACCCAGTCTCCACTGAGCACCCGTACACCATCTTTGATGTCAAACACCAATGGATATGAGATCATCCATCGCCCATCATATGGGTCAAGATGCGTATACGCTAGTCTACTCTAGTGTATCGATGCCCTGTCTCGAAACACCCTTGACTAGGAACAGTTATAGGATGTACTCGTTGACTACCCTGGCCCCACTAGTATGATCTACATCATAGTCCTAGTAGTCGAGTACATATCCTAAGGGCTTTATCAACATGTGAGAGTAAGACAGTAAACTAATACAAGTCAACATGTTAAGACAAAGTGAAACCAAATAGCATACTATCATGTCGAGCATGAAAGTCCTCTCTATATATATCCAAGCATCCACTATAATATACATCATATGTACAACAATGGCCTCCAAGGCATATATATAACTAACAATCTCCCACTTGCACTAAGGCCAACTGTTGTAGTATCTCATACCCAACATCTCGAAGAGTCTCTCAAATTGTATATGGGGAATGGCCTTCGTGAGTGGATCCGCAGTATTGTCCTTCGTGTCAACTCTCCTGACCTCGATCTCGCGGCAATCAACTATCTCCCGGATCAGGTGATACCGCCTCAGAATATGTCTGGACTTCTGATGGCACCTGGATTTCTTGGGCAAAGCCACAGCTCCATTGTTATCACAATACAAAGGTATTGGATGCTCAATGGAAGGAACCACACCAAGTTCAGTGATGAACTTCTTCATCCAGATAGCCTCTTTTGCAGCATCATTAGCAGCGATGTATTCAGCCTCCATCGTCGAGTCTGCCACGGTTTCTTGCTTGGAACTCTTCCAACAAACCGCCCCTCCATTCAGGATAAAGACAAATCCCGAGTGCGACTTAGAGTCATACTTATCACTTTGGAAGCTCGAATCGGTGAAGGACTCCACCTGGAGTTCTCTGTTACCATACACCAAGAACATCTCTTCAGTCCTTCTCAAGTACTTGAGAATGTTCTTCACAGCTGTCCAGTGATTCTTTCCTGGATCTTCTTGATACCTACTCACTACACTTAGTGAGTATGCTACATCGGGTATGGTACATAGCATCGCGTACATGATAGAGCCTACTGCCGAAGCATAGGGTATCCCTTGCATGCGAGCTCTTTCCAAATCAGTCTTGGGAGATATCTCTTTGGAGAGAGTGAGTCCAGAGATCATGGGTTGGTTCCCATGCTTGGATTCTTCCATACTAAACCTCTTTAGTATGGTGTCAATGTACCTGGATTGGGACAATCCCAGTGTCCTTTTAGATCTATCTCTATAGATCTTAATTCCCAAAATGCAGGAGGCATCTCCTAGATCTTTCATTGAGAATCTATGTGATAAGAAGAGCTTGACTGAGTGCAGCATAGGAACATCATTTCCTATCAAGAGTATGCCATCCACATACAATACGAGGAAGACAACCTTACTCTCTGCAACCTTTTTGTATATACAAGGTTCATCTACGTTCTTGATGATGTCAAACTCTTTGACTACAACATCAAAACAGATGTTCCAACTCCGCGATGCTTTCTTTAACCCGTAGATGGATTTAAGCAGCTTGCACACCTTTCCGCTGCTCCCACTATCTACGAAGCCCTCTGGCTGATTCATGTACACGCACTTCTCTAAATCACCATTTAGAAAGGCGGTCTTAACATCCATTTGCCAGATTTCGTAGTCATGGTATGCAGCAATGGAAAGTAAGATCCGGATGGACATAAGCATAGCCACTGGAGTAAATGTTTCGTCATAATCCACACCTGGTCGTTGACGAAAACCCTTTGCAACAAGTCTAGTTTTGAAAGTCTCCACTTTTCCATCCACACCAAATTTCATCTTAAAGATCCATTTGCTCTCAATGGGTTTTATCCCTTCAGGCGCAACTTCCAAAGTCCATACTTTGTTGGTGTACATGGATTATACCTCAGATCGCATTGCATCCAGCCATTTCACAGAGTCACCACTCGTGATGGCCTGCTCGAAGCTAGTCGGGTCATCATCTTCCATGATGCAATCCTCGCTTCCACCGTCAATGAGAAAACCGTAGTTCTCTCAGGTGGATGAGGAACCCTACAAGATCGGCGGAGAGGCTGGGGTTCGTCGGGAACTACTGAATCCTCTGGTTCCACCAAATCTTCTGTCGTTGTTTGTGTTGCTGGAATTTCTTCCAGTTCTACCTCCTCTCCACTAATTTCATTTGCAAGAAATTCCTTTTCTAAAAAGGTGGCATGTCCAGAAACAAACACCTTTTGTTCCTCAGTGTGGTAGAAGATATACCCTTGTGAGTTCTTGGGATATCCTACAAACTTGCACAAGACAGACCTTGCCTCGAGTTTGTCTGGATTGTGCCTTTTGACATAGGCCGGACAACCCCATATCTTAATATACTTAAGAGATGGTCTCTTCCCCTTCCATATCTCATATAGAGTGGTAGGCACTGATTTGGTAGGAACCATATTCAATGGGTGTATGGATGTCTGAAGTGCATATCCCAAGAAGGAAATAGGCAACTCAGCATTACTCATCATAGAGCGCACCATATCTAATAGGGTGCGATTCCTCCGCTCTGATACACCATTGTGCTGTGGTGTATAGGGAAGAGTAAACTGAGAGAGAATCCCATTCTCTTTTAGATAGTCCAGAAAATTATTGCTTAAGTATTCTCCTCCTCGATCAGATCGAAGGATCTTAATACTTTTGCCCGTTTGGTTCTCTACCTCGTGCTTATATTCTCTGAATTTCTCAAAACCTTCAGACTTGTGTTTCAACAGGAACACATGTCCGTATCTTGAGAGATCGTCAGTGAATGTAATGAAGTAGGAAGAACCGTTCCTGGCATGTGTAGACATGGGACAACATACATCACTATGTATCAGTCCCAAGAGTTCCGTAACTCTTTCTCCGTGTCCACTAAATAGAGTTTTGGTCATCTTGCCTTTGAGACATGATTGGAACGTATCATAAGATAAAAATTCAAACGGATTCAAATATCCATCCTTATGTAACTTAGCTAGCCGTGTCGCATTGATATGACCTAGTCTACAATGCCACAAGAAGGATTCGTTCATTTCTGAACTTTTCCTCTTGTGTGTGTTTTGTACATTCAGGACTGTTGTTTGATTTAGAACGTATATGCCATTATTTAACAAGCCTGATCCAATCGACTTTTGATTCAGGAAGATGTTCATAACATTATCCTGTACTACAAAATTATATCCCTCCTTACTCAATAAAGAAACTGATATAAGATTGCATATCAGGGTCGGAATGTAATAGCATTCATTCAGAATCAATGTATTACCATTTGTTAACACAAGGTGATATTCGCCAACAGACTTGGCTGCAACATTTGCACCATTCCCTACTCTTACGGAATGATCACACTCTCCCAGTTCCTTACATTTTCGTAGCCCATGTAACATATTATATATGTAGGATCCTGATCCGGTATCTAATACCCAGGACGTAGAGTGAACTGAGAAACAGTTCTCGATAACTAACACACCTGAAGAAGATGCATCATTATGCTTATTTTTCGTTTGGGCGGCGTGAGAATCCAGATATTCTCCTATTCCCTGCTCGGACTTATAACAATTACAAGTTGGAGTGGGACCAACGTTCTCCTGCTCAGTATAATAAGCAGGTTCGGTCAATACATCCATATTATTATCTTGATTAAGGCCTGACAGGGTCGCTACCTGGAGAGAGAGAGAGAAGAAATCACTTTAGCGTATGCTCTTGCAAGATTAGATTGGTTGTTATCTTATCTAATCAGGATGGCTCCCCATGCTTTTTATCAAATCTTCCTTAAAACCCTAAAAGGTAAGACTGGCTGGGATTAATTACACTTTACAAGTTCGCCAATCTTTCAGCTAGGTCAGTGTTGGTACCTTGAGGGATGTTCCTCATGCTTTCGCACGGACCTAATTAGAATAAACCTCGTTTTCCCAGAGGCATAACCCCGTTAACACCTTTCTAGTCACCTACTTGATCGGCTAATTGTCCTGTGTAAAACTCTCCCAGGAGTAACTCTTACTCGCGGTGGGTATCGGGATCCAACTATCTCATAGGAGGTATGCAATCTCTTTGCAAATATCAACACTTGAAATTCCCGATAATGTTTTTACCCCTAACGTGCTATGACCTTGCCGAATGCCAGCAAACCATAGTCCGCTGGTCAAGTTCAACTCGTACATTTCTTGATTGAATTAAACCCACCCGCACGACCCTTGACGAAAGCCAACAAAGTCGTACGAATACCCTTACCCAATCGCATCATATGCTGCAGATAAGAAATAGTTACCTACCGCACACTACGCTTTGACGAAGCCAACAAACGCAGCACGAATACTTAGTATTACTTATCTGAAATGTCGGAGGGCTACGCAGGTTTTTTAGAAAACCATGAGCGTAATGAACTTGATATCGTTGTAGAAACAAGTGATTTTAAAAAAGAGTGTTTTTGAGGCTTTTCTAGTTTCGCTAAAGAGGCCACTCCCGGTGAAGGGATCTCGGCTCTTTCCTTATCGAATAAGGTGCAGGATATTTCATAAATACCGCGGTGCAAAACAAGAACTATAGGAGCAATCAAAAACTAAACCGTGAGTTTGTAGCATCTGCCAGTTTTGCTAAAGAGGTCACTCCCGTTGAAGGGATCTCGGCTCTTTCCTCATCGAATAAGGTGCAGGGTATATCGCATATACCACGGTGCAAAGCAAAAACTGTAGCTACCCATTTTGAAAATTTGATTCTACAACATCTTTTAGGTTTCTTTTCTTTTATTAATCTCATTAATAAAACCCATCAATTATGCTTCCTAAGCATCACAGAAGAAATGAAAATACAACGTACGCTTATGCCATCCGCATTCGCCACAATGTTTCGTTATGCACCGTTAGTTTACTTAACTAACGGCATACCCGGACAGGACTAGCGCGGGTGTAAAACATAAGCAACGTTTATTATATATCATGTATACAATAATAAAGCATTCTTCTCATGCATATAATATGATCACATCACAGTATATAAGCAGCAGAAGAAACATATGAAATATTGGATATACTAGGAGGTCCGTGTTTTATCTCGAGCCTGTATAAAACACGGATTCCACGGTCGCGATGAATAGCCAAACCCACATCCCTAGACCCCTACGAGAGTGGAAAGTAACCCTCCTAATTCTAGGGTTAGGAGACCCGGTCTCGACTCCTCGAGATGGTCTCCCACTGGACCCTAGAACCCGGTTACTTGTGCTCCCCGCCTTGGGTCTATCCTAATGCGGAAAAGTAAATAATATACAATGGTGACAATATCCTCAACCCGGAAATGCCCCAATAAAAGAATATTACATACAAATGAATTTTACATGAATGAAAAAGAAAACTCACATCTCACATAAAACCCCCGGCTATTCAAAACACGACGATCCAATATAACATATCGCAGCAACACATAACAACACATGTCATCAACGTAAGTAAATATTCCTATCACAATTGTCGTCAATCTATAGCGATGAAAACGGCGATATACCATATATTACACTTACGGTCACAGAAAAGAAAATGTAAAACTACAATATTTGGAATCCACAATATCTTTAGACATCGTAAACCCGAAATATCACATATTACGGATTTCATGCCTAACTAAATGAATTCCACATATTGTATCACAACACAGATATCTAGGCGAAGTTACACAATTTGATCGATTCAACGAATTCCCAAAACACCCCAGTGAGCTCAACACTTGAGCAGAAAAATAAAAATTCCCAAAAGCATTCCTTATCACCTACGGACCGTCACTGAAGTGCCCGTCCCAAGCTTCCACAGTGGCGCCGCGGAACCGCCGCCAAAACCAGATTTTGGTCGCGGTTGCGCGGTCACGGTAGCGAGTTAGGGACTCGTTCTTCAGGTGGGTCCATAGAATTCCCTGAATGATTTTCTGAGTATTTTTAATATGAAAAATTTCAACTTTTGAAAAAATTTCCATAAAGGGGGTCTCGTTTGGGTTTTCGGGGTTCGATCGGACTTTAAATTTCGTCTAGACTACGCCTAAAGCTCTGACTTGGCTCTGATACCACTGTAGGGTTGCGTAACACCACCGTGAGGTTCAGGAAGGCATCACACATACCGTATTGAAATTTTTTTAGGGTGCTATGAAACCCTAACCAAGATCTTAACTAGAGTTTTAGGGTAAACATTGCATGTAAACAACTTTACATCTAAGAGTTTGGGATTACAACCTTTGTAGTCCGTTCCTTCGCTTCATAAGCTCCGTGTTGAGATCCCTTCGCTGTGATCATCATGAACCCGGACTCTAGAGAGGCTCCATGAGGTGAATGAGTCATCTTGCTTGAAGTCTTCCTTTTCGAAGATGATCTACCTTGAAGAATCTCAAACCCAAGCTCTCACTTCTCTAATGAAGTATTAGTGAAGTGAACACCCTAATCTAAGTGGCTATAATAGATGAGGATGATGAAGTAGGAATTTTTCTCTCTTTTGTTTTCAATTTCTCACTTTAAATCATCACAACACAAAAAGCTAGAAAGCTTTTTCAAGGAGGAGGAAGAAGAAGAAAGCTTTTGTGATGAATAATGAATTATTGTTGTGGTTACAATTTCAACCATGAGTTAACAATGAAGGCTTTAACTCATGTAGAGAATAAACTAAGGTTAAGGGTTTGGGTTGGGTCAAAGAATATCTACACAAAATATCAAAGCTAAATGACAAAGTTAAAAGCTTCATGAAGCATCCAAAACCTAACCCAAAACCTAACCCTAATCCAAACCCTAACTTGTTTTATTCTAATAATACATGTTGCATTTGTAACCCTAACATGTTACAATAAAATATATTGTTAGTGTATATGCCCTAGAGGCCATTACTGTATCATACTAGTAAGTATATTACTTGATGGAAGCTTGGGATACTCACAGTTGTACAGACAATCTTGCTCGATATAGTAGTATGCTACTTAGTTTGTCTCTGCTTTAATGTGTACATGTGTGTTTCTTTATTATATCACCCATACGCATTAGTAGAGCCCTTAGGATCTTTGCTTGATTACCGGCGTTGTGATGGCGATCACACTCATGGGGGCTGGGTAATCCACAAGCACATCCTTATACACGTCCCTAGTCGTGGGATTATCGAGATAGGACATCGATACTCCGGAGTAGACTAGCGTATGCGCTTCTCATCCCAGCACGGGAGACGGTCTGTACCACAGCCGTCAGTACGTCGTACTTGAGATAGTATGCGGGTGCTCGTTAGGTTACGAGTACACTGGACAGGACTCGTCGGGAACTGATGGTTGGTATTATACCTATCGTCAGTTATCAGTTCCCAGGTGACATGAGTATAGCTTAGTCCGCTGACTTGACACTGTCACTTCGCCTCGAGTGTGTTCCCACTGTTCTTTGATTACTACCCTACCACGGCTCTACTGAGTCGTGCAAACAGGTAGTAGTTGGGTGCAGTCCCGAAGCACTTGGAGGCAGTGACAGTTAGACAGGATTCGTCTCTCCCGGTATTGAGGGTTGACATCGCGCTGTGTCTAGGAGAGCCATTATACGAGTAGTCCATGGCCAGGGCAAGCGAGATATACTGGTAGGTTTCCAGTGTTATCTCAGGGTGTACTGGGCTTCACTCCGACACGACTTGTACCGCTATTAGGGGACTGACGTTTACCGCCCTCTAGGCCCGCCATGCGATGTATCAGACGAACAGACCGGACTGTAAGGAGATTGTCACATACAGACTCAGTAGAAATTCGGATGGGTTCACCTCATCAGTCTTCTTATCGGCATCTACCTAGGGACCGTTACGTACAGCTAGTGCCGCTTGCGGTCTGTGGTTTACCCCACTGCCAGCGTAGTGTCGAGTCTTTAGAGTCCCACACAGAGAGTTTCCCTGCACTGAGCGAAACGTGTAGAGGCCGTATGGTTTTACGGCAGGGCTGCGATCACTTACGTACACTTGTGTGCGTGTGGTGTTCGGGCAGGCAGTATTAGTGGGCTTTGGTTTAAGCCGGATCCTAGTATTGCACGGATGGATTTGTTTTGTCTTCTGTGCATCTGCATTCTACGGAATGCGGATGCAGGTGTGTATGCACAGTTTTCCGGAGCGATGAAGGAGGAGGTGCCTCATCAGGGTTTTGACAGTTGGTTCGGCCAAAACCATTTTGAGGCGGACTCATTAAGGTTTTGACAGTTCGTTTGGTCAAAACCATTATGAGCCGCGGACATCATTTACTAATCCTTTTAGTGATAATTTTATGATGGCTAATTGCATTGACCATTTGACCCCGTTGATCTCTCTTGACTTTGTTGACCGGTTGACCGTGTTGACCATTGACTTTCAAGAGGGATATACACTCTTCTTTTCTTTTTCTTTTTCTTTTGGATTATGATAATGGTCATTTCAATGTAGCCATCAAACTTTATCTTGATGGGATTAGTAATGATATTGTTTTTGCATTATTGAACCATGGTTCATTTTCTTATGCTCATAATTCTTTTCTCATTCTCTCTCTTGCTCTTTCTCATGAGAAGAAAAGAAATGGACCATGGTTGCTAGCTCCTCCTCCTTCCTCCTCTTGATTCATCTTTTGATCTCATGTGTTGAGAGATAAAGATCCCACAAAGACAAAACCATCCCTCTACCACTTCTACACAACCTAGGGCTTCTAGATTAGCAATATCTTTGCCCTAGTTACCTCGGCTCGAGGTGGAGCTCGGTGTACATCTCTCGAGTGGATCGTCTTCGACTCAAGGAGGCCGCGGAGGTGACCAAAGTTCAGATCAACCCTTGGAGCAAGCAAGGAGAAGAACAACAAGAAGAGAAGGAGATCAAGTTGAGGTATAACCCCTAACCGAGTAGATAAATCTCTAGTTAGGTTGCTAGTATGTTGATTAGTAAAGATCCGTCTTTTACGGTCCATGTTACCAAGTCCAGAAAAAAAAAAATTTACCGTTTCCGCTAGCCGGAAAGTACCGGGAGAGCTAACGTGGACCTAACAGTGGTATCAGTGCCTAACTAAACACACCCTAGCATGTTAGCAAAGTATTTAGAATATCGACCGGACGAAAAACCGCAAAATCACCCCGAAAAATTCAGTTTCTACCGAATTTCAGATCTGTTCCAAAATCAATAAATCATACACTAAAAATCGGCTCAGGCTTTTTATAGAATACTGAACAAAAATGATCACCTAACTCGGTTAAAGCGCCGCGGTTCCGCGGCATAAGCAAGCTTATGCCGCGGAACCGCGGCCGAGTTGACTCGGTTGGCGATTTTCTTTTCTGCAGTATTCTTATATGGGTATTTTGGGATTTTTGATATATGACTTTTCTGCCCAGATTTTCCAGAAAGCAAAATTTGTTTTTAGGGCTCAAAAATCCGTATTTTTTGGTCGATGTTCTGTAGACTTTGGCTAATGGTTATATCTGTAATGTTATATGTGTATTGAACGTCTACTAATCGCTATACGTCGATTAGTGGGGGTTATACATATCTGTGATCTGTGTTGTTGATGGTATGTGTATATGAACTCGTTGGATTGTCGCGGATGAATAGCCGGGATGGATGTGAGATGAGAGTTTCTTTTTCTTTCATTCATGTAATAAATTTGTAAATTGATGTAATATTATTTGTGTGACCGCAAAACGGGTCGGGGTTGTAGCCATCATTGTATAATTCTTTTTACTGTTTTTGCTCATAGGATAGGCCCATGGAGGGGGTGGACAAACTACCGGGCATCTTGAAGTGTCGAGTGGCCTACTCACGGCGTTGAGGGAGGTTGCTTCACTTCGGGTACTTGGCGGGTAGTTTGCCGCACCCGTAGGGGTCTTGGGTGGGGTTTTGGCTATTCATCGCGACTGTTTAATCCGCTTTTCGTTGCAGGCTCGAACGAATCGCGGGTTCCTAGTATATCCAAAGTGTTCATCTGTGATCTGGATTGGCTATCATTGCTATATATCTATATATAATAACTATTTATCTATATATAATAACTATTTAGGCGTTGCTTATGTTTTACAGCCGCGCTAGCCCAGCCCCCGCTCTGTCGTTAGTTAAGTAACCTAACGGGTGATGACGGGGCCCCGTGGCGAATGCGAATGGCATAAGCGTACGTCATATTTTGGTTGTTTTCTGCAATGGTAGGATTTAAACGATGGGACGCATTAAAAGAATTAATGCAAGAAAATAAACCTAAAAGACGTTGTTGGAACAATTTTTCAAAAAGCTGTTATTACAAGGACGTTCACTTTTGTTTTGCATCGAGGTATTCGGTTATGAATGCCCAGCACCTCAGTCGACGAGGCAAGGGCCGAGATCCCTTCATCGGGAGTGACCCCTTGGACAAAAGTTTGCGTTAGGGTAATAACTTCACTATAGTCGATTATTCTTGCTTTGCATCGAGGTATTCAGTTTGGAATATCCTACACCTCATTCGAAGAGGAAAGTGCCGAGATCCCTTCACAGGGAGTGACCTCTTTAGCAAAAGTTTTCGCCACTATATTTTTCAAAAGATTACCAGGTTCCTTCAACGATATCAAGTTCATTACGTTAACGGGTTTATCGCCAAAAACCCAGCCGTAGCCCTCCGTCATTTCTTACAAGTAACACTTAGTATTCGTGCTGCGTTTGTTGACTCCGTCAAGGCGTAGTGTACGGTAGCTGAGTGCTGCTTGTTTGTATCGATATATGGGATTGGTTAGGACAGTCGTATAACCTTGTTGACTCCGTCAAGGGTTATGCGGGTGGGTTTGATGCAATCCAGATAATGACGGGTTGAACTTGACTAGGACACTTTGATTTGTTGACTCCGTCAAGGTTACTTGGGTCCTAGGGGCAAAAACCACATCGGGAGTTTCAAAAGTACTGAAACTTGCTAGTGTTGCATACCATTTGGAGTGTGATGATTCTGGTAGGATTCCTTCAGTTTTGTCACGCGATGATATTTAGATCCCGATCCTACTGTGAGTATATGCTACTCCTCGGGAACTTTCTCGCTTAACGATCAATGCTATATACCAAGTAGGTGTCTAGAAAGGTGTTAGCGGGGCTACGCCCACAGGGAAAAGAGGTTACTTAATTAAGGAACTTCGCGAAAGCGTTGGAAAACCTCCCTCGAAGTACCGACACTGGCCTGGCTGAACGGTTAAGCAAGTATTGTACGGTGAGATTGATCCTGACTAATTCTTCCTTTATGGTTTGAGAAGGGATTCGAGAGACAGTGGGAGCCATCCTGTTTAGATAAATTAAAAACCAATCTAAACTTGCAAGAGCGCACGCTGAGTGTTTCTTTTCTCTCTCTCTCCAGGTAGCAACCATTTCACGCCCTAATCAAGATAATAAAATGTATCGCTTGACCGATCCGAATTCCTATTCGGGGCTGGGGAACATTGGTTCGGCTCTAACTTATGACAACAGTCATAAGTATGAGCAAGGGAAAGGGGATTGTATGGATTCCCAGGATACCCAGTTGAAGAAGAAGTATGGTTTTGCATCTACTTCAGGTGTTCTTGTAATTGAGAACTGTTTTACGGTCAGCCCTACCTCCTGGGTACTTGATACCGGATCAGGACCTCATATCTGTAATTTATTGCAGGGACTAAGAAAAAGTATGAAAGTTGCACCGGGTGATATGTCGCTCAGAGTAGCGAACGGAGCACAAGTTAATGCGGCAGCCGTCGGTGAATATCACCTAGTATTGCCAAATGGCAAGACTATGATTTTGAACGATTGCTACTATGTACCTTCCATGGTTTGCAACATCATATTAGTTTCTTTACTCGATAAAGATGGATATAACTTTTTTCTTGATAGAAATATCATGAACATTTACCTTCATAAGGTACTGGTTGCAGAGGGTACACTGTGTAATGGTATCTACGTTCTAAATCAGAATATAGTTCTCAATATACAAAACACACACAAGAGGAAGAATTCAAATACGAATGAATCCTACTTGTGGCATTGTAGACTTGGTCATATCGGAGAGAAAAGACTGAGTAAGTTGCATAAAGATGGACTCTTGAATGCTTGTGAGTTTTCATCTTATGAAACTTGTCAGTCTTGTCTCAAAGGGAAGATGACCAAATCTCCATTCACCGGACATGGAGAAAGAGCAGCAGAGCTCTTAGGACTCATACACAGTGATGTATATGGTCCGATGTCTACACATGCAAGGGGTGGGTTCTCGTACTTCATCACATTCACTGACGATCTCTCTTGGTTCGAATATGTGTATCTGATGAAACACAAATCTGAAGCTTTTGAGAAATTCAAGGAATTCAGAAAGGAAGTAGAGAACCAGACTGGCAAAAGTATCAAGATCCTCCGGTCTGATAGAGGAGGGGAGTACTTAAGCACGGAATTCCTGGATTACTTAAAAGAGAATGGTATTCTCTCTCAGCTTACTCCTCCTTATACACCAGAGCACAAAGGTGTATGGGAGCGGAGGAGTCGTACCCTATTGGATATGGTTCGCTCCATGATGAGTAGTGCTGAGTTGCCTCCTTCATTTTGGGGACATGCGCTTCAGACAGTGGCATACCTATTGAATTACGTTCCATCCAAATCAGTGCCTAAGACTCCATATGAAATATGGAGTGGAAGAAATCCGTATCTTAAGCGATTTAAGATATGGGGCTGTCCGGCCTATGTGAAAACACAGAAACCGGACAAGCTAGAGGCACGGTCAGTTCTGTGTAAATTTGTGGGATATCCTAAAGACTCACTAGGATATCTGTTCTACCACACTGAGGAATAGAAGGTGTTTGTATCTCGCCACGCTACCTTTTTAGAAAGGGAGTTTCTTGCAAAAGAAGCTAGTGGGAGTTCAGTAGAACTGGAAGAAATTCAGCGACCACAAAATATAACTGAAAATTTGGAAGAACCGCTAGATTCAATATCCCCAAACGAACCTCAGCCACTCCGCAGATCTGGTAGGATTTCTCATCCACCCGAGAGATACTATGGTTTTATCATTGATGGGGATCGAGAGGATTGCATCTTGAAAGAAGATGACCCTACCAGTTTCAGGCAGGCCATTATCAGTAGGGACTCCGATAAGTGGCAGGAAGCAATGCAATCCGAAATGGAGTCCATGTACGCCAATAAAGTGTGGACCTTGGATATTTCTCCACCTGGGATAAAACCCGTTGGATGCAAATGGATCTACAAAAGGAAACTTGGTGTAGATGGGCAGGTGGAAACCTATAAGGCTAGACTCATTGCAAACGGTTTTCGTCAAAGACCTGGTTTGGACTATGACGAAACTTTTTCTCCGGTGGCTATGGTCAAATCCATTCAGATCCTACTTGCCATTGCTGCCTTCCATGACTATGAAATCTGGCAGATGGACGTTAAAACGGCTTTCCTAAACGGTTGTTTGGAAGAGTGCGTTTACATGGATCAACCAGAAGGTTTCGTAGACAGTGGGAGCAGCGGGAAGGTGTGCAAGTTGCTTAAATCCATTTATCGATTAAAGCAGGCATCGCGGAGCTGGAACATCTGTTTTGATGAGGCAATCAAGGAATTTGATTTCATCAAGAACGAAGATGAACCCTGTGTTTATAAGAAGATTGTAGGACGAACTGTCGTATTCCTAGTCTTATACGTGGACGACATTCTTTTGATAGGAAAGGACATTCCTATGCTACAATCGGTCAAGCTATTTTTGTCACAAAGGTTCTCTATGAAGGACCTGGGTGATGCCTCGTACATTTTGGGGATCAAGATCTATAGAGATAGATCCAAGAGACTACTGGGACTTTTGCAGTCCAGGTACATAGAGACCATACTAAAGAGATTTGGTATGGAGGGTTCCAAGCACGGTAACATACCCGCATTGCACGGAATTACCCTCTCCAAGAAGATGTCTCCTGAGACTGACGAGGAGAGTGTTCGCATGAGCACTATACCCTACGCTTCGGCGGTAGGATCTATAATGTATGCGATGCTATGTACAAGACTAGATGTAGCTTACGCGTTGAGAACGGTAAGACGGTATCAGTCAGACCCAGGTGAGGACCACTGGACAGCAGTGAAGAACATTCTCAAGTACCTGAGAAGGACTAAGGAGATATTCCTGGTTTACGGTAATGGAGACCTTACGGTCGAGTCCTTTACCGATTCAAGCTTCTAGAGTGACAAAGATGATAGCAAGTCTGTCTCGGGTTTTGTGTTTACCCTCAACGGAGAGGCGGTATGTTGGAGGAGTTCCAAACAGGATACCGTCGCAGACTCGACGATGGAGGCTGAATACATTGCTGCAAGCGATGCCGCCAAAGAGGCGGTCTGGATGAAGAAGTTCATTAGTGAACTTCAGGTGGTTCCGTCCATTGTTGACCCAATACCTTTGTATTGCGATAACAATAGGGCTATAGCTTTAGCGAAGGAACCAAGGTCCCATCAGAAATCCAGGCACATCTTAAGGCTGTATCACCTGATCAGGGAGATCATTGATTGCCAGGAGATCGAGGTGCGGAGAGTGGACACAAAAGACAACACGGCGGATCCATTCACGAAGGCCTTACCTCAGACTCAGTTCGAGCGGCTGATCGAGATGATAGGTCTTCGATACGCTAGTATATGGCCTTAGTGCAAGTGGGAGATTGTTAGTGTAGATGCCCTAGAGGCTATTACTGTATCATACTAGTATGTATATTACTTGATGGAAGCTTGGGATATTCACAGTTGTACAGACAATCTTGCTCGATATAGTAGTATGCTACTTGGTTTGTCTCTGCTTGAATGTGTACATGTGTGTTTCTTTATTATATCACCTATACGCATTAGTAGAGCCCTTAGGATCTTTGCTTGATTTCCGGCGTTGTGATGGCGATCACACTCGTGGGGGCTGGGTAATCCACAAGCACATCCTTATACACGTCCCTAGTCGTGGGATTATCGAGATAGGGCATCGATACTCCGGAGTAGACTAGCGTATGCGCTTCTCATCCCAGCATGGGAGACGGTCTGTCCCACAGCCATCAGTACGTCGTACTTGAGATAGTATGCGGGTGCTCGTTAGGTCACAAGTACACTGGACAGGACTCGTCGGGAACTGATGGTTGGTATTATACCTATCGTCAGTTATCAGTTCACAGGTGACATGAGTACTGCTTAGTCCGCTGACTTGACACTGTCACTTCGCCTCGAGAGTGTTCCTACTGTTCTTTGATTACTACCCTACCACGGCTCTACTGAGTCGTGCAAACAGGTAGTAGTTGGGTGCAGTCCCGAAGCACTTGGAGGCAGTGACGGTTAGACAGGATTCGTCTCTCCCGGTATTAGGGATTGACATCGCGCTGTGTCTAGGAGAGCCATTACACGAGTAGTCCCTGGCCAGGGCAAGCGAGATATACTAGTAGGTTTCCAGTGTTATCTCAGGGTGTACTGGGCTTCACTCCGACACGACTTGTACCGCTATTAGGGGACTGACGTTTACCGCCCCCTTAGGCCCGCCATGCGATGTATCAGATGAACAGACCGGTCTGTACGGAGATTGTCACATACAGACTCAGTAGGAGATCGGATGGGTTCACCTCATCAGTCTTCTTATCGACATCTACCTGGGGACCGTTACGTACAGCTAGTGCCGCTTGCGGTCTGTGGTTAACCCTACTGCCAGCGTAGTGTCGAGTCTTTAAAGTCCCACACAGAGAGTTTCCCTGCACCGAGCAAAACGTGTAGAGGCCGTATGGTTTTACGGCAGGGCTGCGATCACTTACGTACACTTAAGTGCGTGTGGTGTTCGGGCAGGCAGTACTAGTGGGCTTTAGTTTAAGCCGGATCCTTGTATTGCACGGATGGATTTGTTTTGTCTTCTGTGCATCCGCATTCTACGGAATGCGGATGCAGGTGTGAATGCACAGTTTTCCGGAGCGATGAAGGAGGAGGTGCCTCATCAGGGTTTTGACAGTTGGTTCGGCCAAAACCATTTTGAGGCGGACTCATTAGGGTTTTGACAGTTCGTTTGGTCAAAACCATTATGAGCCGCGGACATCATTTACTAATCCTTTTAGTGATAATTTTATGATGGCTAATTGCATTGACCATTTGACCCCATTGACCTCTCTTGACTTTGTTGACCGGTTGACCGTGTTGACCATTGACTTTCAAGAGGGATCTACACTCTTCTTTTCTTTTTCTTTTTCTTTTGGATTATGATAATGGTCATTTCAATGTAGCCATCAAACTTTATCTTGATGGGATTAGTAATGATATTGTTTTTGCATTATTGAACCATGGTTCATTTACTTATGCTCATAATTCTTTTCTCATTCTCTCTCTTGCTCTTTCTCATGAGAAGAAAAGAAATGGACCATGGTTGCTAGCTCCTCCTTCTTCCTCCTCTTGATTCATCTTTTGATCTCATGTGTTGAGAGATAAAGATCCCACAAAGACAAAACCATCCCTCTACCACTTCTACACAACCTAGGGCTTCTAGATTAGCAATCTCTTTGCCTTAGTTACCTCGGCTCGAGGTGGAGCTCGGTGTACATCTCTCGGATGGATCGTCTTCGACTCAAGGAGGCCGCGGAGGTGACCAAAGTTCGGATCAACCCTCGGAGCAAGCAAGGAGAAGAACAACAAGAAGAGAAAGAGATCAAGTTGAGGTATAACCCCTAACTGAGTAGATAAATCTCTAGTTAGGTTGCTAGTATGTTGTTTAGTAAAGATCCGGCTTTTACGGTCCATGTTACCAAGTCTAGAAAAAATTTTGTTTTACCGTTTCTGCTACCCCGAAAGTACAGGGAGAGGTAACGTGGACCTAACATATATCACAAATATAATATATAATGTAACAAAAGAAAATAATACAATTAACATATATCGCATATACATCAATGTATTATCCGATGAGAAAAAGAATCAATAAAGCGAGCTTATAGTAGTTAACGTAATGTAATATATCACATATATAATTATACATTAAATTATCGAATTAATACTTGATCCAATAATCCGGCTATATTACACATAACCGACTAATATAACATGTACCAATTCATCGAATCAACACTTGATCCGATAACCCGGCTATATCACATATACCCGGCCGATATCACATATCGCGAGAATAGAATACGGTATCTCATATCGTATTATTCTCGGTCCTGCACATATCACATATGTGCTCCTACTCCATTTTGCCTAAACCAGGAAACCTCAGTGTGGGACTCTAAAGAATCGTCAATAGGCCGGCAATAGGTGATGATCATATCAAACACCCACAAGCTGCAAGCGGTCAGCTAAACGTAACAGCCACCCGGGTATTGAGCGAGCAGAAGATCAACAAGCAAGCCTGTACATTCTCCTGAAAATCTAATCAGTAACACTCCCGTATAGTCCGGTCTCTTCGTCTGATATGTCGCATATCCAGTCTAGGGGTGGTAAACGTCAGACCCCAATAACCGATAAGTCGTGTCGATGTGAGGCTCATAACGGGTCGAGAAACTACTGATAACACTTACCAGTAAATCTCCATATCAGCCCTAGCCAGGGACTTCCAGTTATAGCCAATCGAACACAGCACGACATCAACTCTCTATACCGGGAGAGACGAAACCCCTCCTATCGCTCATTGCCTCCATGTGATTCAGGACTGTACCCAAAAGCCACCGTTTTGCACGCCCTTTTGGACATGGTAAGGTGGAAATCAAAGCATAGTGGGAATCACACAAGACTCTATGACGATCTCGGGTCTACAGAATAACCTGTAACAGTGTCACCGAAAAACTGCAATCTGACGATAGGTATAATACCATCTAGGAGTTCTCGGCGTGTCCGTTCAGTGTACCCAGACTCCACTGAGCACCCGTACACCATCTTTGATGTTAAACACCAGTGGATATGGGATCATCCATTGCCCATCATATGGGCCAAGATGCGTATACGCTAGTCTACTCCGGTGTATCGATACCCTGTCTCGATACACCCTCGACTAGGAACAGTTATAGGATGTACTCGTTGACTACCTTGGCCCCACTAGTATGATCTACATCATAGTCCTAGTAGTCAAGTACATATCCTGAGGGCTTTATCAACATGTGATAGTAAGACAGTAAACTGATACAAGTCAACATGTTAAGACAAAGTGAAACCAAATAGCATACTATCATGTCGAGAAAGAAAGTCCTCTCTATATATATCCAAGCATCCACTATAATATACATCATATGTACAACAATGGCCTCTAAGGCATATATATAACTAACAATACGAACCTAATCCATGCTACCCAGGCCGATCAGGTCGGTTTTTCAAGCAATGTGGCCGGCCAAATTAGGGTATTTGGTGTTTAGGTTTGGTCTGTAGCTCACTCACTCCATATACTTGCTAGTTTTGTTCTAATTGACCTGAACCAAAATCTGGGAGCATATTGGGGTGTTTTTGGTTATGTTTTCCGTATTTTGGAATTCTTGGTTTTAGTATTTGATATTGTATTGGGTCGTTGGATTTTTATACGTCAACGACGAGGGTTGTTTTGTTGTTTTTGCATGCGTAAGCTATAGGTTCTAACCTATGAGCGCACCGTGTGCCGTATTGATTTTCCGGACTTGATTTTAATAGCATTGCGACTATGTATTTATTGTAGGTACCTTCGTGTGGATTCCGAGACGACGGAGCTGTTGGAGATAGTGCCCTCAGAGTCAATTATTGGATCACAGGCACGTGATTGCAATGATTGAGGGAGGACCTATACCGGTAGGACAGTCTTACTCAAGATGATAGTATGCTATATGGTTTATCTTTATCATCGTGTACTGCTTTAGGTGACCTTACAGGTCACTATTGCACGTGATAGAGCCCTTAGGATTCTTGCTTGACGGCCAGCACTATGATGGCGATCATATACGTGGGAGCTGGGGTCTATAAGCACGTCCTTAAAAGGTCCCTAGTCGTGGGAGTTTCGAGATAGGGCATCGATACTCCAGAGTAGACTAGTGTATACAGTCGAGACACCGACGAGGGGCGGTGGCCGGTCTCACAAGCCACTGGTGTCAGTTGGTTCACCTAAGATGTATACAGGTGCTCATTGGGTTATGAGTACTCCGGACAGGACTTGCCGGGAACCTGCTAGTTGGGATTATACCAGACATCAGATAGCAGTTCCCTGGTGACATGTGTACAGGTTAGTTCATCGACCTGAGATCTGTAGGGTTCCTAGGCACACCCATGAGGTTCTACAAGTGATCAAACATGGCCAATTCTAAATTTTCTATGTGCCGAGAAACCCTAATGCGATCGTTGACTAGAGGTATAGGTGAAAACGAATGCGAATAAACAACTTTACTCTAAAGTGAACAGAAATACAACCTTTGTAGATCCGGTCCTCCACTTCCTTAGCTCTGTGATGATGTCCCTCCGCTGTACCCATCGGAATCCTAGACTCTCGCGGTGGTTTCATCGGAGAAAAGATCGGGCTAGGTCGTCGACTTCGATGCCGAAGATGATCTACGTCGAGGCAACTCAAGATCAAGCTCCAACTTCACCAAGTCATGAAACTTGTGAAGAAAACACCCTATACTACATGGCAAGTGGTAGAGGATGAAGAAATAGGAAGTGTGTTCACTTTAGAATTGGATTTCTCACTCTTATTCTCAAGTCACCATTGAAGCTAGCAAGCTTCTTTCTTCTTGAAGAAGAAGAAGAAGAAGAAAAAGAATATGATAAGAATATAGAATAAATGGAAATAAAGTCATTCTTATCATTTTAGCAACCATGGTTAAGTGTAGAGAATAAACTAAGGTTAGGTGAATGGTTAGGTTTAGGTAAGAAACAAGAATGGTCAAAGCTTCTTGAAGCTTCAAAGAAACAAACAAAAGAAGCAGCCATTTCTTTTCTTGCCCTAAACTAAATAAATAAAATAAATAGTTAAGAAAAGATAACAAAACCCTAACCATTCACTTAAACATGGTTTAAAGTAAACCTACAACCAAGCTTGCATGTATCATCAAACATGATACAATCTAGTGCACAAAACTATATCATATATACAATGTGCACATCAAGTGAGAAAATCCATCTTAAGTGAACCAATACTAGTTAATGTAAAGTAATATATCTAATATATAATTATACATTAAATCATTAAATCAACACTTGATTTAACGATCCGGTCATATCGCATATGACCGACTAATATCCAATGTATCGACTTATCGAATCAATTTTCGATTCGATAACTAGGTTATATCGCATACAACCAATCGATACATTCATCGCCAGAATAGAATACGGTATCACATACACGCATTATTCTCGGTCCCGCACATATCTCATAAGCTCTCCTATTTCGTTTTGCTTAAGCCAGGAAACCTCTGTGTAGGACTCTAAAGACTCGTCAATACGCCGGCAGCAGGTGATGATCATATCAAACACCCACAAGCCGCAAGCGGTCTGCTAAACGTAATGGCTGATTTGTCCAAAAATTTGTATTTACCGCAAACAGAAACGGCGTCGCTTTGCAGCAAGCCGGTGAGTACGGGTCGATCCACAGAGATGGGTAGTTTTCTTAATGTGTTTTTACGAGTTGATTCCAAATGTTGTTTGGATTGATTAAATCTAAAAGCTAGATCTATCACTAAACTAAATTAATTTAAATTAAAGTCTTGCTAGGGTTAGGCTTAGAGGAAGTTGGGAGATTAAAGGTTTCCTCACCGCTTTCAATGCCTTATTTTAGATCTATTAGATGTGGTAATTATCAATAAAGTGGATTAGAATCGTTTGGGAAGATGTTTCTTCCTCTAGATTCTTATCCTTCCTTTATCGATAATTACCCTAACCTCCATGGAAAACACGCGCAACCGGGCCTTTATACTACGGTGTCACCGTTACCTCGAGGGGTAGGGTGCCGTAGGGAGCGGTTGTGCGTGTATGCATGGAGTTCTAATTCTTGTGAAGTGGCATGGAAGGGGTGAGAGATCTCATCTCTCAAACTTTTCCCTAAGGCTAACCCTAACAAGCGAGGAGATTACTCGCTCATTAGGGGATGAAAAGACATACTAATTAAAAGAGAATTAAAAGCGAAGAAATAAAATTAACTTACTAATTTGATTGCTCCCTCCAAGCAATACAGAACAGATCTGAATAAACTCCCAACAATTCTGAATTTTATTGATTGAAAAGAGGCATAGGGTTTTACAATTTTCGATTACAATTTATAAGTAAACAGGAGAATTTAGGGTTACGGGATTCGCACATGTGCAATTACAGATTTGCCCACGGAAAATCCCAACACCCGCACCGACGCACCGACACAGAAAAATTTCACAGACACGGGCTCTGAATGGCCGCGGAACCGCGGCATTAGTGGGCTTGGGCCGCGGTTCCGCGGCCCTTTGGTGAGATCATCTCACCAAACTTTCTGGGTTGCTTCTTGTTGGCTTGGGCTTCTTATTTATATATATCTTTTTCCATTTGGGCTTCTAGGTTGGTTCCAGATCTTCAGTGAACAATTTGCAATGGATTTTTAACCGTTCGCTTTGAGTCGATGTCTTGAATCTTGCTTTGTGAATTGTTCCTTATGTAGGCTTGATCAAGATTCTCTGTTTGTTGGTTAAAGTCCACTTTTTCATCGTCTTTACATCGTTTGCACTGTTTTCTGTCCAAGAACCTGTAACCTGTAACATGTAGCAGACATGCGTCAAAAGCACCTGTTTATTTATAAAACGAATAAGAATTGGGGAATATAAACCGCAATATTATGATATGAACAAATACCCCCAAACTTATCTTTTACTCGTCCTCGAGCAAACTTATTATTTATTCACTAAAATCCTAACCGCACTTTCGCAGGGAAACGCGATTGCACTGAGCACATGCAACAAACCGTTAAACCTCTAGGTGTCCCTAGTAGGAGGAGTGTTGTCTCCTGAGGGTTTTCAGCGGATTACACCCACAAAATCCTATCAACTCGGCCCATTGACTTTTATTCACCAATTCGGTTTTCTAACAAGGAATTCTATTATCATTTGACTTGCAAATTATCCACCCACATTCTTCACACTTCCTTATCATCTAACTTAAGATTATATATGTTCTAAAGATTTACTTAGCTTTTGGCATCTCTTAAGTTTTTCCTTCTAGGGTTCCATCTCCACTTAGGAATTTCTATCAACTCTACTAAAGATACAAGTTCTATTCTTCATCCCTTTTTCTCATCTAAACTCCAATTACATACCCCTACGTGTGTGTATAGATCACCCCTACACTTGGAAATTCAAATCAAGCAATCATACTCTCGTCCATTGTCCAAAGCACTTAGTGAATTTTTTAAATGAAATTCGCTTACACATCCTTCATGCGACCGTTAATACTTCTTGAGGTACCAACGACCGATTACAAGATGCGTTAGCACTTTAAAGCGTATTTCCTAGTTTTGCAACACCCAAGGTTTTAGCAGTGACTCCCAAACCAGTTGGTCTAAGGCACTAGGTGATAAGGCACCCTCGCTAAATATTTTTTCTATTTTTACTGCCTTAAGTAATCACAAAAAACCAGTGTCCATTTTTTTCTTTATTCACTTTATTTTTTCTTTTATTTTCTTCGTACTAAGGACTTTAGACAAGAGTATTTCAAGGTCTCTTCTACTATTCCAAGTTTCAAGGTGCGTGATTGTGCAAATTGTAGGGTATACATTTTCAGAATCTAGACTTAAGCTAGGAACTAATTTTCAAACTTATACTCTAATAAGAACATCAATACTCTTCCCTCATTTTGACTTAGCCCAAGAAGTGAACCCAAAATTTGCCTATTTCTAAATAAACTACAAGACATATACTTTCTACCGTTAAACTTTAAGGAAGGTTATTTTTAGGGTTTTTAATTTACTAAGTTTAAGATCTAGTTGTTCCTAGCCAGTTAACCTATTTGTCAAACTCAAGTCAATTAGCCAAAATTGAATACGATAATTTTTATACTTTTTGAAATTTTTCAAATTTTTATGGTTTTTTTTTCAAATAAATATACAAATGCAAAAATATGTACATATGAATGCGAAAGACGAAGACGTACCGAGCATACCCCCAAACTTGAACTTGACAGTGTCCTCACTGTCATGCTAAACCAAGAGGGTCAAAATACCGGCACTTCCCTGTTTATTTATAAATTTTTTTTATTGTTAAGAAAAACAAAAAATATATACAAAAAGGCCCTCCCCCAAACTTCATTTAAACTATGTTAGACATTACTGCCAAACCTTGCATAGACCAAACGTCAACACCAACCAGTTGAAAAATTTATCAGTAAAGAGTATTGGTTGGTGGAAGAATAAGTTGTGGCGGTCCAAAAAGAATTGGGGAAGATAGAAGTGGTGGTATGGAAGGTGTGGAAGCGAATATACATGAGGTGGTGATGCATCAAAACGAGAATGTGAATGATCAGCAATCAGTGGAATGTTGGCATTCTCGTATCTTCTTAAAAGAAATGGGGGTGGTTCAACTTCTGAAGGAGGAGGTTGACTAACCACAATACCCCAAAAATGTTCCTGTGGGTCCTCTATTGACTTGGCATAATCCATCAATTTTATATGATATTCAATTATAAGGGAACTGCTCTCCTCGATGTCTGCCATAGTCCAACTGAAAACTTGCCGCCTATCTTGTAAGACCATCAAAAGGGCGTTCTCTTGCTCGAAGGCTAGAGAGGCTGACATTATAATGGGAAAAGTCTCATTCTCACCTATGTAAGCATATTTAAGGTGAGGCGGTAAGGACATGAGTTCGAGTTTCGGAGGCGAAAGAATCATTGCGAAATCTAACTCGAACTCAAAGGACTCCAACACGGGTTCGAAATCACTGCAAACAACCGATTCGGATGGCTCAACTAACTCATCCACAAATTCAAAAGACTCATATTCGGGCTGTAAGTCGTCATCATCCGAAAAAGTGAAACATTCATAATCTATATCGGTTGTGTCAACTGTGGTAGGCTCAAGGAGGGACGCACTAGTGGCGTCAAAACTGTTTTCATCAAATAGAAATCTTTCAAGCTCGCAGTCCTCCTGCGTGATTTCGTGAATAGAGCAAACTTCTCGTATACTAGTTTTAGGCACGGGGGGCAGACTTCCCATCTTATAGATATTGAACTCACTAGACATCTTCCCAAAGGATAGAGTCATGGAGCCATTGCGACAATTTATTACAGCATTGGAAGTGGCCAAAAATGGTCGACCTAGGATCACCGGAATTTGGTTTCTTGGGTTAGCAACAGGTTGTGTATCCATAACAATAAAATCAACGGGGAATATGAACTCCCCAACTTTGATCAACACATCCTCTAGCTGACCCCTTGGATGGGTGATTGATCGATCAGCCATTTGGAGAGTACAACGAGTGTGTTTCAACTCTCCAACCCCTAATTGTTCGTATACGGAGTAGGGAATCAGGTTAACACTAGACCCAAGATCTAAAAGTGCTCGATTAATTTTCTTATCCCCAATTGTCATTGAAATAGTAGGACAGCCGGGGTCCTTTCCTTTTTGGGGTAAGGTTTTAGGGTGGTTAATATCATTGCTCACTGCACTAGCCATTAGCACTTTCTTGGGTACTTGAGATGCCTTTCTCTTCGAGGTGCATAAGCCCTTTAAGATTTTCGCGTATGAAGGGACTTGTTGGATAGCATCCCAGAGAGCTATATTTATGCTAACCTGCTTAAATAATTCCACAATCTTCTCCACTTGTGCAGTTGGTTTATTGGGACTCAACCAGTTTGGAAATGGAGCATTTTGAAAATTTGTTGAGTCAAATGTATGTGGAGTAGAATGTGGAGTAGGAACGGATCCCAGTGTGGATGTGTTCGTGTTGTGAGAAATGGGTCCATTCGAGTTAGAAGAAGTAGAGCCGTGTGAAGGGTGGAGAATAGGCTCTAAAGAAAAAGATGAAGAAGAAAGTGAAGAAAATGAAGAAGGGGAAGATGACGATGGAGAAAAAGAAGAAGAAGAAGAAGAAGAACCACCGGCGGGGATGTCATCACTGGTTCCCACATTATTTTGCAACACTCTTCCGGATCTCAACGTGGTCACCGCATTTACATTGTGATTGGGATATGCGTTTTGTATGTGACCGGGATTTGGCAATGGTTGAGATGGAAGCTTTCCCTTTTCTCTCTCGCTCAACGCAGCTGTTAATTGTGCAATTTATGCCTCAATAGATTTGATACTTTGATCGTGTGAGGCATTGTTATGCATCAAAGACTGAACATAATTTTCAAATCTTGCTGCGGATTCTGTAAATTGCTTGAGAAATGCATCTAGACTTTTTTCTAGCGAGATAACCTTATCATCGTCTGGTTGAACCAAATTGTTCGTTTGATTTGTATAAGGTTGTTGTTGGAAAGGTTGCTGGTTTTGAGTTTGTTGGGGTGCTTGTTGTTGTGGAGGAGGCCTTTGTAAGTTGTTGTTTCCTTGGAATTGTTGATTTTGGTTCCAAGTGAAATTTGGGTGACTCCTCCACCCCGGATTGTATGTCGAAGAGTACGGATCGTTTCTTTGTCGTTGCTGAAATGCAGCATTGACTTGATCCTGTCCTTGAGTAGATGCATTATGAGGACACTCTTCGGTTAGATGCGATGGATTCGCACAACAAGCACAAACAGTTCGTGGAGGTAAAGCAGGGGCAGGAGAAGACGATGAGATTTTGGTCTCAATGGCTTCTAGCTTTTTCATAAGTGCGGCCATCTCGGCCTTTATAGCAATCGACATATCTACTTCATGTATGCCTGCCCTAGATTGACCAACAGAAGAAGATGATGTGGTCTTGGTACTCTCCCACTCAATTGTTTGCTCACTAAGATCCTCAAGAAACTGCCAAGTTTCGTCGCTAGACTTGGAGAGAAAATGACCTTGACATATGGTTTCTAGCAACTGCTTCGTTGCCGAGTTCAATCCCTCGTATAATGTTTGGCAAAGTTGCCAACTTTCGATCCAATGATGAGGGCATTGAACGAGTAGGTCTTTAAATCTCTCGAAGCACTTCCAAAATGGTTCGGAAGGAAGCTGTGAAAATTGTATAATCTCGTTACGGATTCTAGCAGTTTTGTGGTGAGGATAGAACTTTTCAGAAAAGCTCTCACAAACTCGTCCAAATTTCTAATGGAATGTGATGCGGTGCTGTATAGCCACTTCTCGGCTAGGTCACATAGGGTAAAAGGAATGACCCTTAGCCTTATAGCGTCATCACTTAATTGGGTCGTTTTCATCATAGCGCACACATTTTGGAATTTATTGATAAAGATATATGCATCTTCAGATTCCAAACCATGAAATTTTGGCATCATATTGATGAAATGTGGTTTTATTTCAAAATTGTCCCCATTTGCCGGTGGGGGTGAAAGACATGTAGGTAAAGAAGTGCGGACGGGGTAGAAGAGATCCTGGAGCGCGACTCGTGCG
Organism: Agapanthus africanus; assembly: GCA_030015575.1. Taxonomy (NCBI): domain Eukaryota; kingdom Viridiplantae; phylum Streptophyta; class Magnoliopsida; order Asparagales; family Amaryllidaceae; genus Agapanthus; species Agapanthus africanus. The sequence goes on from CM057342.1 coordinate 522,628,817, forward strand.
GACGCTACAACAGGCGGAAGATTCGGGTTATTCGCACCTAACGGAGGTGGAATCATTCCCGTCGGTAAGGTATCGTTGGGGTTGAATCCCGACATACCTTTGAAAGAAGAATTTGAAAGTGGAGGTAAGGAAATGGAGGGAATTTCGACTTCGGTGTCGAAAGGTTCGTCGGTCGGTACCAACGAAACACGGACTAATCGGGCGTTAGTATCCCTAGTCCAAAGTGACATACACTAAAAGGGGTAGTGTAGTCAGAAAAAAGAAAAAAAACAGATTGTGGAGGTAAGATAACGTTAATGGAGGGAGGTGGTGGAAGTGAGTTGCAAGTTTTCTTAGCGACAAGTTGCAAGTTTTGAAAAAAAAAAAATTCCCTTTTTTTTTATTTATGTGAGATTTTTGCAAAGAAGTTTTGAAAAGAGACTCGTGACACAAATGTATCAACCACACATGCACTATCAGGCCTAGATCTAGGGTCACCTAGGTCTGCTAGACAGCTCCTAACTAGGGCTAGAAATAGGACCTCAAACCGCCTCTTCACCGATACTGCGGCAAGGTAAGTGCCAGGTAAGTGGGAAGGAACCACAATAGTGGGCCTAATTAAAAACCACTAGCCAAGACACACTTGCCTAGACACCGCAAAGTCAGTTAGGATAAACGGTCGATGCCTACACTAGTCTTTTTTCCTATTGAGCTCGACGTCCTAAGGGCTGAGTCTAGTATTTTTTAATTAATTGTGGTCAATGCAAATGCTTTAGGTGTTTTCTGGGGTCCTGGGAAGGGTGATGAAATCCCCACCCAATCTGAGTTTGGTCAATTAGCCCCTTAAAGTCCAATTAAATTATGCAAAACAATAAATTCACTTGCAATCAAATTTTTAGCGCGACGCAAAGAAACCTGCAGAAAATCTGTTATTTAGAAGGGGAGAGAAGATTTTTAGCGCAAAGAATTCCTGCAGAAAATTTTCACAGTGGATATATTATAGGTTGCAGAGGGGAGAAGGAGGAAACAGACCAGAAAATTTGGTGCGCTGACGTGGCAGTCAGAGCGCGGAACCGCGGCAATGATAGGGATAAGGCCGCGGACGCGCGGTCGTATAGGGTGATCAGGCTCTGAAAAAATTTGTGCTGCACCCTTGTACCACTCCTCCTCTGTTCTGATGTGATTTTTCCTGATTTGCCCTCTGTAAATTTTCAGATCCGCGATCCTTCGCTGTTCCTGCAAGATTCAAAAGATACACCCTTCAAACAGATCAAAATTTATAATTTTTTATTTCTTTTTTTTATTTTCAGATTTTTATAATTTTTAAAAATTTATATCAACCCGAAATTACACAGAAAGAAATTTTACGCCATCCCCGGCAACGGCGCAATTTGATTTGTCCAAAAATTTGTATTTACCGCAATCAGAAACGGCGTCGCTTTGCAGCTAGCCGGTGAGTACGGGTCGATCCACAGAGATGGGTAGTTTTCTTAATGTGTTTTTACGAGTTGATTCCAAATGTTGTTTGGATTGATTAAATCTAAAAGCTAGATCTATCACTAAACTAAATTAGTCTAAATAAAAGTCTTGCTAGGGTTAGGCTTAGGGGAAGTTGGGAGATTAAAGCTTCATCACCGCTTTCAATGCCTTATTTTAGATCTATTAGATGTTGTGGTAATTATCAGTAAACTGGATTAGAATCTTTTGGGAAGATGTTTCTTCCTCTAGATTCTTATCCTTCCTTTATCGATAATTACCCTAACCTCCATGGAAAACACGCGCAACCGGGCCTTTATACTACGGTGTAACCGTTACCTCGAGGGGTAGGGTGCCGTAGGGAGCGGTTGTGCGTGTATGCATGGAGTTCTAATTCTTGTGAAGGGGCATGGAAGGGGTGTGAGATCTCATCTCTCAAACCTTTCCCCAAGGCTAACCCTAACAAGCGAGGAGATTACTCGCTCATTAGGGGATGAAAAGACATGCTAATTAAAAGAGAATTAAAAGCGAAGATATAAAATTAACTTACTAATTTGATGGCTCCCTCCAAGCAATACAGAACAGATCTGAATAAACTCCCAACAATTCTGAATTTTATTGATGGAAAAGAGGCATAGGGTTTTACAATTTTCGATTACAATTTATAAGTAAACAGGAGAATTTAGGGTTACGGGATTCGCACATGTGCAATTACAGATTTGCCCACAGAAAATCCCAACACCCGCACCGACGCACCGACACTGAAAAATTCCACCGACACGGGCTCTGAATGGCCGCGGAACCGCGGCATTAGTGGGCTTGGGCCGCGGTTCCGCGGCCCTTTGGTGAGATCATCTCACCAAACTTTCTGGGTTGCTTCTTGTTGGCTTGGGCTTCTTATTTATATATATCTTTTTCCATTTGGGCTTCTAGGTTGGTTCCAGATCTTCAGTGAACAATTTGCAATGGATTTTTAACCATTCGCTTTGAGTCGATGTCTTGAATCTTGCTTTGGGAATTGTTCCTTATGTAGGCTTGATCAAGATTCTCTGTTTGTTGGTTAAAGTCCACATTTTCATCGTCTTTACATCGTTTGCACTGTTTTCTGTCCAAGAACCTGTAACCTGTAACATGTAGCAGACATGCGTCAAAAGCACCTGTTTATTTATAAAACGAATAAGAATTGGGGAATATAAACTGCAATATTATGATATGAACAACGGCCACCCAGGTATTGAGCGATCAGAAGATCGACGAGCAAGCCCGCTCACACTCCTGTGAATCCAACCAGTAACACATACCGTACAGTCCGGTCTCGTCGTCTGATATGTCGCATATCTTGTCTAGGGGTGGTAAACGTCAGACCCCAATAACTCGATAAGTCGTGTCGATATAAGGTCTATAACAGTTCGAGAAACTACTGGTAATACTTACTAGTAAATCTCAGCAACCCTGGCCAGGGATTTCCGGTTATAGCCAATCGAACACAGCGCAACATTAACTCCCTATACCGGGAGAGACGAATCCCCTCCTATCACTCATTGCCTCCATGTGACTCGGGACTGTACCCAAAAAACCACCGTTTTGCACGCCCACTTGGACGTAGTAAGGTGGAAATCAAAGCAAAGTGGGAATCACACAAGACTATATGACGATCTCGGGTCTACAGACTAACCTGTACCAGTGTTACCAGAGAACTGCCATCTGACGTAAGGTATAGTATCATCTGGGAGTTCTCGGCGAGTCCGTCCAGTGTACCCAGTCTCCACTGAGCACCCGTATATGATCTCTGATGTCAAATACCAATGGATATGGGATCATCCGTCGCCCATCTGTATGGGTCGAGAAGGTATACGCTAGTCTACACTGGTATATCGATGCCCCGTCTCGATACACCCACGACTAGGGACCTTGAAAGATGTACTTATGGACTACCATGTCCCCACTAGTATGATCCGCATCATAGTCCAGGTAGTCAAGTACACATCCTAAGGGCTTTACCAATATGTAACAGAAAGACAATCAGTGTACACGTTAAGGTAAACAGCAACCAGATAGCATACTATCATGTCGAGCAAGAAAGTCCTCCCTATATATGTCCAAGCATCCACTACAATATACATCCTATGTATAGTAATGGCCTCTAGGGCATACATATAACTAACAAGATCGTCATTTGTCTCGTGTGAGTTCCCACTGTGCTTTGATTACTACCCTGCCATGGCTCAAAAGAGTCGTGCAAACAGGTTTTAGTTGGGTACAGTCCCGAGCCACATGGAGGCAGTGAGCGGATCTGCAGTGGTTACTCTCTCCCGGTATTGGGGGTGAGGTCGCGCTGTGCCTAGGAGAGCCATTACACTAAGTCCTTGGCCAAGGCAGGAGATTTACTAGAAGGTATTCCAGTAGTATCTCAGGGTGTTCTGGGCTACACTCCGACACGACTTGTACCGCTATTGGGGGTCTGACTTTTACCAACCCCCTAGGCCCGCCATGTGATGCTCATAGAAGAACGGACCGGACTGTATGGATATTGTCACTGACAGGCTCAGTAGGGTGTCAGGATGAGTTCGCTTATCGACGTCCCTTTTGGTCAATACATTGTAGCCCGTTACGTATGGCTAATATCTCTGACGTGCTAGTGGTTAAATCCACAGCCAAAGTATTGACAAGTCTTTAGAGTCCCCCACAGACAGTTTCTCAAGTTTCGGGCGAAACGCTGTAGAGGCCGTATGGATATATGGCAGGGTTCGATCTTATACGTGCGGTATTGCATGGATCATGATCGGACGGATAATACTAGCGGGCTTTGGATTAAGCCGGATCCTAGTATTGTACAGTGTAGATTTTGTCTCTTTACATTTGTATTCGGTTGGAATACAAATGCGGGTATGTATATACAGTCGCGGGGTTTTCCTGTAATTTATTACGGGATCGGTTTTTTAGAAGTTGCCAGTTTGCATTCCGTTTCAGCCAGTTTTCCTTTCTTCCTTTCGTTGGCTGATAATTGATGGAGGGGCTAATTTGCATATTTTCAAATTAGCAATTGTGGAGGGTTTATTTGTAAATGAGGGATTATGATAGATATAGCTTCTTTGCTTTTTTCTTCATAATGGCTAGCATTAATGAGATGAGAATTGATTTGGATTTGATTTAGAATTTGATGTGATATAATTTCCTTGTTATCATCCATTTCTTTATGGTTACCTTCCTATTCTCTTGTGCTCACCCCCCTTTGATTATCTCTCCCATTTTTTGATAAGGGGCCAGCCAATTTAGGGGAGAGGGAGAGGGTTCATTATGATAGTGGGAAATTATTCATTCTCACTTTGCTTGCTTCAAAATTCCAAAGCTCATCTCCATATCTCCTTCTTCCATCATTATGTCAACTTCAACCCCAATAGAGACAATCTATTCTACACTAGCTTACAGCATTCTTGGACGCGTCGACTCGCCAACTTCGTGCCCGAGTTGCCTCGGTCCAAAGGTGGGAGCCTGTAAAAGAACCCGGCGATGTGGTGCCCGTTCCGACGAGGAGATGAAGACCGGAGATTCCGCGAGGAGATCGGGATGGAGGCCGAAGATCGAAGGACACGGATCGCTCGGTATAGTTTTCTACCCATTTTCTAGTTTGCTAGCATTAGGTTAATGGCCCGATCCGGGTTTTTAGTACGCGGTAGCGCCAGTTTTAAAGTTAAAGAAAAGTTTTCGTTTCCGCATTTTGGCCTCGGAATGACGGCCGGGGCGCTGCCGTGCACTTACATTGGTATCAGAGCCACGCCATTAACCTAGTCTAGCTTGCTCTAACGTGTTTACAAGTTCGATCGAACGGATTTTCCAAAAACCCCATTTTCAAGTCCAGGTTTCTGTCGAATTTTTGTTGTGCTCAAAAAATTATTTGGTACATTGCAAAAATACGTGCAGGGTTTTATAAGAATTCTGTGAAAATTTGGTCGGCTGAAATTACTGTAGCGCAGCGGATCAGCGGCCAAAACCACGTTTTGGCCGCGGATCCGCCGCCCTACTGTGGCCAAACTGCACCAAATTTCTACAGTGGGTTTCTGACATGGAAATAGGGTTTCTGGTATATTCTTTTTGGGCCCAGATTTATTTTGAGTGCTACAGTAGTGGTTGGGGCCCACTTCGGTAAATTTAGTCGATTGAAAATTTTAAACATGTTAGTTCACAGTATTTACATTATATCTGCGACCGTGAATATCATTTGATCGGTAAATCCTGTCTAACTGCTATAGCCCTTTTAGACGGATTTGCGAACGTGACATTCACGTTGATGTTCTGTGTTGTGCTGTGATGTTGCGGATTGTCGTGGTGGATAGCCTGGATGCAATGGTAGTACAGTTTGGTTGTATATGTACATTTGATATTGCGGGGCGAGCGTCCGACATGTGGACTGCCGTTACTGCCTGTTTGTATATTATTCTTTTGTGGCACGACCGGGCTGAGGTCGATGTACCCGTTGTATATATTTTTACTTTCTGTACTAGGATTACCCCGCAGAGGGGTGCACGGGTAGCCGGGTTCTAGAGGGCAACGGGCCCGCATCTCATGGCGTTGAGACGGAGGGGGCTTCACTCTAGAATTGGCAGGCTATTCGCCGCACTCGTAGGGGGTATAGGTTGACCCAAGGAGAGGTGCCCAAGTTACCGGATCCCGTGAAGTGCTGGGTGGTCCATTCACGTTGCTGAAGGGGGCTGCCTCGCTTCATGTTTTGGTGGGTAACTTGCCGCACCCGTAGGGGTCTAGGATTTCATTGCACAGGCTATCCACACGACCAGGGAAACTTCGGGTTTCAGTAGCGGCTCTATGAAACCCGGGGATCCCAGATATCTGTATTGTTCTGTGATGCTTATTATATTTCTGTGATGTTGCATTTTATCACTGTTAGTTATGTATATGCCCTAGAGGCCATTGTTGTACATATGATGTATATTATAATGGATGCTTGGTTATATATAGAGATGACTTTCTTGCTCGTCATGATAGTATGCTATTTGGTTTCACTTTATCTTAACATGTTGACTTGTATTGGTTTACTGTTTTACTCTCACATGTTGATAAAGCCCTTAGGATCTGTACTCAACTACTGGGACTATGATGAGATCATACTAGTGGGGCCGCGGTAGTCGATGTGTACATCCTATAACTGTTCCTAGTCGAGGGTATATCGAGACAGGGCATCGATACACCAGAGTAGACTAGCGTATACGCATCTTGACCCATATGATGGGCGATGGATGATCCCATATCCATCGGTGTTGGACATCAGAGATGGTGTACGGGTGCTCAGTGGAGACTGGGTACACTGGACGGACTCGCCGAGAACTCCCAGATGGTGCTATACCACACGTCAGATGGCAGTTCTCCGGTGACACTGGTACAGGGTAGTCTGTAGACCCGAGATCGTCATAGAGTCTTGTGTGATTCCCACTGTGCTTTGATTTCCACCTTACCACGTCCAAGATGGCGTGCAAAACGGTGGCTTTTGGGTACAATCCCGAATCACATGGAGGCAATGAGCGATAGGAGGGGATTCGTCTCTCCCGGTATAGGGAGTTGATGTTGTGCTGTGTTCGATTGGCTAAAACTGGAAGTCCCTGGCCAGGGCTGATATGGAGATTTACTGGTAAGTGTTACTAGTAGTTTCTCGACCCGTTATGAGCCATACATCGACACGACTTATCGGTTACTGGGGTCTGACGTATACCATCCCTAGACTTGATATGCGACATATCAGACGAACAGACCGGACTGTACGGGAGTGTTACTGATTGGATTCACAGGAGAACGCACAGGCTAGCTTGTTGATCTTCTGATCGCTCAATACCTGGGTGGCTGTTACGTTTAGCTGACCGCTTGCAGCTTGTGGGTGTTTGATATGATCATCACCTGCTACCGGCGTATTGACGATTCTTTAGAGTCCTACACAGAGGTTTCTTGGCTCAGGCGAAACGGAGTAGTGGCGCATATATGATATGCGCAGGAGCGTGAATAATGCGATATGGGATACCGTATTATATTCTCGCGATATATGGATATGAACCGGGTCATCGGATCAAGTGTTGATTCGATGAATCGGTACATGATATATTAGTCGGTAATATTCGATATAGCCGGATCGTCGAATTAAGTGTTGATTCGTTGATTTAATGTATAATAATATATATGATATATTGTATTACATTATCTAATATTGGCTCGCTTTATTATTTCATTTTCTCAGTGGATGATACATTGATATATATGCGATATATGTTAATTGTATTATTTTCTTTTGTTGCAAATATATAATATATATGTGATATATATTATTGTGACATGATATGATTAATTGTTAAACATGTTTAAGGATGATTAATTGAGGTTAAAGTTTGATTAGGGTTGGATGCTTCAAGTTCCTTCTAGAAGCTTTCTTCTTTTGTCATTCTTAAGATATTTAGAATGACACATTCTTTTAACCTAACCAAACCCTAACCCTAGTTGTTTCTCTACACATTCTTATCCACTCATCCTTGACCATGGTTAATAATTCAATCATATACTTTGGTTTCTATTCATCACAAAAGGATTAAGATGATTATCATTTCCATTATCTTCTTCTTCTTCTCTCTTGAAGGAGCTCTCTTGAAAATCCTTAAGTGTTGATAAAATATGAGAAAATGATATAAAAAGAAAGCAAAAATACTACTCCCTCATCCTCATCTCATCTAGCCCATGGGATTAGTGTGTTCTACTCTTTTGAGTGAGAAAGCTTGAGTCGAAGCAACTTCAAGGTAGATCATCGGAGATTTGGAATACTTCGAGCTAGCATGGATCGTTCGAGTCGTGGAGCCTCTCATGAGTCCGGGAGATCGTGGATCGCGGCAAAGGGACTTCTACTCGGAGCTTGTGAAGTGAAGGAGCGGACTACAAAGGTTGTAATCCCTCACACTTAGATAAAAGTTATCTTCTTGCATGTTAAACCCTAATAATCTAGCAAAGATCCCGGCTTTGGGTTGTTCGGCACGTCTAAAATTTTATCCGGGCATGTTTGATGCCTTTAGAACCTTCACAAGAGTGCCTAGGAACCCTACAATCATGCCTTGAGCGAATATTACATATTGATATATATACTAGTAGATGTTGTATATGTTTTGCCTCCACGCTAGTCCAGTCTCCGCTCTGTCGTTAGTTAAGTAACCTAACGGGTGATGACGGGACCCAGTGGCAAATGCGGATAGCATATACGTACATCATTATTTTCGTTCTTTATTGGTGTGATCAATTGATGGGACTGCATTGATTCAGATCAATGCAAGCTGAACAAACGTATTCTGATGTTGTTGGAACATTTTTCAAAAAGCTGTTATTGCAAGGACGTTCTCTTTTGTTTTGCACAGTGGTATTCGGTTTTGAATATCCAGCACCTCAGTCGACGAGGCAAGGGCCAAGATCCCTTCACCGGGAGTGACCCCTTGGACAGAAGTTTGCATCAGGGCAATAACTTCACTATAGCCGATTACTTTTGCTTTGCATCATGGTATTGAGTTGGAATATCCTGCACCTCATTCTACGGGGAAAGAGCCGAGATCCTTTCACCGGGAGTGACCTCTTTAGTAATGGTTTTCGCCACTATATTTTTTATAAAAAGCTATCTAGTTCCTTCAACGATATCAAGTTCATTACGATAAAGGTTTTTCGCCAAAAACCATTCGTAGCCCTCTGTCATTTCAGGAAGGTAGCACTTAGTATTCATGATATGTATGTTGGCCTACGTCAAGGTATAGTGTATGGTTGCTACTTGTTACTTTTCTGTTGCATAGATAGATGCGTTAGTTTGGGACAGTCGTAATACTATTTTGGCCTATGTCAAGGGTATGTACGGGTGGGTTCAAATTAACCGGGATAATGACGGGTAGAACTTGACATGCGACTTATGATATGTTGGCCTACGTCAAGGTCATAAGAGCATGGGGTAAAAATCACATCGGGAGTTTCTAAAGAAACTGAAACTTTCCAGATATGCGCATACCTTCTGGAGTGTGATAACGTGAGTGGATTCCATCAAGTTATCATGCGATGACAGTTGGATCCCGATTCCCACTGATGAGTTGGTTTACTCCTCGGGTGATCCCGACTAATTCTTCTTTCAGGTTTGGAGGAGAATTTGAGGTTACAGTGGGAGGTTTCCTGATTAGATAAAGTGATAACCATTCTGATATAGGTTAGAGTGCACACTGAGTGTTTCTTTTCTCTCTCACTTTGGCAGCGACCATGGCCCGACCCTCGACTATGACTCAGTGACCAAAATTAACCGAACCTTCTTAAACACTGGCTTTTGGATTGTCTGAGTTGCATACCTCATTGCCACTCCTACTTTTACCCTTTTCTCCAGGACACCCCGTATTACTACGAACGTCCACTTCCATTGGATTAAACCATCGTATGGTTATATACGAACTCGAAGGAATTTATTCGAGGATGGTTTCCGGTTCTGGAGAAAACGAATAGGACTATTCAGTTGTCTTTTCCTTTTACCTTCTCTCAGGTTGCGAGTGCTCCTTGGATTAGGACAGTACACCTATTACGCAAATTGGATAGTCTTCTTCTAAACCATAGGCAGGTGCCGACTGGTAGGGAATGAAGAAAACCAATTAGCCTAAACGGTGTACAGAAGGTATTATGTAAAGAAAAATAAAGCGATTAGTAAGGGGGCAAAGTAAACTGCGACTGCTATTCACGACCAAACCAAGTATTTCATTACCACTCCCACTTCACCTTTGTATTTCTCCAGGACACTCCGTATCACTACGAAGATCCACAGTTATTTGGATACTCCATCGTATGGTTATATACGAACTCGAAAGGAATTTATTCCAGTTCGGGGATGGATTCTGGTTCAGGAGAAATAGGAATAAGGTTTTATTCAGGTGTCTTTTATCTTTACCTTCTCTCGGGTTGCGAGTGATCCTAGGATTAGGACGGTACACCCATTATGCTTATTGGACAGTCTTCTTCTAAACCATAGGCTGGTGCCGAACGGTAGGGAAGGAAGAAAACCATTTGGCCTAAAGGGGTGTACAGAAGGTAATGACTAAAGACATATAAAGGGATTTGGAGAGATGGCAAAGAAATATACGGTTACAGTTGTGAATCTGGATAATGGAAGAGGCATTACTAGGAATACCCGGATACCCCTCGAAACATATTCATGTTTCAGTTTCACTGTGTACTGTTAATAGAAAACAGATTTCCCAATTAGACACTTGCTCAAGGGTATGTATTTACCAGGTTTGATTCTCACATCTGTATGGTTTTACAGATGATGAGTGGGAGCAAGTTATTGGGAATTAGGTGATCATCCTCATTATATCGGAATTTGTTGTAATTGGTGATATTTGAGGAAATCACCTAGGTTGTTTGCCGGACGACAAATATTTGGTTTTGAATATCCGTTGTTATGCACCAATTTCAAATTGATATATCTGTACGTTTATTTTTATAAAGTGAGATATGACTTTTTGAAATTATATCTATGACATTTACCTATATCAGTGGATGGTTAGGTAAGGAGCATTAAATAGCGGTGTAATTCTTCTTAACCATACGAAAAGTTTTCAACCTACGACACACAGGGAATGAGTTATTAGACTAAAGGGACTTATACAGAGTATTGTATATTGTCCAGTGTCCATTAGGACAGAAGGGTTGGTCCTCGTACTATATTCTGTTTACTTATGAATTCTCTAGTATTTGGACATGTGTTTCGTAGAAATGCAAGATCTAAGTTTTGAGAAGTTATTGGTATAAGAGTAAAGTAGAGAACCAGGTATTGCAAGTATCGGGATTCTTCAAGGTGATCGAAGATGTAGATACTTGTGTATGGTATTCAATTAATAGTAATGATTAAGAGAACATGCTTCTCTTTCAGGTTACTCATAATTGGAAGCATTCCTAAGTTGAGTAATGCTGATCGGCCTCTCTTCATTTAGTTGACATGCACTGGAGACAGCTGCATGATTTGAATCTGGTTCAAATTAAATCAGTGCCTCTGTTTCTGTATTGGATATAGAACAGTTCATATCTTGACATTGTTAAAGTACGGGGAGTTGTCCGGCTTATCCTTAAAACCAGACTCTGGATAACTCAAGGCACGTTTCTGTAATGGCTATTTGTGGGTTGACCCGGGCTATGACGAGTGTTGACTTTCTACCATCTGGAAGATCAATAGTGATATTGTTCTTGACTCGCCATAGTTTTAATAAAAATGGATTTTTTCAGAAAACAGAAGTGGGAGAATGGTAGAGCTGGAAGTGATTCCAGAACCACAAACGATTACTGAAAATTTGATAAGAACCTAAAGATTCAATCTGGTTTGACATTACATTGGCCACTCCGCGGATATGGTAGGTAACCTCAGGCACTCGAGAGGTACTTCGGTATGCTCAAAGACGGTGACCGGGAGGTTCTTGTTTACCCAGACTTGACACTACAGTTGTTCCAGACTATGAGACCCGGCAGGAGGATGAGTATAGCGTCGTTCTGAACTGGCTTTAGAAGCGTACGTGTATATGACTCTGCCAGAGGGTTATCACAGTCAGTGGGAGCAGCGGAAGCATAGTGGACAAGTGGCTTATGTCTATTTATAGACTAAAGCAGATATAGCGGAGATAGATCATCTATTTCTGATATGACAGTCATAGGTTTGATTTCATCAGAATAGGGGATGGATCTGTTAAGAAGGTAATAGGGTATGATATCCTGGTATTTGGATGACATACATAAAGTAGGAAAAGAAATTCCTATACTACGGTCGGTTATACTTTGGTTGTCACACAGTAGTTTCTCCACATAGGACTTGGATATTTTATCAGACATTCTGCTTACTAGATCTGTGGTTTTAGATCTAGATTTGGGTAGTTTCCCAATCAGGGTACTTAGACAGCATTCTAAGAGTATTTAGAATGGACGACTCCTGGCACGGTAGTGTACCTGCAGGTGATGGAGTCACCCTCTCTAAAGGTGTCTTATAGACTAAAGGGGAGAGGGATGTACATGATTGGCAGATCACTTGCTTAGGCAATTGAGTTAATCATGAGATGTTAAGTACCACACCAGATGTTTTTGCACTAGATACAATAAGGTGATATTGATCCAATCCTGGAGAAATGATCGGAAGCAGTTTTAGAACATAAGTGGATGTTCTAGGGATATGATAGCGGCAGCCTCTTTCAGGGGACGGTTATCATTCCAGGCTTCCAAGGTGACTTGGATGACAGAGTGACTGTCAGAGTTATAGTTTTCCCTCTGACGAGGGGCAGTATTTTGGATAGGTGGTCCAAGCGAATACTGAGGGAGGCATGGCGCAGGATGCTGATTAAATTCAGTTGACGATACAATCTAAGAAGTTTGGATTTGGAGTTCACTTATGAACTAGGTCCCATCAGACATCCAAACATATTCTAAGACAGGTATTGCTCATTTCGGGAGATGGTTTTCTCCACGAACTTGAGATAAAGAGAGACATAGAAAGAAACATCATAGCAAATCCACTCACTGAGGCTATTCCACGAATGCAATAGTTTCACAAACGAGCTTTGTGAGACTGATTAGTAGAGGAGTTGGGTGCTCGGTATCACACGGGCTGTGAGTATGCGACATCGCAATAATTAGCCTTGAGTGCAAGTGGAAGATTGTTCGAGATAGTACCCTCAGAGTCAATTATTGGATCACAGGCACGTGATTGCAATGATTGAAGGAGGACCTATACCGGTAAGACAGTCTTACTCAAAATGACAGTATGCTATCTGGTTTATCTTTATCATTGTGTACTGCTTTATCTTTATCATCGTGTACTGCTTTAGGTGACCTTACAGGTCACTATTGCGTGTTGATAGAGCCCTTAGGATTCTTGCTTGACGGCCAGCAGTATGATAGCGATCATATACGTGGGAGCTAGGGTCTATAAGCACATCCTTAAAAGGTCCCTAGTCGTGGGAGTTTCGAGACAGGGCATCGATATTCCAAAGTAGACTAGTGTACACAGTCGAGACCCCGACGACGGGCGGTGGCCGGTCTCACAAGCCATTGGTGTCAGTTGGTTCACCTAAGATGTATACAGGTGCTCATTGGGTTATGAGTACACCGGACAGGACTCACCGGGAACCTGCTAGTTGGGATTATACCAGACGTCAGATAGCAGTTCCTTGTGACATGTGTACAGGTTAGTTCATTGACCTGAGATCGTCATTTGTCTCATGTGAGTTCCCACTGTGCTTTGATTACTACCCTACCATGGCTCAAAGGAGTCGTGCAAACAGGTTTTAGCTGGGTACAGTCCCGAGCCACATGGAGGCAGTGAGCGGATCTGCAGGGGTTCGTCTCTCCCGGTATTGGGGGTGAGGTCGCGCTGTGTCTAGAAGAGCCATTACACGAAGTCCTTGGCCAAGGCAGGAGATTTACTGGTAGGTATTCCAGTAGTATCTCAGGGTGTTCTGGGCTACACTCCGACACGACTTGTACCACTATTGGGGGTCTGAATTTTACCAACCCCCTAGGCCCGCCATGCGATGCTCATAGACGAACGGACCGGACTGTACGGATATTGTCACTGACAGGCTCAGTAGGTTGTCAGGATGAGTTCGCTCATCGACGTCCCTTTTGGTCAATACCTGGTAGCCCGTTACGTATGGCTAATACCTCTGACGTGCTAGTGGTTAAATCCACAGCCAAAGTACTGACGAATCTTTAGAGTCCCCCACAGACAGTTTCTCAAGTTTCGGGCGAAACGCTGTAGAGGCCGTATGGATATATGGCAGGGTTCGATCTTATACGTGCGGTATTGCACGGATCATGATCGGACGGATAGTACTAGCGGGCTTTGGATTAAGCCGGATCCTAGTATTGTACAGTGTAGATTTTGTCTCTTTGCATTTGTATTCGGTTGGAATACAAATGCGGGTATGTATATACAGTCGCGGGGTTTTCCTGTAATTTATTACGGGATCGGGTTTTTAGAAGTTGCCAGTTTGCATTCCGTTTCAGCCTGTTTTCCTTTCTTCCTTTCGTTGGCTGATAATTGATGGAGGGGCTAATTTGCATATTTGCAAATTAGCAGTTGTGGAGGGTTTATTTGTAAATGAGGGATTATGATAGATATAGCATCTTTGCTTTTTTCTTCATAATGGCTAGCATTAATGTGATGAGAATTGATTTGGATTTGATTTAGAATTTGATGTGATATAATTTCCTTGTTATCATCCATTTCTTTATGGTTAACTTCCTATTCTCTTGTGCTCACCCCCTATTGATTATCTCTCCCATTTTTTGATAAGGGGCCGGCCAATTTAGGGGAGAGGGAGATGGTTCATTATGATAGTGGGAAATTATTCATTCTCACTTTGCCTGCTTCAAAATTCCAAAGCTCATCTCCATATCTCCTTCTTCCAAGATTATGGCAACTTCAACCCCAATAGAGACAAACTATTCTACACTAGCCTACAGCATTCTTGGACGCGTCGACTTGCCAACTTCGTGCCCGAGTTGCTTCGGTCCAGAGGTGGGAGCCCGTAAAAGAACCCGGCGATGTGGTGCCCGTTCCGACGAGGAGATGAAGACCGGAGATTCCGCGAGGAGATCGGGATGGAGGCCGAAGACCGGAGGACACGGATCGCTCGGTATAGCTTTCTACCCATTCTCTAGTTTGCTAGCATTAGGTTAATTGCCCAATCCGGGTTTTTAGTACGCGGTAGCGCCAGTTTTAAAGTTAAAGAAAAGTTTTCGTTTCCGCATTTTAGCCTCGGAATGACGGCCGGGGCGCTGCCGTGCACTTACAGGAGCATGGCGTCATCGACTTCGGAAAGCAAGGATAAAGGTGAGTAGATTTATATCTACGGGGGAAGTCGGTTGGATGGCGTATAGCACCCCCGCAAATTTTGGTGGAAACCAATATATAGAATATGGTTAAGGAAACCTATATTAGAAAACTATGGATATGATTAAAAAGATTGTTAGAGATGATATGAATGATTGAATATATATATCGAGATATGAGATGAAAGATATAGGGACATGACTCTTTGACATGATATGATAGAAATGATGTCTCGAATTGATATATAAGGATATGAAAAGTGAATGTGAATTACGATATATAGATATGTAGTTGCATTAGATTAAGTATGAGATTTAAAGTAGCATGACATGAGATTCATAAGATAGAATGTATATGTAAAATGACTTGATGTGAGAGATTGATACGATGAAAAGAGTATACGATGAGATAGGATGACTTGGTTGATATGCCGTTATACAGATGCACGTCGGTATGAGATAATTGATACCTTTGTCGGTCCCATGATATGAGATTGATACGGATGTGACCTAGGATATAGGTATATAGATATATATAATGTTGTGAATCATGAGTGATATGCCGTACGAGACGTTATGTCCGTACCCTCAGTGTTATATAGGATGATAGGATCCCTAATTGTTTAATGCCTCTGTACGATGGATACCGTACGTGATGAGTTCTACTTGATGATTGATCCATACCCCTGACTAGAGGATGCCGTATGATGGATTGTACCGTACGTGATGTTATGAGGCTGGATGCCGATTAATAGATTCACCGACTCGGATATATGATAGAGACGTATACCTTATACCATCGCGCTCACGAATTAATTTATGCTACGTTTATGTTATTCTCATTGCATTACATATACCTGTGCTAGTACACCTACACCATTATCGATGATGCGTATGTTACACCTACACGGATTGGTCGACTCATACACTTCATCATCGATAATTGCTGTATCACTTACACAGTAGAATTTCTACATCATGCTATGATATATTGCTATGCTCACATCACTATACCTTGTCGCATGATATATTGGATTGTCATGACCCGAAATATTAGCTCACGACCAGCACTTAAATCATGCAATGTCTAAAGGCGTAACGTAATTCAAGTAAGCTGAAACCCAGAAATCTAAACCTTTTTAAGAAAAATAAAAGAGGTGAAGCTTTGAAATAAAGGTATAATAAAATCACGTTTTGTCTTTTTTTAAAAAAATTGGGCAGCACCTCCTTTGTAAAATCTAGCCCCGAAACGGGCACAACTGTTAGTGTATATGCCCTAGAGGCCATTACTGTATCATACTAGTTTGTATATTACTTAATGGATGCTTGGGATATTCACCTTGTATATACAATCTTGCTCAAAATAGTAGTATGCTACTTGGTTTGTTTCTACTTCAATGTGTACTTGTGTTTATTTCAGTATATCACTTATACGCATTAGTGGAGCCCTTAGGATCTTTGCTTGATTACCAGCGTTGTGATGGCAGTCACACTAGTAGGGGCTGGGTAATCTATAAGCACATCCTTATTCAGGTCCCTGGTCGCAGGACTATCGAGACAGGGCATCGATACTCCGGAGTAGACCAGCGCATGCGCTTCTCATCCCAGTGTGGGAGACGGTCTATCCCACAGCCGTCAGTACGTCGTACTTGAGATAGTATGCGGGTGCTCGTTAGGTTATGGGTACACTGGACAGGACTCGTCGGGAACTGACTAGTTGGTATTATACCTATCGTCAGTTATCAGTTCCCAGGTGACATGAGTACAGCTTAGTCCGCTGACTTGACACTGTCACTCCGCCTCGAGTGTGTTCCCACTGTACTTTGATCACTACCCTACCACGACTCAAAGGAGTCGTGCAAACAGGTGGTGGTTGGGTGCAGTCCCGAAGCACTTGGAGGCAGTGACGGTTAGACAGGATTCGTCTCTCCCGGTATTGGGGGTTGACATCGCGCTGTGTCTAGGAGAGCCATTACACGAGTAGTCCCTGGCCAGGGCAAACGAGATATACTGGTAGGTTTCCAGTGTTATCTCAGGGTGTATTGGGCTTCACTCCGGCACGACTTGTACCGCTATTGGGGGATTGACGTTTACCGCCCCCTAGGCCCGCCATGCGATGTATCAGACGAACAGACCGGACTGTACGGAGAATGTCACACTCAGGCTCAGTAGGAGTTCAGATGGGTTTCGCCTCGTCCGTCTTCTTGTCGGCATTACCTGGGGACCGTTACGCACAGCTAGTGCCGCTTGCGGTCTGTGGTTAAACCCACTGCCAGCGTAGTGTCGAGTCTTTAGAGTCCCACACAGAAAGCTTTTCGCCTTTAGGCAAAAGAGTAGAGGTCGCATGGTATTGCGACAGGTCGCATGGTTTTGCGACAGGGTTCGGTCACATCCGTGCACTTGTGCACGTACAGTGTCCGGACAGTTTACACTAGCGGGCTTTGGTTTAAGCCAGATCCTAGTGTACCTTATGGGATTGGATTTATCCAGTTTGCATTCGTGTTCCTCGGAACGCGGATGCGGGTGTGTATGCACAGTTGACAGGGAGGCAGAGGCAGCGGATTCTCATTAGGGTTGTTGACAGTTGACCGTTGACTATTTGACTTTATGCTCAACCCTAATGAGAATATGATATGTGATTAACTATTATATTAATTAAGTATTATGGTGATATGGTTGTTGACTTGTTGACTTTTGTTGACTTGTTGACTTTGTTGACTTGTTGACTTTTGTTGACTTGTTGACCGATTGACTAGGCTTGACTAGTTGACCATCATGATAACCATAGCCATCATTTCATGGCAAAGACTTTTGTTTACTTGCTCATTTGTGTAAAATGAGTGCATGAAATGATATGGTTGTGGTTGCTTCTAACCATCACATAAGACTTTTGTTAATATGATGAGTTATCATTGCTTTGGATTATGAGAGGGTGAGAGACAAAATACTTGCTCATTCTTTCTTGCTCATTCTCTCTCTTGTTCTTGAGCTCTCCTCTTGCTCTCACCCTCAACCTCTTGCTCCCTCTCTTGATCTATGGTTCTCTTGTCTCATGAGTTGAGAATCAAGAACCATAGATAAAATCCCATTCTATTTCTTCTCTACTCATTCTAGTTCACTAGGTTTAGCAAACCAAGTGAACTAGTTTCTTCAAAGAACGAAGAAGGAGCTAAAGGTTGGAGCTTTCAGGTGGATCTATCTTCGGCGTACGGAGACGACGAGAAGAAGCCATCGGACCACCATCGGAGCTTTGAAGACGAAGGAGTTCAAGACAAGCAAGGTATAACCCCCTAACCGAGTAGCTAAAACTCATAGTTAGGTTGTTAGATAGATGTTTAACCAAGATCCGGGTTTTAGGTCCATGTTACCATCTTTAAGAAAATCGTTTTCTACCAAATTCCGCATTCCCGAAAGTACCGGGAGAGGTAGCATGGACTTACAGTGGTATCAGAGCCTAGTTAAACTCTATCTAACATGTTAGCAAGTAACTAGAAGATCGATCAACGAAAAAGTCCCGAAACGAACCCCGGAATTTTAAACTTTCTGTCGATTTTAAAAGTGCTGGAAAACTTTTTTAATATACACCAAAAATCGACTCAGGCTTTTTTAAAGAAACTGCAAAAATTTGGGCCCATGACTCGATCAAAGCGCCGCGGTTACGCGGCGGGAGCACGCTCCCGCCGCGGAACCGCGGCCGAGTTGACTCGGTCATGGGTTTTATTTTTTGCAGTTTGCTAATTGGGGTATTTTGGGATTTTTAGTATATGTATTTTCAACCCAGATTTTCCAGAACGAAAATTTTATTTTGGGGTCCCGAAAATCCGTATTTTTGATCGAACTTCTAAAAGACTTGAGCTAACGGGTTTTTCTGTAATGTGATATTTGTATTGAACGTCTACTAATCGCTATATGTCGATTAGTGGGGGTTATACAAATCTGTGATCTGTAATGTGCTGGAATGTGTATATAAATATGTTGGATTGTCGCGGGTGAATAGCCGGGGGTTGTGAGACGAGAGTTTTCTTTTCTTGCAATTCATGTAAATTTGTAAATTGATGTAATAATTATTTGTATGGCCGCACAACCGGGAAGGGGTTGTAGCCGTCATTGTATAATTTCTTTTTACTGTTTTTGCTCCTAGGATAGACCCATGGAGGGGGTACACAAACTACCGGGTATGCCGAAGTGTCGAGTGGCCTACTCATGGAGATGAGGGAGGTTGCTACGCTTCGGGTACTTGGCGGGTAGTTTGCCGCACCCGTAGGGGTCTTGGGTGGGGTTTTGGCTATTCACCGCGACCGTGTTATCTGTTTTTTGTTACAGGCTCGTACAAATTACAGATTGCTAGTATATCCAATGTATTTATCTGTGATCTGAAATGTTTATCATTGTAGTATATCTATATATGATATTATTTAGGCGTTGCTTATGTTTTACAGACGCGCTAGCCCAGCCCCCGCTCTGTCGTTAGTTAAGTAACCTAACGGGTAATGACGGGGCCCCGTGGCGAATGCGAATGGCATAAGCGTACGTCATATTTTGGTTGTTTTCTGCAATGGTAGGATTAAATGATGGGACGCATTAAAAGAACTAATGCAAGAATATCACGCATTAAAAGAACTAATGCAAGATAATAAACCAAGTTAAAGTCGTTGGAACACTTTCGAAAAACCACTCGGTTCTTTTCAAAAACAACTTTTAAATGCGGAGCTTGAGCCACTCCTTTTAAAAGCTATCTCGTTCCATCGACCAAATCAAGTTCACTACGTTCACGGTTTTGCCAAAACCATCCGTAGCCCTCCGTCGTTTCGCATGAATAGTCAATAGTATTCAAGCTGTGTATGTTGGCCAAAGTCAAGGCACAGTGATTGGTAGCTATTGGGTGTTCATGTGTAGCATAGATAGATGCGTTGGTTTGGGACAGTCGTACTGCCATTTTGGCCAAAGTCAAGGGTAGGTACGGATGGATCCAAATTAACCTGGATAATGACGGGTAGAACTTGACATGTGACTTATGATATTTTGGCCAAAGTCAAGGTCATAAGAGCATGGGGCAAAAATCCACATCGGGAGTTTCATAAGTACTGAAACTTGCTAGATTTGCATACCATTTGGAGTGTGATGATTCTGGTAGGATTCCTTCAGTTTCGTCACGCAATGATATTTGGATCCCGATCCTACTGTGAGTATATGCTACTCCTCGGGAAATTTCTCACTTAACGATCAATGCTATAAACCTAGTAGGTGCCTAGAAAGGTGTTAGCGGGGCTACGCCCCCAGGGAAAAGAGGTTCTTTAATTAAGGAACTTCGCGAAAGCGTTGGAAAACCTCCCTCGAAGTACCGACACCGGCCTGGCTGAACGGTTAAGCAAGTATTGTACGGTGGGATTGATCCTGACTAATTCTTCCTTTATGGTTTGAGGAGGGATTCGAGAAACAGTGGGAGCCATCCTGTTTAGACAAACTAAAAACCACTCTAAACTTGCAAGAGCATCATGCTGAGTGTTTCTTCTTCTCTCTCCTAATTGCAGCGACCAATCAACATGACTGGACTTAAGTTACTCCTAGATAAAAACAAACTGACAGGGCCAAACTACAAAGATTGGCTCAGGAATGTCAAGATAGCAATCACTTATGACAAGCTGGGGTATCTTCTTACCACCAAAGCTCCCCCTGTCCCTGGTCCAACTTCCAGCGTCGCGGATAAGGAAATCCGTAAGACTTGGGAGATTGATAGCGCGAAGGCCAAATGCCTCCTGCTTGCCTCGATGGACAACGAACATCAGAGGAGGCATGAGAATATGGACATGGAGTCCATATTGCTCCATACAAAAGAACTGTATGGAGAGCAATCACGTATCGCAAGATACGAAGCGTCGAAAAAGTTATTTTCGACAAGAATGGCCGTCGGATCATCAGTAGCCGAGCACGTGCTAAAGATGATCGGCTACATTGAGGAGCTCGCTGACCTAGGGATCACATTGGAGAGTGAGCTATATACGGATATAGTTCTCCAGTCCCTTCCTTCCACTTACGCCCAGTTTATACTGAACTTCAACCTACAAGAAAAAGAGGTTGAACTATCAGAGCTCCTCAACATGCTGAGGAGCGCAGAGGGCACCCTACAGAAAGGTAGGGAAACATCCACTTTGTTTGTAGGAGGATCATCTTCTTCTAGGTCCAAGGCGAAAGCCAAGGGAAAGAAGAAGAAGGCCCCCGCCAAACCAAGGGGCGGTGTTAGTAAAGTGGATACGAAGGGAAAAGGTAAAGCAACAAAGATAGCGGGGAAGCTTGTGGATAAGGAAGAATGCTTCTATTGTCATAAGAGAGGACACTGGAAGAATGATTGCAGGGCCTGGAAGGCCAGAACACAGGAATTGAAGCAGGTTGCAGCTTCAGCTTCAGGTGTGTATGTTATTGAAAACTGTCTTTCAATAAACTCTACTTCCTGGGTATTGGATACCGGATCAGGATCTCATATCTGTAATTCTTTGCAGGCGTTGAGAAACCGTAGGGTTTTGAAGGCAGGTGATATGACCCTC
Source organism: Agapanthus africanus (assembly GCA_030015575.1). NCBI lineage: Eukaryota > Viridiplantae > Streptophyta > Magnoliopsida > Asparagales > Amaryllidaceae > Agapanthus > Agapanthus africanus. Next base: position 522,650,680 of record CM057342.1, read on the forward strand.
AGAGTTGCGAACGGAGCTAGCATGGATGCTAAAGCCGTGGGGGACTATCACCTGGGAATGTCAGATGGACATGTTTTGGTTTTGCGTAATTGCTTTTTTGTACCCAACGCAACTTGTAATATCATTTCTGTATCTTTAGTTTCTAAAGAAGGTTATGAATTTGCGTTTGTAAGCAATGTTGTAAACATTCACCTTAATCAAGTTTTGATTGGGTCAGGTACTTTGAGTAATGGTATATACGTGTTAAACCAACCACAGATTTTTAATGTCCAGAATACACACAAAAGAAAGTCTCCAGAAATAAATCAGACTTTCTTATGGCATTGTAGATTGGGTCACATCAATGAGAGAAGGTTGACGAAGTTTCATACAGAAGGGTATTTGAATGCGTTCGAATATCAGTCGTATGCCACTTGTCAATCCTGTCTCAAAGGAAAGATGACAAAGACTCCGTTTACTGGACATGGAGTAAGAGCGAGCGAGCTCTTAGGACTCGTACACAGTGACGTGTGCGGTCCAATGTCTACACATGCCCGAAGCGGACATTCTTACTTCATTACTTTTACGGATGACTTCTCAAGGTACGGTTATGTCTTCTTAATGAAACATAAGTCCGAGGCCTTTGGAAAATTCCAGGAGTATAAGAATGAAGTGGAGAAACAGACCGGCAAAAGTATTAAGATTCTAAGATCGGATCGAGGTGGAGAATACTTAAGTGCCGAGTTCCTGGACTATTTAAAAGAGAATGGAATTCTCTCTCAGCTTACTCCTCCATACACCCCGCAACATAACGGTGTATCGGAGAGACGGAACCGCACCCTATTGGATATGGTGCGGTCCATGATGAGTAACGCTGAGTTGCCGCGATCATTCTGGGGATATGCGCTAGAATCAGCCGCATACCTTTTGAACCGTGTTCCCACTAAGACTGTGCCTACTACGCCATTTGAGATGTGGTGTGGGAAGAGACCCCATCTTAATCACATTAAGATATGGGGAAGTCCAGCTTTTGTCAAAAAGCAGCATGCGGACAAGCTCGAGGCACGCTCAGTACTGTGCAAGTTTGTGGGATATCCAAAGAATTCCAAGGGATATTTCTTCTACTGTGAAGAGGAACAAAAAGTTCTTGTTTCTCGTCATGCCCACTTTCTAGAACACCAGTTCATAGAAAAAGAAATAAGTGGGAGCGCAGTAGAACTGGAAGAAATTCCAGAACCACGGACTATTACTGAAAGTTTAGTGGAACCAGAGGGTTCGGAAGAACAGGACATTCCTACGCCGCTCCGCAGGAGTAGTAGGCAGACTCATCCGCCCGAGAGATACTACGGTTTTCTCGTAGACGGGGATAGAGAGGATTGCATCATAGATTATGATGAGCCTACTAGCTTCCAGCAGGCCGTTCAGAGCGTTGACTCAGTGAAATGGCTGGATGCAATGCGGATCGAAATGGAGTCCATGTACACCAACAAGGTATGGACGTTGGACATTGCTCCAGACGGGGTAAAACCCGTAGGATGCAAGTGGATCTTCAAAAGGAAGATTGGTGTAGATGGACAGGTTGAGACCTATAAAGCTAGGCTAGTAGCAAAGGGTTTTCGTCAAAGACCTGGCTTGGACTACGACGAAACCTTTTCTCCAGTAGCCATGCTGAAATCCATTCGGATCCTTCTTGCCATTGCTGCCTTCCACGATTATGAGATCTGGCAAATGGACGTAAAGACAGCTTTTCTAAATGGAAATTTAGAGGAGTGTGTCTATATGGACCAGCCAGAGGGTTTCATTCAGAGTGGGAGCAGCGGAAAGGTGTGCAAGTTGCTTAAGTCCATCTATGGACTAAAGCAGGCATCGCGGAGTTGGAACATCTGCTTTGATGAGACGGTCAAAGAATTTGGCTTTATCAAAAATCCAGATGAACATGCATCTATAGTAGATTTGTAGCGAGAACTGTAGTATTCCTCGTTTTATGCGTGGATGACATTCTCTTAATAGGAAATGACATTCCTATGCTACAATCTGTCAAGGGGTTCTCGTCACACAGGTTCTCCATGAAAGACCTGGGTGATGCCTCGTACATTCTGGGTATCCGGATCTACCGTGACAGATCCAAGAGGATATTAGGACTTTCGCAGTCCAGGTACATCGACACCATACTGAAGAGGTTCAGTATGGAAGATTCCAAGCGCGGTAACCTACCGGCTTGTCACGGGATCACCCTCTCCAAAGAGATGTCTCCCAAGACTGATTTAGAGAGGGATCGCATGTCTATTATACCCTACGCTTCTGCGGTAGGCTCTATAATGTATGCGATGTTGTGTACCAGACCGGATGTAGCTTATGCACTGAGTGTGGTAAGCCGGTATCAGTCAAACCCTGGGGAGAAACACTGGATAGCGGTAAAGAACATTCTCAAGTACCTGAGAAGGACTAAGGAGATGTTCTTGGTGTATGGCGGAAAAGACCTCCAGATCGAGGCCTTTGCTGACTCCAGCTTCCAGAGTGACAAGGATGATTCCAAGTCCATGTCGGGTTTTGTCTTTACCCTCAATGGAGGGGCGGTGTGTTGGAAGAGTTCCAAACAAGAAACCGTTGCAGACTCGACGATGGAAGCGGAATACATCGCTGCATCTGATGCCGCAAAAGAAGCTGTCTGGATGAGGAAGTTCTTGAAAGAACTTCAGGTGGTTCCGTCCATTGTTGATCCAATACCTCTGTATTGCGACAACAATGGGGCTATAGCTTTAGCGAAGGAACCCAGGTCCCATCAGAGATCCAGGCACATCTTGAGGCGGTATCACCTGATCAGGGAGATCGTAGATCGCCAGGAGATCGAGGTTCGGAGAGTCGCTTCAGAAGATAACACTGCTGATCCATTCACCAAGGCCCTGCCCCAGACTCAGTTCGAGCGGCTGATCGAGATGATAGGTCTTCGATACGCCAGTACATGGCCTTAGTGCAAGTAGGAGATTGTTAGTGTATATGCCCTAGAGGCCATTACTGTATCATACTAGTTTGTATATTACTTAATGGATGCTTGGGATATTCACCTTGTATATACAATCTTGCTCAAAATAGTAGTATGCTACTTGGTTTGTTTCTACTTCAATGTGTACTTGTGTTTATTTCAGTATATCACTTATACGCATTAGTGGAGCCCTTAGGATCTTTGCTTGATTACCAGCGTTGTGATGGCAGTCACACTAGTGGGGGCTGGGTAATCTATAAGCACATCCTTATTCAGGTCCCTGGTCGCAGGACTATCGAGACAGGGCATCGATACTCCGGAGTAGACCAGCGCATGCGCTTCTCATCCCAGTGTGGGAGACGGTCTGTCCCACAGCCGTCAGTACGTCGTACTTGAGATAGTATGCGGGTGCTCGTTAGGTTACGGGTACACTGGACAGGACTCATCGGGAACTGACTAGTTGGTATTATACCTATCGTCAGTTATCAGTTCCCAGGTGACATGAGTACAGCTTAGTCCGCTGACTTGACACTGTCACTCCGCCTCGAGTGTGTTCCCACTGTACTTTGATCACTACCCTACCACGGCTCAAAGGAGTCGTGCAAACAGGTGGTGGTTGGGTGCAGTCCCGAAGCACTTGGAGGCAGTGACGGTTAGACAGGATTCGTCTCTCCCGGTATTGGGGGTTGACATCGCGCTGTGTCTAGGAGAGCCATTACACGAGTAGTCCCTGGCCAGGGCAAACGAGATATACTGGTAGGTTTCCAGTGTTATCTCAGGGTGTATTAGGCTTCACTCCGGCACGACTTGTACCGCTATTGGGGGACTGACGTTTACCGCCCCCTAGGCCCGCCATGCGATGTATCAGACGAACAGACCGGACTGTACGGAGAATGTCACACTCAGGCTCAGTAGGAGTTCAGATGGGTTTCGCCTCGTCCGTCTTCTTGTCGGCATTACCTGGGGACCGTTACGCACAGCTAGTGCCGCTTGCGGTCTGTGGTTAAACCCACTGCCAGCGTAGTGTCGAGTCTTTAGAGTCCCACACAGAAAGCTTTTCGCCTTTAGGCAAAAGAGTAGAGGTCGCATGGTATTGCGACAGGTCGCATGGTTTTGCGACAGGGTTCGGTCACATCCGTGCACTTGTGCACGTACAGTGTCCGGACAGTTTACACTAGCGGGCTTTGGTTTAAGCCAGATCCTAGTGTACCTTATGGGATTGGATTTATCCAGTTTGCATTCGTGTTCCTCGGAACGCGGATGCGGGTGTGTATGCACAGTTGACAGGGAGGCAGAGGCAGCGGATTCTCATTAGGGTTGTTGACAGTTGACCGTTGACTATTTGACTTTATGCTCAACCCTAATGAGAATATGATATGTGATTAACTATTATATTAATTAAGTATTATGGTGATATGGCTGTTGACTTGTTGACTTTTGTTGACTTGTTGACTTTGTTGACTTGTTGACTTTTGTTGACTTGTTGACCGGTTGACTAGGCTTGACTAGTTGACCATCATGATAACCATAGCCATCATTTCATGGCAAAGACTTTTGTTTACTTGCTCATTTGTGTAAAATGAGTGCATGAAATGATATGGTTGTGGTTGCTTCTAACCATCACATAAGACTTTTGTTAATATGATGAGTTATCATTGCTTTGGATTATGAGAGGGTGAGAGACAAAATACTTGCTCATTCTTTCTTGCTCATTCTCTCTCTTGTTCTTGAGCTCTCCTCTTGCTCTCACCCTCAACCTCTTGCTCCCTCTCTTGATCTATGGTTCTCTTGTCTCATGAGTTGAGAATCAAGAACCATAGATAAAATCCCATTCTATTTCTTCTCTACTCATTCTAGTTCACTAGGTTTAGCAAACCAAGTGAACTAGTTTCTTCAAAGAACGAAGAAGGAGCTAAAGGTTGGAGCTTTCAGGTGGATCTATCTTCGGCGTACGGAGACGACGAGAAGAAGCCATCGGACCACCATCGGAGCTTTGAAGACGAAGGAGTTCAAGACAAGCAAGGTATAACCCCCTAACCGAGTAGCTAAAACTCATAGTTAGGTTGTTAGATAGATGTTTAACCAAGATCCGGGTTTTAGGTCCATGTTACCATCTTTAAGAAAATCGTTTTCTACCAAATTCCGCATTCCCGAAAGTACCGGAAGAGGTAGCATGGACTTACAACAACATAGAATATAAATAAAACATACCCAAACGGGAGCAAATCAGGCCCAACAGCGGAAACAACCACCACAAGCATAAATATATATACGACGCCCAACGGAGAAGATCCGCACAAGGAAATAAAGTAAAGCAAGACTTCAACCCCAAAAGCGAATATAAAACCCATCGCTCAAGTCTCGCAACTACAAGTCTTCTAAGTCTTCAACATATACAATTACTAGTTTCTGATTTGATGGAATTGACTAGATAGAATAGGAATAATAATACAAGAGTGGTACGATCCAACATGTACCACCTACCAAAGCAAAACACCCGAAAGCAAGCTATGTGCCAGCGATGCCGCTACTGATCCATACGGACAACCTACAAGAACTGTGGCACAACGGGGGTGAATTGCCAACTCGTGAGTAGAAAACATCATCAGGTAGAAATCGAATTAAACAACGATTCCTAGATCAACTATATCAAAAAGGTATTACTATGATATCTAGGTTGACCGTATCTGCATATGTGCCAACACCTAATCAATGCCTATCAGCAAGTGGATCTCATCCAACAATATTCATAAATGCATGTAAATAGGTGGATCTCGTCCAACAATGTAATCAATGCACGTATGCAGTGGATCTCGTCCACATGTCAACCACTGACACAACAACTGCTGCATGTAAATATCATAAAAGCATATGCAGGTAAATATGAGGATATAAATCAACGTGTGTCCCTCGCGACACAACAAAATCATAGAACCTGAGTGTCCAACATCGACACTCTAAACATCATGAAACCCATGTCCAGTATCGACACGTAAATCCTCATGTCTCAGGCGCCGTCACCACGACTGGCCCTGATGTCATGTCCGTACATCACTCCGGTCGGTATCCCCACGATAACCGCCGAGTCCAAATACTATCACCGGTAGGTACTAGCCCTGCCAGCCAGGCTTCATCGTCTATACCACGAAAATCATATCTTTCCTCGGAGAACCATACTGGGTCCACCATGTACCCACAGACGGTGCCTATCCGCTCCTCGAATCGGGTATATAACATAAGTCTCAGAACCGAAAAAACTCATGGTGGACGCACTAAAATATCATATCAAGAGAAACCGGGTTTTCAAATAACACATAAATTCTTGAAATACCCCCACGGTTCTCAAATCCATAAATCATATGAAATCCATATCTAAATGCGTAAATCCATGAAAACTGATATATGCAAAATAAAACAGCAATAAGAGCATATTAAGGCAAAAACGCTCTTTTAAATGAATCCAGTTTTAAAATATATCATGCGGTTCCCAAACCCTCCGAAATCAAGTGCAGCATCATATAAGGTGTACATGTAACTATAGCAAGATATGTTTATCTACATGTAAGCAGGTATGTATGATGCATCTTATAAGCACAATAGCACAATAATCAACATCTCAATATCAAATGACTATACAACACCATTTAGGGGTATATGCAGCTATGCAGGGTATGTCATGCAACATGGCATAATGATGTGAGTATAGCAAGTATATCATAGCATGATGTAGTAATTCTACTGTGTGAGTGACATAGCAATTATCGATGATGAAAGTGTGTGAGCCGACAATCGGTGTAAGTGTAACATATGCATCATCGATAATGGTGTAGGTGTACTGGCATAGGTACATATATAATGCAAATGAGAATATTATAAACGTAGCATAAGGTACATCATACGCGAAATTCTATCAGGTATACGTATCCACAATATATCCGATTCAGTGAATCTATCAATCGGCATCCAGCCTCACAACACCACGTACGGTATAATCTATCGTACGGTATCCTCTAATCAAGGGTATAGATCAAACAACAGGTAAATCTCATCGCGTACGGTAATCCATTGTACGGCGGCATTAAACAATTAGGGATTCTATCAACCTATACAACAACGGGGGTACGGATCTAAGTCTCGTACAGCATATCACTCATTATGCACATCATTATCCATATATATATACCTATCTCTCAGGTCACATCCGGGTCAATCTCGTGTCAGGGGACCGGCAAGGTATCAACTATTTCTTATCGACTCGTATCCATATAACGACATATCAACCAAGTCATCATATCTCATCGTATACTCTTTTCATCGCATCAATCTCTCACATCAAGTCATTTTACATAAGCATTCTATCATATGAATCTCATGTCACGCTATGCTAAATCTCATACCTAAACCCGTGCAACTACATATTATATATTGTGATTCACATTCACTTTTCATATCCTTATATATATCAATTTGAAACATCAATTCTATCATATCATGTCCAAGGGTTATGTCCCTATAGCTTTCATCTCATATCTTGATATATACTCAAGCATTAATATCACCACTAACTATCTTTTTAACCACATCTATAGTTTTCAAATGTAGGTCCCTCCTACAGTATTCTATGTATATATCGGTTTCCATTCATAAATTTGCGGGGGTGCTATACGCCATCCACCCGACTTCCCCCATAGATATAAATCTACTCACCTACTAAACTCCTCGCTTAGACGTAGTCGATGCGCTTCGTCGTCTCGGAATCCACGTGAATGTACCTACAATCAATTTGAAATCGCAAAGCTATAACATCAAGTTCCGAAATCCAAATACGGCACGCGGTGTGCTCATAGGTTAGAACCTATAGCCTACGCATGCAAAACAATCAAACACCCTTGTCGTTGACGTACAAATATCCAACGACCAAATACAATATCAAGTCATAAAACCAAGAGTCCCAATACCCAAAAACATAGCCAAAATCCTAACTAGGGTCGCTATTCATGAAAACCACCAAGCCTAAAACCCCAATCGTACCAATAATCCTATATTAGTAAACTGTAAAGTAGTTTAAGAAATTATATCGATCGATCCGTGTCCTTCGGTCTCAAATCTCAGTCCTTAGCATGCTGCGGCTACCTCGATGAAGTTCGCTCTCCGGTCACGCTCGTCAAAGAGGACGCACGTCGAGGATTCTTTATACGGACTCCCGCTTCTAAACCGAAGCAACTCGGGTATCCGGTTTGCTAGCCTAGATACCCAAGACGAAGTAGAGATAGTGTGTGAATACTTTATCTCAAGGCACCCAAGAATTTGGGTGGAGGAAAAATGAAGTTGCCAAGTAGTGTGAGCATATAATTTTTGGCTTAGAAAAATTCTTTCACGGGCTCGGCCAAATTGTGCTTGGCCATTCATGAAGGAAAATGTGCACTGGCAATAATTGGGAGAGGTGAGCATAAGCAAATAAGTGGTGAGAATAAGGTTTTTAAAAGCAACACAAAATATCTTTCACAAATATCTAAAGACAAATATCTTATACTATCCAAAAAAACAATTAATGCCAAAGTATGTGTCACCACCCACTCCATGACATATGCCCAGCCCAATTTTGAAAATTTTGGTAGCCCCCAAAAACATGCTCACAATACACACTATAATTATATTTTAATATTAGATTCCAAAAAAAATAATATTTTATATTTTTCTGAAATGTTACAATGTTCCCCCTTAAAGAAATTCGGTTCCTGAATTTAAATTTAAATCCCCAAATACTAAAACATTTCAAAATCCAACTCAATAGACAGGGCTCCGAAATCACGGAAGCAACAGAAATAACATAGCGCGTCGCATGCGCCTGAAGCCGTGTATGAAACTCAAAATCGAACTCTGTCAAGCGTCATGCAAATCATTGTACTTGCACGCATATCATTTGAGTTACAAAGGAGATACAGATCTCGAAATCCACTACCAAAATCCCATATGCACTAGTCAAGTACTATAATACAGTTATAGTACGCATCCTTGGAAAAGCTCTTAAAACCGAATAAAACATATGCAAAATATTTTCTGAATTGCCGTGTGATGCATAACTCACGGCAAAAGTGACGGACGCTCATTGATGAAGTAATAAATGTATGTTCATATATGTTTTGCTAAAATATGCGTTCCGCCCTTTCCAAAAGATCCCAAAAGGTTTTCTTTTGTAAATGTTCGTGTCACTCGCAGACACGTAAGAAATAGCGAGACTATAGCTCCTTTTTGACAACCTCTTGGTAAACTTTTTATGCATGCAAAGTACTCAGGCATTGTCCTCGGATCAGTCATATTCGGCTACTACATAGTATAGTACCTAACATGAAAACAAAGGGCTCAAGAGCAAAATCAGGCTCAAAAGGCATATCCAACTATCACGTACGTCTGGTGTGCACGGAAATCAAATCCAAATACAGGTGCCACAAAATGCACAAAAGTAAAACTTGTAAGTTATATGTATGCCCTAGATGCCATTACTATACATAGGATGTATATTGTAGTGGATACTTGGACATATATAGGGAGGACTTTCTTGCTCGACATGAAAGTATGCTATCTGGTTGCTCTTTACCTTAACGTGTACACTGATTGTCTCTCTGTTATATGTTGGTAAAGCCCTTAGGATGTGTACTTGACTACCTGGACTATGATGCGGATCATACTAGTGGGGACATGGTAGTCCACAAGTACATCCTTCAAGGTCCCTAGTCGTAGGTGTATCGAGACGGGGCATCAATATACCAGAGTAGACTAGCGTATACCTTCTCGACCCATACAGATGGGCAATGGATGATCCCATATCCATTGGTGTTTGACATCAGAGATGATATACGGGTGCTCAGTGGAGACTGGGTACACTGGACGGACTCGCCGAGAACTCCCAGATGGTATTATACCTTACGTCAGATGGCAGTTCTCTGGTTTAACTGGTACAGGTTAGTCTGTAGACCCGAGATCGTCATAGAGTCTTGTGTGATTCCCACTGTGCTTTGATTTCCACCTTACCACGTCCAAGAGGGCGTGCAAAACGATGCTTTTTGGGTACAGTCCCGAATTACATGGAGGCAATGAGCGATAGGAGGGGATTCGTCTCTCCCGGTATAGGGAGTTGATGTTGCGCTGTGTTCGATTGGCTATAACCGGAAATCCCTGGCCAGGGTTGCAAAGATTTACTGGTAAGTGTTATCAGTAGTATCTCGAACTGTTATAGACCACATATCAACACGACTTATCGAGCTACTGGGGTCTGACGTTTACCACCCCTAGGCAAGATATGCGACATATCAGACGATCAGACCGGACTGTACGGTAAGTGTTACTGGTTGGATTCACAGGAGTGTGAGCGGGCTTGCTCGTTGATCTTCTGATCGCTCAATACCCGGGTGGCCGTTATGTTTAGCAGACCGCTTGCGGCTTGTGGTTGTTTGATATGATCATCACCTACTGCCGGCGTATTGACGAGTCTTTAGAGTCCAACACAGAGGTTTCCTGGCTCAAGCGAAACAAAATAAGAGCGCATATGAGATGTGTGCGGGACCGAGAATAATATCAGTATGTGATACTGAATTCTATTCTCGTGATTTGTATCATCGGACGGTTATATAAGATATAGCCGGGTTACCGAATCAAGTGTTGATTCGATACTTTGATACACTTGATATTAGTCGGTTATATGAAGTATGACCGGATCATTAAATCAAGTGTTGATTTAATAATTTAATGTATAATTATATATTTGATATATTACTTTACATTAACTAGTATTGGTTCACTTAAGATTATTTTTCTCACTTGATTGTGCACATTGTATATATGATATATGTTTGTGCACTAGTTTGTATCATGTTTGATGATACATGCAAACTTGGGTATGTGTTTGCTTTAAACCATGTTTAGGTTAATGGTTAGGTTTTTAACTTATTTATTTATTTTTGGTAAAAAAATAAAATGGTTTCTTTCTTTAGTTGCTTTAAGCTTCATGAAGCTTCTTAGCATCATTGACCATTTTGTTTTTTCCTTAACCTAACCATTACACCTAAACCCTAGTTCATTCTCTACATGTGTTTACTTCACCCATGGTTGAATTATGATAAGATTCACTTGATTTATTATTTTCAAGATAATTCTTTTTCCTTCTTCTTCTTCATCTTCTTCAAGTGAAGAAAACCATTCTTGAAAATTTCCAAGTGATGAAATCAAGTGAGAAATCCAATTCTAAAGTGAACCCACTTCCTATTTCTTCATCCTCTACCACTTGCCATGTAGTAGAGTGTGTTATCTTCACAAGTTTCATGACCTAGTGAAGATGGAGCTTGAGTTTGAGTCGCCTCGACGTAGATCATCTTCGGCATCGAAGTCAACGACCTAGCCCGATCATTTCTCCGACGAAACCATCGCTAGAGTCCGGGATCCCGATGATCGCAGCTGAGGGACATCATCACGGAGCTAAAGAAGTGGAGGACCGGATCTACAAAGGTTGTAATCCCTTTCACTTGTAGTTAAACTGTTAACTTGCTTAGTATCGCCTTACCTCTAGTTAACGATCTTGTATAGGGTTTCTTTGGCACATGAAAAATTTGATTTTGGCATGGTTGATCTATTGTAGAATCTCATGAGTGTGCCTAGGAACCCTACAAAACTAAGTGCAGCGGGTGTGCACGAAAACATCTGTCCAATGCAACTGGTGTGCACGACAACAACAACTAATGCATCTATAGTGCACGAAAATGTCGATCCAGTGCAACTAACATGCACGAACGAAAAACCCAATTCGAGTGCATCAGGTGTGCACAAAATCATATCACACGCCCAATGTGCGCGAAAGTCCAAATCAAGTGCATCCGTCATGCACGAATGAAATCGCATCTAATATGCACGGATAAAATATAAATCAAGGGCATCCAACATGCACGAGTAACATCTCACTCAAGTGCATCCGATGCACACAAAATCCAATACCAAGCGCCTAATATGTGCAAAAATCCGACCCAAGCGTGTCAGGTCCATAAAACTTCTGGTGAGGTAGCATGCACGAATACGATCATCAAGTGCAAACGCGCACAAAAACACAAATCTGGTAACACAAATGCTCAAGGCATAAATCGGGTGCAACCAAGGCACGAAATATCAATGTAGTGCAACAAATGCACGAAATACGAATCTGGTGCAACAAATGCACAAAATACCAATCGGGTGCATCCAATGCACGAAATACAAATCCTGTGCATCCAGTGCACGAAATATCAAATCCAGTGCATCCAGTGCACGAAATATCAAATCCGGTGCATCCAGTGCACGAATTATCAAATTCTATGCAGGAAATCCACGAAATCATAAACATGTGCAGCTAAGGCACAAAATCGACATCAACACAACGGTGTCTAAAATATATATCTCAAGTGCAATAACCATGCACAAAATGTAAAAACCCAGTAGGTGCCGCCATGGTGCGCGGAAACAATATCATGAAACTCAAATCCAAGGGATATAAGCGCGAAACTCGGATCACAACGCAAATCGCAACAAATGACAATGAGTTACACCTCCTACAATGTCGAAAAAGTCGGTGCGCCCAGAACTGGCAGAGAAAGAACATCTGCTTGCCTCATGCTCTTTGTCTGGCGTCCTCTATCTCTGGGTCCTCATTTCTCTGTGGATTACCAATCACGCAATCCATCGGCTCATCTGCCCGGTCAGGTGTGCTAACGGAAACGATTTCGCTCTGCCACTTCTCAGGTCAATTAGTATGGTCACTCATAAGGCAGCACGTCACCGGCGTCGGCCTCTGGTCCTCTGAAAACACGTGACACATCTGATCCTCGGTGAAAATCTTATTGCAGCGGTGTCCTGGAAGGATCCTGCTCAGGGTCTCTTCCGATCTTGCCTATGCCGAACTAAACGGAGGCTGGTACTCTTACATAATCTTTTCTCGTTCTCTTGATATCTGCGTTCTCAGCACAACATTTCCTTGGGAAATGGTCGTATTCTAACGCTTCTGTATAAACATCCGATCTCTAACCTCAACGGGGCGTAACAACAGCTCGTTAACATCTCGTATGAACCTCTTGCTCCACTCGTCTTTATTATCGTCCACTTCGATGTCACGTCATGCCATCTGCGTACTGCAAATGTTCTCGGCTACAGTCGATCCGGAATCTCTCACACGGACTCGAAATCACAACTTGGTATCTTCATCACTCTTTAGAAGATAACTACCTAAACACATCCTCAGGAACTCGTTCCAATCATCGGAGGAATACTCAATACTCGTCCGTTCTCGATCAACTCACAACACATCGGGTGTGGTCCTCTATCTGAAACTGGTCATCTTACCGACCTCACATTGGAACATCCGACGAACAACGTCATCTCTGAATCGATCTACTCTAGATCTGAGTAAGACTCTCCACACTGGAAATCATCAATTCAACTGGGCCTGCATCGGTGCATCAATCAGACAAATCACATTCGTCTCTCAACTCAGATAGACTAGCTATCACCTGTCGCATCTCTGCCTGGAAGCTTCAGCGATCTCAGCTCGTAAGATGTGGAAGCGACATCACATCAATCTTAGCAACAGCTGGGTCATCTATCTGCACGGTAGACGACATCAAAAACTCTGAGGTAAGCTGTACATCAACAGTCCTCTCCCAACAGGCAGTCTCTAACAATGGCCCGATCATCCGGTGTAAAATCCGCACACTTGTCTCAACGAGAGGTTACAACACAACACTAAATCGATATGTTCTTATGTCACCAGAAAACACGATGGTCAGTCCTCGTCCACAACGAGCTCACCCTGACCGCATCACTAGCAGCAGCTCAAACTGCGCTCAAACCATGGTCACAGGAACCTCAATCATGTATCGACGAAATAAATCAAAGGATGAAATGAATCAATAGATCCAGAATGAACATATGATCATAAGGAGGAACAGAATCAGTGAGAGCATGATCATGGAAACGAATAGAATCAAGGATCTCAAATGGATGTATGATCAAGGGGACGAAGAGAAATCATAGATCTCAAGATATGTACATCCCAAGGTTTCTTAAGTAGAGTATCGTATCGTAAATATACCGCGGAACATAAGTACGGTACGTCACTCTACTCAAGCTACCTACTCCATCAATCAGGGTCAGCCTATGAAACGAAAGTTCGGCTCTAATACCCCCCATGTTCAAGTCTAAGTTCCGTAGGGTCAAACCTATGTAACGAAATAAATTACGCTCCAGACTCTACATAGTCAAACCTAGACTCGAACCAAGGTTAAACCTAGAGCTCTGATACCAACTTTGTCACGACCCGAAATATTAGCTCGCGACCAGCACTTAAATCATGCAACGTCTAAAGGCGTAACGTAATTCAAATAAGCTGAAACCAAGAAATCTAAACCTTTTTAAGAAAAATAAAAGAGGTGAAGCTTTGAAATAAAGGTATAATAAAATCATGTTTTGTCTTTTTTAAAAAAATTGGGCAGCACCTCCTTTGTAAAAACTAGCCCCGAAACGGGTACAACATAGAATATAAATAAAACACCCCCAAATGGGAGCAAATTACGCCTAACGGCGGAAACAACCACCACAAGCATAAATATATATACGATGCCTAACGGCGAAGATCTACACAAGGAAATAAAGTAAAGCAAGACATCAACCCCAAAAGCGAACATAAAACCCACCGCTCAAGTCTTGCAACTACAAGTCTTCTAAGTCTTCAACATATACAATTACTAGTTTCTGATTTGATGGAGTTGACTAGATACAATAGGAATAATAATACAAGAGTGGTATGATCCAACATGTACCACCTACCAAAGCAAAACACCCAAAAGCAAGCTGTGTGCCAGCAATGCCGCTACTAATCCATGCGGACAACCTGCAAGAACTATGGCACAACGGGGATGAGTTGCTAACTCGTGAGCAGAAAACATCATCAGGTAGAAATCGAAATAAACAACGAATCCTAGGTCAACTATATCATAAAGGTAATACTATGATATCTAGGGTGACCGTATCTGCATATGTGCCAACACCTAATCAATGCCTATCAGCAAGTGGATCTCATCCAACAATATAAATAAATCTATGTAAACAGGTGGATCTCGTCCAACAATGTAATCAATGCATGTATGCAGTGGATCTCGTCCACGTGCCAATCACTGACACAACAACTGCTGCATGTAAATATCATAGAAGCATATGCGGGTAAATATGAGGATATAAATCAACGTGTGTCCCTCGCGACACAACAAAATCATGGAACCTGAGTGTCTAACATCGACACTCTAAACATCATGAAACCCGTGTCCAGCATCGACACGTAAATCCTCATTGTTAGTTATATATATGCCCTAGAGGCCATTGTTGTACATATGTTGTATATTATAGTGGATGCTAGGATATATATAGAAAGGACTTTCTTGCTCGACATGATAGTATGCTATTTGGTTTCACTTTGTCTTAATATGTTGACTCGTATTGGTTTACTGTCTTGCTCTCACATGTTGATAAAGCCCTTAGGATATGTACTCGACTACTGGGATATGATGCAGATCATACTAGTGGGGCCAAGGTAGTCCAAGAGTACATACTATAACTGTTCCTAGTCGAGGGTGTATCGAGACAGGGCATCGATACTCCAGAGCAGACTAGCATATACGCATATTGACCCATACGATGGGCGATGGATGATCCCATATCCATTGGTGTTTGACATCAAAGATGGTGTACGGGTGCTCAGTAGAGACTGGGTACACTGAACGGACTCGCCAAGAACTCCTAGATGGTATTATACCAATCGTTAGATAGCAGTTCTCTGGTGACACTGGTACAGGTTAGTCTGTAGACCCGAGATCGTCATAGAGTCTTGTGTGATTCCCACTGTGCTTTGATTTCCACCTTACCACGTTCATGAGAGCGTGCAAAACGGTGGCTTTTGGGTACAGTCCCGGATCACATGGAGGCAATGAGCGATAGGAGGGGTTTCGTCTCTCCCGGTATTGGGAGTTGATGTTGCGCTGTGTTCGATTGGCTATAACTGGAAGTCCCTGGCCAGGGCTGATATGGAGATCTACTGGTAAGTGCTATCAGTAGTTTCTCGACCCGTTATGAGCCTTACATCAACAAGACTTATCGGTTACTGGGGTCTGACGTTTACCACCCCTAGACTGGATATACGACATATTAGACGAAAAGACCGGACTGTACGGGAGTGTTACTGATTGGATTCACAGGAGAATGTACAGGCTTGCTTGTTGATCTTCTGATCGCTCAATATCCGGGCGGCTGTTACGTTTAGCTGACCGCTTGCAGCTTGTGAGTGTTTGATATGATCATCACCTACTGCCGGCGTATTGACGATTCTTTAGAGTCCTACACAGAAGTTTCCTAGCTCGGGCAAAACGGAGTAGGAGCACATATGTGATATGTGCGGGACCGAGAATAATACGTGTATTTGATACCGTATTCGATTCTCGCGATATGTGATATCGGCCGGGTATGTGTGATATAGCCGGGTCATCGGATTCAGTGTTGATTCGATGAACTGATATAGATTATATTAGTCGGATATTTGCAAAATAGCCGGATTATCGGATCAAGTGTTGATTCGATAATTTAATGTATAATTATATATTTGATATATTATATTACATTAACTAATATAAGCTCACTTAAAGATTCTTTTTCTCACTTGATGATAAATTGATATATATGTGATATATGTTAATTGTATTATTTTCTTTTGTTACATTATATATTATATATGTGATATATAATATTGTAACATGTTAAGGTTACAAATGCAACTAGGGTTAAAACCATGCTAGGGTTTAAACTTGGGTTAACATTTTCTTTTTAGATAATTCTTTTTGTTTGGATAAAGTTTTGGATGAGCTTTGAGGAAGCTTCATGACACTTTGACTTTGTCCACCATCTTTGTTTTATCCTTGATATTTGTTAACCTAACTTTAACCCTAGCCTATGGTTGATTCTCTACATGAGTTAGCCATGACACATATCTAACTATGGTTGCATTTCTAACATCAACAATAATTCATTCATCACAACTTCATCTTCTTCTTCCTCACTCTAAAAGCTTTCTTGCTTTTTAGTTTGTGATGATTGTTTGTGAGAAATAGAAAACAATAGAGAGCAAAATTCCTACTTCATCATCCTCATCTATTCTAGCCATTTAGATTAGGGTGTTTACTTCACTAATACTTAATTAGTGAAGTGTAAGCTTGGTTTTGTGATTCCTCAAGGTAGATTATCTTGGATTTGTGAAGTCTTCAGGCAAGGATGTCTCATTCACATTATGGAGCCTCTCTAGAGTCTGGGTACTTGATGATCGCAGTGAAGGGACCTCAACTCGGAGCTTATGAAGCAAAGAAACGGACTACAAAGGTTGCAATCCCTAACTCTTAGATGTTAAGGTGTTAACATGTTAGTTTGGTTTGATTCTCTAGTTAAAGATCTAGGGTTAGGGTTATCTAAAATGGAAAAATTTTAACTTGGCATGGATGATGCCTCCTGAAACCTTGCTGCCGTTGTAGGAAACCCAACAGTGGTATCAGAGCCTAGATAGTGAATTAGACGGATAAGTGTAGGATTATGAAACCAAAACAACTCCGAAACACCCAACGAAAAACTCTAGTTTCTGTAAAATTTTTCAGAGTGTCAAAAATTTTTTAAAACAGTTGCAGAGTTATGTATGTGATACAATATGAGCACCGTAAAAATTTCATCCCATTCCCTGAAAAAATGGCCGAGATCACCCCCTCCAAAACCGGCCGGATCGGATCCAAACAGGCTGAAATTTGTACAGTGTTTTGGGCTCTGGGTTTTGGTACTTTTGGTGTTGTTTGCTTTTGCTAATTTTTCATGTGATGTTATCTTTTAGCAATGGCAATTCGGAGTGTTTCATATTCGTAATTCTAGTTTTTGTTTCAGTTATTTTAGACAGTATTAAAAGGTTCGATCGGATATCAAATACCCACTTTTTCCCTTGCTGAAATTTTTTCAAGAGTTGGATCTTTTTCATAATTAAAGAAAATTCAAATAGCGTGCAAGTGATGCGATGAACTCTCTAGAAGAACAAAACCTTAACTCGATTTTGTGACCGTCAAAACCGCTACTAAACCCTAGGGTTTGTGGTGGTTTAGTGGTACCACAAGTGAGGCATTGGTTAACCCTTCTACGGCTGGTTCATTGCTACTGTGGCATGTGATGGATACTTCTAAACTACGCTCAAGTGTTGAGCATTTTGGGAAATTTTGGGTGTTTGCTGATTCGATCGGAATGTTTAACATCGTCTAGCTTTTTCTGTAATGTGATACAATATGTGGAATTCATATAGTTAGGCATGAAATCTGTAATATGTGATATTTCGGGTTTACGATGTCTAAGATAATTGTGGATTCCAAATGTTGTATTTTTTCACTTTCTTTTCTGCGACCGTAAGTGTAATATGTGGTATATTGCCGATTTCGTTGCTATATGTCAACGACAATTGTGATAGGCATATTTACTTACGTTGATGACATGTGATGTTATGTGTTGCTGCGATATGTTATATTGGATCGTCGTGTTTTGAATAGCCGGGGTTTTTATGTGAGATGAGAGTTTTTATTTTCATTCATGTAAAATTCATTGTACGTAATATTATTTTATTGGGGCACTTCCGGGTTGAGGATGATATCACCATTATATATTATTTACTTTTCCGCATTAGGATAGACCCAAGGAGGAGAGCACAAGTAACCGGGTTCTAGGGTCCAGTGGGAGGCCATCTCGAGGAGTCAAGACCGAGTCTCCTAACCCTAGAATTGGTAGGGTTACTTGCCACTCTCGTAGGGGTCTAGGGATATGGGTTTGGCTATTCATCGTGACCGTGGAATCCGTGTTGCTCAAAATAAAACACGGACCTCCTGGTATATCCAATATTTCATATGTTTCTTCTGCTTCTGATATATTGTGATGTGAACATTTTATATGCGTAAGATGAATGCTTTATTATTATATATGAGATATATAGTAGACGTTGTTTATGTTTTGCACCCGCGCTAGTCCTGTCCGGGTATGCCGTTAGTTAAGTAACCTAACGGTGCATAACGGGACACTGTGGCGAATGCGGATGGCATAAACGTACGTTATATTTTTGTTTCTTCTGTGATGCTTAGGAAGCATAAATGATGGGATTAATTAATGAGATTAATGAGAGAAAAAGAAACCTAAAAGATATTATAGAATCAAATTTATAAAAAAGAGTAGCTCTAGTTTTTACTTTGCGTAGCGGTATTCCTTATAGAATATCCAGCACCTTATTTGATAAGGAAAGAGCCGAGATCCCTTCACCGGGTGTGATCTCTTTAGAGAAACTAGCAGATGCTACAAACTCACGGTTTAGTTTTTGATTGCTTCTATAGTTCTTGCTTTGCATTGTGGTATTTGTGAAATATCCTGCACCTTATTCGATAAGGAAAGAGCCGAAATCCCTTCACCGGGAGTGACCTCTTTAGCAAAACTAGTAAAAGCCTAAAAAACACTCCTTTTTCAAAATCACTTGCTTCTACAACGATATCAAGTTAATTATGCTCATGATTTTCTAAAAAACCTGCGTAGCCTTCCGACATTTTAGATAAGTAATACTTAGTATTCGTATTGCGTTTGTTGGCATTCGTCAAGGCGTAGTGTGCGGTAGCTAACTAGTGCTTATCTGCAACATAAGATGAGATTGGATTAGGGTAGTCGTGCGGCCTTGTTGGCTTTCTTCAAGGGTCGTGCGGGTGGGTTTAATTCAATCAAGAAATGTACGGGTTGAACTTGACTAGAGGACTATGGGTTGTTTGGCATTCGTCAAGGTCATAACACGTTAGGGGTAAAAGCATTATCGGGAATTTCAAGTATTGAAATTTGCAATGAGATTGCATACCTTCTATAAGATAGTTGGATCCCGATACCCACTGCGAGTAAGAGTTACTCCTGCGAGAGTTTTACACATGACAATTAGCCGATCAAGTAGGTGTCTAGAAAGGTGTTAACGGAGTTATGCCTCTGGGAAAACGAGGTTTATTTTAATTAGGTCCGTGCGAAAGCACGGGGAACCTCCCTCAAAGTACCAACACTGACCTGGCTGAAAGATTGGCGAACTTGTAAGGTGTAATTAATCCCAGCTAGTCTTACCTTTTAGGGTTTTGAAGGAAGATTTGATGAAAACAGTGGGAGCCATCCTGATTAGATAAGATAATAACCAATCTAATCTTGCAAGAGCATACGCTAAAGTGTTTTCATCTCTCTCTCTCCAGGTATCGACCATGTCAGGCCTTAATTAAGATAATAATACGGATGTATTGACCGAACCTGCTTATTATACGGAGCAGAGGAACGTTGGTCCCGTTCTTTCTTATAAATGTTATAAGACTGAACAGAAAATAGGAGAATATCCAGATTCTCACACCACCCAAACGAAGAACAAGCATGATGATGCATCTCCTTCGGGTGTGTTAGTTATCGAGAACTGTTTCTCAGTTCATTCTACGTCCTGGGTATTAGATACCGGATCGGGATCCTATATATATAATATGTTACATGGGCTGCGGAAAGGTAGGGAACTGGGAGAGGGTGATCATTCTATAAGAGTAGGGAATGGTGCAAATGTTGCAGCCAAGGCTGTTGGTGAATATCACCTTGTGTTACCAAATGGTAATACATTGATTCTGAACGAATGCTATTATATTCTGACCCTGATATGCAATCTTATATCAGTTTCTTTATTGAGTAAAGAATGATATAAATTTGTAGTATAGGATAATGTTATGAACATCTTCCTGAATCAAAAGTTGATTGGATCAGGCTCGTTAAATAATGGCATATACGTTCTAAACCAAATTACAGTCCTTAATGTACAGAACACACACAAGAGGAAGAATTCAGAAATGAACGAATCCTTCTTGTGGCATTATAGACTAGGTCATATCAATGCGACACGACTAGCTAAGTTATATAAGGATGGATATTTGAATCCGTTCGAATTTTCATTTTATGACACTTGCCAGTCATGTCTCAAAGGCAAAATGACCAAAACTCCGTTTGGTGGACACAGAGAAAGAGTTACAGAACTCTTGGGACTAATACATAGTGATGTATGTGTTCCCATGTCTACACATGCTAGGAACGGTTCTTCGTACTTCATTACATTCACTGACGATCTCTCAAGATACGGACATGTGTTCCTGTTGAAACACAAGTCTGAATCTTTTGAGAAATTCAGAGAATATAAGAACGAAGTCGAGAACCAAACGGGTAAAAGTATTAAGATTCTTTGATCTGATCGAGGAGGTGAATACTTAAGCAACGAGTTCCTGGACTATCTTAAAGAGAATGGGATTCTCTCTCAGCTTACTCCTCCTTATACACCATAGCACAACGGTGTATCAGAACGGAGGAATCGCACCCTATTAGATATGGTGCGCTCTATGATGAGCACTGCTGAGTTGCATATTTCCTTCTGGGGGTATGCGCTTGAGACAGCCATACACCTATTGAATATGGTTCCTACCAAATCAGTGCCTACCACTCCATATGAGATATGGAAGAGGAAGAGACCATCTCTTTATTATATTAAGATATGGGGTTGTCCGGCCTATGTCAAAAGGCACAATCCGGACAAACTCGAGGCAAGGTCTGTCCTGTGCAAGTTTGTAGGATATCCCAAAAACTCATAAGGGTATATCTTCTACCATACTGAGGAACAAAAGGTGTTTGTTTCTCGACATGCCACCTTTTTAGAAAAGGAATTTCTTGGAAAGGAAATTAGTGGCGAGGAGGTAGAACTGGAAGAAGTTCCAGCTATACAAACTACGACAGAAGATTTGGTAGAACCAGAGGATTCAGTAGTTTCCAACGAACCCCAGCCTTTCCGCCGATCTAGTAGGGTTCCTCATTCACCTAAGAGATACTACGGTTTTCTCATATTAGGTGGGAGTAAGGACTGCATCATGAAAGATGATGACCCGACTAGTTTCGAGCAGGCCATCACGAGTGGGGACTCTGTGAAATGGCTGGATGCAATGCGATCTGAGTTGGAATCCATGTACACCAACAAAGTATAGACTTTGGAAGTTGCTCCTGAAGGGGTTAAACCCATTGGGAGCAAATGGATCTTTAAGAAGAAACTTGGTGTAGATGGAAAAGTTGAGACCTTCAAAGCTAGACTTGTTGCAAAGGATTTTTGTCAACGACCAGGTGTGGATTATGATGAAACATTTTCTCCAGTGGCTAAGCTTAAGTCCATCCGGATCCTACTTGCCATTGCTGCATATCATGATTATGAAATCTGGCAGATGGATGTTAAGACCGCCGTTCTAAATGGTGATTTAGAGGAGTGCGTGTACATGACTCAGCCAGAGGGCTTTGTAGATAGTGGGAGCAGCGGAAAGATGTGCAAGCTGCTTAAATCCGTCTACAGGTTAAAACAGGCATCGCGGAGTTGGAACATCTGTTTTGATGTAGTAGTCAAAGAGTTTGACTTCATCAAGAACGTAGATGAACCTTGTATCTACAAGAAGGTTGCAGAGGTAAGGTTGTCTTCCTCGTATTGTACGTGGATGACATACTCTTGATAAGAAATGATGTTCCTATGCTGCACTCGGTCAAGCTCTTCTTATCACATAGATTCACAATGAAAGATCTAGGTGATGCCTCCTGCATTTTGGGGATTAAGATCTATAGAGATAGATCTAAAAGGATACTAGGATTGTCCCAATCCAGGTACATTGACACCATACTAAAGAGATTTAGTATGGAAGAATCCAAGCGTGGTAACCAACCCATGATCTCTGGACTCACTCTCTCCAAAGAGTTGTCTCCTAAGACTGATTTGGTGAGAGCTCGCATGCAAGGGATACCCTATGCTTCGGCAGTAGGCTCTATCATGTACACGATGCTATGTACCAGACCAGATGTAGCATACTCACTAAGTGTAGTGAGTAGGTATCAAGCAGATCCAGGAGAGAGTCACTGGACAGCTGTGAAGAACATTCTCAAGTACTTAAGAAGGACTAAGGAGATGTTCTTGGTGTATGGTAACGGAGAACTCCAGGTGGAGTCCTTTATCGATTCGAGCTTCCAAAGTGATAAGGACGACTCTAAGTCGCACTCGGGATTTGTCTTTACCCTGAATGGAGGGGCGATTTGTTGGAAGAGTTCCAAGTAAGAAACCATGGCAGACTCGACGATGAAGGCTGAATACATCGCTGCCAACGATGCTGCCAAAGAGGCTGTCTGGATGAAGAAGTTCATCACTGAACTTGGTGTGGTTCCGTCCATTGTGCATCCAATAACTTTGTATTGCGATAACAATAGAGCTGTGGCTTTGGCCAAGGAACCTAGGTCCCATCAGAGATCCAGACATATTCTGAGGCGGTATCACCTGATCCGGGAGATAGTTGATCGCCGAGAGATCGAGGTCAGGAGAGTTAACACGAAGGACAATACTGCGGATCCACTTACGAAGGCCATACCCCAGATACAATTTGAGAGACTTTTCGGGATGTTGGGTATGAGATACTACAACAACTAGCCTTAGTGCAAGTGGGGGATTGTTAGTTAAATATATGCCCTAGAGGCCATTGTTGTACATATGATGTATATTATAGTGGATGCTTGGATATATATAGAGAGGACTTTCTTTCTCGACATGATAGTATGCTATTTGGTTTCACTTTGTCTTAACATGTTGACTCGTATTGGATTACTGTCTTGCTCTCACATGTTGATAAAGCCCTTAGGATATGTACTCGACTACTGGGACTATGATGCAGATCATACTAGTGGGGCCAGGGTAGTCCAAGAGTCCTTCCCTAACTGTTCCTAGTCGAGGGTGTATCGAGACAGGGCATCGATACTCCAGAGTAGACTAGCATATACGCATCTTGACCCATACGATGGGCGATGGATAATCCCATATCCATTGGTGATTGACATCAAAGATGGTCTATGGGTGCTCAGTGGAGACTGGGTATACTGAACGGACTCGCCGAGAACTCCTAGATGGTATTATACCTATCGTCAGATAGCAGTTCTCTGGTGACACTGGTACAGGTTAGTCTGTAGACCCGAGATCGTCATAGAGTCTTGTGTGATTCCCACTGTGCTTTGATTTCCACTTTACCACGTTCACGAGAGCATGCAAAACGGTGGCTTTTGGGTACAGTCCCAGATCACATGGAGGCAATGAGCGATAGGAGGGGTTTCGTCTCTCCCGGTATTGGGAGTTGATGTTGCGCTGTGTTCGATTGGCTATAAGTGGAAGTCCCTGGCCAGGGCTGATATGGAGATCTACTAGTAAGTGCTATCAGTAGTTTCTCGACCCGTTATGAGCCTTACATCAACACGACTTGTTGGTTACTGGGGTTTGACGTTTACCACCCCTAGCCAGGATATGCGACATATCAGACGAAGAGACCGGACTGTACGGGAGTGTTACTGATTGGATTCACAGGAGAATGTACAGGCTTGCTTGTTGATCTTCTGATCGCTCAATACCCAGGTGGCTGTTACGTTTAGCTGACCGCTTGCAGCCTGTGGGTGTTTGATATGATCATCACCTACTGCCGGCGTATTGACGATTCTTTAGAGTACTACACAGAGGTTTCTTGGCTCAAGCAAAGCGGAGTAGGAGCACATATATGATATGTGCGGGACCGTGAATAATACGTGTATGTGATACCGTATTCGATTCTCTCGATATGTGATATCGGCCGGGTATGTGTGATATAGCCGGGTCATCGGATCAAGTGTTGATTCGATGAACTGATACAGATTATATTAGTCGGTTATTTGCAAAATAACCGGATTATCGGATCAAGTGTTGATTCGATAATTTAATGTATAATTATATATTTGATATATTACATTACATTAACTAATATAAGCTCACTTAAAGATTCCTTTCTCACTTGATGATAAATTGATATATATGTGATATATGTTAATTGTATTATTTTCTTTTGTTACATTATATATTATATATTGTATATATAATATTGTAACATGTTAAGGTTACAAATGCAACTAGGGTTAAAACCATGCTAGGTTTTAAACTTGGGTTAACATTTTCTTTTTAGATAATTCTTTTTTTTTTGGATAAAGTTTTGGATGAGTTTTGAGGAAGCTTCATGACACTTTGACTTTGTCCACCCTCTTTGTTTTATCCTTGAAATTTGTTAACATAAATTTAACCCTAGCCTATGGTTGATTCTCTACATGAGTTAGCCATGACACATATCTAACTATGGTTGCATTTCTAACCTCAACAATAATTCATTCATCACAACTTCATCTTCTTCTTCCTCACTCCAAAAGCTTTCTTGCTTTTTAGTTTGTGATGATTGTTTTTGAGAAATAGAAAACAAAAGAGAGCAAAATTCCTACTTCATCATCCTCATCTATTCTAGCCACTTAGATTAGGGTGTTTACTTCACTAATACTTCATTAGTGAAGTGTAACCTAGGTTTTGTGATTCCTCAAGGTAGATCATCTTGGATTAGTGAAGTCTTCAGGAAAGGATGTCTCATTCACCTCATGGAGCCTCTCTAGAGTCCGGGTACTTGATGATCGCAGTGAAGGGACCTCAACTCGGAGCTTATGAAGCAAAGGAACGGACTACAAAGGTTGTAATCCCTGACCCTTAGATGTTAAGGTGTTAACATGTTAGTTTAGCTTGATTCTCTAATTAAATATCTAAGGTTAAGGTTATCTAAAATGGCAAAATTTTAACTTGGCATGGATGATGCCTCCCAAAACCTTTCTGCCGTTGTAGGTAACCTAACACTCATGTCTCAGGCACCGTCACCACGACTGGCCCTGTTGTCATGTTCGTACATCACTCCGGTCGGTATCCCCACGATAACCGCCGAGTCCAAATACTATCACCGGTAGGTACTAGCCCTGCCAGCCAGGCTTATCGTCCATACCACGAAAATCATATCTTGCCTCGGGGAACCATACCGGGTCCACCATGTACCCGCAGATGGTGCCTATCCGCTCCTCGAATCGGGTATATAACACAAGTCTCAGAACCGAGAAAACTCATGGTGAACGCACTAAAATATCATATCAAGAGAAACCGGGTTTTCAAACAACACATAAATTCTTGAAATACCCCCACGGTTCTCAAATCCATAAATCATATGAAATCCATATCTAAATGCGTAAATCCATGAAAACTGATATATGCAATATAAAACAGCAATATGAGCATATTAAGGGAAAACCGCTCTTTTAAATGAATCCAGTTTTAAAATATATCATGCGGTTCCCAAACCCTCCGAAATCAAGTGCAGCATCATATGAGGTGTACATTTAACTATAGCATGATATGTGTATTTACATGTAAGCAGGTATGTATGAAGCATCTCATAAGCACAATAGCACAATAATCAACGTCTCAATATCAAATGACTATACAACACCACTTAGGGGTATATGCAGCTATAGCAGGGTATGTCATGCAATATGGCATAATGATGTGATCATAGCAAGTATATCATAGCATGATGTAGCAATTCTACTGTGTGAGTGGCATAGCAATTATCGATGATGGAAGTGTGTGAGCCGGCAATCGGTGTAAGTGTAACATATGCATCATCGATAATGATGTAGGTGTACTAGCACAGGTACATATATAATGCAAATGAGAATATTATAAATGTAGCATAAGGTACATCGTACGCGAAATGCTATCAGGTATACGTATCTACAATATATCCGAGTCGGTGAATCTATCAATCGGCATCCAACCTCACAACACCACGTACGGTATAATCTATCGTACGGCATCCTCTAATCAAGGGTATAGATCAAACAACAGGTAAAACTCATCGCGTACGGTAATCCATCGTACGGCGGCATTAAACAATTAGGGATTCTATCAACATATACAACAATGGGGGTACGGATCTAAGTCTCGAACGGCATATCACTCATTATGCACATCATTATCCATATATATATATATATATATATATATATATATATATATATATGTATCTCAGGTCACATCCGGGTCAATCTCGTGTCAGGGGACCGGCAAGGTATCAACTATTTCTTATCGACTCGTATCCATATAACGACATATCAACCAAGTCATCATATCTCATCGTATACTCTTTTCATTGCATCAATCTCTCACATCAAGTCATTTTACATAAGCATTATATCATATGAATCTTATGTCACGCTACTCTAAATCTCATACCTAAACCCGTGCAACTACATATTATATATTGTGATTCACATTCACTTTTCATATCCTTATATATATCAATTCGAAACATCAATTCTATCATATCATGTCCAAGGATTATGTCCCTATAGCTTTCATCTCATATCTCGATATATACTCAAGCATTAATATCACCACTAACTATCTTTTTAACCACATCTATAGTTTTCAAATTTAGGTCCCTCCTACAGTATTCTATGTATATATCGGTTTCCATTCATAAATTTGCGGGGGTGCTATACGCCATCCACCCGACTTCCCCCGTAGATATAAATCTACTCACCTGCTAAACTCCTCGCTTAGCCGTAGTCGATGTTCTTCGTCGTCTCGGAATCCACGTGAATGTACCTACAATCAATATGAAATCGCAAAGCTATAACATGAAGTTCCGAAATCCAAATACGGCACGCCGTGCGCTCATAGGTTAGAACATATAGTCTATGCATGCAAAACAATCAAACACCCTTGTCGTTGACGTAAAAACATCCAACGACCAAATACAATATCAAGTCTCAAAACCAAGAATTCCAATACCCAAAAACATAGCCAAAACCCTAA
The DNA here is from genome assembly GCA_030015575.1 of Agapanthus africanus. Classification (NCBI taxonomy): domain Eukaryota; kingdom Viridiplantae; phylum Streptophyta; class Magnoliopsida; order Asparagales; family Amaryllidaceae; genus Agapanthus; species Agapanthus africanus. Next base: position 522,678,513 of record CM057342.1, read on the forward strand.
CTAGGGTCGCTATTCATGAAAACCACCAAGCCTAAAACCCCAATCGTACTAATAACCCTATATTAGTAAACTGTAAAGTAGTTTAAGAAATTATACCGATCGATCTGTGTCCTTCGGTCTCAAATCTTAGTCCTTAGCATGCTGCGGCTGCCTCGACGAAGTTCGCTCTCCAGTCACGCTCGTCGAAGAGGACATACGTCGAGGATTCTTTATACGGGCTCCCGCTTCTAAACCGAAGCAACTCGGGTATCCAGTTTGCTAGCCTAGATACCCAAGACGAATTAGAGATAGTGTGTGAATACTTTGTCTCAAGGCACCCAAGAATTTGGGTGGAGGAAAAATGAAGTTGCCAAGCAGTGTGAGCATATAATTTTTGGCTTAGAAAAATTCTTTCACACTAATGGGTCTCGGCCAAATTGTGCTCGGCCATTCATGAAGGCAAATGTGCACTTGCAATAATTGGGAGAGGTGAGCATAAGCAAATAAGTGGTGAGAATAAGGTTTTTAAAAGCAACACAAAATATCCTTCACAAATATCTACAGACAAATATCTTATACTATCCAAAAAAACAATTAATGCCAAAGTATGTGTCACCACCCACTCCATGACATATGCCCAGCCCAATTTCGAAAATTTGGGAAGCCCCCAAAAACATGCTCACAATACACACTATAATTATATTTTAATTTTAGATTCCAAAAAAAATAATATTTTATATTTTTCTGAAATGTTACATGGATATGCTCGCATTTCTGTTCCATGTTTGCATACATCGTGCTTTATGATTATACGCATTGAGATTTGCTATTTTCATGAGATTCTGGATTTGAGAACCGTGGTTATATTTCAATAGAAAGTATGTATTGTTTTAAAAACACGGTTTCTCTTGATATAAGATTTCGATACATCCACCATGTGTTTTCTCGGTTCTGAGATTGGCATGTGAAACCCGATTCGATGAGCGGGAGGCACCGTCTGTGGGTACATGGTGGACCCGGTATGGTACCCCGGGACGAGATATGATTTTTGTGGTGTAGACGATTAGCCTTGCAGAGGGACCACAACCTACCCGTGATAGTATTTGGACTCGGTGGTTATCCGGGGGATACCGACTGGAGTCGTAAGATGATACGGGCCGATCCGTGCCGCCGGAGCCCGATGGCCGATCCGGACAGACAGAGCCTGTGGGCCGATCCGGACTGACGGAGCCCGAGATATATGAGGATTTACGTATCGATGTTGGACATGGGTTTCATGATGTTTCGAGTGTCGATGTTGGACACTCAGGTTCCATGATTTTGATATGTAGCGAGGGACACACGTTGATTTATATCCTCATACCTTCATGAATATGCTTTTATGATATTTACATGCATGACGTTGTTGTGTCATTGATTATATGGTTGAATGAGATCCACATGCATACAGGCATTGATTATATGGTTGGATGAGATCCACATACATACAGGCTTTGATTATATGGTTGGATGATATCCACATGCATATAGGCATTGAGTATAGTGTTGGCACATATGCAGATACGGTCACCCTAAATATCATAGTATTACCTTTATGATATAGTTGACCTAGGAATCGTTGTTTATTCGATTTCTACCTGATGATGTTTTCTACTCACGAGTTGGCAACTCACCCACATTGTGCCACACTTCTTGCAGGTTGACTGCATGGATCGGTAGCGGCATCGTTGGCACACAGCTTGCATTCGGGTGACTTGCTTTGGTAGGTGGTACATGTTGGATCATACCCCTTTTGATATTTATTATTCCTGTTGTATCTAGTTAACTCCAACAATTAGAAACTAGTGTTTGTATATGTAGTAAGACTTAGAAAGACTTGTGGTAGCGAGACTTAGAGTGGTGGGTTATATGCTCGCTTGTTGGGTTGATGTCTTGCTTTATTATCCTTTGTGTTGATCTTCGCCGTTGGGCGTCGTATACATATTATGACTTGCGTGGTTGTGATTCCGCCGATTGGCGAAGAGCTAGCTCCTGCTTGGGGATGCTTTTTATATTATCATATATATGTGGTTTTGGATCAAAATATACAAATGAGGTGCTGCCCAAATTTTTTTAAAAAAAAAGGGACGAAACATGTTTTTCATCTAATAACATTTACTTGCATTTTTATGTTCCATTACTTATGCATTTAAGAAAACTTTTGATTTCATCATACCTTATTTCAAAACTTCACCTCTTTTATTTTCTTAAAAGGTTTTAGATTTCTGGGCTTCGGCTTACTTGAGTTACGTTATGCCTTTAGACGTGGCTTGAGTTAAGTGCCAGTCACGAACTAAATTTTGGGTCGTGACAAAGTTGGTATCAGAGCACTAGGTTTAACCTTTGTTCGAGTCTATGTTTGACTTTGCGGAGTCTAGGGCGTATATATATATATATATATATATATATATATATATATATATATATATATATATATATATATATATCGGAACCTAGGCTTGACCTTACGGAACTTAGACATGAACAGGGGGGTATTAGACCCAAACTTTCGTTTCTTAGGTTGACCCTGATTGATGGAGTAGGTAGCTAGTCTATCCTGAGTTAAGAGACGAAGGTGATTCGTCTGATTTGATGCGCAGACGCAGGCTCATTTGAGTTGAAGATTTCCAGTGTGGAGAATCTTACTCGGATCTAGAGTAGATCGATCCAGAGATGACGTTGTTCTTTGGATGATCCGATAGGAGATCAGTAAGTGGACCAGCTTCAGATAGATGACCTCACCCAGACGCGTTGTGAGTTGATCGAGAACGGACGAATATAGAGTATTCCTCTGATGGTTGGGACGAGTTCCCGAGGGCGTGTTCGGCTAGATATCTTCTACAGAGTGATGAAGATACCGAGTTCACGATTTCGAGTCCGTGTGAGAGATTCCGGATTGACTGTAGGGGAGAACATTTGCAGTACGCAGATAGCATGACGTGACGTCAAAGCGGACGATAATAAAGTCGAGTAGAACAAGAGGTTCGTGCGAGATGTTAACGAGCTGTTGATACTCGCCGTTGAGATTAGAGATCTGATATGTATACTGAGGCTTTGGATACGGCCAGTTCCTGAGGAAATGATGTGATGAGACGCAGATGTCTAGAAAGAGAGAAAAGATTATGCAAGAGTACCAGCCTCCGTATAGTTCGGCATAGGCGAGATTAGAAGAGACCTTGAGCAGGTTCCTTCCAGGACACTGTTGTGACAAGATTTGCACCAAGGATCAGTTGTGTCACGTGTATTCAGAGGGCCACAGGCCGACGCCAGGGCGTGCTGCTTTACGAGTGGTCATACTAAATGGCCAAGAGATGACCAGAGGAGTGTCAGAGCGGGATAGTTTCCGTTAGTACACCGTACCGGGCCGATGAGCCGATAGATTGCGGGATTGGTAATCCATAGAGAAATTGAGGACCCAGAGAAAGAAGACACCAGACCGTGAGCAGGAGGCAAGCGGATGTTCTTGCTCTGCCAGTTTTGGGCGCACCGATATTTTTTCGACATTGTAGGAGGTGTACCTCAATGTCATTTGTTGCGATTTACGTTTTTGGTCAGAGTATCACGCTTATATCTCTTGGATTTGAGTTTTGATGATTGAGTTTCATGATATTGTTTTCATGCACCATAGCTGCACCTATTGGATATTTCATTTGTGCATATCTATTGCACTTGATAGAGGTTTGTGCCTTGGCTGCACGTAGTTATGAATTCGTGGATTTCATACAGTTGATTTGATTTTTGTGCATGTGGTACGTACTGATTTGATTTTTGCACTCGGTATAACTCACATATGCTTGCAGTGCATTGATACGTGTATTGTGCAAGCAGATGCACACGCTTATGATTTTATACACCTTGGTTTATTCGGTGTCATTTTTATACGCATTTGAGTTATTTGATGAGTTTTTGTGCACTTGTTGCACCCGATTTGTATTTTGTGCATTTGTTGCACTAGATTTATACTCCGTGCATTTGCTGCACCAGATTTATATTTCGTGCATTTGTTGCACCAGATTGATATTTCGTGCATTGGTTGCATTATATTTATACTCCGTGCATTGGTTGCACCGATTTATGTATTTGAGCATTTGTTTACCAGATTTATGTTTTTGTGCATGTTTGCACTTGATGTTCATTTTCGTGCATGCTACTGCACTAGATGCTTATTACGGACTTGATGCTCTTGGGTTGGATTTTTGCGTATGTTAGGCGCTTGGTATTGGATTTCATTCATGCATGACGGATACACTTGATTTAGATTTGATTTGCACATGACGGATGCACTTGATTTGTATTTTTGCGCATGTTGGGCGCATGATATAAGAAATGATTTTATGCACACCGGATGCACTCGATTGGGATTTTCATTCGTGCATGTTAGTTGCACTGGATTGAGATTTTCGTGCACTATAGATGCACTTGATATTTTTGTCGTGCACATCCGTTGCACTGGACAGGTGCTTTCGTGCACACCCGTTGTACTTAGTTTGGGTTGTGCACATTCGTAGTACTTGTATTTTTCTTTGGTTTCCGTGCGCACCAGACGCATGTGATTGTTGGATACACCTTTTGAGGCTGATTTTGCTCTTGAGCACCTTGTTTTCATGATGGGCACTATATTATGTAGTAGCCGAACAGGACTGATCTGAGGACAGTGCCTGAGTACCTTGCATGCATAAAAAGTTTAAAAAGAGGTTTTCGAAAAGGAACTATAGTCTCGCTATTTCTTACATGTCCGTGAGCGATACGAACATTTACAAAGGAAAACCTTTTGGGATATTTCAAAACGGCGGAACGTATATTTGAGCAAAATATATATGAACGTATATTTAATACTTTACAGATGAGCGTCCGTCACTTGTGCCGTGAGTTATGCATCACACGGCGATGCGGAAAGGATTTTGCATGGTTTTATTATGGTTTAAAGACAAAACCCTAGCCATTTTCACAAATCTTTTCCACTTAATGAAAAACAACAGATACTTTTTCCTTCTCTCATTTCCTCAAGCTTTCTCCTTCTCATCTCAAACCATAACCATCTCATGAGTTGAGAATCCTAGGGTTTGTGAGACTACTAGACTCCTCATCACTCTCTACACATCCTAAGCTACTTAGTTTAGCACACCAAGTGACCTAGTTGCCTCAAGTTAGAGGTTAAGCTCAAAGTCGGATCTCTCGGGTGGATCTTCTACGATTTAGAGAAGACGACGAGGAGGTGCAATCCATTCTCACTTCGAGGAGCTCACGACTTGGAGAAAGACAGCGAGGAGGTGAAGGACAGTGAGAACTTGAGGTATAACACTCACACATAATAGTTAAACCTCTTTGCTAGATTGTTAGTTAGGGTTTAGTATCGATCCTGGAGTTTAGTCGATGTTACGAAGCTTATAAAACCGTTTTTTGCAAACTCCGCCTCTCCGCGAACACGTGGGGTGCGTGGCATCGACTTACAGTGGTATCAGAGCCGACTAAACCATAGCTAACAGATTAAACGACAACTAAAACTACAAAACCGAAATAACCACAATATCTAAGTCAACAAATCACAAATGAATCCAAGAAAGTCAAAGCAAAACCCTAATCTCATTTCACTAAAATATCACAAAGTTTCCTCTCTCAATTCCTCCACCTCACTAAAGAATTAATCATAAAAGAAAAACCCTAATTGAGGTGTCTCACTCCAAGATGTAATCTTGATCAAATTACAAGAATACCTCTCTCATCCGTATATACATACCCGCATCCGTATCCCGAGAAACACGAATACAATGAGACGAAACTAATCCAATAATCATATACTAGGATCTGGCTTAAACCATATGCGCAAAAGTACATGTATGTGATCGAACCCTGTCGTAAAACCATACGACCTCTACACGTTTCGCCCGAAGCTGGGAAACCCTCTGTGTGGGACTCTAATAACTCGACAGTACGCTGGCAGTGGGTTTAACCACAAGCGCGTCAATGGCACTAGCTGTACGTAACGGCTACCCAGGTATCTGTCAACAAGAAGGCCGACGAGCAAACTGTCACGACCCAAAATATTAGCTCATGACCGGCACTTAAATCACGCCACGTCAAAGGCGTAACGTAATTCAACTAAGCCAAAACCCAGAAATCTAAACATTTTTAAGAAAATAAAAGAGGTGAAGTTTTGAAAATAAGGTATGATGAAATCAAAAGTTTTCCTAAATACATAAACAACAGAATATAAAAATGCAAGTGGGTATTACTAGTTGAAAACATGTTTCGACTTTTTAAAATTTTGGGCAGCACCTCCTTTGTATTTTTTGATCCAAAACCACAATACATAATAATGATAAAGGCATCCTCAAGCGGAGCTAGCTCTTCGCCAAACGGCAGATCCACAACCACGCAAATCATAAATGCAAGTATACGACACCCAACAGCGAAGATCACCACAAAAGATAATGAAATAAGCAAGACATCAAAACCACAAGTAGCGGAATACCCCTCGCTCTAAGTCTCACTACCACAACTCTCACTAAGCCTCATTACTTATACAAATACTAGTTTGATTGATGGAGTTGACTAGATACAATATGAATAGTAAATACAAGAGTGGGCACGATGCAAATGTCCCACCTACCAATGCAAAACACCCGAATGCAACTGTGTGCCAGCTATATCGCTACTGATCCATGCAGTCAACCTGCAAGAACTGTAGCACAACGGGGGTGAGTTGCCAACTCGTGGGTAGAAAAATATCAACAGGTAGAAATCGAATAAACAACGACTCCTAGGTCAACTGTATCATAAAGGTAATACTATGATACCTAGGGTGATCGTATCTGCATATGTGCCAACACTATAAATAAATGCCTATCAGCATGTGGATATCATCCAACCATATAATCAATGTATGTATGCATGTAGATCTCGTCCACGTGTCAACCAATGACACAACAACATCATGCATGTAAATATCATAAAAGCATATGCATGAAAATATGAGGATATAAATCAACGTGTGTCCATCGCGACACATCAAATCATGGAACATGAGTGTCCAGCATCGACACTCGAAACATCATGAAACCCGTGCCCAGCATCGGCACGTAAATCCTTATATCTCTCGGGCTCCATCAGTCCGGATCGGCCCATAACATCTCTCGACTCCGGTCGGTATCCTCCGGATTGTCGTCAGGTCCAACCAATCACCGGTAGGTACTAGCCACCCTGCCAGGCTCATCGTCTACTCCACGAAAAATATTTCTCGCCCCGGGGAACCATACCGGGTCCACCATGAACCCGCAAATGGATCATCCACCTCCTCGAATCAGGTTTCTATCATACGTTTCAGAACCGAGAAAACGCATGGTGGACGTATTGAAATACCATATCAAGAGAAACCGGGTTTTTAAAAACAATACATGCGTATAATCCTGAAATGATGTATGCGACATATAACAGAAATGTAAGCATGCGTTTAAAATGACCGCGGTCTCAAATCCAGAAATTTCATGAAAACAGCATATCTCAATGCGTATAATCCTGAAGCATGATGTATGCGACATATAACAGAAATGTAAGCATATCCATATATCATGCAACATGGAACAGTGATGTGACAATATCAGTATATCATGCGACATATCGTAATGATGTGACCATAGCAAATAATTCATGCAAGGAGTCATATCATGATGCAGCAATCTTACTGTGTAGTGACATGACAATTATCAATGATGAAGTGTGTAAACCGGAAAATCTATGTAAGTGTAACATACACATCATCGATAATGGTGTAGGTGTACTAGCACAGGTATATGCAATGCAATGAAAATAACATGAATGCAGCATAAGGTAAATCATCAGCTAAAAGCAACAAGGTATACGTATCTAACATGACCAAGTCGGTGAATCTATCAATCGGCATCCAGCCTCACAACAACACGTACGGTATAATCCATCGTACGGCATCCTCTAGTCAAGGGTATGGATCAAACCTCTGTTGGATATATATGCCCTAGAGACCTTCATTGTATAGGACGCTAGGGATATGTATATACAGGACAATCTTGCTCGATATGATAGTACGCTATTTGGTTTGTCTTTATCTTAACATGTGATATATTTTTTACTCTGTGTTTCATATATTGTGAACATGTTGATAAAGCCCGTAGGATGTTTGCCTGACTACCAGCGTTGTGATGGCAGTCATACTTGTGGGAGCTGGGTGGTCAATAGGCACATCTTTAAATGTCCCTAGTCGCAGGAGTATTGAGACTGAGCATCGATACTCCATAGTAGACTAGTGTATACATATCTAGACCCTGACGAGGGGCGATGGATTGGTCCCGCAGCCATTGGTGATGTGCACCTAAGATTGTATACAGATGCTCATTGGGTGTGAGTTCACCGGACAGGATTCGCCGAGGACTGACTAGATGGTATTATACCTAGCGTCAAATAGCAGTTCTCTGGTGACATGTGTGCAAATAGTCTGTCGACCTAAGGTTGTCATTTGTCTCGTGTGAGTTCCCACTGTGCTTTGATTACTACCCTACCACCACCCAAAAGAGTCGTGCAAACAGGTTTTAGTTGGGTGCAGTCAAGAGCCATATGGAAGCAATGAGCAACTATTAGGGATTCGTCTCTCCCGGTATGGGGAATCGATATCGCACAGTGATCGGTTGGTTATTACCATAAGTCCCTGGCCAGGGCTGATTGAGAATTACTGGTGGACGGACCGGTAGATCCTCGGATGGTCTTGAGCCACACCGACATGACTTGTATCGTTATTAGGGGTCTGACATTTTCCACCCCCTAGACCTTACATGTGATACTCTCAGACGAATAGACCGGACTGCACGGATATTGTCACGGACAGGCTCAGTAGGGATTTCGGACGAGTTCGCTCGTCGGCCTTCTTATCGACATTTATCTGGGGTCCGTTATGTACAGATAGTACCGCTTGCGGCCTGTGGTTAAACCCACTGCCAGCGTAGTGTCGAGTCTTTAGAGTCCCACACAGAGGGTTGTTCACCTTTGGGCGAAATGAGATAGAACTCGTTTGGTTTTACGACATGGTTCGTTCACATACGCGTACTTGTGCGTGTTTGGTGTTCGGGCAGTTGATACTAGTGGGCTTTGGTTTAAGCCAGATCCTAGTATCTGATTTTGGGTTGGTTCAGTCTCATTGCATTTCTTGTTCTTCGGAACACGGATGCGGGTATGTATATACAGTTGACAGAGGCAGAGAAAGAGACACCTCATTAGGGTTTTGACCAGTGACTTGATTAAAACCTTAATAAGATGGGGAAATTGATTATTAATCTTTTATTAGAGATAATTGTGTTATGGATAATTTGCTTTGACCATGTTGACCCATGTTGACTTAGATATTTTTGTTGAGCAAAATATATTTGTGCTTAGCATTAATTGTGACATGATAATGGTCAAATCAACATCAACCATGACAATTATCTAATAAAATTTTGATTATTCTTTTTCCCTAATATGAGAGTTCACCCTTCATTTTATCATGACACATTCTCTCTCATGGTTGCTCTCTCCTCTTCTTCCCTCAAAGCTCAAGTGTTTCATGAGTTGAAAATCAAGAGCTTTTGAGACCAAACCACCAAAACACTTCTCTACTCACTCTAGGGTTCTTAGTCCAGCACACCAAGTGTTGGAGATAGTGCCCTCAGATTCAATTATTGGATCATAAGCACGTGATTGCAATGATTGAGGGAGGACCTATTCAGGTAGGACAGTCTTACTCAAGATGATAGTATGCTATCTGGTTTATCTTTATCATCGTGTACTGCTTTATGTGACCTGACAGGTCGCTATTGCACGTTGATAGAGCCCCTAGGATTCTTGCTTGACTGCCAGCAGTATGAGGGCGATCATATACGTGGGAGCTGGTAGTCTATAAGCACATCCTTAAAAGGTCCCTAGTCGTAGGAGTTTCGAGACAGGGCATCGATACTCCAGAGTAGACTAGTATATACAGTCGAGACCCCGACGAGGGGCGGTGGCCGGTCTCACAAGCCACTGGTGTCAGTTGGTTCACCTAAGATGTATACAGGTGCTCATTGGGTTATGAGTACACCGGACAGGACTCGCCAGGAACATGCTAGTTGGTCTTATACCTGAAGTCAGATAGGGAACATGTGTACAGGTTAGTTCATCGACCTGAGGATCATCATTTGTCTCATGTGAGTTCCCACTGTACTTTGATTACTACCCTACCACGCTCAAAGGAGACGTGCAAATAGGTTTTAGTTGGGTGCAGTCCCGAGCCACATGGAGGCAGTGAGCGGATCTGCAAGGGTTCGTCTCTCTCGGTATTAGGGGGGAGGTCGCGCTGTGTCTAAGAGAGCCATTACACAAAGCCCTCGGCCGAGGCAGGATATTTACTGGTAGGTATTCCAGTAGTATCTCAGGGTGTTCTGGGCTACACTCCGACACGACTTGTACCGCTTTTGGGGGTCTGACTTTTACCAACCCCCTAGGCCCGCCATGCGATGCTCATAGACGAACGGACCATACTGTACAGATATTGTTACTGACAGGCTCAGTAGGGTGTCAGGATGAGTTCGCTCATCGACGTCCCTTTTGGTTAATACCTGGTAGCCCGTTACGTATAGGCTAATACCTCTGACGTGCTAGTGGTTAAATCCACAACCAAAGTATTGACGAGTCTTTAGAGTCCCCCACAGACCGTTTTCTCAAGTTTCGGGCGAAACGCTGTAGTGGCCGTATGGAGATATGGCAGGGTTCGATCAGATACGTGCGGTATTGCATGGATCATGATCGGACGGTTTATACTAGCGGGCTTTGGTTTAAGCCGGATCCTAGTATAGTACAGTGTAGATTTTGTCTCACTGCATTTGTATTTCGGTTGGAATACAAATGCGGGTATGTATATACAGTAGCGGGGTTTTCCTGTAATTTATAACGGGATCAGTTTTTGGAGTTGCCAGTTTGTTTTCCGTTTCGGCCATATTTCTTTGTATCTTTCATTTGCTGAAAATTGATGGAGCAGGGCTTATTTGCATTTGTGCAAATTAGCAATTTGGAGGGTTGTCTTTGCATATTGTAGTGTCATGATGGTTGCACCATCCCTTGACTTCTTGACTTCTTCATGATTGCTTGACTTTGTGATGAGGTGATTAGTTGATGGAGTGTGGGTTTTAGAGGGTGATCATTTCTTTTTCATGATAACCCTTTTTCTCTCTCTTGTGTTATTGGTCTCACTCTCTTATTGATACACACCTCCACTCTCTCTTACTCCCTTCAACACATGAGAGGCCGGCCATTGAGGGGAGGGGCTGCCCATTTTTGGTGTGTGGATTTTGTTCTCTACATGCTAGCAAAAATCCCCAAGTTCATCTAGAAAAAGTATATATCACTTCCTCCACCAAAGGCAACTTCTAGTAACCCCAAATGAGACATAGAGCACTACACGTATTCTACAGCAAATCTTGGGTACGTCGGCTTGCCAACTTCGTGCCCGAGTTGCCTCGGTTCAGAGGTGGGAGCCCGTAAAAGAAGCCGGCGATGTGGTGCCCTTCCGGCGAGGAGGTGAAGACCGGAGATTCCGCGGGGAGATCGAGACGACGACGAGAAGAACGAAGGACATGGATCGCTCGGTATATCTCTCTACCCCTTCTCTAGTTAGCTAGGATTAGATTAATGGCCCGATCCGGGATTTTTTGTGCGCGGTGGTGCCAGTTCAAAAGTTAAAGTAAAGTATCGTTTCCGCATTTTGGCCTCGTTTTGACGGCCGGGGCGCCGCAGTGCACTTACACTGGTATCAGAGTCACGCCATTAACCTAGTCTAGCTTGCACTAGTATGTTTAAAGCTTCGATCGAACAAATATTCCAAAACCATATTTTTCGGTACATCAGTTCTCTGTCGAAATTTTTTTTGCTCTAAAAATTTTTCAGGTTGTTGCAGAATGATGTGCAGGGTTTGGTAAGATCACTGTAAAATTTTGGTCACATGATCCTTCAATAGGGCCGCGGAACCGCGGCCATAACCGCACTTTGGCCGCGGTTCCGCCACAGGAATTAAGCTTCAGTTCACCATTTTTTTCCAGTGGGCTTCTGGGTTGAAAATAGGGTTCTTGGGATATTCGTTTTGGGCCCAGAATTTCTGTGAGTGCTACAGCAGTCTTTGGGGCCCACTTCGATAATTTTGATTGATCGAAAATTTTAAACATGTTAGTTCACGGTATTTATATTATATCAGCGACCGTGAATGTCACTTGATCGGTAAATCCTGTCTAACTGCTATAGCCCGGTTAGACGGATTTGCGAACGTGACATTCACGTTGATGTTCTATGTTGTGCTGTGATATTGCGGATTGGTCGTGGGGGATAGCCTGGTTGCAGTGGTAGTACAGTTTTGTTTTATATGTACATTTGATATTGCGGGGCGAGCATCCGACATGTGGACCGCCGTCACTGCCTGTTTGTATTATTCTTTTGGGGCACGACCGGGTCGGGGTCGAGGTCGATGTACCCGCTGTATGTATATTTTACTTTCTTTACTAGGATTACCCCGTGGAGGGGTGCACGGATAGCCGGGTTCTAAAGGGCAACGAGCCCGCATCTCATGGCATTGAGATGGAGGGGGCTTTACTCTAGAATTGGCAGGCTATTCGCCGCACTCGTAGGGGGTACAGGTTGACCCAGGAGGGGTGCCCAAGTTACCGGATTCCGTGAAGTGCTAGGTGGTCCATTCACGTTGCTGAAGGGGGCTGCCTCGCTTCAGGTTTTGGCGGGTAACTTGCCGCGCCCGTAGGGGTCTAGGATTTCATTGCACAGGCTATCCACACGACCAGGGGAACGTCGAGTTTCAGTAGCGGCTCTGTGAAACCCGGGGATCCCAGATATCTGTATTGTTCTGTGATGCTGTACATTTCTGTGATGTTGCATTTTATCACGCCTTGAACGAAATATTATATATTGATATATATACTAGTAGATGTTGTATATGTTTTGCATCCGCGCTAGTCCAGTCCCCGCTCTATCGTTAGTTAACTAACCTAACGGGTAATAACGGGACCCAGTGGCGAATGCGGATAGCATATACGTACGTCATTATTTTCGTTCTTTATTGGTGTGATCAATTGATGGGACTGCGTTGATTCGGATCAATCACTACTACAAATAAGGGTTGCCCCTACAGATTTATCCATAGGGGCAACTCACTGCCCCTACGGACATATGCGTAGGGGCCAAAAAATAAACCGTAGGTGCAAAGGCCACAGGTGCAAGTTGAGGCCTTGAACTTGCCCCTACGGGCAAAATATTGCCTCTACGGATATATCTGTAGGTGTTGTTGCCCCTACGGATTACTCCGTAGGGGAAATCAAATCATATATTTTTTATGTTTTTTTGAATATATTGTATGTACCTACGGATATACCCGTAGGTCCTTATTATACCCCTACGGATATATCCGTAGGTAATATGCCGTAGGGGCAAAATATCATGAAACCTGATATTTGGCCCCTACGGATAACTCCGTAGGGGATAGACCATTGCCCCTACGGATATGTCCGTAGGGGCACTCCCAACACCCTGCACTGAGATCAGTGCAGAAAATATCCGGTTTCCTGATAGTTTGCCCCTACGGATATGTCCGTAGGGGCAACATATATACCTACGGCTTAATCCGTAGGTACATATTGTCTGTATTTTTTTTTTAAAAATGGGCTGCTAGATTTTTTCCCGCCCTGTGCACAATACTATATACATCAATCAAATCATATATTGCAGTATTCATAATCACATCTCACGCATATATATAATATACAAAAGAAACCCAAAAACTGAATATGATATAAATACAAACCAATATCAATATCGTTTCAAAATGTAGTACAATGTGATATAAATAAATACATGTTTCAAAAAATAAGAACCAAAAAGCTACCCTAGTTCGGTCCAGCTCCACCTCTGAATAACGTTAGAATAACGCGCGCCTGCTCCTCGATCAATACACTCTGCAATGCGTCGCGAGCGGTAGTCTGAGCGGCATGTGGAGCTGGCGATGTGGTCTGCGCAGCCGCCGTCGAGGTAGTCGCTTGCGGAGCCGCGGCTGCGGGAGTCTGAGTGGGCGGTGGAGCTACAGGAGCTGTCTGCGGAACCGCAGCCGATGTAGTGGCTTGCGGAGCCGCAGCCGAAGGAGATGCATGTGGAGGCTCGGCCGATCTACCCTGTCGCGTCTGGACATAACGTGTGTAAGAAGCGTATAAGAACTGTGTATTATTCGAATTCGTATCATTATTAAGTTATTTCAAAACCCTGTTTGGATATCTAGTTTGGAAAAGCGTTGTTTATTTTAATTACATATGTATGTATGATTAATCAAACTTAAGTCTAAAACCAAATAAGCTCAAGCTACGTACTAATTATGGATATGTTGATATGTATATAATATGAAATGATATTTTACTATAAAGTAGTATACATACCAGCATCTCCCTTTAACTCCTGAACGGTGGCCCTCAAGCTATCCAGTCCCTGATGGACATGCCGGTCATTGGAGACGGAGGAAGTAACCGCCGGGGTGGAGTCCAACCTCATATGGGCCCTGCTAGGGCCCAATCCCCGGCCTCTCTCCCAACCTCCATGGTGCCCTCTGTGTGTGGCATCCAGAACTGGGGTCAGCAGCCTCGGATCGTTCTGTCCGGTAAAATCGATCCCCGAGGCCTGGGCCTGCTCAACCACCCGCTCCTACACCCACATTAAGCAGTAAAGTATAAGTATAAAATTTAAACTTGAACCTTCCAAAACTAAAATTTCAAATTTGGGTAGAAAAAATATTAACACTTACGCAGTACTCCTGGGTAGCGACGTCGGGATATCGAATCTCGCCCGTGGCGGGATCTGTCGAGGTGCCGTGGATGGCAAGATATGCGGACAGCACGCTCGGTGTACCACCTGACGCCACGGTCCGAGATGTCTGCAATATTAGAAAGTAACTCTTAATATTAGAAATATTAGAGAATAACTCTTAATATTGCAGAATATTAAAGAATAACTCTTAATTTACCGATAACTCCATGGCTCGAGTAATGTTCCTCGAGCCACCTGTGTAAGTGGGGCGACCCCTCTTCGCCGACTTCCTGTTCTCCATATTCTGAGCGGCCTGTTTCTGCACAACGCATTAACATTTAGTTTTCTAATTAAGAAACACAAAGAAATAAATTATATCATAAATAATGAATTAAATTTAAAATACATACCTGTTTGCGTTCGGAGTCGAAATAAGCGCACAATAGAGGGCATATCTCTACGTCGACTCTCGCAAACGCCGGAGTAGATAGGAGGGCCGCTCTCTCTGCCTCGGAGGTCGCTATTCACAGGGAGTAGCAGTCGGCCTTCAGCTCATTCCTGTTGTATCGGACCTTGGCCTGCATGTTCTTCATTAGGCCATTGTACAGAGCATGAAGGTCGAGCACCCTCCCCAGGTGATCAGGGTCGGCTACATGCTGAAAATCGTAATCCAACTGAAAATACAAAAAAAAACATTGTTATTAGATTGCAAGTGTTAATAATAAATATATTGGATAGATCAAATGAAAATATATATTAATACATACCCGAGCCTGATCAAAGAAGAGGGCGAATGAGCGCTGGTGCTGCTCACCCCACTCAACGTGAAGTGGATAGTTCTTCACGATCCGGCTCTCGTCCCCCAAATACCGGCCGAACCTCTCGGCATGAGGACCGGTATAGCGATAGTCAAGGGTAAAAAATAGGGGGAATGCTGCCTCCCCCTAGCTCTATCAGGCCTCAGCCTATGGGACTGATTCGGGCCTCGAGTCCCCCTCTGGGGATGGAGAGGCCCTGTGTCTGCACGAAATATCAAGATAATCAATAATAAGACAAAGTTGTATTAAGAAATCAAGGTTAAACAAAAATTCAAGTGTGATATATACCTCCGGTGACTAGCGCAC
The DNA here is from genome assembly GCA_030015575.1 of Agapanthus africanus. Lineage (NCBI taxonomy): Eukaryota > Viridiplantae > Streptophyta > Magnoliopsida > Asparagales > Amaryllidaceae > Agapanthus > Agapanthus africanus. Next base: position 522,694,478 of record CM057342.1, read on the forward strand.
GAGCCTAGGCCCAAGCAGCAGCACGAGCGGGACGATAGTTCCTCCGGTGAGGAACAACAGGGGTCCCGGACCCGGACGCATCCCCTCCAACTATAAAATAAACATCGACGCTAAATTTCCATGAAGTTCATATTTATTCTATAGAGCATATGTAAAATGAATAAATATTTTAAATTTATTCATTCTAACCTGCAGACGATGCGGAGGGTATGGAAGCGGCAGGAGTGGCCCCTGTGGAAGGTGTGGACGCACTACCTATAATTAGACAATTAAAAATATATTATATAAGTAATTGCAAAAAGAATGTGTAGATCAATAATATAACGTTCTAAATCAATATGCATGCACTATAGGATATATAAACATACCCGCAGGTGCGGTGGTGTCACCACCTACAGCTAGACAATAATAAAAATTGCTAAGTAAGAGCAAAAGGAATGTGTGTATTTATGATATAGCATTCTAAATCAATATACATACACTATATGATATATAAACATACCTGGAGGAGCGGGGGTGGCCTCTGTCCCAGATGTGGACGCATCACCAACAACTAGACAATCAAACATTGACAATATAAGTAATTTTGACATAAACATGCATGAATATCTGTAATATTACATTCAAAATGGATATGCATGCAGTATACCTGGAGGTGTGGAAAAATCTACATGGAAGGAGGCATCAGAAGGGGTCTCCGATCTGGGTGCAAGACCGGCCCTCTGAAGCTCCCTACGGAGCTCTCCGGGCGGCAGGACCGCTCTGCCTCTGCCTCTGCCTCTGCCGCGGCTGGAGCTCCTGCCGCCCTTCGCTGCTCCCGACATCATCATCAAATCTAGATAAACGGTTCGTGGACGCATTAGACAAGCATTAAAAGTATTGAATATATATGATCTAGAGCGTAAAATATGAAGTAATAATATAACATTACTGATAACCTTTTTCTTTTCGTGGGCGCATCATACATATCTACTTGGATTTCATCGTCGATGTCATTTCTAACCCACGTAACTTCATGATCGGTCGAAGACAACCCGTCCTTTGAAACAGACGGTCGGAGCACTTTAAGCCTTCTCTCTTCTTCGTCCTCATCGCTGTCCTCGTATTCTGGGACATCGTAGACATCTCTAGGTTTCCATCGGCATACAACACTCCACCCCGGATGCTTCAAACACTGTGAGTAGTATACTTGGAACGCTTGGTTCGGAAAGATAAACGGATCGTCCTGACCATAAAATCGAAGTGTGTTCACACTGGTCAATCCATATTCATCTTTCCAAGTCCCAAGACCGCTTCTCCACCTGTCTGTATCGGTTCGCGGATCGTACCAAGTACACTGGAATATATAAAAGGGTTCTGATCGTCCGGGATAGTGGATGCCGAGTATACAATTTAAGTACCCAGAGTAAATCACACCGTCCGATCCTACCGTCGCAATCCCACTATTCTGAGTGGTTCTAGATGTTTCTATGTCCTTAACTTCGAATTTGTATCCAAGGACACCAAATCCTTTGTAATATGCAACCTCCATACTAGAAAATTGAGCTAAACATCTCGAATCGCTCTCAAATGATGCAGACAAGTTCGGATCGTGGATCTAACAAAACAAATTTCAAATCTGAATTCTCTTTCCGGTACAACATGCAATTTTTAGGACATGCTTGAATCTTCTCGCACTTTAGACCCAAATCAGACATCATCTTCTAGGCTTCGTACCAGCTTTCGGGCACATTATTTCCCGGAGGCATAGAATCTTTCAAGAACGAAAGAAGCATTGTGAATGACTTGTTGCTCCATCCATTTAGGCACTTAATCTGGAAAAGTTGGACGAACCATGAGAGGGTGGAATACTTCGCATTCTCATAAATTGGTTTCCTAGCATCATTCATGAAATTTTCATATTTATCCGCACGCGGTCCTTGACCGGAAGGAATGTCATCTTCGGTACGAATAGATTCACCTAGGGCAGCCTCTACCATATCCTCCATTTCTTCTGATGGAAATAAATTTTCGTCTCCTGCCGTATTACCGAATTCTTCTACTTCTCCTGCCGCATTATCGTGTTCTCCTTCTTCTTCTACCGCAGTACTGCATTCTTCTCCTTCCCCGTGATATTTCTAAGTTGAATAAAGTCTAGTAAACCCATGTTTTACAATATGAAGCTCTGCCAATTCTACCTTCTGCCAGTACTTATTGCCACATCTATCGCACGGACAGAGAATCTTCTCTATTATGATCTTATTATGTGCACGTGCAAATTCAAAGAAAGCAGCAACTCCTGCGACAAACATAGGTTGCATACGTTGTTTCCAATCCACATACATCCAGTCCTTAACTCTGACGTACTCATGGGCCATGTTAGACTGAATAACATATAAATTGTAAGTTATGCTGACTATATTGAGAAATATAAGAACGGGATAGTTACTGACAAAGGAGAAAATCCGTGTATATGCTTTGTGTGTGCGTTTGTCGTTGAAAAGAATAAATTATCGCACGTATGTTAACCGATAGACGGGGACTAAGTGGCGCTTTTAGTTTCATATATGAGTATCGATGGGAATATGAAGGTTTCATATTATCATATATTGGTTTTAACCCGAACATCTCGAATCGCTCTCTAGTTATGCATTTGTATGTGTGTGTTCCGGCTGTCGGGGGTAGGCTTCTATCCCATTAAGAATGTATAGAGCGAACGCCCATCACTTGTGCTTTCAACCGTTTCGAGTAAATTTCGGCAGCACCTCCCCGCTGTTCTCCGATTACACTGTAATAGAATAGATAATCATTTCAAAGCTGTGAAACAACGTTGAAATGAACATCTAATCTATCTTTGTACACGGAGAACCAGCGGAAAGGTACCGATGAAATATCTCGAAACGAATGAAAACACAAGTGAATGAAGGCGTTTGCTTTATACATTCTTAACTTGTCCACACGGGACAAATCTATGGGTTACCATACGATTGAATTTTCTCGTCGCGTAGACTATACGACGGTTGTTAGTATCGAGCTATACTGTCCGATATTTAACAACCTTCGTATAGTTCTAGGTCACGATGAGCATCGCACGTATGTTAACCGATAGACGGGGACTAAGTGGCGCTTTTAGTTTCATATATGAGTTTCGATGGGGATATGAAGGTTTCATATAATCATCGAGTATCATATATTGGTTTTAACCCGAACATCTCGAATCGCTCTCTAGTTATGCATTTGTATATGTGTGTTCCGGCTGTCGGGGGTAGGCTTCTATCCCATTAAGAATGTATAGAGCGAACGCCCATCACTTGTGCTTTCAACCGTTTCGAGTAAATTTCGGCAGCACCTCCCCGCTGTTCTCCGAGTACACTGTAATAGAAGAGATAATCATTTCAAAGATGTGAAACAACGTTGAAATGAACATCTAATCTATCTTTGTACACGGAGAACCAGCGGAAAGGTACCGACGAAATATCTCGAAACGGATGAAAACACAAGTGAATGAAGGCGTTTGCTTTATACATTCTTAACTTGTCCACACGGGACAAATCTATGGGTTACCATACGATTGAATTTTCTCGTCGCGTAGACTATACGACGGTTGTTAGTATCGACCTATACTGTCCGATATTTAACAACCTTCGTATAGTTCTAGGTCACGACGAGCATCGCACGTATGTTAACCGATAGACGGGGACTAAGTGGCGCTTTTAGTTTCATATATGAGTTTCGATGGGGATATGAAGGTTTCATATTATCATCGAGTATCATATATTGGTTTTAACCCGAACATCTCGAATCGCTCTCTAGTTATGCATTTGTATGTGTGTGTTCCGGCTGTCGGGGGTAGGCTTCTATCCCATTAAGAATGTATAGAGCGAACGCCCATCACTTGTGCTTTCAACCGTTTCGAGTAAATTTCGGCAGCACCTCCCCGTTGTTCTCCGAGTACACTGTAATAGAATAGATAATCATTTCAAAGCTGTGAAACAACGTTGAAATGAACATCTAATCTATCTTTGTACACGGAGAACCAGCGGAAAGGTACCGACGAAATATCTCGAAACGGATGAAAACACAAGTGAATGAAGGCGTTTGCTTTATACTTTCTTAACTTGTCCACACGGGACAAATCTATGGGTTACCATACGATTGAATTTTCTCATCGCGTAGACTATACGACGGTTGTTAGTATCGAGCTATACTGTCCGATATGTAACAACCTTCATATAGTTCTAGGTCATGACGAGCATCGTATGTAAGTTAACCGATAGACGGGGACTAAGTGGCGCTTTTAGTTTCATATATGAGTTTCGATGGGGATATGAAGGTTTCATATTATCATCGAGTATCATATATTGGTTTTAACCCGAACATCTCGAATCGCTCTCTAATTATGCATTTGTTGTGTATTCTTGTTGTATGTGTGTGTTCCGGCTGTGGGGGGTAGGCTTCTATCCCATTAAGAATGTATAGAGCGAACGCCCATGCCCCTTTTACCAATCAAGAGAATACTACTAATAACTTATTGATAACATAAACAATATAATAATATTTTAGTATGTCAGGTTAAAATAATTGTATTAGCAAATACATTTTAGATAGTTATATAGACTACAAATTTCCAGAGAGAAAAAGTGGATGGGCAAGGAGAACAGAAGTTCCACTGTATTCACTTTTTGGATGGAACGATTTTGGTAGGCGGAAATCTATCATATACCAAAAAAGTTCTAACTGAAACCATCAACTTCCAATATTAGATTCATTCATAACTAACAATAAAAGGTTCTACTTCTCATTTTATTTGACTGACACCAAATAAACCTATCCCATTAAAGATATACTTCAAAGTTCCAAACACCAATTCCAATTGACTAACCCCCTTACTTAATTTGGGTCAACAACATAAGCTTATTGAATATTATCAATCACTAAAGTAATATTAAGGAGTATGATAAAGTTCAATGTCAAGACCATGCATAAATTCTCGGAAGAAATATTCAAAAAAAATGATATCATGATCACTCAAGTAATATCTAATTTTCCCACAATAATTGAAAGGCATAGAGTTGAAGGGGAATATGAAGAAAGAATGGACCCAGTCACCACCCATCAAGCAGCTTTCTCCCTACACCAATTTACTTTCTGTTTTATGAAAGACATCCTAGTGTTGTCAAATATCTTACGACATGCAAATCAATCTTACGATTCAATACAAGATACAGGAAAATTAATAAGTATCTTATGAATGTATTTGTTGGATGATTGGATCAAGTAGTTTTAGGATACAATTTATGCATCTTACAATATAATATAATGGAATCACAAATATTCAACCCAACTAATAAATGCGTTTCAAATATATTTAGAAAGATTTTTTAGTCACATTTTGGTTGCTAGTTTTAAGATGAGAAAACGGAGTATACGTTTGAATTTCCTATGTTGGCGGGACACATAACATCACTAAATTCATCGATCCATCCATGTATTTTGTTGTCATCAATCCACCTAACCCTAACCCCAACCTAACCCTAGCCCCAGCCCCACCCAGCCCCAGGGGCAGCCCCCAGCCCCAGCCCAGCCCAGCCCCAGCCCCGGCCCCCCAGCCCCCAGCCCCAGCCCAGCCCAGCCCCAACCTAACCCTAACCCTAACCCCAACCCTAGCGCGGCCAGCTAAACCCCAACACCAACCCTAAGGCAAACCCTAACCCCAGCCCCAGCCCCAGCAGCAGCGAACCCCAACCCTAACCCTAACCCCAACCCCGACCCCGACCCCGACCGCGACCCCTGCCGAACCTCAACTCGCGCGCGCGCAACCCCCCGACCCCAGACCCAGCACGTATGTTAATCAAAAAATTCTTTAATTTACCTCAAGATTTACTCACCTGACCGGCGGTAGCGACGACCCGAACGGCGGTGGCGACGACCTAAACGGCGGTGGCGACGAGAACGCCGGTGGCGACGAGGAGGACGACGGTGGCGACGAGCAGGACGACGGTGGCGACGAGGAGTTGTTTTCGCGCGCGATCGAGATCGAGAGAGAAAGAAATTGTGAGCGTAGGCGATCGATCTGAGCTTTAGTAATTTGATATTTAGTTGCCCCTACGGATATACCCGTAGTTTCTTTGTTTGCGGCTCCGTAGGGGCAAACACCAAATTAAGAATTAATATTTTTATTCTTAGACGTCTGGGCCCGTAGGGGCAACCTTTTAGCCCTACGGATTAATCCGTAGGGCCAAGTTAAATCTGCCCCTACGGATTCCAATATCCGTAGGGGCAACCCCCTATTTTACGAGTGAATGCAAGTTAAACAAACCTAATCTGATGTTGTTGGAACATTTTTCAAAAAGCTGTTATTGCAAGGACGTTCACTTTTGTTTTGCACAGTGGTATTCAGTTGGAATATCCTGCTCCTCAGTCGACGAGGCAAGTGTAAGTTCACGGCGGCGCCCCGGTCGTCAAACCGACGGCCAAATGCGGAAACGGGGATAAACTTTAATTTTGCGAACTTAGCAAACCGGCACCACCGCGCACTAAACCCCGGATCGGGCCATTAAACTAGATCTAGCTAACTACAAGATGGGGAAGAGATATACCGAGTGATCCGAGTCCTCCGGTCTTCTTGTCATCGTCCCGATCTCTCGCGGAAACTCTGGTCGTCGCCTCCTTGCCGAAAGGGCACCACGTCGCCTGCATCTTTTACGGGCTCCCGCCTCTATACCGAGGCAACTCGGGCATGAAGCTGGCAAGTCGACATGCCCAAGATATGCTGTAGGAAGTAGTGTAGAATGCGCTTTGTCTCAATGGGGTTTGTAGTTGCCTTGATGGAGGAATCAACAAGAGATGAACTTGGGAATTTTGGTGGCAAGCTAAAATGAGATAGATGTTTAATTTTGCCACACAAAAAATGAAATCAACCCCACTCCAATTCCATGAAGTGGCCGGGCCTTTTTAGATTGGTGGAGGGAAGGGATATGAAGCATGAAGGGAGGTGATGGTAGTATAAAGCAAGAGGTGACCATATCCAAACATCAACCATACTTATCACTTTAATCAACCCATACCCATTCAAATCACAATTAATGCAAGTGATGGAAGAAAGATTCTTAACATATCATAAAGAGAACAATTGCAAGAAACCCCCTTCACAAATGTTATTTGCAAACTTGCAAATAACCCCCTCCATCGGAAAAGTCCGGCCGGGAAAGAACAAAGGAAAACCGGCCGGAACGGAATGCAAACTGGCAACTCCAGAAAACTGGTCCCGTAATAAATTACAGGAAAACCCCGATACTGTGCATACACACCCGCATCTATATTCCGACCGGATACAAATGCAATGAGACAAAATCTACACTGTACTAAACTAGGATCCGGCTTAAACCAAAGCCGGCTAGTAATGTTCGTCCGATCCTGATCCGTGCAATACCGCACGTATCTGATCGAACCCTGCCATATATCTATACGGCCTCTAGTACAAACTGTCCGATCCCGATCCGTGCAATACCGCACGTATCTGATCGGACCCTGCCATATCTCCATACGGCCTCTACAGCGTTTCGCCCGAAAACCTGAGTAACTGAATGTGTGGTGGACTCTAAAGACTCGTCAATACTATGGCTGTGGATTTAACCACCAGCACGTCAGAGGTAGAAGCCAATACGTGACGGGCCACCAGCTATTGACCAAATGGGACGTCGATGAGCGAACTCATCCTGACACCCTACTAAGCCTGACAGTGACAATATCCGTACAGTCCGGTCCGTTCGTCTAAGAGCATCGCATGGCGGGCCTAGGGGGTTGGTAAAAGTCAGACCCCCAAAAGCGGTACAAGTCATGTCGGAGTGTAGCCCAGAACACCCTGAGATACTACTGGAATACCTACCAGTAAATCTCCTGCCTTGGCCAAGGACTTCGTGTAATGGCTCTCCTAGACACAGCGCGACCTCACCCCCAATACCGGGAGAGACGAACCCCCGAAGATCCGCTCACTGCCTCCATGTGGATCGGGACTGTACCCAACTAAAACCTGTTTGCACGACTCCTTTGAGCCGTGGTAGGGTAGTAATCAAAGCACAGTGGGAACTCACACGAGACAAATGACGATCCCCAGGTCGATGAACTAACCTGTACACATGTCACCTGGGAACTGCTATCTGACGTCAGGTATAAGACCAACTAGCATGTTCCCGGCGAGTCCTGTCCGGTGTACTCATAACCCAATGAGCACCTGTATACATCTTAGGTGAACCAACTGACACCAGTAGCTTGTGAGACCGGCCACCGCCCCTCGTCGGGGTCTCGACTGTATACACTAGTCTACTCTGGAGAATCGATGCCCTGTCTCGAAACTCCCACGACTAGGGACCTTTTAAGGATGTGCTTATAGACTCCAGCTCTCACTTATATGATCGCCCTCATACTGCTGGCAGTCAAGCAAGAATCCTAGGGGCTTTATCAACGTGTAATAGCGACCTGTCAGGTCACCTAAAGTAGTACACGATGATAAAGGTAAACTAGACAGCATACTATCATCTCGAGTAAGACTGTCTTACCGGGATAGGTCCTCCCTCAATCATCGCAATCACGTGCCTGTGATCCAATAATTGACTCTGAGGGCACTATCTCCAACAATCTCCCACTTGCACTCAAGGCTAATTATTGCGATGTCGCATACTCACAGCCCGTGTGATACCGAACACCCAACTCTTCTACTAGTCAGTCTCACAAAGCTCGTTTGCGAAACTATTGCGTTCGAGGAATAGCCTCAGTGAGTGGATCCGCTCTGGTGTTTCTTTCTATGTCTCTCTATATCTCAAGTTCGCGGAGAAAGCCATCTCCCGAAATGAGCAATACATGTCTTAGAGTGTCTGGATGTCTGATGGGACCGAGCTCATAAATGAACTCCAAATCCAAACTTCTTAGACTGTATCGTCAACTGAACTTAATCAGTATCCTGCGCCATGCCACCCTCAGTATTGCCTTGGATCACCTGTCCAGAATACTGCCCCTCGTCAGAAGGAAAACTATAACTCTGACAACCTCCTTGTCGTCCATGTCACCTTGGAAGCCTGGAATGATAACTGTCTCCCAAATGAGGCTGTCGTTATCATATCCCTAGAACATCCACTTATGTTCTAAAACTGCTTCCGACTGTTTCTCCAGGATTGGATCAATGTCAACTTATTGCATCTAGTACAAGAACAACATCTGGTGTGGTACTTGACATCTCATGATTGACTCAATTGCCTAAGCAAGTGATCTGCCAATCATGCACATCCCTCTCTACTTTAGTCTATAAGACACCTTTAGAGAGGGTGACTCCATCACCTGCAGGTACACTACCGTGCCAGGAGTCGTCCATTCTAAATACTCTTAGAATGCTGTCTTAGTACCCTGATTGGGAAACCACCCAAATCTAGATCTAAAACTATAGATCTAGTAACCAGTATGTTTGATATAATGTCCAAGTCCCATGTGGAGAAACCACCGTGTGACGACCAAAGTATAACCGATCGTAGTATAGGAATATCACTTCCTACTTTCTGTATGTCATCCATAACCCGGATATCACACCCTACTACCTTTTCAACAGATCCATCCCCTATTCTGATGACGTCAAACCCATGACTGTCACATCAGAAATAGATGATCTATCTCCGCTATATCTGCTTTAGTCTATAAATAGACATAAGCCTGATGTCCACCAATGCTTCCGCTGCTCCCACTGACTACGACAACCCTCTGGCAGAGTCATATAGATGTGCACTTCTAAAGCTAGTTTAGAACGACGCTATACTCATCCTCCTGCCGGGTCGCGCAGCCTGGAACAACAACAATGGCAAGTGTGGGTAAACAAGAACTTCCCTGTCACCGTCCTTGAGGCTACCGGAGTACCTCTCGGGTGCCTGAAGTTACCCACCTTATCTGCGGAGTGGCCAATGGAATGTCAAATCAGATTGAATCTTTAGGTTCCTTATCAAATCTTCAGTAATCGTTTGCGGTTCTGGAATCACTTCCAGTTCTACCATACTCCCACTACTGTTTTTGAAAAATCCATTTTTATTAAAACTGTGGCGAGTCAAGAACAATATCACTATTGATCTTTCTTATGGTAGAAAGTCAACCCTCGTCATAGCCTGGGTCAACCCACAAACAGCCATTACAGAAACGTGCCTTGAGTTATCCAGAGTCTGGTTTTAATCATAAGCCGGACAACTCCCCGTACCTTAACAATGTTAAGATATGAACTGTACTATATCCAATATAGAACCAGAGGCACTGATTGAATTGAACCAGATTCAAATCATGCAGCTGTCTCCAGTGCATGTCAACTAAATGGAGAGAGGCCGATCAGTGTTACTCAACTTAGGAATGCTCCCAATTATGAGTAACCTGAAAAAGAAGCAATTTCTCTTTATCATTACTATCAACTGAATACCATACACAAGTATCTACATCTTCGATCACTTTGAAGAATCCCGATACTTGCAATACTTGGTTCTCTACTTTATCCAAATACCTATAACTTCTCAAAATTCGGACCCTGTGTTTCTACGAAACACTTGTCTAAAAACTAGAGAAGTCATAAGTAAACCGAATATAGTACGAGAACCAACCCCTCTGTCCTGATGGATACTGGACAACATACATTACTCTGTATTAGTCCCTTGAGTCTGATAACTCATTCACTGTGTGTCGTAGGTTGAAAACTGTACTTATGGTTAAGAAGAATTACACCGCTGTTCAATGCTCCTTACCTAACCATCCACTGATATAGGTAAATGTCATCGACATAATATCAAAAGGTATATCTCACTCTATGAAAATAGACGTACAGATATATCAATTTGAAATTGGTGCACAACAGCGGATATTCAAAACCAAACATTTGCCGACCGGCAAACAGCCCAGGTGATCTCCTCAAATATCACCGATTACAACGAATCCCGATATAATGAGGATGATCACCCTATTCCCAATAACCTACTCCCACTCATCATCTGTAAAACCATACAGATGTGAGAATCAAACCTGGTAAATACATACCCTGGAGCAAGTGTCAAATCGGGAAATCAGTTTTCTTTTAACAATACACAGTGAAACCGAAACATTGAAATGTTTCGATGGGGTATCCTGGTATTCCTAGTAATGCCTCTACCATTATCCATATTCACAACTATAACCGTATAATTCTTTGCCACCTCTCCAAATCCTTTTATATGTCTTTAGTCATTACCTTCTGCACACCCCTTTAGGCCAATTGGTTTTCTTCCTTCCCTACCGTTCGGCACCAGCCTATGGTTTGGAAGAAGACTATCCAATAAGCATAATGGGTGTACTGTCCTAGTCCTAGGAGCACTCGCAATGCGAGATAAGGTGAAGATAAAAGACAACCGAATAAACCTTATTCATATTTCTCCTGGACCAGAATCCATCCCCGAACTGGAACAAGTTCCTTTCGAGTTCGTATATAACCATACGATGGATTATCCAATAAACTGTGGATCTTCGTAGTGATACGGAGTGTCCTGGAGAGATACAAAGGTGATTTAGGATTGGTGAAGAAATACTTGGTTTGGTCGTGAATATCAGTCGCATTTTACTTTGCCCTCTTACTAATCCCTTGCTTTGTCTGAACTTAATACCTTCTGCACACCATCGTTATGCTAATTGGTTTTCTTCATTCCCTACCGGTTGGCACCAGCCTAAGGTTTGGAAGAAGACTATCCAATTTGCGTAATAGGTGTACTATCTCCTAAGCCAAGGAGTACTCGCAACCTGAGAGAAGGTAAAAGGAAAAGACAACTGAATAATCCTATCCGTTTTCTCCAAAACCGGAAAGCATCCTCGAATAAATTCCTTCGAGTTCGTATCTAACCATACGATGGTTTTGTCCAATGGAAGTGGACGTTCGTAGTAATACGGGGTGTCCTGGAGAAAAGGGTAAAAGTAGGAGTGGCAATGAGGTCTGCAACTCTGACAATCCAAAAGCCAGTGTTAAGAAGGTTCGGTCAACTTGGTCACTGAGTCATAGTCTAGGGTCGGGTCAATGGTCGCTGCCAGAGAGAGAGAGAAAAGAAACACTCAGCGTGCACTCTAACCTAGATCAGAATGGTTATCACTTTATCTAATCTGGAAACCTCCCACTGTACCTCAAATTCTCCTCCAAACCTGAAAGAAGAATTAGTCGGAGTCACCCGAGGAGTAAACTAACTCATCAGTGGGAATCGGGATCCAACTCTCATCGCATGATAACGTGACGGAATCCACTCACGGTATCACACTCCAGAAGGTATGCGCATATCTGGCAAGCTTCAGTTCTTTTGAAACTCCCGATGTGATTTTTACCCCATGCTCTTATGACCTTGACTAAGGCCAACAAATCATAAGTCACATGTCAAGTTCTCCCCGTCATTGTCCAGGTTAATTTGAACCCACCCGTACAAGCCCTTGACTAGGGCCAACAAGGTTATACGACTGTCCCAAATCAACGCATCTATCTATGCTACATATGAACACCCAATAGCTACCAAACACTGTGCCTTGACTATGGCCAACAAACACAGCTTGAATACTATTGACTATCCATATGAAATGACGGAGGGCTACGAATGGTTTCTGGCGAAAACCTTTAACGTAATGAACTTGATATCGTTGAAGGAACGGATAGCTTTTGAAAATATAGTTACGAAAACCTTTGCTAAAGAGGTCACTCCCGGTGAAGGGATCTCGGCTCTTTCCCCGTAGAATGTGGTGTAGGATATTCCAACTGAATACCACGATGCAAAGCAAAAGTAAACGGCTATAGTGAAGTTACTGCCCTAACGCAAACTTTTGTCCAAGGGGTCACTCCCGGTGAAGGGATCTCGGCCCTTGCCTCGTCGACTGAGGAGCAGGATATTCCAAATGAATACCACGATGCAAAACAAAAGTGAACGTCCTTGCAATAATAGCCTTTTTGAAAAGTGTTCCAACAACATCAGATTAGGTTTGTTTATCTTGCATTGATCCGAATCAATGCAGTCCCATCTGTAGGGTTCCTAGGCACTCTAGTGAGGTCTCACAAGGCATCGAACATGCCAATTTCAAAAAATCTAGGTGCCGAGAGACCCGACTACGGATCGTTTGCTAGAAAACTAGGCGAAAAAGCTAACTAGTTAACACTTAACTAAGGGATACGGATACACAAACTTTGTAGTTCCATTTGTCCACCTCCATAGCTCCATGAAGAAGTCATCTCCGCTGTACAAATCCGAAATCCGGGCTCTTGCGTCGGCTTCATCGGAGAAGAAGAGGGCTAGGTCATCGACGACGTGCCGAAGATGATCTACGTCGAGACATCGCTAAATCAAGCTCCGACTTCACCAAGTCAAGAAACTTGTGAAGTAAACACACTCTACTACTTGGAAAGAGGTAGAGGATGAAGAAATAGGAGTTGGGTTCACTTTAGAATTGGATTTCTCACTCATCTTCATCAATCACCATTGATGAAGTGGAGGTTTCTTCATGGAAGAAGATGAAGAAGAAGAAGAAGAAAGAATTATGATAAGTTATTTAAAAAAGAAAAGAATTTCCAAACTTATCATAATCCTAACTATGGTTATGTGTAGAGAATTAACCATGGGTTAAAGGAATGGTTAGGGTTAAGGATGAGATAAGAATGGTGGACAAAGTCAAAGCTTCATGAAGTTTCAACTAAACAACAAATAAAGCCACCATTCTTTTCTCTTCTCATTTATTTTCCAAAATGAAATGGATAAATAAATAAGTAAATAAAACAAAACCCTAACCATAATCATGTAACCATGGTTTGATCTTTACACAAAAACCCTAGCATAACATGTATCATCAATCATGATATAATCAAGTGCACAAAAGTATATCGCATATACAATGCGCACATCCGAGTGAGAAAATCCATCTTAAGTGAACCGATACTAGTTAACGCAAAGTAATATATCAAATATATAATTATGCATTAAATCATTAAATCAACTCTTGATTTAACGATCCGGTCATATCGCATATAACCGGCTAGTATCCAATGTATCGGCTTATCGAATCAATCCTTGATTCGATAATTAGGTTATATCGCATACAACCATCCAACACATTGATCGCGAGAATGAAATACGGTATCACATACACGCATTACTCTCGGTCCCGCACATATCTCATATGCGCTCCTATTTCGTTTCGCTTGAGCCAGGAAACCTCTGTGTAGGACTCTAAAGACTCGTCAATACGCCGGCAGCGGATGATGATCATATCAAACATCCACAAGCCGCAAGCGGTCTGCTAAACGTAACGGCCACCCGGGTATTGAGCGATCTGAAGATCGACGAGCAAGCCCGCTCACACTCCAGTGAATCCGACCAGTAACACTACCGTACAGTCCGGTCTGATCGTCTGATCTGTCGCATATCTCGCCTAGGGGTGGTATACGTCAGACCCCAATAGCTCGATAAGTCGTGTCGATATGAGGCCTATAACACTTTGAGAAACTACTGGTAACACTTACCAGTAAATCTCAGCAACCCTGGCCAGGGATTTCCTGTTATAGCCAATCGAACACAGCGCAACATCAACTCCCTATACCGGGAGAGACGAATCCCCTCCTATCGCTCATTGCCTCCATGTGACTCGGGACTGTACCCAAAAACCACCGTTTTGCACGCCCTCTTGGACGTGGTAAGATGGAAATCAAAGCACAGTGGGAACCACACAAGACTCTATGACGATCTCGGGTCAACAGACTACTCTGTACCAGTGTCACCAGAGAACTGCCATCTGACGTGAGGTATAATACCATCTGGGAGTTCTCGGCGAGTCCTGCCAGTGTACCCAGTCTCTACTGAGCACCCGTATACCATCTCTGATGTCAAACACCGATGGATATGGGATCATCCATCGCCCATCTGTATGGGTCGAGAAGGTATACGCTAGTCTACTCTGATATATCGATGCCCCGTCTCGATACACCCACGACTAGGGACTTTGAAGGATGTACTTATGGACTACCATATCCCCACTAGTATGATCCGCATCATAGTCCAGGTAGTCAAGTACAGATCCTAAGGGCTTTACCAACATGTAACAGAGAGACAATCAGCATACACGTTAAGGTAAAGATCAACCAGATAGCATACTATCATGTCGAGCAAGAAAGTCCTCCCTATATACGTCCTAGCATCCACTACAATATACATCATATGTACAGTAATGGCCTCTAGGGCATACATATAACTAACAATCTCCCACTTGCACTAGGGCCATCTGTAGCAGTGGTTGTAGTATCTCATACTCAACCATCCCATAAAAGTCTCTCTCTGGGAACAGGCCTTTGTGAGTGGATCCGCTGTGTTGTCCTCTGAGTCTACTCTCCAAACCTCGATCACCCTGGAGATCAACCATCTCCATGTTCAAGTGATACTGCCTTAGAATATGTCTGGATCACTGATGGGACCGGCGTTCCTTGGCATAAGCCACAACTCCATTGTCACACAATGGGAGGAACAAAGTTCATCTTATGAACTAATATACACCCAGACTGTCTCTTTGGTAGCATCTTAAGTAGCGATGTATCCAGCCTTTATCGTCTAGTATGTCACGGTATCTAGTTTGGAACTCTTCCAACATACCGTCCCTTTACTGAGGGTAAAGACAATGCCTGTGACTGACACTCAGTCGTCTTTATCACCCTGGAACACTTCCAGTGATTCTTCCTAGGATCAATTGATACCATCTCACTACAACTAGTGAGAATCCTAACATCCAATTAGATCTATCTCATAGATCCAAAATCCAGGATTTAGTAGGTATCACTTTGATCCTATGTGGAGAATCATTATGATAAGCGGAGATTGATCGAGCGTAGCATAAGAAACTCCTTCCCTATCAAGAGTATGTCATCCACGTACTCTACGAGGATCACCACCATACTCCCTACTACCTTTTTGTATATACAAGGTTCATCTACCATTTTGATGATGTCAAACTCTTTGACTACTTCATCAAAACAAATGTTCCAACTCCGCGATGCCTGCTTTATCCTATAAAGCATCTCGCACACGTTTCCGCTGCTCCCACTGTCTACGAAGCCCTCTGGCTGTGTACTTATAGACGCACTCTTCTAAAACATCATTTAGAAAAGCAGTCATGACACCCAACCACCAGATATCGTAGTCATGGTATTTAGCCGTGACAAGTAGGATCTGGATTGACTTAAGCATAGATCCTTAGAAAAAGGTTTCATTATGATCCATATCTGGTCAATTATGCAAACCTTTAACAAGTCTAGCTTTGAAAGTCTCAACTTTTCCATCTACACCAAGTAATCTTCTCAAGATATACTTGCTCCTGATGGGGATTTAACCCTTCAGATATAGCAACCAAAGTCCATACTTTGTTGGTGTATAAGGATTCCATCTCAGATCGCTAAACATCCAGCCATTCTTACAGAGTCCTCCTCCTGATGGCCAGGTCGAAACTAGTTGGGTCATCATCTCATGATGCATTCCTCGCTCCCACTGTCATAGAGAAACAGAAGTATCTCTCAGGTGGGTGAGGAACCCTACTAGATCGGCGGAGAGGCTGAGGTTCGTTGGAATCCACTGAATCCTTTGGTTCTATCAATTCATCAGCTGTAGTTTGTATAGCTGGAACATTTCCAGTTGTACATAACAGATCTTGCCTCGAGCTTGTCCGGATTTTGCTTTTAGACATAGGCCGGTCAACCCCAAATCTTAACTAGCTTAAGACATGGGCTCTTCCTATTCCATATCACATATGAAGTGGTAAGCAACTGATTTGATTTGAACCCTATTCAATAGGTATGCAGCTTCTCAAGAGCATAACTCCCAAAAGGAAATAGGTAACTCAGTAGTACTCATCATAGAGCACACTTTATCACATAGGGTGTTATTGCTCCGCCCCGATATACCATCGTGCTATGGTGTATACGGAGGAGTAATGCTGAGAGAGAATCTTATTCTCCTTTAGAATAGTCCAGGAATTCCGTGCTCAAGTATTCTTCTCCCTGATCTCATCAAAGGACATAATACTTATACCCGTTTTGGTTCTCTACTTCTAACTTATATTCTGTGAATATCTTAAAAGGTTCGGACTTATGTTTCAACAGGAACATATGTCTGAATCTTGAGAGATTATCAGAGAATATAACGAAGTATAAAGAACCAGTCTTGGCATGTGTAGACAGGGGACCTACATACATTAACATGTATCATCCCAAGAGTTCACTAACTCTTTCTCCGTTTCCAATAAACGGAGCTATGGTCATCTTATCTCTGTGACATGACTGGCAAGTTTCACAAGATGTAAATTCAAACTGATTTAAATATGCATCTAAATGTAACTTAGCTAGTCGGGTCGCATTGATATGACCTAGTCTACAATACCTCAAGAAGAATTCGTTCATTTCTGAACTCTTCCTCTTGTGTGTGTTCTGTATACTAAGAACTGTAGTTTGATTTAGAACAGCAATGCTTTTAGATAACGTGCCTGAACCGATCAACTTTTGATATAGGAAATGTTCAAAACATTATCCAACAATACAAAATTTTATCATTTCTTTACTGATAAAGAGACTGATATGATTTTGTATATCAGGTTCGGTATCTAACAACATTCGTTCAGAATCAATATATTTGTAATACAGGGTGACAGTGACCAACAGACTTGGCTGCAACACTTGCCCCGTTTTCTGCCTCATGAAACTTATCACCCGTTCTCAGTTCTCTACCTATCTGTAGCCTTATGTAACAGATTACATATCTGGGATCCTGATCTGGTATCACATACCCAGGACGTAGAGGATACAGAGAAACAGTTCTTTGTAATGAACACACCCGAAGATAATGCATCAACATGCACTCTCTTCGTTTGGGCGGCACGGGAATTCTGGTAATCCCCAAATTCCTGCTCTGTCTTATAACAATTATAAGTTGGAGCGGGACCAACGTTCCCCAGCTCAGTATAACAAGCGGGTTCGGTCAATATTCCGTATTATTATCTTTATTAAGGCGTGATATGGTCGCTACCTGGAGAGAGAGAGAAGAAAACACTCAGCGTGCGCTCTGTCAAGAATAGATTGGTTATTATTTTATCTAATCAGGATGGCTCCCACTGCTTTTTATCAAATCTTCCTTCAAACCCTAAAAGGAAAGACTAGCCGGGATTAATTACACACTACAAGTTCGCCAATCTTTCAGCCAGGCCAGTGTCGGTACTTTGAGGGAGGTCCCCCGTGCTTTCGCACGAACCTAATTAATGTAAACCTCATTTTCCCAGAGGCGTAACCCCGTTGACACCTTTCTAGACACCTACTTGATCGGCTAATTGTAATGTATAAAACTCTCCCAGGAGTAACTCTTACTCGCAGCGGGTATCGGGATCCAACTATCTCATAGAAGGTATGCAATCTCATTGCAAATTTCAACACTTGAAATTCCCGATAATATTTTGCCCCTAGCGTCCTATGACCTTGACGGAGGTCAACAAACCATAGGCTACTAGTCAAGTTCAACCCGTCATTTCTTGATTGAATTAAACCCACCCGCATGACCCTTGACGGAGGTCAACAAGACCGCACGACTACCCTAATCCAATCTGCATCATATGCACAAGCAGATAAATACTAGTTAGCTACCGCACACTACGTCTTGACGGAGGTCAACAAACGTAGCACGAATACTAAATAGGACTTATCTGAAATGACGGAGGGCTACGACAGGTTTTTCTGAAAACCTATTGCGTAATGAACTTGATATCGTTGTAGAATCAAATGGTTTTAAAATGGAGTGCTTTTGAGGCTTTTCTAGTTTTGCTAAAGGAGTCACTCCCGGTGAAGGGATCGTCGGTCCTTTCCTCGTCGAATGAGGTGCGGGATATATCACATATATCACTGTGCAAAGCAAAAACTCTTAAAAGCAATCAAAAGACAAACCGAGTGTGTAGCATCTGCCAGTTATTGCTAAAGGAGTCACTCCCGGTGAAGGGATCTCGGTCCTTTCCTCATCGAATAAGGTGCAGGATATATCACATATACCGCTGTGCAAAGCAAGAACTGTAGCTACCTGTTTTATTTTGAAATTCGATTCTACAACATCTTAGGTTTCTTTTATTTCATTAATCACATTAATGAAGTCCCATCATTTAAGTACCTAAACATCACAGATAAATACGACGTACACTTATGCCATCCGCATTCGCCGCGATGTCCCCTCGTGCACCGTTAGGTTAGGTAACTAACGGCAGAGCAGGGTAGGGCTAGCGCGGGTGTAAAACATAAGTAACGTCTATATAATATATCATATATACTATATACTGTATCTATCACAGAACATCACATGATCACATCACAGATATCGCAGCAGAAGAATCATATGAAATATTGGATATACTAAGACGTCCGTGTTTTCAATACGAGCCAGTATAAAACACGGATTCCACGGTCGTGATGAATAGCCAAACCCACACCCCAAGACCCCTACGAGAGCGGGAAGCAACCCTACCAATTCTAGAGTTAGGAAACCCGGACTCGACTCCTCGAGTTGGTCTCCCAGTGGACTCCAGAACCCGGTTACTTGTGCCCTCCTCCTTGGGTCTATCCTAGTGCAGAAAAGTAAATAATATACAAACGATGACAACTTCCGCAACCTGGAAGCGCCCCAATAAAAGAATATTAAATACAAGTTTTTACATGAATGAAAATGAAAAACACTCATCTCACATAAAAAAAACCCGGCTATTCAAACACGACGATCCAATATAACATATCCAGCAACACATAACATCACATGTCATCAACGTAAGTAAATATGTCCATCCCAATTGTCGTTGACATATAGCAACGAAACCGGCGATATCACATATTACACTTACGGTCACAGAAAAGAAAGTGTAAAACTACAACAGTTGGAATCCGCAACCACCTCAGACATCGCATGCCTGACCAAATGAATTACTTAGACATCGCATGCCTAACAATTATAAACCCCGCATTTTAGTCTCAAAATCGAAAACACTTTTCAATACCAAGTCGGGTAATTCAACAAGATTCCCGACATCCTGATCGAATGCTCGTCGCAAACTTCAGTAGACGGGCGCACCCCTGATACCGTCGACGAAGTGCACCAAGGCGGAACACCGCTGCCGCGAGCACCCGAACGGATGCTTTCGGCGACGGGGTTCTCCTACAGTCACTTGGTCGGGGCTATGGAGTGAGACTGTCTATTAAGTTTACCCGGCGAGTATCCGCGTACGCTACGTGATTGCGACGGACTTTTGATCACATCAAAATTCCGTGGCAACCGATCAAGTGAGACTAAACTGCTATGTTTATAATATTCATTTAGTTATCTCATAACTCATTGTGAATTCCAATTATTGTATCCCATTCCAGATAAATAGAAAATGTTAAACTTTCCGATCGAACAATCGAACACCCAAGTTTTCCCGAAACTGATCAACACATGAAACAAGTATGACAACATTCCGTTCGTGCCTCAGTACCAACGGTCCAGCCGTAGAAGGGTCAAGCCAACGCCTCACATGTGGCACGCCGTACTGCCCCAAACCCGAAGGTTCAAAGGGCAGTTCAAGACGGTCACATAATCGAGTTAAGGTTTGTTGTCTTCTAGAGGGACCATCGCGTTACTTGCACTACTTAGAACGTCGTTAAACTACGGAAAGATCCAACACTTGGAAATTTCCCGACAGGGGAAAAATTGGGTATTTATATCCGGTCGAACTTTTTAACATATTCTAAAATTTATCAGGAAAGCCATATAGACAAAATTTGATACCCCGATCGAAACACCGAATCCCCAAAACAACTCCAGAAAATTAAACTCTGTATTAAATATTAAAAATTCCCAGAAAAACCAGCATTGACTATTATTGATTATGGTGCAAATTTTGATGAACAACAGGACAAAACCGCCGCGGATCCGCCGCACGAGCCATGCTCGTGCTGCGGATCCGCGCCTTGAATATGGATTTACGTCATCAAAATTCACCGTAACCCTTAGATTTCCCTGCTGATTTTTTTAGCAATTTTTAATCTGGAAAAATCCACTGTTTTCAAAAAAGGACAGAGAGCATTTTGGGTTTGGGTTTTCGGGTTCGTTCGTGTTTCAAAATCCGTCTAGACTTCGCCTAAGGCTCTAGCTAGGCTCTGATACCACTGTAGGGTTCCTAGGCACTCTAGTGAGGTCTCACAAGGCATCGAACATGCCAATTTCAAAAAATCTAGGTGCCGAGAGACCCGACTACGGATCGTTTGCTAGAAAACTAGGCGAAAAAGCTAACTGGTTAACACTTAACTAAGGGATACGGCTATACAACCTTTGTAGATCCGTTTGTCCACCTCCATAGCTCCATGAAGAAGTCATCTCCGCTGTACAAATCCGAAATCCGGGCTCTTGCGTCGGCTTCATCGGAGAAGAAGCGGGCTAGGTCATCGACGACGTGCCGAAGATGATCTACGTCGAGGCATCGCTAAATCAAGCTCCGACTTCACCAAGTCAAGAAACTTGTGAAGTAAACACACTCTACTACTTGGCAAGAGGTAGAGGATGAAGAAATAGGAGTTGGGTTCACTTTAGAATTGGATTTCTCACTCATCTTCATCAATCACCATTGATGAAGTGGAGGTTTCTTCATGGAAGAAGATGAAGAAGAAGAAGAAAGAATTATGATAAGTTATTTAAAAAAGAAAAGAATTTCCAAACTTATCATAATCCTAACTATGGTTATGTGTAGAGAATTAACCATGGGTTAAAGGAATGGTTAGGGTTAAGGATGAGATAAGAATGGTGGACAAAGTCAAAGCTTCATGAAGCTTCAACTAAACAACAAATAAAGCCATCATTCTTTTCTCTTCTCATTTATTTTCCAAAATGAAATGGATAAATAAATAAGTAAATAAAACAAAACCCTAACCATAATCATGTAACCATGGTTTGATCTTTACACAAAAACTCTAGCATAACATGTATCATCAATCATGATATAATCAAGTGCACAAAAGTATATCGCATATACAATGCACACATCCGAGTGAGAAAATCCATCTTAAGTGAACCGATACTAGTTAACGCAAAGTAATATATCAAATATATAATTATGCATTAAATCATTAAATCAACTCTTGATTTAACGATCCGGTCATATCGCATATAACCGGCTAGTATCCAATGTATCGGCTTATCGAATCAATCCTTGATTCGATAATTAGGTTATATCGCATACAACCATCCGACACATTGATCGCGAGAATGAAATACGGTATCACATACACGCATTACTCTCGGTCCCGCACATATCTCATATGCGCTCCTATTTCGTTTCGCTTGAGCCAGGAAACCTCTGTGTAGGACTCTAAAGACTCGTCAATACGCCGGCAGCGGATGATGATCATATCAAACATCCACAAGCCGCAAGCGGTCTGCTAAATGTAACGGCCACCCGGGTATTGAGCGATCTGAAGATCGACGAGCAAGCCCGCTCACACTCCAGTGAATCCGACCAGTAACACTACCGTACAGTCCGGTCTGATCGTCTGATCTGTCGCATATCTTGCCTAGGGGTGGTATACGTCAGACCCCAATAGCTCGATAAGTCGTGTCGATATGAGGCCTATAACACTTCGAGAAACTACTGGTAACACTTACCAGTAAATCTCAGCAACCCTGGCCAGGGATTTCCTGTTATAGCCAATCGAACACAACGCAACATCAACTCCCTATACCGGGAGAGACGAATCCCCTCCTATCGCTCATTGCCTCCATGTGACTCGGGACTGTACCCAAAAACCACCGTTTTGCACGCCCTCTTGGACGTGGTAAGATGGAAATCAAAGCACAGTGGGAACCACACAAGACTCTATGACGATCTCGGGTCAACAGACTACTCTGTACCAGTGTCACCAGAGAACTGCCATCTGACGTGAGGAATAATACCATCTGGGAGTTCTCGGCGAGTCCTGCCAGTGTACCCAGTCTCTACTGAGCACCCGTATACCATCTCTGATGTCAAACACCGATGGATATGGGATCATCCATCGCCCATCTGTATGGGTCGAGAAGGTATACGCTAGTCTACTCTGGTATATCGATGCCCCGTCTCGATACACCCACGACTAGGGACTTTGAAGGATGTACTTATGGACTACCATATCCCCACTAGTATAATCCGCATCATAGTCCAGGTAGTCAAGTACAGATCCTAAGGGCTTTACCAACATGTAACAGAGAGACAATCAGCATACACGTTAAGGTAAAGATCAACCAGATAGCATACTATCATGTCGAGCAAGAATGTCCTCCCTATATACGTCCTAGCATCCACTACAATATACATCATATGTACAGTAATGGCCTCTAGGGCATACATATAACTAACACCATCAATTGATCACACCACAAAGAACGAAAATATACTGATGTACGTATATGCCATCCGCATTCGCCACTGGGTCCCGTCATTACCCGTTAGGTTAGCTAACTAACGACAGAGCGGGGACTGGACTAGCGCGGATGTAAAACATATACAACATCTACTAATATATATACCAATATATTATATTTCGCTCAAGGCGTGAATAAAAATGCAACATCACAGAAATGTACAGCATCACAGAACAATACAGATATCTGGGATCCCCGGGTTTCACAGAGCCACTACTGAAACCCGACGTTCCCCTGGTCGTGTGGATAGCCTGTGCAATGAAATCCTACACCCCTATGGGCGCGGCAAGTCACCCGCCAAAACCTGAAGCGAGGCAGCCCCCTTCAGCACCGTGAATGGACCACCCAGCACTTCACGGAATCCGGTAACTTGGGCACCCCTCCTGGGTCAACCTGTACCCCCTACGAGTGCGGCGAATAGCCCGCCAATTCCAGACTGAAGCCCCTCCGTCTCAATGCCCTGAGATGCGGGCCCGTTGCCCTCTAAAACCCGGCTATCCGTGCACCCCTCCGCGGGGTAATCCTAGTACAGAAAGTAAAATATACATACAACGGGTACATCGACCGCAACCAGGTCGTGCCCCAAAAGAATAATACAAACAGGCAGTGACGGCAGTCCACATGTCGGACGCTCGCCCCGCAATAACAAATGTACATAATACAACAACACTGTACTAGCATTGCATCCAGGCTATCCCCCACGACCGATCCGCAACATCACAGCAAAACACAGAACATCAACGTGAAAGTCACGTTCGCAAATCCGTCTAACCGGGCTATAGCAGTTAGACCGGATTTACCGATCGAGTGACATTCACAGTCGCAGATATAATGTAAATACTGTGAAATAATGTGTTTAAAATATCCGATCGATCAAAAATTAACAAGTGGGCCCCCAAGCAATACTGTAGCAGATCAAGAAATTCTGGGCCCAATATTAATATTCCAAAACCCCTAAAATTACCCATAAAGCCTACTGGAAAAATTGTACACACTGATCCATCAATACTGCGGCGGAACCGCGGCAACAAGTAGGGTTTTGCCGCGGTTCCACGCTCCTCTGAAGAGATCAGTGTCTCGAATTTCTACAGTAGTCTTAGGTCTTCTAGCACAGTACTTTTATACAACCTGAAAAATTTTTGGAGACCAAAAAATTTCAACAGAAAACTGTCGCTAGCAAAAATGTAGATTTTAGAATTTTGGTCGATCGGAAATGCAAAACACATCAAACGAAGCTAGACGAAGTTAATGGCGAGGCTCTGATACCACTGTAAGTGCACGGCGGCGCCCCGGTCGTCAAACCGACGGCCAAATGCGGAAACGGTGATAAACTTTAATTTTGCGAACTTAGCAAACCGGCACCACCGCGCACTAAACCCCGGATCGGGCCATTAAACTAGATCTAGCTAACTACAAGATGGGGAAGAGATATACCGAGTGATCCGAGTCCTCCGGTCTTCTTGTCATCGTCCCGATCTCTCGCGGAAACTCCGGTCGTCGCCTCCTTGCCGGAAGGGCACCACGTCGCCTGCATCTTTTATGGGCTCCCGCCTCTATACCGAGGCAACTCGGGCATGAAGCTGGAAAGTCGACATGCCCAAGATATGCTGTAGGAAGTAGTGTAGAATGCGCTTTGTCTCAATGGGGTTTGTAGTTGCCTTGATGGAGGAATCAACAAGAGATGAACTTGGGAATTTTGGTGGCAAGCTAAAATGAGATAGATGTTTAATTTTGCCACACAAAAAATGAAATCAACCCCACTCCAATTCCATGAAGTGGCCGGGCCTTTTTAGAATGGTGGAGGGAAGGGATATGAAGCATGAAGGGAGGTAATGGTAGTATAAAGCAAGAGGTGACCATATCCAAACATCAACCATACTTATCACTTTAATCAACCCATACCCATTCAAATCACAATTAATGCAAGTGATGGAAGAAAGATGATTAACATATCATAAAGGGAACAATTGCAAGAAACCCCCTCCACAAATGTTATTTGCAAACTTGCAAATAACCCCCTCCATCGGAAAAGTCCGGCCGGGAAAGAACAAAGGAAAACCGGCCGGAACGGAATGCAAACTGGCAACTCCAGAAAACTGGTCCCGTAATAAATTACAGGAAAACCCCGATACTGTGCATACACACCCGAATCTGTATTCCGACCGGATACAAATGCAATGAGACAAAATCTACACTGTACTAAACTAGGATCCGGCTTAAACCAAAGCCGGCTAGTAATGTTCGTCCGATCCCGATCCGTGCAATACCGCACGTATCTGATCGAACCCTGCCATATATCTATACGGCCTCTAGTACAAACCGTCCGATCCCGATCCGTGCAATACCGCACGTATCTGATCGGACCCTGCCATATCTCCATACGGCCTCTACAGCGTTTCGCCCGAAAACCAGAGTAACTGAATGTGTGGTGGACTCTAAAGACTCGTCAATACTATGGCTGTGGATTTAACCACCAGCACGTCAGAGGTATAAGCCAATACGTGACGGGCCACCAGCTATTGACCAAAAGGGACGTCGATGAGTGAACTCATCCTGACACCCTACTGAGCCTGACAGTGACAATATCCGTACCGTCCGGTCCGTTCGTCTAAGAGCATCGCATGGCGGGCCTAGGGGGTTGGTAAAAGTCAGACCCCCAAAAGTGGTACAAGTCGTGTCGGAGTGTAGCCCAGAACACCCTGAGATACTACTGGAATACCTACCAGTAAATCTCCTGCCTTGGCCAAGGACTTCGTGTAATGGCTCTCCTAGACACAGCACGACCTCACCCCCAATACCGGGAGAGACGAACCCCCGAAGATCCGCTCACTGCCTCCATGTGGCTCGGGACTGTACCCAACTAAAACCTGTTTGCACGACTCCTTTGAGCCGTGGTAGGGTAGTAATCAAAGCACAGTGGGAACTCACACGAGACAAATGACGATCCCCAGGTCGATGAACTAACCTGTACACATGTCACGTGGGAACTGCTATCTGACGTCAGGTATAAGACCAACTAGCATGTTCCCGGCGAGTCCTGTCCGGTGTACTCATAACCCAATGAGCACCTGTATACATCTTAGGTGAACCAACTGACACCAGTGGCTTGTGAGACCGGCCACCGCCCCTCGTCGGGGTCTCGACTGTATACACTAGTCTACTCTGGAGAATCGATGCCCTGTCTCGAAACTCCCACGACTAGGGACCTTTTAAGGATGTGCTTATAGACTCCAGCTCTCACTTATATGATCGCCCTCATACTGCTGGCAGTCAAGCAAGAATCCTAGGGGCTCTATCAACGTGTAATAGCGACCTGTCAGGTCACCTAAAGCAGTACACAATGATAAAGGTAAACCAGACAGCATACTATCATCTCGAGTAAGACTGTCTTACCGGGATAGGTCCTCCCTCAATCATCGCAATCACGTGCCTGTGATCCAATAATTGACTCTGAGGGCACTATCTCCAACAGCAAGGGCCGAGATCCCTTCATCGGGAGTGACCCCTTGGTCAAAAGTTTGCATCAGGGCAATAACTACACTATAGTCGTTTACTTTTGCTTTGCATAGTGGTATTCAGTTGGAATATCCTGCACCTCATTCTACGGGGAAAGAGCCGAGATCCCTTCACCGGGAGTGACCTCTTTAGCAAAGGTTTTCGCCACTATATTTTTATAAATCTATCCTGTTCCTTCAACGATATCAAGTTCATTACGTTAAAGGTTTTCGCCAGAAACCATTCACAGCCCTCCGTCATTTCATATGGATAGTCAATAGTATTCAAGCTGTGTTTGTTGGCCATAGTCAAGGCATAGTGTTTGGTAGCTATTGGGTGTTCATATGTAGCATAGATAGATGCGTTGGTTTAGGACAGTCGTATAGCCTTGTTGGCCCTAGTCAAGGGCTTGTACGGGTGGGTTCAAATTAACCTGGACAATGACGGGTAGAACTTGACATGTGACTTATGATTTGTTGGCCTTAGTCATGGTCATAAGAGCATGGGGCAAAAATCACATCGGGAGCTTCTAAAGAAACTGAAACTTGCCAGATATGCGCATACCTTCTGGAGTGTGATAACGTGAGCGGATTCTTTCACGTTATGATGCGATGATAGTTGGATCCCGATTCCCACTGATGAGTTGGTTTACTCCTCGGGTGATCCCGACTAATTCTTCTTTCAGGTTTGGAGGAAAATTTGACGGTACAGTGGGAGGTTTCCAGATTAAATAAATTGGTAACCATTCTGATCTAGGTTAGAGTGCGCACTGAGTGTTTCTTTTCTCTCTCTCTTTGGCAGCGATCATTGACCCGACCCTAAAACTATGACTCAGTGACCAAAATTAACCGAACCTTCTTATAAGACTGGCTTTTAGATTGTCAGAGTTGCGTACCTCATTGCCACTCCTACTTTTACCCTTTTCTCCAGGACACCCCGTATTACTACGAACGTCCACTTCCATTGGACAAAACCATCGTATGGTTATATACGAACTCGAAGGAATTTATTCCAGGATGGTTTCTGGTTCTGGAGAAAACGAATAGGACTATCCAGTTGTCTTTTCCTTTTACCTTCTCTCAGGTTGTGAGTACTCCTTGGTTTAGAAGATAGTACACCTATTACGCAAATTGGATAGTCTTCTTCCAAACCATAGGCAGGTGCCGACCGGTAGGGAATGAAGAAAACCAATTAGCCTAACAATGGTGTACAGAAGGTATTATGTAAAGACATATCAAGGGATTAGTAAGAGGGCAAAGTAAATTGCGACTGATATTCATGACCAAACCAGGTATTTCATTACCACTCCCACTTCACCTTTGTATTTCTCCAGGACACTCCGTATCACTACGAAGATCCACAGTTTATTGGATACTCCATCGTATGGTTATATACGAACTCGAAAGGAACTTGTTCCAGTTCAGGGATGGATTCTGGTTCGGGAGAAATAGGAATAAGGTTTATTCGGTTGTCTTTTATCCTCACCTTCTCTCGCATTGCGAGTGCTCCCAGGATTAGGATAGTACACTCATTATGCTTATTGGATAGTCTTCTTCCAAACCATAGGCTGGTGCCGAACGGTAGGGAAGGAAGAAAACCATTTGGCCTAAAGGGGTGTACGGAAGGTAATGACTAAAGACATATGAAGGGATGTGAAGAGATGGTATAGAAATATACGGTTACAGTTGTGAATCTGATAATGGAAGAGGCATTACTAGGAATACCAGGATACCCCATCGAAATATTTCAATGTTTCAGTTTCACTGTGTACTGTCAAAAAGAAAACTGATTTCCCAATTAGACACTTGCTCCAGGGTATGTATTTACCAGGTATGATTCTCATATCTGTATGGCTTTATAGATGATGAGTGGGAGTAAGTTATTGGGAATTAGGTGATTATCCTCATTATATCGGGATTCGTTGTAATTGGTGATATTTGAGGAAATCGCCTGGGTTGTTTGCCGGTCGGCAAATATTTGGTTTTGAATATCCGTTTCTATGCACCAATTTCAAATTGATATATCCGTGCGTCTATTTTCATAGAGTGAGATATACCTTTTTGAAATTATGTCTATGACATTTACCTATATCAGTGGATGGTTAGGTAAGGAGCATTAAACAGCGGTGTAAT
Organism: Agapanthus africanus; assembly: GCA_030015575.1. Taxonomy (NCBI): domain Eukaryota; kingdom Viridiplantae; phylum Streptophyta; class Magnoliopsida; order Asparagales; family Amaryllidaceae; genus Agapanthus; species Agapanthus africanus. The sequence goes on from CM057342.1 coordinate 522,723,579, forward strand.
TCTTCTTAACCATAAGTACAGTTTTCAACCTACAACACACAGGGAGTGAGTTAATAGACTCAAGGACTTGTACAGAGTATTGTATATTGTTCAGTGTCCATTAGGACAGAGGGGATGGTTCTCGTACTATATTCGGTTTACTTATGACTTCTCTAGTTCTTAGACAAGTGTTTCGTAGAAACACAGGGTCCAAGTTTTGAGAAGTTATAGGTATAAGAATAAAGTAGAGAACCAGGTGTTGCAAGTATTGGGATTCTTCAAGGAGATCGAAGATATAGATACTTGTGTACGGTATTCAGGTGATAGTAATGATTAAGAGAACTTGCTTCTCTTTCAGGTTACTCATAATTGGAAGCACTCCTAAGTTGAGTAATGCTGATCGGCCTCCTTCCATTTACTTGACATGCACTGGAGACAGCTGCATGATTTGAATCTGGTTCAATTAAATCAGTGCCTCTGTTTCTGTATTCGATATAGAACAGTTCATATCTTAACGATGTTAAGGTACGGGGAGTTTTCCGGATTATGCTTAAAACCAGACTCTGGATAACTCAAGGCATGTTTCTGTAATGGCTGTTTGTGGGTTGACCCAGGCTATGACGAGGGTTGACTTTCTACCATCTGGAAGATCAATAGTGATATTGTTCTTGACTCGTCACAGTTTTAACAAAAATGGATTTTTTCAGAAAACAGTAGTGGGAGTATGGTAAAACTGGAAGTGATTCCAGAACCGCAAACGATTACTGAAGATTTGATAAGAACCTAAAGATTCAATCTGGTTTGACATTCCGTTAGCCACTCCGCAGATATGGTGGGTAACCTCAGGCACCCGAGGGGTACTCCGGTAGCCTCAAGGACGGTGACAGGGAGGTTCTTGTTTACCCAGACTCGCCATTGCTGTTGTTCCAGGCTGCGAGACCCGGCAGGAGGATGAGTATAGCGTCATTCTGAACTGGCTTCAGAAGTGTACGTGTATATGACTCTGCCAGAGGGTTGTCGTAGTCAGTGGGAGCAGCGGAAGCATTGTTGGACAAGAGGCTAATGTCTATTTGTAGACTAAGCAGATATAGCGGAAATAGATCATCTATTTCTGATGTGACAGTCAAAGGTTTGACTTCATCAGAATAGGGGATGGATCTGTTACAAAGGTAACTGGGTGTGATGTTCTGGTATTTGGATGACATACACAAAGTAGGAAGTGAAATTCCTATACTACGATCGGTTATACTTTGGTTGTCACATAGTGGTTTCTCCACATGGGACATGGATATAATATCAAGACATTCTGGTTACTGGATCTATGGTTTTAGATCTGGATTTGGGTAGTTTCCCAATCAAGGTACTTAGACAGCATTCTGAAGGTGTTTTAGAATGGACGACTCCAGGCATGATAGTGTACCTGCAGGTGATGGAGTCACCCTCTCTAAAGGTGTCTTACAGACTAAAGTGGAGAGGGATGTGCATGATTGGCAGATCACTTGCTTAGGCAATTGAGTCAATTATGAGATGTCAAGTACCACACCAGATGTTGTTTTTGCAGTAAATGCTAGAAGTTTACATTAATCCAATCCTGGAGAAACAATCGGAAGCAGTTTTAGAACATTAGTGGATGTTCTAGGGATATGATAACGACAGCCTCATTCGGGAGACAGTTATCATTCCCGGCTTCCAAGGTGACCTGAATGACAGAGAGGTTGTCAGAGTTATAGTTTTCCTTCTGACGAGGGGCAGTATTTTGGACAGGTGGTCCAAGGGGATACTGAGGGAGGCATGGCGCAGGATATTGATTAAGTTCAGTTGACGATACAGTCTAAGAAGTTTGGATTTGGAGTTCATTTATGAGCTAGGTCCCATCAGATATCCAGACATACTCTAAGACAGGTATTGCTCATTTCGGGAGATAGGTTTCTCCGCGAACTTGAGATAAAGAGAGACATAGAAAGAAACATTAGAGCGGATCCACTCACTGAGGCTATTCCTCGAACGCATTAGTTTCGCAAACGTGCTTTGTGAGACTGACTAGTAGAGAAGTTGGGTGTTCGGTATCACACGGGCTGTGAGTATGCGACATCGCAATAATTAGCCTTGAGTGCAAGTGGGAGATTATTGGAGATAGTGCCCTCAGAGTCAATTATTGGATCACAGGCACGTGATTGCAATGATTGAGGGATGACCTATTCCGGTAGGACAGTCTTACTCAAGATAATAGTATGGTATCTGGTTTATCTTTATCATCGTGTACTTCTTTAGGTGACCAAACAAGTCGCTATTGCATGTTGATAAAGCCCCTAGGATTCTTGCTTGACTGCCAGCAGTATGAGGGCGATCATATACGTGGGAGCTGGTAGTCTATAAGCACATCCTTAAAAGGTCCCTAGTCGTGGGAGTTTCGAGACAGGGCATCGATACTCCAGAGTAGACTAGTGTATACAGTCGAGACCCCGACGTGGGGCGGTGGCCGGTCTCACAAGCCACTGGTGTCAGTTGGTTCACCTAAGATGTATACAGGTGCTCATTGGGTTATGAGTACACCGGATAGGACTCGTCGGGAACATGCTAGTTGGTCTTATACCTGACGTCAGATAGCAGTTCCCTGGTGACACGTGTACAGGTTAGTTCATCGACTTGAGGATCATTATTTGTCTCGTGTGAGTTCCCACTGTACTTTGATTACTACCCTACCATGCTCAAAGGAGACGTGCAAACAGGTTTTAGTTGGGTACAGTCCCGAGCCACATGGAGGCAGTGAGCAGATCTGCAGGGGTTTGTCTCTCCCGGTATTGGGGGTGAGGTCACGCTGTGTCTAAGAGGGCCATTACATAAAGCCCTCGGCCGAGGGAGGAGATTTACTGGTAGGTATTCCAGTAGTATCTCAGGGTGTTCTGGGCTACACTCCGACACGACTTGTACCGCTTTTGGGGTCTGACTTTTACCAACCCCCTTGGCCCGCCATGCGATGCTCATAGACAAACGGACCGGACTGTATGGATATTGTCACTGACAGGCTCAGTAGGGTGTCAGGATGAGTTCGCTCATCGACGTCCCTTTTGGTCAATACCTGGTAGCCCGTTACGTATAGGCTAATACCTCTGACGTGCTAGTGGTTAAATCCACAACCAAAGTATTGACGAGTCTTTAAAGTCCCCCACAGACCGTTTTCTCAAGCTTCGGGCAAAACGCTGTAGAGGCCGTATGGAGATATGGCAGGGTTCGATCAGATACGTGCGGTATTGCACGGATCATGATCGGACGGTTTATACTAGCGGGCTTTGGTTTAAGCCGGATCCTAGTATAGTACAGTGTAGATTTTGTCTCATTGCATTTGTATTTCGGTTGGAATACAAATACGGGTATGTATATACAGTAGCGGGGTTTTCCTGTAATTTATTACGGGATCAGTTTTTGGAGTTGCCAGTTTGTTTTCCGTTTCGGCCATATTTGTTTGTATCTTTCATTGGCTAAAAATAGATGGAGGAGGGCTTATTTGCATTTGTGCAAATTAGCAATTTAGAGGGTTGTCTTTGCATATTGTAGTGTCATGATGGTTGCACTATCCCTTGACTTCTTGACTTCTTCATGATTGCTTGACTTTGTGATGAGGTGATTGGTTGATGGAGTGTGGGTTTTAGTGGGTGATCATTTCTTTTTCATGATAACCCTTTTTCTCTCTCTTGTGTTATTGGTCTCACTCTCTTATTGATACACACCTCTACTCTCTCTCACTCCCTTCAACACATGAGAGGCCGGCCATTGAGGGGAGGGGCTGCCCATTTTTGGTGTGTGGATTTTGTTCTCTACATGCTAGCAAAAATCCCCAAGTTCATCTAGAAAAAGTATATATCACTTCCTCCACCAAAGGCAACTTCTAGTAACCCCAAATGAGACATAGAGCACTACACGTATTCTACAGCAAATCTTGGGCACGTCGGCTCTCCAACTTCGTGCCCGAGTTGCCTCGGTCCAGAGGTGGGAGCCCGTAAAAGAAGCCGGCGATGTGGTGCCCTTCCGGCGAGGAGGTGAAGACCGGAGATTCCGCGAGGAGATCGGGACGACGACGAGAAGACCGAAGGACACGGATCACTCGGTATATCTCTCTACCCCTTCTCTAGTTAGCTAGGATTCAATTAATGGCCCGATCCGGGATTTTTGGTGCGCGGTGGTGCCGGTTCAAAAGTTAAAGTAAAGTATCGTATCCGCATTTTGGCCTCGTTTTGACGGCCGGGACGCCGTCGTGCACTTGCACCAAGCACTCTAGTTACTTCATTGTAGAGGTTGGAGCTCAAGGTAGAGGCCTTCGGGTGGATCATCTTTGACGTGGAGAAGCCGGTGAGGAGGAACCATCCACAACCACTCCAAGGAGCTCACAACAAGGAGAAGAAGGAGTTCAAGCTTTTGGTATAATCTTCTAAAATAGTAGTTAACACTTCTAGTTAGTTTGTTAGTTAATGTTTAGCAAAGATCCTAATGGCTAGTCAATATTATCTTGCAAAGAAAATTTTGATTTTTACCTATTTCGCCTCCCTGTAAACATCCGGGGTGGGTAACATATACTTACAGTGGTATCAGAGCCAGGCTAAACCATAACTAACATATTAGCAAAGTCTTTAGAACTTCGATCACGGAAAAATCCCGAAAACACGAGCAAAAATTGCCTTTTCTTGCGTTGTTAAAAACGGGTCTAAAAATATTTTCTGAGACCTGAAAAATACGTGCGGGCTTTTTACAGAACACTGAAGAAATTTGGGCGCCTAACTCGTGTAAGTCTACGGTAGCGCCCCAGCCGTCATTCTGACGCCAAACGCGGAACAAAAACTTTTATAACTGGCGCTATCGCATACTATAACCCGGATCTTGCCAAACGCTAAACTAACAAACTGTAAAGAGGTAGAAAAGCTATACCGATCGATCCGAGTCCTTCGGTCTTTAGCCATCATCCCACGCTCCTCGCGGCAACTCTGATCTTTTGTCTCCTCATCGAGGTGGTACCATGTCAACAGATCTTTAAACGGGCTCCCGCCTCTATACCGAGGCAACTCAGTCATCAAGTCTGCTAAAAGAGGTGACCAAGATGAAGTAGAGAATGAATAGAATAGTTTGTCTCAAACACCCTAGGGTTCTCATCACATGAGAGGTTAGGGTGGAGGTTGAAGAAGATGCTTAGAGATGGAAATTGTGAACTCAAGAAACTCTAGTGAGCAAAAGAAAACCAAGCTCATAAACTTATCTTTTCTTCTCCTCCTTTTGTGAATAGATATATGAGGTTGTATTATCAAAAACCAAAGAGAAATATCTTATGAAAATATCTCCTCAAATATCCATACCCAAAACAAAACTCATTAATTCTTTAATGATTCACTAGATGACTCATTACATGAGTCATTAGTGAACATTCTAGAATTAATGAGTTATAACAATGAGTCACACTTTCCATTAACCAATAATCATTTAAACCAAAATGATTAATCCAAAAAGAAATGCATCTTCTAAAGTATTCTCGTAACGGATTACGAAAATACCCCTCACCTGTATATACATACCTGTATCCGTATTCCGACCGAATACGAATACGAGAGACTAAAATATTCTGACTCAATATAATACTTGGATCCGGCTTAAACCAAAGCCCACCAGTATTATCTGTCCGAAATATGACACGTGCACAAGTGCACGTGCATTTTCGAACCCTGCCATAAAACCATACGGCCTCTACAACGTTTCGCCCGAACTTGGGAAACTATCTGTGGGGGACTCTAAAGACTCGTCAGTACCCTGGCAGTAGGTTTAACCACAAGCACGTCAGCGGCACTAGCTGTGCGTAACGGCTGCCATGTACTGACCGAAAGGGAAGCCGATGAGCGAACTCATCCTGGAACCCCACTGAGCCTATCAGTGACAATATAAATACAGTCTGGTCCGTTCATCTATGAGCATCGCATATCGGGCCTAGGGGGATTGTAACGTCAGACCCCCAATAACGGTATAAGTCGTGTCGGAGAGTAGCCCTGAACACCCTGAGAAACTACTGGAATACTTACCAGTAATTCTCACCTGCCTTGGCTAAGGACTTGGTGTAATGGCTCTCCTAGACACAGCATGATCTCACCCCCAATACCGGGAGAGACGAATCCCCCGCCGATCCGCTCACTTGCCTCCATATGGCTCGGGACTGTACCCAACTAAAACCTGTTTGCACGACTCCTTTGAGCCGTGGTAGGGTAGTAATCTAAGTACAGTAGGAACTCACACGAGACAAATGACGACCTCAGGTTGATGAACTAACCTATACACATGTCACCAGGGAACTTTTATCTGACGCTAGGTATAAATACCAACTAGCAGGTTCCCGGCGAGTCCTGTCCGGTGTACTCATAACCCAATGAGCACCTGTATACATCTTAGGTGATCTAACTGACACCAATGGCTTGTGAGACCGGCCACCACCCCTTGTCGGGGTCTCGACTGTATACACTAGTCTACTCCGGAGTATCAATGCCCTGTCTCGAAACTCCCACGACTAGGGACCACTTTTAAGGATGTGCTTATAGACTACCTAACTCTTACGTATATGATCGCCATCATACTGTTGGTAGTCAAGCAGGATCCTAAGGGCTCTATCAACGTGTAATAGTGATCATGTCACCTAAAGCTGTACACGATGATAAAGGCAAACCAGATAGCATACTATCATCTCGAGTAAGACTGTCCTACCGGTATAGGTCCACCCTCAATCATTGCAATCGCGTACCTATGATCTAATAATTGACTCTGAGGGCACTATATCCAACAATCTCCCATTTGCACTTAAGGCTAATTATTGCGATGTCGCATACTCACAGTCCGTGTGATACCGAACACTCAACTCCTCTACTAAACAGTTTCACAAAGCTCGTTTGTAAAAAGTCTTGTGTTCGAGAAATAGCCTCAATGAGTGGATCCGCCCTGATGTTTCTTTCTATTTCTCTCTTAATCTCAAGTTCGCGGAGAAAGCCATCTCCCTAATTGTGTAATACCTGTCTTAGAATATGTCTGGATATCTGATGGGACCTAGTTCATAAATGAACTCCAAATCTAAACTTCTTAGACTGTATCGACAACTGAACCTAACCAGTATCCTGCACCATGCCTCCCACAGTATCCTCTTGGACCACCTGTCCATAATACTTCCCCCTTCGTCAGAGGGTAAACTATAACTCTGACAATCACTCTGTCATCCATGTCACCCTTGGAAGCCTGGAATGATAACCGTCTCCGAAGGAGGCTGCCGTCATCAAATCCGTAGAACATCCACTTATATTCTAAAACTGCTTCCGAATGTTTTTCCAGGATTGGATTAATATAAACTTATTGCATCTAGTGCAAAAACAACATCTGCTGTGGTATTTGACATCTCATGATCGACTCAATTGCCTAAGCAAGTGATATGCCAATCATGCACATCCTTCTCCCCTTTAGTCTGTAAGACTCCTTTAAAGAGGGAGACTCCATCACCTGCAGGTACACCACCATGCCAGGAGTCATCTATTCTAAATACTTTTAGAATACTGTCTAAGTACCCATATTAGGAAACTACCCAAATCTAGATCTAAAACCATAGATCTAGTAACCAGAATGTCAGATATTATATCCTTATCCTTAGTGGAGAAACAACTGTGCGACAACCACAGTATAACCGATCGTAGTATAGGAATTTTACTTCCTACTCTGTGTATGTCATCCAAATACCAGGACATCACACCCTACTACCTTCTTAACAGATCCATTCCTTATTCTGATGAAGTTAAACCCATGACTGTCACATCAAAATTAGATGATCTATCTCCGCTATATCTGCTCGAGTCTATAAATAGACATAAGCAACTTGCCCACTATGCTTCCGCTGCTCCTACTGACCACAATAACCCTCTGGCAGAATAATATATACATGCACTTCTAAAGCTAGTTTAGAACGATGCTATACTTAACCTCCGGCCGGGTCTCGTAGCCTGGAACAACAGTAGTGTCAAGTCTGGGTAAACAAGAACCTCCCTGTCACCGTCATTGAGGCTACCGAAGTACCTCTCGGGTGTCTGAGGTTACTCACCATATCTGCGGAGTGGCTAATGGAATGTCAAACCTGATTGAATCTTTAGGTCCTATTAAATTTTCCGTAATCGTTTGCGGTTCTGGAATCACTTCCAGTTCTACCATACTCTCACTACTGTTTTCTGAAAAAATCCATTTTACTAAAACTGTGGCGCGTCAAGAACAAATCACCATTGATCTTCCAGATGGTAGAAAGTGTAGGGTTGCTGGGCACACGCACAAGGGTCTATGAGGCATCAACAATGCCCGATTAAAAAATTAGCCGTGCCGAACGACCCAAAGCCGGATCTTTAAACTAGAGTTTAGTCGAAAACTAACATGTTAAACACTTTAACACTAAGTGAGAGGGATTACAACCTTTGTAGATCCGGTCCTTCACTTCTAAAGCTCCGTGTTGAAGTCCCTTCGCTGCGATCATCGTGTTCCGGACTCTCGAGAGGTTCCACGAAGAGAAAGATGCAGTCTTGCTTCCGTTCTTCGATACAAAGATGATCTACCTTGAAGTTTCGTTAACACAAGCTAACACTCATAATATGAAGTGAACACCCTCATCTAAATGGCAAGGATAGATGAGGATGATGAAGTAGGATTTTCTCTCTCTTTTATTATCTTTTTCTCACACTCATTCATCACTTGGAAAAAGCTAGTATGCTTTTTCAAGAAAGAAAGAAGAAGGAAGAAGATGAATAATAAATCCATAATCCTTTTTGTGATGAATAGAGCAAAGGAGATAATGATGAAAAATGCAACCATAGTTGACTAAACCATTGTAGAGACTTAACTAGGGTTAGGGTTTGGGTTGGGTTAAAGCATGAGTCATAACAAAATATCTTTCACAAAACAAAACTAAAGCTTCTAGAATCTACTAGAAGTCTTAACCTTAATCCAAACCCTAATCATGTTTAATCTCTACTAAACATGTTGCATTAGTTATCATATCATGTTACAATATTATATATCACATATATAATATTTATTGTAACCAAATAAAATAATACATTTAACATATATCGCATATATATCAATGTATTACCCGAGTGAGAAAAAGAATCTTTTAGTGAGCTAATATTAGTTAATGTAATTTAATATATCATATATATTATTATACATTAAATTATCAAATCAACACTTGATCCGACAATCCGGCTATATCGCATATAACCGACTAATATTTATCCGTACCGATTCATCGAATCAACACTTGATCCGATGACCCAGCTTATATCATATATCGCGAGAATAGAATACGGTATCTCATATCGCATTATCCTCGGTCCCGCACATATCACATATATGCCCCTACTCCGTTTTCCCTGAGTCAAGAAACCTCTGTGTCGGACTCTAAAGAATCGTCAATACGCCGGTAGTAGGTGATGATCATATCAAACACCCACAAGCTGCAAACGGTCAGCTAAACGTAACAGCCACCCAGGTATTGAGCGCTCAGAAGATCAACAAGCAAGCCTGTACATTCTCCTGTGAATCCAAACAGTAACACTCCCGTACAGTCCGGTCTCGTCGTCTGATATGTCGCATATCTCGCCTAGGGGTGGTAAACGTCAGACCCCAGTAGCTTGATAAGTCGTGTCGATATAAGGTCTATAACAGTTCGAGAAACTACTGGTAACACTTACCAGTAAATCTCAGCAACCCTGGCCAGGGATTTCCGGTTATAGCTAATCGAACACAGCACAACATCAACTCCCTATACCGGGAGAGACGAATCCCCTCCTATCGCTCATTGCCTCCATGTGATTCGGGACTGTACCCAAAAGCCACCTTTTTGCACGCCCTCTTGGACGTGGTATGATGGAAATCAAAGCACAGTGGGAATCACACAAGACACTATGACGATCTCGGGTCAACAGACTACTCTGTACCAGTGTCACCGGAGAACTGCCATCTGACGTGAGGTACAATACCATCTGGGAGTTCTCGGCGAGTCCGTCCAGTGTACCCAGTCTCTACTGAGCACCCGTACACCATCCTTGATGTCAAACACCTATGGATATGGGATCATCCATCGCCCATCATATGGGTCAAGATGCGTATACGCTAGTCTACTCTGGTGCATCGATGCCCTGTCTCGATGTACCCTCGACTAGGAACAGTTATAGGATGTACTCGTCGACTACCGTGGCCCCACTAGTATGATCTCATCATAGTCCCAATAGTCGAGTACATATCCTAAGGGCTTTATCAACATGTAACATAGAGACAATCAGAGTACATATTAAGATAAAGTACAGCCAGATAGCATATTATCATGTCGAGCAAGAAAGTCCTCTCTATATATGTCCTAGCATCCACTACAATATACATCGTATGTACAGTAATGGCCTCTAGGGCATACATATAACTAACAATCTCCCACTTGCACTAGGGCCATCTGTTGTCGTATCACATACCCAACAATTAGCTGTGGTCGAAGTATCTCATACTCAACCATCCCATAAAAGTCTCTACTGGGAAAAGGCCTTTGTGAGTGGATCCTCCGTGTTGTCCTCTGAGTCTACTCTCCTAACCTCGATCCCCTGGAGATCAACCATCTCCATGATCAGGTGACACTGCCTCAGAATATGTCTGGATCACTGATGGGACGGGCGTTCCTAGGCATATGCCACAACTCCATTGTCTCACAATGGTAGGAACGAAGTTCATCTCATAAACTAATATACACCCAGACTTCCTCTTTGGTAGCATCTTTGGTAGCGATGTATCCAGCCTTTATTGTCTAGTATGCCACGGTATCTAGCTTAGAACTCTTCCAACATACCGTCCTTTTACTAAGGGTAAAGACAATGCCTGTGACTGACTTTCAGTCGTCCTTATCACCCTGGAACCTTTCCAGTGATTCTCCCAGGATCGATTGATACCATCTCACTACATCTAGTGAGTATCCTAACATCCAATTAGATCTATCTCATAGATCCAAAACCCAGGATTTAGTAGGTATCATCTTTGATCCTATATGGAGAATCATTGTGATAAGCCGAGATTGACCGAGCGTAGCATAGGAAACTCCTTCCCCATTAAGAGTATGTCATCCATGTACTCTATGAGGATCACCACCATACTCCCTACTACCCTTTTTGTATATACAAGGTTCATCTACCATTTTGATGATGTCAAACTTTTTGACTAACTCATCAAAACAGATGTTCCATCTCCGCGATGCCTGCTTTATCACATAAAACATCTTACACTCGTTTCCGCTGCTCCCACTTTCTACGAAGCCCTCTGACTGTGTACTTATAGACTCTCTCTTCTATAACATCATTTAGAAAAGCAGTCATGACACCCAACCGCCAAATATCGTAGTCATGGTAAATAGCAGTGGCAAGTAGGATCTGGATGGACTTAAGCATAGCTTTGAAAGTCTCAACTATTCCATGTACACCAAGTAATCTTCTCAAGATATACTCGCTCCTGATGGGGATTTAACCCTTCAGATAAGGCAACCAAAGTCCATACTTTATTGGTGTATAAGGATTCCATCTCAGATCGATAACCATCCAGCCATTCTTACAGAGCCCCACTCCTGATGGCCAGCTCGAAACTAGTTGGGTCATCATCTCATGATGCAATCCTCGCTCCTACTGTCATAGAGAAAACCGAAGTATCTCTCAGGTGGGTGAGGAACCCTACTAGAACGGCGGAGAGGCTGAGGTTCGTTGGAAACTATTGAATCCTTTGGTTCCACCAAATCATCAGCTACAGTTTGTATAGCTGGAACCTTTCCAGTTCTACATAACAGACCTTGCCTCGAGCTTGTCCGGATTTTGCTTTTAGATATAGGCCGGACAACCCCAAATCTTAACAAACTTAAGATATGGGTTCTTCCCTTTCCATAACACATATGAAGTGGTAGGCAACTGATTTGATTTGAACCCTATTCAATAGGTATGCAGCTTCTCAAGTGCATAACTCCCAAAAGGAAATAGGAAACTCAGTAGTACTCATCATAGAGCGCACCATATCAAATAGGGTGTGATTGCTCCGCCCCGATATACCATCGTGCTATGGTGTATACGGAGGGGTAATGCTGAGAGAGAATCTCATTCTCCTTTAGAATAATCCAGGAATTCCGTGCTCAAGTATTCTCCTCCTTGATCTCATCAAAGGACATAATACTTATACCCGTTTTTGGTTCTCTACTTCTAACTTATATTCCGTGAATATCTTAAAAGCTTCGGACTTGTGTTTCAACAGGAACATATGTCTGAATCTTGAGAGATCATCAAAGAATGTAATGAAGTATAAAGAACCGGTCCTGGCATGTGTAGACAGGGGACTTTCATACATCAGCATGTATCAATCCCAAGTGTTCACTAACTCTTTCTCTGTTTCCAATAAACAGAGATGTGGTCATCTTATCTCTGTGACATGACTGGTAAGTTTCACAAGATGTAAATTCAAACAAATTTAAATATGCATCTAAATGTAACTTTGCTAGTCGGGTCGCATTGATATGACCTAGTCTACAATACCTCAAGAAGGATTCGTTCATTTCTGAACTCTTCCTCTTGTGTTTGTTCTGTATGCTAAGAACTGTAGTTTGATTTAGAACGTCGATACTTTTAGATAGCGTGCCTGAACCGATCAACTCTTGATATAGGAAATGATCAAAACATTATCCAACAATACAAAATTATATCCTTTCTTTACTAATAAAGAGACTGATATGATGTTGTATATCAGGTTCGGTTTCTAATAACATTTGTTCAGAATCAATGTATTCTGGTAATACAGGGTGATAGTGACCAACAGACTTAGCTGCAACACTTGCACCGTTTCTATCTCATGAAACTTATCACCCGTTCTCAGTTCTCTACCTATATGTAGCCCATGTAACAGATTACATATGCGGGATCCTGATCCGGTATCTCATACTCAGGACGAAAAGGATACTGAGAAACAGTTCTCTGTAATGAACACACCCGAAGAAGATGCATCATCATGCATTTTCTTCGTTTGGGCGGCACGGGAATTCTGGTAATCCCCTATTTCCTGTTCTGTCTTATAACAATTATAAGTTGGAGCGGGACCAACGTTCTCCAGCTCAGTATAACAAGCAGGTTCGGTCAATACATTCGTTTTATTATCTTGATTAAGGCGTGATATGGTCGCTACCTGGAGAGAGAGAGAAGAAAACACTCTGCGTGCGCTCTTGCAAGAATATATTGGTTATTATTTTATCTAATCAGGATGGCTCCCACTGTTTTTATCAAATCTTCCTTCAAACCCTAAAAGGAAAGACTAGCCGGAATTAATTACACGCTACAAGTTCGCCAATCTTTCAGCCAGTCCAGTGTCGGTACTTTGAGGGAGGTGCCCCGTGCTTTCGCACGGGCCTAATTAAAGTAAACCTCATTTTCCCAGAGACGTAACCTCGTTGACACCTTTCTAGACACCTACTTGATCGGCTAATTGTAATGTGTAAAACTCTCCCAGGAGTAACAATTACTCACTGTGGGTATCGGGATCCAACTATCTCATAGAAGGTATGCAATCTCATTGCAAATTTCAACACTTGAAATTCCCGATAATTTTGCCCCAAACGATCTATGACCTTGACAAGGTCAACAAACCATAGACCGTAAGTCAAGTTCAACCCGTCATTTCTTGATTGAATTAAACCCACCCGCACGACCCTTAACAAGGTCAACAAGGCCGTACGACTACCCTAATCCAATCTGCATCATATGCATAAGCAGATAAATACTAGTTAGCTACCGCACACTGCGCCTTGACAAGGTCAACAAACGAAGCACGAATACTAAGCAGGACTTATCTGAAATGACGGAGGGCTACGACAGGTTTTTCTGAAAACCTATTGCGTAATGAACTTGATATCGTTGTAGAATCAAATTATTTTTGAAATGGAGTGTTTTTTAGTCTTTTGCTAGTTTCGCTAAAGAGGTCACTCCCGGTGAAGGGATCGTCGGCTCTTTCCTCGTCGAATGAGGTGCAGGATATAACATATATATCACTGTGCAAAGCAAGAACTAGAAAAGCAATCAAAAGACAAACCGAGAGTTGTAGCATCTGCCAGTTATTGCTAAAGGGGCCACTCCCGGTGAAGGGATCTCGGCCCTTTTCCTTATCGAATAAGGTGCAGGATGTTCTATAAGGAACACCGCGATGCAAAGCAAGAACTGTAGCTACCTGATTTTGAAAATTCGATTCCACAACATCTTAGGTTTCTTTTTCTTTCATTAATCATATTAATGATGTCCCATCATTTAAGTACCTAAACATCACAGATAAATACGACGTACACTTATGCCATCCGCATTCGCCTCGATGTCCCCTCGTGCACCGTTAGGTTAGGTAACTAACGGCAGAGCGGGGCAGGGCAAGCACGGGTGTAAAACATAAGTAACGTCTATATAATATATCATATATACTATATACAGTATTTATCACAACACATCAAATGATCACATCACAGATATCGCAGCAGAAAAAACATATGAAACATTGGATATACTAGAACGTCCGTGTTTTATTTTGAGCCTCTATAAAACACGGATTCCACGGTCGCGATGAATAGCCAAACCCACACCCCTAGACCCCTACGAGAGCGGCAAGCAACCCTGCCAATTCTAGAGTTAGGAGAGCCGGACTCGACTCCTCGAGATGGTCTCCCACTGGACCCTAGAACCCGGTTACTTGTGCTCCCCTCCTTGGGTCTATCCTAGTATGGAAAAGTAAATAATATACAAATGGTGACATCAACCTCAACCAGGAAGTGCCCCAATAAAAGAATATTACATACATTTAATTTTACATGAATGAAAATAAAAACTCTTATCTCACATAAAACCCCTGGCTATTCAAAACGCGACGAGCCAATATAACATATCCAGCAACACATAACATCGCATGTCATCAATGTAAGTAAATATGCGCATCCCAATTATCGTTGACATATAGCAATGAAACCGGTGATATCATATATTACACTTACGGTCGCAGAAAAGAAAGTGTAAAACTACAATAGTTGGAATCCGCAACCTCCTTAGACATCGCATGCCTAACAGTTATAAACCCCGCATTTTAGTCTCCATATCGAAAACACTTTTCAATATCAAGTCGGGCAATTCAACAAGATTCCCGATATTTGATCGAATGCTCATCGCAAACTTTAGTAGACGGCCTCACCCCCGGATGCCGTCGACGAAGTGCACTAAGGCGGAACACCGCTGCTGCAAGCACCTGAACGGATACTTTCGGCGACGGGGTTCTCCTACAGTCACTTGGTCGGGGCTTTGGGGCATGGCTGTCTATTAAGTTTACCCGGCGAGTATCCGCATACGCTACGTGATTGCGACGGACTTTTGATCGCATCAAAATTCCGTGGCAACCGATCAATCGAGACTAAACTGCTATGTTTATAACATGCAAATTAGTTATCTCATAACTACTTGTGGTTTCCAAATATTGTATCACATTCCAGATAAATAGACAATGTTAAACTTTCCGATCGAATAATCAAAACATCCAAGTTTTCCCAATTAGTTCTCAACACTTGAGGGGAGTTTAAAAACATCCATTTCACGCCACAGTACCAATGGTCCAGCCGTAGAAGGGTCAAGCCAACGCCACACATGTGGCACGCCGTACTGCCCCAAACCCTAAGGTTCAAAGGGCAGTTCGAGACGGTCACATAATCGAGTTAAGGTTTGTTGTCTTCTAGAGGGTCCATCGTGTAACTTGCACGATCTAGACGTTCTTAAACAAACGGAAAAAAATCCAACACTTGGAAATTTTCCGGGTTGGGAGAAAGTGAGCTATTGATATCCGATCAAACTTTTTAATACTTTCTAAATCTCCGGAAAACATTACGAAATTAAATTTTCCGATCGAATCGACGAATACAAAATAAACCCCAAAAATACTCAACACTTGAGTCAGATAAAAATACCCAGAAAATATCAGGAAATCAAATTGGAACATTACTGTGCAAAAAGAAAACGGTGACGTCACCTTATGGCCGCGGAACCGCCGCACGAGCAATGATCGTGCCGCGGTTCGGCGGCGCTTTAGGCGCCAAACGTTGTCGTTTTGCACACTTTTCCATATAATTGCCTGCCGATATTTTTAAGCATTTTTAATTCAGAAAAATCCCAGAATTTAAAAAATGTATAGAGAGGGGTTTAAAGTGTCGATTCCGGGTTCGATCGAGGTTTTAACTTCGTAAACACATCGCCTAATGCTCTAGCTAGGCTCTGATACCACTGTAGGGTTGCTGGGTGATTGAATGATATTTTCCGATTGTATAAGTAAATCAAATGATCCCCGGCAACGGCGCTATTTGATTGAATGATATTTTCCGATTGTATAAGTAAATCAAATGATCCCCGGCAACGGCGCCATTTGATTGAAAAAAGTATCTTGTATCGGTATTTAGAAAATTGTATAAAGAAATCACAACTAAAGAATTATATTTGACCGCAATCAATAACGGTGTCAGTTGTAGATCGTAAGCGAGTGCGGATCGTCCACAGGGATTGTGCGATTTGTTTCTGTATTTAGTTTGTTTGAATTGAAAAGTTAATCGAAAAGAAGAGAAAACATGATTCAAGTATTTATCGATTGATTCAGGTGTCACTAGTTTAATCAAGAATCAAGAAACTGATAAACAATCGAGAATCGGGTTTCGATGATATTTCCAACCAAATGTCAAGAATCTAAATGAGGCTCGTAGGAATCGATCGGATCTATAGACGTGATGTAATCTCAAGATTTCGTGTTCTTGTCCTTCGAAGGATTGATACTAGATCGAAGATGATCGATGAGAGTTAGGGCTTTCTTGATGAAACTAGGATTTCATCATTGAACTCTTGTTCTTTCATAGATATCATTCACATTCTAGCCTCTAACAATTTCAAGAAACGATCGTAACACCCCAATCTCGAGCGATATCAATCAAGAAAGCATCGCAACGAATTGGGTCGTCGATTCTTGAACTTGCTAGGGTTTACAAAACTCGTAGGACTCAAGAATCGATTTAAGATATATTACATCATCATTCTATTGATCGTCTCGACTCCTCGACGAGCGGAGTATTACTCAAACATCATCACACAGAAAGCATTCAAGAATTGAAAAGATATCATGATGCAAGAATTTAAAGAAAACAAGATAAAAGAATATCACCTTTTATTTATATCAACAATTTGATTACAGTCGCTCAAGAACTACAAGAGGAAGAACTAAATTGTCGATTTGGCGTCGCTCGGCTCCGTGAGTCGCGGATCGGCTTGGACCACTTGCTCTGTTGAAGATCGGCTTCGCTCATAAAAGGTTAAAAGGCTTCTTGCTTGATGGGGTACTCGGGATCTTGGCTTTTGATTGGAATTAGGGTTAGGGTTTCACACAAGTCCTCTCACTAGACATGTGGAAGAAGATGAAGAAAGAGAGTGAAAGGCTCTAGATTGGCTAGAGATGATAATCTCTATAACCCTAGGTCTAGGCTTCTATTTATAGACTTCCCAAACCCTAGGTCTAGGTTTGAAATTACAATTCCCTCCAAAAGTTTGTTGAGGAGTTTCTAGAAAGAGTTTGATAGGAGCTAGCTTAGGTTTTAAGCTAGGATTAATTAAGCTTAGAAAACCCTAGTTTGCTGATCTGGCAGAAGCCTCTGGAGTCTTCTGGAACTTGAAGTACATTTCTGAACTGTAGGAGCTGAGGTAAGCATTGTGCAGCAAAATTTGGTGGATGACGTGGCAAGACGGCCGCGGAACCGCGGCTCAAGCAGGCTCCGGCCGCGATTCCGCGGCCATGTTGGAGGCTTGGGCTTTAAAAATTCTGGTGCTGCTTTGGACTGAAGTTTATGGCTTTATCTGACATGTTGAATTTTATTGTTCTTTCTAGATTGCTACCAGAACTGAAATCATTGGGTTGGCGTAATGTTTGATCAGCACCATGTAAATTTTTGGCTTTTCTTCTGGGTTTTCCTGCACAGATCTCAAAACAAGTGTTGCGCAATATAGGGATGATGCGATGCCATGAAATGCAGTCAATTTCCTTTATAGTACCGGTTTTAGAGTCTAACACATGCAATCTGATATTTTGCGACAGTTTTGCTAATATGTGAAATATGAATGCCGAACACTTCTAAATGAATGCAAAAGATAGGGAAATTGCCGTGTTAAAAATACAATATTTTCGACTAATCAAATTCCCCCAAACTTAATTTCGATCGTCTCGAGCGTACTGTTTTATTAAAAAGAGAAGGAGAAAATAAAGAAAGAGAAAAACTAACTAGCACACTTTCGTAGGCAACACAATTGCACTGAGCACATGCAACAAGCCTTTAAACCTCTAGGTGTCCCTAGTAGGAGGAGTGTTGTCTCCTGAGGGTTTTCAGCGGATTGCACCCACAAAATCCAATAATAAAAGGAAGATCATGAATATTACATTTTAAAGAAAAGAATCGTAAAAGAAAGACTTTGAAAATTAGGGTTTCCAACTAAGCTAGTTTTTCGGTTGTCATGAGCCCTATCTTAATGGTCATGAAAAGATGTTAGAAATCACGTCCTCCCTTAATAAAACATCGTCTTATTCTTCATTCCTATCTTTCTTCCAAACATCGATCATATCACCCTGCGTGTGTGTAAAGACATCCCTACACCCGGAGAATTCAATTCAAGCTATCATACTCTTGCCCATCAGCCTTAGTACTTTTTAATTAATGAATATTTAGATGAGATTGTTCACACACTTTCATGCGACCGTTAATACTTCTTGAGGTACTAACCGACCGATTACTCCTGTGCTTGCTTATTTGGTGTATTTTCCTCGTCTTGCACCACCTCAGGCATAGCAGTGACTCCCAGACCAGTTGGCCTTAGGGCGCTAGGTGAAGAAGCACCCTCGCTATACATTTTTTATTGCCCTTGGTGATAACAAAACCAGTGTCCATTTTTCTCACCACTTTATATTTTCATTATTCATTCATTTTTTTTTCTTTTTATTTCCTTCATACATCGGCTTTAAGACAAGAGCATATCAAGGTATCCTCTACTATCCCAGGCTTCAAGACGTGTGTAAGTACGAATAGCAGGGTAGCAACGTTCAAAATGTTTGGCTTCCAGAATAGAAACTATTTTTCAGACTTATTTTTATCCTCAGATTAGTGACGTCTTTCATCTTACTAACCCTTGGGACAACGGCTTATAACTACTTATTACTAGTTCGTATAAGAAAACTTCTAATTTTCTTGGTTTTCTTAAATTTTTCTAATCTCATGTAATGTAATTTTTCACTATCTAAACTTTCATTATCTTATTTATGTACAAAAAAGTGTAAATATTAAAATTATTTTTATACTTGAAATTTTTTTTTTATTTTTATCAGTTTTGAAAAATTTTCAATTTTTATAGAATTTTTAAAGAAATGTTTTGTGCTTATGCAAATGATATGCAAATGATGCAAACCTCCCCCAAACTTTTTTTCAACAGTGTCCTCACTGTTGCCAACCGCTATACCTACAAAACTGTAAGCCTGGGGGGAATTATTAGTGGGGGCAAAATATATAAGTGAAGAACTTCCCCCAAACTTACTCTTTTCACTCACCTCCATTCAAAAGATGTTGCAGTGATATACAGGATATGAAGGTGAGACGGAGGAATTTTAATCAAAATAAACTGGCTCTTGTAAGAACAAGAGCTCCTCCATGGGGTCAGTGGAAAAATACGGCTTAAGTCTATGTCCATTCACTTTGAAAAAGGTGCCGTTTTTAACATTTTCTACTTCTACTGCCCCGTGCGGGTATACAGACCGCACAACAAAAGGTCCCTTCCATCGAGATCGGAGCTTACCCGCGTGAAGGTGTAATCGTGAATCATAAAGAAGGACTTGTTGACCAGGTGAAAATGTTTTCCTCAAAATGTTTTTATCGTGAAAAACCTTAGTCCTATTCTTTATGATTACAGCGTTATCATAAGCTTCATCGCAGAGTTCGCTTAGCTCATTAAGTTGCAGCTTCCGAAAGTTGCAAGCTTGGTTTAGATCAAAATTTATTTCTTTAATAGCCCACAATGCTTTATGCTCAATCTCGACGGGTAAATGGCATGCTTTCCCAAACACTATCCTATATGGAGACATCCCTAGGTCAGTCTTATATGCAGTTCGGAATGCCCAAAGAGCATCCGTCAGTTTGGTCGACCAGTCTTTTCTATTTTTAGCAACAGTCTTCTCCAAGATAAGTTTGATTTTTCTGTTTGAGATTTCAGCCTGCCCGCTTGTTTGGGGATGATAGGGTGTAGAAAGTCGGTGGTTGATTGAGTATTTCCGCATCAGAGTCTCGAAAGACCTGTTGCAGAAATGTGTCCCATTATCGCTAATGATAGCGCGGGGGTGTCCAAATCGCGAAAAGATATTCTCTTTTAAGAACTTAATGACAACTTTCTTATCATTATTGCGACATGGAATGGCTTCTACCCACTTTGAGACATAATCACCCGCCAGCAGTATGTACAAATTCCCAAAGGAGTTGGGAAAGAGACCCATAAAATCAATGCCCCAAACATCGAATATTTCAACAACCAGAATGGGTTGCTGAGGCATTTCATTCCTCTGGGAAATTCTACCCGTATACTGACATTGTGTACAGGTTTTGCAATGGTCAAATGCGTCCTTGAATAAGGTCGGCCAATAAAATCCACATTGCAAAACCTTCTCCGCCGTCTTTTTAGGACCAAAGTGACCCCCACAGGCCTGATCATGACTAAAAGAAAGAACACTCTTGAACTCTTCATTCGGGACACACTGGCGAATGATCTGATCAGGACAATATTTAAACAAATAAGGCTCGTCCCAGTAAAAGTGTTTTACTTGGGATAGAAAACGGTATTTGTCCTGTTTTGACCAATCGCTCGGTATCAGTCCCGTGGCATGATAGTTCACAATATCCCTGAACCATGATTCAGCGGATACGTTCAAGAGTTGTTCATCAGGAAACGAGTCATTAATCGGCAGGGTCACAGGAGAAGAAATGATGCGTGAAAGATGGTCAGCTACTAAGTTTTCACATCCTTTCTTATCTTTGATAACAAGATCGAATTCTTGTAACAGAAGGATCCAACGTATTAGTCGACCTTTTGCATCTTTCTTTGCCAGAAGATGTTTTAAAGCGGAATGGTCAGTATACACAACTATAGGTGAGCCAATTAAGTAAGGCCTGAATTTTTCTAATGCAAATACAACAGCTAAGAGTTCTTTTTCTGTGGTTGTATAATTGATTTGCGCATCATTCAGGGTCTTACTTGCATAGTATATCATGTGTGGCATCTTTTCGATGTGCTGTCCTAAGACTGCACCTATTGCAAAATCAGATGCGTCACACATCAGCTCAAAGGGTTAGTCCCAGTTTGGTGATGATAACACGGGGGATGAAGTGAGTGAGTGTTTAAGTGGGTCGAAAGCTGTCTCGCAGTCCGAGTCAAAATGAAAGGTCGAATCCTTGGCCAGGAGAAGAGTTAAAGGTCTAGCAATTTTGCTAAAGTCCTTAATGAATCTTCTATAGAAGCCCGCATGGCCAAGGAAGATCGAATATCCTTGACGCTTTTGGGATGAGGGAGGTTTTGAATGACATCTATCTTAGCTCTGTCAACCTCGATACCTTTCTATGAAATGACATGTCCAAGTAAAATTCCTTCTTAGACCATAAAATGGCATTTTTCCCAGTTCAAAGTCAAGTTCTTCTCTTTGCAACGAGCAAGAACAGCGTCCAGATTCGATAGGCAATCAGAAAAAGAGTCTCCAAAAATCGAGAAATTGTCCATAAAGATCTCCAGAAAATTCTCTACCATATCAGAGAATATCCCCATCATACACCGCTGAAAGGTAGCGGGAGCATTGCATAAACCAAAGGGCATGCGACTGTAAGCAAAGGTACCAAAAGGACAAGTAAAAGTGGTTTTATCTTGATCCTTTTTGGCGATGGGGACCTGATTATAGCCTGAGTATCCGTCCATAAAACAATAATACTCTCGTCCCGCTAAGCGTTCCAGCATTTGATCAATGAATGGTAGGGGAAAGTGGTCTTTCCTCGTGGCAGCATTGAGTTTTCTATAATCAATACATACACGCCACCCAGTTTGGGCACGTGTCTGAATCAACTCATTTGCCTCATTGGTTATAACAGTGATGCCGGATTTCTTAGGAACGACATGTATAGGACTTACCCATTGGCTATCGGAGATGGGGTATATAATACCATTATCTAAGCATTTGACGATCTCTTTCATGACCGCTTCCTTCATGACGGGATTCAACCGTCTCTGTGGTTCTCGGGTTGGTCTGGCATCATCCATCACATGTATATGATGTTCAACTATCAAGGGACTAATCCCTTTGATGTCCGCCATACTCCAACCAAACGCCTCTTTGTTAGATCTCAATACCGATAAAAGTGCATTATCTTGCTCTAATGCAAGAGAAGCGGATATTATAACCGGTAAAGACTCATTCTCACCTAGATATGCATATTTAAGGTGAGAAGGTAAAATTTTGAGATCTAATTCGGGCGGAGAAATGATAGAAGGAGGAATCATCGAGTGATTTTTGGATTTACAAAGAAGCTCAGAGCCTGTGAAAGATACAGACTCGGGTGGAGAAAAGTCAGGAGTGCAGGACTCAAGTGTAGAAAAAGTGTCCTCACTAAGATCTTATGTGAAATCAAACAGAGATGTGGTAATGTCGTCGAGATCAGTAAAGCAAAGTTCTTCAGCTCCACAACTATCGGGAGCGATCTCATGGACAGAGCACACATCTAAAATATGAGCAGAGGGTTCTTATGGCTGACTTCCAACTTTGTAGATATTTAGTTCAATGGTCATATTTCCAAATGATAAGTTCATTGAACCGTTTCTACAGTTTATAATAGCATTGGAAGTGGCAAGGAAAGGACGACCCAGAATCACCGGAATTTGGCTCCGGGGGTTTGCTACAGGCTGTGTATCAAGTACAATGAAGTCTACAGGGAAAACAAATTCCCCGACCTTTATCAACACATCCTCTAATTCACCCTTTGGTTTGGTGATTGATCGGCCTGCCATTTGGAGAGTGCAGTGAGCAGGTTTCAGCTCTCCAATCCCTAATTGCTCATAGACAGAATATGGAAGGAGGTTAACACTTGCGCCAAGATCTAAAAGAGCACGATTTATGTTTTTACCCCCAATAGAAATGGATATTGTAGGACAACCTGGGTCCTTTCGTTTCTTTGGTAGCTGGGGAATAAAAGCAGTGCTGATATTATTAGCCATGAAGACCTTCTTCGGCACTTGAGTCTTCCTCTTCCTAGTGCACAAGTCCTTAACAATTTTTGCATATGCGGGGACTTGTTGAATTACATTTAGGAGAGGGATGTTGATATTAACCTGTTTGAACATTTCCATAATTTTCTCCATATGAGGACTCGTTCTATTACCCCTTAACCGATTCGGGTAAGGTGCTTTCGCAATAAGCGCTGGGTCCATCACAGGAGAAGAAAGAGGGGGTAGACGAGGTCCCAAAAGAGAAGTGGGGATCGTCTGTGGAGAACTATAAGGGTTGGGTTCAGGTGTCGAGCCTAATGGGAAATGGAGAATAGGCTCGCGAGAAGGTGGTGTGGTAGAAGAAGAAGGATCAGAAGGAGAAGTGTGTGTGTGTGGAAAGGTCTCAGCCGGGGTGTTGATATGATTTCCAATATCATCAATACCTTCCCCGACATGATTATTCAGCACTATTCCCGATCTCAACGTTGTGACGGCATTTACATTGTAATGCCCAGGATTCTGTAGGGGTTGAGAGGGAAGTTTCCCTTTTTCTCTCGCACTCATTTCGGCTTTTAGGCGTGCGATTTCAGCTTCCATCGATCTGATACTCTCAGCTTGGGACGCTGAGTTTTTCTTTATCTCACTGACGGAAGATCTAACCTCAGTCGAAACCTCTATGAAATTTGACAAAATGATTTCATGGTTTGAGTGAATTGAGAGAATTCGTCAGAACGGGTCATAGGATTACACTGTGCAGGAGTGTTGACCTGATTTTGGAAGTTTTGTGACTGGTAGGGGTGCTGAGTGAGTTGAAGGGGTTGCTGTTGTGGTGGAGGAAGAGCCCTTTGAAATTGATTCGTGTTTGGAACCGTGTTTTGAGATTGGTTTTGGTTCCAAGCGAAATTCGGGTGATTCCTCCAACCCTGATTGTACGTGGAAGAATATGGATCGTTTCTTGGTCTTTGAAATGCGGCATTAGAATGCTCATGACCTTGAAACGCAGAGTTTAATGGACATTCTTCCGTTAAATGAGACGGATCAGAACAGCACCCACAAACAGTTTTGGGGAGCGACACTGGGTTTAGGGAGGCTGCTGCAAATTTGTGTTCCATAGCGTCGAGCTTCTTTTGCATTGCTGCCATCTCAGCTCGAACACCTATGGACACATCTATTTGGTGTACGCCACCCCTATTCAATGGTTGGGTTCCACTCTCCCACTGTATTGATTTTTCAACGAACTCTTCTAAATACTTCCAAGCTTCCCCATCATCTTTGGTCATAAAAGTACCTTGACATATGTTTTCAAGGCTCTGTTTAGTGTTTGGGTTAATGCCCTCATAAATGATACGGCACAATTCCCATCTCGGGATGCCGTGATGAGGACACTGAACCAATAGATCCTTAAAACGTTCAAAACATTTTGAAAATGGTTCAGTAGGGAGCTGGGCAAATTGATTCAGTTCGCTATGGATTCGAGCTGTCTTTTGTATTGGGTAAAATTTCTTAAGGAATGCAGCGAAGAATTCTTCCCAATTCGTAATAGAGTGTGCGGTAGTGTTATACAGCCACTTCTCGGCTATATCGCACAATGTAAATGGAAGAAGTCGTAGACGCATCGCATCCACTGAAAGTTATGACGTACCCATCATTGCGCATACGTTTTCAAATTTGGTAATAAAAACGTAAGCGTCCTCAGTCTCGAGTCCGTGGAATTTGGGTAAAAGGTTGATGTACTGGGGCTTAATCTCAAAGTTATCCCTATTGGCTGGTGGTGTGGATAAGCAGGTCGAAAGAGGACCTCGAATAAGGTAGCACCTCTCCTGGAGAGAGATGCGGGGTGGATTCTGCGCACCAACGGACGGCGGCAGATTAGGGTTAAAGAAGTTCGATGGATTCGGATCCATCGGTGTGGGTGTGGTAGTGGGTAAAGGAAAGGTAAATGGAGAAATATCGACTTCGGAGTCGATAAAGGGTACGCGGACTAAACGGGCACTAGAATCCCGTGTCTAGCCTATCTTGCACTAAAAAGGGTTAGTACAAGTGGCAGCGTTGGCTTATAATTAGGGGTAAATGAATGAATGCGGTGCTTTCTTTGAAAAAGGGACGGATTTTTTTTTGAAAAAATGATGCGACACAACAAATGCAGCACACAAACCCTAAAATCTAGTGGTCACCTAGGTCCGGCTCTAGACCGCTCCTAACTGCCAAAAGACAAGTCGCAGGATAGAATCCTCCACTGCCTCTTTGTCCCCCTGTGGCCGGATAAGTGCCAGGTAAGTGGGAAGGTACTCCACTACGTAAGTAGTGGGCCTAATTAAAAACCACTAGCCTTAGACACACTCGCCTTAGACACCACAAGAAAACGCGGATAAGCAATGAATTACCCACGGCCTTCTCTTGTCCTAATTGAGCGCGACGGTCCTTAGAGTCATCTCTAGATATTTTTTAGTTAATGTGGGTCAATGCGGATGCAAGTTTTGCGATTTTTGGGGCCTAGGAAGGGTAATGAACTCCCCACCTAATTTGGATTTGGCCGTGCCCCTTAATATCCGTATTTAGAATGCAAACAACCAAGAAACAAAATCACGCACAATTTTAATTTTGCTTTTTGCGAGCTGCGATTATTTGCAAAGAATCCTGCAGAAAATTATTAGTTGGAGCTAAAAAGAGGAGAGAGGAGAAGGTAAGAAATCACCTGAAGTAAAAATTTCGCAGAGATCCCCCAAGAATGCCGCGGTTCCGCCGCTTATGGGTACTAAGACCGCGGTTCCGCGGTTGGATGATGTGATCACTGAACCAAAATTCACCAGGGAGCTTCTGTAGACTCCCTCAATTCTCTGGTATTTTCCAAAAATTTTCTTCAATTGCCAAACAGCTCCAGATTTCCTTGCAATGAACCACAACAAATCGTTTAGGGTTTGCACGAATTTTGATCTCAAAAATCACAATGGAATAAATCTTTCAATTCAAACTATAATATGAAACGAATTAGCGCGTAATCCCTGGCAACGGCGCCATTTGATTGAATGATATTTTCCGATTGTATAAGTAAATCAAATGATCCCCGGCAACGGCGCCATTTGATTGAATGATATTTTCCGATTGTATAAGTAAATCAAATGATCCCCGGCAACGGCGCCATTTGATTGAAAAGAGTATCTTGTATCGGTATTTAGAAAATTGTATAAAGAAATCACAACCAAAGAATTATATTTGACCGCAATCAATAACGGTGTCAGTTATAGATCGTAAGCGAGTGCGGATCGTCCACAGGGATTGTGCGATTCGTTTCTGTATTTAATTTGTTTGAATTGAAAAGTTAATCGAAAAGAAGAGAAAACATGATTCAAGAATTTATCGATTGATTCAGGTGTCACTAGTTTAATCAAGAATCAAGAAACTGATAAACAATCGAGAATCGGGTTTCGATGATATTTCCAACCAAATGTCAAGAATCTAAATGAGGCTTGTAGGAATCGATCGGATCTATAGACGTGATGTAATCTCAAGATTTCGTGTTCTTGTCCTTCGAAGGATTGATACTAGATCGATGATGATCGATGATAGTTAGGGCTTTCTTGATGAAACTAGGATTTCATCATTTAACTCTTGTTCTTTCATAGATATCATTCACATTCTAGCCTTTAACAATTTCAAGAAACGATCGTAACTCCCCAATCTCGAGCGATATCAATCAAGAAAGCATTATAACGAATTGGGTCGTCAATTCTTGAACTTGCTAGGGTTTACAAAACTCGTAGGACTCAAGAATCGATTTAAGATATATTACATCTTCATTCTATTGATCGTCTCGACTCCTCGACGAGCGGAGTATTACTCAAACATCATCACACAGAAAGCATTCAAGAATTGAAAAGATATCATGATGCAAGAATTTAAAGAAAACAAGATAAAAGAATATCACCTTTTATTTATATCAACAATTTGATTATAGTCGCTCAAGAACTACAAGAGGAAGAACTAAATTGTCGATTTGGCGTCGCTCGGCTCCGTGAGTCGCGGATCAGCTTGGACCACTTGCTCTGTTGAAGATCGGCTTCGCTCATAAAAGGTTGCAAGGCTTCTTGCTTCATGGGGTACTCGGGATCTTGGGTTTTGATTGGAATTAGGGTTAGGGTTTCACACAAGTCCTCTCACTAGACTTGTGGTAGAAGATGAAGAAAGAGAGTGAAAGGCTCTAGATTGGCTAAAGATGATAATCTCTATAACCCTAGGTCTAGGCTTCTATTTATAGACTTCCCAAACCCTAGGTCTAGGTTTGAAATTACAATTCCATCCAAAAGTTGTTGAGGAGTTTCTAGAAAGAGTTTGTTAGGAGCTAGCTTAGGTTTTAAGCTAGGATTAATTAAGCTTAGAAAACTCTAGTTTGCTGATCTGGCAGAAGCCACTGGAGTCTTCTGGAACTTGAAGTACATTTCTGAACTGTAGGAGCTGAGGTAAGCATTGTGCAGCAAAATTTGGTGGATGACGTGGCAAGACGGCCGCGGAACCGCGGCTCAAGCAGGCTCCGGCCGCGGTTCCGCGGCCATGTTGGAGGCTTGGGCTTTGAAACTTCTGGTGCTGCTTTGGACTGAAGTTTATGGCTTTATCTGACATGTTGAATTTTATTGTTCTTTCTAGATTGCTACCAGAACTGA
Organism: Agapanthus africanus; assembly: GCA_030015575.1. Lineage (NCBI taxonomy): Eukaryota > Viridiplantae > Streptophyta > Magnoliopsida > Asparagales > Amaryllidaceae > Agapanthus > Agapanthus africanus. The sequence continues at coordinate 522,751,588 of CM057342.1, forward strand.
AATCATTGGGTTGGCATAATGTTTGATCAGCACCATGTAAATTTTTGGCTTTTCTTCTGGGTTTTCCTGCACAGATCTCAAAACAAGTGTTGCGCAATATAGGGATGATGCGATGCCATGAAATGCAGTCAATTTCCTTTATAGTGCCGGTTTTAGAGTCTAACACATGCAATCTGATATTTTGCGACAGTTTTGCTAATATGTGAAATATGAATGCCGAACACTTCTAAATGAATGCAAAAGATAGGAAAATTGCCGTGTTAAAAATACAATATTTTCGACTAATCACTGGGCACACGCACAAGGGTCTATGAGGCATCAACCTTGCCCGATTAAAAAATTAGCCGTGCCGAACGACCCAAAGCCGGATCTTTAAACTAGAGTTTAGGCGGAAACTAACATGTTAAACACTTTAACACTAAGTGAGAGGGATTACAACCTTTGTAGATCCGGTCCTTCACTTCTAAAGCTCCGTGTTGAAGTCCCTTCACTGCGATCATCGTGTTCCGGACTCTCGAGAGGTTCCACGAAGAGAAAGATGCAGTCTTGCTTCCGATCTTCGATACAAAGATGATCTACCTTGAAGTTTCGTTAACAAAAGCTAACACTCATAATATGAAGTGAACACCCTCATCTAAATGGCAAGGATAGATGAGGATGATGAAGTAGGATTTTTGCACTCTTTTATTATCTTTTTCTCACACTTATTCATCACTTAGAAAAAGCTAGTAAGCTTTTTCATGAAAGAAAGAAGAAGGAAGAAGATAAATAATAAATCCATAATCCTTTTTGTGATGAATAGAGCAAAGGAGATAATGATGAATAATGCAACCATGGTTGGCTAAACTATTATAGAGACTTAACTAGGGTTAGGGTTTGGGTTGGATTAAAGCATGAGTCATAACAAAATATCTTTCACAAAACAAAACTAAAGCTTCTAGAATCTACTAGAAGTCTTAACCCTAATCCAAACCCTAATCATGTTTAATCTCTACTAAACATGTTGCATTAGTTATCATATCATGTTTCAATATTATATATTAAATATATAATATTTATTGTAACCAAATAAAATAATACATTTAACATATATCGCATATATATCAATGTATTACCCGAGTGAGAAAAAGAATCTTTTAGTGAGCTAATATTAGTTAATGTAATTTAATATATCATATATATTATTATACATTAAATTATCGAATCAACACTTGATCCGACAATCCGGCTATATCGCATATAACTGACTAATATTTATCCGTACCGATTCATCGAATCAACACTTGATCCGATGACCCGGCTTATATCATATATCGCGAGAATAGAATACGGTATCTCATATCGCATTATCCTCGGTCCCGCACATATCACATATATGCCCCTACTCCGTTTTGCCTGACTCAAGAACCCTCTGTGTAGGACTCTAAAGAATCGTCAATACGCCGGCAGTAGGTGATGATCATATCAAACACCCACAAGCTGTAAGCGGTCAGCTAAACGTAATAGCCACCCAGGTATTCAGCTCTCAGAAGATCAACAAGCAAGCCTGTACATTCTCCTGTGAATCTAAACAGTAACACTCCCGTACAGTCCGGTCTCGTCGTCTGATATGTCGCATATCTCGCCTAGGGTTGGTAAACGTCAGACCCCAGTAGATTGATAAGTCATGTCGATATAAGGTCTAACAGTTCGAGAAACTACTGGTAACACTTACCAGTAAATCTCAGCAAACCTGGCCAGGGATTTTCAGTTATAGCCAATCGAACACAGCACAACATCAACTCCCTATACCGGGAGAGACGAATCCCCTCCTATCGCTCATTGCCTCCATGTGATTCAGGACTGTACCCAAAAGCCACCTTTTTGCATGCCCTCTTGGACGTGGTATGATGGAAATCAAAGCACAGTAGGAATCACACAAGACTCTATGACGATCTCGGGTCAATAGAGTACTCTGTACCAGTGTCACCGGAGAACTGCCATCTGACATGAGGTACAATACCATCTAGGAGTTCTCGGCGAGTCCGTCCAGTGTACCCAGTCTTTACTGAGCACCCATACACCATCCTTGATGTCAAACACCGATGGATATGGGATCATCCATCGCCCATCATATAGATCAAGATGCGTATACGCTAGTCTACTTTGGTGCATCGATGCCCTGTCTCAATACACCCTCGACCAGGAACAGTTATAGGATGTACTCGTTGACTACCGTGGTCCCACTAGTATGATATCATCATAGTCCCAGTAGTCGAGTACATATCCTAAGGGCTTTATCAACATGTAACATAGAGACAATCAGAGTACATGTTAAGATAAAGTACAACTAGATAGCATACTATCATGTCGAGCAAGAAAGTCCTCCCTATATATATCCTAGCATCCACTACAATATACATCGTATGTACAGTAATGGCCTCTAGGACATACATATAACTAACAGAAAGTCAACCCTCGTCATAGCCTGGGCCAACCCACAAACTGCCATTATAGAAACGTGCCTTGAGTTATCCAGAGTCTGGTTTTAAGCATAAGCCGGACAACTCCTCATACCTTAACATCGTTAAGATATGAACCATTCTATATCCAATATAGAAACTTTGGCACTTATTTAATTGGAACCAGATTCAAATCATGCAGCTGTCTCCAGTGCATATCAACTTAATGGAGAGAGGCTAATCAGTATTACTCAACTTAGGAATACATCCAATTATGAGTAACCTGAAAGAGAAACAAGTTTCTCAAAACTATTACTATCAACTGAATACCAATCATAAGTATCTACATCTTCGATCTCTTTGAAGAATCCCGATACTTGCGACATCTGGTTCTCTACTTTATTCCTATACCCACAACTTCTCAAAACTCAGACATTGTATTTCTACGAAACACTTGTTTAAAAACTAGAGAAGTCACAAGTAAACAGAACATAGTACGAGGACCAACCCGTTTGTCCTGATGGACACTGGACAACATACAATACTCTGTATAAGTCCGCTGAGTTGAATAACTCAAAACCTGTGCATCGTAAGTTGAAAACTGTACTTATGGTTAAGAACAACTCCGCTGTTCAATACTCCTTACCCAATCATCAACTGATATAGGTAAATGTCACGGTCATAATTTCAAAAAGTTATATCTCACTTTATAAAAATAAACGTACAGATATATCAGTTTGAAATTGGTGCACAACAACGGATACTCAAAACCAAATACTAGCCGTCCGGCAAAAACCCAGGCGATTTCCTCAAATATCACCAATTACTACGAATTCCAATATAATGAGAATGATCACCTAATTCCCAATAATTTACTCCCACTCATCATCTGTAAAACCATACGGATATGAGAATTATACCTGGTAAATACATAACCTGGAGTAAGTATCTAATCGGGAAATCAGTTTTCCTTTAATAATGCACAGTTAAACTGAAACATGAAAATGTTTCGTAGGGGTATCCTGGTATTCCTAGTAATGCCTCTTCCATAATCCAATTCATGACTGTAACCGTATATTTGTTTACCATCTCTCCAAATCCCTTTATTTGTCTTTATTCATTACCTTCTATATATAAGTCTACGGTAGCGCCCCGGCCGTCTAACAGACGCCAAATGCAGAACAAAAACTTTTTACAACTGGCGCTATCGCGTACTATAACCCGGATCTGCCATTAAAGCTAAACTAACAAACTAAAAATTGGGTAGAAATGTTATACCGAACGATCCGAGTCCTTCGGTCTTCAACCATCATCCCACGCTTCGTTGCGGCTGCTCCGATCTCCTGAATCTCCAGTCTCGTCGTCCAGGTGGCACCACATCGAGGGATCTTTAAACGGGCTCCCGCCTCTGAACCGAAGCAACTCGGTCGTCAAGTTTGATAAAAGAGACGACCAAGATGATGTAAAGAATGAGTAGAACACTTTGTCTCGCTTCGTCCAAAGCCATGGACGAACGGTTAATGAAGTTGCCTTTTGGATCGGGTGAAATGAGAAATGAGGTTATCTAATTTCCATGAATCCAAACTATCGTAATCTTTTAATCAACAAGTAAGTGAGTAGAGGAGGGGAAGGCCGACCATATATAGAGGATGAGGGAGGTGAGTGTAGGAGAGGGGGGATGACCATTAACATGAATGAAACAATGAGTCATGATACACCTAGTATGAACTCATTTAATGAACTAATGAATCACTTAACCTTGTCATCAAAAACATTAAATGATCATTTAAAGCACAAATGAGTCACAAGCCACCTCATCATCCTAGTCACCATCTAGATGCTTCTAGAACCTTCCATACTCATCAAGAAAAGATAAATCCGTATTTAACCGAATGTTAAATACGGGTGATAGAAAACTGGAAACTTGCAACTTCCAAAAGTGATCCTGAAACGATTTTCAGGATAACCCCGTAATGGTATAAACATACCCGCTTTTGTATTACGACCGAATAAAAATGCAACTGAGACAAAGATATTATATCTACACAGTATAATACTTGGATCCGGCTTAAACCAAAGCCGACCAGTATTATCTGCCCGAAATATGACACGTGCAAAAACACACGTGCAATTTCCGAACCCTGCCATAAAATCATACGGCCTCTACAACGTTTCGCCTGAACTTAGGAAACAGTCTGTGGGGGACTCTAATGACTCATCAACACACTGGACTGGGTATAACCACTAGCACGTCAGAGGTACTGGCTGTACGTAACGGTTGACTATGTATTGATAGGAAGGGAAGCTGACGAGCGAACTCATCCAGAAACCCTACTGAGCCTAACAGTGACAATATACATACAGTCTAGTCCGTTCGTCTATGAGTATCGTATATCGGCCTAGGGGGCTGGTAACGTCGGACCCTCAATAGCGGTATAAGTCATGTTAGAGAGTAGCCCAGAACACCCTAAGATACTACTGGAGTACCTACCGGTAAATCTCCAGCCTCAGCCGAGGTCTTTGTGTAATGGCTCTCCTAGACACAGCGCGATCTCACCCCCAATACCGGAAGAGACGAATCTCCTGCCGGTCCGCTCACTTGCCTCCATGTGGCTCAGGACTGTACCCAAAAAAGACCTGTTTGCACGACTCCTTTGAGCCGTGGTAGGGTAGAAATCAAAGTACAGTGGGAACTCACACGAGACAAATGACGACCTCAGGTCGATGAACTAAGTTGTACACATGTCACCAGGGAACTGCTATCTGACGATATGTATAATACCAACTAGCATATTCCCGGCGAGTCCTGTCCAGTGTACTCATAACCCAATGAGCACCTGTATACATCTTAGGTGAACCAACTAACACCAATGGCTTGTGAGACCAGCCATCGCCCCTCGTCGGGGTCTCGACTGTATACACTAGTCTACTCTGGAGTATCGATGCCCTATCTCGAAACTCCTACGATTAGGGACACTTTAAGGATGTGCTTACAGACCCCAGCTCCCACGTATATGATCGCCATCATACTGCTGGTAGTCAAGCAAGAATCCTAAAGCATGTATATGATGATAAAGACAAACCATATAGCATACTATCATGTCGAGCAAGACTGTCATATCGGTATAGGTCCAGCCTCAATCATTGCAATCACGTGTTAGTTGTATGTATGCCCTAGAGGCCAGTATTGTACAGACGTTGTATATTATATTGGATGCTTGGACATATATAGAGATGACTTTCTTGCTCGATATGATAGTATGCTATCTGGTTACTCTTTATCTTAACATGTACACTAGTCTCTTTAAACTGTCTTATGGTTACATGTTGGTAAAGCCCTTAGGATGTGTACTTGACTACCTGGACTATGATGCAGATCATACTAGTGAGGACATGGTAGTCCATAAGTACATCCTTCAAGGTCCCTAGTCGTGGGTGTATCGAGACGGGGCATCGATATACCAGAGTAGACTAGCGTATACGCTTCTCGACCCATAAGATGGGCGATGGATGATCCCATATCCATTGGTGTTTGACATCAGAGATGGTATACGGGTGCTCAGTGGAGACTGGGTACACTGGACGGACTCGCCGAGAACTCCCAGATGGTATTATACCTCACGTCAGATGGCAGTTCTCAGGTGACACTTGTGCAGGTTAGTCTGTAGAACCGAGATCGTCATAGAGTCTTGTGTGATTCCCACTGTGCTTTGATCTCCACCTTACCACGTCCATGAAGGCGTGCAAAACGGTGGTCTTTGGGTACAGTCCCGAGTCACATGGAGGCAATGAGCGATAGGAGGGGTTTCGTCTCTCCCGGTATTGGGGGTTGATGTTGCGCTGTGCTCGATTGGCCGTAACAGGGAAGTCCCTGGCCAGGGCTGATCAGAGATTTGCTGGTAAGTGTTACCAGTAGTTTCTTGACCCGTTATGAGCCTCACATCGGCACGACTTATCGAGTATTGGGGTCTGACGTTTACCACCCCTAGACTTGATAAGCGACGTATCAGACGAACAGACCGGACTGTACGGCAAGTGTTACTGGTCAGATTCACAGGAGTATGAGCGGGCTAGCTCGTCGATCTTCTGATCGCTCAATACCCGGATGGCCGTTACGTTTAGCAGACCGCTTGCGGCTTGTGGGTGCTTGATATGATCATCATCTGCTACCGGCGTATTGACGAGTCTTTAGAGTCCTACACAGAGGTTTCCTGGTTCAAGCGAAACGAAATAGGAGCGCATATGAGATATGTGCGGGACCGAGAATAATGCGTGTATGTGATACCGCATTATATTCTCGCGATAAATGTTTCGATTGGTTATATTCGATATGACCTAGTTATCGAATCATTGATTCGATAAATCGATACATTGTATACTAGTCGGCTATGTGCGACATGACCGGATCATTGAATCAAGTGTTGATTTAATGATTTAATGTATAATTATATATATTTGATATATTACTTTGCATTAACTAGTACTGGTTCACTTTATATGGATTTTCTCACTAGATGTGCAAGAAGTATATATGATATACTTTTGTGCACATATTTGTATCATGTATGATGATACTTGATTATTTAGTTAAGTGTAAAGAATTAAAACCATGGTTAAGTGTTGATTAGGGTTTTGCATATTCATTTATTTATTTGTTCATTTATTTATTTGGAAATGATTTAAAAAAGGAATGGTGGCTTTCTTTGTCTTTTAGTTGAAGCTTCATGAAGCTTTGATTTCTTAACCATTCTTGTCATCATGCTTAACCCTAACCCATCCATTAACCATGGTCTATTCTCTACACTTAACCCAAGTTAGAATTATGATAAGTATTCTTTTTCTTTTCATTTTAAAGGATTTATCATATATTCTTCTTCTTCTTGATCATCTTCTTCTTCAAGAAAAGCTTAAGGTCCATCAATGGCAACTTGAGCTAAAGTGAGAGAAATCCAAATCTAAAGTCTACCCACCTCCTATTTTTTCACCCTCTACCTCTTGCCAAGTTGTTTTGGGTGTTTACTTCACAAGTTTCACAACTTGGTGAAGTCGGAGCTTGAACTTGTGATGCCTCGACGTAGATCGTCTTTGACACGAAGCCGACGACCTATTCCGCTCGCTTTCCCGATGAACCCGATGAACGAGTCTAGGATTGGAAAAGGACAGCGAGAGGACCACTGCGTGGAGCTAAGGAAGTGGATATCCGGATCTACAAAGGTTGTAGCATCTAACTTTTAGTTAAGTAGTTAACTAGTTCTTTATTTCGCCTAGAATTCTAGTCTAAAGATCCGTATAAAGGTCTCTCGGCACCCGTAAAATTTTAAATTGGCATGTTCGATGCCATGTGAGACCACTATAGGGTGCCTAGGAACCTTTCACTGGTATCAGAGCCTAGCTAGAGCCTTAGGCGAAGTCTAGACGACGTTTGAAACCCGATCGAACCGAAACCCAAAACGCTAAAATGCTCTCTGGACTTTTTCTAAAAATTCGGATTTTTGTCAATTAAAAATATGCAGAAAATCAAGCAGGGTGTTATTTGAATTACTGTGAAATACGAGGGCCTGAATCAACTTTTCCACCGCGGAACCGCGGCACGTGCTATGCATGCTGCGGCGGTTCCGCGGCCTTACTGTTCCTTTGTGTGATGTTTTCTGCACAGTAACTCATATAATTCAATGCTGTGTTTTCTAGGATATTTTTCTTGTGACTATACAGAAGAGTATTCTGGGGTACTATTGGGAATCAAAGTTTCGATCAGATTATCAAATTTCGTCTTAGTGTATTTCCGGATAATTTTTTTTTGAATATGTTAAAAAGTTCGACCGGATATAAATACCCAATTTTTCCCCTGTCGGGAAATTTCCATGTGTTGGATTTTTCCATAGTTTAACGACTTTCTAAGTAGTGCAAGTAATGCGATGGACCCTCTAGAAGACAACAAACCTTAACTCGATTATGTGACCGTCTTGAACTGCCCTTTGAACCTTCGGGTTTTGGACAGTACGGCGTGCCACATGTGAGGCGTTGGCTTGACCCTTCTACGGCTGGACCGTCGGTACTGAGGCACGAACTGAATGTTGTTAGACTTATTTCATGTGTTGAGCTGTATCGGGAAAACTTGGGTATTCGACTGTTCGATCGGAAAGTTTAACATTTTCTGTTTATCTGGAATGTGATACAATAATTGGAATTCACAAACAGTTATGTGATAACTGAATGAATGTTATAAATCTAGCGGTTTAGTTTCACTTTATATTGAAAAGTGTTTTCGATAATGAGACTAAAATGCGGGGTTTATAACTGTTAGGCATGTGATGTCTAAGTATTTCATTTGATTAGGCATGTGATGTCTAAAGAGGTTGCGGATTCCAACTGTTGTAGTTTTACACTTTCTTTTCTGTGACCGTAAGTGTAGTATGATCATATCGCCGGTTTCGTTGCTATACGTCAACGACAATTGGGGTATGCATACTTACTTACGTTGATGACATGTGATGTTATGTGTTGCTGGATATGTTATATTGGATCGTCGTGTTTGAATAGCCGGGGGGTTTTATGTGAGATGAGTGTTTTTCATTTTCATTCATGTAAAAACTTGTATGTAATATTCTTTTATTTGGGGCACTTCCAGGTAGCGGAAGTTGTCACCTTTTGTATATTATTTACTTTTCCGCATTAGGATAGACCCAAGGAGGGGACCACAAGTAACCGGGTTCTGGGGTCCAGTGGGAGACCAACTCGAGGAGTCGAGTCCGGGTCTCCTAACCCTAGAATTGGCAGGGTTGCTTGCCGCTCTCGTAGGGGTCTAGGGGTGTGGGATTGGCTATTCATCACGACCGTGGAATCCGTGTTTTATACTGGCTCGTATCGAAAACACGGACGTCCTAGTATATCCAATATTTCATATGTTTATTCTGCTGCCATATCTGTGTTATGACTCTGTGATGGATATAGTATATAGTATATATGATATATTATATAGACGTTACTTATGTTTTACACCCGCGCTAGCCCTGCCCTGCTCTGTCGTTAGTTACCTAACCTAACGGTGCACGAGGGGACATCGAGGCGAATGCGGATGGCATAAGTGTACGTCATATCTATCTGTGATGTTTAGGTATTTAAATGATGGGACTTCATTAATGTGATTAATGAAAGATAAGAAACCTAAGATGTTGTAGAATCGAATTTTAAAATAAAATAGGGTAGCTACAGTTCTTGCTTTGCACAGCGATATATATGATATATCCCGCACCTTATTCGATGAGGAAAGGACCGAGATCCCTTCGCCGGGAGTGACTCCTTTAGCAAAACTGGAAAAGCCTCAAAATCACTCCATTTCAAAACTTCATTTGATTCTATAACGATATCAAGTTCATTACGCTCATGGTTTTCAGAAAAACCTGCATAGCCCTCCGTCAATTCAGATATGTAATATTCAGTATTCGTGCTACGGTTGTTTGGCATACGTCAAGGCGTAGTGTACGGTAGCTGATTATTACTTATCTGCAGCATGAGATGCGATTGGATTAAAGTATTCGTACGGCGTTGTTTGGCATGCGTCAAAGGTCGTACGGGTGGGTTTAATTCGATCACGAATTGTACGGGTTGAACTTGACTAGCGGACTATGGGTTGTTTGGCATGCGTCAAGGTCATAGCACGCTAGGGGCAAAAGCATTATCGGGAATTTCAAGTGTTGAAATTTGCAATGAGATTGCATACCTTCTATGAGATAGTTGGATCCCGATACCCACTGCGAGTAAGAGTTACTCCTGGGAGAGTTTTACACATTGCAATTAGCTGATCAAGTAGGTGTCTAGAAAGGTGTTAACAAGGTTACGCCTCTGGGAAAACGAGGTTTACATTAATTAGGTTCGTGCGAAAGCACGGGGGACCTCCCTCAAAGTACCGACACTGGCCTGGCTGAAAGATTGGTGAACTTGTAGTGTGTAATTAATCCCGGCTAGTCTTTCCTTTTAAGGTTTGGAGGAAGATTTGATAAAAAGCAGTGGGAGCCATCCTGATTAGATAAGATAATAACCAATCTGATCTTGCACGAGCATACGCTAAAATGTTTTCTTCTCTCTCTCTCCAGGTAGCGACCATTTCATGCCCTAATAAAGATAATAACATGGATGTATTGACCGAACCCGCATGTTATACTGTGCTGGGGAACGTTGGTTCCGTTCTTTCTTATAAGAGTTATAGGAATGAACAGGATATAGGGGAATGCCAGGATTCCCATGCCACCCGAATGAAGAAAGTACATGTTGATGCATTTTCTTCGGGTGTGTTCGTTACTGAGAACTGTTTCTCCATTTGCTCTACGTCCTGGGTATTAGATACCGGGTCAGGATCCCATATATGTAATCAGTTACTGGGCTAAGGAAAGGTAGAGAACTTGGAGAAGGTGATAAAGACATTAGAGTTGGAAATGGTGCAATTGTTGCAGCTAAGACTGTCGGGGAATATCACCTTGTATTACCAACTGGTAATACATTGGTTCTGAACGAATGCTATTACATGCCGAACCTGATATGCAACATTATATCGGTTTCTTTATTAAGTAAAGAGGGATATAATTTTGTATTACAGGAAAATTTTATGAACATTTTCCGTAACCAAAAGTTGGTTGGATCAGGCACGTTGTGCAATGGCATTTATGTTCTAAATCAATCAACAGTTCTGAGCATAACAAACACACACAAGAGGAAGAGTTCTGAACTCAATGAATCCTTCTTATGGCATTGTAGACTGGGTCACATCAATGCGACACGACTAGCTAAGTTGCATAAAGATGGATATTTGAATCCGTTTGAATTTTCATCTTATGACACTTGTCAGTCATGTCTCAAAGGCAAGATGACCAAGACTCCGTTTACGGGACACGGAGAAAGAGTTACCGAACTCTTGGGACTTGTACATAGTGATGTATGTGGTCCCATGTCTACACATGCCAGGGATGGTTCTTCATACTTCATTACATTCACTGACGATCTCTCTAGGTTCGGGTATGTGTTCCTGATGAAACACAAATCAGAAGCTTTTGAGAAATTTAGGGAATATAAACAAGAAGTTGAGAACCAAACCGGAAAAAATATTAAAATCCTACGATCTGATCGAGGAGGGGAATACTTGAGCAATGTATTCCTGGACTTCCTAAAAGAGAATGGGATTCTCTCTCAGCTGACTCCTCCATATACACCACAGCACAACGGTGTATCAGAACGGAGGAACCGCACCCTATTAGATATGGTGCGCTCTATGATGAGCACAGCTGAGCTACCTATTTCCTTCTGGGGATATGCGCTTGAGACAGCCATGGACCTATTGAATAGAGTTCCTACCAAATCAGTGCCTACCACTCCATATGAGATATGGAAAGGGAAGAGACCACATCTTAATTACATTAAGATATGGGGTTGTCCAGCCTATGTCAAAAGACAGAATCCGGACAAACTTGAGGCAAGATCAGTCTTATGTAAGTTTGTAGGATATCCCAAGAATTCACAAGGGTATATCTTCTACCATCCCGAGGAACAAAAAGTGTTTGTTTCTCGACATGCCACATTCTTACAAAAGAGTTTTCTTATGAAACAGACAAGTGGCATTGAGGTAGAACTGGAAGAGGCTCCAGCGGAACAAACTATAACACAAGACATGGTAGACCCAGAGGATTCCGTAGTTCCCGATGAACCCCAGCCACTCCGCCGATCTAGTAGGGTTCCTCGCCAACCTGAGAGATACTACGGTTTTCTCATGGACGGTGGGAGCGAGGATTGCATCATGGAGGATGATGACCCAACTAGCTTCGAGCAGGCCATCACGAGTGGGGACTCAGTGAAATGGCTGGATGCTATGCGGTCCGAGATGGAATCCATGTACACCAACAAAGTATGGACTTTGGACGTTGCTCCTGAAGGGGTAAAACCCATTGGGAGCAAGTGGATCTTCAAGAAGAAACTTGGTGTAGATGGGAAAGTGGAGACTTTCAAAGCTAGACTTGTAGCAAAGGGTTTTCGTCAAAGACCAGGTGTGGACAATGACGAGACCTTTTCTCCAGTAGCTATGCTTAAATCCATCCGGATCATGCTTGCCATCGCTGCATATCATGATTACGAAATCTGGCAAATGGATGTTAAGACCGCCTTTCTAAACGGTGATTTAGAAGAGTGCGTGTACATGACTCAGACAGTGGGAGCAGCGGGAAGGTGTGCAAGCTGCTTAAATCCATTTATGGATTAAAGCAAGCATCGCGGAGTTGGAACATCTGCTTTGACGTCGTTATCAAAGAGTTTGATTTCGTCAAAAACCCAGATGAACCTTGTATCTACAAGAAGGTGGCAGAGAGTAAGGTTGTCTTCCTCGTATTGTACGTAGACGACATACTCTTGATAGGAAATGATATTCCTATGCTGCAATCGGTCAAGCTCATCTTATCACAAAGATTCTCAATGAAAGATCTTGGTGATGCCTCCTGCATATTGGGGATTAGGATCTATAGAGATAGATCCAAACGGATTTTGGGATTGTCCCAATCCAGGTACATTGACACCATACTAAAGAGGTTTAGTATGGAAGAGTCCAAGCGTGGGAACTTACCCACGATCTCTGGAGTCACTCTCTCCAAAGAGATGTCTCCCAAGACTGATTTGGAGAGAGCTCGCATGCAAGGGATACCCTATGCTTCGGCAGTAGGCTCTATCATGTATGCGATGCTATGTACCAGACCCGATGTAGCATACTCACTAAGTGTAGTGAGCAGGTATCAAGCTGATCCTGGAGAGAGTCACTGGACAGCTGTGAAGAGCATTCTCAAGTACTTACGAAGGACTAGAGAAATGTTCTTGGTGTATGGTAACGGAGAACTCCAAGTGGAGTCCTTTACCGATTCGAGCTTCCAGAGTGATAAGGACGACTCTAAGTCGCAGTCGGGTTTTGTCTTTACCCTTTACGGAGGGGCGGTTACCTGGAAGAGTTCCAAGCAGGAAACCGTGGCAGACTCAACGATGGAGGCTGAATACATCACTGCCAACGATGCTGCCAAAGAGGCTGTCTGGATCAAGAAGTTCATTACTGAACTTTGAGTGGTTCCATCCATTGGGCATCCAATACCTTTGTATTGCGATAACAATGGAGCGGTGGCTTTGGCCAAGGAACCCAGGTCCCATCAGCGGTCCAGACATATTCTGAGGCGGTATCACCTGATCCGGGAGATAGTTGATCGCCGGGAGATCGAGGTCAGGAGAGTTGACACGAAGAACAACACGGCGGATCCACTCACGAAGCCCATTCCCCAGATACAGTTTGAGAGACTCTTCGGGATGCTCGGTATGCGATACTACAGCAGCTGGCCCTAGTGCAAGTGGGAGATTGTTAGTTGTATGTATGCCCTAGAGGCCAGTATTGTACAGACGTTGTATATTATATTGGATGCTTGGACATATATAGAGATGACTTTCTTGCTCGATATGATAGTATGCTATCTGGTTACTCTTTATCTTAACATGTACACTAGTCTCTTTAAACTGTCTTATGGTTACATGTTGGTAAAGCCCTTAGGATGAGTACTTGACTACCTGGACTATGATGCAGATCATACTAGTGGGGACATGGTAGTCCATAAGTACATCCTTCAAGGTCCCTAGTCGTGGGTGTATCGAGACGGGGCATCGATATACCAGAGTAGACTAGCGTATACGCTTCTCGACCCATGAGATGGGCGATGGATGATCCCATATCCATTGGTGTTTGACATCAGAGATGGTATACGGGTGCTCAGTGGAGACTGGGTACACTGGACGGACTCGCCGAGAACTCCCAGATGGTATTATACCTCACGTCAGATGGCAGTTCTCAGGTGACACTTGTGCAGGTTAGTCTGTAGACCCGAGATCGTCATAGAGTCTTGTGTGATTCCCACTGTGCTTTGATCTCCACCTTACCACGTCCATGAGGGCGTGCAAAACGGTGGTCTTTGGGTACAGTCCCGAGTCACATGGAGGCAATGAGCGATAGGAGGGGTTTCGTCTCTCCCGGTATTGGGGGTTGATGTTGCGCTGTGCTCGATTGGCCGTAACAGGGAAGTCCCTGGCCAGGGCTGATCAGAGATTTGCTGGTAAGTGTTACCAGTAGTTTCTCGACCCGTTATGAGCCTCACATCGGCACGACTTATCGAGTATTGGGGTCTGACGTTTACCACCCCTAGACTTGATATGCGACGTATCAGACGAACAGACCGGACTGTACGGCAAGTGTTACTGGTCAGATTCACAGGAGTATGAGCGGGCTAGCTCGTCGATCTTCTGATCGCTCAATACCCGGATGGCCGTTACGTTTAGCAGACCGCTTGCGGCTTGTGGGTGCTTGATATGATCATCATCTGCTACCGGCGTATTGACGAGTCTTTAGAGTCCTACACAGAGGTTTCCTGGTTCAAGCGAAACGAAATAGGAGCGCATATGAGATATGTGCGGGACCGAGAATAATGCGTGTATGTGATACCGCATTACATTCTCGCGATAAATGTTTCGATTGGTTATATTCGATATGACCTAGTTATCGAATCATTGATTCGATAAATCGATACATTGTATACTAGTCGGCTATGTGCGACATGACCGGATCATTGAATCAAGTGTTGATTTAATGATTTAATGTATAATTATATATATTTGATATATTACTTTGCATTAACTAGTACTGGTTCACTTTATATGGATTTTCTCACTAGATGTGCAAGAAGTATATATGATATACTTTTGTGCACATATTTGTATCATGTATGATGATACTTGATTATTTAGTTAAGTGTAAAGAATTAAAACCATGGTTAAGTGTTGATTAGGGTTTTGCATATTCATTTATTTATTTTTTCATTTATTTATTTGGAAATGATTTAAAAAAGGAATGGTGGCTTTCTTTGTCTTTTAGTTGAAGCTTCATGAAGCTTTGATTTCTTAACCATTCTTGTCATCATGCTTAACCCTAACCCATCCATTAACCATGGTCTATTCTCTACACTTAACCCAAGTTAGAATTATGATAAGTATTCTTTTTCTTTTCATTTTAAAGGATTTATCATATATTCTTCTTCTTCTCGATCATCTTCTTCTTCAAGAAAAGCTTAAGGTCCATCAATGGCAACTTGAGCTAAAGTGATAGAAATCCAAATCTAAAATCTACCCACCTCCTATTTCTTCACCCTCTACCTCTTGCCAAGTTGTTTTGGGTGTTTACTTCACAAGTTTCACAACTTGGTGAAGTCGGAGCTTGAACTTGTGATGCCTCGACGTAGATCGTCTTTGACACGAAGCCGACGACCTATTCCGCTCGCTTTTCCGATGAACCCGATGAACGAGTCTAGGATTGGAAAAGGACAGCGAGAGGACCACTGGGTGGAGCTAAGGAAGTGGATATCCAGATCTACAAAGGTTGTAGCATCTAACTTTTAGTTAAGTAGTTAACTAGTTCTTTATTTCGCCTAGAATTCTAGTCTAAAGATCCGTATAAAGGTCTCTCGGCACCCGTAAAATTTTAAATTGGCATGTTCGATGCCATGTGAGACCACTATAGGGTGCCTAGGAACCTTTCATCACGTACCTGCGATCCAATAATTGACTTTGAGGGCACTATATCCAACAATCTCCCACTTGCACTTAAGGCTAATTATTGCGATGTCGCATACTCACAGCCCGCGTGATACCGAACATCCAACTTCTCTACTAATCAGTTTCACAAAGCTAGTTTGTAAAACTCTTGTGTTCGAGAAATAGCCTCAGTGAGTTGATCCGCCCTGATGTTTCTTTCTATATCTCTCTAAATCTCAAGTTCGCGGAGAAAGCCATCTCCCGAATTGAGCAATACCTGTCTTAGAATACGTCTGGACATCTGATGGGACCTAGTTCATAAATGAACTCCAAATCCAAACTTCTTAGACTTTATTGATAACTGAACCTAATCAGCATCCAGCACCATGCCTCCCACAGTATCCTCTTGGACCACCTGTCCATAATACTGTCCCTCGTCAGAGGGAAAACTATAACTCTGACAATCACTCTGTCATCCATATCACCTTGGAAGCCTGGAATGATAACCGTCTCCCGAAGGAGGCTGCCGTCATCAATTCCGTAGAACATGGACTTATGTTCTAAAACTGCTTCCTTATATTTCTTCAGGATTGGATTAGTATAAACTTATCGCATATAGTGCAAAAAACAACATCTGGTGTGGTACTTGACATCTCACGATTGACTCAATTGCCTAAGCAAGTGATCTGCCAATCTTGCACATCCCTCTCTCCTTTAGTCTGTAAAACACCTTCAGAGAAGGTGAATCCATCACCTGCAGGTACACCACCATGCCAGGAGTCATCTATTCTAAAATACTATTAGAATACTGTCAAAGTACCCACATTGGGAAGCTACCCAAATCCAGATCTAAAACCATAGATCTAGTAACCAGAAAGTCTTATATTATATCCATATCCTTTGTGGAGAAACAACTGTGTGACGACCATAATACAACCGATCGTAGTAAAGGAATTTTACTTCCTACTCTGTGTATGTCATCCAAATACTAGGACATCATACCCTACTACCTCCTCAATAGATCCATCCCCTATTCTGATGAAGTCAAAACCATGACTGTCACATCAAAAATAGATGATCTTATCTCCGCTATATCTGCTCAAGCCTATAAATAAACATAAGCTACTTGCCCACTATGCTTCCGCTGCTCCCACTGACTACGACAACCTTCTGGCAGAATAATATATACGTTCACTTCTAAAGCTAGTTTAGAACGACGCTATACATATCCTCTTGCCGGGTCTCATAGTTTGGAACAACAGTAGTGTCAAGTCTGGGTAAACAAGAACCTCCCTGTCACCGTCCTTGAGGTTACCGGAGTACCTCTCGGGTGTCTGAGGTTACCCACCATATCTGCGGAGTGGCAATTGGAATGTCAAACCTGATTGAATATATAGGTCCTATTAAATTTTCCGTAATCGTTTGCGGTTCTGGAATCACTTCCAGTTCTACCATACTCCCACTACTGTTTTCCGAAAAAATCTATTTTACTAAAACTGTGGCGAGTTAAGAACAATATCATTATTGATCTTCCTGATGGTAGAAAATCAACCCTCGACATAGCCCGGGTCAACCAACAAACTGCCATTACAGAAACGTGCCTTGAGTTATCCCGAGCCTGGTTTTAAGCATAAGCTGGACAACTCCCCGTATCTTAACATCGTTAAGATATGAACCATTCTATATACAATATAGAAAATTTCGCACTTATTTAATTGGAACCAGATTCAAATCATGCAGCTGTCTCCAGTGCATATCAACTTAATGGAGAGAGGTTAATCAGCATTACTCAGCTTAGGAATGCATCCAATTATGAGTAACCTGAAAGAGAAACAAGTTTCTCAAAACCATTACTATCATCTGAATACCAATCACAAGAATCTACATCTTCGATCTCTTTGAAGAATCCCGATACTTGTGATACTTGGTTCTCTACTTTATTCTTATAACCACAACTTCTCAAAACTTAGACATTGTATTTCTACGAAACACTTGTCTAAAAACTAGAGAAGTCATAAGTAAACAGAACATAGTATGAGGACCTACCCCTTTGTCCTGATGGACACTGGACAACTTATAATACTCTGTATAAATCCGCT
This sequence comes from Agapanthus africanus, assembly GCA_030015575.1. Lineage (NCBI taxonomy): Eukaryota > Viridiplantae > Streptophyta > Magnoliopsida > Asparagales > Amaryllidaceae > Agapanthus > Agapanthus africanus. The sequence continues at coordinate 522,769,715 of CM057342.1, forward strand.
GAGTTGAATAACTCAAAACTTGTGCATTGTAGGTTGAAGACTGTACCCAGGCGATTTCCTCAAATATCACCAATTACAAAGAATTCCGATATAATGAGGATGATCACCAAATTCCCAATAACTTACTCCCACTCATCATCTGTAAAACCATACAGATATGAGAATGAAACCTGGTAAATACATACCCTGGAGTAAGTATCTAATCGGAAAATTAGTTTTCCATTAATAATGCACTGAAACATAAAAATGTTTCATAGGGGTATCCTGGTATTCCTAGTAATGTCTATTCCATAATCCAATTCATGACTTTAACCGTATATTTCTTTGCCATCTCTCCAAATCCCTTTATTTGTCTTTAATCGTTACCTTCTGTACACCCCTTTAGGCTAAATGGTTTTCTTCCTTCCCTACCGTTCGGCACCAGCCTATGGTTTGGAAGAAGACTATCCAGTAAGCATAATAGGTGTACTCTCCTAATCCTAGGAGTACTCGTAACTTGAGAGAAGGTGATGATAAAAGACTACTGAATAAAACCTTACTCTATTTCTCCCGAACTGGGGAAAAAGCAAAGGTGAAATAGGAGTGGCGATGAAATACGCGGTTTGGTCGTGAATGATAACAGTCGCAATTTACCTTGCCCTCTTTCTAATCCCTTTATTTTGTCTTTACATATTACCTTCTGTACACCCTACTTTAGGCTAATTGGTTTTCTTCATTCCCTACCTTTCGGCACCAGCCTATGGTTTGGAATAAGACTATCCAATAAGCGTAATAGGTATACTCTCTTAAACTAAGGAGCCCTCGCAACCTGAGAGAAGGTGATAATAAAATACAACTGAATAAACCAATTCTATTTCTCCTAAACCTGGATCCATCCTCGAAGAAGTCCTTCGGGTTCGTATATAACCATACGATGGATCTATCCAATGGAAGTGGATGTCCGTAATAATACGGGGTGTTCTGAGAAATACAAAGAGTAAAAGAAGGAGCGGCAATGACTTATGCAACTTTAGACAATCCAAAAGCCAGTATTTTAAGAAGGTTCGGTCTACTTGGTCACTGAGTGATAGTCTAGGGTCGGTCAATGGTCGCTGCCAAAGAGAGAGAGAGAGAAAAGAAACACTCTGCGTGCAGTCTAACCTAGATCAGAATGGTTTTCACTTTATCTAATCAGGAAAACCTCCCACTGTAATCTCAAATTCTCCTCCAAACCTGAAAGAAGAATTAGTCGGGATCACCCGAAGAGTAAACCAACTCATCAGTGAGAATCGGGATCCAACTATCATCGCATGATAACTTAATGGAAGCCACTCAAGTTATCACACTCCAGAAGGTATGCGCATGCCTGACAAGTTTGCTGTTTGTTTGAAACTCCCGATGTGATTTTTACCTCATGCTTATATGACCTTGACTAAGGGCCAACAAATCATAAGTCACATGTCAAGTTCTTCCCATCATTGTCCAGGTTGATTTGAACCCACCCGTACATACTCTTGACTAAGGGCCAACAAAGTAATACGACTGTCCCAAACCAACGCATCTATCTATGCAACAAATGAATACCCAGCAGCTACCAAACACTATGCCTTGACTAAAGGCCAACAAACATAGCTTGAATACTACTGACTATCCATAAGAAATGACGGAGGGCTACGGCTGGTTTTTGGCGAAAAACCTTTAACGTAATGAACTTGTTCTCGTTGAAGGAACCAGATAGCTTTTTATAAAAATATAGTGGAGAAAACCTTTTGCCAAAGAGGTCACTTCCGGTGAAGGGATCTCGGCTCTTTCCTCGTGGAATGAGGTGCAGGATATTCCAACTAAATACCGCGATGCAAAGCAACTTGTAATCGACTATATTGAAGTTATTACCCTGACGCAAACTTCTGCCCAAGGGGTCACTCCCGGTGAAGGGATCTCGGCCCTTGCCTCGTCGAATGAGGTGCAGGATATTCTAAACTGAATATCACTATGCAAAACAAAAAGAAACGTCTTTGTAATAACACCTTTTAAAATTTGTTCCAACAACATCAAATATTGGTTTGTTTTATCCTTGCATTGATAAGAATCAATGCAGTCCCATCAATCAATCACACCAGAAAAGAACGAAAATAAAATGTACGTATATGCCATCCGCATTCGCCACTGGTTCCCGTCATCACCCGTTAGGTTACTTAACTAACGACAGAGCAGGGGCTGGACTAGCGCGGGTGTAAAACATATACAACATCTAATAGTATATATATTAATATACAGTAATCGCTACAGGTATGATAATATGCAACATTACAGAAAAGTAATAAGCATCACAGAACAATACAAATAATCTGGGATCCCGGGGTTTCACAGAGCCGCTACTGAAACCCGACGTTCCCCTGGTCGTGTGGATAGCCTGTGCAATGAAACCTAGACCCCTACGGGTGCGGCAAGTTACCTGCCAAAACCTGAAGCGAGGCAGCCCCCTACAGCATAGTGAATGGACCACCCGGAACTTCACGGAATCCGGTAAGTTGAGCACCCCTCCTTAGGCCAACCTGTACCCCCTACGAGTGCGGCGAATAGTCTGCCAATTCTAGAGTGAGGTCCCTTTGCCTCTCAAAGCCATGAGATACGGACCCGTTGCCCTCCAGAACCCGGCTATCCGTGCACTCCTTCGCGGGATAAACCTAGTACAGAAATAAAAATATATACAACGGGTACATCGACCTCTGCCCGGTCGTGCCCCAAAAGAATATTATACAAACAGGCAGTGATGGCAGTCCACATGTTGGACGCTCGCCCCGCAATATCAAATGTACAAATAAATCCAAACTGCACTACCATTGCACACTGCTATCCACCATGACATATCCGCAACATCACAGTACAACACAGAACATCAACGCGAAAGTCACGTTCGCAAACCCGTCTAAAAGAAATATAGCAATCAGACGCGGTTTACCGATCAAATGACATTCCCGGTCGGAGATATAATGTAAATACTGCATATTAACAAGTTTAAAATTTCGATCGACAAAACTTCCCGAAGTGGGCCCTACGTACATCTGCTGTACAGCAACAAAATCTGGGCCCAAAAGAATATTACCAAAAACCACAATTTCCTCAGTGAAGCTCTTTGGGAAAAATTGGAGCACTGTTCCCACAAAGTCGCCGCGGTTCTGTGGTCAAACCCTAGGTTTGACCGCTGATCCACGGTGGTCATATGGGATCACGTGCCCAAATTTTCCCAGAATGCTTAGAAAACCCTGCACGCTTTTCTGTGATATGCAAAATTATTTTTAGGCCCATTAAAAAATCGACAGAAACTTGTGTGCTGAAAATTGTGATTTCAGAAATCCGTTCGATCGATATTTTAAACGCGTTAGCACAAGTTAGTAAAGCTTAATGGTAAGGCTCTGATACCACTGTAAGTCAACGGTAGCGCCCCGGCCGTCTAACAGACGCCAAAGGCGGAACAAAAACTTTTTACAACTGGCGCTATCGCGTACTATAACCCGGATCTGCCATTAAAGCTAAACTAACAAACTACAAAGTGGGTAGAAATGTTATACCGAACGATCCGATTCCTTCGGTCTTCAACCATCATCCCATGCTTCGTTGCGGCTGCTCCGATCTCCTGAATCTCCAGTCTCGTCGTCCAGGTGGCACCACGTCGACGGATCTTTAAACGGGCTCCCGCCTCTGAACCGAGGAAACTCGGTCATCAAGTTTGCTAAAAGAGACGACCAAGATGATGTAGAGAATGAGTAGAACACTTTGTCTCGCTTCGTCCAAACCCATGGACGAACGGTTAATGAAGTTGCCTTTTGGATCGGGTGAAATGAGAAATGAGGCTATCTAATTTCCATGAATCCAAACTATCGTAATCTTTTAATCAACAAGTAAGTGAGTAGAGGAGGGGAAGGCCGGCCATATATAGAGGATGAGGGAGGTGAGTGTAGGAGAGGGGGGTGACCATTAACATGAATGAAACACTGAGTCATGATACACCTAGTATGAACTCATTTAATGAACTAATGAATCACTTAACCTTGTCATCAAAAACATTAAATGATCATTTAAAGCACAAATGAGTCACAAGCCACCTCATCATCCTAGTCACCATCTAGATGCTTCTAGAACCTTCCATACTCATCAAGAAAAGATAAATCCGTATTTAACCGAATGTTAAATACGGGTGATAGAAAACTGGAAACTGGTAACTTCCAAAAATGATCCTGAAACGAATTTCAGGATAACCTCGTAATGGTATAAACATACCCGCATTTGTATTACGACCGAATACAAATGCAACTGAGACAAAGATATTATATCTACACAGTATAATACTTGGATCCGGCTTAAACCAAAGCCGACCAGTATTATCTTCCCGAAATATGACACGTGCGAAAACGCACGTGCAATTTCCGAACCCAGCCATAAAATCATACGGCCTCTACAACGTTTTGCCCGAACTTGGGAAACAGTCTGTGGGGGACTCTAATGACTCATCAACACACAGGCACTGGGTATAACCACTAGCACGTCAGAGGTACTGGCTGTACATAACGGTTGCCTATGTATTGATAGGAAGGGAAGCTGACGAGCGAACTCATCCAGAAACCCTACTGAGCCTAACATTGACAATATACATACAGTCCGGTCCGTTCGTCTATGAGTATCGCATATCGGCCTAGGGGGCTGGTAACGTCAGACCCACAATAGCGGTATAAGTCGTGTCAGAGAGTAGCCCAGAACACCCTGAGATACTACTGGAGTACCTACCGGTAAATCTCCTGCCTCGGCTGAGGGCTTTGTGTAATGGCTCTCCTAGACACAGCGCAATCTCACCCCCAATACCGGGAGAGACGAATCTCCTGCCGATCCGCTCACTTGCCTCCATGTGGCTCGGGACTGTACCCAAAAAAGACCTGTTTGCACGACTCCTTTGAGCCGTGGTAGGGTAGAAATCAAAGCACAGTGGGAACTCACACGAGACAAATGACGACCTCAGGTCGATGAACTAAGCTGTACACATGTCACCAGGGAACTGCTATCTGACGATATGTATAATACCAACTAGCATATTCCCGGCGAGTCCTGCCCGGTGTACTCATAACCCAATGAGCACCTGTATACATCTTAGGTGAACCAACTAACACCAATGGCTTGTGAGACCGGCCATCGCCCCTCGTCGGGGTCTCGACTGTATACACTAGTCTACTCTAGGGTATCGATACCCTGTCTCGAAACTCCTACGACTAGGGACACTTTAAGGATGTGCTTACAGACCCCAGCTCCCACTTATATGATCACCATCATACTGCTGGTAGTCAAGCAAGAATCCTATGGGCTCTATCATCATGCAATAGTGAACTAAAGCATGTATACGATGATAAAGACAAACCAGATAGCATACTATCATCTCGAGCAAGACTGTCATATCGGTATAGGTCCTGCCTCAATCATTGCAATCACGTACCTGCGATCCAATAATTGACTTTGAGGGCACTATATCCAACACTGTACACCTTCGTTAGGCTTAATAGTTTTCTTCCTTTCCTACTGTTTGGCACCAGCCTATGGTTTGGAAGAAGACTATCCAGTAAGCATAATAGGTGTATACTCCTAAACCTAGGAGTACTCGCAACTTGAGATAAGGTGATGATAAAAGACAACTGAATAAAACCTTATTCTATTTCTCCCGAACTGGGGAAAAAAAGCAAAGGTGAACTAGGAGTGGTGATGAAGTACGCGGTTTGGTCGTGAATGATAGCAGTCGCAATTTACTTTTACCTCTTTCTAATCCCTATATTTTGTCTTTACTTATTACCTTCTATACACCTTACTTAGGCTAATTGGTTTTCTTCATTCCCTACCTTTCGGCACCTGCCTATGGTTTGGAAGAAGACTATCCAATAAGCTAATAGGCGTACTCTCCTAAACCAAGGAGCCCTCACAACCTGAGAGAAGGTGATAATAAAAGACAACTGAATAAACCAATTCAATTTCTCCTGAACCTGGATCCATCCTCGAAGAAGTCCCTTCGAGTTCGTATATAACCATACGATGGATCTATCCAATGGAAGTGGATGTTCGTAGTGATACGAGGTATTCTGAGAAATGCAAAGGGTAAAAGAAGGAGTGGCAATGACTTATGCAACTTAGACAATCCAAATGCTGGTATTTTAAGAAGGTTCAGTCAACTTGGTCACTGAGTCATAGTCTAGGGTCGGTCAATGGTCGCTGCCAGAGAGAGAGAGAAAAGAAACACTCTGCGTGCACTCAAACCTAGATCAGAATGGTTATCACTTTATCTAATCAGGAAACCTCCCACTGTACTATCAAATTCTTCTCCAAACCTTAAAGAAGAATCAATCGGGATCACCCCGAAGAGTAAACTAACTCATTAGTGGGAATCGGGATCCAACTCTCATCGCATGATAACGTGAAGGAATCCACTCACGTTATCACACTCCAGAAGGTATGCGCATGCCTGGCATGTTTCAATTTCTTTAGAAACTCCCGATGTGATTTTTACCCCATGCTCTTATGAACTTGACGAAGGCCAACAAATCATAAGTCACATGTCAAGTTCTACCCGTCATTATCTTGTCAATTTTGTAGGGTTCCTAGGCACTCTCAAGAGGTCTCACAAGGCATCAACCATGCCAATTTCAAAATTTAACGGTGCCGAGAAACCCTAATACGGATCGTTGGCTAGAAGTTTAGGCGATAAAATGAAACTAGTTAACAAGTTAACTACAAGAACGGAAATACAACCTTTGTAGATCCGGTTCTCCACCATCATAGCTCCGCAATGAAGTCTTCTCGCTGTCCAAATGAAATCCCGGGCTCAAGCGTCGGCTTCATCGGAGAAAAGGCGGGCTAGGTCATCGACGACGTGCCGAAGATGATCTACGTCGAGGCATCGCTAGATCATGCTCCAATTTCACCAAGTCTAGAAAACTTGTGAAGGAAACACACTCTACTACTTGGCAAGAGGTAGAGAATGAAGAAATAGGAAGTGGGTAGACTTTAGAATTGGATTTCTCACTCATTTCATCAATCCACCATTGATGTAGTCAAGCTTCTCTTCTTGAGTTTAAGGAAGAAGAAGAAGAAAGTGTTATGATAAGTTATTTTGAAAATAGAAAAATAATAGAATACTTATCATAATCAACCATGGTCAAGTGTAGAGAACTAACTAAGGTTAGATTAATGGTTAGGGTTAAAGATAAAGCCAAAGTGGTCACTTTGGTCAAAGCTTCATGAAGCTTCAAAAAGCTTCATGAAAGAAAATAAAATAAAGAAACCATTTTGCTTTTCTTTTATGCTTTTATTAATATCCAAAATGAATAAACAAATAATTAAATGAAAAAGAAAAACCCTAATCATTAAGTTAACCATGGTTTAATTCTATACACTTAACCAAAAGGAATGTATCATCAAACATGATACAAGCAAGTGCACAAAAGTATATCACATATACAACTTGCACAATACAAGTGAGAAAATCCATTTAAAGTGAACCAATACTAGTTAATGCAAAGTAATATATCAAATATATAATTATACATTAAATCATTAAATAAACACTTGATTTAACGATACGGTCATATCGCATACAACCGACTAGTATCCTATGTATCGGCTTACCGAACCAACCCTTGATTCGATAACTAGGTTATATCGCATACAACCTTTCGATACATTCATCGCGAGAATGGAATACGGTATCACATACACGCATTATTCTCGGTTCTGCACATATCTCATATGCGCTCCTATTTCGTTTCGCTTGAGCCAGGAAACCTCTGTGTAGGACTCTAAAGACTCGTCAATACGCCGGCAGCAGATGATGATCATATCAAACACCCACAAGCCGCAAGCGGTCTGCTAAACGTAACGGCCACCCGGGTATTGAGAGATCAGAAGATCGACGAGCAAGCCCGATTACACTCCAGTGAATCCAACCAGTAACACTACCGTACAGTCCGGTCTGATCGTCTGATATGTCGCATATCTCGCCTAGGGGTGGTAAACGTCAGACCCCAATAGCTTGATAAGTCGTGTCGATATGAGGTCTATAACAATTCGAGAAACTACTGGTAACACTTACCAGTAAATCTCAGCAACCCTGGCCAGGGATTTCCTGTTATAGCCAATCGAACACAGCGCAACATCAACTCCCTATACCGGGAGAGACGAATCCCCTCCTATCGCTCATTGCCTCCATGTGATTCGGGACTGTACCCAAAAGCCACCGTTTTGCACGCCCTCTTGGACGTGGTAAGATGGAAATCAAAGCACAGTGGGAACCACACAAGACTCTATGACGATCTCGGGTCAACAGACTACTCTGTACCAGTGTCACCAGAGAACTGCCATCTGACGTAAGGTATAATACCATCTGGGAGTTCTCGGCGAGTCCGTCCAGTATACCCAGTCTCCACTGAGCACCCGTATATCATCTCTGATGTCGAACACCAATGGATATGGGATCATCCATCGCCCATCTGTATGAGTCGAGAAGGTATACGCTAGTCTACTCTGGTATATCGATGCCCCGTCTCGATACACCCACGACTAGGGACTTTGAAGGATGTACTTATGAACTACCATGTCCCCACTAGTATGATCCGCATCATAGTCCAGGTAGTCAAGTACACATCCTAAGGGCTTTACCAACATGTAACAGAGAGACAATCAGTATACACGTTAAGGTAAAGAGTAACCAGATAGCATACTATCATGTCGAGCAAGAAAGTCCTCCCTATATATGTCCCAGCATCCACTACAATATACATCCTATGTATAGTAATGGCCTCTAGGGCATACATATAACTAACAATCTCCAACTTGCACTAGGGCCATCTGATAGCAGTGGTTGTAGTATCTCATACTCAACCATCCCATAAAAATCTCTCTCTGGGAACAGGCCTTTGTGAGTGGATCCGCTGTGTTGTCCTCTGAGTCTACTCTCCAAACCTCGATCCCCTGGAGATCAACCATCTCCATGATCAGGTAATACTGCCTTAGAATATGTCTGGATCACTGATGGGACGGCGTTCCTTGGCATAAGCCACAACTCCATTGTCACACAATGGGAGGAACAAAGTTCATCTTATGAACTAATATACACCCAGACTACCTCTTTGGTAGTATCTTAAGTAGTGATGTATCCTGCCTTTATCGTCTAGTATGTCATGGTATCTAGCTTGGAACTTTTCCAACATACCGTCCCTTTACTGAGGGTAAAGACAATGCCTGTGACTGACACTCAGTCGTCTTTATCACCCTGGAACCCTTCCAGTGATTCTCCCCAGGATCAACTGATACCATCTCACTATAACTAGTGAGTATTGTAACATCCATTTAGATCTATCTCATAGATCTAAAACCCAGGATTTAGTAGGTAGCACTTTGATCCTATGTGGAGAATCCTTGTGATAAGCGGAGATTGATCGAGCGTAGCATAGGAAACTCCTTCCCTATCAAGAGTATGTCATCCACGTACTCTACGAGGATCGTCACCATACTCCCTACTACCTTTTTGTTTATACAAGGTTCATCTACCATTTTGATGATGTCAAACTCTTTGACTAATTCATCAAAACAGATGTTCCAATTCCGCGATGCCTGCTTTATCCTATAAAGCATCTTGCACACGTTTCCGCTGCTCCTACTGTCTACGAAGCCCTCTGGCTGTGTACTTATAGACGCTCTCTTCCAAAATACCATTTAGAAAAGCAGTCATGACACCCAACCACCAGATATCGTAGTCATGGTATGTAGCCGTGGTAAGTAGGATCTGGATGGACTTAAGCATAGATACTTGAAAAGGTTTTATCATTATCCACAGCTGGTCAATGATGCAAACTTTTAACAAGTCTAGCTTTGAAAGTCTCAACTTTTCCATCTACACCAAGTAATCTTCTCAAGATATACTTGCTCCTGATGGGGATTTAACCCTTAAGATATAGCAACCAAAGTCCATACTTTGTTGGTGTATAAGGATTCCATCTCAGATCGATAAACATCCAGCCATTCTTACAGAGTCTTACTCTCGATGGCCAGCTCGAAACTAGTCGGGTCATCATCTCATGATGCAATCCTCGCTCCCACTGTCATAGAGAAACCGAAGTATCTCTCAGGTGGGTGAGGAACCCTACTAGATCGGCGGAGAGGCTGAGGTTCGTTGGTATCTACTGAATCCTTTGGTTGTACCAAATCATCTACTGTAGTTTGTATTGCTGGAACTTTTCCAGTTCTACATTACAGACTTTGCCTCGAGCTTGTCCGTATTTTGCTTTTAGACATAGGCCGGACAACCCCAAATCTTAACTAGCTTAAGACATGGGCTCTTCCCTTTCCATATCACATATGAAATGGTAGGCAACTGATTTGATTCGAACCCTATTCAATAGGTATGCAGCTTCTCAAGTGCATAACTCCCAAAATGGAAATAGGTAACTCAGTAGTACTCATCATAGAGCACACCTTATCATATAGGGTGCTATTGCTCCGCCCCAATATACCATCGTGCTATGGTGTATACAGAAGGGTAATGCTGAGAGAGAATCTCATTCTCCTTTAGAATAATCCAGGATTTTCGGCTCAAGTATTCTCCTCCTTGATCTCATCAAAGGATATAATACTTAAACCCGTATTGGTTCTCTACTTCTAACTTATATTCTGTGAATATCTCAAAAGGTTCTGACTTGTGTTTCAACAGGAACATATATCTGAATCTTGAGAGATTATCAGAGAATGTAATGAAGTATAAAGAACCGGTCTTGGCAAGTGTAGACAGGGGACCTACATACATCAACATGTAACATCCCAAGAGTTCACTAACTCTTTCTCTGTTTCCAGTAAACGGAGCTATGGTCATCTTATCTCTGTGACATGACTGGCAAGTTTCATAAGATGTAAATTCAAACTGATTTAAATATGCATCTAATATGTAACTTCAGCCAGTCGGATCGCATTGATATGACCTAGTCTACAATGCCTGAAGAAGAATCCGTTCATTTCTGAACTCTTTCTCTTCTGTGTGTTCCGTATACAAAGAACTGTAGTTTGATTTAGAACATTAATGCTTTTAGATAACGTGCCTGAACCGATCAACTTTCGATATAGGAAATGTTCAAAACATTATCCAACAATACAAAATTTTATCGTTTCTTTACTAATAAAGAGACAGATATGATTAAGTATATCAGGTTCGGTATCTAATAACATTCGTTCAGAATCAATATATTGGTAATACAGGGTGACAGTGACCAACAGACTTGGCTGCAACACTTGCCCCGTTTTCTGCCTCATGAAACTCATCACCCGTTCTCAGTTCTCTACCTTTCTGTATCCCTATGTAATAAATTACATATTTGGGATCCTGATCTGGTATCATATACCCAGGACGTAAAGGACACTGAGAAACAGTTCTATATAATGAACACACCCGAAGATGATGCATCATCATGCACTCTCCTCGTTTGGGCGGCACGGGAAATCTGGTATTCCCCAATTTCCTGCTCTGTCTTATAACAATTATAAGTTGGAGCGGGACCAACGTTCCCCAGCTCATTATAACAAGCGGGTTCGGTCAATAATCCGTATTATTATGTTGATTAAGGCGTGATATGGTCGCTACCAGGAGAGAGAGAGAGAAGAAAACACTCAGCGTATGCTCTTGCAAGATCAGATTGGTTATTATTTTATCTAATCAGGATGGCTCCCACTGCTTTTTATCAAATCTTCCTTCAAACCCTAAAAGGAAAGACTAGCCGGGATTAATTACACACTACAAGTTCGCCAATCTTTCAGCCAGGCCAGTGTCGGTACTTTGAGGGAGGTGCCCCGTGCTTTCGCACGGACCTAATTAATGTAAACCTCGTTTTCCCAGAGGCGTAACCTCGTTGACACCTTTCTAGACACCTACTTGATCGGCTAATTGTAATGTGTAAAACTCTCCCAGGAGTAACTCTTACTCGCAGCGGGTATCGGGATCCAACTATCTCATAGAAGGTATGCAATCTCATTGCAAATTTCAACACTTGAAATTCCCGATAATGTTTTACCCCTAGTGTTCTATGACCTTGACGAATGCCAAACAACCCATAGTCCACTAGTCAAGTTCAACCCGTACATTTCTTGATCGAATTAAACCCACCCGCACGACCCTTGACGAATGCCAAACAACGCCGTACGAATACCCTAATCCAATCTGCATCATATGCATAAGCAGATAAATACTAGTTAGCTACCGTACATTACGCCTTGACGAATGCCAAACTACCGCAGCACGAATACTAACTAGTACATATCTGAAATGACGGAGGGCTACGACAGGTTTTTCTGAAAACCTATTGCGTAATGAACTTGATATCGTTGTAGAATCAAATGAATTTTGAAATGGAGTGTCTTTGAGGCTTTTCCAGTTTTGCTAAAGGAGTCACTCCCGGTGAAGGGATCGTCGGTCCTTTCCTCGTCGAATGAGGTGCGGGATATATCATATATATCACTGTGCAAAGCAGAACTCTTAAAAGCAATCAAAAGACAAACCGAGTGTGTAGCATCTGCCAGTTATTGCTAAAGGAGTCACTCCCGGTGAAGGGATCTCGGTCCTTTCCTCATCGAATAAGGTGCAGGATATATCATATATACCGCTGTGCAAAGCAAGAACTGTAGCTACCTGTTTTATTTTTGAAATTCGATTCTACAACATCTTCGGTTTCTTCTTATTTCATTAATCACATTAATGAAGTCCCATCATTTATGTACCTAAACATCACAGATAAATACGACGTACACTTATGCTATCCGCATTCGCCTCGATGTCCCCTCGTGCACCGTTAGGTTAGGTAACTAACGGCAGAGCAGGGCAGGGCTAGCGCGGGTGTAAAACATAAGTAACATCTATATAATATATCATATATACTATATACAGTATCTATCACAGAACATCACATGATCACATCACAGATATCGCAGCAGAAGAATCATATGAAATATTGGATATACTAGGACGTCCGTGTTTTCAATACGAGCCAGTATAAAACACGGATTCCACGGTCGCGATGAATAGCCAAACCCACACCCCTAGACCCCTACGAGAGCGGCAAGCAACCCTGCCAATTCTAGAGTTAGGAGACCCGGACTCGACTCCTCGAGTTGGTCTCCCACTGGACTCCAAAACCCGGTTACTTGTGCTCCCCTCCTTGGGTCTATCCTAGTGCGGAAAAGTAAATAATATACAAAAGGTGACATCTTCCGCAACCTGGAAGTGCTCCAATAAAAGAATATTACATACAAGTTTTTACATGAATGAAAATGAAAAACACTCATCTCACATAAAAACCCCCGGCTATTCAAACACGACGATCCAATATAACATATCCAGCAACACATAACATCACATGTCATCAACGTAAGTAAATATGCGCATCCCAATTGTCGTTGACATATAGCAACGAAACCGGCGATATCACATATTACACTTACGGTCACAGAAAAGAAAGTGTAAAACTACAACAGTTGGAATCCGCAACCACCTCAGACATCGCATGCCTGACCAAATGAATTCCTTAGACATCGCATGCCTAACAATTATAAACCCCGCATTTTAGTCTCAAAATCAAAAACACTTTTCAATATCAAGTCGGGCAATTCAATAAGATTCCCGACATCCTGATCGAATGCTCGTCGCAAACTTCAGTAGACGGCCGCACCCCCGACGCCGTCGACGAAGTGCACCAAAGCAGAACACCGCTACCGCGAGCACCCGAACGGATGCTTTCGGCGACGGGGTTCTCCTACAGTCACTTGGTCGGGGCTATGGAGTGAGGCTGTCTATTAAGTTTACCCGGCGAGTATCCGCGTACACTACGTGATTGCGACGGACTTTTGATCACATCAAAATTCCGTGGCAACCGATCAAGTGAGACTAAACTGCTATGTTTATAATATTCATTCAGTTATCTCATAACTTCTTGTGAATTCCAATTATTGTATCCCATTCCAGATAAATAGAAAATGTTAAACTTTTCGATCGAACAATCGAACACCCAAGTTTTCCCGAAACAGCTCATCACATGAAACAAGTCTAACAACATTCGGTTCGTGCCTCAGTACCAACGGTCCAGCCGTAGAAGGGTCAAGCCAACGCCTCACATGTGGCATGCCGTACTGCCCCAAACCCGAAGGTTCAAAGGGCAGTTCAAGACGGTCACATAATCGAGTTAAGGTTTATTGTCTTCTAGAGGGTCCATCGCGTTACTTGCACTACTTAGAACGTCGTTAAACAGCGGAAAAATCCAACACTTGGAAATTTCCCGACAGGGGAAAAATTGGGTATTTATATCCGGTCGAACTTTTTAACATATTCTAAACTTTATCCGGAAAGCCACATAGACAAAATCTGATACCCCGATCGAAACACCGAATCCCCAAAACAACCCCAGAAAATTCAACTCTTGAAAAAAAATTAAAAATTCCCAGCAAAACCAGCACATTAAAGTAAGAATTACTGTGCAGAATTAGATGCACAAAACGACAAAATAGCCGCGGAACCGCCGCACAAGCCAGCTTGTGCCGCGGTTCCGCCGCGCTACAGAGGAATCATGGACACGTGTTGCACAGTAATTCTTAGGATTCCCTGCTGATTTTTCTGCATATTTTTATTTTCGAAAAATCCACATTTTACAGAAATGTCCAGAGAGCATGTTTAGGGTTTGGGTTTCGGGTCGATCGGACTTCAAACTCCGTCTAGACTTCGCCTAAGGCTCTAGCTAGTCTCTGATACCACTGTAGGGTTCCTAGACACTCTCAAGAGGTCTCACAAGGCATCAACCATGCCAATTTCAAAATTTAACGGTGCCGAGAAACCCTAATACGGATCGTTGGCTAGAAGTTTAGGCGATAAAATGAAACTAGTTAACAAGTTAACTACAAGAACAGAAATACAACCTTTGTAGATCCGGTTCTCCACCTCCATAGCTCCGCAATGAAGTCTTCTCGCTGTCCAAATGAAATCCCGGGCTCAAGCGTCGGCTTCATCGGAGAAAAGGCGGGCTAGGTCATCGACGACGTGCCGAAGATGATCTACGTCGAGGCATCGCTAGATCAAGCTCCAACTTCACCAAGTCTAGAAAACTTGTGAAGGAAACACACTCTACTACTTGGCAAGAGGTAGAGAATGAAGAAATAGGAAGTGGGTAGACTTTAGAATTGGATTTCTCACTCATTTCATCAATCCACCATTGATGTAGTCAAGCTTTTCTTCTTGAGTTTAAGGAAGAAGAAGAAGAAAGTGTTATGATAAGTTATTTTGTAAATAGAAAAATAATAGAATACTTATCATAATCAACAATGGTCAAGTGTAGAGAATTAACTAAGGTTAGATTAATGGTTAGGGTTAAAGATAAAGACAAAGTGGTCACTTTGGTCAAAGCTTCATGAAGCTTCAAAAAGCTTCATGAAAGAAAATAAAATAAAGAAACCATTTTGCTTTTCTTTTATGCTTTTATTAATATCCAAAATGAATAAAAAAATAATTAAATAAAAAAGCAAAACCCTAATCATTAAGTTAACCATGGTTTAATTCTATACACTTAACCAAAAGGCATGTATCATCAAACATGATACAAGCAAGTGCACAAAAGTATATCACATATACAACTTGCACAATACAAGTGAGAAAATCCATTTAAAGTGAACCAATACTAGTTAATGCAAAGTAATATATCAAATATATAATTATACATTAAATCATTAAATCAACACTTGATTTAACGATCCGGTCATATCGCATACAACCGACTAGTATCCTATGTATCGGCTTACCGAACCAACCCTTGATTCGATAACTAGGTTATATCGCATACAACCTTTCGATACATTCATCGCGAGAATGGAATACGGTATCACATACACGCATTATTCTCGGTCCCGCACATATCTCATATGCGCTCCTATTTCGTTTCGCTTGAGCCAGGAAACCTCTGTGTAGGACTTTAAAGACTCGTCAATACGCCGGCAGCAGATGATGATCATATCAAACACCCACAAGCCGCAAGCGGTCTGCTAAACGTAACGGCCACCCGGGTATTGAGCGATCAGAAGAATCCAACCAGTAACACTACCGTACAGTCCGGTCTGATCGTCTGATATGTCGCATATCTCGCCTAGGGGTGGTAAACGTCAGACCCCAATAGCTTGATAAGTCGTGTCGATATGAGGTCTATAACAATTCGAGAAACTACTGGTAACACTTACCAGTAAATCTCAGCAACCCTGGCCAGGGATTTCCTGTTATAGCAAATCGAACACAGCGCAACATCAACTCCCTATACCGGGAGAGACGAATCCCCTCCTATCGCTCATTGCCTCCATGTGATTCGGGACTGTACCCAAAAGCCACCGTTTTGCACGCCCTCTTGGACATGGTAAGATGGAAATCAAAGCACAGTGGGAACCACACAAGACTCTATGACGATCTCGGGTCAACAGACTACTCTGTACCAGTGTCACCAGAGAACTGCCATCTGACGTAAGGTATAATACCATCTGGGAGTTCTCAGCGAGTCCGTCCAGTGTACCCAGTCTCCACTGAGCACCCGTATATCATCTCTGATGTCGAACACCAATGGATATGGGATCATCCATCGCCTATCTGTATGAGTCGAGAAGGTATACGCTAGTCTACTCTGGTATATCGATGCCCCGTCTCGATACACCCACGACTAGGGACTTTGAAGGATGTACTTATGAACTACCATGTCCCCACTAGTATGATCCGCATCATAGTCCAGGTAGTCAAGTACACATCCTAAGGGCTTTACCAACATGTAACAGAGAGACAATCAGTATACACGTTAAGGTAAAGAGTAACCAGATAGCATACTATCATGTCGAGCAAGAAAGTCCTCCCTATATATGTCCCAGCATCCACTACAATATACATCCTATGTATAGTAATGGCCTCTAGGGCATACATATAACTAACAAATTTGAACTCACCCGTACATACCCTTGACGAAGGCCAACAAGGTAATACGACTGTCCCAAACCAACTCATCTATCTATGCAACAGAAAGGTAACAAGCAGCTACCATCTACTATGCCTTGACGAAGGCCAACAAACATAGCATGAATACTACGTGCTATCCATCTGAAACGACGGAAGGCTACGGCTGGTTTTTGTTGAAAAACCTTTAACGTAATGAACTTGATATCGCTGAAGGAACCTAATAGCTTTTTATAAAAATATAGTGGCGAAAACCTTTGCTAAAGAGGTCACTCCCGGTGAAGGGATCTCGGCTCTTTCCTCGTGGAATGAGGTGCAGGATATTCCAACTGAATACCGCGATGCAAAGCAACAAATAATCGACTATAGTGAAGTTATTACCCTGACGCAAATTTCTGCCCAAGGGGTCACTCCCGGTGAAGGGATCTCGGCCCTTGCCTCGTCAATTGAGGTGCATGATATTCCAACTGAATGCCACTGTGCAAAACAAAAGAAAACGTCCTTGTAATAACACTTTTTAAAACTGTTCCAACAACGTCCAAACAGGTTTGTTTTCCTTTGCATTGATCAGAATCAATGCAGTCCCATCAATTAATCACACCAGAAAAGAACGAAAATAAAATGTACGTATATGCCATCCGCATTCGACACTGGGTCCCGTCATTGCTCGTTAGGTTACTTAACTAACGACAGAGCGAGGACTGGACTAGCGCGGGTGCAAAACATAAACAACATCTACTAGTATATATACCAATATACAATAATCGCTTCAGGCGTGATAATATGCAACATTACAGAAAAGTAATAACCATCACAAAACAATACAGATAATCTGGGATCCCTGGGTTTCACAGGGCCGCTGCTGAAACCCGACGTTCCCCTGGTCGTGTGGATAGCCTATGCAATGAAAACCTAGACCCCTACGAGTGCGGCAAGTTACCCGCCAAAACCTGAAGCGAGGCAGCCCCTACAACAAAGTGAATGGACCACCCAGCACTTTACGGAATCCGGTAACTTGGGCACTCCATCTTGGGTCAACCTGTACCCCCTACGAGTGCGGCGAATAGTCTGCCAATTCTAGAGTCAGGCCCCTTTGCCTCTCAAAGCCATGAGATGTGGACCGTTGCCCTCTAGAACCCGGCTATCTGTGCACTCCGTCGTGGGGTAAACCTAGTACAGAAATGAAAAATATGTAAAACGGGTACATCGACCTCAGCCCGGTCGTGCCCCAAAAGAATATTATACAAATAGGTAGTGACGGCGGTCCACATGTTGGACTCTCCCCCCGCAATATCAAATGTATAAATAAATCCAAACTGCACTACCATTGCACACAGCTATCCACCATGACAAATCCGCAACATCACAGCACAACACAGAACATCAACGCGAATGTCACGTTCGCAAACCCGTCTAAAAGAACTATGGAAATTAGACACGATTTACCGCTCGAATGACATTCACGGTCGGAGATATAAAGTAAGTACTGTAAACTAACACGTTTAAAAAACCGATCGACAAAACTTCCCGAAGTGGGCCCCAAGTACAACTGCAGTACTCAAACAAAATCTGGTCCCAAATAAAATATTCCAGAAACCACAATTCCACAAGAAAGACACTACTGTAGAAAAATGGTGCACTGTTTCTCCAAACCGGCGGCGGAACCGCGGCCAATACATGGCTTGTGCGGTGGTTCCACGGCGTTCTGGAAGCTTCAGTGGACCAAATTTCTTCCAGAGTTAAAAAAGCCTACTCGATTTTCTGAGATGCTCAAAATGATTTTTAGACCAGTTTAAAAATTCGACAGAAACTTTAACATGAAAAATGCGGTTTTGGAAATTTCGTTCGATCGATATTTTAAATACGTTAGAACAAGTTAGTAAAGGTTAATGGCATGGCTCTGATACCATGTAAGTCTATGGTAGCGTCCCGGCCGTCATTCTGACGCCAAACGCGGAACAAAAACTTTTATAACTGGCGCTATCGCATACTATAACCTGGATCTTTCCATTAACGCTAAACTAACAAACTGTAAAGAGGTAAAAAGTCTATACCGATAGATCCGAGTCCTTCGGTCTTTAGCCATCATCCCACGCTCCTCGCGGCAACTCCGATCTCTTGTCTCCTCATCGAGGTGGCACCACGTCAACGGATCTTTAAACGGGCTCCCGCCTCTATACCGAGGCAACTCGGTCATCAAGTCTGCTAAAAGAGATGACCAAGATTAAGTAGAGAATGAGTAGAATACTTTGTCTCAAAAACCCTAGGGTTCTCATCACATGAGAGGGTTACGGTGGAGGTTGAAGAAGATGCTTAGAGATAGAAATTGTGAACTCAAGAAACTCTAGTGAGCAAAAGAAAACCAAGCTCATAAACTTATCTTTTCTTCTCCTCCTTTTGTGAATAGATATATGAGGTTGTATTATCAAAAACCAAAGAGAAATATCTTATGAAAATATCTCCTCAAATATCCATACCCAAAACAAAACTCATTAATTATTTAATGACTCACTAGATGACTCATTACATGAGTCATTAGTGAACATTCTAGAATTAATGAGTCATAACAATGAATCACACTTTCCATTAACCAATAATCATTTAAACCAAAATGATTAATCCAAAAAGAAATACATCTTCTAAAGTATTCTCGTAACGGATTACAAAAATACCCCTCACCTGTATATACATATATGTATCCATATTCCGACCGAATACGAATACGAGAGACTAAAATATTCCGACTCAATATAATACTTGGATCCGGTTTAAACCAAAGCCCACCAGTATTATCTGTCCGAAATATGACACGTGCACAAGTGCACGTGCATTTTCGAACCCTGCCATAAAACCATACGGCCTCTATAACGTTTCGCCCGAACTTGGGAAACTATCTGTCGGGGACTCTAAAGACTCGTCAGTACCCTGGCAGTGGGTTTAACCACAAGCACGTCAGCGGCACTAGCTGTGCGTAACGGCTGCCCATGTACTGACCTCAAGGGAAGCCGATGAGCGAACTCATCCTGGAACCCTACTGAGCCTATCAGTGACAATATACATACAGTCCGGTTCGTTCGTCTATGAGCATCGCATATCGGGCCTAAGGGGCTGGTAACGTCAGACCCCCAATAGCGGTATAAGTCGTGTCGGAGAGTAGCCCTGAACACCCTGAGAAACTACTGGAATACTTACCAGTAATTCTCACCTGCCTTGGCCAAGGACTTGGTGTAATGGCTCTCCTAGACACAGCACGATCTCACCCCCAATACCGGGAGAGACGAATCCCCTGCCGATCCGCTCACTTGCCTCCATATGGCTCGGGACTGTACCCAACTAAAACCTGTTTGCACGACTCCTTTGAGCCGTGGTAGGGTAGTAATCTAAGCACAGTGGGAACTCACACGAGAGAAATGATGACCTCAGGTCGATGAACTAACCTGTACACATGTCACCAGGGAACTGCTATCTGACGCTAGGTATAAATACCAACTAGCAGGTTACCGACGAGTCCTGTCCGGTGTACTTATAACCCAATGAGCACCTGTATACATCTTAGGTGATCCAACTGACACCAATGGCTTGTGAGACCGGCCACCGCCCCTCGTCGGGGTCTCGACTGTATACACTAGTCTACTCCGGAGTATCGATGCCCTGTCTCGAAACTCCCATGACTAGGGACCACTTTTAAGGATGTGCTTATAGACTACCCAACTCTCACGTATATGATCGCCATCATACTGTTGGTAGTCAAGAAGGATCCTAAGGGCTCTATCAGCGTGTAATAGTGATCATGTCACCTAAAACTGTACACGATGATAAAGGCAAACCAGATAGCATACTATCATCTCGAGTAAGACTGTCCTACCGGTATAGGTCCTCCCTCAATCATTGCAATCACGTACCTGCGATCCAATAATTGACTTTGAGGGCACGATATCCAACAACTCGGTCATACCACCGCGGAACCGCGGCCGAACCAAGCGTTCCTCCGTGGATACGCGGCCGAGTCGACTCTAAGTCGGTCCAAATTTTTTCTGGTGCTCTCTGTGTTGGTTTTGTGTTTTCTGGAATATTTTTTTTCTGCTCAGGAATTATTGTGTACAGTGTTGTACTTGGAGTAGATTCAAATATGGTTATTGATCGTAATTCTATAAACTTTAGCTAATCGGATTATATCAGTAATGTGTTATATGTGTTGAACGTCTACTAATCGCTATACGTCGATTAGTTAGGGTTGCATATATCTGTGATCTGTGATATTGGTTTGTGTATATGAACTTATTGGATTGTCGTGGATGAATAGCCGGGGTTGTGAGATGAGTGTTTATCTTTCACTTGATGTAAATTGTAAATTGATGTAATATTATTTTATGGTCGCACATTCGGGTTGAGGTTGAAGCCACCATTGTATATTATTTCTTTTACAGTTTTTCTGCTCCTAGGATAGACCCAAGGTGGGGTGCACAAACTACCGGGTACTTTGAAGTGCTAAGTAACCTACTCACTTTGTTGAGGGAGGTTGCTTCACTTCGGCTATTTGGCGGGTAGTTTGCCGCACCCGTAGGGGTCTAGGGTGGGGTTTTAGCTATGCATCACGACCGTGGAATCCGTCTTTCATTATGGGCTTAAACGAAGTGCGGAATTCCTAGTATATCCAATATGTTCATCAATGATCTAGAATGCCTATTATTGCGTGAGATGAATGGATATATCTATATATGATATTTATTAAGCGTTGCTTATGTTTTGCACCCACGCTAGTCCTGCCCCCGCTCTGTCGTTAGTTAAGTAACCTAACGGGTGATGACGGGGCCCCGTGGCGAAAGAGAATGGCATAAGCGTACGTTGTATTTTCGTTTCTTTCTGCAATGGTAGGATTAATTGATAGGACGGCATTAATTCATTAATGCAAAGAAAACAAACCTAAGCTAAAATCGTTGGAGCAATTTCAAAACCACTCGGTTTTCTTCAAAAAGCAAATATTAAATGCGGAGCCTAAAACCACTCCATTTAAAAAGCTATCATGGTTCCTTCAATTATATCAAGTTCATTACGTTAACGGTTTCGCCAAAAACCAGCCGTAGCCCTCCGTCGTTTCAAATAAGCAACACATCGTATTCATGCTATGTTTGTTGTCTACGTCAAGGCATAGTGTATGGTAGCAATGTGTTGCTTATTTGTTGCATAGATAGATGCATTAGTTTAGGAAAGCCGTACAGCCTTGTTGGCCTACGTCAAGGGCGAGTACGGATGGGTCTAAATTAATCAGGACAACAACGGGTAGAACTTGACTTGCATCTTATGATTTGTTGGCCTACGTCAAGGTCATAAGAGCCTGGGGTAAAAAACACATCGGGAGTTTCAAACATAAAGGAAACTTGCAGATTTAGCATACCTTCTGGAGTGTGGTGACTAGAGTGGCCTCCATCTAGGTCATCATACAATGATAGTTGGATCCCGATCCCACTGATGAGTAGGATTACTCTCGGGAAATTTTCTCACTTAACAATCAATGCTATAAACCAACTAGGTGTCTAGAACGGTGTTAGCGAGGCTACGCCTCCAGGGAAAAGAGGTTATATAATTAGGAACTTCGCGAAAGCGTTGGAAAACCTCCCTCGAAGTACCGACACTAGCCTGGCTGAAAGGTTAAGCAAGTATTGTGACGTACGATTAATCCTGACTAATTCTTCTTTTAGGGTTTGAAGAAGAATTTGAGGAAACAGTGGGAGCCATCCTGTTTAGATAAACTAATAAACCATTCTAAACTTGCAAGAGCATATGTTGAGTGTTTCTTTTCTCTCTCTCTGGCAGCTACCATGACAGGACTAAAACTATTACTTGAAAAGAATACATTGACAGGGCCAAACTATAAGGATTGGCTGAGGAACGTCAACATTGCACTGACTTATGACAAAGTTGCATATGTCACCACCGCTATTGCTCCCCCTATCCCACGACCAGATTCCTCAGTTGCGGACAAAGAAGTCCGCAAGATTTGGGATCTGGACTGCGAGAAAGCAAAGTGTATCCTGCTGGCATCCATGAATAATGAACTCCAGAAACAGCACGAATGTATGGATATTATATCCATCTTTCTCCATTGCAAGGAACTGTATGGAGAGTACTCTCGTATCGCGAGGTACGAGACCTCAAGGAAACTATTCCAGATGAAGTTAGCTCCAGGATCACCAGTAGGAAAGCACGTCATAAAAATGATCAGCCTCATTGAGGAACTCGCAAACCTGGGATGCGTGCTAGAAAATGAGTTGTACATCGACTTGATTTTGCAGTCCCTTCCCCACACCTTCTCTCAGTTCGTGCTGAACTTCAACATGCACGAAATGGAAGCCGATCTTCCAAAGCTCCTCAACATGTTGAGGGTAGCAGAGACCTCCTTGAAAAAGGAGAAGACCCCCGTTCTGTATGTTGGCCAATCATCCTCTTCTAAATCCAAAACGAAAGCCAAGGAGAAGAAGAGGATGAAAGCCACCAAACCGAAAGGTGGGGTCAAGAAGGTGCAGGGAACGAACAAGGTAGGAAGGGTGAAGGCGGATAAGAATGAATGCTATTATTGTCACAAGCAGGGGCACTAGAAGAAGGATTGCATAGCTTTCAAAGCCAAAGACATGAAGCAAGCTGTTGCTTCTGCTTCAGGTGTGTTTGTAATCGAAAACTGTCTTTCAGTAAACTTTACATCATGGGTACTTGATACCGGATCTAGTTCTCACATCTGTAATTCTTTGCAGGCTCCAAGAAACCGTAGAGCACTGAAGGCAGATGATATGACCCTTCGGGTAGGCAATGGAACAAACATGGATGTTGTTGCAGTGGGGGATTATCACCTGGGGTTGACTAGTGGACACATTTTGGTGTTGTACAGCTGTTTTTGTATTCCCAGTATGCTATGTAATATTATATCAGTATCTTTGATATCTAATGAAGGATATAATTTTGCACTTGAAAGAAATGTCATGAACATTCTCCTAAATCAAGAAATGATTGGGTTCGGCACACTGGAAAATGGCATATACATACTTAATCAACCTCAAGTTTTCAATATTTAGAACACGCTCAAAAGAAAGGCTCCAGATTCAATCCAAGCCTTCCTATGGCATTATAGACTTGGTCATATAAATGAAACAAGGTTGACTAAATTGCATAAAGATGGATATTTAGATTTGTTTGAATATTCATCATACGCAACTTGTCAATCATGTATCAAAGGAAAGATGACCAAATCTCCGTTCACCGGACACGGAGAAAGAGACACGGAACTTGTTCATATCATAATATTGCATTATTATATTCCCCATTCTTATTCTTTTTATAAATAAATAGGTGTTTTTGACGCATGTCTGCTACATGTTACAGGTTACAGGTTCTTGGACAGGAAACCGTGAAAACGATTTAAAGACGATGAAAATATGGACTTTTGACCAACAAATGGGAGGATCTTAGTCAAGCCTACATCGAAAGACAGTGCACCATTAACAAGGTAACTCAAGGTCTAAAAATATAAAGCGGACGGTTAAAAATCCATTGCAAATTGTTCACTGAAGATCTGGAATTAATGTAGATGCCCAATTTGTAAAAGAACCAAAGAACCAGAAGCCAAAAAGGACCATGAACAAAACCCTAAAATTTCAGAATGTGAGCCAACTAAAGGGCCGTGGAACCGCGGCCCAAGCCCACCATTGCCGCGGTTCCGCGGCCATAAGAAGACAAAAGGAGAATTATTTTTTACCAAAATTCAGTGGCTTCGTTGACCGGTCTTTCTAGAGGGCTATTTTTGTAATTGTAGACATGCGAATCAGATGTAACCTAGGGTTCCCTATTCTCTATAAATAGGAACTCTAATCATTGTAATTTCTATGCCTCCCTTTAATGAATAAAATTTAGAAATCTTTTGGAGAGCATCGGTGTTTCTTCTCCATTCAGAAATTCAGATCTGACAACCCTGCATGGATGATTGGAGGGATGCATCTGTAAGTGATTTAATTTCTTGCCTTAGTGTAGATTTAAATTCCTTGCTCTAGGTAGATTTAATTTCATGCCCTAGGAACTTGTTTAGGGTTTAGCTTTTGGGAAGGATTTTGAGAGATGAGATCTCTCATCCTTTTCTTACCCACCAAATATTTACAATAGGACTCCATGCATACATGCACATACCGCTCCCTACGGCACTCTATCCCTCGAGGTAGCGGTGATACCGTAGTATAAAGGCCCGGGTGTGATGTTTTCCATGGAGGTTAGGGTAAGGATCTCTGAAGGAAGGACAAGAACCTAGAGGAAGGAACATCTTCCCGAACGGATCTAATCCACTTTATTGATAATTATCATAACTCCTCATAGATCTTCATTCGGGTATTGAAAGCGGTGAGATTTAATTACATTTCCAAACCATCCCTAAACCTAGCCCTAGCAAGAGTAGATCTAGATAATTGCCCTAGGTTAATTAGATTTTTAGATTTAATAATCAACCGAACACCCTTCGGAATTAACTCGTAAGAACGAATCGGAAATTCACAAAATCTCTGTGGACCGACCCGTACTCACCGGCTAGCTGCAAAGCGACGCCGTTCTTGATTGCGGTTACAAATATTTTTGATCTATTTTTTAGAAAGTGCAAGTACGCTAAATCATTCAATCAAATGGCGCCGTTTCCGGGGATGGCGTAAAATCTTCTTTTCGCAATTTCGGGTTAATCATAAAATTTAAAAAATCATAAAAATCAAAAAAACCAAAAAATATAAAAAATATATAATCTGTTATTTTTGGAAGGGATACTTTGTTGTGTGAATTTTTGCAGGATATACAAAATCGGATCTGGAAATTTCCAGAAAGCAAAACAGGAAATAAAATATCGGAACAGAAGAGATTTTGAACAACAGAACAGTGCAAATTTTTTGGAGCAGTGAACCCCCCATACCGCCGCGATTCCGCGGCCAAAACCCACCTTAGGCCGCGGAACCGCGGCCGTTTAGTCGAATCACAGCGCCAAAATTTTTCTGGGGCAGTGTTCAGTCAATTTGACCGCGAAATCGCGGTGGGAGACACGTTTTGCCGCGGAAGGCCGGTGGAATAATGACGTCATCTGACCAACTTTGCACTGTAAGTTCCTCTGTTATTTCTCTTCTGTAATTTTTAATAAATTTTCTGAAAATTGCCTGCAGGATTTTGTGCACATTAAAAAATATATTCCCTTCTAAATAACGATCTTGTGCAGGATTTTTGGGCCCCGCTTGAACTAAATTGATTGCAAGAAATATTTTGTTGTTGCGTATCTTTTCTCGAATATCTTTTTGCAACAATTCTTTCTAAATAAAGATTCTTGTGATATGCTTCAAATAATAACCAATTGCAAGTAATATTTTGCTGTTGCATATCTTTTCTATAAAATATTTTGCTGTTGCATATCTTTTCTCTAAAATCTTTTTGCAACAAAAATTTTTCCAAATAAAGATAAAGAAAAAAAATCAATGAAAAATGAAAATAAAAAGGATAAATATTTTATAGAACTTGCAAAATTTTTTTAGCCCCAAATAAATCCTTGCACCATCCAACCTTCCTTTTTGTCACCTTTCTTCTTCTAACATGGGTACCCCACACAATAAATCATTAGCCGAACTTTGGTATCCCGAACCTAATTTTGCGTCATATGTCAATGTGTTCGGTCAATTTAAAGACGATCGTTCCATGCCTAAAAAATCTTTGAAAGATCACATAGAGGAGTCTAGGAGAAACAGTTTGACTTGTCAACCCACTTTGTGTCAACCAAGTCAACCTTCACCACTTCCATATGTTGATACCACTCTTTCGAGTCCTTCTGACACTCCTAGGCCGATGTCCATTGCTAAGCATATTGCTCAATCTCGCAGTCGATCTTTCACCTCTCTCCACTCATCTAGTTTTAGGGATCCGCATGATTATTCACATTTTTATCCATATGTTGACCCTACCCCTGCCCAACCACCCACTTCCTACAAGTCATACCCGACCTTCCCACCTTCACTAGACACCGTTTCTACACAGCCATTAGGGAGTTTCACATATCCACACGATTTTGAATCGTTTACCGAAACCCCCTCACTACCCAAGTCTAGTTTGGAAGAGTCGTTTGAGGCATATATTGCTGCAACAAATAAAATGATGAGGAATGTGGAGGCGTCCATGGCCACCCTTATGCAACCTAGTGAAACGGTAGCTAGTCTCCAACGAGCTCCAAATTTTTCAATGTATGAGGAGGCGGTTGGACAGAGTGAGAATTTGAGAGGAACGAGTGAGTTCTACACATTTCCAAATGAAACCTACCCTTACCCAATTGAAACCCACAACTCCGGTTTTCCATCGATTGCCCTAAATAGTACATCTGTTCAACATAAAAACGAGTTGTGTGATTTTGTAGTGTTTGATTTGCCAAATTGTGAGGAACCCCTTTCGAGTGAAACCGCACCTAATCCTTTCGATCGTTACACCTCCCATCTAGAACCTAAATTGATAGATATCCATGCTTTTGAGGAGGTGTCTAAACAAATTGATTTTCACTTAATTGAGGGTATAGACGTCGGGAATATTTCGGATGATGAACCTGTCGATTTAATTGAAATTTTATGTTCAAATCATCATCCTGAGTTATTAAATGTTTCTCCCGAATCTCATATACGTCTAGATTTTAATGATAATGGCATGGATGAGTTAAATATTGAGGATAGTATTGAGGAGAGTCTTGAGGATAATATTGAGGTTGAATCATTTTTATTCGATGTGTCTGATTTTCCAATTCATCCTCCTGAGCCTTTGACTGCTATATCACCCTCCCTCCTTCCCATCGTTCCGACCCCGCTTGAAGACTGTGAGCTTGAAACCATTTCCTTTGAATCTGACCCAATCCTCACAGACGATAACACCTACGAGTGTTTCACTTTTTTGGACGATGCTGATGACTCACCGCCCGAGTTTGAGTCCT
This sequence comes from Agapanthus africanus, assembly GCA_030015575.1. Lineage (NCBI taxonomy): Eukaryota > Viridiplantae > Streptophyta > Magnoliopsida > Asparagales > Amaryllidaceae > Agapanthus > Agapanthus africanus. The sequence goes on from CM057342.1 coordinate 522,797,695, forward strand.
TTAAATTTTCAGATGAGCCATCAGACTCGGTTGATTATAGTAGTTTCGAACCATTAATGGAATCTTTCAAGTTCGAAACAGTTTACCACGGTGAGAAAGATACTATCCCTAATTCACTCCCTTTCGTCTTTCCCATTGTTCCGACCGTACAAATGACCGTTATGCTTTCATCTCCGATACCAAGTTCGGCGTACCTATGTTTTCTTGCGAATCTTAAGGGACTTGATCCCATTTCTCGACGAGTAGATAGGTTAGCGCAATCGCTTATAACATATCGGTCATCACATATTGCGCTAATTTATTCACTCAATTTACACCCTCAAGATCGTAGTCCACTTCCTTCTTCTTTTCGCCATTCTTCTCCCCCACCGAGACCATATTCTACCATTCTTCTTTCCACACGGTCTCGCGTGCTTCTCATTTTCTTGCACCAACTATACCATTTCCACGATAAGATTTTTGAATGGTTGGTGCTAACTTTTGGCTTGTGCAAGGCCAAGCTTAAGTTTGGGGGAATCTTTGTATATATGTATATATTTTTGTTTTCTTTTCTATAAAAAAAAATAAAAAAATTTTGAAAACGTTAAATATATAAAAATTATGAATAAATAAACAGGGGAGTGCCGGTATTTTGACCCTCTTGGTTTAGCATGACAGTGAGGACACTGTCACGTTCAAGTTTGGGGGTATGCTCGGTACGTCTTCTTCCTTCGCATTCATTTGTACATATTTTTGCATTTGTATACTTATTTGAAAAACCATAAAAATTGAAAATTTTCAAAAATTATAAAAATTAATGTATTCAATTTTGGCTAATTGACTTGAGTTTGACAAATTGGTTAACTGGTTAGGAACAACTAGATCTTAGACTTAGTGAATTAAAAACCCTAAAAATAACATTCCTTAAAGTTTAACGGTAGAAAGTATATGCCTTGTAGTTTATTTAGAAATAGGAAAATTTTGGGTTCACTTCTTGGGCTAAGTCGAAACAAGGGAAGAGTATTGATGTTCTATTTAGAGTATAAGTTTGAAAAATAGTTTCTAGCTTAAGTCTAGATTCTGAAAATGTATACCCTACAATTTGCACAATCACGCACCTTGAAACTTGGAATAGTAGAAGAGACCTTGAAATGCTCTTGTCTAAAGTCCTTAGTACAATGAAAATAAAAAATAAAATATATAAGTGTGAATAAAGAATAAAAAAAATAGACACTGGTTTTTGTGATTACTTAAGGCTGTAAAAAATAGAAAAATATTTAGCGAGGGTGCTTCATCACCTAGTGCCTTAGACCAACTGGTTTGGGAGTCACTGCTAAAGCCTTGGGTGTTGCAAAAACTAGGAATTACGCTTTAATGTGCAAACACATCTTGTAATCGGTCGTTGGTACCTCAAGAAGTATTAACGATCGCATGAAGGATGTGTAAGCAAAATTCAATTAAAAATTCACCAACTAATTATTACTTTGGACAACGGACAAGGGTATGATTGCTTGATTTGAATTTCCAAGTGTAGGGGTGATTTATACACACACGTAGGGGTATGTGATTAGAGTTTAGATAAGAGAAAGGAATGAAGAATAGAACTTGTATCTTTAGTAGAGTTGATAGAAATTCCTAAGTGGAGATGGAACCCTAGAAGGAAAACTTAAGAGATGCTGAAAGCTAAGTAGTCTACAGGATATATATAATCTTAAGTTAAATAATGAGGAAGTGTGAAGAATATGGGTGGATAATTTATGGGTCAAAGATAATAGAATTCCTTGTTAGAAAACCTAATTGGAGAATAAAAGTCAGTGGGCCAAATTGATAGGATTTTGTGAGTGTAATCCGCTGAAAACCCTCAGGAGACAACACTCCTCCTACTAGGAACACCTAGAGGTTTAACGGTGTTGGATATATGTATGCCCTAGAGGCCATTATGTGATAGTGGATGTATCTATACATGTATATATATTCAGTTTGCATTCTTGCTCGACATGATAGTATGCTATCTGGTTCTTCTTTATCTAACATGTTTATTTGATCATGCTTCTATTCATTCATACATGCTGATAAAGCCCTGAGGATATCGGCTTGACTACTCTGATTATGATGGAGATCATACTAGTGGGACATCTGTAGTCTATAAGCATATCCTGGAACGTCCCTAGTCGTAGGTATAACGAGACGGGGCATTGATATACCAGAGTAGACTAGCGTATATGATACTAGACCCATACGATGGGCGATGAATGTTCCCACGTTCATCGATGTTTGACATCAAGATCATATACGGGTGCTCAGTGGTGACTGGGTACACTGGACGGACTCACCGAGAACTCCTATATGGAATTATATCTATCGTCGGATAGCAGTTCTCAGGTGACACTGGTACAGGTTAGTCTGTAGACCCGAGATCGTCATAGAGCCTTGTGTGTTCTCCCACTGTACTTTGATTACCATCCTACCACGGCTCTACTGAGTCGTGCAAGCAGGTGGCCGTTGGGTACAGTCCCGAGACACACGAAGGCAATGAGCGATAGGAGGGGTTTCGTCTCTCCCGATATTGGGAGTTGATGCTGTACTGTGCCCGACTGGTTATAACAGCAAGTCCCTGGCCAGGGCTGCTGAGATTTGCTGATAAGTGTTATCAGTAGTTTCTCGATCTGTTATAGACCATTCACCGGCATGACTTATTGAGTTATTGGGGTCGACGTGACCATCACTAGGCTCGATATGCAGCATATCTGACGAAGAGACCGGACTGTACGGTAGTGTTGCCGGATGGCTCGACGGGAGTTGTAGCAGGTTCGCTTGTTGTCTTCTGATTGCTCAATACCCGGGTGGCCGTTACGTTTAGCTGACCGCTTGCGGCTTGAGGGTACTTGATATGATCATTACCCTCTGCCGGCGTATTGACGAGTCTTAGAGTCCCACAAAGGAGTTACCCAGTCCAGGCAAAACGTTGTGGTGCACGTATGCGATATGCGCTTGCACCCGATTGAAATGTGCGTCTATGATACCGAACATTGATCGGGTGGCCTGCTTTTGGTGGGGTCATATGAGATATGACCGGATTGATAAATTAAGTGTTGATTTGTCATCTAACCATTAGTTTTCTCACTTGAAACCTTTCTAGGGTTTGATGGATGTATGCATGCATGCATGTGTTTCTTTCTTCCTTTCTAGTTTCATGTACATGTAGATGTGCATACATGTACACATACATACACCCATCTATCATGGTTGACTGCATATGGAAATGGTGGCAATATAAGCCTCACACCATAGATTAAACAATGGATAATTATTTAATTTTGGTTTTAAAGTAAAATAAAAAAGAAAAGGATAATCATTCTTGATTCTACACTCTTCTTCTAACCTAACCTATCTCAACTACCACTAACCTATGGTTATCCTTCTCTTTATCATTTAAAACCCAAGTTAAGCTAACTATCCATCATTTAATCATGGTTGAAGTCAAGAAGGAAATAAATATATATAGTGATATATATTTCTTTTTCTTCTTAACTCAAGGTTATCTTTTACACCTCTTATTCATTTTAGCCACCATCTTCATCCTCCTTCATCTCTTCCTCTCTAGTCTTTTCTAGTGAGCTAAATACAACTAAAGAAAGGTTTTTGAAGTGAGATTCCAAACCACAACATCATTCTACTCAAGTCTAGCCGACTTGATTAGAGTGTTTCCTTTGGTTTTCCAAAGTAGCGAGCTTGGACGGAGTGCTCCGTGGTGGATCGTCGTGGACGCAAGGGAACTTCAAGAGGACCTCGATTCAACACCCAAGACACCAAGGAGTCCAACAAAGGGGAGCTACAAAGGTTGTAGCCTTCAAACCCTTATCTTTACTAGCTTAAAGTTTCATAACCCTAATTTTCTAGGATCGATCCCTTTGCATGTTAGTTTAGCACCTTAAAAATTATAATTTTGGGTCATGTGATGCTTCAAAACACTTCATAGGGTGCTATACTAACCTTTAATTGGTATCAGAGCCGACCTAGAACATTAGGCGACGTTTTTACGAAGTGAAAACCCCGATCGGACAAAAATACGGTATTTTTGGGTGCTCTTTGGAAATTTTCTAAAATTTGATAATTTGCAGAATTAAAAATATGTAAAAAATACAGCAGGAAAAAATAAGAGTTACGGTACAAAATTTTTCCAGTGAACAGTGATTCAAGCCGCGGAAACGCGGCCTAAGCTTGCTTAGGCCGCGGTTCCGCGGCCGTATATATGTATTGATGAATACTTTTTGTACAGTAATTCATGAATCTGCTTGTATAAATTTTTGGATATTTTTAATCTGTATTTGGTTTTGAAAAATTCTGGAGATGGTTTTGAACTCGTCATTCCGATCGGGATTTTTATTTCGTAGCTTTTCCGGGTAAATTAGAAAGTATTGAAGTGTTTGAACGAGTATCATTTACTCACTATTCACGGGGTTTAAATACTTTGGAGATACGTGCAAGTCTTTTTGCGGTGGTCCCTCTAGAAGACAACAAACCTTAACTCGATTATGTGACCGTCTCGAACTGCCCTTTGAACCTTAGGGTTTGGTGCAGTACGGCGTGCCACATGTGAGGCGTTGGCTTGACCCTTCTACGGCTGGACCGCTACTACTGTGTCACACTCCGGATTTTTGAACCCTGCTCAAGTGTTGAGCTTTAGTGAATCTTGGGTGCTTGATCGTTCGTTCGAAAACTTTAATACTGTATGTTTATCTGGAATGTGATACAATATGTGGAATTCATATAGTGTAGGCATGAAATACGAAATATGTGATATTTCGCATTTATGATGTCTAAAGAGAATCTGGATTCCAAATATTGTAGTTTTACACTTTCTTTTCTGTGACCGTAAGTGTAGTATGTTAGATATCGCCGGTTTCGTTGCTATACATCAACGACAATCGGGGTACGCATACTTACTTACGTTGATGATATGTGATATTATGAGTTGCTGAGATATGATGTGCAGGATTGTTGCGATCGAATAGCCGGGGGGTTTTTGTGAGATGAGAGTTTTATATTTTCATTCATGTAAATTCAAATGTAATATTCTTTTATTTGGAGCACTTCCAGGTTGCGGTTGTGTCACCAGTGTTGTATATTATTTACTTTTCTGCATTAGGATGGACCCAAGGAGGGGAGCACAGGTGACCGGGTTCTGGGGTTCAGTGGGAGGCCATTTCGAGGAGTCGTGACCGGGTCTCCTAAACTCCAGAATTGGTAGGGTCACTTGCCGCTCTCGTAGGGGTCCAGGGTGTGGGCTTGGCTATTCATCGCGACTGTGGAATCCGTATTTTCTATTCTGGCTAAATACTAAATACGGACGTCCTAGGATATCTCACGTTATATCTATGTTTCTGCTGCCTGTGTTCTGTGATATCTGAGACGAATGACATATTATATATATGATATATAGTAGACGTTGCTTATGTTTTACACCCGCGCTAGTCCCGTCCCGGTATGCCATTAGTTAAGTAACCTAACGGTGCATAACGGAACATTGCGGCGAATGCGGATGGCATAAGCGTACGTGTTATTTTCGTTTCTTTTCTGTGATTGGCTTAAGGACATAAATGATGGGATTACATTAATGTGATTAATGTAAAGAAAATAAACCTAAAAAGATGTTGTAGAATCGGATTTGAAAACCACTCGGCTATTTATGAAAAAGCTATATTTCAAAACTGCGGAGCTTAAGCCACTCCTTTTGAAAACCATTTGATTCTACAACGATATCAAGTTCAAAGCGTTAAAGATTTTCTTAAAAATCATTCGCAACCCTCCGTCATTTTAGGAAGTAGAGTACTTAGTATTCGTGCTACGTTTGTTGACCTTAGCCAAGGCGTAGTGTACGGTAGCTAAGTGATGTCTTCCTACAAACGCATATGATGCAGATTAATTAGGACGGGCATATGACTTTGTTGACCTTAGCCAAGGGTCATGTGAACGGGTCTAAATTAATCAAGAAATGACGGGTTGAGCTTGACTAGTGCTCGTGATTTGTTGACCTTAGCCAAGGTCACGGGTATTAGGGGTAAAAACCACATCAGGAATTTCAATAGTTGAAATTTGCAATGAGATTGCATACCTTCCTTATGATGGTTGGATCCCGATCCCACTGTGGGCAATAGTTGCTCCTAGGAGAGTTTTACAGTTTACAATTAGCTAACTCATTAGGTGTCTAGAAAGGTGTTAACGGGGCTCCGCCTCTGGGAAAATGAGGTTTACTCTAATTAGGTCCGTGCGAAAGCACGGGGAACCTCCCTCAAGTACCGACACTGGCCTGGCTGAACGGTTAGCGAAGTTGTAGACTGTAATTAATCCTGGCTAGTTTTTCTTTTTAAGGTTTAAAAGAAAAACTCGATAAAAGCAGTGGGAAACATCGATTAGACAAGATAATAAACCAATCTAATCTATGCAAGAGCTTTCACTAAGTGTATTCTTTTCTCTCTCTTAATGGCAGATACCAATGACTGGACTTAAGCTTCTACTGGATAAAAACAAACTGAATGGGACCAACTATAAAGACTGGCTGAGGAATCTGAAGATCGCCTTGACTTATGATAAAGTATCATATGTCCTCACGGCTTCAGCCCCGCCCGTCCCTGGTCCAAAATCCTCAGTTGCGGACATTGAAGTCCGCAAGACATGGGACGCTGACTGTGCCACGGCCACATGCCTCGCGCTTGCATCAATGGATAACACACATCAAAAGCAGCACGAGGACATGGACATTCACGGTATATTGCTCCATACAAAGGAGTTGTATGGGGAGCAATCCCGCGTATTACGATACGAAGCATCTGAGAAATTGTTTCAGATGCGAATGGTCCCTGGCACACCAGTAGGAGACCATGTTCTGAAGATGATAGCTCTTATAGAAGAGCTTGAGGACCTTGGATGGACAATGGACAATGAACAATATATAGATATTATTCTGCAGTCCCTCCCCTCCACCTTTGCTCAGTTCATAGTGAACTTCAACATGCATGGCATGGAGAAGGACCTCCCTGAACTCCTTAATATGTTAAGGAGTGCAGAAAGCACTATGAAGTTAGCAAAAACTCCCGTTATGACTATTGGACAGTCTTCCTCTTCTCGCCCGAAAGCCAAGGCCAAGGGAAAGAAAAAGAAGAAACCCACTAATCCTAAGGGCGGAGTTAAAAAGGTGAAGGGAAAGGGAAAGTCCAAGGCTGGAGACTCGGGGAAAGGCGAATGTTTTCATTGCCACAAGACAGGACATTTGAAGCGCAATTGCACGGAGTACTTAAGTCTCAAGAAGAAGCATGGTGATGCTTCTGCTTCAGGTGCGTTTGTGACTGAAAACTGTTTTTCTATAAACTCTGCTTCCTGGGTATTGGATACCGATTCAGGTTCTCACATTTGCAATTCTATGCAGGGGCTGAGAAATAGCAAGGTTTTGAGGACAGGTGACCATACTCTCCGCGTTGGAAATGGTTCCAATGTACATACAGTCGCAGTGGGAGAGTATCACTTGGGGTTGCCATCTGGATGTATTTTGATTTTGAATCCATGTTATTTTGTACCAAGTATGCTATGTAATATAATATCCGTTTCTTTGTTGGACAATGAAGGGTATAATTTTGTGTTGCAGAACAATGTTATGAACAGTCACCTAAATCAAATGTTGGTTGGGTATGGTACGCTTAATAATGGAATATATGTCCTAAATCAACACACAGTTTTCAGTATACAACACACTAATAAAAGAAAACTTTCAGAATTAAATGAAGCTTTTCTTTGGCATTGTAGACTTGGTCATATTAACGAAACAAGACTAAACAAGTTACATAAAGATGGATATTTAAACTCTTTTGAATATAAATCTTATGCGACTTGCCAGTCTTGTATCAAGGGTAAAATGACCAAAACTCCGTTTACCGGACACGGAGAAAGAGCTACTCAGCTCCTTGGCCTCATACATAGTGATGTATGTGGGCCAATGTCTACACAGGCTAGAGGCGGTTTTTCATACTTCATTACATTCACCGACGATTTCTCAAGATTCGGTCATGTGTTTTTATTAAAGCACAAGTCCGACGCTTTCGAGAAATTCATTGAATATAAACAAGAAGTAGAAAAACAAACCGGCTTGAGTATTAAGATGCTTCGATCAGATCAAGGTGGAGAGTATCTCAGTACAGAATTTGCAAACTTCCTGAAAGAGAATGGGATTCTCTCTCAGCTCACTCCTCCTTACACACCACGGCACAACGGTGTGTCAGAACGACGGAATATGACCCTATTAGATATGGTCCGGTCCATGATGAGTGACGCTGAGTTACCAGTCTCGTTTTGGGGGCATGCATTGGAGACTGCAGCGTATCTGCTAAACAGGGTTCCAACCAAAGCCGTGTATACCACGCCATATGAGATATGGAATGGGAAGAGACCATCTCTTAAGAGAATTAAGATTTGGGGTTGCCCGGCCTATGTTAAAAAGCAGAATCCGGACAAACTCGAGACACGGTCGGTCATGTGTAACTTTGTGGGATATCCAAAGAATTCTTATGGATATCTATTCTACCACAAAGAGGAACAAAAAGTGTTCGTTTCTCAACATGCCACATTCTTAGAAAAAGAGTTTTTCACAGACAAAGATGATGGCAAGGTGGTAGATCTAGAAGAGGTTCTAGAGACACAAACTATAAATGACGATTTGGTTGAACCGGCTATTGCAGCAGAAACTGAAGAACCTCGGCCACTCCGTAGGTCTGGTAGGACTTCTCACCCACCGGAGAGGTACTACGGTTTCCTCATTGATGGTGACAGAGAAGATTGCATCATGGATGATGATGATCCTACCAGTTTTCAGCAAGCTATCACGAGTGGTGACTCTGTGAAGTGGCTGGATGCCATGAGATCCGAAATGGAGTCTATGTACACCAAAAAAGTATAGACTTTGGACGTTGTACCCCTGGGGTAAAACCTGTAGGGTGCAAATGGATCTTTAAAAGAAAGATTGGTGTAGATGGGCAGGTAGAGACCTATAAGACAAGACTTGTAGCGAAAGGTTTTCGTCAAAGACCAGGTTTGGACTATGACGAAACTTTTTCGCCCGTAGCCATGCTTAAATCCATTCGGATCCTACTTGCTATTGATGCTCACTACGACTATGAAATCTGGCAGATGGACGTTAAAACAGCATTTCTAAATGGAGATTTAGAAGAATGCGTTTATATGGATCAGCCAGAGGGCTTCATTGACAGTGGGAGCAGCGAAAAAGCATGTAGACTGCTTAAATCCATATATGGGTTAAAGCAGGCATCTCGGAGTTGGAACATCTGTTTCGATGATGTTATCAAAGAGTTTGATTTCATCAAAAATCCAGATGAACCTTGTGTTTATAAGAAGGCTGTAGGAAGAGCTGTCACATTCCTCGTATTGTACGTGGATGATATTCTTCTGATAGGAAATGATATTCCTATGCTACAGTCGGTCAAATAATTCTTATCACTAAGGTTCTCCATGAAGGACCTGGGTGATTCCACATACATCCTGGGCATACGGATCTATAGGGATAGATCCAAAAAGTTATTGGGACTGTCCCAAACCAGGTACATCAACACCATCCTAAAGAGGTTTAGTATGGAAGACTCCAAGCGGGGTGCCTTACCCGCTTGCCATGGAGTCACTCTCTCCAAGGATTCTTGTCCAAAGACCGATGAAGAGAGAGCTCGCATGAGCATTATACCTTATGCTTCGGCAGTAGGATCTACAATGTATGCGATGTTATGTACACGCCCAGATGTAGCTTATGCACTTAGTATTGTAAGCAGGTATCAATCCAACCGAGGGGAGAACCACTGGACAGCTGTGAAGAACATTCTTAAGTACTTACGAAGGACTAAAGAATTGGTCTTGGTGTATGGTAATACAGATCTCCAAATGGAGGCTTTTACCGATTCGAGCTTCCAGAGCGATAAGGATGACAGCAAATCTATCTCAGGGTTTGTATTTACCCTCAATGGAGGGGCGGTAAGTTGGAAGAGTTCCAAACAAGATACCGTTGCAGACTCTACGATGGAAGCTGAGTACATTGCTGCAAATGATGCCGCCAAGGAAGCCGTCTGGATGAAGAAGTTCGTCTCGGAGCTAGGAGTAGTTCCAACCATTATTGATCCAATACCTTTGTATTGTGACAATAATGGGGCGATGGCGTTAGCCAAGGAGCCCAGATCCCATCAGCGGTCCAGACATATCCTGAGGTGCTTTCATTTGATCCGGGAGATTGTAGATTGCCGCGAGATCGAGATTAAGAGAGTAGACACAAAGAACAACGCCGCGGATCCACTCACCAAGGCCCTCCCTCAGCCACAGCATGAGCGACTTTTTGAGATGTTGGGTATGAGATACGCCAATAACTGGCCTTAGTGCAAGTGGGAGATTGTTGGATATATGTATGCCCTAGAGGCCATTATGTGATAGTGGATGTATCTATACATGTATATATATTCAGTTTGCATTCTTGCTCGACATGATAGTATGCTATCTGGTTCTTCTTTATCTGACATGTTTATTTGATCATGCTTCTATTCATTCATACATGCTGATAAAGCCCTGAGGATATCGGCTTGACTACTCTGATTATGATGGAGATCATACTAGTGGGACATCTGTAGTCTATAAGCATATCCTGGAACGTCCCTAGTCGTAGGTATATCGAGACGGGGCATTGATATACCAGAGTAGACTAGCGTATATGATACTAGACCCATACGATGGGCGATGAATGTTCCCACATTCATCGATGTTTGACATCAAGATCATATACGGGTGCTCAGTGGTGACTGGGTACACTGGACGGACTCACCGAGAACTCCTATATGGAATTATATCTATCGTCGGATAGCAGTTCTCAGGTGACACTGATACAGGTTAGTCTGTAGACCCGAGATCGTCATAGAGCCTTGTGTGTTCTCCCACTGTACTTTGATTACCATCCTACCACGGCTCTACTGAGTCGTGCAAGCAGGTGGCCGTTGGGTACAGTCCCGAGACACACGAAGGCAATGAGCGATAGGAGGGGTTTCGTCTCTCCCGATATTGGGAGTTGATGCTGTACTGTGCCCGACTGGTTATAACAGCAAGTCCCTGGCCAGGGCTGCTGAGATTTGCTGATAAGTGTTATCAGTAGTTTCTCGATCTGTTATAGACCATTCACCGGCACGACTTATTGAGTTATTGGGGTCGACGTGACCATCCCTAGGGTCGATATGCAGCATATCTGACGAAGAGACCGGACTGTACGGTAGTGTTGCCGGATGGCTCGACGGGAGTTGTAGCAGGTTCGCTTGTTGTCTTCTGATCGCTCAATACCCGGGTGGCCGTTACGTTTAGCTGACCGCTTGCGGCTTGAGGGTACTTGATATGATCATTACCCTCTGCCGGCATATTGACGAGTCTTAGAGTCCCACAAAGGAGTTACCCAGTCCAGGCGAAACGTTGTGGTGCGCGTATGCGATATGCGCTTGCACCCGATTGAAATGTGCGTATATGATACCGAACATTGATCGGGTGGCCTGCTTTTGGTGGGTTCATATGAGATATGACCGGATTGATAAATTAAGTGTTGATTTGTCATCTAACCATTAGTTTTCTCACTTGAAACCTTTCTAGGGTTTGATGGATGTATGCATGCATGCATGTGTTTCTTTCTTCCTTTCTAGTTTCATGCACATGTAGATGTGCATACATGTACACATACATACACCCATCCATCATGGTTGATTGCATATGGAAATGGTGGCAATATAAGCCTCACACCATAGATTAAACAATGGATAATTATTTAATTTTGGTTTTAAAGTAAAATGAAAAAGAAAAGGATAATCATTCTTGATTCTACACTCTTCTTCTAACCTAACCTATCTCAACTACCACTAACCTATGGTTATCCGTCTCTTTATCATTTAAAACCCAAGTTAAACTAACTATCCATCATTTAATCATGGTTGAAGTCAAGAAGGAAATAAATATATATAGTGATATATATTTCTTTTTCTTCTTAACTCAAGGTTATCTTTTACACCTCTTGTTCATTTTAGCCACCATCTTCATCCTCCATCTCTTCCTCTCTAGTCTTTTCTAGTGAGGTAAATACAACTAAAGAAAGGTTTTTGAAGTGAGATTCCAAACCACAACATCATTCTATTCAAGTCTAGCCCACTTGATTAGAGTGTTTCCTTCGGTTTTCCAAAGTAGCGAGCTTGGACGGAGTGCTCCGTGGTGGATCGTCGTGGACGCAAGGGAACTTCAAGAGGACCTCGATTCAACACCCAAGACACCAAGGAGTCCAACAAAGGGGAGCTACAAAGGTTGTAGCCTTCAAACCCTTATCTTTACTAGCTTAAAGTTTTATAACCCTAATTTTCTAGGATCGATCCCTTTGCATGTTAGTTTAGCACCTTAAAAATTATAACTTTGGGTCATGTGATGCTTCAAAACACTTCATAGGGTGCTATACTAACCTTTAAACGGCTTGTTGCACGTGCCCAGTGCAATCGCGTTTCCCTGCGAAAGTGCGGTTAGGTTTTTTAGAGAATAAAAATAAGTTTGCTCGAGGACGAGCAAAAGATAAGTTTGGGGGTATTTGTTCATATCATAATATTGCATTATTATATTCCCCATTCTTATTCTTTTTTTAAATAAATAGGTGCTTTTGACGCATGTCTGCTACATGTTACAGGTTACAGGTTCTTGGACAGGAAACAGTGAAAACGATGTAAAAACGATGAAAATATGGACTTTTGACCAACAAATGGGAGGATCTTAATCAAGCCTACATCGAAAGACAGTGCACCATTAACAAGGCAACTCAAGGTCTAAAAATACAAAGCGGACGATTAAAAATCCATTGCAAATTGTTCACTGAAGATCTGTAATTAATGTAGAAGCCCAATTTGTAAAAGAACCAAAGAACCAGAAGCCAAAAAGGACCATGAACAAAACCCTAAAATTTCAGAATGTGAGCCAACTAAAGGGCCGCGGAACCGCGGCCCAAGCCCACCATTGCCGCGGTTCCGCGGCCATAAGAAGACAAAAGGAGAATTATTTTTTACCATAATTCAGTGGCTTCGTTGACCGGTCTTTCTAGAGGGCTATTTTTGTAATTGTAGACTTGCGAATCAGATGTAACCTAGGGTTCCCTATTCTCTATAAATAGGAACTCTAATCATTGTAATTTCTATGCCTCCCTTTAATGAATAAAATTTAGAAATCTTTTGGAGAGCATCGGTGTTTCTTCTCCATTCAGAAATTCAGATATGACAACCCTGCATGGATGATTGGAAGGATGCATCTGTAAGTGATTTAATTTCTTGCCTTAGTGTAGATTTAAATTCCTTGCTCTAGGTAGATTTAATTTCATGCCCTAGGAACTTGTTTAGGGTTTAGCTTTTGGGAAGGATTTTGAGAGATGAGATCTCTCATCCTTTTCTTACCCACCAAATATTTACAATAGGACTCCATGCATACATGCACATACCGCTCCCTACGGCACTCTATCCCTCGAGGTAGCGGTGATACCGTAGTATAAAGGCCCGGGTGTGATGTTTTCCATGGAGGTTAGGGTAAGGATCTCTAAAGGAAGGACAAGAACCTGGAGGAAGGAACACCTTCCCGAACGGATCTAATCCACTTTATTGATAATTATCATAACTCCTCATAGATCTTCATTCGAGTATTGAAAGCGGTGAGATTTAATTACATTTCCAAACCATCCCTAAACCTAGCCCTAGCAAGAGTAGATCTAGATAATTGCCTTAGGTTAATTAGATTTTTAGATTTAATAATCAACCGAACACCCTTCGGAATTAACTCGTAAGAACGAATCGGAAATTCACAAAATCTCTGTGGACCGACACGTACTCACCGGCTAGCTGCAAAGCGACGCCGTTCTTGATTGCGGTTACAAATATTTTTGATCTATTTTTTAGAAAGCGCAAGTACGCTAAATCATTCAATCAAATGGCGCCGTTTCCGGGGATGGCGTAGAATCTTCTTTTCGCAATTTCGGGTTAATCATAAAATTTAAAAAATCATAAAAATCTAAAATATCCAAAAAATATAAAAAAATATATAATCTGTTATTTTTGGAAGGGATACTTTGTTGTGTGAATTTTTGCAGGATATACAAAATCGGATCTGGAAAATTCCAGAAAGCAAAACAGTAAATAAAATATCGGAACAGAAGAGATTTTGAACAACAGAACAGTGCAAATTTATTGGAGCAGTGAACCCCCCATACCGCCGCGATTCCGCGGCCAAAACCCACCTTAGGCCGCGGAACCGCGGCCGTCTAGTCGAATCACAGCGCCAAAATTTTTCTGGGGCAGTGTTCAGTCAATTTGACCGCGAAATCGCGGTGGGAGACACGTTTTGCCGCGGAAGGGCGGTGGAATAATGACGTCATCTGACCAACTTTGCACTGTAAGTTCCTCTGTTATTTCTCTTCTGTAATTTTTAATAAATTTTCTGAAAATTGCCTGCAGGATTTTGTGCACATTAAAAAATATATTCCCTTCCAAATAACGATCTTGTGCAGGATTTTTGGGCCCCGCTTGAACTAAATTGATTGCAAGAAATATTTTGTTGTTGCGTATCTTTTCTCGAATATCTTTTTGCAACAATTCTTTCTAAATAAAGATTCTTGTGATATGCTTCAAATAATAACCAATTGCAAGTAATATTTTGCTGTTGCATATCTTTTCTATAAAATATTTTGCTGTTGCATATCTTTTCTCTAAAATCTTTTTGCAACAAAAAATTTTCCAAATAAAGATAAAGAAAAAAAATCAATGAAAAATGAAAATAAAAAGGACAAATATTTTATAGAACTTGCAAAAATTTTTTAGCCCCAAATAAATCCTTGCACCATCCAACCTTCCTTTTTGTCACCTTTCTTCTTCTAACATGGGTACCCCACACAATAAATCATTAGCCGAACTTTGGTATCCCGAACCTAATTTTGCGTCATATGTCAATGTGTTCGGTCAATTTAAAGACGATTCTTCCATGCCTAAAAAATCTTTGAAAGATCACATAGAGGAGTCTAGGAGAAACAGTTTGACTTGTCAACCTACTTTGTGTCAACCAAGTCAACCTTCACCACTTCCATATGTTGATACCACTCTTTCGAGTCCTTCTGACACTCCTAGGCCGATGTCCATTGCTGAGCATATTGCTCAATCTCGCAGTCGATCTTTCACCTCTCTCCACTCATCTAGTTTTAGGGATCCGCACGATTATTCACCTTTTTATCCATATGTTGACCCTACCCCTGCCCAACCACCCACTTCCTACAAGTCATACCCGACCTTCCCACCTTCACTAGACACCGTTTCTACACAGCCATTAGGGAGTTTCACATATCCACACGATTTTGAATCTTTTACCGAAACTCCCTCACTACCCAAGTCTAGTTTGGAAGAGTCGTTGGAGGCATATATTGCTGCAACAAATAAAATGATGAGGAATGTGGAGGCGTCCATGGCCACCCTTATGCAACCTAGTGAAACGGTAGCTAGTCTCCAACGAGCTCCAAATTTTTCAATGTATGAGGAGGCGGTTGGACAGAGTGAGAATTTGAGAGGAGCGAGTGAGTTCTACACATTTCCAAATGAAACCTACCCTTACCCAATTGAAACCCACAACTCCGGTTTTCCATCGATTGCCCTAAATAGTACATCTGTTCAACATAAAAACGAGTTTTGTGATTTTGTAGTGTTTGATTTGCCAAATTGTGAGTAACCCCTTTCGAATGAAACCGCACCTAATCCTTTCGATCGTTACACCTCCCATCTAGAACCTAAATTGATAGATATCCATGCTTTTAAGGAGGTGTCTAAACAAATTGATTTTCACTTAATTGAGGGTATAGACGCCGGGAATATTTCGGATAATGAACCTGTCGATTTAATTGAAATTTTATGTTCAAATCATCATCCTGAGTTATTAAATGTTTCTCCCGAATCTCATATACGTCTAGATTTTAATGATAATGGCATGGATGAGTTAAATATTGAGGATAGTATTGAGGAGAGTCTTGAGGATAATATTGAGGTTGAATCATTTTTATTTGATGTGTCTGATTTTCCAATTCATCCTCCTGAACCTTTGACTGCTATATCACCCTCCCTCCTTCCTATCGTTCCGACCCCGCTTGAAGACTGTGAGCTTGAAACCATTTCCTTTGAATCTGACCCAATCCTCACAGACGATAACACCTACGAGTGTTTCACTTTTTTGGACGATGCTGATGACTCACCGCCCGAGTTTGAGTCCTTTAAATTTTCAGATGAGCCATCAGACTCGGTTGATTATAGTAGTTTCGAACCATTAATGGAATCTTTCAAGTTCGAAACAGTTTACCACGGTGAGAAAGATACTATCCCTAATTCACTCCCTTTCGTCTTTCCCATTGTTCCGACCGTACAAATGACCGTTACGTTTTCATCTCCGATACCAAGTTCGGCGTACCCATGTTTTCTTGCGAATCTTGAGGGACTTGATCCCATTTCTCGACGAGTAGATAGGTTACCGCAATCGCTTATAACATATCGGTCATCACATATTGCGCTAATTTATTCACTCAATTTACACCCTCAAGATCGTAGTCCACTTCCTTCTTCTTTTCGCCATTCTTCTCCCCCACCGAGACCATATTCTACCATTCTTCTTTCCACACGGTCTCGCGTGCTTCTCATTTTCTTGCACCAACTATACCATTTCCACGATAAGATTTTTGAATGGTTGGTGCTAACTTTTGGCTTGTGCAAGGCCAAGCTTAAGTTTGGGGGAATCTTTGTATATATGTATATATTTTTGTTTTCTTTTCTATAAAAAAAAATAAAAAAAATTTCAAAACATTAAAAATATAAAAATTATGAATAAATAAACAGGGGAGTGCCGGTATTTTGACCCTCTTGGTTTAGCATGACAGTGAGGACACTGTCACGTTCAAGTTTGGGGGTATGCTCGGTACGTCTTCTTCCTTCGCATTCATTTGTACATATTTTTGCATTTGTATACTTATTTGAAAAACCATAAAAATTGAAAATTTTCAAAAATTATAAAAATTAATGTATTCAATTTTGGCTAATTGACTTGAGTTTGACAAATAGGTTAACTGGTTAGGAACAACTAGATCTTAGACTTAGTGAATTAAAAACCCTAAAAATCACATTCCTTAAAGTTTAACGGTAGAAAGTATATGCCTTGTAGTTTATTTAGAAATAGGCAAATTTTGGGTTCACTTCTTGGGCTAAGTCGAAACAAGGGAAGAGTATTGATGTTCTATTTAGAGTATAAGTTTGAAAAATAGTTTCTAACTTAAGTCTAGATTCTGAAAATATATACCCTACAATTTGCACAATCACGCACCTTGAAACTTGGAATAGTAGAAGAGACCTTGAAATGCTCTTGTCTAAAGTCCTTAGTACAATGAAAATGAAAAATAAAATATATAAGTGTGAATAAAGAATAAAAAAAATAGACACTGGTTTTTGTGATTACTTAAGGCTGTAAAAAATAGAAAAATATTTAGCGAAGGTGCTTCATCACCTAGTGCCTTAGACCAACTGGTTTGGGAGTCACTGCTAAAGCCTTGGGTGTTGCAAAAACTAGGAATTACGCTTTAATGTGCAAACACATCTTGTAATCGGTCGTTGGTACCTCAAGAAGTATTAACGATCGCAAGAAGGATGTGTAAGCAAAATTCAATTAAAAATTCACCAACTAATTATTACTTTGGACAACGGACAAGGGTATGATTGCTTGATTTGAATTTCCAAGTGTAGGGGTGATTTATACACACACGTAGGGGTATGTGATTAGAGTTTAGATAAGAGAAAGGAATGAAGAATAGAACTTGTATCTTTAGTAGAGTTGATAGAAATTCCTAAGTGGAGATGGAACCCTAGAAGGAAAACTTAAGAAATGCTGAAAGCTAAGTAGTCTACAGGATATATATAATCTTAAGTTAAATAATGAGGAAGTATGAAGAATATGGGTGGATAATTTACGGGTCAAAGATAATAGAATTCCTTGTTAGAAAACCTAATTGGAGAATAAAAGTCAGTGGGCCAAATTGATAGGATTTTGTGGGTGTAATCCGCTGAAAACCCTCAGGAGACAACACTCCTCCTACTAGGAACACCTAGAGGTTTAACGGCTTGTTGCACATGCCCAGTGCAATCGCGTTTCCCTGCGAAAGTGCGGTTAGGTTTTTTAGAGAATAAAAATAAGTTTGCTCGAGGACGAGCAAAAGATAAGTTTGGGGGTATTTGTTCATATCATAATATTGCATTATTATATTCCCCATTCTTATTCTTTTTATAAATAAATAGGTGCTTTTGACGCATGTCTGCTACATGTTACAGGTTACAGGTTCTTGGACAGGAAACAGCGAAAACGATGTAAAGACGATGAAAATATGGACTTTTGACCAACGAATGGGAGGATCTTAGTCAAGCCTACATCGAAAGACAGTGCACCATTAACAAGGCAACTCAAGGTCTAAAAATACAAAGCGGACGGTTAAAAATCCATTGCAAATTGTTCACTGAAGATCTGGAATTAATGTAGAAGCCCAATTTGTAAAAGAACCAAAGAACCAGAAGCCAAAAAGGACCATGAACAAAACCCTAAAATTTCAGAATGTGAGCCAACTAAAGGGCCGCGGAACCGCGGCCCAAGCCCACCATTGCCGCGGTTCCGCGGCCATAAGAAGACAAAAGGAGAATTATTTTTTACCAAAATTCAGTGGCTTCGTTGACCGGTCTTTCTAGAGGGCTATTTTTGTAATTGTAGACTTGCGAATCAGATGTAACCAATGGTTCCTTATTCTCTATAAATAGGAACTCTAATCATTGTAATTTCTATGCCTCCCTTTAATGAATAAAATTTAGAAATCTTTTGAAGAGCATTGGTGTTTCTTCTCCATTCAGAAATTCAGATCTGACAACCCTGCATGGATGATTGGAGGGATGCATCTGTAAGTGATTTAATTTCTTGCCTTAGTGTAGATTTAAATTCCTTGCTCTAGGTAGATTTAATTTCATGCCCTAGGAACTTGTTTAGGGTTTAGCTTTTGGGAAGGATTTTGAGAGATGAGATCTCTCATCCTTTTCTTACCCACCAAATATTTACGATAGGACTCCATGCATACATGCACATGCCGCTCCCTACGGCACTCTATCCCTCGAGGTAGCGGTGATACCGTAGTATAAAGGCCCGGGTGTGATGTTTTCCATGGAGGTTAGGGTAAGGATCTCTAAAGAAAGGACAAGAACCTGGAGGAAGGAACACCTTCCCGAACGGATCTAATCCACTTTATTGATAATTATCATAACTCCTCATAGATCTTCATTCAGGTATTGAAAGCGGTGAGATTTAATTACATTTGCAAACCATCCCTAAACCTAGCCCTAGCAAGAGTAGATCTAGATAATTGCCCTAGGTTAATTAGATTTTTAGATTTAATAATCAACCGAACACCCTTCGGAATTAACTCGTAAGAACGAATCGGAAATTCACAAAATCTCTGTGGACCGACCCGTACTCACCGGCTAGCTGCAAAGCGACGCCGTTCTTGATTGCGGTTACAAATATTTTTGATCTATTTTTTAGAAAGCGCAAGTACGCTAAATCATTCAATCAGAACTCTTGGGACTTGTACACAGCGATGTATGTGGTCCGATGTCTACACATGCAAGAAGCGGTCACTCTTACTTCATCACTTTTACTGATGATTTCTCGAGGTATGAACATGTGTTCTTAATGAAACATAAATCCGAGGCCTTTGAGAAATTTAAGGAGTATAAAAATGAAGTGGAGAAACAGACTGGTAAAAGCATCAATACACTTCGATCTGATCGAGGTGGAGAATACTTAAGTACCCGTTTCCTTGAATGCTTAAAAAAGAATGGAATTCTCTCTCAGCTTACTCCTCCGTATACACCTCAACATAATGGTGTATCAGAAAGGAGGAATCGCACGCTACTGGACATGGTGCGTTCAATGATGAGTAGTGCTGAGTTGCCACTTTCCTTCTTGGGTTTTGCGCTGGAATCAGCGGCATACTTATTGAATAGAGTTCCGACTAAGTCTGTGCCTACCACTCTATATGAAATGTAGAGTGGGAAGAGACCATATCTCAAGTATATCAAGATATGAGGGTGTCCAACGTTTGTTAAAAAGCACAATCCGGACAAGCTCGAGGCACGATCGGTTTTGTGCAAGTTTGTGGGATACCCTAAGCATTCAAGGGGATATCTAGTCTACCACACTGAAGAACAAAAGGTGTTTGTCGCTCGCCACATTGTCTTCTTAGAGAGAGAATTTCTTGCAAAAGAAATTAGTAGGAGCACGGTAGAACTGGAAGAAATTCCAGAACCTCAAACTACTGCCGAGGACTTAGTAGAACCTCAGGTTTCAATGGAGCCCGACGAACCAGCGCCGCTCCACAAATCTAGTAGGCTTTCTCGTCCGCCTGAGAGATACTATGGGTTTCTTGTAGATGGGGATCGAGAGGATTGCATTATCGATGATGATGAGCCTACTAATTTTCAGCATGCTATCACGAGTAAAGACTCGGTGAAGTGGCTGGATGCTATGAGATCCGAAATGGATTCCATGTACACCAATAAAGTATGGATTTTAGATATTGCTCCTCCTGGGGTGAAGCCAGTTAGATGCAAATGGATCTTCAAAAAGAAGATTGGTGCATTTGAACAAGTGGAAACCTATAAAGCTAGACTCGTTGCAAAAGGTTTTCGTCAAAGACCAGGATTGGACTATGATGAAACCTTTTCCCCAGTAGCTATGCTTAAATCCATTCAGATCCTGCTTGCCATTGCTTCCTTCCATGACTATGAAATCTGGCAGATGGACGTAAAAACAGCGTTTCTAAATGGACATTTAGAAGAAAGTGTTTACATGGATCAACCAGAAGGTTTCTTAGACAGTGGGAGCAGCGGAAAGGTGTGCAAGTTGCTTAAATCCATTTATGGATTAAAGCAAGCATCGCGGAGTTGGAACAACTGCTTTGATGAAACAGTCAAAGAATTTGACTTTATCAAAAATGTAGATGAATCATGAATTTATAGGAAGATTGTAGAAGGAGCAGTAGTCTTCCTCGTTCTATACGTCGACGACATAATGCTGATAGGGAATGATGTCCCTATGCTACAATCAGTAAAGCTCTTTTTGTTACGGAAATTCTCCATGAAACACTTGGGAGATGCCTCCTACATTCTGGGGATTAAGATCTATCGTGATAGATCCAAAAGGATGTTGGGACTTTCGCAGTCCAGGTACATAGACACTATACTAAAGAGATTTAGTATGGAAGATTCCAAGTGCGGTAATTTACTCGCTTGTCACGGGATCACCCTCTCCAAAGAGATGCCTTCAAAGACTGATGAAGAGAGAGCTCGCATGGGCATTATACCCTACGCTTCGACTGTAGGATCTATAATGTATGCGATGTTATGTACCAGACCAGATGTAGCTTACACACTTAGTATGGTAAACAGGTATCAGTCTGACCCAGGTGAGAAGCATTGGATAGCGGTAAAGAACATTCTCAAGTACCTGAGAAGGACTAAGGAGATGTTCTTGGTTTACGGTAATAGGGACCTCCAGGTCGAGGCTTTTACCGACTCCAGATTCCAAAGTGACAAAAATGACTCTAAATCCGTTTCGGGTTTTGTGTTTACCCTCAATGGAAGGGCGGTATGTTGAAAGAGTTCCAAATAAGATACCGTCGCAGACTCAACAATGGAAGCTGAGTATATAGCTGCTAATGATGCCGCAAAAGAGGCTGTCTGGATGAAAAGGTTCATCTCTGAACTTCAGGTGGTTCCGTCCATTGCCAATCCAATACCTTTGTATTGTAATAACAATGGGGCTGTGACATTAGCGAAGGAACCAAGGTCCTATCAGAAATCTAAGAATATCTTGAGGCGGTATCACCTGATCAGGGAGATCGTGGATCGCCGGGAGATCGAGGAGTGGAGAGTGGACACAAAAGACAACACGGCAGATCCATTCACCAAGTCAATCACTCAAGTCCAGTTCGAGAGGCTGTTTGAGATGTTGGGCATGCGGTACGCCAGCAACTGGATCTAGTACAGACAGTGGGTACTCATTGCACTAATTACAGGCCTTAGTGCAAGTGGGAGATTGTTGGATATATATGCCCTAGAGGCCTTCATTGTATAGAATGCTAAGGATATATATGTACAGGACAATCTTGCTCGATATGATAGTACGCTATTTGGTTTGTCTTTATCTTAACATGTGATATATTTTTTACTCTGTGTTTCATATATTGTGAACATGTTGATAAAGCCCGTAGGATGTTTGCCTGACTACCAGCGTTGTGATGGCAGTCATACTTGTGGGAGCTAGGTGGTCAATAGGCATATCCTTAAATGTCCCTAGTCGCAGGAGTATTGAGACTGGACATCGATACTCCAGAGTAGACTAGTGTATACATATCTAGACCCTGACGAGGGGCGATGGATTGGTCCCGCAGCCATTGGTGATGTGCACCTAAGATTGTATACAGATGCTCACTGGGTGTGAGTTCACCGGACAGGACTCGCCGAGGACTGACTAGATGTTATTATACCTAGCGTCAGATAGCAGTTCTCTGGTGACATGTGTGCAGATAGTCTGTCGAACTGAGATTGTCATTTGTCTCGTGTGAGTTCCCGCTGTGCTTTGATTACTACCCTACCACGGCTCAAAGGAGTCGTGCAAACAGGTTTTAGTTGGGTACAGTCCCGAGCCACATGGAGGCAGTGAGCGACTGTTAGGGATTCGTCTCTCCCGGTATGGAGAGTCGATATCGCACAGTGATCGGTTGGTCATTACCATAAGTCCCTGGCCAGGGCTGATTGAGAATTACTGGTGGACGGACCAGTAGATCCTCGGATGGTCTTGAGCCACACCGACACGACTTGTACGGTTATTAGGGGTCTGACGTTTTCCACCTCCCTAGACCTTACATGCGATACTCTCAGTCGAACAGACCGGACTGCACGGATATTGTCACGGTTAGGCTCAGTAGGGATTTCGGACGAGTTCGCTCGTCGGCCTTCTTATCGACATTTACCTGGGGACCGTTATGTACAGCTAGTACCGCTTGCAGCCTATGGTTAAACATACTGCTAGCGTAGTGTCGAGTCTTTAGAGTCCCACACAGAGGGTTGTTCACCTTTGGGCGAAATGAGGTAGAGGCCGTATGGTTTTACGACAGGGTTCGTTCACATACGCGTACTTGTGCGTGTTTGGTGTTCGGGCAGTTGATACTAGTGGGCTTTGGGTTAAGCCAGATCCTAGTATCTGATTTTGGGTTGGTTCAGTCTCATTGCATTTCGTGTTTTCCGGAACACGGATGCGGGTATGTATATACAGTTGACAGAGGCAGAGAAAGAGACACCTCATTAGGGTTTTGACCAGTGACTTGATTAAAACCTTAATGAGATGGGGAAATTGATTATTAATCTTTTATTAGAGATAATTGTGTTATGGCTAATTTGGTTTGACCATGTTGACCCATGTTGACTTAGATATTTTTGTTGAGCAAAAGATATTTGTGCTTAGCATTAATTGTGACATGATAATGGTTAAATCAAAATCAACCATGACAATTATCTTAATAAAATTTTGATTATTCTTTTTCCCTAATATGAGAGTTCACCCTTCATTTTATCATGACACATTCTCTCTCATGGTTGCTCTCTCCTCTTCCTCCCTCAAAGCTCAAGTGTTTCATGAGTTGAAAATCAAGAGCTTTTTAGACCAAACCACCAAAACACTTCTCTACTCACTCTTGGGTTCTTAGTCTAGCACACCAAGCACTCTAGTTACTTCATTGTAGTGGTTGGAGCTCAAGGTAGAGGCCTTCAGGTGGATCATCTTTGACACGGAGAAGCCGGTGAGGAGGAACCATCCACAACCACTCCAAAGAGCTCACAACAAGGAGGACCACAACAAGGAGAAGAAGGAGTTCAAGCTTTTAATATAATCTTCTAACATAGTAGTTAACACTTCTAGTTAGTTTGTTAGTTAATATTCAGCAAAGATCCTAATGGCTAGTCTATGTTATCTTGCAAAGAAAATTTTGATTTTTACCTATTTTGCCTCCCCGTAAACATCCGGGGTGGGTAACATAGACTTACAACCTCAAGTCAAACTCATCACGTACGGAAAATCATCGTACGGCAGCATTAAACCAATGGGGATCCTATCAACCTATAAGATAACGAGGGTACAGACCTAAGGTCTCGCACGGCAATCACTCACGATTCACAACATATATAAATATATCTATATACCTATGTCCCAGGTCACATCCATAACAATCTCATATCAGAGGACCGGCAAGGTATCAACCATCTCAATCGACTCGCATCCGTATACCAACACATCATCAGGTCATCATATCACATCGTACTTTCTTTTCATCGCATTTATATCCCATATCAAGTCAGTTTTACAAATACATTCTACCTTTACTATAAGCATACGTTTCTAATCTAACATACACACCCGAACCACACAATCAGTTTTTTTAAAAGATGCGAATCGTAGTTTTGAAAGTAGGGGCTACAGTGTTTTTAAGGAAAATATATCGTTTGAAAATCCGTAACGTACCTCAAGGTATCTGTTTAAAAGATGCTTACGATTCTTCAGTTCGGAAATAGGTATGGTTCGGTTGACACATTTACGTCCAATACAGCAATATCATCGAACATCATCCTCGAATCCCGTCATCACATATTAACCATATCATATCACTTCTAACTATCCTTTTAGCCATATCCCTTGTTTCCTAATCTAGGTTTCTACGACTGTATCCTATAGATCGGTTTCTATCAAATTGCGGAGGTGCTATACGCCATCCACCCGACTTCCCCCGTAGATATAGATCTACTCACCTTAATCCTTGCTTGCCGAAGTCGATGACGCCATGCTCCGTCATCTCGAAATCCACGCGAAGGTACCTACAATACATACACAGTCGCAGTAGCATTAAAATCAAGTACGGAAATCCAATACGGCACACGGTGCGCTCATAGGTTATAACCTATAGCCTACGCATGCAAAACAATCAAACAACCCTTGTTGTTGACGTACAAACGCCCCACAACCAAATACAATACCAATTTCCAAAACCAAGCATTTAAAATACGAAAAACATAACCAAAAATCACACCAAAGTGCTCCCAGATTTTCCATCAGGCAAAATTAGCCAATTTTGCATATGGGGTTGCTCTAGATATAGGATAACAATGCCCCAGACCAAAAATCACAAGGTTTTACTCCGACATGGCCGCAAATTGCGGCCTATAGCCATAAATCTGCGGCCTGGACATAGGCTATAGGGCCTGGGTTTCTATGGTAGGTTCCTATGTGCCTGGACGTATCTCTGTAATGGCAACTTATTTTATAGGTCTCTCGGGTCATTCCAGATTACAAAACAACATCACAATCTGTCGGAATTCCAATGTCGGGCAACTTCTAAAATCTGGTTTTGGGTTTTTAGTATCTGGTCTTAGCCACAATTCAGCACCAAGGTCTTATAAACACTCACAACACTTCAATTTACCAATCTCAAGTCAAGTTTCCCACTAAACCCCAACTTGGAACTTCTAAGCTCATAATTCCACACAAAAATCAACCTCTAAACTACACAAGAATGCAAGGAAACTAAAAGTAAACTAAATGGAAGAATTTATACCTCCTTTAGGCAACTCAAGAAAAACCCTAGCTTCCCAATGTCATCAAAATCCAACTTTGCTTGGTCCATTTTGTAGAGGATGAAGTGGGGATCATTTTTAATGAAAGGGGTTTAGGGTTTGGATGAATATTTGGAGATGATATTGTTAGTTATGTATATGCCCTAGAGGCCATTGTTATACATATGATGTATATTACGTTGGATATAGTGCCCTCAAAGTCAATTATTGGATCACAGGTACGTGATTGCAATGATTGAGGAGGACCTATACCGGTAGCACAGTCTTACTCGAGAAGATAGTATGCTATCTGGTTTGCCTTTATCAGTCGTGTACAGGTTCAGGTGACTGATCACTTTACACGTTGATAGAGCCCTTAGGATCTTGCTTGACTACCAACAGTATGATGGCGATCATATACATGAGAGTTGGGTAGTCTATAAGCACATCCTTAATTGTAGTCCCTAGTCATGGGAGTTTCGAGACAGGGCATCGATACTCCAGAGTAGACTAGTGTATACAGTCGAGACCCCGACGAGGGGCGGTGGCCGGTCTCACAAGCCACTGGTGTTAGTTGGATCACCTAAGATGTATACAGGTGCTCATTGGGTTATGAGTACACCGGACAGGACTCGCCGGAAACCTGCTAGTTGGTATTATACCTAGCGTCAGATAGCAGTTCCCTGGTGACATGTGTACAGGTTAGTTCATCGACCTGAGGTCGTCATTTGTCTCGTGTGAGTTCCCACAGTGCTTTGATTTCTACCCTTCCACGGCTCAAAGGAGTCGTGCAAACAGGTCTTTTTTGAGTACAGTCCAAAGCCACATGGAGGCAGGTGAGCGGATCGGCAGGGGTTCGTCTCTCCCGGTATTGGGGGTGAGATCGCGCTATGTCTAGGAAAGCCATTACACCAAGTCCTTGGCCAAGGCAGGTGAGAATTACTGGTTAGTATTCCAGTAGTTTCTCAGGGTGTTCAGGGCTTGTCTCCGACACTAATTATACCGCTATTGGGGGTCTGACGTTACCAGCCCCCTAGGCCCGATATGTGATACTCATAGACGAACGGACCAGACTGTATGTATATTGTCACTGTTAGGCTCAGTAGGGTTCCAGGATGAGTTCGCTCATCGGCTTCCCTTGAGGTCAGTACATGGAAAGCCGTTACGCACTGCTAGTGCCGCTGACGTGCTTGTGGTTAAACCCACTGCCAGGGTACTGATGAGTCATTAGAGTCCCCCACAGATAGTTTTCCAAGTTCGGGCAAAACGTTGTAGAGGCCGTATGGTTTTATGGCAGGGTTCGGAAAATACACGTGCATTTATGCACGTGTCATATTTCGGGCAGATAATACGGGTGGGCTTTGGTTTAAGCCGGATCCTAGTATTATACTGTGTAGATATAATATCTTTGTCTCAGCTGCATTTGTATTCGGTCGTAATACAAATGCGGGTATGTATGTACTGTTACGGGGTTATCCTGAAATTCGTTTCGGGGTCGCTTTTCGAAGTTGCCGGTTTTCTATCACCCGTCTTAAACATTCGGTTTAGTGCGGAATTATCTTTTCTTCATTTGTTTTGGATGAGGGTGAGTCATGAGGGTGCTTCTAGAATTGCATGACTAGGTTATATGACTCATTGTTTTGCATTAATGTCTTTTGTAATGCTTAGAATATTTTAGTTGGGATATTTTGTGATAAGCATTACATATAGTCACCACTTGCTCCTACACTCACCACTCCACTCATTTCAGCCCATATATGGCCGAGCACTATTTTGGGGGTGAAAAGTTGATTCATTACAAAAGATATAGCTCATTTCTCATTACTTGATTAAGGCAACTTCATTAACCGTTCATCCATGGTTTTGGATGAAACGAGACAAAGTATTCTACTCTATCTCTACATCAATCTTGGACATGTTAGCTAGCAAACTTCATGTCCGAGTTGCCTCGGTTCAGAGGCGGGAGCCCGTATAAAGATCCGTTGACGTGGTGCCACCTGGACGAGGAGACCGGAGATCGAGCGAGATCGCAGATGCCGCAAAGGAGCGTGGGATGATGGCTAAAGACCGAAGGACTCGGATCGATCGGTGTAACCTTTCTACCTCTTTACAGTTTGTTAGTTTACCGTTAATGGCAAGATCCGGGTTATAGTATGCGATAGCGCCAGTTATAAAAGTTTTTTGTTCCACGTTTGGCGTCAGATTGACAGCCGGGGCGCTACCGTAGACTTACATGGTATCAGAGCCACGCCATTAACCTTTACTAACTTGTTCTAACGCGTTTAAAACAACGATCGAACAAAATTTCCGAAACCGCGATTTTCAGGCTAAAGTTTCTGTCGAATTTTTAAACAGGTCTAAAAATCATTTTGAGCATCTCAGAAAATCGTGCAGGCTTTTTTAAGAAAACTGGTGAAATTTGGTCCACTGATCCCACTGTGCTGCCGCGGAACCACGGCACAAACCATGGTTTGGCTGCGGTTCCGCCGCCAGTTTGTGGGAACAGTAAACCCTATTTCTTCAGGGTGTTCTACATAGGAAATTATGGTTTCTAGAATATTCTGTTTGGGCCCAGATTTTGTTTGTGTACTGCAGATGTACGTGGGGCCCACTTCGGGAAGTTTTGTCGATCGGAATTTTAAACTTGTTAGTTTACAGTACTTACATTATATCTTCGACCGTGAATGTCATTCGAGCGGTAAATTGCGTCTAATTGCTATAGTCCTTTTAGACGGGTTTGCGAACGTGACATTCGCGTTGATGTTCTGTGTTGTGCTGTGATGTTGCGGATTTGTCGTGGTGGATAGCAGTGTGCAATGGTAGTGCAGTTTGGATTTATTTGTACATTTGATATTGCGGGGCGAGCGCCCAACATATGGACTGCCGTCACTGCATGTTTGTATAATATTCTTTTGGGGCACGACCGGGCTGAGGTCGATGTACCCGTTGTACATATTTTTCATTTCTGTACAAGGTTTATCCCGCGACGGAGTGCACGGATAGCCGGGTTCTGGAGGGCAACGGGTACGTATCTCATGGCTTTGAGAAGCAAAGGGGCCTCACTCTAGAATTGGCAGACTATTCGCCGCACTCGTAGGGGGTACAGGTTGACCCAAGATGGAGTGCCCAAGTTACCAGATTCCGTGAAGTGCTGGGTAGTCCATTCACTTTGCTGTAGGGGGCTGCCTCGCTTCAGGTTTTGGCGGGTAACTTGCCGCACTCGTAGGGGTCTAGGTTTTCATTGCACAGGCTGTCTACATGACCAGGGGAACGTCGGGTTTCAGCAGCGGCTCTGTAAAACCCGGGGATCCCAGATTATCTGTATTGTTCTGTGATGCTTATTATATTCTATAATGTTGCATATTATCACGCCTGGAGTGATTATTGTATATTGGTATATATACTAGTAGATGTTGTATATGTTTTGCATCCGCGCTAGTCCAGTCCCCGCTCTGTCATTAGTTAAGTAACCTAACGGGCAATGACGGGACCCAGTGGCGAATGCGGATGGCATATACGTACATTATATTTTCGTTCTTTTCTGGTGTGATTAATGGGACTGCGTTGATTCTGATCAATGCAAAGGAAAAAAAACCTGTTTTGACGTTGTTGGAACTGTTTTAAAAAGTGTTATTACAAAGACGTTTTCTTTTGCTTTGCACAGTGGTATTCAGTTGGAATATCCTACACCTCATTCGACGAGGCAAGGGCCGAGATCCCTTCACCGGGAGTGACCCCTTGGGCAGAAGTTTGTATCAGGGTAATAACTTCACTATTGTCGATTACATGTTGCTTTGCATCACGGTATTCAGTTGGAATATCCTGCACCTCATTCCACGAGGAAAGAGCCGAGATCCCTTAACCGGGAGTGACCTTTTTAGCAAAGGTTTTCGCCACTATATTTTATTAAAAGCTATCAGGTTTCTTCAGCGATATCAAGTTCGTTACGTTAATGGTTTTTTGCCAAAAACCAGCCGTAGCCCTCCGTCATTTCATTTGGGTATTCAGTAGTATTCAAGCTATGTATTTTGACCTACGCCAAGGCATAGTGTTTGGTAGCTGCTGGGTATTCATCTGTTGCATAGATAGATGAGTTGGTTTGGGACAGTCGTTCTGCCATTTGGCCAACGTCAGGGGCATGTGCGGATGGGTTCAAATTGACAAGATAATGATGGGTAGAACTTGGCATGTGACTTATGGCATTTTAGCCAACGTCAAGGTCATAAGAGCATGGGGCAAAAATCATATCGGGAGTTTCTAAAGAAACTAAAACTTGCCAAGTATGCGCATACCTTCTGGAGTGTGATAACATGAGTGGATTCCTTCACGTTATCATGCGATGAGAGTTGGATCCCGATTCCCACTGATGAGTTGGTTTACTCTTCGGGTGATCCCGATTGATTCTTCTTTCAGGTTTGGAGGAGAATTTGACAGTACAGTGGGAGGTTTCCTGATTAGATTAAGTGACAACCATTCTGATCTAGGTTAGAGTGAACGCAGAGTGTTTCTTTTCTCTCTTTCTTTGGCAGCGACCATTGACGGACCCTAGACTATGACTCAGTGACCAAGTTGACCGAACCTTCTTAAAATACTGGCTTTTGGATTGTCTGAGTTGCATAAGTCATTGCTGCTCCTTCTTTTACCCTTTGAATTTCTCAGAACACCTCGTATCACTACGAATATCCACTTCCATTGGATAGATCCATCGTATGGTTATATACGAACTCGAAGGGACTTCTTCGAGGATGGATCAAGGTTCAGGAGAAATTGAATTGGTTTATTCAGTTGTCTTTTATCATCACCTTCTCTCAGGTTGCGAGGGCTCCTTAGTTTAGGAGAGTACACCTATTACGCTTATTGGATAGTCTTCTTCCAAACCATAAGCAGGTGCCGAAAGGTAGGGAATGAAGAAAACCAATTAGCCTAAGTAGGGTGTACAGAAGGTAATCACTAAAGACAAAATAAAGGGATTAGAAAGAGGGCAAAGTAAATTGCGATTGCTATCATTCACGACCAAACCGCGTACTTCATCGCCACTCCTACTTCACCTTTGCTTTTTTCCCCAGTTCAGGAGAAATAGAATAAGGTATTATTCAGTTGTCTTTTATCATCACCTTCTCTCAAGTTGTGAGTACTCCTTGGTTTAGGAGGGTACACCTATTACGCTTATTGGATAGTCTTCTTCCAAACCATAGGCTGGTGCCGAACGGTAGGGAAGGAAGAAAACCACTTAGCCTAAAGGGGTGTGCAGAAGGTAACGACTAAAGACAAATAAAGGGATTTGGAGAGATGGAAAAGAAATATACGGTTACAGTCATGAATTGGATTATGGAAGAGGCATTACTAGGAATGCCAGGATACCCCTACGAAACATTTTCATGTTTCAGTTTTACTGTGCATTGTTAAAAGGAAAACTGATTTCCCGATTAGATACTTACTCCAGAGTATGTATTTACCAGGTATGATTCTCATATCTGTATGGTTTTACAGATGATGAGTGGGAGTAGCTTATTGGGAATAAGGTGATCATCCTCATTATATCAGAATCATTATAATTGGTGATATTTGAGGAAATCGCCTGAGTTTTTACCCGACGGCATGTATTTGGTTTTGAGTATCCGTTGTTATGCACCAATTTCAAAATGATATATCTGTACGTTTATTTTTATAAAGTGAGATATAACTTTTTGAAATTATGTCCATGACATTTACCTATATCAGTTGACGATTGGGTAAGGAGCATTGAACAGCGGAGTGGTACTTAACCATAAGTACAGTTTTCAACCTACGATGTACAGGTTCTGAGTTATTCAACTCAAAGGACTCATACACAGTATTGTATGATGTCCAGTGTCCATTAGGACAAAGGGGTTGGTCCTCGTACTATGTTCTGTTTACTTATGACTTCTCTAGTTTTTAGACAAGTGTTTCGTAGAAATACAAGGTCTAAGTTTTAAGAAGTTGTGGGTATAGGAATAAAGTAGAGAACCAGATGTCACAAGTATCGGGATTCTTCAAAGAGATCGAAGATATAGATACTTGTGATTGGTATTCAGTTAATAGTAATGGTTTTGAGAAACTTGTTTCTCTTTCAGGTTACTCATAATTGGATGCAATCCTAAGTTGTGTAATGCTGATTAGCCTCTCTCCATTAAGTTGATATGCACTGGAGACAGCTGCATGATTTGAATCTGGTTCCAATTAAATAAGTGCCAAAGTTTCTATATTGGATATAGAATGGTTCATATCTTAACGATGTTAAGATACGGGGAGTTGTCCGGCTTATGCTTAAAACCAGACTGTGGATAACTCGGGGCACGTTTCTGTAATGGCAGTTTGTGGGTTGACCCGGGCTATGTCGAGGGTTGACTTTCTACCATCTGGAAGATCAATAGTGATATTGTTCTTGACTCGCCACAGTTTTAGTAAAATGGATTTTTTCAGAAAACAGTAGTGGGAGTATGGTAGAACTGGAAGTGATTCCAGAACCGCAAACGATTACGAAAAATTTAATAGGACCTATAGATTCAATCAGGTTTGACATTCCATTAGCCACTCCGCAGATATGGTGGGTAACCTCAGGCACCTGAGAGGTGCTCCGGTAGCCTCAAGGACGGTGACAGGGAGATTCTTGTTTACCCAGACTTGACACTATTGTTGTTCCAGGCTATGAGACCCGGCAGGAGGTTAAGTATAGCGTCGTTCTAAACTAGCTTTAGAAGTGCACGCATATATTATTCTGCCAGAGGGTTGTTATGGTCAGTGGGAGCAGCGGAAGCATAGTGGGCAAGTAGCTTATGTCTATTTATAGACTTAAGCAGTTATAACGGAGATAGATCATTGATGTGATAGTCATAGATTTGACTTCATCAGAATAGGGGATGGATCTGTTAAGAAGGTAGTAGGATGTGATGTCCTGGTATTTGGATGACATACACAGAGTAGGAAGTAAAATTCCTATACTACGAACGGTTATACTTTGGTTGTCACACAGTTGTTTCTCCACATAGGATATGGATATAATATCAGACATTCTGGTTACTAGATCTATGGTTTTAGATCTAGGTTTGGGTAGTTTCCCAATGTGGGTACTTTGACAGTATTCTAAAAGTATTTGAAATAGATGACTCCTGGCATGGTGGTGTACCTACAGGTGATGGAGTCACCCTCTAAACGTGTCTTACAGACTAAAGGGGAGAGAGATGTGCATGATTGGCAGATCACTTGCTTAGGAAATTGAGTTAATCATAAGATGTCAAGTACCACACCAGATGTTGTTTTTGCACTAGATGCAATAAGTTTATATTAATCCAATCCTGGAGAAACATAAGGAAGCAGTTTTAGAACATAAGTGGATGTTCTACGGATTTCATAACGGCAGCCTCCTTCGGGAGACGGTTATCATTCCAGGCTTCAAAGGTGACATGGATGACAGAGTGATTATCAGAGTTATAGTTTTCCCTCTGACGCGAGGGGCAGTATTATGGACAGGTGGTCCAAGAGGATACTGTGGGAGGCATGGTGCTGGACACTGATTAGGTTCAGTTGTCGATACAGTCTAAGAAGTTTGGATTTGGAGTTCATTTATGAACTAGGTCCCATCAGGTATCCAGACATATTCTAAGACAGGTATTGCTCAATTCGGGAGATGGCTTTCTCCGTGAACTTGAGATTAAGAGAGACATAGAAAGAAACATCAAGGCGAATCCCCTCACTGAGGCTATTTCTTGAACACAAGAGTTTTACAAACAGGCTTTGTGAAACTGATTAGTAGAGGAGTTGGATGTTCAGTATCACACGGGCTGTGAGTATGCGACATCGCAATAATTAGCCTTAAGTGCAAGTGGGAGATTGTTGGATATAGTGCCCTCAAAGTCAATTATTGGATCGCAGGTACGTGATTGCAATGATTGAAGAGGACCTATACCGGTAGCACAGTCTTACTCAAGATGATAGTATGCTATCTGGTTTGCCTTTATGAGTCGTGTACAGGTTCAGGTGACTGATCACTATTACACGTTGATAGAGCCCTTAGGATCTTGCTTGACTACCAACAGTATGATGGCGATCATATACATGAGAGTTGGGTAGTCGATAAGCACATCCTTAATTGTGGTCCCTAGTCGTGGGAGTTTCGAGACAGGGTATTGATACTCCGGAGTAGACTAGTGTATACAGTCGAGACCCCGACGAGGGGCGGTGGCCAGTCTCACAAGCCACTGGTGTCAGTTGGATCACCTAAGATGTATACAGGTGCTCATTGGGTTATGAGTACACCGAACAGGACTCGCCGGGAACCTGCTAGTTGGTATTATACCTAGCGTCAGATAGCAGTTCCCTGGTGACATGTGTACAAGTTAGTTCATCGACCTGAGGTCGTCATTTGTCTCATGTGAGTTCCCACTGTGCTTTGATTTCTACCCTTCCACGGCTCAAAGGAGTCGTGCAAACAGGTCTTTTTTGGGTACAGTCCCAAGCCACATGGAAGCAGGTGAACGGATCGGCAGGGGATTCGTCTCTCCCGGGATTGGGGGTAAGATCGCGCTGTGTCTAGGAAAGCCATTACACCAAGTCCTTGGCCAAGGCAGGTGAGAATTACTGGTAAGTATTCCAGTAGTTTCTCAGGGTGTTCAGGGCTTGTCTCCGACGCGACTTATACCGCTATTGGGGGTTTGACGTTACCATCCCCCTAGGCCCGATATGCGATACTCATAGACGAACGGACCGGACTGTATGTGTATTGTCACTGTTAGGCTCAGTAGGGTTCCAGAATGAGTTCGCTCATCGGCTTCCCTTGAGGTCAGTACATGGGCAGCCGTTACGCACTGCTAGTGCCGCTGACGTGCTTGTGGTTAAACCCGCTGCCAGGGTACTGATGAGTCATTAGAGTCCCCCACAGATAGTTTCCCAAGTTCGGGCGAAACGTTGTAGAGGCCGTATGGTTTTATGGCAGGGTTCGGAAAATGCACGTGCATTTATGCACGTGTCATATTTCGGGCAGATAATACTGGTGGGCTTTGGTTTAAGCCAGATCCTAGTATTATACTTTGTAGATATAATATCTTTGTCTCAGCTGCATTTGTATTTGGTCGTAATACAAATGCGGGTATGTATGTACTGTTACGGGGTTATCCTGAAATTCGTTTCGGGATCGCTTTTCGAAGTTGCCAGTTTTCTATCACCCTGTTAGTTATATGTATGCCCTAGAGGCCATTATTATACATAGGATGTATATTGTAGTGGATGCTGGGACATATATAGGGAGGACTTTCTTGCTCGACATGATAGTATGCTATCTGGTTGCTCTTTACCTTAACGTGTATACTGATTGTCTCTCTGTTACATGTTGGTAAAGCCCTTAGGATGTATACTTGACTACCTGGACTATGATGCGGATCATACTAGTGGGGACATGGTAGTCCATAAGTACTTCCTTCACAGTCCCTAGTCGTGGGTATATCGAGACGGGGCATCGATATACCAGAGTAGACTAGCGTATACCTTCTCGACCCATACAGATGGGCGATGGATGATCCCATATCCATCGGTGTTTGACATCAGAGATGATATACGGGTGCTCAGTAGAGACTGGGTACACTGGATGGACTCGCCGAGAACTCCCAGATGGTATTATACCTCACGTCAGATGGCAGTTCTCTGGTGACACTGGTACAGAGTAGTCTGTTGACCCGAGATCGTCATAGAGTCTTGTGTGGTTCCCACTGTGCTTTGATTTCCATCTTACCACGTCCAAGAGGGCGTGCAAAACGGTGGTTTTTGGGTACAGTCCCGAGTCACATGGAGGCAATGAGCGATAGGAGGGGATTCGTCTCTCCCGGTATAGGGAGTTGATGTTGCGCTGTGTTCGATTAGCTATAACAGGAAATCCCTGGCCAGGGTTGCTGAGATTTACTGGTAAGTGTTACCAGTAGTTTCTCGATTTGTTATAGACCTCATATCGACACGACTTATCGAGCTATTGGGGTCTGACGTTTACCACCCCTAGGCGAGATATGCGACATATCAGACGATCAGACTGGACTGTACGGTAGTGTTACTGGTTGGATTCACTGGAGTGTGAGCGGGCTTGCTCGTCGATCTTCAGATCGCTCAATACCCGGGTGGCCGTTACGTTTAGGAGACCGCTTGCGGCTTGTGGGTGTTTGATATGATCATCATCTGCTGCCGGCGTATTGACGAGTCTTTAGAGTCCTACACAGAGGTTTCCTGGCTCAAGCGAAACGAAATAGGAGCGCATATGAGATATGTGCGGGACCGAGAATAATACCAGTATGTGATACTGTATTCGATTCTCGCGATGTGACATTGATCGGTTATATGCGATATAGCCGGGTTATCGGATCAAGTGTTGATTCGATAAGTTGTTACTATTGATACCAGTCGGTTATGTGCGACATGACCGGATCATTGAATCAAGTGTTGATTTAATGATTTAATGTATAATTATATATTTGATATATTACTTTGCATTAACTAGTATCGGTTCACTTTAAATGGATTTTCTCGCTCGATTGTACGCATTACATATGCGATATGATTTTGTGCACTTGTTTGTATCATGTTTGATGATGCAAGAATGCTAGGGTTTGTGTAATGAAGTAAACCTAAGTTAAATAAATAATTAGGGTTTTCTTTTATTCATTCATTTATCTTTTCATTTGGATTTAAAAGATAAATGAGAAAAAGAAAACAAAAGGGTTTCTTTCATGAAGCTAAGTGAAGCTTCATGAAGCTTTGACCAATCTAACCCTTTTGTCTTCATCTATTAAACCCTAACCATTCATTTAACTATGGTCAACTCTCTACACATTACTATAGTTTAATTATGATAAGGAATGATTATTCATTTTATTCTATTCTATTATTCCTATCATAATATTTTCTTCATCTTCTTCTTCTTCTTCAAAGAAGAAAACCAAGCATCCATCAATGGTGATTGATGAATATGAGTGAGAAATCCAATTCTAAAGTCTACCCACTTCCTATTTCTTCATCCTCTACCTCTTGCCAAGTAGTAGAGTGTGTTTCCTTCACAAGTTTTCATGGCTTGGTGAAGGTGGAGCTTGATCAAGCGATGCCTCGACGTAGATCATCTTCGGCATGGACATCGACGACCTAGCTCGTTTATTCTTCGATGAAGCCGACGCTAGAGCCCGGGAGTTCACTTGGACAGCGAAGGGACTTCGTTGCGGAGCTATGGAGGTGGAGCACCGGATCTACAAAGGTTGTATTTCCGATTCCTTGTAGTTAAGTTGTTAACTAGTTTGCCTTTTCGCCTAGACATCTAGCCGACGATCCGTACACTAGGGTTTCTCGGCACCGTAATTTTTGTAATTGGCATTGTTGATGCCTTGTGAGACCTCATTAGGGTGCCTAGAAACCCTACAGT
The DNA here is from genome assembly GCA_030015575.1 of Agapanthus africanus. Classification (NCBI taxonomy): domain Eukaryota; kingdom Viridiplantae; phylum Streptophyta; class Magnoliopsida; order Asparagales; family Amaryllidaceae; genus Agapanthus; species Agapanthus africanus. Next base: position 522,834,883 of record CM057342.1, read on the forward strand.
GGTATCAGAGCCTAGCTAGAGCCTTAGGCGAAGTCCAGACGGAATTTGAACTCCGATCGAATCAAAACCAAAACCCTAAAATTGCTCTCTGTACTTTTTCTAAAATCGTGGATTTTTTCAAATTAAAAATATGCAGAAAACTCAGCAGGGAATTCTAAGAATTACGGCGGAAATTTTTTTTCATGAACAGTGATTTTGGCGGCGGAACCGCGGCATAAGCCTAGCTTATGCGGCGGTTCCGCGGCGGATGTATGACGTTAGCCCTATCATGTTACACAGTAATTCATTGTTTCTGGTTCTGAGTTCTCTGGGTATTTTTAAAATTTATTCATGAGTTGAATTTTCTGGAGTTGTTTTGTGGATTCGGTGTTTCGATCGGAGTATCAAATTTTTTCTGTGTGGCTTTTCGGATAAATTTTAGAATATGTTAAAAAGTTCGACCGGATATAAATACCCAATTTTTCCCCTGTCGGGAAATTTCCAAGTGTTGGATTTTTCCGTAGTTTAACGACGTTCTAAGTAGTGCAAGTAACGCGATGGTCCCTCTAGAAGACAACAAACCTTAACTCGATTATGTGACCGTCTTGAACTGCCCTTTGAACCTTCGGGTTTGGGGCAGTACGGCGTGCCACATGTGAGGCGTTGGCTTGACCCTTCTACGGCTGGACCGTTGGTATTGAGGCACGAACTGAATGTTGTCAGACTTATTTCATGTGTTGAGCTGTATCGGGAAAACTTGGGTGTTCGATTGTTCGATCGAAAAGTTTAGCATTTTCTATTTATCCGGAATGTGATACAATAATTGGAATTCACAATTAGTTATGAGATAACTCAATGAATGTTATAAACATAGCAGTTTAGTCTCACTTGATCGGTTGCCACGGAATTTTGATGTGATCAAAAGTCCGTCGCAATCACGTAGCGTACGCGGATACTCGCCGGGTAAACTTAATAGACAGCCTCACTCCATAGCCCCGACCAAGTGACTGTAGGAGAACCCCGTTGCCGAAAGCATCCGTCCGGGTGCTCGCGGTAGCGGTGTTCCGCCTTGGTGCACTTGGTCGACGGCGTCGGGGGTGCAGCCGCCTACTAAAGTTTGCGACGAGCATTCGATCAAAATGTCGGTAATCCTGTTGAATTGCCCGACTCGGTATTGAAAAGTGTTTTCGATTTTGAGACTAAAATGCGGGGTTTATAATTGTTAGGCATGCGATGTCTAAGAAATTCATTGGTTTAGGCATGCGATGTCTAAGAAGGTTGCGGATTCCAACTGTTGTAGTTTTATACTTTCTTTTCTGTGACCGTAAGTGTAATATGTGATATCGCCGGTTTCGTTTCTATATGTCAACGACAATTGGGATGCGCATATTTACTTACGTTGATGACATGTGATGTTATGTGTTGCTGGATATGTTATATTGGATCGTCGTGTTTGAATAGCCGGGGGTTTTTATGTGAGATGAGTGTTTTTCATTTTCATTCATGTAAAAACTTGTATGTAATATTCTTTTATTGGGGCACTTCCAGGTTGCGGAAGTTGTCACCTTTTGTATATTATTTACTTTTCCGCACTAGGATAGACCCAAGGAGAGGAGCACAAGTAACCGGGTTCTGGAGTCCAGTGGGAGACCAACTCAAGGAGTCGAGTCCGGGTCTCCTAACTCTGGAATTGGTAGGGTTGCTTGCCGCTCTCGTAGGGGTCTAGGGGTGTGGGTTTGGCTATTCATCACGACCGTGGAATCCGTGTTTTATACTGGCTCGTATTGAAAACACGGACGTCCTAGTATATCCAATATTTCATATGTTTCTTCTGCTGCGATATCTGTGATGTGATCATGTGATGTTCTGTGATAGATACAGTATATAGAATATATGATATATTATATAGGCGTTACTTATGTTTTACACCCGCGCTAGCCCTGCCCCGCTCTGCCGTTAGTTACCTAACCTAACGGTGCACGAGGGGACATCGAGGCGAATGCGGATGGCATAAGTGTACGTCGTATTTATCTGTGATGTTTAAGTACTTAAATGATGGGACTTCATTAATGTGATTAATGAAATAAAAGAAACCTAAGATGTTGTAGAATCGAATTTCAAAATAAAACAGGTAGCTACAGTTCTTGCTTTGCACAGCGGTATATATGATATATCCTGCACCTTATTCGATAAGGAAAGGACCGAGATCCCTTCACCGGGAGTGACTCCTTTAGCAATAACTGGCAGATGCTACACATTCGGTTTGTCCTTTGAAAGCTTTTAAGAGTTTTTGCTTTGCACAGTGATATATGTGATATATCCCGCACCTCATTCGACGAGGAAAGGACCGACGATCCCTTCACCGGGAGTGACTCCTTTAGCAAAACTAGAAAAGCCTCAAAAGCACTCCATTTTAAAATCATTTGATTCTACAACGATATCAAGTTCATTACGCAATAGGTTTTCATAAAAACCTGTCGTAGCCCTCCGTCATTTCAGATAAGTGCTGTTTAGTATTCGTGCTGCGTTTGTTGGCCTCCGTCAAGGCGCAGTGTGCGGTAGCTAACCAGTATTTATCTGCTTATGCATATGATGCAGATTGAGTTAGGGTAGTCGTGGGGCCTTGTTGACCTCCGTCAAGGGTCGTGCGGGTGGGTTTAATTCGATCAAGAAATGACGGGTTGAACTTGACTAGTAGCCTATGGTTTGTTGACCTCCGTCAAGGTCATAGGGTGCTAGGGGCAAAATATTATCGGGAATTTCAAGTGTTGAAATTTGCAATGAGATTGCATACCTTCTATGAGATAGTTGGATCCCGATACCCGCTGCGAGTAAGAGTTACTCCTGGGAGAGTTTTATACATTACAATTAGCCGATCAAGTAGGTGTCTAGAAAGGTGTCAACGGGGTTACGCCTCTGGGAAAACGAGGTTTACAGTAATTAGGTTCGTGCGAAAGCACGGGGGACCTCCCTCAAAGTACCGACACTGGCCTGGCTGAAAGATTGGCGAACTTATAGTGTGTAATTAATCCCGGCTAGTCTTTCCTTTTAGGGTTTGAAGGAAGATTTGATAAAAAGCAGTGGGAGCCATCGTGATTAGATAAAATAATAACCAATCTATTCTTGCAAGAGCGCACGCTGAGTGTTTTCTTCTCTCTCTCTCCAGGTAGCGACCATATCACGCCTTAATCAAGATAATAAAACGGATTATTGACCGAACCCGCTTGTTATACTGAGCTGGGGAACGTTGGTCCCGCTCCAACTTATAATTGTTATAAGACAGAGCAGGAAATTGGGGATTACCAGAATTCCCGTGCCGCCCAATCGAAGAGAGTGCATGCTGATGCATCATCTTCGGGTTTGTTCATTATACAGAACTGTTTCTCAGTATCCTTTACGTCCTGGGTATATGATACCGGATCAGGATCCCAGATATGTAATCTGTTACATAGGGCTGCAGATAGGTAGAGAACTGAGAACGGGTGATAAGTTTCATGAGGCAGAAAACGGGGCAAGAGTTGCAGCCAAGTCTGTTGGTCACTGTCACCCTGTATTACAATACATTGATTCTGAACGAATGTTATTAGATACCGAACCTGATATACAAAATCATATCTGTCTCTTTATTAGTAAAGAAACGGTAAAATTTTGTATTGTTGGATAATGTTTTGAACATTTCCTATATCAAAAGTTGATCGGTTCAGGCACGTTATCTAAAAGCCTTGATGTTCTAAATCAAACTACAGTTCTTAGTATATGGAACACACACAAGAGGAAGAGTTCAGAAATGAACGGATTCTTCTTGAGGCATTGTAGACTAGGTCATATCAATGCGACCCGACTAGCTAGAGTTACATAAAGATGCATATTTAAATTAGTTTGAATTTACATCTTATGAAACTCGCCAGTCATGTCACAAAGATAAGATGACCACAGCTCCGTTTACTGAAAACAGAGAAAGAGTTAGTAAACTCTTGGGATGATACATGATGATATATGTAAGTCCCCTGTCTACACATACCAAGACCGGTTCTTTTTACTTCATTACATTCTCTAATAATCTTTCGAGATTCAGACCTATGTTCCTGTTGAAACACATGTCCGAACCTTTTAAGATATTCACAGAATATAAGTTAGAAGTGGAGAACCAAAATACGGGTATAAGTATTATGTCCTTTGATGTGATCGAGGAGGAGAATACTTGAGCACGAAAATCCTGGATTATTCTAAAGGAGAATGAGATTCTCTCTCAGCATTACTCCTCCGTATACACCACAGTACGATGGTAAATCGGGGCAGAGCATCTGCACCCTATTCGATATGGTGCGCTCTATGATGAGTACTACTGAGTTACCTATTTCCTTTTGGGAGTTATGCACTTGAGAAGCTGCATACCAATTGAATTGGGTTCCAATCAAATCTATTGCCTACCGCTTCATATGTGATATGGAAAGGGAAGAGCCCATATCTTAAGTTGGTTAAGATTTGGGGTTGTCCGGCCTATGTCTGAAAGCAAAATCCGGACAAGCTCGAGGCAAGGTCTGTAATGTAGAACTGGAAAGGTTCCAGCTATACAAACTGCAGCTGATGATTTGATAGAACCAAAGGATTCAGTAGAATCCAATGAACCTCAGCCTCTCCGCCGATCTAGTAGGGTTCCTCACCCACCTGAGAGATACTTCGTTCTTTCTATGACAGTAGGAACGAGGATTACATCATGAGATGATGACCCAACTAGCTTCGAGCTGGCCATCAGGAGTAGGACTCTGTGAGAATGGCTGGATGTTTATCGATCTGAGATGGAATCCTGATACACCAACAAAGTATGGACTTTAGTTGCTATATCTGAAGGGTTAAATCCCCATCAGAAGCAAGTATATCTTGAGAAGATTACTTGGTGTACATGGAAAAGTTGAGACTTTCAAAGCTAAACTTGTTAAAGGTTTTCGTCATCGACCAGGCGTGGACAATGATGAAACCTTCTCAAGTGACTATGCTTAAGTCCATCCAGATCCTACTTGTCACGGCTACATACCATGACTACGATATCTGGTGGTTGGGTGTCATGACTGCTTTTCTAAATGATATTTTAGAAGAGTACGTCTATAAGTACACAGCCAGAGGGCTTCGTAGACAGTGGGAGCAGCGGAAACGTGTGCAAGATGCTTTATAGGATAAAGCAGGCATCGCGGAGTTGGAACATCTGTTTTGATGGATTAGTCAAAGAAGTTGACATCATCAAAATGGTAGATAAACCTTGTATAAACAAAAGGGTAGTAGGGAGTATGGTGATGATCCTCGTAGAGTACGTGGATGACATACTCTTGATAGGAAAAGAGTTTCCTATGCTACGCTCGATCAATCTCCGCTTATCACTAGGATTCTCCATATAGGATCAAATTGATACCTACTAAATCCTGGATTTTGGATCTATGAGATAGATCTAATTGGATGTTAGGATTCTCACTAGTTGTAGTGAGATGGTATCAATCGATCCTGGGGAGAATCACTGGAAGGGTTCCAGGGTGATAAAGACGACTGAATGTCAGTCGCAGGCATTGTCTTTACCCACAGTAAAGGGACGGTATGTTGGAAGAGTTCCAAGCTAGATACCGTGACAGACTAGACGATAAAGGCAGGATACATCGCTACTGAAGATGCTACCAAAGAGGCAGTCTGGGTGTATATTGGTTCATGAGATGAACTACGTTCCAACCATTGTGAGACAATGGAGTTGTGGCTTATGCCAAGGAACGTCCATCCCATCAGTGATCCAGACATATTCTAAGGCAGTATCACCTGATCATGGAGATGGTTGATCTCCAAGGAGATCGAGGTCAGGAGAGTAGACTCAGAGGACAGCACAGCGGATCCACTCACAAAGGCCTGTTCCTAGAGAGAGATTTTTATGGGATGGTTGAGTATGAGATACTACAACCACTGCTACAGATGGCCCTAGTGCAAGTGGGAGATTGTTAGTTATATGTATGCCCTAGAGGCCATTACTATACATAGGATGTATATTGTAGTGGATGCTGGGACATATATAGGGAGGACTTTCTTGCTCAACATGATAGTATGCTATCTGGTTGCTCTTTACCTTAACGTGTATACTGATTGTCTCTCTGTTACATGTTGGTAAAGCCCTTAGGATGTATACTTGACTACCTGGACTATGATGCGGATCATACTAGTGGGGACATGGTAGTCCATAAGTACATCCTTCACAGTCCCTAGTCGTGGGTATATCGAGACGGGGCATCGATATACCAGAGTAGAATAGCGTATACCTTCTCGACCCATACAGATGGGCGATGGATGATCCCATATCCATCGGTGTTTGACATCAGAGATGATATACGGGTGCTTAGTAGAGACTGGGTATACTGGATGGACTCGCCGAGAACTCCTAGATGGTATTATACCTCACGTCAGATGGCAGTTCTCTGGTGACACTGGTACAGAGTAGTCTGTTGACCAGAGATCGTCATAGAGTCTTGTGTGGTTCCCACTGTGCTTTGATTTCCATCTTACCACGTCCAAGAGGGCGTGCAAAACGGTGGTTTTTGGGTACAGTCCCGAGTCACATAGAGGCAATGAGCGATAGGAGGGGATTCGTCTCTCCCGGTATAGGGAGTTGATGTTGCGCTGTGTTCGATTGGCTATAACAGGAAATCCCTGGCCAGGGTTGCTGAGATTTACTGGTAAGTGTTACCAGTAGTTTCTTGATTTGTTATAGACCTCATATCGACATGACTTATCGAGCTATTGGGGTCTGACGTTTACCACCCCTAGGCGAGATATGCGACATATCAGACGATCAGACCGGACTGTACGGTAGTGTTACTGGTTGGATTCACTGGAGTGTGAGCGGGCTTGCTCGTCGATCTTCAGATCGTTCAATACCCGGGTAGCCATTACGTTTAGCAGACCGCTTGCGGCTTGTGGGTGTTTGATATGATCATCATCTGCTGCCGGCGTATTGACGAGTCTTTAGAGTCCTACACAGAGGTTTCCTGGCTCAAGCGAAACGAAATAGGAGCGCATATGAGATATGTGCGGGACCGAGAATAATACCAGTATGTGATACTGTATTCGATTCTCGCGATGTGACATTGATCGGTTATATGCGATATAGCCGGGTTATCGGATCAAGTGTTGATTCGATAAGTTGTTACTATTGATACCAGTCGGTTATGTGCGACATGACCGGATCATTGAATCAAGTGTTGATTTAATGATTTAATGTATAATTATATATTTGATATATTACTTTGCATTAACTAGTATCGGTTCACTTTAAATGGATTTTCTCGCTCGATTGTGCGCATTACATATGCGATATGATTTTGTGCACTTGTTTGTATCATGTTTGATGATGCAAGAATGCTAGGGTTTGTGTAATGAAGTAAACCTAAGTTAAATAAATAATTAGGGTTTTCTTTTATTCATTCATTTATCTTTTCATTTGGATTTAAAAGATAAATGAGAAAAAGAAAACAAAAGGGTTTCTTTCATGAAGCTAAGTGAAGCTTCATGAAGCTTTGACCAATCTAACCCTTTTGTCTTCATCTATTAAACCCTAACCATTCATTTAACTATGGTCAACTCTCTACACATTACTATAGTTTAATTATGATAAGGAATGATTATTCATTTTATTCTATTCTATTATTCTTATCATAATATTTTCTTCATCTTCTTCTTCTTCTTCAAAGAAGAAAACCAAGCATCCATCAATGGTGATTGATGAATATGAGTGAGAAATCCAATTCTAAAGTCTACCCACTTCCTATTTCTTCATCCTCTACCTCTTGCCAAGTAGTAGAGTGTGTTTCCTTCACAAGTTTTCATGGCTTGGTGAAGGTGGAGCTTGATCAAGCGATGCCTCGACGTAGATCATCTTCGGCATGGACATCGACGACCTAGCTCGCTTATTCTTCGACGAAGCCGACGCTAGAGCCCGGGAGTTCACTTGGACAGCGAAAGGACTTCGTTGCGGAGCTATGGAGGTGGAGCACCGGATCTACAAAGGTTGTATTTCCGATTCCTTGTAGTTAAGTTGTTAACTAGTTTGCCTTTTCGCCTAGACATCTAGCCGACGATCCGTACACTAGGGTTTCTCGGCACCGTAATTTTTGTAATTGGCATGGTTGATGCCTTGTGAGACCTCATTAGGGTGCCTAGGAACCCTACACACCCGTCTTAAACATTCAGTTTAATGCGGAATTATCTTTTCTTCATTTGTTTTGGATCAGGGTGAGTTATGAGGGTGCTTCTAGAATTGCATGACTAGGTTATATGACTCATTGTTTTGTAAGTCTACGCTAGCGCCCTGGCCGTCTACAGACGCCAAATGCGGAATAAAAACTTTTAAACTGGCGCTATCGTATACTTTAACCCGGATCTGCCATTATTGCTAAACTAACAAACTGTAAAGAGTGTAGAAAGGTTATACCGAACGATCCGAGTCCTTCGTTCTTTAACCATCATCCCACGCTCTGTTGCGGCTGCTCCGATCTCGTCGAACTCCGATATCCTCGTCGAGGTGGCACCACATCACCGATTCTTTAAACGGGCTCCCGCCTCTGACTTGAGGCAACTCGATCGTCAAGTTTTCTAAAAGAGACGACCAAGAATGATGTAGAGAATGAGTAGATGACTTTGTCTCACTTCGTCCAAATCCGTAGACGATCGGTTAATGAAGTTGCCGTGGAAATCGGGTGATGGAATGAAATGAACTGTAAAATTCCATACACCCCGAATACTATCATAATCTTTTCTAACCAAAATGAAACATCAAGTGAAGTGAGGAGGAGAGAGAGGGCCGGCCACTTTATAGAAGGAGGGAGGTGACCGTAGGAGCAAGTGGTGACCCTAAGATGAAGCTTATCATGAAGAAAATATCTTAAGGAAAACAAAAAGCTTTAATGTAAACCATGACTCATATTAACATAGTCATCACATAATAAATGCACCATTAATGTCAAGATGACTCATTAGCCACTTCATCACTTCTAGAACCTTCTAGAATGATGACTCACTCTTATCTGAAGAAAAGATAAATCCGTCTTTAACCGAATGTTAAAAGACGGCTGATAGAAAACTGGAAACTGGCAACTTCCAAAAGTGATCCTGAAACGACTTTCAGGATAACCCCGTATCTGTATAAATATACCCGCATTTGTATTACGACCGAATACAAATGCAACTGAGACAAAGATATTATACCTACTCAATATAATACTCGGATCCGGCTTAAACCAAAGCCGACCAGTACCATCTGCCCGAAAAATAACACGTGCGTAAACGCACGTGCATTTTCCGAACCCTGCCATAAAACCATACGGCCTCTACAACGTTTCGCCCGAACTTGGGAAACTGTCTGTGGGGGACTCTAATGACTCTTCAGTACCCTGGCTGTGGGTTTAACCACAAACCGTCAGCAGCACTAGCTATGCGTAACGGTTGCCCACGGACTGATCTCAAGGGAGGCCGATGAGCCAACTCAAGGGTGGCCGATGAGCCAACTCATCCAGAAACCCCACTGAGCCTAACAGTGACAATGTATATACAGTCCGGTCCGTTCGTCAATGAGTATCGCATATCCGCCTAGGGGGCTAGTAACGTCAGACCCCCAGAAGCAGTATAAGTCGTGTCGGAGTGTAGCCCAATAACACCCTGAGATACTACTGGAGTACCTACCAGCAAATCTCCTACCATGGCCATGGATTTAGTGTAATGGCTCTCCTAGAAACAGCACGACCTCACCCCCAATACCGGGAGAGACGAATCCCCTGCCGATCCGCTCACGTGCCTCCATATGGCTCGGGACTGTACCCAAAAGCTACCTGTTTGCACGACTCCTTTGAGCCGTGGTAGGGTAGAAATCAAAGCACAGTGGGAACTCACACGAGACAAATGACGACCTCAGGTCGATGAACTAACCTGTACACATGTCACCAGGGAACTGCTATCTGACGATAGGTATAGTACTAACTAGCAGATTCCCGGCGAGTCCTGTCCGGTGTACTCATAACCCAATGAGCACCTGTATACATCTTAGGTGATCCAACTGACACCAGTGGCTTATGAGACCGGCCACCGCCCCTCGTCGGGGTCTCGACTGTATACACTAGTCTACTCCGGAGTATCGATGCCCTGTCTCGAAACTCCCACGACTAGGGACCACAATTAAGGATATGCATATAAACTACCCAACTCTCACGTATATGATCGCCATCATACTGTTGGTAGTAAAGCAAGATCCTAAGGGCTCTATCAAAGTGTAACAAGCAATCAGTCACCTGAACATTTACACGACTGATAAAGGCAAACCAGATAGCATACTATCATCTCGAGTAAGACTGTCCTACCGGGATAGGTCCTCCGCAATCATTGCAATCACGTACCTACGATCCAATAATTGACTATGAGGGCACTATCTCCAACAATCTCCCACTTGCACTCAAGGCTAATTATTGCGATGTCGACTACTCACAGCCCGTGTGAAACCGAACATCCAACTCCTCTACTAATCAGTTTCACAAAACCCGTTTGTAAAACTATTGTGTTCGAGAAATAGCCTCAGTGAGTGGATCCGCCTAGAAGTATCTTTCTATATCTCTCTTAATCTCAAGTTCGTGGAGAAAGCCATCTCCCGAATTGAGTAGTACCTGTCTTAGAATATGTCTGGATATCTGATGGGACCTTAGTTCATAAATGAACTCCATATCCAAACTTCTTAGACTGTATGGATCACTGAACCTAATCAGTATCCGGCACCATGCCACCCACAGTATCCTCTGGAACCACCTGTCCATAATACTGTCCCTCGTCAGAGGGAAAACTAAAACTCTGACAATCACTCTGTCATCCATGTCACCTTTGAAGTCTGGAATGATAACCGTCTCCCGAAAGAGGCTGCCGTTATCAAATCCGTAGAACATGTACTAATGTTCTAAAACTGCTTCCTTATGTTTCTCCAGGATTGGATTAATACAAACTATTTGCATCTAGTGCAAAAACAACATTTGGTGCGGTACTTGACATCTCATGATTGACTCAATTGCCTAAGCAAGTGATCTGCCAATCATGCACATCCCTCTCCCCTTTAGTCTATACGACACCTTTAGAGAGGGTGACTCCATCACCTGCAGGTACACTACCATGCTAGGAGTCAACTATTCTAAAAACCATTAGAATATCTGTCAAAGTACCCACATTGGGAAACTACACAAATCCAGATCTAAAACTATAGATCTAGAAACCAGAATGTCAAATATTATATCCATATCCTGTCTGGAGAAACAACTGTGTGACGATCAGAGTACAACCGATCGTAGTATAGGAATTTTACTTCCTACTCTGTGTATGTCATCCAAATACCATGACATCACACCCTACTACCTTCTTAACAGATCCATCCCCTATTCTGATTGAAGTCAAACCCATGACTGTCACATCAAAATTAGATGATCTATCTCCGCTATATCTGCTCTAGTCTATAAATAGACATAAGCTACTTGCCCACTAAACTTCCGCTGCTCCCACTGACTACGACAACCCTCCTACCGGGTCTCATAACCTGGAACAACAGTAGTGTCAAGTCTGGGTAGATAAGAACCTCCCTGTCACCGTCCTTGAGGCTACCGAAGTACCTCTCGGGTGTCTGAGGTTACCCACCAAATCTGCAGAGTGGCTAACGGAATGTCAAACCCGATTGAATGTATAGGTCCTATTAAATTTTCCGTAATCGTTCGCGGTTCTGGAATCACTTCCAGTTCTACCATACTCCCACTTCTGTTTTCTGAAAAAAATCCATTTTACTAAAACTGTGGCGAGTCAAGAACAATATCACTATTGATCTTCCAAATGGTAGAATATCAACCCTCGTCATAGCCAGGGTCAACCCACAAACAGCCATTACAGAAACGTGCCCTGAGTTATCCAGTGTCTGGTTTTAAGCATAAGCTGGACAACTCCCCGTACCTTAACATCTTTTAAGGTACGATCCATTCTATATTCATTATAGAAACTTTGGCACTTATTTAATTGGAACCATATTCAAATCATGCAGCTGTCTCCAGTGCATATCAACTTAATGGAAAGAGGTTAATCAGCATTACTCAACTTAGGAATCCATCCAATTATGAGTAACCTGAAAGAGAAACACGTTTCTCAAAAACCATCACTATCATCTGAATACCAATCACAAGAATCTACATCTTCGATCTCTTTGAAGAATCCCGATACTTGTGACACCTGGTTCTCTACTTTATTCTTATACCCACAACTTCTCAAAACTTAGACCTTGTATTTCTACGAAACACTTGTCTAAATACTAGAGAAGTTATAAGTAAACAGAACATAGTACGAGGACCTACCCCTTTGTCCTGATGGACACTTGGACAACATACAATACTCTGTATAAGTCCGCTTAGTTGAACAACTCAAATCCTGTGCGTCGTAGGTTGAAAACTGTACCCTGGCGATTTCCTCAAATATCACTAACTACAACGAATTCCGATATAATGAGGATGATCACCTAATTCCCAATATCTTACTCCCACTCATCATCTGTAGAACCATACAGATATGAGAATGAAACCTGGTAAATACATACCCTTGGAGTAAGTGTCTAATCGGGAAAACAGTTTTCCTTTAACAATGCACTGAAACATGAAAATGTTTCGTAGGGGTATCCTGGTATTCATAGCAATGCCTCTTCCATAATCCAATTCATGACTTCAACCGTATATTTTATTGCCATCTCTCCAAAATCACTTTATTTGTCTTTAGTCGTTACCTTCTGTACACCATCGTTAGGCTAAATGGTTTTCTTCCTTCCCTACCGTTCGGCACCAGCCTATGGTTTGGAAGAAGACTATCCAGTAAGCATAATAGATGTACCCTCCTAAATCAAGGAGTACTCGCATCTCGAGAGAAGGTGATGATAAAAGACAACTGAATAATACCTTATTCTTTTAAAAGTGAAATAGGAGTGGCGATGAAGTACGCGGTTTTGGTCGTGAATGATATCAGTCGCAATTTATTTTGCCCTCTTTCTAATCCCTTTATTTTGTCTTTACATATTACCTTCTGCACACCCTACTTAGGCTAATTGGTTTTCTTCATTCCCTACCTTATAGAAGGAGGGAGGTGACCGTAGGAGCAAGTGGTGACCCTAAGATGAAGCTTATCATGAAGAAAATATCTTAAGGAAAACAAAAAGCTTTAATGTAAACCATGACTCATATTAACATAGTCATCACATAATAAATGCACCATTAATGTCAAGATGACTCATTAGCCACTTCATCACTTCTAGAACCTTCTAGAATGATGACTCACTCTTATCTGAAGAAAAGATAAATCCGTCTTTAACCGAATGTTAAAAGACGGCTGATAGAAAACTGGAAACTGGCAACTTCCAAAAGTGATCCTGAAACGACTTTCAGGATAACCCCGTATCTGTATAAATATACCCGCATTTGTATTACGACCGAATACAAATGCAACTGAGACAAAGATATTATACCTACTCAATATAATACTCGGATCCGGCTTAAACCAAAGCCGACCAGTACCATCTGCCCGAAAAATAACACGTGCGTAAACGCACGTGCATTTTCCGAACCCTGCCATAAAACCATACGGCCTCTACAACGTTTCGCCCGAACTTGGGAAACTGTCTGTGGGGGACTCTAATGACTCTTCAGTACCCTGGCTGTGGGTTTAACCACAAACCGTCAGCAGCACTAGCTATGCGTAACGGTTGCCCACGGACTGATCTCAAGGGAGGCCGATGAGCCAACTCAAGGGTGGCCGATGAGCCAACTCATCCAGAAACCCTACTGAGCCTAACAGTGACAATGTATATACAGTCCGGTCCGTTCGTCAATGAGTATCGCATATCCGCCTAGGGGGCTAGTAACGTCAGACCCCCAGAAGCAGTATAAGTCGTGTCGGAGTGTAGCCCAATAACACCCTGAGATACTACTGGAGTACCTACCAGCAAATCTCCTACCATGGCCATGGATTTAGTGTAATGGCTCTCCTAGACACAGCACGACCTCACCCCCAATACCGGGAGAGACGAATCCCCTGCCGATCCGCTCACGTGCCTCCATATGGCTCGGGACTGTACCCAAAAGCTACCTGTTTGCACGACTCCTTTGAGCCGTGGTAGGGTAGAAATCAAAGCACAGTGGGAACTCACACGAGACAAATAACGACCTCAGGTCGATGAACTAACCTGTACACATGTCACCAGGGAACTGCTATCTGACGATAGGTATAGTACTAACTAGCAGATTCCCGGCGAGTCCTGTCCGGTGTACTCATAACCCAATGAGCACCTGTATACATCTTAGGTGATCCAACTGACACCAGTGGCTTGTGAGACCGGCCACCGCCCCTCGTCGGGGTTTCGACTGTATACACTAGTCTACTCCGGAGTATCGATGCCCTGTCTCGAAACTCCCACGACTAGGGACCACAATTAAGGATATGCATATAAACTACCCAACTCTCACGTATATGATCGCCATCATACTGTTGGTAGTAAAGCAAGATCCTAAGGGCTCTATCAAAGTGTAACATGCAATCAGTCACCTGAACATGTACACGACTGATAAAGGCAAACCAGATAGCATACTATCATCTCGAGTAAGACTGTCCTACCGGGATAGGTCCTCCGCAATCATTGCAATCACGTACCTGCGATCCAATAATTGACTATGAGGGCACTATCTCCAACATGTTTTGCATTAATGTCTTTTGTAATGCTTAGGATATTTTAGTTGTGATATTTTGTGATAAGCATTACATATAGTCACCACTTGCTCCTACACTCACCACTCCACTCATTTCAGCCCATATATGGCCGAGCACTATTTTGGGGGTGAAAAAGTTGATTCATTACAAAAGATATAGCTCATTTCTCATTACTTGATTAAGGAAACTTCAATAACCGTTCATCCATGGTTTTGGATGAAACGAGACAGTATTCTACTCTATCTCTACATCAATCTTGGACATGTCGGCTAGCAAACTCCATGTCCGAGTTGCCTCGGTTCAGAGGTGGGAGCCCGTATAAAGATCCGTTGACGTGGTGCCACCTGGACGAGGAGACCGGAGATCGAGCGAGATCGCAGATGCCGTAAAGGAGCGTGGGATAATGGCTAAAGACCGAAGGACTAGGATCGATCGGTATAGCCTTTCTACCTCTTTACAGTTTATTAGTTTTGCGTTAATGGCAAGATCCGGGTTATAGTATGCGATAGCGCCAGTTATAAAAAATTTTGTTCCGCGTTTGGCATCAGATTCACGGCCGGGGCGCTACCGTAGACTTACATATTATAATGGTGCTTGGATATATATAGAGAGGACATTCTTGCTCGTCATGATAGTATGCTATTTGGTTTCACTTTATCTTAACATGTTGACTTATATTAGTTTACTGTCTTGTTCTCACATGTTGATAAAGCCCTTAGGATATGTACTCGACTACTGGGACTATGATGAGATCATACTAGTGGGGCCAGGGTAGTCGACGAGTACATCCTATAACTGATCCTAGTCGAGAGTGTATCGAGACAGGGCATCGATGCACCAGTGGAGATGGGTGGGTGGTCCCATATCCATCAGTGTTTGATATCAAGGATGGTGTACGGGTGCCCAGTGGAGACAGGGTACACTGGACGGACTCGCCGAGAACTCCCAGATGGTATTATACCTCACGTCAGATGGCAGTTCTCCGGTGACACTGGTACAGGGTAGTCTGTAGACCCGAGGTCGTCATAGAGTCTTGTGTGATTCCCACTGTGCTTTGATTTCCACCTTACCACGTCCAAGAGGGCGTGCAAAACGGTGGCTTTTGGGTACAGTCCCGAATCACATGGAGGCAATGAGCGATAGGAGGGGATTCGTCTCTCCCGGTATAGATAGTTGATGTTGTGCTGTATTCGATTGGCTATAACTGGAAGTCCCTGGCCAGGGCGAATATAGAGATTTACTGGTAAGTGTTACCAGTAATTTCTCGACCCGTTATGAGCCTCACATCGACACGACTTATCGGTTACTGGGGTCTGATGTGTTCCCCCAATCAGAGCAAGGCTCTGCTTGAATTTTGAAAATTCAAATTTTGAAGCAACGCTTCAGTTCCCATGCGCTGCGCGCAACGCGCCACGTGTCAGAAGTTGACACGGCAGCACAACGTCCAAGGCAGTACGTCCAATCAGAGCAAGGCTCTTTAAAAAACAAAAGCAACGTTCAACTGCGCAAGCGCACGGCTGCACGACACGTGTCTGCGCAGTTGCGCAAGCACAACTGCGCAAGCGCACGGCTGCGCGACACGTGTCTGCGCAGTTGCGCAAGCACAACTGCGCAAGCGCACCGCTGCGCGACACGTGTCTGCGCAGTTGCGCAAGCGCTTCAGCGCGCGACACGTGTCACGCGCTGGTGAGTTGTGCAACAACAGAGTGAAGATTTAAGGATATTTTTCTGTTCTTGTTTAAACAAGAAGATTTCTTCTGTAAAACAGGGGCCTTTGGATCAAAAATCCAACGGTGGGGAAAACTCCCCAAATCACTCAGAAAATATCTTTTTAACAAATTTAACTAATTTTTGAGCACTATAAAAAGGACCCTAGACCCCATTTCAAAGATAGAGAGAATTGGATAAAAAAAAAAGAGAGAAAAGAGCTCTGGAGAACTTCTTGAGAACACAAAAGAAGAAGAAGGTAAAAACCTTTGAAATAAGAGAAAATTCTCTTAGGAATAGATCATTGATCTAAAAGACAAGATCAGTGATCTTCAATAAAAAAATAAATAAATAAAAATAAAAAATAAAAAATAGTGCCTTGCACTTGCTAGAGAACCTCTAGTTCTCTGAGATAGAAAGAAAGAAAAGATTTTTTCTTCTTCTCTTTGATTTACATTTAGATCAAGAAATTAAAAAGTGCTCTGCACTCCTTTCTTTGAATCTAAAAGATTCTTGATGCTTGAAGGGCCAGGACCAAATCAAAAAGGCCTAGCAGGCCAAAATAAATTGCAAAGCAATAAAAGGGCTGAGCCCAAACAAAATTGATGCTCTGCATCATTCATAAAGAACAGAGCCCAAAACAAATTGATGCCCTGCATCTTTTCTGGGCAAAGCCCAAATAAAAATAAAAGGAAATGCAAAGGCAATGTTGGACATTTTTTTTACTGGACTTAGCCCAATCGTGGCCATAAGTCCTTAAATTAAATTGGCCGAGCAAAATGGCCCTCCTAAATCAATCTACATCCGGTTCGAGGGTACATCTCCGAACTCCTTTAACATCCATCGTTGTAATTCCTCAACGATGTCAAAGAGGTGACGGGTCCCAACGGCCACACACTCAATATTGGACGGAAACGTCCCTAAACTAATAATGGACCGAAACGTCCATAAACTAATATTGGACCGAAACGTCCTTAAACTAATATCGGACCGAAACGTCCCTAAACTAACATCGGACCACCACGTCCCTAAACTGGCACAATAGAGCCCAAATGCTCTTTTGTCGGATCTAAACGGTCCCGTTAAGTTGATCTTAGTCTCAAACTGGACTAACGTATCCTTAACAAACGTTTAAGTTGATCTTAGCCCCAAACACGGCTAACGTATCCTTAAATATTCAAATGGATTATAAAACTCCCAATTAACTCTGGTTCGAGGGTACATCTCCGAGCTCCTTTGATACATGTCGTTGTAATCCTTCAACGACGTCAAAGAGGTGACGAGTCCCGATGGCCATACATTAAATTAATCACTACGTTGAGTTGATCTTAGTCTAAAACAGGACTAACGTATCCTTGACGAACGTTTGGGTTGATCTTAGCCGCAACGCGACTAATGCATCCTTAAACTGAAAACACCAAACCCAAATCTAAGTAAATACGGATTTGGACTAATCCACGTCCTACGGGCGACAGCATTACTCAGTCTCCGTATACAATCCACGGGCAACCATAAACGAAAATGAACACATACGACACGAAGTGAAATTTTGGAGAAGGAGAAAGTTGTTACCGCGATGCGGTAGCGTAATTAACTGCAGGGGCTTGCGCCTGCAGGGAAGAGCGTCCCCATAATCAAAAACCCCTCATCCTGAGGGGGAATCTGACGAAGTCTGCTACATCGGCCGCATCCGTCTAAACCTCCGATACACGGTGCCATAAATCAACTTGGTATCTTCGGAGAGATAAGCGGATAAAACCAAATAGCATCTGCCCCGAACATCAGGCACGGACGCAAAGTCCAGGCCGCCGTTCGGAGGGGAACATGATGTATACCGCCCCTAGACTAGATATGCAACATATCAGCGAAGAGACCGGACTGTACGGGAGTGTTACTGATTGGATTCACAGGAGAATATACAGGCTTGCTTGTTGATCTTCTGATTGCTCAATACCTTGGTGGCTGTTACGTTTAGCTGACCGCTTGCAGCTTGTGGGTGTTTGATATGATCATCACCTACTGCCGGCGTATTGACGATTCTTTAGAGTCCTACACAGAGGTTTCTTAACTCAGGCAAAATGGAGTAGGGGCACATATGTGATATGTGCATGACCGAGGATAATACGATATGAGATACCGTATTATATTCTCGCGATATTATGTAATGAGCCGGATCATCGGATCAAGTGTTGATTCGATGAATCGGTACATGAAATATTAGTCGGTTATATTCGATATAACCGGATTGTCGGATCAAGTGTTGATTCGATAATTTAATGTATAATAATATATATGATATATTGCATTACATTATATAATATTGGCTCGCTTTATTAATTCATTTTCTCACCGGATAATACATTGATATATATGCGATATATGTTAATTGTATTATTTTCTTTTGTTACAAATATATATTATATATGTCATATATAATACTGTAACATGATATGATTACTAATGCAACATGTTTAGTGGAGATTAAACAAGATTAGGGTTTGATTTGGGTTAGTTCTTTCTTGATGTTTCTAGAAGGTTTCCTTTTGTTTTGAGCTAAGATATTATGGTTGATATTTTCTAGTGACTCATTCTTAAACCAACCCAAACCTTTAGCCTTAGTTAATTCTCTACATGAGTTAGCCTTGTCATAGTTGACCATGGTTGCATTTGTAATCATATATTATTTCATTATTCATCACAAAAGGTTTTTTAATTCATTCTTCTTCTTCTTCTTCTTCCTTGAGCTTTGAGAAAGCTTTCTAGGTTTTGAGTTTTGTGATGATTAGTGTGAGAATTTGAAAATAAAAGAGAGCACAAATACTACTCCATTATCCTCATCTAATCTAGCCAATTAGATTGGGGTGTTCACCTCATTAGAGAGAGAGAGAGCTTGAGTTATAGAAACTTCGAGGTAGATCATCAGAGAAAAGGAAGACTACAAGCTAGCATGGATCATTCGGGTTGTGGAGCCTCTCTTGAGTCCGGGAGATCATGGATCGCGGCGAAGGGACTTCTACTCGGATCTTATGAAGCGAAGGAGCGGACTACAAAGGTTGTAATCCCTCACTCTTAGTTGTAAAAATGTTTACATGCATGTTAAACCCTAATAATCTAGCAAAGATCACGGCTTTGGGTTGTTCGGCACGTCTAAATTTTAAATCGGGCATGGTTGATGCCTTATAGACCCTTGTATGAGTGCCTAGGAACCCTCCAGTGGTATCAAAGCCAAGCTAGAGTATTAGGCGACGTGTATACGAAGTTAAAACTCCGATCGAACCCCGATACGACGAAATAGACCCCCTCTCTGGAAATTTTGTAAAAATGTGATTTTTTCTGCATTAACAATACTGTAAAAAATCAGCAGGGAATTCTAAGGATAATCCTAAAACACGAGCCCCCAAGGCTCTCAACGAGCCGCGGAATCGCGGCAAGAACATGCTTGCCGCGGCGGTTCCGCGGCCAAAAGAGTGAATTAGGGACACGTGTTGGTACAGTAATATCCGTAGCTGTTCCTGCATATTTCTGGATATATTTAATCTGACTCAAGTGTTGAGTGTTCTGGGGATTATTTTGAATTCGTTGATTCAATCGGAAAATTTAATTTCGTTCTGTTTTCTGGATAATTTAGAAACTGTTAAAATGTTCGAACGGATATCATTAACTCATTTTTTCCCGGCACGAAAAACTTTCAAGTGTTAAATTTTTCTTGAGTTTAAATCTTTCGGGAAAACGTGCAAGTAACGCGGTGGACCCTCTAGAAGAACACAAACCTTAAGTCGATTATGTGACCGTCTGAACCGCCTCTAAACCTTAAAGTTTGGGGCAGTACGGCGTGCCACATGTGAGGCGTTGGCTTAATCCTTCTACGGCTGGACCATTAGTACTGTGACATATTCTGGGATTTTTTGAACTCCGCTCAAGTGTTGAGCTATTTAGGAAATCTTGGATATTTGATTATTCGATCAGAAAGTTTAATACTGTCTATTTATCTAGAATGTAATACAATATGTGGAATTCATATAGTTAGGCACGAAATGCGAAGTATGTGATATTTCGGATTTATGATGTCTAAAGTGATTGTGGATTCCAAATGTTGTAGTTTTACAATTTCTTTTCTGTGATCGTAAGTGTAGTATGTAGTTGTATTGCCGGTTTTCGTTGCTATACATCAACGACGATAGGTGTATGCATATTTACTTACGTTGATGATATGAGATATTATGTGTTGCTGTGATATGTTATATTGGATCGTCGTGTTCTGAATAGCCGGGGGTTTTATGTGAGATGAGGGTTTTTATTTTCATTCATGTAAAATTCAATTGTATGTAATATTCTTTTATTGGGGCACTTCCAGGATGAGGTTGATGTCATCAGTGTATATTATTTACTTTTCCGCATTAGGTAGACCCAAGGAAGGGAGCACAAGCAACCGGGTTCTAGGGTTCAGTAGGAGGCCATCTCGAGGAGTCAAGACCGGGTCTCCTAACCCTAGAATTGGCAGTGTTGCTTGCCGCTCTCGTAGGGGTCTAGGGATGTGTGTTTGGCTATTCATCGCGACCGTGGAATCCGTGTTTTATACAGGCTCGAATTGAAACACGGACATCCTAGTATATCCAATATTCCATATATGTTCTTCTGCTGCAATGTTCTGTGATGAGATCATATTACTGCCTGAGACGAATGCTTATACTATATATATATATATATATGCTGATATATAAATATTACTGCTTTCGCTTCTACTGTGAAGCTTAGGAAGCATAAGCTGATGGGATATATTAATGAGATTAATAAAAGAAAAGAAAGCTAAAAGATGTTGTAGAATCAAAACTTTATAAAAAGGGTAGCTACAGTTTTGCTTTGCATAGCGGTATATATGATATACCATTCGATGAGGAAAGAGCCGAGATCCCTTCACCGGGAGTGACCTCTTTAGCGAAACTGGCAGATGCTACAAACTCGCGGTTTAGTTTTTGACAGCTTATATAGTTCTTGCTTTGCACAGCGGTATATATGATATATCCTGCACCTTATTCGATGGGGAAAGAGCCGAGATCCCTTCACCAGGAGTGACCTCTTTAGTGAAACTAGAAAAGCCTCAAAAACACTCCTTTTCAAAAATCACTCGATTCTACGACGATATCAAGTTCATTACGCTCATGGTTTTCTTAAAAACCTGCGTAGCCCTCCATCATTTCAGATAAGTGGTACTTAGTATTCGTGCTGCGGTAGTTTGGCCTCCGTCAAGGCGTAGTGTACGGTAGCTAACTAGTGCTTATCTGCTAGCATACGATGCGATTGGATTAGGGTATTCGTACGGCGTAGTTTGGCCTTCGTCAAGGGTTGTACGGGTGGGTTTAATTCAATCAACAAATGAACGGGTTGAACTTGACGAGCGTCCTATGGGTAGTTTGGCCTCCGTCAAGGTTATGGGACGCTAGGGGTAGAAGCACTATCGGGAATTTCAAGTGTTGAAATTTGCAATGAGATTGCATACCTTCTATGAGATAGATGTATCCTGATACCCACTACGAGTAAGAGTTACTCCTGGGAGAATTTTACACAGGACAGTTAGCCAATCAAGTAGGTGTCTAGAAAGGTGTTAACGGGGTTATGCCTCTGGGAAGATGAGGTTTATTTTAATTAGGTCCGTGCGAAAGCACGGGGAACCTCTCTCAAGTACCAACACTGATCTGGCTGAAAGATTGATGAAATTGTAGGGTGTAATTAATCCCGGCTAATCTTACCTTTTTGGGTTTGAAGGAAGATTTAATAAAATCAGTGGGAGACATCCTGATTAGATAAGATAATATCCAATCTAATTTTGCAAGAGCATTCGCTAAAGTGTTTCCTTCTCTCTCTCTCCAGGTAGCGACCATGTCAGGACTTAATCAAGATAAAAATATGGATGTATTGACTGAACCTACTTATTATACTGAGTAGGGGATCGTTGGTCCCGTTCTTTCTTATAAGAGATATAAGACTGAGTAGGAAACAGGAGAAAATCTGGATTCTCACGCCGCCCAAACGAAGAACAAGCATATTGATGCATCTTCTTCGGGTGTGTTAGTTATTGAGAACCGTTTCTCAGTTCACCCTACGTCCTGGGTATTGGATACAGGATCGGGATCCCACATATGTAAATTGTTACGTGGGCTACGTAAAGGTAGAGAACTGGGAAATGGTGATCATTCCGTACAAGTAGGGAATGGTACAAATATTGCAGCCAAAGCAGTTGGCGATAGTATTACCAAGTAGTAATACATTGATTCTGAATGAGTGCTATTATATACCGAACATGATGTGCAACATTATATCAGTTTCTTTATTAAGTAAAGAAGGGTATAATTTTGTAATACAGGATAATGTTATGAATATCTTCCTAAATCAAAAGTTGATTGGGTCAAGCTCGTTACATAATGGCATATTCATTTTCAATCAAAATACAGTCCTTAATATACAAAACACACACAAGAGGAAGAGTTCAGAAATGAACGAATCCTTCTTGTGGCATTGTAGACTTGGTCATATCAATGCGACACGGCTAGCTAAGTTACATAAGGATGGATATTTGAATCCGTTCGAATTATCATCTTATGATACTTGCCATTCATGTCTCAAAGGTAAAATGACCACAACTCCGTTTAGTGGACACGGAGAAAGAGTTAAGGAACTCTTAGGGCTAGTACATAGTGATGTATGCGGTCCTATGTCTACACATGCCAGAAATGGTTCTTCCTACTTTATTACATTCACTGACGATCTCTCTAGATACGGACATGTGTTCCTGATGAAACACAAGTCTGAAGCTTTTGAGAAACTCAGAGAATATAAGAATGAAGTAGAGAACCAAACGGCCAAAAGTATTAAGATCCTTCGATCTGATCGAAGAGGAGAATACTTGAGCAATGAGTTCCTGGACTATCTAAAAGAGAATGGGATTCTCTCTCAGCTTACTCCTCCTTATACACCACAGCACAACGGTGAATCGGAGTGGAGGAATCGCACCCTATTAGATATGGTGCGCTCTATGATGAGCAATGCTGAGTTGCCTGTTTCCTTTTGGGGACATGCACTGGAAACGGCTGCATACCTATTGAATAGAGTTCTAACCAAATCAGTGCCTACCACTCCATATGAGATATGGAATAGGAAGAGACCGTGTCTTAATTTTATTCAGATATGGGGTTTTCCGGCCTATGTAAAAACACAAAATCCGGATATGCTCGAGGCAAGGTCTGTCCTGTGCAACTTTATTGGATATCCTAAATATTCACGAGGGTATATCTTCTACCACTCCGAGGAACAAAAGGTGTTTGTTTCTCGTCATGCCACTTTCTGAGAAAAGGGTTTTCTAATGAAAGAAATTAGTGGCAATGAGGTAGAACTGGAAGAAGTTCCAGCAACACAAACTGCAACTGAAGATTAAGTGGAACCAGAGGATTCAGTAGTACCCGACGAACCCCAGCCTCTCCGCCGATCTAGTAGGGTTTCTCATCCACCTGAGAGATACTACGGTTTTCTCATTGATGGTGGAAGCGAGGATTGCATCATGGAAGATGATGACCCGACTAGTTTCGAGCAGGCCATCATGAGTGGTGACTCTGTGAAATGGCTGGATGCAACTGAGATGGAATCCATGTACACCAACAAAGTATGGACTTTGGAAAATGCTCCTGAAGGGGTAAAACCCATTGGGAGCAAGTGGATCTTTAAAAAGAAAATTGGTGTTGATGGAAAAGTTGAGACTTTCAAAGCTAGACTTGTTGCGAAGGGTTTTCGTCAACGACCAGGTGTGGATTATAACGAAACCTTTTCTCCAGTGGCTATGTTTAAGTCCATCCGGATCTTACTTGCCATTGCTGCATACCATGACTACGAAATCTGGCAAATGGATGTTAAGACCGCCTTTCTAAACGGTGATTTAGAAGAGTGCGTGCACATGACTCAGCCAGAGGTCTTCATAGATAGTGGGAGAAGCGGAAAGGTGTGCAAGCTGCTTAAATCCATTTATGGGTTAAAGCAAGCATCGCGGAGTTGGAACATCTGCTTTGATGTTGTAGTCAAAGAGTTTGACTTCATCAAAAACGTAGATGAACCTTGTATCTATAAGAAGGTTGCAGAGAGTAAGGTTGTCTTCCTTGTATTGTACGTCGATGACATACTCTTGATAGGAAATGATGTTCCTATGTTGCAATCAGTCAAGCTCTTCTTATCATAAAGATTCTCAATGAAAGATCTAGGTGATGCCACCTGCATACTAGGAATTATGATATATAGAGATAGGTCTAAACGGATATTGGGATTGTCCCAATCCAGGTATATTGACACCATACTAAAGAGGTTTAGTATAGAAGAATCCAAGCGTGGGAACCTACCCACGATCTCTGGACTCACTCTCTCCAAAGAGATGTCTCCCAAGACTGATTTGGAGAGAGCTCGCATGCAAGGGATACCCTATGCTTCGGCAGTAGGCTCTATCATGTATGCGATGCTATGTACCAGACCCGATGTAGCATACTCACTAAGTGTAGTGAGTCGGTATCAAGCAGATCCTGGAGAGAGTCACTAGATAGCTGTGAAAAACATTCTCAAGTACTTACGAAGGACTAAAGAGATGTTCTTGGTGTATGGTAACTGAGATCTCCAGGTGGAGTCCTTTACCGATTCCAGCTTCCAAAGTGATAAGGACGACTCTAAGTCGCACTCGGGATTTGTCTTTACCCTCAATGGAGGGGTGGTGTGTTGGAAGAGTTCCAAACAGGATACCGTTGCAGACTCGACGACGGAGGCTGAATACATCGCTGCCAACGATGCTGCCAAAGAGGCTGTCTGGATAAAGAAGTTCATTACTGAACTTAGTGTGGTTCCGTCCATTAAGCATCCAAGACCTTTGTATTGCGATAACAATGAAGTTGTGGCTTTGGCCAAAAAACCCAGGTCCCATCAGAAGTCCCGACATATTCTGAGGCGGTATCACCTGATCAGGGAGATAGTTGATCGCCGGGAGATCGAGGTCAGGAGAGTTGATACGAAGGACAACACTGCGGATCCACTTACAAAGTCCATTCCCCAGATACAGTTTAAGAGATTATTCAGGATGCTAGGTATGAGATACTACAGCAGCTGGCCTTAGTGCAAGTGGGAGATTCTTAGTTATGTATATGCCCTAGAGGCCATTGTTGTACATATGATGTATATTATAATGGATGCTTAGATATATATAGAGAGGATTTTCTTGCTCGTCATGATAGTATGCTATTTGGTTTCACTTTATCTTAACATGTTGACTTGTATTAGTTTACTGTCTTGTTCTCACATGTTGATAAAGCCCTTAGGATATGTACTCGACTACTGGGACTATGATGGGATCATACTAGTGGGGCCAGGATAGTCGACGAGTACATCCTATAACTGTTCCTAGTCGAGGGTGTATCGAGACAGGGCATCGATGCACCAGCGTAGATGTCACGACCCGCAGGGTACGGAACGTGACTGGCACTTAAGTTTACGAAACGTCTAAAGACGTCCGTAAAATAAGTAAGCCAAAGCCCAGAAAACAAAACCAATTAAGCAAAAGAGTGAAGAAAACCCAATCAATTGAAGCGAGTTATCAAATAAGTCATGTAAAACACTTTTTAAAAACAATACCAACTTTTCCCGAAAATTTCGGCAGAGTCTCCTTTGTAAATACTGGCCCCCAAAAATGGGTACAACAAAATATATACATGAATCCAACAAAATAGGGCATCCCCAAGCGGGAGCTAGCTCTTCGCCATAAGGCGGTCACAAATCCCACGCAATGTAAATGACAATAAGCATAATAATCATAAGGAAGCATGAAAAAAGTAACATGTCGGCTCAAGTGAGCTCGACCCCAAAATACAGCATAAAATCCACAACCTCACTGTCTCATCTCTAGGTCAATATACAATAATCTGGTGGAAACAGTAGATGGAGTACACTAGATACAAGAATATACAAGGTGGTACAAAAATAATAACATAACCCACCTATGAGCAAATCTCGAGCTCAAGCAAAAGAGGCAAAAGAACAAGTGCGCCCGCCGCTACTGAACTGACGGAGCGGACCTGCAAAAGACTGTGGCACAACGGGGGTGAGTTGCCAACTCGTGAGTAATAAATAACATCTGCAAAGGCTATCGTATGCATGCACACAAGCATCCTAGCATCTAAAATACATGTATGACTGGATGCACTAGCAGGTGTGTATATCATATCAGTGTGCTAATATGTATGCAACATGAATATCTGAGGTCTCAATATGTATATATAAGAAATATTTATTCTCTTTTTGATTTTGAAACTCTTTTAGAATGCCAGCATAATGTCAATGAATCGACGAAAATCGGTGTCCAGCAACGACACCCAAAAGCTGTCTCAAATCTCATAAATCCATGTCATAGTGTCTCTGGCCTCAGCCATCCGGCTGACCCATCTCAGTATCAATATATCATCCTCTCGCGGCCCCGGTCGGTATCCTCTGGATATCCGCCGTGCCTAATGAAGTCACCGGTAGGTAATCCGTCCCCTGCCAGGCTCATCGTCAACACCACGAGCTTCTTGCCCCGGGGTACCCTACCGGGCCCACCATGTACCCGAAACGGTTCATCCAACTCCTCGAAACGGGTCTCCAAAAACCACAGCAAACTCATGGTGGACGACACTTACATCACTAGAAAACCGCAATTTACATGTTTTAAAAATATATAATAAGTTTAGAAATTTTGCGGCTTTCCCCCGAAATCCAGCAATATCATCAAATCCCAAGAAATCCTCATAAGTGCATATATCAATGATAATGAATGCGTATGATATCAATAATCAAGTTGCGATGTGTGATTAATGTATTAAGCATGAACAATTAATATGATGAAGTACATGCACATGAATAGCAATACTACGGTTTCATTTTTAAGGAATTAAAGGCAATAGTACCAGTTTAAGTATCAATTAGTAAAAGGTTTCAATTTAAAAGTTATCTAGTGTGGTGGCATGGCAATTACCAGGGTGTGTGTGTAAACATGAATTGTGCTCGTGCTGCATATAAAGACCTGGTAATGGTGCATGTGTCCTACAATTGAGTTTGCGTATATGGGTATAACATATTGATCTAATTGCAGCAATTATCATGCCAGTATTATTATTCTAATGTCACAAGTGATTATCCAATTTACTATTTTCCAGTTTACTAAATCTATCGGGCGACTTGCGCCATCCAAACGATCGTCCCCCGTAGATGTTAAATCTACTCACTGGAATCCCTGGCTAGCTGTGTCCAATCACCGCCTTTCCCTTTCGCGCCGCGTCTGACGTTTCCGCGACCGAACCTGGAATTTACATCAGTACCAAATATAAGGTTACATATCAAGAACGACGCAAAACCCCAACGAAACTACTAAAGTTCGCTAGCTAGGTACAACGTGCACAAAGTGCGCGGACACACGCGAAAATCGCAAAAACTGCCGAAAAACGCCGATTTGGTCGCCCGGCAAAACTAAAACCCGACTACCCAAAAATCCGCACTCACGCATCCTAAAAGTCGTAGGACAAGCCATTACGATCATCAAGATGTCGAAAATAATCCATCACATAATTTATATAAAAATCTAGTAAGCAGATACATTCCAAAAATCGGTGCAACGTCGCCGATTTGCGACAAAACGACTACAATCTAGCATACTCACCCAAGCACACTACAAGCAATCCACACACACTAATTACAACACATTAACCATGCTCCAAAACCTATATTCCACAACCAAACCCTTTCTTGATTTTTATAAATAGCAATTGCAAATCAAAATCCATACTTGAAAAACTTAATTAACACTAATTTCAAACCCAATTAGCAAGTTCACCCCTTAGATTTAGGTTAGCAAAATACTAGATAACAATTTAGGTTCAATCAACTAAATAATGTTTTCTAAACCTTAATCAACTCACTAATCAAGCTTCACAACTCAATTCCATACACTAACCCTCTCTTGAAATTCCTTAAAACGACAATTACAACTAAAATCGAACTTTTAAAGTTAACTAAATTAACACAAATAAAACACTACATAACAAGGTAACCATATAGATTAGTTCATTAACAACTAGATTAATTATAAAACAACTTAATTAACTATTATGGCTTTCAAACCCTAGTTAGATTTTTCAAGCAAAACCTAAGAAAACTAGATTAAACTACACTAAATTAACACTAAACCATACAACATAAGAAACTTAAACAAAAGAATTTAACATGATAGAAATTATACCTCTTGATCTATGGATCAAGCAAGAAAATTTTGCTCCAATTGATGGCCTCAACACCAAGATCCAAGCAAGAATGGCTAAGGATAATGATAGCTTAAGGATTTTGTTTGGATTTTTGAATTAAATCATGGATTTTGATGTATTTTCTTGAAGAAATTGAAGAAAATGAAAAGAAAAGAGAGGAAGAAGAGGGTGTACAGGATTTTCGGCCAGAGGATGAATGGGGGAGGGTGTGGGCAAGTGGGGAAAGTCATGGTCAAGTCCACAAAAGTCAATGTATCATACTTTATCCATTATATTTAAATTAATTCCATAAACTATCAAATTCAACTCAAGAAGGCAACTCAAGAAATGAGGCCAGAAATTTCTGGTCTCACACAAGGTGGGGCTGTCCTAGGGCTGAGGAAAAAGAGAGAGGGGTTTTACAAAAGAAATTTTATGCAAAAAGGCCCCCTACAACTCAAAAATTGCAAGTTTTAGCCCAAAATTCAATAAATTCGTTTCAAATCATAAAAATTTGTAAAAAAATCAAAATAAATTACTAAAAATTTATGTTATCACTAGATTATAATTATCATAATTTTAGAGATTAAAATTAGCCCGGAAAAATTTGTATTTATCGCTTATTTAATGTATTTTCTTACCGGCTTAAAATAATATTAAAAAATTGAAAAATAGGGAAAAATTTTTAAATGACCAAAATTTCATAATTAACTCATTAGCTACTAAAAACAAGTAATTACCTATCCATTTAAGGTATAATTAGCCCTAAACTGCAAAATATCGAGAAAGACGGTTTTCGGAAAAATACCGAATTTTCACCGAATTTCAGTAAAACACCAAAACGACTTTTCAAGACGCTACAATCTTCCCCCCTTAAAGAAATTCGGTCCCCGAATTTAAAAATATAGCTACGCGTACCTTCAAAGAGATGGGGATATTTCTTCCTCATCTCGCCCTCGGTCTCCCAGGTAACCTCCTCGCTGCTCGGGCTGCGCCAAAGGACCTTGACGGTTGGTATAATCTTCGACCTCAACTTCTTCACCTGCCGATCCAAGATGGCCACCGGCTGCTCTGCAAAAGAAAGGTCGCGCTCTAGCTGGACTGTCGGGTGCTGAATCGCATGCGAAGGGTCGTGAAGGTACTTGCGGAGCATCGAAACATGGAAGACGGGGTGAACATCGGGAAAGCTGGGAGGAAGAGCCAAACGATAAGCAACAGCGCCAACCCGCTCGAGGATCTCGAAGGGACCTACGAATCTAGGGCTAAGCTTCCCCTTTCGCCCAAAACGCATCACGCCCTTCATCGGGGAGACTTTCAGAAAAACATGGTCGCCAACTGCGAACTCTAACCTGCGACGGCGCCTGTCTGCATACGATTTCTGCCTGCTCTGAGCCGCTCTCATCCGGTCTCGGATCAACTGTATCTTCGCCGTCGTCTCCTCAACAAGCTGCGGCCCCAAAATGCTGCTCTCGCTGAGCTCGGTCCAACAAACGGGCGATCTGCATCTCCTCCCATACAATGCCTCGAAAGGTGCCATCTGAATCGTATCCTGGAAGCTGTTGTTGTAGGAGAACTCTACTAGAGGTAAATGACGATCCCAGCTACCACCAAAGTCTAAAACGCACGCTCTGAGCATGTCTTCGAGAGTCTGAATGGTCCGCTCTGACTGTCCGTCTGTCTGCGGATGAAACGCTGTGCTGAAGCTCAACGAGTGCCCAAAGCCTCCTGAAGTCTCTGCCAAAGTCGGCTGGTGAACTGAGTGCCTCGATCTGACACGATACAAGTCGGTACGCCATGTAGTCGCACGATCTCGTCAATATAGAGCTGAGCATACTGAGCGAAGCTGAAAGTCGTCTTCACCGGAAGGAAGTGAGCCGCTTTCGTCAATCTATCCACGATCACCCAGATGGAGTCGTACCCTCGACTGGTCCTAGGTAGACCCACAACGAAATCCATCGAAATCTGTTCCCATTTCCACTCTGGAATGGGTAACGGCTGTAGCTCTCCTGCGGGCCTCTGGTGCTCGGCCTTGACTTGCTGACAAGTCAGGCATCTCGAAACGAACTCTGCAATGTCCCTCTTCATCCCGTCCCACCAGTAGGTCTCTCTCATATCATGGTACATCTTGGTGGAACCGGGGTGGACACTATACACTGATCGGTGTGCCTCCTCGAGAATATCGCGCCGCAATCCATCAGCATCTGGTACGCACAGTCTAGATCCATATCGTAAAATCCCCTGATCGTCAACCACGAACTCGGAAGATCTGCCATGTCCCATCTGTGCCACGATCTCTGAGCAACGGTCGTCACTGCGCTGTGCCTCATATATACGGTCAAGCAACTGTGGGCGTGCACGAACATGCGCGAGCTGTCCCCCTGTCTGAGTGAACTCGAACTCAACTCGGCTGTCGCATAACATCTGCCAATCTGTTGACGACTGCCTCTGCACTGCGCGCAAAAAGGATAGACTACCCCCGGGCCTCCTACTCAACGCATCTGCCACCACATTTGCCTTGCCGGGGTGATATAAGATCTCGCAGTCGTAGTCTTTCACCAACTCCATCCAACGACGCTGTCTGAGGTTCAGGTCTCGCTGCTGAAATATGTACTTTAAGCTCTTGTGATCGGTGAATATCTGACACGACTCGCCGTAAAGGTAATGTCGCCAAATCTTCAGTGCAAAGACCACTGCAGCCATCTCCAAATCATGAGTGGGGTAGTTCTGTTCATGCTTCTTCAACTGCCGAGAAGCATAAGCGATCACCCGGCCATGCTGCATCAAAACGCATCCTAATCCCACTCGCGAAGCATCACAGTAGACAACAAATCCGCCTGATCCCGAAGGCAAAGATAATACCGGCGCCGTAGTCAAACAAGTCCGTAGCTGCTGAAAACTGCGCTCGCACTCCTCTGTCCAAACGAAAGGAACTCCCTTCCGGGTCAAACCGGTCAACGGTGCAGCTATACGGGAGAAGTCCTGAACAAAACGCCTGTAGTAGCCCGCCAAGCCTAGAAAACTACGGATCTCAGTAACCGATGTAGGTCGGGGCCACTGCTGAACAGCCTCAATCTTCTTCGGGTCCACACAAATGCCGTCTCTCGTAACCACGTGACCCAAGAATCCGACGCTGTCCAGCCAGAAAGCACACTTGGAGAACTTCGCGAACAGCTGATGCTCCCTCAGAGTCTGTAACGTAATCCGCAAGTGCTGCTCGTGCTCCTCTCTGCTCCGGGAGTACACCAAGATATCGTCGATAAACACGATGATGAACAAGTCAAGATACGGCCTGAATGTACGGTTCATCAGATCCATAAATGCTGCTGGGGTGTTGGTGAGTCCGAACGACATCACCAAAAACTCGTAGTGGCTATAGCGTGTACGGAAAGCTGTCATCGGTATATCCTCCTGTCGAACTCGCAGCTGATGGTATCCTGATCGCAAGTCGATCCTCGAAAAATACCCCGCACCCTGAAGCTGGTCGAACAAATCATCAATGCGCGGCAACGGATATCTGTTCCGAACGGTAACTTTGTTCAGCTGGCGGTAGTCGATACATAAGCGCAAACTTCCATCCTTCTTCTTGACAAACAGGACCGGAGCACCCCACGGAGAAACACTCGGCCGAATAAGCCCCTTATCTAACAGGTCCTGCAACTGATCCTTCAGCTCTCGAAGCTCTGCCGGGGCCATCCGATAAGGAGGTATAGAAATAGGCCCCGAACCGGGAATCAAATCAATGCAGAACTCAACATCGCGCTCAGGCGGTAGCCCAGGTAGCTCATCAGGGAAAACATCAGGGAACTCACAAACTACCGGGACCCGGTCCAACGGAACATCTGCAGCTCGAGTATCACAAATAGACGCTAAGAATCCCTGACATCCCTTCCGCAAGAGCTGACCAGCGCGAAGAGACGAAATTAAGCTGGGAAGGGCGACACTGCGGTCTCCCTGAATAACAAGGACTGGCTCTCCCGGAAAGCTAAATCTGACTGCCTTCTCACGGCAGTCCACCGAAGCATAACAAGTGGCTAGCCAATCCATGCCCAGAAGCACATCAAAGTCCAACATATCGAGGAGTATCAAATCAACTGATGAATCCCTCTCCCCGATACGAACGGAACACAAATGAAATACAAACCGAGCGACAAACGACTCGCCTACCGGAGTACTAACAACAAGCGGCTGATCTAACGACGACGACTCACGGCCCAACATCGGTGCAAAGTGTGTAGAGACGTACGAATGTGTGGAACCTGGGTCGAATAATACCCGTGCGTCGAAAGAACAAACTGGCAAAGTACCTGTCACAACGGCATTGGATGCCTGCGTATCCTGCGGTGTCAAAGCAAATACTCGGGCCTGTCCTCCACCGATAGCGGGCTGACCTCGACCTCGGCCTCTGCCTCCTCGTCCTCTCTGAACAGGACCGTCGCGTCCACGGCCTCTCGGTGCACCTAACTGGCGTGGAGTATCGCCTGGGGTAGGAAGTAGGGCTCTCTGAGGAGGGGGTGGTGATGGTGGTAGGGTCACGTGCGGAACTGTCGCTGCTCCCTGTCGTCTCACCGGGCAGTCTCTGACAAGATGGTGCAAACTCCCGCACCCAAAACATCCTGGCGACGGCTGCTGTCCCTGGGGATAAGAACCATATAACTGTCCCCGCCCAAATCCTCTGCTAGGCCTATCTCTCGGAAAGAATCTGACGCGCTGTCTCTGAGACGGTACATCGGTGCGAATCCTCTTCGGCCCAGAAACGGCCGAAGTCTGTGATATGCGTGCCTCCATCCGCAATGCCGTATCCATAGCAGCTGAATAAGTGTCGTAGTGCTGGGCGCCAATGGCAAGATATAGCTGGGCATCAAGTCCCTGTACGAACCTCTTCACCATCTTCTCCTCGGTATCCACCAAATACTGAGCATATCGGGATAACTGTGTAAACTGGATGTCATACTCAGACACCGTCATCCCAGGTGTCTTGACTAAGGCCTCGAAGCTGCGAGCTCTGGCGTCACGAACGCTCTCTGGAAGGAAACGGGCTAGAAAGACCGCTGTAAACTCGGCCCAAGTCATAGGCGGTAGATCTGCAGCTCGACCTCTCAAGACTGACTCCCACCATATCTGCGCGAGACCCTCTAGTCGGAAACTCGCAAGCTCTACCCATCGATCATCCGAACATCTCAGCGAACGGCAGATCCTGGCTAAACTGTCAAGGAATGTCTGTGGGTCCTCCGCTGTCTCGGTGCCGGTGAATACTGGAGGTCTCAGCCTCATGAAATCCTGTAGTGAAACCGGAATGGCCACGGTGGTAGTAGTAGGAGCAGGTATCATGGTCGTCTGTGATGTAGTAGGTACGTCATCCGGCCTCGGTGTACGACTGGCTGCAACTAGGGATCCTACCATCTGACGCAGCTCCTGCATGCCTCCCATCATCTGTCGCAACTCCTCCATACCGGTCTCGAGCCTATCCATACGGCCTGGGGAAGGTGGATCGGTCTGTCCCTGCGGCGTAGGCATACCACCCTGCTCAGTCCTAGTCTCGGACGAGCCAGCTCGAATCTCGTCTCTGGCGGCAGCCCTCTGTGCCCTCGTAGCCTTCGGCGGCATAGTGGCTGTTACAGGAAAACGGATAATAAGAACAGTGCAATAGGATCATAGGGTACACGGAATTGAAGAAGGAATTTTCAAGCAAGTATATCCTAAAGTCACTTAGGCGGAGTACCGTATCGTAAGTATGCCGCGGACATACGCACGCTACGTTACCCTGCTTAAGTCACTTACTCCATCTACCAAGGGTCATCCTACACTCACAAAGGTAAAACCTATCGCTCTGATACCAACTTTGTCACGACCCGCAGGGTACGGAACGTGACTGGACTTAAGTTTACGAAACGTCTAAAGACGTCCGTAAAATAAGTAAGCCAAAGCCCAGAAAACAAAACCAATTAAGCAAAAGAGTGAAGAAAACCCAATCAATTGAAAGCGAGTTATCAAATAAGTCATGTAAAACACTTTTTAAAAACAATACCAACTTTTCCCGAAAATTTCGGCAGAGTCTCCTTTGTAAATACTGGCCCCCAAAAATGGGTACAACAAAATATATACATGAATCCAACAAAATAGGGCATCCCCAAGCGGGAGCTAGCTCTTCGCCATAAGGCGGTCACAAATCCCACGCAATGTAAATGACAATAAGCATAATAATCATAAGGAAGCATGAAAAAAGTAACATGTCGGCTCAAGTGAGCTCGACCCCAAAATACAGCATAAAATCCACAACCTCACTGTCTCATCTCTAGGTCAATATACAATAATCTGGTGGAAACAGTAGATGGAGTACACTAGATACAAGAATATACAAGGTGGTACAAAAATAATAACATAACCCACCTATGAGCAAATCTCGAGCTCAAGCAAAAGAGGCAAAAGAACAAGTGCGCCCGCCGCTACTGAACTGACGGAGCGGACCTGCAAAAGACTGTGGCACAACGGGGGTGAGTTGCCAACTCGTGAGTAATAAATAACATCTGCAAAGGCTATCGTATGCATGCACACAAGCATCCTAGCATCTAAAATACATGTATGACTGGATGCACTAGCAGGTGTGTATATCATATCAGTGTGCTAATATGTATGCAACATGAATATCTGAGGTCTCAATATGTATATATAAGAAATATTTATTCTCTTTTTGATTTTGAAACTCTTTTAGAATGCCAGCATAATGTCAATGAATCGACGAAAATCGGTGTCCAGCAACGACACCCAAAAGCTGTCTCAAATCTCATAAATCCATGTCATAGTGTCTCTGGCCTCAGCCATCCGGCTGACCCATCTCAGTATCAATATATCATCCTCTCGCGGCCCCGGTCGGTATCCTCTGGATATCCGCCGTGCCCAATGAAGTCACCGGTAGGTAATCCGTCCCCTGCCAGGCTCATCGTCAACACCACGAGCTTCTTGCCCCGGGGTACCCTACCGGGCCCACCATGTACCCGAAACGGTTCATCCAACTCCTCGAAACGGGTCTCCAAAAACCACAGCAAACTCATGGTGGACGACACTTACATCACTAGAAAACCGCAATTTACATGTTTTAAAAATATATAATAAGTTTAGAAATTTTGCGGCTTTCCCCCGAAATCCAGCAATATCATCAAATCCCAAGAAATCCTCATAAGTGCATATATCAATGATAATGAATGCGTATGATATCAATAATCAAGTTGCGATGTGTGATTAATGTATTAAGCATGAACAATTAATATGATGAAGTACATGCACATGAATAGCAATACTACGGTTTCATTTTTAAGGAATTAAAGGCAATAGTACCAGTTTAAGTATCAATTAGTAAAAGGTTTCAATTTAAAAGTTATCTAGTGTGGTGGCATGGCAATTACCAGGGTGTGTGTGTAAACATGAATTGTACTCGTGCTGCATATAAAGACCTGGTAATGGTGCATGTGTCCTACAATTGAGTTTGCGTATATGGGTATAACATATTGATCTAATTGCAGCAATTATCATGCCAGTATTATTATTCTAATGTCACAAGTGATTATCCAATTTACTATTTTCCAGTTTACTAAATCTATCGGGCGACTTGCGCCATCCAAACGATCGTCCCCCGTAGATGTTAAATCTACTCACTGGAATCCCTGGCTAGCTGTGTCCAATCACCGCCTTTCCCTTTCGCGCCGCGTCTGACGTTTCCGCGACCGAACCTGGAATTTACATCAGTACCAAATATAAGGTTACATATCAAGAACGACGCAAAACCCCAACGAAACTACTAAAGTTCGCTAGCTAGGTACAACGTGCACAAAGTGCGCGGACACACGCGAAAATCGCAAAAACTGCCGAAAAACGCCGATTTGGTCGCCCGGCAAAACTAAAACCCGACTACCCAAAAATCCGCACTCACGCATCCTAAAATTCGTAGGACAAGCCATTACGATCATCAAGATGTCGAAAATAATCCATCACATAATTTATATAAAAATCTAGTAAGCAGATACATTCCAAAAATCGGTGCAACGTCGCCGATTTGCGACAAAACGACTACAATCTAGCATACTCACCCAAGCACACTACAAGCAATCCACACACACTAATTACAACACATTAACCATGCTCCAAAACCTATATTCCACAACCAAACCCTTTCTTGATTTTTATAAATAGCAATTGCAAATCAAAATCCATACTTGAAAAACTTAATTAACACTAATTTTAAACCATCAAATAGCAAGTTCACCCCTTAGATTTAGGTTTGCAAAATACTAGATAACAATTTAGGTTCAATCAACTAAATAATGTTTTCTAAACCTTAATCAACTCACTAATCAAGCTTCACAACTCAATTCCATACACTAACCCTCTCTTGAAATTCCTTAAAACGACAATTACAACTAAAATCGAACTTTTAAAGTTAACTAAATTAACACAAATAAAAGACTACATAACAAGGTAACCATATAGATTAGTTCATTAACAACTAGATTAATTATAAAACAACTTAATTAACTATTATGGCTTTCAAACCCTAGTTAGATTTTTCAAGCAAAACCTAAGAAAACTAGATTAAACTACACTAAATTAACACTAAACCATACAACATAAGAAACTTAAACAAAAGAATTTAACATGATAGAAATTATACCTCTTGATCTATGGATCAAGCAAGAAAATTTTGCTCCAATTGATGGCCTCAACACCAAGATCCAAGCAAGAATGGCTAAGGATAATGATAGCTTAAGGATTTTGTTTGGATTTTTGAATTAAATCATGGATTTTGATGTATTTTCTTGAAGAAATTGAAGAAAATGAAAAGAAAAGAGAGGAAGAAGAGGGTGTGCAGGATTTTCGGCCAGAGGAGGAATGGGGGAGGGTGTGGGCAAGTGGGGAAAGTCATGGTCAAGTCCACAAAAGTCAATGTATCATACTTTATCCATTATATTTAAATTAATTCCATAAACTATCAAATTCAACTCAAGAAGGCAACTCAAGAAATGAGGCCAGAAATTTCTGGTCTCACACAAGGTGGGGCTGTCCTAGGGCTGAGGAAAAAGAGAGAGGGGTTTTACAAAAGAAATTTTATGCAAAAAGGCCCCCTACAACTCAAAAATTGCAAGTTTTAGCCCAAAATTCAATAAATTCGTTTCAAATCATAAAAATTTGTAAAAAAATCAAAATAAATTACTAAAAATTTATGTTATCACTAGATTATAATTATCATAATTTTAGAGATTAAAATTAGCCCGGAAAAATTTGTATTTATCGCTTATTTAATGTATTTTCTTACCGGCTTAAAATAATATTAAAAAATTGAAAAGTAGGGAAAAATTTTTAAATGACCAAAATTTCATAATTAACTCATTAGCTACTAAAAACAAGTAATTACCTATCCATTTAAGGTATAATTAGCCATAAACTGCAAAATATCGAGAAAGACGGTTTTCGGAAAAATACCGAATTTTCACCGAATTTCAGGAAAACACCAAAACGACTTTTCAAGACGCTACAGTAGAATACGTATACGCATCTTGACCCATATGTTGGGCGATGGATGATCCCATATCCATCGGTGTTTGACATCAAGGATGGTGTACAGGTGCCCAGTGGATACTGGGTACACTGGACGGACTCGCCGAGAACTCCCAGATGGTATTATACCTCACGTCAGATGGCAGTTCTCCGGTGACACTGGTACAGGGTAGTCTGTAGACCCGATATCGTCATAGAGTCTTGTGTGATTCCCACTGTGCTTTGATTTCCACCTTACCACGTCCAAGAGGGCGTGCAAAACGGTGGCTTTTGGGTACAGTCCCGAATCACATGGAGGCAATGAGCGATAGGAGGGGATTCGTCTCTCCCGGTATAGGGAGTTGATGTTCTGCTGTGTTCGATTGGCTATAACTGGAAGTCCCTGGCCAGGGCGGATATAGAGATTTACTGGTAAGTGTTACCAGTAGTTACTCGACCCGTTATGAGCCTCACATCGACATGACTTATCGGTTACTGGGATCTGACGTATACCACCCCTAGACTAGATATGCAACATATCAGACGAAGAGACCGGACTGTACGGGAGTGTTACTGATTGGATTCACAGGAGAATGTACAGGCTTGCTTGTTGATCTTCTGATTGCTCAATACCTGGGCGGCTGTTACGTTTAGCTGACCGCTTGCAGCTTGTGGGTGTTTGATATGATCATCACCTACTGCCGGCGTATTGACGATTCTTTAGAGTCCTACACAGAAGTTTCTTAACTCAGGCAAAACGGAGTAGGGGCACATATGTGATAAGTGCATGACCGAGGATAATGCGATATGAGATACCGTATTATATTCTCGTGATATTATGTAATGAGCCGGATCATCGGATCAAGTGTTGATTCGATGAATCGGTACATGAAATATTAGTCGGTTATATTCGATATAGCCGGATTGTCGGATCAAGTGTTGATTCGATAATTTAATGTATAATAATATATATGATATATTGCATTACATTATCTAATATTGGCTCGCTTTATTGATTCATTTTCTCACCGGATAATACATTGATATATATGCAATATATTTTAATTGTATTATTTTCTTTTGTTACAAATATATATTATATATGTGATATATAATATTGTAACTGTAAGTGCACGGCGGCGCCCCGGCCTCCATCCCGAGGCCAAATGCGGAAGCGATGGTTAACTTTAAATTTTCTTGAACCGGCACCACCGCGCACTAAAACCCGGATCGGGCCATTAACTAGTCCTAGCTAACTACAAGATGGGGAAGAGAGATATACCGACTGATCCGTGTCCTCCGGTCTTCTCGTCGTCGTCCCGATCTCCCGCGGAAGCTCCGGTCTCCACCTCGTCGCCGGAAGGGCACCACTTCGCCGGCTTCTTTTACGGGCTCCCACCTCTATACCGAGGCAACTCGGGCACGAAGTTGGCGAGCCGACGTGTCCAAGGTTTGCTGTAGAATATAGTGTAGAACCATGTCTCATTTTGGGGTTCATGGAGGTGCCATTTTGGTGGAGGGATGATACATGAACTTTGTAGAGTAACTTGGGGATTTTTGGAGCTTGAAATGAACAAAAAAAACCACACCAAAAAAATGGGCAGCCCCAAGAGGGAGTGGCCGGCCATGGGACTTGGTGAGGTGAGAGTGAGAATGAGTGAGTGAAAATGATAGCCACATGAATAATGCAAGTGAGAGGAAAAGTTATCATATGAAGAAATGATCACAAAGAAACACCAACACTCCACCAACCTCACCCTTCATCAACATCAATAATCATGTCCTACAAAAGTCATGCCATGATGAAGATAGAAGTCAAGGTCAAAGAAGAGCTATCATGATACAACAATATGCAATCACCACCCTCCACAAATGCTTATTTGCACAATTGCAAATAAGCCCTCCTCCACCAATCTTCGGCCAATGAAAGATACAAATGAAAATGGCCGAAACGGAAAGCAAACTGGCAACTCCAGAAAACTGGTCCCGTAATAAATTACAGGAAAACCCCGCTACTGTGCATACACACCCGTATCTGTATTCTGACCGAAATACAAATGCAATGAGACAAAATCTACACTGTACTTTACTAGGATCCGGTTTAAACCAAAGCCGGCTAGTAATATCTGTCCGATCCTGATCCGTGCAATACCGCACGTATCTGATCGAACCCTCCCATATCTCCATACGGCCTCTACAGCGTTTCGCCCGAAAACTTGAGCAACTGAATGTGGGGGACTCTAAAGACTCGTCAACACCTTGGTTTGTGGATTTAACCACTAGCACGTCAGAGGTATAAGCCAATACGTAACGGGCTACCAGGTATTGACCAAAAGGGACGTCGATGAGCGAACTCATCCTGACACCCTACTGAGCCTGTCAGTGACAATATCCATACAGTCTGGTCCGTTAGTCTATGAGCATCGCATGGCGGGCCTAGGGGGTTGGTAAAAGTCAGACCCCCAAAAGCGGTACAAGTCGTGTCGGAGTGTAGCCCAGAACACCCTGAGATACTACTAGAATACCTACCAGTAAATCTCCTGCCTCGGCCGAGGGCTTCATGTAATGGCTCTCCTAGACACAGCGCGATCTCACCCCTAATACCGGGAGAGACGAACCCCTGAAGATCCACTCACTGCCTCCATGTGGCTCGGGACTGTACCCAACTAAAACCTGTTTGCACGTCTCCTTTGAGCGTGGTAGGGTAGTAATCAAAGTACAGTGGGAACTCACACGAGACAAATGACGATCCCCAGGTCGATGAACTAACATGTACACATGTCACCAGGGAACTGCTATCTGACGTCAGGTATAAGACCAACTAGCATGTTCCCGGCGAGTCCTGTCCGGTGTACTCATAACCCAATGAGCACCTGTATATATCTCAGGTGAACCAACTGACACCAGTGGCTTGTGAGACTGGCCACCGCCCCTCGTCGGGGTCTCGACTGTATACACTAGTCGACTCTGGAGTATCGATGCCCTGTCTCGAAACTCCCACGACTAGGGACCTTTTAAGGATGTGCTTATGGACCCCAGCTCCCACTTATATGATTGCCCTCATACTGCTGGTGGTCAAGCAAGAATCCTAGGGGCTCTATCAACGCGTAATAGCGACATGTCAGGTCACCTAAAGCAGTACACGATGATAAAGATAAACCAGATAGCATACTATCATCTTGAGTAAGACTGTCCTACCGGGATAGGTCCTCCCTCAATCATTGCAATCACATGCCTGTGATCCAATAATTGACTCTGAGGGCACTATCTCCAACAATCTCCCACTTGCACTCAAGGCAAATTATTGCGATGTCGCATACTGACAGCCCATGTGATACCGAACACCCAACTCCTCTACAAGTCAGTCTCACAATGCCCGTTTGCGAAACTATTGCGTTCGAGGAATAGCCTCAGTGAGTGGATCCGCTTTGATGTTTCTTTCTATGTCTCTCTATATCTCATGTTCGCGGAGAAAGCCATCTCCCGAAATGAGCAATACCTGTCTTAGAATGTGTCTGGATGTCTGATGGGACCTAGCTCATAAATGAACTCCAAATCCAAACTTCATAGACTGTATCGTCAACCGAACTTAATCAGTATCCTGCGCCATGCCTCCCTCAGTTTTGCCTTGGACCACCTGTCCAAAATACTGCCCCTTGTCAGAAGGAAAATTATAACTCTGACAACCTCCTTGTCGTCCAGGTCACCTTGGAAGCCTGGAATGATAACTGTCTCCTGCATGAGGCTGTCGTTATCATATCCCTAGAACATCCACTTATGTTCTAAAACTGCTTCCGACTGCTTCTCCAGGATTGGATCAATGTCAACTTATTGCATCTAGTGCAAGAACAACATCTGGTGTGGTACTTGACATCTCATGATTGACTCAATTGCCTGAGCAAGTGATTTGCCAATCATGCACATCCCTCTCCCCTTTAGTCTGTAAGACACCTTTAGAGAGGGTGACTCCATTACCTGCAGGTACACTACCGTGCCAGGAGTCGTCCATTCTAAATAC
This sequence comes from Agapanthus africanus, assembly GCA_030015575.1. Taxonomy (NCBI): domain Eukaryota; kingdom Viridiplantae; phylum Streptophyta; class Magnoliopsida; order Asparagales; family Amaryllidaceae; genus Agapanthus; species Agapanthus africanus. The sequence goes on from CM057342.1 coordinate 522,877,177, forward strand.
TCTTAGAATGCTGTCTAAGTACCCTGATTGGGAAACCACCCAAATCTAGATCTAGTAACCAGTATGTCTGATATAATGTCCAAGTCCCATATGGAGAAACCACTATGTGACGACCAAAGTATAACCGATCGTAGTATAGGAATATCACTTCCCACTCTGTGTATGTCATCTAAATACCATGACACACCCTACTACCTTCTTAACAGATCCATCCCCTATTCCGACGAAGTCAAACCTTATGACTGTCACATCAGAAATCGATGATCTATCTCCGCTATATCTGCTTTAGTCTATAAATAGATATAAGCTACCTGTCCACCAATGCTTCCGCTGCTCCCACTGACTACGACAACCCTCTGGCAGAGTCATATAAACGTACACTTCTAAAGCAAGTTTAGAACGACGCTATACTCATCCTCCTGCCGGGTCTCACAGTCTGGAACAACAGCAATGGCATGTCTGGGTAAACAAGAACTTCCCTGTCACCGTCCTTGAGGCTACCGGAGTACCTCTCGGGTGCCTGAAGTTACCCACCTTATCTGTGGAGTGGCCAATGGAATGTCAAACCAGATTGAATCTTTAGGTTCCTATGAAATCTTCAGTAATCGTTTGTGGTTCTGGAATCACTTCCAGTTCTACCATACTCCCACTACTGTTTTCTGAAAAAATCCATTTTTAATAAAACTGTGGCGAGTCTAGAACAATATCGCTATTGTTCATCCAGATGGTAGAAAGTCAACCCTCGTCATAGCCTGGGTCAACCCACAAACAGCCATTACAGAAAACGTGCCTTGAGTTATCCAGAGTCTGGTTTTAATCATAAGCCAGACAACTCCCCGTATCTTAACATCGTTAAGATATGAACTGTTCTATATCCAATATAGAACCAGAGGCACTGATTTAATTGAACCGGATTCAAATCATGCAGCTGTCTCCAGTGCATGTCAACTAAATGGAAGGAGGCCGATCAGCGTTACTCAACTTAGGAATACTTCCAATTATGAGTAACCTGAAAGAGAAGCAAGTTCTCTTAATCACTACTATCAACTGAACACCATACACAAGTATCTACATTTTCGATCACTTTGAATAATCCCGATACTTGCAATACCTGGTTCTCTACTTTATTCAAATACCTATAACTTCTCAAAATTCGGACCCTGTGTTTCCACGAAACACCTGTCTAAAAACTAGAGAAGTCATAAGTAAACCGAATATAGTACGAGGACCAACCCCTCTGTCCTGATGGACCCTGGACAACATACAATACTCTGTATAAGTCCCTTGAGTCTGATAACTCATTCACTGTGTGTCGTAGGTTGAAAACTGTACTTATGGTCAAGAAGAATTACACCGCTGTTTAATGCTCCTTACCTAACCATCCACTGATATAGGTAAATGCCACAGACATAATTTCAAAAAGGTATATCTCACTCTATAAAAATAGACGTACAGATATATCAATTTGAAATTGGTGCATAACAGCGGATATTCAAAACCAAATATTTGCCGACCGGCAAACAGCCCAGGTGATCTCCTCAAATATCACCGATTACAACGAATCCCGATATAATGAGGATGATCACCCAATTCCCAATAACCTACTCCCACTCATCATCTGTAAAACCATACAGATGTGAGAATCATACCTGGTAAATACATACCCTGGAGTGAGGACTAATTGGGAAATCAGTTTTCTTTTAACAGTACACAGTGAAACTGAAACATTGAAATGTTTCGATGGGGTATCCCGGTATTCCTAGTAATGCCTCTTCCAGATTCACGACTGTAACCGTATAGTTCTTTGCCACCTCTGCAAATCCCTTTATATGTCTTTATCCATTACCTTCTGCGCACCCCTTAGGCCAAATGGTTTTCTTCCTTCCCTACCGTTCGGCACCAGCCTATGGTTTGGAAGAAGACTATCCAATAAGCATAATGGGTGTACTGTCCTAATCCTAGGAACACTCGCAATGCGAGAGAAGGTGAAGATAAAAGACAACCGAATAAACCTTATTTCTATTTCTCCTGAACCAGAATCCATCCCCGAACTGGAACGAGTTCCTTTCGAGTTCGTATATAACCATACAATGGAGTATCCAATAAACTGTGGATCTTCGTAGTGATACGGATTGTCCTGGAGAAATACAAAAGTGAAGTGGGAGTGGTAATGAAATACCTGGTTTGGTCGTGAATATCAGTCGCAATTTACTTTGCCCTCTTACTAATCCCTTTCTTTGTCTTAACCCAATACCTTCTGTACACCGTTTAGGCTAACTGGTTTTCTTCCTTCCGTACCGGTCGGCACCTGCCTATGGTTTGGAAGAAGACTATCCAATTTGCGTAATAGGTGTACTATCTCCTAAACCAAGGAGTACTCGCAACCTGAGAGAAGGTAAAAGGAAAAGACAACTGAATAGTCCTATCCGTTTTCTTCAGAACCTGAAACCATCCTCGAATAAATTCCTTCTAGTTCGTATATAACCATATGATGGTTTTATCCAATGGAAGTGGACGTTCGTAGTAATACGGGGTGTCCTGGAGAAAAGGGTAAAAGTAGGAGTGGCAATGAGGTTTGCAACTCTGACAATCCAAAAGCCAGTGTTTAAGAAGGTTCGGTCAACTTGGTCACTGAGTCATAGTCTTAGGGTCGGGTCAATGGTCGCTGCCAAAGAGAGAGAGAAAAGAAACACTCAGCGTGCACTCTATCCTAGATCAGAATGGTTACCAATTTATCTAATCTGGAAACCTCCCACTGTACCGTCAAATTCTCCTCCAAACCTGAACGAAGAATTAGTCGGGATCACCCGAGGAGTAAACCAACTCATCAGTGGGAATCGGGATCCAACTATCAACGCATGATAACGTAACGGAATCCGCTCATGGTATCACACTCCAGAAGGTATGTGCATATCTGGCAAGTTTCAGTTTCTTTAAAAACTCCCGATGTGATTTCTGCACCATGCTCTTATGACCTTGACTTTGGCCAACATATCATAAGTCACATGTCAAGTTCTACCCGTCATTCTCCAGGTTAATTTGAATCCATCCGTACCTACCCTTGACTTTGGCCAAAATGGCAGTACGACTGTCCCAAACCAACGCATCTATCTATGCTGCATATGAATACCCCAATAGCTACCAATCACTGTGCCTTGACTTTGGCCAACATACACAGCTTGAATACTATTGACCACCCATATGAAACGACGGAGGGCTACGAATGGTTTCTGGCGAAAACCTTTAACATAATGAACTTGATATTGTTGAAGGAACGGATAGCTTTTTAGAAAAATATAGTGACGAAAACCATTGCTAAAGAGGTCACTCCCGGTGAAGGGATCTCGGCTCTTTCCCCGTAGAATGAGGTGCAGGATATTCCAACTGAATACCACGGTGCAAAGCAAAAGTAATCGGCTATAGTGAAGTCATTGCCCTGACGCAAACTTTTTGTCCAAGGGGTCACTCCCGGTGAAGGGATCTCGGCCCTTGCCTCATCGACTGAGGAGCAGGATATTCCAACTGAATACCACGATGCTAAACAAAAGAGAACGTCCTTGCAATAACAGCTTTTTGAAAAGTGTTCCAACAACATCAGATTAGGTTTGTTTTTAACTTGCATTGATCCGAATCAACGCAGTCCCATCAATGGATCACACCAAAAAGAACGAAAATATACTGATGTACGTATATGCCATCCGCATTCGCCACTGGGTCCCGTCATTACCCGTTAGGTTAGCTAACTAACGACAGAGCGGGGACTGGACTAGCGCGGATGCAAAACATATACAACATCTACTAGTATATATATCAATATATAATATTCGCTCAAGGCGTGATGAAGAATGCAACATCACAGAAATGTACAGCATCACAGAAACAATACAGATATCTGGGATCCCCGGGTTTCACAGAGCCACTACTGAAACCCGACGTTCCCCTGGTCATGTGGATAGCCTGCGCAATGAAATCCTAGACCCCTACGGGCGCGGCAAGTTACCCGCCAAAACCTGAAGCGAGGCAGCCCCCTTCAGCGACGTGAATGGACCACCCTGCACTTCACGGAATCCGGCAACTTGGGCACCCCTCCTGGGTCAACCTGTACCCCCTACGAGTGCGGCGAATAGCCCGTCAATTCTAGAGTGAAGCCCCCTCCGTCTCAATGCCATGAGATGCGGGCTTGTTGCCTTCTAGAATCCGGCTATCCATGCACCCCTCCTTGGGGTAATCCTAGTACAGAAAGTAAAATATACATACAACGGGTACAACGACCGCAACCTGGTCGTGGCCCAAAATAATAATACAAACAGGCAGTGACGGCAGTCCACATGTCGGACGCTCGCCCCGCAATATCAAATGTACATAATACAACAAAGACTGTACTAGCATTGCATCCAGGCTATCCCCCACGACCGATCCACAACATCACAGCAATACACAGAACGTGAAAGTCACGTTCGCAAATCCGTCTAACCGGGCTATAGCAGTTAGACAGGATTTACCGATCAAGTGACATTCACGATCGCAGATATAATATAAATACTGTAAAATAATGTGTTTAAAATATCCGATCGATCAAATTTTACCAAGTGGGCCCCCAAGCAATACTGTAGCACTCACAGAAATTCTGGGCCCAAACAAAGTATACCAAAACCCCTATTTTCAGCCCACAAGCCTACTGCAAAAAATTGGTGACGTGAATCCAAATTCCTGCGGCGGAACCGCGGCCAAAGATGGGTTATGGCCGCGGTTCCGCGGTCGTACGGAAGGATCAGGTGACCAAAATTCTACAGTGTTCTTAGGATTCCCTGCACATCATTCTGCAACATACTGAAAAAATTTTGGACTCCAAAAAATTTCGAAAGAAACTGATGGGAAGAAAAATACGGTTTTTGGAAAATTGTTCGATCGGAAATGTAAAACACATTAGACAAAGCTAGACTATATTAATGGCGAGTCTCTGATACCACTGTAAGTGCACGGCGGCGCCCCGGCCTCCATCCCTAGGCCAAATGCGGAAGCGATGGTTAACTTTAAATTTTCTTGAACCGGCACCACCACGGACTAAAACCCGGATCGGGCCATTAACTAGTCCTAGCTAACTACAAGATGGGAAAGAGAGATATACCGACTGATCCGTGTCCTCCGGTCTTCTCGTCGTCGTCCCGATCTCCCGCGGAAGCTCCGGTCTCCACCTCGTCGCCGGAAGGGCACCACGTCGTTGGCTTCTTTTACGGGCTCCCACCTCTATACCGAGGCAACTCGGGCACGAAGTTGGCGAGCCGACATGCCCAAGGTTTGCTGTAGAATATAGTGTAGAACCATGTCTCATTTTGGGGTTCATGGAGGTGCCATTTTGGTGGAGGGATGATACATGAACTATGTAGAGTAACTTGGGGATTTTTAGAGCTTGAAATGAACAAAAAACCCATACCAAAAAAATGGGCAGCCCCAAGAAGGAGTGGCCGGCCATGGGACTTGGTGAGGTGAGAGTGAGAATGAGTGAGTGAAAATGATAGCCACATGAATAATGCAAGTGAGAGGAAAAGTTATCATATGAAGAAATGATCACAAAGAAACACCAACACTCCACCAACCTCACCCTTCATCAACATCAACAATGATGTCCTACAAAAGTCAAGCCATGATGAAGATAGAAGTCAAGGTCAAAGAAGAGCTATCATGATACAACAATATGCAATCACCATCCTCCACAAATGCTTATTTGCACAATTGCAAATAAGCCCTCCTCCACCAATCTTCGGCCAATGAAAGATACAAATGAAAATGGCCGAAACGGAAAGCAAACTGGCAACTCCAGAAAACTGGTCCCGTAATAAATTACAGGAAAACCCCGCTACTGTGCATACACACCCGCATCTGTATTCCGACCGAAATACAAATGCAATGAGACAAAATCTACACTGTACTATACTAGGATCCGGTTTAAACCAAAGCCGGCTAGTAATATCTGTCCGATCCTGATCCGTGCAATACCGCACGTATCTGATCGAACCCTGCCATATCTCCATACGGCCTCTACAGCGTTTCGCCCGAAAACTTGAGCAACTGAATGTGGGGGACTCTAAAGACTCGTCAACACCTTGGTTTGTGGATTTAACCACTAGCACGTCAGAGGTATAAGCCAATACGTAACGGGCTACCAGGTATTGACCAAAAGGGACGTCGATGAGCGAACTCATCCTGACACCCTACTGAACCTGTCAGTGACAATATCCGTACAGTCCGGTCCGTTCGTCTATGAGCATCGCATGGCGGGCCTAGGGGGTTGGTAAAAGTCAGACCCCCAAAAGCTGTACAAATCGTGTCGGAGTGTAGCCCAGAACACCCTGAGATACTACTGGAATACCTACCAGTAAATCTCCTGCCTCGGCCGAGGGCTTCGTGTAATGGCTCTCCTAGACACAGCGCGATCTCACCCCCAATACCGGGAGAGACGAACCCCTGAAGATCCGCTCACTGCCTCCATGTGGCTCGGGACTGTACCCAACTAAAACCTGTTTGCACGTCTCCTTTGAGCGTGGTAGGGTAGTAATCAAAGTACAGTGGGAACTCACACGAGACAAATGACGATCCCCAGGTCGATGAACTAACATGTACACATGTCACCAGGGAACTGCTATCTGACGTCAGGTATAAGACCAACTAGCATGTTCCCGGCGAGTCCTGTCCGGTGTACTCATAACCCAATGAGCACCTGTATACATCTTAGGTGAACCAACTGACACCAGTGGCTTGTGAGACCGGCCACCGCCCCTCGTCGGGGTCTCGACTGTATACATTAGTCTACTCTGGAGTATCGATGCCCTGTCTCGAAACTCCCACGACTAGGGACCTTTTAAGGATGTGCTTATGGACCCCAGCTCCCACTTATATGATCGCCCTCATACTGCTGGTGGTCAAGCAAGAATCCTAGGGGCTCTATCAACGTGTAATAGCGACATGTCAGGTCACCTAAAGCAGTACACGATGATAAAGATAAACCAGATAGCATACTATCATCTTGAGTAAGACTGTCCTACCGGGATAGGTCCTCCCTCAATCATTGCAATCACATGCCTGTGATCCAATAATTGACTCTGAGGGCACTATTTCCAACAGTAACATGATATGATTACTAATGCAACATGTTTAGTGGAGATTAAACAAGATTAGGGTTTGATTTGGGTTAGTTCTTTCTTGATGTTTCTAGAAGGTTTCCTTTTGTTTTGAACTAAAATATTATGGTTGATATTTTCTAGTGACTCATTCTTAACCCAACCCAAACTCTTAGCCTTAATTAATTCTCTACATGAGTTAGCATGGTCATAGTTGACCATGTTGGATATATGTATGCCCTAGAGGCCATTATGAGATAGTGTATGTACTGATGTGTGTGTGTGTGTGTGTGTGTGTGTATATATATTCAGAGGACAGTCTTGCTCGGCATGATAGTATGCTATCTGGTTTTACTTTATCATATGTTCACTTGATCATGTTTATATTCATTTGGTGCATGTTGATAAAGCCCTAAGGATATTGGCTTGACTACTGGGATTATGATGCGGATCATACTAGTGGGACATCTGTAGTTTATAAGCATATCCTTGAAATGTTCCTAGTCGTAGGTATATCGAGACAGGGCATCGATATTCCAGTTTAGACTAGCGTATACCATTCTTGTTCCATATGATGGGCGATGGATGATCCCATATCCGTCTGGTGTGTTGACACCGAAGATAGTATACGGGTGCTCAGTGAGACTGGGTACACTGAACGGACTCACCGAGAACTCCTATATGGTATTATATCATACGTCGGATAGCAGTTCTCAGGTGACACTGGTACAGGTTAGTCTGTAAACCCGAGATCGTCATAGAGTCTTGTGTGTCCTCCCACTGTACTTTGATCTCCACCCTACTACGGCTCTACTGAGGCGTACAAATAGGTGGATTTTGGGTATAGTCTCGAGGCATATGGAGGCAGTGAGCGATAGGATGGGTTTTGTCTCTCCCGGTATTGGGGGTTGATGCTGTGCTGTGCACGATTGGCTATAACGGGAAGTCCTTGACCAGGGCTGCTGAGATATTACTGATAAGTGTTATCAGTAAGTTTCTCGATCTGTTATAGACCATATACCGGCATGACTTATTGAGTTATTGGGGTCGACGATTCCATCCCTAAACTCGATATGCAGCATATCTGGGGAAGAGACCGGACTGTACGGTAAGTGTTGCCGGATGGATCGACAGGAGTTTTGACAGGTTCGCTTGTTTTTATTCTGATCGCTCAATACCCGGGTGGCCGTTACGTTTAGCTGACCGCTTGCGGCTTGTGGGTGTTTGATATGATCATCATCTACTGCTGGCGTATTGACGAGTCTTAGAGTCCCACATAGAAGTTTCTCGGCTCAGGCGAAACGAAGTGGTGCGCATATGAGATATGTGCGGAAGCTCGATTAAATACGAGTATGTGATACTGTATTTTAATCGGGCATTTTATACTAGTCGGGTCGTATGAGATATGACCGATTTATTAAATCAAGTGTTGATTTAATATTGACTTTTATATTATTTATTTAAATCCTTTTCTTTTTATGGATGCATGCATGTATATGTACATGATGATGTGCATACACACATACATACATGAAAAAGTATCATGGTTGATGATACAAGAATGATGGCGATATAAGAATCACATAGTAGATAAATACATATATGGATATTTTTCATTAAAGTTAAAGATAAAGGAAAAAGAATAATGACTCATTTCTTTGTTCATGACTCATTCCTTCTACACATTTCCATGGTTGAATTTGACTCAACCATGGTTCTTTTTCCCTTTGCCTTTAACTCAAATGAAAATATCTAGATATTATTTAACTATGGTTATTCTTATGATATTATATCTCTCTCTCTCTCTCATTTTCTTTTTCATTATTCATTCCAAAAGAAAAAGGAAAGAGCCATCTTCTTCTTCCTCTCTCTAGCTCTCTTTTAAATGTTAAAATTGAGTTAGATAAATAAAAGAAAAGGTATTAAATAAGATTAGCAACCACTTCATCATCCTACACAACCCTTGCTACCTTGTGTAGGGTGTTTTGCTTCAAGATTCTCAAAGATCGAGGGAAGCAACAAGCTTAGGGCAAAGGACTTCGGGTGGATTGTCGTGGATGAGGAGGTGATCAAGCGAACCTTTCCAAAGCAAAAGAGTCTTCCAAAGAGGTCTACAAAGGTTGTAGTCTCATCACATAGTATAAATTAATTTTTAGATATGATATTATTAATAGTTACTTCATAAATTCTAGTTCGATTCCTAGTTTAGTTTACTTACCACCTCATAATTTTAATGTTATGGCATGTGTGATGCTTCCAAACCCTAAAAGAGGTGTTAAGAAAACCCTACAATGGTATCAGAGCCAAGCTAGAGCTTTGGAGTAACCTAGACGACGTTAAAAACCTCGAACGAACGAAAAACGACACCCGGGGGTGCTCTCTAGAAATTTTTCTAAAACCTGGATTTTTTCAAATTAAAAATACGTAAAAAATTAAGCAGGGAATTATATGGGCCCACCAGAAATACGCTACCCTAAATCGACCGTACGACCGCGGAACCGCGGCCGAAGAGGCCTTGTTGCGGCGGTTCCGCGGCTCCGTAGGTGATTCATGGGCCGTAATTTCTTGTGCTGGCCCGTATGTATTTTCTGCAGTTACTGGTATTTTTTAAAACTGCTCAAGTGTTGAGCTTTCTGAGCAGTCTGTGGTTATTTAAATCGTTCGATCGAATGTTTTAACTGCGCCTAGTTTAATAGTATGTGATACAATAATTGGAATCTACAAATTTGTTTGTTGCGTGTAAATCTAGCAGTTCGGTCTCGGGATAAACGGAAATCTTGTTGAATTATCCTGTTTGTTTTGAAAAGGTGTTTTCTTGAATGAGACCCAAATGCAAGCTTTACATTATTAGGCATGAAATCTTGTATATATGATATTCCGGGTTTGTGTTGTCTAAAGGCAGTTAAGATTCCAATTGTTGTAATTTTTCATTTTATTTCTCTGTGACCGTAAGTGTAGTATGTAGTTGTATTGCCAGTTTTTGTTGCTATACATCAACGATGATCGGTGTATGCATTGTTAGTGTATATGCCCTAGAGGCCATTACTGTATCATACTAGTTTGTATGTTACTTAATGGAAGCTTGGGATATTCACAGTTGTATAGACAATCTTGCTCAAAAATGGTAGTATACTACTTGGTTTGTTTCTACTTTAATGTGTACATGTATTTATTTTAGTATATCACCTATACACATTAGTGGAACCCTTAGGATCTTTGCTTGATTACCAGCGTTGTGATGGCAATCACACTCGTGGGGGCTAGGTAATCCACAAGCACATCCTTATACAGGTCCCTAGTCGTAGGACTATCGAGACAGGGCATCGATACTCCGGAGTAGACTAGCGTATGCGCTTCTCATCCCAGCAGGGGAGACGGTCTGTCCCACAGTCGTCAGTACGTCGTACTTGAGATAGTATGCGGGTGCTCGTTAGGTTACGAGTACACTGGACAGGACTCGCAGGGAACTGATTGGTTGGTACTATACCTATCGTCAGTTATCAACTCCCAGGTGACATGAGTACAGCTTAGTCCGCTGACTTGACACTGTCACTTCGCCTCGAGTGTGTTCCTGTAAGTCTACGCTAGCGCCCCGGCCGTCTACAGACGCCAAATGCGGAATAAAAACTTTTAAACTGGCGCTATCGTATACTTTAACCCGGATCTGCCATTATTGCTAAACTAACAAACTGTAAAGAGTGTAGAAAGGTTATACCGAACGATCCGAGTCCTTCGTTCTTTAACCATCATCCCACGCTCCGTTGCGGCTGCTCCGATCTCGTCGATCTCCGATATCCTCGTCGAGGTGGCACCACATCACTGATTCTTTAAACGGGCTCCCGCCTCTGACTCGAGGCAACTCGATCGTCAAGTTTGCTAAAAGAGACGACCAAGAATTGATGTAGAGAATGAGTAGATGACTTTGTCTCACTTCGTCCAAGTCCGTGGACGATCGGTTAATGAAGTTGCCGAGGAAATTGGGTGATGGAATGAAATGAACTGTAAAATTCCATGCACCCCAAATACTATCATATCTTATCAAGTGGAACAACAAGTGAGAGTTAGAGTGAGGAGAGAGAGGGCCGGCCATATATAGCAAGAGGGAGGTGACCGTAGGAGAGGGGGGTGACCATATGATGAAGCTTATCATGAAGAAATATCTTAACCAAAACAAGAATGTATAAATTTCAAAGCATGAGTCATAATCACACCTCATCAAGCCATTAATGAAACCATTAATGCACTAATGAGTCATATGCCTCATCATCACTTCTAGAAGCTTCTAGAATGATGACTCACTCATATCAGAAGAAAAGATAAATCCGTCTTTAACCGAATGTTAAAAGACGGCTGATAGAAAACTGGAAACTGGCAACTTCCAAAAGTGATCCTGAAACAACTTTCAGGATAACCCCGAAACTGTATAAATATACCCGTATTTGTATTACGACCGAATACAAATGCAACTGAGACAAAGATATTATACCTACTCAATATAATACTCGGATCCGGCTTAAACCAAAGCCGACCAGTATCATCTGTCCGAAAATCGACACGTGCGTAAATGCACGTGCATTTTCCGAACCCTGCCATAAAACCATACGGCCTCTACAACGTTTCGCCCGAACTTGGGAAACTGTCTGTGGGGGACTCTAATGACTCTTCAGTACCCTGGCAGTGGGTTTAACCACAAACCGTCAGCGGCACTAGCTATGCGTGACGGTTGCCCACGGACTGATCTCAAGGGAGGCTGATGAGCGCACTCAAGGGTGGCCGATGAGCTAACACATCCAGAAACCCTACTGAGTCTAACAGTGACAATGTATATACAGTCCGGTCCGTTCGTCAATGAGTATCGCATATCCGCCTAGGGGGCTAGTAACGTCAGACCCCCAGAAGCAGTATAAGTCGTGTCGGAGTGAAGCCCAATAACACCCTGAGATACTACTGGAGTACCTACCAGTAAATCTCCTGCCACGGCCGTGGGCTATGTGTAATGGCTCTCCTAGACACAGCACGATCTCGCCCCCAATACCGGGAGAGACGAATCCCCTGCCGATCCGCTCACGTGCCTCCATATGGCTCGGGACTGTACCCAAAAGCTACCTGTTTGCACGACTCCTTTGAGCCGTGGTAGGGTAGAAATCAAAGCACAGTGGGAACTCACACGAGACAAATGACGACCTCAGGTCGATGAACTAACCTGTATACATGTCACCTGGGAACTGCTATCTGACGATAGGTATAGTACTAACTAGCAGATTCCCGGCGAGTCCTGTCCGGTGTACTCATAAGCTAATGAGCACCTGTATACATCTTAGGTGATCCAACTGACACCAGTGGCTTGTGAGACCGGCCACCGCCCCTCGTCGGAGTCTCGACTGTATACACTAGTCTACTCCGGAGTATCGATGCCCTGTCTCGAAACTCCCACGACTAGGGACCACAATTAAGGATATGCATATAAACTACCCAACTCTCACGTATATGATCGCCATCATACTGTTGGTAGTAAAGCAAGATCCTAAGGGCTCTATCAAAGTGTAACATGCAATCAGTCACCTGAACATGTACACGACTGATAAAGGCAAACCAGATAGTATACTATCATCTCGAGTAAGACTGTCCTACCGGGATAGGTCCTCCGCAATCATTGCAATCACGTACCTGCGATCCAATAATTGACTATGAGGGCACTATCTCCAACAATCTCCCACTTGCACTCAAGGCTAATTATTGCGATGTCGACTACTCACAGCCCGTGTGAAACCGAACATCCAACTCCTCTACTAATCAGTTTCACAAAGCCCGTTTGTAAAACTATTGTGTTCAAGAAATAGCCTCAGTGAGTGGATCCGCCTAGAAGTATCTTTCAATATCTCTCTTAATCTCAAGTTCGCGGAGAAAGCCATCTCCCGAATTGAGTAGTACCTGTCATAGAATATGTCTGGATATCTGATGGGACCTTAGTTCATAAATGAACTCCATATCCAAACTTCTTAGACTGTATGGATCACTGAAACCAATCAGTATCTGGCACCATGCCACCCACAGTATCCTCTGGAACCACCTGTCCATAATACTGTCCCTCGTCAGAGGGAAAACTAAAACTCTGACAATCACTCTGTCATCCATGTCACCTTTGAAGCCTGGAATGATAACCGTCTCCCGAAAGAGGCTGCCGTTATCAAATCCGTAGAACATGTACTAATGTTCTAAAACTGCTTCCTTATGTTTCTCCAGGATTGGATTAATACAAACTTATTGCATCTAGTGCAAAAACAACATTTGGTGCAGTACTTGACATCTCATGATTGACTCAATTGCCTAAGCAAGTGATCTGCCAATCATGCACATCCCTCTCCCCTTTAGTCTATACGACACCTTTAAAGAGGGTGACTCCATCACCTGCAGGTACACTACCATGCTAGGAGTCAACTATTCTAAAAACCATTAGAATATATGTCAAAGTACCCACATTGGGAAACTACCCAAATCCAGATCTAAAACCATAGATCTAGAAACCAGAATGTCTAATATTATATCCATATCCTGTCTGGAGAAACAACTGTGTGACGAACAGAGTACAACCGATCGTAGTATAGGAATTTTACTTCCCACTATGTGTATGTCATCCAAATACCATGACATCACACTCTACTACCTTCTTAACAGATCCATCCCCTATTCTGATTGAAGTCAAACCCATGACTGTCACATCAAAATTAGATGATCTATCTCCGCTATAACTGCTCAAGTCTATAAATAGATATAAGCATCTTGCCCACTATTCTTCTGCTGCTCCCACTGACTACGACAACCCTCCTACCGGGTCTCATATCCTGGAACAACAGTAGTGTCAAGTCTGGGTAGATAAGAACCTCCCTGTCACCGTCCTTGAGGCTACCGAAGTACCTCTCGGGTGTCTGAGGTTACCTACCATATCTGCGGAGTGGCTATTGGAATGTCAAACCTGATCGAATATATAGGTCCTATTAAATTTTCTGTAATCGTTCGCGGTTCTGGAATCACTTCCAGTTCTACCATACTCCCACTACTGTTTTCTGAAAAAGATCCATTTTACTAAAACTGTGGCGAGTCAAGAACAATATCACTATTGATCTTCCAAATGGTAGAATATCAACCCTCGACATAGCCAGGGTCAACCCACAAACAGCCATTACAGAAACGTGCCCTGAGTTATCCAGTGTCTGGTTTTAAGCATAAGCTGGACAACTCCCCATACCTTAATTTCTTTTAAGGTACGATCCATTCTATATCCAATACAGAAACTTTGGCACTAATTTAATTGGAACCATATTCAAATCATGCAGCTGTCTCCAGTGCATATCAACTTAATGGAAAGAGGCTAATCAGCATTACTCAACTTAGGAATCCATCCAATTATGAGTAACCTGAAAGAGAAACACGTTTCTCAAAACCCATCACTATCATCTGAATACCAATCACAAGAATCTACATCTTCGATCTCTTTGAAGAATCCCGACACTTGTGATACCTGGTTCTCTACTTTATTCTTATACCCACAACTTCTCAAAACTTAGACCTTGTATTTCTACGAAACACTTGTCTAAATACTAGAGAAGTTATAAGTAAACAGAACATAGTACGAGGACCTACCCCTTTGTCCTGATGGACACTGGACAACATACAATACTCTGTATAAGTCCGCTGAGTTGAACAACTCATAACCTGTGCGTTGTAGGTGGAAAATTATACCCTGGCGATTTCCTCAAATATCACCAATTACAACGAATTCCGATATAATGAGGATGATCACCTAATTCCTAATATCTTACTCCCACTCATCATCTGTAAAACCATACAGATATGAAAATGAAACCTGGTAAATACATACCCTTGGAGTAAGTGTTTAATCGGGAAAACAGGTTTTCTATAACAATGCACTGAAACATGAAAATGTTTTGTAGGGGTATCCTGGTATTCATAGTAATGCCTCTTCCATAATCCAACACATGACTTCAACCGTATATTTTATTGCCATCTCTCCAAAATCACTTTATTTGTCTTTAGTCGTTACCTTCTGTACACCATCGTTAGGCTAAATGGTTTTCTTCCTTCCCTACCGTTCGGCACCAGCCTATGGTTTGGAAGAAGACTATCCAGTAAGCATAATAGGTGTACCCTCCTAAACCAAGGAGTACTCGCATCTCGAGAGAAGGTGATGATAAAAGACAACTGAATAATACCTTATTCTTTTAAAGGTGAAATAGGAGTGGCGATGAAGTACGCGGTTTTGGTCGTGAATGATATCAGTCGCAATTTACTTTGCCCTCTTTCTAATCCCTTTATTTTGTCTTTAGTTATTGCCTTCTGCACACCCTACTTAGGCTAATTGGTTTTCTTCATTCCCTACCTTTCGGCACCTGCCTATGGTTTGGAATAAGACTATCCAATAAGCGTAATAGGTGTACTCTCCTAAACCAAGGAGCTCTCGCAACCTGAGAGAAGGTGATAATAAAAGACAACTGAATAAACTAATTCTATTTCTCCTAAACCTGGATCCATCCTCGAAGAAGTCCCTTCGAGTTCGTATATAACCATACGATGGATCTATCCAATGGAAGTGGATATCCGTAGTAAAACGGGTGTTCTGAGAAATGCAAAGGGTAAAAGAAGGAGTGGCAATGACTTATGCAACATAGACAATCCAAAAGCCAGTATTTTAAGAAGGTTCGGTCAACCTGGTCACTGAGTCATAGTCTAGGGTCGGTCAAAGGTCGCTGCCAAAGAGAGAGAGAGAAAAGAAACACTCTGCGTGCACTCTAACCTAGATCAGAATGGTCATAACTTTATCTAATCTGGAAACCTCCCACTGTCCTGTCAAATTCTCCTCCAAACCTAAAGAAGAATCAATCGGGATCACCCGAAGAGTAAACCAACTTATCAGTGGGAATCAGGATCCAACTCTCATCGCATGTTAACGTGATGGAATGCATCCACGTTATTCATACTCCAGAAGGTATGCGCATACTTGGCAAGTTTCAGTTTCTTTAGAAACTCCCGATATCATTTTCTTGCCCCATGCTCTTATGACCTTGACGTATGCCAACAAATCATAAGTCACATGTCAAGTTCTGCCCGTCATTATCTTGTTAATTTGAACCCACCCGTACATACCCTTGACGTATGCCAACAAGGTAATACGACTGTCCCAAACCAACTCATCTATCTATGCAATAAATGAATACCCAGCAGCTACCAAACACTATGCCTTGACGTATGCCAACAAACATAGCTTGAATACTACCGACCATCCATAAGAAACGACGGAGGGCTACGGCTGGTTTTTGGCGAAAAACCTTTAGCGTAGTGAACTTGATATCGCTGAAGGAACCTGATAGCTTTTTAAAATATAGTGGCGAAAACCTTTTGCTAAAGAGGTCACTCCCGGTGAAGGGATCTCGGCTCTTTCCTCGTGGAATGAGGTGCAGGATATTCCACTGAATACCACGGTGCAAAGTAACTTGTAATCGACTATAGTGAAGTTATTACCCTGACGCAAAATTCTGCCCAAGGGGTCAGTCCCGGTGAAGGAATATCAGCCCTTGCCCCGTCGAATGAGGTGCAGGATATTCCAACCGAATATCTCTATGCAAAACAAAAGGAAACGTCTTTGCAATAACACTTTTTAAATTTGTTCCAACAACATCAAACAGGTTTGTTTTACTTTGCATTGATCAGAATCAACGCAGTCCCATCAATCAATCACACCAGAAAAGAACGAAAATAAAATGTACGTATATGCCATCCGCATTCGTCACTGGGTCCCGTCATCACCCGTTAGGTTACTTAACTAACGACAGAGCGGGGACTGGACTAGCGCGGGTGTAAAACATATACAACATCTAATAGTATATAAACCAATATACATAATCGCTCCAGGCGTGATAATATGCAACATTACAGAAAAGTAATAAGCATCACAGAATAATACAGATATCTGGGATCCCCGGGTTTCACAGAGCCGCTGCTGAAACCCGACGTTCCCCTGTCGTGTGGATAGCCTGTGCAATGAAACCTAGACCCCTACGGGTGCGGCAAGTTACCCGCCAAAACCGGAAGCGAGGTAGTCCCCACAGCATAGTGAATGGAACACCCGGCACTTCACGGAATCCGGTAAACTTGGGCACCCCTCCTTGGGTCAACCTGTACCCCCTACGAGCGCGGCGAATAGTCTGCCAATTCTGAAGTGGGGCCCCTCTGCCTCTCAAAGCCATGAGATGCGGACCCGTTGCTTTCCCGGACCCGGCTATCCGTGCACTCCGTCGCGGGGTAAAACCTAGTACAGTAATGAAAAATAGTACAACAGGTACATCGACCGCAACCTGGTCGTGCCCCAAAAAGAATATTATACAACAGGCAGTGACGGCAGTCCACAAGTTGGACGCTCGCCTCGCAATATCAAATGTACAAATAAACTCAAACTGTACTACCATTGCACACTGCTATCCACCACGACAAATCCGCAACATCACAGCACAAAACAGAACATCAACGCGAATGTCACGTTCGCAAACCCGTCTAAAAGAACTATAGCAATCAGACGCAGTTTACCGATAAAATGACATTCCCGGTCGGAGATATAATGTAAGCACTGTAAACTAACGTGTTTAAATTTCGATCGACCAAAGACCAAATATCAAAAAGTGGGCCCCACTGCTTACTGGTGAACAGTAACAAAATCTGGGCCAAAATGATATATACCAAAAATCACAAAATCCTGAGAAGAACCTACTGACAAAATTTGGGAGCACGTGCTTCCCACGTGGCCGCGGATGCGCGGCCAAACCATGGGTTTGGCCGCCCTTCCGCGGCATCTTGGAGGAATCAAGTCCCCAAATTTCCTCGTGGTTCTTAAAAATGCCTGCACAAATTTTTAAGACATCTAGAAATAATTTTAGAGACCATTTAAAATCAACAGAAACTGTCGGGCATGGATTTTGCAATTTTCGATTTCCGGTTCGATCGATATTTTAAACGCGTTAGCACAAGTTAGTATAGCAAAATGGTGAGGCTCTGATACCACTGTAAGTCTACGCTAGCGCCCCGGCCGTCTACAGACGCCAAATGCGGAATAAAAACTTTTAAACTGGCGCTATCGTATACTTTAACCCGGATCTGCCATTATTGCTAAACTAACAAACTGTAAAGAGTGTAGAAAGGTTATACCGAACAATCCGAGTCCTTCGTTCTTTAACCATCATCCCACGCTCCGTTGCGGCTGCTCCGATCTCGTCGATCTCCGATATCCTCGTCGAGGTGGCACCACATCACTGATTCTTTAAACGGGCTCCCGCCTCTGACTCGAGGCAACTCGATCGTCAAGTTTGCTAAAAGAGACGACCAAGAATTGATGTAGAGAATGAGTAGATGACTTTGTCTCACTTCGTCCAAGTCCGTGGACGATCGGTTAATGAAGTTGCCGAGGAAATTGGGTGATGGAATGAAATGAACTGTAAAATTCCATGCACCCCAAATACTATCATATCTTATCAAGTGGAACAACAAGTGAGAGTTAGAGTGAGGAGAGAGAGGGCCGGCCATATATAGCAAGAGGGAGGTGACCGTAGGAGAGGGGGGTGACCATATGATGAAGCTTATCATGAAGAAATATCTTAACCAAAACAAGAATGTATAAATTTCAAAGCATGAGTCATAATCACACCTCATCAAGCCATTAATGAAACCATTAATGCACTAATGAGTCATATGCCTCATCATCACTTCTAGAAGCTTCTAGAATGATGACTCACTCATATCAGAAGAAAAGATAAATCCGTCTTTAACCGAATGTTAAAAGACGGCTGATAGAAAACTGGAAACTGGCAACTTCCAAAAGTGATCCTGAAACAACTTTCAGGATAACCCCGAAACTGTATAAATATACCCGCATTTGTATTACGACCGAATACAAATGCAACTGAGACAAAGATATTATACCTACTCAATATAATACTCGGATCCGGCTTAAACCAAAGCCGATCAGTATCATCTGTCCGAAAATCGACACGTGCGTAAACGCACGTGCATTTTCCGAACCCTGCCATAAAACCATACGGCCTCTACAACATTTCGCCCGAACTTGGGAAACTGTCTGTGGGGGACTCTAATGACTCTTCAGTACCCTGGCAGTGGGTTTAACTACAAACCGTCAGCGGCACTAGCTATGCGTGACGGTTGCCCACGGACTGATCTCAAGGGAGGCTGATGAGCGCACTCAAGGGTGGCCGATGAGCTAACGCATCCAGAAACCCTACTGAGTCTAACAGTGACAATGTATATACAGTCCGGTCCGTTCGTCAATGAGTATCGCATATCCGCCTAGGGGGCTAGTAACGTCAGACCCCCAGAAGCAGTATAAGTCGTGTCGGAGTGAAGCCCAATAACACCCTGAGATACTACTGGAGTACCTACCAGTAAATCTCCTGCCACGGCCGTGGGCTATGTGTAATGGCTCTCCTAGACACAGCACGATCTCGCCCCCAATACCGGGAGAGACGAATCCCCTGCCGATCCGCTCACGTGCCTCCATATGGCTCGGGACTGTACCCAAAAGCTACCTGTTTGCACGACTCCTTTGAGCCGTGGTAGGGTAGAAATCAAAGCACAGTGGGAACTCACACGAGACAAATGACGACCTCAGGTCGATGAACTAACCTGTACACATGTCACCTGGGAACTGCTATCTGACAATAGGTATAGTACTAACTAGCAGATTCCCGGCGAGTCCTGTCCGGTGTACTCATAACCCAATGAGCACCTGTATACATCTTAGGTGATCCAACTGACACCAGTGGCTTGTGAGACCGGCCACCGCCCCTCGTCGGGGTCTCGACTGTATACACTAGTCAACTCCGGAGTATCGATGCCCTGTCTCGAAACTCCCACGACTAGGGACCACAATTAAGGATATGCATATAAACTACCCAACTCTCACGTATATGATCGCCATCATACTGTTGGTAGTAAAGCAAGATCCTAAGGGCTCTATCAAAGTGTAACATGCAATCAGTCACCTGAACATGTACACGACTGATAAAGGCAAACCAGATAGTATACTATCATCTCGAGTAAGACTGTCCTACCGGGATAGGTCCTCCGCAATCATTGCAATCACGTACCTGCGATCCAATAATTGACTATGAGGGCACTATCTCCAACAGTTCCCACTGTACTTTGATTACTACCCTACCACGGCTCAAAGGAGTCGTGCAACCAGGTAGTAGTTGGGTGCAGTCCTGAAGCACTTGGAGGCAGTGACGGTTAGACAGGATTCGTCTCTCCCGGTATTGGGAGTTGATATCGCTGTAACGTTTTAAAAATAATTAAATAAATAATTAAATGAATAAAATTGTTTAAGTGAATTTTATGATTTTCGGTAAAGTAAAATGTATTTTTCGTAAAACTAAACCGTGATTGTTTTTCATTATAATTTCAAAAATACCTATTTTAATTATGTAATTACTACTAAATGGTGTTTATTTAGCCACTTATAAATTTTTAGTTTAATTAAATATTTTTCCTAAATTAATTATTTTAAATATTAACATAAGCTTTATTTTTACACTAAATTAGTGTAAATTACAAATTTGAATGGTTTTAATTTGTAAAAGTGAGCCATGGCATATTATAATTTAGTGAGTATCATGTAAAATTCATTTGCAAATTTTTCCAATTTTCTAGAGTTTTCTTGAGTTGCTATAGTAAAGAATTAAAAGAAAATTTAATAAAAGCATGAAAAGACATAATGATATGATATTTTGGGGGAACTTTCTACATCTTTCTTCACTTTTCTCACTCTCCACCCCCTCCTCCTAATTGTGGCTGGCCTCAACACCCCCATGGCAGCCCCCCCCCCCCCATTTCCACTTCATTTTTTGTTCAAAATTCATCAAAAATCCATTAAAAATTCATTTAAAAATCCACAAAATCCTATGTATTTCCTATCCTTTATTCTCTACTCTTCTTTACATGGATTTTTGAGTGGGAAAGCATGCATTTTTTAGGCTCATTTTCATGTTTGGACTTGAGGTTGTGAAGGTATAAATCTATCTCTTTTGTTTTATTTCCATTAGATATTTCTTTTAAAGCATAATTAGTTTTATTAGATTAATTCTATGTTCAATTTTTAAAATTCAAGTTAGGGTTTGTAAATTCAAGGTATAATTTTTATTAATTAATTAGGGTTATAATAACTAGTCTACCATTTTTTAAAGTGGAAAAATCTTGCATGGTTATTATATAATAATTTGTGTATTCAAATTGATTTAATAATGTTATTTAGCTAACTAGTTTTTATAAAATGTATTTGTGGATAAAATAAAATTCTAATTAAGGTTGTTATCATTAGATTGTAGTTTTAGTGAGAATATTAGCATGTTAATGGAAAGAAAAACTTAGTTTGATCACTAGTTTCTTGTGATAATTGGAAAAATATTAATAGAAGGCTATTTTTGTAAACTAGATTTTGGGAAATTCCTAAATAAATGAGATTAAAAATATAGTTATGGTTTCATCATATCATTATCATCATGAATTGTAGTTTAATACATTAATTCATGCACAATCAAGTTTTTTTGTGGAATTGTGGTATTTTGCTTGAAAAATGTTAAAAATTACTAAAGGTTGCAAACTAGAAATTTCAAATTTATACAAATTTGTGTAATAAAAATATAGTAATGGTTTGTATAGTCTAGTTATGCTATTTAATGAGTTTTATGACCATTGGTTTCATTTAAATGTCAAGTTTTGATGAAAAACGGTAAATTGGCATTTTCGGGTTTTACGAAATTGGACGGTTTGATGGATTTTAGGGTTTCGATGGATTTAATTATGTTTTATAATATAAGTAAGGTGTTTTAAAACTACGAGTTATTTGTTGATGTTTACCTCGATCCATCGGAGTTTGTACGCCGATATCGAGCGATATTTGGTTCTTTTGCGTGGACGGAACATAGGTTTTAACCTATACTTGTTCCTTGTATCGTTTGACTTTCGTATGTGATTCAGTTTACGATACTATTTATATGTTTGCGTTTAGGTACCCCTCACGTGGACTGCAGGCGATGAAGAGGAGGATGGCGACACCGTCTTCGGCAGACATGGACCAGGTGAGTAGATGTATATCTATGGGGTGAAGTCAGGTGGATGGCGTTTAGCACCCCGGCAACGTAGAGTAGGAATAGTACTTATTGACATTAGGAAGCCAGATGTGACCCTAGATTCTTAATGCGTAAGACCCTAGTAATAACCCTAGGCTGGACTAGACTGATTTAGGAAAACCATATCAGAGGATGAGTACCTTGGAAGAGGTTCGTAGGTTTCAGATAGAAACACACACGCGCACACACTGAAACTCGACATGGTGTATACGTGTATGTGTATACATATATAGAACTAGGTATAGGTATATACATGTATATACAACACGTATATGGGGTTCATTGATGTGTTTTGATATCCGAGGTATGATGAAA
The DNA here is from genome assembly GCA_030015575.1 of Agapanthus africanus. Taxonomy (NCBI): domain Eukaryota; kingdom Viridiplantae; phylum Streptophyta; class Magnoliopsida; order Asparagales; family Amaryllidaceae; genus Agapanthus; species Agapanthus africanus. The sequence continues at coordinate 522,899,816 of CM057342.1, forward strand.
TAGTATAACTGGGCTTGATACCGTGATTCTTGGCTATACAGTCGTATTAGGTGTTAGCGGATCATTAGAGAATGAGATAATGAACATGTGTACATAAATTATAATAGGTGGTGATGATATTGAGGTACCTGGGACTCTAAATTAGTACCCGGACTGTAACTTGTGATTGATCACGATATGGGATATGTATGATTTGATTACGACATCATATAGGTGTGACCTGATGTCGATATCATATAGGTATGACCTGATGTTGATATCAAATAGGTGTGACTTGATGACGATAAGATATCAGTATGACTTAATCACAATATGATACATATGACATGATATTTCAGAGGATAAACTAATGATGCATATTATGATGACAATGACTTATGATTGATGTAGACGATTACAGTTTAGCACCTTGATCATGAGATGTGTTGGTGATGACATTATACGAATGATGAGACACCTAGAAGATACTTGACCCGTACCCCGATATTGGGATGTCGTACGATGGATTTTACCGTACGAGGTATAGATATGATGATTGATCCGCACTCTTGATTCGAGGAAGCCGTACTACGTACGTGACGCTATTAAGGCCGGATCGCCGACTATTAGAGATATTGATTCAGACCTTAGGTAGACTCTTGTTTCTTAATGACTAGTTTCTTAGGTGAAGTTCATTAGGAGGTTAGATGGACACTAGTTTAGGTTCGATTCATATAGTGATAGTTGTTCTCGTATGTCGCAGAGGGGTGGATAATGCACATCTGTCTTGCATTCATACTGTAATCATCATGGTGCATGTTCTTTTATATGTTGTTATAATCAGTATAAACTTTACCTGTTAGGACACCAGCACTATTACCGATGATGCGCATATTCCACGCACACTTATTTGCCGGCTCACACACATCATCATCGGTAATTACTATGTCACGTACACTTTAGATTATATTATCTTTTATTGATAGAATCAGTTAACAACTAGACCGATATAACATTGTGATTATTCTCTGACATTAGTACAGACATGATATTTATTGCTTAGACATTCATGCATTCATATTTTCATGTTATCATGCAGTACTATGGGCATATGCCGACACTTATCATATAGTTACTCATGATTTTAAGATTTGGATTTCTATGAGATTTCTGGATTTTGGGGAAAACCGCAAAAATATGTAAAAACTTCTCTCTCTCCTCCTCCTCTCTTTTTAAAAAACATAAGATGCGGTTTTCTCGTGATGTATATGTCGTCCACCATGAGATTTCATGTTTTCTGATGGATTTCGAGACCCGATTCGAGGTGTGGATGAACCGTCTCGGGTACATGGTGGGCCCAGTATGGTACCCCGGGGCAAGAAGATCGAGTTGTAGACGATGAGCCTGGCAGGGGAAGGCTACCTACCGGTGATGTCTGGCGCGGCGGATATCCGGAGGATACCGACCGTTGTCGTGAGATTTGATGATATGGGCCAATCCGGACTGACGGAGCCCGAGATATTGAGACTATGAGACTTGAGATTTACATGTTTGTGTCGATGCTTGACACGGATTTCCATGGATTTCATTGTTGATATTTCCGGTTTCTATACCCGTTTTACTATGATAACAGCTAAAGATTTCTTATACAGATACACCTGGATTTCAGGATTGGTTATTTTACATTCATGGTGCATGCATATCCATTCATATGACATAGTACTATATGAGGCACTGACACGAGCACGGAGTATCTGCACTTCCACGTAGTATTACCCTGCTATTATTAGATGATTGGGACTTAGTAGTGTATTATTATGACCTAGGATAGCGTCGTGCATTCGATTTCTTTTCGTAGATGTTTTCTACTCACGAGTTAGCAACTCACCCCCGTTGTGCCAAATTTTATTACAGGTTCGATGTACAGGTTTCCCTGGCAGCTTGCTGGCACATCTTTTCTTCATGGTGATTTGCACGGTAGGTTGGTTCACTTGTATCTGAACCACCATTGTATTTTTATTCTTTCATTTGTATCTAGTAAGCTCCATCAACCATATTTGTATTACTTGATAAGTTTATTGGACCAGTCTTTTATTTCGACCTTAGAGTCGCGCATGTATTATTCTGATCTGGTGGTTTTGTTTTGTTTTGAGTTTTGAGCCTCGCCCTTTGGCGTTGTATATTATTGTGCTTGTTGTGGTTGTTTCCGCCTGTTGGCGTTGAGCTAGCTCCCGTTTGGGAATGCTTTTTTATTGTTTATGTATATATTATACTTGTTGTACCCGTTTGGGGCCAGTTTTTATAGAGGAGACTCTGCCGAAATTTTTGGGAAAATTTGCTGATGTTTTAAACTTATTCCTTCATGTTTTCTTTTACTGCTTCTTCTTGTTTCTCATGGTTTAGATTGCTGGGCTTCGGCTTACTTAGGTTACGTGGCGCCTCTAGACGCTTCGTAATCTAAGTGCCGGTCACGTTCCGTACTTTCGGGTCGTGACAAAGTTGGTATCAGAGCGCTAGGTTTAACCTTGTATAAGTCTAGGTGACCCTTGGTTGATGGAGTAGGTGACTTAGGTAGAGTGACGTACCGTTGGTATGATCCGCGGCATACTTACGATACGCTACTCTGCTTAAGGAGCCCTAGGATGTACATTGTTTGCACCGTATTTCATTCGTTCCTTTGATCTATCTTCGTCGATGTCGGAGGGTGATTCTGTTACCACAGGCGCACGGGCGGAGGGAGCTGCGGCTCGAATGCGATAACCATTAGGGTATTGGTTATTCTTGAGGATTGAAGTATTGTTTAGCGTGCGGATGAAGGGTATTCATATGCCGTCCGGATGAAGTTAAAGGGTTCGAACGATTATCAGAAAACCATTTTCCCAAGTTTAAAGTATTCGGAAGAACATGCAGGTATTTCGATGGACCCTCTAGAAGAATGAAACCCTAGCTCGACATAATGACCACGAGAACGCCCTTGAACCTTAGGGTTTACGGCAGTTCCGCGGTGCCATTAGTGAGGCTTGGGTTTGCCCTTCTACGGCTGGATCATCGATGCTGGGGTATGTACCGGATATTTTTAAACTGTACTTGAGTGTTGAGCTCTCGGAGAATTATAGGATTTTGATGGATCGATCGAAAAGTTTAATGTAGTCCGGATATCAAGTGAAGGGATCGACTACGTGGGAGACTCTAGATATGAGTATTGCCGTTAGTAGCGCAGCCAGCACAGCTACGAAGGGACGAGTTCGAAGCAATCGACATCAGAGGAAAGAGGCGCACATTGACGATAGTGTTTACGATTGTGATTTGGTGATCTGAATTTCATATTTTCGTTGATTGGATTTTGGTATTTGAGGACTTTGTTCTACGATTGGTATTTCATGTGTGTACCTTCATTACAATCTATTTGTGTTTTATATATCAGTTGTATTGATGTTGTTTAGTACACACCCAGTACACTTGATTTGGTTTTATATATTTTTAGATTTTTGATTTGATTTCGTGCATAGGGGTCACACATGATTTTGACATATATTTCGACCTAGTTTTCATGCATTTTTGTGCTGTGATTTCGATGTATGTTTTCGTGCACCATGTGCACCTGATTAGGATTCTTGCGCATACTTGGCGCACTTGGTGCGATTTTGTGCACACCAGATGCACTAAATCGGGGTTTTGTGCAGATTAGATGCACCTGATAGTGAGTCGTGCACGCCCGTTGCACTTGACAGATGTTTTGGTGCACACCTGTTGAACTTATTTTGTTTTTTTGTGTATTCATGGTATCTGCATTTGGTTTCGATTTCAGTGCGCACCGGACACACATGATATTTTACTGATGTGATTGGGATTGATTTCAGTTGAGCAGTATGTTTTCATAATCACTATTATTTGATTTAGTAATCAGGCGGGACGTGTATGTTAAATAAAAGATATATATATAGTTATTTTTTTAAATAAACGTCCGCTACTTATGCCGTGACACGTGCATCACACGGCAATTTTCAAAAATGGGTGTTTGCATATTTTCTTATCCAGATATTTGTACGGTTTTACTATGATGCGCACTATATATAAGTTATAGATTGATGAATATTATAATGGTTTTCATATTGGGTTTTGATATTTTATCTTCACCATAACTCCGATGATTGCGTTATGCTTGATGGAATTGATTTTTGTTATGTATTGATGATTTCGGAGCCCCGACGATTTGAGTGTTTTGCTAAATGTTTTAGTATTTGGAGGGGGAGTTTTAATTTAAATTCGGGGACCGAATTTCGTAAAGGGGGGAAGATTGTAACGTTTTAAAAATAATTAAATAAATAATTAAATGAATAAAATTGTTTAAGTGAATTTTATGATTTTCGGTAAAGTAAAATGTATTTTTCGTAAAACTAAACCGTGATTGTTTTTCATTATAATTTCAAAAATACCTATTTTAATTATGTAATTACTACTAAATGGTGTTTATTTAGCCACTTATAAATTTTTGGTTTAATTAAATATTTTTCCTAAATTAATTATTTTAAATATTAACATAAGCTTTATTTTTACACTAAATTAGTGTAAATTACAAATTTGAATGGTTTTAATTTGTAAAAGTGAGCCATGGCATATTATAATTTAGTGAGTATCATGTAAAATTCATTTGCAAATTTTTCCAATTTTCTAGAGTTTTCTTGAGTTGCTATAGTAAAGAATTAAAAGAAAATTTAATAAAAGCATGAAAAGACATAATGATATGATATTTTGGGGGAACTTTCTACATTTTTCTCCACTTTTCTCATTCTCCACCCCCTCCTCCTAATTGTGGCCGTCCTCAACACCCCCATGGCAGCCCCCCCCCCCCATTTCCACTTCATTTTTTGTTCAAAATTCATCAAAAATCCATTAAAAATTCAATTAAAAATCCACAAAATCCTATGTATTTCCTACCCTTTATTCTCTACTCTTCTTTACATGGATTTTTGAGTGGGAAAGCATGCATTTTTTAGGCTCATTTTCATGTTTGGACTTGAGGTTGTGAAGGTATAAATCTATCTCTTTTGTTTTATTTCCATTAGATGTTTCTTTTAAAGCATAATTAGTTTTATTAGATTAATTCTATGTTCAATTTTTAAAATTCAAGTTAGGGTTTGTAAATTCAAGTTATAATTTTTATTAATTAATTAGGGTTATAATAACTAGTCTACCATTTTTTGAAGTGGAAAAATCTTGCATGGTTATTATATAATAATTTGTGTATTCAAATTGATTTAATAATGTTATTTAGCTAACTAGTTTTTATAAAATGTATTTGTGGATAAAATAAAATTCTAATTAAAGTTGTTATCATTAGATTGTAGTTTTAGTGAGAATATTAGCATGTTAATGGAAAGAAAAACTTAGTTTGATCACTAGTTTCTTGTGATAATTGGAAAAATATTAATAAAAGGCTATTTTTGTAAACTAGATTTTGGGAAATTCCTAAATAAATGAGATTAAAAATATAGTTATGGTTTCATCATATCATTATCATCATGAATTGTAGTTTAATACATTAATTCATGCACAATCAAGTTTTGTTGTGGAATTGTGGTATTTTGCTTGAAAAATGTTAAAAATTACTAAAGGTTGCAAACTAGAAATTTCAAATTTATACAAATTTGTGTAATAAAAATATAGTAATGGTTTGTATAGTCTAGTTATTCTATTTAATGAGTTTTATGACCATTGGTTTCATTTAAATGTCAAGTTTTGATGAAAAACGGTAAATTGGCATTTTCGGGTTTTACGAAATTGGACGGTTTGATGGATTTTAGGGTTTCGATGGATTTAATTATGTTTTATAATATAAGTAAGGTGTTTTAAAACTACGAGTTATTTGTTGATGTTTATCTCGATCCATCGGAGTTTGTACGCCGATATCGAGCGATATTTGGTTCTTTTGCGTGGACGGGACATAGGTTTTAACCTATGCTTGTTCCTTGTATCGTTTGACTTTCGTATGTAATTCAGTTTACGATACTATTTATATGTTTGCGTTTAGGTACCCCTCACGTGGACTGCAGGCGATGAAGAGGAGGATGGCGACACCGTCTTCGGCAGACATGGACCAGGTGAGTAGATGTATATCTATGGGGGGAAGTCGGGTGGATGGCGTTTAGCACCCCGGCAACGTAGAGTAGGAATAGTACTTATTGACATTAGGAAGCCAGATGTGACCCTAGATTCTTAATGCGTAAGACCCTAGTAATAACCCTAGGCTGGACTAGACTGATTTAGGAAAACCATATCAGAGGATGAGTACCTTGGAAGAGGTTCGTAGGTTTCAGATAGAAACACACACACGCACACACTGAAACTCGACATGGTGTATACGTGTATGTGTATACATATATAGAACTACGTATAGGTATATACATGTATATACAACACGTATATGGGGTTCATTGATGTGTTTTGATATCCGAGGTATGATGAAATAGTATAACTGGGCTTGATACCGTAATTCTTGGCTATACAGTCGTATTAGGTGTTAGCGGATCATTAGAGAATGAGATAATGAACATGTGTACATAAATTATAATAGGTGGTGATGATATTGAGGTACCTGGGACTCTAAATTAGTACCCGGACTGTAACTTGTGATTGATCACGATATGGGATATGTATGATTTGATTACGACATCATATAGGTGTGACCTGATGTCGATATCATATAGGTATGACCTGATGTTGATATCAAATAGGTGTGACTTGATGACGATATGATATCAGTATGACTTAATCACAATATGATACATATGACATGATATTTCAGAGGATAAACTAATGATGCATATTATGATGGCAATGACATATGATTGATGTAGACGATTACAGTTTAGCACCTTGATCATGAGATGTGTTGGTGATGACATTATACGAATGATGAGACACCTAGAAGATACTTGACCCGTACCCCGATATTGGGATGTCGTACGATGGATTTTACCGTACGAGGTATAGATATGATGATTGATCCGCACTCTTGATTTGAGGAAGCCGTACTACGTACGTGACGCTATTAAGGCCGGATCGCCGACTATTAGAGATATTGATTCAGACCTTAGGTAGACTCTTGTTTCTTAATGACTAGTTTCTTAGGTGAAGTTCATTAGGAGGTTAGATGGACACTAGTTTAGGTTCGATTCATATAGTGATAGTTGTTCTCGTATGTCGCAGAGGGGTGGATAATGCACATCTGTCTTGCATTCATACTGTAATCATCATGGTGCATGTTCTTTTATATGTTGTTATAATCAGTATAAACTTTACCTGTTTGGACACCAGCACTATTACCGATGATGCGCATATTCCACGCACACTTATTTGCCGGCTCACACACATCATCATCGGTAATTGTTATGTCACGTACACTTTAGATTATATTATCTTTTTTTGATAGAATCAGTTAACAACTAGACCGATATAACATTGTGATTATTCACTGACATTAGTACAGACATGATATTTATTGTTTAGACATTCATGCATTCATATTTTCATGTTATCATGCAGTACTATAGGCATATGCCGACACTTATCATATAGTTACTCATGATTTTAAGATTTGGATTTCTATGAGATTTCTGGATTTTGGGGAAAACCGCAAGAATATGTAAAAACTTCTCTCTCTCCTCCTCCTCTCTTTTTAAAAAACATAAAATGCGGTTTTCTCGTGATGTATATGTCGTCCACCATGAGATTTCATGTTTTCTGATGGATTTCGAGACCCGATTCGAGGTGTGGATGAACCGTCTCGGGTACATGGTGGGCCCGGTATGGTACCCCGGGGCAAGAAGATCGAGTTGTAGACGATAAGCCTGGCAGGGGAAGGCTACCTACCGGTGATGTCTGGCGCGGCGGATATCCGGAGGATACCGACCGTTGTCGTGAGATTTGATGATATGGGCCAATCCGGACTGACGGAGCCCGAGATATTGAGACTATGAGACCTGAGATTTACATGTTTGTGTCGATGCTTGACACGGATTTCCATGGATTTCATTGTTGATATTTCCGGTTTCTATACCCGTTTTACTATGATAACAGCTAAAGATTTCTTATACAGATACACCTGGATTTCAGGATTGGTTATTTTACATTCATGGTGCATGCATATCCATTCATATGACATAGTACTATATGAGGCACTGACACGAGCACGGAGTATCTGCACTTCCACGTAGTATTACCCTGCTATTATTAGATGATTGGGACTTAGTAGTGTATTATTATGACCTAGGATAGCGTCGTGCATTCGATTTCTTTTCGTAGATGTCTTCTACTCACGAGTTGGCAACTCACCCCCGTTGTGCCAAATTTTATTACAGGTTCGATGTACAGGTTTCCCTGGCAGCTTGCTGGCACATCTTTTCTTCATGGTGATTTGCACGGTAGGTTGGTTCACTTGTATCTGAACCACCATTGTATTTTTATTCTTTCATTTGTATCTAGTAAGCTCCATCAACCATATTTGTATTACTTGATAAGTTTATTGGACCAGTCTTTTATTTCGACCTTAGAGTCGCGCATGTATTATTCTGATCTGGTGGTTTTGTTTTCTTTTGAGTTTTGAGCCTCGCCCTTTGGCGTTGCATATTATTGTGCTTGTTGTGGTTGTTTCCGCCTGTTGGCGTTGAGCTAGCTCCCGTTTGGGAATGCTTTTTTATTGTTTATGTATATATTATACTTGTTGTACCCGTTTGGGGCCAGTTTTTATAGAGGAGACTCTGCCGAAATTTTTGGGAAAATTTGCTGATATTTTAAACTTATTCCTTCATGTTTTCTTTTACTGCTTCTTCTTCTTTCTCATGGTTTAGATTGCTGGGCTTCGGCTTACTTAGGTTACGTGGCGCCTCTAGACGCTTCGTAATCTAAGTGCCGGTCACGTTCCGTACTTTCGGGTCGTGACAATCGCGCTGTGTCATGGAGAGCCATTACACATAGTCGTCCCTGGCCAGGGCAAGCGAGATATACTGGTAGGTTTCCAGTGTTATCTCAGGGTGTTATGTGCTACACTCCGACACGACTTGTACCGCTATTAGGGGGCTGACGCTTACCGCCCCCCTAGGCCCACCATGCGATATTCTCAGACGAACAGACCGGACTGTTCGGAGATTGTCACATTCAGGCTCAGTAGGAGTTCAGATGGGTTTCACCTCGTCAGTCTTCTTATCGGCATCTACCTGGGGGCCGTTACGCACAGCTAGTGCCGCTTGCGGTCTGTGGTTAAACCCACTGCCAGCGTAGTGTCGAGTCTTTAGAGTCCTACACAGAGAGCTGCCTTTAGGCAAAAGAGTAGAGGTCTCATGGTTTTGCGACAGGGTTCGGTCACATCCGTGCACTTATGCACGTTTGGTGTCCGGACAGTTATTACTAGCGGGGTTTAGTTTAAGCCAGATCCTAGTATACGTTTTGGGATTGGTTTTATCTCGTTTGTATTCGTGTTCCTCGGAACGCGGATGCGGGTGTGTATGCACGGTTGACAGAGACAGAGGCAGACGATTCTCATTAGGGTTGTTGACTGTTGACTTTTGCTAAACCCTAATGAGAATTAGAAATATTATTAACAATAATATTAATTAAGTATTATTGTGACATGGTTGGGTTGAAAGGTTGACCTTGTTGACTTGTTGACTTTGTTGACCGGTTGACTAGGTTGGACTTGTTGACCACCATCATGACAATGGCTATCATTTCTTGGCATTGACTTTAGCTTGCTTGTTTTGTTCACAAATTGCATTTAATGCATGAAATGATATTGCCATTTGATATGATAACAACCATCACATAATATTCAATTATTATTATGTGTTATGATTATTTTTTATTATGAGAGCAAGGGTGTGAAAAGTCTTGCTCATCTTTCATTTCCTTTCTCTCTCATGCTCAAGCTCTCCCTCTTCCTCTTGCTCTCTCTCTAGTTCATGGTTCTATTGTCTCATGTGTTGAGAAGCAAAAACCATAGAGATCAAAACCCATTACACTTCTCTACTCATCCTAGTACACAAGGTCCAACAAGCCAAGTGTTTTAGTTTTCTTCTAGTTTGAAGTAGAAGCCAAAAGGTAGAAGCTTTCGGGTGGATCCATCTTCGTCGCGAGGAGACGACGAGGTGCGGCCGATCCGAACACCGCAAGGAGTTGAAGACGAAGGAGTTCAAGTTAAGGTATAACCCCCTAACCGAGTAGGTAACACTCCTAGTTAGGTTGTTAGATAGTTGTTTAACAAAGATCCGTATTTTGAGTCCATGTTACCCCCAAAGAAAAAATCGTTTTTTACCATTTCCGCAACCCTAAAGAACCGGGGATGGGTAACGTGGACTTACAGTGGTATCAGAGCCTAGTTAAACACTATCTAACATGTTAGCAAAGTAACTAGAAGTTCGATCGGAGAAAAAGTCGCGAAACATGCCCGAAATATCAAGTTTCTGCCAATTCTGTTTTCTGTTCAAAAAATAAGTAATCTTACACTAAAAATCGGCTCAGGCTTTTTAAAACCCACACAAGAAAATTAGTCCACCGACTCAGTCAAAGCGCCGCGGAAACGCGGCCGGAGCATGCTCCCGCCGCGGATCCGCGGCCGAGTTGACTCGGCCGTGGCACAATTTTCCTGCAGTGTTTTTCTGGGGGTGTTTTGGGATTTTTACAATATAATTTTTCTGCTCAGATTTTCCAGAAAGAAAAATTTGTTTTTGGGGTTTAAAAATCCGTATTTTGATCGAACTTCTAAAGACTTAAGCTGACGGGTATATATCTGTGATGCGATATATGTATTGAACGTCTGCTAATCGCTATACGTCGATTAGTGGGGGTTATACATATCTGTGATCTGTAATGTTGATGGTATGTGTATATGGATTCATTGGATTTTCGCGGATGAATAGCCGAGGGGTTGTGAGATTAGATTTTTCTTTATCTTTCAATTCATGTAAATTTGTAATTGATGTAATATTATTTATTTGGCCGCACAACCGGGATGAGGTTGTAGCCATCATTGTATAATTTATTTTACTGTTTTTGCTCCTAGGATAAACCCATGGAGGGGGTGCACAAACTACCGGGTACCTCAAAGTGCCGAGTGGCCTACTCACGTTGTCGAGGAAGGTTGCTTTACTTCGGGTATTTGGCGGGTAGTTTGCCGCACCCGTAGGGGTCTAGGGTGGGGTATTGGCTATTCACCGCGACCGTGTAATCCGCTTTTCGTTACAGGCTCGTACGGAATGCGGATTCCTAGTATATCCAATGTGTTCATCTGTGATCTGGATTGGCTATCATTGCTATATATCTATATATGATATCTATTTAGGCGTTGCTTATGTTTTGCATCCGCGCTAGTCCAGCCCCCGCTCTGTCGTTAGTTAAGTAACCTAACGGGTAATGACGAGGCCCCGTGGCGAATGTGGATGGCATAAGCGTACGTCATATTTTCATTGTTTTCTGCAATGGTAGGATTAAATGATGGGACGCATTAAAATTAATGCAAGAAAATAAACCAAGTAAAAGTCGTTAGAACACTTTCAAAACCACTCGGTTCTTTTCAAAAACCAACTTTTAAATGCGGAGCTTGAACCACTCCTTTTAAAAGCTATCTCGTTCCATCGATTATATCAAGTTCACTACGTTCACGGTTTCGCCAAAACTATTCGTAGCCCTCCATCATTTCAGTTAAATATTCGGTAGTATTCAAGCTATGTATTTTGACCTCACGCCAAGGCATAGTGATTGGTAGCTGTCGGATATTTATCTGTTGCATAGATAGAATGCGTTGGTTTGAGACAGTCGCACTGTCATTTTGGCCTATATCAAGGGTAGGTACGGGTGGGTTCAAATTAACCTGGATAATGATGGGTAGAACTTGATATGTGACTTATGACATTTTGACCTTACGCCAAGGTCATAAGAGCATGGGGCAAAAATCCACATCGGGAGTTTCTAAAGAACCAGAAACTTGCTAGCGCTGCATACCATTTGGAGTGTGATGATTCTGGTAGGATTCCTTCAGTTTTGTCACGCGATGATATTTGGATCCCGATCCTACTGTGAGTTTATGCTACTCCTCGGGAAATTTCTCACTTAACGATCAATGCTATAAACCAAGTAGGTGTCTAGAAAGGTGTTAGCGGGGCTACGCCCCCAGGGAAAAGAGGTTATTTAATTAAGGAACTTCGCGAAAGCGTTGGAAAACCTCCCTCGAAGTACCAACACTGGCCTGGCTGAATGGTTAAGCAAGTATTGTACGGTGAGATTGATCCCGACTAATTCTTCCTTTTTGGTTTGAGGAGGAATTCGAGATACAGTGGGAGCCATCCTGTTTAAACAAACTAAAAACCACTCTAAACTTGCAAGAGCATCATGCTAAATGTTTCTTCTCTCTCTCCTAATTGCAGCGACCAATAGTCATGACCGGACTTAAGTTACTTCTAGATAAAAACATACTGACAGGGCCAAACTACAAAGATTGGCTTAGGAATGTCAAAATGGCAATCACTTAAGACAAGCTGGGGTATCTCCTTACCACCAAAGCTCCTCCTGTCCCAGGTCCCACCTCCAGCATCGCGGATAAGGAAATCCGTAAGACCTGGGAGATCGATTGTGCGAAGGCCAAGTGCCTCGTGCTTGCCTCTATGGACAATGAACATCAGAGGAGGCACGAGAATATGGACCTCGAATCCATATTTCTCCATACAAAAGAACTGTATGGAGAGCAATCTCGTATCGCCAGATATAAAGTGTCGAAAAAGTTGTTTTCGGCAAGGTTGGCCATCGGATCATCGGTAGCGGAACACGTGCTTAAGATGATTGGCTTCATTGAGGAGCTCGCGGACCTTGGGACCACGTTAGAGAATGAGCTCTATACGGACTTGATTCTCCAGTCCCTTCCTTCCACTTACGCCCAGTTTATCCTGAACTTCAACTTGCAAGAAAAAGAAGTTGAACTTCCGGAGCTCCTCAACATGCTGAGGAGTGCAAAAGGCACCCTACAGAAAGGTAGGAAAACATCCACTTTGTTTGTAAGAGGATATTCCTCTTCTAAGTCCAAGGCGAAAGTCAAGGGAAAGAAGAAGAAAGCCCCCGCCAAACCAAGGGGCGGTGTTAGTAACGTGGAAACGAAGGGAAAAGCAAAGGCAACAAAGATAGCGGGGCAGCTTGTGGGAAAGGAAGAATGCTTCTATTGTCATAAGAAGGGACACTGGAAGAAAGATTGCAGGGCTTGGAAGGCCAGAAACCAGGATCCGAAGCAAGTTGCGGCTTCGGCTTCAGGTGTGTATGTTATTGAAAACTGTTTTTCAATAAACTCTACTTCCTGGGTATTGGATATCGGATCAGGATCTCATTTCTGTAATTCTTTGCAGGCACTGAGAAGGCGTAGGGTTTTGAAGGAAGGTGATATAACCCTCAGAGTTGCAAACGGAGCTGGCATGGATGCTGAGTCCGTAGGGGACTATCACCTGGGAATGTCAGATGGACATGTTTTGGTTTTGCGTGATTGTTATTTTGTACCCAATGCAACCTGTAATATCATATCTGTATCTTTATTATCTAAAGAAGGTTATGAATTTGCATTTGTAAGTAATGTTGTGAACATTCACCTTAATCAATTTTTGATTGGGTCAGGTACATTAAGCAATGGTATATACGTATTAAACCAACCACAGATTTTCAATGTCCAGAATACACACAAAAGAAAGTCTCCGGAAACAAATCAGGCTTTCTTATGGCATTATAGACTGGGTCACATCAATGAGAGAAGGTTGACGAAGTTACATACAGAAGGATATTTGGATCCGTTCGAATATCAATCATATGCAACTTGTCAATCCTGTCTCAAAGGAAAGATGACAAAGATTCCGTTCACTGGACACGGAGTAAGAGCGAGCGAGCTCTTGGGACTCGTACACAGCGACATGTGTGGTCCAATGTCTACACATGCGCGAAGCGGTTATTCTTACTTCATTACTTTTACGGATGACTTTTCAAGGTACGGATATGTCTTCTTAATGAAACATAAATCCGAAGCCTTTGGAAAATTCCAAGAATATAAGAATGAAGTAGAAAAACAAACCGGCAAAAGTATCAAGACAAAAAGATCTGATCGAGGTGGTGAATACTTAAGTGCCGAGTTCCTGGATTACTTAAAAGAGAATGGAATTCTCTCTCACCTTACTCCTCCGTACACTCCGTAACATAACGGTGTATCGGAGAGACGGAATCGAACCCTATTGGATATGGTACGTTCCATGATGAGTAACGCTGAGTTACCGCAATCATTCTGGGGATATGCGCTAGAATCAGCTGCATACCTTTTGAACCGAGTTCCTACTAAGACTGTGCCTACCACACCATATGAGATATGGAGTGGGAAGAAACCCTATTTTCAATATCTGAAAATCTGGGGATGTCCAGCTTTTGTTGTTGGAGATAGTGCCCTCATAGTCAATTATTGGATCGCAGGTACGTAATTGCAATGATTGCGGAGGACCTATCCCGGTAGGACAGTCTTACTCGAGATGATAGTATGCTATCTGGTTTTCCTTTATCAGTCGTGTACATGTTCAGGTGACTGATTGCATGTTACACTTTGATAGAGCCCTTAGGATCTTGCTTTACTACCAACTGTATGATGGCGATCATATACGTGAGAGTTGGGTAGTTTATATGCATATCCTTAATTGTGGTCCCTAGTCGTGGGAGTTTCGAGACAGGGCATCGATACTCCGGAGTAGACTAGTGTATACAGTCGAGACCCCGACGAGGGGTGGTGGCCAGTCTCACAAGCCACTGGTGTCAGTTGGATCACCTAAGATGTATACAGGTGCTCATTGGGTTATGAGTACACCGGACAGGACTCGCCGGGAATATGCTAGTTAGTACTATACCTATCGTCAGATAGCAGTTCCCTGGTGACATGTGTACAGATTAGTTCATCGACCTGAGGTCGTCATTTGTCTCGTATGAGTTCCCACTGTGCTTTGATTTCTACCCTACCACGGCTCAAAGGAGTCGTGCAAACAGGTAGCTTTTGGGTACAGTCCCGAGCCATATGGAGGCACGTGAGCGGATCGGCAGGGGATTCGTCTCTCCCGGTATTGGGGGCGAGGTCGTGCTGTGTCTAGGAGAGCCATTACACTAAATCCATGGCCATGGTAGGAGATTTACTGGTAGGTACTCCAGTAGTATCTCAGGGTGTTATTGGGCTACACTCCGACACGACTTATAATGCTTCTGGGGGTCTGACGTTACTAGCCCCCTAGGCGGATATGCGATACTCATAGACGAACGGACCGGACTGTATATACATTGTCACTGTTAGGCTCAGTAGGGTTTTCGGATGAGTGCGCTCATCGGCCTCCCTTGAGTTCGCTCATCGGCCACCCTTGAGGTCAGTCCATGGGCAGCCGTTATGCATAGCTAGTGCCGCTGACGGTTTGTGGTTAAACCCACTGCCAGGGTACTGACGAGTCATTAGAGTCCCCCACAGACAGTTTCCCAAGTTCGGGCGAAACGTTGTAGAGGCCATATGGTTTTATGGCAGGGTTCGGAAAATGCACGTGCGTTTACGCACGTGTCAGTTTTCGGGCAGATGATACTGGTCGGCTTTGGTTTAAGCCGGATCCGAGCATTATATTGAGTGGGTATAATATCTTTGTCTCAGTTGCATTTGTATTCGGTCGTAATACAAATGCGGGTATATTTATACAGTTACGGGGTTATCCTGAAAGTCGTTTCGGGATCACTTTTGGAAGTTGCCAGTTTCCAGTTTTCTATCAGCCGTCTTTTAACATTCGGTTAAAGACGGATTTATCTTTTCTTCAGATAAGAGTGAGTCATCATTCTAGAAGGTTCTAGAAATGATGAAGTGGCTAATGAGTCATCTTGACATTAATGGTGCATTTATTATGTGATGACTATGTTAATATGAGTCATGGTTTACATTAAAGCTTTTTGTTTTCCTTAAGATATTTTCTTCATGATAAGCTTCATCACCACTTGCTCCTACGGTCACCTCCCTCTTCTATAAGAATGGCCGGCCCTCTCTCTCCTCCACTCTCTCTCTCACTTGATAGTTTTTCATGGTTGTAAAAAGATATGATAGTATTTGGGGTGTATGGAATTTTACAGTTCATTTCATTCCATCACCTGATTCCCTCGGCAACTTCATTAACCGATCGTCCACGGATTTGGACGAAGTGAGACAAAGTCATCTACTCATTCTCTACATCAATCTTGGTCGTTTCATCTAGCAAACTTGACGACCGAGTTGCCTCGAGTCAGAGGCGGGAGCCCGTTTAAAGAATCGGTGATGTGGTGCCACCTGGACAAGCAGATCGGAGATCGACGAGATCGGAGCAGCCGCAACGGAGCGTGGGATGATGGTTAAAGAACGAAGGACTCGGATCGTTCGGTATAACCTTTCTACACTCTTTACAGTTTGTTAGTTTAGCAATAATGGCAGATCCGGGTTATAGTATACGATAGCGCCAGTTAAAAAGTTTTTGTTCCGCATTTGGCGTCTGTAGACGGCCGGGGCGCTAGCGTAGACTTACAGTGGTATCAGAGCCTCACCATTTTGCTATACTAACTTGTGCTAACGCGTTTAAAATATCGATCGAACCGGAAATCGAAAATTGCAAAATCCTACCTTGACAGTTTCTGTTGATTTTAAATGGTCTCAAAAATTATTTCTGCATGTCTTAAAAATCCGTGCAGGGTTTTTTAAGCGCACGGACAAAATTTGAGCATGTGATCTCACCAGAGAGCCGCGGATTAGCGGCCAAACCCATGGTTTGGCCGCGCATCCGCGGCCGTTCTAGGGGATCAGTGCACCAAATTTTTTCTGTGTGTTCTCTGTTGGATTTTGGGGTTTTTTGGTAAATATCGTTTTGGCCCAGGTTTTGTTACTGTTCACCAGTAAGTCATGGGGCCCACTTTTTGATATTTGGTCTATCGAAATTTAAACATGTTAGTTTACAGTGCTTACATTATATCTCCGACCGGGAATGTCATTTGATCGGTAAACCGCGTCTGATTGCTATAGTTCTTTTAGACGGGTTTGCGAACGTGACATTCGCGTTGATGTTCTGTGTTGTGCTGTATTGTTGCGGATTTATCGTGGTGGATAGCAGTGTGCAATGGTAGTACAGTTTGAGTTTATTTGTACATTTGATATTGCGGGGCGAGCGTCCAACATGTGGACTGCCGTCACTGCCTGTTGTATAATATTCTTTTGGGGCACGACCAGGTTGCGGTCGATGTA
The DNA here is from genome assembly GCA_030015575.1 of Agapanthus africanus. Taxonomy (NCBI): domain Eukaryota; kingdom Viridiplantae; phylum Streptophyta; class Magnoliopsida; order Asparagales; family Amaryllidaceae; genus Agapanthus; species Agapanthus africanus. Next base: position 522,917,079 of record CM057342.1, read on the forward strand.
CCTGTTGTACTATTTTTCATTACTGTACTAGGTTTTACCCCGAGACGGAGTGCACGGATAGCCGGGTTCTGGAGGGCAACGGGTCCGCATCTCATGGCTTTGAGAGGCAGAGGGGCCCCACTCTAAAATTGGCAGACTATTCGCCGCACTCGTAGGGGGTACAGGTTGACCCAAGGAGGGGTGCCCAAGATTACCGGATTCCGTGAAGTGCCGGGTGTTCCATTCACTATGCTGTAGGGACAACCTCGCTTCAGGTTTTGGCGGGTAACTTGCCGCACCCGTAGGGGTCTAGGTTTCATTGCACAGGCTATCCACACGACTGGGGAACGTCGAGTTTCAGCAGCGGCTCTATGAAACTCGGGGATCCCAGATTGTCTGTATTGTTCTGTGATGCTTATTACTTTTCTGTAATGTTGCATATTATCACGCCTGGAGCGATTATTGTATATTGGTTTATATACTATTAGATGTTGTATATGTTTTACACCCGCGCTAGTCCAGTCCCCGCTCTGTCGTTAGTTAAGTAACCTAACGGGTGATGACGGGACCCAGTGACGAATGCGGATGGCATATACGTACATTTTATTTTCGTTCTTTTCTGGTGTGATTGATTGATGGGACAGCGTTGATTCTGATCAATGCAAAGAAAAACAAACATGTTTTAGTTGTTGGAACAAATTTAAAAAGTGTTATTGCAAAGACGTTTTCTTTTGTTTTGCATAGCGGTATTCAGTGGAATATCCTGCACCTCATTCGACGGGGCAAGGGCCGATATCCCTTCACCGGGACTGACCCCTTGGGCAGAAGTTTGCGTCAGGGTAATAACTTCACTATAGTCGATTACAAGTTGCTTTGCATAGCGGTATTCAGTGGAATATCCTGCACCTCATTCCACGAGGAAAGAGCCGTGATCCCTTCACCGGGAGTGACCTCTTTAGCAAAAGGTTTTCGCCACTATATTTTAAAAAGCTATCAGGTTCCTTCAGCGATATCAAGTTCACTACGCTAAAGTTTTTTCGCCAAAAACCAGTCGTAGCCCTCCGTCGTTTCTTATGGATGGTCAGTAGTATTCAAGCTATGTTTGTTGGCATACGTCAAGGCATAGTGTTTGGTAGCTGCTGGGTATTCATTTGTTGCATAGATAGATGAGTTGGTTTGGGACAGTCGTATTACCTTGTTGGCATACGTCAAGGGTATGTACGGGTGGGTTCAAATTAACAAGATAATGACGGGCAGAACTTGACATGTGACTTATGATTTGTTGACATACGCCAAGGTCATAAGAGCATGGGGCATAAATCTGATCGGGAGTTTCTAAAGAAACTGAAACTTGCCAAGTATGCGCATACCTTCTGGAGTATGAGTAACGTGGATGCATTCCATCACGTTATCATGCGATGAGAGTTGGATCCCGATTCCCACTGATGAGTTGGTTTACTCTTCGGGTGATCCCGATTGATTCTTCTTTTAGGTTTGGGGGAGAATTTGACAGGACAGTGGGAGGTTTCCGGATTAGATAAAGTTATGACCATTCTGATCTAGGTTAGAGTGCACGCAGAGTGTTTCTTTTCTCTCTCTCTCTTTGGCAGCGACCTTTGACCGACCCTAGACTATGACTCAGTTGACCGAACCTTCTTAAAATACTGGCTTTTGGATTGTCTGAGTTGCATAAGTCATTGCCACTCCTTCTTTTACCCTTTGAATTTCTCAGAACACCCGTATTACTACGGATATCCACTTCCATTGGATAGATCCATCGTATGGTTATATACGAACTCGAAGGGACTTCTTCGAGGATGGATCCAGGTTCAGGAGAAATAGAATTGGTTTATTCAGTTGTCTTTTATTATCACCTTCTCTCAGGTTGCGAGAGCTCCTTGGTTTAGGAGAGTACACCTATTACGCTTATTGGATAGTCTTATTCCAAACCATAGGCAAGTGCCGAAAGGTAGGGAATGAAGAAAACCAATTAGCCTAAGTAGGGTGTGCAGAAGGTAATATGTAAAGACAAAATAAAGGGATTAGAAAGAGGGCAAAGTAAATTGCGACTGATATCATTCACGACCAAAACCGCGTACTTCGTCGCCACTCCTACTTCACCTTTAAAGGAATAAGGTATTATTCAGTTGTCTTTTATCATCACCTTCTCTCGAGATACGAGTACTCCTTGGTTTAGGAGGGTACACCTATTATGCTTACTGGATAGTCTTCTTCCAAACCATAGGCTGGTGCCGAACGGTAGGGAAGGAAGAAAACCATTTAGCCTAATGATGGTGTACAGAAGGTAACGACTAAAGACAAATAGAGGGATTTGGAGAGATGGCAATAAAATATACGGTTGAAATCATGAATTGGATTATGGAAGAGGCATTACTATGAATACCAGGATACCCCTACGAAACATTTTCATGTTTCAGTGCATTGTTAAAGGAAAACTGTTTTCCCGATTGGATACTTACTCCAAGGGTATGTATTTACCAGGTTTCATTTTCATATCTGTATGGTTTTACAGATGATGAGTGGGAGTAAGTTATTGGGAATTAGGCGATTATCCTCATTATATCGGAATTCGTTGTAATTGGTGATATTTGAGGAAATCGCCAGGGTACAGTTTTCAACCTACGACGCACAAGTTTTGAGTTGTTTAACTCAGCGGACTTATACAGAGTATTGTATGTTGTCCAAGTGTCCATCAGGACAAAGGGGTAGGTCCTCGTACTATGTTCTGTTTACTTATAACTTCTCTGGTATTTGGACAAGTGTTTCGTAGAAATACAAGGTCTAAGTTTTGAGAAGTTGTGGGTATAAGAATAAAGTAGAGAACCAGGTATCACAAGTATCGGGATTCTTCAAAGAGATCGAAGATGTAGATTCTTGTGATTGGTATTCAGATGATAGTGATGGTTTTGAGAAACGTGTTTCTCTTTCAGGTTACTCATAATTGGATAGATTCCTAAGTTGAGTAATGCTGATTAGCCTCTTTCCATTAAGTTGATATGCACTAGAGACAGCTGCATGATTTGAATATGGTTCCAATTAAATAAAGTGCCAAAGTTTCTATATTGGATATAGAATGGATCGTACCTTAAAAGATATTAAGGTACGGGGAGTTGTCCAGCTTATGCTTAAAACCAGACTCTGGATAACTCAGGGCACATTTCTGTAATGGCTGTTTGTGGGTTGACCCTGGCTATGACGAGGGTTGATATTCTACCATTTAGAAGATCAATAGTGATATTGTTCTTGACTCGCCACAGTTTTAGTAAAATGGATCTTTTTCAGAAAAACAGTAGTGGGAGTATGGTAGAACTGGAAGTGATTCCAGAACCACGAACGATTACGGAAAATTTAATAGGACCTATATATTCAATCAGGTTTGACATTCCAATAGCCACTCCGCAGATATGGTAGGTAACCTCAGACACCCGAGAGGTACTCCGGTAGCCTCAAGGACGGTGACAGGGAGGTTCTTATCTACCCAGACTTGACACTACTGTTGTTCCAGGCTATGAGACCCGGTAGGAGGGTTGTCGTAGTCAGTGGAAGCATCGGAAGCATGGTGGGCAAGTAGCTTATGTCTATTTATAGACTAGAGCAGTTATAGCGGAGATAGATCATCTAATTTTGATGTGACAGTCATGGGTTTGACTTCAATCAGAATAGGGGATGGATCTGTTAAGAAGGTAGTAGGGTGTGATGTCATGGTATTTGGATGACATACACAGAGTAGGAAGTAAAATTCCTATACTACGATCGGTTGTACTGTGATCGTCACACAGTTGTTTCTCCAGACAGGATATGGATATAATATTTGACATTCTGGTTTCTGGATCTATGGTTTTAGATCTGGATTTGGGTAGTTTCCCAATGTGGGTACTTTGACAGATATTCTAATGGTTTTTAGAATAGTTGACTCCTAGCATGGTAGTGTACCTGCAGGATATAGAGTCACCCTCTCTAAAGGTGTCGTATAGACTAAAGGGGAGAGGGCTGTGCATGATTGACAGATCACTTGCTTAGGCAATTGAGTCAATCATGAGGTATCAAGTACCACACCAGATATTGTTTTTGCACTAGATGCAATAAGTTTGTATTAATCCAATCCTGGAGAAACATAAGGAAGCAGTTTTAGAACATATGTACATGTTCTACGGATTTGATGACGGCAGCCTCCTTCGGGAGACGGTTATCATTCCAAGCTTCAAAGGTGGCATGGATGACAGAGTGATTGTCAGAGTTATAGTTTTCCCTCTGATGAGGAACAGTATTATGGACAGGTGGTCCAAGAGGATACTGTGGGTGGCATGGTGCCGGATACTGATTAGGTTCAGTGATCGATACAGTCTAAGAGGTTTGGATTTGGAGTTCATTTATGAACTAGGTCCCATCAGATATCCAGACATATTCTAAGACAGATATTACTCAATTCGGGAGATGGCTTTCTCCACGAACTTGAGATTAAGAGAGATATAGAAAGAAACTTCTAGGCGGATCCACTCACTGAGGCTATTTCTCGAACACAATAGTTTTACAAACGGGCTTTGTGAAACTGATTAGTAGAGGAGTTGGATGTTCGGTTTCACACGGGCTGTGAGTAGTCGACATCGCAATATTAGCCTTGAGTGCAAGTGGGAGATTGTTGGAGATAGTGCCCTCATAGTCAATTATTGGATCGCAGATACGTGATTGCAATGATTGCGGAGGACCTATCCCGGTAGGACAGTCTTACTCGAGATGATAGTATGCTATCTGGTTTGCCTTTATCAGTCGTGTACATGTTCAGGTGACTGATTGCATGTTACACTTTGATAGAGCCCGTAGGATCTTGCTTTACTACCAACTGTATGATGGCGATCATATACGTGAGAGTTGGGTAGTTTATATGCATATCCTTAATTGTGGTCCCTAGTCGTGGGAGTTTCGAGACAGGGCATCGATACTCCGGAGTAGACTAGTGTATACAGTCGAGACCCCGACGAGGGGCGGTGGCCGGTCTCACAAGCCACTGGTGTCAGTTGGATCACCTAAGATGTATACAGGTGCTCATTGGGTTATGAGTACACCGGACAGGACTCGCCGGGAATATGCTAGTTAGTACTATACCTATCGTCAGATAGCAGTTCCCTGGTGACATGTGTACAGATTAGTTCATCGACCTGAGGTCGTCATTTGTCTCGTATGAGTTCCCACTGTGCTTTGATTTCTACCCTACCACGGCTCAAAGGAGTCGTGCAAACAGGTAGCTTTTGGGTACAGTCCCGAGCCATATGGAGGCACGTGAGCGGATCGGCAGGGGATTCGTCTCTCCCGGTATTGGGGGCGAGGTCGTGCTGTGTCTAGGAGAGCCATTACACTAAATCCATGGCCATGGTAGGAGATTTACTGGTAGGTACTCCAGTAGTATCTCAGGGTGTTATTGGGCTACACTCCGACACGACTTATAATGCTTCTGGGGGTCTGACGTTACTAGCCCCCTAGGCGGATATGCGATACTCATAGACGAACGGACCGGACTGTATATACATTGTCACTGTTAGGCTCAGTAGGGTTTTCGGATGAGTGCGCTCATCGGCCTCCCTTGAGTTCGCTCATCGGCCACCCTTGAGGTCAGTCCATGGGCAGCCGTTATGCATAGCTAGTGCCGCTGACGGTTTGTGGTTAAACCCACTGCCAGGGTACTGACGAGTCATTAGAGTCCCCCACAGACAGTTTCCCAAGTTCGGGCGAAACGTTGTAGAGGCCATATGGTTTTATGGCAGGGTTCGGAAAATGCACGTGCGTTTACGCACGTGTCAGTTTTCGGGCAGATGATACTGGTCGGCTTTGGTTTAAGCCGGATCCGAGCATTATATTGAGTGGGTATAATATCTTTGTCTCAGTTGCATTTGTATTCGGTCGTAATACAAATGCGGGTATATTTATACAGTTACGGGGTTATCCTGAAAGTCGTTTCGGGATCACTTTTGGAAGTTGCCAGTTTCCAGTTTTCTATCAGCCGTCTTTTAACATTCGGTTAAAGACGGATTTATCTTTTCTTCAGATAAGAGTGAGTCATCATTCTAGAAGGTTCTAGAAGTGATGAAGTGGCTAATGAGTCATCTTGACATTAATGGTGCATTTATTATGTGATGACTATGTTAATATGAGTCATGGTTTACATTAAAGCTTTTTGTTTTCCTTAAGATATTTTCTTCATGATAAGCTTCATCACCACTTGCTCCTACGGTCACCTCCCTCTTCTATAAGAATGGCCGGCCCTCTCTCTCCTCCACTCTCTCTCTCACTTGATAGTTTTTCATGGTTGTAAAAAGATATGATAGTATTTGGGGTGTATGGAATTTTACAGTTCATTTCATTCCATCACCCGATTCCCTCGGCAACTTCATTAACCGATCGTCCACGGATTTGGACGAAGTGAGACAAAGTCATCTACTCATTCTCTACATCAATCTTGGTCGTTTCTTCTAGGAAACTTGACGACCGAGTTGCCTCGAGTCAGAGGCGGGAGCCCGTTTAAAGAATCGGTGATGTGGTGCCACCTGGACAAGCAGATCGGAGATCGACGAGATCGGAGCAGCCGCAACGGAGCGTGGGATGATGGTTAAAGAACGAAGGACTCGGATCGTTCGGTATAACCTTTCTACACTCTTTACAGTTTGTTAGTTTAGCAATAATGGCAGATCCGGGTTATAGTATACGATAGCGCCAGTTAAAAAGTTTTTGTTCCGCATTTGGCGTCTGTAGACGGCCGGGGCGCTAGCGTAGACTTACATTTGTCAAAAAGTAGCATGCGGACAAACTCGAAGCACGCTCAGTACTGTGCAAGTTTGTGGGATACCCAAAGAATTCCAGGGGTATCTCTTCTATTACGCATAGGAACAAAAGATCTTTGTTTCTCGTAATGCCCACTTTCTGGAACACCAGTTCTTAGAAAAAGAAATAAGTGGGAGCGCAATAGAACTGGAAGAAATTCCAGAACCACAGACTATTACTGAAAGCTTAGTGAAACCAGAGGGTTCGAAAGAACAGGACATTCCTACGCCGCTCCACAGGAGTAGTAGGCAGTCTCATCCGCCCAAGAGATACTACGGTTTTCTCATAGACGGGGATAGAGAGGATTGCATCATTGATAGTGATGAGCTTACTAGCTTCCAGCAGGCAATTCAGAGCGCTGACTCAGTAAAATGGCTGGATGCAATGCGGACCGAAATGGAGTCCATGTACACCAACAAAGTATGGACTTTGGACATTGCTCCAGATGGGGTAAAACCCGTAGGATGCAAGTGGATCTTCAAGAAGAAGATTGGTGTAGATGGACAGGTTGAGACCTATAAGGCTAGACTTGTTGCAAAGGGTTTTCGTCAAAGACCTGGTTTGGACTATGACGAGACCTTTTCTCCAGTGGCTATACTGAAATCCATTCGGATCCTTCTTACCATCGCTGCCTTCCACGATTATGAGATTTGGCAGATGGACGTAAAGACCGCTTTTCTAAATGAAAATTTAGAGGAGTGTGTCTATATGGACCAGCCAGAAGGTTTCATTCAAAGTGGGAGCAGCGGAAAGGTGTGCAAGTTGTTTATGTCCATCTATGGACTAAAGCAGGCATTGCGGAGTTGGAACATCTGTTTTGATGAGACAGTCAAAGATTTTGGCTTTATCAAAAATCCAGATGAACCATGCATCTATAGTAGATTTGTAGCAAGAACTGTCGTATTCCTCGTATTATACGTGGATGACATTCTTTTGATAGGAAATGACATTCCTATGCTACAATCTGTCAAGGGGTTCTTGTCACACAGGTTCTCCATGAAAGACCTGGGTGATGCCGCTTACATTCTGGGGATCCGGATCCATCGTGATAGATCCAAGAGGATGTTAGGACTTGTAAGTGCATGGCGGCGCCCCAGCCGTCGATCCGACGCCGGAAACGCGGAAACAAAAACTTTGCAAACTAGCAAACCGGCACCACCGCGCACTTTTATCCCGGATCGGGCCATTAACCTAGCTACTAGCAAACATAAAGATGGGTGAAGAGATATACCAAGCGATCCGTGTCCTTCAGTCTTCGTCTCCACTCCGATCTCCCGCGGATACTTCGTCCGTCACCTCCTTGTCGAAACGGGCACCACATCGCCAAAGTCTTTTACGGGCTCCCACCTCTGGACCGAGGCAACTCGGGCGCGAAGTTGGCTAGCCGACGCGTCCAAGGAGTGCTATAGACTAGTGTAGAAACTTGTCTCTTTTGTGTATATGAAGTTGCCTTTTGTGTTTGAGAAGAGAATGAACTTTGGAGAGGTGAGGGATTTTGTGGAAAACATAGAATGATATGAGATTAATGAATTCACTCACAAAATGAGCTCTCTCTCTTTTTCTCCTCCCCTCAAGTGGCCGGCCCCTCATAGAAAAATGGGTGGTGGAAAAAATGAATCCATGGAATAATCATATACAAGAGAAGAAAAGGCATATTAATCAAATGAAAATGGTCGCACCCACTTCTCATCTCATCAAATCACAAAACCATCACATGAAAGCAAAGGAATGGACAAGAAAAGAATCTTATGATGAATAAAAAATCATGAAGCAACACATATGTAAGAAACCCCTCCACAAAAAGTAATTTGCACAATTGCAAATTACCCCCTCCATCGGAAAGTCCGGCCGCGAAAGAACAAAGGAAAACCGGCCGGAACGGAATGCAAACTGGCAACTTCAGAAAACCGATCCCGTAATAAATTATAGGAAAACCCCGCTACTGCAAATGCATGCCCGCATTTGTATTCCCACTGAACACAAATGCAAAGAGACAAAACTACACTGTCTAATACTAGGATCCGGCTTAAGCCAAAGCCGGCTAGTAAAAACCGTCCGATCACGATCCGTGCAATACCGCACGTATCTGATCGAACCCTGCCATATCTCCATACGGCCTCTACAGCGTTTCGCCCGAAACCTGAGTAACTGTGTGTGGTGGACTCTAAAGACTCGTCAATACTATGGCTGTGGATTTAACCACTAGCACGTCAGAGGTATTATAGCCATACGTGACGGGCTACCAGCTATTGACCAAAAGGGACGTCGATGAGCGAACTCATCCTGACACCCTACTGAGCCTGTCAGTGACAATATCCGTACAGTCCGGTCCGTTCGTCTATGAGCATCGCATGGCGGGCCTAGGGGGTTGGTAAAAGTCAGACCCCCAATAGCAGTACAAGTCGTGTCGGAGTGTAGCCCAGAACACCCTGAGATACTACTGGAATACCTACCAGCAAATCTCCTGCCTTAGCCAAGGAATTTTCATGTTCTGGCTCTCCTAGACACAGCGCGACCTCACCCCCAATACCGGGAAAGACGTACCCCTGCAGATCCGCTCACTGCCTCCATGTGGCTCGGGACTGTACCCAACTAAAACCTGTTTGCACGTCTCCTTTGAGCGTGGTAGGGTAGTAATCAAAGCACAGTGGGAACTCACACGAGAATAATGACGATCTCAGGTCGATGAACTAACCTGTACACATGTCACCAGGGAACTGCTACCTGACGTCTGGTATAATCCCAACTAGCAGGTTCCCGGCGAGTCCTGTCCGGTGTACTCATAACCCAATAAGCACCTGTATACTTCTTAGGTGAACTAACTGACACCAGTGGCTTGTGAGACCGGCCACCGCCCCTCGTCGGGGTCTCGACTGTATACACTAGTCCACTCTGGAGAATCGATGCCCTGTCTCGAAACTCCCATGACTAGGGACCTTTTAAGGATGTGCTTATGGACTCCAGCTCTCACGTATATGATCGCCCTCATACTGCTGGTAGTCAAGCAAGAATCCTAGGGGCTCTATCAACGTGTAATAGCGACTCGTAAGGTCACCTAAAGCAGTACAAGATGATAAAGATAAACCAGATAGCATACTATCATCTCGAGTAAGACTGTCCTACCGGCATAGGTCCTCCCTCAATCATTGCAATCATGTGCCTATGATCTAATAATTGACTCTGAGGGCACTATATCCAACAGTCTCCCACTTGCACTCAAGGCTAATTATTGCGATGTCGCATACTCACAGCCCGTGTGATACCGAACACCCAACTCCTCTACTAGTCAGTCTCACAAAGCTCGTTTGCGGAATTATTGCGTTCAAGGAATAGCCTCAGTGAGTGGATCCGCTCTGGTGTTTCTTTCTATGTCTCTCTATATCTCATGTCCGCGGAGAAAGCCATCTCCCAAAATGAGCAATACCTGTCTTAGAATGTGTCCGGATGTCTGATGGGACCTAGCTCATAAATGAACTCCAAATCCAAACTTCTTAGACTGTATCGTCAACTGAACTTAATCAGTATCCTGCGCCATGCCTTCCCTCAGTATCTGCTTGGACTAGCTGTCCAAACTACTGCCCCTCGTCAGAGGGAAAACTATAACTCTGACAGCCACTCTGTCATCCAGGTCATCTTGGAAGCCTGGAATGAAACTGTCTCCCGAAGGAGAATGCTGTTATCATATCCCTAGAACATCAACTTATGTTCTAAAACTGCTTCCGACTGTTTCTCCAGGATTGGATCAATATCAACTTATTGCATCTACTGCAAGAACAACATCTGGTGTGGTACTTGACATCTAATGATTAACTCAATTGCCTAAGCAAGTGATCTGCCAATCATGCGCATCCCTCTCCCCTTTAGTCTGTAAGACACCTTTAGAGAGGGTGACTCCATTACCTGCAGGTACACCACCATGCCAGGAGTCGTCCATTCTAAATACTCCTAGAATGCTGTCAAAGTACCCAGATTGGGAAACCACCCAAATCTAGATTCTAAAACCATAGATCTAGTGATCAGAATGTCTGATATGATATCCAAGTCCTGTGTGGAGAAACCACTGTGTGACGACCAAAGTATAACCGATTGTAATATAGGAATATCACTTCCTACACTGTGTATGTCATCAAATACTAGGACATCACACCCTACTACCTTCTTAACAGATCCATCCCCTATTCTGATGAAGTCAAACCTATGACTGTCACATCAGAAATAGATGATCTATCACCGCTATATCTGCTTTAGTCTATAAATAGACATAAGCCACTTGTCCACCATGCTTCTGCTGCTCCCACTGACTACGACAACCCTCTGGCTGAGTCATATAGACGTACACTTCTAAAGCTAGTTTAGAACGACGCTATACTCATCCTTCTGCCGGGTCTCACAGTCTGGAACAACAGCAATGGTAAGTCTGGGTAAACAAGAACCTCCCTGTCACCGTCCTTGAGGCTACCGAAGTACCTCTCGAGTGCCTGAGGTTACCCACCATATCTGCAGAGTGGCCAATGGAATGTCAAACTAGATTGAATCTTTAGGTTCTTATCAAATCTTCAGTAATCGTTTGTGGTTCTGGAATCACTTCCAGTTCTACCATACTCCCACTACTGTTTTCTGAAAAAAAAAATCCATTTTTAATTAAAACTGTGGCGAGTTAAGAACAATATCACTATTGATCTTCCAGATAGTAGAAAATCAACCCTCGTCATAGCCCGGGTCAACCCACAAACAGCCATTATAGAAACGTGCCTTGAGTTATCCGGAGTCTGGTTTTAAGCATTAGCCGGACAACTCCCCGTATCTTAACCATGTCAAGATATGAACTGTTCTATATCCAATACAGAAACAGAGGCACTGATTTAATTGAACCAGATTCAAATCATGCAGCTGTCTCCAGTGCATGTCAACTGAATGGAAGGAGGCCGATCAGTGTTACTCAACTTAGGAGTGCTTCCAATTATGAGTAACCTGAAAGAGAAGCAAGTTCTCTTAACCACTACTGTCAACTGAATACCATATACAAGTATCTACATCTTTGATCACCTTGAAGAATCCCGATACTTGCAACACCTGGTTCTCTACTTTATTCATATACCCATAACTTCTCAAAACTTGGACCCTGTGTTTCTACGAAACATTTGTCTAAGAACCAGAGAAGTCATAAGTAAACCGAATACAGTACGAGGACCAACCCCTCTGTCCTAATGGACACTGGACAATATACAATACTCTGTATAAGTCCCTTGAGTCTGGTGACTCATTCACTGTGTGTCGTAGGTTGAAAACTGTACTATGGTTAAGAAGAATTACACCGCTGTTCAATGCTCCTTACCTAACCATCCACTGGTATAGGTAAATGTCATAGACATAATTTCAAAAAGGTATATCTCACTCTATAAAAATAGACGTACAGATATATCAATTTGAAATTGGTGCATAACAACGGATATTCAAAACCAAATATTTGCCCTCCGACAAACAACCCAGGTGACTTCCTCAAATATCATCAATTACAATGAATCCCGATATAATGAGGATGATCACCTAATTCCCAATAACTTACTCCCACTCATCATCTGTAAAACCATACAGATGTGAGAATCAAATCTGGTAAATACATACCCTGGAGCAAGTGTCTAATTGGGAAATCAGTTTTCTTTTAACAGTACACAGTGAAACTGAAACATTGAAATGTTTCAATGGGGTATCCGGTATTCCTAGTAATGCCTCTTCCATTATCCATATCCACAACTATAACCGTATAATTCTTTGCCATCTCTCCAAATCCCTTTATATGTCTTTAGTCATTACCTTCTGTACACCCCTTTAGGCCAAATGATTTTCTTCCTTCCCTACCGTTTAGCACCAGCCTATGGTTTGGAAGAAGACTATCCAATAAGCATAATGGGTATACTGTCCTAATCCTAGGAGCACTCGTAATGAGAGAGAAGGTAAAGATAAAAGACAACCGAATGAACCTTATTCCTATTTCTCCTGAACCAGGATCCATCCCCGAACTGGAACAAGTTCCTTTCGAGTTCGTATATAACCATACGATGGATTATCCAATAAACTTGGGATCTCGTAGTGATACGGAGTGTCCTGGAGAAATACAAAGGTGATTTAGGATTGGCGAAGAAATACTTGGTTTGGTCGTGAATAGCAGTCGCAATTTACTTTGCCCTCTTACTAATCCCTTTCTTTGTCTTAACTTAATACCTTCTGTACACCGTTTAGGCTAATTGGTTTTCTTCATTCCCTACCGGTCGGCACCTGCCTATGGTTTGGAAGAAGACTATCCAATTTGCGTAATACGTGTACTATCTCCTAAACCAAGGAGTACTCGCAACCTGAGAGAAGGTAGAAGGAAAAGACAACTGAATAGTCCTATTCGTTTTCTCCAGAACCAGAAACCATCCTCGAATAAATTCCTTCGAGTTCGTATATAACATACGATGGTTTTGTCCAATGGAAGTGGACGTTCATAGTAATACGGGGTGTCCTGGAGAAAAAGGGTAAAAGTAGGAGTGGCAATGAGGTTTGTAACTCTGACAATCCAAAAGCCAGTGTTAAGAAGGTTCGGTCAACTTGGTCACTGAGTCATAGTCTAAGGTCGGGTCAATGGTCGCTGCCAAAGAGAGAGAGAAAAGAAACACTCAGCGTGCACTCTAACCTAGATCAGAATGGTTATCACTTTATCTAATCTGGAAACCTCCCACTGTAACGTCAAATTCTTCCCCAAACTTGAAGGAAGAATTAGCCGGGATCACCCGAGGAGTAAACCAACTCATCAGTGGGAATCGGGATCCAACTATCATCGCATGATAACGTGACGGAATCCGCTCACGCTATCACACTCCAGAAGGTATGCGCATATCTGGCAAGTTTCAGTTTCTTTTAAAACTCCCGATGTGGATTTTTGCCCCATGCTCTTATGACCTTGACTTTGGCCAATATATCATAAGTCACATGTCAAGTTCTACCCGTCATTCTCCAGGTTAATTTGAACCCACCCGTACAAGCCCTTGACTTTGGCCAACAAGGTTATACGACTGTCCCAAACCAACGCATCTATCTATGCTGCATATGAATACCCAACAGCTACCAAACACTGTGCCTTGACTTTGGCCAACATACACAGCTTGAATACTATTGACTATCCATATGAAACGATGGAGGGCTACGAATGGTTTCTGGCGAAAACGTTTAACGTAATGAACTTGATATCGTTGAAGGAACGGATAGCTTTTTAGAAAAATATAGTAACGAAAACCTTTGCTAAAGAGGTCACTCCCGGTGAAGGGATCTCGGCTCTTTCCCCGTAGGATGGGGTGCAGGATATTCCAACTGAATACCACGATGCAAAGCAAAAGTAATCGCCTATAGTGAAGTTATTACCCTGACGCAAACTTCTGTCCAAGGGGTCACTTCCGGTGAAGGGATCTCGGCCCTTGCCTCGTCGACTGAGGAGCAGGATATTCTAACTGAATACCACGATGCAAAACAAAAGAGAACGTTCTTGCAATAACAGCTTTTTGAAAAAGTGTTCCAACAACATCAGAATAGGTTTGTTTAACTTGCATTGATCCGAATCAATGCAGTTCCATCAATTGATCACACCACAAAGAACGAAAATAATGACGTACGTATATGCCATCCGCATTCGCCACTGGGTCCCGTCATCACCCGTTAGGTTAGCTAACTAACGACAGAGCGGGGACTGGACTAGCGCGGATGCAAAACATATACAACATCTACTAGTATATATATAATATATAATTTTCGCTCAAGGCGTGATAAAATGCAACATCACAGAAATGTAACCAGCATCACAGAACAATACAGATATTTGGGATCCCCGGGTTTCATAGAGCCGCTACTGAAACCCGACGTTCCCCTGGTCGTGTGGATAGCCTGTGCAATGAAATCCTAGACCCTTACGGGCGCGGCAAGTTACCTGCCAAAACCTGAAGTGAGGCAGCCCCCTTCAGCAACGTGAATGGACCACCCAGCGCTTCACGGAATCCGGTAACTTGGGCACCCCTCCTGGGTCAACCTATACCCCCTACGAGTGCGGCGAATAGCCCGCCAATTCTAGAGTAAAGCCCCCTCCGTCTCAACGCCATGAGATGCGGGCTCGTTGCCCTCTAGAATCCGGCTATCCGTGCACCCCCTCCCCCGCGGGGTAATCCTAGTACAGAAAGTAAAATATACATAGAACGGGTACATCGACCGCAACCTGGTCGTGCCCCAAAAGAATAATACAAACAGGAAGTGACGGCAGTCCACATGTCAGACGCTCGCCCCGCAATATCAAATGTACATATAAAACAAAACTGTACTAACATTACATCCAGGCTATCCCCCACGACCGATCCGCAACATCACAGCACAACACAGAACATCAACGTGAATGTCACGTTCGCAAATCCGTCTAAAAGGGCAATAGCAGATAGACTGGATTTACCGATCGGGTGACATTCACGGTCGCAGATATAATGTAAATACTGTGAACTAACATGTTTAAACTTTTCGATCGATCAAAAAATTATCCAAGTGGGCCCCAAGTAATACTGTAGCACTCACAGAAAATCTGGGCCCAAAAAGAATATCCCAAAACCCCTATTCCCTAATGAGAAGCCTACTGTGAAAATATGGTGCAACGATTCCACTTACCCACCGCGGAACCGCGGCCAAACCAGGGGTTTGGCCGCGTTTCCGCGGTCATAGTAAGGAATCATTGAACCGTATTTTCCCAGAATTCTTAGAATTTCTTGCATGTCTTTCTGCAATGACCTGAACAAATTTTGGGGCTGAAAAAATTTCAACAGAGAACACATGCACTAAAAATACGGTTTTGGGGATTTTGTTCGATCGAGTCTTTAAACATACTAGAGCAAGCTAGGTAGGTTAATGGCGTGGCTCTGATACCAATGTAAGTGCACGGCGGCGCCCCGGCCGTCGATCCGACGCCGGAAACGTGGAAACAAAAACTTTGCAAACTAGCAAACCGGCACCACCGCGCACTTTTATCCCGGATCGGGCCATTAACCTAGCTACTAGCAAACATAAAGATGGGTGAAGAGATATACCAAGCGATCTGTGTCCTTCGGACTTCGTCTCCACTTCGATCTCCCGTGGATACTTCGTCCGTCACCTCCTCGTCGAAACGGGCACCACATCGCCAAAGTCTTTTACGGGCTCCCACCTATGGACCGAGGCAACTCGGGCGCGAAGTTGGCTAGCCGACGCGTCCAAGGAGTGATATAGACTAGTGTAGAAACTTGTCTCTTTTGGGTATATGAAGTTGCCTTTTGAGTTTGAGAAGAGAATGAACTTTGGAGAGGTGAGGGATTTTGTGGAAAACATAGAATGAAATGAGATTAATGAATTCACTAACAAAATGAGCTCTCTCTCTTTTTCTCCTCCCCTCAAGTGGCCGGCCCCTCATAGAAAAATGGGTGGTGGAAAAAAATGAATCCATGGAATAATCATATATAAGAGAAGAAAAGGCATATTAATCAAATGAAAATGGTCACACCCACTTCTCATCTCATCAAATCACAAAACCATCACATGAAAGCAAAAGAATGGACAAGAAAAGAATCTCATGATGAATAAACAATCATGAAGCCACATATATGTAAGAAACCCCTCAACAAAAAGTAATTTGCACAATTGCAAATTACCCCCTCCATCGGAAAGTCCAGCCGCGAAAGAACAAAGGAAAACCGGCCGGAACGGAATGCAAACTGGCAACTTCAGAAAACCGATCCCCTAATAAATTACAGGAAACCCCCGCTACTGCAAATACATGCCCGCATTTGTATTCCCACTGAACACAAATGCAAAGTGACAAAACTACACTGTCTAATCTAGGATCCGGCTTAAGCCAAAGCCGGCTAGTAAAAACCATCCAATCACGATCCGTGCAATACTGCACATATCTGATCGAACCCTGCCATATCTCCATGCGGCCTCTACAGCGTTTCGCCCGAAACCTGAGTAACTGTGTGTGGTGGACTCTAAAGACTCATCAATACTATGGCTGTGGATTTAACCACTAGCACGTCAGAGGTATTAGCCATACGTGACGGGCTACCAGCTATTGACCAAAAGGGACGTCGATGAGCGAACTCATCCTGACACCCTACTGAGCCTGTCAGTGACAATATCCGTACAGTCCGGTCCGTTCGTCTATGAGCATCGCATGGCGGGCCTAGGGGGTTGGTAAAAGTCAGACCCCCAACAGCGGTACAAGTCGTATCGGAGTGTAGCCCAGAACACCCTGAGATACTACTGGAATACCTACCAGCAAATCTCCTGCCTTGGCCAAGAACTTTTCATGTTCTGGCTCTCCTAGACACAGCGCGACCTCACCCCCAATACCGGGAGAGACGAACCCCTGCAGATCCGCTCACTGCCTCCATGTGGCTCGGGACTGTACCCAACTAAAACCTGTTTGCACGTCTCCTTTGAGCGTGGTAGGGTAGTAATCAAAGCACAGTGGGAACTCACACGAGACAAATGACGATCTCAGGTCGATGAACTAACCTGTACACATGTCACCAGGGAACTGCTATCTGACGTCTGGTATAATCCTAACTAGTAGGTTCCCGGCGAGTCCTGTCCGGTGTACTCATAACCCAATAAGCACCTGTATACATCTTAGGTGAACTAACTGACACCAGTGGCTTATGAGATCGGCCACCGCCCCTCGTTGGGGTCTCGACTGTATACACTAGTCTACTCTGGAGAATCGATGCCCTGTCTCGAAACTCCCACGACTAGGGACCTTTTAAGGATGTGCTTATGGACTCCAGCTCTCACGTATATGATTGCCCTCATACTGCTGGTAGTCAAGCAAGAATCCTAGGGGCTCTATCAACGTGTAATAGCGACTCGTAAGGTCACCTAAAGCAGTACACGATGATAAAGATAAACCAGATAGCATACTATCATCTTGAGTAAGACTGTCCTACCGGCATAGGTCCTCCCTCAATCATTGCAATCACGTGCCTGTGATCCAATAATTGACTCTGAAGGCACTATATCCAACAGGACTTTCGCAGTCCAGGTATATCGACACCATACTGAAAAGATTCAGTATGGAAGATTCCAAGCGCGGTAATCTACCGGCTTGTCACGGGATCACCCTCTCCAAAGAGATGTCTCCCAAGACTGATTTGGAAAGGGATCGCATGTCTATTATACCCTACGCTTCTGCGGTAGGCTCTATAATGTATGCGATATTGTGTACCAGACCAGATGTGGCTTATGCACTGAGTGTGGTAAGCCGGTATCAGTCAAACCCTGGGGAGAAGCACTGGATAGTGGTAAAGAACATTCTCAAGTACCTGAGAAGGACTAAGGAGATGTTCTTGGTGTACGGCGGAAAAGACCTCCAGATCGAGGCCTTTGCTGACTCCAACTTCCAGAGTGACAAGGATGATTCCAAGTCCATGTCGGGTTTTGTCTTTACCCTCAATGGAGGGGCGGTGTGTTGGAAGAGTTCCAAAGAGGAAACCGTTGCAGACTCGACAATGGAAGCGGAATACATCGCTGCTGCTGATGCCGCAAAAGAAGCCGTCTGGATGAGGAAGTTCTTAACAGAACTTCAGGTGGTTCCGTCCATTGTTGATCCAATACCTCTGTATTGCGACAACAACGGGGCTATAGCTTTAGCGAAGGAACCCAGGTCCCATCAGAAATCCAAACACATCTTGAGGCGGTATCACCTGATCAGGGAGATCGTGGATCACCAAGAGATCGAGGTTCGGAGGGTTGCTACGGAAGATAACACTGCTGATCCACTCACGAAGGCCTTACCCCAGACTCAATTCGAGCGGCTGATCGAGATGATAGGTCTTCGATACTCCAGTACATGGCCTTAGTGCAAGTGGGAGATTGTTAGTGTATATGCCCTAGAGGCCATTACTGTATTATACTATTTTGTATGTTACTTAATGGAAGCTTGGGATATTCACAGTTGTATAGACAATCTTGCACAAAAATGGTAGTATGCTACTTGGTTTGTTTCTACTTTAATGTGTACATGTGTTTATTTTAGTATATCACCTATACACATTAGTGGAGCCCTTAGGATCTTTGCTTGATTACCAGCGTTGTGATGGTAGTCACACTCGTGGGGGCTGGGTAATCCACAAGCACATCCTTATACAGGTCCCTAGTTGTAGGACTATCGAGACAGGGCATCGATACTCCGGAGTAGACTAGCGTATGTGCTTCTCATCCCAGCAGGGGAGACGGTCTGTCCCACAGCCGTCAGTACGTCGTACTTGAGATAGTATGCGGGTGCTCGTTAGGTTACGAGTACACTGGATAGGACTCGCAGGGAACTGATTGGTTGGTACTATACCTATCGTCAGTTATCAGTTTCCAGGTGACATGAGTACAGCTTAGTCCGCTGACTTGACACTGTCACTTCGCCTCGAGTGTGTTCCTACTGTACTTTGATTACTACCCTACTACGGCTCAAAGGAGTCGTGCAAATAGGTAGTAGTTGGGTGCAGTCCCAAAGCACTTGGAGGCAGTGACGGTTAGACAGGATTCGTCTCTCCCGGTATTAGGAGTTGATATCGCGCTGTGTCATGGAGAGCCATTACACATAGTCGTTCCTGGCCAGGGCAAGCGAGATATACTGATAGGTTTCCAGTGTTATCTCAGGGTGTTCTGGGCTACACTCCGACGCGACTTGTACCGCTATTAGGGGACTGACGTTTACCGCCCCCTAGGCCCGCCATGCGATATTCTCAGACGAACAGACTGGACTGTACGGAGATTGTCACATTCAGGCTCAGTAGGAGTTCAGATGGGTTTCACCTCGTCAGTCTTCTTATCGGCATCTACCTGGGGGCCGTTACGCACAGCTAGTGCCGCTTGCTGTCTGTGGTTAAACCCACTGCCAGCGTAGTGTCGAGTCTTTAGAGTCCCACACAGAGAGCTATTCGCCTTTAGGCAAAAGAGTAGACGTCGCATGGTTTTGCGACAGGGTTCAGTCACATCCGTGCACTTGTGCACGTTTGGTGTCCGGACATTTATTACTAGCGGGCTTTAGTTTAAGCCAGATCCTAGTATACGTTTTGGGATTGGTTTTATCTCGTTTGTATTCGTGTTCCTCGGAACGCGGATGCGGGTGTGTATGCACGGTTGACAAAGACAGAGGCAGAGGATTCTCATTAGGGTTGTTGACTGTTGACTTTTGCTAAACCTTAATGAGAATTAGAAATATGATTAACAATAATATTAATTAAGTATTATTGTGACATGGTTGGGTTGAAAGGTTGACCTTGTTGACTTTGTTGACCGGTTGACTAGGTTGGACTTGTTGACCACCATCATGACAATGGCTATCATTTCTTGGCATTGACTTTAGCTTGCTTGTTTTGTTCACAAATTGCATTTAATGCATGAAATAATATTGCCATTTGATATGATAACAACCATCACATAATACTCAATTATTATTATGTGTTATGATTATTTTTGATTATGAGAGCAAGAGTGTGAAAAGTCTTGCTCATTCTTTCATTTCCTTTTTCTCTCATGCTCAAGCTCTCCCTCTTCCTCTTGCTCTCTCTCTAGTTCATGGTTCTATTGTCTCATGTGTTGAGAAGCAAGAACCATAGAGATCAAAACCCATTACACTTCTCTACTCATCCTAGTACACAAGGTCTAGCAAGCCAAGTGTTCTAATTTTCTTCTAGTTTGAAGTAGAAGCCAAAAGGTAGAAGCCTTCGGGTGGATCCATCTTCGGCGCGAGGAGACGACGAGGTGAGGCCGATCCGACCACCGCAAGGAGTTGAAGACGAAGGAGTTCAAGTTAAGTATAACCCCCTAACCGAGTAGGTAACACTCCTAGTTAGGTTGTTAGATAGTTGTATAACAAAGATCCGTATTTTGAGTCCATGTTACCCCCAAAGAAAAAATCGTTTTTTACCATTTCCGCAACCCCAAAGAACCGGGGACGGGTAACGTGGACTTACATGCATACTTACTTACGTTGATGATATTTGATATTATGTGTCGATGAGATTTGATGTGCAGGATTGTCGCAATGAATAGCCGGGGGGTTTTATGTGAGATGAGAGTATTCTTTTTCATTCATGTAAAATTAAATTGTATGTAAAATTCTTTTATTTGAGGCACTTCCGGGTTGAGGTTGTTGTCACCAGTGTTGTATATTATTTACTTTTCCGCATTAGGATAGACCTAAGGAGGAGGGCATAAGTGACCGGGTTCTAGGGTTCAGTGGGAGGCCATCTCGAGGAGTCGAGACCGGGTCTCCTAAACTCCAGAATTGATAGGGTCGCTTTCCGCTCTCGTAGGGGTCTAGGGGTGTGGGCTTGGCTATTCATCGCGACCGTGGAATCCGTATTTTTATTGCTGGCTAAATACAAAATACGGACCTCCTAGATATCATATATGTGCTTCTGCTGCTTTTATTATCTGATGTGATCATTTAATATATATCTGAGACGAATGCAATATTATATATATGATATATAATAGACGTTACTTATGTTTTGCACCCGCACTAGCCCCGTCCCGGTATGCCGTTAGTTAAGTAACCTAACGGTGCATATCAAGACACTGTGACGAATGCGAGTGGCATAAGTGTACGTTATATTTTCGTTTCTTTCTGTAATGGCTTAGTGTTAGTGTATATGCCCTAGGGGCCATTATTGTATCATACTAGTTTGTATATTACTTAATGGAAGCTTGGGATATTCACATGTATATAACAGTCTTGCTAAACATGGTAGTATGCTACTTGGTTCTTCTATCTTAATATGTGAGTATACTTATTGATAGAGCTCTTAGGATCTTTCTTGACTACCAGCGTTGTGATGGCAGTCACACTAGTGGGGGCTGGGTAGTCTACAAGCACATCCTTTTTCAGGTCCCTAGTCGAGACAGGGCATCGATACTCCGGAGTAGACTAATGTGTACGCTTCTTATCCCAGTTGGGGAGATGGTCTGTCCCACAGCCGTCAGTACGTCATATTGGAGATAGTATACAGGTGCTCGTTGGGTTACGGGTATACCGGACAGGACTCGCAGGGAACTGTTGGTTGGTTTTATACCAGTCGTCAATTAACAGTTCCCAGGTGACATGAGTACAGCATAGTCCACAGACTTGACACTGCTACTTCGCCTCAAGTGTGTCCCACTGTTCTTAGATTACTACCCTACCACGGCTCAAAGGAGTCGTGCAAACAGGTAGCGGTTGGGTGTAGTCCCGAGCACTTGGAGGCAGTGGCGGTTAGACAGGATTCGTCTCTCCCGGTATTGGGAGTTGATATCGCGCTGTGTCAGAGAGCCATTACGCAAAGTCCCTGGCCAGGGCAAGCGAGATTTACTGGTAGGTTCCAGTAGTTTCTCAGGGTGTAATGGGCTTCACTCCGACACGACTTATACCGCTATTAGGGGACTGACGCTTGCCGCCCTCCTGGGCCCGATATGCGATAGTCTTAGACGAACAGACCGGACTGTACGGAGATTGTCACATCAGGCTCAGTAGGAGTTCGGATGGGTTTCCTCATCGGCCTTCTTATCGACATCTACCTGGGGACCGTTACGTACAGCTAGTGCCGCTTGCGGTCTGTGGTTAAACCCACTGCCAGCGTAGTAGTCGAGTCATTAGAGTCCCACACAGAGAGTTTCCCTGCTCCAGGCGAAACGATATAGAGGTTGTATGGTTTTACGACAAGGGTTCGGACGCATACGTGTGTTTACGCACGTACGACATTCGGACAGTTTTTACTAGCCGGCTTTGGTTTAAGCCAGATTCTAGTATCGGGATATTGGATTTATACAGTCTAAAGTTTTTCCGTGTTTTCACGGATAGGAGGGGCGTTCTCGTAATTTCGCGAGAAGCTTCTAGAAGGATGGTGACTTGGGGGTTTAGGTGGCATAAGCATTAAATGAGGTTAGTGACTCATTTGTGTGATTCATCATTGTTATTAATGCATCATAAATGCTTAATGACTCATGTAGATGAATCACTCATTTGTATTTATGAAGCATGGTTGTTAAATCCTTTATTTTATTTATTTGATAAATATAATGCTTCATATATATCATGAGAGATCATTATCTCATTCTCATTCTCATGCTCACCTTCTCTCTCCTCAAGCTCTCTCTCTTCAAACCCTAATCCTCCCCTCTCATGTGTTGAGATCAAGGATTAGAATAGACTAATCAATCCATAATCCAACTCTATATCACCTAGGTTACTTAGATTAGCACTTTAAGAAACCTAGTTACCTCAAGTTAGAAGTGAAGCTTGAAGTATAGCTCTCGGGTGGATCATCTACTACATAGAGAAGGCCGGAGAGGAGGTGGAGAACGAAAAGATGAAGGATACGGTTCATTAGGTACAATCACTTCACATAGTAGTTTAGAACTCCTATGCATATGTTAGTTATCGTTTAGCAACGATTCTTGCGGTTAGTCGATGTTATTGCAAAGAACAAGATCGTTTTTCATATTTCCGCCTCCCCGCAAGTCGTAGGGTGTAGTACATCGACTTACACTTAGGATTTTAATGATGGGACTACATAAATGAGATTAATGTAAAAGATAAATGAACCTAAAAAGATGTTGTAGAATCAGATTTGAAACACACTCGGCCTTTTATAAAAAAGCAAGTTTCAAAAATGCGAAGCTTAAGCCACTCCTTTTAAACCCATTAGATTCTACAATGATATCAAGTTCAAAGTGTTAAAAGTTTTATAAAAAACTATCCGCAACCCTCCGTCATTTTAGGAAGTAGAGTACTTAGTATTCGTGATGCGCATTTTGACTTTAGTTAAGGCGCAGTGAACGGTAGCTAAGTGATGTCTTCCTACACTGCATATGATGCAGATTAGTTAGGACATTCATATGATTATATTGACTTTAATTAAGTGTCATATGGGTGGGTCTAATTAATCACGAAATGACAGGAAGAACTTGACTAGTACTTATGGTATGTTGACTTTAGTTAAGGTCATAAGTACTAGGGGTAAAAAATAATATCGGGAATTTCAAGAGTTGAAAATTACAATGAGATTGTATACCTTCTATATGATAGTAGGATCCCGATCCCACTACGAGCAAATGTTGCTCCCGGGAGAATTTTGCACTTTACAATTAGCTAACTCGGTAGGTGTCTAGAAAGGTGCCAAACGGGGCTACGCCTCTGGGAAGATGAGGTTTACTTTAATTAAGTCCGTGCGAAAGCACGGGGAACCTCCCTCAAGTACCGGCACTGGCCTGGCTGAGAGGTTAGCAAAGTTGTAGAATGTAATTAATCCCGGCTAGTTTTCTTTTTTAAAGGTTTTAAAGAAAATTTGATAAAAACAGTGGGAGATATCGATTAGACAAGATAATAACCAATCTGATCTTTGCAAGAGTTTTCGCTAAGTGTATTCTTTTCTCTCTCTTAATGGCAGATACCTATGACAGGACTTAAGCTTCTATTAGATAAAAACAAGCTGAATAGGACCAACTATAAAGACTGGCTGAGGAATTTAAACATTGCCTTAACTTATGATAAAGTATCATATGTCCTTACGGCTCCAGCCCTGCCCCTAGGTCCTAAACCTTCAGTTGCGGATAGGGAAATCCACAAGAGATGGGACGCTGATTGTGCCACGGCAAAATGCCTCGCGCTCGCATCGATGGATAACACACATCAGAAGCAGCACGAGAATATAGACATTCATGACATATTCCTCCATACAAAAGAGTTGTATGGAGAGCAATCTCACGTATTACGATACGAAGCGTCTAAGAAACTGTTTCAGATGCGAATGACCGCTGGCACAGCAGTAGGAGACCATGTTCTGAAAATGATAGCTCTCATAGAAGAGCTTCAGGACCTTGGGTGGACAATGGAAAATGAACAATATACGGATATTATTCTGCAGTCTCTCCCCTCCACCTTTGCTCAGTTCATTGTTAACTTCAACATGCACAACATGGAGAAGGAACTGCCTGAACTCCTTAATATGTTAAGGAGTGCAGAGAGCACACTGAAGTCAGTGAGGACTCCCATTATGAGTGTTGGGCAATCCTCCTCCTCTTACCCGAAGGCTAAGGCCAAGGGAAAGATGAAGAAGAAACCCACCAAACCTAAGGGTGGAGTCAAAAAGGTGAAGGGAAAAGGCAAGTCCAAGGTTGGGGAATTAGGGAAAGGTGAATGTTTCCACTGCAAGAAGACGGGACACTGGAAGAGGAACTGTTTTGAGTACCTGGAACTCAAGAAGAAGTATGGTGATGCTTCAGCCTCAGGTGTGTTCATAATTGAAAACTGTTTTTCTATAAACTCTGCTTCCTGGGTATTGGATACCGGTTCGGGTTCTCATATTTGCAATTCTGTGCAGGCGTTGAGAAATAGCAGAGTTCTGAAGACAGGTGATCATACTCTCCAAGTTGGAAATGATTCCAATGTAAATGCAGTTTCAGTAGGAGAGTATCACCTAGGGTTGCCTTCGGGTTGTATATTGGTTTTGAACCCGTGTTATTTTGTACCAAGTATGCTTTGTAATATTATATCCGTTTCCTTGTTAGACAATGAAGGGTATCATTTTGCTGTGCAACACAATGTTATGAACATTAGACTTAATCAAGAGTTGATTGGTTGTGGTACATTAAATAACGGGATATACGTCCTTAATCAACACACAGTTTTCAACGTACAACACACAAATAAAAGAAAATTTTCAGATATAAATGAAGCTTTTCTTTGGCATTGTAGACTTGGTCATATTAATGAAACAAGACTAAACAAGCTTCATAAAGATGGATATTTAAATTCATTTGAGTATAAATCTTATGCAACTTACCAGTCTTGTATCAAAGGTAAAATGATCAAAACTCCGTTTACAGGACACAGAGAAAGAGCTACTGAGCTCTTAGGCCTCATACATAGTGATGTATGCGGACCAATGTCTACACATGCAAGAGGCGGTTTTTCTTATTTCATAACTTTTACTGATGATTTCTTAAGATTTGGTCATATGTATTTGATAAAGCATAAGTCTGAAGCTTTCAAGAAATTCAAGGAGTATAAACATGAAGAAGAAAACCAAACAGGAAAGTGTATCAAGATACTTCGATCAGATCGAGGTGGAAGTACTTAAGTACTGAGTTCTTAGACTTCCTAAAAGAGAATAGGATTCTCTCTCAGCTCACTCCACCTTACACACCACAGCACAATGGTGTGTCAGAACGAAGGAACCGTACCCTATTAGATATGGTACGATCCATGATGAGTGATTCTGAGTTACCTCTCTCGTTTTGGGGGCATGCATTGGAAACAACAGCTTTTCTGTTAAACAAAATTCCAACCAAGACCGTGTCTACCACTCCATATGAGATATGGCATGGGAAGAAACCATCTCTTAAAAGTGTTAAGATTTGGGGTTTTCCGGCTTTTGTTAAAAAGCAGAATCCAGAAAAACTCGAGACACGATCAGTCAAATGTATATTTGTAGGATATCCTAAACATTCGTTTGGGTATCTTTGCTACCACAAGGAGGAACAAAAAGTATTTGTTTCTCAGTATGCCACCTTTTTAGAAAATGAGATTTTTCAAATGATACTGATGGCAATGTGGTAGATCTAGAAGAGGTTCTAGAGACACAAGTTACAAATGACGACTTGGCTGAACCTGAAGTTATAACAGAATCTAATGAACCTCAGCCACTCCGTAGATCTGGTAGGACTTCTCACCCACCGGAGAGATACTACGGTTTTCTCATTGATGGTGATAGAGAAGATTGCATCATGGATGATGATGATCCTGCCAGTTTTCATCAGGCTATCACGAGTGGTGACTCTGTGAAATGGCTGGATGCCATGAGATCCGAAATGGAGTCCATGTACACCAACAAAGTATGGACTTTGGAAGATGTACCCTCCGGGATAAAACCTGTGGGTTGCAAATGGATCTTTAAAAGAAAGATCGGTGTAGATGGACAGGTAGAGACCTATAAGGCAAGGTTGGTAGCGAAAGGTTTTCGTCAAAGGCCAGGTTTGGACTATGACGAGGCTTTCTCTCCGGTAACCATGCTTAAATCCATTCGGATCCTACTTGCTATTGCTACTCACTACGACTATGAAATCTTGCAGATGGACGTTAAAACTGCATTCCTAAATGGTGATTTAGATGAATGCGTTTATATGGATCAGCCAGAAGGCTTCATTGACAGTGGGAGCAGCGGTAAAGCATGTAAGTTGCTTAAATTCATTTATGGATTAAAGCAGGCATCACGGAGTTGGAACATCTGTTTTGATGATGTTATCAAAGAGTTTGATTTCATCAAAAATCCATATGAACCTTGTGTTTATAAGAAAACTGTAGGGAGAAATGTCGCATTCCTCGTATTGTACGTGGATGACATACTTCTGATAGGAAATGACATTCCTATGCTACAGTCGGTCAAATCATTCCTATCACAAAGGTTCTCCATGAAGGACCTGGGTGATGCCATATACATATTGGGTATACGGATCTATAGGGATAGATCCAAACGGTTATTGGGATTGTCCCAAACCAAGTATATTAACATCATCCTAAAGAGCTTTAGTATGGAAGACTCCAAGCGGGGTGCCTTACCCGCTTGCCACGGAGTCACTCTCTCAAAAGACGATTGCCCAAAGTCTGATATAGAGAGAGCTCGCATAAGCATTATTCCCTATGTTTCGGCAGTAGGATCGATAATGTTTGCGATGTTATGTACACGCCCTGATGTTGCTTATGCACTTAGTGTAGTAAGCAGATATCAATCAAACCTAGGGGAGAATCACTGGATTGCTGTGAAGAACATTCTTAAGTACTTACGAAGCACTAAAGAATTGTTCTTGGTGTATGGTAACGGGGATCTCCAAATGGAGGCCTTTACCGATTCGAGCTTCCAGAGTGACAAGGATGACAGCAGGTCTATCTCAGGGTTTGCATTTAACCTCAATGGAGGGATAGTGAGTTGGAAGAGTTCCAAACAGGATACCGTTGCAGACTCAACGATGGAAGCTGAATATATTGCTACAAATGATGCTGCCAAGGAAGCCGTCTGGATGAGGAAGTTCATCGCGGAGCTAGGAGTAGTTCCAACCATTATTGATCCAATACCTTTGTATTGTGACAATAATGGGGCTATGGCGTTGGCCAAAGAGCCCAGGTCCCATCAGAAGTCCAGACACATCCTGAGGCGATATCATGTGATCCGGGAGATAGTTGATCACCGCGAGATCGAGATTAAGAGAGTAGACACAAAGAACAACGCGGCGGATCCATTCACCAAGGCCCTCCCTCAGCCGCAGCATGAGCGACTTTTTGAGATGTTCGGTATGAGATAAGCCAATAACTGGCCTTAGTGCAAGTGGGAGATTGTTGGATATATGTATGCCCTATAGGCCATTATGAGATAGTGTATGTACTGATGTGTGTGTGTGTGTGTGTGTGTATTCAGAGGACAGTCTTGCTCGATATGATAGTATGCTATCTGGTTTTACTTTATCATATGTTCACTTGATCATGTTTATATTCATTTAGTGCATGTTGATAAAGCCCTAAGGATATTGGCTTGACTACTGGGATTACGATGCGGATCATACTAGTGGGACATCTGTAGTTTATAAGCATATCCTTGAAATGTTCCTAGTCCTAGGTATATCGAGACAGGGCATCGATATTCCAGTTTAGACTAGCTATACCATTCATGTTCCATATGATGGGCGATGGATGATCCCATATCCGTCTGGTGTGTTGACACCGAAGATAGTATATGGGTGCTCAGTGAGACTGGGTACACTGAACAGACTCACCGAGAACTCCTATATGGTATTATATCATACGTCGGATAGCAGTTCTCAGGTGACACTGGTACAGGTTAGTCTATAGACTCGAGATCGTCATAGAGTCTTGTGTGTCCTCCCACTGTACTTTGATCTCCACCCTACTACGGCTCTACTGAGTCGTACAAACAGGTGGATTTTGGGTATAGTCTCGAGGAATATGCAGGCAGTGAGCGATAGGAGGGGTTTCGTCTCTCCCGGTATTGGGAGTTGATGCTGTGCTGTGCACGATTGGCTATAACGGGAAGTCCCTGGCCAGGACTGGTGAGATATTACTGATAAGTGTTATCAGTAAGTTTCTTGATCTGTTATAGACCATATACCGGCATGACTTATTAAGTTATTGGGGTCGACGATTCCATCCCTAGACTCGATATGCAGCATATCTGACAAAGAGACCGGACTGTACGGTAAGTGTTGCCGAATGGATCGACAGGAGTTTTGACAGGTTCGCTTGTTCTTATTCTGATCGCTCAATACCCGGGTGGCCGTTACGTTTAGCTGACCGCTTGCGGCTTGTAGGTGTTTGATATGATCATTATCTACTGCTGGCGTATTGACGAGTCTTAGAGTCCCACATAGAAGTTTCTCGGCTCAGGCGAAACGAAGTGGTGCGCATATGAGATATGTGCGGAAGCTCGATTAAATACGAGTATGTGATACTGTATTTTAATCGGGCATTTTATACTAGTCGGGTCGTATGAGATATGACCGATTTATTAAATCAAGTGTTGATTTAATATTGACTTTTACATTATTTATTTAAATCCTTTTCTTTTTATGGATGCATGCATGTATATGTACATGATGATGTGCATACACACATACATACATGAAAAAGTATCATGGTTGATGATACAAGAATGATGGCAATATAAGAATCACATAGTAGATAAATACATATATGGATATTTTTCATTAAAGTTAAAGATAAAGGAAAAAGAATAATGACTCATTTCTTTGTTCATGACTCATTCCTTCTACACATTTCCATGGTTGAATTTGACTCAACCATGGTTCTTTCTCCCTTTGCCTTTAACTCAAATGAAAATATCTAGATATTATTTAACTATGGTTATTCTTATGATATTATCTCCCTCTCTCTCATTTTCTTTTTCATTATTCATTCCAAAAGAAAAAGGAAAGAGCCATCTTCTTCTTCCTCTCTCTAGCTCTCTTTTAAATGTTAAAATTGAGTTAGATAAATAAAAGAAAAGGTATTAAATAAGATTAGCAACCACTTCATCATCCTACACAACCCTTGCTACCTTGTGTAGGGTGTTTTGCTTCAAGATTCTCAAAGATCGAGGGAAGCAACAAGTTTAGGGTAAAGGACTTCGGGTGGATTGTCGTGGACGAAGAGGTGATCAAGCGAACCTTTCCAAAGCAAAGGAGTCTTCCAAAGAGGTCTACAAAGGTTGTAGTCTCATCACATAGTATAAATTAATTTTTAGATATGATACTATTAATAGTTACTTCATAAATTCTAGTTCGATTCCTACTTTAGTTTACTTAGCACCTCATAATTTTAATGTTATGGCATGTGTGATGCTTCCAAACCCTAAAAGAGGTGTTAAGAAAACCCTACAGACCATGGTTGCATTTGTAATCATATATCATTTCATTATTCATCACAAAAGGTTTTTTAATTCATTATTCTTTTTCTTCTTCTTCCTTGAGCTTTGAGAAATCTTTCTAGGTTTTGAGTTTTGTGATGATTAGTGTGAGAATTTGAAAATAAAAGAGAGCACAAATACTACTCCATCATCCTCATCTAATCTAGCCAATTAGATTAGGGTATTCAACTCATTAGAGAGAGAGAGAGAGCTTGGGTTATAGAAACTTCGAGGTAGATCATCGGAGAAAAGGAAGACTACAAGCTAGCATGGATCATTCGGGTTGTGGAGCCTCTTTTGAGTCTGGGAGATCATGGATCGCGGTGAAGGGACTTCTACTCGGAGCTTATGAAGCGAAGGAGCGGACTACAAAGGTTGTAATCCTTCACTCTTAGTTGTAAAGATGTTTACTTGCATGTTAAACCCTAATAATCTAGCAAAGATCCCGGCTTTGGGTTATTCGGCACATCTAAATTTTAAATCGGGCATGGTTGATACCTTATAGACCCCTGTATGAGTGCCTAGGAACCCTACAGATATTTGAGGATTTATATGGAGGGAGATGAGGAGAAAGAAGATGAGAAAATAAATGGGATAAGGAAAATGGGGCTGCCCTCTCTCTCTCCTTCTCTTATTCTCACCCTCACACTCATATCTCACTCTCTCTCCATTCATTCTTTCTTTAACCTTTTCTCTTTTCTTTTAAAACCAAACCATATAATATCCCAAAACAACACAATAAAACAACATGTAACCAAAATGCATCATGCCATGGTGCACTAGCCATGTAAAACTGTAGAAACATGGATTTGGCCTAATCGCGATTAGCAGTGCACTAATCGGGGTTTTATCCAAACTGCATATAATTAAATATAAAAAAATGCCAAATCTAATAATTATATTTTTAAATGAATAAATCATTTTAACCTCCAATTATTTCACAATTATTGGTATATATATTTATACCCTTTTTTGAAAACCCCAATTTCGCAAATCGGGCAGTTTTCGGGAAATACATTATTTTAATATTAAATTCCAAAAATAATATTTTATATTTTCTGAAATGTTGCACAAACTCATCTGTACCCCTACTGAACCTGTCTGTGGCAATCTCCATACAGTCTTGTCTGTTCGTCTAAGAGTGTCGTATATCGGTCCTAGGGGGCGGCAAGCGTCAGACCCCTAATAGTGCAATAAGTCGTGTCAGAGTGCGGCCAAAAACACCCTAAGAAATTACTGGAATCCCTGGCCAGGAACTTTGTGTAATGACTTTCCGAATACAGCACGACATCAACCCCCAATACCGGGAGAGACGAATCCTATCTAACCGCCACTGCCTCCAAGTGCTTCGGGACTGCACCCAACTACTACCTGCTTGCACGACTCAGCAGAGCCGTGGTAGGGTAGTAATCTAAGAACAGTGGGAATACACTTGAGTCGAAATAGCAGTGTCAAGTCGACGGACTAAGCTGTACTCATGTCACCTGGGAACTGCTACCTGACGATAGGTATATTACCAACCAGCAGTTCCCTACGAGTCCGTCCAGTGTAACTCATAACCCAATGAGCACCTGCATACTATCTCCAGTACGACGTATTGATGGCTGTGGGACAGACCATCCCTGCTAGGAAGAGAAGCGTATACACTAGTCTACTCTAGAGTATCGATGCCCTGTCTTGATAATCTTGCGACTAGGGACCTGTGTAAGGATGCACTTGTAGACTACCCAGCCCCCACTAGTGTGACTGTCATCACAACGCTGGTAGTCAAGTAAAGATCTTAAGGGCTCTATCAATATGTATTAGCGATACGTTAAAAGAAACATATATGGGGAGCAATCATGTCGAGCAAGAAAGTCTTCTATACATATGTCTAAGCATCCACTATATTATACAATAATGGCCTCTAGGGCATACATATTCCTAACATACACCAGTCTACTCTGGAATATCGATGCCCGGTCTCGGTACTCTCACGACTAGGGACATTTAAGGATGTGCTTATGGACTACCCAGTCCTCACATGTATGATCGCCATCATAACGCTGGTAGCCAAGCAAGAATCCTTTAGGCTCTATCAACATGTAATAGTGATCTGTAATACCATATAATGCATGTACATGATGATAAATACAAACCAGATAGCGTATTATCATCTCGAGTAAGACTGTTCTACCCGTATAGGTCCTCCCTCAATCACCACAATCGCGTGCCTGCGATTACAATAATTGACTTGAGAGCACTATATCCAATACTTAGATGAAGACGTCTCAAAGAGACATACTAAAGCCAGACGTCTGAAGAACAAAG
The DNA here is from genome assembly GCA_030015575.1 of Agapanthus africanus. Lineage (NCBI taxonomy): Eukaryota > Viridiplantae > Streptophyta > Magnoliopsida > Asparagales > Amaryllidaceae > Agapanthus > Agapanthus africanus. The sequence continues at coordinate 522,949,688 of CM057342.1, forward strand.
CTCAGACGTCTGGCTAAAAGACAAAAAAATCCAGAGAATTGGCAGACGTCTGATGCATTAAGCACATGCGTCTGAATAACAATATGAAACGCAACCAAAGTCTTTACAGACGTCTGAAGCTTAAGCCAGCGGACATTTGAAGCTTAAAATCTTTGCTTCGAAATCTGAAGGTTTTGCTAATACTCGAAAATAAACACTTCTACTTTAAAATACCATCAACTATCAAAAATTAAGTTGAAATCGGCTAGAAAACTTCATAACACTTTACAACTACATCAAACCATCCAAAAACCTCTTCTGCTAGATCCAACTCCATAAAAAATGTGATTTTTATGCAAAAGATATAGTTTTCATGCAAAACTCTTGAGACTTGAGAACAATTGGTTTACCTTGGAGGATTTAGAGCCAAAGAGGAGATCCAAGATTTGTATGGAGCTACTTGAAGAGTTTAAGAAGGCTTCTACTCGATCAATTTTGAGTTTGGTGTTTGGAGTTGGGATTTGAGTGAGGAAGAACTTATAAGATAATTTTCTTGAGTAGAAGATGAAGAAAAAAGAGTGAGAGTGAGAGAGCAAGAGTTTGAGAGAGGGAAAGAAATGAGGAGAATGAGAGGTAAGGAGGAGGCAAGGCATGGGTGGGCCCATGCCTAGCTCACTCACTCCTACAATCCTATATAATATCAGTCACACCCAATAAAAATATTAAGACCTAATTTCTAGATCAACCATGCAATTAAATATAAGTAATTGACTCAAAACATTGTTATAAACCTATGTTTGAAATGTTTTAATAAGTGTTAATTAGGTAAAGAAAAATATCGGTTCTATTATTACCAATCTTATAGATATATATATACCAAATTATGATAATCCAATTTAATAATTGGTATCATCTTAATAAAACTTATAATATCATTATTTAATTTCTGAAATAATCTTTTAAAATTATGAAATGTTATACTAAGACGCATTTGGAGTGTCAATAAAAAGTAGGGCCCTTTTGTGCACTTTCCAAAACACGGTTGTTGGCTTGTATACATTCAAAATTCCTACACTAAAGAACATAATTTTTTTACTCACCTAATCATCTTCTCCAAGGCTCCAAGGCAAGCAATCATAACAAACCCTCCAAGGCCATTAAAACCGATGTCGTTCTTCAAAAGCTTCATCTCTTTTTCAGTTTTGAAATCGAGCTCAACTTTGGCTCGTTTCGAGCATGATCAGCCTACGAGCCGAACATGAGCCCATCTTTGTCACCTCGAGATGAACTCGAACCGAGCTCGAGCTGGGCCACAATAAGCCGAGCCGAGCTCGGACGGTGCTCAGCTCGCTCAAGCTCAGCTCGATTACGGCGTATATATGGGCGACTCATCAAATAATATTTCCGGCACATAAAGTTTCTGGGAGTTTCCTGTCAAATCCCAAATGTCTCTCATGACCAGAGAAATTGGAAATTCAGCCAACAAAGCCTCAAAATACAAATAAAATTAAAAAATCTCTCTCTCTCAAAATGGGTGAAAAAGCCCTTCTCTCTCTCTTCCCTACAAATCACCGAGGCTCGAGATCTCCGACGAGGGAACGGACCTGTAAGATATCTCTCTCTCCTCTCTGTCGATTGAATCTGGGATTCGAAAGGAAACTAGGTTTCACGAATCGTTATAAGGATTAAGATCCATTTTTGTGTAATAGGATCTAATTGATGTCTCTAGTTTATGGAAAATGGGAACTGAATCGATGGTTTCTGAAGCTGACCCAGATCTTGAATTTTGCTTTTCTAGACGTACGATTTGAGCTTCAGATTTTGTTATTTCATGTCATTTAAGCTTCAATCATGAATGCTATAAATGAAACGATTGGTTGGTTTTTGGTTGCTTGAGATTTGGTATCTGTCTGTTTGATTAAATGCCTGAACCATGACCTAGACCATTAAACATCAAGATTTGGATAATACATGTGCATAAAATTCAAAAATTTTGTATTTGGTGACTTTTAATTTGGTTTCTGTCTGATTACATCTGGCTGAAATATGATAATTGGTATGATTTATAAAAATTTCAATGCAAAGAAGCTTCTTACGGTTTACACGCATTGTATGCGACAAATCAAAAATTTCTATTTGACTATGTATAGCACAATTCAATTGTTCATTCTATGTAAACATTTTTTAAAAAGGGTGTTTGATAGTTTTCTCTCTCGTTTTTCGTTGTTGGAATAGAGTAACTTGCCGCTAATTAATGGGAAGCATCTGACACCACATTTGATCTTATATGATTGGCTGAGTGCTTTCTTTCGATGCAAATTGAAGTGACCAACAGTCAAAAGATTGTACGTTTCTTTCACAACAAGGATGAGTAGGATTAAATAAAATGTTGGTTTTGAGGTGCAGCGCTGCTTTGAGTTTATTTGTTTATTTTCATTAGCGGGGTTTCAGTTCTCTGCAATCCTGACTAGTGTGGGAGAGTTTAATTGTCACGATCCGAAATTGGCACGTGACGGCCCTAATACTACGCAACGTCGTAACACGGTAAAAAAAAACCAAAACCCAGAAATCTAAACCATTAAAAGACAAGAAAAGATAAGAAACGTTGTTTAAAAGTCTTTGAAATCACAACCCAAATTCTTTAAAAGTCCAACTTTCTTTGTTTAAAATTTTGGCAGCACCTCCTTTGTAAAAACTAGCCCCAAAAATGGGTACAACATAAATAAAAGTAAAGCATCCCCAAATGTGAGCAAATATACGCCCAAAGACGGAAAACAACCACCACAACAAATATACGACACCGTAGCGAAGAAATAAAAGACGATAGAAAGGAAACTGTATAAAAGACAACAAGTCACAAATAATATACAATATCGTCATCACCAAATCTCTAAATCAACAAAAATGTAGTAGATGGAGAGTACAAGGATACAACGAATATACAATACAACAATACGGATAACCACAAAACCCACCTAAACAAAACTGCACACTATGAGCTGAAACGGTATCCGCAGTAAAAGATGATCGGATAGATGAATAGCCTGTCTCGACTACTCGGGAGAACACCCTGCAAAACAACTGTGGTACAACGGGGGTGAGTTGCCAACTCGTGAATAGTAAATAACATATGCAGGTAATCGCCAGTAAGCCCGTACAGCGCGAATCTAGCATATGCAATTAATAGCAATAAAAGGTCATATGAATGCAATAATCATGAAAGTACACTAGCAGGTACAAATAATACATGAAGCAATAATAATATGACAATCGGTATGTAATAATCATGCAATAATGATATGAAAATGTATATATGCAACAGTCATGAAAGGTACACTAACAGGTACTACTAATACATGAAGCAGTGTATAAACAATAAATGTGGAGTATGGAAAAAAATATGTCAATTCCACGGAATCCTGACATCGTGGTAGGATCACCATCCATCAAGACAAATCCAAATCCCAATTTCTCAAATCAACCCCCAAATTGGCTCTCATATCATATAAATCTCACTAATCCTGAATGTACAATATCAAGTAAATCTCATATATTCTGAATGTACAAAATTAGCAAATCTCATATATATCCTGTATCCAATCTCAAATAAATCACCTATATCCCAAATCAAATTATCAAGTTAAAATCAAACATCCTAAATATATTTGCATGAATAAATATGATGATGTATATAAATTAATGTCAATACATATATATTAGCATCCCATTCCACTAATATTAGTGTAAGAGTATATATAACAGCGTCTCATTCCACTGTTTTATATACAAAGAAGTAAAAAGAAATATCATGAAAACAATGTGTCAAGTATCGGCACAGAAATACTGATCTATCAGGTGCTGTCACCAAGACTGGCACCCTAATATATACGTATCATACGCTATACCGAAAGCTCGAGTGCCTAGCTCCGACCCTCGCCTTTCGACGTATCTATACGTACATGGCTCCCGTCGGTATCCACATGATAACCGCCGAGTCATTGGTAATGTCATCGGTATCTACTTACCCACCTTCCAGGCTCAATCGGCATGGACCATCGATCATTCTTGCCGAGGGGAACCGTACCGGGCCTCACCATGTACTCTCATACAGCACCTGACCCTCGTATGGAGTATATAATCAGAACCGATAAATCTCATGGTGGATACTGAAATATCATATCAAGAGAAACCGGATTTTTCAAATAATGCATAATTTCATGAACTCCCACGGTCCCCAAATCCAGAAAATATCATGAAAAATCCATATCTCATTGTGAAAATCCATGAATATAATATATACAACATAAAACTGTAATGAAAACATATAAAGAAAAAGCCGCTAATTAACTGTAATAAGTTAATATAAAATATCATGTGGTTCCTATTTTCTCCAATTCTAAATAATATCAAGTAAAGGTAAATATGTGGTTATAACCAGATGTATATGAAAACATAAAGGTATAGTAAGATATATGTATCTACCTATGAGTAATGATGTAGTATACCCCTAGGTATAAGTGAAATATGTGTGCAAGGTATACCTGTAGCTATGTCATAAAGGGTGTATGTACCTATCACTAATGATACAATACTCTATAGGTATACAGCTATCTAGCATGTAAGTATGTGAAGGCATATATGTAAGCATGTGGATATACAGGTATGTTATATGTCATATGCGATAAGAAATATGAATCAATGTCCCAATGTCCCTAACCAAACAATATCATATCTATAAGTGGGTTGTGCGTGACATGGCAATTATTGACGGTGTGTGTGGCATACAATCAGTGCTCGTGCAACATAAGCCGTCAATAATGGTGCAGTGTCCTAAGAGTACTAGTTCAAGCACAATAATAACTAAGCAGTAGAGTGAATACGCAATTCTAAATATGACATAGAATATGCGACAAAAGTAATATCTCTAGCCCAGACGCATAACGCCATGCGGGCGATTCCCCTGTAGATGTTAAATCTACTCACCAACGCTCCAAGCTAGGTGAAATCTACCACCGATTTTCTCCTAGTAGCAGTGTCCGAAGTCCCCGCCTGCGAACCCGCAACATTAAAACAATAAAACAAGTATATATTAATAATGGACCCAAAACACGTACAAACTACATTAGATCGACGCAGCAACACAAAACATACTCTCAAGTGTTCGTATTGTGGCTAACGTGCGTAGCGACACGACGAAACTAACCCAAGAGCAAAACCACACAAAGTGCACGATCCGTGTCGTATAACGTATCGCGCTTAAACGAAACACTAGAAACTACCTAGGTGATCCCAGATTTTGCATACAGAGAAAACTCAACAATCAAACAAGACCAAATACACCAAAACCACAGTATAGACCTACCCTAAAAAACCCACACCCCAGCTCATTCCCCGAGCCGAGGTCGTCGGAATTACCTTCAGACGTCGCCGGCCCTGGCCGGTGGGGTGGGTCTCGTGTCTCAGGTGGGGTCCTATGGTCACTGGTACAACACAACTATATTGTTTGGTTTTCTCGTAAAAACTCTGGGTCACAGCAGATCACATATGTCACATATAGGCACAAAAATACGATATTATGCACAAAACTAAACTTTAAACAATCTAAACTAAAACTAACAAGCTAAGCTACACTAAAAACACATAAACAACAGCAAAAGAACATTACCTACACAAAAGAACTCAAAGATCCTAGCTTTGCATGCTCCTAAGTATCCAAGAGGCAAAAGTGATTCAAAGATGTGATTTTTGTGAGATTGGATCAGATTTTGTGGTTGATTTGTTTTGGAAGGGATAGTGTTCAGTTTGAGGGTGAGAGATATGAGGGAAAAGAAAAGAGATAGAGAAAAAGAGAGAGGAAATGATAAGGAGAGAGGGAGAGAGGGAGTTGAGGTTAAGGGTGAGTATAACCACATCATTAATGCACCATTAATGATTTCACACACACCTCAACACTCCAAACAAATATCTCCCCTTCTCACTCAAAATATCAAGGAAAAGGATTAAAGTAAAGGGTGGATTAGGATTAAGCAAAGATTAGGTTAAGTGTCAAGATTGCTAACATCAAAAATTAGCACAAACAAAACTCACATTTACGTGCACACGTGCGCGCATGCTTATAACAAATAATATTAAATTATTAATTAAATGTTATAAAATATGAGGAACCCGAATTGATAAGCTTTTTACAGTAAACCTGCATTAACGTCTAAACGAACACTAACTGAAATCTAAGGCCTTACAATCTCCCCCCTTATAAAAATTTGTCCCCGAATTTAAAATTCTCACCAAGCGTACCTTTAAGAAGAAGATTACAAACTCTTATATCTCGCTCGCAGCCTCCCAAGTGATTACCTCACCATACGGCTACGTCTAAGAAAACCCTTCATAGATAGCAAGACCCTTGACCAAAGTTTCTTCACCTGCCGAGCCATTAACACAATTGGCTGCTGGTGAACGAAAGATCGCGTCCAAGCTAAATGGTCTGGTGCTGAGTCATGTGAGAAAGGTCGTGAAAGTAATTGCAAAGTATCGGCACAAAGAATACGGAGTGAATACTCAATAATCTGGGCGGAAGTGCCAAATTAAAGGCAACGGAACTAACTCACTTTAAGGATCTCAAAAGGACCTACAATCCTGGGATAAACTTCCCAAAACTCAACATGTCATTCATCGGAAAAGTCTGTAGGAATACATGATCTTCTACTGCGAACTCAAGTCTGCGACCATCACGGTCGGCACGTGACCTCTGTCCGCACTGGGCTACTCTCCTCCTGACCTGAGCCAACTGGATCATCTCCGAAGTCTCTAGACTAGCTGGAGTCCAAAAATCCTACTACGCAGAGTCAGAAAAGCAAATTGGTGATCGACACGACCTAACCCCTAAACCTAAGGGTTGCCAATTGGAGTGACTCCTGATAATAGCTATCGAAGGAGAACCCTAACAATGGCGAGTGACGATCCCCAACTGCCGGCAACAACTAAAACGTACGCACAAGCATATCCTCCATAGTCGGTATAGCCCGCTCTCACACAACCATCATCCTGCGGATGAAAAGATGGAGCTAAAGCTCAACCAGTACCCAAGGCTTCCTGAAGTTCCTGCCCAAGACGGCAAGCGAACAGGGTGCCTTCATTGGATACGACCCATGAAGAAACTCCGTGCAACACACAACTTAACAAAGAACAACTGAGCAAACTGAGCATAACCGGACAACAAGCATCCGAATGGAGTCACATCCTGACTAACCTTAGGTAGACACCATAACGAAATTCGTGAAGATCTGCTCCCACTCCCACTTCGGGACGGTTAAAGGTTGCAACTCTCCAGCCGGTCTCAGATGCTCAACCAAAGCACACAACAAGACAAACACCTTGAAACGAAACCCGAAACTTCTCTTTACATCCCTGCCCACCCGTAACTATCTCACAAGTCACGTCAATATTGGTGGAACTTGAATGAGTACAGAGAGTTGACAGATGTGCCTACTCTAGGATTTCACGTCTCTGCCCAATAGTATCAGGTACACAAACGCGTCCCTAATTTAGCACACCCTTGTCACAAATCAAGGACTCCGAATCATTACCCAGCTGAGTATGCTCAAGTATCTCTGATGAACGAGCATCGGCGGGCAGTGCCTCGCGAAAGAGATTAAGGAAAAGTGGTCGGGTGAGGACATGAGTAAGTTGTCCCCTCAGTAGAGGCGAACACAAGCTGTGCTCAACGATCGCACAAGAACTGTAAATCTGCAGAAAACTGTCTCAACAATCAACACCCGCTGCAGGAAGATGTACATTAAGCTCTGGTGGTCCGTGAAAATCTGAAACGACTCTCGAACAAGTAGTGTCTCCAAATCTCCAACACAAGACCACCACGGCCATTTCCAGATCATGAGTGGGATATCCTGCTCGTACTTCCTCCAGATGTAGGGAAGCAAAAGCGATAACTGTATAGTGTCACCTCAGCACACAATCGAGCCCCACTCGCGAAACATTACAGTTAAACAACAAAGTCGCCCGAACCAGAAAGCAAAGAAAGAATTGATGCAGTTGTTAACCGAGTCTTCAACTGCTGAAAAACTCCGCACGCATGCCTCAGTCCAAAGAAAGAAACCTCCTTTCCGGTCAGTTCATTCAACGGTGCAGCACTACACTAGCAATCCTGCACGAAACAGCGGTAAAAACCTGTTGGAGATAGTGCCCTCAGAGTCAATTATTAGGTCACAGGTACGTGATTGCAATGATTGATGGAGGACCTATCCCGGTAGGACAGTCTTACTCGAGATGATAGTATGCTATCTGGTTTACCTTTATCATCATGTACTGCTTTAGGTGACCTGACAAGTTGCTATTACACGTTGATAGAGCCCCTAGGATTCTTGCTTGACCACCAACAGTATGAGGGCGATCATATAAGTGGGAGCTGGGGTCTACAAGCATATCCTTAAATAGTCCCTAGTCGTGAGAGTTTCGAGACAGGGCATCGATACTCCATAGTAGACTAGTGTATACAGTCGAGACCCCGACGAGGGGCGGTGGCCGGTCTCACAAGCCACTGGTGTCAGTTGGATCACCTAAGATGTATACAGGTACTCACTGGGTTATGAGTACACCGGACAGGACTCGCCGGGAACATGCTATTTGGTCATATACCAGACGTCAGATGGCAGTTCCCTGGTGACATGTGTACAGGTTAGTTCATCGACCTGGAGATCGTCATTTGTCTTGTGTGAGTTCCCACTGTACTTTGATTACTACCCTACCACGGCTCAAAGGAGTCGTGCAAACAGGTTTTAGTTGGGTACAGTCCCGAGCCACATGGAGGCAGTGAGCGTATCTTCAGGGGTTCATCTCTCCCGGTATTGGGGGTGAGGTCGTGCTGTGTCTAGGAGAGCCATTACACGAAGCCCTCGGCCGAGGCAAGGAGATTTACTGGTAGGTATTCCAGTAGTATCTCAGGGTGTTCTGGGCTACACTCCGACACGACTTGTACCGCTTTTGGGGGTCTGACTTTTACCAACCCCCTAGGCCCGCCATGCGATACTCATAGACGAACGGACCGGACTGTACGGATATTGTCACTGACAGGCTCAGTAGGATTGTCGGGCTAAGTTCGCTCACAGACGTCCCTTTTAGTCAGTACCTGGTAGCCCGTTACGTATTGGCTTATACCTCTGACGTGCTAGTGGTTAAATCCACAACCAAGGTGTTGACGAGTCTTTAGAGTCCCCCACATTCAGTTACTCAGCTTTCGGGCGAAAGGTTGTAGAGGCCGTATGGAGATATGGAAAGGTCCGATCATATACGTGCGGTATTGCACGGATCAGGATCGGACAGTTTGTACTATAGGCCGTATGGTTATATGGCAGGGTTCGATCAGATACGTGCGGTATTGCACGGATCAGGATCGAACAGATATTACTAGCCGGTTTTGGTATAAGCCGGATTCTAGTATAGTACAGTGTAGATTTTGTCTCATTGCATTTGTATTTCGGTCGGAATACAAATGCGGGTGTGTATGCACAGTATCGGGGTTGTCCTGTAATTTATTACGGGACCCGTTTTCTGGAGTTGCCAGTTTGCTTTCCGTTTCGGCCGATTTCCATTGTTCCGTTCATTGGCCGAAGATTGGTGGAGGAGGGTTTATTTGCATTGTTGCAAATAAGCATTAGTGGAGGGGGTTCTTTGCATCTTGTTTCATCATGATGGTTTTCATGATGAACACCATACCTTGACCTTTTTGAGTTGATCACTTCATGATGGCTTGACCATTGTAGGTTATGATTGGCTTTTGGAGTGTTGGGTTTTGTTCTCTCATCATCTCTTTTCATCATGGCTTTCCACCCACCCCTTGACCTTGTTCTCTCTCTCTCCAATCAAACATGGGGGGGCCGGCCATTCCTAAAAGGGAGGGGATTCATTTTTCTTTGTGTGTGGAATTTTTGGTATCTTGAGTTGAGAAAAATCCCTACAACTCCCTCTCCAAAAAGGTTCACTTCAATCTCTCCACAAATGGCAATTCCACAACCCCAAATGAGACTTCTTCTCTAGATATTCTACAGCATATCTTGGGCACGTCGAGTAGCCGGCTTCGTGCCCGAGTTTCCTCGGCATTGAGGTGGGAGCCCGTAAAAGAAGTAGGCGATGTGGTGCACTTCCGGCGACGAGGAGGAGACGGGACATTCCGCAGGAGATCGGGACGATGACGAGAAGACCAGAGGACTTGGATCGTCGGTATATCTCTATTCCCTTTCTTGTAGATAGCTAAGACTAGTTAGTGGTTCGATCCGGGTATTAGTGCGCGGCGGTTTGCCAGTTCAAGAAAATTTAAGTTTATCACCGCTTTCGCATTTGGCCGTCGGATTGACGGCCGGGGCGCCGCCGTGCACTTACAGTGGTATCAGAGCCTCGCCATTAACTTAGTCTAGCTTTGTGTAATGTGTTTGCATTTCCGATCGATCAAAAAGTTCCAAAACCCGTATTTTGATCACATCAGTTTTCTGTTGGAAATTTTTAGTGTCGAAAATTTTTTCAGGTTGTAAAATATTGATGTACTGGAAAATATAAGAGCACTGTAAAAATTCGATGAAGTGACTCCACTATGGGAGCGCGGAACCGTCGCGAAAACCCCCTTTCCGCCGCTGTTCCGCCGCACACTGTGGAGATCACTGCACCAAATTTCTAGTGTAGCTTTCTGGGGTGAAAATTGGGGTTTTGGAATATTAATATTGGGCCCAGAATTTCCTGATCTGCTACAGTTATGCTTGGGGGCCCACTTGTTAAAATTTGATTGATCGGATATTTTAAACACACTATTTCACAGTATTTACATTATATCTGCGACCGTGAATGTCACTCGATCGGTAAATCCGGTCTAACTGCTATTGCCCGGTTAGACGGATTTGCGAACGTGACTTTCACGTTGATGTTCTGTTTTTGCTGTGATGTTGCGGATCGGTCGTGGGGGATAGCCTGGATGCAATGCTAGTACAGTTGTGGTTGTATTATGTACATTTGATATTGCGGGGCGAGCGTCCGACATGTGGACTGCCGTCACTGCCTGTTTGTATTATTATTTTGGGGCACGGCCAGGTTGCGGTCGATGTACCCGTTGTATGTATATTTTACTTTCTGTACTAGGATTGCCCCGCGGAGGGGTGCACGGATAGCCGGATTCTAGAGGGCAACAAGCCCGCATCTTATGGCATTGAGACGGAGGGGGCTTCACTCTAGGATTGGCGGGCTATTCGCCGCACTCGTAGGGGGTACAGGTTGACCCAGGAGGGGTGCCCAAGTTACCGGATTCCGTGAAGTGCTGGGTGGTCCATTCACGGTGCTGAAGGGGGCTGCCTCGCTTCAGGTTTTGGCGGGTGACTTGCCGCGCCCGTAGGGGTCTAGGTTTTCATTGCACAGGCTATCCACACGACCAGGGGAACGTCGGGTTTCAGCGGCTCTGTGAAACCCGGGGATCCCAGATATCTGTATTGTTTCTGTGATGCTGTACATTTCTGTGATGTTGCATTTCTTTCACGCCTTGAGCGAAATATAATATATTGGTATATATATTAGTAGATGTTGTATATGTTTTGCATCCGCGCTAGTCCAGTCCCCGCTCTGTCGTTAGTTAGCTAACCTAACGGGTAATGACGGGACCCAGTGGCGAATGCGGATGGCATATACGTACATCAGTATATTTTCGTTCTTTGTGGTGTGATCAATTGATGGGACTGCGTTGATTCGGATCAATGCAAGTTAAAAACAAACCTAATCTGATGTTGTTGGAACACTTTTTCAAAAAGCTGTTATTGCAAGGACGTTCACTTTTGTTTTGCATCGTGGTATTCAGTTGGAATATCCTGCTCCTCAGTCGACGAGGCAAGGGCCGAGATCCCTTCACCGGGAGTGACCCCTTGGACAAAAGTTTGCGTCAGGGCATTAACTTCACTATAGCCGATTACTTTTGCTTTGCACCGTGGTATTCAGTTGGAATATCCTGCACCCCATTCTATGGGGAAAGAGCCGAGATCCCTTCACCGGGAGTGACCTCTTTAGCAACGGTTTTCGTCACTATATTTTCTAAAAAGCTATCCGTTCCTTCAACGATATCGAGTTCATTACGTTAAAGGTTTTCGCCAGAAACCATTCGTAGCCCTCCGTCGTTTCATATGGATAGTCAATAGTATTCAAGCTGTGTATGTTGGCCAAAGTCAAGGCACAGTGTTTGGTAGCTGTTGGTTATTCATATGCAGCATAGATAGATGCGTTGGTTTAGAACAGTCGTACTGCCATGTTGGCCAAAGTCAAGGGTATGTACGGGTGGATTCAAATTAACCTGGAGAATGACGGGTTGAACTTGACATGTGACTTATGATATGTTGGCCAAAGTCAAGGTCATAAGAGCATGGGGCAGAAATTACATCGGGAGTTTCAAAAGAACTGAAACTTGCCAGATATGCGCATACCTTCTGGAGTGTGATACCGTGAGCGGATTCCGTCACGTTGTCATGCGATGAGAGTTGGATCCCGATTCCCACTGATGAGTTAGTTTACTCCTCGGGTGACCCCGACTAATTCTTCTTTCAGGTTTGGAGGAGAATTTGAGGTACAGTGGGAGGATTCCAGATTAGATAAATTGGTAACCATTCTGATCTAGGTTAGAGTGCACGCTGAGTGTTTCTTTTCTCTCTCTCTTCGGCAGCCACCATTGACCCGACCCTAAGACTATGACTCAGTGACCAAGATTGACCGAACCTTCTTAAACACTGGCTTTTGGATTGTCAAAGTTGCAAACCTCATTGCCACTCCTACTTTTACCCTTTTCTCCAGGACACCCCGTATTGCTACGAACGTCCACTTCCATTGGACAAAACCATCGTATGGTTAGATACGAACTCGAAAGAATTTATTCGAGGATGGTTTCAGGTTTTGGAGAAAACGGATAGGATTATTCAGTTGTCTTTTCCTTTTACCCTCTCTCAGGTTACGAGTACTCCTTGGTTTAGGGGTAGTACACCTATTACGCAAATTGGATTGTCTTCTTCCAAACCTTAGGCTGGTGCCGACCGGTAGGGAATGAAGAAAACCAATTAGCATAACGATGGTGTGCAGAAGGTATTAAGTTAAGACAAAGCAAGGGATTAGTAAGAGGGCAAAGTAAATTGCAACAGATATTCATGACCAAACCAGGTATTTCTTCGCCAATCCTAAAAATCACCTTTGTATTTCTCCAGGACACTCCGTATCACTACGAAGATCCACAGTTTATTGGATATTCCATCGTATGGTTATATACGAACTCGAAAGGAACTTGTTCCAGTTCGGGGATGGATTCTGGTTCAGGAGAAATAGGAATAAGATTTATTCAGGTGTCTTTTATCTTCACCTTCTCTCGCTTTGCAAGTGCTCCTAGGATTGGGACAGTACACCCATTATGCTTATTGGATAGTCTTCTTCCAAACCATAGGCTGGTGCCGAACGGTAGGGAAGGAAGAAAACCATTTGGCCTAAAGGGGTGTGCAGAAGGTAAAGACTAAAGACATATGAAGGGATTTGGAGAGGTGGCAAAGAATTACACGGTTACAGTTGTGAATCTGGATAATGGAAGAGGCATTACTAGGAATACCAGGATACCCCATCAAAACATTTCAATGTTTCAGTTTCACTGTGTACTGTTAAAAGAAAACTGATTTCCCGATTAGATACTTACTCCAGGGTATGTATTTACCAGGTATGATTCTCACATCTGTATGGTTTTACAGATGATGAGTGGGAGCAAGTTATTGGGAATTGGGTGATCATCCTCATTATATCGGGATTCGTTGTAATCGGTGATATTTGAGGAAATCACCTGGGCTGTTTGCCGGTCGGCAAATATTTGATTTTGAATATCCGCTGTTATGCACCAATTTCAAATTGATATATCTGTACGTCTATTTTCATAGAGTGAGATATACCTTTATGAAATTATGTCTACGACATTTACCTATATCAGTGGATGGTTAGGTAAGGAGCATTAAACAGCGGTGTAATTCTTCTAAACCATAAGTACAGTTTTCAACCTACGACACACAGTGAATGAGTTTTCAGACTCAAGGGACTTATACAGAGTATTGTATGTTGTCCAGGATCCATCAGGACAGAGGGGTTGGTCCTCGTACTATATTCGGTTTACTTATGACTTCTCTAGTCTTTAGACAGGTGTTTCGTGAAAACACAGGGTCCGAATATGGAGAAGTTATAGGTATTTGAATAGAGTAGAGAACCAGGTATAGCAAGTATCGGGATTCTTCAAAGTGATCGAAGATGTAGATACTTGTCAATGGTATTCAGTTGATAGTAGTGTTTAAGAGAACTTGCTTCTCTTTCAGGTTACTCGTAATTGGAAGCATTCCTAAGTTGAGTAACGCTGATCGGCCTCCTTCCATTTAGTTGACATGCACTGGGGATAGCTGCATGATTTGAATCTGGTTCAATTAAATCAGTGCCTCTGTTTCTATATGGGATATAGAACAGTTCATATCTTAACGATGTTAAGGTACGGGGAGTTGTCCGGTTTATGCTTAAAACCAGACACTGGACAACTCAAGGCACGTTTCTGTAATGGCTGTTTGTAGGTTGACCCAGGCTATGACGCGGGTTGACTTTCTACCATCTGGATGAACAATAGCAATATTGTTCTAGACTCGCCACAGTTTTAATAAAAATGGATTTTTTCAGAAAACAGTAGTGGGAGTATGGTAGAACTGGAAGTGATTCCAGAACCACAAACGATTACTGAAGATTTGATAAGGAACCTAAAGATTCAATCTGGATTGACATTCCATTGGCCACTCCGCAGATAAGGTGGGTAACTTCAGGCACCCGAGAGGTACTACGGTAGCCTCAAGGACGGTGACAGGGAAGTTCTTGTTTACCCACACTTGCCATTGCTGTTGTTCCGGACTGTGAGACCCGGCGGGAGGATGAGCATAGCGTCGTTCTGAACTCGCTTCAGAAGTGGACGTCTATATGACTCTGCCAGAGGGTTGTCGTAGTCAGTGGGAGCAGCGGAAGCATTGGTGGACAGGTAGCTTATGTCTATTTATAGACTAAAGCAGATGTAGCGGAGATAGATCATCTATTTCTGACGTGACAGTCATGGGTTTGACTTCATCAGAATAGGAGATGGATCTGTTGAGAAGGTAGTGGGGTGTGATATCCTGATATTTGGATGACATACACAGAATAGGAAAGGAAACTCCTATACTACGATCGGTTATACTTTGGTCGTCACACAGTGGTTTTCTCCACATAGGAAATGGATTTTATATCAGACATACTGGTTACTAGATCTATGGTTTTAGATCTAGATTTGGGTGGTTTCCCAATCAGGGTACTTGACAGCATTCTAAGAGTATTTAGGATGGACGACTCCTGGCACGGTACTGTACCTGCAGGTAATGGAGTCACCCTCTCCAAAGGTGTCTTACAGACTAAAGGGGAGAGGGACGTGCATGATTGGCAGATCACTTGTTCAGGCAATTGAGTCAATCGTGAGATGTCAAGTACCACACCAGATGTTGTTCTTGCACTAGATGCAATAAGTTGACATTAATCCAATCCTGGAGAAGCAGTCGGAAGCAGTTTTAGAACATAAGTGGATGTTCTAGGGATATGATAACGACAGCCTTATTCGGGAGACAGTTATCAATCCAGGCTTCCAAGGTGACATGGACGACAAGGAGGTTGTCAGAGTTATAGTTTTCCTTCTGACGAAGGGCAGTATTTTGGACAGGTGGTCCAAGGTAATACTGAGGGAGGCATGGCGCAGGATACTGATTAAGTTCAGTTGATGATACTGTCTAAGAAGTTTGGATTTGGAGTTCATTTATGAGCTATGTCCCATCAGACATCCAGACACATTCTAAGACAGGTATTGCTCATTTCGGGAGATGGCTTTCTCCGCGAACTTGAGATATAGAGAGACATAGAAAGAGACTACAAAGCGGATCCACTCACTAAGGCTATTCCTCGAACGCAATAGTTTCGCAAACGAGCTTTGTGAGACTGACTAGTAGAGGAGTTGGGTGTTCGGTATCACACGGGCTGTGAGTATGCGACATCGTAATAATTAGCCTTGAGTGCAAGTGGGAGATTGTTGGAGATAGTGCCCTCAGAGTCAATTATTAGGTCACAGGTACGTGATTGCAATGATTGATGGAGGACCTATCCCGGTAGGACAGTCTTACTCGAGATGATAGTATGCTATCTGGTTTACCTTTATCATCGTGTACTGCTTTAGGTGACCTGACAAGTTGCTATTACACGTTGATAGAGCCCCTAGGATTCTTGCTTGACCACCAGCAGTATGAGGGCGATCATATAAGTGGGAGCTGGGGTCTACAAGCATATCCTTAAATAGTCCCTAGTCGTGAGAGTTTCGAGACAGGGCATCGATACTCCATAGTAGACTAGTGTATACAGTCGAGACCCCGACGAGGGGCGGTGGCCGGTCTCACAAGCCACTGGTGTCAGTTGGATCACTTAAGATGTATACAGGTGCTCACTAGGTTATGAGTACACCGGACAGGACTCGCCGGGAACATGCTAGTTGGTCATATACCAGACGTCAGATGGCAGTTCCCTGGTGACATGTGTACAGGTTAGTTCATCGACCTGGGGATCGTCATTTGTCTTGTGTGAGTTCCCACTGTACTTTGATTACTACCCTACCACGGCTCAAAGGAGTCGTGCAAACAGGTTTTAGTTGGGTACAGTCCCGAGCCACATGGAGGCAGTGAGCGTATCTTCAGGGGTTCGTCTCTCCCGGTATTGGGGGTGAGGTCGTGCTGTGTCTAGGAGAGCCATTACACGAAGCCCTCGGCCGAGGCAAGGAGATTTACTGGTAGGTATTCCAGTAGTATCTCAGGGTGTTCTGGGCTACACTCCGACACGACTTGTACCGCTTTTGGGGGTCTGACTTTTACCAACCCCCTAGGCCCGCCATGCGATACTCATAGACGAACGGACCGGACTGTACGGATATTGTCACTGACAGGCTCAGTAGGGTTGTCGGGCTAAGTTCGGTCACAGACGTCCCTTTTAGTCAGTACCTGGTAGCCCGTTACGTATTGGCTTATACCTCTGACGTGCTAGTGGTTAAATCCACAATCAAGGTGTTGACGAGTCTTTAGAGTCCCCCACATTCAGTTACTCAGCTTTCGGGCGAAAGGTTGTAGAGGCCGTATGGAGATATGGCAAGGTCCGATCATATACGTGCGGTATTGCACGGATCAGGATCGGACAGTTTGTACTATAGGCCGTATGGTTATATGGCAGGGTTCGATCAGATACGTGCGGTATTGCACGGATCAGGATCGAACAGATATTACTAGCCGGTTTTGGTATAAGCCGGATTCTAGTATAGTACAGTGTAGATTTTGTCTCATTGCATTTGTATTTCGGTCGGAATACAAATGCGGGTGTGTATGCACAGTATCGGGGTTGTCCTGTAATTTATTACGGGACCCGTTTTCTGGAGTTGCCAGTTTGCTTTCCGTTTCGGCCGATTTCCATTGTTCCGTTCATTGGCCGAAGATTGGTGGAGGAGGGCTTATTTGCATTGTTGCAAATAAGCATTAGTGGAGGGGGTTCTTTGCATCTTGTTTCATCATGATGGTTTTCATGATGAGCACCATACCTTGACCTTTTTGAGTTGATCACTTCATGATGGCTTGACCATTGTAGGTTATGATTGGCTTTTGGAGTGTTGGGTTTTGTTCTCTCATCATCTCTTTTCATCATGGCTTTCCACCCACCCCTTGACCTTGTTCTCTCTCTCTCCAATCAAACATGGGGAGGCCGGCCATTCCTAAAAGGGAGGGGATTCATTTTTCTTTGTGTGTGGAATTTTTGGTATCTTGAGTTGAGAAAAATCCCTACAACTCCCTCTCCAAAAAGGTTCACTTCAATCTCTCCACAAATGGCAATTCCACAACCCCAAATGAGACTTCTTCTCTAGATATTCTACAGCATATCTTGGGCACGTCGAGTAGCCGGCTTCGTGCCCGAGTTGCCTCGGCATTGAGGTGGGAGCCCGTAAAAGAAGTAGGCGATGTGGTGCACTTCCGGCGACGAGGAGGAGACGGGACATTCCGCAGGAGATCGGGACGATGACGAGAAGACCGGAGGACTTGGATCGTCGGTATATCTCTATTCCCTTTCTTGTAGATAGCTAGGACTAGTTAGTGGTTCGATCCGGGTATTAGTGCACGGCGGTTTGCCAGTTCAAGAAAATTTAAGTTTATCACCGCTTCCGCATTTGGCCGTCGGATTGACGGCCGGGGCGCCGCCGTGCACTTACAGAACCTGCTAAGCCCAAAAATCTGCGGACCTCCGTCCGTATACAAGTCTAGGCCAAAGCTGTATGGTCTCGATCTTCCTCGGAACCATACGAAAACCGTCTCCCGTAACTACAAGACCTAAGAGTCAACACAAATAAGCCTGAAGGAACACTCCGAGAATCTAGCAAACCGCTGGCGCTCACCCAATGTCTGCAAACCAAATCCTCAAGTGCTACTCCTGTCCCTCAAGACACATTAGAATAGACCAGAATGTCATCAATAACACAACAATAACTGGTCGAGAAACGGCCTGAAGAAATCAGGTTAATCATATCTACAAATGCTGTTAGGGCATTGGTGAGTCCAATGACACCACCAAAACACACAAAGCCCGTAGCACGCATAAGGCAGTCTTCGGAATGTCCTCACTCCGAACCCGCAACAATGATGACCTGATCTCAAACAACTTAGAAAAAGTCTCGCACTCGCGAGCTAATCAAGAAATCATCAATGCGAGATAAAGGATACCTATCCGCACCGTAAGCCGGTTTAATTGACGATCAATCAATACACAAGCTCAATCTGTCGTCTTTCTCCTTGACGAACAGAAATAAGAGCTCCCTAATACGAAACACTCAGACGCACACCCCAACAAACAACTCTGCAGCTGATCCTTAAGCTCCGTAAGCTCCGCCGGCTTATCCGGAACAACGTCGGAAAACTCTCGCACGAAAGGAATCCGGTCCAACAAACCAACTGTGGCTCCGGTACCACGAATGAACGCCAAGAATCCACGACATCCTCTCCTCAAAAGCCGACTAGCGAAAAAGGCTGAATTCGAGCTGTGAGAGGCGGCACAACTATCCACTTGCACAACAAGAACTGACTCGCCGGGAAAAACAACACCCGATTGTTTTCTCACGGTAGTCCACAGATGCCTAGCACGTAGCTAACCAATCCGTGCCCAGGAGAACGTCAAATCCACATCTCTAGAAGGATCAAAATGACGGAAGAATCTTTATCTCCTAACCGATTGGCACACGACTGAAATACGTGTTGCGCAACAAAAGAATCGCTGACAGAAATTAAACACAACAAACGGCTGATCTAGCTAACACGATCCTCGTCCCAACCACGGCACAAAGTGTGCAAAACAACAAGTACAACAAAAGAACATATGAATTAAGAATACCTGAAAACCCTGCATTGGACGCCCGCGCGTCTCGATGAGTAGAAGCAAACTCTCGTGTCTTCCCCCTACCCGCAACTAGCTGAAATCTTCCTCTGCCAACCCGTCCCCTCTGAGCGAACCTTCCGCGTCCACGACCTCTCTGGAAAAGACCCTGTCGCAGTGCTAAGGAACAATCCCTGATGAGGTGATGAAGGCTCCCGCATCAAAAACATCCATACGATGGCTGCTGACCCTCGTGGGGATGAGTGCTGAACGACTGTCTACGTCCTAAGCCTCTGCTACTCCCGCGACGGTCACGAAATCTGTCTCGATGACTAGGCCTCTGTCTCTGGGCTGGTACACCGGTACGAGTCCTCCACTGTCCCGGAACTCCCAAAGTCTCTGGAATACGTGTCTCGTAAACTGGGGCTGCATCCACTGGTGCTATGTAGGTGACGGACTGCTGCATGCTGATCTCAAGGAACAACTGGTTAACAGGGGTGACAACCTCCTGTCGCTGCGCTTGAACAACCTCAACCAATGAACTCATAGTCTGGCGCATGTCCTGCATCTCTGCCACGAGCCTAGCGATACTATCTGTCGGAGGCGGATCCGTCTGCACCTGTGCAACGAGCGTGCCATCCTGGTCAGTCCTCGACTCACCCGAGTCAATCCTGACCTCGGCCCTCGCTGCATCACTCTGAGTCCCCATAGTCATCGGTGGCAAGGTTATAAATGGAAAAAGGATTCAATAAGCATATGGAAATCGAATCACAAGTATATGAATTGTCAAGGAAGGAAATTCAAGCAATTTGTACTTAGGTCACTTGGCGGAGTACCGCATCGTGAGTATGCTGCAGACATACACAAACTACGTTACTCTGCTTAAGCTACCTACTCCATCATACCAAGGTCATCCTACACTTCGAAAGGTAAAACCCAGCGCTCTGATACCAATTTTGTCACGACCCGAAATTGGCAGGTGACGGCCCTAATACTACGCAACGTCTACAGGCGTAACACAGTAAAAGAAAGCCAAAATCCAGAAATCTAAACCATTAAAAGACAAGAAAAGATAAGAAATATTGTTTAAAAGTCTTTGAAATCACAACCCAAATTCTTTAAAAGTCCAACTTTCTTTCTTTAAAATTTTGGCAGCACCTCCTTTGAAAAAACTAGCCCCAAAAATGGGCACAACATAAATAAAAGTAAAGCATCCCCAAACGGGAGCAAATACACGCCCAAAGGCGGAAAACAACCACCACAACAAATATACGACGCCGTAGCGAAGAAATAAAAGACGATAGAAAGGAAACTGTATAAAAGACAACAAGTCACAAATAATATACAATATCGTCCTCACCAAGTCTCTAAATCAACAAAAATATAGTAGATGGAGAGTACAAGGATACAACGAATATACAATACAACAATACGGATAACCACAAAACCCACCTAAGCAAAACTGCACACTATGAGCTGAAGCGGTATCCGCAGCAAAAGATGATCGGATAGATGAATAGCCTGCCTCGACTACTCTGGGGAATACCCTGCAAAACAACTGTAGCACAACGGGGGTAAGTTGCCAACTCGTGAATAGTAAATAACATATGCAGGTAATCTCCAGTATGCACGTACAACGCGAATCTAGCATATGCAATTAATAGCAATAAAAGGTCATATGAATGCAAGAATCATGAAAGTACACTAGCAGGTACAACTAATACATGAAGTAATAATAATATGACAATCGGTATGCAATAATCATGCAATAATGATATGAAAATGTATATATGCAACAGTCATGAAAAGTACACTAACAGGTACTACTAATACATGAAGCAGTGCATAAACAATAAATGTGGAGTATGGAAAGAAATATGTCAATTCCACGAAATCCTGATATCGTGGTAGGATCACAATCCATCAAGACAAATCCAAATCCCAATTTCTCAAATCAGTCCCCAAATTGGCTCTCATATCATATAAGTCTCACTAATCCTGAATATACAATATCAAGTAAATCTCATATATCCTGAATGTACAAAATCAGCAAATCTCATATATATCCTGTATCCAATCTCAAATAAATCACCTATATCCCAAATCAAATTATCAAGTAAAAATCTAACATCCTTAATATATTTGCATGAATAAATATGATGATGTATATAAATTAATGTCAATACACATATATTAGCGTCCCATTCCACTAATATTGGTGTAAGGGCATATATAACAGCGTCCCATTCCACTGTTATATATACAAAGAAGTAAAATGAAATATCATGAAAACAATGTGTCAAGCATCGGCATAGAAATACCGATCTATCAGGTGCTTTCACCAAGACTGGAATCCTGATAGGTACGTATCATACGCTATACCGAAAGCTCGAGTGGCTAGCTCTGACCCTCGCCTTTCGACGTATCTATACGTACATGACCCCCGTCGGTATCCACATGATAACCGCCGAGTCATTGGTAATGTCACCGGTAGGTACTTGCCCACCTTCCAGGCTCAATCGGCATGGACCATCGATCATTCTTGCCGAGGGGAACCGTACCGGGCCCCACCATGTACTCTCATACAGCATCCGACCCTCGTATGGAGTATATAATCAGAACCGATAAATCTCATGGTGGATGCTGAAATATCATATCAAGGCAAACCGGGTTTTTCAAATAATGCATAATTTCATGAACTCCCACGATCTCAAAATCCAGAAAACATCATGAAAAATCCATATCTCAATGCGAAAATCCATGAATATAATATATGCAACATAAAACTGTAATGAAAGCATATAAAGGAAAAGCCGCTAATTAACTGCAATAAGTTAATATAAAATATCATGCGGTTCCTATTTTCTCCAATTCTAAATAATATCAAGTAAAGGTAAACATGTAGCTATAACCAGATGTATGTGAAAACATAAAGGTATAGCAAGATATATGTATCTACCTATGAGTAATAATGTAGTATACCCCCTGTGTAGGGTTCCTAGGCACTCTTACAAGGGTCTATAAGGTATCAACCATACCCGATTTAAAATTTAGACGTGTCGAACAACCCAAAGCTAGGATCTTTGCTAGATAATTAGGGTTTTACATGCAAGTAAATATCTTTACAACTAAGGGTGAGGGATTACAACTTTTGTAGTCCGCTCCTTCGCTTCATAAGCTCCGAGTAGAAGTCCCTTCACCACGATCCACGATCTCCCGGACTCAAGAGAGGCTCCACAACCCGAATGATCCATGCTAGCTTGTAGTCTTCCTTTTCTCCGATGATCTACCTCGAAATTTCTTTAACTCAAGCTTTTTCTCACTAATGAGGTGAACACCCTAATCTAATTGGTTAGATTAGATAAGGATGATGAAGTAGGATTTATGCTCTCTTTTATTATCAAATTCTCACTTTAATTCATCACCAAATGAAAACCTAGAAAGCTTTTCAAAGCTCAAAGGAAGTAGAAGAAGAATGTAAAATGAATAATTCCTTTTGTGATGAATAATGAAAAGATTATATGATTACAAATGCAACCATGGTCAACTATGATAAGGCTAACCAATGTAGAGACTTAATTAGGGTTAAGGGTGTGGTTTGGGTCAAAGAAAATATCTCACAAAATATTCATCATAATATCTTTGCAAGAAACAAAAGAAAATCTTCTAGAAGGTACATGAAAGAACTAATCCAAATCAAACCCTAACCATGTTTAATCTCCACTAATCATGTTGCATTAGTAATTATAATATGTTACAATATTATATATCACATATATAATATATTTTGTAACAAAAGAAAATAATACAATTAACATATATCGCATATATATCAATGTATTATTCGGTGAGAAAATGAATCAATAAAGCGAGCCAATATTAGATAATGTAATGCAATATATCATATATATTATTATACATTAAATTATCGAATCAACACTTAATCCGACAATCCGGCTATATCGAATATAACCGACTAATATATCATATACCGATTCATCGATTCAACACTTGATCCGATGACCCGGCTCATATCAAAATATCGTGAGAATATAATACGGTATCCCATATCGTATTATCCTCGGTCCTGCACATATTACATATGTGCTCCTACTCCGTTTTGCCTGAGTCAAGAAACCTCTGTGTAGACTCTAAAGAATCGTCAATACGCCGGTAGCAGGTGATGATCATATCAAACACCCACAAGCTGCAAGCGGTCAGCTAAACGTAACAGCCACCCAGGTATTGAGTGATCAGAAGATCAACAAGCAAGCTTGTACATTCTCCTATGAATCCAATCAGTAACACTCCCGTACAGTCCGGTCTCTTCGTCTGATATGTTGCATATCTAGTCTAGGGGTGGTATACGTCAGACCCCAGTAACCGATAAATCGTGTCAATGTGAGGCTCATAACAGGTCAAGAAACTACTGGTAACACTTACCAGTAAATCTCTATATCAGCCCTGGCCAGGGACTTCCAGTTATAGCCAATCGAACACAGCACAACATCAACTCCCTATACCGGGAGAAATGAATCCCCTCCTATCGCTCATTGCCTCCATGTGATTCGGGACTGCACCCAAAAGCCACCATTTTGCACGCCCTCTTGGACGTGGTAAGGTGGAAATCAAAGCACAGTGGGAATCACACATGACTCTATGACGATCTCGGGTCTACAGACTACCCTGTACCAGTGTCACCGGAGAACTGCCATCTGACGTGAGGTATAATACCATCTGGGAGTTCTCGGCGAGTCCGTCCAGTGTATCCAGTCTCCACTGAGCACCCGTACACCATCCTTGATGTCAAACACCGATGGATATGGGATCATCCATCGCCCATCATATGGGTCAAGATGCGTATACGCTAGTCTACTCTGGTGTATCGATGCCCTGTCTCGACACACCCTCGACTAGGAACAGTTATAGGATGTACTCATCGACTACCGTGGCCCCACTAGTATGATCTCATCATAGTCCCAGTAGTCGAGTACAGATCCTAAGGGCTTTATCAACTTGTGAGAGTAAGACAGTAAACTAATACAAGTCAACATGTTAAGATAAAGTGAAACCAAATAGCATAGTATTATGACGAGCAAGAAAGTCCTCTCTATATATATCCAAGCATCTATTATAATATACATCATATGTACAACAATGGCCTCTTGGGCATATACATAACTAACAATCTCCCACTTGCACTAAGGCCAGCTGCTGTAGTATCTCATACCTAGCATCCCGAATAATCTTTCAAACTGTATCTGGGGAATGGCCTTCGTGAGTGGATCCGCAGTGTTGTCCTTCGTATCTACTCTCCTGACCTCGATCTCCCGGCGATCAACTATCTCCCTGGTCAGGTGATACTGCCTCAGAATATGTCTGGACTTCTGATGGGACCTGGGTTCCTTAGCTAAAGCCACAGCTCCATTGTTATCGCAATACAGAAGTATTGGATGTTCAATGGATGGAACCACACCAAGTTCACTAATGAACTTCTTTATCCAGACAACTTCTTTGGCAGCATCGTTGGCAGCGATGTATTTAGCCTCCATCGTCGAGTCTGCAACGGTATCCTGTTTGGAACTCTTCCAACATACCTCCCCTCCATTGAGGGTAAAGACAAATCCCGAGTGCGACTTAGAGTCGTCCTTATCACTTTGAAAGCTGGAATCGGTAAAGGACTCCACCTGGAGTTCTCCCTTACCATACACCAAGAACATCTCCTTAGTCCTTCATAAGTACTTGAGAATGTTCTTCACAGCTGTCCAGTGACTCTCTCCAGAATCTGCTTGATACCGACTCACTACACTTAGTGAGTATTGCTACATCGGGTCTCGTACATAGCATTGCATACATGATAGAGCCTACTGCCGAAGCATAGGGTGTCCCTGCATGCGAGCTCTTTCCAAATCAGTCTTGGGAGACATCTCTTTGGAGAGAGTGAGTCCAGAGATCGTGGGTTGGTTCCCACGCTTGGATTCTTCCATACTAAACCTCTTTAGTATGGTGTCAATGTATCTGGATTGGGACAATTCCAGTATCCGTTTAGATCTATCTCTATAGATCATAATTCCCAATATGCAGGAGGTATCACCTAGATCTTTCATTGAGAATCTTTGTGATAAGAAGAGCTTGACAGAATGCAGCATAGGAACATCATTTCCTATCAAGAGTATGTCATCGACGTACAATACGAGGAAGACAGCCTTACTTTCTGCAACCTTCTTATAAATAAAAGGTTCATCTACGTTTTTGATGAAGTCAAACTCTTTGACTACAACATCAAAGCAGATGTTCCAACTCCGCGATACTTGCTTTAATCCATAGATGGATTTAAGCAGTTTGCACACCTTTCCGCTGCTCCCACTATCTACGAAGCCCTATGGCTGAGTCATGTACACGCACTCTTCTAAATCACCGTTTAGAAAGACGGTCTTAACATCCATTTGCCAGATTTCGTAGTCATGGTATGCAGCAATGGCAAGTAAGATCCGGATGGACTTAAGCATAGTCACTGGAGAAAAGGTTTCGTCATAATCCACACCTGGTCGTTGACGAAAACCCTTTGCAACAAGTCTAGCTTTGAAAGTCCCAACTTTTCCATCTACACCAATTTTCTTTTTAAAGATCCACTTACTCCCAATGGGTTTTACCCTTTCAGGAGCATTTTCCAAAGTCCATACTTTGTTGGTGTACATGGATTCCATCTCAGATCGTATTACCTCCAGCCACTTCATAGTGTCACCACTCGTAATGGCCTGCTCGAAACTAGTCGGGTCATCATCTTCCATGATGCAATCCTCGCTCCCACCATCAATGAGAAAACCGTAGTATCTCTAAGGTGGATGAGAAACCCTACTAGTTCGACGGAGAGGCTGGGATTTGTCGGGTACTACTGAATCCTCTGGTTCTACCAAGTCTTCTGTTACAGTTTGTGTCGCTGGAACCTCTTCCAGTTCTACCTCAATGCCACTAATCTGTTTTATAAGAAAACCTTTTTCTAAGAAAGTGGCATGTCGAGAAACAAACACCTTTTGTTCCTCGGGGTGGTAGAAGATATACCCTTATGAATTTTTGGAATATCCTACAAACTTACATAAGACAGACCTTGTCTCGAGTTTGTCCGGATTTTGTCTTTTGACATAGGCCGGACAACCCCATATCTTAACATACTTAAGAGATGGTATCTTCCCTTTCCATATCTCATATGGAGTGGTAGGCACTGATTTGGTAGGAACCATATTTAATAGGTGTATGGCTGTCTCAAGCGCATACCCCCAGAAGGAAATAGGCAACTCAGCAGTGCTCATCATAGAGCGCACCATATCTGATAGTGTGCGATTCCTCCATTCCGATACATCGTTGTGCTGTGGTGAGTATAAGGAGGAGTAAGCTGAGAGAGAATCCCATTCTCTTTTAGATAATCTAGGAACTCCTTGCTTAAGTATTCTCCTCCTCGATCAGATCGAAGGATCTTAATACTTTTCCCCGTTTGGTTCTCTACTTCGTTCTTATATTCTCTGAATTTCTTAAAAGCTTTAGACTTGTGTCTTATCAGGAACACATGTCCGTATCTTGAAAGATCGTCAGTGAATGTAATGAAGTAGGAAGAACCGTTCCTGGTATGTGTAGACATGGGACCGCATACATCACTATGTACCGGCCCAAAGAGTTCGGTAACTCTTTCTCCGTGTCCACTAAACGGAGTTTTGGTCATTTTGCCTTTGAGACACTAATGGCAAGTTTCATAAGATGATAATTCGAACAGATTCAAATATCCATCTTTATGTAACTTAGCTAGTCGTGTCGCATTGATATGACCAAGTCTACAATGCCATAAGAAGAATTCGTTCATTTTTGAACTTTTCCTCTTGTGTGTGTTTTGTATATTAAGGACTGTATTTTGATTCAGAATGAATATGTCATTATGTAACGAGCCTGATCCAATCAACTTTTGATTCAGGAATATGTTCATAACATTATCCTGTATTACAAAATTATATCCTTCTTTACTTAATAAAGAAACTGATGTAATGTTGCACATCATATTCGTTATATAATAGCACTCATTCAAAATCAATGTATTACTACTTGGTAATACAAGCTGATATTCGCCAACTGTTTTGGCTGCAATACTTGCACCATTCCCTACTTGTACGGAATGATCACTTTTTCCTAGTTCTCTACCTTTACGTAGCCCATGTAACAATTTACATATGTGGGATCCTGATCCGGTATCTAATACCCAGGACGTAGGGTGAACTGAGAAACAGTTCTCAATAACTAACACATCCGAAGAAGATGCATTAGCATGCATGTTCTTAGTTTGGGCGGCATGAGAATCCAGATATTCTCCTGTTTCCTGTTCGGTCTTATAACTCTTATAAGAAAGAACGGGACCAACGTTCCCCTACTCAGTATAATAAGCGGGTTCAGTCAATACATCCATATTATTATCTTGATTATGGCCTGACATGGTCGCTACCTTGAGAGAGAGAAGAAAACAGTTTAGCATATGCTCTTGCAAGATTAGATTGGTTATTACCTTATCCAATCAAGATGTCTCCCACTGTTTTTATCAAATCTTCCTTCAAACCCTAAAAGGTAAGATTAGCCGGGATTAATTACACCCTACAATTTCGTCAATTTTTCAGCCAGATCAGTATCGGTACTTGAGGGAGGTTCTCCGTGCTTTCGCACGGACCTAATTAAAATAAACCTCGTTTTCCCAGAGGCATAACCTCGTTAACACTTTTCTAGACACCTACTAGATCGGCTAATTGTCTTGTGTAAAATTCTCCCAGGAGTAACTCTTACTCGCAGTGGGTATCGGGATCCAACTATCTCATAGGAGGTATGCAATCTCATTGCAAATTTCAACACTTGAAATTCCCGAAAATGCTTTTGCCCCTAACGTGCTATGACCTTGACGAATGCCAAACAACCCATAGTCTGTTAGTTGTATGTATGCCCTAGAGGCCAGTATTGTACAGATGATGTATATTGTATTGGATGCTTGGACATATATAGAGATGACTTTCTTGCTCGATATGATAGTATACTATCTGGTTGCTCTTTATCTTAACATGTATACTAGTCTCTTTATACTGTCTTATAGTTACATGTTGGTAAAGCCCTTAGGATGTGTACTTGACTACCTGGACTATGATGCAGATCATACTAGTGGGGACATGGTAGTCCATAAGTACATCCTTCAAGGTCCCTAGTCGTGGGTGTATCGAGACGGGGCATCGATATACCAGTGTAGACTAGCGTATACGCTTCTCGACCCATGTGATGGGCGATGGATGATCCCATATCCATTGGTGTTTGACATCAGAGATGGTATACGGGTGCTCAGTGGAGACTGGGTATACTGGATGGACTCGCCGAGAACTCCCAGATGGTATTATACCTCACGTCAGATGGCAGTTCTCAGGTGACACTTGTACAGGTTAGTCTGTAGACCCGAGATCGTCATAGAGTCTTGTGTGATTCCCACTGTGCTTTGATCTCCACCTTACCACGTCCATGAGGGCGTGCAAAACGGTGGTCTTTGGGTACAGTCCCGAGTCACATGGAGGCAATGAGCGATAGGAGGGGTTTCGTCTCTCCCGGTATTGGAAGTTGATGTTGCGCTGTGCTTGATTGGCCGTAGCAGGGAAGTCCCTGGCCAGGGCTGATCAGAGATTTGCTGGTAAGTGTTACCAGTAGTTTCTCGACCCGTTGTGAACCTCACATCGGCACGACTTATCGGGTTATTGGGGTCTGACGTTTACCACCCCTAGACTTGATATGCGACATATCAGACGAAGAGACCGGACTGTACGGTTAAGTGTTACTGGTCGGATTCGCAGGAGTGTGAGCGGGCTAGCTCGTCGATCTTCTGATCGCTCAATACCCGGGTGGCCGTTACGTTTAGCAGACCGCTTGCGGCTTGTGGGTGCTTGATATGATCATCATCTGCTACCGGCGTATTGACGAGTCTTTAAAGTCCTACACAGAGGTTTCCTGGCTCAAGCGAAACGAAATAGGAGCGCATATGAGATATGTGCGGGACCGAGAATGATGCGTGTATATGATACCGTAGTTGATTCTCGCGATTAATGTTTCGATTGGTTGTATGAGATACGACCTAGTTATCGAATCATTGATTACTAGTCGGTTATGTGCGACATGACCGGATCATTGAATCAAGTGTTGATTTAATGATTTAATGTATAATTATATATTTGATATATTACTTTGCATTAACTAGTATAGGTTCACTTTAAACGGATTTTCTCACTTGATTTGCACATTGTATATGTGATATGCTTTTGTGCACATATTTGTATCATGTTTGATGATGCATACTCATTTGGTTAAGTGTAAAGAATTAAACCTAGGTTAAGTAAGTAATTAGGGTTTTTATTATCCATTCTTTTCATTTATTTATTTTAGAAAAAGAATGGCATATGAATACAAAATGGTTGCTTTCTTTCTTGAACCTTTGTGAAGCTTCATGAAGCTTTGACCCAAGTGACCAATTTGTCTTCATGCTTAACCCTAACCACTCTTTTAACCTTGGTCAATTCTCTACACCTAACCATGGTTCCCATTATGATAAGTATTGTTTTATTATTCATATTTACAAGACTTATCATAATTCTAGCTTCATCTTCTTCTTCACTTCAAAAAGGAAAAGCTTGATGCCATCAATGGCAACTTCATTTCTAGAGTGAGAAATCCAAATCTAAAGTGAACCCACCTCCTATTTCTTCATCCTCTACCTCTTGCCAAGTGGTTTTGGGTGTTTTCTTCACAAGTTTCACAACTTGGTGAAGTCGGAGCTTGAACTTGTGCAACCTCGACGTAGATCGTCCTTGACACGAAGCCGACGACCTTGCTCGCCCGTTTTTTCGATGAAGCCGACGAATGAGTCTAGGATTCGTGATGGACAGCGAGAGCACACCCACGTGGAGCTAAGGAAGTGGGGAACCGGATCTACAAAGGTTGTAGCATCTAACTTTTAGTTAAGTAGTTAACTAGATTCTCTTTTCGCCTAAACATCTAGTCAACGATCCGTGTTAGGGTTTCTCGGCACCAATAATTTTTGAAATTGGCATGGTTGATGCCTTGTGAGACTTTATTAGGATGCCTAGGAACCCTACAGTGGTATCAGAGCCTAGCTAGAGCCTTAGGCGAAGTCTAGACGGAGTTTGAAGTCCGAACGAACCCGAAACCCTAATTCCAAGGTGCTCTCTGGAAATTTTCTGAAATTTTGGATTTTTGTCAATTAAAAGTATGCAGAAAATTATGCAGGGTCTTATATGAAATACTGTGAAATACGAGGGCCTGATTCAAATTTTCCACCGCGGCATGAGCTATGCATGCGCGGCGGTTCCGCGGCCGTACTGTCCTCTTGTCTGGTGATTTTTTCACAGTAATTCATGAATTCAGATATTATATTTTCTGGGTATTTTTATTGTGACTCTACAGAAGAGTATTTTGGGGTTGCTTTGGGGATTCAATTATTCGTTCGGGTTATCAGATTTTGTCTATGTGGCTTTCCGGATAACTTTAGAATATGTTAAAAAGTTCGACCGGATTTAAATACCCAACTTTTCCCCTGCCGGAAAAATTCCAAGTGTTGGATTTTTTTGTGGTTTAAACACGTTCTGAGTAGTGCAAGTAACGCGATGGTCCCTCTAGAAGACAACAAACCTTAACTCGATTATGTGACCGTCTTGAACTGCCCTTTGAACCTTCGGGTTTGGGGCAGTACGGCGTGCCACATGTGAGGCGTTGGCTTGACCCTTCTACGGCTGGACCGTTGGTACTGAGGCATGAAGTGAATGTCTTTGAACCTATTTCATGTGTTGATCGGTGTCGGGAAAACTTGGGTGTTCGAATGTTCGATCGGAAAGTTTAATATATTCTATTTATCCGGAATTGGATACAATAATTGGAATTCACAAACAGTTATGAGATAACTGGATGAATGTTATAAATCTAGAGGTTTAGTTTCACTTGATATCGAAAAGTGTTTTCGATAATGGGACTAAAATGCGGGGTTTATAACTGTTAGGCATGTGATGTCTAAAGAGGTTGCGGATTCCAATTGTTGTAGTTTTACACTTTCTTTTCTGTGACCGTAAGTGTAGTATGTAGTGGTATTGCCGATTGTCGTTGCTATACGTCGACGACAATCGGTGTATGCATACTTACTTATGTTGATGACATATGATGTTATGTGTTGCTGGATATGTTATATTGGATCGTCGTGTTTGAATAGCCGGGGTTTTTTTATGTGAGATGAGTGTTTTTCATTTTCATTCATGTAAAAACTTGTATGTAATATTCTTTTATTCGGGGCACTTCCAGGTTGCGGAAGTTGTCACCCTTTGTATATTATTTACTTTTCTGCACTAGGATAGACCTAAGGAGGGGAGCACAAGTAACCGGGTTCTAGGGTCCAGTGGGAGACCATCTCGAGGAGTCGAGTCCGGGTCTCCTAACCCTGGGATTGGCAGGGTTGCTTGCCGCTCTCGTAGGGGTCTAGGGGTGTGGGATTGGCTATTCATCACGACCGTGGAATCCGTGTTTTATACTGGCTCGTATTGAAAACACGGACGTCCTAGTATATCCAATGTTTCATATGTTTCTTCTGCTGCGATATCTGTGATGCGATCATGTGATGTTCTATGATAAATACTGTATATAGTATATATGATATATTATATAGGCGTTACTTATGTTTTGCACCCGCACTAGCCATGCCCTGCTCTGTCGTTAGTTACCTAACCTAACGGTGCACGAGGGGACATCTAGGCGAATGCGGATGGCATAAGTGTACGTCGTATTTATCTGTGATGTTTAGGTGACTTAAATGATGGGACTTCATTAATGTGATTAATGAAAGAAAAGAAACCTAAGATGTTGTAGAATCAAATTTTAAAATAAAACAGGTAGCTACAGTTCTTTCTTTGCATAGCGGTATATGTGATATGCCCTGCACCTTATTCGATGAGGAAAGGACCGAGATCCCTTCACCGGGAGTGACTCCTTTAGCAAAACCTGGAAGATGCTACACACTCGGTTTGTTTTTGACTGCTTCTATAGTTTCTGCTTTGCACAGTGATATATATGATATATCCCGCACCTCATTCGACGAGGAAAGGGCCGACGATCCCTTCACCGGGAGTGACCCCTTTAGCAAAACTAGAAAAGCCTCAAAATCACTCCATTTCAAAACTTCATTTGATTCTACAACGATATCAAGTTCATTACGCAATAGGTTTTCAGAAAAACCTGTCGTAGCCCTCCGTCATTTCAGATGAGTCCTGTTTAGTATTCGTGCTGCGTTTGTTGACCTTGTCAAGGCGCAGTGTGCGGTAGCTAACCAGTATTTATCTGCTTATGCATATGATGCAGATTGTGTTAGGGTAGTCGTACGGCCTTGTTGACCTTGTCAAGGGTCGTGCGGGTGGGTTTAATTCAATCAAGAAATGACGGGTTGAACTTGACTTACGGTCTATGGTTTGTTGACCTTGTCAAGGTCATAGATCGTTTGGGGCAAAAGATTATCAGGAATTTCAAGTGTTGAAATTTGCAATGAGATTGCATACCTTCTATGAGATAGTTGGATCCCGATACCCACTGCGAGTAAGAGTTACTCCTGGGAGAGTTTTACACACTACAATTAGCCGATCAAGTAGGTGTCTAGAAAGGTGTCAACGGGGTTACGCCTCTGGGAAAACGAGGTTTACATTAATTAGGTTCGTGCGAAAGCACGGTGGACCTCCCTCAAAGTACCGACACTGGCCTGGCTGAAAGATCGATGAAGTTGTAGGGTGTAATTAATCCCGGCTAGTCTTTCCTTTTAGGGTTTGAAGGAAGATTTGATAAAAACCAGTGGGAGCCATCCTGATTAGATAAGATAATAACCAATCTGATCTTGCACGAGCATACGCTAAAGTGTTTTCTTCTCTCTCTCTCCAGGTAGCGACCAGTTCATGCCTTAATCAAGATAATAATATGGATGTATTGACCGAACCCGCATATTATACTGTGCTGGGGAACGTTGGTTCCGTTCTTTCTTATAAGAGTTATAGGAATGAACAGGATATAGGGGAATACCAGGATTCCCATGCCACCCGGATGAAGAAAGTACATGTTGATGCATTTTCTTCGGGTGTGTTCGTTACAGAGAACTGTTTCTCCATTTGCTCTACGTCCTGGGTATTAGATACCGGGTCAGGATCCCATATATGTAATCAGGTATATGGGCTTAGGAAAGGTAGAGAACTTGGAGAAGGTGATAAAGACATTAGAGTCAGAAATGGTGCAATTGTTGCAGCTAAGACTGTCGGGGAATATCACCTTGAATTACCAACTGGTAATACATTGGTTCTGAACGAATGCTATTACATGCCGAACCTGATATGCAACATTATATCGGTTTCTTTATTAAGTAAAGAGGGATATAATTTTGTATTACAGGACAATGTTATGAACATTTTCCATAACCAAAAGTTGGTTGGATTAGGCACGCTGTGCAATGGCATTTATGTTCTAAATCAATCAACAGTTCTGAGCATAACTAACACACACAAGAGGAAGAGTTCAGAACTGAACGAATCCTTCTTGTGGCATTGTAGACTGGGTCACATCAATGCGACACGACTAGCTAAGTTGCATAAGGATGGATATTTGAAACAATTCGAATTTTCATCTTATGACACTTGCCAGTCATGTCTCAGAGGCAAGATGACCAAAACTCCGTTTACGGGACACGGAGAAAGAGTTACCGAACTCTTAGGACTGATACATAGTGATGTATGCGGTCCTATGTCTACACATGCCAGGGATGGTTCTTCGTACTTCATTACATTAACTGACGATCTCTCTAGATTCGGATATGTGTTCCTGATGAAACACAAATCAGAAGCTTCTGAGAAATTTAGAGAATATAAACAAGAAGTCGAAAACCAAACCGGAAAATGTATTAAAATCCTTCGATCTGATCGAGGAGGTGAATACTTAAGCGGAGAATTCCTGGACTTCCTAAAAGAGAATGGGATTCTCTCTCAGCTGACTCCTCCATATACACCACAGCACAACGGTGTATCAGAACGGAGGAACCGCACCCTATTAGATATGGTGCGCTCTATGATGAGCACAGCTGACCGGATCATTGAATACTAGTCGGTTATGTGCGACATGACCGGATCATTGAATCAAGTGTTGATTTAATGATTTAATGTATAATTATATATTTGATATATTACTTTGCATTAACTAGTATAGGTTCACTTTAAACGGATTTTCTCACTTGATTTGCACATTGTATATGTGATATGCTTTTGTGCACATATTTGTATCATGTTTGATGATGCATACTCATTTGGTTAAGTGTAAAGGATTAAACCTAGGTTAAGTAAGTAATTAGGGTTTTTATTATCCATTCTTTTCATTTATTTATTTTAGAAAAAGAATGGCATATGAATACAAAATGGTTGCTTTCTTTCTTGAACCTTTGTGAAGCTTCATGAAGCTTTGACCCAAGTGACCAATTTGTCTTCATGCTTAACCCTAACCACTCTTTTAACCTTGGTCAATTCTCTACACCTAACCATGGTTCCCATTATGATAAGTATTGTTTTATTATTCATATTTACAAGACTTATCATAATTCTAGCTTCATCTTCTTCTTCACTTCAAAAAGGAAAAGCTTGATGCCATCAATGGCAACTTCATTTCTAGAGTGAGAAATCCAAATCTAAAGTGAACCCACCTCCTATTTCTTCATCCTCTACCTCTTGCCAAGTGGTTTTGGGTGTTTTCTTCACAAGTTTCACAACTTGGTGAAGTCGGAGCTTGGACTTGTGCAACCTCGACGTAGATCGTCTTTGACACGAAGCCGACGACCTTGCTCGCCCGTTTTTCCGATGAAGCCGACGAATGAGTCTAGGATTTGTGATGGACAGCGAGAGCACACCTACGTGGAGCTAAAGAAGTGGGGAACCGGATCTACAAAGGTTGTAGCATCTAACTTTTAGTTAAGTAGTTAACTAGATTCTCTTTTCGCCTAAACATCTAGTCAACGATCCGTGTTAGGGTTTCTCGGCACCAATAATTTTTGAAATTGGCATGGTTGATGCCTTGTGAGACTTCATTAGGATGCCTAGGAACCCTACATAGTCCGCTAGTCAAGTTCAACCCGTACATTTCTTGATTGAATTAAACCCACCCGCACGACTCTTAACGAATGCCAAACAACGCCGTATGAATACCCTAATCCAATAGCATCATATGCTGCAGATAAGTAGTAAATAGCTACCGTACACTACGTCTTAACGAATGCCAAACTATCGTAGCACGAATACTAAGTAATATCTATCTGAAATGTCGGAGGGCTACGCAGGTTTTTCAGAAAACCATGAGCGTAATGAACTTGATATCGTCGTAGAATCAAGTGATTTTGAAAAAGAGTGTTTTTGAGGCTTTTCTAGTTTCGCTAAAGAGGTCACTCCCGGTGAAGGGATCTCGGCTCTTTCCCCATCGAATAAGGTGCAGGATATATCATA
Source organism: Agapanthus africanus (assembly GCA_030015575.1). Taxonomy (NCBI): domain Eukaryota; kingdom Viridiplantae; phylum Streptophyta; class Magnoliopsida; order Asparagales; family Amaryllidaceae; genus Agapanthus; species Agapanthus africanus. The sequence continues at coordinate 522,985,729 of CM057342.1, forward strand.
TATACCGCTGTGCAAAGCAAGAACTATAGAAGCTGTCAAAAACGAAACCGTGAGTTTGTAGCATCTGCCAGTTTAGCTAAAGTGGTCACTCCCAGTGAAGGGATCTCGGCTCTTTCCTCATCGAATAAGGTGCAGGGTATATCATATATACCGCTATGCAAAGCAAAACTATAGCTACCCCTTTTTATAAAGTTTTGATTCTATAATATCTTTTAGGTTTCTTTTCTTTTTGTTAATCTCATTAATATATCCCATCAGCTTATGCTTCCCAAGCATCACAGAAGAAAACGAAAGCAGTACTATTTATATATCAGCATATATATAGTATAAGCATTCATCTCAGGCAGTAATATGATCTCATCACAGAACATTGCAGCAGAAGAACATATATGAAATATTGGATATACTAGGATGTCCGTGTTTTTAATACGAGCCGATATAAAACACGGATTCCACGGTCACGATGATTAGCCAAACCCACATCCCTAGACCCCTACGAGAGTGGCAAGTAACACTGCCAATTCTAGGGTTAGGAGACCCGGTCTCGACTCCTCGAGATGGCCTCCCACTGTACCCTAGAACCCAGTTACTTGTGCTCCCCTCCTTGGCACCTAATGCGGAAAAGTAAACAATATACACTGGTGACATCAACCTCATCCCGGAAGTGCCCCAATAAAAGAATATTACATACAAATGAATTTTACATGAATGAAAAATAAAAAAACCCTCATCTCATATAAAACCCCAAGCTATTCAAAACACGACGATCCAATATAACGTATCACAGCAACACATAATATCTTATATCATCAACGTAAGTAAGTATGCATACACCGATCATCGTTGATGTATAGCAACGAAAACCGGCAATACAACTACATACTACACTTACAGTCACAGAAAAGAAAGTGTAAAACTACAACATTTGGAATCCACAATCACTTTAGACATCGTAAATCTGAAATATCACGTACTTCGCATTTCATGCCTAACTTAATGAATTCCACATATTGTATCACATTCCAGATAAATAGATAATATTAAACTTTCCGATCGAATAATCAAATACCCAAAATTTCCCAAATGGCTCAACACTTGAGCGGAGTTTAAAAGCATCCATCATATGCCACAGTACCAATGGTCCAGCCGTAGAAAGGTCAAGCCAACGCCTCACATGTGGCAATGCCGTACTGCCCCAAACCCTAAGGTTTAGAGGCAGTTCAGACGGTCACATAATCGAGTTAAGATTTGTGTTCTTCTAGAGGGTCCACCGCGTTACTTGCACGTTTTTCTGAAAGATTTAAACTCAAGAAAAATTCAACACTTGAAAGTTTTTCGTGCCGGGAAAAAGTAAGTTAATGATATCCGTTCGAACATTTTAACAGTTTCTAAAATATCCGGAAAACAAAACGAAATTAAACTTTCCGATCGAATCTACGATTACAAAAAAAATCCCCAGAACACTCAACACTTGAGTAAGATTAAAAATACCCAGATGCATGGACAAATACCTACGGATCAACCCTGCCAATACGATGCCATAACTCCAAAGTACGGCCGCGGAACCGCCACAGGAAGCATGCTCCTGCCGCGGTTCCGCGGCGACTTCATGGGTTAGGGTGTCGTATTTTAGGGTAATCCTTAGAATTTCCTGCTGATTTTTTTGAGTATTTTTAATGCAGAAAAAATCACATTTTTACTAAATTTCCAGAGAGGAGTCAATTTCGACGTATCGGGGTTCCATCGGACTTTTAACTTCGTATACACGTCGCCTAATGCTCTAGCTAGGCTCTTGTAAGTCCACGGCGGCGCCCCGGCCGTCGATCAGACGCCGGAATGGCGGAAACGAAACTATTGAACCGGCACCACCGCGCACTTTTATCCCGGATCGGGCCATTAACCTAGCTACTAGCAAACAAGAAAAGAGTAGAGAAGCTATACCAAGCGATCCGTGTCCTTCGGTCTTCGTCTCCACTCCAATCTCCCGCGGAATCTTCGTCCGTCACGTCCTCGTCGGAAAGGGCACCACGTAGCCGAATACTTTTACGGGCTCCCACCTCTGGACTGAGGCAACTCGGGCACAAAGTTGGCTAGCCGACGTGTCCAAGGTTTGCTGTAGAATAGTATAGTAGCCATTGTCTCTTTGAGGGTTTAGTTGTCTTGATAGAGGAATGGAATGAACAATGGAGAGAGTGGTTTGGAATTTTTAGCAAGCAAAGAATGAAAATGAGATTAATCAATCCCTCACATTAAAATGAACTCTCTCATTCTCCCCAATATGTGGTCGGCCCCCCATTCTCAAATGGTGGAGGAATCAACAAAATATGAAGGGAGGTGATGGTAGGAAAAGGCAAGGTGACCATAAGCAAATGTGAGGATAAAGAGGAAAAAAGGTCACAACAAATCCTTATCAAATCTAATCTCATTTAATGCACAAAGATGAGAAGAAGAAAGCATGCTATCATAATCCCACAAAATGCAAGAAACCCCTCCACAATGAGTTATTTGCAAACTTGCAAATAACCCCCTCCATCACAAAAGTCCGGCCGCGAAGGAGCAAAGAAAAACCGGCCGGAACGGAATGCTAACTGGCAACTTCAGAAAACTGATACCGTAATAAATTACAGGAAAACCCCGCTACTGTAAATACATGCCCGCATTTGTATTCCCACTGAACACAAATGCAAAGAGACAAAATCTACACTATCTAATACTAGGATCCGGCTTAAGCCAAAGCCGGCTAGTAAAATCCGTCCGATCACGATCCGTGCAATACCGCACGTATCTGATCGAACCCTGCCATTTCTCTATACGGCCTCTACAGCGTTTCACCCGAAACTTGAGTAACTGTGTGTGTGGTGGACTCTAAAGACTCGTCAATACTATGGCTGTGGATTTAACCACTAGCACGTCAGAGGTATTAGCCATACGTGATGGGCCACCAGCTATTGACCAAAAAGGACGTCGATGAGCGAACTCATCCTGAGACCCTACTGAGCCTGTCAGTGACAATATCCGTACAGTCCGGTTCGTTCGTCTATGAGTATCGCATGGTGGGCCTAGGGGGTTGGTAAAAGTCAGACCCCCAATAGCGGTACAAGTCGTGTCGGAGTGTAGCCCAGAACACCCTGAGATACTAGTGGAATACCTACCAGCAAATCTCCTGCCTTGGCCAACGAATTTTCATGTTCTGGCTCTCCTAGACACAGCGCGACCTCACCCCCAATACCGGGAGAGACGAACCCCTGCAGATCCGCTCACTGCCTCCATGTGGCTCGGGACTGTATCCAACTAAAACCTGTTTGCACGTCTCCTGTGAGCGTGGTAGGGTAGTAATCAAAGCACAGTGGGAACTCACACGAGACAAATGACGATCTCAGGTCGATGAACTAACCTGTACACATGTCACCAGGGAACTGCTATCTGACATCAGGTATAATCCCAACTAGCAGGTTCCCGGCGAGTCCTGTCCGGTGTACTCATAACCCAATGAGCATCTGTATACATCTTAGGTGAACCAACTGACACCAGTGGCCTGTGAGACCGGCCACCGCCCCTCGTCGGGGTCTCGACTGTATACACTAGTCTACTCCGGAGTATCGATGCCCTGTCTCGAAACTCCCACGACTATGGACCGTTTAAGGATGTGCTTATAGACTCCAGCTCTCACGTATATGATCGCCCTCATACTGCTGGTAGTCAAGCAAGAATCCTAGGGGCTCTATCAACGTGTAATAGAGACTCGTAAGGTCACCTAAAGCAGTACACGATGATAAAGATAAACCAGATAGCATACTACTATCTCGAGTAAGACTGTCCTACCGGGATAGGTCCTCCCTCAATCATTGCAATCACGTGCCTGTGATCCAATAATTGACTCTGAGGATACTATCTCCAACAATCTCCCACTTGCACTCAAGGCTAATTATTGCGATGTCGCATGCGCACAGCCCGTGTGATACCGAACACCCAACTCTTCTACTAGTCAGTCTCATAAAGCTCGTTTGCGAAACTATTGCGTTCGAGGAATAGCCTCAGTGAGTGGATCCGCTCTGGTGTTTCTTTCTATGTCTCTCTTTATCTCAAGTTTGCGGAGAAAGCCATCTCCCGAAATGAGCAATACCTGTCTTAGAATGTCTGGATGTCTGATGGGACCTAGCTCATAAATGAACTCCAAATCCAAACTTCTTAGACTGTATCGTCAACTGAACTTAATCAGTATCTTGCGCCATGCCTTCCCTCAGTATCTGCTTAGACCAGCTGTCCAAACTACTGCCCCTCGTCAGAGGGAAAACTATAACTCTGACAGCGACTCTGCCATCCAGGTCACCTTGGAAGCCTGGAATGATAACCGTCTCCTAAAAGAGGCTGTCGTTATCATATCCCTAGAACATCAACTTATGTTCTAAAACTGCTTCCGACTGTTTCTCCAGAATTGGATCAATATCAACTTATTGCATCTACTGCAAGAACAACATCTGGTGTGGTACTTGACATCTCATGATCAACTCAATTGCCTAAGCAAGTGATCTGCCAATCATGCACATCCCTCTCCACTTTAGTCTGTAAGACACCTTTAGAGAGGGTGACTCCATCACCTGCAGGTACACCACCGTGCCAGGAGTCGTCCATTCTAAATACTCTTAGAATGCTGTCAAAGTACCCTGATTGGGAAACCACCCAAATCTAGATCTAAAACCATAGATCTAGTGACCAGAATGTCTGATATAATATCCAAGTCCTGTGTGGAGAAACCACTGTGTGACGACCAAAGTATAACCGATCGTAGTATAGGAATTTCACTTCCTACTCTGTGTATGTCATCCAAATACCAGGACATCACACCCTACTACCTTCTTAACAGATCCATCCCCTATTCTGATGAAGTCAAACCTATGACTGTCACGTCAGAAATAGATGATCTATCTCCGCTATATCTGCTTTAGTCTATAAATAGACATAAACCACCTGTCCACCAATGCTTCCGCTGCTCCCACTGACTACGACAACCCTCTGGCAGAGTCATATATACGTGCACTTCTAAAGCTAGTTTAGAACGACGCTATACTCATCCTCCTGCCGGGTCTCACAGTCTGGAACAACAGCAATGGCAAGTCTGGGTAAACAAGAACCTCACTGCCACCGTCCTTGAGCATACCGAAGTACCTCTCGGGTGCCTGAGGTTACCCACCATATCTGCGGAGTGGCCAATGGAATGTCAAACCAGATTGAATCTTTAGGTTCTTATTAAATCTTCAGTAATCGTTTGCGGTTCTGGAATCACTTCCAGTTCTACCATACTCCCACTACTGTTTTCTGAAAAAATCCATTTTTGTTAAAACTGTGGCGAGTCAAGAACAATATCACTATTGATCTTCCAGATGGTAGAAAGTCAACCCTCTTCATAGCCCGGGTCAACCCACAAACAGCCATTATAGAAACGTGCCTTGAGTTATCCGGAGTTTGGTTTTAAGCATAAGCCAGACAACTCCCCGTATCATAACAATGTCAAAATATGAACTGTTCTATATCCAATATAGAAACAGAGGCACTGATTTAATTGAACCAGATTCAAATCATGCAGCTGTCTCCAGTGCATGTCAACTAAATGGAAAGAGGCCGATCAGCGTTACTCAACCTAGGAATGCTTCCAATTATGAGTAACCTGAAAGAGAAGCAAATTCTCTTAATCATTACTATCAACTGAATACCATTCACAAGTATCTACATCTTCGATCACCTTGAAGAATCCCGATACTTGCAATACCTGGTTCTCTACTTTATTCTTATACCTATAACTTCTCAAAACTTAGACCCTGTGTTTCTACGAAACACCTGTCTAAGAACTAGAGAAGTCACAAGTAAACAGAATATAGTACGAGTACCAACCCCTCTGTCCTAATGGACACCGGACAATATACAATACTCTGTATAAGTCCCCTGAGTCTAGTGACTCATTCCCTGTGTGTCGTAGGTTGAAAACTGTACTATGGTTATGAAGAATTACACCGCTGTTCAATGCTCCTTACCTAACCATCCACTGATATAGGTAAATGTCATAGAAATAATTTCAAAAGATATATCTCACTCTATAAAAATAGACGTACAGATATATCAATTTGAAATTAGTGCACAACAACGGATATTCAAAACCAAATATTTGCCGACCGGCAAACAACCCAGGTGACTTCCTCAAATATTACCAATTACAACGAATTCCGATATAATGAGGATGATCACCTAATTCCCAATAACTTACTCCCACTCATCATCTATAAAACCATACAGATGTGAGAATCAAACCTGGTAAATACATACCCTGGAGCAAGTGTCTAATTGGGAAATCAGTTTTCATTTAACAGTACACAGTGAAACTGAAACATTGAAATGTTTCGATGGGGTGTCCGGGTATTCCTAGTAATGCCTCTTCCATTATCCAGATTCACAACTGTAACCGTATAATTCTTTGCCACCTCTCCAAATCCCTTTATATGTATTTAGTCATTACCTTCTGCACACCCCTTTAGGCCAAATGGTTTTCTTCCTTCCCTACCGTTCGGCACCAGCCTATGGTTTGGAAGAAGACTATCCAATAAGCATAATGGGTGTACTGTCCTAATCCCAAGAGCACTCGCAATGTGAGAGAAGGTGAAGATAAAAGACAACCGAATAAACCTTATTCCTATTTCTCCTGAACCAGGATCCATCCCCGAACTGGAACAAGTTCCTTTCGAGTTCGTATATAACCATACGATGGATTATCCAATAAACTTGGGATCTTCGTAGTGATACGGAGTGTCCTGGGGAAATACAAAGGTGATTTAGGATTGGCGAAGAAATACTTGGTTTGGTCGTGAATAGCAGTCGCAATTTACTTTGCCCTCTTACTAATCCCTTTCTGTGTCTTAACTTAATACCTTCTATACACCGTTTAGGCTAATTGGTTTTCTTCATTCCCCACCGTTCGGCACCAGCCTAAGGTTTGGAAGAAGACTATCCAATTTGCGTAATAGGTGTACTATCTCCTAGCCAAGGAGTACTCGCAATCTGAGAGAGAAGGTAAAAGGAAAAGACAACTGAATAACCCTATTCTTTTTCTCCAGAACCAGAAACCATCCTCGAGTTCCTTCGAGTTCGTATATAACCACACGATGGTTTTGTCCAATGGAAGTGGACGTTCGTAGTAATACGGGGTGTCCTGGAGAAAAGGGTAAAAGTAGGAGTGGTAAAGAGGTTTGCAACTCAGACAATCCAAAAGCCAGTGTTAAGAAGGTTCGGTCAACTTGGTCACTGAGTCATAGTCTAGGGTCGGGTCAATGGTCGCTGCCAAAGAGAGAGAGAAAAGAAACACTCAGCGTGCACTCTAACCTAGATCAGAATGGTTATCACTTTATCTAATCTGGAAACCTCCCACTGTAACGTCAAATTCTTCCCCAAACCTGAAAGAAGAATTAGCCGGGATCACCCGAGGAGTAAACCAACTCATCAGTGGGAATCGGGATCCAACTATCATCGCATGATAACGTGACGGAATCCGCTCACGCTATCACACTCCAGAAGGTATGCGCATATCTGGCAAGTTTCAGTTCTTTTGAAACTCCCGATGTGGATTTTTGCCCCATGCTCTTATGACCTTGACTAAGGCCAACAAATCATAAGTCACATGTCAAGTTCTACCTGTCATTGTCCAGGTTGATTTGAACCCACCCGTACAAGCCCTTGACTAGGGCCAACAAGGCTATACGACTGTCCCAAACCAACGCATCTATCTATGCAGCATATGAACACCCAATAGCTACCAAACACTGTGCCTTGACTATGGCCAACAAACACAGCTTGAATATTATTGACTATCCATATGAAACGATGGAGGGCTACGAATGGTTTCTAGCGAAAACCTTTAACGTAATGAACTTGATATCGTTGAAGGAACGGATAGCTTTTTAGAAAAATATAGTGACGAAAACCTTTGCTAAAGAGGTCACTCCCGGTGAAGGGATCTCGGCTCTTTCCCCGTAGAATGAGGTGCAGGATATTCCAACTGAATACCACGATGCAAAGCAAAAGTAATCGGCTATAGTGAAGTTATTGCCCTGACGCAAACTTCTGTCCAAAGGGTCACTCCCGGTGAAGGGATCTCGGCCCTTACCTCGTAGAATGAGGAGCAGGATATTCCAACTGAATACCACGATGCAAAAAAAAAGAGAACGCCCTTGCAATAACAGCTTTTTGAAAAAGTGTTCCAACAACATCAGAATAGGTTTGTTTAGCTTGCATTGATCCGAATCAACGCAGTCCCATCAATTGATCACACCACAAAGAACAAAAATAATGATGTACGTATATACCATCCGCATTCGCCACTGGGTCCCGTCATCACCCGTTAAGTTAGCTAACTAACGACAGAGCGGGGACTGGACTAGCGCGGATGTAAAACATATACAATATCTACTAGTATATATATAATATATAATTTTCGCTCAAGGCGTGATAAAAAGCAACATCACAGAAATGTAAGCAGCATCACAGAACAATACAGATATCTGGGATCCCCGGGTTTCACAGAGCCGCTACTGAACCCGACGTTCCCCTGGTCGTGTGGATAGCCTGTGTAATGAAATCCTAGACCCCTACGGGCGCGGCAAGTTACCCGCCAAAACCTGAAGCGAGGCAGCCCCCTTCAGCAACGTGAATGGACCACCCAGCACTTCACGGAATCCGGTAACTTGGGGACCCCTCTTGGGTCAACATGTACCCCCTACGAGTGCGGCGAATAGCCCTGCCAATTCTAGAGTAAAGCCCCCTCCGTCTCAATGCCATGAGATGCGGGCTCGTTGCCCTCTAGAACCCGGCTATCCGTGCACCCCTCCGCGGGGTAATCCTAGTACAGAAAGTAAAATATACATACAACGGGTACATCGACCGCAACCTGGTCGTGCCCCAAAAGAATAATACAAACAGGCAGTGACGGCAGTCCACATGTCGGACGCTCGCCCCGCAATATCAAATGTACATATAAAAAAAACTGTACTAACATTGTATCCAGGCTATCCCCCACGACCGATCCGCAACATCACAGCAACACACAAAACATCAACGTGAATGTCACGTTCGCAAATCCGTCTAACCGGGCTATAGCAGTTAGACGGGATTTACCGATCAAGTGACATTCACGGTCGCAGATATAATGTAAATACTGTGAACTAGCATGTTTAAAATATCTGATCGATCAAATATCATCAAGTGGGCCCCAAGCAGTACTGTAGCACCTACAGAAAATCTGGGCCCAAAAATAATATCCCAAAACCCCTATTTCCAAGTCTAAAGCCCTCTGGAAAAATTTGGCATGCTGATCAGTTAAAAGCGCGGCGGAATCGCGGCCCAAGCATGGGTTTGGCCGCGGTTCCGCGGCGGTATGGAGTGATCTCGCGACCAAATTTTCACAGAATTCTTATATTTTCAGGCACAGTATTCTGAAACAACCTGAAAAATTTTTGGAGCAGAAAAAATTTCGACAGAGAATAGTGCACTGAAAATACGGTTTTTGCGAATATTGTTCAATCGGGTTTTAAACATACTAGAGCAAGCTAGACATGGTAAATGGCGTGGCTCTAATACCAATGTAAGTCCGCGGCAGCGCCCCGGCCGTCGATCCGACGTCGGAATGGCGGAAACGAAAACTTTGCAAACTATTGAACCGGCACCACCGCGCACTTTTATCCCGGATCGGGCCATTAACCTAGCTACTAGCAAACAAGAAAAGAGTAGAGAAGCTATACCAAGCGATCCATGTCCTTCGATCTTCGTCTCCACTCCAATCTCCCGCGGAATCTCCGTCCGTCACGTCCTCGTTGGAAAGGGCACCACATAGCCGAATACTTTTACGGGCTCCCACCTCTGGACCGAGGCAACTCGGGCGTGAAGTTGGCTAGCCGACGCGTCCAAGGTTTGCTGTAGAATAGTATAGTAGACATTGTCTCTTTGAGGGTTTAGTTGTCTTGATGGAGGAATGGAATGAACAATGGAGAGAGAGGTTTGGAATTTTTAGCAAGAAAAGAATGAAAATGAGATTAATCAATCCCTCAGATAAAAATGAACTCTCTCATTCTCCCCAATATGTGGCCGGCCCCCCATTCTCAAATGGTGGAGGAATCAACAAAATATGACGGGAGGTGATGGTAGGAAAAGGCAAGGTGACCATAAGCAAATGTGAGGATAAAGAGGAAAAAAGATCACAACAAATCCTTATCAAATCTAATCTCATTTAATGCACAAAGATGAGAAGAAGAAAGCATGCTATCATAATCCCACAAAATGCAAGAAACCCCTCCACAATGAGTTATTTGCAAACTTACAAATAACCCCCTCCATCACAAAAGTCCGGCCGCGAAGGAGTAAAGAAAAACCGGCCGGAACGGAATGCTAACTGGCAACTTCAGAAAACTGATCCCGTAATAAATTACAGAAAAACCCCGCTACTGCAAATACATGCCCGTATTTGTATTCCCACTGAACACAAATGCAAAGAGACAAAATCTACACTATATAATACTAGGATCCGGCTTAAGCCAAAGCCGGCTAGTAAAATCCGTCCGATCACGATCCGTGCAATACCGCACGTATCTGATCGAACCCTGCAATATCTCTATACGGCCTCTACAGCGTTTCGCCCGAAACTCGAGAAACTGTGTGTGTGGTAGACTCTAAAGACTCGTCAATACTATGGCTGTGGATTTAACCACTAGCACGTCAGAGGTATTAGCCATACGTGACGGGCCACCAGCTATTGACCAAAAGGGACGTCGATGAGCGAACTCATCCTGACACCCTACTGAGCCTGTCAGTGACAATATCCGTACATTCCGGTCCGTTCGTCTATGAGTATCGCATGGCGGGCCTAGGGGGTTGGTAAAAGTCAGACCCCCAATAGCGGTACAAGTCGTGTCGGAGTATAGCCCAGAACACCCTGAGATACTAGTGGAATACCTACCAGAAAATCTCCTGCCTTGGCCAAAGACTTTTCATGTTCTGGCTCTCCTAGACACAGCGCGACCTTACCCCCAATACCGGGAGAGACGAACCCCTGCAGATCCGCTCACTGCCTCCATGTGGCTCGGGACTGTACCCAACTAAAACCTGTTTGCACGTCTCCTTTGAGCGTGGTAGGGTAGTAATCAAAGAACAGTGGAAACTCACACGAGACAAATGACGATCTCAGGTCGATGAACTAACCTATACACATGTCACCAGGGAACTGCTATCTGACATCAGGTATAATCCCAACTAGCAGGTTCCCGGCGAGTCCTGTCCGGTGTACTCATAACCCAATGAGCACCTGTATACATCTTAGGTGAACCAACTGACACCAGTGGCTTGTGAGACCGGCCACCGCCCCTCGTCGGGGTCTCGACTGTATACACTAGTCTACTCCGGAGTATCGATGCCCTGTCTCAAAACTCCCACGACTAGGGACCGTTTAAGGATGTGCTTATAGACTCCAGCTCTCACGTATATGATCGCCCTCATACTGCTGGTAGTCAAGCAAGAATCCTAGGGGCTCTATCAACGTGTAATAGCGACTCGTAAGGTCACCTAAAGCAGTACACGATGATAAAGATAAACCAGATAGCATACTATCATCTCGAGTAAGACTGTCCTACCGGGATAGGTCCTTCCTCAATCATTGCAATCACGTGCCTGTGATCCAATAATTGACTCTGAGGGCACTATCTCCAACAGCTCTGATACCACTGTAGGGTTCCTAGGCACTCTTACAAGGGTCTATAAGGTGTTAGTGTATATGCCCTAGAGGCCATTACTGTATCATACTAGTTTGTATATTACTTAATGGATGCTTGGGATATTCACCTTGTATATACAATCTTGCTCAAAATAGTAGTATGCTACTTGGTTTGTTTCTACTTCAATGTGTACTTGTGTTTATTTCAGTATATCACTTATACGCATTAGTGGAGCCCTTAGGATCTTTGCTTGATTACCAGCGTTGTGATGGCAGTCACACTAGTGGGGGCTGGGTAATCTATAAGCACATCCTTATTCAGGTCCCTGGTCGCAGGACTATCGAGACAGGGCATCGATACTCCGGAGTAGACCAGCGCATGCGCTTCTCATCCCAGTGTGGGAGACGGTCTGTCCCACAGCCGTCAGTACGTCGTACTTGAGATAGTATGCGGGTGCTCGTTAGGTTACGGGTACACTGGACAGGACTCGTCGGGAACTGACTAGTTGGTATTATACCTATCGTCAGTTATCAGTTCCCAGGTGACATGAGTACAGCTTAGTCCGCTGACTTGACACTGTCACTCCGCCTCGAGTGTGTTCCCACTGTACTTTGATCACTACCCTACCACGGCTCAAAGGAGTCGTGCAAACAGGTGGTGGTTGGGTGCAGTCCCGAAGCACTTGGAGGCAGTGACGGTTAGACAGGATTCGTCTCTCCCGGTATTGGGGGTTGACATCGCGCTGTGTCTAGGAGAGCCATTACACGAGTAGTCCCTGGCCAGGGCAAACGAGATATACTGGTAGGTTTCCAGTGTTATCTCAGGGTGTATTGGGCTTCACTCCGGCACGACTTGTACCGCTATTGGGGGATTGACGTTTACCGCCCCCTAGGCCCGCCATGCGATGTATCAGACGAACAGACCGGACTGTACGGAGAATGTCACACTCAGGCTCAGTAGGAGTTCAGATGGGTTTCGCCTCGTCCGTCTTCTTGTCGGCATTACCTGGGGACCGTTACGCACAGCTAGTGCCGCTTGCGGTCTGTGGTTAAACCCACTGCCAGCGTAGTGTCGAGTCTTTAGAGTCCCACATAGAAAGCTTTTCGCCTTTAGGCAAAAGAGTAGAGGTCGCATGGTATTGCGACAGGTCGCATGGTTTTGCGACAGGGTTCGGTCACATCCGTGCACTTGTGCACGTACAGTGTCCGGACAGTTTACACTAGCGGGCTTTGGTTTAAGCCAGATCCTAGTGTACCTTATGGGATTGGATTTATCCAGTTTGCATTCGTGTTCCTCGGAACGCGGATGCGGGTGTGTATGCACAGTTGACAGGGAGGCAGAGGCAGCGGATTCTCATTAGGGTTGTTGACAGTTGACCGTTGACTATTTGACTTTATGCTCAACCCTAATGAGAATATGATATGTGATTAACTATTATATTAATTAAGTATTATGGTGATATGGTTGTTGACTTGTTGACTTTTGTTGACTTGTTGACTTTGTTGACTTGTTGACTTTTGTTGACTTGTTGACCGGTTGACTAGGCTTGACTAGTTGACCATCATGATAACCATAGCCATCATTTCATGGCAAAGACTTTTGTTTACTTGCTCATTTGTGTAAAATGAGTGCATGAAATGATATGGTTGTGGTTGCTTCTAACCATCACATAAGACTTTTGTTAATATGATGAGTTATCATTGCTTTGGATTATGAGAGGGTGAGAGACAAAATACTTGCTCATTCTTTCTTGCTCATTCTCTCTCTTGTTCTTGAGCTCTCCTCTTGCTCTCACCCTCAACCTCTTGCTCCCTCTCTTGATCTATGGTTCTCTTGTCTCATGAGTTGAGAATCAAGAACCATAGATAAAATCCCATTCTATTTCTTCTCTACTCATTCTAGTTCACTAGGTTTAGCAAACCAAGTGAACTAGTTTCTTCAAAGAACGAAGAAGGAGCTAAAGGTTGGAGCTTTCAGGTGGATCTATCTTCGGCGTACGGAGACGACGAGAAGAAGCCATCGGACCACCATCGGAGCTTTGAAGACGAAGGAGTTCAAGACAAGCAAGGTATAACCCCCTAACCGAGTAGCTAAAACTCATAGTTAGGTTGTTAGATAGATGTTTAACCAAGATCCGGGTTTTAGGTCCATGTTACCATCTTTAAGAAAATCGTTTTCTACCAAATTCCGCATTCCCGAAAGTACCGGGAGAGGTAGCATGGACTTACAGTGGTATCAGAGACTAGTTAAACTCTATCTAACATGTTAGCAAGTAACTAGAAGATCGATCAACGAAAAAGTCCCGAAACGAACCCCGGAATTTTAAACTTTCTGTCGATTTTAAAAGTGCTGGAAAACTTTTTTAATATACACCAAAAATCGACTCAGGCTTTTTTAAAGAAACTGCAAAAATTTGGGCCCATGACTCGATCAAAGCGCCGCGGTTACGCGGCGGGAGCACGCTCCCGCCGCGGAACCGCGGCCGAGTTGACTCGGTCATGGGTTTTATTTTTTGCAGTTTGCTAATTGGGGTATTTTGGGATTTTTAGTATATGTATTTTCAACCCAGATTTTCCAGAACGAAAATTTTATTTTGGGGTCCCGAAAATCCGTATTTTTGATCGAACTTCTAAAAGACTTGAGCTAACGGGTTTTTCTGTAATGTGATATTTGTATTGAACGTCTACTAATCGCTATATGTCGATTAGTGGGGGTTATACAAATCTGTGATCTGTAATGTGCTGGAATGTGTATATAAATATGTTGGATTGTCGCGGGTGAATAGCCGGGGGTTGTGAGACGAGAGTTTTCTTTTCTTGCAATTCATGTAAATTTGTAAATTGATGTAATAATTATTTGTATGGCCGCACAACCGGGAAGGGGTTGTAGCCGTCATTGTATAATTTCTTTTTACTGTTTTTGCTCCTAGGATAGACCCATGGAGGGGGTACACAAACTACCGGGTATGCCGAAGTGTCGAGTGGCCTACTCATGGAGATGAGGGAGGTTGCTACGCTTCGGGTACTTGGCGGGTAGTTTGCCGCACCCGTAGGGGTCTTGGGTGGGGTTTTGGCTATTCACCGCGACCGTGTTATCTGTTTTTTGTTACAGGCTCGTACAAATTACAGATTGCTAGTATATCCAATGTATTTATCTGTGATCTGAAATGTTTATCATTGCAGTATATCTATATATGATATTATTTAGGCGTTGCTTATGTTTTACAGACGCGCTAGCCCAGCCCCCGCTCTGTCGTTAGTTAAGTAACCTAACGGGTAATGACGGGGCCCCGTGGCGAATGCGAATGGCATAAGCGTACGTCATATTTTGGTTGTTTTCTGCAATGGTAGGATTAAATGATGGGACGCATTAAAAGAACTAATGCAAGAATATCACGCATTAAAAGAACTAATGCAAGATAATAAACCAAGTTAAAGTCGTTGGAACACTTTCGAAAAACCACTCGGTTCTTTTCAAAAACAACTTTTAAATGCGGAGCTTGAGCCACTCCTTTTAAAAGCTATCTCGTTCCATCGACCAAATCAAGTTCACTACGTTCACGGTTTTGCCAAAACCATCCGTAGCCCTCCGTCGTTTCGCATGAATAGTCAATAGTATTCAAGCTGTGTATGTTGGCCAAAGTCAAGGCACAGTGATTGGTAGCTATTGGGTGTTCATGTGTAGCATAGATAGATGCGTTGGTTTGGGACAGTCGTACTGCCATTTTGGCCAAAGTCAAGGGTAGGTACGGATGGATCCAAATTAACCTGGATAATGACGGGTAGAACTTGACATGTGACTTATGATATTTTGGCCAAAGTCAAGGTCATAAGAGCATGGGGCAAAAATCCACATCGGGAGTTTCATAAGTACTGAAACTTGCTAGATTTGCATACCATTTGGAGTGTGATGATTCTGGTAGGATTCCTTCAGTTTCGTCACGCAATGATATTTGGATCCCGATCCTACTGTGAGTATATGCTACTCCTCGGGAAATTTCTCACTTAACGATCAATGCTATAAACCTAGTAGGTGCCTAGAAAGGTGTTAGCGGGGCTACGCCCCCAGGGAAAAGAGGTTCTTTAATTAAGGAACTTCGCGAAAGCGTTGGAAAACCTCCCTCGAAGTACCGACACCGGCCTGGCTGAACGGTTAAGCAAGTATTGTACGGTGGGATTGATCCTGACTAATTCTTCCTTTATGGTTTGAGGAGGGATTCGAGAAACAGTGGGAGCCATCCTGTTTAGACAAACTAAAAACCACTCTAAACTTGCAAGAGCATCATGCTGAGTGTTTCTTCTTCTCTCTCCTAATTGCAGCGACCAATCAACATGACTGGACTTAAGTTACTCCTAGATAAAAACAAACTGACAGGGCCAAACTACAAAGATTGGCTCAGGAATGTCAAGATAGCAATCACTTATGACAAGCTGGGGTATCTTCTTACCACCAAAGCTCCCCCTGTCCCTGGTCCAACTTCCAGCGTCGCGGATAAGGAAATCCGTAAGACTTGGGAGATTGATAGCGTGAAGGCCAAATGCCTCCTGCTTGCCTCGATGGACAACGAACATCAGAGGAGGCATGAGAATATGGACATGGAGTCCATATTGCTCCATACAAAAGAACTGTATGGAGAGCAATCACGTATCGCAAGATACGAAGCGTCGAAAAAGTTATTTTCGACAAGAATGGCCGTCGGATCATCAGTAGCCGAGCACGTGCTAAAGATGATCGGCTACATTGAGGAGCTCGCTGACCTAGGGATCACATTGGAGAGTGAGCTATATACGGATATAGTTCTCCAGTCCCTTCCTTCCACTTACGCCCAGTTTATACTGAACTTCAACCTACAAGAAAAAGAGGTTGAACTATCAGAGCTCCTCAACATGCTGAGGAGCGCAGAGGGCACCCTACAGAAAGGTAGGGAAACATCCACTTTGTTTGTAGGAGGATCATCTTCTTCTAGGTCCAAGGCGAAAGCCAAGGGAAAGAAGAAGAAGGCCCCCGCCAAACCAAGGGGCGGTGTTAGTAAAGTGGATACGAAGGGAAAAGGTAAAGCAACAAAGATAGCGGGGAAGCTTGTGGATAAGGAAGAATGCTTCTATTGTCATAAGAGAGGACACTGGAAGAATGATTGCAGGGCCGGGAAGGCCAGAACACAGGAATTGAAGCAGGTTGCAGCTTCAGCTTCAGGTGTGTATGTTATTGAAAACTGTCTTTCAATAAACTCTACTTCCTGGGTATTGGATACCGGATCAGGATCTCATATCTGTAATTCTTTGCAGGCGTTGAGAAACCGTAGGGTTTTGAAGGCAGGTGATATGACCCTCAGAGTTGCGAACGGAGCTAGCATGGATGCTAAAGCCGTGGGGGACTATCACCTGGGAATGTCAGATGGACATGTTTTGGTTTTGCGTAATTGCTTTTTTGTACCCAACGCAACTTGTAATATCATTTCTGTATCTTTAGTTTCTAAAGAAGGTTATGAATTTGCGTTTGTAAGCAATGTTGTAAACATTCACCTTAATCAAGTTTTGATTGGGTCAGGTACTTTGAGTAATGGTATATACGTGTTAAACTAACCACAGATTTTTAATGTCCAGAATACACACAAAAGAAAGTCTCCAGAAATAAATCAGACTTTCTTATGGCATTGTAGATTGGGTCACATCAATGAGAGAAGGTTGACGAAGTTACATACAGAAGGGTATTTGAATGCGTTCGAATATCAGTCGTATGCCACTTGTCAATCCTGTCTCAAAGGAAAGATGACAAAGACTCCGTTTACTGGACATGGAGTAAGAGCGAGCGAGCTCTTAGGACTCGTACACAGTGACGTGTGCGGTCCAATGTCTACACATGCCCGAAGCGGACATTCTTACTTCATTACTTTTACGGATGACTTCTCAAGGTACGGTTATGTCTTCTTAATGAAACATAAGTCCGAGGCCTTTGGAAAATTCCAGGAGTATAAGAATGAAGTGGAGAAACAGACCGGCAAAAGTATTAAGATTCTAAGATCGGATCGAGGTGGAGAATACTTAAGTGCCGAGTTCCTGGACTATTTAAAAGAGAATGGAATTCTCTCTCAGCTTACTCCTCCATACACCCCGCAACATAACGGTGTATCGGAGAGACGGAACCGCACCCTATTGGATATGGTGCGGTCCATGATGAGTAACGCTGAGTTGCCGCGATCATTCTGGGGATATGCGCTAGAATCAGCCGCATACCTTTTGAACCGTGTTCCTACTAAGACTGTGCCTACTACGCCATTTGAGATGTGGTGTGGGAAGAGACCCCATCTTAATCACATTAAGATATGGGGAAGTCCAGCTTTTGTCAAAAAGCAGCATGCGGACAAGCTCGAGGCACGCTCAGTACTGTGCAAGTTTGTGGGATATCCAAAGAATTCCAAGGGATATTTCTTCTACTGTGAAGAGGAACAAAAAGTTCTTGTTTCTCGTCATGCCCACTTTCTAGAACACCAGTTCATAGAAAAAGAAATAAGTGGGAGCGCAGTAGAACTGAAAGAAATTCCAGAACCACGGACTATTACTGAAAGTTTAGTGGAACCAGAGGGTTCGGAAGAACAGGACATTCCTACGCCGCTCCGCAGGAGTAGTAGGCAGACTCATCCGCCCGAGAGATACTACGGTTTTCTCGTAGACGGGGATAGAGAGGATTGCATCATAGATTATGATGAGCCTACTAGCTTCCAGCAGGCCGTTCAGAGCGTTGACTCAGTGAAATGGCTGGATGCAATGCGGACCGAAATGGAGTCCATGTACACCAACAAGGTATGGACGTTGGACATTGCTCCAGACAGGGTAAAACCCGTAGGATGCAAGTGGATCTTCAAAAGGAAGATTGGTGTAGATGGACAGGTTGAGACCTATAAAGCTAGGCTGGTAGCAAAGGGTTTTCGTCAAAGACCTGGCTTGGACTACGACGAAACCTTTTCTCCAGTAGCCATGCTGAAATCCATTCGGATCCTTCTTGCCATTGCTGCCTTCCACGATTATGAGATCTGGCAAATGGACGTAAAGACAGCTTTTCTAAATGGAAATTTAGAGGAGTGTGTCTATATGGACCAGCCAGAGGGTTTCATTCAGAGTGGGAGCAGCGGAAAGGTGTGCAAGTTGCTTAAGTCCATCTATGGACTAAAGCAGGCATCGCGGAGTTGGAACATCTGCTTTGATGAGACGGTCAAATAATTTGGCTTTATCAAAAATCCAGATGAACCATGCATCTATAGTAGATTTGTAGCGAGAACTGTAGTATTCCTCGTTTTATACGTAGATGACATTCTCTTAATAGGAAATGACATTCCTATGCTACAATCTGTCAA
Organism: Agapanthus africanus; assembly: GCA_030015575.1. Taxonomy (NCBI): domain Eukaryota; kingdom Viridiplantae; phylum Streptophyta; class Magnoliopsida; order Asparagales; family Amaryllidaceae; genus Agapanthus; species Agapanthus africanus. The sequence goes on from CM057342.1 coordinate 523,004,821, forward strand.
GGGGTTCTTGTCACACAGGTTCTCCATGAAAGACCTGGGTGATGCCTCGTACATTCTGGGTATCCGGATCTACCGTGACAGATCCAAGAGGATATTAGGACTTTCGCAGTCCAGGTACATCGACACCATACTGAAGAGGTTCAGTATGGAAGATTCCAAGCGCGGTAACCTACCGGCTTGTCACGGGATCACCCTCTCCAAAGAGATGTCTCCCAAGACTGATTTAGAGAGGGATCGCATGTCTATTATACCCTACGCTTCTGCGGTAGGCTCTATAATGTATGCGATGTTGTGTACCAGACCGGATGTAGCTTTTGCACTGAGTGTGGTAAGCCGGTATCAGTCAAACCCTGGGGAGAAACACTGGATAGCGGTAAAGAACATTCTCAAGTACCTGAGAAGGACTAAGGAGATGTTCTTGGTGTATGGCGGAAAAGACCTCCAGATCGAGGCCTTTGCTGACTCCAGCTTCCAGAGTGACAAGGATGATTCCAAGTCCATGTCGGGTTTTGTCTTTACCCTCAATGGAGGGGCGGTGTGTTGGAAGAGTTCCAAACAAGAAACCGTTGCAGACTCGACGATGGAAGCGGAATACATCGCTGCATCTGATGCCGCAAAAGAAGCTGTCTGGATGAGGAAGTTCTTGAAAGAACTTCAGGTGGTTCCGTCCATTATTGATCCAATACCTCTGTATTGCGACAACAATGGGGCTATAGCTTTAGCGAAGGAACCCAGGTCCCATCAGAGATCCAGGCACATCTTGAGGCGGTATCACCTGATCAGGGAGATCGTAGATCGCCAGGAGATCGAGGTTCGGAGAGTCGCTTCAGAAGATAACACTGCTGATCCATTCACCAAGGCCCTGCCCCAGACTCAGTTCGAGCGGCTGATCGAGATGATAGGTCTTCGATACGCCAGTACATGGCCTTAGTGCAAGTGGGAGATTGTTAGTGTATATGCCCTAGAGGCCATTACTGTATCATACTAGTTTGTATATTACTTAATGGATGCTTGGGATATTCACCTTGTATATACAATCTTGCTCAAAATAGTAGTATGCTACTTGGTTTGTTTCTACTTCAATGTGTACTTGTGTTTATTTCAGTATATCACTTATACGCATTAGTGGAGCCCTTAGGATCTTTGCTTGATTACCAGCGTTGTGATGGCAGTCACACTAGTGGGGGCTGGGTAATCTATAAGCACATCCTTATTCAGGTCCCTGGTCGCAGGACTATCGAGACAGGGCATCGATACTCCGGAGTAGACCAGCGCATGCGCTTCTCATCCCAGTGTGGGAGACGGTCTGTCCCACAGCCGTCAGTACGTCGTACTTGAGATAGTATGCGGGTGCTCGTTAGGTTACGGGTACACTGGACAGGACTCGTCGGGAACTGACTAGTTGGTATTATACCTATCGTCAGTTATCAGTTCCCAGGTGACATGAGTACAGCTTAGTCCGCTGACTTGACACTGTCACTCCGCCTCGAGTGTGTTCCCACTGTACTTTGATCACTACCCTACCACGGCTCAAAGGAGTCGTGCAAACAGGTGGTGGTTGGGTGCAGTCCCGAAGCACTTGGAGGCAGTGACGGTTAGACAGGATTCGTCTCTCCCGGTATTGGGGGTTGACATCGCGCTGTGTCTAGGAGAGCCATTACACGAGTAGTCCCTGGCCAGGGCAAACGAGATATACTGGTAGGTTTCCAGTGTTATCTCAGGGTGTATTGGGCTTCACTCCGGCACGACTTGTACCGCTATTGGGGGACTGACGTTTACCGCCCCCTAGGCCCGCCATGCGATGTATCAGACGAACAGACCGGACTGTACGGAGAATGTCACACTCAGGCTCAGTAGGAGTTCAGATGGGTTTCGCCTCGTCCGTCTTCTTGTCGGCATTACCTGGGGACCGTTACGCACAGCTAGTGCCGCTTGCGGTCTGTGGTTAAACCCACTGCCAGCGTAGTGTCGAGTCTTTAGAGTCCCACACAGAAAGCTTTTCGCCTTTAGGCAAAAGAGTAGAGGTCGCATGGTATTGCGACAGGTCGCATGGTTTTGCGACAGGGTTCGGTCACATCCGTGCACTTGTGCACGTACAGTGTCCGGACAGTTTACACTAGCGGGCTTTGGTTTAAGCCAGATCCTAGTGTACCTTATGGGATTGGATTTATCCAGTTTGCATTCGTGTTCCTCGGAACGCGGATGCGGGTGTGTATGCACAGTTGACAGGGAGGCAGAAGCAGCGGATTCTCATTAGGGTTGTTGACAGTTGACCGTTGACTATTTGACTTTATGCTCAACCCTAATGAGAATATGATATGTGATTAACTATTATATTAATTAAGTATTATGGTGATATGGTTGTTGACTTGTTGACTTTTGTTGACTTGTTGACTTTGTTGACTTGTTGACTTTTGTTGACTTGTTGACCGGTTGACTAGGCTTGACTAGTTGACCATCATGATAACCATAGCCATCATTTCATGGCAAAGACTTTTGTTTACTTGCTCATTTGTGTAAAATGAGTGCATGAAATGATATGGTTGTGGTTGCTTCTAACCATCACATAAGACTTTTGTTAATATGATGAGTTATCATTGCTTTGGATTATGAGAGGGTGAGAGACAAAATACTTGCTCATTCTTTCTTGCTCATTCTCTCTCTTGTTCTTGAGCTCTCCTCTTGCTCTCACCCTCAACCTCTTGCTCCCTCTCTTGATCTATGGTTCTCTTGTCTCATGAGTTGAGAATCAAGAACCATAGATAAAATCCCATTCTATTTCTTCTCTACTCATTCTAGTTCACTAGGTTTAGCAAACCAAGTGAACTAGTTTCTTCAAAGAACGAAGAAGGAGCTAAAGGTTGGAGCTTTCAGGTGGATCTATCTTCGGCGTACGGAGACGACGAGAAGAAGCCATCGGACCACCATCGGAGCTTTGAAGACGAAGGAGTTCAAGACAAGCAAGGTATAACCCCCTAACCGAGTAGCTAAAACTCATAGTTAGGTTGTTAGATAGATGTTTAACCAAGATCCGGGTTTTAGGTCCATGTTACCATCTTTAAGAAAATCGTTTTCTACCAAATTCCGCATTCCCGAAAGTACCGGGAGAGGTAGCATGGACTTACATAAGGCATCAACCATACCCGATTTAAAATTAAGATGTGCCGAACAACCCAAAGCTAAGATTTTTGCTAGATAATTAGGGTTTTACATGCAAGTAAACATCTTTACAACTAAGAGTGGGGAATTACAACCTTTGTAGTCCGCTCATTCGCTTCATAAGCTCCGAGTAGAAGTCTCTTCGCCGCGATCCACGATCTCCCGGACTCAAGAGAGGCTCCACAACCCGAATGATCTATGCTAGCTTATAGTCTTCCTTTTCTCCGATGATCTACCTCGAAATTTCTTTAACTTAAGCTTTTTCTCACTAATGAGGTGAACACCCTAATCTAATTGACTAAATTAGATGAGGATGATGAAGTAGGATTTATACTCTCTTTTATTATCAAATTCTCACTTTAATTCATCACCAAATGAAAACCTAGAAAGTTTTTCAAAGCTCAAAGGAAGAAGAAAAAGAATATAAAATGAATAATTCCTTTTGTGATGAATAATGAAAAGATTATATGATTACAAATGCAACCATGGTCAACAATGACGAGGCTAACCAATGTAGAGACATAACTAGGGTTAAGGGTGTGGTTTGGGTCAAAGAAAATATCTCACAAAATATCCATCATAATATCTTTGCAAGAAACAAAAGAAAACCTTCTAGAAGGTTCATGAAAGAACTAACCCAAATCAAACCCTAACCATGTTTAATCTCCACTAATCATGTTGCATTAGTAATTATAACATGTTACAATATTATATATCACATATATAATATATTTTGTAACAAAAGAAAATAATACAACTAACATATATCGCATATATATCAATGTATTATCCGGTGAGAAAATGAATCAATAAAGCGGACCAATATTAGATAATGTAATGCAATATATCATATATATTATTACATTAAATTATCGAATCAACACTTGATCCGACAATCCGGCTATATCGAATATAACCGACTAATATATCATGTACTGATTCATCGAATCAACACTTGATCCGATGACCCGGCTCATATCAAAATATCGCGAGAATATAACGGTATTCCATATCGTATTATCCTCGGTCCTGCACATATCACATATGTGCACCTACTCCGTTTTTCCTGAGTCAAGAAACCTCCGTGTAGGACTCTAAAGAATCGTCAATACGCCGGTAGCAGGTGATGATCATATCAAATACCCACAAGCTGCAAGCGGTCAGCTAAACGTAACAGCCACCCAGGTATTGAGCGATCAGAAGATAAACAAGCAAGCCTGTACATTCTCCTGTGAATCCAATCAGTAACACTCCCGTACAGTCCGGTCTCTTCGTCTGATATGTTGCATATCTAGTCTATGGGTGGTATACGTCAGACCCCAGTAACCGATAAGTCGTGTCGATGTGAGGCTCATAACAGGTCGAGAAACTACTGGTAACACTTACCAGTAAATCTCTATATCAGCCCTTGCCAGGGACTTTCAATTATATCCAATCGAACACAGCACAACATCAACTCCCTATACCGGGAGAGACGAATCCCCTCCTATCGCTCATTGCCTCTATGTGATTCGGGACTGCACCCAAAAGCCACCGTTTTGCACGCCCTCTTGGACGTGGTAAGGTGGTAATTAAAGCACAGTGGGAATCACACAAGTCTCTATGACGATCTCGGGTCTACAGACTATCCTGTACCAGTGTCACCGGAGAACTGCCATCTGACATGAGGTATAATACCATCTGGGAGTTCTCGGCGAGTCCGTCCAGTGTACCCAGTCTCCACTGAGCACCCGTATACCATCCTTGATGTCAAACACCGATGGATATGGGATCATCCATCGCCTATCATATGGGTCAAGATGCGTATACGCTAGTCTACTCTGGTATATCGATGCCCTATCTCGACACACCCTTGACTAGGAACAGTTATAGGATGTACTTATCGACTACTGTGGCCCTACTAATATGATCTCATCAAAGTCCCAGTAGTCGAGTATAGATCCTAAGGGCTTTATTAACATGTGAGAGTAAGACAGTAAACTAATACAAGTCAACATGTTAAGATAAAGTGAAACCAAATAGCATAGTATCATGACGAGCAAGAAAGTCCTCTCTATATATATCCAAGCATCCATTATAATATATATCATATGTACAACAATGGCCTCTAGGGCATATACATAACTAACACCCTGGGTATAAGTGAAATATGTGTGCAAGGTATACCTATAGCTATGTCATAAAGGGTGTATGTACCTATCACTAATGGTACAATACTCTATAAGTATACAGGTATCTAGCATGTAAGTATGTGAAGGCATATGTGTAAGCATGTGGATATACAGGTATGCTATATTTCATATGCGATAAGAAATATGAATCAATGTCCCAATGTCCCTAACCAGGCAATATCATATTTATAAGTGGGTTGTGCGTGACATGGCAATTATTGACGGTGTGTGGCATACAATCAGTGCTCATGCAACATAAGCCGTCAATAATGGTGCAGTGTTCTAAGGGTACTAGTTCAAGCACAACAATAACTAAGCAGTAGGGTGAATGCGCAATTATAAATATGACATAGAATATGCGACAAAAGTAACATCTCTAGCCCAGACGCATAACGCCATGCGGGCGATTCCCCTATAGATGTTAAATCTACTCACCAACGCTCCAAGCTAGGTGAAGTCTACCACCTGTTTTCCCCTGGTAGCAGTGTCCGAAGTCCCCGCCTGCGAACCTGCAACATTAAAATAATAAAATAAGTATATATTAATAATGGACCCAAAACACGTACAAACTACATTAGACCGACGTAACAACAAAAAATATACTCTCAAGTGTTCGTATTGTGGCTAACATGTGTAGCGACACGACGAAACTAACCCAAGAGCAAAACCACACAAAGTGCACGATCCGTGTCGTATAACGTATCGCGCTTAAACAAAACACTATAAACTACCTAGGTGATCCCAGATTTTGCATACAGAGAAAACTCAACAATCAAACAAGACCAAATACACCAAAACCACAGCATAGACCTACCCTCAAAAACCCATACCCCAACTCATTCCCCAAGCCGAGGTCACCGGAATTACCTTCAGACGTCGCCGGCCCTGGCTGGTGGGGTGGGTCTCGTGTCTCAGGTGGGGTCCTATGGTCACTGGTACAACACAACTATATTGTTTGGTTTTCTCGTAAAAACTCTGGGTCACAGCAGATCACATATAGGCACTAAAATACGATATTATGCACAAAACTAAACTTTAAACAATCTAAACTAAAACTAACAAGTTAAGCTACACTAAAAACACATAAACAACAGCAAAAGAACATTACTTACACAAAAGAACTCAAAGATCCTAGCTTTGCATGCTCCTAGGCATCCAAGAGGTAAAAGTGATTCAAAGATGTGATTTTTGTGAGATTGGATTAGATTTTGTGATGGATTTGTTTTGGAAGGGATAGTGTTCAGTTTGAGGGTGAGAGATATGAGGGAAAAGAAAAGAGAGAGGAAATGATAAAGAGAGAGGGAGAGAGAGAGGTAAGGTTGAGGGTGAGTATAACCACATTATTAATGCACCATTAATGATTTCACACACATCTCAACACTCCAAACAAATATCTCCCCTTCTCACTCAAAATATCAAGGAAAAGGATTAAAGCAAAGGGTGGATTAGGATTAAGCAAAGATTAGGTTAAGTGTCAAGGTTGCTAACATAAAAAATTAGCACAAACAAAACTCACATTTACGTGCACACGTGCGTGCATGCTTATAACAAATAATATTAAATTATTAATTAAATGTTATAAAATGTGAGGAACCTGAATTGGTAAACTTTTTACAGTAAACCCGCATTAACGTCTAAACGAACACTAACCGAAATCTAAAGCGTTACATTAACAGAAACCACTTAGATCTTGTGCTATTTTCTACTTTGTTGTCCCACTTGTTATTAGTTAGTAATCTTGAATCTCTTAAAGGTAATTACAAATTCCCTTCAAAACCACTAGATTCTTTAATGATATGTGTGGTAGCACTACCCAGCAACAAACTAACAAATGTTGCTGTTTCCTGGACTTGCTTGCATAGTTTCATGGAAACTGTAAGATGAAGGTGTCATTGTTGCTATAAGTTAATAAATTCATAAGAGTTTCTGTATGACATATTTATATTGTTAAGATATGTGGATAACATAGTCTCATATTGGAAAAACTATAAGAGGTACATGAGTATAAAATATAAGTTGAGACAAACCTCAACAAGGCTTGAGTCTTATTGAGGGAACCCACTTATATCAAAAACCCGTTTACACTCATAAATAAAAATATATAATCGTCCCTTCATTCGTGCATAATTAAATTTAATATGGTATCAGAGCTAGGTTGATAACATTCGTGGATTTATAATTTAACACACACTTCTTTGAGCCTTCGTGCTCTTTTAGCCTTGTGCATCTCTTGAGCCTTCGTGCTCTCTTATGTGTAATTCGAGCCTTCGTGCCGGAATTTGAGCTTTCGTGCTATGTACGATTCACGTGACAATCACGTTGCACGTGAGGGGGAGTGTTAAGATATGTGGATAATATAGTTCCACATTGGAAAAACTATGAGAGTTACATGTGTTAGTTGTATGGATGCCCTAGAGGCCAGTATTGTACAGATGATGTATATTATATTGGATGCTTGGACATATATAGAGAGGACTTTCTTGCTCGATATAATAGTATGCTATCTGGTTGCTCTTTATCTTAACATGTATACTTGTCTCTTTATACTGTCTTATAGCTGCATGTTGATAAAGCCCTTAGGATGTGTACTTGACTACCTGGACTGTGATGCAGATCATACTAGTGGGGCCGTGGTAGTCCATAAGTACATCCTTCAATGTCCCTAGTCGTGGGTGTATCGAGACGGGGCATCGATATACCAGTGTAGACTAGCGTATACGCTTCTCGACCCATGAGATGGGCGATGGATGATCCATATCCATTGGTGTTTGACATCAGAGATGGTATACGGGTGCTCAGTGGAGACTGGGTACACTGGACGGACTCGCCGAGAACTCCCAGATAGTATTATACCTCACGTCAGATGGCAGTTCTCTGGTGACACTTGTGCAGGTTAGTCTGTAGACCCGAGATCGTCATAGAGTCTCATGTGATTCCCACTGTGCTTTGATTTCCACCTTACCACGTCCATGAGAGCGTGCAAAATGGTGGTTTTTGGGTACAGTCCCGAGTCACATGGAGGCAATGAGCGATAGGAGGGGTTTCGTCTTTCCCGGTATTAGGGGTTGATGTTGCGCTGTGTTCGATTGGCCGTAACAGGGAAGTCCTTGGCCAGGGCTGATTCAGAGATTTACTGGTAAGTGTTACCAGTAGTTTCTCGACCCGTTATGAGCCTCACATCTGCACGACTTATCGGTTATTGGGGTCTGACGTTTACCCCCCTAGACTTGATATGCGACATATCAGACGAGGAGACCGGACTGTACGGGAAGTGTTATCGGCAGGCTTTTTACAGGAGTTGGAGCGAGCTTGCTTGCTAATCTTCTGATCGCTCAATACCCGGGTAGCCGTTACGTCCAGCTAGTATCGCTGACGGCTTGTGGGTGCTTGATGTGATCATCACCTACTGCCGGCGTATTGACGAGTCTTTAGAGTCCTACATAGAGGTTTTTCTGGCTCAGGCAAAACGAAATAGGAGCACGTATGTGATATGTGCGGGACCGAGAATAATGCGTGTATGTGATACCGTATTTTATTCTCGCGACTTTTTGTATCGGTCGGTTATATATGATATGACCGGGTTATCGAATCAAGTGTTGATTCGATAAGTCGATACGATGAATGTTAGTCGGTTATATGAGATATGACCGGATTATTAAGTCAAGTGTTGATTTAATAATTAAGTGTATAATTGTATATTAGATATACTAGTTTATATTTACTAACACATGTTCACTTAGGGTTTTTTCTCACATGTACACATTTTTACTATATATGATATATATGAAAATGTGTTGTATTTTTGTATCATGGTTGATGATACACTATACATGGGTGTATGAAACTTACACTATGCTAATTTTTATTTAGGGTTTATAATATCTAAAGTAATTATAAAATCAAGTGGAGGATTAAAAAATGCATGAAGCTTGTGGAAGCTTGTGGATGCATTGACTAATTCAACTTGGTTTTGTTTTTACTATGGATATTTCTTAACCCAACCATAAAGATTAGCCTAGGGTTAAGTCTCTACAAGGGTTAGTATATGATACTCACTCATCATGGTTACACTTCTCACTTGATCATTATCCTTTCCTCTTTCTTTTGTTCATCTTCTTCATTGAACAAAAGAGAAAGCAAACTAGGGTTTTGAAAAGAGAGCAAAAGATTGTGAGATATAAAATTCTAAAGAGAACCCACTTCCTATTTCTCCATCCTCTACTAGATTAGCACTTTAGTATATGGTGTTTGCTTCAGTAATTCTCAAGTTAGTGAAGTGGAAGCTTGAGTCGGAATTCCTTCGACGTAGATCATCTTCGGCCTCGGAGACTTCAAGCAAGGTCGCACCTTTCGCCTCGTGAAGCCATGCAAGGGTCCGGGAGAACCACGATCGCAGCGAAGGGACTTCATCAAGGAGCTAAAGAAGTGGAGGAACGATCTACAAAGGTTGTATTTCGTATCCCTTTAGAGTAAAGTTGTTTACTTGCTAATTGTTTCGCCTAAACTCTAGTATACGATCTTGTTTAGTGTTATTCGGCACATAAAATTTTAATTTTGGCATGGTCGATGCCTTGTAGAGCCTTATTAGTGTGCCTAGTAACCCTACAGTGGTATCACAGCCTAGCTAGAGTACTAGGTGATGTGTTAATGAAGTTAAAACTCCGAACGAACCCGATAACGTCAAAATCAACCCCTCTCTGGACATTTTTTCAAATCTGTGATTTTTATGAATTAAAAATACCTGAAAAATTCAGCAGGGAAATATAAGAATTGTGGTTAAAAACGACAGCCTATTCCGTACATTCCACCGTGGAACCGCGGCAATACCCTGCTTGGGCCGCGGTTCCACGGCCGTACAGAAGAGATAAGCCATCATTTTTACACTGTAATTTCTATTTCTTTAATTTATATTTTCTGGGTATTTTTAAAACTGACTCAAGTGTTGAGTATTTTGGGGTTTATTTTGTAATCGTCGATTCGATCGGGAATTTTAAATTCGTTATTCTGTTTTCCGGATAATTTAGTAAGTCTTAAAATGTTCGAACGGATATCATTAACTCAATTTTTCCCGGCACGAAAAACGTTCAAGTGTTGAATTTTTCTCGGGTTTAAATCTTTTGGAAAAACGTGCAAAGAATATGATGGACCCTCTAGAAGACAACAAACCTTAACTCGATTATGTGACCGTCTTGAACTGCCCTTTGAACCTTAGGGTTTGGGGCAGTACGGCGTGCCACATGTGAGGCATTGGCTTGACCCTTCTACGGCTGGACCGTTGCCACTGTAACGTATTCTGGGATTTTTGAACTCCGCTCAAGTGTTGAGCTATTATGGAAATCTTGGATATTTGATTATCTGTTCGGAAAGTTTAATACTTTCTATTTATCTGGAATGTGATACAATATGTGGAATTCATACAGTTAGGCATGAAATGCGAAATATGTGATATTTCGGATTTACGATGTCTAAAGAGATTGTGGATTCCAAATGTTGTAGTTTTACACTTTCTTTTCTGTGACCGTAAGTGTAATATGTGATATCGCCGGTTTCGTTGCTATATGTCAACGACAATTGGGATGCGCATATTTACTTACGTTGATGACATGTGATGTTATGTGTTGCTGGATATGTTATATTGGATCGTCACGTTCTGAATAGTCGGGGGGTTTTATGTGAGATGAGAGTTTTTATTTTCATTCATGTAAATTAAATGTATGTAATATTCTTTTCTTGGGGCACTTCCGGGTCGAGATTGATGTCACCATTTGTATATTATTTACTTTTCCGCACTAGGATAGACCCAAGAAGGGGAGCACAAGTAACCGGGTTCTGGAGTCCAGTGGGAGACCAACTCGAGGAGTCGAGTCCGGGTTTCCTAACTCTAGAATTGGTAGGGTTGCTTGCCGCTCTCGTAGGGGTCAGGGGTGTGGGTTTGGCTATTCGTCGCGACCGTGGAATCCGTGTTTTATAGAGGCTCAAAATAAAACACGGACGTCCTAGTATATCCAATATTTCATATGTTTCTTCTGCTGCGATATCTGTGATGTGATCATTTGATGTTCTGTGATAAATACTGTATATAGTATATATTATATAGACGTTACTTATGTTTTACACCCGCGCTAGCCCTGCCCTGCTCTGCCGTTAGTTACCTAACCTAACGGTGCACGAGGGGACATCGAGGCGAATGCGGATGGCATAAGTGTACGTCGTATTTATCTGTGATGTTTAGGTGACTTAAATGATGAGACTTCATTAATGTGATTAATGAAAGAAAAGAAACCTAAAAGATGTTGTAGAATCAAATTTTCAAATAAAAAGGGGTAGCTACAGGTTTGCTTTGCATAGTGGTATATATGATATACCCTGCACCTTATTCGATGAGGAAAGAGCCGAGATCCCTTCACCGGGAGTGACCTCTTTAGCAAACTGGCAGATGCTACAACACTCGGTTTGACTTTTGACTGCTTTTGGAGTTTTGCTTTGCATAGTGATATATATGATATGTCCTGCACCTTATTCGATGAGGAAAGAACCGAGATCCCTTCACCGGGAGTGACCTCTTTAGCAAAACTAATGAAAGCCTCAAAATCACTCTATTTCAAAATTTCACTTGATTCTACAACGATATCAAGTTCATTACGCAATAGGTTTTCATAAAAACCTGTCGTAGCCCTCCGTCATTTCAGATAAGTTGTATATAGTATTCGTGCTGCATTTGTAGGCTTTCGTCAAGGTGTAGTGTGCGGTAGCTATATGCTGTTTATCTGCTGCATATGATGCGATTGGATTAGGGTAGTCGTACGGCTTTGTTGGCTTTCGTCAAGGGTCGTGCGGGTGGGTTTAATTCAATCAAGAAATGTACTGGTTGAACTTGACTAGCGGGCTATGGTTTGTTGGCTTTCGTCAAGGTCATAGCACGTTAGGGGCAAAATATTATCGGGAATTTCAAGTGTTGAAATTTGCAATGAGATTGCATACCTTCTATGAGATAGTTGGATCCCGATACCCACTGTGAGTAATTGTTACTCCTGGGAGAGTTTTACACAGGACAATTTGCCGATCAAGTAGGTGTCAACGGGGTTACGCCTTTGGGAAAACGAGGTTTACTTTAATTAGGTCCGTGCGAAAGCACGGGGAACCTCCCTCAAAGTACCGACACTGGCCTGGCTGAAAGATTGGCGAAATTATAGGGTGTAATTAATCCCGGCTAGTCTTTCCTTTTAGGGTTTGAAGGAAGATTTGATGAAAACAGTGGGAGCCATCCTGATTAGATAAAATAATAACCAATCTGATCTTGTAAGAGCATACGCTAAAGTGTTTTCTTCTCTCTCTCTCTAGGTAGCGACCATTTCATGCCTTAATCAAGATAATAATATAGATGTATTGACCGAACCCGCATGTTATACTGTGCTGGGGAACGTTGGTTCCGTTCTTTCTTATAAGAGTTATAAGACTAAACAGGATATAGGGGAATACCAGGATTCCTATGCCACCCGTGTGAAGAAAGTACATGTTGATTCATTTTCTTCGGGTGTGTTTGTTACGGAGAACTATTTCTCCATTTGCTCTACGTCCTAGGTATTAGATACCGGGTCAGGATCCTATATATGTAATCAGTTACATGGGCTTAAAAAAGGTAGAGAACTTGGAGAAGGTGATAAAGACATAAGGGTTGGAAATGGTGCAATTGTTGCAGCTAAAACCGTCGGGGAATATCACCTTGTATTGCCAATTGGTAATACGTTGGTTCTGAACGAATATTATTACATGCCGAACCTGATATGCAACATTATATCGGTTTCTTTACTAAGTAAAGAGGGATATAATTTTGTTTTACAGGATAATGTTATGAACATTTTCCTTAACCAAAAGTTGGTTGGATCAGGCACGTTGTGCAATGGCATTTATGTTCTAAATCAATCAACAGTTCTGAGCATAACAAACACACACAAGAGGAAGAGTTCAGAACTGAACGAATCCTTCTTGTGGCATTGTAGACTCGGTCATATAAATGCGACATGGCTAGCTAAGTTGCATAAGGATGGATACTTGAAACCATTCGAATTTTCATCTTATGACACTTGCCAGTCATGTTCAAAGGAAAAATGACCAAAACTCCGTTTACGGGACACGGAGAAAGAGTTACCGAACTCTTGGGACTGATACATAGTGATGTATGCGGTCCCATGTCTACACATGCCAGGGATGGTTCTTCGTACTTCATTACATTCACTGACGATCTCTCAAGATACGGACATGTGTTCTTGTTAAGACACAAGTCTGAAGCTTTTGAGAAATTTAGAGAATATAAACAAGAAGTCGAGAACCAAACCGGAAAAAGTATTAAAATCCTTCGATCTGATCGAGGAGATGAATACTTGAGCAATGAATTTCTGGACTTCCTAAAAGAGAATGGGATTCTCTCTCAGCTGACTCCTCCATATACACCACAGCACAACGGTGTATCAGAACGGAGGAACCGCACCCTATTAGATATGGTGCGCTCTATGATGACCACAGCTGAGTTACCTATTTCCTTCTGGGGGTATGCGCTAGAAACAGCCATACATCTATTGAATATGGCCCCCACCAAATCTGTGCCTACCACTCCATATGAGATATGGAAATGGAAGAGACCATGTCTTAACTATGTAAAGATATGGGGTTGTCCAGCCTATGTCAAACGACAAAATCCGGACAAACTCGAGGCATGGTCTGTTCTATGCAAGTTTGAAGGATATCCCAAGAATTCACAAGGGTATATCTTCTACCACACTGAGGAACAAAAAGTGTTTGTTTCTCGGCATGCCACCTTTTTAGAAAAGGAATTTCTTGCAAAAGAGATTAGTGGTCATGAGGTAGAACTGGAAGAGGTTCCAGCTACAAAAGCTGCAGCAGAAGATTTGGTGGAACCAGAGGATTCGGTAGTTCCCGATGAACCCCAGCCACTCCGCCGATCTAGTAGGGTTCCTCACCCACCTGAGAGATACTATGTTTTTCTCATGGATGGTGGGAGCGATGATTGCATCATGGTTGATGATGACCCAACTAGCTTCGAGTAGGCCATCACGAGTGGGGACTCAGTGAAATGGCTGGATGCAATGCGGTCCGAGATGGAATCCATGTACACCAACAAAGTATGGACTTTGGAAGTTGCTCCTGAAGGGGTAAAACCCATTGGGAGCAAGTGGATCTTCAAGAAAAAACTTGGCGTAGATGGGAAAGTGGAGACTTTCAAAGCTAGACTTGTTGCAAAGGGTTTTCGTTAAAGACCAGGTGTGGACTATGACGAAACCTTTTCTCCAGTGGCTATGCTTAAATCCATCCGGATCATGCTTGCCATCGCTGCATATCATGACTACGAAATCTGGCAAATGGATGTTAAGACCGCCTTTCTAAACGGTGATTTAGAAGAGTGCGTGTACATGACTCAGCCAGAGGGCTTCGTAGATAGTAGGAGCAGCGGAAAGGTGTGCGAGCTGCTTAAATCCATTTATGGATTAAAGCAAGCATCGCGGAGTTGGAACATCTGCTTTGACGTCGTTATCAAAGAGTTTGATTTCGTCAAAAACGTAGATGAACCTTGTATCTATAAGAAGGAGGCAGAGAGTAAGCTTTTCTTCCTCGTATTGTACGTGGACGACATACTCTTGATAGGAAATGACATTCCTATGCTGTAATCGGTCAAGCTCTTCTTATCACAAAGATTCTCAATGAAAGATCTTAGTGATGCCTCCTGTATATTGGGAATTAGGATCTATAGAGATAGATCTAAAAGGATATTGGGATTGTCCCAATCCAGGTACATTGACACCATACTAAAGAGGTTTAGTATGGAAGAGTCCAAACGTGGGTTTTTACCCACGATCTCAGGGCTCACTCTCTCCAAAGAGATGTCTCCTAAGACTGATTTGGAGAGAGCTCGCATGCAAGGGATACCCTATGCTTCGGTGGTAGGCTCTATCATGTACGCGATGCTATGTACCAGACCCGATGTAGCATACTCACTAAGTGTAGTGAGCAGGTATCAAGCTGATCCTGGAGAGAGCCACTGGACAGCTGTGAAGAGCATTCTCAAGTACTTACGAAGGGCTAAAGAGATGCTCTTGGTGTATGGTAACGGAGAACTCCAAGTGGAGTCCTTTACCGATTCGAGCTTCCAGAGTGATAAGGACGACTCTAAGTCGCAGTCGGGATTTGTCTTTACCCTTTACGGAGGAGCGGTTAGCTGGAAGAGTTCCAAGCAGGAAACCGTGGCAGACTCGACGATGGAGGCTGAATACATCGCTGCCAACGATGCTGCCAAAGAGGCTGTCTGGATCAAGAAGTTCATTACTGAACTTGGAGTGGTTCCATCCATTGAGCATCCAATACCTTTGTATTGCGATAACAATGGAGCGGTGGCTTTGGTCAAGGAACCCAGGTCCCATCAGCGATCTAGACATATTCTGAGGCGGTATCACCTGATCCGGGAGATAGTTGATCGCCGGGTGATCGAGGTCAGGAGGGTTGACACGAAGAACAACACAGCGGATCCACTCACGAAGGCCATTCCCCAGATACAGTTTGAGAGACTCTTCGGGATGCTCGGTATGCGATACTACAGCAGCTGGCCCTAGTGCAAGTGGGAGATTGTTTGTTGTATGTATGCCTTAGAGGCCAGTATTGTATAGATAATGTATATTATATTGGATGCTTGGACATATACAGAGAGGACTTTCTTGCTCGATATGATAGTATGCTATCTGGTTTCTCTTTATCTTAACATGTATACTTGTCTCTTTATACTGTCTTATAGCTACATGTTGATAAAGCCCTTAGGATGTGTACTTGACTACCTGGACTGTGATGCGGATCATACTAGTGGGGCCGTGGTAGTCCATAAGTACATCCTTCAATGTCCCTAGTCGTGGGTGTATCGAGACGGGGCATCGATATACCAGTGTAGACTAGCGTATACGCTTCTCGACCCATGAGATGGGCGATGGATGATCCCATATCCATTGGTGTTTGACATCAGAGATGATATACGGGTGCTCAGTGGAGACTGGGTACACTGGACGGACCCGCCGAGAACTCCCAGATAGTATTATACCTCATGTCAGATGGCAGTTCTCTGGTGACACTTATGCAGGTTAGTCTGTAGACCCGAGATCGTCATAGAGTCTCATGTGATTCCCACTGTGCTTTGATTTCCACCTTACCACGTCCATGAGGGCGTGCAAAACGGTGGTTTTTGGGTACATTCCCGAGTCACATGGAGGCAATGAGTGATAGGAGGGGTTTCGTCCCTCCCGGTATTGGGGGTTGATGTTGCGCTGGGTTCGATTGGCCGTCACAGGGAAGTCCCTGGCCAGGGCTGATTCAGAGATTTACTGGTAAGTGTTACCAGTAGTTTCTCGACCCGTTATGAGCCTCACATCAGCACGACTTATCGGTTATTGGGGTCTGACGTTTACCACCCCTAGACTTGATATGCGGCATATCAGACGAGGAGACCGGACTGTACGGGAAGTGTTACCGGCAGGATTTTTACAGGAGTTGGAGCGGGCTTGCTTGCTGATCTTCTGATCGCTCAATACCCGGGTAGCCGTTACGTCCAGCTAGTACCGCTGACGGCTTGTGGGTGCTTGATGTGATCATCACCTACTGCCGGCGTATTGACGAGTCTTTAGAGTCCTACATAGAGGTTTTTCTGGCTCAGGCAAAACGAAATAGGAGCACGTATGTGATATGTGCGGGACCGAGAATAATGCGTGTATGTGATACCGTATTTTATTCTCACGACTTTTTGTATCGGTCGGTTATATATGATATGACCGGTTTATCGAATCAAGTGTTGATTCGATAAGTCGATACGATGAATGTTAGTCGGTTATATGAGATATGACCGGATTATTAAGTCAAGTGTTGATTTAATAATTAAGTGTATAATTGTATATTAGATATACTAGTTTACATTTACTAACACATGTTTACTTAGGGTTTTTTCTCACATGTACACATTTTTACTATATATGATATATATGAAAATGTGTTGTATTTTTGTATCATGGTTGATGATACACTATACATGGGTGTATGAGACTTACACTATGCTAATTTTTATTTAGGGTTTTTAATATCTAAAGTAATTATAAAATCAAGTGGAGGATTAGAAAATGCATGAAGCTTGTGGAAGCTTGTGGATGCATTGACTAATTCAACTTGGTTTTGTTTTTACTATGGATATTTCTTAACCCAACCATAAAGATTAGCCTAGGGTTAAGTCTCTACAAGGGTTAGTATATGATACTCACTCACCATGGTTACACTTCTCATTTGATCATTATCCTTTCCTCTTTCTTTTGTTCATCTTCTTCATTGAACAAAAGAGAAAGCAAACTAGGGTTTTGAAAAGAGAGCAAAAGATTGTGAGATTTAAAATTATAAAGAGAACCCACTTCCTATTTCTCCATCCTCTACTAGATTAGCACTTTAGTATAGGGTGTTTGCTTCACTAATTCTCAAGTTAGTGAAGTGGAAGCTTGAGTCGGAATTCCTTCGACGTAGATCATCTTCGGCCTCGGAGACTTCAAGCAGGGTCGCACCTTTCGTCTCGTGAAGCCATGCAAGGGTCCGGGAGTACCACGATCGCAGCAAAGGGACTTCATCAAGGAGCTAAAGAAGTGGAGGAACGATCTACAAAGGATGTATTTCGTATCCCTTTAGAGTAAAGTTGTTTACTTGCTAATTGTTTCGCCTAAACTCTAGTATATGATCTTGTTTAGTGTTATTCGGCACATAAAATTTTAATTTTGGCAAGGTCGATACCTTGTAGAGCTTTGTTAGTGTGCCTAGTAACCCTACAACATGGGTATAAGATATAAGTTGGGACAAAGCTCAACAAGGCTTGAGTCTTATTGATAGAACTCACTTATATTAAAAACCCGTGTACACTCATAAATAAACATACATATTGAATAATTAAATTTAATATATATTATTGTCATTAGGCATTAATTGCTAGAGTCAATTTACATCTCTTCCTGTTAGATAAGATACGGCATTGGTTCTAAATGTGACATGTGTTGCCTAAGCCTACGCTTGGCAGTTAGTGGTGCTGGAGTTGGGAGGTTGCTTTAAGCATTGGCATTTAAGATTAAAGAATATTTGATAGCATTGACACCAAATTTCTAACAATGAAGAAAATCAAGCTGCTTAACAGGGGAGGAAATTTCTTGCGTTTTGGTTAATACCGTTAATTTTAATACCACATGATGGAATATTCTACTACTGTATTTGTGTATTTCTTACAAAATATATGTACTTTCACATCGAGCTTGAACAACAATATTCTGCCCTGAGGTTTGTTTGCCAACATGAAATTTTGAAACTATTGGTCTCTACTCAAAAGGGTAAGCTATGGATATATCCAAATATTTTCTCAAAGTTAATTGCATGCGCATATTCTTTCTTAGAATGTTCAATTAGATACCCAGTAATATTGTGCTTGGAACATCATCAAAGGGAAAATTGGCCCTGCGCAGCATAGAGACAAGTTGGGTTGGTGGGGCGAACCCAGCTTAAAACAAGGGAGCCCTCCCCCGCTTCGGTTTTACCCCCGTGCCGTCTCTTAGCAGCGCAGGGCCATTGAACCCCTATCAAAATTACATTCAATTATATACATTGTAACACTGATTTCTTTCGCAGGTTCAAGGAACTGAGGAAGTAAGGAGATCTGATGGCCATGGTTGATGAACCCCTTTACCCCATTGCAATTCTTATAGATGAGCTGAAAAATGAAGACATACAAGTGCGATTGAACTCCATCCGCAGGCTTTCTACTATTGCACGGGCACTTGGTGAAGAAAGAACAAGAAAAGAGTTGATTCCTTTTCTTAGCGAGAACAATGACGATGACGATGAGGTGCTTCTTGCGATGGGGGAGCAGCTGGGTGTATTTATTCCATATGTTGGAGGGGTGGAACATGCTC
The DNA here is from genome assembly GCA_030015575.1 of Agapanthus africanus. Taxonomy (NCBI): domain Eukaryota; kingdom Viridiplantae; phylum Streptophyta; class Magnoliopsida; order Asparagales; family Amaryllidaceae; genus Agapanthus; species Agapanthus africanus. Next base: position 523,024,130 of record CM057342.1, read on the forward strand.
ATGTATTGCTTCAGCCTTTGGAGACATTATGCACCATAGAGGAAACTTGTGTTAGGGACAAGGCTGTCGACTCATTGTGTAAAATTGGAGGGCAGATGAAGGAGAGTGATATAGTAGACTGGTTCATCCCTTTAGTCAAGGTAACACATGAAACATTACTTTTATGTTAAAACAAACTCACATTGTGTTATCCTTATCCAGTTGCTATTAATGTATAATGCTCTGATTACCTAGGTTTCATGGCACTCGATAATTTGATCTAAGTTTCATTGGGATAAATATAATCTGAAATAGGGGACCCAAGTTATTTGAAACATGTCTTTTGCTCTTCCTTGCTTGTATTGCCTTATCTTTCCGGTGCCCTGCAAGAGAACATACACTAGCTTCATGTATTCACTTGGCAAACGGAAATGCCATACTGCTACATTTTAACACACTGTCGTCTGGTTTCTATTTTAGTAAATGGTCGCTACAGAAGTTGAATTGTTTTTAGTCCACTACTTCCTCTCATGAAGGTAGCTTGATATCTGATAGCACCTTACAAGTTCTTAACAAGTTAGAGTATGTTGCAGCTGGCAGAATTACTGCATGGAGATTTATGACTGTTGAGGTGGCGCCTTTTCTTATTTAGCTAGAAGTACTTCTTCATATAGTCGGAATTATTAATATGTCATTACATCTCTCCAAAGAGCTACAACCATAAGGACTTGGCAATTTTGCAATCAATGGATGGTATATGATCCCACTGTTACACTTGTTTTGTGGCAGAATTCTTCTTCATAGTTGGTGTCTTCATTTATCTTTTCTCCCAGATTTATTATTTTTGTAGTAGAAGTATCAGTGGGCATGCCTCATTTAATTAACTTTGTAGATCAAAATTATTTCATATTCTTCTAGATCGCAAACCATCAGCTTTCTGAATCCATACTGTACATCTTTCATTACCTCTTATCCAAAAACTTGCTCTGTTCAAATCAGACCCTTGAATGATGTGCACAGGTGTGTCAATTTTCAATAAAATAATCTGAAAGATTTACCAAGGCCACCCTGAATATGTCTTCTTTAGTTGTAACTTTGCGAAGTTGGGATTATTGACATCTAGGATGGATCAAATAATCCAAACCTTGATACTTTTGAATTCTGCTTCTTATAATGAATAGTCTGAGTAAATCTACAGCAGAAATAGATGGAAAATGTCAATTTTAATTCATAGGTGTGGAATTGGGCGTTTGCTGTGTTGCAGCCCACTTTGTCCTAAAGCTTAAGCTGATTGGTTTTGGGCTAATAATGTATAATGTGCTAACATGACACTTGACATTTCCCTCACATGGGCATTTGGGCAACGTTGAAAGTCCCCACCAGAAAACCCTCGCTTGTAAAGACAGACCAAATGGGATCAATAAACACAATTTTAAAATGACAAGATGAGGTTTGAACCCATGGCCTCTTGAAAATCAGTGCTCTCATATCACTTTGCCCAAAAAGTCAAACTGTTGACTTGGGGATAACAGGATTTATCAAAGCTAACTTGACACTTGAGCCACTGCAAGTAGAATGGTCAAATTTAGAAACATCAAGAGCTTTGGATATGTAATGAGTGTTTCTTGATTGTTATTTTGCTGATCACGTCTTTTGGTTTATAATACCAATTTTGTTCTTTCTTTTAACATCTGAAATTCTAGTTGCACACTTGCATTATATACAAGATTAATTCAGTTAATTACCCAGAAAAATAGTTACGATTCAAATAAATTATCATTCCCCATTCATCTCTTCTATGGTATTCATTTATCAGAGGCTAGCAGATGGTGAGTGGTTTACTGCTCGAGTTTCCTCATGTGGTCTGTTCCATATTTCCTACCCAAGTGCTCCAGAGCCTTTGAAGGCAGAACTAATGTCTATCTATAGTCAGTTGTGTCAAGATGACATGCCTATGGTGCGAAGATCTGCTGCATCTAACCTGGGAAAGTTTGCGGCTAAAGTTGAACAAAGCCATTTGAAGACGGACATCATGTCATTGTTTGATGACCTAGCACATGACGGTAAAATGTTACATGATATATATTGTTTGTACACCAATGTAATGTACACTCATGTTCACTAACCATAACCTTAACTTCAATCTTGTCCAACTATTTGAAATTAGCCTTAGGTGTACTTTATCATTTTTTTTCATTCTTTTCTGTTCATTAGATTTCTTGTGCTTTATATACTGTTTACTTTCCTTACTAATTAACTAGGTACTTCTTAATTTATATCGTTTGGTAAAATGTTTAACATATGGTGTTTGTTGTGCACGTAAAAATGTTAGTAAACAATAGATTAGATCGTGTATATTTCTATGTTCATGTATCCAGAAAAAGCATAAGTTTAAAAGCATTTAGTTTATGCCCTTATATAGCGATCTGCATACCTATTGACACTGGATTATCTTGATTTTCCTTGCTCTTTTGATGATTTATCCGGATTTACATTAAAGGCCTATGTTTATACTGTTTTGAGCTTCTAAACCAGAAGCATTAGTTCAAACCAACTACAACATTTTTTACCTTCCTATAAATTGTATCATAATTCCAGTTTTATTAGTTGAAAGCGCAGATGCTTCTTCCTTTCACTTCTTCAATTAGCTAATTAATAGGTTGCGACATTTTTACTAATTCACATCCATAACTGCTCATGTATACTGTGCCAACGATCTTTTTGTTACATAATTTTTTTAAGTCTTCCAGGTCAAACATTGATGTTTAGGTAATGGACACTTTCTTTTCCATGCTTGCTTTGAAATTCCATCAGCCTAATGTTTGTTCAAACACACAAGGTAGGCAACAGATGTTAAATTTTGTGGTGGGATATGGCGCAGTGCGTCTGCAAAAAAATATCCAGATGCAGGAAAAATGTAATTCCAACTACACAAAGCCTTCTTCATGTTTTGTGCTGACAGGATGTTTAATTCCTAAATTATTTACAACTTGATTCCATTTTCAGTAGATGACATACTCAATTGTAACCCTTAGTTAATTGTTGTCAAGTCATAATTATGCCATAGTATGGGATTGAATATTAAATTTAATTGGAGATCTAAATTTCTTCTGGACTCCTCTTTAGATTATGAAATATATATTTGATGAAGTTAGAAAATTAGGGGCATGCATCCTTAGTCAACTAATTGGAAAGAAGAGTGAAAACAAAGCAAATACAATAAAAGGCCAGTTTAGCTCTGTATCTTAATTTGGTTCTCTATTTGGATGATTAACATTTACTCATATTACTATTCTAAAGTAGCTCCAAACTTACTTCATGTGAATATTAACCAAAAGGAGCAAAATGCTAGAGGCATTGACAAGAGAATATTATATATTGTTTTTCTATGTTTAAACTTATAGTTGAAAATTCATTATAAACCCCAGTTGCAACTTGAAATGCATGATTAAGTTCTTGAAGATATATCTTGTGGCCAATTGAAGAAGAAAGCTTTTCATGGGGCTGAAAAATGGTTGAAGATTATCAATCTTATGCTCCATCATCATCTAAGCTTTTCTTATTAAAGATTGAGATAGTCATAACTTATAAGCAGAGCTTTAGGAAGTATATTCCAATGTATCACAATCAATTGTTGATTTGATGTCAATTCTTATAGTTAGTAGGAAATTTCATGGTCCAGAATTTATCAATTAGAAAGGGGCTTGCCATAATTCTATATGAGTTATTGATTCCCCCCCTCCCCCGGATTTGCCTAGATTGAGGGGGAAATCTAGAAGAATGGAAAATATGATAACTTTGTTTTAAGGCAAGGTTGCATGGACACGGATACGAGGACAGTGGGACACAGATCAATATTCTAAATTTCGCATGTCGTCGTATCGGCCCGAAGATTTTGATATCAGATATCAGATATCGTGAATTGTCGGGTGGTATTATCAAATATCGGGTTCTACATTTTTGTAATGTAAAGGTCATTTATATAACTTATTTTTTTTTTTGAAAAATATTAACCTTTTCAGATTTTTAGCTTTATTAAATTTTTATCTTTTTCAATAGCTCAGTGGTAGAGCGGTCATCTATTAAGCGATGGTCGTAGGTTCGAATCATACGTATGAGATGAAACGAGATTCCTACAAAGTAAGTTGGTCCAAATAGACCGGATTATTTACAAAGCCTAAAACCCAAAAGAAAATTACCCTTAATTTTTTCCCCTCATGACGGTAAATGTCGGCCTAAACGTTGGCACCACAACATATTGGTTAAAATCATAAAATTTCAGCCGGCATTCACCAAATATCATTACTCAATTTTTTTTGCATGCCTACGTCATTTTCTTTCCAAAACCAACATTTCGGTGACATTTTGACGATGTCGATCGACATTTTAACACGGATACAACACGATGCAATACATCAACACGTCGAAATCCCAAAATATAGGACACGAGAACACGACGATATATATATATATATATATATATATATATAATCTTTTAAAGATAAATACGATAATAAACTATCATGACAACATTAAATAAGGAAAAATTAACAAGTCTAACATGCTATACGCTGATAACATACTAAAAATATGTTTATACGCCTATGACATCCATATGACACATACTATATGTAAATGGCATATATATAACGCAACATGCAAGTGTCTTGCAAGTGTCGGTGTCCGATACGTGTCAAACACGGATACGGTAACCTGTCCGTGCTTTAAGGATCATGTTTGGTTCGAAGGCTTAGAAAAGCTATGAGCGGAACAAAAGATGTTCCTGCTGGCATCCGTTGGAAGTCAGATTGTTTGGCATCTCTTAATGTCCACCTCTACAAAATGCACCATTGTCGTTCCTATTGACACATGGAAAAATGTTTTTTGTAAGTCCTATAGATGAAATGAGACCCCTTGTTGACGAGTTGGAAAAATCAAACTGCGTGATGTGTCTTCCATTGGTGTTTTAGATTGTGGAGATCACGTGACTCACATCTTTTACTAAACTACAACTTTTGTGGCCTCACCTCTTCCTGGCAATTAAAAGGAGGGTCATCACTTGGTCAAGAAATTGATCTCAAAAGGAGGGCTCCTCGTCTCTTGTCATTGTAATGGTCCCATGATATGTGAACCTCCCTATCTGCTTGAATATTTCTTTTTGAGAAAAAGAATAAACTTCAATCTAATCCTTATCTACCTTCTCCTTCAATTAGTTAATCTGAGTGCCTGAGAAGGTAGAAGCCCCTGTATAGAGGTATCACCTGACTGTATCCCGATAATGGCCCCATAAAAGACCGTATAACCAAATCCCTAACCGCAATCGGTTAATTTGAATGACTGAGAAGATAGCAACCCATATTAAAGTGAATCGGCAGACCATTTTATTGCTGGTTCTTATATTTATTTTGTAGAATCCTAAATTGGGTTATGCTGTATGTACACCGGCAAAACATCAACAACATATTGGAACAATGTTACATCTTAATTAAAAATATTATGCTGCCTCCCTTCGGAAGGTCCTAGTTTCAATTTTTGTATTGCTCCCTCTATCATTTGGATAGTAATAGAGGGTAACTTTTGAGATGATGCGACCTTTAAATGATCTATTGACATTTAGCAACAATGCTTGGAAAGTGCAAGGGCTCAACAGGCTCATAATGTTTGTCTGACATAAGTTGCTTTATCTGTTGAGAAGGGATATTTTTCTTCCAAGATTTGGTTAGATTACCTCTATCTTAATTTTTTACTTGGGATATGTTGCTATTTATTTTATTTAATTTAGTAAAATCTTGGTTCTACAAGTTGGTAGTTCATCGTTTGCCTCGCTTCCGTGTGGAGCAGTAAATATCTATTAAATGCTTGTTTAAACACCTGAATTCATATTATTTGATGGATCACAATGGTTATGCATCACAGTTTCCTGCATGAAGTACTGGTCTTTTCAAGTTATTCTTCATTAGAATCCTACTTATGTTTTATTTGGTAATCATGGTTCTGCTATTGGCATTTGTAAGTGCTGCATGCTTCTTGTGGTATCTTTTTATTTTTGCGGTTTAATATATTATTCTGACAGTCTTATCTTTTCTATGCGCAATTCTCTTAATATTACCACTATGACATAGCCTTCATTCAACTCGTTGGTTGACTAGTCTTATAAATTAACACTCATATTGTTAGTAGAAATTGTAAATGCTATTTGTGTTGCTTGTGATGCTTATATATATATTAATAATCTCCTTCAGATCAAGATTCAGTCCGTCTTTTGGCTGTTGAGGGTTGTGCAGCACTTGGGAAGTTATTGGAACCCCAGGACTGTGTAGCTCACATACTTCCAGTTATTGTTAACTTTTCGCAGGTTTGTTTATATCCTTACATTCTGGTTGATGTATGTTATTTCGACTTATTGCTACAGTTGCAACCCTCAATCCACTGTCACTAAAGCAGGCGGCTTTACAAGAAATATTATGAAACTTCGTCATTTAATATCTTTGTTTTGATAATTTTCAATAGGATAAATCGTGGCGTGTCCGTTATATGGTTGCAAACCAATTGTATGAACTTTTTGAAGCTGTTGGCCCAGAACCCACCAGGTAATGAAATTTAGGAATGTTAGCAGATTAATACTTTGGTTTATTTTATTTTTCTTTCTGAAGTTTATATGAAATTGTTGATCATTATATGTATTTACATAATTCACCTTCCTTGTTTGCAATATTTGATCATCTTGCAACTTCAGATTATACGTTATCCAATTCTTATTATGTGTGTATTCTCTTAGGGTGGATTTGGTGCCGGCATATGTTCGACTTCTTCGTGATAATGAGGCTGAAGTGCGCATAGCAGCAGCTGGGAAGGTGGCAACGTTTTGCCAGATTTTGGACCCACAGGTTGCAATTCAGCATATTATTCCATGTGTGAAGGTATGCATACGATGTACGATTTTCCCAGTAACATGCTTTTGCCACTGCATTATATTTGTTACCATCATCTTTGATTGTTTATATTCCTTCATTACATGTGTATCATTTCTAGGAATTGTCATCAGACTTATCACAACATGTTAGGTCAGCGTTGGCCTCGGTTATCATGGGTATGGCACCAATATTGGGAAAGGTATGAGCAAAACAACAAAGGTGCATGATATTATTCTGAGTACGGTAATTGAGCAAAATATCTCATGCATTCATCTGCGATTTTCTTGTTGAAATCTGAATCGAAACTATATTGTTTGTCAAACATTTTTCTGATTGTCTGTAGCATAGTTGAAAAGCCTTTTCACCACACCTTGTTGATTAGAGTAAGTGAGCAACTCATCCAAAGTGCGTAACAGCATAAGAGTAAAAAAATTGAAAATAAAAGTTTAGATATATACAAGTATCGTGACTTAAAACTGCATAGGTATGCTCGGGGGTGAAGCCAGAAAAAATTGCTTGGGAGGGCCCAAGTAAATCCACGAAAACAATATAATCTACATCAAGAGTAATACTAATTTATAAAATATGTTAGAATATCTTAGTCTAAAACAATATTCCATCCTTATATCCATACTTTCAGTCATATTCATTACCGACACTTGTACAAAAAATTTAAATTCAATTATCAGAAAACCATAACTCGAAAAGGAAAGGGTATTAGAAAGCCAATCATTCTCGTTTAACACATTTAAAAAAAGAATTTTACTTGATGAGTATTTATCCGAGCTTAAATATATAATAATTGAAATTTATTTTCTTCTCTTTTCTATCTGTAGTTTAACTATTGTTTGTTGGTCATGGCGTGATAATATGACTATTATTTTACTAACGAAAGTGTGCAAATATTAATTTCTAAAGATACAAAGCTTCTAAATAAGAATACACATCCGATCACCCTATTATAAAAGGCCAAAATTAGTAAGCAATAACAAATAATATATGTCATTCCTCTTCTTAGAATCAATTTAAATATTTCCTTTTAGAAAAATCTCATCATTAACTCCTTAGTTTAGGAATACACACCCAATTCCTAATAAGTAAAGACAAAATTAGCAAGTAATACAAAATTATGCAGTGCAATAACTTTTCTTAGTATCAATTTAACTGTTTTCTTTCAAAAAAAAAATCCTATCAGCTAATATGAAGTAATTAATATAATTGGATGGAATTATATATACTTCTATAGATACAAGGAGCTTTGGGTGAGCCTGGGACTCAGCCCCTGCGTTGTGATCCCTAGAAAAGAATTTATATATTTATATACATAATGCATTCCACAATTTTTTGTTGATGCACACAAGTCAGTGCTTTATAAATGTGGACAAATTGTTCCAATATTGTATAAGTTTGTAAAATCGGCTTAAATTAGAACATGTCAGGTTGTCGGTTATCGCTGATCTGATTTTATCTGTGGATGCCATCCCTTTAGTTGAAATGTCAAGTTTTCAGCCAGATCAGTAGGCATATAGTTGCATGCAGAGGACCAAACCTCAAATTTTAATTTTTAAAAAATTATATTCCTTATTTTTTCTATCAAGATGTAATGTTGGTGTGATAAATCAGCCTTTTTTCGCACGGGTGTTTTTTTTGGCGGGCGGGGGGTGGGGGGGATGCACGATCCTCATAGGAATTGAACCAGTATCCTTACACAATGGAGAGGAGAGTTTTACCATGAGATCTATGCTCCTTTGGTAGTCATTACAAGCCTGCCTTTTGATAGCTACCATGGCATTATAAAATACCACTCGGTAGTACCCAAGCTAAAGTTCACTGTTTTGGTTTTAATTTGTTGATATCCTATGCCACATGTAAATATTTGACAAATAGAATTTTACTAGTTAGTAAAATGTCGGTTTTGCCATGTTTCTTTCTTTCATCATTCTTGGTACACCTGCCAAACTGAATCTCTATATGGGATGGAATTAGTTACCAATAATTCAAATTGCAAGCTAATAGAAACTCTTCTATAAGGATTTTTTGTTTTCAAGTAGAGTTAGATGCCTAAGGCTTTTTTATTTGTTGAGGAATAAGTTACATGTGTTAGTTATCTAATCTTTCTATTAAATACCATATTTTTTTCTTGTTTCATGGCCGAACTCACCTATTTATTGTGTTCTATTGTAGGATGCAACTCTTGAATTTCTACTTCCCATTTTTCTTTCTCTGCTAAAGGACGAATTTCCGGATGTACGGCTAAATATTATCAGCAAACTAGATCAAGTGAATCAGGTAAGTAAAAGGTTGGTGTATTCAGGTCAAAGTGATTATCGATTTGCTAATTCAGTCTTGTGGAGTGAATGGGAATCAGTACTTTCCTGAATAATTGAGTACACATGAAATTTTTTGACAAGTCATAGATATTGGTAAATGAACTAGTGTCAGAATAATTAACTTGTTGAGTAACCTGTCCAAGTAGGAAGAAAACGAAAAAAATCTGCCTCGGTATATTAAATTGCATTGTCAGTTTGTCAGTTTGAGCTTCAGCTGACCAATTACTCTTACTCTTAAACTATTCAGAAACTCGTCGAATTTAGCTAGAAGAACCTTGGTCTTTACATAAGTCATGGCCTGAATATGTTTGAGTAATTAAGGCTCTGTTTGGCGTTAAAGTTGAGATATTCAAAGATATATATAAGTTGAGGTATGGGTCATGTAAACTCTAGTTTGCAAGGGTCTACTCCACATAATATTACTTTTATGTCTTGTTTGACTTAAAAGCTAACTTCAAAAGACTTGTTTTCTTACCCTTTTGCGAGCTAATATAATTTAGGTGTGAGTGGAGTTTAGGTAATTCTGGTTTCAGTTGAGATAGCTCCAGTTAAAGATAGAATTTAAGTGTTAAGTTTTTAACAATCTGCAAAACTCTGATAATCTGGTTATCCTACTTAAATGGGATTGTCTAACAGAATTCAGAAATATTTTCTTATAACTGAAATAATAGGGTGTTTCAGATTATGTAACTGGTCCTTATAATAGAATCTTGGCTAGTTATGTAACTCTATGATACAATTTTTCTGGCTCATTTAGTTTACATTATTCTTTCAGGTGATAGGAATTGATCTGCTGTCCCAATCACTGCTACCAGCCATTGTAGAGCTCGCTGAAGATAAACATTGGCGAGTTCGACTTGCCATAATTGAGTACATTCCTTTGTTGGCTAAACAGTTAGGCGTTGCCTTTTTTGATGATAAACTTGGGGCTCTTTGCATGCAATGGTTGGAAGATAAGGTATGACAAATTCCTTACTGAAAAAGTTTTACTAATTTATATCTGACAATTGCAGAAAATACCGTACTTTTGGCCTTATAGCAGCAAATACCCTCCTTTTAAAACACCTGCGATTTGCCCCCACTGAGTATAAGGTGGTTATTATTTCTGTTAAATCAAGTTTCTATTTCCAAATACCCCCCTAAACTTCTATAAATTTCCTTGTGCTTGTTTCATTAATGTATCATAATTACTAGTACTATCGAGAGGGACGTTGGGATTAAAACTTGACTTCAGTGGAAAGTTTTAACGTCTGTGAATCAAGGGACACAGCAGGCTCTGAAAAAGAAGGCATTTCCTGCTATGCAGTCGAAATTATTTGGTTATTTCTACAATTTAGCATTAATATTTAATCTATAAATTCTTCACTAGTTTTGTGGAACTTCATTTTTAACACCAACTTCTTCTGTGGATTGTTGAGGTCTTAAAACGTCAGGTTCTTGTCTGGGAAGCCAAACTGAGCTCTTGAGCAACAAAATTTTTATTTGTATATTTTTTATCAATTGATTCCGTTTAACTTCTTTATTTTATAGGTTTATTCAATTCGAGAAGCAGCTGCCAATAATCTGAAGCGTCTAACAGAAGAATGTGGTGCAGAATGGGCAATGCACAAAATAATCCTCAGGTCTTTCTCGTAGCTATTATTATGAAGTTGTAACCATCTTAAGCATATAATTCTCCCTATACATGGTATACAAAATTCATATCATCTTGTTTCTGGCACTTTTTGAACACATCATCTATCAATTAGATATTATGCAACTGTTAGAAAGTCTTGAGCCTTCACCCTTTATGGGGAATTAAAAATCTTTCCCCAAGCCACATCTTCTATGCTCAGGTATATCATGCTTCTTCCCGATTCAAGTTTTTTTTATGATCACCAATATGATTATGAATGCTCAAATGTGGGATGAAATATATAGATGACCCTTCGTATCGTATTCGTAGCTGATATATGGGTAAATACCCTCATTAACCTGTGACCCATGTTTGCCTGTAAATTTTTAGCCTATTTATGATTAATGATATATTTTATCATCATGAAATGATATATTTCATTATTGGCAGTGCAAAATGAAGGCTCTTAATTTTTAAGAGTAGGAAAAAGACATTGTTATTTTTAGTATTGTCGTGTAATTAAATTTACTCAAGATAAACACCTTGGAGACAGAACTTTTAATTTTTCCACAATATCTCACTTCTTTTTTGGTAAACTGTCTACTTTTTTAACAATATGACCTATTTACTTAGTTTCGTATAAATAGGTTTTGGAGAAGGTCAACAGTCCCCATTATCTCTACCGCATGACCATTCTTCATGCAATTTCTCTACTGGCCCCCGTCATGGGTGCAGAAATCACTTGCGAAAACCTATTGCCTGTGATCGTTACTGCCTCCAAAGACAGGTAACAATACCAACTTATTTACATTAACCATTAAATTTCCAATTATCTGTAAAATTTCAATTCTTTATGTCGATTATTGCTGAGAAGAATCATGAACTCTCTCAGGGTACCAAACATAAAATTTAATGTGGCAAAAGTGTTGCAGTCTCTTGTCTCTGTAGTTACCATTCTGTAAGTACTTGATTCCTGGCAGCACTTTAATTTATTTTATGGCTAAATTTCTGGAAACCTCCTTATGTTTTATTCCAAGGGGTAGTTTGATATTAAAAAATATTTGCAAAAACGGAAGAAACAAAGAGGGTTACTTAGGAATAAAGTATTTGCAAAAATGACAAAAAATGAAATGACTGTTGAAGGTAGTAGGCAAAATGCAAACTTTTGACAAGAAAGGGTGGTATCCTGTAATTTATCCATATTTTATTTGTAGCTTGAGATTTACAACTTAGCAACTACAGGTTGTGGAAGAGACAATTCGCCCGTGTCTAAATGAGCTCAGTGAGGATCCAGATGTGGATGTTAGGTATTTTGCTGGGCAAGCTATACAAACATGTGATCATGTTATGGTGCCCTAAGCGTTTGATCTGAAATATTCCGTCCTCAACTCTGTGTGACGAGTTCAGTGACGAGCAAAAGAATTTCGTAGCCGTTTGGTTGCTGTTTGTCTATGTCTGTTGATTGCCGGTAAAACATTTATATTTACACGTAGAACATCATAGTTCAGTTCTAGTAACATTGATTCATGCTAGGCTTTCTTTCTGTGAGGGGATTTGAGGAAATTTTGGATGGTTGGGGAAATCTAAATTCTGACCCAGGATTTTGTTCTCTCTTGCCGAGAAAACTGTTTGTAATTTTTATGTAGTTACTATTTTTGATCTTATTTTGTAATTCAGACATGTGTTGATAGAATGTGTTCATTTGATTGTCATTCTAAGAACCGCTGCATGCATTATTGTATTACTGGGTGACTAAGTTGACGAGTTTTTGAGAGGTTGATGTAGAACTATGATACACAAATTTGTGTTACTGTGATTTATCTCCAGTGGTGAGGTTAGGTTTCAAAGCTGTGGTCAACTATTTAGGATCTAACCGTTTATCAATTGGATGCATATCGGTGGATCTTTGCGTTGTATTTTTAACTGAGTTATTTATTTTTACCGAGAATGATTTTCTATTCATCTTTAGACGAATTCATAATTAATCCCTTTCCAAAGGGCAGCCTTTGGTCGAAACAGAATTATGAAGAGATTATGTTTTGTTTGCTATGGCAAAGTGTGGTAAAGTTTCTTTGTAGCTGTGCGAAATGTCCCTAGTTGAAATCTCATTTACATCCTGCTAGGGACAATTATTAAATAAGTGAAAGAGAGAATAGAAAGGTTGAGAGCTGGAAGAGGGATGTTCAACAAAGGTACAACCCCAAGAGGGAAAAAATCTTTTATGCATAAGATGAATGTATCTGGTTATGTGAGAAATAAATAAGAATATGGATCCCATAAAGTTGTCCAAAGGATGTTTGATCCATCTTCTTCTTTCTTCTGTGTAGGTGCATTGCTGCTGCTGCTGGTATACCGAATATTGTGAAGGATGTCAACGAAATTGAGTTGAGTTGCTCAGTATTTAAGAATGTTTTATCTCATCTTGTAGCCTAGACCAACAACCTTTCTTTATGCTCCATTATTCTCATATATTATATACTATGTCTACTATCATAGAGCAAAAGAAAGAGGCTTTTTAATTTTGAAATCAATTTATCAATTTGGTGATGTGGCATTTTTATGTGAACTCTCAAAAAAAAATCAAATCAAATTTTATAACCGCAACTAATGCAATTTTTTTTTTTACTTTCTACCAATTAAACTCTTTCCATAGGTATAAGAAAAAAAAAAATCTAATATGTAGTTATAAAGAAAAAAGAACAAAAATTTATTAAAGCGATTCAAAGATATAAAGAAAACCAGGAATTAATGGACATCAATTTTGCATTTCGAAATTGTTAGGAGTAACAACCATTTGTTTCAAATGATAAGCTTTATCCTGTTCTCGGCATATATAAGACTATTTTGATCTGTAGCATAGCATGTACTAAAACTATTGATTCCACACCCATCTTAACTAAAAACTGATCCACGGTTAACTAAGATCAGACCTTGCATCTTAGTATTTGTTTTTTTTCTATGACACTCAAATTTCATATTTCTAAAAAGACACTGTGATGGTGCTCAATATTGGGGATCTCCAGGATCACGACACGTGGCAGATGACGTGTCCAAGAACTCAGAAGAAAGGGCCCACAGAGACCGACCAGGCCACCCCTGTACCACAGGACCAAGATACCTCGGCCCTCTCGCTCGTTCCCGAGCTCTCCCGCCGAGGCCATCTTTCTCGGTCCCTCCGACAGACCAAATCCACCACTCACACGCGTAACCGCCGCTCCGTATATCTCGCCATGCACGGATACTCCGCCGGCAGCATCCCACGTTCCACGCCATCACGATCCCCACTAACGGGCGATCCGCTTATTACGCGGGTGTGACGTCGGGAGCGTAACTGCCGGCGAGATTCTCACACCCGCTACTGCGTGCTGTCGCCACTATATAAACCCCCATCACAGAGGGGTCAAGTAAGCCATTTTTACTCCACTTAGCCGTTACTCTGCTCGGATCTCGTGCTAACTTGATCGTCGGAGGGTCCTCGGTGGTATCAAACCAACCCGGGACTTCTTTGCAGGTACTCGGCGCAAACTCCTCAAAACCACCAATCTCCTCAAAACCCACTGAGATCCACACGCAATAGGAGATCACCTCCAAGATCCACTGGAAGATCGACGGAAGACAACATCTGACGGAGACCCGAAAAGGAATCACACTGAATTCCTCTTCTTTAATTTTTTTAAAAAAATTCATTCCGTTAAGTGTGGTGTTTGTTGAATATGTAAGTTAAGTTAACTAGTGTTGGATCAAAATATTAGTTACTGCATTTACGCTTCACACATCTCCATCTTATTCCTCAATGCCTCACATTGTCATACCCAAATAGCCAAATGAAATCCTATCTTTGCATTTTGCTTCTCTGACAGACGAACTCTCAAAACCAAACCCCGGCCACCCTCTACTCTGTTGGATATAGATGCCCTCAAATCAATTATTGTAATTGAAGGAGGATCTATACGAGAGAACAATCTTACTCGAGATGATAGTATACTATCTGGTTTGCTTTTATCTTTCATATGATGCGTTTTATTTACTATCACGTATCGTTTAGATATGAAATAAAACCCTAGGATTTTGCTTGACTATTTGGATGATGATGGAGATCATACTAGTGGGGCCTGGATAGTCGATAAGTTCATCCTTAAAAGTCTCTAGTCGTAGGAGTATCGAGACCGGGCATTAGTACTCCAGTTTAAACTAGTGTGTTCGTTTCCTGACCTGGTTGGAGGACGATAGCTGATCCTATAGCTATTGGTGTTTGATATCGAGTATTGTATATGCTCATTGGATGAGTTACACTGGACGGACTCACTGAGAACTCTTAGTTGATAATATACCAATATCAGGTAGTAGTTCTCTGGTGACATGAGTACAGGATAATCCCTAAGATCTGAGATCGCCATAGTGTCTCATGTGTGTTCTTACCACGGAGGAGTCGTGCAAACAGGTTTTTGTTGGGTATAGTCCCGAAGCACGTAGAGACAGTGAGCGGTCGAGAGAATTCGTTTCTCCCGGTATAGAGAGTTGATGTCGCGCTGTGCAGGATATGACTACAACGACAAGTCGATGGCCATGAGATAAATTAATAAGTGTTATCAATTGTATCTCCGTTTGGTTATGAGTTCTCTGTCGTATGACTTATCGAGTTATTGGGGTGTGACAGATTCCAAACCCTAGACCCGATGTGCGGTACTCTTAGACGAAGAGACCGGACTGTATGATAATGTCACTGATAGACTTTGCAGGGTTCAGAGTTGACCTTCTTTCGATCAATACATGGATAGTCATTACATGCAGCTAGTACCGCTGACGTGCTTGTGTGCTATGGATATGATCCTAAGCTACTGCCAACGTATTGTCGAGTTTTTCGAGTCCCACAGAGAGATTTCTCAGCACATGCGAAATGATGTAGGATACATATAGGGATACGTGCAGAAGTTCGATTAAACACATGTATTTGATACACGTATTTTAATCGGCTGTTTATTGATATTAGCCGGTATATATATGATATAGACAGATTATTAAATTAATTATTGATTTAATAATTAAATGTATATTTATATATTGATATATTTATATATTAACTAATATCATGCTCATTTTATTATTTTATTCTCTTTAATAATATTTATATATGATATAAATATTGTGTCATGTATGATAATATATTGGAGACGTGTGTATGAGAATTATATGGAAAATGAGAACACTTATAAGTAAAAATGAGTTATAGAAATATAAGAGTTGCGGAATACATGACATGGTTTATTTTTGATGACTCATGGTTACGACTCATTCTTGTTTTGCTCTCATGTTTTTTTTAGCCATGCTTATCTTCAATACACACTACTCTTCCATGCTTTTTCTTCTTCCTCTTGATTTTTCTTCAAGTGAGGAAGGGAAAAGAACAGAGAAAAATTAAGTGAACTGATTATTCTACATCTCCTACTAATCATTCTTAGCAAGTTTAATTAGTGGCTTTCTTCATTTTGATGAGATCAATTTGAAGTTATAGCTTGTGTTGGAGTTATCTCAAGATGGATCATTTTCGGCGAGGAGATCATCGTGTAAGTTTGTTCCAGGTTTCGTGGAGTCTAGCCGGAGTCCAAGGAGAGGTGGCTAACGCGCTACAAAGCTTGTAGTTCGCTAAACTTTTGTTATAACCTTACTAGTTTAGTGACATGTTTAGTAGTTTGGTTTGATTCTTGGTTCGGGTTTGCTATAGCTCTCTAGATTTTTAAAATTACCGCTTCTGCAGTGCTTTAAACCCTACTAGAGATGCCTAGTATCTCAACAGTGGTATCAGAGCCATACCAAAAGACTACAACTTGTGGTCGCCGTTTCTGCTATATGTATATTCTTTGTTTCGGGACTTAGCAGTTCACATATGGCCGTAGTCGCCGCTTGATGTATTATTATTTGTCGGGACACGATCAGGCTGCGATCGTTGTCTCCGTTATATAATACAGGTTTAGGATTACCCTACGGAGAAACGAACGGGCGACCGGGTTCTAGATTGCAGTGGGTGGCCATTTCAAGGAGTTGAGATTGGGTCATTCGAGTTTAGGATTGGCGGGTTGATTGTGTTGGCAATAGTGCCCTCAAGTCAATTATTGGATCACAGGCACATGATTGCAATGATTGAGGGAGGACCTATACCGGTAGAACAATCTTACTCGAGATGATAGTATGCTATCTGGTTTGTCTTTATCATTGTGTACATACTTCAGGTGACATTACAGATCACTATTACATGATTGATAGAGCCCGTAGGATTTATGCTTGACCACCACTAGTATGATGGAGATCATATACGTGAGAGTTGGGTGGTCTATAAGCACATTCTTAAAGTGTTCCTAGTCGTGGGAGTTTCGAAACTGGGCATCGATACTCCAAGAGTAGACTAGTGTATGCGGATCGAGACCCCGACGAGGGGCGGTGGCCGGTCTCACAAGCCATTGATGTTAGTTGGTTCACCTAAGATGTATACAGGTGCTCATTGGGTTATGAGTACACCATACGGACTCGCCGGGAACATGCTAGTTGGTATTATACCTATTGTCAGATAGCAGTTCCCTGGTGACATGTGTACAGGTTAGTCTATCGACCTGAGATTGTCATTTGTCTCGTGGGAGTTCCCACTGTGCTTTGATTACTACCCTACCACGGCTCAAAGGAGTCGTGCAAACATGTTTTAGTTGGGTACAGTCCCGAGCCACATGGAGGCAGTGAGCGGATTGTCAGGGGGTTCGTCTCTCCCGGTATTGGGGGTTGATGTCGCGGAGTGCACGGGTGGCCATCACCAGAAATCCTCGGCCGGGTTAGACGAGAATTACCGATCTAGGATCGGTAGTTTCTCAGTTGGTGATGGGTTTCATGCCGACACTAAATATCAAGTTATTAGGGGTCTGACTTTATCCACCCCCCAGAATCGATATGCGATACTCATAGAAAAACGGACCAGACTGTACGGATATTGTCACCGTCAAGCTCAGTAGGGTTTCAGGATGAGTTTGCTCGTCAGCCTCCCTTTCGCTCAATACCTGGGTAGTCGTTACGTACAACTAGTGCCACTGACGTGCTTGTGGTTAAACCCACTGCCAGCGTATTGGAGTCTTTAGAGTCCTACACAGAGGGTTTCCCTAATTCGGGCGAAACATTGTAGAGGCCGTATGGTTTTATAGCAGGGTTCGATCATATACGTGCACTTATGCACGGATCACGATCAGACGGATAATACTAGTGGGGTTTGGTTTAAGCCGGATCCTAGTATTATATTGTTGGATTACTTTCGTCTCGTTGTATTCGTATTCAGTCAGAATACGGATGCAGATATATATATACGGATGAGGGGTATTTTTGTAATTCGTTACGAGTTTACTTTAGGGTTGCCATTTCATTTTTGGATTAAACATTTAGTTTTAAATGTTTTATCGTGTGAGGAAATTGTGACTTATTTCTCTTTGGCATGGTGCATGCACATTGGTGATTCAAGGTGACTCATAGTGTTGTGTCATGGATGATTCATTGTGATATGCTAGATATTTTGTGTTGGTTTGGTGAGATATTATTGTGGTGAGATGGCAGATATTTTGAGTGAGGATTTTCTTTAGTTGCTCACAGAATATATCTCATAACACACACAAAAAGAAAAAGAGCATAACCTTTTCTTTAGTTGCCTTTTCTTGAGCTCACATTTTCCTCACCTCATGGCTTCTTCTTCAATCTCCACCCATTCCATCTCATGAGTTGAGAATCCTTGGGTGTATTGAGAAAAAGTATTCACATACACTCTCTACTTCATCTTGGGTATCTAGGCTAGCAAACTGGATGCCCGAGTTGCTTCGGTTTTGAAGCGGGAGCCCATATTACTAATCCTTGATGTGGATCCTCTTCGACGAGGGAGACCGGAGAGCGAACTTGATCGAGGCAGCCGCAACAAGCTAAGGACAGATATTGAAGACCGAAGGACATGGATCGATCAGTATAATCTTGTCACGACCCGAAGGTACAGAACGCGACTGGCACTTAAATTACGAATCGTCTAGAGGCGTAACGTAATCTAAGTAAGCCAAAGCCCAAAAATCTAAACCATTTAAAAGAAGGAGTGAAGGAATACTCGTTTAAAAGTAACATCATATTTTCCCAAAAATTTTGGCAGAGTCTCCTTTGTAAATACTTGCCCCAAACGGGTACAAACATGCATATACATAAATAATGAATAACGGCATCCCCAAACGGGAGCTAGCTCTTCGCCAATTGGCGGAAACAAATAAAAGTACTACGGTGGTCACGATGCAAGTGAACCCACCTACCCAAGCAATCACCCGGAAGGAAGCAGCGTGCCAGCAAGCCGCAACGAAACCTGTACGGCCAAACCTGCTATAAACTGTGGCACAACGGGGGTGAGTTACCAACTCATGAGTAGAAAACATCACTGAGAAGAAATCTCATGTATGACTCACTCCTAGGTCATATAATAATATACTAAATGCTACGACAAAGGTGACAGTATATCATAAGTGTGATATCAAGTACTCGTGTCTATATCAAGAATAATAATATATCGATGCGTGACATGTACTAATGCACCATCCAACGTGTGTCCATCAACGACACACAAATCATGATAAAACCCGAGTGCCCAGCATCGGCACTCAAAACATCTCGAAATCCGTGTTCGACAGCGACACATAATACTCAAATCTCGGGCTCCGTCAGTCCGGATCAGCCCATGGGCTCAGTCAGTCCGGATCGGCCCATCACATCATCCCCACAAAACCACTCTCGCCCCGGGGTACCGTACCGGGTCCACCATGCACCCGCAGACGGTTCATCCTCCTCCTCGAATCGGGTGTATAATATCGCTCAAGAGCCGAGAAAACTCATGGTGGACGACACATACATCATATCACGAGAAAACCACAACTCGCATTTAAAATGATAATGAGTTTATAAAATCCTTGCAGTTTCTCCAAATCCAAAATCTTATGGAAATCCAATATCCAAACATCTCAGAGTAAGTAAACAGTGAATTACCGGCATAAAGCTCCATAATATTGCATGACAACAAATATACACATGCATGGGTATCTAAGTAAAGAATGCAATATCTAAACTAGCATAGTAATAACATATTGGAACTATCAGCTAGCAAGTTATATCGATGAAATAATGTTTCTAATGTGTACGTGACATGGAAATTACCGATGATGGTGTGTGTGTGCTGGCAAGCAAGTGTACATGGAGCATACGCATCATCGGTAATGGTGCTGGTGTCCTGATAGTCGATATCAGAATAATTAATGAAACATATGTATAAACGTGCAATGCAATGAGAACATGAATATAAAGAAGGAATAGTAAACGCAACATTGGAGAATATACATTTCTATATATGAGTCATACAGTTTTTGGTGTTTGAAATAGCACGAATCGTGGGTTTAGAAAAATAGGGCTACGAGATTTTTAAGAAAAGATACGTCTTTTGAAAGATCCATAGTATCCCTCGGCCTGTCTTTAAAATTACTCACGATTCGTTAGTTTGAAAATAAGTATGACTCGAGCCCAGTCTAAAGGGTAAAGAAAAATCCGCCTAAAGTCCGAGTCGATATATCTAGTAGTCGACGATCCCGCCTCAATAGCGTCACGTACGGTAAAATACCTAGTACGAAATCCTCGAGTCAAGAGTGTGGATCAATCATTATATCTATAACTCGTATGGTAAAATCCATCGTACGGCGTCCCAAAATCGGGGTACGGGTCAAATATCATATATACCTCATTATTCATATGGTATCATCATCGTAAAATCATGAATTAGGGGTACTTTTCTAAAATCTAGCACATCCCAATATCATCAAACATATATCCTCGTGTGTATGAAAACACATCGCCCAACGATCCGCTATAATATCATGTCATATCATATCACGACCCAATCACATATCACAACTCACAGCATCATGCTCGATCATATCGGCTCATCTCCAAGTATCATATACTGGGCTCATTATCCGTGTATACGTATATGTATATATATATACCAACACATACACACACACACACACACACACACACACACACATATATACATATAAACATATACATCCAAACATATCACGTGTGTGCATGTGTGTGTGTGTGTGAACCTTTACTCTAGGGTTTCGCAACTAAGAAACTAAACTGAAAGTACTTTCCTCCAATTACACTAAATCCAACCCACGGTCTCCTAAAGACTGTTTTGCTAAGTATTCACATCTCATAATAACACATAGGTATATATATAATAAACATATCATTCCCTATGAAATTGCGGGGGTGCTATATGCCATCCACCCGACTTCTCCCGTAGATATACATCTACTCACCTGGACGCCTCGGCTAATCTGATCCGATTTCGGCTCTGTCATTTCCGCGCCACATCCGACGCCTCTTCATCCAATCATAGAAACGTACACAAGGAAATAAGTGTTAGTTATATGTATGCTCTAGAGGCCATTACTATACATAGGATGTATATTGTAGTGGATGCTAGGACATATATAGGGAGGACTTTCTTGCTCGACATGATACTATGCTATCTGGTTGCTCTTTACCTTAACGTGTACACTGATTGTCTCTCTGTTACATGTTGGTAAAGCCCTTAGGATGTGTACTTGACTACCTGGACTATGATGCGGATCATACTAGTGGGGACATGGTAGTCCATAAGTACATCCTTCAAGGTCCCTAGTCGTGGGTGTATCGAGACGGGGCATCGATATACCAGAGTAGACTAGCGTATACCTTCTCGACCCATATAGATGGGCGATGGATGATCCCATATCCATTGGTGTTTGACATCAGAGATGATATACGGGTGCACAGTGGAGACTGGGTACACTGGACGGACTCGCCGAGAACTCCCAGATGGTATTATACCTCACGTCAGATGGCAGTTCTCTGGTGACACTGGTACAGGTTAGTCTGTGGACCCGAGATCGTCATAGAGTCTTGTGTGATTCCCACTGTGCTTTGATTTCCACCTTACCACGTCTAAGAGGGCGTGCAAAACGGTGGTTTTTGGGTACAGTCCCGAATTACATGGAGGCAATGAGCGATAGGAGGGGATTCGTCTCTCCCGGTATATGGAGTTGATGTTGCGCTGTGTTCGATTGGCTATAACCGGAAATCCCTGGCCAGGGTTGCTGAGATTTACTGGTAAGTGTTACCAGTAGTTTCTTGAACTGTTATAGACCTCATATCGACACGACTTATCGAGCTATTGGGGTCTGATGTTTACCACCCTTAGGAAAGATATGCGACATATCAGACGGCGAGACCGGACTGTACGGTAAGTGTTACTGGTCGGATTCACAGGAGTGTGAGCGGGCTTGCTCGTTGATCTTCTGATCGCTCAATACCCGGGTGGCCGTTACGTTTATCAGACCGCTTGCGGCTTATGGGTGTTTGATATGATCATCACCTGCTGTCGGCGTATTGACGAGTCTTTAGAGTCCTACACAGAGGTTTCCTGGCTCAAGCGAAACGAAATAGGAGCGCATATGAGATATGTGCGGGACCGAGAATAATACCAGTATGTGATACTGTATTCTATTCTCGCGATTTGTATCATTGGACGGTTATATGAGATATAGCCGGGTTACCGAATCAAGTGTTGATTCGATACATTGATACACTTGATATTAGTCGGTTATATGCAATATGACCGGATCATTAAATCAAGTGTTGATTTAATGATTTAATGTATAATTATATATTTGATATATTACTTTACATTAATTAGTATTTGTTCACTTAAGATTGATTTTCTCACTTGATGTGCACAAGTAGTATATGTGATATATTTTTGTGCACTTGTTTGTATCATGTTTGATGATACATGCAAACTTGGGTGTATGTTTGATTCAAACCATGTTTGGGTTAATGGTTAGGGTTTTGTTATCTTTATTTATTTCATTTATTTATTTTTGGCAAGAATCAAAACGGTGGCTAACTTTGTTTTGTTCTTGAAGCTTCATGAAGCTTTGATAAGCTTTGACCATTTTGTTTCTTTCCTTAACCTAACCATTACCTAAACACTAGTTTATTCTCTACATGAGTTAAACTAACCCATGGTTGATATATGATAAGATCACTTGATTTATTATTATTCCTTAATTCTTTTTCTATTTTTCTTTTCTTCTTCTTCTTCTTCTTCTTGAAGAAGAAAAAGAAAGCTTGCTTGAAAATTATCAAGTGATGAATCTTAGTGAGAAATCCAATTCTAAAGTGAACCCACTTCCTATTTCTTCATCCTCTACCACTTGCCATGTAGTATAGGGTGTTTTCTTCTCAAGTTTCATGACTTAGTGAAGATGGAGCTTGAGTTAGAGTTGCCTCGACGTAGATCATCTTCGGCATCGAAGTTATCAACCTAGCCCGCCCATTTCTCCGATGAAACCGACAATAGAGTTCGGGATTCCGATGATCGCAGTGGAGGGACGTCAACACGGAGCTAAAGAAGTGGTGGACCGGATCTACAAAGGTTGTAGTCCCTTTCACTTTCTAGTTAAGTTGTTAACTTGCATGTTTCGCCTAAACTCTAGTTAACGATCTTGCTAAGGGTTGTTCGGCACATAGAAAATTAGAACTTGGCATGGTCGATGCCTTGTGGAACCTCTTGAGTGTGCCTAGGAACCCTACAGTGGTATCAGAGCCTAGCTAGAGCTTTAGGCGAAGTGTAGACGATGTTAGAAATCCGATCGAACCCCGAAACCCTAACTCAAACCCTTCTCTGTACATTTTCTGAAAATGCGGATTTTTCCATATTAAAAATATCCAAAAAATTCAGCAGGGAATTGTAGGAGTTACTGTGCAGCACGTGCACTCAACTCGACAGAAGCGCCGCGGAACCGCGGCCCCACCCTGGGTTTTGCGGCGGTTCCGCGGCCATTGTGTTGAATTAGTGCACGTGGTTTGCACAGTAATTTGTTTCTCTTAGTCCTGTGTTTTTTGGGAATTTTTAATATTTACTCAAGAGTTGAGTTTTCTGGGTTGTATTGGGAGTTCGTAGATTCGATCGGATTGTCAAACTTTGTTTATGTGTTTTTCCGGATATTTTAGAACATGTTAAAAAGTTTGACCGGATATAAATACCCACTTTTTCCCCTGTCGGGAAATTTCCAAGTGTTGGATCCTTCCGTAGTTTAAGAACGTTCGAAGTAGTGCAAGTAACGCGATGGACCCTCTAGAAGACAACAAACCTTAACTCGATTATGTGACCGTCTTGAACTGCCCTTTGAACCTTAGGGTTTAGGGCAGTACGGCGTGCCACATGTGAGGCGTTGGCTTGAGCCTTCTACGGCTGGACCGTTGCTACTGTGGTATGAAGTGGATGTTTTTAAACTTATTTCATGTGTTGAGCTTTTCGGGAAAACTTGGGTGTTTGATTATTCGATCGGAAAGTTTAACATTGTCTATTTATCTGGAATGTGATACAATATTTGTTGGAGATAGTGCCCTCAGAGTCAATTATTGGATCACAGGCACGTGATTGCAATGATTGAGGGAGGACCTATCCCGGTAGAACAGTCTTACTCGAGATGATAGTATGCTATCTGGTTTACCTTTATCATCGTGTACTGCTTTAGGTGACCTGACAGGTCGCTATTGCACGTTGATAGAGCCCCTAGGATTCTTACTTGACTGCCGGCAGTATGAGGGCGATCATATAAGTGAGAGCTGGAGTCTATTAGCACATCCTTAAAAGGTCCCTAGTCGTGGGAGTTTCGAGACAGGGCATCGATTCTCCAAAGTAGACTAGTGTCTACAGTCGAGACCCCGACGAGGGGCGGTGGCCGGTCTCACAGGCCACTGGTGTCAGATGGATCACCTAAGATGTATACAGGTGCTCATTGGGTTATGAGTACACCGGACAGGACTCGCCGGGAACATGCTAGTTGGTCTTATACCTCATGTCAGATAGCAGTTCCCAGGTGACATGTGTACAGGTTAGTTCATCGACCTGGGGATCGTCATTTGTCTCGTGTGAGTTCCCACTGTACTTTGATTACTACCCTACCACGGCTCAAAGGAGTCGTGCAAACAGGTTTTAGTTGGGTACAGTCCCGAGCCACATGGAGGCAGTGAGCGGATCTTCGGGGGTTCGTCTCTCCCGGTATTGGGGGTGAGGTCGTACTGTGTCTAGGACAGCCATTACACGAAGTCCTTGGCCAAGGCAGGAGATTTACTGGTAGGTATTCCAGTAGTATCTCAGGGTGTTCTGGGCTACACTCCGACACGACTTGTACCGCTTTTGGGGGTCTGACTTTTACCAACCCCCTAGGCCCGACATGCGATGCTCATAGACGAACGGACCGGACTGTACGGATATTGTCACTGACAGGCTCAGTAGGGTGTCAGGATGAGTTCGCTCATCGACGTCCCTTTTAGTCAATAGCTGGTGGCCCGTTACGTATTGGCTTATATCTCTGACGTGCTAGTGGTTAAATCCACAGCCATAGTATTGACGAGTCTTTAGAGTCCACCACACATTCAGTTACTCAGCTTTCGGGCGAAACGCTGTAGAGGCCGTATGGAGATATGGCAGGGTCCGATCAGATACGTGCGGTATTGCACGGATCAGGATCGGACGAACATTACTAGCCGGCTTTGGTTTAAGCCGGATCCTAGTTTAGTACAGTGTAGTTTTTTGTCTCTTTGCATTTGTATCCGGACGGAATACAGATGCGGGTGTGTATGCACAGTATCGGGGTTTTCCTGTAATTTATTACGGGACCAGTTTTCTGGGGTTGCCAGTTTGCATTCCGTTCCGGCCGGTTTTCCTTTGTTCTTTCCCGGCTGGACTTTTCCGATGGAGGGGGTTATTTGCAATTGTGCAAATAACATTTTGTGAAGGGGGTTTCTTGCAAATATATTCATTATGATTGATTTAGCATCTTTCATCCATGATGGTGCATTTATTATGATAAGAATGGGTATGGGTTGATTAAGGTGTATGCATGGTTGATGTTTGTTTATGGTCACCTCTTCTCATCTCCTACCATTACCTCCCTCTTGTTTTTGTTACACACTCCACCACCATTTCTCATGAGAGCTTGGCCGGCCACACATTTGATGAGGGGAGAAAAATGAGAGAGTTTCATTTTGGTATGATGGCATTATTCTTGATCTCATTTCATGCTAGAAAAATGCAAGCACCATTTTTCTTCTTGATTCCTCCATCATCTTTCAAATGGCAACTAAAACCCCAAAGAGACAAAGCACTACACTTCCTACAGCACATCTTGGGCATGTCGACTTGCCAGCTTCATGCCCGAGTTGCCTCGGTATAGAGGCGGGAGCCCGTAAAAGAAACAGGCGATGTGGTGCCCTTCCGGCAATGAGACGACGACCGGAGTTTCCGCGAGAGATCGGGATGATGACGAGAAGACCGGAGGACTCGGATCACTCGGTATATCTCTAACCCGTCTTGTTGTTAGCTAGATCTAGTTTAATGGCCCGATCCGGGGTTTAGTGCGCGGTGGTGCCGGTTTGCTAAGTTCGCAAAATTAAAGTTTATCACCGTTTCCGCATTTGGCCGTCGGTTTGACGACCGGGGCGCCGCCGTGCACTTACAATGGTATCAGAGCCTCGCCATTAACTTCGTCTAGCTTCGTTTGATGTGTTTTACATTTCCGATCGACAAAAATTCCAAAATCTACTTTGTAGTTCACATCAGTTTTCTGTTAAAATATTTTGGTGTCCAAAAATTTTTCAGGTTGTCTCAGAATGATGTGCAGGGAGTTCTAAGAACTCTGGGAAAATTCGAGACAATGATCACTCAGCTCGAGCGCGGAACCGCGGCAAAACCCCCCTTGTTGCCGCGGTTCCGCCGCAGGTTGGTGGGATCATTACTTCGAAATTCTCCAGTGTGCTTCTGGACTGTAATTAGGGGTTTTGGAATATTAATATTGGGCCCAGATTTTCTGTGAGTGCTACAGTATTGCTTGGGGGCCCACTTGTTAATTTTTTGATTGATCGGATATTTTAAACACATTATTTCACAGTATTTACATTATATCTGCGACCGTGAATGTCACTTGATCGGTAAATCCAGTCTAACTGCTATAGCCCGGTTAGACGGATTTGCGAACGTGACTTTCACGTTGATGTTCTGTGTTTTTGCTGTGATGTTGCGGATCGGTCGTGGGGGGTAGCCTGGATGCAATGCTAGTACAGTTTTGTTGTATTATGTACATTTGTTGTTGCGGGACGAGCGTCCGACATGTGGACTGCCGTCACTGCCTGTTTGTATTATTCTTTTGGGGCACGACCTGGTTGCGGTCGATGTACCCGTTGTATGTATATTTTACTTTCTGTACTAGGATTGCCCCGCGGTGGGGTGCACGGATAGCCGGGTTCTGGAGGGCAACAAGCCCGCATCTCATGGCATTGAGACGGAGGGGGCTTCAGTCTGGAATTGGCGGGCTATTCGCCGCACTCGTAGGGGGTACAGGTTGACCCAGGAGGGGTGCCCAAGTTACCGGATTCCGTGAAGTGCTGGGTGGTCCATTCACGGTGCTGAAAGGGGCTGCCTCGCTTCAGGTTTTGACGGGTGACTTGCCGCGCCCGTAGGGGTCTAGGTTTTCATTGCACAGGCCATCCACACGACCAGGGGAACGTCGGGTTTCAGTAGTGGCTCTGTGAAACCCGGGGATCCCAGATATCTGTATTGTTCTGTGATGCTGTACATTTCTGTGATGTTGCATTTTATTCACGCCTTGAGCGAAATATAATATATTGGTATATATATTAGTAGATGTTGTATATGTTTTTCATCCGCGCTAGTCCAGTCCCCGCTCTGCCGTTAGTTAGCTAACCTAACGGGTGATGACGGGACCCAGTGGCGAATGCGGATGGCATATACGTACGTCAGTATATTTTCGTTCTTTGTGGTGTGATCAATTGATGGGACTGCGTTGATTCGGATCAATGCAAGTTAAAACAAACCTATTCTGATGTTGTTGGAACACTTTTCAAAAAGCTGTTATTGCAAGGACGTTCACTTTTGTTTTGCATCGTGGTATTCATTTGGAATATCCTGCTCCTCAGTCGACGAGGCAAGGGCCGAGATCCCTTCACCGGGAGTGACCCCTTGGACAGAAGTTTGCGTCAGCACACTAACTTCACTATAGCCGATTACTTTTGCTTTGCATCGTGGTATTCATTTGGAATATCCTGCACCCCATTCTACGGGAAAGAGCCGAGATCCCTTCACCGGGAGTGACCTCTTTAGTAAAGGTTTTCGTCACTATATTTTCTAAAAAGCTATCCGTTACTTCAACGATATCAAGTTCATTACGTTAAAGGTTTTCGCCAGAAACCATTCGTAGC
Organism: Agapanthus africanus; assembly: GCA_030015575.1. Taxonomy (NCBI): domain Eukaryota; kingdom Viridiplantae; phylum Streptophyta; class Magnoliopsida; order Asparagales; family Amaryllidaceae; genus Agapanthus; species Agapanthus africanus. Next base: position 523,052,344 of record CM057342.1, read on the forward strand.
CCTCCATCATTTCAGTTAAATATTCGGTAGTATTCAAGCTATGTATTTTGACCTCACGCCAAGGCATAGTGTTTGGTAGTTGCCGGGTACTTATCTGTTGCATAGATAGATGCGTTGATTTGGGACAGTCGTACTACTATTTTGGCCTACGTCAAGGGTATGTACGGGTGGGTTCAAATTAACCTGGACAATGATGGGTAGAACTTGACATGTGACTTATGATATTTTGACCTCACGCCAAGGTCATAAGAGCATGGGGTAAAAATCCACATCGGGAGTTTCAAAAGAACTGAAACTTGCCAGATATGCGCATACCTTCTGGAGTGTGATACCGTGAGCGGATTCCGTCACGTTATCATGCGATGAGAGTTGGATCCTGATTCCCACTGATGAGTTGGTTTACTCCTCGGGTATTCCCGACTAATTCTTCTTTCAGGTTTGGAGGAGAATTTGAGGTACAGTGGGAGGTTTCCTGATTAGATAAATTGGTAACCATTCTGATCTAGGTTTGAGTGCATGCTGAGTGTTTCTTTTCTCTCTCTCTCTGGCAGCGACCATTGACCCGACCCTAAGACTATGACTCAGTGACCAAGTTGACCGAACCTTCTTAACACTGGCTTTTGGATTGTCAGAGTTGCAGACCTCATTGCCACTCCTACTTTTACCCTTTTCTCCAGGACACCCCGTATTGCTACGAACGTCCACTTCCATTGGACAAAACCATCGTATGGTTAGATACGAACTTGAAGGAATTCGAGGATGGTTTCCGGTTCTGGAGAAAACGGATAGTATTATTCAGTTGTCTTTTCCTTTTTACCTTCTCTCAGGTTGCGAGTACTCCTTAGTTTAGGAGATAGTACACCTATTACGCAAATTGGATAGTCTTCTTCCAAACTTTAGGCTGGTGCCGAACAGTGTGGAATGAAGAAGACCAATTAGCCTAAACGGTGTGCAGAAGGTATTAATATTAAGACAAAGCAAGCGATTAGTAAGAGGGCAAAGTAAAATGCGACTGATATTCATGACCAAACCAAGTATTTCTTCGCCAATCCTAAATCACCTTTGTATTTCTCCAGGACACTCCGTATCACTACGAAGATCCACAGTTTATTGGATACTCCATCGTATGGTTATATACGAACTCGAAAGGAACTTGTTCCAGTTCGGGGATGGATTCTGGTTCAGGAGAAATAGGAATAAGGTTTATTCGGTTGTCTTTTATCTTCACCTTTTCTCGCATTGCGAGTGCTCCTAGGATTAGGACAGTACACCCTTTATGCTTATTGGATAGTCTTCTTCCAAACCATAGGCTGGTGCCGAACGGTAGGGAAGGAAGAAAACCATTTGGCTTAAAGGGGTGTGCAGAAGGTAATGACTAAAGACATATAAAGGGATTTGGAGAAGTGGCAAAGAATTATACGGTTATAGTTGTGAATCTGGATAATGGTAGAGGCATTACTAGGAATACCAGGATACCCTATCGAAACATTTCAATGTTTCAGTTCAACTATGTACTGTTAAAAGAAAAATGATTTCCCGATTAGACACTTGCTCCAGGGTATGTATTTACCAGGTTTGATTCTCACATCTGTATGGTTTTACAGATGATGAGTGGGAGTAAGTTATTGGGAATTGGGTGATCATCCTCATTATATCGGGATTCGTTGTAATTGGTGATATTTGAGGAAGTCACCTGTGTTGTTTGCCGGACGGCAAATATTTGGTTTTGAATATCCGTTGTTATGCACCAATTTCAAATTGATATATCTGTACGTCTATTTTTATAGAGTGAGACATACCTTTTTGAAATTATGTCTATGACATTTACCTATATCAGTGGATGGTTAGGTAAGGAGTATTGAACAGCGGTGTAATTCTTCATAACCATAGTACAGTTTTCAACCTACGACACACAGTGAATGAGTTACTACACTCAAGGGACTTATACAGAGTATTGTATGTTGTCCAGTGTCCATTAGGACAGAGGGGTTGGTCCTCATACTATATTCTGTTTACTTTTAACTTCTCTAGTTCTTAGACATGTGTTTCGTAGAAACACAGGGTCTAAGTTTTGAGGAGTTATAGGTATTTGAATAGAGTAGAGAACCAGGTGTAGCAAGTATCGGGATTCTTCAAAGTGATCGAAGATATAGATACTTGTGTATGGTATTCAGTTGATAGTAATGATAAAGAGAAATTGCTTCTCTTTCAGGTTACTCATAATTGGAAGCATTCCTAAGTTGAGTAACGCTGATCGGCCTCTCTCCATTTAGTTGACATGCACTGGAGATAACTGCATGATTTGAATCTGGTTCAATTAAATTAGTGCCTCTGGTTCTATATTGGATATAGAACAGTTCATATCTTAACGTTGTTAAGGTACGGGGAGTTGTCCGGCTTATGATTAAAACCAGACACTGGACAACTCAAGGCACGTTTCTGTAATGGCTGTTTGTAGGTTGACCCAGGCTATGACGAGGGTTGATTTTCTACCATCTGGCAGATCAATAGAAATATTGTTCTAGACTCGCCACAGTTTTAATAAAAATGGATTTTTTCAAAAACAGTAGTGGGAGTATGGTAGAACTGGAAGTGATTCCAGAACCACAAACGATTACTGAAGATTTAATAAGGAACCTAAAGATTCAATCTGTTTTGACATTCCATTGGCCACTCCGCAGATAAGGTGGGTAACTTCAGGCACCCGAGAGGTACTTCGGTAGCCTCAAGAACGGTGACAGGGAAGTTCTTGTTTACCCACACTTGCCATTGTTGTTGTTCCAGACTGCGAAACCCGGCAGGAGGATGAGTATAGCGTCGTTCTAAACTAGCTTTAGAAGTGCACGTCTATATGACTCTGCCAGAGGGTTGTCGTAGTCAGTGGGAGCAGCGAAAGCATTGGTGGACATCAGGCTTATGTCTATTTATAGACTAAAGAAGATATAGCGGAGATAGATCATCTATTTCTGATGTGACAGTCATAGGTTTGACGTCATCAGAATAGGGGATGGATCTGTTGAGAAGGTAGTAGGGTGTGATGTCATAGTGTTTCGATGACATACACAAAGTAGGAAAGGAAACTCCTATACTACGATCGGTTGTACTTTGGTCATCACACAGTGGTTTCTCCACATGGGACTTGGACATTATATCAGACATACTCGTTACTGGATCTATAGTTTTAGATCTAGATTTGGGTGGTTTCCCAATCAGGGTACCTTGACAGCATTCTAAGAGTATTTAGAATGGACGACTCCTGGCACGGTAGTGTACCTGCAGGTGATGGAGTCACCCTCTCTAAAGGTGTCTTATAGACTAAAGTAGAGAGGGATGTGCATGATTGGCAGATCACTTGCTCAGGCAATTGAGTCAATCATGAGATGTCAAGTACCACACCAGATGTTGTTCTTGCACTAGATGCAATAAGTTGATATTGATCCAATCCTGAAGAAACAGTCGGAAGCAGTTTTAGAACATAAGTGGATGTTCTAGGGATATGATAACGACAGCCTTATTTGGGAGACAGTTATCATTCCAGGCTTCCAAGGTGACATGGACGACAAGGAGGTTGTCAGAGTTATAGTTTTTCCTTCTGACGAGGGGCAGTATTCTGGACAGGTGGTCCAAGGCAATACTGAGGGTGGCATGGCGCAGGATACTGATTAGTTTCAGTTGACGATACAGTCAAAGAAGTTTGGATTTGAAGTTCATTTATGAACTGGGTCCCATCAGACATCCAGACATTCTAAGACAGGTATTGCTCATTTCGGGAGATGGCTTTCTCTGCGAACTTGAGATATAGAGAGACATAGAAAGAAACTTCTAAGCGGATCCACTCACTGAGGCTATTCCTCGAACGCAAGAGTTTCGCAAACAGGATTTGTGAGACTGACTAGTAGAGGAGTTGGGTGTTCGGTATCACACGGGCTGTGAGTATGCGACATCGCAATAATTAGCCTTGAGTGCAAGTGGGAGATTGTTGGAGATAGTGCCCTCAGAGTCAATTATTGGATCACAGGCACGTGATTGCAATGATTGAGGGAGGACCTATCCCGGTAGAACAGTCTTACTCGAGATGATAGTATGCTATCTGGTTTACCTTTATCATCGTGTACTGCTTTAGGTGACCTGACAGGTCGCTATTGCACGTTGATAGAGCCCCTAGGATTCTTGCTTGACTGCCGGCAGTATGAGGGCGATCATATAAGTGAGAGCTAGAGTCTATTAGCACATCCTTAAAAGGTCCCTAGTCGTGGGAGTTTCGAGACAGGGCATCGATTCTCCAAAGTAGACTAGTGTATACAGTCGAGACCCCGACGAGGGGCGGTGGCCGGTCTCACAGGCCACTGGTGTCAGATGGATCACCTAAGATGTATACAGGTGCTCATTGGGTTATGAGTACACCGGACAGGACTCGCCGGGAACATGCTTGTTGGTCTTATACCTCATGTCTGATAGCAGTTCCCAGGTGACATGTGTACAGGTTAGTTCATCGACCTGGGGATCGTCATTTGTCTCGTGTGAGTTCCCACTGTACTTTGATTACTACCCTACCACGGCTCAAAGGAGTCGTGCAAACAGGTTTTAGTTGGGTACAGTCCCGAGCCACATGGAGGCAGTGAGCGGATCTTCGGGGGTTCGTCTCTCCCGGTATTGGGGGTGAGGTCGCACTGTGTCTAGGACAGCCATTACACGAAGTCCTTGGCCAAGGCAGGAGATTTACTGGTAGGTATTCCAGTAGTATCTCAGGGTGTTCTGGGCTACACTCCGACACGACTTGTACCGCTTTTGGGGGTCTGACTTTTACCAACCCCCTAGGCCCGACATGCGATGCTCATAGACGAACGGACCGGACTGTACGGATATTGTCACTGACAGGCTCAGTAGGGTGTCAGGATGAGTTCGCTCATCGACGTCCCTTTTAGTCAATAGCTGGTGGCCCGTTACGTATTGGCTTATACCTCTGACGTGCTAGTGGTTAAATCCACAGCCATAGTATTGACGAGTCTTTAGAGTCCACCACACATTCAGTTACTCAGCTTTCGGGCGAAACGCTGTAGAGGCCGTATGGAGATATGGCAGGGTCCGATCAGATACGTGCGGTATTGCACGGATCAGGATCGGACGAACATTACTAGCCGGCTTTGGTTTAAGCCGGATCCTAGTTTAGTACAGTGTAGTTTTTTGTCTCTTTGCATTTGTATCCGGACGGAATACAGATGCGGGTGTGTATGCACAGTATCGGGGTTTTCCTGTAATTTATTACGGGACCAGTTTTCTGGGGTTGCCAGTTTGCATTCCGTTCCGGCCGGTTTTCCTTTGTTCTTTCCCGGCCGGACTTTTCCGATGGAGGGGGTTATTTGCAATTGTGCAAATAACATTTTGTGGAGGGGGTTTCTTGCAAATATATTCATTATGATTGATTTAGCATCTTTCATCCATGATGGTTCATTTATTATGATAAGAATGGGTATGGGTTGATTAAGGTGTAAGCATGGTTGATGTTTGTTTATGGTCACCTCTTCTCATCTCCTACCATTACCTCCCTCTTGTTTTTGTTACACACTCCACCACCATTTCTCATGAGAGCTTGGCCGGCCACACATTTGATGAGGGGAGAAAAATGAGAGAGTTTCATTTTGGTATGATGGCATTATTCTTGATCTCATTTCATGCTAGAAAAATGCAAGCACCATTTTTCTTCTTGATTCCTCCATCATCTTTCAAATGGCAACTAAAACCCCAAAGAGACAAAGCACTACACTTCCTATAGCACATCTTGGGCATGTCGACTTGCCAGCTTCATACCCGAGTTGCCTCGGTATAGAGGCGGGAGCCCGTAAAAGAAACAGGCGATGTGGTGCCCTTCCGGCAATGAGACGACGACCGGAGTTTCCGCGAGAGATCGGGATGATGACGAGAAGACCGGAGGACTCGGATCACTCGGTATATCTCTAACCCGTCTTGTTGTTAGCTAGATCTAGTTTAATGGCCCGATCCGGGGTTTAGTGCGCGGTGGTGCCGGTTTGCTAAGTTCGCAAAATTAAAGTTTATCACCGTTTCCGCATTTGGCCGTCGGTTTGACGACCGGGGCGCCGCCGTGCACTTACGATACAATATTTGGAATCCATAAGTAGTTATGAGATAACTGAATGAATGTTATAAATCTAGCACTTTAGTCTCACTTGATCGGTTGCCACGGAATTTTGATGTGATCAAAAGTCCGTCGCAATCACGTAGCGTACGCGGATACTCGCCGGGTAAACTTAATAGACAGCCATGCCCCATAGCCCCGACCAAGTGACTGTAGGAGAACCCCGTGGCCAAAAGCATTCGTTTGGGTGCTCGTGGCAGCGGAGTTCCGCCTTAGTGCACTTCGTCGACGGCATCCGGGGTGCGGCCGTCTACTAAAGTTTGCGACGAGCATTCGATTAGTATATCGGGAATCTTGTTGAATTGCCCGACTAGATATTGAAAAGTTTTTTCGATAAAGAGACTAAAATGCGGGGTTTATAATTATTAGGCATGCGATGTCAAAGGAATTCAGATGGTTAGGCATCCGATGTTTAAGGAGGTTGCGGATTCCAACTGTTGTAGTTTTACACTTTCTTTTCCGTGACCGTAAGTGTAATATGTGATATCGCCGGTTTCGTTACTATATGTCAACGACAATTGGGATACGCATGTTTACTTACGTTGATGACATGTGATGTTATGTGTTGCTGGATATGTTATATTGGATCGTCGCGTTTTGAATAGCCGGGGGTTTTATGTGAGATGAGAGTTTTTATTTTCATTCATGTATAATTTACTTGTATGTAATATTCTTTTATTGGGGCACTTCCAGGTTGCGGAAGATGTCACCATTTGTATATTATTTACTTTTCCGCACTAGGATAGACCCAAGGAGGAGAGCACAAGTAACCGGGTTCTGGAGTCCAGTGGGAGACCAACTCGAGGAGTTGAGTCCGGGTCTCCTAAATCTAGAATTGGTAGGGTTGCTTGCCGCTCTCGTAGGGGTCTAGGGGTGTGGTTTTGGCTATTCATCGCGACCATGGAATCCGTGTTTTATACAGGCTCGTATTGAAAACACGGACGTCCTAGTATATCCAATATTTCATATGATTCTTCTGCCGCGATATCTGTAATGTGATCATTTGATGTTCTATGATAGATACTGTATATAGTATATATGATATATCATATAGACGTTACTTATGTTTTACACTCGCGCTAGCCCTGCCCCGCTCTGCCGTTAGTCACCTAACCTAACAGCGCACGAGGGGACATCGAGACGAATGCGGATGGCATAAGTGTACGTCGTATTTATCTATGATGTTTAGGTAACTTAAATGATGGGACTTCATTAATATGATTAATGAAAATAAAAAGAAACCTAAAAGATGTTGTGGAATCGAATTTTCAAGAACAGGTAGCTGTTAGTTATATGTATGCCCTAGAGGCCATTACTGTACATTGGATGTATATTGTAGTGGATGCTGGGACATATATAGGTAGGACTTTCTTGCTCGACATGATAGTACGCTATCTGGTTGCTCTTTATCTTAACATGTATACTTTCTGTCTCTCTGATTACATGTTGATAAAGCCCATAGGATGTGTACTCGACTTCCAGGACTATGATGTAGATCATACTAGTGGGGCCTGGGTAGTCCAAGAGTACATCCTTGAAATGTTCCTAGTTGAGGGAATATCGAGACGGGGCATCGATATTCCAGAGTAGACTAGCGCATATCTTCTCGACCCATGCGATGGGCGTGGATGATCCCATATCCATTGGTGTTTGACATCGAAGATGGTATGCGGGTGCTCAGTGGAGACTGGGTACACTGAACGGACTCGCCGAGAACTCCCAGATGGTATTATACCTCACGTCAGATGGCAGTTCTCTGGTGACACTGGTACAGCTTAGTCTGTTGACCCGAGATCGTCATAGAGTCTTGTGTGTCTCCCACTGTGCTTTGATTTCCACCCTACCACGGCTCTACTGAGTTGTGCAAACAGGTGGTTTTTGGGTACAGTCCCGATTCACATGGAGGCAATGAGCGATAGGAGGGGATTCGTCTCTCCCGGTATTGGGGGTTGATGTTGTGCTGTGCTCGACTGGCCATAACAGGAAATCCCTGGCCAGGGTTGTAGTGATATACTGGTAAGAGTTATCAGTAGTTTCACGAATGTTATGGACCTCAAGTCGGCATGACTTATCGAGCTACTGGGGTCTGACGTTTACCACCCCTAGGCGAGATATGCGACATATCAGATGAACAGACCGGACTATACGGTAGTGTTACTGGTCGGATTCACTGGAGTGTGAGCGGGCTTGCTCGTCGATCTTCAGATCGCTCAATACCCGGGTGGCCGTTACGTTTAGCAGACCGCTTGCGGCTTGTGGGTGTTTGATATGATCATCGCCTGCTGCCGGCGTATTGACGAGTCTTTAGAGTCCTACACAGAGGTTTCCTGGCTCAAGCGAAACGAAATAGGAGCGCATATGAGATATGTGCGGGACCGAGAATAATGCGTGTATGTGATACCGTATTCTATTCTCGCGATAAATATATCGAATGGTTGTATGCGATATAACCTAGTTATCGATTCAAGCGTTGATTCGATAAGCCGATATATTGTATACTAGTCGGGTGTGTGCGACATAACCGGGTCATTGAATCAAGTGTTGATTTAATGATTTAATGCATATTTATATATTTGATATATTACTTTGCATCAACTAGTATCGGTTTACTTAAGATGGATTTTCTCACTCGGATGGGCGCATTGTATATGCGATATACTTTTGTGCACTTGATTGTATCATGTTTGATGATACATGTCATGCTAGGGTTCAAGTGTAAAGATTAAACCTTGGTTAATGAAATGGTTAGGGTTTATTATTTATTATTCATTTATCTTATTTAATTATCCTTTTCTTTTTTGATAAATGAATAAAAGAAAAGAGAAAAGAATGGTGGCTAATTTTGTTCTTTAGTTGAAGCTTCATGAAGCTTTGTTCAAGTCAACCATTCTTATCTCATCCTTAACCCTAACCATTCCCACTAACCATGATTCATTCTCTACATTTGACTCTAGTTAAAATTATGATAAGAATTCATTTTCTTTTCTTATTCTTTTAACTTATCATATCTTTTTCATCTTCTTCTTCATGAGCAAGAAGAAGAAAAGCTTTCTAGTTCAATGGCAACATGTGAAATCTAGTGAGAAATCCAAAACTAAAGTTTACCCACTTCCTATTTCTTCATCCTCTACCTCTTGCCAAGTAGTAGAGTGTGTTTCCTTCACAAACTTTCAAGGTTTGGTGAAGGTGGAGCTTGATCTAGCGATGCCTCGACGTAGATCATCTTCGGCATGGACATCGACGACCTAGCTCGCTTATTCTTCGACGAAGCCGACGCTAGAGCCCGGGAGTTCACTTGGACAGCGGAGGCACTTCGTTGCGGAGCTATGGAGGTGGCCAAACGGATCTACAAAGGTTGTATTTCCGTTATCTTATAGTTTAGTTGTAAACTAGCTTGCTTGTTTCGCCTAAATATCTAGCAAACGATCCGTAGTCGGGTTTGTAGGCACCCGTAAAATTTTATTTGTGCATGTTTGATCACTTGTGAGACTTAACTAGAGTGCCTAGGAACCCTACAGTGGTATCAGAGCCTAGCTAGAGCCTTAGGCGATGCGTAGACGGAATTTGAAGTCCGATCGAACCGAAAACCTACATCCAACTTGCTCTATGTACTTTTTTCAAATTTGTGGATTTTTGCAAATTAAAAATATGCAGAAAAATAAGCAGGGAAATCTAAGAATTACGGTGCAAAAATTACCTAATGATCCCTCAAAAGTGCGGCGGAACCGCGGCATTAGCGTGCTAATGCGGCCCTTACGCCGCCGTTTTGTCTTATTAGGCACTCAATTTTGCACAGTAACTCCTATTTTTCAGTGTTGGTTTTCCTGGAATATTGTTTTTCTGAAATCAAGAGTTGAGTATTTTGGGTTGTATAAGGGGGTTCGTACATTCGATCGGATTGTCAAATTTTGTCTGTGTTTTTCCGGATAATTTTTGAATATGTTAAAAAGTTCGACCGGATATAAATACCCAATTTTTCCCCTGTCGGGAAATTTCCAAGTGTTGGATATTTCTGTAGTTTAATCACGTTCTAAGTAGTGCAAGTAACACGATGGTCCCTCTAGAAGACAACAAACCTTAACTCGATTATGTGAGCGTCTTGAACTACCCTTTGAACCTTCGGGTTTGGGGCAGTACGGCGTGCCACATGTGAGGCGTTGGCTTGACCCTTCTACGGCTGGACCGTTGGTACTGAGGCACGAAATGAATGTTTTTAGACTTGTTTCATGTGTTGATCTGTATCGGGAAAACTTGGGTGTTCGATTGTTCGATCGAAAAGTTTAGCATTTTCTATTTATCCGGAATGTGATACAATAATTGGAATTCACAAGAAGTTATGAGATAACTGAATGAATGTTATAAACATAGCAGTTTAGTCTCACTTGATCGGTTGCCACGGAATTTTGATGTGATCAAAAGTCCGTCGCAATCACGTAGCGTACGCGGATACTCGCCGGGTAAACTTAATAGACAGCCTCACTCCATAGCCCCGACCAAGTGACTGTAGGAGAACCCCGTCGCCGAAAGCATCCGTTCGGGTGCTCGCGGTAGCGGTGTTCCGCCTTGGTGCACTTCGTCGACGGTATCAGGGGTGCGGCCGTCTACTGAAGTTTGCGACGAGCATTCGATCAGAATGTCGGGAATCCTGTTGAATTGCCCGACTTGATATTGAAAAGTGTTTTCGATAATGAGACTAAAATGCGGGGTTTATAATTGTTAGGCATGCGATGTCTAAGTAATTCATTTGGTCAGGCATGCGATGTCTGAGGTGGTTGCGGATTCCAACTGTTGTAGTTTTACACTTTCTTTTCTGTGACCGTAAGTGTAATATGTGATATCGCCGGTTTCGTTGCTATATGTCAACGACAATTGGGATGCGCATATTTACTTACGTTGATGTCATGTGATGTTATGTGTTGCTGGATATGTTATATTGGATCGTCGTGTTTGAATAGCCGGGGGTTTTTATGTGAGATGAGTGTTTTTCATTTTCATTCATGTAAAAACTTGTATGTAATATTCTTTTATTGGGGCGCTTCCAGGTTGCGGAAGTTGTCACCGTTGTAGTATATTATTTACTTTTCTGCACTAGGATAGACCCAAAGAGGGGAGCACAAGTAACCGGGTTCTAGGGTCCAGTGGGAGACCAACTCGAGGAGTCGAGTCCGGGTCTCCTAACCCTAGAATTGGTAGGGTTGCTTGCCGCTCTCGTAGGGGTCTTGGGGTGTGGGATTGGCTATTCATCACGACCGTGGAATCCGTGTTTTATACTGGCTCGTATTGAAAACACGGACGTCCTAGTATATCCAATATTTCATATGTTTCTTCTGCTGTGTTTTATCTGTGATCATGCGATGTTCTGTGACAGGTATTATATATAGTATATATGATATATTATATAGACGTTGCTTATGTTTTACACCCGCGCTAGCCCTGCCCCGCTCTGTCGTTAGTTACCTAACCTAACGGTGCACGAGGGGACATCGAGGCGAATGCGGATGGCATAAGTGTACGTCATATCTATCTGTGATGTTTAGGTAACTTAAAATGATGGGATATTCATTAATGAGATTAATGAAAGAAAATAAACCTAATTGATGTTGTGGAATCGAATTTCAAAATAAAACAGGTAGCTACAGTTCTTGCTTTGCATCGCGGTGTTCATTATAGAACATCCTGCACCTTATTCGATGAGGAAAGGACCGAGATCCCTTCACCGGGAGTGACTCCTTTAGCAATAACTGGCAGATGCTACACACTCGGTTTGTATTTGATCGCTTCTATAGTTTCTGCTTTGCACAGTGATATATATGATATATCCCGCACCTCATTCGACGAGGAAAGGGCCGACGATCCCTTCATCGGGAGTGACCCCTTTAGCAAAACTAGAAAAGCCTCAAAAACATTCCATTTAAAAACCATTTGATTCCGCAACGAGATCAAGTTCAAAGCGTTAAAGGTTTTCACAAAAACCATTCGCAACCCTTCGTCATTTTAGGAAGTAGAGTACTTAGTATTCGTGCTGTGTTTGTTGACCATAGTCAAGACACAGTGTACGGTAGCTAAGTGATGTCTTCCTACACCGCATATGATGCGATTAGTTAGGACAGTCGCGTGACTTTGTTGACCTTAGTTAAGGGTCATGTGGGTGGGTCTAATTAATCACGAAATGACGGGTAGAACTTGACTAGTACTTATGATTTGTTGACCATAGTTAAGGTCATAGGTGCTAGGGGTAAAAACCTTTATCGGGAGTTTCAAGTGTTGAAATTTGCAATGAGATTGCATACCTTCTATGTGATAGTTGGATCTCGATACCCACTGCGAGTAATTGTTACTCCTGGGAGAGTTTTGCACTTTACAAATAGCCGATCAAGTAGGTGTCTAGAAAGGTGTCAACGGGGTTACGCCTCTGGGAAAACGAGGTTTACAGTAATTAGGTCCGTGCGAAAGCACGGGGAACCTCCCTCAAAGTACCGACACTGGCCTGGCTGAAAGATTGGCGAACTTGTAGAGTGTAATTAATCCCGGCTAGTCTTTCCTTTTAGGGTTTGAAGGAAGATTTGATAAAAACAGTGGGAGCCATCCTGATTAGATAAAATATATAACCAATCTGATCTTGCTAGAGCGCACGCAGAGTGTTTTCTTCTCTCTCTCTCCTGGTAGCGACCATATCACGCCTTAATCAAGATAATAATACGGATGTATTGACCGAACCCGCTTGTTATACTGAGCTGGGGAACGTTGGTCCCGCTCCAACTTATAATTGTTATAAGACAGAGCAGGAAATAGGGGAATACCAGAATTCCCGTGCCGCCCAAACGAAGAGAGTGCATGCTGATGCATCATCTTCGGGTGTGTTCATTATGTAGAACTGTTTCTCTGTATTCTCTACGTCCTGGGTATGTGATACCAGATCAGGATCCCAGATATGTAATATGTTACATAGGGCTACAGAAAGGTAGAAAACTGAGAACGGGTGATAAGTTTCATGAGACAGAAACCGGGGCAAGTGTTGCAGCCAAGTCTGTTGGTCACTGTCACCCTGTATTACCAGTACATTGATTCTGAACAAAAGCTATTAGATACCGAACCTGATATACAAAATCATATCAGTCTCTTTATTAGTAAAGAAGGATATAATTTTGTATTGATGGATAATGTTTTGAACATTTCCTATATCAAAAGTTGATCGGTTCAGGCACGCTATCTAAAAGCATTGACGTTCTAAATCAAACTACAGTTCCTAGTATACAGAACACACACAAGAAGAAGAGTTCAGAAATGAACGAATTCTTCTTGAGGCATTGTAGACTAGGTCATATCATTGCGACCCGACTGGCTGAAGTTACATTTAGATGTATATTTAAATCAGTTTGAATTTACATCTTGTGAAACTTGCCAGTCATGTCACAAAGATAATATGACCATAGCTCTGTTTATTGGAAACAGAGAAAGAGTTAGTAAACTCTTGGGACTGATACATGATGATGTATGTAAGATCTCCTGTCTACACATGCCAGGACTGGTTCTTTATACTTCATTATATTCTCTGATAATCTCTCAAGATTCAGTCATATATTCTTGTTGAAATATAAGTCCGAACCTTTTGAGGTATTCACAGAATATAAGTAGGAAGTAGAGAACCAAAATACGGGTATAAGTATTATGTCCTGTGATAGGATCAGGGAGGAGAATACTTGTGCATGGCATTTCTGGACTATTCCAAAAGAAAATGAGATTCTCTCTCAGCATTACTCCTCCGTATAAACCATAGCACGATGGTATATCGGGGCGGAGCAATCACACCCTATATGATAAGGTGTGCTCTATGATGAGTACTACTGAGTTACCTATTTCCTTTTGGGGTTATGCACTTGAGAAGCTGCATACCTATTGAATTAGGTTTGAATCAAATCAGTGCCTACCACTCCATATGAGATATGGTATGGGAAGAACCCATCTCTTAAGCGAGATAAGATTTGGGGTTGTCCGGCCTATGTCAAAAGCAAAATCCGGACAAGATCGAGGCAAGATCAGTTCTGTAGAACTGGAAAGGTTCCAGCTGTACAAAACTGCTAATGATTTGACAGAACCAAAGGATTCAATAGTTTCCGATGAACCTCAGCCTCTCCGCCGATCTAGTAGCGTTCCTCATCCGCCTGAGAGATACCTCGGTTTCTCGATGACAGTGGGAGCAAGGATTGCATCATGAGATGATGACTCAACTAGTTTCGAGCAGGCCATCGAGAGTAGGGACTCTGTAAGAATGGCTGGATGCTTAGCGATCTGAGATGGAATCCATGTACACCAGCAAAGCATGGACTTTAGCTGCTATATCTGAAGGGTTAAATCCCCATCAGGAGCAAGTATATCTTGAGAAGATTACTTGGTGTAGATGGAAAAGTTGAGACTTTCAAAGCTAGACTTGTTAAAGGTTTTCGTCATCGACCAGGCATGGATAATGATGAAACCTTTTTCCAGTAGCTATGCTTAAGTCTATCCAGATCCTACTTACCACGGCTACACACCATGACTACGATATCTGGCGGTTGGGTGCCATGACTGCTTCTCTAAATACTGATTTAGAAGAGAACGTCTATAAGAACACAGCCAGAGGGCTTCGTAAACAGTGGGAGCAGCGGAAACGTGTGCAAGTTGCTTTACACAATGAAGCAGGCATCGCGGAGATGGAACGTCTGTTTTGATGTCATAGTCAAAGTGTTTGACTTCATCAAAATGATAGACGAACCTTGTATATACAAAAGGGTAGTAGAGAGTAAGGTAGTCATCTTCGTATTGTACGTAGACAACATACTCTTGATAGGAAAAGAGTTTCCTATACTATGATCGGTCAATCTCCTATTATCACAAGGATTCTCCAAATAGGATAAAGATGATACCTCCTAAATCCTGAGATTTGGACCTATGAGATAGATCTAAAGGGATATTAGGGTTCTCACTAGGTATAGTGAGATTGTATCAATCGATCCTGGGAAGAATCACTGGAAGTGTTCCTGGATGATAAAGACGACTGAATGTCAGTCACAGGCATTGTCTTTACCCTCAGTAAAGGGACGGTATGTTGGAAGATTTCCAAGCTAGATACCGTGACAAACTAGACGATAAAGGCTGGTAACATCGCTATTAAAGATACTACCAAAGAGGAAGTTTGGGTGTATATTGGTTCATAAGATGAACTAGGTTCCTGCCATTGTATGACAATGGAAGTGTGGCTTTGGCCCTTGGAACCCTGGTCCCATCAGTGACCCAGATGTATTCTGAGGCAGCATCACCTGATCGTGGAGATAGTTGATCTCCAGGGTGATCGAGGTAAGGAGAGTAGACTCAGAGGACAACACGGCGGATCCACTCACGAAGGCCCTTTTCCCAAAGAGAGACTTTTAGGGGATGGTTGAGTATGTGATACTGCAACCACTGCTACAGATGGCCCTAGTGCAAGTGGGAGATTGTTAGTTATATGTATGCCCTAGAGGCCATTACTGTACATTGGATGTATATTGTAGTGGATGCTGGGACATATATAGGTAGGACTTTCTTGCTCGACATGATAGTACGCTATCTGGTTGCTCTTTATCTTAACATGTATACTTTCTGTCTCTCTGATTACATGTTGATAAAGCCCATAGGATGTGTACTCGACTTCCAGGACTATGATGTAGATCATACTAGTGGGGCCTGGGTAGTCTAAGAGTACATCCTTGAAATGTTCCTAGTTGAGGGAATATCGAGACGGGGCATCGATATTCCAGAGTAGACTAGCGCATATCTTCTCGACCCATGCGATGGGCGATGGATGATCCCATATCCATTGGTGTTTGACATCGAAGATGGTATGCGGGTGCTCAGTGAAGACTGGGTACACTGAACGGACTCGCCGAGAACTCCCAGATGGTATTATACCTCACGTCAGATGGCAGTTCTCTGGTGACACTGGTACAGCTTAGTCTGTTGACCCGAGATCGTCATAGAGTCTTGTGTGTCTCCCACTGTGCTTTGATTTCCACCCTACCACGGATCTACTGAGTTGTGCAAACAGGTGGTTTTTGGGTACAGTCCCGATTCACATAGAGGCAATGAGCGATAGGAATGGATTCGTCTCTCCCGGTATTGGGGGTTGATGTTGTGCTGTGCTCGACTGGCCATAACAGGAAATCCCTGGCCAGGGTTGTAGTGATATACTGGTAAGAGTTATCAGTAGTTTCACGAATGTTATGGACCTCAAGTCGGCATGACTTATCGAGCTACTGGGGTCTGACGTTTACCACCCCTAGGCGAGATATGCGACATATCAGACGAACAGACCGGACTATACGGTAGTGTTACTGGTCGGATTCACTGGAGTGTGAGCGGGCTTGCTCGTCGATCTTCAGATCGCTCAATACCCGGGTGGCCGTTACGTTTAGCAGACCGCTTGCGGCTTGTGGGTGTTTGATATGATCATTGCCTGCTGCCGGCGTATTGACGAGTCTTTAGAGTCCTACACAGAGGTTTCCTGGCTCAAGCGAAACGAAATAGGAGCGCATATGAGATATGTGCGGGACCGAGAATAATGCGTGTATGTGATACCGTATTCTATTCTCGCGATAAATATATCGAATGGTTGTATGCGATATAACCTAGTTATCGATTCAAGCGTTGATTCGATAAGCCGATATATTGTATACTAGTCGGGTGTGTGCGACATAACCGGGTCATTGAATCAAGTGTTGATTTAATGATTTAATGCATATTTATATATTTGATATATTACTTTGCATCAACTAGTATCGGTTTACTTAAGATGGATTTTCTCACTCGGATGGGCGCATTGTATATGCGATATACTTTTGTGCACTTGATTGTATCATGTTTGATGATACATGTCATGCTAGGGTTCAAGTGTAAAGATTAAACCTTGGTTAATGAAATGGTTAGGGTTTATTATTTATTATTCATTTATCTTATTTAATTATCCTTTTCTTTTTTGATAAATGAATAAAAGAAAAGAGAAAAGAATGGTGGCTAATTTTGTTCCTTAGTTGAAGCTTCATGAAGCTTTGTTCAAATCAACCATTCTTATCTCATCCTTAACCCTAACCATTCCCACTAACCATGATTCATTCTCTACACTTGACTCTAGTTAAAATTATGATAAGAATTCATTTTCTTTTCTTATTCTTTTAACTTATCATATCTTTTTCATCTTCTTCTTCATGAGCAAGAAGAAGAAAAGCTTTCTAGTTCAATGGCAACATGTGAAATCTAGTGAGAAATCCAAAACTAAAGTTTACCCACTTCCTATTTCTTCATCCTCTACCTCTTGCCAAGTAGTAGAGTGTGTTTCCTTCACAAACTTTCAAGGTTTGGTGAAGGTGGAGCTTGATCTAGCGATGCCTCGACGTAGATCATCTTCGGCATGGACATCGACGACCTAGCTCGCTTATTCTTCGACGAAGCCGACGCTAGAGCCCGGGAGTTCACTTGGACAGCGGAGGCACTTCGTTGCGGAGCTATGGAGGTGGCCAAACGGATCTACAAAGGTTGTATTTCCGTTATCTTATAGTTTAGTTGTAAACTAGCTTGCTTGTTTCGCCTAAATATCTAGCAAACGATCCGTAGTCGGGTTTGTAGGCACCCGTAAAATTTTATTTGTGCATGTTTGATCACTTGTGAGACTTAACTAGAGTGCCTAGGAACCCTACAGTAGCTACAGTTCTTGCTTTACATCGCGGTGTTCCTTGTAGAACATCCTGCACCTTATTCGATAAGGAAAGGGCCGAGATCCCTTCACCGGGAGTGACCCCTTTAGCAATAACTGGCAGATGCTACACACTCGGTTTGTATTTTGATTGCTTCTATAGTTTATGCTTTGCACAGTGATATATATGATATATCCCGCACCTCATTCGACGAGGAAAGGGCCGACGATCCCTTCACCGGGAGTGACCCCTTTAGCAAAACTAGAAAAGCCTCAGAAACACTCCATTTTAAAATCATTTGATTCTACAACGATATCAAGTTCATTACACAATAGGTTTTCAGAAAAACCTAACGTAGCCTTCCGTCATTTCAGATAAGTACTAGTTAGTATTCGTGCTGCGTTTGTTGGCCTTTGTCAAGGCGTAGTGTGCGGTAGCTGACTAGTGCTTATCTGCTTATGCATATGATGCAGATTGGATTAGGATAGTCGTGCGACCTTGTTGGCCTTTGTCAAGGGCCATACGGGTAGGTTTATTTCAATCAAGAAATGACGGGTTGAACTTGACTAGCAGCCTATGATTTGTTGGCCTTTGTCAAGGTCATAGGAGGCTTGGGGCAAAATATTATCGGGAATTTCAAGTGTTGAAATTTGCAATGAGATTGCATACCTTCTATGAGATAGTTGGATCCCGATACCCACTGCGAGTAATTGTTACTCCTGAGAGAGTTTTACACATTACAATTAGCCGATCTAGTAGGTGTCTAGAAAGGTGTCAACGGGGTTACGCCTCTGGGAAAACGAGGTTTACTGTAATTAGGTCCGTGCGAAAGCACGGGGAACCTCCCTCAAAGTACCGACACTGGCCTGGCTGAAAGATTGGCGAACTTGTAGCGTGTAATTAATCCCGGCTAGTCTTTCCTTTTAGGGTTTGAAGGAAGATTTGATAAAAACAGTGGGAGCCATCCTGATTAGATAAAATAATAACCAATCTGATCTTGCAAAAGCATACGCTGAGTGTTTTCTTCTCCCTCTCTCCAGGTAGCAACCATATCATGCCTTAATCAAGATAATAATATGGATGTATTGACCGAACCCACTTGTTATACTGAGCTGGGGAACGTTGGTCCCGCTCCAACTTATAATTGTTATAAGACAGAGCAGGAAATTGGGGAATACCAGATTTCTCGTGCCGCCTAAACGAAGAAAGTGCATGCTGGTGCATCTTCTTCGGGTGTGTTCATTACAGAGAACTGTTTCTCAGTATCCTTTACGTCCTGGGTATGAGATACCGGATCAGGATCCCGCATATGTAATCCGTTACATGGGCTACAGATAGGTAGAGAACTGAGAACGGGTGATAAGTTTCATGAGACAGAAAACGGTGCAAGTGTTGCAGCCAAGTCTATTGGTCACTGTCACCCTGTATTATCAGAATACATTGATTCTGTACAAATGTTATTAGATACCGAATCTGATGTACAAAATCATATCAGTCTCTTTATTAGTAAAGAAAGGATATAATTTTGTATTGTTGGATAATGTTTTGAACATTTCCTATATCAAAAGTTGATCGGTTCAGGCACGTTATCTAAAAGCATTAACGTTCTAAATAAAAAAAATAGTTCTTAGTATACAGAACACACACAAGAGGAAGAGTTCAGAAATGAACGGATCCTTCTTGAGGTATTGTAGACTAGGTCATATCAATGCGACCCGACTACCTAAGTTGCACAAAGATGCATATTTAAATCTGTTTGAATTTACATCTTGTGAAACTTGCCAGTCATGTCACAAAGATAAGATGACCATAGCTCTGTTTATTGGAAACAGAGAAAGAGTTAGTGAACTCTTGGGATGATACATGTTGATGTATGAAAATCCCCTGTCTGCACATGCCAGGATCGGTTATTTGTACTTCATTACATTCTCTGATGATCTCTCAAGATTCAGACACATGTTCCTGTTGAAACACAAGTCCGAACTTTTTGAGATATTCACAGAATATAAGTTAGAAGTAGAGAACCAAAAACGGGTATAAGTATTAAGTCCTTTGATGAGATCAAGGAGGATAATACTTGAGCACAGAAATCCAGGAATATTCTAAAGGAGAATGAGATTCTCTCTCAGCATTACTCCTCCATATACACCATAGCACGTCGGTGTATCGGGACGGAGCAATCACACCCTATTTGATAAGGTGTGCTCTATGATGAGTACTACTGAGTTACCTATTTCCTTTTGGGAGTTATGCGCTTGAGAAGCTGCATACCTATTGAATAGGGTTTAAATCAAATCAGTTGCCTGCCACTTCATATGTGATATGGAAAGGGAAGAGTCCATATCTTAAGTTTGTTAAGATTTAGGACTGTCCGGCCTATGTCTAAAAGCAAAACCGGACAAGCTCGAGGCAATGTCAGTTATGTAGAACTGGAAAGGTTCCAGCTATACAAACTGCAGCTGATGATTTGGTAGAACCAAAGGATTCAATAGTCCCCGACGAACCTCAGTCTCTCCGCCGATCTGGTAGGGTTCCTTATCCGCCTGAGAGATACTTCGGTTTCTCGATGACAGTGGGAGCGAAGAATGCATCATGAGATGATGACCCAACTAGTTTCGAGCAGGCCATCGAGAGTAGGGACTCTGTAAGAATGGCTAGATGCTTAGTGATCTGAGATAGAATCCATGTACACCAACAAAGTATGGACTTTAGTTGCTATATCTGAAGGGTTAAATCCCCATCAGGAGCAAGTATATCTTGAGAAGATTACTTGGTGTAGATGGAAAAGTTGAGACTTTCAAAGCTAGACTTGTTAAAGGTTTTCGTCATCGACCAGGCGTGGATAATGATGAAACCTTTTTCCTGTGGCTATGCTTAAGTCCATCCAGATCCTACTTGCTACGGCTACATACCATGACTACGACATCTGGCGGTTGGGTGCCATGACTGCTTTTCTAAATGATGTTTTAGAAGAGTGCATCTATAAGTACACAGTCAGAGGGCTTCGTAGACAGTGGGAGCAGCGGAAACGCAAGCAAGATGTTTTATGTGATAAAGCAGGCATCGTGGAGTTGGAATGTCTGTTTTGATGTGTTAGTCAAAGAGTTTGACATCATCAAAATGGTAGATGAACCTTGTATAAATAAAAGGATAGTAGGGAGTATGGTGGTGATCCTCGTAGAGTACGTGGATGACATACTCTTGATAAGAAAGGAGTTTCCTATGCTACGCTCGGTCAATCTCCGCTTATCACAATGATTCTCCATATAGGATCAAAGTGATACTTCCTAAATCTTGGGTTTTGGATCTATGAGATAGATCTAATTGGATGTTAGGATTCTCACTAGTTGTAGTGAGATGGTATCAATTGATCCTGGGGAGAATCACTGGAAAGGTTCCAGGGTGATAAGGACGACTGAATGTCAGTCACAGGCATTGTCTTTACCCTCAGTAAAGGGACGGTATGTTGGAAGAGTTCCAAGCTAGATACCGTGGCATACTAGACGATAAAGGCTGGATACATCGCTACTTAAGATGCTACCAAAGAGACAGTCTGGGTGTATATTGGTTCATGAGATGAACTTAGTTCCTCCCATTGTGTGACAATGGAGTTGTGGCTTATGCCAAGGAACGTCCGTCCCATCAGTGATCCAGACATATTCTAAGGCAGTATCACCTGATCATGGAGATGGTTGATCTCCAGGAGATCGAGGTTAGGAGAGTAGACTCAGAGGACAACACGGCGGATCCACTCACAAAGGCCTTTTCCCAGAGAGAGACTTTTATGGGATGGTTGAGTATGAGATAGTACAACCACTGCTACCAGATGGCCTTAGTGCAAGTGGGAGATTGTTAGTTATATGTATGTCCTAGAGGCCATTACTATACATAGGATGTATATTGTAGTGGATGCTTGGACATATATAGGGAGGACTTTCTTACTCGACATGATACTATGCTATCTGGTTGCTCTTTACCTTAACGTGTACACTGATTGTCTCTCTGTTACATGTTGGTAAAGCCCTTAGGATGTGTACTTGACTACCTGGACTATGATGCGGATCATACTAGTGGGGACATGGTAGTCCATAAGTACATCCTTCAAGGTCCCTAGTCGTGGGTGTATCGAGACGGGGCATCGATATACCAGAGTAGACTAGCGTATACCTTCTCGACCCATACAGATGGGCGATGGATGATCCCATATCCATTGGTGTTTGACATCAGAGATGATATACGGGTGCTCAGTGGAGACTGGGTACACTGGATGGACTCGGCGAGAACTCCCAGATGGTATTATACCTCACGTCAGATGGCAGTTCTTTGGTGACACTGGTACAGGTTAGTCTGTGGACCCGAGATCGTCATAGAGTCTTGTGTGATTCCCACTATGCTTTGATTTCCACCTTATCATGTCCAAGAGGGCGTGCAAAACGGTGGTTTTTGGGTACAGTCCCGAATCACATGGAGGCAATGAGCGATAGGAGGGGATTCATCTCTCCCGGTATAGGGAGTTGATGTTGCGCTGTGTTCGATTGGCTATAACCGGAAATCCCTGGCCAGGGTTGCTGAGATTTACTGGTAAGTGTTACCAGTAGTTTCTCGAACTGTTATAGACCTCATATCGACACGACTTATCGAGCTATTGGGGTCTGACGTTTACCACCCCTAGGCAAGATATGCGACATATCAGACGACGAGACCGGACTGTACGGTAAGTGTTACTGGTCGGATTCCCAGGAGTGTGAGCGGGCTTGCTCGTTGATCTTCTGATCGCTCAATACCCGGGTGGCCGTTACGTTTAGCAGACCGCTTGCGGCTTGTGGGTGTTTGATATGATCATCACCTGCTGCCGGCGTATTGACGAGTCTTTAGAGTCCTACACAGAGGTTTCCTGGCTCAAGCGAAACGAAATAGGAGCGCATATGAGATATGTGCGGGACCGAGAATAATACCAGTATGTGATACTGTATTCTATTCTCGCGATTTGTATCATTGGACGGTTATATGAGATATAGCCGGGTTACCGAATCAAGTGTTGATTCGATACATTGATACACTTGATATTAGTTGGTTATATGCAATATGACCGGATCATTAAATCAAGTGTTGATTTAATGATTTAATGTATAATTATATATTTGATATATTACTTTACATTAACTAGTATTTGTTCACTTAAGATTGATTTTCTCACTTGATGTGCACAATTAATATATGTGATATATTTTTGCGCACTTGTTTGTATCATGTTTGATGATATATGCAAACTTGGGTGTATGTTTGATTCAAACCATGTTTGGGTTAATGGTTAGGGTTTTGTTATCTTTATTTATTTCATTTATTTATTTTTGGCAAGAATCAAAATGGTGGCTAACTTTGTTTTGTTCTTGAAGCTTCATGAAGCTTTGATAAGCTTTGACCATTTTGTTTCTTTCCTTAGCCTAACCATTACCTAAACACTAGTTTATTCTCTACATGAGTTAAACTAACCCATGGTTGCTATATGATAAGATCACTTGATTTATTATTATTTCTTAATTCTTTTTCTATTTTTCTTTTCTTCTTCTTCTTCTTCTTGAAGAAGAAAAAGAAAGCTTGCTTGAAAATTATCAAGTGATGAATCTAAGTGAGAAATCCAATTCTAAAGTGAACCCACTTCCTATTTCTTCATCCTCTACCACTTTCCATGTAGTATAGAGTGTTTTCTTCACAAGTTTTATGACTTAGTGAAGATGGAGTTTGAGTTAGAGTTGCCTCGACGTAGATCATCTTCGGCATCGAAGTTATCGACCTAGCCCGCCCATTTCTCCGATGAAACCGACAATAGAGTTCGGGATGTAAGTCCGTGGCAGCGCCCCGGCCGTCTGACAGACGCCGATTTGCGGAGCAAAACTTTTACGACTGGCGCTATCGCGTACTTTATCCCGGATCGTCCATTAAAGCTAAACTAACAAATTGTAAAGAGGATAGAATTGTTATACCGAGTGATCCGAGTCCTTCGGTCTTCAACCATCATCCCATGCTATGTTGCAACTGATCTGAACTTGCTCGATCTCCGGTCTCGTCGTCCAAGTGGCACCACGTTGACGGATCTTTAAACGGGCTCCCGCCTCTGAACCGAGGCAACTCGATCGTCAAGTTTGCCAAAAGAGACGACCAAGATGAAGTAGAGAATGAGTAGAATACTTTCTTTCGTTACGTCCAAGGCTATGGATGAACGGTTAATAGAAGTTGCCAATTGGAATCGGGTAAATGGAAATCGGGTAAATGAAATTTCCATATACTAAACTATCATAATCTTTTTGCCAAATTGAATCAATCTCTCATTTCCAACAAGGGGCCGGCCATTTAAAGGAGAGAAAGGAGGTGAGTGTAGGAGTGAAATGGTGACTCTAACAAAATGATACTTATCATAACCATTAATCAAAGAATGAATCATCAACAAACAATAAATGCAACTAATGAACATAAACCTAGTCACCATAACAACTCATCACACCATTAAATGCTCTAATGAGTCACTAAGCCAAGTCACCACTTCTAGAACCTTCTAGAAGCATGACACACCTTAAAGATGAAAGGATAAATCCGCATTTAACCGAATGTCAAAATACGGCTGATAAAAAACTGGAAACTGGCAACTTCCAAAAAGTGATCCTGAAACGAATTTCAGGATAACCCCGTAACTGTATAAACATACCCGCATTTATATTACGACCGAATATAAATGCAACTGAGACAAGATATTATATCTACACAGTATAATACTGGGATCCGGCTTTAACCAAAGCGTACCAGTATTATCTGCCCGAAAAATGACACGTGCGAAAACGCACGTGCTTTTTCCGGACCTTGCCATAAACTCATACGGCATCTACAACGTTTCGCCCGAACTTGGGAAAGTGTCGGTGGGGGACTCTAATGACTCATCAACACACTGGAACTGGGTATAACCACTAGCACGTCAGAGGTACTGGTTGTACGTAACGTTTTGCCTATGTATTGATTGGAAGGGAAACTGACGAGCGAACTCAGCTATAAACCCTACTGAGCCTGACAGTGACAATATCCGTACAGTCCGGAACATTCGTCTATGAGTATCGCATATTAGGCCTAGGGGGTCGGTAAACGTTAGACCCCCAATAGCTGCATAAATCGTGTCAGAGAGCAGCCCAGAACACCCTGAGATACTACTGGTATACCTACCAGTATATCTCGATTACCCTGCCCAGGGATTTCGTGTAATGGCTCTCCTAAACACAGCGCGATCTCACCCCCAATACAGGGAGAGACGAATCCTCGACGATCTGCTCACTTGCCTCCAATGTGGCTCGGGACTGTACCCAAAATATACTTGTTTGCACGACTCCTTTGAGCGTGGTAGGGTATAAATCAAAGCACAGTGGGAACTCACACGAGACAAATGACGACCTCAGGTCGATGAACTAACCTGTACATATGTCACCAGGGAACTGCTATCTGACGATATGTATAATACCAACTAGCATGTTCCCGGCGAGTCCTGTCCGGTGTACTCATATCCCAATGAGCACCTGTATACATCTTAGGTGATCCAACTGACACCAGTGGCTTGAGAGACCGGCCACCGCCCTTCGTCGGGGTCTCGACTGTATACACTAGTCTACTCTGGAGTATCGATGCCCTGTCTCAAAACTCCCACGACTAGGGACTCTTTTAAGGATGTGCTTATAGACCCCAGCTCCCACTTATATGATCTCCATCATACTGCTGGTAGTCAAGCAAGAATCCTATGGGCTCTATCAACATCTATATGATGATAAAGACAGACCAGATAGCATACTATCATCTCGAGTAAGACTGTTTATCGGTATAGGTCCTCCCTCAATCATTGCAATCACGTACCTGCGATCCAATAATTGACTTAGAGGGCACTATATCCAACAATCTCCCACTTGCACTTAAGGCTAATTATTGCGATGTCGTGTACTCACAGCTCGTGTGATACCGAACATCCAACTCCTCTACTAATCAGTTTCACAAAGCTCCATTGCAAAACTATTGTGTTCGAGAAATAGCCTCAGTGAGTGGATCCGCTTCGGTGTTTCTTTCTGTATCTCTCTATATCTCAACTTCGCAGAGAAAACCATCTCCCGAATTGAGTAATACCTGTCTTAGAATATGTTTGGATATCTGATGGGACCTAGTTCATAAATGAACTCCAAATCCAAACTTCTTAGACTGTATCGATCACTGAAACTAATCAGTGTCTAGCACTATGCCTCCCACAGTATCCTCTTGGACCACCTGTCCATAATACTGTCCGTCGTATGAGGGAAAACTATAACTCTGACAATCACTCTGTCATCCATGTCACCTGTGAAGCCTGGAATAATAACCGTCTCCCGAAGGAGGCTGCCGTCATCAAATCCGTAGAACATTCACTTATGTTCTAAAACAGCTTCCGTATGTTTCTTCAGGATTGGATTAATATAAACTTATTGTATCTAGTGCAAAAACGACATCTGGTGTGGTACTTGACATCTCATGATTGACTCAATTGCCTAAGCAAGTGATCTGCCAATCATGCACGTCCCTCTCCCCTTTAGTCTGTAAGACACCTTTAGAGAGGGTGACTCCATCACCTGCAGGCACACCACCATGCAATGAGTCATCTATTCTAAAATACTATTAGAATATAGTCAAAGTACTCAAATTGGGAAACTATCCAAATCTAGATCTAAAACCATAGATCTAGTAACCAGAATGTCAGATATTATATCCATGTCCTTTGTGGAGAAACAACTGTGTGACGACCACGGTACAACCGATCGTAGTATAGGAATTTTACTTCCTACTCTGTGTATGTCATCCAAATATCAGGACATTACACCCTACTACCTTCTTAACAGATCCATCCTCTATTCTGATAAAGTCAAACCCATGACTGTCACATCAAAAATTAGATGATCTATCTCCGCTATTTCTGCTCTAGTCTATAAATAGACACTAGCTTCTTGCCCACTATGCTTCCGCTGCTCCCACTGACTACGACAACCCTTTGGCAGAATAATATATACGTATACTTCTAAAACTAGTTTAGAACGACGCTATATATTTCCTCCAGCCGGGTCTCATAGTCTGGAACAACAGTAGTGTCAAGTCTGGGTAAACAAGAACCTCCCTGTCATCTTCCTTGAGGCTACCGGAGTACCTCTCGGGTGTCTGAGGTTACCCACCATATCTGCGGAGTGGCTATTGGAATGTCAAACCTGATTGAATATATAGGTCCTATTAAACTTTCCGTAATCGTTTGCGGTTCTGGAATCACTTCCAGTTCTACCATACTCCCACTTCTGTTTTCTTAAAAAATCCATTTTAATAAAACTGTGGCGAGTCAAGAACAATATCACTATTGATCTTCCAGATGGTAGAAAATCAACCCTCGTCAAAACTAAGGTCAACCCGCAAACTGGCATTACAGAAACGTGTCTTGAGTTATCCAGTGTCTGGTTTTAAGCATAAGCTGGACAACTCCCCTTACCTTAACATCGTTAAGATATGAATCGTTCTATATCCAATATAGAAACTTGGCACTTATTTAATTGGAACCGGATTCAAATTATGCAGCTGTCTCCAGTGCATAATAACTTAATAGAGAGAGGCTGATTAGTATTACTCAACTTAGGAATCCATCCAATTATGAGTAACCTGAAAGAGAAACAAGTTTCTCAAAAACCATTACTATCAACTGAATACCTCTCACAAGTATCTACATCTTCGATTTCTTTGAAGAATCCCGATACTTGTGATACATGATTCTCTACTTTATTCTTATACCCACAACTTCTCAAAACTTAGATATTGTATTTCTAAGAAACACTTGTCTAAAAACTAGAGAAGTCACAAGTAAACAGAACATAGTACGAGGACCTACCCCTTTGTCCTGACGGACACTGGACAACATACAATACTCTGTATAAGTCCTCTGAGTTGAATAACTCTAAACCTATGCATCATAGGTTGAAAAACTGTACCCAGACGATTTCCTCAAATATCACCAATTACAACGAATTCCGATATAATGAGGATGATCACCTAATTTCCAATAACTTGCTCCCACTCAACATCTGTAAAACCATACAGATGTGAGAATCATACCTGGTAAATACATACCCTGGAGTAAGTATCTAATTGGGAAATCAGTTTTCAATTAACAATGCGCAGTGAATATGAAACATTAATATGTTTCGTAGGGGTATTCTGGTATTCTTTAGTAATGCCTCTTCCATAATCCATATCATGACTTTAACCGTATATTTCCCTGCCATCTTTCCAATTCCCTTTATTTGTCTTTAGTCGTTACCTTCTGTACACCATCATTAGGCTAAGTTGTTTTCTTCCTTCCCTACCGTTCGGCACCAGCCTATGGTTTGGAATAAGAATATCCAGTAAGCATAATAGGTGTACCCTCCTAATCCTAGGAGTACTCGCAAGAAGGTGATGATAAAAGACAACTGAATAATACCTTATTCCTATTTCTCCTGAATCAGAATCCATCCTCGAAAAATATCCTTCGAGTTCATATATAATCATACGATGTATTTATCCAATGGAATTGGATGTTTGTAGTGATACGGGTTGTTCTGGAGAAATGAAAAGGTGAAGTAGGATTGGCGATGAAATACGTGGTTTGGTCATGAATGTTAATAGTCGCAATTTACTTTGCCCTCTTTCTAATTCCTTTATTTTGTCTTCACATGTCACCTTCTGCACACCCTACTTAGGCTAATTGGTTTTCTTCATTCCCTACCTTTCGGCACTAGCCTATGGTTTAGAAGAAGACTATCCAATAAGCGTAATTGGTGTACTCTCCTAAACTAAGTAGCCCTCGCAACCTGAGAGAAGGTGATAATAAAAGACAACTGAATAATACCTTATTCCTATTTCTCCTGAACTTGGATCCATCCTCGAAGAAGTCCCTTCGAGTTTGTATATAACCATACGATGGATCTATCTAATGGAAGTGGATGTCCGTAGTAATACGAGATGTTCTGAGAAATCCAAAGGGTAAAAGAAGGAGCGGTAATGACTTATGCAACTATAGACAATCCAAAAAGCTAGTATATTAAGACGATTCGGTCAACTTTGGTCACTGAGTTATAGTCTAGGGTCGGTCAAAAGTCGCTGCCATAAGAGAGAGAGAAAAGAAACACTCTGCGTGCACTCTAGCCTAAATCAGAATGGTTATCACTTTATCTAATTAGGAAACCTCCCACTGTTTTCTCAAATTCTCCTCCAAACCTGAAAGAAGAATTAGTCGGGATCACCTGAAGAGTAAACCAACTCATCAGTGAGAATCGGGATCCAACTATCATCGCATGATAACTTGATGGAAGCCACTCAAGTCATCACACTCCAGAAGGTATGCGCAAGTCTGGCAAGTTTCTTTGTATGTTTGAAACTCCCGATGTAATTTTTATCCCATGCTCTTATGACCTTGACGTAGGCCAACAAATCATAAGCAACATGTCAAGTTCTACCCGTCGTTGTCCTGATCAACTTAAGTCATCGTACATGCCCTTGACGTAGGCCAACAAGGTGTACGTCTGACTTAAACTAATGCATCTATCTATGCAACAAATGAATACCCAGCAGCTACCAAACACTATGTCTTGACGTAGGCCAACAAACATAGCTTGAATACTACTGACCATCCATAAGAAACGACGGAGGATTACGGCTGGTTTTTGGCGAAAAACCTTTAACGTAATGAACCTGATCTCGTTGAAGGAACCTGATAGCTTTATAAAAATATATAGTAGCGAAAACTTTTTGCTAAAGAAGTCACTCCCGGTGAAGGGATCTCGACTCTTTCCTCGTGGAATGAGGTGCAGGATATTCCAACTGAATACCTCTATGCAAAACAAAAGGAAACGTCTTTGTAATAATTTTAAAATTTGTTCCAACAACATCAAATATAGGTTTGTTTTATCTCGCATTGATAAGAATCAACGCGGTCCCATCAATCAATCACACCAGAAAAGAACGAAAATAAAATGTACGTATATGCCATCCGCATTCATCACTGGGTCCCGTCATCACTCGTTAGGTTACTTAACTAATGACAGAGCGGGGACTGGACTAGCGTGGGTGTAAAACATATACAGCATCTAATAGTATATATACTAATATACAGTAATCGCTCCAGGCGTGATACTATACTGTTAGTTGTATGTATGCCCTAGAGGCCAGTATTGTACAGATTGTGTATATTATATTGGATGCTTGGACATATATAGAGATGACTTTCTTGCTCGACATGATAGTATGCTATCTGGTTGCTATTTATCTTAACATGTACACTAGTCTCTTTATACTGTCTTATAGTTACATGTTGGTAAAGCCCTTAGGATGTGTACTTGACTACCTGGACTATGATGCGGATCATACTAGTGGGGACATGGTAGTCCATAAGTACATCCTTCAAGGTCCCTAGTCATGGGTGTATCGAGACGGGGCATCGATATACCAGAGTAGACTAGCGTATACGCTTCTCGACCCATGTGATGGGCGATGGATGATCCCGTATCCATTGGTGTTTGACATCAGAGATGGTGTACGGGTGCTCAGTGGAGACTGGGTACACTGGACGGACTCGCCGAGAACTCCCAGATGGTATTATACCTCACGTCAGATGGCAGTTCTCAGGTGACACTTGTACAGGTTAGTCTGTAGACCCGAGATCGTCATAGAGTCTTGTGTGATTCCCACTGTGCTTTGATCTCCACCTTACCACGTCCATGAGGGCGTGCAAAACGGTGGTCTTTGGGTACAGTCCCGAGTCACATGGAGGCAATGAGCGATAGGAGGGGTTTCGTCTCTCCCGGTATTGGGGGTTGATGTTGCGCAGTGCTCGATTGGCCGTAGCAGGGAAGTCCCTGGCCAGGGCTGATCAGAGATTTGCTGGTAAGTGTTACCAGTAGTTTCTCGACCCGTTATGAGCCTCACATCAGCACGACTTATCGGGTTATTGGGGTCTGACGTATACCACCCCTAGACTTGATATGCGACGTATCAGACGAAGAGACCGGACTGTACGGTAAGTGTTACTGGTCGGATTCGCAGGAGTGTGAGCGGGCTAGCTCGTCGATCTTCTGATCGCTCAATACCCGGGTGGCCGTTACGTTTAGCAGACCGCTTGCGGCTTGTGGATGCTTGATATGATCATCATCTGCTACCGGCGTATTGACGAGTCTTTAGAGTCCTACACAGAGGTTTCCTGGCTCAAGCGAAACGAAATAGGAGCGCATATGAGATATGTGCAGGACCGAGAATAATGCGTGTATGTGATACCGCATTTCATTCTCGCGATATATGTTTCGATTGGTTATATTCGATATGACCTAGTTATCGAATCATTGATTCGATAAATCGATACATTACATACTAGTCGGTTGTATGCGATATAACCGGATCATCGAATCAAGTGTTGATTTAATGATTTAATGTATAATTATATATTTGATATATTACTTTGCATTAACTAGTATTGGTTCACTTTAAACGGTTTTTTCTCACTTGGATTGCACATTGTATATGTGATATACTTTTGTGCACCTTTTTGTATCATGTTTGATGATACTTGATCATATGGTTAAGTAAATAGAATTAAACCATGGTTATTATGATAATTAGGGTTTTGCATATTTATTTATTCATTTATTTGTTTATTCATTTATTTGGATAAGTTTAAAATGGAATGGTGGCTTTTTTTGTCTTTTTGTTGAAGCTTCATGAAGCTTTGACTCATGCTTAACCCTAACCCATCCATTAACCATGGTAGATTCTCTACACTTAACCCTAGTAAGAATTATGATAAGTATTCCATTTTCCTTTTATTTTAAAAATGACTTATCATTTTTCTTGCTTCATCTTCTTCTTCTTCTTCAAGTGAGCAACCTTGATGCCATCAATGGCAACTTGTGATCTAGTGAGCAAAATCCAAATCTAAAGTGAACCCATCTCCTATTTCTTCACCCTCTACCTCTAGCCAAGTTGTAGAGTGTGTTTTCTTCACAAATTTCATCACTTTGTGAAGTCGGAGCTTGAACTTGCGATGCCTCGACGTAGATCGTCTTTGACACGAAGCCGGCGACCTAGCTCACCCGTTTCTCCGACGAAGCCGACGTTTGAGCCCGGAGTTCGACTTGGACAGCGAGGAGACATCGTTGCGGAGCCGTGGAGGTGGACATCCGGATCTACAAAGGTTGTATTTCCGTTTAAATTATAGTTAAGTGTTAACTAGCTTTTCTTTTCGCCTAGAAATCTAGCAAAGATCCGTAGTCTAGGGTTTCTCGGCACATTTTTTTTTTAATTTGGCATGTCCGATGCTATGTGAGACCTCACTAGAGTGCCTAGGAACCCTACAGTGGTATCAGAGACTAGCTTGAGCCTTAGGCGATCCCCGGACGGAATTAGAAACCCGATCGAACCGAAATCCCATTGCAAAATTGCTCTCTGTACTTTTTTCAAAACTGTTGATTTTTGGGAATTAAAAATATCCATAAAAACAAGCAGGCTTTTCTGAGAATAACTGTGAAATTTGAGCACACGATTCCACCAGAGTGCGGCGGAAGCGCCGCACAAGTGGGGCTTGTGCGGCCCTTCCGCGGCCAACTGTTCACGACACGTGTCCAAATTTGCGCAGTTACTCCTAATGTGCAGTGCTTATTTTCCTGGAATATTTTAATCTGAACTCAAGAGTTGAGTTTTTCTGAGTTGTTTTGGGAAATCATTGTTTCGATCGGAAAGTCTAATTCTGTCTATGTGTTATTCCAGATAACTGTAGAATATGTTAAAGAGTTCGACCGGATACAAATACCCAACTTTTCCCCTGCCGAAAAATTCCAAGTGTTGGACTTTTCTGTGGTTAAAAGACGTTCGAAGTAGTGCAAGTAACGCGATGGTCCCTCTAGAAGACAACAAACCTTAACTCGATTATGTGACCGTCTTGAACTGCCCTTTGAACCTTCGGGTTTGGGGCAGTACGGCGTGCCACATGTGAGGCGTTGGCTTGACCCTTCTACGGCTGGACCGTTGGTACTGACGCACGAAATGAATATCTTTGAACCTTTTTCATGTGTTGATCGGTGTCGGGAAAACTTGGGTGTTCGAATGTTCGATCGGAAAGTTTAATATATTCTATTTATCCGGAATTGGATACAATAATTGGAATTCACAAACAGTTATGAGATAACTGGATGAATGTTATAAATCTAGCAGTTTAGTCCCATACGATATTGAAAAGAGTTTTCGATAATGAGACTAAAATGCGGGGTTTGTAACTGTTAGGCATGTGATGTCTAAACAGGTTGCGGATTCCAATTGTTGTAGTTTTACACTTTCTTTTCTGTGACCGTAAGTGTAATATGTCATATCGCCGGTTTCGTTGCTATATGTCAACGACAATTGGGATGGACATATTTACTTACGTTGATGACATGTGCTGTTATGTGTTGCTGGATATGTTATATTGGATCGTCGTATTTGAATAGCCGGGGGTTTTTATGTGAGATGAGTGTTTTTTCATTTTCATTCATGTAAAAACTTGTTTGTAATATTCTTTTATATGGGGCACTTCCAGGTAGCGGAAGCTGTCACCCTTTGTATATTATTTACTTTTCCGCATTAGGATAGACCCAAGGAGGGGAGCACAAGTAACCGGGTTCTGGGGTCCAGTGGGAGACCAACTCGAGGAGTCGAGTCCGGGTCTCCTAACCCTAGAATTGGCAGGGTTGCTTGCCGCTCTCGTAGGGGTCTAGGGGTGTGGGATTGGCTATTCATCACGACCGTGGAATCCGTGTTTTATACTGGCTCGTATTGAAAACACGGACGTCCTAGTATATCCAATATTTCATATGTTTATTCTGCTGCGATATCTGTGATGTGTTCATGAGATGATTCTGTGATGGATATAGTATATAGTATATATGATATATTATATAGACGTTACTTATGTTTTACACCCGCGCTAGCCCTGCCCTGCTCTGTCGTTAGTTACCTAACCTAACGGTGCACGAGGGGATATCGAGGCGAATGCGGATGGCATAAGTGTACGTAATATCTATCTGTGATGTTTAGGTTTTTAAATGATGGGACTTCATTAATGTGATTAATGAAAGATAAGAAACCTAAGATGTTGTAGAATCAGATTTTAAATAAAACAGGTAGCTACAGTTCTTGCTTTGCATAGCGGTATATATGATATACCCCGCACCTCATTCGACGAGGAAAGGACCGAGATCCCTTCACCAGGAGTGACTCCTTTAGCAATAACTGGCAGATGCTACACACTCGGTTTGCTTTTGACTGCTTTTGAGTTTTTGCTTTGCACAGCGATGTATATGATATATCCCGCACCTCATTCGACGAGGAAAGGACCGAGATCCCTTCACCGGGAGTGACTCCTTTAGCAAAACTAGAAAAGCCTCAAAATCACTCCATTTCAAAACATCATTTGATTCTGCAACGATATCAGGTTCATTACGCTCATGGTTTTTATGAAAAACCTGCGTAGCCCTCCGTCATTTCAGATAAGTATTAGTTAGTATTCGTGCTGCGGTAGTTTGGCCTCCGTCAAGGCGCAGTGTACGGTAGCTAACTAGTGTTTATCTGCTAGCATATGATGCGATTGGATTAGGGTATTCGTACGGCGTTGTTTGGCCTCCGTCAAGGGTCGTGCGGGTGGGTTTAATTCAATCAGGAAATGACGGGTTGAACTTGACTAGCGGACTATGGGTTGTTTGGCCTCCGTCAAGGTCATAGGACGCTAGGGGCAAAATATTATCGGGAATTTCATGTGTTGAAATTTGCAATGAGATTGCATACCTTCTATGAGATAGTTGGATCTCGATACCCGCTGCGAGTAAGAGTTACTCCTGGGAGAGTTTTACACATTGCAATTAGCCGATCAAGTAGGTGTCTAGAAAGGTGTTAACGAGGTTACGCCTATGGGAAAACGAGGTTTACATTAATTAGGTTCGTGCGAAAGCACGGGGGACCTCCCTCAAAGTACCGACACTGGCCTGGCTGAAAGATTGGCGAACTTGTAGTGTGTAATTAATCCCGGCTAGTCTTTCCTTTTAGGGTTTGGAGGAAGATTTGATAAAAAGCAGTGGGAGCCATCCTGATTAGATAAGATAATAACCAATCTGATCTTGCACGAGCTTACGCTAAAGTGTTTTCTTCTCTCTCTCTCCAGGTAGCGACCATTTCATGCCTTAATAAAGATAATAATATGGATGTATTGACCGAACCCGCATGTTATACTGTGCTGGGGAACGTTGGTTCCGTTCCTTCTTATAAGAGTTATAGGAATGAACAGGAAATAGGGGAATACCAGGATTCCAATGCCAGCCGAATGAAGAAAGTACATGTTGATGCATTTTCTTCGGGTGTGTTCGTTACTGAGAACTGTTTCTCCATTTGCTCTACGTCCTGGGTATTAGATACCGGGTCGGGATCCCATATATGTAATCAGTTACATGGGCTTAGAAAAGGTAGAGAACTTGGAGAAGGTGATAAAGACATTAGAGTTGGAAATGGTGTAATTGTTGCAGCTAAGACTGTCGGGGAATATCACCTTGTATTACCAACTGGTAATACATTGGTTCTGAACGAATGCTATTACATGCCGAACCTGATATGCAACATTATATCGGTTTCTTTATTAAGTAAAGAGGGATATAATTTTGTATTACAGGACAATGTTATGAACATTTTCCGTAACCAAAAGTTGGTTGGATCAGGCACGTTGTGCAATGGCATTTATGTTCTAAACCAATCAACAGTTCTGAGCATAACAAACGCACACAAGAGGAAGAGTTCTGAACTCAACGAATCCTTCTTGTGGCATTGTAGACTGGGTCACATCAATGCGACACGACTAGCTAAGTTGCATAAGGATGGATATTTAAATCCGTTTGAATTTTCATCCTATGACACTTGCCAGTCATGTCTCAAAGGCAAGATGACCAAGACTCCGTTTACGGGACACGGAGAAAGAGTTACCGAACTCTTAGGACTGATACATAGTGATGTATGTGGTCCCATGTCTACACATGCCAGGGATGGTTCTTCATACTTCATTACATTCACTGACGATCTCTCTAGATTCGGATATGTGTTCTTGATGAAACACAAATCAGAAGCTTTTGAGAAATTTAGGGAATATAAACAAGAAGTTGAGAACCAAACCGGAAAAAGTATTAAAATCCTTCGATCTGATCGAGGAGGAGAATACTTAAGCAATGAATTCCTGGACTTCCTAAAAGAGAATGGGATTCTCTCTCAGCTGACTCCTCCATATACACCACAGCACAACGGTGTATCGGAGCGGAGAAATCGCACCCTATTAGATATGGTGCGCTCTATGATGAGTACAGCTGAGTTACCTATTTCCTTCTGGGGATATGCACTGGAGACTGCTGCATACCTACTGAATAGAGTTCCGACCAAATCAGTGCCTACCACTCCATATGAGATATGGAATGGCAAGAGACCATGTCTTAATTTTATTCAGATATGGGGTTGTCCGGCCTATGTTAAAACACAAAATCCGGACAAGCTCGAGGCAAGGTCTGTTCTATGTAAGTTTGTTGGATATCCCAAACATTCGCGAGGGTATATCTTCTACCACTCCGAGGAACAAAAAGTGTTTGTTTCTCGACATGCCACTTTCTTAGAAAAAAGTTTTCTTATGAAACAGATAAGTGGCATTGAGGTAGAACTGGAAGAGGTACCAGCAATACAGACTACAACAGAAGATTTGGTTGAACCAGAGGATTCCGTAGTTCCCGATGAACCCCAGCCTCTCCGCCGATCTAGTAGGGTTCCTCGCCAACCTGAGAGATACTACGGTTTTCTCATTGATGGTGGCAGTGAGGATTGCATCATGGAGGATGATGACCCAACTAGCTTCGAGCAGGCCATCACTAGTGGGGACTCAGTGAAATGGCTGGATGCTATGCGGTCCGAGATGGATTCCATGTACACCAACAAAGTATGGACTTTGGAAGTTGCTCCTGAAGGGGTAAAACCCATTGGGAGCAAATGGATCTTCAAGAAGAAACTTGGTGTAGATGGGAAAGTGGAGACTTTCAAAGCTAGACTTGTAGCAAGCGGTTTTCGTCAAAGACCAGGTGTGGACTATGACGAGACCTTTTCTCCAGTGGCTATGCTTAAATCCATCCGAATCATGCTTGCCATTGCTGCCTTTCATGACTACGAAATCTGGCAAATGGATGTTAAGACCGCCTTTCTAAATGGTGATTTAGAAGAGTGCGTGTACATGACTCAGCCAGAGGGCTTCGTAGACAGTGGGAGCAGCGGGAAGGTGTGCAAGCTGCTTAAATCCATTTATGGATTAAAGCAAGCATCGCGGAGTTGGAACATCTGCTTTGACGTCGTTATCAAAGAGTTTGATTTCGTCAAAAATCCAGATGAACCTTGTATCTACAAGAAGGTGGCAGAGAGTAAGGTTGTCTTCCTCGTATTGTACGTGGACGACATACTCTTGATAGGAAATGATATTCCTATGCTGCAATCGGTCAAGCTCTTCTTATCACAAAGATTCTCAATGAAAGATCTTGGTGATGCCTCCTGCATATTGGGAATCAGGATCTATAGAGATAGATCCAAACGGATTTTGGGATTGTCCCAATCCAGGTACATTGACACCATACTAAAGAGGTTTAGTATGGAAGACTCCAAGCGTGGGAATATGCCCACGATCTCTGGAGTCACTCTCTCCAAAGAGATGTCTCCCAAGACTGATTTGGAGAGAGCTCGCATGCAAGGGATACCCTATGCCTCGGCAGTAGGCTCTATCATGTATGCGATGCTATGTACCAGACCCGATGTAGCATACTCACTAAGTGTAGTAAGCAGGTATCAAGCTGATCCTGGAGAGAATCACAGGACAGCTGTGAAGAGCATTCTCAAGTACTTGCGAAGGACTAGAGATATGTTCTTGGTGTATGGTAACGGAGAACTCCAAGTGGAGTCCTTTACCGATTCGAGCTTCCAGAGTGATAAGGACGACTCTAAGTCGCAGTTGGGCTTTGTCTTTACCCTTTACGGAGGGGCGGTTAGCTGGAAGAGTTCCAAGCAGGAAACCGTGGCAGACTCGACGATGGAGGCTGAATACATCGCTGCCAACGATGCTGCTAAAGAAGCTGTCTGGATCAAGAAGTTCATTTCTGAACTTGGAGTGGTTCCGTCCATTGAGCATCCAATACCTTTGTATTGCGATAACAATGGAGCAGTGGCTTTGGCCAAGGAACCCAGGTCCCATCAGCGATCCAGGCATATTCTGAGGCGGTATCACCTGATCCGGGAGATAGTTGATCGCCGGGAGATCGAGGTCAGGAGAGTTGACACGAAGAACAACACGGCGGATCCACTCACGAAGGCCATTCCCCAGATACAGTTTGAGAGACTCTTCGGGATGCTCGGTATGAGATACTACAGCAGCTGGCCCTAGTGCAAGTGGGAGATTGTTAGTTGTATGTATGCCCTAGAGGCCAGTATTGTACAGATTGTGTATATTATATTGGATGCTTGGACATATATAGAGATGACTTTCTTGCTCGACATGATAGTATGCTATCTGGTTGCTATTTATCTTAACATGTACACTAGTCTCTTTATACTGTCTTATAGTTACATGTTGGTAAAGCCCTTAGGATGTGTACTTGACTACCTGGACTATGATGCGGATCATACTAGTGGGGACATGGTAGTCTATAAGTACATCCTTCAAGGTCCCTAGTCGTGGGTGTATCGAGACGGGGCATCGATATACCAGAGTAGACTAGCGTATACGCTTCTCGACCCATGTGATGGGCGATGGATGATCCCGTATCCATTGGTGTTTGACATCAGAGATGGTGTACGGGTGCTCAGTGGAGACTGGGTACACTGGACGGACTCGCCGAGAACTCCCAGATGGTATTATACCTCACGTCAGATGGCAGTTCTCAGGTGACACTTGTACAGGTTAGTCTGTAGACCCGAGATCGTCATAGAGTCTTGTGTGATTCCCACTGTGCTTTGATCTCCACCTTACCACGTCCATGAGGGCGTGCAAAACGGTGGTCTTTGGGTACAGTCCCGAGTCACATGGAGGCAATGAGCGATAGGAGGGGTTTCGTCTCTCCCGGTATTGGGGGTTGATGTTGCGCAGTGCTCGATTGGCCGTAGCAGGGAAGTCCCTGGCCAGGGCTGATCAGAGATTTGCTGGTAAGTGTTACCAGTAGTTTCTCGACCCGTTATGAGCCTCACATCAGTACGACTTATCGGGTTATTGGGGTCTGACGTATACCACCCCTAGACTTGATATGCGACGTATCAGACGAAGAGACCGGACTGTACGGTAAGTGTTACTGGTCGGATTCGCAGGAGTGTGAGCGGGCTAGCTCGTCGATCTTCTGATCGCTCAATACCCGGGTGGCCGTTACGTTTAGCAGACCGCTTGCGGCTTGTGGATGCTTGATATGATCATCATCTGCTACCGGCGTATTGACGAGTCTTTAGAGTCCTACACAGAGGTTTCCTGGCTCAAGCGAAACGAAATAGGAGCGCATATGAGATATGTGCAGGACCGAGAATAATGCGTGTATGTGATACCGCATTTCATTCTCACGATATATGTTTCGATTGGTTATATTCGATATGACCTAGTTATCGAATCATTGATTCGATAAATCGATACATTACATACTAGTCGGTTGTATGCGATATAACCGGATCATCGAATCAAGTGTTGATTTAATGATTTAATGTATAATTATATATTTGATATATTACTTTGCATTAACTAGTATTGGTTCACTTTAAACGGTTTTTTCTCACTTGGATTGCACATTGTATATGTGATATACTTTTGTGCACCTTTTTGTATCATGTTTGATGATACTTGATCATATGGTTAAGTAAATAGAATTAAACCATGGTTATTATGATAATTAGGGTTTTGCATATTTATTTATTCATTTATTTGTTTATTCATTTATTTGGATAAGTTTAAAATGGAATGGTGGCTTTTTTTGTCTTTTTGTTGAAGCTTCATGAAGCTTTGACTCATGCTTAACCCTAACCCATCCATTAACCATGGTAGATTCTCTACACTTAACCCTAGTAAGAATTATGATAAGTATTCCATTTTCCTTTTATTTTAAAAATGACTTATCATTTTTCTTGCTTCATCTTCTTCTTCTTCTTCAAGTGAGCAACCTTGATGCCATCAATGGCAACTTGTGATCTAGTGAGCAAAATCCAAATCTAAAGTGAACCCATCTCCTATTTCTTCACCCTCTACCTCTAGCCAAGTTGTAGAGTGTGTTTTCTTCACAAATTTCATCACTTTGTGAAGTCGGAGCTTGAACTTGCGATGCTTCGACGTAGATCGTCTTTGACACGAAGCCGGCGACCTAGCTCACCCGTTTCTCCGACGAAGCCGACGTTTGAGTCCGGAGTTCGACCTGGACAGCGAGGAGACATCGTTGCGGAGCCGTGGAGGTGGACATCCGGATCTACAAAGGTTGTATTTCCGTTTAAACTATAGTTAAGTGTTAACTAGCTTTTCTTTTCGCCTAGAAATCTAGCAAAGATCCGTAGTCTAGGGTTTCTCGGCACATTTTTTTTTAATTTGGCATGTCCGATGCTATGTGAGACCTCACTAGAGTGCCTAGGAACCCTACATATACAAAATTACAGAAAAGTAATAAGCATCACAAAACAATACAGATAATCTGGGATCCCCGAGTTTCACAGAGCCGCTACTGAAACCCGATGTTCCCCTGGTCGTATGGATAGCCTGTGTAATGAAACCTTGACCCCTACGGGTGCGGCAAGTTACCCACCAAAACCTGAAGTGTGGTAGTCCCCACAACATAGTGAATGGAATACCCGGCACTTCACGGAATCCGGTAAATTGAGCATCTCTCCTTGGGTCAACCTGTACCCCCTACGAGTGCGGCGAATAGTCTGCCAATTCTAGAGTGAGGTCCCTTTTTCCTCTCAATGCCATGAGATACGAACCCGTTGCCCTCCAGAACCCGGCTATTCGTGCACCCCACCGTGGGGTAAACCTAGTACAGAAATAAAAATAGTACAATAGGTACATCGACCGCAACCTGGTCGTGCCCCAAAAGAATATTATACAAACAGGCAGTGACGGCAGTCCACATGTTGGACGCTCGCCCCGCAATAACAAATGTACAAATAAATCCGAACAGCACTGCCATTGCACATTGCTATCCACCACGACAAATCCGCAACATCACAGCACAACACAGAACATCAACGCGAATGTCATGTTCGCAAACCCGTCTAAAAGAACTATAGCAATTAGACGCGGTTTACCGATCAAATGACATTCCCGGTCAGAGATATAAAGTAAGTACTGAAAACTAACAAGTTTAAAATTTCGATCGACAAAATTTCCCGAAGTGGGCCCCACGTACAACTGCTGTACAGTAACAAAATCTGGGCCAAAACAAACAGTACCAGAAACCACATTTCTCTCTGAAGAAGCCCTTGTACAAATTTGGCGCACTGATCCAACTAAACGGCCGCGGATGCGCGGTCAAACCCTAGGTTTGACCGCGGTTCCGCGGCTGTTTGATTGGATCACGTGACTAAATTTGCACAGTATGCTTCAAAAACCCTGTATGATTTTCTGAAATGCTCAAAATGAATTTTAGAACAGTTTAAAAATCGACAGAAACATCATGTACAGAAAATTGTGATTTCGGAAATTCCGTTCGATCGATCTTTTAAACGCGTTAGCACAAGTTAGTATAGCTTAATGGTGAGGCTCTGATACCACTGTAAGTCCGTGGCAGCGCCCCGGCCGTCTGACAGACGCCGATTTGCGGAACAAAACTTTTACGACTGGCGCTATCGCGTACTTTATCCCGGATCGTCCATTAAATCTAAACTAACAAATTGTAAAGAGGATAGAATTGTTATACCGAATGATCCGAGTCCTTCGGTCTTCAACCATCATCCCACGCTATGTTGCAACTGATCCGAACTTGCTCGATCTCCGGTCTCGTCGTCCAAGTAGCACCACGTCGACGGATCTTTAAACGGGCTCCCGCCTCTGAACCGAGGCAACTCGATCGTCAAGTTTGCCAAAAGAGACGACCAAGATGAAGTAGAGAATGAGTAGAATACTTTGTCTCGTTACGTCCAAGGCTATAGACGAACGGTTAATAGAAGTTGCCAATTGGAATCGGGTAAATGGAAATCGGGTAAATGAAATTTCCATATACTAAACTATCATAATCTTTTTGCCAAATTGAATCAATCTCTCATTTCCAACAAGGGGCTGGCCATTTAAAGGAGAGAAGGGAGGTGAGTGTAGGAGTGAAATGGTGACTCTAACAAAATGATACTTATCATAACCATTAATCAAAGAATGAATCATCAACAAACAATAAATGCAACCAATGAACATAAACTTAGTCACCATAACAACTCATCACACCATTAAATGCTCTAATGAGTCACTAAGCCAAGTCACCACTTCTAGAACCTTCTAGAAGCATGACACACCCTAAAGATGAAAGGATAAATCCGTATTTAACCGAATGTCAAAATACGGCTGATAGAAAACTGAAAACTGGCAACTTCCAAAAAGTGATCCTGAAACGAATTTCAGGATAACCCCTTAACAGTATAAACATACCCGCATTTATATTACGAACGAATATAAATGCAACTGAGACAAAGATATTATATCTACACAGTATAATACTGGGATCCGGCTTTAACCAAAGCCTACCAGTATTATCTGCCCGAAAAATGACACGTGCGAAAACGCACGTGCTTTTTCCGAACCTTGCCATAAACCCATACGGCATCTACAACGTTTCGCCCGAACTTGGGAAAGTG
Source organism: Agapanthus africanus (assembly GCA_030015575.1). Taxonomy (NCBI): domain Eukaryota; kingdom Viridiplantae; phylum Streptophyta; class Magnoliopsida; order Asparagales; family Amaryllidaceae; genus Agapanthus; species Agapanthus africanus. Next base: position 523,095,145 of record CM057342.1, read on the forward strand.
TCGGTGGGGGACTCTAATGACTCATCAACACATGGCACTGGGTATAACCACTAGCACGTCAGAGGTACTGGTTGTACGTAACGTTTTGCCTATGTATTGATTGGAAGGGAAACTGACGAGCGAACTCATCTATAAACCCTACTGAGCCTGACAGTGACAATATCCGTACAGTCCGGAACATTCGTCTATGAGTATCGCATATTAGGCCTAGGGGGTCGGTAAACGTCAGACCCCCAATAGCTGCGTAAATCGTGTCAGAGAGCAGCCCAGAACACCCTGAGATACTACTGGTATACCTACCAGTATATCTCGATTACCCTGGCCAGGGATTTCGTGTAATGGATCTCCTAAACACATCGCGATCTCACCCCCAATACAGGGAGAGACGAATCCCCGACGATCCGATCACTTGCCTCCAATGTGGCTCGGGACTATACCCAAAATATACCTGTTTGCACGACTCCTTTGAGCGTGGTAAGGTATAAATCAAAGCCCAGTGGGAACTCACACGAGACAAATGACGACCTCAGGTCGATGAACTAACCTGTACACATGTCATTAGGGAACTGCTATCTGACGATATGTATAATACCAACTAGCATGTTCCCGGCGAGTCCTGTCCGGTGTACTCATATCCCAATGAGCACCTGTATACATCTTAGGTGATCCAACTGACACCAGTGGCTTGAGAGACCGGCCACCGCCCCTCGTCGGGGTCTCGACTGTATACACTAGTCTACTCTGGAGTATCGATGCCCTGTCTCGAAACTCCTACGACTAGGGACTCTTTTAAGGATGTGCTTATAGACCCCAGCTCCCACTTATATGATCGCCATCATACTTGTAACATTTCAAAAAAATAAAATATTATTTTTGGGAATTTTCATAATTTAATATTAATCTTTAATGAATATTTTAATAGTCGGTATAATTAAATACCGATAAATGGTGAAAATTCCGGAGAAAATTTTGGAAAATTCTAAAATAGGGTATTTTGTGGAAATATGTCATTTTTAAGCTTTTATGGTTACGTAAATGCTATTTTTGTGTTAACCGCGATTAAAAATCGCTAATTTGTATTTTTGGCTTTTTGTGCAAAAATGTGCACATGACATTTCTACACTTGTTACACTTGTTTCTTGTTTTGGTCATGGTGGCCTAGGGTTGGACCATGCTTAGATAACCATTGTGGGTTGAACCATTTGATTAGGTTAATTGGGTTAATTAAGGGTTTTAGCTTGTTAAGGGTGATTTGGGTTAGGTTGACTTGTGTAGGAGAGAGTGTCAGCCATGATGGCTTGTGGGTACTAACATGTTTCAAGAGTGAGAGAGAGATGGTTAGGGTGTGCCATGATCCCTCTCAATCTTCATTATCCTTTATGCTCTTTCTTACTACCTCTCACTCTCACACATCACACCTCTTCAAAACAACTTCAGCCAACATCAGCAGCTGAAAAATTGCTTCAGCCAACCCTACACAGCCACAAAACAGCCCCCTGCATCAGCTGCTAATACACCACATCAGCCCCCATTCCCTCACATCAACAGCTACCCCAGCCCCCAATAGCTGCAGCCACTAGCTCCTAACCCCCTTAGCCCACATCTACACACTCCTATCAACACTTTTCAGCCCCCATATCAACCCATCAGCACACTTCAGCCCCTCTATCAACACCTTTCAGCCACATCTGCTGCAATAGCAGCTGATGTAACAGCTTCAGCCCCCCTTTTCATCACTTCAGCCCCCTTTATCACCACATTAGCCCCCATATCAACTCATCCTTATGCTGGAACCATACATCAGCAGCAGCCCCTTCAACACAACACCAATAAAACAGTCTCAGCACATTTTCAGCCACATTTTTTATCAGCCACAGTAGCAGCAACCTTATTCCAACCAACACCCCACAACACCATCATCATACTACAACCCCACACCCTCATCATACCACAACTCAACCCCCACAACAAAACCACAGCCCCAACTGCTGCTACAACAGCAAATGAAAAGCAAAAGAGAAGTTGCAAGCAGCAGATGCAGCATCAGCAACTGCAACCAGACAGGAGATCAGCCTCAGGCAGGAACTTCAGCAACAACCACCCCTCCTCCTTCCATCATCTTTCCTTTTCCTTCGTTCTAGGATTCCTTGAGGTATAATCTCACAACTCAACTCGGTTCTTTCTCAGTTTAGGTTATATAGCTGGAAGTTTACTGTTTTATTTGAGATCTAGTGCTAGTTTTAGTGAAATTGAGTGAGGTTTGGCCAAGAGATGGTTTCGATTGTCAGGGTAACCTTATTAGGTGTATTTGAGACCATTGTAACCAAGAAACCCTAGATCTCTAGTTAGTTACCAGAGTTGTTCGACTTGGTGTAAATTAGCGTTTTCGTCGATTTTGTGACCTTTCTGAGACCTGCTTTCACCCGGGACCTCCTAGAGTAAAATTGACTTGGCAGTGAGCTGTGCAGGCACCCTGGAACCACTACCCAAAGCCCTAGCCACCATCTCAAAGTCCCGGTCGCAAATTTAATCCCCCTGGCCGCAATTTGCGTCCAGAGCAGGGTAAAACTGCCTCGTTTTGCGTGCACAACCCTATTTCATGTAAACTTGACCCCCTGTATGTCTAGTTTTGACTGATTCCAGTTTGGGTAAAATCTGGGTTGATTTTCATGAGTTGGCGTATGATTTACGACTTGTTTTCGTATGGTTTTTTGGTATTCGATGATTCGTTTCCGTCAGGTGGCGTTTGAACGCCAACGACCAGTGAGCTTGGCTGTGTTTGCATGCGAGGCCACAGGTTCTTACCTATGGGCGTAGCGTGCACCATTTTGGCTTCCGATATGGTTTTCATGTATTTTAGCATGTGATATTCTTGTAGGTACTCACGTGGCGTCGGAGCGTTGGAGATGCAAATGGCGACATCAACACCGGCATGCGTAAACAAGGTGAGTAGATTTATATCTACATGGAGAAGTCGGGTGGATGGAGTATAGCACCCCCGCAGTCCGAGGTGATGTATACGGATGCGTATACGCACCTACAATTATTATTGTTGTTGGGATTAATTATTGATGTTTAATGGATATTGGTATGTTGGATTTGTGAAAGGTTATGAAACCCTAGGATAGTGGGTGCACTACACATACATACACACATATACATACTTGCATTCATCTTTGTTTCATATGTGGTTATGGGATTTTACATAGATATGTGTCCACATGGGTTTTGGATTATGTGTTTACATACGGATTTGAGGATGATACATGGGATTGAGATGAGTCGATGAGTTTGATCTGAGGTTATGATATCGGTGATATGATAAAATTCATAATGAAGATACATCTTGATGCTTTAGAGGATTTTGGGAATAATGATGCCATAGGAATGAAGACATAAATATATAATGATCGACACGTGATTATGTTATGAGATATGATATGATATGATATGACCAGAAAATTATGATAGGCCGCATTCGGCGACGTTTACTCCTTGTGATGATATGTGATGATGATATCGATTTATACTAGACTGTCGATCAGTAGTCAGATCTTGTTTATAGTGATGATATTAGCATTGTACTAGACATAGGTCAGTACCCCAGATGATGATCTTGATAAAAAGGATACTAGATGAATGATATGACGAATGTGATATTGACCCGTACCCAGATTTGGGGATGCCGTACGACGGATTTACGTATGAGCTATAAATTGATGTTTGATCCGCACTCTTGATTTGGGAATAACTGATTATTGAGATATGTTATCGGATGTGGTATTATTGAGGCGGATCACCGACTATATATACATATACATATATCAACTCAGAGGTCAGGCGGTTTAACTTACCTGCAGTTAGCCTATTAGATCAGCCCCATAGGCGGTGTAGCTTTATGACTCTTATGACATTAGATGCAATTTAGCTATCATTGTGTTTAGCATCCAGCTCCCGCACTTTATCATTGTTGCTCTGCATCGCATACTGTTATGATTCATATTTCATTATTGATATCCTGCTGTTAGGATACCAGCACCATTACCGATGATGCGTATGTACCACGTACACTTATTTGCCGGCTCACACACATCTTCATCGGTAATTGCCATGTCATGAACACTTAGAAATTATTATTGCTTGATTTAGCTTGTTAGCTAGTAGTAACATGATATTAGTATGCTTGCCTTATATGCCAGCTTGACATTGTAGTTATTACCTGTCATTTCATGCATACTATTGTTCATTATATGCCGCATTCATGGATTCTCATGCTTATATTCATGGTTTTACATGCTATTGATGATTCGGATTTCCTTGATGTTTTCTGGATTTGGGGGAAAACCGCAAAACTTACATAAACTGCTTTCTCTCTTTTTAAATATAAAAAGTGCGGTTTTCCCATGATGTATGAGTCGTCCACCATGAGTTTGCTGATGGATTTCGAGACCCGATTCGAGGAGTGGAGGAACCGTTTCGGGTACATGGTGGGCCCGGTGCGGTACCCCGGGGCAAGAGGATCGCAGATGATGGCGTTGAGCCTGGCAGGGGAGCATTACCGACCGGTGATTTTACCCGACACGTCAGATATCCGGAGGATACCGTCGTAGTCATGAGATGGATGGTAGGGGCCGATCTGGACTGACGGCGCCCTGGATTTTATGATTGAGATATTGAGGTACAGAGATTGTGATACAGAGATATCGAGATATTGGGATTTATGTTTTATGCCGATGCTGGGCACAGGTTTCATGATGTTTTCCATGATTTTTGACTATATCCTCATATTTACATACATGATTGCATTGATCATACTTCACTGTATATATAACAGGGTATGAGGGCGCTGTTATATATACCCTTATACCAATATTAGTGGAATGGGACGCTAATATATGTATATTGATATCATTTTAAAAAACTTCATCATACTTTTCATGCATTCATACATCATTCATATGATATATTGCCACCTGATGCACTGACACGGGTACATGGGTTTACACTTGGGTTAGGTATTTACCCTAGTCTTGTTATAGATTGCTGGTTATATATATTTGAGGATTATATATTTTGATTGTATGACTTAGGATTGCGTCATACATGCGAGTTCTGTTCGTAAATCTTTTTCTACTCACGAGTTGGCAACTCACCCCCGTTGTGCCCCAGTTTCTTGCAGGTGTTGCCGTACAGGTTTCATTACGGCTTTGCGGGCACTGTTCTTTTCGGGTGACTTGCTAGTAGGTGGGTTATTGTATCGTACCCATCATTATACATTGTATATTATATTCAGTTGTATCTAGAAGTTCCATCAACCAAACATGTACTTATTTGAGGTAGAGACTAGTGATATTTATTCTTTCGACCTTAGAGTCGTGCGTTATATTTCTGTGGATTTCTTGTTGTTGGAGTTTTCTTTTCTGTTGTGATCCTCGCCTTTAGGCGTTGCATATTGTTGTTAGCTGGTTGTTTTGATATGGATCTTCCTATTCTCTACTACTTCTCTTGGTTTAGATTTCTGGGTTCGGCTTACTTAGCATACGTACGCCTTGAGACGTTTGTAGTCTAAGTGCCGGTCATGTTCCGAACTTTCGGGTCGTGACAAAGTTGGTATCAGAGCGATAGGTTTTACCTTCGGAGTATAGGATGACCCTTGGTTGATGGAATAGATGACTAAAGTAGAGTGACGTGCCGTGGTATGTCCGCGGCTTATTTATGATACGCCACTCCACTTAAGAAGCCTTAGGATGTACATTTCCTTATCTAGTATCATATTCCTTCCTGATCTAGCTTCATCGGTACCAGTTATGGTTTTGCTGCCACGATTACGGGCAGGGAGAGCTACGGCTAAGAGTTGCGGTCAGCATGAGCTCGTTGCGAACAAGGACTGACCAAAGCATAATTTCGGCGACACACGATTGCAGAGATGTGTCTTTTGATTGTGTTTTTGTGCCACGAGCGTTGGATGGATCGCTGTATGAGATTACTCGGATGTGCGGATTAGCACCAGAGGATTGAGCCACTGACAGAGGCCAGCCATATATTTATGACCGTTGGTGTATTGCTTACTCATGATGATTGAAGCACCGTTCAGTGTGCAGGTGAGTGAGCCAGCTATTGCTGCAAGCGACGAGATATCGCCCCAGGTGTTGGAGCTATTGCAGTACGAGATTGTACTAAGAGATGATAGAAGGTCGCTAGTCACCGAGGATGAATGACTAGGACATGTGGTTTGTTCGCTACCCCGATGCGAGGTCATCAGATAAATTGGTTCCAGCTAGAGACGACTTCACGCGGAGACGTTGAGGGTCGACAGAGACGATCGAATGTCAGAAACCTATTATTCCAAGTTTTAAGTATTTCGGAAAGACATGCAGGCAATTTTATGGTCCCTCTAGAAGAATGAAACCCTAACTCGACTTAATGACCGTATGAAAGCCTTTGAACCCTAGGGTTTGCGGCAGTTCTGCGGCGCCATTAGTGAGGCTTGGGTTTGCCCTTCTACGGCTGGACCACCGATGCTGTGGTATGTACTCGATGCTATTATACTGTACCCAAGATGTTGAGCTCTTGGGGGATTATGAGGTTTTGACGACTCGATCGGATGGCTCGACTTAATTCGGATGCTAGATGGTGAGATGCATTTCTTGGGAAACTCCAGATACGAGGATATGTAAGTCGATGTACAACACCCCACGACTTGCGGGGAGGCGGAAATATGAAAAACGATCTTGTTTTTATGCTAAACATCGACTAACCGCATGAATCGAAGCTAAACGATAACTAACATCAAACATAGTTGTTAACAACTACTATGTAAAGGGATTATACCTAAAGAACCGTGTCCTTCGTCTTTACGAACTCCACCTCCTCCTCGGCCTTCTCCAAGTAGTAGACGATCCACCCGAGAGCTTTACTCCAAGCTTAGCCTCTAAACTTGAGGCAACTAAACTTCTTTAAGTGCTAATCAAAGAAGCTAGGTGAAATAGAGTGAGGGTTATGGTTTAATAAGTCTAACTAATCCTTGTACTCAACACATGAGAGGGGAGGATTAGGGTTTGAAGAGGGAGAGCTTGAGGAGAGAGAAGGTGAAGATAATAATGAAGTGAGAATAATGAGTTATGATAATATATATCAAGCATTTCTTTTATCAAGAAAAGAAAAGAAATCAATTTAACAACCATGCTTGATAATATCTAGTGATGATTCACATCCATGAGTCATTAAGCATTTATGATGCATTAATGACATGGATGAATCATCCATATGACTCACTAATCACATTCATTGTATATGCCACCTAAACCTCCTTAGTCACCACCTTCTAGAAGCTTCTCGCGCAATTACGAGAACGCCCCTCCTTTCCGCAAAAATACGGAAAAACTTTAGACTGTATAAATCCAATAACCGGATACCAATAACTGGCTTAAACCAAAGCCGACTGGTAAAAACTGTCCGAAAGTCGTACGTGCGTAAACACACGTATGCGTCCGAACCCTTGTTGTAAAACCATACGACCTCTAAATCGTTTCGCCTGGAGTAGGGAAACTCTCTGTGTGGGACTCTAGAGACTCGACTACTACGCTGGCAGTGGGTTTAACCACAGACCGCAAGCGGCACTAGCTGTACGTAACGGTCTCCAGGTAGATGTCGATAAGAAGGCCGATGAGGAAACCCATCCGAACTCCTACTGAGTCTGATGTGACAATCTCCGTACAGTCCGGTCCGTTCGTCTAAGACTATCGCATATCGGGCCTAGGGGGCGGAAAGCGTCAGTCCCCTAATAGCGGTATAAGTCGTGTCGGAGCGAAGACCATTACACCCTGAGAAACTACTGGAACCTACCAGTAAATCTCGCTTGCCCTGGCCAGGGACTTTGCGTAATGGCTCTTTGACACAGCGCGATATCAACCCCCGATACCGGGAGAGACGAATCCTATCTAACCGCCACTACCTCCAAGTGCTCGGGACTGGACCCAACTGCTACCTGTTTGCACGACTCCTTTGAGCCGTGGTAGGGTAGCAATCTAAGAACAGTGGGACACACTCGAGGCGAAGTAGCAGTGTCAAGTCTGCGGACTATGCTGTGCTCATGTCACCTGGGAACTGTTCACTGACGACTGGTATAAAACCAACCAACAGTTCCCTGTGAGTCCTGTCCGGTGTACCCGTAACCCAACGAGCACCTGCATACTATCTCCAGTACGACGTACTGACGGCTGTGGGACAGACCATCTTTCCAACTGGGATGAGAAACGTACACACTAGTCTACTCCGGAGTATCGATGCCCTGTCTCGATAATCCTACGACTAGGGACCCAAAATAAGGATGTGCTTGTAGACTACCCAGCCCGCACTAGTGTGACTGCCATCACAACGCCGGTAGTCAAGCAAGATCCTAAGAGCTCTATCAATACGTATACTCACATATTAAGATAGAAGAAACCAAGTAGCATACTACCATGTTTAGCAAGACCGTTATATACATGTGAATATCCCAAGCTTCCATTAAGTAATATACAAACTAGTATGATACAGTAATGGCCTTCTAGGGTATAAACACTAACAATCTCCCACTTGCACTAGGGCCATGTACTGGCGTATCGAAGATCGATGATCTCGAGTAGCCTCTCGAACAGAATCTGAGGTAGGGCCTTTGTGAATGGATCAGCAATGTTCTCTTCAGAAGCAACTCTCCGAACCTCGATCTCCTGACGATCAATGATCTCCCTGATCAGGTGATACCTCCTTAAGATGTGTCTGGACTTCTGATGGGACTTTGGTTCCTTTGCTAAAGCTATAGCTCCGTTGTTGTCGTAATACATATTGGGCCACGGCAGCGCCCCGGCCGTCTATCCGAGGCCAAAATACGGAATCAAAATTTTTCTTAACTTTTAAACTGGCGCTACCGCGGACAATATACCCGGATCGTAACCATTAACCGATACTAGCTAACAAGAGAAAGGGTGAGAGATATACCGAGTGATCCGAGTCCTCCGGTCTTCTCGTCGTCGTCCCGATCTCCCGCGGAAACTCCGGTCGTCGCATCCTTGCCGGAAGGGCACCACATCGTCTGCATCTTTTACGGGCTCCTACCACAATACCGAGGCAACTCGGGCACGAAGCTGGCTAGTCGACGTACCCAAGGTTTGCTGTAGATTGTAGTGTAGAATGCGCTTTGTCATAATGGGGTTTGTAGTTGCCTTGATGGAGGAATAGGTAAAGAAAATTGGTGCTTTCAATTTTCTAGCAAGAAGAAGATGAGATGAAGAATTCCTCACATAACAAAAATGAACTCTCTCATTCTTTTTCTCTCAAGTGAAGCCTCTCCTCTCTTGTGAGAATGGTGGAGGAAAGAAAAAAAAACATCTATAACAAGAAGGGAGGTGAGTATAGGAGATGCAAAAGGGTGACCACATGAAAAGTAAGCTTCACATCAAAAGGTAATGATCATTCTCTCAAATCAATTTCTAATCACATCTAATCTCAAAAAGCAAGCCATCATGAAAAGCAAAGATGCTTAATCTTTCATAATGCCACAAATACAAAGAACCCCTCCACAAATGGTTATTTGCAAACTTGCAAATAACCCCCCTCCATCGAAAAGTCCGGCCGGGAAAGAACAAAGGAAAACCGGCCGGAACGGAATGCAAACTGGCAACTCCAGAAAACTGGTCCCGTAATAAATTACAGGAAAACCCCGATACTGTGCATACACACCCGCATTTGTATTCCGACCGGATACAAATGCAATGAGACAAAATCTACACTGTACTAAACTAGGATCCGGCTTAAACCAAAGCCGGCTAGTAATATCCGTCCGATCCTGATCCGTGCAATACCGCACGTATCTGATCGGACCCTGCCATATCTCCATACGGCCTCTACAGCGTTTCTCCCGAAAGCTTGAGTAACTGAAAGTGTGGTGGACTCTAAAGACTCGTCAATACTATGGTTGTGGATTTAACCACTAGCACGTCAGAGGTATAAGCCAATACGTGACGGGCCACCAGCTATTGACCAAAAGGGACGTCGATGAGCGAACTCATCCTGACACCCTACTGAGCCTGTCAGTGACAATATCCGTACAGTCCGGTCCGTTCGTCTATGGGCATCGTATGTCGGGCCTAGGGGGTTGGTAAAAGTCAGACCCCCAAAAGCGGTACAAGTCGTGTCGGAGTGTAGCCCAGAACACCCTGAGATACTACTGGAATACCTACCAGTAAATCTCCTGCCTCGGCCGAGGGCTTTGTGTAATGGCTCTCCTAGACACAGCGCGACCTCACCCCCAATACCGGGAGAGACGAACCCCTGAAGATCCGCTCACTGCCTCCATGTGGCTCGGGACTGTACCCAACTAAAACCTGTTTGCACGACTCCTTTGAGCCGTGGTAGGGTAGTAATCAAAGTACAGTGGGAACTCACACGAGACAAATGACGATCCCCAGGTCGATGAACTAACCTGTACACATGTCACCAGGGAACTGCTATCTGACGTCAGGTATAAGACCAACTAGCATGTTCCCGGCGAGTCCTGTCCGGTGTACTCATAACCCAATGAGCACCTGTATACATCTTAGGTGAACCAACTGACACCAGTGGCTTGTGAGACCGGCCACCGCCCCTCGTCGGGGTCTCGACTGTATACACTAGTCTACTCTGGAGAATCGATGCCCTGTCTCGAAACTCCCACGACTAGGGACCTTTTAAGGATGTGCTTATAGACCACCAGCTCTCACGTATATGATCGCCATCATACTGCTGGCAGTCAAGCAAGAATCCTAGGGGCTCTATCAGCGTGTAATAACGACCTGTAAGGTCACCTGAAGCAGTACACGATGATAAAGGTAAACCAGATAGCATACTATCATCTCGAGTAAGACTGTCCTACCGGGATAGGTCCTCCCTCAATCATTGCAATCACGTGCCTGTGATCCAATAATTGACTCTGAGGGCACTATCTCCAACAATCTCCCACTTGCACTCAAGGCTAATTATTGCGATGTCGCATACTCACAGCCCGTGTGATACCGAACACCCAACTCCTCTACTGGTCAGTCTCACAAAGCTCGTTTGCGAAACTATTGCGTTCGAGGAATAGCCTCAGTGAGTGGATCCGCTGTGATGTTTCTTTCTATGTCTCTCTATATCTCAAGTTCGCAGAGAAAGCCATCTCCCGAAATGAGCAATACCTGTCTTAGAGTATGTCTGGATATCTGATGGGACCTAGCTCATAAATGAACTCCAAATCCAAACTTCTTAGACTGTATCGATAACTGAACTTAATCAGTACCCAGCGCCATGCCTCCCTCAGTATTGCCTTGGACCACCTGTCCAAAATACTGCCCCTCTTCAGAAGGAGAAACTATAACTCTGACAGCCACTCTGCCATCCATGTCACCTTAGAAGCCTGGAATGATAACCGTCTCCTAAAAGAGGCTGTCGTTATCACATCCCTAGAACATCAACTTATGTTCTAAAACTGCTTCCGACTGTTTCTCAAGGATTGGATTAATACCAACTTATTGCATCTACTGTAAGAACAACATCTGGTGTGGTACTTGACATCTCATGATTGACTCAATTGCCTAAGCAAGTGACCTGTCAATCATGCGTATCCCTCTCTCCTTTAGTCTGTAAGACAGCTTTAGAGAGGGTGACTCCATCACCTGCAGGTACACTACCATACCAGGAGTCGTCCATTCTAAATACTCATAGGATGCTGTCAAGGTACCCAGATTAGGAAACCACCCAAATCTAGATCTAAAACCATAGATCTAGTAACCAGAATGTCTGATATAATATCCAAGTCCTGTGTGGAGAAACCACTGTGTGACAACCAAAGTATAACCAATCGTAGTATAGGAATATCACTTCCTACTCTGTGTATGTCATCCAAATACCAGGACATCACACCCTACTACCTTCTTAACAGATCTATCCCCTATTCTGATGAAGTCAAACCCATGACTGTCACATCAGAAATAGATGATCTATCTCCGCTATTTCTGCTTCAGTCTGTAAATAGACATAAGCCAACTGTCCACCAATGCTTCCGCTGCTCCCACTGACTACGACAACCCTCTGGCAGAGTCATATAGACGTACACTTCTAAAGCCAGTTTAGAATGACGCTATACTCATCCTCATGCCGGGTTTCACAGTCTGGAACAACAGCAATGGCAAGTCTGGGTAAACAAGAACCTCCCTGCCACCGTCCTTGAGCATACCGAAGTACCTCTCGGGTGCCTGAAGTTACCCACCATATCTGCGGAGTGGCCAATGGAATGTCAAACCAGATTGAATCTTTAGGTTCTTATTAAATCTTCAGTAACCGTTTGCGGTTCTGGAATCACTTCCAGTTCTACCATACTCCCACTACTGTTTTCTGAAAAATCCATTTCTTTTTTTTTAAAATTGTGGCGAGTTAAGAACAATATCACTATTGATCTTCCAGATGGTAGAAAGTCAACCCTCGTCATAGCCTGGGTCAACCCACAAACAGCCATTACAGAAACGTGCCTTGAGTTGTCCAGTGTCTGGTTTTAAGCATAAGCCGGACAACTCCCCGTATCTTAACAATGTCAAGATATGAACTGTTCTATATCCAATATAGAAACAGAGGCACTGATTTAATTGAACCAGATTCAAATCATGCAGCTGTCTCCAGTGCATGTCAACTAAATGGAAGGAGGCCGATCAGCGTTATTCAACTTAGGAATGCTTCCAATTAGGAGTAACCTGAAAGAGAAGCAAGTTCTCTTAAACATTACTATCAACTGAACACCATACACAAGTATCTACATCTTCGATCACTTTGAAGAATCCCGATACTTGCAATACTTGGTTCTCTACTTTATTCAAATACCTATAACTTCTCAAAATTCGGACCCTGTGTTTCCACGAAACAGCTGTCTAAAAACTAGAGAAGTCATATGTAAACCGAATATAGTACGAGGACCAACCCCTCTGTCCTGATGGACGCTGGACAACATACAATACTCTGTACAAGTCTCTTGAGTCTGATAACTCATTCACTGTGTGTCGTAGGTTGAAAACTGTACTTATGGTTATGAAGAATTACACCGCTGTTCAATGCTCCTCACCTAACCATCCACTGATATAGGTAAATGTCATAGACATAATTTCAAAAAGGTATATCTCACTCTATGAAAATAGACGTACAGATATATCAATTTGAAATTGGTGCATAGCAACGGATATTCAAAACCAAATATTTGCCGACCGGCAAACAACCCAGGCGGCTTCCTCAAATATCACCAATTACAACGAATCCCGATATAATGAGGATGGTCACCTAATTCCCAATAACTTACTCCCACTCATCATCTGGAAAAACCATACAGATGTGAGAATCCAACCTGGTAAATACATACCCTGGAGCAAGTGTCTAATCGGGAAATCAGTTTTCTTTTAACAGTACACAGTGAAACTTGAAACATTGAAATGTTTTGATGGGGTATCCTGGTATTCCTAGTAATGCCTCTTCCATTATCCAGATTCACATTTGTAACTTTATATCTCTTTGCCATCTCTCCAAATCCCTTTATATGTTTTTAGTGATTACCTTCTGCACACCCCTTTAGGCCAAATGGTTTTCTTCCCTCCCTACCGTTCGGCACCAGCTTATGGTTTGGAAGAAGACTATCCAATAAGCATAATGGGTGTACTGTCCTAATCCTAGGAGCACTCGGAATGCGAGAGAAGGTGAAGATAAAAGACAACCGAATAAACCATATTCCTATTTCTCCTGAACCAGAATCCATCCCCGAACTGGAACAAGTTCCTTTCGAGTTCGTATATAACCATACGATGGATTATCTAATAAACTTGGGATCTTCGTAGTGATACGGAGTGTCCTGGAGGAATACAAAGGTGACTTAGGATTGGCGAAGAAATACTTGGTTCGGTCGTGAATAGCAGTCGCAATTTACTTTGCCCTCTTACTAATCCCTTACTTTGTCTTAACTTAATACCTTCTGTACACCATCGTTATGCTAATTTGTTTTCTTCATTCCCCACCATTCGGCACCTGCCTAAGGTTTAGAAGAAGACTATCCAATTTGCGTAATAGGTGTACTATCTCCTAAACCAAGGAGTACTCGCAATGAGAGAAGGTGAAAAGAAAAGACAACTGAATAATCCTATTCGTTTTCTCCAGAACCAGAAACCATCCTCGAAGTCCTTCGAGTTCGTATATAACCATACGATGGTTTTGTCCAATGGAAGTGGACGTTCGTAGTAGTACGGGGTGTCCTGGAGAAAAGAGTAAAAGTAGGAGTGGCAATGAGGTTTGCAACTCTGACAATCCAAAGGCCAGTGTTAAGAAGGATCGGTCAACTTGGTCACTGAGTCATAGTCTAGGGTTGGGTCAATGGTCGCTGCCAAAGAGAGAGAGAGAAAAGAAACACTCAGCGTGCACTCTAACCTAGATCAGAATGGTTACCAATTTATCTAATCTGGAAACCTCCCACTGTACCTCAAATTCTCCTCCAATCCTGAAAGAAGAATTAGTCGGGGTCACCCGAGGAGTAAACTAACTCATCAGTGGGAATCGGGATCCAACTATCATCGCATGATAACTTGACGGAATCCACTCAAGTCACCATACTCCAGAAGGTATGCGCATGCTTGGCAAGTTTCAGTTTCTTTAGAAACTCCCGATATGATTTTTACCCCTAGGACCCAAGTGACCTTGACACAGTCAACAAATCAAAGAGTCCTAGTCAAGTTCAACCCGTCATTATCCTGGATTGCATTAAACCCACCCGTACGAGCCCTTGACACAGTCAACAAGGCCGCACGACTGTCCTAACCAATCCCATTAATATGCTGCAAAGAAACACTACTTAGCTACCGCACACTACGCCTTGACACAGTCAACAAACGCAGCACGAATACTAAGTAATACTTGTAAGAAATGACGGAGGGCTACGTCTAGTTTTTGGCGAAAAACTTTTAACGTAATGAACTTGATATCGTTGAAGGAACTGCATAACTTTTTATAAAAATATAGTGACGAAAACCTTTGCTAAATAGGTCACTCCCGGTGAAGGGATCTCGGCTCTTTCCCCGTAGAATGAGGTGCAGGATATTCCAACTGAATACCACGATGCAAAGCAAAAGTAATCGGCTATAGTGAAGTTATTGCCCTGATGCAAACTTCTGTCCAAGGGGTCACTCCCGGTGAAGGGATCTCGGCCCTTGCCTCGTCGACTGAGGAGCAGGATATTCCAACTGAATACCACGATGCAAAACAAAAGTGAACGTCCTTGCAATAACAGCTTTTTGAAAAATGTTCCAACAACATCAGAATAGGTTTGTTTAGCTTGCATTGATCCGAATCAACGCAGTCCCATCAATTGATCACACCACAAAGAACGAAAATATACTGATGTACGTATATGCCATCCGCATCCGCCACTGGGTCCCGTCATTACCTGTTAGGTTAGCTAACTAACGACAGAGCGGGGACTGGACTAGCGCGGATGCAAAACATATACAACATCTACTAATATATATACCGATATATTATATTCGCTCAAGGCGTGATAAAATGCAACATCACAGAAATGTACAGCATCACAGAACAATACCGATATCTAGGATCCCCGGGTTTCACAGAGCCGCTGCTGAAACCCGACGTTCCCCTGGTCGTGTGGATAGCCTGTGCAATGAAATCCTAGACCCCTACGGGCACGGCAAGTCACCCGCCAAAACCTGAAGCGAGGCAGCCCCCTTCAGCACCGTGAATGGACCACCCGGCACTTCACGGAATCCGGTAACTTGGGCACCCCTCCTGGGTCAACCTGTACCCCCTACGAGTGCGGCGAATATCCCGCCAATCCTAGAGTGAAGCCCCCTCCGTCTCAATGCCATGAGATGCGGGCCCATTTCCGTCTAGAACCCGGCTATCCGTGCACCCCCTCCGCGGGGTAATCCTAGTACAGAAAGTAAAATATACATACAACGGGTACATCGACCGCAACCAGGTCATGCCCTAAAAGAATAATACAAACAGGCAGTGACGGCAGTCCACATGTCGGACGCTCGCCCCGCAATAACAAATGTACATAATACAACAAAACTGTACTAACATTGCAGCCAGGCTATCCCCCACGACCGATCCGCAACATCACAGCAATACATAGAACATCAACGTGAATGTCACGTTCGCAAATCCATCTGACCGGGCTATAGCAGTTAGACAGGATTTACCGATCAAGTGACATTCACGGTCGCAGATATAATGTAAATACTGTGAACCAATGTGTTTAAAATATCCGATCGATCAAATTTTAACAAGTGGGCCCCCAAGTACTACTGTAGCACATCAAGAAATTCTGGGCCCAAAATTAATGTTCCAAAACCCCTAAAATCAGCCCAGAAAGCAACTGAAAAAAAACGACACAGTGATATGACCATAGCGCGGCGGAACCGCGGCCCAAAGGGGGGTTTGGCCGCGGTTCCGCGCTCCCACTAAGGAATCACCCTGTCGAATTTCTACAGTAGCCTTAAATTTTCCAGTACATCACTTTTCTGCAACCTGAAAAATTTTTTGAGCAATAAAAAAATCAACAGAAAACTGATGTAAAGAAAACGCGTATTTTTGGAATTTTGGTCGATCGGAAATGTAAAACACATTAGACAAAGCTAGACAAGGTTAATGGCGTGGCTCTGATACCATATTGCGCCACGGCAGCGCCCCGGCCGTCTATCCGAGGCCAAAATGCGGAATCAAAATTTTTCTTAACTTTTAAACTGGCGCTACCGCGGACAATATACCCGGATCGTAACCATTAACCGATACTAGCTAACAAGAGAAAGGGTGAGAGATATACCGAGTGATCCGAGTCCTCCGGTCTTCTCGTCGTCGTCCTGATCTCCCGCGGAAACTCCGGTCGTCGCATCCTTGCCGGAAGGGCACCACATCGTCTGCATCTTTTACGGGCTCCCACCACAATACCGAGGCAACTCGGGCATGAAGCTGGCTAGTCGACGTGCCCAAGGTTTGCTGTAGATTGTAGTGTAGAATGCGCTTTGTCTCAATGGGGTTTGTAGTTGCCTTGATGGAGGAATAGGTAAAAAAAATTGGTGCTTTCAATTTTCTAGCAAGAAGAAGATGAGATGAAGAATTCCTCACATAACAAAAATGAACTCTCTCATTCTTTTTCTCTCAAGTGAAGCCTCTCCTCTCTTGTGAGAATGGTGGAGGAAAGAAAAAAAAACCATCCATAACAAGAAGGGAGGTGAGTGTAGGAGATGCAAAAGGGTGACCACATGAAAAGTAAGCTTCACATCAAAAGGTAATGATCATTCTCTCAAATCAATTTCTAATCACATCTAATCTCAAAAAGCAAGCCATCATGAAAAGCAAAGATGCTTAATCTTTCATAATGCCACAAATACAAAGAACCCCTCCACAAATGGTTATTTGCAAACTTGCAAATAACCCCCCTCCATCGAAAAGTCCGGCCGGGAAAGAACAAAGGAAAACCGGCCGGAACGGAATGCAAACTGGCAACTCCAGAAAACTGGTCCCGTAATAAATTACAGGAAAACCCCGATACTGTGCATACACACCCGCATCTGTATTCCGACCGGATACAAATGCAATGAGACAAAATCTACACTGTACTAAACTAGGATCCGGCTTAAACCAAAGCCGGCTAGTAATATCCGTCCGATCCTGATCCGTGCAATACCGCACGTATCTGATCGGACCCTGCCATATCTCCATACGGCCTCTACAACGTTTCGCCCGAAAGCTTGAGTAACTGAAAGTGTGGTGGACTCTAAAGACTCGTCAATACTATGGTTGTGGATTTAACCACTAGCACGTCAGAGGTATAAGCCAATACGTGACGGGCCACCAGCTATTGACCAAAAGGGACATCGATGAGCGAACTCATCCTGACACACTACTGAGCCTGTCAGTGACAATATCCGTACAGTCCGGTCCGTTCGTCTATGAACATCGTATGTCGGGCCTAGGGGGTTGGTAAAAGTCAGACCCCCAAAAGCGGTACAAGTCGTGTCGGAGTGTAGCCCAGAACACCCTGAGATACTACTGGAATACCTACCAGTAAATCTCCTGTCTCGGCCGAGGGCTTTGTGTAATGGCTCTCCTAGACACAGCGCGACCTCACCCCCAATACCGGGAGAGACGAACCCCTGAAGATCCGCTCACTGCCTCCATATGGCTCGGGACTGTACCCAACTAAAACCTGTTTGCACGACTCCTTTGAGCCGTGGTAGGGTAGTAATCAAAGTACAGTGGGAACTCACACGAGACAAATGACGATCCCCAGGTCGATGAACTAACCTGTACACATGTCACCAGGGAACTGCTATCTGACGTCAGGTATAAGACCAACTAGCATGTTCCCGGCGAGTCCTGTCCGGTATACTCATAACCCAATGAGCACCTGTATACATCTTAGGTGAACCAACTGACACCAGTGGCTTGTGAGACCGGCCACCGCCCCTCGTCGTGGTGTCGACTGTATACACTAGTCTACTCTGGAGAATCGATGCCCTGTCTCGAAACTCCCACGACTAGGGACCTTTTAAGGATGTGCTTATAGACCACCAGCTCTCACATATATGATCGCCATCATACTGCTGGCAGTCAAGCAAGAATCCTAGGGGCTCTATCAGCGTGTAATAGCGACCTGTAAGGTCACCTGAAGCAGTACACGATGATAAAGGTAAACCAGATAGCATACTATCATCTCGAGTAAGACTGTCCTACCGGGATAGGTCTTCCCTCAATCATTGCAATCACGTGCCTGTGATCCAATAATTGACTCTGAGGGCACTATCTCCAACAATACAGAGGTATTGGATCAACTATGGTAGGAACCACCTGAAGTTCTGTTAGGAACTTCTTCATCCAGACTGCTTCTTTTGCGACATCGCAAGCAGCTATATACTCCGCTTCCATCGTTGAGTCAGCAATGGTGTCCTGCTTGGAGCTCTTCCAGCACACCGCCCCTCCATTGAGGGTAAAGACATAACCCGACATGGACTTGGAATCGTCCCTATCACTCTGAAAGCCGGAATCAGCAAAGGCCTCCAACCTGAGGTCTTTTCCGCCGTAAACCAAGAACATCTCCTTAGTCCTTCTCAGGTACTTGAGAATGTTCTTTACTGCTATCCAGTGATTCTCCCCTGGGTCTAACTGATACCGGCTTACCACGCTCAGTGCGTAAGCTACATCTGGTCTGGTGCACAACATCGCATACATTATAGAGCCTACCGCAGAAGCGTAGGGTATAATAGACATGCGTTCCCTTTCTAAATCAGTCTTGGGAGACATCTCTTTGGAGAGGGTGATTCCGTGACAAGCCGGTAGATTACCGCGCTTAGAATCTTCCATACTGAATCTTTTCAGTACAGTGTAGATATACCTGGACTGCGAAAGTCCCAACATCCTCTTGGATCTATCACGATAGATCCGGATCCCCAGAATGTAAGAGGCATCACCCAGGTCTTTCATGGAGAACCTGTGTGACAAGAATCCTTTGACAGATTGTAGCATAGGAATGTCATTTCCTATCAATAGAATGTCATCCACGTACAAGACGAGGAATACGACACTTCTGGCTACAACTTTACTATATATGCACGGTTCATCTGGATTTTTGATAAAGTCATATTCTTTGACTGTCTCATCAAAACAGATGTTCCAACTCCGCGATGCCTGCTTTAGTCCATAAATGGACTTAAGCAGCTTGCATACTTTCCCGCTGCTCCCACTCTGATTGAAACCCTCTGGGTGATCCATATAGACGCACTCTTCTAAATTTCCATTCAGAAAAGCCGTCTTTACGTCCATCTGCCAGATTTCATAATCATGGAAGGCAGCAATAGCAAGAAGGACCCGAATGGATTTGAGCATAGCCACTGGAGAAAAAGTTTCATCATAGTCCAAACCAGGTCTTTGACGAAAACCCTTTGCAACAAGTCTAGCCTTATAGGTTTCCACCTGTCCATCTACACCAATCTTTGTCTTGAAGATCCATTTGCATCCTATGGGTTTTACCCCATCTGGAGCAAAGTCCAAAGTCTATACTTTGTTGGTGTACATGGACTCCATTTCGGTCCGCATTGCATCTAGCCATCGTACCGAGTCGCCGCTCTGGATGGCCTGCTGGAAGTCAGTAGGTTCATCATCATCTATGATGCAATCCTCTCTATCCCCATCTATGAGAAAACCGTAGTATCTCTCAGGCGGATGAGACGGCCTACTACTCCTGCGGAGGGGTGCGGGAATGTCCTGTTCTTCTTGAACTACCGGTTCTACCAAACTTTCAGTATTAGTTTGTGGTTCTGGAATTTCTTCCAGTTCTATTTCGCTCCCACTTGATTCCTTTTCTAAAAACTGATGTTCTAGAAAATGGTCATTACGAGAAACAAATACCTTTTGTTCCTCTGCGTAGTAGAATAGATATCCCCTGGAGTTCTTTGGATATCCCACAAACTTACACTTTACTGATCGTGCCTCGAGCTTGTCCACATGCTGCTTTTTAACAAAAGCTGGACATCCCCAAATCTTTATATACTGTAGATGGGGTTTCTTCCCGCTCCACATCTGATATGGAGTGGTAGGCACAGTCTTGGTAGGAACCATGTTCAAAAGATATGCTGCTGATTCTAGCGCATAACCCCAAAAAGATCACGGTAACTCAGCATTACTCATCATGGATCGTACCATATCCAATAGGGTTCGATTCCGTCTCTCCGATACACCGTTATGCTGTGGAGTGTATGGAGGAGTAAGCTGAGAGAGAATTTCTTTCTCTTTTAGGTAACCTAGGAACTCGGCACTCAAGTATTCACCACCTCGATCAGATCTAAGTGTCTTGATACTTTTGCCGGTTTGGTTTTCTACTTCATTCTTATACTCTTGGAATTTCTCAAAAGCCTCGGATTTATGTTTCATCAGATAAATGAATCCGTACCTTGAGTAATCATCCGTGAAAGTAATGAAATAGGAAAAACCACCTCTTGCATGTGTAGACATTGGACCGCATACATCGCTGTGTATGAGTCCTAAGAGCTCGCTCGCTCTTACTCCTTGTCCAGTAAATGGAGTCTTTGTCATCTTTCCTTTGAGACAAGATTGACAAGTGTCATAAGTTTGATATTCGAACGAGTCCAAATATCCTTCTCTATGCAACTTAGTCAACCTTCTCTCATTGATGTGACCCAGTCTACAATGCCATAAGAAAGCTTTATTTAAATCTGGAGACTTTCTTTTAAGTGTGTTCTGGACATTGAAAATTTGGAGTTGGTTTAAAACATATATACCGTTATTTAGTGTACCGGACCCAATCAAACCATGATTAAGGTGGATGTTAACAACATCTCTTACAAACGTGAAATCATAACCTTTATTTGATAACAAGGAAACTGATATGATATTACACATTAAGCTTGGCACAAAAAAACAGTTATGTAAAACCAAAATGTGTCCATTCGTCAATCCTAGGTGATAATCCCCGACGGACGCAGCTCCCACGCTAGCTCCGTTAGCAACCTTTAGGGTCATATCACCTTCCTTCAGCACTCTTCGGTTTCTCAGTGCCTGCAATGAATTGCAAATATGAGATCCTGATCCGGTATCCAATACCCAGGAAGTAGAGTTGATCGACAGACAATTCTCAATTACAGACACACCTAAAGTCGAAGCCACAGCTTGCTTCGGTTCCTGGTTCTTGGCGTTCCACGCCTTGCAATCCTTCTTCCAGTGCCCTTTCCTGTGACAATGGAAGCACTCATCCTGGCCAACTACCGGTACCGCAAACTTTTTCTTTCCCTTCCCTCCCACCTTACTAACACCTCCTCTAGGCTTGGTGGCGGCCTTCTTCTTCCTTCCTTTGGCCCTAGCCTTGGACCCGGAAGAAGATGCACCGCTAACAAACATAGCGGGTGTTTCCCTTGTTTTCTGCAAGGTGCCCTCTGCACTCCTTAACATGTTCAGGAGTTCCGGAAGTTCAACTTCTTTTCTTTGAAGGTTGAAGTTCAGGATAAACTGGGCGTAGGTGTGAGGAAGGGACTGGAGAATAAGGTCTGTATAGAGCTCATTATCCAAAGTCGTCCCAAGGTCCGCGAGCTCTTCAATATAGCCGATCATCTTTAGGACATGTTCTCCTACCGATGACCCGACAGCCAACCTCGCTCGAAACAAGTTCTTAGAGGTCTCGTATCTTGCTATACGAGATTGCTCTCCATAAAGTTCCTTTGTATGGAGAAATATGCCATCTAGGTTCATATCCTCGTACCTCCTCTGATGTTCATTGTTCATTGAGGCAAGCACGATGCACTTGGCTTTCGCGCAATCTAAATCCCAGGTTTTGCGGATTTCCTTATCCGCATTGCTGGATTTGGGACCAGGGACAGCAGGTGCCGTAGCGGTGAGGACGTACCCCAATTTGTCATAGATCAAAGCCATTTTGACATTCCGCAGCCAATCTTTATAGTTTGGCCCTGTCAGTATATTTTTCTCTAAAAGTAACTTAAGTCCAGTCATTTTCAGGGTCGCTGCAATTAGGAGAGAGAAGAAAACTTTTTAGCATGATGCTCTTGCAAGTTTAGAGTGGTTTTTAGTTTATCTAAACTGGATGGCTCCCACTGTTTCTCGAATCCTTCCTCAAACCATAAAAGAAGAATTAGCCAGGACTATTCTCACTGTACAATACTTGCTTAACCGTTCAGCCAGGCTAGTGTCGATACTTCGAGGGAGGTTTTCCAACGCTTTCGCGAAGTTCCTTAATTAAATAACCTCTTTTCTCTGGGGGCGTAACCCCGCTGACACCTTTCTTGACACCTACTTGGTTTATAGCATTGATCGTTAAGTGACGAATATCCTGATAAGTAGCATATACTCACAGTAGGATCAGGATCCAAATATCATCGTATGATAATGTTGAAGGAATCCTACCAACATTCATCAAACTCCAAATGGTATGCAACGCTTTGCAAATTTCAGTTTCTTTAGAAATTCCCGATATATATTTTTGCCCCATGCTCTTATGACCTTGGCGTTCGGTCAAAATGTCATAAGTCACATGTCAAGTTCGACCCATCATTATCTTATCAATTTGAACCCATCCGTATATATCCTTGACGTTCGGCCAAAATGATAATACGACTGTCCCAAACTAACTCATCTATCTATGCAACAAATGAATACCCAGTAGCTACCAAACACTATGCCTTGGCGTTAGGTCAAAATACATAGCTTGAATACTACTGAATACCCAGATGAAATGACGGAGGGCTACGAATGGTTTTGGCGAAACCGTGAACGTAGTGAACTTGATATAACCGAAGGAACCTGATAGCTTTTAAAAGGAGTGGTTAAAGCTCCGCATTTAAAAATATCTGTTTTTAAAATTAACCGAGTGGTTTCTTTTAAATTGTTCCAACGATTAACTTTTGGTTTATTTTCTTTGCATTATAAATAATGCGTCCCATCATTAACCTATCATTGCAGAAAACAACGAAAATACAACGTCCTCTTATGCCATCCGTATTCGCCACGGGGTCCCGTCATCACCCGTTAGGTTACTTAACTAACGACAGAGCGGGGGCTGGGCTAGTGCGGGCGTAAAATATAAGTGACGTCTAAATAGCTATCATATATAGATATTGTACATTCGTCAGACGCAATAATAGGCATTCCAGATCACAGATGAACTTTATTGGATTTGCAAGCAATCCGTGTTTGTTTTGAGCCTGCAACAAAAGACGGGTTACACAGTTGTGATGAATAGCCATTACCCCACCTAAGACCCCAACGGGTACGGCAAACTACCCGCCCGGCAGTTTATGCACCCCACCTTGGGTCTGTCCTAGGAGCAAAAAACAGTAAAATGAAATAATACAACGGTGGCTACAACCGTAACCTGGATGTGCCCCGCAAAATAATATTACACCAAATTACATTTACATCAAATGAATTAAATAATAACCCATCACATAACCCCGGCTATACATCACAACAGTCCAACACAGTTCATATCCACAAACATTAAAAACCATTACAGAAATGTGCAACCCCCTGCCAACCGACATACTAGCAGTTAGGGGAGGTTTACGAACACATTATACAAACACAGATATAATCCATCAAGCAAATACTGTATAATTTCGATCGATTAAACACTTCTAATTTTGCTCCAATACTTCTCTGTAAATCTGAAACCTGAGCAAAAATAAAAACTTCCAGAAAATACCAAATATCACAGAGAAGCAACACAGGAAATTTGGGTTCCTGAATCGCCGACTCGGCGGTGGAAGCGCGGCGGATCGGTGTGATCCGCCGCGGTTCCGCGGCTCTTTAGGCGATTCAGGGGCCCAAATTTCTTGGGTGTTCTTATGCTGTCTTTTTAAGCTTTCTGAACCTCCCTGAAAAATTTTAGGACTTCATTTAAAATTCGACAGAAACTTGTGATTTCGGGGTTTTCCGGTTTCGTTTTTTCCGTTTGAAATTCATACAAATTTGCAAGTAAGTTATTTATTGTTTAGCGAGGCTCTGATACCACTGTAAGTCGATGTACAACACCCCACGACTTGCGGGGAGGCGGAAATATGAAAAACGATCTTGTTTTTATGCTAAACATCGACTAACCGCATGAATCGAAGCTAAACGATAACTAACATCAAACATAGTTGTTAACAACTACTATGTAAAGGGATTATACCTAAAGAACCGTGTCCTTCGCCTTTACGAACTCCACCTCCTCCTCGGCCTTCTCCAAGTAGTAGACGATCCACCCGAGAGCTTTACTCCAAGCTTACCCTTTAAACTTGAGGCAACTAAACTTCTTTAAGTGCTAATCAAAGAAGCTAGGTGAAATAGAGTGAGGGTTATGGTTTAATAAGTCTAACTAATCCTTGTACTCAACACATGAGAGGGGAGGATTAGGGTTTGAAGAGGGAGAGCTTGAGGAGAGAGAAGGTGAAGATAATAATGAAGTAAGAATAATGAGTTATGATAATATATATCAAGCATTTCTTTTATCAAGAAAAGAAAAGAAATCAATTTAACAACCATGCTTGATAATATCTAGTGATGATTCACATCCATGAGTCATTAAGCATTTATGATGCATTAATGACATGGATGAATCATCCATATGACTCACTAATCACATTCATTGTATATGCCACCTAAACCTCCTTAGTCACCACCTTCTAGAAGCTTCTCGCGCAATTACGAGAACGCCCCTCCTTTCCGCAAAAATACGGAAAAACTTTAGACTGTATAAATCCAATAACCGGATACCAGTAACTGGCTTAAACCAAAGCCGACGGGTAAAAACTGTCCGAAAGTCGTACGTGCGTAAACACACGTATGCGTCCGAACCCTTGTCGTAAAACCATACGACCTCTAAATCGTTTCGCCTGGAGTAGGGAAACTCTCTGTGTGGGACTCTAGAGACTCGACTACTACGCTGGCAGTGGGTTTAACCACAGACCGCAAGCGGCACTAGCTGTACGTAACGGTCCCCAGGTAGATGTCGATAAGAAGGCCGATGAGGAAACCCATCCGAACTCCTACTGAGTCTGATATGACAATCTCCGTACAGTCCGGTCCGTTCGTCTAAGACTATCGCATATCGGGCTTAGGGGGGCGGCAAGCGTCAGTCCCCTAATAGCGGTATAAGTCGTGTCAGAGCGAAGCCCATTACACCCTGAGAAACTACTGGAACCTACCAGTAAATCTCGCTTGCCCTTGCCAGGGACTTTGCGTAATGGCTCTCTGACACAGCACGATATCAACCCCCAATACCGGGAGAGACGAATCCTGTCTAACCGCCACTGCCTCCAAGTGCTCGGGACTGCACCCAACTGCTACCTGTTTGCACGACTCCTTTGAGCCGTGGTAGGGTAGCAATCTAAGAACAGTGGGACACACTCGAGGCGAAGTAGCAGTGTCAAGTCTGCGGACTATGCTGTACTCATGTCACCTGGGAACTGTTCACTGACGACTGGTATAAAACCAACCAACAGTTCCCTGTGAGTCCTGTCCGGTGTACCCGTAACCCAACGAGCACCTGCATACTATCTCCAGTACGACGTACTGACGGCTGTGGGACAGACCATCTCCCCAACTGGGATGAGAAACGTACACACTAGTCTACTCCGGAGTATCGATGCCCTGTCTCGATAATCCTACGACTATGGACCCAAAATAAGGATGTGCTTGTAGACTACCCAGCCCCCACTAGTGTGACTGCCATCACAACGCCGGTAGTCAAGCAAGATCCTAAGAGCTCTATCAATACGTATACTCACATATTAAGATAGAAGAAACCAAGTAGCATACTACCATGTTTAGCAAGACTGTTATATACATGTGAATATCCCAAGCTTCCATTAAGTAATATACAAACTAGTATGATACAGTAATGGCCTTCTAGGGCATAAGCACTAACAGGATAGCCATTGGAGCTCAGTCCATGCAGCCACGACGAGGTGAGTCCGAAGCAGTCGACATTAGAGCAAAGTAGAGTAAGAGGTTCGTGCCAGATCTAGAGGAGATGACGTCCCACTCTGCCGACACTAGAGATGCGATACGCATGCCGAGACATAGTACTGGATATACCTTCCAGAAGGAGTCACGATGAGTATGCAGCCGTTACGGAAAAAGAAGCAGATATAGTAAAGGACGATGACTCCTGGGCAATTGGCAGAGATGAGACTTGGAAGAGACCTTGAGCAGGATTCCTTCCAGGGCGCTGCTGCAATGATACTTGCACCTAGGATCAGATGTGTCACGTACATTCAGAGAGCCGGAGGCCGACGCCAGTGACATGTTGCTTTACGAGTGATCGCGATGATTGATCGAGAGATGACCAGAGAAGTGCCAAAATGGAATCGTCCCCGTAAGCACGTCTGACAGGGCCGATGAGCCGATGGATCGAGAGACTAATAATCCACAGAGAAGAATTAGACCCAGGAGTGGTCATATTACGCACACCAGCAGGCCAGAGTTCAGGATCGACGACGAGACATCCCACTAGTGACCGCGACAGTTGGCCCGAGATTCTTGGAGGATGCGCTTGAGCGGAACTATTCCGCCATACTTGATTTTGGTATTTTGACGATTTATTCGCATGATTTGATTTTGATGATTGGGTTTCATGACGTTTGTTTTCATGTGCTATTGAGGATTTACGATGTTTGCACAGTTGTTGCACTTGATATCGTTTTCGTGCCTTGGTTTCACATGTTTGTGATTTTATGGGGTTTAGACATTTGAGTTGATTTTGTGCGTATGCACGCACACGATTTGGTTTTTGCACTCGGTATATTTCACATATGCTTGCAGTGCAGTGATATGTATTTTGTGCACTTGGATGCACTGGACTTCGATTTCGATGGTGATGTTCGATATTTGTTCTGTGCACTTTATGCACCTGATTGGATTTGCGCATGTTCGGCGCTTGATATTGGGTTTCATGATGGACGCACCCGATTTGGATTTGTAGCGCATGTTGGGCGCATGTTCTGAGATGAGATTTGGTGCACACCAGATGCACTAAATCGGGATTTTTCGTGCATATCAGATGCACCTGATTTTTTGCGGTCAGGCACACACGTTGCCTATGACCGATATTGCGTGCACAACCGTTGCACCTTGATTTTGTTTCTGTGCACCTGCTTGGCACATGTATGGATTTTGATTTCCGTGCGCACCGGACGCACAGGGTTTTCATATGCATTTTTGGGACTGATTTTCTTATGGAGCAGTACATTTTTTTGTGTTGATGTGATTTGTTTTCGTATTGAGCAGGACTGGTCAGATGGCAGTGCCTGAATATATTTTGCATGCACTGATAGATTTCAAAAGGGATTTCCAAAAGCGAGCTATAGTCTCATTATTTACCTACGTGTCCGGTACGACACGAAACGTTTAAAACGAGGGAACCCTTCCAAATCATTTTCAAAATGGCGGATCGTACATACTAAATAAAAGATATATACGTATATGGCTATTTTCTTATAAAGACGTCCGCCACTGTGCAGTGTTATGCGCATTGTACATCGACTTTAAAGAATTTGGGCATGCATTTCCTTCATGTATTTACCTGTATAGTTCCGATTTTTAGCCTATCGGTTTTGCCTTGGATTTGGCGTTCGTGTTTTCACCTTGACTCCGATGATTGCGAGATGCTTGACGGAGTTTTGTTTTCGAGTTATCTGCTCGCTACTCAAGCGCATGTATTGCGCTATGATGCCTTTCATGTATTGATGATTTCGGAGCCCCGTTGACTTGGACATTTTATTGAAATGTTTTAGAATATGGAGGTTTAAATTTAAATTCGGGGACCGAATTTCTTTAAGGGGGGAAGACTGTAACATTTCAAAAAAATAAAATATTATTTTTGGGAATTTTCATAATTTAATGTTAATTTTTAATGAATATTTTAATAGTCGGTATAATTAAATACCGATAAATGGTGAAAATTCCGGAGAAAATTTTGGAAAATTCTAAAATTGGGTATTTTGTGGAAATATGTCATTTTTAAGCTTTTATGGTTACGTAAATGCTATTTTGGTGTTAACCGCGATTAAAAATCGCTAATTTGTATTTTTGGCTTTTTGTGCAAAAATGTGCACATGACATTTCTACACTTGTTACACTTGTTTCTTGTTTTGGTCATGGTGGCCTAGGGTTGGACCATGCTTAGATGACCATGGTGGGTTGGACCATTTGATTAGGTTAATTGGGTTAATTAAGGGTTTTAGCTTGTTAAGGGTGATTAGGGTTAGGTTGACTTGTGTAGGAGAGAGTGTGAGCTATGATGGCTTGTGGGTGCTAACATGTTTCAAGAGTGAGAGAGAGATGGTTAGGGTGTGCCATGATCCCTCTCAATCTTCATTATCCTTTATGCTCTTTCTTACTACCTCTCACTCTCACACATCACACCTCTTCAAAACAGCTTCAGCCAACATCAGCAGCTGAAACATTGCTTCAGCCAACCCTACACAGCCACAAAACAGCCCCCTGCATCAGCTGCTGATACACCACATCAGCCCCCATTCCCTCACATCAACAGCTACCCCAGCCCTCAATAGCTGCAGCCACTAGCTCCTAACCCCCTTAGCGCACATCTACACACTCCCATCAACACTTTTCAGCCCCCATATCAACCCATCAGCACACTTCAGCCCCTCCATCAACACCTTTCAGCCACATCTGATGCAATAGCAGCTGATGTAACAGCTTCAGCCCCCCTTTCCATCACTTCAGCCCCCTTTATCACCACATTAGCCCCCATATCAACTCATCCTTATGCTAGAACCATACATCAGCAGCAGCCCCTTCAACACAACACCAATAAAACAGTCTCAGCACATTTTTAGCCACATTTTCTATCAGCCACAGCAGCAGCAACCTTATTCCAACCAACACCCCACAACACCATCATCATACTACAACCCCACACCCTCATCATACCATAACTCAACCCCCACAACAAGACCACAGCCCCAACTGCTGCTACAACAGCAAAGGAAAAGCAAAAGAGAAGTTGCAAGCAGCAGATGCAGCATCAGCAACTGCAACCAGACAGGAGATCAGCCTCAGGTAGGAACTTCAGCAGCAACCACCCCTCCTCCTTCCATCATCTTCCCTTCTCCTTCGTTCTAGGATTCCTTGAGGTATAATCTTACAACCCAACTCGGTTCTTGCTCAGTTTAGGTTATATAGCTGGAAGTTTACTGTTTTATTTGAGATCTAGTGCTAGTTTTAGTGAAATTGAGTGAGGTTTGGCCAAGAGATGGTTTCGATTGTCAGGGTAACCTTATTAGGTGTATTTGAGACCATTGTAACCAAGAAACCCCAGATCTCGAGTTAGTTACCAGAGTTGTTCGACTTGGTGTAAATTAGCGTTTTCGTCGATTTTGTGACCTTTCTGAGACCTGCTTTCACCCGGGACCTCCTAGAGTAAAATTGACTTGGCAGTGAGCTGTGCAGGCACCCTGGAACCACTACCCAAAGCCCTAGCCACCATCTCAAAGTCCCGGCCGCAAATTTAATCCCCCTGGCCGCAATTTGCGGCCAGAGCAGGGTAAAACTGCCACGTTTTGCGTGCACAACCCTATTTCATGTAAACTTGACCCCCTGTATGTCTAGTTTTGAATGATTCCAGTTTGGGTAAAATCTGGGTTGATTTTCATGAGTTGGCGTATGATTTACGACTTGTTTTCGTATGGTTTTTTGGTATTCGATGATTCGTTTCCGTCGGGTGGCGTTTGAACGCCAACGACCAGTGAGCTTGGATGTGTTTGCACGCGAGGCCACAGGTTCTTACCTATGGGCGTAGCGTGCACCATTTTGGCTTCCGATATGGTTTTCATGTGTTTTAGCATGTGATATTCTTGTAGGTACGCACGTGGCGTCGGAGCGTTGGAGATGCAAATGGCGACATCAGCACCGGCACGCATAAACAAGGTGAGTAGATTTATATCTACGGGGAGAAGTCGGGTGGATGGCGTATAGCACCCCCACAGTCTGAGGTGATGTATACGGATGCGTATACACACCTACAATTATTATTGTTGTTGGGATTAATTATTGATGTTTAATGGATATTGGTATGTTGGATTTGTGAAAGGTTACGAAACCCTAGGATAGTGGGTGCGCTACACATACATACACACATATACATACTTGCATACATCTTTGTTTCATATGTGGTTATGGGATTCTACATAGATATGTGTCCACATGGGTTTTGGATTATGTGTTCACATACGGATTTGAGGATGATACATGGGATTGAGATGAGTCGATGAGTTTGATATGAGGTTATGATATCGGTGATATGATAAAATTCATAATGAAGATACGTCTTGATGCTTTAGAGGATTTTGGGAATAATGATGCCATAGGAATGTCGACATAAATATATAATGATCGACACGTGATTATGTTATGAGATATGATATGATATGATATGACCAGAAAATTATGATAGGCCGCATTCGGCGACGTTTACTCCTTGTGATGATATGTGATGATGATATCGATTTATACTAGACTGTCGATCAGTAGTCAGATCTTGTTTATAGTGATGATATTAGCATTGTACTAGACATAGGTCAGTACCCCAGATGATGATCTTGATAAAAAGGATACTAGATGAATGATATGACGAATGTGATATTGACCCGTACCCAGATTTGGGGATGCCGTACGACGGATTTACGTACGAGCTATAAATTGATGTTTGATCCGCACTCTTGATTTGGGAATAACTGATTATAGAGATATGTTATCGGATGTGGTATTATTGAGGCGGATCACCGACTATATATACATATACATATATCAACTCAGAGGTCAGGCAGTTTAACTTACCTGCAGTTAGCTTATTAGATCAGCCCCATAGGCGGTGTACCTTTATGACTCTTATGACATTAGATGCAATTTAGCTATCATTGTGTTTAGCATCCAGCTCCCGCACTTTATCA
This sequence comes from Agapanthus africanus, assembly GCA_030015575.1. NCBI lineage: Eukaryota > Viridiplantae > Streptophyta > Magnoliopsida > Asparagales > Amaryllidaceae > Agapanthus > Agapanthus africanus. The sequence continues at coordinate 523,126,662 of CM057342.1, forward strand.
TTGTTGCTCTGCATCGCATACTGTTATGATTCATATTTCATTATTGATATCCTGCTGTTAGGACACCAGCACCATTACCGATGATGCGTATGTACCACGTACACTTATTTGCCGGCTCACACACATCTTCATCGGTAATTGCCATGTCACGAACACTTAGAAAATATTATTGCTTGATTTAGCTTGTTAGCTAGTAGTAACATGATATTAGTATGCTTGCCTTATATGCCAGCTTGACATTGTAGTTATTACCTGTCATTTCATGCATACTGTTGTTCATTATATGCCGCATTCATGGATTCTCATGCTTATATTCATGGTTTTACATGCTATTGATGATTCGGATTTCCTTGATGTTTTCTGGATTTGGGGGAAAACCGCAAAACTTACATAAACTGCTTTCTCTCTTTTTAAATATAAAAAGTGCGGTTTTCCCATGATGTATGAGTCGTCCACCATGAGTTTGCTGATGGATTTCGAGACCCGATTCGAGGAGTGGAGGAACCGTTTCGGGTACATGGTGGGCCTGGTGCGGTACCTCGGGGCAAGAGGATCGCAGATGATGGCGTTGTGCCTGTCAGGGGAGCACTACCGACCGGTGATTTTACCCGACATGTCGGATATCCGGAGGATACCGTCGTAGTCATGAGATGGATGGTAGGGGCCGGTCTGGACTGACGGCGCCCTGGATTTTATGATTGAGATATTGAGGTACAGAGATTGTGATACAGAGATATCGAGATATTGGGATTTATGTTTTGTGCCGATGCTGGGCACAGGTTTCATGATGTTTTCCATGATTTTTGACTATATCCTCATATTTACATACATGATTGCATTGATCATACTTCACTGTATATATAACAGGGTATGAGGGCGCTGCTATATATACCCTTACACCAATATTAGTGGAATGGGACGCTAATATATGTGTATTGATATCATTTTAAAAAACTTCATCATACTTTTCATGCATTCATACATCATTCATATGATATATTGCCACCTGATGCACTGACACGGGCACATGGGTTTACACTTGGGTTAGGTATTTACCCTAGTCTTGTTATAGATTGCTGGTTATATATATTTGAGGATTATATATTTTGATCGTATGACCTAGGATTGCGTCATACATGCGATTTCTGTTCGTAGATCTTTTTCTACTCACGAGTTGGCAACTCACCCCCGTTGTGCCCCAGTTTCTTACAGGTGTTGCCGTACAGGTTTTATTACGGCTTTGCGGGCACTGTTCCTTTCGGGTGACTTGCTAGTAGGTGGGTTATTGTATCGTACCTATCATTATACATTGTATATTATATTCAGTTGTATCTAGAAGTTCCATCAACCAAACATGTACTTATTTGAGGTAGAGACTAGTGATATTTATTCTTTCGACCTTAGAGTCGTGCGTTATATTTTTGTGGATTTCTTGTTGTTGGAGTTTCCTTTTCTGTTGTGATCCTCGCCTTTAGGCGTTGTATATTGTTGTTAGCTGGTTGTTTTGATATGGATCTTCCTATTCTCTATTACTTCTCTTGGTTTGGATTTCTGGGTTCGGCTTACTTAGCATACGTACGCCTTGAGACGTTCGTAGTCTAAGTGCCGGTCATGTTCCGAACTTTCGGGTCGTGACAATACTGCTGGTAGTCAAGCAAGAATCCTATGGGCTCTATCAACATCTATATGATGATAAAGACAGACCAGATAGCATACTATCATCTCGATGAGACTGTTTATCGGTATAGGTCCTCTCTCAATCATTGCAATCACGTACCTGTGATCCAATAATTGACTTAGAGGGCACTATATCCAACACGGGATTCCGATGATCGCAGCGGAGGGACGTCAACACGGAGCTAAAGAAGTGGTGGACCAGATCTACAAAGGTTGTAGTCCCTTTCACTTTCTAGTTAAGTTGTTAACTTGCATGTTTCGCCTAAACTCTAGTTAACGATCTTGCTAAGGGTTGTTCGGCACATAGAAAATTAGAATTTGGCATGGTCGATGCCTTGTGGAAGTTCTTGAGTGTGCCTAGGAACCCTACAATAAGAGAATAAATATAAAAATAGTCGCGGACACAACAATACAAGTCAACCACGCGCACTAACTAAACGCGCACGCGCTTGGTGCACAAAACGCGCTCGCGACAACGCCACAAAACGCAACTATGATTGCTATACGTGGCAATTATAAAACCAAAAACCCAATCGCACCAATCGCGCGTTCACAACACATTAAATATTATATGAAATAGGTTGTAAATCATCCAAACCTCAAACTCGAAAAAACGTATTTATTCTGAAAACCTAGTAAGCAACAATTACCCGTTTTAATACTAATCTAGATGTTTTAGCAATTTTAATGGCCACAAAGCTCACTTAATATCTTAATTAGGCCACACAATTATTAGCCAATTTTTAGTCTCACTAATTACACACTAATCTTGAAACAAGTTTGCAAGCACACTAAATTTGGATAATTAGAAACCACTTAAACAAGATATTCATCTAGATTAGGTTCCAAAGCCCACTAGATAGAAAACTAAACTTGACTAACATAATAATGATGGTTGAAACCCTAGCTCTAACTCAAACCCTCTTCTTTAAAATCTCAACTTGAAATTAGAACCAAATTAACACTTAAATACCTTAGCCTATAGCAATATACCAACAAATTAACCATTTGGTTAAGATTTATACCTCAAGATTTGTAGATCTAACATCCAACTTGCCTCCAAAAAGCTTCCTTGCTCCTGATATCTAAGCTAGTTTGGGCTAAAGAAATCATGGGTAAAGATTAAATGAAGAATTTATGAGGTTTTGTGTTGATTTTTGATGGATTTTATGAGATTTTTGATGAGAAAAGGAGGTGGGGAAATGAGGGGGGGGCTGCTGGAAATGGGGCTCGGCCATGATGGGGAGAGGGGGAGAGAGTGAGGTGTGTGTGTGGGTATGAAGTCAAGAAAAAATCCACACCTCAATCATCTAACACCTTACTTCTTTGTTTATTGTTTTTCTTTTCTTTTAACCTTAGAAGTGGGGAAAACTTGGGGAGAGGGCTGCTGTTGTGGGGTCGGCCAAGCCATGGGAGGAGGATGTGTGTGTATTTGTGTAGAAGTTTCCAGGTCAAAGTAACCCCTTCTTACCTCATAATACTTCACCCTTCATAATTCTATTTTATTTCAATATTTCCTTTTACCTTTTCTATGCAATTATAACTAGAACTATCCCAATTTTTTTCTTTCTTTGATAGAACATGTTACAATATGTGTTTAGATGTGTCATGGTGCACTAAACTTGTATTAACCCATTCTCATTTGTAATTATCACTAATTAAATGTATTAGTGAAAGCTTAAAATAATATTAAAAATAATAAATTACGGAAAATATTTTAGTAAACAAACAATTTTATAAGTGACCCATCAAATATCAAATACTAGCAACTACATAGCTAAAATAGGTATATTTAAGTCTATATTGAAAAATAATTATATCTTGGTTTTTACGGAAAACACCAGTTATTTTACCGATTATCGGAAATTTCACCTTAACGATTTTTCAGAACGTTATAAATATCTAAACTCTTTTCCTTGAACTAGTATAAGGTTAATGGTACGATCCGTCGATTAGGTTTCCGTTAGTGCCGGTTTTTTAAATTTTTTGTTCCGCGTGTGGCCACGGATTGTTGGCCGGGGCGCTGGCGTAGCCCCATATGGTATGAGAGCCAACCCATTAACCGCATACTAGTTGTTTAGACGATATTAAAATATCAAAACCGAAACAAATCCGAAACAATACCCGTAGTATTCCAGTTTTTGTCATTTTTTTCAGTGTCTTCTAAAAATATTTTAGCAACTGTAGAAGACTACTTGCATGACCACTAGACTGCACTCCAAATACGAGCCACTTCCACCCTAAATGACTCGAGCACATTGCTCAAAATTCCGAGCTGGCCGGCCCTAGTAAGGAGTTTGGACTTCGTATTTTGTGTATGGTCTAGTCTCTGGAATATTGGTTCAGTGGTATTGCTAGTTTAACCCAGTTTGGATATGGTATTATCTAGTTGTTTGGGGGCTATTCGGGGTTATTTCGAAGTCGATATTTCTAACATTGTTTAAAGTTTACAGTACATACATTTCTATCTGTGACCGTGAATGTCATTAGAGAAGTACAACTTGTCTAATTGCTATAGTTCTTTTAGACGGGTTTGCGAACGTGACATTCGCGTTGATGTTCTATGTTGTGCTGTGTTGTTGCGGATTCGTCGTGGTGGATAGCTTGGGTGCAATGTTAGTACAGTTTGGATTTATTTGTACATTTGATATCGCGGGGAGAGCGTCCGACATATGGGCTGCCGTCACTGCCTGTTTGTATATTATTTGTTTGGGGCACGACCGGGTTGAGGTCGATGTCACCGTTGTATATATTTTCTTTTCTGTACTAAGATTACCCCGCGATGGAGTGCACGGATAGCTGGGTTCTGGAGGGCAATGGGTCCACATCTCATGGCGTTGAGAAGGAGGGGGCCTCACTCTAGAATTGGCGGGCTATTCGCCGCACTCATAGGGGGTACAGGTTGACCCAAGGAGGGGTGCTCAAGTTACCGGATTCTGTGAAGTGCTGGGTGGCCCATTCACTTTGATGAAGGGAGCTGCCTCGCTTCTGGTTTTGGCAGGTAACTTGCCGCGCTCGTAGGGGTCTAGGTTTTCATTGCATAGGCTGTAAGTCGACGTTAGACACCCCACATGATGCGGGGAGACGGAATAGGTAAAACAATCATCTTGTTTAAGCTAATATCGACTAACTTTACGAATCTTTGCCAAACCCTAACTAACACAATATAGAAGTGATTAGCTACTATGAAAGATGATTATACCTAATGAATCAAGTCCTTCTTGTTCTCGTAGACCACCTCCTCGTCGGCCTCCTTGTTGTGATAGAAGATCCACCCTCGAGCTACTTCTCCAACCTTTAACCTCACACTTGAGGTAACTAAGTGGCTATGAGTGCTAATCAAAGCAACCTAGAAGATATAGAAGAGGATTAGGGATCTATTAGTCTTGCTAACCCTTGGATCTCAACACATGAGAGGTTAGGGTTAGGGTTGAAGAGAGAGAGCTTGAGGAGAGAGAGTGTGAAAGTAATTATCAAATGGAAATTAACTCATTTGTGTATATATATCATGAAGCATAAAATATCTTGCACAAAAAATCTTTGCACAAATATCTTCATGCTTCATTTAATACAAATGAATCATCTAATGAGTCATTAAAACCATTAATGCTTCATTAACTCACTTGATGAATCATCTCCATGAGTCACAAAACCATTTAATGCATATAACACCTAAGCTCTCCACCTCATCAATATTCTAGAAGCTTCTCGAGTAATTACAAGAATGCCCCTCCTATCCGTGAAAACACGGAAATACTGAGACTGTATAAATCCAATAATCCAATTCTAGAATCTGGCTTAAACCAAAGCCTGCTAGTATAAACTGTCCGAACATCATACGTGCGTAAAAACACGTATGTGTCCGAACCCTATCGTAAAACCATACGACCTCTATATCGTTTCGCCCGAAGCAGGAAAACTCTCTGTATGGGACTCTAAAGACTCGATACTACGCTGGCAGTGGGTTTAACCACAGATCGCAAGCGGCACTAGATGTACGTAACGGTCCCCAGGTAGACGTCGATAAGAAGGCCGATGAGGAAACCCATCCTGTTGGATATATGTATGCCCTAGAGGCCATTATATGATAGTGGATGTATTTATACATGTATATATATATATATATATATATATATATATATATATATATTCAGTGTACATTCTTGCTCGACATGATAGTATGCTATTTGGTTCTTCTTTATCTGACATGTTGTTTTGATCATGCTTTTATTCATTCACACATGTTGATAAAGCCCTGAGGATATAGGCTTGACTACTGTGATTATGATAGAGATCATACTAGTGGGACATCTGTAGTTTATAAGCATATCCTGGAATGTCCCTAGTCGTAGGTGTATCGAGACGGGGCATCGATATACCTGTTGGAGATAGTGCCCTCAGAGTCAATTATTAGGTCACAGGTACGTGATTGTAATGATTGAGGGAGGACCTATCCCGGTAGGACAGTCTTACTCGAGATGATAGTATGCTATCTGGTTTACCTTTATCATCGTGTACTGTTTTAGGTGACCTGACACGTCGCTATTACACGTTGATAGAGCCCCTAGGATTCTTGCTTGACCACCAGCAGTATGAGGGCGATCATATAAGTGGGAGCTGGGGGTCTACAAGCATATCCTTAAAAGGTCCCTAGTCGTGGGAGTTTCGAGACCGGGCATCGATACTCCATTAGTAGACTAGTGTATACAGTCGAGACCCCGACGAGGGGCGGTGGCCGGTCTCACAAGCCACTGGTGTCAGTTGGATCACCTAAGATGTATACAGGTGCTCATTGGGTTATGAGTACACCGGACAGGACTCGCCGGGAACATGCTAGTTGGTCATATACCAGACGTCAGATGGCAGTTCCCTGGTGACATGTGTGCAGGTTAGTTCATCAACCTGGGGATCGTCATTTGTCTCGTGTGAGTTCCCACTGTACTTTGATTACTACTCTACCACGGCTCAAAGGAGTCGTGCAAACAGGTTTTAGTTGGGTACAGTCCCGAGCCACATGGAGGCAGTGAGCGTATCTTCAGGGGTTCGTCTCTCCCGGTATTGGGGGTGAGGTCGTGCTGTGTCTAGGAGAGCCATTACACAAAGCCCTCGGCCGAGGCAAGGAGATTTACTGGTAGGTATTCCAGTAGTATCTCAGGGTGTTCTGGGCTACACTCCGACACGACTTGTACCGCTTTTGGGGGTCTGACTTTTACCAACCCCCTAGGCCCGCCATGCGATGCTCATAGACGAACGGACCGGACTGCACGGATATTGTCACTGACAGGCTCAGTTGGGTGTCGGGGTGAGCTTCCTCATCGACGTCCCTTTTTAGTCAATACCTGGTAGCCCGTTATGTATTGGCTTATACCTCTGACGTGCTAGTGATTAAATCCACAACCAAGGTGTTGACGAGTCTTTAGAGTCCCCCACATTTCAGTTACTCAGCTTTCGGGCGAAAGGTTGTAGAGGCCGTATGGAGATATGGCAAGGTCCGATCAGATACGTGCGGTATTGCACGGATCAGGATCGGACAGATTGTACTATAGGCCGTATGGTTATATGGCAGGGTTCGATCAGATACGTGCGGTATTGCACGGATCAGGATCGAACAGATATTACTAGCCGGTTTTGGTATAAGCCGGATCCTAGTATAGTACAGTGGAGATTTTGTCTCATTGCATTTGTATTTCGATCGAAATACAGATGCGGGTGTGTATGCACAGTATCGGGGTTTTCCTGTAATTTATTACGGGACCAGTTTTCTGGAGTTGCCAGTTTGCTTTCCGTTTCGGCCAATTTCTATTGTTCCGTTCATTGGCCGAAGATTGGTGGAGGAGGGTTTATTTGCATTGTTGCAAATAGGCTTTTTGTGGAGGGGGTCTTTGCTTATTGTAGCATCATGATGGTTTTCATGATGTGCACCATCATTGACTTCTCATTCTCATGATGGCTTGACTTTTAGTGGGCATGATGGTTGATGATGATGAGGGGTGAGGTTGGTTGAGTGTGGGTTTATTGTTGTGATCATTTCCTTTTTGGCATGATAGCCTTCTCTCTCTCCATTGCATTATTGGATGGCTCTCTCCTTTTTTATCACACTCTCCCTCATTCTCACTCACCCTCATTGGAATGGCCGGCCACTTCCCTATATGGGCTGTCCAAGTTTTTGGGTGTGGGTTTTTTGTTCATTTCATGTTCCCAAAATCCCCAAAGTTCCTCCACATTGTTCTTGTATCATCCCTCCACCAAAAAGGCAATTCCGATAACCCCAAATGAGACTTGCTCGCTACATTCTACAGCGAACCTTGGGCACGTCGAGTAGCCGGCTTCGTGCCTGAGTTGCCTCGGCATTGAGGTGGGAGCCCGTAAAAGAAGTAGGCGGTGTGGTGCACTTCCGGCGACGAGGAGGAGACGGGACATTCCGCAGGAGATCGGGACGATGACGAGAAGACCGGAGGACTTGGATCGTCGGTATATCTCTAACCCGTCTTGTAGTTAGCTAGATCTAGTTTAATGGCCCGATCCGGAGTCTAGTGCGCGGTGGTGCCGGTTTGCAAAGTCCGCAAAATTAAAGTTTATCACCGTTTCCGCATTTGGCCGTCGGATCGACGGCCGGGGCGCCGCCGTGCACTTACAGTGGTATCAGAGCCTCGCCATTAACTTAGTCTAGCTTTGTGTAATGTGTTTTTTAGTTCCGATCGATCGAAATGTCCAAAAACCCGTATTTGCCCACATCAGTTTTCTGTTGGAAATTTTTGGTGTCGAAAATTTTTTCAGGTTGTAAAATATTGATGTACTGGAAAATCTAAGAGCTCTGTAAAAATTCGACGAATTAACTCCACAGTGGGAGCGCGGAACCGCCGCGAAAACCACCTTACCGCCGCCCTTCCGCCGCGCACTGTGGAGATCACTTCACCAATTTTTTACAGAGGCCTTCTGGGCTTAAAATATGGGTTTTGGAATATTAAAATTGGGCCCAGGTTTTCTGTGAGTGCTACAGTTTTGATTGGGGGCCCACTTGTTAATTTTTGATCGATCGGATATTTTAAACACATTTTTCACAGTATTTACATTATATCTGCGACCGTGAATGCCACTTGATCGGTAAATCCGGTCTAACTGCTATAGCCCGGTTAGACGGATTTGCGAACGTGATTTTCACGTTGATGTTTTGTTTTTGCTGTGATGTTGCGGATCGGTCGTGGGAGATAGCCTGGATGCAATGCTAGTACAGTTGTGATTGTATTATGTACATTTGATATTGCGGGGCGAGCGTCCGACATGTGGACTGCCGTCACTGCCTGTTTGTATTATTATTTTGGGGCACGACCTGGTTGCGGTCGATGTACCCGGTGTATGTATATTTTACTTTCTGTACTAGGATTGCCCCGCGGAGGGGTGCACGGATAGCCGGGTTCTGGAGGGCAACAAGCCCGCATCTCATGGCATTGAGACGGAGGGGGCTTCACTCTAGGATTGGCGGGCTATTCGCCGCACTCGTAGGGGGTACAGGTTGACCCAGGAAGGGTGCCCAAGTTACCGGATTCCGTGAAGTGCTGGGTGGTCCATTCACGTTGCTGAAGGGGGCTGCCTCGCTTCAGGTTTTGGCGGGTAACTTGCCGCGCCCGTAGGGGTCTAGGTTCTCATTGCACAGGCTATCCACACGACCAGGGGAACGTCGGGTTTCAGCGGCTCTGTGAAACCCGGGGATCCCAGATATCTGTATTGTTTCTGTGATGCTGTTCATTCTCTGTGATGTTGCATTTTATTCACGCCTTGAGCGAATATAATATATTGGTATATATATTAGTAGATGTTGTATATGTTTTACATCCGCGCTAGTCCAGTCCCCGCTCTGTCGTTAGTTAGCTAACCTAACGGGTAATGATGGGACCCAGTGGCGAATGCGGATGGCATATACGTACATCAGTATATTTTCGTTCTTTTTGGTGTGATCAATTGATGGGACTGCATTGATTCGGATCAGTGCAAGTTAAAAACAAACCTAATCTGATGTTGTTGGAACATTTTTCAAAAAGCTGTTATTGCAAGGACGTTCTCTTTTGTTTTGCATCGTGATATTCAGTTGGAATATCCTGCTCCTCAGTCGACGAGGCAAGGGCCGAGATCCCTTCACCGGGAGTGACCCCTTGGACAGAAGTTTGCGTCAGGGCATTAACTTCACTATGGCCGATTACTTTTGCTTTGCACCGTGGTATTCATTTGGAATATCCTGCACCCCATTCTACGGGGAAAGAGCCGAGATCCCTTCACCGGGAGTGACCTCTTTAGCAACAGTTTTTCGTCACTATATTTTCAAAAAGCTATCCGTTCCTTCAACGATATCAAGTTCATTACGTTAAAGGTTTTCGCCAGAAACCATTCGTAGCCCTCCATCATTTCAGTTAAATATTCGGTAGTATTCAAGCTATGTATTTTGACCTCACGCCAAGGCATAGTGTTTGGTAGCCGCCGGGTATTTATCTGTTGCATAGATAGATGCGTTGGTTTGGGACAGTCGTACTACTATTTTGGCCTACGTCAAGGGTATGTACGGGTGGATTCAAATTAACCTGGATAATGATGGGCAGAACTTGACATGTGACTTATGATATTTTGACCTCACGCCAAGGTCATAAGAGCATGGGGCAGAAATCACATCGGGAGTTTCAAAAGAACTGAAACTTGCCAGATATGCGCATACCTTCTGGAGTGTGATAGCGTGAGCGGATTCCGTCACGTTATCATGCAATGATAGTTGGATCCCGATTCCCACTGATGAGTTAGTTTACTCCTCGGGTAACCCCGACTAATTCTTCTTTCAGGTTTGGAGGAGAATTTGAGGTGCAGTGGGAAGTTTCCAGATTAGATAAATTGGTGACCATTCTGATCTAGGTTAGAGTGCACGCTGAGTGTTTCTTTTCTCTCTCTCTTTGGCAGCGACCATTGACCCGACCCTAAGACTTTGACTCAGTGACCAAGTTGACCGAACCTTCTTAAACACCGGCTTTTGGATTGTCAGAGTTGCAAACCTCATTGCCACTCCTACTTTTACCCTTTTCTCCAGGACACCCCGTATTACTACGAACGTCCACTTCCATTGGACAAAACCATCGTATGGTTAGATACGAACTCGAAAGAATTTATTCGAGGATGGTTTCCGGTTCTGGAGAAAACGGATAGGATTATTCAGTTGTCTTTTCCTTTTACCCTCTCTCAGGTTACGAGTACTCCTTGGTTTAGGGGTAGTACACCTATTACGCAAATTGGATTGTCTTCTTCCAAACCTTAGGCTGGTGCCGACCGGTAGGGAATGAAGAAAACCAATTAGCATAACGATGGTGTGCAGAAGGTATTAAGTTCAGACAAAGCAAGGGATTAGTAAGAGGGCAAAGTAAATTGCAACAGATATTCACGACCAAACCAAATATTTCGTTACCACTCCCACATCACCTTTGTATTTCTCCAGGACACTCCGTATCACTACGAAGATCCACAGTTTATTTGGATACTCCATCGTATGGTTATATACGAACTCGAATGGAACTGGTTCCAGTTCGGGGATGGATTCTGGTTCAGGAGAAATAGGAATAAGGTTTATTCGGTTGTCTTTTATCTTCACCCTCTCTCATTGCGAGTGTTCCTGGGATTGGGACAGTACACCCATTATGCTTATTGGATAGTCTTCTTCCAAACCATAGGCTGGTGCCGAACGGTAGGGAAGGAAGAAAACCATTTGGCCTAAAAGGGTGTGCAGAAGGTAAAGACTGAAGACATATGAAGGGATTTGGAGAGGTGGCAAAGAACTATACGGTTACAGTCGTGAATCTGGAAGAGGCATTACTAGGAATACCAGAATACCCCATCGGAACATTTCAATGTTTCAGTTTCACTGTGTAATGTTAAAGGAAAACTGATTTCCCGATTAGATACTTACTCCAGGGTATGTATTTACCAGGTACGATTCTCACATCTGTATGGTTTTACAGATGATGAGTGGGAGTAAGTTATTGGGAATTGGGTGATTATCCTCATTATATCGGGATTCGTTATAATCGGTGATATTTGAGGAAATCACCTGGCCTGTTTGCCGGTTGGCAAATATTTGGTTTTGAATATCCGCTGTTATGCACCAATTTCAAATTGATATATCTGTACGTCTATTTTCATAGAGTGAGATATACCTTTATGAAATTATGTCTACGACATTTACCTATATCAGTGGATGGTTAGGTAAGGAGCATTAAACAGCGGTGTAATTCTTCTTAACCATAAGTACAGTTTTCAACCTACGACATACAGTGAATGAGTTATCAGACTCAAGGGACTTATACAGAGTATTGTATGTTGTCCAGGGTCCATCAGGACAGAGGGGTTGGTCCTCGTACTACATTCAGTTTACTTATGACTTCTCTAGTTTTTAGACAGGTGTTTCGTGGAAACACAGGGTCCGAATTTTGAGAAGTTATAGGTATTTGAATAGAGTAGAGAACCAGGTATAGCAAGTATCTGGATTCTTCAAAGAGATCGAAGATGTAGATACTTGTGTATGGTATTCAGTTGATAGTAATGATAAAGAGATCTTGCTTCTCTTTCAGGTTACTCATAATTGGAAGTATTCCTAAGTTGAGTAACGCTGATCGGCCTCCTTCCATTTAGTTGACATGCACTGGAGACAGCTGCATGATTTGAATCTGGTTCAATTAAATCAATACCTCTGGTCCTATATTGGATATAGAACAGTTCGTATCTTAACGATGTTAAGGTACGGGGAGTTGTCCGGCTTATGCTTAAAACCAGACACTGGACAACTCAAGGCACGTTTCTGTAATGGCTGTTTGTGGGTTGACCCAGGCTATGACGCGGGTTGACTTTCTACCATCTGGATGAACAATAGCAATATTGTTCTAGACTCGCCACAGTTTTAAATAAAATGGACTTTTTCAGAAAACAGTAGTGGGAGTATGGTAGAACTGGAAGTGATTCCAGAACCACAAACGATTACTGAAGATTTGATAAGGAACCTAAAGATTCAATCTGGATTGACATTCCATTGGCCACTCCGCAGATAAGGTGGGTAACTTCAGGCACCCGAGAGGCACTACGGTAGCCTCAAGGACGGTGACAGGGAAGTTCTTGTTTACCCACAATTGCCATTGCTGTTGTTCCAGGTTACGAGACCCGGCGGGAGGATGAGTATAGCGTCGTTCTAAACCAGTTTTAGAAGTGTGCGTCTATATGACTCTGCCAGAGGGTTGTCGTAGTCAGTGGGAGCAGCGGAAGCATTGGTGGACAGGTTGCTTCTGTCTATTTATAGACTAAGAGCAGATGTAGCGGAGATAGATCATCTATTTCTGACGTGACAGTCATGGGTTTGACTTCATCAGAATAGGGGATGGATCTGTTGAGAAGGTAGTCGGGTGTGATATCCTGGTATTTGGATGATATACACAGAGTAGGAAAAGAAACTCCTACACTACGATCGGTTATACTTTGGTCGTCACACAGTTGTTTCTCCACAAAGGAAATGGATTTTATATCAGACATACTGGTTACTAGATCTATGGTTTTAGATCTAGATTTGGGTGGTTTCCCAATCAGGGTACTTGACAGCATTCTAAGAGTATTTAGGATGGACGACTCCTGGCACGGTAGTGTACCTGCAGGTAATGGAGTCACCCTCTCCAAAGGTGTCTTACAGACTAAAGGGGAGAGGGACGGGCATGATTGGCAGATCACTTGCTCAGGCAATTGAGTCAATCGTGAGATGTCAAGTACCACACCAGATGTTGTTCTTGCACTAGATGCAATAAGTTGACATTAATCCAATCCTGGAGAAACAGTCGGAAGCAGTTTTAGAACATAAGTGGATGTTCTAGGGATATGATAACGACAGCCTCATTCAGAAGACAGTTATCATTCCAGGCTTCCAAGGTGACATGGACGACAAGGAGGTTGTCAGAGTTATAGTTTTCCTTCTGATGAGGGGCAGTATTTTGGACAGGTGGTCCAAGGCAATACTGAGGGAGGCATGGCGCGCAGGATACTGATTAAGTTCAGTTGACGATACAGTCTAAGAAGTTTGGATTTGGAGTTCATTTATGAGCTAGGTCCCATCAGACATCCAGACATATTCTGAGACAGGTTTTGCTCTTTTCGGGAGATGGTTTTCTCCGCGAACTTGAGATATAGAGAGACATAGAAAGAAACAACTAAGCGGATCCACTCACTGAGGCTATTCCTTGAACGCAATAGTTCCGCAAACGAGCTTTGTGAGACTGACTAGTAGAGGAGTTGGATGTTCGGTATCACACGGGCTGTGAGTATGCGACATCGCAATAATTAGCCTTGAGTGCAAGTGGGAGATTGTTGGAGATAGTGCCCTCAGAGTCAATTATTAGGTCACAGGTACGTGATTGTAATGATTGAGGGAGGACCTATCCCGGTAGGACAGTCTTACTCGAGATGATAGTATGCTATCTGGTTTACCTTTATCATCGTGTACTGTTTTAGGTGACCTGACACGTCGCTATTACACGTTGATAGAGCCCCTAGGATTCTTGCTTGACCACCAGCAGTATGAGGGCGATCATATAAGTGGGAGCTGGGGGTCTACAAGCATATCCTTAAAAGGTCCCTAGTCGTGGGAGTTTCGAGACCGGGCATCGATACTCCATTAGTAGACTAGTGTATACAGTCGAGACCCCGACGAGGGGCGGTGGCCGGTCTCACAAGCCACTGGTGTCAGTTGGATCACCTAAGATGTATACAGGTGCTCATTGGGTTATGAGTACACCGGACAGGACTCGCCGGGAACATGCTAGTTGGTCATATACCAGACGTCAGATGGCAGTTCCCTGGTGACATGTGTGCAGGTTAGTTCATCAACCTGGGGATCGTCATTTGTCTCGTGTGAGTTCCCACTGTACTTTGATTACTACCCTACCACGGCTCAAAGGAGTCGTGCAAACAGGTTTTAGTTGGGTACAGTCCCGAGCCACATGGAGGCAGTGAGCGTATCTTCAGGGGTTCGTCTCTCCCGGTATTGGGGGTGAGGTCGTGCTGTGTCTAGGAGAGCCATTACACAAAGCCCTCGGCCGAGGCAAGGAGATTTACTGGTAGGTATTCCAGTAGTATCTCAGGGTGTTCTGGGCTACACTCCGACACGACTTGTACCGCTTTTGGGGGTCTGACTTTTACCAACCCCCTAGGCCCGCCATGCGATGCTCATAGACGAACGGACCGGACTGCACGGATATTGTCACTGACAGGCTCAGTTGGGTGTCGGGGTGAGCTTCCTCATCGACGTCCCTTTTTAGTCAATACCTGGTAGCCCGTTACGTATTGGCTTATACCTCTGACGTGCTAGTGGTTAAATCCACAACCAAGGTGTTGACGAGTCTTTAGAGTCCCCCACATTTCAGTTACTCAGCTTTCGGGCGAAAGGTTGTAGAGGCCGTATGGAGATATGGCAAGGTCCGATCAGATACGTGCGGTATTGCACGGATCAGGATCGGACAGATTGTACTATAGGCCGTATGGTTATATGGAAGGGTTCGATCAGATACGTGCGGTATTGCACGGATCAGGATCGAACAGATATTACTAGCCGGTTTTGGTATAAGCCGGATCCTAGTATAGTACAGTGGAGATTTTGTCTCATTGCATTTGTATTTCGATCGAAATACAGATGCGGGTGTGTATGCACAGTATCGGGGTTTTCCTGTAATTTATTACGGGACCAGTTTTCTGGAGTTGCCAGTTTGCTTTCCGTTTCGGCCAATTTCTATTGTTCCGTTCATTGGCCGAAGATTGGTGGAGGAGGGTTTATTTGCATTGTTGCAAATAGGCTTTTTGTGGAGGGGGTCTTTGCTTATTGTAGCATCATGATGGTTTTCATGATGTGCACCATCATTGACTTCTCATTCTCATGATGGCTTGACTTTTAGTGGGCATGATGGTTGATGATGATGAGGGGTGAGGTTGGTTGAGTGTGGGTTTATTGTTGTGATCATTTCCTTTTTGGCATGATAGCCTTCTCTCTCTCCATTGCATTATTGGATGGCTCTCTCCTTTTCTATCACACTCTCCCTCATTCTCACTCACCCTCATTGGAATGGCCGGCCACTTCCCTATAGGGGCTGTCCAAGTTTTTGGGTGTGGGTTTTTTGTTCATTTCATGTTCCCAAAATCCCCAAAGTTCCTCCACATTGTTCTTGTATCATCCCTCCACCAAAAAGGCAATTCCGATAACCCCAAATGAGACTTGCTCGCTACATTCTACAGCGAACCTTGGGCACGTCGAGTAGCCGGCTTCGTGCCCGAGTTGCCTCGGCATTGAGGTGGGAGCCCGTAAAAGAAGTAGGCGGTGTGGTGCACTTCCGGCGACGAGGAGGAGACGGGACATTCCGCAGGAGATCGGGACGATGACGAGAAGACCGGAGGACTTGGATCGTCGGTATATCTCTAACCCGTCTTGTAGTTAGCTAGATCTAGTTTAATGGCCCGATCCGGAGTCTAGTGCGCGGTGGTGCCGGTTTGCAAAGTCCGCAAAATTAAAGTTTATCACCGTTTCCGCATTTGGCCGTCGGATCGACGGCCGGGGCGCCGCCGTGCACTTACAATACCAGAGTAGACTAGCGTATATGATACTAGACCCATATGATGGGCGATGGATGTTCCTACATTCATCGATGTTTGACATCGAGATCGTATACGGGTGCTCAGTAGTGACTGGGTACACTGGACGGACTCACCGAGAACTCCTATATGGAATTATATCTATCGTCGGATAGCAGTTCTCAGGTAACACTGGTGCAGGTTAGTCTGTAGACCCGAGATCGTCATAGAGTCTTGTGTGTTCTCACACTGTACTTTGATTACCACCCTACCACGGCTCTACTGAGTCGTGCAAACAGGTGGCTATTGGGTACAGTCCCGAGACACACGAAGGCGATGAGCGATAGGAGGGGTTTCGTCTCTCCCGGTATTGGGAGTTGATGCTGTGCTGTGCTTGATTGGCTATATCAGTAAGTCCCTGGCCAGGGCTGTTGAGATTTACTGATAAGTGTTATCAGTAGTTTCTCGATCTGTTATAGACCATTCATCGGCACGACTTATTGAGTTATTGGGGTCGACGTTACCATCCCTAGACTTGATATGCAGCATATCTGACGAAGAGACCGGACTGTACGGTAGTGTTGCCGGTTGGCTTGACGGGAGTTGTGACAGGTTCGCTTGTTTTCTTCTGATCGCTCAATACCCGGGTGGCCGTTACATTTAGCTGACCGCTTGCGGCTTGGGGGTGCTTGATATGATCATCACCCACTGCCGGTGTATTGACGAGTCTTAGAGTCCCACAATGGAGTTGCCTAGTCCAGGCGAAACGATGTGGTGCGCATATGTGATATGTGCGTGGACCCGGTTGAAATGCGTGTATGAGATACCGTATATTAATCGGGCGGTTTGCTTTTGGTCGGGTCGTATGTGATATGACCGGGTTGCTAAATCAAGTGTTGATTTATCATTGACCATTAGTTTCTCACTTTAAACCCTTTCTTGTCTTTTTGTTGTATGCATGCATGTATGCATTTATTCTTATTCATGCACATATGGATGTGCATGCACACATACATGCATACATCATTCTATCATGGTTGTTGATATAGTGGATGGTGGCAATATAAGACTCACACCATTTATAAAATATATGGATATTATTTTTGGAAAAAGAAAAATGGAAATGGAAATTGTTATCATGGTTTAATATTATATTCTTTCACTAACCTTTTGGTTTAACCATGATTTAATTTCTATGGCCATTTTTGATCCAAACTAAATATCTAGATATTTTATAACTATGGTTAAGAATGAGAGAGCGAAAATATATATATTTTCATTTCTCATTTTTATTAACAAGTTTATCATTATCTTGAGCTCTTCACAAGCCATCATCTTCTTCCTCCTTTCTCTCTTGCTCTCTAGTTTTCTCAAATGAGCAAAAGAGTCACCAAGTTAGGGTTTTGAAGTGAGAAAACAAACCACATCACCATTCTACACCAGTCTTGCCCATTATTGTAGAGTGTTAGCTTCCATTTCTTCTCTTGATCTAGTGGAACTTCAAGCTTGGACAAAGAGGACTCCGAGTGGATCGTCGTGGACCTAGAGGATCTCAAGCGAATCTTTTTCCAACCTTCAAGTAGCCAAGGAGTCTAGCATAGGGAGCTACAAAGGTTGTACTCTAAAAACTCTAGCTTTTACTACTTTTGTTCATGTTAAAGTTATGTTGCCCTAAATTTTCTAGCATGATCCTTTAGATTGTTTCTTTAGCACCATAAAAATTTAAATATGGCATGTGTGTTGCCTCCAAACTCTTGTAGTGGTGCTGTAGGAAACCCTTCATGGTATCAGAGCCAGGCTAGAGCCTTAGTCGACGTTTAGACGAAGTTAAAACTTTGATCGAACCACGAAATACGGATTTTGACCCTTCTCTGGACATTTTTTGAAACTGTGTTTTCTTCTGAATTAAAAATACTTAAAAAATTCAGCAGGAAAATCTAAGCATTTCTGTAAAAAACGATAACATATTCCGTACAAACCGCCGTGGAACCGCGACCATACCCTGCTTGGGCCGCGGATTCGCGGCAGTACTGAAGTAATATTTTGTCATTTTTGTACAGTAATGTCCAGAGCTGCTTGTAGATATTTTTGGGTATTTTTAATCTGACTCAAGTCTTGAGTGTTCTGAAGATTATTATGGATTCGTTGATTCGATCGGAAAATTTAATTTCGTGCTATTTTTGGGTAATTTAGAAAGTATTAAAAAGTTCGAACGGATATCATTAACTCACTTTTTCCCGGTATGAAAAACTTTCAAGTGTTGAATTTTTTCTCGAGTTTAAATCTTTCGGAAATACGTGCAAGTAATGTGATGGACCCTCTAGAAGAACACAAACCTTAACTCGATTATGTGACCGTCTGAACTGCCTCTAAACCTTAGGGTTTGGGGCAGTACAGCGTGCCACATGTGAGGCGTTGGCTTGACCCTTCTACGGCTGGACCGCTGCTACTATGATATGTTCCGGGATTTTTGAACTCCGCTCAAGTGTTGAGCTATTAAGGAAATCTTGGGTATTTGATTATTTGATCGGAAAGTTTAATACTGTCTATTTATCTGGAATGTGATACAATATATGGAATTCATATAGTTAGGCATGAAATGCGAAGTATATGATATTTCGGATTTACGATGTCTAAAGTGATTGTGGATTCCAAATGTTGTAGTTTTACACTTTTTTTTCTGTGACCGTAAGTGTAGTATGTCTCATATTACCGGTTTCGTTGCTATACATCAACGACAATCAGGGTACGCATACTTATTTACGTTGATGATATATGATATTATATGTTGCTGAGATATGATGTGCAGGATTGTCACGATTGAATAGCCGGGTTTTTTTTATGTGAGATGAGAGTTTTCTTTTCATTCTTGTAAAATTCAAATGTAATGTAATATTCATTTATTTGGGACACTTCCGGGTTGAGGTTGATGTTACCAGTGTTGTATATTATTTACTTTTCCGCATTAGGATAGACCCAAGGAGGGGAGCACAAGTGACCGGGTTCTGGGGTTCAGAGGGAGGCCATCTCGAGGAGTCGAGACCGGGTCTCCTAAACTCCAGAATTGGTAGGGTCGCTTGCCGCTCTCGTAGGGGTCTAGGGGTGTGGGCTTGGCTATTCATCACGAATGTGGAATTCGTATTTTCTATTGTTGGCTAAATACTAAATACGGGCGTCCTAGTATATCCTATATTATCATATGTGTGTTTCTGCTGCCTGTATTATGTGATTTGATATCTGAGACGAATGATTTATTATATATATGATATATAGTAGACGTTGCTTATGTTTTACACCCGCGCTAGTCCCGTCCCGGTATGTCGTTAGTTAAGTAACCTAACGGTGCATAACGAAACATTGCGGCGAATGCGGATGGCATAAGCGTACGTTGTATTTTCGTTTCTTTTCTGTGATTGGCTTAAGGACTTAAATGATGGGGCTACATTAATATGATTAATGTAAGGAAAATAAACCTAAAAATATGTTGTAGAATCGGATTTGAAAACCACTCGGCTCTTTATAAAAAAGCTACATTTCAAAACTGCGGAGCTCAAGCCACTCCTTTTGAAAACCATTTGATTCTACGACGATATCAAGTTCAAAGCGTTAAAGATTTTCTTAAAAATCATCCGCAACCCTCCGTCATTTTAGGAAGTAGAGTACTTAGTATTCGTGCTACGTTTGTTGACTATAGTTAAGGCGTAGTGTACGGTAGCTAAGTGATGTCTTCCTACACTGCATATGATGCAGATTAATTAGGACATTCATGCGACTTTGTTGACCATAGTTAAGGGTCATTTGAGTGGGTCTAATTAATCAAGAAATGACGGGTAGAACTTGACTAGTACTTGTGATTTTATGACCATAGTTAAGGTCATAGGTACTAGGGGTAAAAACCACATCGGGAATTTCAATAGTTGAAATTTGCAATGAGATTGCATACCTTCCATATGATGGTTGGATCCCGATCCCACTGTGGGCAATAGTTGCTCCCAGGAGAGTTTTGCAGTTTACAATGAGCTAACCCATTAGGTGTCTAGAAAGGTGTTAACGGGGCTATGCCTCTGGGAAGACGAGGTTTACTTTAATTAGGTCCGTACGAAAGCATGGGGAACCTCCCTCAAGTACCGACATTGGCCTGGCTGAATGGTTGGCGAAGTTGTAGACTGTAATTAATCCTGGCTAGTTTTCTTTTTAAGGTTTGAAAGAAAAACTTGATTAAAGCAGTGGGAGACATCGATTAGACAAGATAATAACCAATCTGATCTTTGCAAGAGCTTTCGCTGAGTGTATTCTTTTCTCTCTCTTAATGGCAGATACCCATGACTGGACTCAAGCTTCTACTAGATAAAAATAAACTGAATGGGACCAATTATAAAGACTGGCTGAGGAATCTGAACATTGCCTTGACTTATGATAAGGTATCATATGTCCTCACGGCTCCAGCCCCGCCCGTCCCAGGTCCAAAATCCTCAGTTGCAGATATTGAAGTCCGCAAGACAAGGGACGCTGACTGTGCCACGGCCAAATGCCTCGTGCTTGCATCGATGGATAACACACATCAAAAGCAGCACGAGAATATGGACATTCACGCCATATTCCTCCATACAAAGGAGTTGTATGGAGAGCAATCCCGCGTATTACGATACGAAGCATCAAAGAAATTGTTTCAGATGCGAATGGCCCCTGGCACACCAGTAGGAGACCATGTTCTGAAGATGATAGCTCCCATAGAAGAGCTTGAGGACCTTGGATGGACGATGGACAATGAACAATATACGGATATTATTCTGCAGTCCCTCCCCTCCACCTTTGCTCAATTTATAGTTAACTTCAACATGCACAACATGGCGAAGGAACTACCTGAACTCCTTAATATGTTAAGGAGTGCAGAGAGCACACTGAAATCAGTAAAAACTCCCGTTTTGAGTGTTGGGCAATCTTCCTCTTCTCGCCCAAAGGCTAAGGCTAAGGGAAAGATGAAGAAGAAGCCCACCAAGCCTAGCGGTGGAGTTAAAAAGGTTAAGGGGAAGGACAAGTCCAAAGCTGGAGAATCGGGGAAAGGGGAATGTTATCACTGCCACAAAACAGGACATTGGAAGCGCAACTGCACGGAGTACTTAAATCTCAAGAAGAAGCATGGGGATGCTTCCGCTTCAGGTGTGTTTGTGACAGAAAACTGTTTTTCAATAAACTCTGCTTCCTGGGTATTAGATACCGGTTCAGGTTCTCACATTTGCAATTCTATGCAGGGGCTGAGAAATAGCAAGGTTTTGAAGACAGGTGACCATACTCTCCGTGTTGGAAATGGTTCCGATGTACATACAGTTGCAGTGGGAGAGTATCATTTGGGGTTGCCGTCTGGGTGTATATTGGTTTTGAACCCATGTTATTTTGTACCTAGTATGCTTTGTAATATAATATCCGTTTCTTTGTTAGACAATGAAGGATATAATTTTGTATTACAGAACAATGTTATGAACATTCACCTGAATCAAATGTTGGTTGGGTATGGTACGCTTAATAACGGGATATACGTCCTAAATCAACACACGGTTTTCAGCATACAACACACTAATAAAAGAAAACTTTCAGAAATAAATGAAGCTTTTCTTTGGCACTGTAGACTTGGTCATATTAACGAAACAGGACTAAACAAGTTACACAAAGATGGATATTTAAACCCTTTTGAATATAAATCTTATGCGACTTGCCAGTCTTGTATCAAGGGTAAAATGACCAAAACTCCGTTTACCGGACACGGAGAAAGAGGTACTGAGCTCCTAGGCCTCATACATAGTGATGTATGTGGGCCAATGTCTACACAGGCTAGAGGCGGTTTTTCATACTTCATTACTTTCATTGACGATTTCTCAAGATTCGGTCATGTAATTTTATTAAAGCACAAATCCGAAGCTTTCGAGAAATTCACTGAATATAAACTCGAAGTAGAAAAACAAACCGGCTTGAGTATCAAAATGCTTCGATCAGATCGAGGTGGTGAGTACCTCAGTACAGAGTTTGCAAACTTCCTAAAAGAGAATGGGATTCTCTCTCAGCTCACTCCTCCTTACACACCACAGCACAACGGTATGTCAGAACGACGGAATCGGACCTTATTAGATATGGTTCGTTCCATGATGAGTGATGCTGAGTTACCCGTCTCATTTTGGGGGCATGCATTGGAGACTGCAGCGTTTCTACTGAACAGGGTCCCAACCAAAACTGTGTCTACCACACCATATGAGATATGGCATGGGAAGAGACCATCTCTTAAGAGAATTAAGATTTGGGGTTGCCCGGCCTATGTTAAAAAGCAGAATCCGGACAAACTCGAGACATGGTCAGTCATGTGTAATTTTGTGGGGTATCCAAAGAATTTTTATGGATATCTATTCTACCACAAGGAGGAACAAAAGGTGTTTGTTTCTCAGTATGCCACATTCTTGGAAAAAGAGTTTTTCACAGATAAAGCTGATGGCAATGTGGTAGATCTAGAAGAGGTTCTAGAGACACAAACTACAAATGACGACTTGGTTGAACCGGCTGTTGCAATAGAAACTGAGGAACCTCGACCACTCCGTAGGTCTGGTAGGACTTCTCGCCCACCGGAGAGGTACTACGGTTTCCTCATTGATGGTGACAGAGAAGACTGCATCATGGAGGATGATGATCCTACCAGCTTTCAGCAAGCTATCACGAGTGGAGACTTTGTGAAGTGGCTGGATGGCATAAGATCCGAAATGGAGTCTATGTACACCAACAAAGTATGGACTTTGGACGTTGTACCCTCTGGGGTAAAACCTGTGGGGTGCAAATGGATCTTTAAAAGAAAGATTGGTGTGGATGGGCAGGTAGAGACCTATAAGGCAAGACTTGTGGCGAAGGGTTTTCGTCAAAGACCAGGTTTGGACTATGATGAGACTTTTTCTCCCGTAGCCATGCTTAAATCCATTCGGATCCTACTTGGTATTGCTGCTCAGTACGACTATGAAATCTGGCAGATGGACGTTAAAACGGTATTTCTAAATGGAGATTTAGAAGAATGCGTTTATATGGATCAGCCAGAGGGCTTCATTGACAGTGGGAGCAGCGGGAAAACAAGTAGATTGCTTAAATCCATATATGGGTTAAAGCAGGCATCACGGAGCAGGAACATCTGTTTCGATGATGTTATCAAAGAGTTTGATTTCATCAAAAATCCAGATGAACCTTGTGTTTATAAGAAGGCTGTAGGGAGAGCTGTCACATTCCTCGAATTGTACGTAGATGACATTCTTCTGATAGGAAATGATATTCCTATGCTACAGTCGGTCAAATCTTTCTTATCACTAAGGTTCTCCATGAAGGACCTGGGTGATGCCACATACATTCTGGGCATTAGGATCTATAGGAATAGATCCAAGAGGTTATTAGGATTCTCCCAAACCAGGTACATCAACACCATCCTAAAAAGGTTTAGTATGGAAGACTCCAAGCGGGGTTCCTTACCCGCTTGCCATGGGGTCACTCTCTCTAAGGACTCTTGCCCAAAGACCGATGAAGAGAGAGCTCGCATGAGCATTATACCCTATGCTTCGGCAGTAGGATCTATAATGTATGCGATGTTATGTACACGCCCAGATGTAGCTTATGCACTTAGTGTTGTAAGCAGGTATCAATCCAGCCCAGGGGAGAATCACTGGATAGCTGTGAAGAACATTCTTAAGTACTTACGAAGGACTAAAGAATTGTTCTTGGTGTATGGTAATGGAGATCTCCAAATGGAGGCCTTTACCGATTCGAGCTTCCAGAGCGATAAGGACGACAACAAATCTATCTCTGGGTTTGTATTTACCCTCAATGGAGGGGCAGTAAGTTGGAAGAGTTCCAAACAGGATACCGTTGCAGACTCTATGATGGAGGCTGAGTACATTGCTGCGAATGATGCCGCTGGATGAAGAAGTTCGTCTTGGAGCTAAGAGTAGTTCCAACCATTATTGATCCAATACCATTGTATTGTGATAATAATGGGGCTATGGCATTAGCCAAGGAGCCAAGGTCCCATCAGCGGTCCAGACACATCCTGAGGCACTTTCATTTGATCCGGGAGATTGTAGATCGCCGCGAGATCGAGATTAGGAGAGTAGACACAAAGAATAACTCTGCGGATCCACTCACCAAGGCCCTCCCTTAGCCGCAGCATGAGCGACTTTTTGAGATGTTGGGTATGAGATACGCCAATAACTGGCCTTAGTGCAAGTGGGAGATTGTTTGATATATGTATGCCCTAGAGGCCATTATATGATAGTGGATGTATTTATACATGTATATATATATATATATTCAGTGTACATTCTTGCTCGACATGATAGTATGCTATCTGGTTCTTCTTTATCTGACATGTTGATTTGATCATACTTTTATTCATTCACACATGTTGATAAAGCCCTGAGGATATAGGCTTGACTACTGTGATTATGATAGAGATCATACTAGTGGGACATCTGTAGTTTATAAGCATATCCTGAAATGTCCCTAGTCGTAGGTGTATCGAGACGGGGCATCGATATACCAGAGTAGACTAGCGTATATGATACTAGATCCATATGATGGGCGATGGATGTTCCCACATTCATCGATGTTTGACATCGAGATCGTATACGGGTGCTCAGTGGTGACTGGGTACACTGGACGGACTCACCGAGAACTCCTATATGGAATTATATCTATCGTCGGATAGGAGTTCTCAGGTAACACTGGTGCAGGTTAGTCTGTAGACCCGAGATCGCCATAGAGTCTTGTGTGTTCTCCCACTGTACTTTGATTACCACCCTACCACGGCTCTACTGAGTCATGCAAACAGGTGGCCGTTGGGTACAGTCCCGAGACACACGAAGGCGATGAGCGATAGGAGGGGTTTCGTCTCTCCCGGTATTGGGAGTTGATGCTGTGCTGTGCTTGATTGGCTATATCAGTAAGTCCCTGGCCAGGGCTGTTGAGATTTACTGATAAGTGTTATCAGTAGTTTCTCGATCTGTTATAGACCATTCATCGGCACGACTTATTGAGTTATTGGGGTCGACGTTACCATCCCTAGACTTGATATGCAGCATATCTGACGAAGAGACCGGACTGTACGGTAGTATTGCCGGTTGGCTCGACGGGAGTTGTGACATGTTCGCTTGTTTTCTTCTGATCGCTCAATACCCGGGTGGCCGTTACGTTTAGCTGACCGCTTGCGGCTTGGGGGTGCTTGATATGATCATCACCCACTGCCGGCGTATTGACGAGTCTTAGAGTCCCATAATGGAGTTGCCTAGTCCAGGCGAAACGATGTGGTGCGCATATGTGATATGTGCGTGGTCCCGGTTGAAATGCTTGTATGAGATACCGTATATTAATCGGGCGGTTTGCTTTTGGTCGGGTCGTATGTGATATGACCGGGTTGCTAAATCAAGTGTTGATTTATCATTGACCATTAGTTTCTCACTTTAAACCCTTTCTTGTCTTTTTGTTGTATGCATGCATGTATGCATTTATTCTTATTCATGCACATATGGATGTGCATGCACACATACATGCATACATCATTCTATCATGGTTGTTGATATAGTGGATGGTGGCAATATAAGACTCACACCATTTATAAAATATATGGATATTATTTTTGGAAAAAGAAAAATGGAAATGGAAATTGTTATCATGGTTTAATATTATATTCTTTCACTAACTCTTTGGTTTAACCATGATTTAATTTCTATGGCCATTTTTGATCCAAACTAAATATCTAGATATTTTATAACTATGGTTAAGAATGAGAGAGTGAAAATATATATATTTTCATTTCTCATTTTTATTAACAAGTTTATCATTATCTTGAGCTCTTCACAAGCCATCATCTTTGTAAGTGCACGGCGGCGCCCCGGCCGTCAATCCGACGCTGGAATGCGGAAGCGGTGATTTACAATAACTTTTCAAACCGGCACCACCGCGCACTATAAACCCGGATCATGCTATTAAACTAGTCCTAGCTATCTAGAGAGGGGTAAAGAGATATACCGAGTGATCCGAGTCCTCCGGTCTTCTCGTCGTCGTCCCGATCTCCCGCGGAATGTCCGGTCTCTACCTCCTCGCCGGAAGGGCACCACGTCGCCGGCTTCTTTTACGGGCTCCCGCCTCTGGTCCGAGGCAACTCGGGCATGAAGTTGGCGAGTCGACGTGCCCAAGATTTGCTGTAGAATACGTGTAGTGCTCTATGTCTCATTTGGGGTTGTGGAAGTTGCCTTTTTGTGGAGGGATGAAGTAGTGAACCTTTTTCATGGCTTGGGGAATTTTTAGCATGAAAATGAGAAGTAAAGAACCCCTTGCAAAAATTTAGACATCCCCCATGAGGGAATGGCCGGCCATACATGTGAATGGGGAGAGAGAGAGCAAAGACAAGGGGGGGTAAGCAATAATGCTAGAATGTTATCATGAGGAATAATGATAACCCAAAAACTCATACCAAAAACCCAACACTCAACCATCAAAACAAAAGTCAAGCAATGATGGATTAATCAAGTCAATGGATGGTGCACCCATCATGAAAACCATCATCATGCAACAAAATGCAAAGAACACCCTCCACAGATGCTTATTTGCACAAATGCAACTAAGCCCTTCTCCACCAATCTTCGGCCAATGAAAGATACAAAGAAATATGGCCGAAACGGAAAGCAAACTGGCAACTCCAGAAAACTGGTCCCGTAATAAATTACAGGAAAACCCCGCTACTGTGTATACACACCCGCATTTGTATTCCGACCGAAATACAAATGCAATGAGACAAAATCTACACTGTACAATTCTAGGATCCGGCTTAAACCAAAGCCCGCTAGTATAAACCGTCCGATCCTGACCCGTGCAATACCGCACGTATCTGATCGAACCCTGCCATATCTCCATACGGCCTCTACAGCGTTTCGCACGAAAACTTGAGCAACTGAATGTGGGGGACTTTAAAGACTCGTCAATACTATGGCTGTGGATTTAACCACTAGCACGTCAGAGGTATTAGCCATACGTGACGGGCTACCAGCTATTGACCAAAAGGGACGTCGATGAGCGAACTCATCCTGACACCCTACTGAGCTTGTCAGTGACAATATCCGTACAGTCCGGTCCGTTCGTCTATGAGCATCGCATGGCGGGCCTAGGGGGTTGGTAAAATTCAGACCCCCAAAAGCGGTACAAGTCGTGTCGGAGTGTAGCCCAGAACACCCAGAGATACTACTGGAATACCTACCAGTAAATCTCCTGCCTTGGCCAAGGACTTTTCATGTACTGGCTCTCCTAGACATAGCGCGACCTCACCCCCAATACCGGGAGAGACGAACCCCTGAAGATCCTCTCACTGCCTCCATATGGCTCGGGACTGTACCCAACTAAAACCTGTTTGCACGTCTCCTTTGAGCGTGGTAGGGTAGTAATCAAAGTACAGTGGGAACTCACACGAGACAAATGACGATCCCCAGGTCGATGAACTAACCTGTACACATGTCACCCGGGAACTGCTATCTGACGTCAGGTATAAGACCAACTAGCATGTTCCCGGCGAGTCTTGTCCGGTGTACTCATAACCCAATGAGCACCTGTATACATCTTAGGTGAACCAACTGACACCAGTGGCTTGTGAGACCGGCCACCGCCCCTTGTCGGGGTCTCGACTGTATACACTAGTCTACTCTGGAGTATCGATGCCCTGTCTCGAAACTCCCACGACTAGGGACCTTTTAAGGATGTGCTTATAGACTACCAGCTCCCACGTATATGATCGCCCTCATACTGCTGGCAGTCAAGCATGAATCCTAGGGGCTCTACCAACGTGTAATAGCGACATGTCAAGTCACCTAAAGCAGTACACGATGATAAAGGTTAACCAGATAGCATACTATCATCTTGAGTAAGACTGTCCTACCGGGATAGGTTCTCCCTCAATCATTGCAATCACGTGCCTGTGATCCAATAATTGACTCTGAGGGCACTATCTCCAACAATCTTCTTCCTCCTTTCTCTCTTGCTCTCTAGTTTTCTCAAGTGAGCAAAAGAGTCACCAAGTTAGGATTTTGAAGTGAGAAAACAAACCACATCACCATTCTACACTAGTCTTGCCCATTAGTGTAGAGTGTTAGCTTCCATTTCTTCTCTTGATCTAGTGGAACTTCAAGCTTGGACAAAGAGGACTCCGGGTGGATCGTCATGGACCTAAAGGATCTCAAGCGAACCTTTTTCCAACCCTCAAGTAGCCAAGGAGTATAGCGTAGGGAGCTACAAAGGTTGTACTCTCAAAACCCTAGCTTTTACTACTTGTGTTCATGTTAAAGTTATGTTGCCCTAAATTTTCAAGCATGATCCTTTAGATTATTTCTTTAGCACCATAAAAATTTAAATATGGCATGTGTGTTGCCTCCAAACCCTTGTAGTGGTGCTGTAGGAAACCCTGCACATCTGAACTCCTACTGAGCCTGATGTGACAATCTCCGTACAGTCCGGTCTGTTCGTCTAAGACTATCGCATATTGGGCCTAGGGGGAGGCAAGCGTCAGTCCCCTAAAAGCGGTATAAGTCATGTCGGAGTGAAGCCCATTACACCTTGAGAAGCTACTGGAAATCCTACCAGTAAATCTCGCTTGCCTTGCCTAGGGACTTTGCGTAATGGCTCTCCAAACACAGCGCGATATCAACTCCCAATACCGGGAGAGACGAATCCTATCTAACTGTTAGTGTATATACCCTAGAGGCCATTACTGTATCATACTGGTTTGTATATTACTTAATGGAAGCTTGGGATATTCACCTTGTATATACAATCTTGCTCAAAATAGTAGTATGCTACTTAGTTTGTTTCTACTTCAATGTGTACATGTGTTTATTTTATCATATCACCTATACGCATTAGTGGAGCCCTTAGGATCTTTGCTTGATTACCAGCGTTGTGATGGCAGTCACACTAGTGGGGGCTGGGTAATCTATAAGCACATCCTTATACAGGTCCCTAGTCGCAGGACTATCGAGATAGGGCATCGATACTCCGGAGTAGACTGGCGCATGCGCTTCTTATCCCAGTGTGGGAGACGGTCTGTCCTACAGCCGTCAGTACGTCGTACTTGAGATAGTATGCGGGTGCTCGTTGGGTTACGAGTACACTGGACAGGACTCGTCGGGAACTGACAAGTTGGTATTATACCTATCGTCAGTTATTAGTGTAAGTGCACGGCGGCGCCCCGGCCGTCAATCCGACGCCGGAATGCGGAAGCGGTGAAAAACTTTAATTTTTCGGACTTAGCAAACCGGCACCACCGCGCACTAAACACCCGGATCGTAACCATTAACAAGTCTAAGCAAACTAGAAGATGGGTTAGAGATATACCGACGATCCAAGTCCTCCGGTCTTCTCGTCATGGTCCCGATCTCCTGCGGAAAAGTCCCGTCTCCTCCTCGTCGCCGGAAGTGCACCACATCGCCTACTTTGTTTACGGGCTCCCACCTCAATGCCGAGGCAACTCGGGCACGAAGCCGGCTACTCGACGTGCCCAAGGTTCGCTGTAGAATGTGTAGTGAGCTATATTGTCTCTATTAGGGTTGAAGGAGTTGCCATATGGTGGAGGAAAAGATACAAGCTTTTGGAGAGGAGCTAAAAAGACTTTGCCAAACCAAAATGAGTGTAATTCCCTCATCTAAAAATTGGGACAGCCCCCAATGAGCCAAGGCCGGCCATGACCATGAGAGGAGGGTGAGAATGGAGAGTCAAAAAAAAGAGAGACCAAAGAGGGAGCCATTCTCATCTAATACAAAAGAGAGAGAGGAAAACTATCATGCAAAAGAAATGATAGCAAGGAAAGTCCAACACTCCAACACCAATGATCATCCATCATCAACAACAATCCCAACACTCTACCAACAACCATGACTAAAGCCATGATGATAAAGAAAGTCAAGCAATCATGAGTTTATGAAGTCAAATGATGGGACAAGAATCATGTGATGATAATAAGCAAAGAACCCCCTCCACAAACACTCATTTGCAACAATGCAAATAAGCCCTCCTCCACCAATCTTCGGCCAATGAACGGAACAATGGAAATTGGCCGAAACGGAAAGCAAACTGGCAACTCCAGAAAACTGGTCCCGTAATAAATTACAGGAGAACCCTGATACTGTGCATACACACCCGCATCTGTATTTCGACCGAAATATAATTGCAATGAGACAAAATCTCCACTGTACTATACTAGGATCCGGCTTATACCAAAACCGGCTAGTAATATCTGTTCGATCCTGATCCGTGCAATACCGCACGTATCTGATCGAACCCTGCCATATAACCATACGGCCTATAGTACAAACTGTCCGATCCAGATCCGTGCAATACCGCACGTATATGATTGGACCTTGCCATATCTCCATACGGCCTCTACAACCTTTCGCCCGAAAGCTGAGTAACTGAATGTGGGGGACTCTAAAGACTCATCAACACCTTGGTTGTGGATTTAACCACTAGCACGTTAGAGGTATAAGCCAATACATAACGGGCTACAAGGTATTGACTAAAAGGGACGTCCGTGAGCGAACTCAGCCTGACACCCTACTGAGCCTGTCAGTGACAATATCCGTACAGTCCGGTCCGTTCGTCTATGAGTATCGCATGGCGGGCCTAGGGGGTTGGTAAAAGTCAGACCCCCAAAAGCGGTACAAGTCGTGTCGGAGTGTAGCCCAGAACACCCTGAGATACTACTGGAATACCTACCAGTAAATCTCCTTGCCATGGCCAAGGACTTTGTGTAATGGCTCTCCTAGACACAGCACGACCTCACCCCAAATACCGGGAGAGACGAACCCCTGAAGATACGCTCACTGCCTCCATGTGGCTCTGGACTGTACCCAACTAAAACCTGTTTGCACGACTCCTTTGAGCCGTGGTAGGGTAGTAATCAAAGTACAGTGGGAACTCACACGAGACAAATGACAATCCCCAGGTCGATGAACTAACCTGCACACATGTCACCAGGGAACTGCCATCTGACGTCTGGTATATGACCAACTAGCATGTTCCCGGCGAGTCCTGTCCGGTGTACTCATAACCCAATGAGCACCTGTATACATCTTAGGTGATCCAACTGACACCAGTGGCTTGTGAGACCGGCCACCGCCCCTCGTCGGGGTCTCGACTGTATACACTAGTCTACTAATGGAGTATCGATGCCCGGTCTCGAAACTCCCACGACTAGGGACCTTTTAAGGATATGCTTGTAGACCCCCAGCTCTCACTTATATGATCGCCCTCATACTGCTGGTGGTCAAGCAAGAATCCTAGGGGCTCTATCAACGTGTAATAGCGACGTGTCAGGTCACCTAAAACAGTACACGATGATAAAGGTAAACCAGATAGCATACTATCATCTCGAGTAAGACTGTCCTACCGGGATAGGTCCTTCCTCAATCATTACAATCATGTACCTGTGACCTAATAATTGACTCTGAGGGCACTATCTCCAACAATCTCCCACTTGCACTCAAGGCTAATTATTGCGATGTCGCATACTCACAGCCCGTGTGATACCGAACATCCAACTCCTCTACTAGTCAGTCTCACAAAGCTCGTTTGCGGAACTATTGCGTTCGAGGAATAGCCTCAGTGAGTGGATCCGCTTAGTTGTTTCTTTCTATGTCTCTCTATATCTCAAGTTCGCGGAGAAAGCCATCTCCCGAAAAGAGCAATACCTGTCTCAGAATATGTCTGGATTTCTGATGGGACCTAGCTCATAAATGAACTCCAAATCCAAACTTCTTAGACTGTATCATCAACTGAACTTAATCAGTATCCTGCGCGCCATGCCTCCCTCAGTATTGCCTTGGACCACCTGTCCAAAATACTGCCCCTCATCAGAAGGAAAACTATAACTCTGACAACCTCCTTGTCGTCCATGTCTCCTTGGAAGCCTGGAATGATAACTGTCTCCTGAATGAGGCTGTCGTTATCATCTCCCTAGAACATCCACTTATGTTCTAAAACTGCTTCCAACTGTTTCTCCAGGATTGGATTAATGTCAACTTATTGCATCTAGTGCAAGAACAACATCTGGTGTGGTACTTGACATCTCACGATTGACTCAATTGCCTGAGCAAGTGATCTGCCAATCATGCCCGTCCCTCTCCCCTTTAGTCTGTAAGACACCTTTGGAGAGGGTGACTCCATTACCTGCAGGTACACTACCGTGCCAGGAGTCGACCATCCTAAATACTCTTAGAATGCTGTCAAGTACCCTGATTGGGAAACCACCAAAATCTAGATCTAAAACCATAGATCCAGTAACCAGTATGTCTGATATAAAATCCATTTCCTTTGTGGAGAAACAACTGTGTGACGACCAAAGTATAACCGATCGTAGTGTAGGAGTTTCTTTTCCTACTCTGTGTATATCATCCGAATACCAGGATATCACACCCTACTACCTCTCAACAGATCCATCCCCTATTCTGATGAAGTCAAACCCATGACTGTCACGTCAGAAATAGATGATCTATCTCCGCTACATCTGCTCTAGTCTATAAATAGACATAAGCAACCTGTCCACCAATGCTTCCGCTGCTCCCACTGACTACGACAACCCTCTGGCAGAGTCATATAGACGTCCACTTCTAAAACTAGTTTAGAACGACGCTATACTCATCCTCCCACCGGGTCTCGCAACCTTGAACAACAGCAATGGCAATTGTGGGTAAACAAGAACTTTCCCGTTACCGTCCTTGAGGCTACCGTAGTGCCTCTCGGGTGCCTGAAGTTACCCACCTTATCTGCGGAGTGGCCAATGGAATGTCAATCCAGATTGAATCTTTAGGTTCCTTATCAAATCTTCAGTAATCGTTTGTGGTTCTGGAATCACTTCCAGTTCTATCATACTCCCACTACTGTTTCCTGAAAAAATCCATTTTTAATAAAACTGTGGCGAGTCTAGAACAATATCGCTATTGTTCATCCAGATGGTAGAAAGTCAACCCTCGTCATAGCCTGGGTCAACCCACAAACAACCATTACAGAAACGTGCCTTGAGTTGTCCAGTGTCTGGTTTTAATCATAAACCGGACAACTCCCCGTACCTTAACATCGTTAAGATATGAACTGTTCTATATCCAATATAGAAACAGAGGCACTGATTTAATTGAACCAGATCCAAATCATGCAACTGTCTCCAGTGCATGTCAACTAAATGGAAGGAGGCCGATCAGCGTTACTCAACTTAGGAATACTTCCAATTATGAGTAACCTGAAAGAGAAGCAAGTTCTCTTAATCATTACTATCAACTGAACACCATACACAAATATCTACATCTTCGATCACTTTGAAGAATCCCGATACTTGTGACACCTGGTTCTCCACTCTATTTAAATACCAATAACTTCTCCAAATTCGGACCCTGTGTTTCCACGAAACACCTGTCTAAAAACTAGAGAAGTCATAAGTAAACTGAATGTAGTACGAGGACCAACCCCTCTGTCCTGATGGACCCTGGACAACATACAATACTCTGTATAAGTCCCTTGAGTCTGATAACTCATTCACTGTGTGTCGTAGGTGGAAAACTGTACTTATGGTTAAGAAGAATTACACCGCTGTTTAATGCTCCTTACCTAACCATCCACTGATATAGGTAAATGTCGTAGACATAATTTCAGAAAGGTATATCTCACTCTATGAAAATAGACGTACAGATATATCAATTTGAAATTGGTGCATAACAGCGGATATTCAAAACCAAATATTTGCCGACCGGCAAACAGCCCAGGTGATTTCCTCAAATATCACTGATTACAACGAATCCCGATATAATGAGGATAATCACCCAATTCCCAATAACTTACTCCCACTCATCATCTGTAAAACCATACAGATGTGAGAATCGTACTTGGTAAATACATACCCTGGAATAAGTATCTAATCGGGAAATCAGTTTTCTTTTAACATTACACAGTGAGACTGAAACATCGAAATGTTTCGATGGGGTATTCTGGTATTCCTAGTAATGCTTCTTCCAGATTCACGACTGTAACCGTATAGTTCTTTGCCACCTCTCCAAATCCCTTCATATGTCTTTAGTCTTTACCTTCTGCACACCCTTTTAGGCCAAATGGTTTTCTTCCTTCCCTACCGTTCGGCACCAGCCTATGGTTTGGAAGAAGACTATCCAATAAGCATGATGGGTGTACTGTCCCAATCCTAGGAACACTCACAATGAGAGAGGGTGAAGATAAAAGACAACCGAATAAACCTTATTCCTATTTCTCCTGAACCAGAATCCATCCCCGAACTGGAACCAGTTCCATTCGAGTTCGTATATAACCATACGATGGAGTATCCAAATAAACTGTGGATCTTCGTAGTGATACGGAGTGTCCTGGAGAAATACAAAGGTGATGTGGGAGTGGTAACGAAATATTTGGTTTGGTCGTGAATATCTGTTGCATTTTACTTTGCCCTCTTACTAATCCCTTGCTTTGTCTGAACTTAATACCTTCTGCACACCATCGTTATGCTAATTGGTTTTCTTCATTCCCTACCGGTCGGCACCAGCCTAAGGTTTGGAAGAAGACAATCCAATTTGCGTAATAGGTGTACTACCCCTAAACCAAGGAGTACTCGTAACCTGAGAGAGGGTAAAAGGAAAAGACAACTGAATAATCCTATCCGTTTTCCCCAGAACCTGAAACCATCCTCGAATAAATTCTTTCGAGTTCGTATCTAACCATACGATGGTTTTGTCCAATGGAAGTGGACGTTCGTAGTAAAACGGGGTGTCCTGGAGAAAAGGGTAAAAGTAGGAGTGGCAATGAGGTTTGCAACTCTGACAATCCAAAAGCCGGTGTTTAAGAAGGTTCGGTCAACTTGGTCACTGAGTCATAGTCTTAGGGTCGGGTCAATGGTCGCTGCCAAAGAGAGAGAGAGAAAAGAAACACTCAGCGTGCACTCTAACCTAGATCAGAATGGTTACCAATTTATCTAATCTGGAATCCTCCCACTGTACCTCAAATTCTCCTCCAAACCTGAAAGAAGAATTAGTCGGGAACACCCGAGGAGTAAACCAACTCATCAGTGGGAATCGGGATCCAACTATCATCGCATGATAACGTGACGGAATCCGCTCACGCTATCACACTCCAGAAGGTATGCGCATATCTGGCAAGTTTCAGTTCTTTTGAAACTCCCGATGTGATTTCTGCCCCATGCTCTTATGACCTTGACGAAGGCCAACAAATCATAAGTCACATGTCAAGTTCTACCCGTCATTCTCCAGGTTGATTTGAACCCACCCGCACAAGCCCTTGACGAAGGCCAACAAGGCTATACGACTGTCCCAAACCAACGCATCTATCTATGCTGCAGAAAGGCAACAAGCAGCTACCATACACTATGCCTTGACGAAGGCCAACAAACATAGCATGAATACTACGTGCTACCCGTCTGAAACGACGGAGGGCTACGAATGGTTTCTGGCGAAAACCTTTAACGTAAAGAACTTGATATCGTTGAAGGAACTGATAGCTTTTAAAAATATAGTGACGAAAACCGTTGCTAAAGAGGTCACTCCCGGTGAAGGGATCTCGGCTCTTTCCCCGTAGAATGGGGTGCAGGATATTCCAAATGAATACCGCGATGCAAAGCAAAAGTAATCGGCTATAGTGAAGTTAATGCCCTGACGCAAACTTTCTGTCCAAGGGGTCACTCCCGGTGAAGGGATCTCGGCCCTTGCCTCGTCGACTGAGGAGCAGGATATTCTAAATGAATACCGCGATGCAAAACAAAAGTGAACGTCCTTGCAATAACAGCTTTTTGAAAAGTGTTCCAACAACATCAGATTAGGTTTGTTTTTAACTTTGCATTGATCCGAATCAATGCAGTCCCATCAATTGATCACACCAAAAAGAACGAAAATATACTGATGTACGTATATGCCATCCGCATTCGCCACTGGGTCCCGTCATTACCCGTTAGGTTAGCTTACTAACGACAGAGCGGGGACTGGACTAGCGCGGATGCAAAACATATACAACATCTACTAATATATATACCAATATATTATATTTCGCTCAAGGCGTGAAAGAAATGTAACATCACAGAGAATGAACAGCATCACAGAAACAATACAGATATCTGGGATCTCCGGGTTTCACAGAGCCGCTGAAACCCGACGTTCCCCTGGTCGTGTGGATAGCCTGTGCAATGAGATCCTAGACCCCTACGGGCGCGGCAAGTTACCCGCCAAAACCTGAAGCGAGGCAGCCCCCTTCAGCGCCGTGAATGGACCACCCAGCACTTCACGGAATCCGGTAACTTGGGCACCCCTCCTGGGTCAACCTGTACCCCCTACGAGTGCGGCGAATAGCCCGCCAATCCTAGAGTGAAGCCCCCTCCGTCTCAATGCCATGAGATGCGGTCTTGTTGCCCTCTAGAACCCGGCTATCCGTGCACCCCTCCGCGGGGCAATCCTAGTACAGAAAGTAAAATATACATACAACGGGTACATCGACCGCAACCAGGTCGTGCCCCATAATAATAATACAAACAGGCAGTGACGGCAGTCCACATGTCGGACGCTCGCCCCGCAATATCAAATGTACATAATACAACCACAACTGTACTAGCATTGCATACAGGCTATCCCCTACGACCGATCCGCAACATCACAGCATAAACATAGAACATCAACGTGAAAGTCACGTTCGCAAATCCGTCTAACCGGGCTATAGCAGTTAGACCGGATTTACCGATCAAGTGACATTCACGGTCGCAGATATAATGTAAATACTGTGAAAAATGTGTTTAAAATATCCGATCAATCAAATTTTAACAAGTGGGCCCCCAAGCAATACTGTAGCAGTTAAAGAAATTCTGGGCCCAAATGTTAATATTCCAAAACCCCTAAAATCTCCCCAGAAGCCCACTGTAAAAACCCAACCCACTGATTCCTCCATACTGCGGCGGAAGAGCGGCCACAAGTGGGTTTTGGCCGCGCTTCCGCGCTCTGGTCAGGAGATCAGTGCCTCGAATTTGAACAGTAGCCTTACAATTTCTAGTAAATCAATATTTTACAACCTGAAAATTTTTTCGAGACCAAAAATTTCCAACAGAAAACTGATGTGATCAAAATACGGGTTTTGGAACTTTTGGATCGATCGGAAATGCAAACACATTACACAAAGCTAGACTAAGTTAATGGGGAGGCTCTGATACCACTGTAAGTGCACGGCGGCGTCCCGGCCGTCAATCCGACGCCGGAATGCGGAAGCGGTGAAAAACTTTAATTTTCCGGACTTAGCAAACCGGCACCACCGCGCACTAAACACCCGGATCGTAACCATTAACAAGTCTAAGCAAACTAGAAGATGGGTTAGAGATATACCGACGATCCAAGTCCTCCGGTCTTCTCGTCATGGTCCCGATCTCCTGCGGAAAAGTCCCGTCTCCTCCTCGTCGCCGGAAGTGCACCACATCGCCTACTTTGTTTACGGGCTCCCACCTCAATGCCGAGGCAACTCGGGCACGAAGCCGGCTACTCGACGTGCCCAAGGTTCGCTGTAGAATGTGTAGTGAGCTATATTGTCTCTATTAGGGTTGAAGGAGTTGCCATATGGTGGAGGAAAAGATACAAGCTTTTGGAGAGGAGCTAAAAAGACTTTGCCAAACCAAAATGAGTGTAATTCCCTCATCTAAAAATTGGGACAGCCCCCAATGAGCCAAGGCCGGCCATGACCATGAGAGGAGGGTGAGAATGGAGAGTCAAAAAAAAGAGAGACCAAAGAGGGAGCCATTCTCATCTAATACAAAAGAGAGAGAGGAAAACTATCATGCAAAAGAAATGATAGCAAGGAAAGTCCAACACTCCAACACCAATGATCATCCATCATCAACAACAATCCCAACACTCTACCAACAACCATGACTAAAACCATGATGATAAAGAAAGTCAAGCAATCATGAGTTTATGAAGTCAAATGATGGGACAAGAATCATGTGATGATAATAAGCAAAGAACCCCCTCCACAAACACTCATTTGCAACAATGCAAATAAGCCCTCCTCCACCAATCTTCGGCCAATGAACGGAACAATGGAAATTGGCCGAAACGGAAAGCAAACTGGCAACTCCAGAAAACTGGTCCCGTAATAAATTACAGGAGAACCCTGATACTGTGCATACACACCCGCATCTGTATTTCGACCAAAATACAAATGCAATGAGACAAAATCTCCACTGTACTATACTAGGATCCGGCTTATACCAAAACCGGCTAGTAATATCTGTTCGATCCTGATCCGTGCAATACCGCACGTATCTGATCGAACCCTGCCATATAACCATACGGCCTATAGTACAAACTGTCCGATCCAGATCCGTGCAATACCGCACGTATATGATTGGACCTTGCCATATCTCCATACGGCCTCTACAACCTTTCGCCCGAAAGCTGAGTAACTGAATGTGGGGGACTCTAAAGACTCATCAACACCTTGGTTGTGGATTTAACCACTAGCACGTTAGAGGTATAAGCCAATACATAACGGGCTACCAGGTATTGACTAAAAGGGACGTCCGTGAGCGAACTCAGCCTGACACCCTACTGAGCCTGTCAGTGACAATATTCGTACAGTCCGGTCCGTTCGTCTATGAGTATCGCATGGCGGGCCTAGGGGGTTGGTAAAAGTCAGACCCCCAAAAGCGGTACAAGTCGTGTCGGAGTGTAGCCCAGAACACCCTGAGATACTACTGGAATACCTACCAGTAAATCTCCTTGCCTTGGCCAAGGACTTTGTATAATGGCTCTCCTAGACACAGCACGACCTCACCCCAAATACCGGGAGAGACGAACCCCTGAAGATACGCTCACTGCCTCCATGTGGCTCGGGACTGTACCCAACTAAAACCTGTTTGCACGACTCCTTTGAGCCGTGGTAGGGTAGTAATCAAAGTACAGTGGGAACTCACACGAGACAAATGACGATCCCCAGGTCGATGAACTAACCTGCACACATGTCACCAGGGAACTGCCATCTGACGTCTGGTATATGACCAACTAGCATGTTCCCGGCGAGTCCTGTCCGGTGTACTCATAACCCAATGAGCACCTGTATACATCTTAGGTGATCCAACTGACACCAGTGGCTTGTGAGACCGGCTACCGCCCCTCGTCGGGGTCTCGACTGTATATACTAGTCTACTAATGGAGTATCGATGCCCGGTCTCGAAACTCCCACGACTAGGGACCTTTTAAGGATATGCTTGTAGACCCCCAGCTCTCACTTATATGATCGCCCTCATACTGCTGGTGGTCAAGCAAGAATCCTAGGGGCTCTATCAACGTATAATAGCGACGTGTCAGGTCACCTAAAACAGTACACGATGATAAAGGTAAACCAGATAGCATACTATCATCTCGAGTAAGACTGTCCTACCGGGATAGGTCCTTCCTCAATCATTACAATCACGTACCTGTGACCTAATAATTGACTGTGAGGGCACTATCTCCAACAATTAGTTCCCAGGTGACATGAGTACAGCTTAGTCCGCTGACTTGACACTGGCACTTCGCCTCGAGTGTGTTCCCACTGTATTTTGATTACCACCCTACCACGGCTCAAAGGAGTCATGCAAACAGGTGGTAGTTGGGTGCAGTCCCGAAGCACTTGGAGGCAGTGACGGTTAGACAGGATTCTTCTCTCCCGGTATTGGGGGTTGACATCGCGCTGTGTCTAGGAGAGCCATTACACGAGTAGTCCCTGGCCAGGGCAAGCGAGATATACTGGTAGGTTTCCAGTGTTATCTCAGGGTGTTTTGGGCTTCACTCCGACATGACTTGTACCGCTATTAGGGGACTGACGTTTACCGCCCCCTAGGCCCGACATGCGATGTATCAGACGAACAGACCGGACTGTACGGAGACTGTCACATTCAGACTCAGTAGGAGTTCAGATGGGGTTCACCTCGTCAGTCTTCTTATCGGCATCTACCTGGGGACCGTTACGCACAGCTAGTGCCGCTTGCGGTCTGTGGTTAAACCCACTGCCAGCGTAGTGTCGAGTCTTTAGACTCCCATACAGAGGGCTATTCGCCTCTGGGCAAAACAGAATAGAGGTCGCATGGTTTTACGACAGGGTTCGTTCTCATCCGCGCACTTGTGCACGTTTGGAGTCCGGACAGATATTACTAGCAGGCTCTGGTTTGAGCCAGATACTGGTATATGTTTTGGGGTTGATTTTATCTCATAGTATTCATGTTCCTCGGAACAAGAATGCGGGTGTGTATGCACAGTTGATTAAGGCGGAGGAAGAGGATTTTCATTAGGGTTTCGGAACGGGTGCGTATGCACAGTTGACAGTCGTCTTTTTCCAAACCCTAATGAATTTATGTTATATCAGTTAATAATATTAATTAAATGAAATTGTGTCATGGTTGGGTTTGTTGACTTGTTGACCAAGGTTGACTAGTTGACTATGGTTGAAAGTTTGACCATCATCATTACATATCAAAGATGCTCTTTGATTCTAGCAAAACCATTTAATGAATGTAATGATAATGGTCATTCCAAACCATCCATCAACTATTTCATTTTTATTATTATTGTTAATTTGATAATTCTTTTCATTTTAGTTATGGTTGTAAAATGAAAAGAATAGCTCATTCTATCATAACACTTCTCTCTCCTCTCTTCTTCTTCCTCCACCTCTAGTTCAAGGAGCTCCCTTCTCATGTGTTGAGAATCCATCTCCTTGAGATAAAAACACCCCAAAGCCACTCTCTACTCACTCTAGGGTTAGAGGTTTAGCAAGCCAAAGATCCTAGTTCACTCAAAGTTCGAGAAAGAGCCCGAAGGTTGAACCCTCAGGTGGATCCATCTTTGACGGAAGAAGGCGACGAGGATAGCGCCATCAACCCCTACAAAAGTTTCAAGAAGAAGGAGTTCAAGTTAGGTATAACCTCTTTTCCGAGTAGCTAACTCTCTTTAGCTTTCTTGCTAATTTAGTTTAGAAAAGATCCCGATTTTGTTAGTCCATGTTGCCCCTTGTGCTAAAAATTTGATTTTTATATCGTTTCCACCTCCCCGCAAGAACCGGGGTTGGCAACGTGGACTTACACTAACCACCACTGCCTCCAAGTGCTTCGGGACTGCACCCAACTGCTACCTGTTTGC
The DNA here is from genome assembly GCA_030015575.1 of Agapanthus africanus. Classification (NCBI taxonomy): domain Eukaryota; kingdom Viridiplantae; phylum Streptophyta; class Magnoliopsida; order Asparagales; family Amaryllidaceae; genus Agapanthus; species Agapanthus africanus. The sequence continues at coordinate 523,168,160 of CM057342.1, forward strand.
ACGAATCCTTTGATCCGTGGTAGGGTAGCAATCTAAGAACAGTGGGAACACACTCGAGGCGAAGCAGCAGTGTCAAGTCTGCGGACTATGCTGTACTCATGTCACCTGGGAACTGTTAACCGACGACGGGTATAATACCAACCAACAGTTCCCTGCGAGTCCTCTCCAGTGTACTCGTAACCCAATGAGCACCTGTATACTATCTCCAGTACATCGTACTGATGGTTGTGGGACAGACCATCTCCCCAACTGGGATGAGAAGCGTACACACTAGTCTACTCCAGAGTATCGATGCCCTGTCTCGATAATCCTACGACTAGAGACCTGAAAAAAGATGTGCTTGTAGACTACCCAGCCCCCACTAGTGTGACTGCCATCACAACGCTGGTAGTCAAGCAAGATCCTAAGGGCTCTATCAATATGTATTCTCGATATGCTAACATTTACACATATTAAGATAGAAATAAACCAAGTAGCATACTACCATGTTTAGCAAGACTGTTAATATAACTGTGAATATCCCAAGCTTCCATTAAGTAATATACAAGCTAGTATGATACAATAATGGCCCCTAGGGCATATACACTAACAATCTCCCACTTGCACTAGGGCCATGTACTGGCGTATCGACGACCTATCATCTCGAGTAGCCTCTCGAACTGAATCTGAGGTAAGGCCTTAGTGAATGGATCTGCAGTGTTCTCCTCTGTAGGAACTCTCCAGACCTCGATCTCCTGGTGATCTATGATCTCCCTGATCAGGTGATACCGCCTCAAGATTTGTCTGGACTTCTGATGGGACCTGGGTTCCTTCGCTAAAGCTATAGCTCCGTTGTTGTCGCAATACAGCGGTATTGGATCAACAATGGTAGGAACCACCTGAAGTTCAGTTAGGAACTTCTTCATCCAGACTGCTTCTTTTGCGGCATTGCTAGCAGCGATATACTCCGCTTCCATCGTTGAGTCAACAACGGTGTCCTGCTTGGAACTCTTCCATTACACCGCCCCTCCATTGAGGGTAAAGACATAACCTGACATGGACTTGGAGTCATCCTTGTCACTCTGGAAGCTGGAGTCGGCAAAAGCCTCGATCTGGAGGTCTTTCCGCCGTAAACCAAGAACATATCCTTAGTCCTTCTCTGGTACTTGAGAATGTTCTTTACTGCTATTCAGTGCTTCTCCTCTGGGTTTGACTGATACCTGCTTACCACGCTCATTGCGTAAGCTATATCTGGTCTGGTGCACAACATCGCATACATTATAGAGCCTACCGCAGAAGCGTAGGGTATAACTGACATGCGATCCCTTTCCAAATCAGTCTTGGGAAACATCTCTTTGGATAGGGTGATTCTGTGACAAGCCGGTAAATTACCGTGCTTAGAATCTTCCATACTGAATCTTTTCAGTATAGTGTTGATATACCTGGACTGCGAAAGTCCCAACATCCTCTTAGATCTATCACGATAGATCTGGATCTCCAGAATGTAAGAGGCATCACCCAGGTCTTTCATGAAGAACCTGTGTGACAAGAATTCTTTGACAGATTGTATCATAGGAATGTCATTTCCTATCAATAGAATGTCATCCACGCACAAGACGAGGAATACGACAGTTCGTGCTACAATTTTACTATATATACATGGTTCATCTGGATTTTTGATAAAGTCATATTCTTTGACCGTTTCATCAAAACAGATGTTCCAACTCCGTGATGCCTGCTTTAGTCCATAAATGGACTTAAGCAACTTGCACACTTTCCCGCTGCTCCCACTCTGATTGAAACCTTCTGGCTGATCCATATAGACACACTCTTCTAAATTACCATTTAGAAAAGCCGTCTTTACGTCCATCTGCCAGATCTCATAATCATGGAAGGCGGCAATAGCATGAAGGACCCGAATGGATTTGAGCATAGCTACTGGAGAAAAGTTTCGTCATAGTCCAAACCAGGTCTTTGACGAAAACCCTTTGCAACAAGTCTAGCCTTATAGGTTTCCACCTGTCCATCTACACCAATCTTTTTCTTGAAGATCCATTTGCATCCTATGGGTTTTACCCCATCTGGAGCAAAGTCCAAAGTCCATACTTTGTTGGTGTATATGGACTCCATCTCGGTCCGCATTGCATCCAGCCATCTTACCGAGTCACCGCTCTCGATGGCCTGCTGGAAGCTAGTAGGTTCATCATTATCAATGACGCAATCCTCTCTATCCCCATATATGAGAAAACCGTAGTATCTCTCAGGCGGATGAGACGGCCTACTACTCCTGTGGAGGCGTGCGGGAATGTCCTGTTCTTCTTGAACTACTGGTTCAACCAAACTTTCAATAGTAGTTTGTGGTTCTGGAATTTCTTCCAGTTCTATTTCGCTCCCACTTGTTTCCTTTTCTAAAATTTGCTGTTCTAGAAAATGGGCATTACGAGAAACAAAAACCTTTTGTTCCTCTGCGTAATAGAAGAAATACCCCTTGGAGTTCTTTGGATATCCCACAAACTTACACTGTACTGATCGTGCCTCGAGTTTGTCCGCATGCTGCTTTTTAACAAAAGCTGGACATCCCCATATCTTCAGATACTGAAGATAGGGTTTCTTCCCACTCCACATCTGATATGGTGTGGTAGGCACAGTCTTGGTAGGAGCCCTGTTCAAAAGATATGCTGCTGATTCTAGTGCATAACCCCAGAAAGATCGCGGTAACTCAGCATTACTCATCATGGAACGTACCATATCCAATAGGGTTCGGTTCCGTCTCTCTGATACACCGTTATGCTGTAGAGTGTATGGAGGAGTAAGCTGAGAGAGAATTCCTTTCTCTTTTAGGTAACCTAGGAACTCAGCACTTAAGTATTCACCATCTCAATCAGATCTCAGTATCTTGATACTTTTGCCGGTTTGGTTTTCTACTTCATTCTTATATTCTTGAAATTTCTCAAAGGCCTCGAATTTATGTTTCATTAAGAAAATGAATCCATACCTAGAGTAATCGTCCGTAAAAGTAATGAAATATGAAAAACCACCTCTTGCATGTGTAGACATTGGACCGCATACATCGCTGTGTATGAGTCCTAAGAGCTCGCTCGCTCTTACTCCATGTCCAGTGAATGGAGTCTTTGTCATCTTTCCTTTGAGACATGATTGACAAGTTGCATAAGATTGATATTCGAACGGATCCAAATATCCTTCTCTATGTAACTTAGTTAACCTTGTCTCATTGATGTGACCCAGTCTACAATGCCATAAGAAAGCCTGATTTATATTTGGAGACTTTCTTTTTAGTGTGTTCTGGACATTGAAAATTTGTAATTGGTTTAGCACGTATATATCGTTATCTAGTGTACCGGACCCAATCATACCATGATTAAGTTGGATGTTAACAACATCGCTTACACACGTGAAATCATAACCTTCTTTTGATAACAACGATACTGATATGATATTACACGTTAAACTAGGTATACAAAAACAGTTGTGCAAAACCAAAATATGTCCACTCGTCAATCCTAGGTGATAATCCCTTACGGACACAGCACCCACGCTAGCTCCGTTACCAACCTGGAGGGTCATATCACCAACCTTCAGCACTCTACGGTTTCTCAGTGTCTGCAATGAATTGCATATATGAGATCCTGATCCGGTATCCAATACCCAGGAAGTAGAGTTGATTGACAGACAATTTTCAATTACAAACACACTTGAAGTCGAAGCCACAGCTTGCTTCGGTTCATGGTTCTTGGCAATCCAAGCTTTGCAATCTTTCTTCTAATGGCCTTTCCTATGACAGTGGAAGCACTCGTCTTTTGCCACTACTGGCACCACAACCTTTGTCTTTTCCTTAACTCCCACCTTACCAACACCACCTCTCGGTTTGGTAACGGCCGTCTTCTTCCTTCCTTTGGCCTTAGCCTTGGACCCGGAAGAGGAAGCACCGCGAACAAACATAGTGTGTGTTTCTCTTGCTTTCTGCAAGGTGCCCTCTGCACTCCTCAACATATTAAGGAGTTCTGGAAGTTCAACTTCTTTTCCTTGAATGTTGAAATTCAGAATAAACTGGACGTAGGTGGAAGGAAGGGACTGAAGAACCAAGTCTGTATAGAGCTCGTTCTCTAAAGTCGTCCCGAGGTCCGCGAGCTCTTCTATATAGCCAATCATCTTTAGGACATGTTCTCCTACAGATGATCCGACGGCCAGCCTCGACTGAAACAAGTTCTTCGAGGTCTCGTATCTAGCTATACGAGATTGCTCTCCATACAGTTCCTTGGTGTGGAGAAATATGGATTCAAGATCCATATTCTCGTGCCTCCTCTGATGTTCATTATTCATAGAGGCAAGCACGATGCATTTGGCCTTCGCGCAATCAATCTCCCAGGTCTTGCGGATTTCCTTATCCGCGACACTAGATTCTGGACCAGGGATAGCAGGTGCCTCAGCGGTAAGGACATACCCCAATTTGTCATAAGTAATAGCCATCTTAACATTCCGGAACCAATCTTTATAGTTTGGCCCTGTCAAAATATTTTTATCTAATAGTAACTTAAGGCCTGTCATGTTCTGGGTCGCTACAATGAGAGAGAGAGGGAACACTTTAGCATGATACTCTTGCAAGTTTAGAGTGGTTTTTTTTAGTTTATCTAAATTGGATGGCTCCCACTGTTTCTCGAATCCCTCCTCAAACCAAAAAGGAAGAACTAGTCAGGACTATTTTTACCGTATAATACTTGCTTAACCGTTCAGCCAGGCCGGTGTCGGTACTTCGATGGAGGTTTTACGACGCTTTCGCGAAGTTCCTTAATTAAATAACCTCTTTTCTCTGGGGGCGTAGCCCCGCTGACACCTTTCTCGACACCTACTTGGTTTATAACATTGATCGTTAAGTGACGAATCTCCTGATGAGTAGCGGATACTCACAGTAGGATCGGGATCCAAATATCATCGTGTGATAAAGCTGAAGGAATCCTACCAGAATTATCACACTCCAAATGGTATGCAACTCTTAGCAAATTTCAGATTCTTTAGAAATTCCCGATATAAATTTCTGCCCCATGCTCTTATGACCTTGGCGTTGGTCAAAATGTCATAAGTCATATGTCAAGTTCTACCCATCATTATCTTGTTAATTTGAACCCATCCGTACATACCCCTGACGTTGGCCAAATGATAATACGACTGTCCCAAACTAACTCATCTATCTATGCAACAAATGAATACCCAGCAGCTACCAAACACTATGCCTTGGCATTGGTCAAAATACATAGCTTGAATACTACTGAATACCCAAATGAAATGACGGAGGGCTACGAATGGTTTTGGCGAAACCGTGGACGTAGTGAACTTGATATGATCGAAGGAACTTGATAGCTTTTAAAAGGAGTGGTTTAAGCTCAGCAATTTAAAAAATATCTTCTGTTTTAAAATAACCGAGTGGTTTCTTTTAAACTATTCCAACGATTCAACTTTGGTTTATTTTCTTTGCATTAATATAATGCGTCCCATCAATTAACCTATCATTGCAGAAAACAACGAAAATACAACGTCCTCTTATCCATCCGCATTCACCACTGGGCCCCGTCATTCACTCGTTAGGTTACTTAACTACTGACAGAGCGGGGGCTGGGCTAGCACGGGTGCAAAACATAAGCGACGCCTAATATCTATCATATATAGATATTATACATTCGTCAGACGCAATAATAAGCATTCCAGATCACAGATGAACATATTGGATTTTCTACGAATCCGCATTCCTTTTGATCCTAAAAAGAAAGATGGATTACACAGTCGCGATGAATAGCTAAAACCCTACCCTAGACCCTACGGGTACGGCAAACTACCCGTCAAGTACCCGAAGTGAAGCGGTCTCCCTCAACGACGTGAGTAGGCCACTAAACACTTCAAAGTACCCGGTAGTTTGTGCACCCCATCTTGGGTCTATCCTAGGAGCAGAAAACAGTAAATGAAATAATACAACGGTGGCTACAACCTCAACCCGGATGTTCCCCGCAAAAGAATATTACAACAATTTACAAATTACATTTGAATGAAAGAAACACTCGTCTCACATCCTCGGCTATCCATTCACGACAATCCAACAAGTCCACATTCACAAATCAGTGAAAACCAATGTGCAACCCCCTGCTAACCGACATATTAGCAGTTAGGGGAGATTTACGAACACATTAAACACATCACAGATATAATCAAATTAGCCAAACATCTTAGAATTTCGATCAAGCAAACACAAATGAATCTTCTGCAAATAATTCTCTGTGCACCTGAAACCTGAGCATAAACAAAACATCCCAGAAAATACAACATCAACACAGAAGAGTTACTGGGCAAATTTTGGCTAACTCGGCTTCAACTCGGCAGCGGATCCGCGGCGGATCACGTGGATCGGCTGCGGTTCCACGGTGGTTTGGCCGAGTTACTACCCTAAATTTCTCCAGTAATCTTATAATTCCTTGCTTGTATTTTTAAGGGTCCCTGAAAAATTTTTAGACCCCGTTTTAAAATCGGCAGAAACTAGGTTAAAATGATGTTTTTTCGGGTTCGTTTTGCGATCGAATTTCTAACGACTTTTCTAACATGTTAGTTATGGTTTAGCGAGGCTTTGATACCGCTGTAAGTCGACGTTAGACACCCCACATGATGCGGAGAGGCGGAATAGGTAAAACAATCATCTTGTTTAAACTAACATCGATTAACTTTGCGGATCTTTGCCAAACCCTAACTAACAACAACATAGAAGTGATTAGCTACTATAAAAGATGATTATACCTAATGAATCAAGTCCTTCTTGTTCTCGTAGACCACCTCCTCGTCGGCCTCCTTGCTGTGATAGAAGATCCACCCGAGAGCTACTTCTCCAAGCTTTAACCTCACACTTAAGGTAACTAAGTGGTTATGAGTGCTAATCAAAGCAACCTAGAGGATATAGAAGAGGATTAGAGATCTATTAGTCTTTCTAACCCTTGGATCTCAACACATGAGAGGTTAGGGTTAGGGTTGAAGAGAGAGAGCTTGAGGAGAGAGAATGTGAAAGTAATTATCAAATGGAAATTAACTCATTTGTGTATATATATCATGAAGCATAAAATATCTTGCACAAAAAATCTTTGTACAAATATCTTTATGCTTTATTTAATACAAATGAATCATCTAATGAGTCATTAAAACCATTAATACTTCATTAACTCACTTGATGAATCATCTCCATGAGTCAGAAAACCATTTAATGGATATAACACCTAAGCCCTCCACTTCATCAATCTTCTAGAAGCTTCTCGAGTAATTACGAGAACGCCCCTCCTATCCGTGAAAACACGGAAATACTGAGACTGTATAAATCCAATAATCCAATACTAGAATCTTGCTTGAACCAAAACCTGCTAGTATAAACTGTCCGAACATCGTATGTGTAAAAACACGTATGTGTCCGAACCCTGTCGTAAAACCATACGACCTCTATATCGTTTCGCCCGAAGCAGGGAAACTCTCTGCGTGGGACTCTAAAGACTCGACACTACGCTGGCAGTGGGTTTAACCATAGGCCACAAGCGGCACTAGCTGTACGTAATGGTCCCCAGGTAGATGTCGATAAGAAGGCCGATGAGGAAACCCATCCGAACTCCTACTGAGCCTGATGTGACAATCTCCGTACAGTCCGGTCTGTTCGTCTAAGACTATCACATATCGGGCCTAAGGGGGCGGCAAGCGTCAGTCCCCTAAAAGCGGTATAAGTCGTGTCGGAGTGAAGCCCATTACACCTTAAGAAGCTATTGGAAATCCTACCAGTAAATCTCACTTGCCCTGGCCAGGGACTTTGTGTAATGGCTCTCCAAACACAGCGCGATATCAACTCCCAATACCGGGAGAGACGAATCCTATCTAACCGCCACTGCCTCCAAGTGCTTCGGGACTGCACCCAACTGCTACCTGTTTGCACGACTCCTTTGAGCCGTGGTAGGGTAGAAATCTAAGAACAGTGGGAACACACTCGAGGCGAAGCAGCAGTGTCAAGTCTGCGGACTATGCTGTACTCATGTCACCTGGGAACTGTTAACTGACGAAGGGTATAATACCAACCAACAGTTCCCTGCGAGTACTATCCGGTGTACCCGTAACCCAACGAGCACCTGTATACTATCTCCAGTACAACGTACTGATGGCTGTGGGACAGACCATCTCCCCAACTGGGATGAGAAGCGTACACACAAGTCTACTCCGGAGTATCGATGCCCTGTCTCGATAATCTTACGACTAGGGACTTGAAAAAGGATGTGCTTGTAGACTACCCACCCTCCACTAGTATGACTGCCATCACAACGCTGGTAGTCAAGCAAGATTCTAAGGGCTCTATCAATATGTATTCTCGATATGCTAACATATACACATATTAAGATAGAAATAAACCAAGTAGCATACTACCATGTTTAGCAAGACTGTTAATATCCCAAGCTTCCATTAAGTAATATATAAGCTAGTATGATACAATAATGGCCCTTAGGGCATATACACTAACATAGGCTATCCACACGACCAGGGGAACGTTGGGTTTCACTTGCGGCTCAAAGGAAACCCGGGGCTCCCAGATTATCTGTATTGTTCTGTGATGCTTATTGCTTATTTGTGATGTTGCATTTGTCACGCATGGAGCGATTATTATATATTGCTATATATATTAGTAGATGTTGTATATGTTTTACACCCGCGCTAGTCCATTCCCCGCTCTGTCGTTAGTTAAGTAACCTAACGGGTGATGATGGGACCCAGTGGCGAATGCGGATGGCATATACGTACATCATATTTTCGTTCTTTTGTGGTGTGATTAATTGATGTGACTACGTTGATTCAGATCAATGTAAGGAAAATAGACCTATTCGATATTGTTGGAACAATTTTCAAAAGCTGTTATTACAAGGACGTTTTCTTTTGTTTTGCACAACGGTATTCGGTTATGAATATCCATCACCTCATTCCACGAGGCAAGAGCTGAGATCCCCTCTCCGGGAGTGACCTCTTGGGCAGAAGTTTGCATCAGGGTAATAACTTCACTATAGTCGATTACTTTTTGCTTTGCGTCGTGGTGTTCAGTGGGAATACCCTGCACCTCATTCCATGAGGAAAGAGCCGAGATCCCTTCACTGGGAGTGACCTCTTTAGCAAAGGTTTTTGCCATTATATATTTGTAAAAAGCTATCCGGTTCCTTCAACGATATCAAGTTCATTACGTTAAAGGTTTTTCGCCAAAAACCATTCATAGCCCTCCGTCATTTCAGACGGGTAGAACCTAGTGTTCATGCTATGTGTGTTGGCTTTCGTCAAGGCATAGTGTATGGTAGCTATTTGTTACTTTTCTGTTTTATAGATAGATGCGTTGGTTTGGGACAGTCATACTACTATTTTCGCCTTCGTCAAGGGTATGTACGGGTGGGTTCATATTAACTTGGACAATGATGGGTAGAACTTGACATGTGACTTATGATATGTTGGCCTTCGTCAAGTTCATAAGAGCATGGGGTAAAAATCATATCGGGAGATTCAAACATACAGGAAACTTGACAGGCATGCGCATACCTAATGGAGTATGATAAATTGAGTGGATTCCATCAGGTTATCATACGATGATAGTTGGATCCCGATTCCCACTGATGAGTTGGTTTACTCCTCGGGTGATTTTAGATGATCCCGACTAATTCTTCTTTCAAGTTTGGAGAAGAATTTGAGGATACAGTGGGAGACATCCAAATTAGATAAAGTGATTGGACATTCTGATTTATATTAGAATGCACGTTGAGTGTTTCTTTTCTCTCTCTCTTTGGCAGCGACAATGACCCAATCCTATACTAGAACTCATAAACCAAGTTAACCGAACCTTCTTAAAACACATTGACTTTTGGATTGTCAGAGTTGCATACTTCATTGCCACTCCTATATTTACCCTTTGCTTTTCTCCGGAACATTCCGTATCACTACGAAGATCCACATTTATTGTATATGACCATCGTATAGTTACATATGAACTCGAAGAAACTTGTTTTAGATTCGAGAATGGTTTCCGGTTCTGGAGAAATTGAATAGGACTATTCAGTTGTCTTTTCCTTTTACCTTCTCTTAGATTGTGAAGGCTCCTAGGATTAGAAGAGGGTACACTTATTGCGCTTATTGGATAGTCTTCTTCCAAACCATAGGAAGGTGCCGAAAGGTGGGGAATGAAGAAAACCAATTAGCCTAAATGAGGTGTACAGAAGGTAATAAGTAAAGACAAATAAAGGGATTAGAAAGGGGGCAAAGTAAATTGCGACTGCTATCATTCACGACAAAACCACGTATTTCTACGCCACTCCTACTTCACCTTTGCATTTCTCCGGTTCAGGAGAAATTGAATAGGATTATTCAGGTTGTCTTTTATCTTTACATTCTCTCAGGTTACGAGTGCTCCTAGGATTAGTAGAGTACACTTATTACGATTATTGGACAGTCTTCTTCTAAACCATAGACTGGTGCTGAACGGTAGGGAAGGAAGAAAACCATTTAGCTTAAGGATGGTGTACAGAAGGTAATGAGTAAAGCCAAATAAAGGGATTTGGAGAGATGGCAAATAAATATGTGGTTACAGTCAAGAATATGGAAAATGGAAGAGGCATTACTAGGAATACCCGGCTACCTCTTTGAAACATTTTCATGTCTCAGTTTCACTATGCGTTGTTAATTGAAAACTGATTTCCCAATTATATCCTTACTCCACAGTATGTATTTACCAGGTTTGATTCTCACATCTGTATGGTTTTACAGATGATGAGTGGGAGTAAGTTATTAGGAATTAGGTGATTATATCCTCTTTATATCGGAATTCGTTGTAATTGGTGATATTTGAGGAAATCACCTGGGGTTTTGCCTGACGGCAAATATTTGGTTTTGAATATTCGTTGTTATGCACCAATTTCAAACTGATATATCAGTACGTATATTTTATAAAGTGAGATATAACTTTTTGAAAATATGTCCATGACATTTACCTATATCAGTTGATGATTGGGTAAGGAGTATTAAACAACGGTGTAATTCTTCTTAACCATAGTACAGTTTTCAACCTACGACGCATAGGATTTGAGTTATTCAACTCAGGGAACTTATACAAAGTATTGTATGTTGTGTTAGTGTATATGCCCTAGGGGCCATTATTGTATCATACTAGTTTGTATATTACTTAATGGAAGCTTGGGATATTCACATATATATAACAGTCTTGCTAAACATGGTAGTATGCTACTTGGTTTTTCTATCTTAATATGTGAGTATACGTATTGATAGAGCTCTTAGGATCTTGCTTGACTACCAGCGTTGTGATGGCAGTCACACTAGTAGGGGCTGGGTAGTCTACAAGCACATCCTTATTCAGGTCCCTAGTCGTAGGATTATCGAGACAGGGCATCGATACTCCGGAGTAGACTAGTGTGTACGCTTCTCATCCCAGTCGGGGAGATGGTCTGTCCTACAGCCGTCAGTACGTCATACTGGAGATAGTATGCAGGTGCTCGTTAGGTTACGGGTACACCGGACAGGACTCACAGGGAACTGTTGGTTGGTCTTATACCAGTAGTCAGTGAATAGTTCCCAGGTGACATGAGTACAGCATAGTCCGCAGACTTGACACTGCTACTTCGCCTCGAGTGTGTCCCACTGTTCTTAGATTGCTACCCTACCACGGCTCAAAGGAGTCGTGCAAACAGGAAGCAGTTGGGTGCAGTCCCGAGCACTTGGAGGCAGTGGCGGTTAGACAGGATTCGTCTCTCCCGGTATTGGGGGTTGATATCGCGCTGTGTCAGAGAGCCATTACGCAAAGTCCCTAGCCAGGGCAAGCGAGATTTGCTGGTAGGTTCCAGTAGTTTCTCAGGGTGTAATGGGCTTCACTCCGACACGACTTATACCGCTATTAGGGGACTGACGCTTGCCGCCCCCTAGGCCCGATATGCGATAGTCTTAGACGAACGGACCGGACTGTATAGAGATTGTTACAGTAGGCTCAGTAGGAGTTCGGATGGGTTTCCTCATCGGCCTTCTTATCGACATCTACCTGGGGACCGTTACGTACTGCTAGTGCCGCTTGCGGTCTGTGGTTAAACCCACTGCCAGTGTAGTAGTCGAGTCTCTAGAGTCCCACACAGAGAGTTTCCCTACTCCAGGCGAAACGATATAGAGGTCGTATGGTTTTACGACAAGGGTTCGGACGCATACGTGTGTTTACGCACGTACGACATCCGGACAGTTTTTACTAGTCAGCTTTGGTTTAAGCCAGTTTCTAGTATCCGGTTATTGGATTTATACGGTCTAAAGTTTTTCCGTGTTTTCACGGATCGGAAGGGCGTTCTCGTAATTGCGCGAGAAGCTTCTAGAAGATGGTGACTTGGGGGTTAAGGTGGCATATGCATTAAATGGGATTAGTGACTCATTTGAGTGATTCATCCATGTCATTAATGCATCATAAATGCTTAATGACTCATGGAGATGAATCACCCATTAGATATTTATGGAGCATGGTTGTTAAATCATTTACTTGATTTATCTTGTATTTATTTATGCTTCATATATATTATGAGAGATCATTATCTCATTTCATTCTCTTGCTCACTTTCTCTCTCCTCAAGCTCTCCCTCTTCAAACCTTAATCCTCCCCTCTCATGTGTTGAGTACAAGGATTAGATTAGACTACTTAATCCTTAACCATTCTCTATACCACTTAGGTTACTTAGATTAGAAATTTAAGAAACCTAGTTACCTCTAGTTTGAGGTGAAGCTTGTAGTAAAGCTCTCGGGTGGATCTTCTACTACTTAGAGAAGGCCGGAGAGGACGTGGAGAACGACAAGACGAAGGACTCGGATCTTTAGGTATAATCACTTTTCATAGTAGTTGTTAACTCCTATGTTTGTTGTTAGTTATTGTTTATGCAAAGATTCTCGGTTAGTCGATGTTTAGGCTTTAAACAAGATTGTTTTTCATTATTCCGCCTCCCCGCAAGTCGTGGGGTGTTGTACATCGACTTACAGTGGTATCAGAGCCTCGCTAAACAATAATTAACTCATTAGCAAAGTCGCAAAAATTTCGAACGCAAAAAGAACCGGAAACATCGTCGCATTAACACAGTTTCTGTCGAATTTAAAACAGGCCCTAAAAATTTTTCAGGGACCTTTAGAATAACAAGCATGAAATTATAGGGCTTCTGAAGAAATTTGGACCCCCAACTCGGCTAACTCACCGCGGAACCGCGGCGGATCCATGCGATCCGCCGCGGATCCGCGGCCGAGTTAGGGCCGAGTCGGCCCAAATTTTTCCAGTGAGCCCTTTGTGTTAACAGTGATATTTCTGGATATTTTATTTTCTGCTAAGATCTCAGGTGCACAGAGAAGTTTTGCAGTAGAATCTAAAGTGTTTTGCTCGATCGAAATTTTGCGATGTTTGCTAATATGATTATATCTGTGATTGTATAATGTGTTCGTAAACCTCCCCTAACTGCTAGTATGTCGGTTGGCAGGGGGTTGCACATTTCTGTAATGGTTTTACTGTTTGTGGATGTGAACCGTACTGGACTGTTATGATGATTAGCCGGGTTTTGTGATGGGTTATTATTTTAATTCATTCGATGTAACTGTAATATGTTGTAATATTATTTTGCGGGGCACATCCAGGTTGCGGTTGTAGCCACCGTTGTATTATTTCATTTTTACTGTTTTTGCTCCTAGGATAGACCCAAGGTGGGGTGCACAAACTACCGGGTACTTTGAAGTGTTTAGTGGCCTACTCACTTTGTTGAGGGAGACCGCTTCACTTCGGGTATTTGACGGGTAGTTTGCCGTACCCGTAGGGGTCTAGGGTGGGGTAATGGCTATTCATCACACCTGTGTAATCCGTCTTTTGTTGCAGGCTCTAAACAAACACGGATTGCTTGCAAATCCAATAAAGTTCATATGAGATCTGGAATGCCTATTATTGCGTCTGACGAATGTACAATATCTATATATGATAGCTATTTAAACATCACTTATGTTTTACACCCGCACTAGCCCATCCCCCGCTCTGTCGTTAGTTAAGTAACCTAACGGGTGATGACGGGACCCCTTGGCGAATGCGGATGGCATAAGAGGACGTTGTATTTTCGTTGTTTTCTGCAATGATAGGTTAAATGATGGGACGCATTATTTTATAATGTAAAGAAAATTAACCAAAAAGATGAATCGTTGGAACAATTTAAACGAAACCAATCGGTTATTTTAAAACAGATGATATTTTTAATTGCGGAGCTTTAACCACTCCTTTTAAAAGCTATCAGGTTCCTTCGGTCATATCAAGTTCACTACGTTCACGGTTTCGCCAAAACCATTCGTAGCCCTCCGTCATTTCATTTGGGTATTCAGTAGTATTCAAGCTATGCATTTTGGCCAAAGTCAAGGCATAGTGTTTGGTAGCTGCTGGGTATTCATTTGTTGCATAGATAGATGAGTTAGTTTAGGACAGTCGTATTATCATTTGACCAAAGTCAGGGGTATGTATGGATGGGTTCAAATTGATAAGATAATGACGGGTAGAACTTGACATGTGACTTATGACATTTTGACCAAAGCCAAGGTCATAAGAGCATGGGGCAAAAACTTATATCGGGAATTTCTAAAGAAACTGAAATTTGCAAAGAGATGCATACCATTTGGAGTTTGATGAATGTTGGTAGCATTCCTTCAACATTATCATACGATGATATTTGGATCCCGATCCTACTGTGAGTATATGCTACTCATCAGGATATTCGTCACTTAACGATCAATGCTATAAACCAAGTAGGTGTCAAGAAAGGTGTCAGCGGGGTTACGCCCCCAAAGAAAAGAGGTTATTTAATTAAGAGACTTCGCGAAAGCGTTGGAAAACCTCCCTCGAAGTATCGACACTAGCCTGGCTGAACGGTTAAGCAAGTATTGTACAGTGAGAATAGTCTTGGCTAATTCTTCTTATATGGTATGGGGAAGGATTCGAGAAACAGTGGGAGCCATCCAGTTTAGATAAATTAAAAACCACTCTAAACTTGCAAGAGCATCATGCTAAAGAGTTTTCTTCTCTCTCTCTTAATTGCAGCGGCCCTGAAAATGACTGGACTTAAGTTAATTTTAGAGAAAAATATACTGACAGGGCCAAACTATAAAGATTGGCTGCGGAATGTCAAAATGGCTTTGACCTATGACAAATTGGGGTACGTCCTCACCGCTAAGGCACTTGCTGTCCCTGGTCCCAAATCCAGTAATGCGGATAAGGAAATCCGCAAAACCTGGGATTTCGATTGCGCGAAAGCCAAGTGCATCGTGCTTGCCTCGATGAACAATGAACATCAGAGGAGGCACGAGGATATGGAACTAGATGCCATATTTCTCCATACAAAGGAACTTTATGGAGAGCAATCTCGTATAGCAAGATACGAGACATCTAAGAACTTGTTTCGAGCGAGGTTGGCTGTCGGGTCATCGGTAGGCGTGTTGGGTTAACCTAGCACCTCATGAAGGGTTTGGAAGCATCACATGTACCAAAGATGGAATTTTTAGGGTGCTAAGTTAACAAACATAGAATCGTTCCTAGAAAAATTAGGGTTTCTAAAACTACATTTCATCACAAGAAAGAAAAGCTAGGGTTTTGAGAGTACAACCTTTGTAGCTCCCTACGCTAGACTCCTCGGCTACTTGGGGTTTGGAAAAGGTCCGCTTGAAGTCTCCTAGTGTCCACGACGATCCACCCGAAGCTCCTTTGTCCAAGCTATCGACTTCACTTTTCCAAGAGAATGAAATGAAGCTAACACTCCAAACAAGTGGGCTAGACTTGTGTAGAATGATGTTGTGGTTCTAATTCTCACTTCAAAATCCTATCTTGTTATGTATATTGCTCACTACAAAAGTCTAGAGAGCAAAAGAGGAAGGAAGAAGAAGATGATGGCTATTCTTTTAACAAGAGTGAAAAGAATAACTCTTGTAAAGAAAAATGAAAATATATGTATATATATTTTCTTATTCTCATCTCAAACCATGGTTAAACAATGAATATATTATTGAATTTGAGTTAAAACACAAAAGGAAAGTTTACCCAAGGTTAAAAGGTGGGTGAGGATGGTTAGGTCAAAGAAGAGTGTAGAAACAAATCCATGATAACCATTTTCCTTTTTCATTTTGTTTTAAATCAAATGCAATAAAAATCCATATATAAAACCATGGTGTGAGTCTTATATTGCCACCATTTTCCATGTATGTACAACCATGAAGGATGTATGTATATATGTATGTGTGTATGCATATCAATATGTGCATGAATCTAAAAAGAAAACATACATGCATGCGTACATCCATCAAATACAAGAAAGGATTTCTAGTGAGAATCTAATGGTTAAATGATAAATCTACACTTGATTTATCAATCCAGCCATATCACATATGACCCTAACCAAAAGCAAGCCGCCCGATTAATATACGGTATCTCATACGCGCATCTTAACCGGGCCCATGCACATATCGCATACTCGCTCCACAACGTTTCGCCTGGACTAGGTAACTCCTTTGTGGGACTCTAAGACTCGTCAATACGCCGGCAGTGGGTGATGATCATATCAAGCACCCCCAAGCCGCAAGCGGTCAGCTAAACGTAACGGCCACCCGGGTATTGAACGATCAGAAGAGAACAAGCGAACCTGCTACAACTCCCGTCGAGCTAACCGGCAACACTACCGTGCAGTCCGGTCTCCTCGTCTGATACGTCGCATATCAAGTCTAGGGGTGGTAAACATCAGACCCCAATAACCGATAAGTCGTGCCGATGTGAGGCTCATAACCGGTCGAGAAACTACTGGTAACACTTACCAGCAAATCTCTGAATCAGCCCTGGCCAGGGACTTCCCTGTTACGGCCAATCGAGCACAGTGCAACATCAACCCCCAATACCGGGAGAGACGAAACCCCTCCTATCGCTCATTACCTCCATGTGACTCAGGACTGTACCCAAAAACCACCGTTTTGCACGCCCTCATGGACGTGGTAAGGTGGAAATCAAAGCACAGTGGGAATCACACAAGACTCTATGACGATCTCGGGTCTACAGACTAACCTGCACAAGTGTCACCTGAGAACTGCCATCTGACGTGAGGTATAATACCATCTGGGAGTTCTCGGCGAGTCCGTCCAGTGTACCCAGTCTCCACTGAGCACCCGTATACCATCTCTGATGTCAAACACCAATGGATATGTGATCATCCATCGCCCATCTCATGGGTCGAGAAGCGTATACGCTAGTCTACTCTGGTATATCGATGCCCTGTCTCGATACACCCACGATTAGGGACCTTGAAGGATGTACTTATGGACTACCATGTCCCCACTAGTATGATCCGCATCATAGTCCAGGTAGTCAAGTACACATCCTAAGGGCTTTACCAACATGTAACTATAAGACAGTATAAAGAGACAAGTATACATGTTAAGATAAAGAGCAACCAGATAGCATACTATCATATCGAGCAAGAAAGTCATCTCTATATATGTCCAAGCATCCAATATAATATACATCATCTGTACAATACTGGCCTCTAGGGCATACATACAACTAACAATCTCCCACTTGCACTAGGGCCAGCTGCTGTAGTATCGCATACCGAGTATCCCGAAGAGTCTCTCAAACTGTATCTGGGGAATGGCCTTCGTGAGTGGATCCACTGTGTTATTCTTCGTGTCAACCCTCCTGACCTCGATCTCCCGGCGATCAATTATCTCCCGTATCAGGTGATACCGCCTCAGAATATGCCTGGATCGCTGATGGGACCTGGGTTCCTTGGCCAAAGCCATCGCTCCATTATTATCGCAATACAAAGGTATTGGATGCTCAATGGATGGAACCACTCCAAGTTCAGTAATGAACTTCTTGATCCAGAAAGCCTCTTTGGCAGCATCGTTGGCAGCGATGTATTCAGCCTCCATCGTCGAGTCTGCCACGGTTTCCTGCTTGGAACTCTTCCAGCTAACCTCCCCTCTGTAAAGGGTAAAGACAAATCCCGACTGTGACTTAGAGTCGTCCTTATCACTCTGGAAGCTTGAATCGGTAAAGGACTCCACTTGGAGTTCTCCGTTACCATACACCAAGAGCATCTCTTTAGTCCTTCATAAGTACTTGAGAATGCTCTTCAAAGCTGTCCGGTGACTCTCTCCAGGATCAGCTTGATACCTGCTCACTACACTTAGTGAGTATGCTACATCAGGTCTGGTACATAGCATCGCGTACATGATAGAGCCTACAGCCGAAGCATAGGGTATCCCTTGCATGCGAACTCTCTCCAAATCAGTCTTGGGAGACATCTCTTTGGAGAGAGTGACTCCAGAGATCGTGGGTAAGTTCCCACGCTTGGATTCTTCCATACTAAACCTCTTTAGTATGGTGTCAATGTACCTGGATTGGGACAATCCCAATATCCTTTTAGATCTATCTTTATAGATCCTGATTCCCAATATGCAGGAGGCATCACCTAGATCTTTCATTGAGAATCTTTGTGATAAGAAGAGCTCGACCGATTGCAGCATAGGAATGTCATTTCCTATCAGGAGTATGTCGTCCACGTACAATACGAGGAAGACAACCTTACTCCCTGCTGCCTTCTTGTAAATACAAGGTTCATCTACGTTTTTGATGAAATCAAACTCTTTGATAACGACGTCAAAGCAGATGTTCCAACTCCGCGATGCTTGCTTTAATCCATAAATGGATTTAAGCAGTTTGCACACCTTCCCGCTACTCCCACCATCTACGAAGCCCTCTGGCTGAGTCATGTACACGCACTCTTCTAAATCACCGTTTAGAAAGGCGGTCTTAACATCCATTTGCCAGATTTCGTAGTCATGATATGCAGCGATGGCAAGCATGATCCGGATGGATTTGAGCATAGCCACTGGAGAAAAGGTCTCGTCATAGTCCACACCTGGTCTTTGACGAAATCCCTTTGCAACAAGTCTAGCTTTGAAAGTCTCCACTTTCCCATCTACACCAAGTTTTTTCTTGAAGATCCACTTGCTCCCAATGGGTTTTACCCCTTCAGGAGCATCTTCCAAAGTCTATACTTTGTTGGTGTACATGGATTCCATCTCGGACCGCATTGCATCCAGCCATTTCACTGAGTCCCTACTCGTGATGGCCTGCTCGAAGCTAGTTGGGTCATCATCCTCCATGATGCAATCCTCGCTCCCACCATCCATGAGAAAACCATAGTATCTCTCAGGTGGGCGAGGAACCCTACTAGATCGGCGGAGTGGCTGGGGTTCATTAGGAACTATGGAATCCTCTGGTTCCACCAGATCTTCTGTTGCTGCTTTTGTAGCTGGAACCTCTTCCAGTTCTACCTTATGACCACTAATCCCTTTTGCAAGAAATTCCTTTTCAAAAAAGGTGGCATGCCGAGAAACAAACACTCTTTGTTCCTCAGGGTGGTAGAAGATATACCCTTGTGAATTCTTGGGATATCCTATAAATTTGCATAGAACAGACCGTGCCTCGAGTTTGTCCGGATTTTGTCGTTTGACATAGGCTGGACAACCCCATATCTTAACATAGTTAAGACATGGTCTCTTCCCTTTCCATATCTCATATGGAGTGGTAGGCACAGATTTGGTGGGGACTATATTCAATAGATGTATGGCTGTTTCAAGCGCATACCCCCAGAAGGAAATAGGTAACTCAGCTGTGCTCATCATAGAGCGCACCATATCTAATAGGGTGCGGTTCCTCCGTTCTGATACACCGTTGTGCTGTGGTGTATATGGAGGAGTCAGCTGAGAGAGAATCCCATTCTCTTTTAGGAAGTCCAGGAATTCACTGCTCAAGTATTCACCTCCTCGATCAGATCGAAGGATTTTAATACTTTTTGCGGTTTGGTTCTCGACTTCTTGTTTATATTCTCTAAATTTCTCAAAAGCTTCAGTCTTGTGTCTTATCAAGAACACATGTCCGTATCTTGAGAGATCGTCAGTGAATGTAATGAAGTACGAAGAACCATCTCTGGCATGTGTAGACATGGGACCGCATACATCACTATGTATCAGTCCCAAGAGTTCGGTAACTCTTTCTCCGTGTCCCGTAAACGGAGTTTTGGTCATCTTGCCTTTGAGACATGACTGGCAAGTGTCATAAGATGAAAATTCGAACGGTTTCAGATATCCATCCTTATGCAACTTAGCTAGTCGTGTCGTATTGATGTGACCCAGTCTACAATGCCACAAAAAGGATTCATTCAGTTCTGAATTCTTCCTCTTGTGTGTGTTTGTTATACTTAGAATCGTTGATTGATTTAGAACATAAATGCCATTGCACAACGTGCCTGATCCAACCAACTTTTGGTTACGGAAAATGTTCATAACATTATCCTGTAATACAAAATTATATCCCTCTTTACTCAGTAAAGAAACCGATATAATGTTTCATATCAGGTTCGGCATGTAACACCATTCGTTCAGAACCAATGTATTACAAGTTGGCAATACAAGGTGATATTCCCCGACGGTTTTAGCTGCAACAATTGCACCATTTCCAACCCTTGTGTCTTTATCACCTTCTCCAAGTTCTCTACCTTTTCTAAGCCCATGTAACTGATTACATATATGGGATCCTGACCCGGTATCTAATACCCAGGACGTAGGGCGAATGGAGAAACAGTTCTCTGTAACGAACACACCCGAAGAAAATGCATCAACATGTACTTTCTTCATTCGGGTGGCATGGGAATCCTGGTATTCCCATTTATCCTGTTCAGTCCTATAACTCTTATAAGAAAGAACGGAACCAATGTTCCCCAGCACAGTATAACATGCGGGTTCGGTCAATACATCCATATTATTATCTTGATTAAGGCATGACATGGTTTCTACCTGGAGAGAGAGAGAAGAAAACACTTTAGCGTATGCTCTTGCAAGATCAGATTGGTTATTATCTTATCTAATCAGGATGGTTCCCACTGTTTTTATCAAATCTTCCTTCAAACCCTAAAAGGAAAGACTAGCCGGGATTAATTACACCTTACAACTTCGCCGATCTTTCAGCCAGGCCAGTGTCGGTACTTTTAGGGAGGTTCCCCGTGCTTTCGCAAGGACCTAATTAAAGTAAACCTCATTTTCCCAGAGGCGTAACCCCGTTGACACCTTTCTAGACACCTACTTGATCGGCTAATTGTCCTGTGTAAAACTCTCCCAGGAGTAACAATTACTCGCAGTGGGTATCGGGATCCAACTATCTCATGGAAGGTATGCAATCTCATTGCAAATTTCAACACTTGAAATTCCCGATAATATTTTGCCCCTAACGTGCTATGACCTTGACGAAAGCCAACAAACCATAGCGCGCTAGTCAAGTTCAACCCGTACATTTCTTGACTGAATTAAACCCACCCGCACGACCCTTGACGAAAGCCAACAAAGCCGTACGACTACCCTAATCCAGTCGCATCATATGCAGCAGATAAGCAGTATATAGCTACCGCACACTACACCTTGACGAAAGCCAACAAATGTAGCACGAATACTATATACAACTTATCTGAAATGATGGAGGGCTACGACAGGTTTTTCTGAAAACCTATTGCGTAATGAACTTGATATTGTTGTAGAATCGAGTGTATTTTGAAATGGAGTGATTTTGAGGCTTTCATTAGTTTTGCTAAAGATGTCACTCCCGGTGAAGGGATCTCGGCTCTTTCCTCATCGAATAAGGTGCGGGATATATCATATATATCACTGTGCAAAGCAAAACTCCAAAAGCAGTCAAAAGTCAAACCGAGTGTTGTAGCATCTGCCGGTTTTGCTAAAGAGGTCACTCCTGGTGAAAGGATCTCGGCTCTTTCCCCATCGAATAAGGTGCAGGGTATATCATATATACCACCATGCAAAGCAAAACTGTAGCTACCCTTTTTGAAAATTTGATTCTATATCTTTTAGCTTTCTTTTCTTTCATTAATCACATTAATGAAGTCCCATCATTTAAGTCACCTAAACATCACAGATAAATACGACGTACACTTATGCCATCCGCATTCGCCTTGAAGTCCCCTCGTGCACCGTTAGGTTAGGTAACTAACGACAGAGCAGGGCAGGGCTAGTGCGGGTGCAAAACATAAGTAACATCTATATAATATATCATATATACTATATACTGTATCCATCACAACATATCAAATGATCACATCACAGATATCGCAGCAGAAACAGAGATATAATGTGGGATATACTAGGACGTCCGTATTTAGTATTCAGCCAACAATAGAAAATATGGATTCCACAGTCGCGATGAATAGCCATGCCCACACCTTGGACCCCTACGAGAGCGGCAAGCGACCCTACCAATTCTGGAGTTTAGGAGACCCGGTCTCGACTCCTCGAGATGGCCTCCCACTGAACCCCAGAACCCGGTCACCCATGCTCCCCTCCTTGGGTCCATCCTAATGCGGAAAAGTAAATAATATACAACACTGGTGGCATCAACCTCAACCCGGAAGTGCCCCAAATAAAAGAATATTACATTACATTTGAATATACATGAATGAAAATATAAAACTCTCATCTCACATAAAAACCCCCCGGCTATTCAATCGCGACAATCCTGCACATCATATCTCAGCAACACATAATATCTCATATCATCAACGTAAGTAAGTATGCATACACCGATTGTCGTCGACATATAGCAACGACAATCGGCAATACCACTACATACTGCACTTACGGTCACAGAAAAGAAAGTGTAAAACTGCAATATCTGGAATCCACATTCTCTTTAGACATCGTAAATGCGAAATATCACATACTTCATATTTCATGTCTAGTAATATGAATTCCACACATTGCATCACATTCAAGATAATTAGACAGTATTAAAGTTTTTCGAACGAACGATCAAATACCCAAGATTCGCTAAAGCTCAACACTTGAGCGGAGTTCAAAAAACCCGGAGTGTGACACAGTAGTAGCGGTCCAGCCGTAGAAGGGTCAAGCCAACGCCTCACATGTGGCATGCCGTACTGCCCCAAACCCTAAGGTTTAAAGGGCAGTTCAAGACGGTCACATAATCGAGTTAAGGTTTGTTGTCTTCTAGAGGGTCCACCACAAAACTTGCACGTAATTCCAAAAGATCTAAACCCCATGAAAAGTGAGTAAATGATACTCGTTCGAACAATTCAATACTTTCTAAATTACCCGGAAAGAAACACGAAATCAAAATTCTGATCGAATCACCGAGTCCAAAACAATCTCCAGAACAAACAACACTAAATTCAGATTAAAAATTCCCCAAAAACATACAAGCAGAAAAAAACAATTACTGTACAAAAACGACACTTTGATTCATCCGTACGGCCGCGGAACCACGGCCCAAGCTGGCTATTGCCGCGGTTCCGCGGTGAAAAGTACTGTTCATGGCATCGTTTTTCACATGTGTTCTTAGATTTCCCTGCTGAATTTTTTAAGGATTTTTAATTCTGAAAATATCCAGATTTTAAAAAATGTCCAGAGAGTGTCCGAAAAGATCGTATTTTAGTCCGATCGGAGTTTTGACTTCGCTAAAGTGTCGCCTAATATTCTAGGTCGGCTCTGATACCAATGTTGGGTTAACCTAGCACCTCATGAAGGGTTTGGAAGCATCACATGTACCAAAGATGGAATTTTTAGGGTGCTAAGTTAACAAACATAGAATCGTTCCTAGAAAAATTAGGGTTTCTAAAACTACACTTCATCACAAGAAAGAAAAGCTAGGGTTTTGAGAGTACAACCTTTGTAGCTCCCTACGCTAGACTCCTCGGCTACTTGGGGTTTGGAAAAGGTCCGCTTGAAGTCTCCTAGTGTCCACGACGATCCACCCGAAGCTCCTTTGTCCAAGCTATCGACTTCATTTTTCCAAGAGAATGAAATGAAGCTAACACTCTAAACAAGTGGGCTAGACTTGTGTAGAATGATTTTGTGGTTATAATTCTCACTTCAAAATCCTATCTTGTTAAGTATATTGCTCACTACAAAAGTCTAGAGAGCAAAAGAGGAAGGAAGAAGAAGATGATGGCTATTCTTTTAACAAGAGTGAAATGAATAACTCTTGTAAAGAAAAATGAAAATATATGTATATATATTTTCTTATTCTCATCTCAAACCATGGTTAAACAATGAATATATTATTGAATTTGAGTTAAAACACAAAAGGAAAGTTTACCCAAGGTTAAAAGGTGGGTGAGGATGGTTAGGTCAAAGAAGAGTGTAGAAACAAATCCATGATAACCATTTTCCTTTTTCATTTTGTTTTAAATCAAATGCAATAAAAATCCATATATAAAACCATGGTGTGAGTCTTATATTGCCACCATTTTCCATGTATGTACAACCATGAAGGATGTATGTATATATGTATGTGTGTATGCATATCAATATGTGCATGAATCTAAAAAGAAAACATAGATGCATGCATACATCCATCAAATACAAGAAATGATTTCTAGTGAGAATCTAATGGTTAAATGATAAATCAACACTTGATTTATCAATCCGGCCATATCACATATGACCCTAACCAAAAGAAAGCCGCCCGATTAACATACGGTATCTCATACGCGCATCTTAACCGGGCCCATGCGCATATCGCATACGCGCTCCACAACGTTTCGCCTGGACTAGGTAACTCCTCTGTGGGACTCTAAGACTCGTCAATACGCCGACAGTGGGTGATGATCATATCAAGCACCCCCAAGCTGCAAGCGGTCAGCTAAACGTAACGGCCACCCGGGTATTGAACGATCAGAAGAGAACAAGCGAACCTGCTACAACTCCCGTCGAGCCAACCGGCAACACTACCGTGCAGTCCGGTCTCCTCGTCTGATATGTCGCATATCAAGTCTAGGGGTGGTAAACGTCAGACTCCAATAACCGATAAGTCGTGCCGATGTGAGGCTCATAACGGGTCGAGAAACTACTAGTAACACTTACCAGCAAATTTCTGAATCATCCCTGGCCAGGGTCTTCCCTGTTACGGCCAATCGAGCACAGTGCAACATCAACCCCCAATACCGGGAGAGATGAAACCCCTCCTATCGCTCATTGCCTCCATGTGACTCGGGACTGTACCCAAAAACCACCGTTTTGCACGCCCTCATGAACGTGGTAAGGTGGAAATCAAAGCACAGTGGGAATCACACAAGACTCTATGACGATCTCGGGTTTACAGACTAACCTGCACAAGTGTCACCTGAGAACTGCCATCTGACGTGAGGTATAATACCATCTGGGAGTTCTCGGCGTGTCCGTCCAGTGTACCCAGTCTCCACTGAGCACCCGTATACCATCTCTGATGTCAAACACCAATGGATATGGGATCATCCATCGCCCATCTCATGGGTCGAGAAGCGTATACGCTAGTCTACTCTGGTATATCGATGCCCTGTCTCAATACACCTACGACTAGGGACCTTGAAGGATGTACTTATGGACTACCATGTCCCTACTAGTATGATCCGCATCATAGTCCAGGTGTCAAGTACACATCCTAAGGGCTTTACCAACATGTAACTATAAGACAGTATAAAGAGACAAGTATACATGTTAAGATAAAGAGCAACCAGATAGCTTACTATCATATCGAGCAAGAAAGTCATCTCTATATATGTCCAAGCATCCAATATAATATACATCATCTGTACAATACTGGCCTCTAGGGCATACATACAACTAACAAGGAGAACATGTCATCAAGATGATTGGCTATATAGAAGAGCTCGCAGACCTTGGGACGACTTTGGATAATGAGCTCTATACAGACCTTATTCTCCAGTCCCTTCCTCCCACCTACGCCCAGTTTATCCTGAACTTCAACATTCAAAGAAAAGAAGTTGAACTTCCGGAACTCCTAAACATGTTAAGGAGTGCAGAGAGCACCCTGCAGAAGGCAAGGGAAACACCCGCTATGTTTGTTAGCGGTGCTTCTTCTTCCGGGTCCAAGGCTAGGGCCAAAGGAAGGAAAAAGAAAGCCGCCCCCAGACCTAGAGGAGGTGTAAGTAAGGTGGGAGGGAAGGGAAAGAAAAAGTTTGCGGTACCGGTAGTGGGCCAGGATGAGTGCTTCCATTGTCACAGGAAAGGGCACTGGAAAAAGGATTGCAAGGCGTGGAACGCCAAGAACCAGGAACCGAAGCAAGCTGTGGCTTCGACTTCAGGTGTGTTTGTAATTGAGAATTGTCTGTCAATCAACTCTACTTCTTGGGTATTGGATACCGGATCAGGATCTTATATTTGCAATTCATTCCAGGCACTGAGAAACCGTAGAGTGCTGAAGGAAGGTGATATGACCTTGATGGTTGCTAACGGAGCTAGCGTGGGAGCTGTGTCCGTAGGGGATTATCACCTGGGATTGACGAGTGGACACATTTTGGTTTTACATAACTGTTTTTGTGTATCCAGCTTAACGTGTAATATCATATCTGTTTCCTTGTTATCAAATAAAGGTTATGATTTCACGTTTGGAAGTGGTGTTGTTAACATCCACCTTAATCATAGTTTGATTGGGTCCGGTACACTGGAAAATAGTATATATGTGTTAAACCAACTCCAAATTTTCAATGTCCAGAACACACTAAAAAGAAAGTCTCCAGATTTAAATAAAGCTTTCTTATGGCATTGTAGACTGGGTCACATCAATGAGAGAAGGTTGACTAAGTTGCATAGAGAAGGATATTTGGACTCGTTCGAATATCAAACTCATGACACTTGTCAATCTTGTCTCAAAGGAAAGATGACAAAGACTCCATTTACTGGACATGGAGTAAGAGCGAGCGAGCTCTTAAGACTCATACACAGCGATGTATGTGGTTCAATGTCTACACATGCAAGAGGTGGTTTTTCCTATTTCATTACTTTCATGGATGATTACTCAAGGTACGGATTCATTTATCTGATGAAACATAAATCCGAGGCTTTTGAGAAATTCCAAGAGTATAAGAATGAAGTAGAAAACCAAACCGGCAAAAGTATCAAGACACTAAGATCTGATCGAGGTGGTGAATACTTGAGTGCCGAGTTCCTAGGTTACCTAAAAGAGAAAGGAATTCTCTCTCAGCCTACTCCTCCATACACTCCACAGCATAACGGTGTATCGGAGAGACGGAATCGAACCCTATTGGATATGGTACGATCCATGATGAGTAATGCTGAGTTACCGCGATCTTTTTTGGGTTATGCGCTAGATTCAGCGGCATATCTTCTGAACAGGGCTCCTATCAAGACTGTGCCTTCCACCCCATATCAGATGTGGAGTGGGAAGAAACCCTATCTTCAGTATCTGAAGATATGGGGATGTCCAGCTTTTGTTAAAAAGCAGCATGCGGACAAATTCGAGGCACGATCAGTACAGTGTAAGTTTGTGGGATATCCAAAGAACTCCAAGGGATATTATTTCTATTACGCAGAGGAACAAAAGGTTTTTGTTTCTCGTAATGCTTATTTTCTGGAACAGCATTTTTTAGAAAAGGAAATAAGTGGGAGCGAAATAGAACTGGAAGAAATTCCAGAACCACAAACTAATACTGAAAGTTTGGTAGAACAAGTAGTTCAAGAAGAACAGGACATTCCCGCACCCCTCCGCAGGAGTAGTAGGCCGTCTCATCCGCCTGAGAGATACTACGGTTTTCTCATAGATGGGGATAGAGAGGATTGCATCATAGATGATGATGAACCTACTGACTTCCAGCAGGCCATCTAGAGCGGCGACTCGGTACGATGGCTAGATGCAATGCAGACCGAAATGGAGTCCATGTACACCAACAAAGTATGGACTTTGGACTTTGCTCCAGATGGGGTAAAACCCATAGGATGCAAATGGATCTTCAAGAAAAAGATTGGTGTAGATGGACAGGTGGAAACCTATAAGGCTAGATTTGTTGCAAAGGGTTTTCATCAAAGACCTGGTTTGGACTATGACGAAACCTTTTCTCCAGTGGCTATGCTCAAATCCATTCGGGTCCTTCTTGCTATTGCTGCCTTCCATGATTATGAAATCTGGCAGATGGACGTAAAGACGGCTTTTCTGAATGGAAATTTACAAGAGTGTGTCTATATGGATCAGCCAGAGGGTTTCAATCAGAGTGGGAGCAGCGGCAAAGTATGCAAGTTGCATAAGTCCATTTATGGACTAAAGCAGGCATCGCGGAGTTGGAACATCTGTTTTGATGAAACTGTCAAAGAATATGACTTTATCAAAAATCCAGATGAACCGTGCATATATAGTAAAGTTGTAGCAAGAACTGTCGTATTTCTCGTCTTGTAGGTGGATGACATTCTATTGATAGGAAATGACATTCCTATGCTACAATCTGTCAGAGGATTCTTGTCACACAGGTTCTCCATGAAAGACTTGGGTGATGCCTCTTACATTCTGGGGATCCGGATCTATCGTGATAGATCCAAGAGGATGTTGGGACTTTCGCAGTCTAGGTATATCGACACTATACTGAAAAGATTCAGTATGGAAGATTCTAAGCGCGGTAATCTACCGACTTGTCACGGAATCACCCTATCCAAAGAGATGTCTCCCAAGACTGATTTGGAAAGGGAACGCATGTCTATTATACCCTACGCTTCTGCGGTAGGCTCTATAATGTATGCGATGTTGTGCACCAGACCAGATGTAGCTTACGCACTGAGCGTGGTGAGCCGGTATCAGTCAGACCCAGGGGAGAAGCACTGGATAGCAGTAAAGAACATTCTCAAGTACCTGAGGAGGACTAAGGAGATGTTCTTTGTTTACGGCGGAAAAGACCACAGGTTGGAGGCCTTTGCTGATTCCGGCTTCCAGAGTGATAAGGACGATTTCAAGTCCATGTCAGGTTATGTCTTTACCCTCAATGGAGGGGCGGTGTGCTGGAAGAGCTCCAAGCAGGACACCGTTGCTGACTCGATGATGGAAGCGAAGTATATAGCTGCTTGCGATGCCGCAAAAGAAGCGGTCTGGATGAAGAAGTTCCTAACAGAACTTCAAGTGGTTCCTACCATTGTTGATCCAATACCTCTGTATTGCGACAACAATGGAGCTATAGGTTTAGCGAAGGAACCAAGGTCCCATCAGAAGTCCAGACACATCTTAAAGCGGTATCACCTGATCAGGAATATCATTGATCGTCGGGAGATCGAGGTTCAGAGAGTTGCTACAGAAGAGAACATTGCCGATCCATTCACAAAGGCCCTACCTCAGATTCAGTTCGAGAGGCTACTCGAGATCATCGGTCTTCGATATGCCAGTACATGGCCCTAGTGCAAGTGGGAGATTGTTAGTGTATATGCCCTAGGGGCCATTATTGTATCATACTAGTTTGTATATTACTTAATGGAAGCTTGGGATATTCACATGTATATAACAGTCTTGCTAAACATGGTAGTATGCTACTTGGTTTTTCTATCTTAATATGTGAGTATACGTATTGATAGAGCTCTTAGGATCTTGCTTGACTACCAGCGTTGTGATGGCGGTCACACTAGTGGGGGCTGGGTAGTCTACAAGCACATCCTTATTCAGGTCCCTAGTCATAGGATTATCGAGACAGGGCATCGATACTCCGGAGTAGACTAGTGTGTACGCTTCTCATCCCAGTTGGGGAGATGGTCTGTCCCACAGCCGTCAGTACGTCGTACTGGAGATAGTATGCAGGTGCTCGTTAGGTTACGGGTACACCGGACAGGACTCACAGGGAATTGTTGGTTGGTCTTATACCAGTCGTCAGTGAACAGTTCCCAGGTGACATGAGTACAGCATAGTCCGTAGACTTGACACTGCTACTTCACCTCGAGTGTGTCCCACTGTTCTTAGATTGCTACCCTACCACGGCTCAAAGGAGTCGTGCAAACAGGTAGCAGTTGGGTGCAGTCCCGAGCACTTGGAGGCAGTGGCGGTTAGACAGGATTCGTCTCTCCCGGTATTGGGGGTTGATATCGCGCTGTGTCAGAGAGCCATTACGCAAAGTCCCTGGCCAGGGCAAGCGAGATTTGCTCGTAGGTTCCAGTAGTTTCTTAGGGTGTAATGGGCTTCACTCCGACACGACTTATGCCTCTATTAGGGGACTGACGCTTGCCGCCCCCTAGGCTCGATATACGATAGTCTTAGACGAACGGACCGGACTGTATGGAAATTGTCACAGCAGGCTCAGTAGGAGTACGGATGGGTTTCCTCATCGGCCTTCTTATCGACATCTACCTGGGGACCGTTACGTACAGCTAGTGCTGCTTGCGGTCTGTGGTTAAACCCACTGCCAGCGTAGTAGTCGAATCTCTAGAGTCCCACACAGAGAGTTTCCCTACTCCAGGCGAAACGATATAGAGGTCGTATGGTTTTACGTCAAGGGTTCGGACGCATACGTGTGTTTACGCACGTACGACATCCGGATAGTTTTTACTAGTCGTCTTTGGTTTAAGCCAGTTTCTAGTATCCGGTTATTGGATTTATACAGTCTAAAGTTTTTCCGTGTTTTCACGGATCGGAGGGGCGTTCTTGTAATTGCGCGAGAAGCTTCTAGAAGATGGCGACTTGGGGGTTAAGGTGGCATATGCATTAAATGGGATTAGTGACTCATTTGAGTGATTCATCTATGTCATTAATGCATCATAAATGCTTAATGACTCATGGAGATGAATCACCCATTAGATATTTATGGAGCATGGTTGTTAAATCATTTACTTGATTTATCTTGTATTTATTTATGCTTCATATATATTATGAGAGATCATTATCTCATTTCATTCTCTTGCTCACTTTCTCTCTCCTCAAGCTCTCCCTCTTCAAACCCTAATCCTCCTCTCTCATGTGTTGAGTACAAGGATTAGATTAGACCACTTAATCCTTAACCATTCTCTATATCACCTAGGTTACTTAGATTAGCGATTTAAGAAACCTACTTACCTCTAGTTTGAGGTGAAGCTTGTAGTAAAGCTCTCGGGTGGATCTTCTACTACTTAGAGAAGGCCGGAGAGGACGTGGAGAACGACAAGACGAAGGACTCGGATCTTTAGGTATAATCACTTTTCATAGTAGTTGTTAACTCCTATGTTTGTTGTTAGTTATTGTTTATGCAAAGATTCTCGGTTAGTCGATTTTTAGGCTTTAAACAAGATCGTTTTTCATTATTCCGCCTCCCCTCAAGTCGTGGGGTGTTGTACATCGACTTACATGTTGTCCAGTGTCCATTAGGACAAAGGGGTTAGTGCTCGTACTGTATTCTGTTTACTTATGACTTCTTCTATTTTAGACAAGTGTTTCGTCGAAATACAAGGTCCAAGTTTTGAGAAGTTATAGGTACAAGAATAAAGTAGAGAACCACGTGATGCAAGTATCAGGATTCTTCAAGGTGATCAAAGATGTAGATACTTGTGTTTGGTATTCAGTTGATAGTAATGGTTTTGAGAACTTGCTTCTCTTTCAGGTTAGTCATATCAGGATGCACTCCTAAGTTGAGTAATGCTGATCGGCCTCTCTCCATTTAGTTAACATGCACTGGAGACAGCTGCATGATGTGAATATGGTTCCAATTAAATCAGTGCCTCTATTTCTATATTGTATATAGAATGGTTCATATCTTAACGATGTTAAGGTATATGGAGTTGTCCGGCTTATGCTTAAAACCAGATTCTGGATAACTCAAGGCACGTTTCTGTAATGGCAGTTTGTGGATTATCCCGGGCAATGACGAGGGGTAACTTTCTGTTAGATATGTATGCCGTAGAGGCCTGTATTGTATAGGATGCTAGGCATGTATATGTACAGAAACAATCTTTCATCGAAATGATAGCATGCTATCTGGTTTATCTTCATCTTAACGTGTGATGTATTGTATTTCATATCTTTATATACATGTTGATGAAGCCCTTAGGATTATGCTTGACTACCAGGATTATGATGGAGATCATACTAGTGGGGCCTGGGCAGTCTATAAGCATATCCTTTAACAGTTCCTAGTCGAGGGTATATCGAGACAGGGCATCGATATTACGAGAGTAGAATAGTGTGTACGTTTCTTGACCCTAGGGGCGATGGTTGATCCCACAACCATTGGTATTTGACATCAAAGATTGTACACATGTGCTCATTGGAGAATGGGTACACCGAACAGGACTCGCCGAGAACTCCTAGATGGTATATATACCTATTGTCAGATAACAGTTCTCTGGTGACACTTGTACAGGTTAGTCTGTAGACCCGAGATCGTCATAGTGTCTTGTGTGATTCCCACTGTGCTTTGATTTCCTCCCTACCACGGCTCTACTGGGTCGTGCAAACAGGTGGATTTTAGGTACAGTCCCGAATCACATGGAGGCAGTGAGCGATAGGAGGGGTTTCGTCTTTCCCGGTATAGGGAGTTGATGTCGCGCTATGCTTGATTGGCCATAACAGCAAATCCCTGGCCAAGATTCTTGAGATTTACTGATAAGTGTTATCAGTAGTTTCTCGAACTGTTATGGGCCGCAAATCAGCATGACTTATAAAGTTACTGGGGTTTAACATTTACCACCCCTAGACTTCATATGCGACGTATCAGACGAAGAGACCAGACTGTATGGTAAGTGTTGCTTACAGGCTCGTTAGGGTTGTGATGAGTTCGCTCGTCAGCCATCTTTTCGTCATGTACCTGGGTAGCTGTTATGCACAGCTAGTGCCGCTGACGTGCTTGTGGTTAAACCCATTGCCAGCGTACTGTCGAGTCTTTAGAGTCTCATACAGAGAGTTCCCTGGTTCAGGAAAAAGATGTAGAGGCCGTAAGTTGTTACGACAGGGTTTCGATCATGTTCGTGTAAGTGTTAGAGGAATAATGATCGGAAGGATTATACTGGTAGGCTTTGGTTTAAGCCGGATACCGGTATTATATTATTGGATTATTTGTATTCGTATTTTTCGGAATTCGAATACGGGTATACTTATACGGTATACGGTGAGAGGTATTATTGTAATTGTACAAGAATACATTCTAGAAGGAGACACCTCATAAATGGATTTTCATTTTGAGAAAATGGAAATGAAGAGGTGGAATTTGGAGAAAGTCCTAGCATAGTTGAAGGCATGGCTCAAATCATTTCATATTCATTTGGGTTTACTATTGAGGCATGGTGCATTATTTCTGTGAAAAAATAATGCATGCTTCAATTATTGTTTTGAGCCATATCTTTTGTTATGCTTCATTTTTCATTCATTCATCATATACACATTCTCTCTCTTAATTCTCTCCTTCCTGTACCTCTTGACCTAAACCTTCATATGAGTTATGAATCATCGGTCAAGGGACAAATATAATCCATTACTTGATCTCTACATAATCTAAGTGATCACTTCTAGCAATCTTGATTTCTTAGTTAAACTCCTGTGAAGAGTTTGTAGCTTGTTCGATAGCTCTCGGGTGGATCGTCTTGGATCTAGAGGTGGCCGGAGATTGAGCTCTTTGCAACCATCAAGGAGCCTAGGAGTTGCAACAAAGAGAAGACCCGAAGGACCGGTTCCTTAGGTATAGCACACTTTCATAGTAGATTAGATCTCTTGATAAGTTTGCTAGTTAAGGTTTAAGCACTAATCTTGGGTTATGTGGGTGTTGCATGCAAGAAAATTATTGTTTATCGCTTCCTCCTCCTCACAAGTGTTGTGAAGGTGTGCAACATCCACTAACATGGTATCAGAGCCTATCTTAAACCTTAAATAGCTTGTAGCAACGTTAGAATTCCGCCGTTTTTCGTCGTGCAAAAATTGCCGAAAAAAACAGTTTTGAAAATCGAAGTTTTGAGTTGTTTTCACACCCCGCGGGCTCACGGTTTGAACCGAGAAGCCGTGAGGTGGAGCACGCGCACCCCGAGGGGGACCAAAGGACGGACCTACACCCCAAGCCCACCTCAAGGTGGCCTTGGGTGTGGGTGACTCGAGAGCACCACAACACGGTGCTCTCGGGGTCTGCACACCCTTTGGGGCCACCTCGCGGTGGCCCCTGGGGGTGGGTGTAAGGTTACTAGGCACACTCAAGAGGTTCCACAAGACATCAACCATGCCAAACAAAAATTTTACGGTGCCGAGAAACCCTAAACTAGATCGTTAACTAGAAGTAAAGGCGAAAAGCAAGCAAGCAAACAACTTTGCTAATAAGTGAAAGGGATTACAACCTTTGTAGATCCGGTCCACCACTTCTTTAGCTCCGTGTTGACGTCCCTACACTGTGATCATCAGATCCCGGACTCTAGAAATGGTTTCTTTGGAGAAATGATCGGGCTAGGTTATTGACTTCGAGGCCGAAGATGATCTACGTCGGGGAGACTCAAACTCAAGCTATTCCTTCACTTGGTTAAGAACTTTGTGAAGAGAACACCCTATACTACATCGCAAGTAGTAGAGAATGAAGAAATAGGAAGTGGGTTCACTTTAGAATTGGATTTCTCACTCTTTTTACCATGGCACCATTGGAGCTCTCAAGCTTTTGTGAGCTTGATGAAGATGAAGAAGAAGAAAGAATCATTTCCATTAAAAGAATAATATGAACACTTATCCTTTTAATCATGGCACCATGGTTGAGTTAAGCCCTCATGCTTAACTCATGTAGAGAATTAACCATACCATAAGGTTAAGGGTTGGGTTAGCTAATATCTTGAAACATATGACAAAAGAGTTGACTTTGTCAATGTTTATCAAGCTTTTTGAAGCTTGATAACTTTGACCAAAGTCACACTCTTTCGTTATATGCTTAGGAAAATAGTAAACCCTAATCTAACCTTGATTTGGTTCAAGTCTCATACACACAACTTGTTTGTATCATCAAGCATGATACAAACATGTACACTTACATATATCACATATAAACAATATGCACATTCAAGTGAGAAAATCAATCTTAAGTGAACCAATACTAGTTAATGTAAAGTAATATATCAAATATATAATTATACATTAAATCATTAAATCAACACTTGATTTAACGATCCGGTCATATTGCATATAACCGACTAATATCAAGTGTATCAATGTATCGAATCAACACTTGATTCGGTAACCCGGCTATATCTCATATAACCGATCGATGATACAAATCGCGAGAATAGAATACAGTATCACATACTGGTATTATTCTCAGTCCCGCACATATCTCATATGCGCTCCTATTTCGTTTCGCTTGAGCCAGGAAACCCCTGTGTAGGACTCTAAAGACTCGTCAATACGCCGGCAGTAGGTGATGATCATATCAAACACCCACAAGCCGCAAGCGATCTGCTAAACGTAACGGCCATCCGGGAATTGAGCGATCAGAAGATCAACGAGCAAGCCCGCTCACACTCCTGTGAATCCAACGAGTAACACTACCGTACAGTCCGGTCTGTTCGTCTGATATGTCGCATATCTCGTCTAGGGGTGGTAAACGTCAGACCCCAATAACTCGATAAGTCATGTCGATATGAGGATCATAACGGGTCGAGAAACTACTGGTAACACTTACCAGTAAATCCCTAAAGCATCCTTGGCCAAGGACTTCCTGTTATAGCCAATCGAACACTGCGCAACATCAACTCCCTATACCGGGAGAGATGAAACCCCTCCTATCGCTCATTGCCTCCATGTGATTCGGGACTGTACCCAAAAGACACCTTTTTGCACGCCCTCTTGGACGTGGTATGATGGAAACCAAAGCAAAGTGGGAATCACACAAGACTCTATGACGATCTCGGGTCTACAGACTACCCTGTACCAGTGTCACCAGAGAACTGCCATCTGACGTAAGGTATAATACCATCTGCGAGTTCTCGGCGAGTCCGTCCAGTGTACCCAGTCTCCACTGAGCACCCGTATATCATCTGTGATGTCAAACACTAATGGATATGGGATCATCCATCGCCCATCCGTATGGGTCGAGAAGGTATACGCTAGTCTACTCTGGTATATCGATGCCCCGTCTCGATACACCCACGACTAGGGACTTTAAAGGATGTACTTATGGACTACCATGTCCCCACTAGTATGATCCGCATCATAGTCCAGGTAGTCAAGTACACATCCTAAGGGCTTTACCAACATGTAACAGAGAGACAATCAGTGTACACGTTAAGGTAAAGAGTAACCAGATAGCATACTATCATGTCGAGCAAGAAAGTCCTCCCTATATATGTCCACGCATCCACTACAATATACATCTAATGTACAGTAATGGCCTCTAGGGCATACATATAACTAACAATCTCCCACTTGCACTAGGGCCATCTGACAGCAGTGGTTGTAGTATCTCATACTCAACCATCCCATAAAAGTCTCTCTCGGGGAAAAGGCCTTTCGTGAGTGGATCCTGTTAGTGTTTATGCCCTAGAAGGCCATTACTGTATCATACTAGTTTGTACATTACTTAATGGAAGCTTGGGATATTCACATGTATATAACAGTCTTGCTAAACATGGTAGTATGCTACTTGGTTTTTCTATCTTAATATGTGAGTGTACGTATTGACAGAGCTCTTAGGATCTTGCTTGTCTACCAGCGTTGTGATGGCAGTCACACTAGTGGGGGCTGGGTAGTCTACAAGCACATCCTTATTCAGGTCCCTGGTCGTTGGATTATCGAGACAGAGCATCGATACTCCGGAGTAGACTAGTGTGTACGCTTCTCATCCCAGTTGGGGAGATGGTCTGTCCTACAGCCGTCAGTACGTCGTACTGGAGATAGTATGCAGGTGCTCGTTAGGTTACGGGTACACCGGACAGGACTCACAGGGAACTGTTGGTTGGTTTGATACCAGTCGTCAGTGAGCAGTTCCCAGGTGACATGAGTACAGTATAGTCCGCAGACTTGACACTGCTACTTCGCCTTGAGTGTGTCCCACTGTTCTTAGATTGCTACCCTACCACGGCTCAAAGGAGTCGTGCAAACAGGTAGCAGTTGGGTGCAGTCCCGAGCACTTGGAGGCAGTGGCGGTTAGACAGGATTCGTCCCTCCCGGTATAGGGAGTAGATATCGCGCTGTGTCAGAGAGCCATTACGCAAAGTCCCTGGCCAGGGCAAGCGAGATTTGCTGGTAGGTTCCAGTAGTTTCTCAGGGTGTAATGGGCTTCGCTCCAACACGACTTATACCGCTATTAGGGGACTGACGCTTGCCGCCCCCCTAGGCCCGATATGCGATAGTCTTGGACGAACGGACCGGACTGTATGGAGATTGTCACAGCAGACTCAGTAGGAGTTCGGATGGGTTTCTTCATCGGCCTTCTTATCGACAACTACCTGGGGACCGTTACGTACAGCTAGTGCTGCTTGCGGTCTGTGGTTAAACCCACTGCCAGAGTAGTAGTCGAGTCTCTAGAGTCCCACACAGAGAGTTTCCTACTCCAGGCGAAACGATATAGAGGTCGTATGGTTTTACGACAAAGGGTTCGGACGCGTATGTGTGTTTACACACTTACGTCGTTTGGACAGTTTTTACCAGTCGGCTTTGGTTTAAGCCAGTTACTGGTATCCGGTTATTGGATTTATACAGTCTAAAGTTTTTTCGTATTTTTACGGATCGGAGGGGCGTTCTCGTAATTACTCGAGAAGCTTCTAGAAGATGGTGACTAAGGACGGTTATGTGTCATATGCATTGAATGAGATTAGTGAGTCATGAGAGTTATTCATCATAGTCATTAATGCATCATAAATGCTTAATGATTCATGATAATGAATCACCACTTGATATTTATGAAGCATGATTATTCATCACTTATTTTCTTTTCTCTTTTGAAAGATAATGCTTCATATATATTATGATAACTTACTATTCTCACTCATAATATTATTCACATTCTCTCTCCTCAAGCTCACTCTCTTCAAAAGACTAATCCTCACCCCTCATGTGTTGAGATCTAGGATTAGTTAGACTAAACAATCCATAGCCATCACTCTATCTCAATCTATCTTCTTTGATTAGCAATCCAAGAAGGTTAGTTGCCTCAAGTTTAGAGGCTAAGCTTGGAGTTTTGCTCTCGGGTGGATCGTCTACTACAAAGAGAAGGCCGAGGAGGACGAGGAGATCGTAAAGACGAAGGACTTGGTTCGATAGGTATAATCCCTAAGCATAGTAGTTTAGAACAACTATATGTTTGGTTAGTTATCGTTTAGCTTCGATTCAAGCGGTTAGTCGATGTTTGTTCACTAAACAAGTTTATTTTTGAAAATTCCGCCTCCCCACAAGTATTGGGGTGTAGAACATCGACTTACAGTGGTATCAGAGCCTCGCTAAACAATAAATAACTTTATTGCAAATTTGTACGAATTTCGAACGGAAAAACGAAGCCGGAAAACCCTAAAAATTTCAGTTTTCTGTCGATTTTAAAATGAAGTCTAAAAATTTTTCAGGGAAGTTCAGAGAGCTTGAAAAGACACCAGGAGAACACCCATGAAATTTGAGCCCATGAATCGGCTAAAGAGCCGCGGAAGCGCGGCGGATCCCACCGATCCGCCGCTGTTCCGCGGCCGAGTTGCCGAGTCATGGACTCATTTTTCATGTGTGGGTCCTCTCTGGTATTTGGGGTTTTCTGGAATATTTTAATTTTGCTCAGGTTTCCAGTTTACAGAGCAGTATTGGAGCAATATTAAATACGTTTAATCGATCGAAATTGTACAGTATTTGCATGTTGGATTATATCTGTGATTGATAAATGTGTTCGTAAACCTCCCCTAACTGCTAGTATGTCGGTTGGCAGGGGGTTGCACATTTCTGTAATGGTTATATCTGTTTGTGCATATGAACTGTATTGGACTGTTGTGGTGTATAGCCGGGGTTTAGCAATGGGTTATTATTTAATTCATTTGTTGTAAATGTAATTTGTTGTAATATTATTTTTGCGGGTCACATCCAGGTTGCGGTTGTAGCCACCGTTGTATTATTTCATTTTACTGTTTTTGCTCCTAGGACTGACCCAAGGTGGGGTACACAAACTGCCGGACGGGTAGTTTGCCGTACCAGTAGGGGTCGAGGGTGGGGTAACGGCTATTCATCACAACTGTGTAATCTGTCTTTTCTTGCAGGCTCAAAAGAAATACAGATTGCTTGCAAATCCAATATTGTTTATCTGTGTTCTGGAATGTATATCATTGCGTCAGACGAATGTAAAATATCTATATATATGATAGCTATTTAGACGTCACTTATGTTTTACACCCGCGCTAGCCCAGCCCCCGCTCTGTCGTTAGTTAAGTAACCTAACGGGTGATGACGGGACCCCGTAGCGAATGCGGATGGCATAAGAGGACGTTGTATTTTCGTTGTTTTCTGCAATGATAGGTTAATGATGGGACGCATTATCTATAATGCAAAGAAAAACAAACCAAAGTTTAAATCGTTGGAACAATTTAAAAGAAACCACTCGGTTAATTTTAAAAACAGATATTTTTAAATGCGGAGCTTTAACCACTCCTTTTAAAAGCTATCAGGTTCCTTCGGTTATATCAAGTTCACTACGTTCACGGTTTCGCCAAAACCATTCGTAGCCCTCCGTCATTTCATCTGGGTATTCAGTAGTATTCAAGCTATGTATTTTGACCTAACGCCAAGGCATAGTGTTTGGTAGCTACTGGGTATTCATTTGTTGCATAGGTAGATGAGTTAGTTTGGGACAGTCGTATTATCATTTTGGCCGAACGTCAAGGATATATACGGATGGGTTCAAATTGACAAGATAATGATGGGTAGAACTTGACATGTGACTTATGACATTTTGACCTAACGCCAAGGTCATAAGAGCATGGGGCAAAAATATATATCGGGAATTTCTAAAGAAACTGAAATTTGCAAAGAGATGCATACCATTTGGAGTTTGATGAATGTTGGTAGGATTCCTTCAACATTATCATACGATGATATTTGGATCCCGATCCTACTGTGAGTATATGCTACTTATCAGGATATTCGTCACTTAACGATCAATGCTATAAACCTAGTAGGTGTCCAGAAAGGTGTCAGCGGGGTTACGCCCCCAGAGAAAAGAGGTTATTTAATTAAGGAACTTCGCGAAAGCGTTGGAAAACCTCCCTCGAAGTATCGACACTGGCCTGGCTGAACGGTTAAGCAAGTATTGTACGGTGAGAATAGTCCTGGCTAATTCTTCTTTTATGGTTTGAGGAAGGATTCGAGAAACAGTGGGAGCCATCCAGTTTAAATAAACTAAAAACCACTCTAAACTTGCAAGAGCATCATGCTAAAGAGTTTTCTTCTCTCTCTCCTAATTGCAGCGACCCTGAAAATGACTGGACTTAAGTTACTTTTAGAGAAAAATATACTGACAGGGCCAAACTATAAAGATTGGCTGCGGAATGTCAAAATGGCTTTGACCTATGACAAATTGGGGTACATCCTCACCGCTATGGCACCTGCTGTCCCTGGTCCCAAATCCAGCAATGCGGATAAGGAAATCCGCAAAACCTGGGATTTAGATTGCGCGAGAGCCAAGTGCATCGTGCTTGCCTCAATGAACAATGAACATCAGAGGAGGCACGAGGATATGTCCCTAGATGGCATATTTCTCCATACAAAGGAACTTTATGGAGAGCAATCTCGTATAGCAAGATACGAGACCTCTAAGAACTTGTTTCGAGCGAGGTTGGCTGTCGGGTCATCGGTAGGTGAACATGTCCTACAGATGATCGGCTATATTGAAGAGCTCGCAGACCTTGGGACGACTTTGGATAATGAGCTGTATACAGACCTTATTCTCCAGTCCCTTCCTCCCACCTACGCCCAGTTTATCCTCAACTTCAACCTTCAAGGAAAAGAAGTTGAACTTGCGGAACTCCTGAACATGTTAAGGAGTGCAGAGGGCACCTTGCAGAAGGCAAGGGAAACACCCGCTATGTTTGTTGGCGGTGCATCTTCTTCCGGGTCCAAGGCTAGGGCCAAAGGAAGGAAGAAGAAGGCCGCACCCAAACCTAGAGGAGGTGTTAGTAAGGTAGGAAAGAAGGGAAAGAAAAAGCTTGCAGCACCGGTAGTTGGCCAGGATGAGTGCTTCCATTGTCATAGGAAAGGGCACTGGAAGAAGGATTGCAAGGCGTGGAACGCCAAGTACCAGGAACCGAAGCAAGATGTGGCTTCGACTTCAGGTGTGTTTGTAATTGAGAATTGTCTGTCGATCAACTCTACTTCCTGGGTATTGGATACCGGATCAGGATCTCATATTTTCAATTCATTGCAGGCACTGAGAAACCATAGAGTGCTGAAGGAAGGTGATATGATCCTCAGGGTTGCTAACGGAGCTAGCGTGGGAGCTGCGTCCGTCGGGGATTATCACCTAGGATTGACGAGTGTACACATTTTGGTTTTACATAACTGTTATTTTGTACCAAGCTTAACGTGTAATATCATATCAGTTTCCTTGTTATCAAATAAAGGTTATGATTTCACGTTTGTAAGAGATGTTGTTTACATCCACCTTAATCATGGTTTGATTGGGTCCGGTACTCTAAATAACGGCATATATGTTTTAAACCAACTCCAAATTTTCAATGTCCAGAACACACTAAAAAGAAAGTCTCCAGATTTAAATAAAGCTTTCTTATGGCATTGTAGACTGGGTCACATCAATGAGAGAAGGTTGACTAAGTTGCATAGAGAAGGATATTTAGACTCGTTCGAATATCAATCTTATGACACTTGTCAATCTTGTCTCAAAGGAAAGATGACAAAGACTCCATTCACTGGACAAGGAGTAAGAGCGAGCGAGCTCTTAGGACTCATACACAGCGATGTATGTGGTCCAATGTCTACACATGCGAGAGGTGGTTTTTCCTATTTCATTACTTTCACGGATGATTACTCAAGATACGGATTCATTTATCTGATGAAACATAAATCTGAGGCTTTTGAGAAATTCCAAGAATATAAGAATGAAGTAGAAAACCAAACCGGCAAAAGTATCAAGACACTTAGATCTGATCGAGGTGGTGAATACTTGAGTGCCGAGTTCCTTGGTTACCTAAAAGAGAAAGGAATTCTCTCTCAGCTTACTCCTCCATACACTCCACAGCATAACGGTGTATCGGAGAGACGAAATCGAACCCTATTAGATATGGTACGATCCATGATGAGTAATGCTGAGTTACCGCGATCTTTCTGGGGTTATGCGCTAGAATCAGCGGCATATCTTTTGAACATGGTTCCTACCAAGACTGTGCCTACCACTCCATATCAGATGTGGAGCGGGAAGAAACCCCATCTACAGTATATAAAGATTTGGGGATGTCCAGCTTTTGTTAAAAACCAGCATGTGGACAAGCTCGAGGCACGATCAGTAAAGTGTAGTTTTGTGGGATATCCAAAGAACTCCAGGGGATATCTATTCTATTACGCAGAGGAACAAAAGGTATTTGTTTCTCGTAATGCCCATTTTCTAGAACATCAGTTTTTAGAAAAGGAAACAAGTGGGAGCGAAATAGAACTGGAAGAAATTCCAGAACCACAA
This sequence comes from Agapanthus africanus, assembly GCA_030015575.1. NCBI lineage: Eukaryota > Viridiplantae > Streptophyta > Magnoliopsida > Asparagales > Amaryllidaceae > Agapanthus > Agapanthus africanus. The sequence goes on from CM057342.1 coordinate 523,210,639, forward strand.
ACTAATACTGAAAGTTTGGTAGAACCGGTAGTTCAAGAAGAACAGGACATTCCCGCACCCCTCCACAGGAGTAGTAGGCCGTCTCATCCGCCTGAGAGATACTACGGTTTTCTCATAGATGGGGATAGAGAGGATTGCATCATAGATGATGATGAACCTACTGACTTCCAGCAGGCCATCCAGAGCGGCGACTCGGTACGATGGCTAGATGCAATGCGGACCGAAATGGAGTCCATGTACACCAACAAAGTATGGACTTTGGACTTTGCTCCAGATGAGGTAAAACCCATAGGATGCAAATGGATCTTCAAGAAAAAGATTGGTGTAGATGGACAGGTGGAAACCTATAAGGCTAGACTTGTTGCAAAGGGTTTTCGTCAAAGACCTGGTTTGGACTATGACGAAACTTTTTCTCCAGTAGCTATGCTCAAATCCATTCGGGTCCTTCTTGCTATTGCTGCCTTCCATGATTATGAAATCTGGCAGATGGACGTAAAGACGGCTTTTCTGAATGGAAATTTAGAAGAGAGCGTCTATATGGATCAGCCAGAAGGTTTCAATCAGAGTGGGAGCAGCGGGAAAGTATGCAAGCTGCTTAAGTCTATTTATGGACTAAAGCAGGCATCGCGGAGTTGGAACATCTGTTTTGATGAGACAGTCAAAGAATATGACTTTATCAAAAATCCATATGAACCGTGCATATATAGTAAAGTTGTGGCCAGAAGTGTCGTATTCCTCGTCTTGTACGTGGATGACATTCTATTAATAGGAAATGACATTCCTATGCTACAATCTGTCAAAGGATTCTTGTCACACAGGTTCTCCATGAAAGACCTGGGTGATGCCTCTTACATTCTGGGGATCCGGATCTATCGTGATAGATCCAAGAGGATGTTGGGACTTTCGCAGTCCAGGTATATCGACACTGTACTGAAAAGATTCAGTATGGAAGATTCTAAGCGCGGTAATCTACCGGCTTGTCACGGAATCACCCTCTCCAAAGAGATGTCTCCCAAGACTGATTTGGAAAGGGAACGTATGTCTATTATACCCTACGCTTCTGCGGTAGGCTCTATAATGTATGCGATGTTGTGCACCAGACCAGATGTAGCTTACGCACTAAGCGTGGTGAGCCGGTATCAGTCAGACCCAGGGGAGAAACACTGGATAGCAGTAAAGAACATTCTCAAGTACCTGAGAAGGACTAAGGAGATGTTCTTGGTTTACGGCGGAAAAGACCTCAGGTTGGAGGCCTTTGCTGATTCCGGCTTCCAGAGTGATAAGGACGATTCCAAGTCCATGTCGGGTTATGTCTTTACCCTCAATGGAGGGGCGGTGTGCTGGAAGAGCTCCAAGCAGGACACCGTTGCTGACTCGACGATGGAAGCGGAGTATATAGCTGCTTGCGATGCCGCAAAAGAAGCAGTCTGGATGAAGAAGTTCCTAACAGAACTTCAGGTGGTTCCTACCATAGTTGATCCAATACCTCTGTATTGCGAAAACAACGGAGCTATAGCTTTAGCGAAGGAACCAAGGTCCCATCAGAAGTCCAGACACATCTTAAGGCGGTATCACCTGATCAGGGAGATCATTGATCGTCAGGAGATCGAGGTTCGGTGAGTTGCTTCTGAAGAGAACATTGCTGATCCATTCACGAAGGCCCTACCTCAGATTCAGTTCGAGAGGCTTCTCGAGATCATCGGTCTACGATATGCCAGTACATGGCCCTAGTGCAAGTGGGAGATTGTTAGTGTTTATGCCCTAGAAGGCCATTACTGTATCATACTAGTTTGTATATTACTTAATGCAAGCTTGGGATATTCACATGTATATAACAGTCTTGCTAAACATGGTAGTATGCTACTTGGTTTTTCTATCTTAATATGTGAGTGTACGTATTGATAGAGCTCTTAGGATCTTGCTTGTCTGCCAGCGTTGTGATGGCAGTCATACTAGTGGGGGCTGGGTAGTCTACAAGCACATCCTTATTCAGGTCCCTGGTCGTTGGATTATCGAGACAGAACATCGATAATCCGGAGTAGACTAGTGTGTACGCTTCTCATCCCAGTTGGGGAGATGGTCTGTCCCACAGCCGTCAGTACGTCGTACTGGAGATAGTATGCAGGTGCTCGTTAGGTTACGGTTACACCGGACAGGACTCACAGGGAACTGTTGGTTGGTTTGATACCAGTCGTCAGTGAGCAGTTCCCAGGTGACATGAGTACAGTATAGTCCGCAGACTTGACACTGCTACTTCGCCTCGAGTGTGTCCCACTGTTCTTAGATTGCTACCCTACCACGGCTCAAAGGAGTCGTGCAAACAGGTAGCAGTTGGGTGCAGTCCCGAGCACTTAGAGGCAGTGGCGGTTAGACAGGATTCGTCCCTCCCGGTATTGGGAGTAGATATCGCGCTGTGTCAGAGAGCCATTACGCAAAGTTCCTGGCCAGGGCAAGCGAGATTTGCTGGTAGGTTCCAGTAGTTTCTCAGGGTGTAATGGGCTTCGCTCCGACACGACTTATACCGCTATTAGGGGACTGACGCTTGCCGCCCCCTAGGCCCGATATGCGATAGTCTTGGACGAACGGACCGGACTGTATGGAGATTGTCACAGCAGACTCAGTAGGAGTTCGGATGGGTTTCCTCATCGGCCTTCTTATCGACAACTACCTGGGGACCGTTACGTACAGCTAGTGCCGCTTGCGGTCTGTGGTTAAACCCACTGCCAGAGTAGTAGTCGAGTCTCTAGAGTCCCATACAGAGAGTTTCCTACTCCAGGCGAAACGATATAGAGGTCGTATGGTTTTACGACAAAGGGTTCGGACGCGTATGTGTGTTTACACACTTACGTCGTTTGGACAGTTTTTACCAGTCGGCTTTGGTTTAAGCCAGTTACTGGTATCCGGTTATTGGATTTATACAGTCTAAAGTTTTTCCGTATTTTTACGGATTGGAGGGGCGTTCTCGTAATTACTCGAGAAGCTTCTAGAAGATGGTGACTAAGGAGGGTTATGTGTCATATGCATTGAATGAGATTAGTGAGTCATGAGAGTGATTCATCATAGTCATTAATGCATCATAAATGCTTAATGACTCATGATAATGAATCACCACTTGATATTTATGAAGCATGATTATTCATCACTTATTTTCTTTTCTCTTTTGAAAGATAATGCTTCATATATATTATGATAACTTACTATTCTCACTCATAATATTATTCACATTCTCTCTCCTCAAGCTCACTCTCTTCAAAAGACTAATCCTCACCCCTCATGTGTTGAGATCTAGGATTAGTTAGACTAAACAATCCATAACCATCACTCTATCTCAATCTATCTTCTTTGATTAGCAATCCAAGAAGGTTAGTTGCCTCAAGTTTAGAGGCTAAGCTTGGAGTTTTGCTCTCGGGTGGATCGTCTACTACAAAGAGAAGGCCGATGAGGACGAGGAGATCGTAAAGACGAAGGACTTGGTTCGATAGGTATAATCCCTAAGCATAGTAGTTTAGAACAACTATATGTTTGGTTAGTTATCGTTTAGCTTCGATTCAAGCGGTTAGTCGATGTTTGTTCACTAAACAAGTTTGTTTTTGAAAATTCCGCCTCCCCACAAATATTGGGGTGTAGAACATCGACTTACAGATCCGCCGCGTTGTCCTCTGAGTCTACTCTCCTAACCTCGATCCCCTGGAGATCAACCATCTCCACGATCAGGTGATACTGCCTAAGAATATGTCTGGATCACTGATGGGACGGGCGTTCTTTGGCATAAGCCACAACTCCATTGTCACACAATGGGAGGAACGAAGTTCATCTCATGAACTAATATACACCCAAACTTCCTCTTTAGTAGCATCTTAAGTAGCGATGTATCCAGCCTTTATCGTCTAGTATGCCACGGTATCTTGCTTGGAACTCTTCCAACATACCGTCCCTTTACTGAGGGTAAAGACAATGCCTGTGACTGACATTCAGTCGTATTTATCACCCTGGAACCTTTCCAGTGATTCTCCTCAGGATCAATTGATACCATCTCACTACAACTAGTGAGTATCCTAACATCCAATTAGATCTATCTCATAGATCCAAAACCCAGGATTTAGTAGGTATCACTTTGATCCTATATGGAGAATCCTTGTGATAAGCGGAGATTGACCGAGCGTAGCATAGGAAACTACATCCCTATCATGAGTATGCCATCCACGTACTCTACGAGGATCATCACCATACTCCCTACTACCTTTTTTGTATATACAAGGTTCATCTACCATTTTGATGATGTCAAACTCTTTGACTAATCTCATCAAAACAGATGTTCCAACTCCGCGATGCCTGCTTTATCACATAAAACATCTTGCACACGTTTCCACTGCTCCCACTGTCTACGAAGCCCTCTGGCTGTGTACTTATAGACTCTTTCTTCCAAATCATCATTTAGAAAAGCAATCAAGACACCCAACCGCCAGATATCGTAGTCATGGTATATAGCCGTAGCAAATAGGATCTGGATGGACTTAAGCATAGCTGTTTAGAAAAGGTTTCATCATAATCCATACCTGGTCAATGATGCAAATCTTTAACAAGTCTAGCTTTGAAAGTCTCAACTTTTCCATGTACACCAAGTAATCTTCTCAAGATATACTTGCTCCTGATAGGGATTTAACCCTTCAGATAAAGCAACCAAAGTCCATACTTTGTTGGTGTATAAGGATTCCATCTCAGATCACTAAGCATCCAGCCATACTCCTGATGGCCAGCCCTAAACTAGTTGGGTCATCATCTCATGATGAAATCATCGCTCTGACTTGTAGGGTTCCTAGGCACACTAATGAAGTCTCACAAGTGATCAAACATGCCCAATTCAAAAATTTCATGTGCCTACAAACCCTAATACGGATCGTTAACTTGATAATGAGGCGATGCAAGCAAGTAAATAACTTTATTGCTAAAGGAAAGTAACTACAATCTTTGTAGATCTGGTCCTCCACTTCCTTAGCTCCGCATAGACGTCCCTCCGATGTACAAATCGAAATCCTAGACTCTTGCGATGGTTTCATCGGAGAAATGGGCGGGCTAGGTCGTCGACTTCGATGCCGAAGATGATCTACGTCGAGGCAACACAAGATCAAGCTCCAACTTCACCAAGCCATGAAATTTGTGAAGAAAACACCCTATACTACTTGGCAAGTGGTAGAGGATGAAGAAATAGGAAGTGGGTTCACTTTAGAATTAGATTTCTCACTCTTTTTCTCAAGTTGCCATTGATGGTTGCAAGGTTTCTTCATTGTTGAAGATGAAGAAGATGAAGAAAGAATATGATAAGTATATTCAAAATAGAAAATAAAATGAATACTTATCATATAGCAACCATGGTTAAGTGTAGAGACTAAACTAAGGTTAGGTTCAATGGTTAGGTTAAGGCAAACAAACAAAATGGTCAAAGCTTCAAAGCTTCATGAAGTTTCAAGGAAAAAACAAAACAAGCCACCCTTTTGTTTCTTGCCTTAAAATTAAATAAATAAAAGAAATAGTTAAGAAAATGAAAACCCTAACCATTACATAACCATGGTTTAATCATACACACAAACATTCATGTATCATCAAACATGATACAATCAAGTGCACAAAAATATATCACATATACAATGTGCACATCAAGTGAGAAAATCCTTTTAAAGTGAACCAATACTAGTTAATGCAAAGTAATATATCAAATATATAATTATACATTAAATCATTAAATCAACACTTGATTCAATGATCCGGTCATGTCGCATATAACCGACTAGTATCCAATGTATCGACTTATCGAATCAATCTTCGATTCGATAACTAGGTTATATCGCATACAACCAATCGATACATTCATCGCGAGAATGGAATACGGTATCACATACACGCATTATTCTCGGTCCCGCACATATCTCATATACGCTCTTATTTCGTTTTGCTTGAGCCAGGAAACCTCTGTGTAGGACTCTAAAGACTCGTCAATACGCCGGCAGCAGATGATGATCATATCAAGCACCCACAAGCCGCAAGCGGTCTGCTAAATGTAACGGCCACCTAGGTATTGAGCGATCAGAAGATCGACGAGCAAGCCCGCTCACACTCCTGTGAATCCAATCAGTAACACTTACCGTACAGTCCGGTCTGTTCGTCTGATATGTCGCATATCTCGCCTAGGGGTGGTAAACGTCAGACCCCAATAGCTAGATAAGTCATGCCGACGTGAGGTCCATAACAATGTGTGAAACTACTGATAACACTTACCAGTAGATCACTGCAACCCTGGCCAGGGATTTCCAGTTATGGCCAGTCGAGCATAGCGCAACATCAACCCCCAATACCGGGAGAGACGAATCCCCTCCTATCGCTCATTGCCTCCATGTGAATCGGGACTGTACCCAAAAACCACCTGTTTGCACAACTCAGTAGAGCCGTGGTAGGGTGGAAATCAAAGCACAGTGGGATACACACAAGACTCAATGACGATCTCGGGTCAACAGACTAAGCTGTACCAGTGTCACCAGAGAACTGACATCTGACGTGAGGTATAATACCATCTGGGAGTTCTCGGCGAGTCCGTTCAGTGTACCCAGTCTCCACTGAGCACCCGCATACCATCTCTGATGTCAAACACCAATGGATATGGGATCATCCATCGCCCATCACATGGGTCGAGAAGATATACGCTAGTCTACTCTGGAATATCGATGCCCCGTCTCGATATTCCCACGACTAGGAACATTGAAGGATGTACTCATGGACTATCCAGGCCCCACTAGTATGATCTACATCATAGTCCTGGAAGTCGAGCACACATCCTAAGGGCTTTATCAACATAATCAGAGAGACAGAGAGTATACATGTTAAGATAAAGAGCAACCAGATAGCGTACTATCATGTCGAGCAAGAAAGTCCTACCTATATATGTCCCAGCATCCACTACAATATACATCTAATGTACAGTAATGGCCTCTAGGGCATACATATAACTAACAATCTCCCACTTGCACTAGGTCCATCTGTAGCAGTAGTTGTAGTATCTAATACTCAACCATCCCCTAAAAGTCTCTCTTTGGGAAAAAGGCCTTCGTGAGTGGATCCGCCGTGTTGTCCTCAGAGTCTACTCTCCTAACCTCGATCACCCTGGAGATCAACTATCTCCATGATCAGGTGATGCTGCCTCAGAATATGTCGAGTCACTGATGGGACCAGGGTTCCTTGGCCAAAGCCACACTTTCATTGTCATACAATGATAGGAACCTAGTTCATCTCATGAACCAATATACACCCAAACTTCCTCTTTGGTAGTATCTTTAATAGCGATGTTACCAGCCTTTATCGTCTAGTTTGTCACGGTATTTAGCTTGGAACTCTTCCAACATACCGTCCCTCCACTGAGGGTAAAGACAATGCCTGCGACTGACATTCAGTCATCTTTATCACCCTGGAACCCTTCCAGTGATTCTCCCCAGGATCGATTAATACCATCTCACTACATCTAGTGAGAATCCTAGCATCCAATTACATCTATCTCATAGATGAAAACTCAGGATTTAGGAGGTATCACTTTGATCCTATTGGAGAATCCTTGTGATAAGCGGAGATTGACCGAGCGTAGTATAGGAAACCCCTTTCCTATCAAGAGTATGTTGTCCACGTACAATACGAGGATGACCACCTTACTCTCTACTACCTTTTTGTACATACAAGGTTCATCTACCATTTTGATGAAATCAAACTCTTTGACTACCATATCAAAATAGACGTTCCACCTCCGCGATGCCTGCTTTATCATGTAAAGCAACTTGCACACGTTTCCGCTGCTCCCACTGTTTACGAAGCCCTCTGGCTGTGTTATTATAGACGTTCTCTTCTAAATCATTATTTAGAAAAGTTATCATGGCACCCAACCACCAGATATCGTAGTCATGGTATGTAGCAATGGCAAGTAAGATCTGGATGGACTTAAGCATAGTCCCTAGAAAAGATTTCATCATTATCCACGCCTGGTCGATGACGAAAACCTTTAACAAGTCTAGCTTTGAAAGTCTCAACTTTTCCATCTACACCAAGTAATCTTCTCTAGATATACTTGCTCCTGATGGGGATTTAACCTTTCAGATATAGCAACCAAAGTCCATACTTTGTTGGTGTATATGGATTCCATCTCAGATCGCTAAGCACCCAGCCATTCTTACAGAGCCCCTACTCTTGATGGCCTGCTCGAAACTAGTTAGGCCATCATCTCATGATGCAATCCTCGCTCCCACTATCATCGAGAAACCGAAGTATCTTTCAGGCGGATGAGAAACCCTACCAGATCGGCGGAGAGGCTGAGGTTTGTCGGAAACTATTGAATCCTTTTTTTCTGTCAAATCATCAGCTGCAGTTTTGTATAGCTGAAACCTTTCCAGTTCTACAGAACTGACCTTGCCTCGATCTTGTCCGGATTTTGATTTTGACATAGGCCGGACAATCCCAAATCTTAACTAACTTAAGATATGGGCTCTTCCCTTTCCATATCACATATGAAGTGGTAGGCAACCGATTTGATTTGAACCCTATTCAATAGGTATGCAGCTTCTCAAGCGCATAACTCCCAAAAGGAAATAGGAAACTCAGTAGTACTCATCTTAGAGCACACTATATCTAATATGGTGCGATTGCTCTACCCCGATACACCGTTGTGCTGTGGTGCATTCAGAGGAGTAATTCTGAGAGAGAATCTCATTTTCTTTTAGAATATCCAAGAATTCCATGCACAAGTATTCTCTTCCCTGATCTTATCATAGGAAATAATACTTATACCCATATTGGTTCCCTACTTCTAGCTTATATTCTGTGAATATCTCAAAAGGTTCGGACTTGTGTTTCAACAGGAACATATGTCTGAATCTTGAGAGATTATCAGAAAACGTAATGAAGTATAATGAACCAGTCCTGGCATTTGTAGACAGGAGACCTTACATACATCATCATGTATCAGTCCCAAGAGTTCATTAACTCTTTCTCTATTTTCAATAAGCAGAGCTATGGTCATCTAATCTTTGTGACATGACTGGCAAGTTTCACAAGATGTAAATTCAAACGGATTTAAATATGCATCTAAAATGTAAGTTCAGCCAGTCGGGTCGCATTGATATGACCTAGTCTACAATGCCTCAAGAAGGATTCGTTCATTTCTGAACTCTTCCTCTTGTGTGTGTTCTGTATACTAGGAACTGTAGTTTGATTTAGAACGTCAATGCTTTTAGATAACGTGCCTGAACCGATCAACTTTTGATATAGGAAATGTTCAAAACATTATCCATCAATACAAAATTTTATCATTTCTTTACTAATAAAGAGATTGATATGATTTTGTATATCAGGTTCGGTATCTAATAGCATTTGTTTAGAATCAATGTATTGGCAATACAGGGTGACAGTGACCAACAGACTTGGCTGCAACACTTGCCCCATTTTCTGTCTCATGAAACTTATCACCTGTTCTCAGTTTTCTACCCTTTTGTAGCCCTATGTAACAGATTACATATCTGGGATCCTGATCCAGTATCCCAGGATGCAGAGGATACTGAGAAACAATTATTTGTAATGAACACACCCGAAGAAGATGCATCATATGCACTTTCTTCGTTTGGGCGGCATAGGAATTCTGGTATTCCCTATTTCCTGCTCTGTCTTATAACAATTATAAGTTGGAGCGGGACCAACGTTCCCCAGCTCAGTATAACAAGCGGGTTCGGTCAATACATCCATATTATTATCTTGATTAAGGCGTGATATGGTTGCTACCTGGAGAGAGAGAGAAGAAAAAACTCTGCGTGCGCTCTTGCAAGATTAGATTGGTTATATATTTTATCTAATCAGGATGGCTCCCACTGTTTTTATCAAATCTTCCTTCAAACCCTAAAAGGAAAGACTAGCCGGGATTAATTACACTCTACAAGTTCGCCAATCTTTCAGCCAGGCCAGTGTCGGTACTTTGAGGGAGGTTCCCCGTGCTTTCGCACGGACCTAATTACAGTAAACCTCGTTTTCCCAGAGGCGTAACCCCGTTGACACCTTTCTAGACACCTACTTGATCGGCTAATTGTAAAATGCAAAACTCTCCCAGGAGTAACAATTACTCGCAGTGGGTATCGGGATCCAACTATCATATAGAAGGTATGCAATCTCATTGCAAATTTCAACACTTGAAACTCCCGATAATGGTTTTTACCCCTAGCACCTATGACCTTGGCTAAGGTCAACAAATCATAGGTACTAGTCAAGTTCTTCCCGTCATTTCGTGATTAATTAGACCCACCCACATGACCCTTGGCTAAGGTCAACAAAGCCACATGACTGTCCTAACTAATCGCATCATATGCTTTATAGGAAGACATCACTTAGCTACCGCACACTACGCCTCGGCTATGGTCGACAAACATAGCACGAATACTAAGTACTCTACTTCCTAAAATGGCGGAGGGTTGCGAATGGTTTTTGTGAAAACCTTTAACGCTTTGAACTTGATCTCGTTGCGGAATCAAATGGTTATTAAATAGAATGTTTTTGAGTCTTTTCTAGTTTTGCTAAAGGGGTCACTCCCGGTGAAGGGATCGTCGGCCCTTTCCTCGTCAAATGAGGTGCGGGATATATCATATATATCACTGTGCAAAGCAGAAACTATAGAAGAAATCAAAAGACAAACCGAGGGTTGTAGCATCTGCCAGTTATTTCTAAAGGAGTCACTCCCAGTGAAGAGATCTCGGTCCTTTCCTCATCGAATAAGGTGCGGGATATTCTATAATGAACACCGCGATGCAAAGCAAGAACTGTAGCTACCTGTTTTATTTTGAAATTCGATTCCACAACATAAATTAGGTTTATTTTCTTTCATTAATCTCATTAATGAATATCCCATCATTTAAATCCACCTAAACATCACAGATAAATATAACGTACGCTTATGCCATCCGCATTCGCCTCGATGTCCCGTCTGCACCGTTAGGTTAGGTAACTAACGCCAGAGCGAGGCAGGGCTAGCGCGGGTGTAAAACATAAGCAACGTCTATATAATATATCATATATACTATATATAATATCTATCTGAACAAATCATATGATCACATCACAGATAACGCAGCAGAAAGTATCATACGAAATATTGGATATAGTAGGACGTCCGTGTTTTTAATACGAGCCAGTACAAAACACGGATTCCACGGTCGTGATGAATAGCCAATCCCACACCCCTAGACCCCCACGAGAGCGGCAAGCAACCCTACCAATTCTAGGGTTAGGAGACCCGGACTCGACTCCTCGAGATGGCCTCCCACTGGACCCCAGAACCCGGTTACTTGTGCTCCCTTCCTTGGGTCTATCCTAATGCGGAAAAGTAAATAATATACAAATGGTGACATCATCCGCAACCTGGAAGTGCCCCAATAAAAGAATATTATATACAAGTTTTTACATGAATGAAAAGGAAAAACACTCATCTCACATAAAAACCCCGGCTATTCAAACACGACGATCCAATATAACATATCCAGCAACACATAACATCACATGTCATCAACGTAAGTAAACATGCGTATCCCAATTGTCGTTGACATATAGCAACGAAACCGGCGATATCACATATTACACTTACGGTCACAGAAAAGAAAGTGTAAAACTACAATAGTTGGAATCCGCAATCTCTTTAGACATCGCATGCCTAATCAAATGAAATACTTAGACATCGCATGCCTAACAATTATAAACCCCGCATTTTAGTCTCATTATCGAAAACTCTTTTCAATATCAAGTCAGGAAATTCAACAAGATCCCCGACATCCTGATCGAATGCTCGTCGCAAACTTTAGTAGGCGGCCGCACCCCCGACGCCGTCGACGAAGTGCACCAAGGCGGAACACCGCTGCCGCGAGCACCTGAACGGATGCTTTCGGCGATGGGGTTCTCCTACAGTCACTTGGTCGGGGCTATGGGGAGAGGCTGTCTATTAAGTTTACCGGCGAGTATCCGCGTACGCTACGTGATTGCGACGGACTTTTGATCACATCAAAATTCCGTGGCAACCGATCAGGTGAGACTAAACTGCTATGTTTATAACATTCATTTAGTTATCTCTTAACTACTTGTGGATTCCAAATATTGTATCACATTCCGGATAAATAGAAAATGTTAAACTTTCCGATCGAACAATCGAACACCCAAGTTTTCCCGAAACAGCTCAACACATGAAATAAGTTTAAAAAACATTCACTTCGTGCCTCAGTACCAACGGTCCAGCCATAGAAGGGTCAAGCCAACGCCTCACATGTGGCACGCCGTACTGCCCCAAACCCTAAGGTTCGAAGGGCAGTTCAAGATGGTCACATAATCGAGTTAAGGTTTGTTGTCTTCTAGAGGGACCATCGCGTTACTTGCACTACTTAGAACGTCGTTAAACTACGGAAAAATCCAACAATTGGAAATTTCCCGGCAGGAGAAAAAGTGGGTATTTATATCCGGTCGAACTTTTTAACATATTCTAAAATTACCCCGAAAAACACATGGACAAAGTTTGATAATCCGATCGAATTTACGAACTCCCAATACAACCCAGAATATTCAACTCTTGAATAAATATTAAAAAATCCCAGAAAATCCAGAACCAAAATATAGGAATTACTGTGCAAAAATTATTAGGCAATGTGACCATACGGCCGCGGAACCGCCGCAGAAGCCATGATTCTGCCGCTGTTCCGCGGCGGTTTAGATGAATCAGGGGCTCGTTTTGCACCATAATTCTTATATCTTCCTGCTGAATTTTTTAAGAATTTTTAATCTGGAAAAAACCCAGTTTTTTAAAAAATGTACAGAGAGCCGTTTTGAATTAGGGTTTCGGGTCGATCGGATTTCTAACTCCGTCAACGCATCGCCTAAGGCTCTAGCTAGGCTCTGATACCACTGTAGGGTTCCTAGGCACACTAATGAAGTCTCACAAGTGATCAAACATGCCCAATTCAAAAATTTCATGTACCTACAAACCCTAATACGGATCGTTAACTTGATAATGAGGCGATGCAAGCAAGTAAATAACTTTATTGCTAAAGGAAAGTAACTACAACCTTTGTAGATCCGGTCCTCCAATTCCTTAGCTCCGCATAGACGTCCCTCCGATGTACAAATCGAAATCCTAGACTCTTGCGATGGTTTCATCGGAGAAATGGGCGGGCTAGGTCGTCGACTTCGATGCCGAAGATGATCTACGTCGAGGCAACACAAGATCAAGCTCCAACTTCACCAAGCCATGAAATTTGTGAAGAAAACACCCTATACTACTTGGCAAGTGGTAGAGGATGAAGAAATAGGAAGTGGGTTCACTTTAGAATTAGATTTCTCACTCTTTTTCTCAAGTTGCCATTGATGGTTGCAAGGTTTCTTCATTGTTGAAGATGAAGAAGATGAAGAAAGAATATGATAAGTATATTCAAAATAGAAAATAAAATGAATACTTATCATATAGCAACCATGGTTAAGTGTAGAGACTAAACTAAGGTTAGGTTCAATGGTTAGGTTAAGGCAAACAAACAAAATGGTCAAAGCTTCAAAGCTTCATGAAGTTTCAAGGAAAAAACAAAACAAGCCACCCTTTTGTTTCTTGCCTTAAAATTAAATAAATAAAAGAAATAGTTAAGAAAATGAAAACCCTAACCATTACATAACCATGGTTTAATCATACACACAAACATTCATGTATCATCAAACATGATACAATCAAGTGCACAAAAATATATCACATATACAATGTGCACATCAAGTGAGAAAATCCTTTTAAAGTGAACCACTACTAGTTAATGCAAAGTAATATATCAAATATATAATTATACATTAAATCATTAAATCAACACTTGATTCAATGATCCGGTCATGTCGCATATAACCGACTAGTATCCAATGTATCGACTTATCGAATCAATCTTCGATTCGATAACTAGGTTATATCGCATACAACCAATCGATACATTCATCGCGAGAATGGAATACGGTATCACATACACGCATTATTCTCGGTCCCGCACATATCTCATATACGCTCTTATTTCGTTTTGCTTGAGCCAGGAAACCTCTGTGTAGGACTCTAAAGACTCGTCAATACACCGGCAGCAGATGATGATCATATCAAGCACCCACAAGCCGCAAGCGGTCTGCTAAATGTAACGGCCACCTAGGTATTGAGCGATCAGAAGATCGACGAGCAAGCCCGCTCACACTCCTATGAATCCAATCAGTAACACTTACCGTACAGTCCGGTCTGTTCGTCTGATATGTCGCATATCTCGCCTAGGGGTGGTAAACGTCAGACCCCAATAGCTCGATAAGTCATGCCGACGTGAGGTCCATAACAATGTGTGAAACTACTGATAACACTTACCAGTAGATCACTGCAACCCTGGCCAGGGATTTCCAGTTATGGCCAGTCGAGCATAGCGCAACATCAACCCCCAATACTGGGAGAGACGAATCCCCTCCTATCGCTCATTGCCTCCATGTGAATCGGGACTGTACCCAAAAACCACCTGTTTGCATGACTCAGTAGAGCCGTGGTAGGGTGGAAATCAAAGCACAGTGGGAGACACACAAGACTCTATGACGATCTCGGGTCAACAGACTAAGCTGTACCAGTGTCACCAGAGAACTGGCATCTGACGTGAGGTATAATACCATCTGGGAGTTCTCGGCGAGTCCGTTCAGTGTACCCAGTCTCCACTGAGCACCCGCATACCATCTCTGATGTCAAACACCAATGGATATGGGATCATCCATCGCCCATCACATGGGTCGAGAAGATATATGCTAGTCTACTCTGGAATATCGATGCCCCGTCTCGATATTCCCACGACTAGGAACATTGAAGGATGTACTCATGGACTATCCAGGCCCCACTAGTATGATCTACACCATAGTCCTGGAAGTCGAGCACACATCCTAAGGGCTTTATCAACATGTAATCAGAGAGACAGAGAGTATACATGTTAAGATAAAGAGCAACCAGATAACGTACTATCATGTCGAGCAAGAAAGTCCTACCTATATATGTCCCAGCATCCACTACAATATACATCTAATGTACAGTAATGGCCTCTAAGGCATACATATGACTAACACAACTGTCATAGAGAAACCAAAGTATCTCTCAGGTGGGTGAGGAACCCTACTAGATCGGCGGAGAGGCTGAGGTTCGTTGGTTTCTATTGAATCTTTTGGTTCTACAAATCATCAGCTGTAGTTTGTATAGCTGGAACATTTCCAGTTCTACCTCATGACCAATAATTTCTTCACAAGAAATTCCCTTTCACAAAGGTGGCATGCTGAGTAACAAAACATTTTTGTTCCTCGGTTAGGTAGAAGATATTCCCTTGCGTATGCTTGGGATATCCAACAAACTTCTACAGATCTGACTTTGCCTCGAGCTTGTCCGGATTTTGCTTTTAGACATAGGCCGGACGACCCCAAATCTTAATAAACTTAAGATATGGGCTCTTCCCTTTCCATATCACATTTGAAGTGGTAGGCAACTGATTTGATTTGAACCCTATTCAATAGGTATGCAATTTCATAAGTGCATAACTCCCTAAAAGGAAATAGGAAACTCAGTATTACTCATCATAGAGCACACCATATCACATAGGGTGTTATTGCTCCGTCCCGATATACCATCGTGCTATGGTGTATACGGAGGAGTAATGCTGAGAGAGAATCTCATTCTCCTTTAGAATAATCCAGGAATTCCGTGCTCAAGTATTCTCCTCCGTGATCACATCTAAGGACATAATACTTTTATCTGTATTTTGGTTCTCTACTTCTAACTTATATTCTATGAATATCTCAAAAATTTCGGACTTGTGTTTCAACAGGAACATAGGTCTGAATCTCGAGAGATCATCAGAGAATTTAATGAAGTACAAAGAACCGGTCTTGGCATTTGTAGACAGGGGACCTTCATACATCAATATGTATTATCCCAAGAGTTCACTAACTCTTTCTCTGTTTCCAATAAACAGAGCTAGGGTCATCTTATCTCTGCGACATGACTGGCAAGTTTCACAAGACGTAAATTCAAACTAATTTAAATATGCATCTATATGTAACTTAAGCTAGTCGGGTCGTATTGATTTGACCTAGTCTACAATACCTCAAGAAGGATTCGTTCATTTCTGAATTCTTCCTCTTGTGTGTGTTCTGTATACTAAGAACTGTAGTTTGATTTAGAACGTTAATGCTTTTAGATAACGAGCCTGAACCGATCAACTCTTGATATAGGAAATGTTCAAAACATTATCCAACAATACAAAATTATATCCTTCTTTATCTAAATAAAGAGACTGATATGATTTTGTATATCAGGTTCGGTATCTAATAACATTTGTTCAGAATCAATGTATTCTGGTAATACAGGGTGATAGTGACCAACAGACTTGGCTGCAACACTTGCATGAAACTTATCACCCGTTCTCAGTTCTCTACCTTTCTGTAGCCCATGTAACAAATTACATATGCGGGATCCTGATCTGGTATCACATACCCAGGACGTAAAGGATACTGAGAAACAGTTCTGTGTAATGAACACACCCGAAGATGATGCATCATATGCACTTTCTTCGTTTGGGCGGCACAGGAATTCTGGTAATCCCCAATTTCCTGCTCTGTCTTATAACAATTATAAGTTGAAGCGGGACCAACGTTCCCCAGCTCAGTATAACAAGCAGGTTCGGTCAATATATCCGTTTTATTATCTTGATAAGGCGTAACATGGTCGCTATCTGGAGAGAGAGAGAGAGAAGAAAACACTCTGCGTGCGCTCTTGCAAGATCAGATTGGTTATATATTTTATCTAATCAGGATGGCTCCCACTGTTTTTATCAAATCTTCCTTCAAACCCTAAAAGGAAAGACTAGCCGGGATTAATTACACGCTACAAGTTCGCTAATCTTTCAGCCAGGCCAGTGTCGGTACTTTGAGGGAGGTTCCCCGTGCTTTCGCACGGACCTAATTACACTAAACCTCGTTTTCCCAGAGGCGTAACCCCGTTGACACCTTTCTAGACACCTACTTGATCGGCTAATTGTAAAGTGCAAAACTCTCCCAGGAGTAACAATTACTCGCAGTGGGTATCGGGATCCAACTATCTCATAGAAGGTATGCAATCTCATTGCAAATTTCAACACTTGAAACTCCCGATAATGGTTTTTACCCCTGGCACTTATGACCTTGGCTAAGGTCAACAAATCATAAGCACTAGTCAAGTTCTACCTGTCATTTCGTGATTAATTAGACCCACCCACATGACCCTTGGATAAGGTCAACAAAGCCACATGACTGTCCTAACTAATCGCATCATATGCGGTATAGGAAGACATCACTTAGCTACCGTACACTACGCCTCGGCTATGGTCGACAAACGTAGCACGAATACTAAGTACTCTACTTCCTAAAATGACGGAGGGTTGCGGATGGTTTTTAAGAAAACCTTTAACGCTTTGAACTTGATCTCGTTGCGGAATCAAATGTTTTTAAATGGAGTGTTTTTTAGGCTTTTCTAGTTTTGCTAAAGGGGTCACTCCCGGTGAAGGGATCATCGGCCCTTTCCCCATCGAATAAGGTGCAGGATATATCATATATACCGCTGTGCAAAGCAAAAACTATAGAAACAATCAAAAGACAAACCGAGGGTTGTAGAATCTGCCAGTTATTGCTAAAGGAGTCACTCCCGGTGAAGGGATCTCGGTCCTTTCCTTATCGAATAAGGTGCAGGATGTTCTACAAGGAACACCGCGATGCAAAGCGAGAACTGTAGCTACCTGTTTTTGAAAATTCGATTCCACAACATCTTAGGTTTATTTTCTTTCATTAATCACATTAATGAAGTCCCATCATTTAAGTCACCTAAACATCACAGATAAATACGACGTACACTTATGCCATCCGCATTCGCCTCGATGTCCCCTCATGCACCGTTAGGTTAGGTAACTAACGACAGAGCGGGGCAGGGCTAGCGCGAGTGCAAAACATAAGTAACGTCTATATAATATATCATATATATCATATACAGTATCTATCATCACATGTCAAATGATCACATCACAGATATCGCAGCAGAAGAATCATATAAAATATTAGATATACTAGGACGTCCGTGTTTTCAATACGAGCCAGTATAAAACACGGATTCCACGGTCGCGATGAATAGCCAAACCCACACCCCTAGACCCCTACGAGAGCGGCAAGCAACCCTACCAATTCTAGAGTTAGGAGACCTGGACTCGACTCCTCGAGTTGGTCTCCCACTGGACTCCAGAACCCGGTTACTTGTGCTCTCCTCCTTGGGTCTATCCTAGTGCGGAAAAGTAAATAATATACAATGGGTGACATCTTCCGCTACCTGGAAGTGCCCTAATAAAAGAATATTACATACAATTTATTTTACATGAATGAAAATAAAAACTCTCATCTCACATAAAACCCCCGGCTATTCAAAACGCGACGATCCAATATAACATATCCAACAACACATAACATCACATGTCATCAACGTAAGTAAATATGCGCATCTCAATTGTCGTTGACATATAGCAACGAAACCGGCAATATCACATATTACACTTACGGTCATAGAAAAGAAAGTGTAAAACTACAACAGTTGGAATCCGCAATCTCCTCAGACATTGCATGCCTGACCAAATGAATTCCTTAGACATCGCATGCCTAACAATTATAAACCCCATATTTTAGTCTCATTATCGAAAACACTTTTCAATATCAAGTCGGGCAATTCAACAGGATTCCTGGCATTTTGATCGAATGCTCGTCGCAAACTTTAGTAGACGGCCGCACCCCCAGATGCCGTCGACGAAGTGCACTAAGGCGGAACACCGCTGCCGCGAGCACCCGAACGGATGCTTTTAGCGACGGGGTTCTCCTACAGTCACTTGGTCGGGGCTATGGGGCATGGCTGTCTATTAAGTTTACCCGGCGAGTATCCGCGTACGCTACGAGATTGCGATGGACTTTTGATCACATCAAAATTCCGTGGCAACCGATCAAGTGAGACTAAAGTGCTATGTTTATAACATCCAAATCAGTTATCTCATAACTACTTGTGGATTTCAAATATTGTATCACATTCCAGATAAATAGAAAATGTTAAACTTTCCGATCGAACAACCAAACACCCAAGTCTTCCCGAAACAGCTCAACTCTTGAAATAAGTTCAAAAACCTCCACTTCATGCCACAGTACCAACGGTCCAGCCGTAGAAGGGTTAAGCCAACGCCTCACATGTGGCACGCCGTACTGCCCCAAACCCTAAGGTTCAAAGGGCAGTTCAAGACGGTCACATAATCGAGTTAAGGTTTGTTGTCTTCTAGAGGGACCATCACGTTACTTGCACTACTTAGAACGTTCTCAAACTACGGAAAAATCCAACACTTGGAAATTTCCCGGCAGGGGAAAAAGTGGGTATTTATATCCGGTCGAACTTTTTAACATGTTCTAAAAATATCCGGAAAACATAACAAAATTAAATTCTCCGATCGAATCGACGATTACAAAATAAACCCCCAGAAAACTCAACACTTGAGTCAGTTTAAAAATACCCATAAAATATAACTTTAATATATAAGAATTACTGTGCAAACAAAAATACCCAATCCCTCTGTACGGCCGCGGATCCGCGGCCCAAGATGGTATTGCCGCGGTTCCGCGGCGGTTTGGAAGCATTAGGAGCTCGTTTTGCACCACAATTCTTATATTTCCCTGCTTAATTTTTCAGGTATTTTTAATTCAGAAAATACACAGTTTTGAAAAAATGTACAGAGAGGGGGTAAACTTGGAAGTATCGGGTTCGTTCGGAGTTTTAACTTCGTTAACACATCGCCTAAAGCTCTAGTTAGGCTCTGATACCACTGTAGGGTTACTAGGCACACTCAAGAGGTTCCACAAGGCATCAACCATACCAAACAAAATTTTTACGGTGCCGAGAAAGCCTAAACTAGATCGTTAACTAGAAGTAAAGGCGAAAAGCAAGCAAGCAAAAAACTTTGCTAATAAGTGAAACGGATTACAACCTTTGTAGATCCGGTCCACCACTTTTCCTTATATCACCGTGTTGACGTCCCTCCGCTGCGATCATCGGATCCCGGACTCTAGAAATGGTTTCGTCGGAGAAATGATCGGGCTAGGTCATTGACTTCGAGGCCGAAGATGATCTACGTCGGGGAGACTCAAACTCAAGCTATTCCTTCACTTGGTCAAAAACTTTGTGAATAGAACACCCTATACTACATCGCAAGTATTAGAGAATGAAGAAATAGGAAGTGGGTTCACTTTAGAATTGGATTTCTCACTCTTTTTACCATGGCACCATTGGAGCTCTCAAGCTTTTGTGAGCTTGATGAAGATGAAGAAGAAGAAAGAATCATTTCCATTAAATGAATAATATGAACACTTATCCTTTTAATCATGGCACCATGGTTGAATTAAGCCCTCATGCTTAACTCATGTAGAGAATTAACCATACCATAAGGTTAAGGGTTGGGTTAGCTAATATCTTGAAACATATGACAAAAGAGTTGACTTTGTCAATGTTTATCAAGCTTTTTGAAGCTTGATAACTATGACCAAAGTCACACTCTTTCGTTATATGCTTAGGAAAATAGTAAACCCTAATCTAACCTTGATTTGGTTCAAGTCTCATACACACAACTTGTTTGTATCATCAAGCATGATACAAACATGTACACTTGCATATATCACATATAAACAATGTGCACATTCAAGTGAGAAAATCAATCTTATGTGAACCAATACTAGTTAATGTAAAGTAATATATCAAATATATAATTATACATTAAATCATTAAATCAACACTTGATTTAACGATCCGGTCATATCGCATATAACCGACTAATATCAAGTGTATCAATGTATCGAATCAACACTTGATTCGGTAACCCGGCTATATCTCATATAACCGATCGATGATACAAATCGCGAGAATAGAATACAGTATCACATACTGGTATTATTCTCGGTCCCGCACATATCTCATATGCGCTCCTATTTCGTTTCGCTTGAGCCAGGAAACCCCTGTGTAGGACTCTAAAGGCTCGTTAATACGCCGGCAGTAGGTGATGATCATATCAAACACCCACAAGCCGCAAGCGGTCTGCTAAACGTAACGGCCACTCGGGTATTGAGCGATCAGAAGATCAAAGAGCAAGCCCGCTCACACTCCTATGAATCCAACGAGTAACACTACCGTACAGTCCGGTCTGTTCGTCTGATATGTCGCATATCTCGTCTAGGGGTGGTAAACGTCAGACCCCAATAACTCGATAAGTCGTGTCGATATGAGGCTCATAACGGGTCGAGAAACTACTGGTAACACTTACCAGTAAATCCCTAAAGCAGCCTTGGCCAAGGACTTCCTGTTATAGCCAATCGAACACTGCGCAACATCAACTTCCTATACCGGGAGATACGAAACCCCTCCTATCGCTCATCGCCTCCATGTGATTCGGGATTGTACCCAAAAGCCACCTTTTTGCACGCCCTCTTGGACGTGGTATGATGGAAATCAAAGCATAGTGGGAATCACACAAGACTATATGACGATCTCGGGTCTACAGACTACCCTGTACCAGTGTCACCAGAGAACTGCCATCTGACGTAAGGTATAATACCATCTGGGAGTTCTCGGCGAGTCCGTCCAGTGTACCCAGTCTCCACTGAGCACCTGTATATCATCTCTGATGTCAAACACTAATGGATATGGGATCATCCATCGCCCATCTGTATGGGTCGAGAAGGTATACGCTAGTCTACTCTGGTATATCGATGCCCCATCTCGATACACCCATGACTAGGGGCTTTGAAGGATGTACTTATGGACTACCATGTCCCCACTAGTATGATCCGCATCATAGTCCAGGTAGTCAAGTACACATCCTAAGGGCTTTACCAACATGTAACAGAGAGACAATCAGTGTACACGTTAAGGTAAAGAGTAACCAGATAGCATACTATCATGTCGAGCAAGAAAGTCCTCCCTATATATGTCCAAGTATCCACTATAATATACATCCAATGTACAGTAATGGCCTCTAGGGAATACATATAACTAAGAGTGGGTACCCCCCTGAGGCCCCCCATTCCAACGTTAATAAGTTGTTCTTCCCCTCCGCAAAGTTCGGGCGGGTTTCGAGTTCGTTTCGACTCCCGGAATGGCTCAAAATATCGGTTTTTAAAAGGGTAGCTCACTGGGTTTTTTCAAGAGTTGGAAAATGGTTTAGTTTGCTAATCTCGTGCGGAATTCTAATGTCGCAGTTACTTTACAAGCTTAGTGATGTGTATGTGTGTTATGTAATGTAAACATTGACTAATTGCTATATATCGATTAGTCGGGATTGCATACATCGGTATTGGTTTCATGCGATAGTATGTGTATATGAATATGTTGGATAGTCGTGATGAATGGGCGGGGATGTGAGAAGAGTGTTTTTCTTTCATTCATGTAATTTGTAAAAAGCGATGTAATATTATTTTTGCGGGGCACATCCGGGTTGAGGTTGTAGCCACAGTTGTATAATTTCTTTTTACTGTTTTTGCTCCTAGGATAGACCCAAGGTGGGGTGCACAAACTACCGGGTTTTCGGAGTGCCGAGTGTCCTACTCACTTTGTTGAGGGAGGTTGCTTCACTATGGGAATTTGGTGGATAGTTTGCCGCACCCGTAGGGGGTCTAGGATGGGGTTTGGCTATCATCACGACCGTGGAACCCGTCTTTCATTAAATGCTCAAATGAAATACGGAATTCCTAGCATATCCAATGTGTTCATCTGTGATCTGTAATGGCTATTTATATATGAGATATATAATAAACGTTGCTTTTTTTTTGCACCCGCACTAGTCCAGCCCCCGCTCTGCCGTTAGTTAAGTAACCTGACGGTGCATGATGGGGCCCCGTGGTGAATGCGGATGGCACAAGCGTACGTTCTATTTTCATTTCTTTTCTGTGATGTTTAGGAAACGTAAATGATGGGACAAAATTAATGTGATTAATGTTAAGAAAAAGAAACCTAAAGATGTTGTAGAATCAAACTTTTAAAATGGGTAACTTTAGTTTTTGCTTTTCATAGTGGTATTCCTTGATGAATATCCAGCACCTCATTCGATTAGGAAAGGGCCGAGATCCCTTCACCGGGAGTGACCCCTTTAGTGAAACTAGCAAATGTTATAAAGCACTCGATTGTTTTTATAGTTGATCTAACTTTTTCTTTACATCGTGGTATTCATGAATATCCAGCACCTCATTCGATGAGGAAAAAGCCGAGATCCCTTCACTGGGAGTGACCTCTTTAGCGAAATTAGAAAGATACTACAAAACCATTCGACTTTTAAAACTGGAGCTTAAACCACTCTTTTCACTAGATTCTACAACGATATCAAGTTCAAAACATTAAGGGTTTTAATAAAAACCATCCGTTGCCTTCCGCCATTTTAGGAAGCAGAGTACTTAGTATTTGTGCCATGTTTGTTGACTATAGTTAAGGCGTGGTGTACGGTAGCTAAGTGATATCATCCTACAAAGCATTTGATGCTATCGATTAGGACATTCGTATGACTTTGTTGACTATAGTTAAGGGTCATGCGGGTGGGTCTAAATCAATCATGAAATGGCGGGTAGAACTTGACTAGTGCTTATGATTTGTTGACCATAGTTAAGGTTATAAGACACTAGGGGTAAAAATCATATCGGGAATTTCAAGAGTTGAAATTTGCAATGAGATTGCATACCATCTATATGATAGTTGGATCCTGATCCTACTGTGAGTAAAAGTTACTCCCGAGAGAGTTTTGCATTTTACAATTAGCTAATCCAGTATGTGTCTAGAAAGGTGTCAACGGGGTTACGCCTCTAGGAAAACGAGGTTTATTTTAATTAGGTCCGTGCGAAAGCACGGGGAACCTCCCTCGGAGTACCGACACTGGCCTGGCCGACCGGTTAGCGAACTTGTAGATTGCAATTAATCCTAGCTAGTTTTCTTTTTAAGGTTTGAAGGAAAATTTGATAAAAAACAATGGGAGACATCGATTAGATAAGATTAATAACCAATCTAATTATGCAAGAGCAATTGCTAAGTGTCTTCTTTTCTCTTTCCTAATGGTAGATACCTATGATGGGACTTAAGCTTTTATTAGACAAGAATAAACTCACGGGACCGAATTACAAAGATTGGCTAAGGAACGTAAATATTGCCCTGACCTATGATAAGGTCGGATACGTCCTGACTACTCCAGCCCCTCCTAGCCCAGGCCCTGATTCTTCAGTTGCGGATAAAGAAATCTACAAGACATGGGATATAGACTGTGCAACAGGCAAGTGCCTCGCGCTTGCTTCTATGAACAATGAACATCAGAAACAGCACGAGAAGATGGATGTACAATCCATCTTTCTCCATACAAAGGAGTTGTATGGATAGCAATCTCGTACTCTCCGATACGAGGCATCTCGAAAGTTGTTTTAGATGCGGATGGCTGTTGGCACGTCTGTAGGTGACTATGTATTGAAGATGATTCGACTTATCGAACAACTTGAGGACCTGGGTTGGACCGTGGAGAACAAACAGTATATTGATATTGTTCTACAGTCCCTTCTCCCTGCCTTTGCTCAGTTCATTGTAAACTTCAACATGCACAACATGGAGAAGTCCTTACCTGAACTACACAATATGTTGAGGAGTGCAGAGAGCACGCTAAAGGTAGCGAGAACTCCCGCTCTAATTGCTGGGCCATCTTCCTCCTCTGTCCCGAAAGTCAAGGCCAAGGGAAAGAAGAAGAAGAATCCCATCAAGCCGAGAGGCGGAGTGAAAAAGGCACCGGGAAAGGACAAGATAGGGGCTGCTGCAACAGGAAGAGGGGAATGCTTCCACTGCCACCGGACTGGGCACTGGAAGAGAAACTGCGTTGGATACCTGGCCGGCCTCAAGAAGAAGAAGGATGGTGATGCTTCCACTTTAGGTGTGTTTGTAATAGAAAACTGTTTTTCAATTAACTCTGCTTCCTGGGTATTAGATACCGGGTCAGGATCTCACATCTGCAATTGTATGCAGGGGCTGAGAAATAGCAGGTTTTTGAAGAAAGGTGATCACACTCTCCGGGTTGTTAGATATATGTATGCCCTAGAGGCCATTATATGTATAGTGGGTGCTTGGACATGTATATATGGAATTAGATGACTTTCTCGCTCAACATGATAGTATGCTATCTGGTTTACTTTATCTTGACATGTTGATTTGATCATTCTTTTATTCATTTGCACATGTTGATAAAGCTCTCAGGATATTTGCTTGACTATTGTGACTATGATGAGGATCATACTAGTGGGGCATGCGTAGTTTATAAGCATATCCTTGAACTGTTCCTAGTCGTGGGTGTATCGAGACGGGGCATCGATATTCCAGAGTAGACTAGCGTATACTATTCTTGTCCCATATGATGGGCAATGGACGATCCCTTATCCATCTGGTGAGGTGACACCAAAGATTGTATGCGGGTGCTCAGTGGAGACTGGGTACACTGAACGGACTCACAGAGAACTCCTATATGGTATTATATCTATCGTCGGATAGCAGTTCTCAGGTGACACTGGTACAGTTTAGTCTGTAGACCCAAGATCGTCATAGAGTCTTGTGTGTCCTCCCACTGTACTTTGATATCCACCCTACCACGGCTCTACTGAGTCGTGCAAACAGGTAGACTTTGGGTACAGTCCAGAGGCACATGGAGGCGATGAGCGATAGGAGGGATCTCGTCTCTCCCGGTATTGGAGGTTGATGTTGTGCTATGCTCGATTGGCTATAACAGGAAGTCCCTGGCCAGGGCTACTGAGGTTTACTGATAAGTGTTATCAATAGTTTCTCGATCTGTTATGAGCCATACACCAGCATGACTTATTGAGTTATTGGGGTCGACGAATCCATCCCTAGACTCGATATGCAACATATCTGACGAGGAGACCGGACTGTACGGTAAGTGTTTCCAGTCGGCTTGACGGGAGTTTTGACAGCTTCGCTGGTTTTCTTCTGATCGCTTAATACCAGGGTGGCCATTACGTTTAGCTGACCGCTTACGGCTTGTAGGTATTTGATATGATCATCACCTAATGCCGGCGTATTGACGAGTGTTTGAGTCCCACAATGAAGTTTCCTGGCTCAGGCGAAAAGATGTGGTGTGCATATGAGATATGCGTGGGGACCCGATTAAATGCGGATATGTGATACTGTATATTAATCGGGCATTTTCTATTGGTCGGGTCATATGTGATATGACCGGTTTGCAAAATCAAGTGTTGATTTAACAAATGACTTTTAGATTAATTATTTAATTAAACCCTTTTTCTATTTTTGTATGCATGTATGTATGCACATGTTGATGTGCGTGGACACATACATACATACATTGTATCATGGTTGTTGATACATATTTAGTGGCAATGCAAGACTTATATTGTAGTAATTACATATATATTTATCATTTTGAGTTAATAGAAAGGATAATTCACTCATGGTTGATGTTTATCATCTTTGACTAAATTTTACCTAACTTTTAACCATGAGTTAATTCTCCTTTGGAAATTAACTCAATAAGTAAATATCTAGCTAATTACTAGCCATGGTTGAAGTGAGAAGGATTAATATAGATTATTCTTTCTCATCTCAATTATTCATTCATATCATTATCTTTTGAGCTCATGCTTAGCCACCATCTTCTTCTTCCTCTCTTGAGATTTTTCTTTGAGTGAAGTTGATAAAAAGAAAGGGTTTTTATTATAGAATACAAACCACATCATCATACTGCACACATCTAGCCCATTTGTGTAGGGTGTTTGCTCTACTTCATTCACATATCAAGTAAAGCAAGGAGCTTTGGGCAAAGGGACTTCGGGTGGATCTTCGTGGACAAGGAAGGCTTCCATCGATCCGTTTCAAACCCTCATAGTGCCAAGGAGTCACCAAGGGAGGTCTACAAACGTTGTAATCTCTACCCTTAGTGATAGTTTTTCCATTTGCATGTGATGCTTAGTTGAAAAAACCCTAAATTTCTAGTTATGATTCTTGTCAAGTTAACTTAGCACTTTTAAAATTTGATTATGGCATATGTAATGCTTCTAAACCCTTGATGAGGTGCTAGGTAAACCCAACACGGGTTGGGAATGGTTCCTCAGTACATGCTACAGCAATGGGAGAGTATCACCTTGGTTTGCCGTCAGGTTGTATATTGATTTTGAACCCATGTTATTCTGTACCTTCGATGTTATGTAATATTATATCTGTATCGTTGTTGGACAATGTTGGATATAATTTTGTATTACAATCTAATGTTATGAACATTAACCTTAAACAAGAGTTGATTGGGTGTGGTACATTAATTAACGGGATATACGTCCTAAACCAGCACACAGTTTTCAATATACAACACACAAACAAAAGAAAGGTTTCAGACATAAATGAAGCTTTCATTTGGCATTGTAGACTTGGTCATATTAACGAGACAAGACTAACCAAGCTACATAAAGATGGATATTTAAACCCGTTTGAATATAAATCTTATGCGACTTGCCAGTCTTGTATCAAAGGTAAAATGACCAAAACTTCGTTTACTGGACACGGAGAGAGAGCTACTGAACTCTTAGGCCTCATACATAGTGATGTATATGGACCAATGTCTATACATGCGAGAGGTAGTTTTTCGTACTTCATAACTTTCACTGATGATTTCTCGAGATTCGGGATGTTCTTGTTGAAACATAAGTCCGAAGCCTTCGAAAAATTCAAGGAGTATAAATCTGAAGTAGGAAAACAAACAGGCTTGAGTATCAAGAAACTTCGATCGGATCGAAGAAGTGAGTATCTAAGCTCAGAGTTTCTAGATTTCCTAAAAGAAAATGGGATTCTCTCTCAGCTCACTCCTCCGTACACACCACAGCACAACGGTTTGTCGGAACGGAGAAATCGTACCCTAATAGATATGGTACGATCTATGATGAGTGATGCTCAGTTACCAATATCATTCTGGGGGCACGCATTGGAGACTGCGATTTATCTATTGAATAGGATTCTGATCAAAACCGTGTCTACCACTCCATATGAGATATGGTATGGGAAGAGACCATCTCTTAAAAGAGTTAGGATATGGGGTTGTCCGGTTTTTGTGAAAAAGCAGAATCCAGACAAACTCGAGACATGATCGGTTTTGTGTAAATTTGTGGGATATCCAAAACACTCATATGGATATCTTTTCTACCACAAGGAGGAACAAAGGGTGTTTGTTTCTCAGTATGCCACATTTTTAGAAAATGAATTTTTTACAAATGATACTGTTGGAAATACGGTAGAACTGGAAGAAATTTCAGATACACAAACAATTACCGATGATTTGGTTGAACCTGCGGTTTCAATAAAACCTGATGAACTTTAGCCACTCCGTAGATCTAGTAGGACTTCTCGCCCACCTGATAGATACTACGGTTTTCTATTTGATGGTGATAGAGAAGATTGCATCATGGATGATGATGATCATACTAGTTTTTAGCAAGCTATCACGAGTGGTGACTTAGTGATGTGGTTGGATGCCATGAGATCCGAAATAGAATCCATGCACACCAACAAAGTATGGACTTTGGAGGTTGCACCTTCTGGAGTAAAATCCATAGGGTGCAAATAGATCTTTAAGAGAAAAATCGGTGTGGATGGTCAGGTGGAGACCTATAAAGCTAGGCTGGTCGCAAAAGGATTTCGTCAAAGACCAGGCTTGGATTATGATGAAACATTTTCACCAGTCGCGATACTCAAATCCATTCGGATCCTGCTTGCTATAGCTGCTCACTATGACTATGAGATCTGGCAGATGGATGTTAAAATGAAATTTCTAAATGGTGATTTAGAAGAATGTGTTTTTATGGATCATCCAGAAGGCTTCATTGATAGTGGGAGCAGCGGAAAAGCATGCAGGCTGCTTAAATCCATCTATGGATTAAAGCAGGCATCACGGAGTTAGAACATCTTCTTTGATGATACAATCAAAGAGTTTGGTTTTATCAAAAATGTAGATGAACCATGTATTTATAAAAGAATTGTAGAGAGTACTGTTACATTTCTCGTATTGTACGTGGACGACATTCTCTTGATAGGAAATGATGTTCCTATGCTACAATCGGTCAAACTATTCTTGTCGCAGAAGTTCTCCATGAAAGACCTGGGTGATGCTTCGTACATTCTGGGGATTAAGATCTATAGAGATAGATCTAAGAAATTATTGGGATTGTCCCAATTGAGATACATAGACACCATACTAAAGAGGTTTAGTATGGAAGATTCCAAGCGGGGTAATTTACCCGCTTGTCACGGGATCACCCTCTCTAAAGAGATGTCTCCAAAGACTGATGAGGGGAGGTCTTGCATGAGCATTATACCCTACGCTTCGGCGGTAGGATCTATAATGTATGCGATGTTGTGTACTCGCCCAGATGTAGCTTATGCACTTAGTGCAGTAAGCAGGTATCAATCTAACCCAGGGGAGAAACACTGGACTTCTGTGAAGAACATTCTGAAGTACTTGAGAAGAACTAAAGAAATGTTCTTGGTGTATGGTAACGGAGATCTCTAAATGGAGGGATTTACCGACTCCAGCTTCCAGAGCGACAAGGATGATAGTAAGTCCATCTCAGGGTATGTATTTACCCTAAATGGAGAGGCGGTATGTTGGAAGAGTTCCAAGCAAGATACCGTCGCTGACTCTACGATAAAAGCTGAGTATATTGCTGCTAATGATGACGCAAAAGAAGCATTCTAGATGAGGAAGTTCATTTCTGAACTTCAGGTGGTTCCATCCATTGCTAATCTAATACCTGAGTATTGCGATAACAATGGAGCCATGGCTTTGGCAAAGGAACCGAGGTCCCATCAGAAATCCAGACATATCTTGAGGCGGTATCACCTCATCAGGGAGATAGTGGATCGCCAAGATATCGAGGTACGGAGAGTAGACACGAAAGACAACACAGCAGATCCATTCACCAAGGCCATCCCTTAAGTCCAGTTTGAGAAACTGTTCGAGCAGCTGGGCATGCGGTACGCCGGCAACTGGTTCTAGTGTAGACAGTGGGTACTTATTGCACCAGCTACAGGTCTTAGTGCAAGTGGGAGATTGTTAGATCCGTATGCCCTAGAGGCCTGTATTGTATAGGATGCTAGGCATGTATATGTACAGAAACAATCTTTGCTCGAAATGATAGTATGCTATCTGGTTTATCTTCATCTTAACGTGTGATGTGTTGTATTTCATATCTTTATATACATGTTGATGAAGCCCTTAGGATTATGCTTGACTACGAGCATTATGATAGAGATCATACTAGTGGGGCCTGGGCAGTCTATAAGCATATCCTTTAACAGTTCCTAGTCGAGGGTATATCGAGACAGGCATCAATATTACCAGAGTAGACTAGTGTGTACGTTTCTTGACCCTGGGGGCGATGGTTGATCCCACAACCATTGGTGTTTGACATCAATGATTGTACACAAGTGCTCATTGGAGAATGGGTACACCGAAAAGGACTCGCCGAGAACTCGTAGATGGTATATATACCTATTGTCAGATAGCAGTTCTCTGGTGACACTTGTACATGTTAGTCTGTAGACCCGAGATCGTCATAGTGTCTTGTGTGATTCCCACTGTGCTTTGATTTCCTCTCTACCACGGCTCTACTGGGTCTTGCAAATAGGTGGATTTTGGGTACAGTCCCGAATCACATGGAGGCAGTGAGCGATAGGAGGGGTTTCGTCTCTCCCGGTATAGGAAGTTGATGTCGCGCTATGCTTGATCGGCCATAACAGCAAATCCCTAGCCAGGGTTCTCGAGATTTACTGATAAGTGTTATCAGTAGTTTCTAGAACCGTTATAGGCCGCAAATCAGCATGACTTATAAAGTTATCGGGGTCTGACATTTACCACCCCTAGACTTCATATGCGACGTATTAGACGAAGAGACCGGACTGTACGGTAAGTGTTTCTTACAGGCTCGTTAGGGTTGTGATGAGTTCGCTCGTCGGCCACCTTTTTGTCATGTACCTGGGTAGCCATTATGCACAACTAGTGCCGCTGACGTGCTTGTGGTTAAACCCACTGCCAGCGTACTGACGAGTCTTTAGAGTCCCACACAGAGAGTTCCCTGATTCAGGAAAAAGATGTCAAGGACGTAAGTTGTTACGGCAGGGTTTCGATCATGTTCGTGTAAGTGTTAGAGGAATAATGATCGGAAGGATAATACTGGTAAGCTTTGGTTTAAGTCGGATACCGGTATTATATTATTGGATTATTTGTATTCGTATTTTTCGGAATTTGAATACGGGTATACTTATACGGTATACGGTGAAGGGTATTCTTGTAATTGTACAAAAATACATTCTAGAAGGAGACACCTCATAAATGGATTTTCATTTTGAGAAAATGGAAATGTTGAGGTGGAATTTAGAGAAAGTCCTAGCATGGTTGAAGGCATGGCTCAAATCATTTTATATTCATTTGGGTTTACTATTGAGGCATGGTGCATTATTTTTGTGAAAAAATAATGCATGCTTCAATTATTGTTTTGAGCCATATCTTTTGTTATGCTTCATTTTTCATTCATTCATCTCATACACATTCTCTCTCATAATTCTCTCCTTCCTCTACCTCTTGACCTAAAACTTCATATAAGTTGTGAATCATCGGTCAAGGGACAAATATAATCCATTACTTGATCTCTACATAACCTAAGTGATCACTTCTAGCAATCTTGATTTCTTAGTTAAACTCTTGTGAAGAGTTTGTAGCTTGTTCGATAGCTCTCGGGTGGATCGTCTTGGATCTAGAGGTGGCTGGAGATCGAGCTCTTTGCAACCATCCAGGAGCCTAGGAGTTGCAACAAAGGGAAGATTCGAAGGACCGGTTCCTTAGGTATAGCACACTTTCATAGTAGATTAGATCTCTTGATAAGTTTGCTAGTTAAGATTTAAGCACTAATCTTGGGTTATGTGGGTGTTGCATGCAAGAAAATTATTGTTTATCGCTTCCGCCTCCTCACAAGTGTTGTGAGGGTGTTCAACATCTACTAACATGGTATCAGAGCCTATCTTAAATCTTAAATAGCTTGTAGCAGTGTTGGAATTCCGCCGTTTTTCATCGTGCAAAAACTGCCGAAAAAACAGTTTTGAAAATCGAAGTTTTGAGTTGTTTCCACACCCCGCGGGCTCACGGTTTGAACCGAGAAGCCGCGAGGTGGAGCGCGCGCACCCCGGGGACAACCCGAGGGGGACCAAAGGCCGGACCCACACCCCAAGACCACCTCAAGGTGGCTTTGGGGGTGGGTGACCTGAGAGCACCCCAACAGGTTTTTTTTTGGGTATAGTCCCGAAGCACATGGAGGCAGTGAGCGGTCGAGTGGATTCATCTCTTCCGGTATAGGGAGTTGATGCCGCGCTGTGCAGGACATGACTACAACGACAGGTCGATGGCCATCGTAGTAGAGAAAAACTGATAAGTGTTATCAGTTGTATCTCCGGTTGGTTATGAGTCCTCTGTCGCACGACTTATCAAGTTATTGGGGTCTGACAGATTCCAAACCCTAGACTCGATATGCGATACTCTTAAACGACGAGACCGGACTATACGGTAATGTCACTGGTAGACTTTGCAGGGTTCAGATGAGCTTGCTCGTTGACATTCTTTCGATCAATACCTGGGTAGCCGTCACGTGCAGCTAGTAGCTGTCATGCCCCGCTTCCCGGTGTACGGTGAAGGGGGCGCGACGAGGCCGCTATGTATTTACTCTAAAGTAAACACGCTAAGCGTATCTAAGCAATATAAAAGTAAACAAGAGACAAATGTAAATGAACAACAACTTTATTTATTAACATTCTTTTACAGTACATGGAAAAGTAAATACATGGAATGAAAGCAATGCCTAAACAATGGCATAACAGAAATGAAAAGTACTGAAATGAAAAGTATAAGTATCTAGAGCTCTAGGTCATAGGCTAGCTGATCCAAGTCCTCGCTGGTGGGCTCGATCTCCTGAAGGTCCGAATCACCTGACAACATTCCAAAGAAGAAAGAGAAGGAATGCCGTCAGCGAACAATCACTCGGTAAGTCCTAAAGACGAGGGAGAAATAGAATAGACATAGAGAGTGTAACTTTTAAAGTTGTATTATATTGTTATAATGTTGTAATTAATGTTAAAGCTGTTGTTTGTAGCTTGGTACAGAAGGATGCCAGTGTATACGAGAGGAGTCTCAGTAGACCAGAGACTAAGGTGAACGGAAAGTACAAGGAACCGTTTATGCCACGGTATAACAGCAATGGAATACAGGTTAGGTGTCTTAATTCTTGCAGTCTCGTGCCACTTCTAATACCTTCCGTACCAATCTACCCCTTAAACCTCGCGATGTCTTGGTTGTATTGTTTGTACTGTATTGTAAATTATATTGTCTTGTATTATAGATTGTACAGATGGATGACTTGCTGAAACCATGATATCAGTAAATGGATGTAACTGGAGAATCATGTAAATGGAAGTATATCCATGGTTCGGTTCAGTCAATACAGATTGAATAGATTGAACAGATTGTATTCATGGATTCATATTGAATTGTAATATATACTTGAATCTCATTCAAGTCAGATTATTATAATGAGATTTAGTCTGAGTCAGTACAATTAGAAAAGAAATTAAAGTCTTGAATTAGGTTTTTGTGTTATCGGTAACCGCTGCACATGGATGGCAGGATTTGTGTCTTTTTCAAAAAACGATTACCGTGTTGATAAAACCGTTTATTAAGTTGTATACCTTAAATAGGCAAGCACCTACTTCTCCGGCTCCGTGAGGCTCAAGAGATTGGTCCCGCTTGAACCTATGTTTACCGGGGTCCTAAGGGTAATTTATAGAACTTGAGGGGGTTTTATGTAAAAATAATTTTGTATAATTTTCAAAATACACCCCAAATATTTAATTATCGTCTTTAGAGTTTTCATAGAAGTAGCTTTTATATATGTGACATTTCTAGTGAGTAAAACCTAATTTCATAATATATGGTATTTAATTATAAAGTATTGAACTTGTATGGAATTGCTTGGTATTTTCATGTAAAGTGATTCTTTTTGATTTAGAAAAGTTGGAATATTTATACTATATCAAAAATAGGTATTTTGATGATACATATACATATATATTTATATAAAATAATTTTAATTTATTATTTTTCTAGAAATCTCATTTTCTTAAGATATTTGTATTTTTAAATCTTTCGAGACTGAATGCTGTTAGTTATGTATATGCCCTAGAGACCATTGTTGTACATATGATGTATATTATAGTGGATGCTTGGATATATATAGAGATGACTTTCATGCTCGACATGATAGTATGCTATCTGGTTTCACTTTGTCTTAACATGTTGACCTGTATTGGTTTACTGTCTTACTCTCACATGATGATAAAGCCCTAGGGATATGTACTTGACTACTAGGACAATGATGCAGATCATACTAGTGGGGCCAGGGTAGTCAACTAGTACATCCTATAAAAATGTTCCTAGTCAAGGGTGTATCGAGACAGGGCATCGATACTCCAGAGTAGACTAGCGTATACGCATCTTGACCCATATGATGGGCGATGGATAATCCTATATCCATCGGTGTTTGACATCGAAGATGGTGTACGGGTGCTCAGTGGAGACTGGGTACACTGAACGGACTCACCGAGAACTCCTAGATGGTATTATACCTATCGTCAGATAGTAGTTCTCTGGTGACACTGGTACAGGTTAGTCTGTAGACCCGAGATCGTCAAAGAGTCTTGTGTGATTCCCACCGTGCTTTGATTTCCACCTTACTACGTTCATGAGAACGTGCAAAATGGTGGCTTTTGGGTACAGTCCCGAATCACATGGAGGCAATGAGCGACAGGAGGGGTTTCGTCTCTCCCGATATTGGGGGTTGATGTTGCGCTGTGTTCGATTGGTTATAGCTGGAATTCCCTGGCCAGGGTTGATATGGAGATATACTGGTAAGTGTTATCAGTAGTTTCTCGACCCGTTATGAGCCTCATATTGACACGACTTATCGGTTACTAGGGTCTGACGTTTACCACCCCTAGACTGGATATGCGACATATCAGACGAAGAGACCGGACTGTACCGTAGTGTTACTGATTGGATTCACAGGAGTGTGTACAGACTTGCTTGTTGATCTTATGATCGCTCAATACCTGGGTGGCTGTTACGTTTAGCTGACCGCTTGCAGCTTGTGGGTGTTTGATATGATCATCACCTACTGCCGGCGTATTGACGAGTCTTTAGAGTCCTACATAGAGGTTTCCGGGCTCAGGCGAAACGGAGTAGGAGCACATATATGATATGTACGGGACCGAGATTAATACGATATGAGATACCGTATTCTATTCTCGCGATATATGATATCGGCCGGGTATATGTGATATAACCGAGTTATCGGATCAAGTGTTGATTCGATAAAAAGATACATATTATATTAGTCGGTTATATGTAATATAGCCGGGTTATTAAATCAAGTGTTGATTTAATAATTTAATTTATAATTATATATGTAATATATTACATTACATTAACTAATATAAGCTCACTTAAATGATTCTTTTTCTCACTTGATGATACTTTGATATATATATATGTGATATACGTTAATTGTATTATTTTCTTTTGTTACATTAAATATTATATATGTAATATATAATATTGTAACATGCTAGGTTACAAATGCAACTAGGGTTTGTGAGATTAAACCATGCTTGGGTTTATGGTTGGATTTATATTTATTTTGGTAATTCAAATTGTATGGATTAAGTCATGGATAGGTTTTGAAGAAGCTTCATGATGCTTTGACTAAGTCCATTCCTTTAGATATTTCTAAGATATTTATTAACCCAACCCTAACCCTAACTCATGGTTAAGTCTCTACAAGGGTTAAGCATGCCATGCTTAATCCTTGGTTGCATTTCTAACCTCACACAATAATTCATTTTCATTCATCACACTTGATCTTCTTCTTCCTCCTCACAAAAGCTTTCTAGCTTTTTATTTTGTGATGAATGATTAAGAGAAAAAGAAAACTAAAGAGAGCAAAATTCCTACTTCATCATCCTCATCTATTCTAGCCACTTAGATTAGGGTGTTTGCTTCACTAATATGTCATTAGTAAAGTGAGAGCTTGGGTTTGTGATTCTTCAAGGTAGATCATCTTGGATTGTGAAGTCTTCAAGCAAGGATGTCTCATTCACCTCATGGAGCCTCTATAGAGTCCGAGAGCTTGATGATCGCAGCGTAGGGACCTCAACTCGGAGCTTATGAAGTGAAGGAACGGACTATAAAGGTTGTAATCCCTAACTCTTAGATGTTAAGTTGTTAACATGAAGTTTAGTTTGATTCTCTAGTTAAAGATTCATGGCTAGGTTTATCTAGAACGGAAAATTTTTGAAATTGTCATGGACGATGCCTCCTGAAACCTTGCTGCCGTTGTAGGTATCCCAACAGTGGTATCAGAGCCTAGCTAGAGAATTAGATGGATGAGTGTAGGATTACGAAACCGAAACAACTCCGATACACCCGACGTCAAACCCTAGTTTTTGTAAATTTTTTCAGAGTGTCAATTTTTTTTTCAAACAGTTGCAGAATGATGTATGAGATACAATATGAACATCGTTCAAAACTCACCTCACCTCATCGAATTTTGGCCGGCCACATTCACCATTTGTCCGGCCTGCTCGGCCCAATAGAGAAGTTTGGGTGTGGGTTTTGGATGGTGTTCCAGTGTCTGGGGTTTGGTAATTCAGGCGTTGTTTGTTTTTGCTAAATTTGTATGTGATATTATCTTTTTACAGAGGCAATTCGAAGTGTTTCGTATTCGTAATTCTAGTTTATTTTCGGGTTATTTAGACCGTGTTAAAAGGTTCGAACGGATATCAATAACTCACTTTTTCCCCTGTCGGAAAATTTTCAAGTGTTAGATTTTTCCTCAGTTTAAAACTTTTAGAAAATCACGCAAGCGATTCTGTGGACCCTCTAGAAGAACGAAACCTTAACTCGATTATGTGACCGTCAAAACCGCCACTAAACCCTAGGGTTTATGGTAGTTTAGCGGTGCCACATGTGAGGCATTGGTTGACCCTTCTACGGCTGGTGCATAGGAGCTGTGGCATGTTCTGGGATTTTTTGAACTCCGCTCAAGTGTTGAGCTATTTGGGAAATTTTGGGTGTTTGTTTATTCGATCGAAAAGTTTAACATTGTCTAGTTATCTGGAATGCGATACAATATGTGGAATTCATATAGTTAGGCATGAAATCCGTAATATGTGATATTTCGGGTTTATGATGTCTAAGGTCATTGTGGATTCCAAATGTTGTAGTTTTTTACTTTCTTTTCTGTGACCGTAAGTGTAATATGTGGTGTATCGCCGGTTTCATTGCTATACATCAACGACAATTGGGATACGCATATTTACTTACGTTGATGACATGTGATGTTATGTGTTGCTGTGATATGATATATTGGATCGTCGTGTTCTGAAAGCCGGGGGTTTTATATGAGATGAGGGTCTTTATTTTCATTCATGTAAAATTCATTTGTATGTAATATTATTTTATTGGGGCACTTCCGGGTTGAAGATGATGTCACAATTGTATATTATTTACTTTTCCGCATTAGGATAGACCCAAGGAGGGGAGCACAAGTAACCGGCTTCTAGGGTCCAGTGGGAGGCCATCTCGAGGAGTCGAGACCGGGTCTCCTAACCTTAGAATTGGGAGGGTTACTTGCCGCTCTCGTAGGGGTCTAGGGATGTGGGTTTGGCTATTCATCGCGACCGTGGAATCCGTGTTTTATACAGGCTCAAAATAAAATACGGACCTCCTAGTATATCCAATATTTCATATGTTATCTTTTGCTGCTGATATTATGTGATGTGATCATATTATATGCGTGAGACGAATGCTTTATTATTGTATATATATTATATATAATAAACGTTGCTTATGTTTTACACCCGAGCTAGTCCCATCCCGGTATGCCGTTAGTTAAGTAACCTAATGGTGCATAACGGGACACTGTGGCGAATGCGGATGGCATAAGCGTACGTTGTATTTTCGTTTCTTCTGTGATGCTTAGGAAGCTTAAACGATGGGACTTCATTAATGAGATTAATGAAAGAAAAGAAACCTAAAAGATGTTGTAGAATCAAATTTATAAAAAAGGGTAGCTCTAGTTTTGCTTTGCATAGCGGTATTCCTTGTAGAATATCCAGCACCTTATTCGATAAGGAAAGAGC
Source organism: Agapanthus africanus (assembly GCA_030015575.1). Classification (NCBI taxonomy): domain Eukaryota; kingdom Viridiplantae; phylum Streptophyta; class Magnoliopsida; order Asparagales; family Amaryllidaceae; genus Agapanthus; species Agapanthus africanus. The sequence continues at coordinate 523,249,079 of CM057342.1, forward strand.
CGAGATCCCTTCACTGGGAGTGACCTCTTTAGCGAAATTAGCAGATGCTACAACTTACTCGGTTTTATTTTTGATTGCTTCTATAGTTCTTGCTTTGCATAGTGGTGTTTGTGAAATATCCTGCACCTTATTCGATAAGGAAAGAGCCGAGATCCCTTCACCGGGAGTGACCTCTTTAGCAAAACTAGAAAAAGCCTAAAAAACACTCCTTTTCAAAATCACTTGTTTCTACAACGATATCAAGTTCATTACGCTTATGGTTTTCATAAAAACCTGCGTAGCCCTCCGTCATTTCAGATAAGTATTATTTAGTATTCGTGCTACGGTAGTTTGGCATGTGTCAAGGCGTAGTGTACAGTAGCTGATTAGTACTTATCTGTAGCATGAGATGCGATTAGATTAGGGTATTCGTACGGTGTTGTTTGGCATGCGTCAAGGGTCGTACGGGTGGGTTTAATTCAATCAGGAAATGCACGGCTTGAACTTGACTAGCGAACTATGGGTTGTTTGGCATGCGTCAAGGTCATAGCACGCTAGGGGCAAAAGAATTATCAGGAATATCAAGTGTTGAGATTTGCAATGAGATTGCATACCTTCTATGAGATAGTTGGATCCTGATACCCACTGCGAGTAAGGGTTACTCCTGGGAGAGTTCTACACATGACAATTAGCCGATCAAGTAGGTGTCTAGAAAAGTGTTAAAGGGGTTATGCCTCTGGGAAAATGAGGTTTTTTTAATTAGGTCCGTGCGAAAGCACGGGGAACCTCCCTCAAAGTACCAACACTGGCCTGGCCAAAAGATTGGCGAACTTGTAAAGTGTAATTAATCCCGGCTAGTCTTACCATTTATGGTTTGAAGGAAGACTTGATAAAAACAGTGGGAGCCATCCTGATTAGATAAGATAATAACCAATCTAATCTTGCAAGAGCATACGCTAAAGTGTTTTCTTCTCCCTCTCTCCAGGTAGCGACCATGTCAGGCCTTAATCAAGATAATAATATGGATGTATTGACCGAACCTGTTTATTATACTGAGCATGGGAACGTTGGTTCAGTTCTTTCTTATAATTGTTATAAGACAGAACAGGAAATAGGGGTATATCCGGATACCCACGCCACCCAAAGGAAGAACAAGGATGTTGATGTATCTTCTTCGGGTGTGTTTGTTATCGAGAACTGTTTCTCAGTTCACTCTATATCCTAGGTATTAGATACCGGATCGGGATCCCACTTATGTAATATGTTACATGGGCTACGGAAAGGTAGAGAACTGGGAGAGGGTGATCATTCCATAAGAGTAGGGAATGGTGCAAATGTTGCAGCTAAAGCAGTTGCCGAATATCACCTTGTATTTCCAAATGGTAATACATTGATTCTGAATGAATGCTATTACAGTCCGACCCTGATATGCAATATTATATCAGTTTCTTTATTAAGTAAAGAAGGATATAATTTTGTAGTACAGGATAATTTTATGAACATCTTCCTAGATCAAAAGTTGATTGGATCAGGCTCATTAAATAATAGCATATACGTTCTAGATCAAACCACGGTTCTTAATGTACAAAACACACAAGAGGAAGAGTTCAGAAATGAACGAATCCTTCTTGTGGCATTGTAGACTAGGTCATATCAATGCGACACGACTAGCTAAGTTACATAAATATGGATATTTGAAACCGTTTGAATTTTCATCTTATGACACTTGCCAGTCATGTCTGAAAGGCAAAATGACCAAAACTCCGTTTAGTGGACACGGAGAAAGAGTTACTGAACTCTGGGGACTGATACATAGTGATGTATGTGGTCCAATGTCTATACATGCCAGGAATGGTTCCTCTTACTTCATTACATTCACTGACGATCTCTCAAGATACGGACATGTGTTCCTGTTGAAACACAAGTCTGAAGCTTTTGAGAAATTCAAAGAATATAAGCATGAAGTAGAGAACCAAACGGGAAAAAGTATTAAGATCCTTCGATCAGATCGAGGAGGAGAATACTTGAGCAATGATTTCCGTGACTATCTAAAAGAGAATAGGATTCTCTCTCAGCTTACTCCTCCCTATATACCACAGCACAACGGTGTATCGGAACGGAGGAATCGCACCCTATTAGATATGGTGCTCTCTATGATGAGCACTGCTGAATTACCTATTTCCTTTTGGGGATATGCACTGGAGACACCTGCAAACCTATTGAATATAGTTCTCACCAAATCGGTGCCTACCACTCCATATGGGATATGGAAAGGAAAGATACCATATCTTAATTATGTTAAAATATGGGGTTGTCCGACATATGTGAAAACACAAAATCCGGACAAGCTCGAGGCAAGGTTAGTTCTGTGCAAGTTTATTAGATATCCCAAGCATTCGCAAGGGTGTATCTTCTACCACTCCGAGGAACAAAAAGTGTTTGTTTCTCGACATGCCACCTTCTGAGAAAAGGGTAATGAGATAGAACTGGAAGAAGTTCCAGCAGCACAGGCTACAACTGATGATTTAGTGGAACCAAAGGATTCGATAGCTCCCAACGAACCCCAGCCTCTCCGCCGATCTAGTAGGGTTCCTCATCCACCTGAGAGATACTACGGTTTTCTCAATGACGGTGGGAGTGAGGATTGCATCATGGAAGATGATGATCCGACTAGCTTGGAGCAGGCCATCACGAGTGGGGATTCTGTGAAATGGCTGGATGCAATGCGATCTGAGATGGAATCCATGTACACCAACAAAGTATGGACTTTGGAAGTTGCTCTTGAAGGGGTAAAACCCATTGGGAGCAAATGGATCTTTAAGAAGAAACTTGGTGAAGATGGAAAAGTTGAGACTTTCAAAGCTAGGCTTGTTGCAAAGGGTTTTCGTCAACGTCCAGGTATGGATTATGACGAAACCTTTTCTCCTGTAGCTATGCTTAAGTCCATCCGGATCCTACTTTCTATTGCTTCATACCATGACTACGAAATCTGGCACATGAATGTTAAGACCGCCTTTCTAAATGGTGATTTAGAGGAGTGCGTGTACATGACTTAGCCAGAGGGCTTCGTAGACAGTGGGAGCAGCAGAAAGGTGTGTAAGCTGCTTAAATCCATTTACGGGTTAAAGCAGGCATCGCGGAGTTGGAACATCTGTTTTGATGTTGTAGTCAAAGAGTTTGACTTCATCAAGAACGTAGATGAACCTTGTATTTACAAGAAGGTTGCAGAGAGTAAGGTTGTCTTCCTCGTATTGTACGTGGATGACATACTCTTGATAGGAAATGATGTTCCTATGCTGCATTCGGTCAAGCTCTTCTTATCACATAGATTCTCAATGAAAGATCTAGGTGATGCCTCCTGCATTTTGGGGATTAAGATCTATAGAGATAGATCTAAACGGATACTGGGATTGTCCCAATATAGGTACATTGACACCATACTAAAGAGGTTTAGTATGGAAGAATCCAAGCGTGGGTATTTACCCACGATCTCTGGACTGACTCTCTCCAAAGAGATGTCTCCTAAGACTGATTTAGAGAGAGCTCGCATGCAAGGGATACCCTATGCTTCGGCAGTAGGCTCTATCATTTACGCGATGCTATGTACCAGACCCGATGTAGAATACTCACTAAGTGTAGTGAGTAGGTATCAATCAGATCCAGAAAGAATCACTGGACAGCTGTGAAGAACATTCTCAAGTACTTAAGAAGGACTAAGGAGATGTTCTTGGTGTATGGTAATGGAGAATTCCAGGTGGAATCCTTTACCGATACGAGCTTCCAAATTGATAAGGACGACTCTAAGTCACACTCGGGATTTGTCTTTACCCTCAATGGAGGGGCGGTGTGGTTGAAGAGTTCCAAACAGGAAATCGTGGCAGACTCGACGATGGAGGCTGAATACATTGCTGCCAACGATGCTGCCAAAGAGGCTGTCTGGATGAAGAAGTTCATAACTGAACTTGGAGTGGTTCTGTCTATTGAGCATCTAATACCTTTGTATTATGATAACAATGGAGCTGTGGCTTTGGCCAAGGAACCCAGATCCCATCAGAGATCCAGCCATATTCTGAGGCGGTATCACTTAATCCGGGAGATAGTTGTTCGCCGAGAGATCGAGGTCAGGAGAGTTGACACGAAGGACAAAACTGCAGATCCACTCACGAAGACCATACCCAAGATACACTTTGAGAGACTCTTCGGGATGTTGGGTATGAGATACTACAACAGCTGTCCATAGTGCAAGTGGGAGATTGTTAGTTATATATATGCCTTAGAGGCCATTGTTGTACATATGATGTATATTATAGTGGATGCTTGGATATATATAGAGAGGACATTCTTGCTCAACATGATAGTATGCTATCTGGTTTCACTTTGTCTTAACATGTTGACTTGTATTGGTTTACTGTCCTACTATCACATATTGATAAAGCCCTTGGGATATGTACTTGACTACTAGGACTATGATGCAGATCATACTAGTGGGGCCAGGGTAGTCAATGAGTACATCCTATAAAAATGTTCCTAGTCGAGGGTGTATCGAGACAGGGCATCGATACTCTAGAGTAGACTAGGGTATACGCATCTTGACCCATATGATGGGCGATGGATAATCCTATATCCATCGGTGTTTGACATCGAAGATGGTGTACGGGTGCTTAGTGGAGACTGGGTACACTGAACGGACTCACCGAGAACTCCTAGATGGTATTATTACCTATCGTCAGATAGTAGTTCTCTGGTGACACTGGTACAGGTTAGTCTGTAGATGTTGCGCTGTGCTCGATTAGCTATAACTGGAAGTCCCTGGCCAATGCTGATATAGAGATATACTGGTAAGTGTTATCAGTAGTTTCTCGACCCGTTATAAGCCTTATATCGACACGACTTATCGGTTTCTGGTGTCTGACGTTTACCACCCCTAAACCGGATATGTGACATATTAGACGAAGAGACCGGACTGTACGGTAATGTTACTGATTGGATTCACCGGATTGTGTACAGGCTTGCTTGTTGATCTTCTGATCGCTCAATACCCGGATGGCTGTTACGTTTAGCTGATCGCTTGCAGCTTGTGGGTGTTTGATATGATCATCACCTACTACAGGCATATTGACGAGTCTTTAGAGTCCTACACAGAGGTTTCCGGGCTCAGGCGAAACGGAGTAGGAGCACATATGTGATATGTGCGGGGCCGAGATTAATACGATATGAGATACCGTATTCTATTCTCGCGATTTGTGATATCGGCCGGGTATATGTGATATAGCCGAGTTATCGGATCAAGTGTTGATTCGATAAAAAGATACATATTATATTAGTCGGTTATATGTAATATAGCTGGGTTTTTAAATCAAGTGTTGATTTAATAATTTAATGTATAATTATATATGTGATATATTGCATTACATTAACTAATATAAGCTCACTTAAATGATTCTTTTTTCTCACTTGATGATACTTTGATATATATATATATATATGTGTGTGATATATGTTAATTGTATTATTTTCTTTTGTTACATTAAATATTATATATATGATATATAATATTGTAACATGCTAGGTTACAAATGCAACTAGGGTTTGTGAGATCAAACCATGCTTGGGTTTATGGTTGGATTTATATTTATTTTGGTAATTCAAATTGTATGGATTAAGTCATGGATGGGTTTTGAAGAAGCTTCATGATTCTTTGACTAAGTCCATTCCTTTGGATATTTCTAAGATATTTATTAACCCAACCCTAACCCTAACTCATGGTTAAGTCTCTACAAAGTTTAAGCATGCCATGCTTAACCCTTGGTTGCATTTCTAACCTCACACAATAATTCATTTTCATTCATCACACTTGATATTCTTCTTCCTCCTCACAAAAGCTTTCTAGCTTTTTATTTTGTGATGAATGATTAAGAGAAAAAGAAAACTAAAGAGAGCAAAATTTCTACTTCATCATCCTCATCTATTCTATCCACTTAGATTAGGGTGTTTGCTTCACTAATACTTCATTAGTAAAGTGAGAGCTTGGGTTTGTGATTCTTCAAGGTAGATCATCTTGGATTGTGAAGTCTTCAAGCAAGGATGTCTCATTCACCTCATGGATCCTTTATAGAGTCCGGGAGCTTGATGATCGTCAGCGAAGGGACCTCAACTCGGAGCTTATGAAGCGAAGGAACGGACTACAAAGGTTGTAATCCTTAACTCTTAGATATTAAGTTGTTAACATGAAGTTTAGTTTGATTCTCTAGTTAAAGATTCATGGCTAGGGTTATCTAGAACGACAAATTTTTGAAATTGGTATGGACGATGCCTCCCGAAACCTTGCTGCCATTGTAGGGATCCCAACAAATGCTCCTTGCGAAGGTCTGCATCTCGCACTACTAAGCCCGAAGATGTGCGATAATCCGTACCATCCCGAACGGGTTCCCCAAAATAGGTTGTAGTGGCGCTTTGCAAAGATTTGTTTAAAATACATAATCTTATAGAAAAAGGTTTTTAATAGTAAAAGGTATTTATGTGTAAAATTGCATTTTCCCGTATTCTATGTTCCCGAACGGCATCGTGCTATGTTGCATATGAGTGTTGTGAGGAGGTAGGTCTTTACCTCGTGATCTATCGAAAGGTATAGTAAGGAACTATGATGTTTAAAGTCGAAACTAAACTACATGGTATTTTTGTGAAAAAAGTACGATAAAAATTACAATTTGAATTCTTTTGCTATGAAACTTGTTCAATATGTTTTGTTAATGTTTAATAGTCATGATGTGCAAGTTTGGTATTGTTGTATTTAAGAAAATTGGAATTTTTTTAAAGAAAAACCGAATCGGAAGTCGGATTAACTCCGTTTCCATCGGGTTTTAGAAATACGAGTTTTAAGGTTAGAAAAGAGCAGAGGGAGGAGGGACTTACTGGATTGTAGATTAGAAAAGAGGAAGCAGGAGTGGTAGGAGGTGCCGGTGCGTTGTTTCGTCGCCGGGAGCTCCTAAGGTCGTCGTCGGAAGTTCGCTGGAGCTTCGCCCTTTGCTAACTCCACTTGTACACTATTGAACTTAGAATTTTCTTGAGCGTTTTGGACAGAGTTTGGAAGTGAGGAGGGGTGAGTATTGGAGTGGTATTTATAGGAAAAACTAGGGTTAGGGTAGATGAAAAGATGCATTGAAAATTGTATTAAAAAATGGATCAATGGTGTTTTTTAATGGTTTTGTTACTGTGCAGGAAAATTAAACTATACAGGGTTATGGTGAATGCAAAGAGTCACAATTTTCAAGAAGAGCCAAACCCGATCCGAGGTGAATCGGCCGGCGGCGGCGGCCGATTCGGCCGGTCCACCGGCCGAGTCAGGCCGAGTCGGGGCCGAGCTCGTCGCCACGTGTCCTATGTCTCATGGTCTTTCTCCTGGGTCAGTTTGTTTTATATGTGGCTTTTGGTTTTCATGAGTTATGCACGTGTAGACTCTTGGGATTCTAAAAAATTAAATGAAAACTAATTAAAAATTAATGTGGCTAATGGGATTTGAACTCTGGCGCTTTATAACAGCAGTGCAAGGTCTTACCAGTGAGCTACAAGCTCTTTCTTGCTATTAAAAAGTAAAACAAATTTATAACTTATGCTTAGGCAAAAGTACCCCATTCTGTATTTTTGAAAAAAATTGTACAGAAAGTTTAGGGTTGTTACATTATACTCTTCTTATAAAAATTTCTTCCTCGAAATTTGTAAAAAGGAAGTGTAATGGATTCAAGGAAGGCTTTGTGATAGAAATACTTGATAGTGTATGAATAATTACAAAGTGATGGAAAAGTTTGAAAAGGTTGAAGAGAATTACCAGGGTTACCCTGGCCAACCGTCTCAGCTTCTTCGGCCGTCAAAGTGTAAGCCTGACGTCTCGGCACATTTCTTCGTGCATGCTGGTACATTTCTGGTTGTCGAGGTAAAGGCGGTCCACGTGGAGGTGGTGCAGGAAGAGCTAACCGAGTAGGTGGAGCTTGAATAGCTGGTCTAGCTGTGGAATTAGGGTCAGTTCGGTTGTGTAGGCAAGTTCCTATGGTATGTGAGGATGATCCACATATCAGGCAAAGACCGTTTGCTCATCGGCAATCTTTCATCAGATGTCCAGCTCTCTTGTAGTAGGTATAAAAGGCTGGGCTGGGCCTGTTGATTGGTACTTCCGGTCTCTTTGGGACAAATGGTGGTCCTGATGAGGCTCCTCCTGCCATCTGGTTGGCAGGGCGCTTCACGCTGGCAGATTGAGGTCTGCCCTACTTCTTCACCACTGCCTCATATCTTCGGGCAGCTTTCAAAGCCATATCATGGGTTGGGAAATCCCCTGTAGCTAATGCATCTTGGATTTTCGGGTCCGACCCTTGTTGAAATCTTCTAGCTCTGATCTCAGCAGTCGGTATGAGATGGGCCGCAAACCTGTTACAGTCTTGTGTTAGCTGTGTAGTATGTGATATAAATCGAACATTAAGACATATCTTACCGACTGAGCATGGTGAACTCAGCGTCATATTCATCTACTGACTTGGTCCACATTGAACCTTGTTGCAGATAGATGAACTGCTGTTCCATGTCGAATCTGGCAGTCTCATACTTTGCGTTGAACATGTCTCGGAAAGTCTTCCATTCAATGGGTTGATCAAGACGGCTTTCTTCCACCTTCCACCAAACCCGTGCATTGTCCGTGAGCTGCAGTTTCGCAACACGGACCCAAGCTATCTCTGGCACTTGTGCCGCTGCCAGATCGTCTTCGATGCTCTGAGCCCATTCCTCAGCTTCCAGCGGGCTCTCTTTTCCTGTAAACTGTTTGGGGTGCAAAGCCCTGAATTGCTTCACCCCAGGTGCTTCCGCCTCGGGACGGTTCATTAAAAGAGCAGTCTGCCGCTGCTATCCTTCTAGGAGGCTGCGGATCGTCTTAAGAAGAACCGTCTGCTCGTTGATCTGAGCAGGGACGGTAGGTGTGAGTGGTAGTGGTGGAGGTGTGTTGTTGACATTGGTGCTGGTGTTGTTCGGGGATTCCATAACCTTGAATGAAAAATTTAGGTTAGGACCTATTCAAAGTATATGAAATGATAAGATTCAAGGAATTGTAAAGAATGTTTTAGTTGCTGGTTCTTTTGTTATATTGGTTAGGTTGTTCACGCAGAATAAAACTGCATGGTAGTGTTCCATACAGCTCTTACCTGCATGGGCCACCAACAAAACCTGTCGCGCCTCGCTTCCCGGTGTATGGCGAAGGGGGCGCGGTGAGGCCGCTATGTATTTACTCTGAAGTAAACACGCTAAGAGTATCTAAGCAATATAAAAGTAAATGTACATAAGAGACAAATGTAAATGAACATCAACTTTATTTATTAACATTCTTTTACAGTACATAGAAAAGTAAATACATGGAATGAAAGCAATGCCTAAACAATGGCATAACAGAAATGAAAAGTACTGAAATGAAAAGTACAAGTATCTAGAGCTCCAGGGCATAGGTTAGCTGATCCAAGTCCTCGCTGGTGGGCTCGATCTCCTGAAGGTCCGAATCGCCTGACAACATTTCAAAGAAGAAAGAGAAGGAATGTCGTCAACGAACTATCGCTCGGTAAGTCCCAAAGATGAGGGAGAAATAGAATAGACAGAGAGAGTGTAAATTTTAAACTTGTATTATATTGTTATAATGTTGTAATTAATGTTAACGCTGTTGTTTGTAGCTTGGTACAGAAGGATGCCGGTGTATACGAGAGGAGTCTCAGTAGACCAGAGACTAAGGTGAACGGAAAGTACAAGGAACCATTTATGCCACGGTTCAACAGCATTGGAATACAGATTAGATGACTTAATTCTTGCAGTCTCGTGCCACTTCTAACACCTTTCGTACCAATCTACCCCTTAAAACCCGTGATGTCTTGGTTGTATTGCTTGTAATGTATTGTCTTGTATTATAGATTGTACAGATGGATGACTTGCTGAAACCATGATATCAGTAAATGAATGTAACTGGATAATCATGTTGTAGCATTTCAGAAAATATAAAATATTATTTTTGGAATTTAAAATTAAAATAATATATTTCGCGAAAACTGCTCGATTTGCGAAATTGGGGTTTTCGAAAAAGGGTATAAATATATACCAATAATTGTGAAATAAATGGGGATTAAAATGATTTATTCATTTAAAAACATATTTATTGGATTTGGCATTTTAAAAATTTATTATAAGCGATTTGGATAAAAATCGATTAGTACACTGCTAATCGCGATTAAGCCAAATCCGTGTTTCTACAGTTTTCCGTAGCTAGTGCACCATGTCATGTTGCATTTGGTTACATGTTGTTGCATTTGTGTTGTTTTATGGGTATTATATGGTTTGGTTTTAAAAAGAAAAAAAAGGAGAAAAGGTTAAAAAGAGGGAATGATTGGAGAGAGAGAAAGAGGGTGAGAATAAGAGAGAGTGAGGGTAGGAGAGAGAGAGAGGGCAGCCACCATAACTCCACCCCATTATTTTCCTTCATCTTCCTCAACCTCATCTCCCTCCACCTCTATCCTATGAAACCATCTCAAAATCTTCCTCAAAACCCTATACCCCCTTCACAAAAGTTGATCCCCTCTTCATCCTCTTCACTTTGGACCAAGCAAAGTAGGATTTTAATGACTTTGCAGAGCTATGGTTTTTCTTGAGCTGCACCCATGAGGTATAATCCCTTCCATTTAGTTTAGTTTGAATTCCTAGCATTTTAGTTTTGTTTAGGAGTTGATTTAGTGTGGTATTGTGATGTTTGGAAATTCAAGAGAAGGGATGGGTTACTTTGTGGACCTATAACCAGTAGTGGGTGTTTACTTAGACTTGAGAGGTGTTTTTTGTTGCGCCACGGCAGCGCCCCGGCCGTCTATCCGAGGCCAAAATGCGGAATCAAAATTTTTCTTAACTTTTAAACTGGCGCTACCGCGGACAATAAACCCGGATCGTAACCATTAACCGATACTAGCAAGCAAGAGAAAGGGTGAGAGATATACCGAGTGATCCGAGTCCTCCGGTCTTCTCGTCATCGTCCCGATCTCCCGCGGAAAGTCCTGTCTCCATATCGTCGCCTTCTCGCCGGAAGGGCACCACAACGCCTGCGTCTTTTACGGGCTCCCGCCTCAATACCGAGGCAACTCGGGCACGAAGCTGGCAAGTCGACGTGCCCAAGATATGCTGTAGAATGTGTATAGGCTATGTCTCACTTGGGTTTTAGTTGCCATGGTGATGGAGGGATAGAATGGAAATCAACTTATCAAGTGGAGCTAGAATGTTTTGTAGCAAGAAAAATGAGATAGGAATTTTTTCTTCTCACAAAAATGAACCTCTCATTTTTCCTCTCACCTCATTCAAAAATGTGGCCGGCCATTCTATGGTGGAAATGGTGGAGGGCAAAAACAAAAACAAGAGGGAGGTGAGTGTAGGATAAAGAGAATGGTGACCATATCCAAAAACATCATCATAACAATCTCACATCAAACCCATATCCTATCAAATCTCAATTAATGCAAGATGCCATCATAAACAAAGCATTTGCAAGAAACCCCTCCACAATGTGTTATTTGCAAACTTGCAAATAACCCCCTCCATCGGAAAAGTCCGGCCGGGAAAGAACAAAGGAAAACCGGCCGGAACGGAATGCAAACTGGCAACTCCAGAAAACTGGTCCCGTAATAAATTACAGGAGAACCCCGATACTGTGCATACACACCCGCATCTGTATTCCTACCGGATACAAATGCAATGAGACAAAATCTACACTGTACTAAACTCGGACCGGCTTAAACCAAAGCCGGCTAGTAAAATCCGTTCGATCCTGATCCGTGCAATACCGCACGTATCTGATCGAACCCTGCCATATATCCATACGGCCACTAGTACAAACCGTCCGATCCTGATCCATGCAATACCGCACGTATCTGATCGGACCCTGCCATATCTCCATACGGCCTCTACAGCGTTTCGCCCGAAAGCTTGAGTAACTGAAAATGTGGTGGACTCTAAAGACTCGTCAATACTATGGCTGTGGATTTAACCACTAGCACGTCAGAGGTATAAGCCAATACGTGACGGGCCACCAGCTATTGACCAAAAGGGACGTCGATGAGCGAACTCATCCTGACGCCCTACTGAGCCTGTCAGTGACAATATCCGTACAGTCCGGTCCGTTTGTCTATGAGCATCGCATGTCGGGCCTAGGGGGCTGGTAAAAGTCAGACCCCCAAAAGCGGTACAAGTCGTGTCGGAGTGTAGCTCAGAACGCCCTGAGATACTACTGGAATACCTACCAGTAAATCTCCTGCCTCGGCCGAGGGCTTTGCGTAATGGCTCTCCTAGACACAGCGCGACCTCACCCCCAATACCGGGAGAGACGAACCCCTGTAGATCCGCTCACTGCCTCCATGTGGCTCGGGACTGTACCCAACTAAAACCTGTTTGCACGACTCCTTTGAGCCGTGGTAGGGTAGTAATCAAAGTACAGTGGGAACTCACACGAGACAAATGACGATCTCAGGTCGATGAACTAACCTGTGCACATGTCACCAGGGAACTGCTATCCGACGTCAGGTATAAGACCAACTAGCATGTTCCCGGCGAGTCCTGTCCGGTGTACTCATAACCCAATGATCACCTGTATACATCTTAGGTGAACCAACTGACACCGGTGGCTTGTGAGACCGGCCACCGCCCCTCGTCGGGGTCTCGAATGTATACACTAGTCTACTCTGGAGAATCGATGCCCTGTCTCGAAACTCCCACGACTAGGGACCTTTTAAGGATGTGCTTATGGACCACCAGCTCTCACGTATATGATCGCCATCATACTGCCGGCAGTCAAGCAAGAATCCTAGGGGCTCTATCAGCGTGTAATAGCGACCTGTAAGGTCACCTGAAGCAGTACACGATGATAAAGGTAAACCAGATAGCATACTATCATCTCGAGTAAGACTGTCCTACCGGGATAGGTCCTCCCTCAATCATTGCAATCACGTGCCTGTGATCCAATAATTGACTCTGAAGGCACTATCTCCAACAATTTTACTGGCCTAAACCCGGATTAGAAACCTATAGACGGATTTAGAATTTCCCGACGTCGGAAATTATGACAGTTTGGGATGGTATTTAGAGATCTGGGAAGACCCGAGACCTTTATAAAATAAGTTCCCATGACCTTGAGACGTGCAGGCAACCATGAACCACCCCTGAAACCTGAGCCCCTACCCCCTTAAACTGGCCGCAGATTTATTGCTATAGGCCGCAATTTATGGCCAAGTCGGAGTGAAACCTTGTGATTTTGGTCTGGGGCATTGTTATCCTATATCTAGAGCAACCCCATATGCAAAATTGGCAAGTTTGACCTGAGTCAAAATCTGGGAGCACATTGGTGTGATTTTTGGTAATGTTTTTCGTATTTTGAATCCTAGGTTGTGATATTTTGATTTGTATTTGGTTGTTGGATATTTGTACATCAACAACAAGGGATGATTGGTTGGTTTTGCATGCGTGGGCTATAGGTTCTAACCTATATGCGATCCGTGTGCCGTATTGGTTTTCGAATTGAGTTATAATAGCATTTGCGTTATGTGTCGATATTGTAGGTACCTTCCTATAGGGATGCTAGACACTCTCACAAGAGTCTATAAGGCATCAACCATGCTCGATTTAAAATTTAGACGTGCCGAACAACCCTAACCAAGATCTTTAAACTAGAGATTAGGTGAAACAAATCATGTTAAACTTTTTAACACTAAGAGTTTGGGATTACAACCTTTGTAGTCCGGTCCTTCACTTCTAAAGCTCCGTGTTGAGGTCCCTTCGCTGCGATCATCGAGTATTCGGACTCTAGAGAGGCTCCATGAAGAGAAAGATGCAAACTTGCTTCCGATCTTCGATAACTAAGATGATCTACCTTGAAGTTTCTTTAACACAAGCTCTCACTCACAAACGAAGTGAACACCCTAATCTAAATGGCTAGGATAGATTAGGATGATGAAGTAGGATTTTAGCCCCCATTTGTTTTCTTTAACTCACTCATTTTCATCACTTCATGAAAAGCTAGAAAGCTTTTCATGCGAAGAAGGAAGAAGAAGAAGAAGCTCCATTTCTTTTATGATGAATAATTCAAGTGTGTGGTTAGAAATGCAACCATGGTAGATAATGAGAAGGCTAACCATTGTAGAGAAATAACTAGGGTTAAAGGGTTGGGTTGGGTTAAACAAATATCACAAAATATCCAAGTCAAAGCTTCAAGAAGCTTCTTGAAAGCTTCATGAAAGCTTAACCCTAATCCAAACCCTAACCATAATTAAACTCCACGAAACATTTTGCATTAATAACCCTAACATGTTACAATATTATATATCTCATATACAATATTTATTGTAACAAAATAAAATAATACAATTAATATATATCGCATATATATCAATGTATTACCCGAGTGAGAAAAAGAATATTTAAGTGAGCTTATATTAGTTAATGTAATTTTATATATCAAATATATAATTATACATTAAATTATCGAATCAACACTTGATCCGATAATCCGGCTATTTCATAAATAACCGACTAATATAATCTGTATCAGTTCATCGAATCAACACTTGATCCGATGACCCGGCTATATCAAATATACCCGGCCGATATCTCATATCGCGAGAATCTAATACGGTATCGCATACATGTATTATTCTCGGTCCCGCACATATCACATATGTGCTCCTACTCCGTTTTTCCTGAGCCAGGAAACCTCTGTATAGGACTCTAAAGAATCGTCAATACGTCGGCAGTAGGTGATGATCATATCAAACACCCACAAGTTGCAAGCGGTCAGCTAAACGTAACAGCCACCCAGGTATTGAGCGATCAGAAGATCAACAAGCAAGCCTGTACATTCTCCTGCGAATCCAATCAGCAACACTCCCGTACAGTCCGGTCTCTTCGTCTGATATGTCGCATATCTCGCCTAGGGGTGATAAACGTCAGACCCCAGTAGCTTGATAAGTCGTGTCGATATAAGGTCCATGACAGTTCAAGAAACTACCGATAACACTTACCAGTAAATCTCAGCAACCTTGGCCAGGGATTTCCAGTTATAGCCAATCGAACACAGCGCAACATCAACTCCCTATACCGGGAGAGACGAATCCCCTCCTATCGCTCATTGCCTCCATGTGATTCGGGACTGTACCCAAAAGCCATCTTTTTGCACGCCCTCTTGGACGTGGTATGATGGAAATCAAAGCACAGTGGGAATAACACAAGACTCTATGACGATCTCGGGTCTACAGACTAACCTGTACCAGTGTCACCGGAGAACTGCCATCTGACATGAGGTATAATACCATCTGGGAGTTCTCGGCGAGTCCGTCCAGTGTACCCAGTCTCCACTGAGCACCCGTATACCTTCTCTGATGGCAAACACCAATGGATATGAGATCATCCATCGCCCATCATATGGGTCAAGAAGCGCATACGCTAGTCTACTCTGGAGTATCGATGCCCTGTCTCGGTACTCCCACGATTAGGAACATTTGAAGGATGTACTTGGCGACTACACTGTCCTCATTAGTATGATCTGCATCATAGTCCTGGTAGTCAAGTACTCATCCTAAGGGCCTTATCAACTTGTAACATAGAGACAATCAGAGTACATGTTAAGATAAAGAGCAACCAGATAGCGTACTATCATGTCGAGCAAGAAAGTCCTCCCTATATATGTCCAAGCATCCACTACAATATACATCGTATGTACAGTAATGGCCTCTAGGGCTTACATATAACTAACAATCTCCCACTTGCACTAGGGCCATCTGTTGTGGTATCGCATACCTAACAATTAGTTGTGGTTGAAGTATCTCATACTCAACCATCCCATAAAAGTCTCTACCGGGAAAAAGGCCTTTGTGAGTGGATCCGTGTTGTTGTCCTCTGTGTCTACTCTCCTAACCTCGATCTCCCTGGAGATCAACCATCTCCATGATCAGGTGATACTGCCTAAGAATTATATCTGGATTTCTGATGGGACGGGGGTTCCTTGGCATAATCCACAACTCCATTGTCACACAATGGCAGGAACGAAGTTCATCTCATGAACTTATATATATCCAGACTGCCTCTTTGGAAGCATCCTTGGTAACGATGCATCTTGCTTTTAATCGTCTAGTAAGTCACGGTATCTAGCTTGGAACTCTTCCAACAAACTGTCCCTTCACAGAGGGTAAAGACAATGCCTGCGACTGACATTCAGCCGTCCTTATCACCCTGGAACCTTTCCAGTGATTCTCCCCAGGATCGTTTGATACCATCTCACTACACCTAGTGAGAATCCTAACATCCATTTAGATCTATCTCATAGATATAAAACCTAGGATTTAGGAGGTATCACTTGATCCTATATGGAGAATCCTTGTGATAAGCGGAGATTGACTGAGCGTAGCATAGGAAACTCCTTCCCTATCAAGAGTATGTCATCCACGTATTCTACGAGGATCATCACCATACTCTCTACTACTTTTTTGTACATACAAGGTTCATCTACCATTTTGATGAAGTCAAACTCTTTGACTACCACATCAAAACAGATGTTCCAACTCCGCGATGCCTGATTTATCACATAAAACATCTTACACACGTTTCCGCTGCTCCCTCTGTCTATGAAGCCCTCTAGTTGTGTACTTATAGACGCTCTCTTCTAAAACATCATTTAGAAAAGCAGTCATGACACCCAACCACCAGATATCGTAGTCATGGTATGTAGCAGTGGCAAGTAGGATCTGGATGGACTTAAGCATAGCTTTGAAAGTCTCAACTTTTCCATATACACCAAGTAATCTTCTCAAGATATACTTGCTCTTGATAGGGATTTAACCCTTTAGATAAAGCAACCAAAGTCCATACTTTGTTGGTGTATAAGGATTCCATCTCAGATCGATAAGCATCCAGCCATTCTCACAGAGTCCCCACTCCAGATGGCCAGCTCGAAACTAGTTGGGTCATCATCTCATGATGCAATCCTCGCTCCCACTGTCATAGAGAAAACCGAAGTATCTCTCAGGTGGGTGAGGAACCCTACTAGATCGACGGAGAGGCTGAGCTTCGTTGGAAACTATTGAATCCTCCGGGTTTACCAAATCATCAGCTGCAGTTTATATAGCTGGAACTCTTTCCAGATCTACCTCATGACCAATAATTTCTTCATAAGAAATTCCCTTTCACAAAGGTTGCATGCTGAGAAACAAAACAACTTTTGTTCCTCGGTTTGGTAGAAGATATTCCCTTGCGAATGCTTGGGATATCCAACAAACATCCACAGAACTGACTTTGCCTCGAGCTTGTCCGGATTATGCTTTTAGACAAAGGATGGACAACCCCAAATCTTAACATACTTAAGATATGGGCTCTTCCCATTCCATATCACATATGAAGTGGTAGGCAACTGATTTGATTGGAACCCTATTTAATAGGTATGCAGCTTCTCAAGTGCATAACTCCCAAAAGGAAATAGTAAACTCAGTTGTACTCATCATAGAGCGCACCATATCACATAGGGTGCAATTGCTCCGCCCCGATATACCATCGAACTATGGTGTATACGGAGGAGTAATGCTGAGAGAGAATCTCATTCTCCTTTAGAATAGTCCAGGATCTCCGTGCTCAAGTATTCTCCTTCCCGATCTCATCAAAGGACATAATACTTATACCCGTTTTTGGTTCTCTACTTCTATCTTATATTCTGTGATTATCTCAAAAGTTTCGGACTTGTGTTTCAACAGGAACATATGTCTGAATCTTGAGAGATCATCAGTGAATGTAATGAAGTACAAAGAACCGGTCCTGGCATGTATAGACAGGGGACCTTCATACATCAGCATGTATCAATCCAAAGAGTTCACTAACTTTTTCTTTGTTTCCAATAAACAGAGCTGTGGTCTACTTATCTCTGTGACATGACCGACAAGTTTCACAAGATGTAAATTCAAACTATTTTAAATATGCATCTATATGTAACTTCAGCTAGTCGGGTCGCATTGATATGACCTAGTCTACAATGTCTTAAGAAGGATTCGTTCATTTCTGAACTCTTCCTCTTGTGTGTGTTCTGTATACTAAGAACTGTAGTTTTATTTAGAACATCAATGCTTTTAGATAACGTGCCTGAACCGATCAACTCTTGATATAGGAAATGTTCAAAACATTATCCAATAATACAAAATTATATCCTTTCTTTACTAATAAAAAGACTGATATGATGTTGTATTTCAGGTTCGGTATCTAATAACATTCGTTTAGAATCAATGTATTCTTGTAATACAGGGTGATAACTACCAACAGATTTGGCTGCAACACTTGCACCGTTTCTATCTCATGAAACTTATCACCTGTTCTCAGTTCTCTACCTATCTGTAGCCCATGTAACAAATTACATATGTGGGATCCTAATCCGGTATCAAATACCTAAGATGTAAAGGATATTGAGAAACAGTTCTGTGTAATGAACACAAACGAAGAAGATGCATCAACATGCACTTTCTTCGTTTGGGCGGCACGGGAATTCCGGTAATCCCCTATTTCCTGCTCTGTCTTATAAAAATTATAAGTTGGAGCGGGACCAATGTTCCCTAGCGCAGTATAACAAGTGGGTTCGATCAATACATCCATATTATTATCTTGATTAAGGCGTGACATGGTCGCAACCAGGAGAGAGAGAGAGAGAAGAAACACTCAGCGTGCGCTTTTTATAAGATTAGATTGGTTATCAATTTATCTAATCAGGATGGCTCCCACTGTTTTAGTCAAATCTTCCTTCAAACCCTAAAAGGAAAGACTAGCCGGGGTTAATTACACCCTACAAGTTCGCCAATCTTTCAGCCAGGCCAGTGCCGGTACTTTGAGGGAGGTTCCCTGCGCTTTTGCACGGACCTAATTAAAATAAACGTAGTTTTCCCAGCGGCGTAACCCCATTAACACCTTTCTAGACACCTACTTGATCGGCTAATTGTAATGTGTAAAACTCTCTCAGGAGTAACTCTTACTCACAGCGGGTATCGGGATCCAACTATCTCATAGAAGATATGCAATCTCATTGCAAATTTCAACTCTTAAAATTCCCAATAATATTTTACCCCTAGCAGCTATATGACCTTAACATGGTCAACAAATCATAAGTGCTAGTCAAGTTCAACCCGTCATTTCCTGATTGAATTAAACCCACCCGCACGACCCTTAATATGGTCAACAAAGTCGCACGACTACCCTAATCCAATCGCATCATATGCTTATACAGATAAGCACTAATCAGCTACCGCACACTACGCCTTAACATGGTCAACAAACGTAGCACGAATACTAACTAGTACTTATCTAAAATGATGGAGGGCTACGACAGGTTTTTAAGAAAACCCTTTGCGTAATGAACTTGATATCGTTGTAGAATCGAGTGATTTTAAATGGAATGTTTTTGAGACCTTTTCTAGTTTTGCTAAAGAGGTCACTCCCGGTGAAAGGATCGTCGGCTCTTTCCTCATCGAATAAGGTGCAGGATATTTCACAAATACCGCTGTGCAAAGCAAGAACTATAGAAACAATCAAAAGACAAACCGAGTTTGTAGCATCTGCTAGTTTCGCTAAAGATGTCACTCCCGGTGAAGGGATCTCGGCTCTTTCCTTGTCGAATAAGGTGCTGGATGTTCTACAAGGAACACCGCTATGCAAAGCAAGAACTAGAGCTACCAGTTTTTAAACAAGTTTCTACAACATCTTTAGGTTTCTTTTTAGTTTCATTAATCTCATTAATGGAGTCCCATTTTATTATGCTTCACAAGTATCGTATTTGAAACGAAATCTGCAATATAACATATATCTCATATATATAATATAAACATTCGTCTCAGGCAGTAATATGATCTCATCACAGAACATTGCAGCAGAAGAACATATATGAAATATTGGATATACTAGGATGTCCGTGTTTTCAATACGAGCCTGTATAAAACACGGATTCCACGGTTGCGATGAATAGCCAAACCCACATCCCTAGACCCCTACGAGAGCGGCAAGCAACACTGCCAATTCTAGGGTTAGGAGACCCGGTCTCGACTCCTCGAGATGGTCTCCTACTGGACCCCAGAACCCGGTTACTTGTGCTCCCCTCCTTGGGTCTACCTAATGCGGAATAGTAAATAATATACAAGGGTGACATCATCCTCAGCCCGGAAGTGCCCCAATAAAAGAATATTACATACAATGAATTTTACATGAATGAAAATGAAAAACTCTCATCTCACATAAAACCCCCGGCAATTCAAACACAGCAACACATAATATCACATATCATCAACGTAAGTAAGTATGCATACACCGATTGTCGTTGATGTATAGCAACGAAAACCGGTGATACAACTACATACTACACTTACGGTCACAGAAAAGAAAGTGTAAAACTACAACAGTTGTAATCCGCAACCTCCTTAGACATCGCATGCCTAACCAAATGAATTCCTTAGACATCGCATGCCTAACAATTATAAACCCTGCATTTTAGTCTCGATCTCGAAAACACTTTTCAATATCTAGTCGGGTAATTCAACAAGATTCCCGACATCCTGATCGAATGCTCGTCGTAAACTTTAGTAGACGGCAGCACCCCCGGATGCCGTCGACGAAGTGCACTAAGGTGGAACACCGCTGCCGCGAGCATCCGAACGGATGCTTTTGGTGACGAGGTTCTCTTACAGTCACTTGGTCGGGGCTATGGGGCGTGGCTATCTATTAAGTTTACCCGGCGAGTATCCGCGTACGCTACGTGATTGCGACGGAATTTTGATTGCTTCAAAATCCTGTGGCAACCGATCAACTGAGAATAAACTGCTAGATTTATAACATTCAAATTAGTTTTCTCATAACTACATGTGGATTCCAAATATTGTATCAAATTCCAGATAAATAGACAATGTTAAACTTTCCAATCGAATAATCAAACACCCAAGTTTTCCCAAATTGTTCTCAATACTTGAAATTAGTTTAAAAACATCCATCGCATGCCACAGTACCAATGGTCCAGCCATAGAAGGGTCAAGCCAACGCCTCACATGTGGCAACGCCATACTGTCCCAAACCCTAAGGTTCAAAGGCAGTTCAGATGGTCACATAATCGAGTTAAGGTTTGTGTTCTTCTAGAGGGTCCACCGTGTTACTTGCATGACTTAGAACGTTCTTAAACTACGGAAAAATCCAACGCTTGGAAATTTTCCGGCAGGGGAAAAAGTGAGTTATTGATATCCCTTCGAACTTTTTAACACGTTCTAAAAATTACCTGGACAAACTAAATGAAATTATACTATCCGATCGAATCAACGAGCTCCCAATACAACCCAGAAAACTCAACACTTGAGTATAAATTAAAAATTCCCAGAAGAATCAGGAAGTAGATACAGATTTAACTGTGCAAAAATAAAACAATAATCCCACTGTACGGCCGTGGAACCGTCGCGCAAGCCATGTCATTGCCGCGGTTCCGAGGCTGTTTAATGGTATTAAATGCTCGTTTTCCACTGTAATTCCTAAAATACCGTGCTGATTTTTTTGAGTATTTTGAATATGAAAAAATCAACATTTTTGAAAAATTTCCAGAAACTAGGGTTATACGGGTATTCGGAGTTCGATCGGACTTTAAACATCGCCTAGACTTCGCCTAAAGCTCTAGCCTGGCTCTGATACCACTGTAGAGATGCTAGGGACTCTCACAAGGGTCTATAAGGCATTAACCATGCCCGATTTAAAATTTAGACGTGCCGAACAACCCTAACCAAGATCTTTAAACTAGAGATTAGGCGAAACAAAGCATGTTAAACACTTTAACACTAAGAGTTTGGGATTACAACCTTTGTAGTCCAGTCCTTCACTTCTAAAGCACCGTGTTGAAATCCCTTCGCTGCGATCATCGAGTATCCGGACTCTAGAGAGGCTCCACGAAGAGAAAGATGCAAACTTGCTTCCGATCTTTGATAACTAAGATGATCTACCTTGAAGTTTCTTTAACACAAGCTCTCACTCACAAACGATGTGAACACCCTAATCTAAATGGCTAGGATAGATTAGGATGATTAAGTAGGATTTTAGATCTCATTTGTTTTCTTTAACTCACTCATTTTCATCATTTCATGAAAAGCTAGAAACCTTTTCATGTAAAGAAGGAAGAAGAAGAAGAAGCTCCATTTCTTTTGTGATGAATAATTCAAGTGTGTGGTTAGAAATGCAACCACAGTAGATAATGAGAAGGCTAACCATTGTAGAGAAATAACTAGGGTTAAAGGGTTGGGTTGGGTTAAACAAATATCACAAAATATCCAAGTCAAAGTCAAAGCTTCAAGAAGCTTCTTGAAAGCTTCATGAAAGCTTAACCCTAATCCAAACCCTAACCACAATTAAACTCCACAAAACATGTTGCATTAATAACCCTAACATGTTACAATATTATATATCACATATACAATATTTATTGTAACAAAATAAAATAATACAATTAACATATATCGCATATATATCAATGTATTACCCGAGTGAGAAAAAGAATCTTTAAGTGAGCTTATATTAGTTAATGTAATTTAATATATCAAATATATAATTATACATTAAATTATCGAATCAACACTTGATCCGATAATCCTGCTATTTCACAAATAACCGTCTAATATAATCTGTATCAGTTCATCGAATCAACACTTGATCCGATGACCCGGCTATATCAAATATACCCGGCCGATATCTCATATCGCGAGAATCTAATAGGGTATCGCATATACGTATTATTCTCGGTCCCGCACATATCACATATGTATTCCTACTCTATTTTTCCTGGGCCAGGAAACCTCTGTGTAGGACTCTAAAGAATCGTCAATACGCCAGTAGTAGGTGATGATCATATCAAACATCCATAAGCTGCAAGCGGTCAGCTAAACGTAACAGCCACCCAGGTATTGAGCGATCAGAAGATCAACAAGCAAGCCTGTACATTCTCCTGCGAATCCAATCAGTAACACTCCCGTACAGTCCGGTCTCTTCGTCTGATATGTCGCATATCTCGCCTAGGGGTGGTAAATGTCAGACCCCAGTAGCTTGATAAGTCGTGTCGATATGAGGTCTATGACAGTTCGAGAAACTACCGATAACACTTACCAGTAAATCTCAGCAACCCTGGCCAGGGATTTCCAGTTATAGCCAATCGAACACAGCGCAACATCAACTCCCTATACCGGGAGAGACGAATCCCCTCCTATCGCTCATTGCCTCCATGTGATTTGGGACTGTACCCAAAAGCCACCTTTTTGCACGCCCTCTTGGATGTGGTATGATGGAAATCAAAGTACAGTGGGAATCACACAGGACTCTATGACGATCTCGGGTCTACAGACTAACCTGTACTAGTGTCACCGGAGAACTGTCATCTGACGTGAGGTATAATACCATCTGGGAGTTCTCGGCGAGTCCGTCCAGTGTACCCAGTCTCCACTGAGCACCCGTATACCTTCTCTGATGTCAAACACCAATGGATATGAGATCATCCATCGCCCATCATATGGGTCAAGAAGGGCATACGCTAGTCTACTCTTGAGTATCGATGCCCTGTCTCGGTACTCCCATGACTAGGAACATTTGAAGGATGTACTTGGCGACTACACTGTCCTCACTAGTATGATCTGCATCATATTCCTGGTAGTCAAGTTCTCATCCTAAGGGCTTTATTAACATATAACATAGAGACAATCAGAGTACATGTTAAGATAAAGAGCAACCAGATAGCGTACTATCATGTCGAGCAAGAAAGTCTTCCCTATATATGTCCAAGCATCCACTATAATATGCATCGTATGTATAGTAATCGCCTCTAGGGCATACATATAACTAACACTTCGCGTGGATTCCGAGGCAACGGAGCGTGGCATCATCGACTTCGGCAAGCAAGGTGAGTAGATCTATATCTACAGGGGGAAGTCGGGTGGATGGCGTATAGCACCCCCGCAAACTTTGATGGAAACCGATATATATAGAGTATGGTTAAGGTAACCATGTTAGAAACTTATGAATAAGGTTAGAGAATTGTAGGAAATAAGAAATACCATGACTTAAAGTTATAGCTTATGGTTTGGGTGACATGGTATGATAGGAAAGATGTCCCGAATTGATGTTTAAGGATGCAAATTATTAGATATAGATTAGTAGTTGTAAAGAGAATTCAATAGGAGATTATAGTGCTATGATATGATTAATACATGATGAAGAGATTTGAGGATGATATTTGATGATATTGCCGTATTGGATACTATAAGACTAGATAGCCGACGTAAATGTGTCATCCGAACCATACCTATTTCCAAACTGAAGAATCATATACATCTTTTAAACAGATACCATGAGGGACGTTACGGATTTTCAAACGATATCTTTTCCTTAAAAACCCCGTAGCCCCTACTTTCAAAACTATGATTCGCATCTTCTAAAAACTGATCGTATGGTTCATTTGTGAATGTTAGATTAGATACGCATGCTTATAGTAAAGGTAGAATATGTGTGTGTGTGTGTGTGTGTGTGTGTATAATTGACTTGATGTGGGAAAATGCGAGGAAAAGAATGTACGATGTGACATGATGACTTGATGATATGTCGGTATACGGATGCGAGCCGATCGAGATGATTGATACCTTGCCGGTCCCCTGATATGAGTTGTTATGGATATGACCTAGGACATAGGTATATATATATATATATAATGTGGTGAATCATGAATGATATGCCGTACGAGACGTTAGGTCCGTACCCTCATTGTCATATAGGTTGATAGGATCTCTAATGGTTTAATGCCGCCGTACGATGATTTACCATACGTGATGAGTTTTGTGATGATTGATCCATACCCTTGACTAGAGGATACCGTACGATGTATTGTACTGTACGTGATGCTGTGAGGCTAGATGCCGATTGTTAGATTCACCGACTCGGTCATGTTAGATACGTATACCTGTCAGTATTCGCATACGATTTACTTATGCTACGTTCTTGTCACTCTCATTGCATTACATATACCTGTGCTAGTATACCTGCACCATTATCAATGATGCGTATGCTACACTTACACAGATTGGCCGGCTCACACACTTCATCATCGATAATTGCCATGTCACTACACAGTAGGACTGCTGCATCATGATATGCTCATTACATAATTTACTTGCTATAGTTACATATGCACCTTTATACGATGTTGCATTTGACTTTGGATAAATTGGGAACCGCATGATATATTTTAAAACTGGATTCATTTAAAAGAGCAGTTTTCCCCTGATATGTGCATATTACTGTTCCATGCTGTATGATATACGGATATGCTTACATTCTGTTATATGTCGCAAACATCATGCTTTACGACTATACGCATTGAGATGTGCTGTTTTCATGAGATTTCTGGATTTGAGAACCGTGGTCATTTTAAAAGAAAGTATGTATTGTTTTAAAAACCCGGTTTCTCTTGATATGATATTTCTGTGCGTTCACCATGCGTTTTCTCGGTTCTGAGACGTGTGACATATGAAACCCGATTCGAGGAACTGGATGAGGCCGATTGCGGGTACATGGTGGACCCGGTATGGTACCCCCGGGGGAGAAAGGATTGCTGTGCAGTAGACGGTGAGCCTGGCAGAGGGACTACTACCTACCGGTGATAGTATTTAGGCTCGGCGGATATCCGGAGGATACCGACCGGAGTCGAGATATGATATAGGCCGATCCGGACTGACGGAGCCCATGGGCCGATCCGAACTGACGGAGCCCGAGATATGAGGATTTACATGTCGATGTTGGATACGGCTTTCATGATATTTTCGAGTGTCGATGCTGGACACCTAGGTTCCATGATTTTGATATGTCGCGAGGGACACACGTTGATTTATATCCTCATACTTCCATGCATATGCTTTTATGATATTTACATGCATGATGTTGTTGTGTCATTGGTTGACACGTGGACGGGATCCACATGCATACAGACATTGATTATATTGTTGGATGATATCCACATGCTGTTTGACATTTATATTAGTGTTGGCACATATACAGTTACGGTCACCCTAGATATCATAGTATTACCTTCATGATATAGTTGACCTAGGAGTCGTTGTTTATTCGATTTCTACTTGTTGATGTTTTTCTACTCACGAGTTGGCAACTCACCCCCATTGTGCCACAGTTCTTGCAGGTTGACCGCTTGGATCAGTAGCGGCATCTCTGGCACACAGTTGCTTTCGGGTGTTTCCTTTGGTAGGTGGTACAAATTGGATTGTACCCCTCTTGTATTTATTATTCATATTGTATCTAGTCAACTCCATCAATCAAAACTAGTATTTGTATAAGTAATAAGACTTAGCAAGACTAATAGTTGCGAGATTTGAGCGATGGGTTTTATATTCGCTTTTGGGTTGATGTCTTTCTTTATTTATTTATCTTTTGTGGTGAACTTCTCCGTTGGGCGTCGTATACTTATATATACTGTCTTGCGTAGTTGTGATCCGCCGTTTGGCAAAGAGCTAGCTCTCGCTTGGAGATGCCTTTATTATCATTATGTATTTGTGGCTTTGGATCAAAAAATACAAAGGAGGTGCTGCCTAAATTTTTAAAAGACGAAACATGTTTTCAAAATAGAAATTTTCACTTGCATTTTTATGTCCCTTCTCTATGCATTAAGAAAACTTGATTTCCTTATACCTTTATTTCAAAACTTCACCTCTTTCATTTTCTTAAAAAGGTTTAGATTTCTGGGTTTCAGCTTACTTGAATTACGTTACGCCTTTAGACGTTGCGTGATTTAAGTGCTGGTCACGAGCTAATATTTCGAGTCGTGACAAAGTTGGTATCAGAGCGCTAGGTTAAACTTTGGTTCAAGTTTTGGTTTGACAATGTGGAGTCTGGGGCGTAAATTATTTCGGAACCTAGGCTTGACCTTACGGAACTTAGACTTGAACGGGGGGTATTAGGCCCGAACTTTCGTTAGATAGGCTGACCCTGATTGATGGAGTAGGTAGCTTGGGTAGAGTGACGTACCGTACGTATGTTCCGCGGCATATTTACGATACGATACTCCACTTAAGAAACCTTAGGATGTAGATATTTTGAGATCGGTGATTCTCTTCGTACCCATGAGTATACATCCATTTGAGATCCTTGTTTTTGTTCGTTTCCATGATCATACTTTCATTGATGCTGTTTCTTCATATGATCATATATCCATTCTGGATCTGTCGTTTCCCTGTAAGACTACGGTAGTACCCCGGCCGTCTGTACGACGCCAAAATGCAGAAACGAAAATTTTTCTTAACTTGAAAACCGGCGCTATCGTATGCTTAAAACCCGGATCGAACCATTAACCTACAACTAGCTATCTAGAGAAGGGATAAAAAGGCTATACCGATCGATCCGTGTCCTTCGGTCTTTGGCCACCATCCCAAGCTCCTCGCGGCATCTCTGGTCTTGATCTCCTCGTCGGAAAGGGCACCACATCTACGAGTCTTTTTACGGGCTCCCGCTTCATCCGAAGCAACTCGGGCACGAAGTGTGCTAGCCGACGTGTCCAAGGTGTTGTAGAGAATGTTTGTGACAACTTTGTCTCTTGCATCCATGAGATGGATGGAGGTTAGAGATGAAGCCATTGATGGAAGTTTTGAGCTAGAGAAGAAAGAGGAAGAAGAAGGAGTTTTCTCTTTCTTTTCTTTTGTGATGTTAGAATGATTAAATGAGAGAGAGTGAGAAAAATAATATGAGAGCTCACCATAACACTTGGCTGCCCCTCTCTCTCTTGCTCTCATTTCATCACTCAAATCAATCCACTAATGTGACATTAGTGCTAAAAAAGAGACCATGAGTCACCTAATATGTCTATGTCACATTAAATGCATCTAATGATGATTTCTAGCTCATTATTTCCATTAACAAACATTAATCCAAATGTTTGCAACAATAAAAAGATACAGCAACATCTAAAGTAAACTCGTGACGGATCACAAGGATACCCCTCACCTGTATATACATACCTGCACCTGCATTCCGACTGAATGCGAATGCGATGAGACTAAAGTAATCCAACAAATCTAATACTAGGATCCTGCTTAAACCAAAGCCCACTAGTATGATCCGTCCGACCATGATCCGTGCAATACCGCACGTATAAGATCGAACCCTGCCATATATCATACGGTCTCTACAACATTTCGCTCGAAACTTGAGAAACTGTCTGTGGGGGACTCTAAAGACTCGTCAATACTTTGGCTGTGGATTTAACCACCAGCACGTCAGAGGTATTAGCCGTACGTAACGAGCTACCACGTATTGACCAAAAGGGAGGTCGATGAGCGAACTCATCCTGACACCCTGCTGATCCTGTCAGTGACAATATCCGTACAGTCTGATCCGTTCGTCTATGAGTATCGCATGGCGGGCCTAGGAGGTTGGTAAAAGTCAGACCCCCAAAAGCAGTACAAGTGGTGTCGGAGTGTAGCCCAGAACACCCTGAGATACTACTGGAATACCTACCAGTAAATCTCTTGCCTCGGCCGAGGGCTTTGTGTAATGGCTCTCCTAGACACAGCGCGATCTCACCACCAATACCGGGAGAGAAGAAACCTCTGCCGATCTGCTCACTGCCTCCATGTGGCTCAGGACTGAAACCAACTAAAACCTGTTTGCACGACTCCTTTGAGCCATGGTAGGGTAGTAATCAAAGCACAGTGGGAACTCACACGAGACAAATGACGATCTCAGGTCGATGAACTAACCTGTACACATGTCACCAGGGAACTGCTATCTGACGTCAGGTATAATACCAATTAGCATATTCCCAGCGAGTCCTGTCCGGTGTACTCATAACCCAATGAGCACCTGTATACATCTTAGGTGAACCAACTGACACCAGTGGCTTGTGCGACCGACCACCGCCCCTCGTCGGGGTCTCGACTGTATACACTAGTCTACTAATGGAGTATCGATGCCCAGTCTCGAAACTCCCATGACTAGGGACCTTTTAAGAATGTGCTTATAGACCCCAGCTCCCACGTATATGATCTGTAAGTCTACGGTAGCGCCCCGGCCGTCTTTCCGAGGCCAAACTGCGGAAACGAAAAGCTTTTTCAAACTAGAAACCGGCGCTATCGTTTGCTTAAAACTCGGATCGAACCATTAACCTACTACTAGCTTGTTGGATATATGTATGCCCGAGAGGCCATTATGTGATAGTGGATGTATTTATACATGTATATATATTCAGTGTACATTCTTACTCGACATGATAGTATGCTATCTGGTTCTTCTTTATCTGACATGTTGATTTGATCATGCTTTTATTCATTCATACATGCTGATAAAGCCCTGAGGATATCGGCTTGACTACTGTGATTATGATGGAGATCATACTAGTGGGACATCTGTAGTTTATAAGCATATCCTGGAATGTCCCTAGTCGTAGGTATATCGAGATGGGGCATTGATATACCAGAGTAGACTAGCGTATATGATACTAGAGCCATACGATGGGCGATGAATGTTTCCACATTCATCGATGTTTGACATCGAGATCATATACGGGTGCTCAGTGGTGACTGGGTACACTGGACGGACTCACCGAGAACTCCAATATGGAATTATATCTATCGTCGGATAGCAGTTCTCAGGTGACACTGGTGCAGGTTAGTCTGTAGACCCGAGATCGTCATAGAGTCTTGTGTGCTCTCCCACTGTACTTTGATTACCACCCTACCACGGCTCTACTGAGCCGTGAAAACAGGTGGCCGTTGGGTACAGTCCCGAGACACACGAAGGCGATGAGCGATAGGAGGGGTTTCGTCTCTCTCGGTATTGCAAGTTGATGCTGTGTTGTGCTCGACTGGTTATATCAGTAAGTCCCTAGCCAGGGCTGCTGAGATTTACTGATAAGTGTTATCGGGAGTTTCTCGATCTGTTATAGACAATTCACTGGCACGACTTACTGAGTTATTGGGGTCGACGTGACCATCCCTAGGCTCGATATGCAGCATATCCGACGAAGAGACCGGAGAGTACGGTAGTGTTGTCGGTTGGCTCGACGGGAGTTGTAGCAGGTTCGCTTGTTTTCTTCTGATCGCTCAATACCCGGGTGGCCGTTACGTTTAGCTGACCGCTTGCGGCTTGGGGGTATTTGATATGATCATCACCCACTGCCGGCGTATTGACGAGTCTTAGAGTCCTCCAAAGGAGTTACCTAGTCCAGACGAAACGTTGTTGTGCGCATATGCGATATGCGCATGGACCCGGTTAAAATGCGCGTATGAGATACCGTATATTAATCGGGCGGCTTGCTTTTGGTTGGGTCGTATGTGATATGGCCGGATTGATAAATCAAGTGTTGATTTATCATTTAACCATTATTTTCTCACTAGAAATCCTTTCTTGTATTTTTGATGTATGCATGTATGCATTCTTTCATGATTCATGCACATATGGATGTGCATGCACACATACATACATACATCATCTTTCATGGTTGTATATACATTGAAAATGGTGGCAATATAGGACTCACACCATGGTTTTATATATTGATTATTATTACATTTGTATTTGTTTTAAAAACAAAAGAAAAGATAAAGATTAACACATGGTTTCTACACTTTTCTTCACCTAACCATGTTTACCTACTTATTAACCATGGGTTAATCTTTCTTTTGTGTTTTAAACTCAAATACAATAATATCTTTATCATTTAACCATGGTTTGAGATGAGAAGTGAAAAATATATATACATATATTTCCCATTTTCTTCATAAGAGTTTTTCTTTCACTCTTGTTCTAAAAGGCCATCATCTTCTTCCTCCTTCTTCTTTTGCTCTCTAGACTTTTGTAGTGAGCAAAATACTCATCAAGTTAGGTTTCTGAAGTGAGAAAAGCCACCACAACATCATTCTATACAAGTCTAGCCCACTTGTTTAGAGTGTTATCTTCATTTCTTTCTCTTGATCAAGTGAAGTTGCTAGCATGGACAAAGGAGCTTCGAGTGGATCGTCGTGGACACTAGAACACTTTAAGCTAACCGTTCTCCAACCCTCAAGTGGCCAAAGAGTCTAGCATAGGGAGCTACAAAGGTTGTACTCTCAAAACCCTAGTCTTTGTTACTTATGATGTTGGTTAAAGTTTTGAAACCCTAATTTTCTAGGATAGATCCTTTGTATGCTTACTTAGCACCATAAAAATCTAATCTTTGGTACATGTGATGCTTCCAAACCTTTCATAGGGTGCTAGGTAAAACTAACATTAGTATCAGAGCCGACCAAGAACATTAGGCGACACCTTAGCGAAGTAAAAACTCCGATCGAACCGAAATACGGGTTTTTTGGAACCCTCTCTGGACATTTTTTCAAACCTGGTTTTTTTCAGAATTAAAAATATGTAAAAAATTCAGCAGGCAAATCTAAGAAACACTGTAAAAAACGATGCAGTGAACAGTCATTTCTGCCGCGGAAACGCGGCCAAAGCTTGCTTGGGCCGCGGTTCCGCGGCCGTACAGGTAAGTCAATGCATGATTTTTATACAGTAATACCTATAACTTCTTGTTGATATTTTTGGGTATTTTTAATCTGTTTTCAGTGATGAATGTTCTAGGGATGGTTTTGAGTTCATTGATTCGATCGGAATTTTAACTTCATTCTCTTTCCGGGTAATTTAGAAAGTATTGAATTGTTCGAAGGAGTATCATTTACCCACTTTTTCAAGGGGTTTAAATCTTTTCGGAAATACGTGCAAGTTTTTGTGGTGGACCCTCTAGAAGACAACAAACCTTAACTCGATTATGTGACCGTCTTGAACTGCCCTTTGAACCTTAGGGTTTGGGGCAGTACGGCGTGCCACATGTGAGGCGTTGGCTTGACCCTTCTACGGCTGGACCTCTACTACTGTGTCACACTCCGGGTTTTTTGAACTCCGCTCAAGTGTTGAGCTTTAGGGAATTTTGGGTATTTGATCATTCGTTCGAAAACTTCAATACTGTCTATTAATCTGGAAGGTGATACAATATGTGGAATTCATATAGTTAGGCGTGAAATGCGAGGTATGTGATATCTCGGATTTGCGATGTCTAAAGAGAATGTGGATTCCAAATATTGTAGTTTTACACTTTCTTTTCTGTGACCGTAAGTGTAGTATGTCGATATCGCCGGTTTCGTTGCTATACATCAACGATAATTGGGGTACGCGTACTTACTTACGTTGATGATATATGATATTATGTGTTGCTGAGATATGGTGTGCAGGATTGTCGTGATTGAATAGCCGGGTTTTTTTTTATGTGAGATGAGAGTTTTATATTTTTATTCATGTAAATTCAAATATAATGTAATATTCTTTTATTTGGGGCACTTCCGGGTTGAGGTTGATGTCACCAGTGTTGTATATTATTTACTTTTCCGCATTAGGATAGACCCAAGGAGGGGAGCACAAGTGGCCGTGTTCTGGGGTTCAGTGGGAGGCCATCTCGAGGAGTCGAGACCGGGTCTCCTAAACTCCAGGATTGGTAGGGTCGCTTGCCGCTCTCGTAGGGGTCTAGGGGTGTGGGCTTGGCTATTCATCGCGACTGTGGAATCCGTATTTTCTATTGTTGGCTAAATACTAAATACGGACGTCCTAGTATATCCCACATTATATATATATATATGTTTCTGCTGCCTGTGTTCTGTGATATCTGAGACGAATGACATATTATATATATGATATATAGTAGACGTTGCTTATGTTTTACACCCGCGCTAGTCCCATCCCGGTATGCCGTTAGTTAAGTAACCTAACGGTGCATAACGGAACATTGCGGTGAATGCAGATGGCATAAGCGTACGTGTTATTTTCGTTTCTTTTCTGTGATTGGCTTAAGGACTTAAATGATGGGATTACATTAATGTGATTAATGTAAAGAAAATAAACCTAAAAAGATGTTGTAGAATCGGATTTGAAAACCACTCGGCCTTTTATGAAAAAGCTACATTTCAAAACTGCGGAGCTTATGCCACTCCTTTTGAAAACCATTTGATTCTACAACGATATCAAGTTCAAAGCGTTAAAGATTTTCTTAAAAATCATCCGGAACCCTCCGTCATTTTAGGAAGTAGAGTACTTAGTATTCGTGCTACGTTTGTTGACCTTAGCCAAGGCGTAGTGTACGGTAGCTAAGTGATATCTTCCTACAATGCATATGATGCAGATTAATTATGACGGGCATATGACTTTGTTGACCTTAGCCAAGGGTCATGTGAACGGGTCTGATTAATCAAGAAATGACGGGTTGAGCTTGACTAGTGCTCATGATTTGTTGACCTTAGCCAAGGTCACGAGTGCTAGGGGTAAAAACCACATCGGGAATTTCAATAGTTGAAATTTGCAATGAGATTGCATACCTTCCATGTGATGGTTGGATCCCGATCCCACTGTGGGCAATAGTTGCTCCTAGGAGAGTTTTACAGTTTACAATTAGCTAACTCATTAGTTGTTTAGAAAGATGTTAACGGGGCTACGCCTCTGGGAAAATGAGGTTTACTTTAATTAGGTCCGTGCGAAAGCACGGGGAACCTCCCTCAAGTACCGAGACTGGCCTGGCTGAACGGTTAGCGAAGTTGTAGACTGTAATTAATCCTGGCTAGTTTTTCTTTTTAAGGTTTCAAAGAAAAACTCGATTAAAGCAGTGGGAAACATCGATTAGACAAGATAATAACCAATCTGATCTATGCAAGAGCTTTCGCTGAGTGTATTCTTTTCTCTCTCTTAATGGCAGATACCCATGACTGGACTCAAGCTTCTACTAGATAAAAAAAAACTGAATGGGACCAATTATAAAGACTGGCTGAGGAACTTGAAAATAGCCTTGACATATGATAAAGTATCATATGTCCTCACGGCTTCAGCCCCGCCCACCCCAGGTCCAAAATCCTCAGTTGCGGATATTGAAGTCCGCAAGACATGGGACGCTGACTGTACCACGGCCAAATGCCTCGTGCTTGCATCGATGGACAATACACATCAAAAGCAGCACGAGAATATGGACATTCAAACCATATTGCTCCATACAAAGGAGTTGTATGGAGAGCAATCCCGTGTATTACGATACGAAGCATCAAGGAAATTGTTTCAGATGCGAATGGCCCCTGGCACACCAGTAGGAGACCATGTTATGAAGATGATAGCTCTTATAGAAGAGCTTGAGGTCCTTGGATGGACTATGGACAATGAACAATATACGGATATTATTCTGCAGTCCCTCCCCTCCACCTTTGCTCAGTTCATAGTTAACTTCAACATGCACGGCATGGAGAAGGAGCTACCTGAACTCCTTAATTTGTTAAGGAGTGCAGAGAGCACTATGAAATCAGCAAAAACTCCCGTTATGACTGTTGGACAGTCTTCCTCTTCTCGCCCAAAGGCTAAGGCCAAGGGAAAGAAAAAGAAGAAGCCCACCAATCCTAAGGGTGGAGTTAAAAAGATGAAGGGAAAGGAAAAGTCCAAAGCAGGAGACTCGGGGAAAGGGGAATGTTTTCATTGCCACAAGACAGGACATTGGAAGCGCAACTGCACTGAGTACTTGAATCTCAAGAAGAAGCATGGGGATGCATCCGCTTCAGGTGTGTTTGTGACAGAAAACTGTTTTTCAATAAACTCTGCTTCCTGGGTATTGGATACCGGTTCAGGTTCTCACATTTGCAATTCTATGCAGGGGCTGAGAAATAGCAAAGTTTTGAAGACAGGTGACCATACTCTCCACGTTGGAAATGGTTCCAATGTACATACAGTCGCAGTGGGAGAGTATCACTTAGGGTTAACATCTGGGTGTATATTGGTTTTGAACCCATGTTATTTTGTACCAAGTATGCTATGTAATATAATATCTGTTTCTTTGTTAGACAATGAAGGATATAGCTTTATATTGCAGAACAATGTTATGAACATTCACCTGAATCAAATGTTGGTTGGGTATGGTACGCTTAATAACGGGATATATGTCCTAAATCAACTCACAGTTTTCAGTATACAACACACTAATAAAAGAAAACTTTCAGAATTAAATGAAGCTTTTCTATGGCACTGTAGACTTGGTCATATTAACGAAACAAGACTAAACAAGTTACACAAAGATGGATATTTAAACTCTTTTGAATATAAATCTTATGCGACTTGCCAGTCTTGTATCAAGGGTAAAATGACCAAAACTCTGTTTACGGGACACGGAGAAAGAGCTACTGAGCTACTAGGCCTCATACATAGTGATGTATGCGGGCCAATGTCTACACAGGCTAGAGGCGGTTTTTCATACTTCATTACGCTCACTGACGATTTCTCAAGATTCGGTCATGTATTTTTATTAAAGCACAAGTCCGAAGCTTTCGAGAAATTCATTGAATACAAACAAGAAGTAGAAAAACAAACCGGCTTGAGTATCAAGATGCTTCGATCAGATCGAGGTGGTGAGTATCTCAGTACAGAATTTGCAAACTTCCTAAAAGAGAATGGGATTCTCTCTCAGCTCACTCCTCCTTACACACCACAGCACAACGGTGTGTCAGAACGACGGAATCGGACCCTATTAGATATGGCCCATTCCATGATGAGTGATGCCGAGTTACCCGTCTCATTCTGGGGGCAGGCATTGGAGACTGCAGCATTTCTACTAACAGGGTTCCAACCAAAACCGTGTCTACCACGCCATATGAGATATGGCATGGGAAGAGACCGTCTCTTAAGAGAATTAAGATTTGGGGTTTCCTGGCCTATGTTAAAAAGCAGAATCCGGACAAACTCGAGACACAGTCAGTCATATGTAACTTTATGGGATATCCAAAGAATTCTTATGGATATCTATTCTACCACAAAGAGGAACAAAAAGTGTTTGTTTCTCAGCATGCCACATTCTTGGAAAAAGAGTTTTTCACAGATAAAGATGATGGCAAGGTGGTGGATCTAGAAGAGGTTCTAGAGACGCAAACTACAAATGACGATTTGGTTGAACCGGCTGTTGCAATAGAAACTGAGGAACCTCGGCCACTCCGTAGGTCTGGTAGGACTTCTTGCCCACCGAAGCGGTACTACGGTTTCCTCATTGATGGTGACGGAGAAGACTGCATCATGGATGATGATGATCCTACCAGTTTTCAGCAAGCTATCATGAGTGGAGACTCTGTGAAGTGGCTGGATGCCATGAGATCCGAAATGGAGTCTATGTACACCAACAAAGTATGGACTTTGGACGTTGTACCCCCTGGGGTAAAACCTGTGGGGTGCAAATGGATCTTTAAAAGAAAGATTGGTGTAGATGGGCAGGTGGAGACCTGTAAGGCAAGACTTGTGGCGAAGGGTTTTCGTCAAAGACCAGGTTTGGACTATGACGAGACTTTTTCTCCCGTAGCCATGCTTAAATCCATTCGGATCCTATTTGCTATTGCTGCTCACTACGACTATGAAATCTGGCAGATGGACGTTAAAACAACATTTCTAAATGGAAATTTAGAAGAATGCGTTTATATGGATCAGCCAGAGGGCTTCATTGACAGTGGGAGCAGCGGGAAAGCATGTAAATTGCTTAAATCCATATATGGGTTAAAGCAGGCATCACGGAGTT
Source organism: Agapanthus africanus (assembly GCA_030015575.1). Lineage (NCBI taxonomy): Eukaryota > Viridiplantae > Streptophyta > Magnoliopsida > Asparagales > Amaryllidaceae > Agapanthus > Agapanthus africanus. The sequence goes on from CM057342.1 coordinate 523,285,725, forward strand.
GGAACATCTGTTTCGATGATGTCATCAAAGAGTTTGATTTCATCAAAAATCCAGATGAACCTTGTGAAAGGTTCCTAGGCACCCTAGTGAGGTCTCACAAGGCATCATCCATGCCAATTTCTAAAAATTACGGTGCCGAGAAACCCTAGAACGGATCGTTGGCTAGAAGTATAGGCGAAGCAAGCAAGTAAACGGAAATATAGCTAAAGGGAAGGGGCTACAACCTTTGTAGATCCGGTCCACCACCTCCTAGGCTCCGTGATGAAGTCCCCTCGCTGTCCAAATCGTATCTTGGGCTCTAGCGTCGGCTTCATCGGAGAAAAAGCGGGCTAGGTCATCGAGGACGATGCCGAAGATGATCTACGTCGAGGCATCACTAGATCAAGCTCCAACTTCACCAAGTCAAGAAAACTTGTGAAGGAAACACCCTATACTACTTGGCAAGAGGTAGAGGATGAAGAAATAGGATGTGGGTAGACTTTAGATTTGGATTTCTCACACTTTTTCATCAATCACCATTGATGTAGCAAGCTTTCTTCATGGAAGAAGAAGATGATATGATAAGTTATGTAAAATAGATAAATAAATCAATACTTATCATTTACTAACCCTTGGTTAAGTGTAGAGAATGTACTATGGTTAGTTCATATAGTTAGGGTTAAGCATGAGACAAGAATGGTGACTTAGTCAAAGTTTCATGAATGTTCAACTAAAAACAAAAATAGCAACCATTCTTTTCTCATCTTTTCCGAAAATAAATAAATAAATAAATAGATAAATAAGTAAATGAAAAAACAAAACCCTAACCATTAGTTTAACCATGGTTTAATTCTTTACACTAACCCTAGCTTGCATGTATCATCAAACATGATACAATCTTGTGCACAAAAGTATATCACATATACAACTTGTGCATTTCAAGTGAGAAAATCCTTTTAAAGTGAACCAATACTAGTTAATGCAAAGTAATATATCAAATATATAATTCTACATCAAATCATTAAATCAACACTTGATTTAACGATCCGGTCATGTCGCATATAACCGGCTAGTATCCAATGTATCGGCTTATCGAGTCAATCCTTGATTCGATAACTAGGTTATATCGCATACAACCATTCGACACATTCATCGCGAGAATGAAATACGGTATCACATACACGCATTATTCTCGGTCCCGCACATATCTCATATGCGCTCCTATTTCGTTTCGCTTGAGCCAGGAAACCTCTGTGTAGGACTCTAAAGACTCGTCAATACGCCGGCAGCGGATGATGATCATATCAAACATCCACAAGCCGCAAGCGGTCTGCTAAATGTAACGGCCACCCGGGTATTGAGCGATCAGAAGATCGACGAGCAAGCCCGCTCACACTCCTGTGAATCCAACCAGTAACACACACCGTATAGTCCGGTCTGTTCGTCTGATATGTCGCATATCTCGCCTAGGGGTGGTAAACGTCCGACCCCAATAGCTCGATAAGTCATGCCGACATGAAGTCCATGACATGTGTGAAACTACTGATAACTCTTACCAGTATATCACTGCAACCCTGGCCACGGATTTCCTGTTATGGCCAGTCGAGCATAGCGCAACATCAACCCCCAATACCGGGAGAGACGAATCCCCTCCTATCGCTCATTGCCTCCATGTGAATCGGGACTGTACCCAAAAACCACCTGTTTGCATGACTCAGTAGAGCCGTAGTTGGGTGGAAATCAAAGCACAGTGGGAGACACACAAGACTCTATGACGATCTCGGGTCAACAGACTAAGCTGTACCAGTGTCACCAGAGAACTGCCATCTGACGTGAGGTATAATACCATCTGGGAGTTCTCAGCGAGTCCGTTCAGTGTACCCAGTCTCCACTGAGCACCCGCATACCATCTTCGATGTCAAACACCAATGGATATGGGATCATCCATTGCCCATCACATGGGTCGAGAAGATATACGCTAGTCTACTCTGGAATATCGATGCCCCGTCTCGATATTCCCTCGACTAGGAACATTTCAAGGATGTACTCATGGACTATCCAGGCCCCACTAGTATGATCTGCATCACAGTCCTGGAAGTCGAGTACAAATCCTAAGGGCTTTATCAACATGTAACAGAGAGACAGAAAGTATACACGTTAAGATAAAGAGCAACCAGATAGCGTACTATCATGTCGAGCAAGAAAGTCCTACCTATATATGTCCCAGCATCCACTACAGTATACATCCAATGTACAGTAATGGCCCCTAGGGCATACATATAACTAACAATCTTCCACTTGCACTAGGTCCATCTGTAGCATTGGTTGCAGTATCACATACTCAACCATCCCCTAAAAGTCTCTCTTTGGGAAAAGGCCTTCGTGAGTGGATCCGCCGTGTTGTCCTCTGAATCTACTCTCCTAACCTCGATCAACCTGGAGATCAACTATCTCCATGATCAGGTGACGCTGCCTCAGAATTTGTCTGGGTCACTGATGGGACCAAGGTTCCAGGGCCGAAGCCACACTTCCATTGTCATACAATGGTAGGAACCTAGTTCATCTTATGAACCAATATACACCCAAACTTCCTCTTTGGTAGTATCTTCAATAGCGATGTTACCAGCCTTTATCGTCTAGTATGCCACGGTATCTAGCTTGGAAATCTTCCAACATACCGTCCCTTTACTGAGGGTAAAGACAGTGCCTGTGACTGACATTCAGTCGTCTTTATCACCCTGGAACTCTTCCAGTGATTCTCCCTAGGATCGATTGATACCATCTGTTGGAGATAGTGCCCTCAGAGTCAATTATTGGATCACGGGTACGTGATTGCGATGATTGAGGGAGGACCTATCCCGGTAGGACAGTCTTACTCGAGATGATAGTATGCTATCTGGTTTACCTTTATCATCGTGTACTGTTTTAAGTGACCTGACACGTCGCTATTACACGTAGATAGAGCCCCTAGGATTCTTGCTTGACCACCAGCAGTATGAGGGCGATCATATAAGTGGGAGCTGGGGGTCTATAAGCATATCCTTAAAAGGTCCCTAGTCGTGAGAGTTTCGAGACAGGGCATCGATTCTCCATAGTAGACTAGTGTATACAGTCGAGACCCCGACGAGGGGCGGTGGCCGGTCTCATAAGCCACTGGTGTCAGTTGGATCACCTAAGATGTATACAGGTGCTCATTGGGTTATGAGTACACCGGACAGGACTCGCCGGGAACATGCTAGTTGGTCATATACCAGACGTCAGATGGCAGTTCCCTGGTCACATGTGTGCAGGTTAGTTCATCGACCTGGGGATCGTCATTTGTCTAGTGTGAGTTCCCACTGTACTTTGATTACTACCCTACCACGGCTCAAAGGAGTCGTGCAAACAGGTTTTAGTTGGGTACAGTCCCGAGCCACATGGAGGCAGTGAGCGTATCTTCAGGGGTTCGTCTCTCCCGGTATTGGGGGTGAGGTCGTGCTGTGTCTAGGAGAGCCATTACACAAAGTCCTTGGCCAAGGCAAGGAGATTTACTGGTAGGTATTCCAGTAGTATCTCAGGGTGTTCTGGGCTACACTCCGACATGACTTGTACCGCTTTTGGGGCTCTGACTTTTACCAACCCCCTAGGCCCGCCATGCGATGCTCATAGACGAACGGACCGGACTGTACGGATATTGTCACTGACAGGCCCAGTAGGGTTGTCAGGCTGAGTTCGCTCACAGACATCCCTTTTAGTCAGTACCTGGTAGCCCGTTACGTATTGGCTTATACCTCTGACGTGCTAGTGGTTAAATCCACAACCAAGGTGTTGACGAGTCTTTAGAGTCCCCCACATTCTGTTACTTAGCTTTCGGGCGAAAGCTGTAGAGGCCGTATGGAGATATGGCAAGGTCCGATCAGATACGTGCGGTATTGCACGGATCAGGATCGGACAGTTTGTACTATAGGCCGTATGGTTATATGGCAGGGTTCGATCAGATACGTGCGGTATTGCACGGATCAGGATCGAACAGATATTACTATCCGGCTTTGGTTTAAGCCGGATCCTAGTATAGTACAGTGTAGATTTTGTCTCATTGCATTTGTATTTCGGTCGAAATACAGATGCGGGTGTGTATGCACAGTATCGGGGTTTTCCTGTAATTTATTACGGGACCAGTTTTCTGGAGTTGCCAGTTTGCTTTCCGTTTCGGCCAATTTCCTTTGTATCGTTCATTGGCCGAAGATTGGTGGAGGAGGGTTTATTTGCATTGTTGCAAATAGGCATTTGTGGAGGGGGTTCTTTGCATCTTGTAGTATCATGATGGTTTTCATGATGAGCACCATCACTTGACTTTTTCTTCTCATGATGGCTTGACTTTTTGAAGCCATCATGCATGAGATGATGGTTGCCTTGGAGTGTTGGAATTGTGGTGATCATTTGATTGTTTCATCATCACTTGTTTTCCACCCACCCCCTTGTCTTTGTTCTTTCTCTCTCCAATCACACATGGAAAGGGGTGGGCCGGCCAATTTAGGAGGATGAGGGAATTGCTTCTTTTGGAGTAGTGGGGAGAAAAATGACACTCTCATTCTTTGGTTATCACATTTTTCCTTCACCTCTCTCCAAGTTCCTTTTCCTCCACCACAAATGGCACCTCCACTACCCCAAAATTGAGACACAAGTTCTACACCATATTCTACAGCGAACCTTGGGCACGTCGAGTAGCCGGCTTCGTGCTCGAGTTGCCTCGGCATTGAGGTGGGAGCCCGTAAAAGAAGTAGGCGTTGTGGTGCACTTCCGACGACGAGGTGGAGACCGGAGCTTCCGCGGGAGATCGGGACGATGACGAGAAGACTGGAGGACTCGGATCTGTCGGTATATCTCTATTCCCTTTCTTGCAGTTAGCTAGGACTAATTAATGGTTCGATCCGGGTATTAGTGCACGGCGGTTTGCCAGTTCAAGAAAAATTAAAGTTTATCACCGCTTCCGCATTTGGCCATCGGATTGACGGCCGGGGCGCCGCCGTGCACTTACAGTGGTATCAGAGCCTCGCCATTAACTTAGTCTAGCTTGGTGTAATGTGTTTTTCTGTTTCGATCGATCGAATGTTCCAAAACTACATTTTTGTTAGCATCAGTTTCTGTTGAAATTTTTTAGTCTCGATAAATTTTTCAGGTTGTAAAATATTGATGTACTGGAAAATCTAAGAGCTCTGTAAAAATTCGATGAAGTGATTCCACTGTTGGAGCGCGGAACCGCCGCACAAACCCCCTTTTCGCCGCTGTTCCGCCGCGCACTGTGGAGATCACTGCACCAAATTTCTACAGTGTCTTTGTGGACTTAAAATTGGGGTTTTGGAACATTAATATTGGGCCCAGAATTTCTTGATGTGCTACAGTAGTACTTGGGGGCCCACTTGTTAAAATTTGATTGATCGGATATTTTAAACACATTATTTCACAGTATTTACATTATATCTGCGACCGTGAATGTCACTCGATCGGTAAATCTGGTCTAACTGCTATAGCCCGGTTGGACGGATTTGTGAACGTGATTTTCACGTTGATGTTCTATGTATTTGCTGTGATGTTGCGGATCGGTCGTGGGGATAGCCTGGATGCAATGCTAGTACAGTTGTGGTTGTATTATGTACATTTGATTTTGCGGGGCGAGCGTCCGACATGTGGACTGCCGTCACTGCCTGTTTGTATTATTATTTTGGGGCACGACCTGGTTGCGGTCGATGTACCCGTTGTATGTATATTTTACTTTCTGTACTAGGATTGCCCCGCGGAGGGGTGCACGGATAGCCGGATTCTAGAGGGCAACAAGCCCGCATCTCATGGCATTGAGACGGAGGGGGCTTCACTCTGGGATTGGCGGGCTATTCGCCGCACTCGTAGGGGGTACAGGTTGACCCAGGAGGGGTGCCCAGGTTACCGGATTCCGTAAAGTGCTGGGTGGTCCATTCACGGAGCTGAAGGGGGCTGCCTCGCTTCAGGTTTTGGCGGGTAACTTGCCGCGCCCGTAGGGGTCTAGGATTTCATTGCACAGGCTATCCACACGACCAGGGGAACGTCGGGTTTCAGCAGTGGCTCTGTGAAACCCGGGGATCCCAGATATCTGTATTGTTCTGTGATGCTGTTCATTCTCTGTGATGCTGCATTTTATTCACGCCTTGAGCGAAATATAATATATTGGTATATATATTAGTAGATGTTGTATATGTTTTGCATCCGCGCTAGTCCAGTCCCCGCTCTGTCGTTAGTTAGCTAACCTAACGGGTAATGACGGGACCCAGTGGCGAATGCGGATGGCATATACGTACGTCATATTATTTTCGTTCTTTGTGGTGTGATCAATTGGTGGGACTGCGTTGATTCGGATCAATGCAAGTTAAAAACAAACCTAATCTGATGTTGTTGGAACACCTTTTCAAAAAGCTGTTATTGCAAGGACGTTCACTTTTGTTTTGCATCGTGATATTCAGTTGGAATATCCTGCTCCTCAGTCGACGAGGCAAGGGCCGAGATCCCTTCACCGGGAGTGACCCCTTGGACAAAAAGTTTGCGTCAGGGCATTAACTTCACTATAGCCGATTACTTTTGCTTTGCACCGTGGTATTCAGTTGGAATATCCTGCACCTCATTCTACGGGGAAAGAGCCGAGATCCCTTCACCGGGAGTGACCTCTTTAGCAACGGTTTTCGTCACTATATTTTTTAAAAGCTATCAGTTCCTTCAACGATATCAAGTTCATTACGTTAAAGGTTTTCTCCAGAAACCATTCGTAGCCCTCCATCATTTCAGTTAAATATTCGGTAGTATTCAAGCTATGTATTTTGACCTCACGCCAAGGCATAGTGTTTGGTAGCTGCCGGGTATTTATCTGTTGCATAGATAGATGCGTTGGTTTGGGACAGTCGTACTACTATTTTGGCCTACGTCAAGGGTATGTACGGGTGGATTCAAATTAACCTGGATAATGATGGGCAGAACTTGACATGTGACTTATGATATTTTGACCTCACGCCAAGGTCATAAGAGCATGGGGCAGAAATCTCATCGGGAGTTTCAAAAGAACTGAAACTTGCCAGATATGCGCATACCTTCTGGAGTGTGATACCGTGAGCGGATTCCGTCACGTTGTCATGCGATGATAGTTGGATCCCGATTCCCACTGATGAGTTAGTTTACTCCTCGGGTGACCCCGACTAATTCTTCTTTCAGGTTTGGAAAAGAATTTGAGGTACAGTGGGAGGATTCCAGATTAGATAAATTGGTAACCATTCTGATCTAGGTTAGAGTGCACGCTGAGTGTTTCTTTTCTCTCTCTCTTTGGCAGCGACCATTGACCCGACCCTAAGACTATGACTCAGTGACCAAGTTGACCGAACCTTCTTAACACCGGCTTTTGGATTGTCAGAGTTGCAGACCTCATTGCCACTCCTACTTTTACCCTTTTCTCCAGGACACCCCGTATTACTACGAACGTCCACTTCCATTGGACAAAACCATCGTATGGTTAGATACGAACTCGAAGGGATTTATTCGAGGATGGTTTCCGGTTCTGGAGAAAAACGAATAGGATTATTCAGTTGTCTTTTCCTTTTTACCTTCTCTCAAGTTGCGAGTACTCCTTGGATTAGGAGATAGTACACCTATTACGCAAATTGGATAGTCTTCTTCCAAACCATAGGCAGGTGCCGACCGGTAGGGAATGAAGAAAACCAATTAGCATAACAATGGTGTGCAGAAGGTATTAGGTTAAGATAAAGCAAGGGATTAGTAAGAGGGCAAAGTAAATTGCAACTGATATTCACGACCAAACCAAGTATTCCTTCGCCAATCCTAAATCACCTTTGTATTTCTCCAGGACACTCCGTATCACTACGAAGATCCACAGTTTATTGGATACTCCATCGTATGGTTATATACGAACTCGAAAGGAACTTGTTCCAGTTCGGGGATGGATTCTGGTCCAGGAGAAATAGGAATTAAGTTCATTCGGTTGTCTTTTATCCTCACTTTCTCTCGCATTGCGAGTGTTCCTAGGATTAGGACAGTACACCCATTATGCTTATTGGATAGTCTTCTTCCAAACCATAGGCTGGTGCCGAACGGTAGGGAAGGAAGAAAACCATTTGGCCTAAAGGGGTGTGCAGAAGGTAATGACTAAAGACATATGAAGGGATTTGGAGAGGTGGCAAAGAATTATACGGTTACAATCGTGAATCTGGAAGAGGCATTACTAAGAATACCAGGATACCCCATCGAAACATTTCAATGTTTCAGTCTCACTGTGCACTGTTAAAAGAAAACTGATTTCCCGATTAGACACTTGCTCCAGGGTATGTATTTACCAGGTATGATTCTCACATCTGTATGGTTTTACAGATGATGAGTGGGAGTAGGTTATTGGGAATTGGGTGATCATCCTCATTATATCAGGATTCGTTGTAATCGGTGATATTTGAGGAAATCACCTGGGCTGTTTGCCGGTCGGCAAATATTTGGTTTTGAATATCCGCTGTTATGCACCAATTTCAAATTGATATATCTGTACGTCTATTTTCATAGAGTGAGATATACCTTTCTGAAATTATGTCTACGACATTTACCTATATCAGCGGATGGTTAGGTAAGGAGCATTAAACAGCGGTGTAATTCTTCTTAAACATAAATACAGTTTTCAACCTACGACACACAGTGAATGAGTTTTCAGACTCAAGGGACTTATACAGAGTATTGTATGTTGTCCAGGGTCCGTCAGGACAGAGGGGTTGGTCCTCGTACTATATTCGGTTTACTTATGACTTCTCTAGTTTTTAGACAGGTGTTTCGTAGGAAACACAGGGTCCGAATTTTGAGAAGTTATAGGTATTTGAATAGAGTAGAGAACCAGGTGTAGCAAGTATCGGGATTCTTCAAAGTGATCGAAGATGTAGATACTTGTATATGGTATTCAGTTGATAGTAATGATAAAGAGAACTTGCTTCTCTTTCAGGTTACTCATAATTGGAAGCATTCCTAAGTTGATTAACGCTGATCGGCCTCCTTCCATTTTAGTTGACATGCACTGGAGACAGTTGCATGATTTGAATCTGGTTCAATTAAATCAGTGCCTCTGGTCCTATATGGGATATAGAACAGTTCATATCTTAACGATGTTAAGGTACGGGGAGTTGTCCGGCTTATGCTTAAAACCAGACACTGGACAACTCAAGGCACGTTTCTGTAATGGCTGTTTGTGGGTTGACCCAGGCTATGACGCGGGTTGACTTTCTACCATCTGGATGAACAATAGCAATATTGTTCTAGACTCGCCACAGTTTTATTAAAAATGTTTTTTTTTCTTTCAGAAAACAGTAAGTGGGAGTATGGTAGAACTGGAAGTGATTCCAGAACCACAAACGATTACTGAAGATTTGATAGGAACCTAAAGATTCAATCTGGATTGACATTCCATTGGCCACTCCGCAGATAAGGTGGGTAACTTCAGGCACCCGAGAGGCACTACGGTAGCCTCAAGGACGGTGACAGGGAAGTTCTTGTTTACCCACAATTGCCATTGCTGTTGTTCCAGGTTACGAGACCCGGCGGGAGGATGAGTATAGCGTCGTTCTAAACCAGTTTTAGAAGTGTACGTCTATATGACTCTGCCAGAGGGTTGTCGTAGTCAGTGGGAGCAGCGGAAGCATTGGTGGACAGGTTGCTTATGTCTATTTATAGACTAGAGCAGATGTAGCGGAGATAGATCATCTATTTCTGACGTGACAGTCATGGGTTTGACTTCATCAGAATAGGGGATGGATCTGTTGAGAAGGTAGTAGGGTGTGATATCCTGGTATTTGGATGACATACACAAAGTAGGAAAGGAAACTCCTATACTACGATCGGTTATACTTTGGTCGTCATACAGTGGTTTCTCCATATGGGACTTGGACATTATATCAGACATTCTGGTTACTAGATCTATGGCTTTAGATCTAGATTTGGGTAGTCTCCCAATCTGGGTACTTAGACAGCATTCTAAGGGTATTTAGAATGGACGACTCCTAGCACGGTAGTGTACCTGCAGGTAATGGAGTCACCCTCTCCAAAGGTGTCTTACAGACTAAAGGGGAGAGGGATGTGCATGATTGGCAGATCACTTGCTTAGGCAATTGAGTCAATCATGAGATGTCAAGTACCACACCAGATATTGTTCTTGCACTAGATGCAATAAGTTGATATTGATCCAATCCTGGAGAAGCAGTCGGAAGCAGTTATAGAACATAAGTGGATGTTCTAGGGATATGATAACGACAGCCTCATTCGGGAAACAGTTATCATTCCAGGCTTCCAAGGTGACATGGACGACAAGGAGGTTGTCAGAGTTATAGTTTTCCTTCTGACGAGGGGCAGTATTTTGGACAGGTGGTCCAAGGCAATACTGAAGGAGGCATGGCGCGCAGGATACTGATTAAGTTCAGTTGGCGATACAGTCTAAGAAGTTTGGATTTGGAGTTCATTTATGAGCTATGTCCCATCAGACATCCAGACACATTCTAAGACAGGTATTGCTCTTCTCGGGAGATGGCTTTCTCCGCGAACTTGAGATATAGAGAGACATGGAATGAAACAACTATGCGGATCCACTCACTGAGGCTATTCCTCGAACGCAATAGTTTCGCAAACGAGCTTTGTGAGACTGACTAGTAGAGGAGTTGGGTGTTCGGTATCACACGGGCTGTGAGTATGCGACATCGCAATAATTAGCCTTGAGTGCAAGTGGGAGATTGTTGGAGATAGTGCCCTCAGAGTCAATTATTGGATCACGGGTACGTGATTGCGATGATTGAGGGAGGACCTATCCCGGTAGGACAGTCTTACTCGAGATGATAGTATGCTATTTGGTTTACCTTTATCATCGTGTACTGTTTTAAGTGACCTGACACGTCGCTATTACACGTTGATAGAGCCCCTAGGATTCTTGCTTGACCACCAGCAGTATGAGGGCGATCATATAAGTGGGAGCTGGGGGTCTATAAGCATATCCTTAAAAGGTCCCTAGTCGTGAGAGTTTCGAGACAGGGCATCGATTCTCCATAGTAGACTAGTGTATACAGTCGAGACCCCGACGAGAGGCGGTGGCCGGTCTCACAAGCCACTGGTGTCAGTTGGATCACCTAAGATGTATACAGGTGCTCATTGGGTTATGAGTACACCGGACAGGACTCGCCGGGAACATGCTAGTTGGTCATATACCAGACGTCAGATGGCAGTTCCTTGGTGACATGAGTGCAGGTTAGTTCATCGACCTGGGGATCGTCATTTATCTCGTGTGAGTTCCCACTGTACTTTGATTACTACCCTACCACGGCTCAAAGGAGTCGTGCAAACAGGTTTTAGTTGGGTACAGTCCCGAGCCACATGGAGGCAGTGAGCGTATCTTCAGGGGTTCGTCTCTCCCGGTATTGGGGGTGAGGTCGTGCTGTGTCTAGGAGAGCCATTACACAAAGTCCTTGGCCAAGGCAAGGAGATTTACTGGTAGGTATTCCAGTAGTATCTCAGGGTGTTCTGGGCTACACTCCGACACGACTTGTACCGCTTTTGGGGGTCTGACTTTTACCAACCCCCTAGGCCCGCCATGCGATGCTCATAGACGAGCGGACCGGACTGTACGGATATTGTCACTGACAGGCTCAGTAGGGTTGTCAGGCTGAGTTCGCTCACAGACATCCCTTTTAGTCAGTACCTGGTAGCCCGTTACGTATTGGCTTATACCTCTGACGTGCTAGTGGTTAAATCCACAACCAAGGTGTTGACGAGTCTTTAGAGTCCCCCACATTCTGTTACTCAGCTTTCGGGCGAAAGCTGTAGAGGCCGTATGGAGATATGGCAAGGTCCGATCAGATACGTGCGGTATTGCACGGATCAGGATCGGACAGTTTGTACTATAGGCCGTATGGTTATATGGCAGGGTTCGATCAGATACGTGCGGTATTGCACGGATCAGGATCGAACAGATATTACTAGCCGGCTTTGGTTTAAGCCGGATCCTAGTATAGTACAGTGTAGATTTTGTCTCATTGCATTTGTATTTCGGTCGAAATACAGATGCGGGTGTGTATGCACAGTATCGGGGTTTTTCTGTAATTTATTACGGGACCAGTTTTCTGGAGTTGCCAGTTTGCTTTCCGTTTCGGCCAATTTCCTTTGTATCGTTCATTGGCCGAAGATTGGTGGAGGAGGGTTTATTTGAATTGTTGCAAATAGGCATTTGTGGAGGGGGTTCTTTGCATCTTGTAGTATCATGATGGTTTTCATGATGAGCACCATCACTTGACTTCTTCTTCTCATGATGGCTTGACTTTTTGAAGCCATCATGCATGAGATGATGATTGCCTTGGAGTGTTGGAATTGTGGTGATCATTTGATTGTTTCATCATCACTTGTTTTCCACCCACCCCCTTGTCTTTGTTCTTTCTCTCTCCAATCACACATGGAAAGGGGTGGGCCGGCCAATTTAGGAGGATGAGGGAATTGCTTCTTTTGGAGTAGTAGGGAGAAAAATGACACTCTCATTCTTTGTTTATCACATTTTTCCTTCACCTCTCTCCAAGTTCCTTTTCCTCCACCACAAATGGCACCTCCACTACCCCAAAATTGAGACACAAGTTCTACACCATATTCTACAGCGAACCTTGGGCACGTCGAGTAGCCGGCTTCGTGCTCGAGTTGCCTCGGCATTGAGGTGGGAGCCCGTAAAAGAAGTAGGCGTTGTGGTGCACTTCCGACGACGAGGTGGAGACCGGAGCTTCCGCGGGAGATCGGGACGATGACGAGAAGACCGGAGGACTCGGATCTGTCGGTATATCTCTATTCCCTTTCTTGCAGTTAGCTAGGACTAATTAATGGTTCGATCCGGGTATTAGTGCGCGGCGGTTTGCCAGTTCAAGAAAAATTAAAGTTTATCACCGCTTCCGCATTTGGCCGTCGGATTGACGGCCGGGGCGCCGCCGTGCACTTACACCATCTCACTTCATCTAGTGAGAATCCTAGCATCCTTTTACATCTATCTCATAGATGAAAACTCAGGATTTAGGAGGTATCACTTTGATCCTATTTGGAGAATCCTTGTGATAATAAGAGATTGACCGATCGTAGTATAGGAAACTCTTTTCCTATCAAGAGTATGTCATCCACGTACTCTACGAGGATCACCACCATACTCCCTACTACCTTTTTGTACATACAAGGTTCATCTTCCATTTTGATGATGTCAAACTCTTTGACTACTTCATCAAAACAGATGTTCCAACTCCGCGATGCCTGCTTTATCCTATAAAGCATCTTGCACACGTTCCCGCTGCTCCCACTGTCTACGAGGCCCTCTGGCTGTGTTCTTATAGACGCACTTTTCTAAAGCATTATTTAGAAAAGTAGTCATAGCACCCAACCACCAGATATCGCAGTTATGGTATGTAGCCGTGGCAAGTAGGATCTGGATGGACTTAAGCATATTTCCTGGAAAAAGGTTTCATCATTTTCCATGCCTGGTCGATGACGAAAACCTTTAACAAGTTTAGCTTTGAAAGTCTCAACTTTTCCATGTACACCAAGTAATCTTCTCAAGATATACTTGCTCCTGATGGGGATTTAACCCTTCAGATAACACAACTAAAGTCCATACTTTGTTGGTGTATATGGATTCCATCTCAGATCGCTAAGCATCCAGCCATTCTTACAGAGTCCCTACTCTTGATGGCCTGCTTGAATCTAGTTGGGTCATCATCTCATGATGCAATCCTCACTCCCACTGTCATCGAGAAACCGAGGTATCTCTCAGGCGGATGAGAAACCCTGCTAGATCGGCGGAGAGGCTGAGGTTCGTCGGGAACTATTGAATCCTTTGGTTCTGTCAAATCATCAGCTTTTGATTGTATAAATGGAACCTTTCCAGTTCTACATAACTGACCTTGCCTCGAGCTTGTCCAGATTTTGGTTTTGAGACATAGACTGGACAACCCCAAAGCTTAACTAACTTAAGAGATAGGCTCTTCCCATACCATATCTCATATGGAGTGGTAGGCACTGATTTGAATCGAACCTTATTCAATAGGTATGCAACTTCATAAGTGCATAACTCCCAAAAGGAAATAGGAAACTCAGTAGTACTCATCATAGAGCACACCATATCTAATATTGTGTGATTGCTCCGCCCTGATACACAGTTGTGCTGTGGTGTATTCAGAGGAGTAATACGGAGAGAGAATCTCATTCTCCTTTAGAATGGTCCAGGAATGCCATGCACAAGTATTCTCCTCCCTGATCTCATCATAGGACATAATACTTATACCCGTATTTTGGTTCTCTACTTCTAACTTATATTCTGTGAATACCTCAAAAGCTTCAGACTTATGTTTCAACAGGAACATATGACTGAATCTTGAGAGATTATCAGAGAATATAATGAAGTATAAAGAACCAGTCCTGGTATGTGTAGACAGGAGACTTTATATACATCATCATGTATCAGTCCCAAGAGTTCATTAACTCTTTCTCTGCTTCCAGTAAACAGAGCTGGTGTCATTATATCTTTGTGACATGACTGGCAAGTTTCACAAGATGTAAATTCAAACTGATTTAAATATGCATCTAAATGTAACTTCAGCTAGTCGGGTCGCATTGATATGACCTAGTCTACAATACCTCAAGAAGAATTTGTTCATTTCTGAACTCTTCCTCTTGTGTGTGTTCAGTATACAAGGAACTGTAGTTTGATTTAGAACGTCAATGCTTTTAGATAACGTGCCTGAACCGATCAACTTTTGATATAGGAATTGTTCAAAACATTATCCATCAATACAAAATTTTATCATATCTTTAATAATAAAGAGACTGATATGATTTTGTATATCAGGTTCGGTATCTAATAGCATTTGTTCAGAATCAATGTATTGGTAATACAGGGTGACAGTGACCAACAGACTTGGCTGCAACACTTGCCCTGTTTTCTGTCTCATGAAACTTATCACCCGTTCTCAGTTTTTCTACCTTTTTGTAGCCCTATGTAACAGATTACATATATGGGACCCTGATCCGGTATCATATACCCAGGATGCATAGGATACTGAAAAACAGTTCTTTGTAATGAACACACCCGAAGGGGATGCATCATATGCACTTTCTTCGTTTGGGCGGCATAGGAATTCTGGTATTCCCCAATTTCCTGCTCTGTCTTATAACAATTATAAGTTGGAGCGGGACCAACGTTCCCCAGCTCAGTATAATAAGCGGGTTCGGTCAATACATCCATATTATTATCTTGATTAAGGCGTGATATGGTCGCTACCTGGAGAGAGAGAGAGAAGAAAACACTCAGCGTGCGCTCTTGCAAGATCAGATTGGTTATATATTTTATCTAATCAGGATGGCTCCCACTGTTTTTATCAAATCTTCCTTCAAACCTTAAAAGGAAAGACTAGCCGGGATTAATTACACTCTACAAGTTCGCCAATCTTTCAGCCAGGCCAGTGTCGGTACTTTGAGGGAGGTTCCCCATGCTTTCGCACGGACCTAATTACTGTAAACCTCTCTTTCCCAGAGGCGTAACCCCATTGACACCTTTCTAGACACCTACTTGATTGGCTAATTGTAATGTGCAAAACTCTCCCAGGAGTAACAATTACTCGCAGTGGGTATCGGGATCCAACTATCATATAGAAGGTATGCAATCTCATTGCAAATTTCAACACTTGAAACTCCCGATAATGGTTTTTACCCCTAGCACCTATGACCTTAACTATGGTCAACAAATCATAAGTACTAGTCAAGTTCTACCCGTCATTTCGTGATTAATTAGACCCACCCACATGACCCTTAACTAAGGTCAACAAAGTCACGCGACTGTCCTAACTAATCGCATCATATGCGGTGTAGGAAGACATCACTTAGCTACCGTACACTGTGCCTTGACTATGGTCAACAAACACAGCACGAATACTAAGTACTCTACTTCCTAAAATGACGGAGGGTTGCGGCTGGTTTGTGTGAAAACCTTTAACGCTTTGAACTTGATCTCGTTGCGGAATCAAATGGTTTTTAAATGGAATGTTTTTGAAGCTTTTCTAGTTTTGCTAAAGGGGTCACTCCCGGTGAAGGGATCGTCGGCCCTTTCCTCGTCGAATGAGGTGCGGGATATATCATATATATCACTGTGCAAAGCGTAAACTATAGAAGCGATCAAAGACAAACCGATGGTTGTAGCATCTGCCAGTTATTGCTAAAGGAGTCACTCCCGGTGAAGGGATCTCGGTCCTTTCCTCATCGAATAAGGTGCAGGATGTTCTACAATGAACACCATGATGCAAAGCAAGAACTGTAGCTACCTGTTTTTATTTTAAAATTCGATTCCACAACATCAATTAGGTTTATTTTCTTTCATTAATCCCATTAATGAATATCCCATCATTTAAGTCCACCTAATCATCACAAATAAATATAACGTACGTTTATGCCATCCGCATTCGCCTCGATGTCCCGTCTGCACCGTTAGGTTAGGTAACTAACGGCAGAGCGAGGCAGGGCTAGCGCGGGTGTAAAACATAAGCAACGTCTATATAATATATCATATATACTATATACTACATCTATCTGAACAGAGCACAGAACATCGCATGATCACATCATAGATAACGCAGCAGAAAGAATCATATGAAATATTGGATATACTAGGACGTCCGTGTTTTCAATACGAGCCAGTATAAAACACGGATTCCACGGTCATAATGAATAGCCAATCCCACACCCCTAGACCCCTACGAGAGCGGCAAGCAACCCTACCAATTCTAGGGTTAGGAGACCCGGACTCGACTCCTCGAGTTGGTCTCCCACTGGACCCCAGAACCCGGTTACTTGTGCTCCCCTCCTTGGGTCTATCCTAGTGCAGAAAAGTAAATAATATACATCAACGGTGACATCTTCCGCAACTTGGAAGTGCCCCAATAAAAGAATATTACATACAAGTTTTTACATGAATGAAAATGAAAAACACTCATCTCACATAAAAAAACCCCGGCTATTCAAACACGACGATCCAATATAACATATCCAGCAACACATAACATCACATGTCATCAACGTAAGTAAATATGCGCATCCCAATTGTCGTTGACATATAGCAACGAAACCGGCGATATCACATATTACACTTACGGTCAAAGAAAAGAAAGTGTAAAACTACAATAGTTGGAATCCGCAATCACCTCAGACATCGCATGCCTGACCAAATGAATTCCTTAGACATCGCATGCCTAACAATTATAAACTCCGCATTTTATTCTCATTATCGAAAACTCTTTTCAATATCAAGTCGGGCAATTCAACAGGATTCCCGACATTCTGATCGAATGCTCGTCGCAAACTTTAGTAGGCGGCCGCACCCCCGACGCCGTCGACGAAGTGCACCAAGGCGGAACACCGCTACCGGGAGCGCCCGAACGGATGCTTTCGGCGACGGGGTTCTCCTACAGTCACTTGGTCGGGGCTATGGAGTGAGGCTGTCTATTAAGTTTACCCGGCGAGTATCCGCATACGCTACGTGATTGCGACGGACTTTTGATCATATCAAAATTCCGTGGCAACCGATCAAGTGAGACTAAACTGCTATGTTTATAACATTCATTCAGTTATCTCATAACTACTTGTGAATTCCAATTATTGTATCACATTCTGGATAAACAGAAAATGTTAAACATTCCGATCGAACATTCGAGCACCCAAGTTTTCCCGATACAGCTCAACACATGAAATAAGTCTAACAGCATTCAGTTCGTGCCTCAGTACCAACGGTCCAGCTGTAGAAGGGTCAAGCCAACGCCTCACATGTGGCACGCCGTACTGTCCCAAACCCGAAGGTTCAAAGGGCAGTTCAAGATGGTCACATAATCGAGTTAAGGTTTGTTGTCTTCTAGAGCGTCCATCGCGTTACTTGCACTACTTAGAATGTCGTTAAACTACGGAAAAATCCAACAATTGGAAATTTCCCGGCAGGGGAAAAAGTGGGTATTTTTATCCGGTCGAACTTTTTAACATATTCTAAAATAGCCGGAAAAACACACTGACAAAATTAGACAATCCGATCGATACACTGAGTTCCCAATACAACCCAGAAAATAAAACTCTGGAATAAATATTAAAATATTCCCAGTAAAACCAGCACTAAAAACTAGGAGTTACTGTGAAAATTTAAACAGATGATGGGACAACTTGGCCACGGAACCGCCGCACAAGCCATGCTTGTGCCGCGGTTCCGCCGCACACTAGAGGAATCATGCTCTCGAATTTCACAGTAATTCTTAGGAATACCAGCTTATTTTTCTGCATATTTTTAATCCTCAAAATTCCACGATTTCAAAAAAAGTACAGAGAGAAATATTAGGGTTTGGGTTTTGATTCGATCGGAGTTCTAATTCCGTCTGGACTTCGCCTAAGGCTCTAGCTAGGCTCTGATACCAGTGAAAGGTTCCTAGGCACCCTAGTGAGGTCTCACAAGGCATCATCCATGCCAATTTCTAAAAATTAGGGTGCCGAGAAACCCTAGAACGGATCGTTGGCTAGAAGTATAGGCGAAGCAAGCAAGTAAACGGAAATATAGCTAAAGGGAAGGGGCTACAACCTTTGTAGATCCGGTCCACCACCTCTTAGGCTCCGTGATGAAGTCCCTCGCTGTCCAAATCGTATCTTGGGCTCTAGCGTCGGCTTCATCGGAGAAAAAGCGGGCTAGGTCATCGAGGACGATGCCGAAGATGATCTACGTCGAGGCATCACTAGATCAAGCTCCAACTTCACCAAGTCAAGAAAACTTGTGAAGGAAACACCCTATACTACTTGGCAAGAGGTAGAGGATGAAGAAATAGAAAGTGGGTAGACTTTAGATTTGGATTTCTCACACTTTTTCATCAATCACCATTGATGTAGCAAGCTTTCTTCATGGAAGAAGAAGATGATATGATAAGTTATGTAAAATAGATAAATAAATCAATACTTATCATTTACTAACCCTTGGTTAAGTGTAGAGAATGTACTATGGTTAGTTCATATGGTTAGGGTTAAGCATGAGACAAGAATGGTGACTTAGTCAAAGTTTCATGAATGTTCAACTAAAAACAAAAATAGCAACCATTCTTTTCTCATCTTTTCCAAAAATAAATAAATAAATAAATAGATAAATAAGTAAATGAAAAAACAAAAACCTAACCATTAGTTTAACCATGGTTTAATTCTTTACACTAACCCTGGCTTGCATGTATCATCAAACGTGATACAATCTTGTGCACAAAAGTATATCACATATACAACTTGTGCATTTCAAGTGAGAAAATCCTTTTAAAGTGAACCAATACTAGTTAATGCAAAGTAATATATCAAATATATAATTCTATATTAAATCATTAAATCAACACTTGATTTAACGATCCGGTCATGTCGCATATAACCGGCTAGTATCCAATGTATCGGCTTATCGAGTCAATCCTTGATTCGATAACTAGGTTATATCGCATACAACCATTCGACACATTCATCGCGAGAATGAAATACGATATCACATACACGCATTATTCTCGGTCCCGCACATATCTCATATGCGCTCCTATTTCGTTTCGCTTGAGCCAGGAAACCTCTGTGTAGGACTCTAAAGACTCGTCAATACGCCGGCAGCGGATGATGATCATATCAAACATCCACAAGCCGCAAGCGGTCTACTAAACGTAACGGCCACCCGGATATTGAGTGATCAGAAGATCGACGAGCAAGCCCGCTCACACTCCTGTGAATCCAACCAGTAACACTTACCGTATAGTCCGGTCTGTTCGTCTGATATGTCGCATATCTCGCCTAGGGGTGGTAAACGTCAGACCCCAATAGCTCGATAAGTCATGCCGACGTGAAGTCCATGACATGTGTGAAACTACTGATAACTCTTACCAGTATATCACTGCAACCCTGGCCAGGGATTTCCTGTTATGGCCAGTTGAGTATAGCGCAACATCAACCCCCAATACCGGGAGAGACGAATCCCCTCCTATCGCTCATTGCCTCCATGTGAATCGGGACTGTACCCAAAAACCACCTGTTTGCACGACTCAGTAGAGCCGTGGTTGGGTGGAAATCAAAGCACAGTGGGAGACACACAAGACTCTATGACGATCTCGGGTCAACAGACTAAGCTGTACCAGTGTCACCAGAGAACTGCCATCTGACGTGAGGTATAATACCATCTGGGAGTTCTCGGCGAGTCCGTTCAGTGTACCCAGTCTCCACTGAGCACCCGCATACCATCTTCGATGTCAAACACCAATGGATATGGGATCATCCATTGCCCATCACATGGGTCGAGAAGATATACGCTAGTCTACTCTGGAATATCGATGCCCCGTCTCGATATTCCCTCGACTAGGAACATTTCAAGGATGTACTCATGGACTATCCAGGCCCCACTAGTATGATCTGCATCACAGTCCTGGAAGTCGAGTACACATCCTAAGGGCTTTATCAACATGTAACAGAGAGACAGAAAGTATACACGTTAAGATAAAGAGCAACCAGATAACGTACTATCATGTCGAGCAAGAAAGTCCTACCTATATATGTCCCAGCATCCACTACAATATACATCCAATGTACAGTAATGGCCCCTAGGGCATACATATAACTAACACCTTGGGTTTATAAGAAGGCTTTAGGGAGAGTTGTCACATTCCTCGTATTGTACGTGGACGACATTCTTCTGATAGGAAATGATATTCCTATGCTACAGTCGGTCAAATCTTTCTTATCACTAAGGTTCTCCATGAAGGACATGGGTGATGCCACATACATTCTGGGCATACGGATCTATAGGGATAGATCCAAGAGGTTATTGGGATTGTCCCAAACCAGGTACATCAACACCATCCTAAAAAGGTTTAGTATGGAAGACTCCAAGCGGGGTGCCTTACCCGCTTGCCATGGGGTCACTCTCTCCAAGGACTCTTGCCCAAAGAACGATGAAGAGAGAGCTCGCATGAGCATTATACCCTATGATTCGGCAGTAGGATCTATAATGTATGCGATGTTATGTACACGCCTAGATGTAGCTTATGCACTTAGTGTTGTAAGCAGGTATCAATCCAACCCAGGGGAGAACCACTGGACAGCTGTGAAGAACATTCTTAAGTACTTACGAAGGACTAAGGAATTGTTCTTGGTGTATGGTAATGGAGATCTCCAAATGGAGGCCTTTACCGATTCGAGCTTCCAGAGCGATAAGGACGACAGCAAATCATCTCTGGGTTTGTATTTACCCTCAATGGATGGGCGGTAAGTTGGAAGAGTTCCAAACAGGATACCGTTGCAGACTCTACGATGGAAGCTGAGTAAATTGCTGCGAATGATGCCGCCAAGGAAGCCGTCTAGATGAAGAAGTTCGTCTCGGAGCTAGGAGTAGTTCCAACCATTATTGATCTAATACCTTTGTATTGTGACAATAATGGGGTTATGGCGTTGGCCAAGGAGCCCAGGTCCCATAAGCGGTCCAGACACATCCTGAGGCGCTTTCATTTGATCCGGGAGATAGTAGATCGCCGCGAGATCGAGATTAAGAGAGTAGACACAAAGAATAACGCCGTGGATCCATTCACCAAGGCCCTCCCTCAGCCGCAGCATGAGCGACTTTTTGAGATGTTGGGTATGAGATACGCCAATAACTGGCCTTAGTGCAAGTGGGAGATTGTTGGATATATGGATGCCCTAGAGGCCATTATGTGATAGTGGATGTATTTATACATGTATATATATTCAGTGTACATTCTTGCTCGACATGATAGTATGCTATCTGGTTCTTCTTTATCTGACATGTTGATTTGATCATGCTTTTATTCATTCACACATGCTGATAAAGCCCAGAGGATATCGGCTTGACTACTGTGATTATGATGGAGATCATACTAGTGGGACATCTGTAGTTTATAAGCATATCCTGGAATGTCCCTAGTCGTAGGTATATCGAGATGGGGCATTGATATACCCGAGTAGACTAGCGTATATGATACTAGACCCATACGATGGGCGATGAATGTTCCCACATTCATCGATGTTTGACATCGAGATCATATACGGGTGCTCAATGGTGACTAAATACACTGGACGGACTCACCGAGAACTCCTATATGGAATTATATCTATCGTCGGATAGCAGTTCTCAGGTGACACTGGTGCAGGTTAGTCTGTAGACCCGAGATCGTCATAGAGTCTTGTGTGCTCTCCCACTGTACTTTGATTACTACCCTACCACGGCTCTACTGAGTCGTGCAAATAGGTGGCCGTTGGGTACAGTCCCGAGACACACGAAGGCGATGAGCGATAGGAGGGGTTTCGTCTCTCCCGGTATTGCAAGTTGATGCTGTGCTGTGCTCGACTGGTTATATCAGTAAGTCCCTGGCCAGGGCTGCTGAGATTTACTGATAAGTGTTATCGGTAGTTTCTCGATCTGTTATAGACCGTTCACCGACACGACTTATTGAGTTATTGGGGTCGACGTGACTATCCCTAGGCTCGATATGCAGCATATCTGACGAAGAGACCGGACTGTACGGTAGTGTTGCCGGTTGGCTCGACGGGAGTTGTAGCAGGTTCGCTTGTTTTCTTCTGATCGCTCAATACCCGGGTGGCCGTTATGTTTAGCTGACCGCTTACGGTTTGGGGGTATTTGATATGATCATCACCCACTGCCGGCGTATTGACGAGTCTTAGAGTCCCACAAAGGAGTTACCTAGTCCAGGCGAAACGTTGTGGTGCGCGTATGCGATTTGCGCATGGACCCGATTAAAATGCGCGTATGAGATACCGTATATTAATCGGGTGGCTTGCTTTTGGTTGGGTCGTATGTGATATGGCCGGATTGATAAATTAAGTGTTGATTTATCATTTAACCATTATTTTCTCACTAGAAATCCTTTCTTGTATTTTTGATGTATGCATGTATACATTCTTTCATGATTCATGCACATATGGATGTGCATGCACACATACATACATACATCATCTTTCATGGTTGTATATACATCGAAAATGGTGGCAATATAAGACTCACACCATGGTTTTATATATGGATTATTATTACATTTGTATTTGTTTTAAAAACAAAAGAAAAGATAAAGATTAACACATGGTTTCTATATTCTTCTTCACCTAACCATGTTCACCTACTTATTAACCATGGGTTAATCCTTTTTTTGTGTTTTAAACTCAAATACAATAATATCTTTATCATTTAACCATGGTTTGAGATGAGGAGTGAAAAATATATATACATATATTTTCCATTTTCTTCATAAGAGTTTTTCTTTCACTCTTGTTCTAAAAGGCCATCGTCTTCTTCATCTTTCTTCTTTTGCTCTCTAGACTTTTGTAGTGTGCAAAATACTCATCAAGTTAGGTTTCTGAAGTGAGAAAAGCCACCACAACATCATTCTATACAAGTCTAGCCCACTTGTTTAGAGAGTTATTGTAACGTTTCCAAAATAATAAAATATTATTTTCGGGAATTTTTATGTGCCACAGTTCTTGCAGGTTTTGCCGTACAGATTCCATAGCGGCATTTCTGGCACACTGCTTCCTTATGGGTGACTTGCTTGGGTAGGTGGGTTCCTTTGTATCAGAACCGCCATTGTACATGTATTATTCATTGTATATAGAATTCCATCAACCAAAACTTGTATATTGTTTCAGACTTAGAAAACAGTGTTGTATTATTTCGACCTTAGAGTCGCGCTTGTAGTATTGCGGTTTTCTGGCTGTTTTGTGTTTCTTTTTGGGTTTTGATCCTCGCCCTTTGGCGTTGTATATTATTATTGCTTGCGTGGTTGTGACCGTCGATTGACGAAGAGCTAGCTCCCTCTTGGGGATGCCTTTTATCATTTCATATATATTATTCTTGTTGTACCTCGTCGGGGCCAGTTTTTACAAAGGAAACTCTGCCGAAATTTTCAGGAAAGGTTACACATTTTTAAAAATGCATATTCGGCTTAGTTGCTTAAAAACTTTGATTTTCGAAACATGATTTTTTTACTTCTTAAAACCAGTTTTCCTTATTTACTCTTTAAATGGTTTTAGATTTCTGGGCTTTTGGTTTACTTGGATCAGATGGGGTCCTATAGACTTCATATGGTTCAAGGGCTAGTCACGTGCTCTTTCGGGTCGTGACAAAGTTGGTATCAGAGCGCTAGGTTGACCTTGGTTCGAGTCTAAGTTTGACTATGTGGAGCCTAGGGTGTTATCTATATACGGAACTTAGGCTTGACCTTACGGAACTTAGACCTGGTCGAGGGGGTATTAGACCCGAACTTTCGTCGCGTAGGATGACCCTTGGTTGATGGAATAGGTGACTAAAGTAGAGTGACGTACCGTGGGTATGTTCCGCGGCATACTTACGACACGCCACTCCGCTTAAGAAACCTTAGGTTGTACATTTCCTTGCACCGTATTATATTCCTTCCTATGATCTATCCTCATCGATACTGGTTATGGTTTTGCCGCCACGATTGCATGGGCAGAGTGAGCTACGGCTCGAGTTGCGTCAGCATGAGCTCGTCGTGGACGAGGACTGACCAGGGCGTGATTCCAGAGACATACGATTGCATATTGAGGCGTCGTCTTATTGTGTCTTCGCGCCATGAGTGTTGGATTGATCGCTTTTACGAGATTTCCGGATGTGCTGATCGGCACCAGAGGATTGAGCCATTGATAGAGGCCAGAAAGGATGTGATGACCGTTGATATTATCGCTTATCCAGGATGATTGAGGCGTTGTTCAGCGCACGGACGAAGGAGCCAGTTGTTGCTGCGAATGATGAGATATCGCCCAGATGATTGGAGCTACTGCAGCATGAGCATATTCTTAGAAATATGATAGTGAGTCGCTAGTCACCGAGGATTAATGACTAGGACATTTGGTCCGTTCGCTTACCCCGATGCGAGGCCATCAGGTAGATTGATTCCAGCTAAGAGGCGACTTCACGCGGATTCGTTGAGAGTCGATTGAGACGATCGAATGTCAGGAACCCATTTTCCAAGTTTAAAGTATTCGGAAAGACATGTAAGCGATTCTATGGACCCTCTAGAAGAATGAAACCCTAACTCGACATAATGACCGTGTGAAAGCCTTTGAACCTTAGGGTTTGCGGCAGTTCCGCGGCGCCATTAGTGAGGCTTGGGTTTACCCTTCTACGGTCGGACCACCGATGCTGTGGTATGTACTCGATACTATTAAACTGTACCCGAGATGTTGAGCTCCTGGGGGATTATGAGGTTCTGACGAGTTGATCGGACGATTCGATATCATTCGGATATCGTGTGATGGGACACTGCTTGGGAGACTCCAGATACGAGCATAGCCGTTGGAGCGCAGTCTGTGTAGCCACGATGAGATGAGTCCGAATCAGTCGACATTGAAGCCGAGTGGAGTAAAGAGTTCGCATGAGATTTCGACGAGATGACGTTCCACTCCGCTGACATCAGAGATACGATACGCACGTTGAGGACGTGATCGGCTAGATATCTCCTACTGAGTGACGAAGATACCGAGTTCGTGATTTCGAGTCCGTGTTAGAGACTTCGGAGGGACCATAGCCGAGGACATTGCAGTGCGCAGATAGAGACGCGATGTCGAAATGGTCGATGATACAGACAAGCGGGACAAGAAGTTCGTGCGAGAGGCGGGCGAGCTGTTACTACACTCCGTTAAGATTAAGGGTCGGATATGCATACAGAGGCGCAGGGATGCGACCAGCTTTCGAGGAGATGTTGTAGTAAGGGCGCAGATGTCCAGAAAGCGAGGAAAGATTACGCCAGAGTACCAGCCTCCGTACAGTTTGGCTTAGGCGAGATCAGAAGAGACCTTGAGCAGGGATTCCTTCCAGTACACTGCTGCAATAAGATTTGCACCAGGAGCAGATGCGTGATGTGCATTCAGAGGAACCAGAGACAGTGGACGTCAGCCGCGAGCATGAGGCAAGTAGATATCTTGCGCCGCTAGCATTGGATGTACCGGCACCTTCTCAACCTCGAAGTAGGATATACCAACGACGGTATTTATGATTTATGATTTATGATTTATGATTTGTGATTTTGTGATGTGACTATCACGTATCCGTCACTTGGGATTTCGGTATTTTGGCGATCAATTTGCATGATTTGGTTTTGATGGCTGAGTTCTATGATTTCTGTTTTTGGCACTATGGTTGCACCTACTGGGTATTTATAACTTGCGCATAGTTATTACTCTTGAGGTAATGATTGTGATTTCATGACTATTTTATGCCGGTGATTTGATTTACGCTTCCAGCGTAGTTTTCATGTACTTTTAGTGTTTTGATTTGAGTTGTGCACGCTGATGCACACGGTTGTGAGCTTTTCCATCGCGGTACACTTGATTTTGATTGATTCTTGCACCCTGTGCTTTTGATTGGACTTACGCATGTTCGACGTTTGCTATTGGATTTCGTGATTCCTTGCATGTTGAGTGCGCATGGTTTAGATTTCATTCGTGCACGATGGATGTACCGATTTGGATTTTCGCGCATGTTGGGCGCATGTTTTGAGATACGATTTTGGTGCACACCCGATGCACTAAATCGAGATTCTTCGTGCATGTCAGATGCACCGGATTTTGGCTGTCAGGCACACACGTTGCCTATGACAGATGCTTCGTGCACACCCGTTGCACCTAGATGTTGTTTTGTGCACCTGTATGGCACATATATGGATTTTGATTTCCGTGCGCACCAGACGCACAGGGTGGTGTTATGTGTATTTTTGGGACTTATTCCTTTTGGAGCAGTACATTTCTATGATATTTGACATTGTTTTCATACTGAGCAGGACTAGTCAGAGGACAGTACCTGGATATATTTTGCATGCATTGATAGTTCGAAAGGATTTCCAAGAGCGAGCTATGGTCTCGATATATATATACCCACGTGTCCGATATGACACGAAACGTTTAAAAACAAGGAAACCCTTCTAAATTGTTTTCAAACGGCGGAACGTACCTGTTAAACGAAGGATATATATATATATATATATACGTATATAGTTATTTTCTTATGAAAAACGCCCGTCACTGTGCAGTGTTACGCGCATCGCACAGCGACTCAAAAAGATTTGTCATGCATTTACATCAGCTATTCACATGTATAGATTGGATGTCTACATGTATAGTTCTGATCTATATCATATTGGTTTTGTATTGGAATTGACATTTGTGTCTTTACCATGACTCCGATGATTGCGGGATGCTTGATGGAGTGTTGCTTTTGAGTTATCTGCTCAGTACTCATGCGCATGCATTGCGCTAGGATACGTTTTATGTATTGCTGATTTCGGAGTCCCGATGACTTGGAATTTGTATAGAAATATTTTAGTATTTGGGGGTTTAAATTTAAATTCGGGGACCGAATTTCTTTAAGGGGGGTAGATTGTAACGTTTCCAAAATAATAAAATATTATTTTCGGGAATTTTTATAATTTAATATTATTTTAATAAATATTTTAATATTCCGGTATAATTAAATACAAATAAATGGGGAAATTTTTTGGAAAATTATGGAAAATTCATAAATAGGGTATTTTTATGGAATTATGCCATTTTAAAGTTTTTAAGATTAGTTATATGCTAATTTAGTGCTAATCGCGATTACGAATCGCTAATTGGATTTTTAGCTTTTTTGTGCAAAAATGTGCACATATCATTTTCCACACTTGTTACACTTATGTTACATTTCTATTGCTATGGTTGTTCTTTTGGGTTCACTATTGGAGTGAGAAGGAAAAGAAAAGAAAGAAAAAGTAAGTGATGATGAGAGAGAGAGACTAGGTCAACCCTCACTTTTTGAACCATACCCATCATTTTCCCATCTCATTTCTCTCGCCCCATCCCCAAGAGCTGCTGCTGATCCTGCTCCTCCCTCTTCTCCCTCCCCTTCACTCCATAGATCCCTCTCATTTCCCTCACCAAAACCACATTCCCACTTCACAAAACTTGCTCCCAAGCTTACTAGCTATATATTGAACCTAGCATGATTGGATTTGGAGGACTTTGAGCAACTCAAGAATTTTCTTGAGTTGCCAAAGGAGCTAATTTCTGCACCCCTAGTGTAGTAATTCAATTCTTATTGCATCCATTCTAGTTTCATATCGATATGTTGTCGTTTGGTGGATTTGTGAAACTTTAAATTAGGGTTTATGTGAGATCTGAGATTAAAGATGAAATTGAGGATTGTGGTGACCTTAAAACCCTGGTGTGATGTTATTTTAGATCCAAACCTGAAATTGAAACCAGAATACGGATTTATGAGACGATGTCGGAGAAAAACTGTGAATCTGTGATCGTATTTAAGAATCTTCTATCACCCCGAGACCCCAAAAATAAAACTGAGTTGACAGTGAGATGTGCAAGCACCATAGAACCACCACACCAAACCCTAGCCCCCAACTCAAATGTACGGCCGCCAATTAATTCCTTCTGGCCGCAAATTGCGGCCAGAGCAGGAGGGAACTGTCTCGATTTTTGTGCATGGCCTTATTTCCTCTAGTCTTGACCCTGGGTATGTCTAGTTTTGACTGATTCCTGTTAGGGTAAAATCTGGGTTGATTTGCTTGATTTGGCGTATGAGTTACGACTTGTTTTAGCATGGATTTTGGTATTTGGTGATTCATTTCTGTCGGGTGGCGTTTGGACGTCAACGATAAGTGGATATTGAACGTGTTTACATGCGAGATGATAGGTTTTTACCTATGCGAGTAGCGTGTGCTATTTTGGTTTCCGATGTGATTTTCATGTGCTATAGCGTTGTGGTATACTTGTAGGTACCCTACGTGATGTTGAGGCAAAGAAGATGAAGATGGAGACATCGGCACCGACACATGAGAAGCAATGTGAGTAGATTTATATCTACGGGGAGAAGTCGGGTGGATGGCGTATATCACACCCGCAGTCCGTGGTGATGTATATGAATACGTATACACACATATATTTATTATGTGTTGTTTTGGAATTATTGATGGTAATAATGGTATTATTGGTGATAAGGATGTATTGGTTTAGTATAGTGCGAAACCCTAGAGTAGTGGTTGCACCCACACATACACGTATACATATACTTGCATACATTCTTTCATTTATCTGTGTGCATATAGAGGTGTGTATATCTACACATGGGTATGGGACTATGTGTTCATATACGGGATTGAGGATGATACATGGGATTAAGATGAGTCGATGAGGTTTGATTGAGGCCGTGAGATTCGGCGATATGACAGAGTTCGTTTGTGAGATGTGATATGATGGTAGTGATACCAGATATGTGATGAGATGAATGTGATATTGACCCGTACCCAGCTATTGGGATGCCGTACGACGATTTACCGTACGAGCTTTATATTGATGTTAGATCCGCACTCATGACTCGAGGATGTTATATGATATACTGCATCGTACGTGATACTATTGAGGCGGGATCACCGACTATATATATATATATATATGTATATCGACTCAGATTTAGGTGGTTTCCATACCCCTCCCGGTTGACTTGATTGTTGGGTTCGTAGTTCGCATAGTAGGCGTTAGACTAGACCCGAGTCATACCTATTTCAAAACTAACGAATCGGGGATATTTTAAGGATAGGCAAAAGGGATTCTACGGATATTTTCAAGCGACGCATCTTTTCTTAAAACACCGTAGCCCTTATTTTACCAAAAGCCCTGATTCGTCTTATTTCAAAAAGCAAGGTTGCATGATATATCTATTGAAGCAGGTTCTTTACTTTTGCGTTGATTATTCGATTCCGCATATTCATGCTAATTGCATTGCATCGCTTGTATTGTTGATATATTTCAGTCATGCTGCTAGGACACCAGCACCATTATCGATGATGCGTATGTTCCACGTACACTTGTTTGCCGGCTCACACACTTCATCATCGATAATTGCCATATCACTACACTGTAGCACTGTTGCATTCAGTGTATGTTGCTTACATTTTTTTACATGTCGCATACATCATGCTTTCTGATTATACGCATTGAGATATGTTGTTTCCATGATATTTCTGGTTTTTGGGAACCGTGGGTGTTTCAAAAAAAGAATATGTAATTGTTTTAAAACCCGGTTACCCTTGATATGATATTTCACTGCGTCCACCATGTGTTTTTCTCGGTGCTGGGAGCAACGTGTGAAACCCGATTCGAGGAGGCGGATGAGGCCGATTGCGGGTACATGGTGGACCCGGTATGGTTCCCCGGGGCAAGAAATGTTTTTCGTGGAGTAGACGATGAGCCTGGCAGGGTGGCGAGTACTTACCGGTGATTGGTTGGACCTGGCGGTTATCCGGAGGATACTGACCAGAGTCGATAGATGGATATGGGCGTACTGCCAGGGCCGAGGGCCGATACCGCAGACAGAGCCCGTGGGCCGATCCGGACCGACGGAGCCCGATATATGAGGATTTACGTGCCGATGCTGGGCACAGTTTTCATGATGTTTTCGAGTGTCGATGCTGGGCACTCCGGTTCCATGATTTTGACGTGTCGCGAGGGACACAGATGGTTTATATCCTCATATTCCCATGCTCATGCTTTATGATATTTACATGCATGATGGTTATTGTCATTGGGTGACGAGTGGATGGGATCCACGTACACGCAGATTTGATTACATTGATCATATCTCACATTTATGATATGCTATGACCTGAGGCACTGGCACGAGCACGAGCACTTGGCACTACACTCATGCATAGAGATTTCCTTGCCAGTTTAGCATGCTTCAGACTTATTCATATTGAGGTTTATTTATATCTGATCGTATTGACCTAGGATGGGTCATGCATTCGATCTCTGCTTGTAGATATTTTTTATTCACGAGTTGGCAACTCACCCCCGTTGTGCCACAATTCTTGCAGGTTTTTGCCGTACAGATTCCATAGCGGCATTTCCGGCACACTGCTTCCTTATGGGTGACTTGCTTGGGTAGGTGGGTTCTTTTGTATCAGAACCGCCATTGTACATGTATTATTCATTGTATCTAGAATTCCATCAAACAAAACTTGTATATTGTTTCAGACTTAGAAAACGGTGTTGTATTATTTCGACCTTAGAGTCGCGCTTGTAGTATTGCGGTTTTTTGGCTGTTTTGAGTTTCTTTTTGGGTTTTGATCCTCGCCCTTTGGCATTGTATATTATTATTGCTTGCGTGGTTGTGACCGTCGATTGACGAAGAGCTAGCTCTCGCTTGGGGATGCCTTTTATCATTTCATATATATTATTCTTGTTGTGCCCCGTCGGGGTAAGTTTTTACAAAGGAAACTCTGCCGAAATTTTCAGGAAAGGTTACACATTTTTAAAAATGCATATTCGGCTTAGTTGCTTAAAAACTTTGATTTTCGAAACATGATTTCTTTACTTCTTAAAACCAGTTTTCCTTATTTACTCTTTAAATGGTTTTAGATTTCTGGGCTTTTGGCTTACTTGGATCAGATGGGGTCCTATAGACTTCATATGGTTCAAGGGTCAGTCACGTGCTCTTTCGGGTCGTGACAGTTATCTTCATTTCTTTCTCTTGATCAAGTGAAGTTGCTAGCTTGGACAAAGGGGCGCCGGGTGGATCGTCGTGGATACTAGAAGACTTCAAGCTAACCGTTCTCCAACCCTCAAGTGGCCAAAGAGTCTAGTGTAGGGAGCTACAAAGGTTGTACTCTCAAAACCCTAGTCTTTGTTGCTTATGATGTTGGTTAAAGTTTTGAAACCCTAATTTTCTAGGATAGATCCTTTGTATGCTTACTTAGCACCATAAAAATCTAATCTTTGGTACATATGATGCTTCCAAACCTTTTATAGGGTGCTAGGTAAAACTAACATAACTAACATGAGAAAGGGTAAAGAGCTATACCGAGCGATCCGTGTCCTTCGGTCTTCGGCCACCATCCCAAACTCCTCGTGGCATCACTGATCTCCGGTCTCCTCATCGGAAGGGCACCACATCTACGAGTCTTTTTACGGGCTCCCGCTTCGTCCAAAGCAACTCGGGCACGAAGTTTGCTAGCCGACGTGTCGAAGATGTTGTAGAGAATGCTTGTGATCACTTTGTCTCTTGCATCCATGGGTTTGGATGGAGGTTAATGATGAAGCCATTGATGGAAGCTTTGAGCTAGAGGAAGAAGAAGAAGAAGAGACTTTCTCACTCTTTTCTTTTGTGATGTTGGAATGATATGATATATAGGAGAGAGAGTAAAATATGATAAAAATACAAGACCAAAACAATAACCATGGCTACCCCTCTCTCTCTTCCTCTCATATTATCACAAATCAATCAAAAAATGTGACATATACACACAAAAAGAGACCATGAGTCACATATATGTCTATGTCACATTTAATGCACGTCATGATGAATTCTAGCTCACAATTTCCATTATCCAAACATTAATCCAAATGTTCGGTCCAACAAAAAGAACCGACAACATCTAAAGTAAACTCGTGACGGATCACAAGGATACCCCTCACCTGTATATACATACCTGCACCCGCATTCCGATTGAATGCGAATGCAACGAGACTAAAGTAATCCAACAAATCCAATACTAGGATCCGGCTTAAACCAAAGCCCGCTAGTATGATCCGTCCGATCATGATCCGTGCAATACCGCACGTATATGATCGAACCCTATCATATATCATACGGCCTCTACAACGTTTCGCCCGAAACTTGAGAAACTGTCTGTGGGGGACTCTAAAGACTCGTCAATACTTTGGCTGTGGATTTAACCACTAGCACGTCAGAGGTACTAGCCGTACATAACGGGCTACCAGGTATTGAACAAAAGGGAGGTCGATGAGCGAACTCATCCTGACACCCTACTGAGACTGTCAGTAACAATATCCGTACAGTCCGGTCCGTTCGTCTATGAGCATCGCATGGCGGGCCTAGGGGGTTGGTAAAAGTTAGACCCCCAAAAGCGGTACAAGTCGTGTCGGATTGTAGCCCAGAACACCCTGAGATACTACTGGAATACTTACTAGTAAATCTCCTGCCTTGTCCAAGGACTTTGTTTAATGGCTTTCCCAGACACAGCGCGATCTCACCCTCAATACCGGGAGAGACGAACCCCTGCCGATCCGCTCACTGCCTCCATGTGGCTCGGGAATGTACCCAACTAAAACCTGTTTGCACGACTCCTTTGAGCCGTGGTAGGGTAGTAATAAAAGCACAGTGGGAACTCACATGAGACAAATGACGATCTCAGGTCGATGAACTAACCTGCACACATGTCACCAGGGAACTGCTATATTAGGTGAACCAGCTGACACCAGTGACTTGTGAGACCGGCCACCGCCCCTCGTCGGGGTCTCGACTATATACACTAGTCTACTCTGGAGTATCGATGCTATGTCTCGAAAACTCCCACGACTAGGGACCTTTTAAGGATGTGCTTATAGACCCCAGCTCCCACGTATATGATCGCCATCATACTACTGGCCGTCAAGAAAGAATCCTAAAGGCTCAATCAACGCGTAATAGCGACCTGTGAGGTCACCTAAAGCAGTACACGATGATAAAGATAAACCAGATAGCATACTATCATCTTGAGTAAGACTGTCTTACCGGCGTAGGTCCTCCCTCAATCATTGCAATCACGTGCCTGTGATCCAATAATTGACTCTGAAGGCACTATATCCAACAATCTCCCACTTGCACTCAAGGCTAATTATTGCGATGTCGCATACTCACAGCCCGTGTGATACCGAACACCCAACTCCTCTACTAATCAGTCTCACAAAACCCGTTTGCGAAACTATTGCATTCGAGGAATTGTTAGTGTATATGCCCTAGAGGCCATTACTGTATCATACTAGTTAGTATATTACTTGATGGAAGCTTGGGATATTCATTGTTGTATAGACAATCTTGCTCGAAATGGTAGTATGCTACTTGGTTTGTTTCTACTTTAATGTGTGCATGTGTTTCTTTTAGCATATCGCCTATACACATTAGTGGAGCCCTTAGGATCTTTGCTTGATTACCAGCGTTGTGATGGCAGTCACACTAGTGGGGGCTGGGTAATCTATAAGCACATCCTTATACAGGTCCCTAGTCGTAGGATTATCGAGACGGGGCATCGATACTCCGGGGTCGACTAGCGTAAACGCTTCTCATCCTAGCAGGGGAGATGATCTGTCCTACAGCCGTCAGTATATCATACTTGAGATAGTATGCGGGTGCTCGTTAGGTTACGAGTACACTAGACAGGACTCGTCGGGAACTGTTGGTTGGTACAATACCTATCGTCAGTTATCAGTTCCCAGGTGACATGAGTACAACTTAGTCCGCTGACTTGACACTATCACTTCGCTTCGAGTGTGTTCCCACTGTTCTTAGATTGCTACTCTACCATGGCTCAAATGAGTCTTGCAAACAGGTAGCAGTTGGGTGCAGTCCCGAAGCACTTGGAGGCAGTGAGGTTAGACATGATTCGTCTCTCCCGGTATTGGGGGTTGATATCGCGCTGTGTCTAGGAGACCCACTACACAAAGTCCCTGTCCAGGGAAAGCGAGATATACTGGTAGCGTTTCCAGTGTTATCTCAGGGTGTTCTGGGCTACACTCCGACACGACTTGTACCGCTATTAGGGGACTGACGTTTACCACCCCCTAAGCCCGACATGCGATATTCTCAGACGAACGGACCGGACTGTACGGAGATTGTCACATTCAGGCTCAGTAGGAGTTCGGATGGGTTCACCTCATCAGTCTTCTTATCGGCATCTACCTGGGGACCGTTACGTACAGCTAGTACCGCTTGCGGCCTGTGGTTAAACCCACTGCCAGCGTAGTGTCGAGTCTTTAGAGTCCCACACAGAGGGTTATTCGCCTTTGGGCAAAACAGAGTAGAGGTCGCATGGTTTTGCGACGGGGTTCGTTCTCATCCGCGCACTTGTGCACGTTTGGTGTCCAGACAGTTATTACTAGCGGGCTTTAGTTTAAGCCAGATCCTAGTATATGTTTTGGGATTGGTTTTATCTCATTGTATTCGTGTTCCTCGGAACATGGATGCGGGTGTGTATGCACAGTTGACAGAGGCAGAGGCAGAGGATTCTCATTAGGGTTGATGACCGTTGTCTTTTTCCAAACCCTAATGAATATGTGAAATATGATTAATGATATTAATTAAAGATAATTGTGTTATTGTTAGGGTTGTTGACCATTTGACTTTGGTTGACTTGTTGACCCATGTTGACATATTGACTATCATCATTTTACATGAAAGATGCTCTTGGATTCTTGCAAAATTCATTAAATGTGAAATGATAATGGTCATTTCAAATGAACCATCACAATTTTCTTTTAATTATTATTGTTAATTCATAATTCACATATATGAAAGAATGGTTGATAATTATCCTCATTCTCTCTTGCTCATTCTCTCTCATCCAAAGCTCACCCTCTTCCTCTCTCTCAAAGCTCTCATCTCTCATGTGTTGAGAACCATTTGATTTTGAGATAAAACACCAAAACTCCTCTCTTCTCATTCTAGGGTTCTAGGTTTAGCAAGCCAAGCACTTTAGTTACCTCTAGATTGAGGTAGGAGCTCAAGACAGAGGCCCTCGGGTGGATCTTTCTTCGGCAAGAGAAGGCGACGAGGAGGAACCATTCAACTCACTCCAAGGAGCAAGAAGAGAAGTAGTTCAAGACTTAGGTATAACCCTCTAACCGAGTAGGTAAAACTTGTAGTTAGTTTGCTAGGTTTTTGTTTAGCAAAGATCCTATTTTCTAGTCCATGTTACCTTACCATAAAAAATCGTTTTTTACCGTTTCCGCATCCCCGTAAGAACCGGGACGGGTAACATGGACTTACAGTGGTATCAGAGACTAGCTAAACACAAACTAGCATGTTAGCAAAGTATTTAGAATTTCGATCGGAGAAAAATCGCAAAACACGTCCGAAAAATGAACTTTCTGCCGATTTTTAAACCTGTTCAAAAAATAATTCCACATACACTAAAAATCGGCTCAGGGTTTTCTAAGTCCAGTCAGCAAAAATGATCCACTGACTCGGTCAACACGCCGCGGAACTGCGGCGAGAACATGCTTCTTGCCGCGGATCCGCGGCCGAGTTGACTCGGCCGTGACTCGTCTTTGCTGCAGTGTTCTCAGTGTTCTGTTTTGGGATTTTTAGGATAATTTGTTTCTGCCCAGAATTTCCAGAGAACAAAGTTGTGTTTGTGGTGGTTACAAATCCGTATTTTGATCGAAGTTCTGTAGACTTTAGCTAATGGGTTATATCTGTGATGTGATATATGCACTGAACGTCAACTAATCGCTATACGTCGATTAGTGGCGGTTGTGCATATCTGTGATCTGTAATGTTAATGGTTTGTGTATATGAACTCGTTGGATTGTCGCGGATGAATAGCCGGAGGTTGTGAGATGAGAGTTTTTTTTTATCTTTCATTCGTTGTAATATGCAATTTGATGTAATATTATTTTTTATGGACGCACATCCGGGATGAGGTTGTAGCCGCCATTGTATATTATTTCTTTAACTGTTTTTGCTCCTAGGATAGACCCAAGGTGGGGTGCATAAACTACCGGGTACCTCAAAGTGCTGAGTGGCCTACTCACGTTGTTGAGGGAGGTTACTTCACTTCGGGTACTTGGGGGGTAGTTTGCCGCACCCGTAGGGGTCTAGGGTGGGGTCTTGGCTATTCATCACGACCGTGTAATCCGCTTTTCGTTGCAGGCTCGAACGAAATGCGGATTCCTAGTATATCCAATGTGTTCATCTATGATCTGGAATGGCTATCATTGCATCTGACGAATGTATATATCTATATATGATATCTAGTAGGCGTTGCTTATGTTTTGCATCCGTGCTAGTCCAGCCCCCGCTCTGTCGTTAGTTAAGTAAACTAACGGGTGATGACGGGGCCCCGAGGCGAATGCGGATGGCATAAGCGTACGTCATATTTTCGTTGTTTTCTGCAATGGTAGGATTAAATGATGGGACGCATTAAATTAATGCAAGAAAATAAACCAAAGTAAAGTCGTTGGAACAATTTCAAAACCACTCGGTTTCTTTTCAAAAACCAACTTTTAAATGCGGAGCTTGAACCACTCCTTTTAAAAGCTATCTCGTTCCTTCGATTATATCAAGTTCACTATGTTCACGATTTCGCCAAAACCATTCCTAGCCCTCCGTCATTTCATATGGATAGTCAATAGTATTCAAGCTGTGTTTGTTGGCCAAAGTCAAGGCATAGTGATTGGTAGCTATTGGATATTCATATGTAGCATAGATAGATGCGTTGGTTTGGGACAGTCGTACTGCCTTGTTGGCCAAAGTCAAGGGTAGGTATAGGTGGGTTCAAATTAACCAGGAAAATGAAGGGTAGAACTTGACATGTGACTTATGATTTGTTGGCCAAAGTCAAGGTCATAAGAGCATGGGGCAAAAATCCACATCGGGAGTTTCTAAAGAAACTGAAACTTGCTAGCGCTGCATACCATTTGGAGTGTGATGATTCTGGTAGGATTCGTTCAGTTTTGTCACACGATGATATTTGGATCTCGATCCTACTGTGAGTATATGCTACTCCTCGGGAACTTTCTCACTTAACGATCAATGCTATAAACCAAGTAGGTGTCTAGAAAGGTTTTAGCGGGGCTACGCCCACAGGGAAAAGAGGTTACTTAATTAAGGAACTTCGCAAAAGCGTTGGAAAACCTCCCTTGAAGTACCAACATTGGCCTGACTAAACGGTTAAGCAAGTATTGTACGGTGAGATTGATCCCGACTAATTCTTCCTTTTTGGTTTGAGGAAGGATTCGAGAAACAGTGGGAGCCATCCTGTTTAGACAAACTAAAAATCACTCTAAACTTGCAAGAGCATTATGCTAAAGTGTTTCTTCTCTCTCTCCTAATTGCAGTGACCAATCGTCATGACCGGGCTTAAGTTACTACTAGATAAAAATATGCTGACAGGGCCAAACTATAAAGATTAGCTCAGGAATGTCAAAATGGCAATCACTTATGACAAGTTGGGGTATCTCCTTACCACCAAAGCTCCCCCCTGTCCCAGGTCCCACCTCCAGCATCGCGGATAAGGAAATCCGTAATACCTGGGAGATCGACTGCGCGAAGGCCAAGTGCCTCGTGCTTGCATCTATGGACAATGAACATCAGAGGAGGCACGAGAATATGGACCTAGAATCCATATTTCTCCATACTAAGGAACTATATGGAGAGCAATCCCGTATCGCCAGATACGAAGTCTCAAAAAAGTTGTTTTCGGCAAGATTGGCCGTCGGATCATCCGTAGCGGAACACGTGCTTAAGATGATTGGCTATATTGAAGAGCTCGCGGACCTGGGGACCACGTTAGAGAATGAGCTCTACATTGACTTAATTCTCTAGTCCCTTCCTTCCACTTACGCCCAGTTTATCCTGAACTTCAACATGCAAGGAAAGGAAGTTGAACTTTCGGAACTCCTGAACATGTTGAGGAGTGCAGAGGGCACCCTACAGAAAGAAAGGGAAACACCCGCTTTTTCTGTTGGAGGACCTTCCTCTTCTAGGTCCAAGGCGAAAGCCAAGGGAAAGAAGAAGAAAACCCCCACCAAACCAAGGGGCGGTGTTAGTAAAGTGGAAGCGAAGGGAAAGGCAAAGGCAACAAAGGTAGCGGGACAACTTGTGGGAAAGGAAGAGTGCTTTTATTGTCATAAGAAATGACACTGGAAAAAGGATTGTTGGGCTTGGAAGGCCAAGAACCAGGACCCGAAGCAAGTTGTGGCTTCGGCTTCAGGTGTGTATGTTATTGAAAACTGTCTATCAGTAAACTCTACTTTCTGGGTATTGGATACCGGATCAGGATCTCATATCTGTAATTCTTTGTAGGCACTGAGAAAGCGTTGGGTTTTGAAGGCAGGTGATATGACCCTCAGAGTTGCAAACGGAGCTGGCATGGATGCTGAGTCGTGGGGGACTATCACTTGGGATTGTCAGATGGACATGTTTTGGTTTTACGGTATTGTTATTTTGTACCCAGTGCAACTTGTAATATCATATCTGTATCTTTAATATCTAAAGAAGGTTATGATTTTGCATTTGTAAGCGATGTTGTAAACATTCACCTTAATCATGTTCTGATTGGGTCGGGTACATTAAGCAACGGTATATACGTATTAAACCAACCACAGATTTTCAATGTCCAGAATACACAAAAGAAAGTCTCCAGAAATAAATCATGCTTTCTTATGGCATTGTAGACTGGGTCACATCAATGAGAGAAGGTTGACGAAGTTACATACAGAAGGATATTTGGATCCGTTCGAATATCAATCATATGCAATTTGTCAATCCTATCTCAAAGGAAAGATGACAAAGACTCCGTTCACTGGACACGGAGTAAGAGCGAGCGAGCTCTTGGGGCTAGTACACAGCGATGTGTGCGGTCCAATGTCTACACATGCGCGAAGTGGTTATTCTTACTTCATTACTTTTACTGATGACTTTTCAAGGTACGGATATGTCTTCTTAATGAAACATAAATCTGAAGCCTTTGAAAAATTATAGGAATACAAGAATGAAGTAGAAAAACAAACAGGAAAAAGTATCAAAACACTGAGATCTGATCGAGGTGGTGAATACTTGAGTGCCGAGTTCCTGAATTACCTAAAAGAGAATGGAATTCTCTCTCAGCTTACTCCTCCATACACTCCACAACATAACGGTGTATCGGAGAGACGGAACCGAACCCTATTGGATATGGTACGTTCCATGATGAGTAACGCTGAGTTGCCGCGATCATTCTGGGGATATGCACTAGAATCAGCTGCATACCTTTTGAACCGAGTTCTAACTAAGACAGTGACTACCACACCATATTAGATGTGGAGTGGGAAGAAACCCTATCTTAAGCACATTAAGACATGGGGATGTCCAGCTTTTGTTAAAAAGCAACATGTAGACAAACTCGAGGCACGCTCAGTACAGTGCAAGTTTGTGGGATATCCAAAGAACTCTAAGGGATATTTCTTCTATTGCGAAGAGGAACAAAAGGTTTTTGTTTCTCGTCATGCCTGATTCTTGGAAACTGAATTTTTGGAAAATCAGATAAGTAGGAGCGCAATAGAACTGGAAGAAATTCCAGAACCACGGGCTATTACTGAAAGCTTAGTAGAACCAAAGGGTTCGAAAGAACAGGAAATTCCTGCGCCGCTCCGCAGGAGTAGTAGGCAGTCTCATTTGCCCGAGAGATACTACGGTTTTCTCATAGACGGGGATAGAGAGGATTGCATCATTGATAATGATGAGCCGACTAGCTTCCAGCAGGCCATTCATAGCGTTGACTCGATAAAATGGCTGGATGCAATGCAGACCGAAATAGAGTCCATGTACACCAACAAAGTATGGACTTTGGACGTTGCTCCAAAAGGGGTAAAACCCGTAGGATGCAAATGGATCTTCAAGAGGAAGATCGGTGTAGATGGACAGGTTGAGACCTATAAGGCTAGACTTGTTGCAAAGGGTTTTCTTCAAAGACCTGGTTTGGACTATGACGAAACCTTTTCTCCAGTGGCTATGCTCAAATCCATTCAGATCCTTCTTGCTATTGCTGCTTTCCACGATTATGAGATTTGGCAGATGGACGTAAAGACCGCTTTTCTAAATGGAAATTTAGAGGAGTGTGTCTATATGGACCAGCCAGAGGGTTTCATTCAAAGTGGGAGCAGCGGAAAGGTGTGCAAGTTGCTTAAGTCCATTTATGGACTAAAGCAGGCATCGCGGAGTTGGAACATCTGTTTTGATGAGACGGTCAAAGATTTTGGCTTTATCAAAAATCCAAATGAACCATGCATCTATAGTAAAATTGTAGCACGAACTATCGTATTCCTCGTTTTATACGTGGATGACATTCTTTTGATAGGAAATGATATTCCTATGCTACAATCTGTCAAAAGGTTCTTGTCACACAGGTTCTCCATGAAAGACCTGGGTGATGCCTCTTACATTCTGGGGATCCGGATCCATCGTGATAGATCCAAGAGGATATTAGGACTTTCACAGTCCAGGTACATCGACACCATACTGAAAAGATTTAGTATGGAAGATTCCAAGTGCGGTAATCTACCGTCTTGTCACGGGATCACCTTCTCTAAAGAGGTGTCTCCCAAGACTGATTTGGAAAGGGATTGCATGTCTATTATACCCTACGCTTCTGCGGTAGGCTCTATAATGTATGCGATGTTGTGTACTAGACCAGATGTAGCTTATGCACTGAGTGTGGTAAGCCGGTATTATTCAAACCCTGGGGAGAAGCACTGGATAGCGGTAAAGAACATTCTCAAGTACCTGAGAAGGACTAAGGAGATGTTCTTGGTGTATGGCGGAAAAGACCTCCAGATCGAGGCATTTGCTGACTCTAGCTTCCAGAGTGACAAGGATGACTCCCATTCCATGTCGGGTTATGTCTTTACCCTCAATGGAGGGGCGGTGTGTTGGAAGAGTTCCAAACAGGAAACCGTTGCTGACTCGACGATGGAAGCGGAATATATCGCTGCTTCTGATGCCGCAAAAGAAGCCGTCTGGATGAGGAAGTTCTTGACAGAACTTCAGGTGGTTCCGTCCATTGTTGATCCAATACTTTTGTATTATGACAACAACGGGGCTATAGCTTTAGCGAAGGAACCCAGGTCCTATCAGAATTCCAGACACATCTTGAGGCGGTATCACCTGATCAGGGAGATTGTGGATCGCCGGGAGATCGAGGTTCGGAGGGTTGCTACAGAAGATAACATTGCAGATCCATTCACGAAGGCCTTACCCCAGACTCAGTTCGAGCGGCTGATCGAGAAGATAGGTCTTCGATACGCCAGTACATGGCCTTAGTGCAAGTGGGAGATTGTTAGTGTATATGCCCTAGAGGCCATTACTGTATCATACTAGTTTATATATTACTTGATGGAAGCTTGGGATATTCATAGTTGTATAGACAATCTTGCTCGAAATGGTAGTATGCTACTTGGTTTTTTTCTACTTTAATGTGTGTATTTGTTTCTTTTAACATATCGCTTATACACATTAGTGGATCCCTTAGGATCTTTGCTTGATTACCAGAGTTGTGATGGCAGTCACACTAGTGGGGGCTGGGTAATCTACAAGCACATCCTTATACAGGTCCCTAGTCGTAGGATTATCGAGACGGGGTATCGATACTCCGGAATAGACTAGCGTATACGCTTCTCATCCCAGCAGGTGAGATGGTCTGTCCTACAGCCGTCAGTACGTCGTACTTGAGATAGTATGCGGGTGCTCGTTAGGTTACGAGTACACTGGACAGGACTCGTCGGGAACTGTTGGTTGGTACAATACCTATCGTCAGTTATCAGTTCCCAGGTGACATGAGTACAGCTTAGTCCGCTGACTTGAGACTGTCACATCGCCTCGAGTGTGTTCCCACTGTTCTTAGATTGCTACCCTACCACGGCTTAAATGAGTCGTGCAAACAGGTAGCAGTTGGGTGCAGTCCCGAAGCACTTGGAGGTAGTGACGGTTAGACAGGATTCGTCTCTTCCGGTATTGGGGGTTGATATCGCGCTGTATCTAGGAGAGCCATTACACAAAGTCCCTGGCCAGGGCAAGCGAGATATACTGGTAGCGTTTCCAGTGTTATCTCAGGGTGTTCTTCGCTACACTCCGACACGACTTGTACCGCTATTAGGAGACTGACGTTTACCACCCGCTAGGCCCGACATGTGATATTCTCAGACGAACAGACCGGACTGTACGGAGATTGTCACATTCAGGCTCAGTAGGAGTTCGGATGGGTTCACCTCATCAGTCTTCTTATCGGCATCTACCTGGGGACCTTTACGTACTGCTAGTACCGCTTGCGGCCTGTGGTTAAATCCACTGCCAGCGTAGTGTCGAGTCTTTAGAGCCCACACAGAGGGTTATTCGCCTTTGTGCAAAACAGAGTAGAGGTCGCATGGTTTTGCGACGGGGTTCGTTCATATCCGCGCACTTGTGCACGTTTGGTGTCCAGACAGTTATTACTAGCGGGCTCTGGTTTAAGCCAGATCCTAGTATATGTTTTGGGATTGGTTTTATCTCATTGTATTCATGTTCCTCGGAACATGGATGCGGGTGTGTATGCACAGTTGACAGAGGCAGAGGCAGAGGATTCTCATTAGGGTTGATGACCGTTGTCTTTTTCCAAACCCAAATGAATATGCTAAATATGATTAATGATATTAATTAAAGATAATTGTGTTATGGTTAGGGTTGTTGACCATTTGACTTTGGTTGACTTGTTGACCCATGTTGACATATTGACCATCATCATTTCATATGAAAGATGCTCTTTGATTCTTGCAAAATTCATTAAATGTGAAATGATAATGGTCATTTCAAATGAACCATCACAATTTTCTTTTAATTATTATTGTTAATTCATAATTCACATATATGAGAGAATGGTTGATAATTATCCTCATTCTCTCTTGCTCATTCTCTCTCATCCAAAGCTCACCCTCTTCCTCTCTCTCAAAGCTTTCATCTCTCATGTGTTGAGAACCATTTGCTTTTGAGATAAAACACCAAAACTCCTCTCTACTCATTCTAGGGTTCTAGGTTTAGCAAGCCAAGCACTTTAGTTACCTCTAGGTTCAGGTAGGAGCTCAAGGTAGAGGCCCTCGGGTGGATCTTTCTTCGGTAAGAGAAGGCGACGAGGAGGAACCATTCAACTCGCTCCAAGGAGCAAGAAGAGAAGGAGTTCAAGACTTAGGTATAACCCTCTAACTGAGTAAGTAAAACTTGTAGTTAGTTTGCTAGGTTTTTGTTTAGCAAAGATCCTATTTTCTAGTCCATGTTACCTTGCCATAAAAAATCGTTTTTTACCGTTTCCGCATCCGCGTAAGAACCGGGACGGGTAACGTGGACTTACAGGAATAGCCTCAGTGAGTGGATCCGCTCTGATGTTTCTTTCTATGTCTCTCTTTATCTCAAGTTCACGGAGAAATCCATCTCCCGAAATGAGCAATACCAGTCTTAGAATATGTCCGGATATCTGA
Source organism: Agapanthus africanus (assembly GCA_030015575.1). NCBI lineage: Eukaryota > Viridiplantae > Streptophyta > Magnoliopsida > Asparagales > Amaryllidaceae > Agapanthus > Agapanthus africanus. Next base: position 523,329,840 of record CM057342.1, read on the forward strand.
TGGGACCTAGTTCATAAATGAACTCCAAATCCAAACTTCTTAGACTGTACCGTCAACTGAACTTAATCAGTATCCTGTGCCATGCCTTCTTCAGTATCCGCTTGGACCACCTGTTCAAACTACTGCCCCTCGTCAGAGGGAAAACTATAACTCTGACAGTCATTCTGTCATCCAGGTCACCTTGGAAGCCTGGAATGATAACTGTCTCCTAAAAGAGGCTGTTGTTATCATATCCCTAGAACATCCACTTATGTTCTAAAACTGCTTCCGACCGTTTATCCAGGATAGGATTAATATCAACTTATTGCATCTACTAAAAAAACAACGTCTGGTGTGGTACTTGACATCTCATGATCAACTCAATTGCCTAAGCAAGTGATCTGCCAATCATGCGCATCCCTCTTCCCTTTAGTCTGTAAGACACCTTTAGAGAGGGTGACTCCATCACCTGCAGGTACACTACCGTGCCAGGAGTCGTCCATTCTAAATACCTTTAGAATGCTGTCAAAATACCCTGATTGGGAAACTACCCAAATCTAGATCTAAAACCATAGATCTAGTGACCAGAATATCTGATATAATATCCATATCCTATGTGGAGAAACCACTGTGTAACAACCAAAGTATCACCGATCGTAGTATAGGAATATCACTTCCTACTATGTGTATGTCATCCAAATACCAGGACATCACACCCTACTACATTCTTAACAGATCCATCCCCTATTCTGATTAAGTCAAACATATGACTGTCATATCAGAAATAGATGATCTATCTCCGCTATATCTACTTTAGACAGATCCATACCCTATTCTGATGAAGTCAAACCCATGACTGTCATATAAGAAATAGATGATCTGTCTCCACTATATCTGCTTTAGTCTCTAAATAGAAATAAGCTACTTATCCACTATGCTTCCGCTGCTCCCACTGACTACGACAATCCTCTGGCAGAATAATATACACGTGCACTTCTAAAGCTAGTTTAGAACGATGCTATACTCATCCTCCTGCCGGGTCTCATAGTCTGGAACAACAGTAGTGTCAAGTCTGGGTAAACAAGAACCTCCCTGTCACCGTCTTTGAGCATACCGAAGTACCTCTCGAGTGCCTGAGGTTACCCACCATATCTGCGGAGTGGTCAATGGAATGTCAAAACAGATTGAATCTTTAGGTTCTTATCAAATTTTCAGTAATCGTTTGCGGTTCTGGAATCACTTCCGATTCTACCATACTCCCACTTCTGTTTTCTGAAAAAAAACCCATTTTACTAAAACTGTGGCGAGTCAAGAACAATATCACTATTGATCTTCCAGATGGTAGAAAGTCAACCCTCATTATAGCCCGGGTCAACCCACAAACAGCCATTATAGAAACATGCCTTGAGTTATCCAGAGTCTGGTTTTAAGCATAAGCCGGACAACTCCCCGTACCTTAACATCGTTAAGATATGAACTGTTCTATATCCAATACAGAAACAGAGGCACTGATTTAATTAAACCAGATTCAAATCATGCAGCTGTCTCCAGTGCATGTCAACTAAATGGAGAGAGGCCGATCATCATTACTCAAATTAGGAGTGCTTCCAATTATGAGTAACCTGAAAGAGAAGCAAGTTCTCTTAATCATTACTATCAACTGAATACCATACACAAGTATCTACATCCTCGATCACCTTGAAGAATCCCGATACTTGCAACATCTGGTTCTCTACTTTACTCTTATACCTATAACTTCTCAAAACTGGGACCTTGTGTTTCTACAAAACACTGGTCTAAGAACTAGAGAAGTCATAAGTAAACAGAATATAGTACGAGGACCAACCCCTCTGTCCTAATCGACACTGGATAACATACAATACTCTGTATAAGTCCCCTGAGTTGAATAACTCAAACCCTGTGTGTCGTAGGTTGAAAACTGTACTATGGTTATGAAGAATTACACCGCTGTTTAATGCTCCTTACCTAACCATCCACTGATATAGGTAAATGTCATGGACATAATTTCAAAAAGTTATATCTCACTTTATAAAAATAAACGTACAGATATATCAATTTGAAATTGGCGCATAACAACGGATATTCAAAACCAAATATTTGCCGTCCGGCAAACAACCCAGGCGATTTCCTCAAATATCACCAATTACAACGAATCCCGATATAATGAGGACAATCACCTAATTCCCAATAAATTACTCCCACTCATCATCTGTAAAACCATACAGATGTGAGAATCATACCTAGTAAATACATACCCTGGAGCAAGTGTCTAATTGGGAAATCAGTTTTCTTTTAACAGTACACAGTGAAACTGAAACATTGAAATGTTTCGTAGGGGTATCCGGGTATTCCTAGTAATGCCTCTTCCATTATCAGATTCATAACTGTAACCGTATATTTCTTTGCTATCTCTCCAAATCCCTTTATATGTCTTAAGTCATTACCTTCTGTATACCCCTTTAGGCCAAATGGTTTTCTTCCTTCCCTACCGTTCGGCACCAGCCTATGGTTTGGAAGAAGACTATCCAATAAGCATAATAGGTGTACTGTCCCAATCCTAGGGGCACTCGTAACCTGAGAGAAGGTGAAGATAAAAGACAACTGAATAAAACCATATTCCTATTTCTCCTGAACCTGAATCCATCCCCGAACTGGAACAAGTTCCTTTCGAGTTCGTATATAACCTTACGATGGAGTATCCAAATAACTGTGGATCTTCGTAGTGATACGGAGTGTCCTGGAGAAATACAAAGGTGAAGTAGGAGTGGCGATGAAATACTTGGTTTTGGTCGTGAATAGCAATCGCAGTTTACTTTGCCCTTTAACTAATTCCTTTATTTGTCATTACTTAATACCTTCTGTACACCGATTAGGCTAAATGATTTTATTCATTCCCTACCGTTCGGCACCAGCCTATGGTTTGGAAGAAGACTATCTAATTAGCGTAATAGGTGTACTGTCCTAATCCAAAGATCACTCGCAACCTGAGAGAAGGTAAAAGGAAAAGACAACCGAATGGTCCTATTCATTTTCTCAGAATCGGAAACCATCCTCGAATCTGGAACAAGTTCCTTCGAGTTCGTATATAACCATACGATGGTTTTATCCAATGGAAGTGGATGTTCATAGTAATACGGGGTGTCCTGGAGAAAAGGGTAAAAGTAGGAGTGGCAATGAGGTTTGCAACTCAGACAATCCAAAAGCCAGTGTTTTAAGAAGGTTCGGTCAACTTGGTCACTGAGTCATAGTCAAGGGTCGGGTCATGGTCGCTGCTAAAGAGAGAGAAAAGAAACACTCTGCGTGCACTCTTACTTAGATCAGAATGGTTATCACTTTATCTAATCAGGAAACCTCCCACTGTAATCTCAAATTCTTCTCCAAACCTGAAAGAAGAATAAGTCGGGATCACCCGAGGAGTAAACTAACTCATCAGTGGGAATCGGGATCCAACTATCATCGCATGATAACGTGATGGAATCCACTCACGTTATCACACTCCAGAAGGTATGCGCATATCTAGCAAGTTTCAGTTTCTTTAGAAACTCCCGATGTGATTTTTACCCCATCCTCTTATGACCTTGACGAAGGTCAACAAATCATAAGTCACATGTCAAGTTCTACCCGTCATTATCTAGGTTAATTTGAACCCACCCGTACCTACCCTTGACTTTGGCCAACAAGGCAGTACGACTGTCCTAAACCAACGCATCTATCTATGCAGCAGAAAGGTAACAAGCAGCTACCATTCACTATGCCTTGACGAAGGTCAACAAACATAGCATGAATACTAAGTGCTACCCGTCTGAAATGACGGAGGGCTACGAATGGTTTTTGGCGAAAAACCTTTAACGTAATGAACTTGATATCGTTGAAGGAACCGGATAGCTTTTTATAAAAATATAGTGGCGAAAACCTTTGCTAAAGAGGTCACTCCGGGTGAAGGGATCTCGGCTCTTTCCCTATAGAATGAGGTGCAGGATATTCCAACTGAATACCACGATGCAAAGAAAAAGTAATCGACTATAGTGAAGTTATTGCCCTGACAGAAACTTCTATCCAAGGGGTCACTCCCGGTGAAGGGATCTCGACCCTTGCCTCGTCGACTGAGGTGCTGGATATTCATAACCGAATACCACTATGCAAAACAAAAGAGAACGTCCTTGCAATAACAGCTTTTTGAAAAATGTTCCAACAACATCGAACGGGTTTGTTTAGCTTGCATTGATCCGAATCAATGCAGTCCATCAATTGATCACACCAATAAAGAACGAAAATAATGATGTACGTATATTCCATCCGCATTCGCCACTGGGTCCCGTCATCACCCGTTAGGTTACTTAACTAACGACAGAGCGGGGGCTGGACTAGCGCGGATGCAAAACATATACAACATCTACTAGTATATATATATAATATTCGCTCAAAATGTGATAAAATGCAACATCACAGAGAGTAATAAGCATCACAGAACAATACAGATAATCTGGGATCCCCGGGTTTCATAGAGCCGCTACTGAAACCCGACGTTCCCCTGGTCGTATGGATAGCCTGTGCAATGAAATCCTAGACCCCTACGGACGCGGTAAGTTACCCGCCAAAACCTGAAGCGAGGCAGCCCCCTTCAACAAAGTGAATGGACCACCCAGCACTTCAGGGAATCTGGTAACTTGAGCACCCCTCCTTGGGTCAACCTGTACCCCCTATGAGTGCGGCGAATAGCCTGTCAATTCTAGAGTGAAGCCCTCTCCGTCTCAAAGCCATGAGATGAGGGCTCGTTGCCCTCTAGAACCCGGCTATCCGTGCACCCCACCGCGGGGTAATCCTAGTACAGAAAGTAAAATATACATACAACAGGTACATCGACCTCAGCCCGGTCGTGCCCCAAAATAATAATATACAAACAGGCAGTGACGGCAGTCCACATATCGGACGCTCACCCCGCAATATCAAATGTACATATACAACAAAACTGTACTACCATTGCACCAGGCTATCCACCACGACAAATCCGCAACATCACAGCACAACACAGAACATCAACGTGAATGTCACGTTCACAAATCCGTCTAAAAGGGCTATAGCAATTAGACAGGATTTACTGATCAAATGACATTCACGGTCGCAGATATAATGTAAATACTGTGAACTAACATGTTTAAAATTTTCGATCGACTAAATTTCCCAAAGTGGGCCCCAAGCACAATACCCAGTACTCAAAATAAATCTAGGCCCAAACAGAATATACCAAAAACCCTATTTCCAACACAGAGAACGGTGTAAAAATTTAGTGCACAGAAGAGACAAACTGGTGGCGGAACCGCGGCCAAAGCATGGGTAAGGCCACGGTTCCGCGGCTGAACAGTAACCGCATGCAACAAAATTTTTACAGAATTCTTAGAATCGCCTGCACGTATTTCTGCAACACTCAAAATATTTTTTTGACAACTAAAAAATTTCGACAGAAACTGATGCTTGAAAATGCGGTTTTTGGAATTTTTGTTCGATCGAAGTTCTAAACATGTTAGAGCAAGCTAGAAAAGGTTAATGGCGTGGCTCTGATACCATGTAAGTCTATGGTAGCACCCCGGTCGTCTTTCCGAGGCCAAAATGCGGAAACGAAAAACTTTTTCAAACTAGAAACCGGCGCTATCGTATGCTTAAAACCCGGATCGAACCATTAACCTACTACTAGCTGACAGGAGAAAGGGTAGAGAGCTATATCGGGCGATCCGTGTCCTTCGGTCTTCGGCCACCATCCCAAACTCCTCGCGGCATCACTGATCTCTGGTCTCCTCGTCGGAAGGGCACCACATCTATGAGTCTTTTTACGAGCTCTCGCTTCTTCCGAAGCAACTCGGGCACGAAGTGTGCTAGCCGACGTGTCCAAGATGTTGTAGAGAATATTTGTGATCACTTTGTCTCTTGCATCCATGGGTTTGGATGGAGGTTAATGATGAAGCCATTGATGGAAGCTTTGAGCTAGAGGAAGAAGAAGAAGAGACTTTCTCACTCTTTTCTTTTGTGATGTTGGAATGATATGATATATGGGAGAGAGAGTAAAAGATGATAAAAATACAAGACCAAAACAACAACCATGGCAGCCCCCCCTCTCTCTTCCTCTCATATCATCACAAATCAATCAAAAAATGTGACATATACACACAAAAAGAGACCATGAGTCACATATATGTCTATGTCACATTTAATGCATGTCATGATGAATTCTAGCTCACAATTTCCATTATCCAAACATTAATCCAAATGTTCAGTCCAACAAAAAGATCCAGCAACATCTAAAGTAAACTCATGACGGATCACAAGGATTCCCCTCACCTGTATATACATACCTGCACCCGCATTCCGACTGAATGCGAATGCAACGAGACTAAAGTAATCCAACAAATCTAATACTAGGATCCGGATTAAACCAAAGCCCACTAGTATGATCTGTCCGATCATGATCCATGCAATACCGCACGTATATGATCGAATCCTGCTATATATCATATGGCCTCTACAACGTTTCGCCCGAAACTTGAGAAACTGTCTGTGGGGGACTCTAAAGACTCGTCAATACTTTGGCTGTGGATTTAACCACTAGCACGTCAGAGGTACTAGCCGTACGTAACGGGCTACCAGGTATTGAACAAAAGGGAGGTCGATGAGCGAAATCATCCTGACACCCTACTGAGCCTGTCAGTGACAATATCCGTACAGTCCGGTCCGTTCGTCTATGAGCATCGCATGGCAGGCCTAGGGGGTTGGTAAAAGTCAGACCCCTAAAAGCGGTACAAGTCGTGTTGGAGTGTAGCCCAGAACACCCTGAGATACTACTGGAATACCTACCAGTAAATTTCCTGCCTTGGCCAAGGACTTTGTGTAATGGCTCTCCCAGACACAGCGCGATCTCACCCCCAATACCAGGAAAGACGAACCCCTGCCGATCCGCTCACTGCCTCCATGTGGTTCGGGACTGTACCCAACTAAAACCTGTTTGCACGACTCCTTTGAGCCGTGGTAGGGTAGTAATCAAAGCACAGTGGAAACTCACACGAGACAAATGAGGATTTTAGGTCGATGAACTAACCTGTACACATGTCACCAGGGAACTGCTATACGTCAGGTATAATACCAACTAGCATGTTCCCGGCGAGTCCTGTCCGGTGTACTCATAACCCAATGAGCACCTGTATACATCTTAGGTGAACCAACTAACACCAGTGGCTTGTGAGACCGGCCACCGCCCCTCCTCGGGGTCTCGACTATATACACTAGTCTACTCTGGAGTATCGATGCCCTGTCTCGAAAACTCCCACGACTAGGGACCTTTTAAGGATGTGCTTATAGACCCCAGCTCCCATGTATATGATCGCCATCATACTGTTGGCCGTCAAGCAAGAATCCTAAGGGCTCTATCAATGCGTAATAGCGATCTGTGAGGTCACCTAAAGCAATACACGATGATAAAGATAAACAAGATAGCATACTATCATCTTGAGTAAGACTGTCCTACCGGCATAGGTCCTCCCTCAATCATTGCAATCACGTGCCTGTGATCCAATAATTGACTCTGAGGGAACTATATCCAACATGATTGCCATCATACTGCTGATCGTCAAGCAAGAATCCTAAGGGCTCTATCAGCGTGCAATAGCGACCTGTAAGGTCACCTAAAGCAGTACACGATGATAAAGACAAACCATGGTAGCATACTTTTCTCCATCAACGTGTAATAGTGAACCACAATATCACGTAAAGCATGTACACGATGATAGAGACAATCCAGATAGTATACTATCATCTTGAGTAAGATTGTCCTACCGACATAGGTCCTTCCTCAATCATTGCAATCACGTGCCTGTGATCCAATAATTGACTCTGAGGGCACTATATCCAACAATCTCCCACTTGCACTCAAGGCTAATTATTGCGATGTCGTATACTCACAGCCCGTGTGATACCGAACACCCTACTTCTCTACTAATCAGTCTCACAAAGCTCGTTTGCGAAAGTATTATGTTCGAGAAATAGCCTCAGCTAGTGGATCCGCCCTGATGTTTCTTTCTATGTCTCTCTCTTTATCTTAAGTTCACGGAGAAAACCATCTCCCTAAATGAGCAATACCTGTCTTAGAATATGTCTGGATATCTGATGGGACCTAGTTCATAAATGAACTCCAAATCCAAACTTCTTAGACTGTATCATTAACTGAACTTAATCAGTATCCTGCGCCACACCTCCCTCAGTATCCGCTTGGACCACCTGTCCAAAATACTACCCCTCGTCAGAGGGAAAACAATAACTCTGACAGCCACTCTGTCATCCAGGTCACCTTGGAAGCCTGGAATGATAACCGTCTCCCGAAAGAGTTTGTTGTTATCATATGCCTAGAACATCCGCTTATGTTCTAAAACTGCTTCCTAACGTTTTTCCAGGATAGGATTAATATCAACTTATTGCATCTAGTGCAAAAACAACATCTGGAGTGGTACTTGACATCTCATGATCAACTCAATTTCCTAAGCAAGTGACTGCCGATCATGCACATCCCTCTCCCCTTTAGTCTATAAAACACCTTCAGAGAGGGTGACTCCATCACCTGTAGGTATACTACCATGCCAGGAGTCGTCCATCCTAAAATACCTTTAGAATGCTGTCTAAGTACCCAGATTGGGAAACTACCCAAATCTAGATCTAAAACCATAGATCTAGTAACCAGAATGTCAGATATTATATCTATATCCTTTATGTGGAGAACCCACTGTGTGACAACCAAAGTATAACCGATCGTAGTATACGAATTTCACTTCCTACTCTGTGTATGTCATCCAAATACCAGGACATGACACCCTACGACCTTCTTAACAGATCCATCCCCTATTCTGATGAAGTCAAATCTATGACTGTCACATCAGAAATAGATGATCTATCTCCGCTATATCTGCTTTAGTCCATAAATAGACTCAAGCCACTTGTCCACTATGCTTCGCTGCTCCCATTGACTACGACAACCCTCTGGCAGAGTCATATACACGTGCACTTCCAAAGCTAGTTTAGAACGACGCTATACTCGTCCTCCTGCCGGGTCTCACAGTCTGAAACAACAGCAATGGCAAGTCTAGGTAAACAAGAACCTCCCTGCCATCGTCTTTGAGGCTACCGGAGTACCTCTCGGGTGCCTGAGGTTACCCACCATATCTGCGGAGTGGCTAATGGAATGTCAAACCAGATTGAATCTTTAGGTTCTTATCAAATTTTCAGTAATCGTTTGCGGTTCTGGAATCACTTCCAGTTCTACCATGTTCCCACTACCGTTTTCTGAAAAAAATCCATTTTACTAAAACTGTGGCGAGTCAAGAACGATATCACTATTGATCTTCCAGATGGTAGAAAATCAACACTCGTCATAGCCCGGGTCAACCCACAAACAGCCATTACAGAAACGTGCCTTGAGTTATCCAGAGTCTGGTTTTAAGCATAAGCCGGACAACTCCCCGTACCTTAACATCGTTAAGATATGAACCGTTCTATATCCAATATAGAAACAGAGGCACTGATTTAATTGGAACCAGATTCAAATCATGCAGCTGTCTCCAGTGCATGTCAACTAAATGGAGAGAGGCCGATCAGCATTACTCAACTTAGGAGTGCTTCCAATTATGAGTAACCTGAAAGAGAAGCAAGTTCTCATAATCATTACTATCAACTGAATACCATACACAAGTATCTACATCTTCGATCACCTTGAAGAATCATGATACTTGCAACACCTGGTTCTCTACTTTATTCTTATACCCATAACTTCTCAAAACTTAGACCTTGCATTTCTACGAAACACATGTCTAGGAACTAGAGAAGTCACAAGTAAACAGAATATAGTACGAGTACCAACCCCTCTGTCCTGATGGACACTGGACAACATACAATACTCTGTATAAGTCCCCTGAGTCTATTAACTCAGTCCCTGTGTGTCGTAGGCTGAAAACTGTACTTATGGTTAAGAAGAATTACACCGTTGTTTAATGCTCATTACCTAACCATCCACTGATATAGGTAAATGTCATGGACATAATTTCAAAAAGTTATATCTCACTTTATGAAAATAAGCGTACAGATATATCAATTTTAAATTGGTGCATTATAACGGATATTCAAAACCAAATATTTGCCGTCCGGCAAACAACCCAGGCGATTTTCTCAAATATCACCAATTACAACGAATTCCAATATAATGAGGATGATCACCTAATTCCCAATAACTTACTCCCACTCATCATCTGTAAAACCATACAGATGTGAGAATCAAACCTGGTAAATACATACCCTGGAGCAAGGACTAATTGGGAAATCAGTTTTCTTTTAACAATACACAGTGAAACTGAAATATGTAAATGTTTCGAAGGGATATCCGGGTACTCTTAGTAATGCCTCTTCCATTATCAGATTCACAACTGTAACCGTATATTTCTTCGCCATCTCTCCAAATCCCTTTATATGTCTTTAGTCATTACCTTTTGTACACCCATTTAGGCCAAATGGTTTTCTCCCTTCCCTACCGTTCGGCACTAGCCTATGGTTTGGAAGAAGACTATCCAATAAGCGTAATAGGTGTACTGTCCTAATCCTAGGAGCACTCGCAATACGAGAGAAGGTAAAGATAAAAGACAACTGAATAAACCTTATTCCTATTTCTCCTGAACCAGAATCCATCCCCGAACTGGAACAAGTTCCTTCGAGTTCGTATATAACCATACGATGGAGTATCCAAATAACTGTGGATCTTCGTAGTGATACGGAGTGTTCTGGAGAAATACAAAGGTGAAGTAGGATTGGCGATGAAATACTTGGTTTGGTCGTGAATATCAGTCGCAATTTACTTTGCCCTCTTACTAATCCCTTTATTTGTCTTTACTTAATACCTTCTGTACACCTTCGTTAGGCTAATTGGTTTTCTTCATTCCCTACCGTTCGGCACCTACCTATGGTTTGGAAGAAGACTATCCAATTAGCATAATAGGTGTACCGTCCTAATCCAAGGAGCACTCGCAACCTGAGAGAAGGTAAAAGGAAAAGATAACTGAATAGTCCTATTCGTTTTCTCCAGAACCGGAAACCATCCTCGAATCTGGAACAAGTTCCTTCGAGTTCGTATATAACCATACGATGGTTTTATCCAATGGAAGTGGATGTTCGTAGTAATACGGGGTGTTCTGGAGAAAAGGGTAAAAGTAGGAGTGGCAATGAGGTATGCAACTCTGACAATGCAAAAGCCAGTGTTTAAGAAGGTTCCGTTAATCTTGGTCACTGAGTCATAGTCAAGGGTCGGGTCATGGTCGCTGCCAAAGAGAGAGAGAAAAGAAACACTCAGCGTGCACTCTTACCTAGGTCAGAATGGTTATCAATTTATCTAATCAGGAAACCTCCCACTGTAACCTCAAATTCTCCTCCAAACCAGAAAGAAGAATTAGTCGGGATCGCCCGAGGAGTAAACCAACTCATCAGTGGGAATCGGGATCCAACTATCATCGCATGATAATGTGATGGAATCCACTCACGTTATCACACTCCAGAAGGTATGTGCATGCCTGGCAAGTTTCAGTTTCTTTAGAAACTCTCGATGTGATTTTTACCCCTAGAACCCAATTGACCTTGACACAGTCAACAAATCAAAGAGTCTTAGTCAAGTTCAAGCCGTCATTATCCTGGATTGCATTAAACCCACCCGTACGAGCCCTTGACACAGTAAACAAGGCCGCACGACTGTCCTAACCAATCCCATTAATATGCCACAAACAAACACTACTTAGCTACCGCACACTACGCCTTGACACAGTCAACAAACGCAGCACGAATACTAAGTAATACTTATAAGAAATGATGGAGGGCTACGTCTAGTTTTTGGCGAAAAATTTTAACGTAATGAACTTGATACCGTTGAAGGAACTGCATAGATTTATATAAAAATATAGTGGCGAAAACCTTTGCTGAAGAGGTCACTCCCGGTGAAGGGATCTCGGCTCTTTCCCCGTAGAATGAGGTGCAGGATATTCCAACTGAATACCACGATACAAAGCAAAAAGGCAATCGGATATAGTGAAGTTATTACCATGACGCAAACTTCTGTCCAAGGGGTCACTCCCGGTGAAGGGATCTAGGCCCTTGCCTCGTCGACTGAGGTGCTAGATATTCATAACCGAATACCACTGTGCAAAACAAAAGAGAACGTCCTTGCAATAACAGCTTTTTTTTTGAAAATTGTTCCAACAACATCAGAATAGGTTTTTTTACCTTGCATTGGTCTAAATCAATGCAGTCCCATCAATTGATCACACCAATAAAGAACGAAAATACGATGTACGTATATACCATCCGCATTCGCCACTGGGTCCCGTCATCATCCGTTAGGTTACTTAACTAACGACAGAGCGGGGATTGGACTAGCGCGGGTGTAAAACATATACAACATTTACTAGTATATATATCAATATATAATATTCGCTCATGGCGTGATAAAATGCAACAACACAGAGATGTAATAAGCATCACATAACAATACAGATAATCTGGGATCCCCGGGTTTCATAGAGCCGCTACTGAAACCCGACGTTCCCCTGGTCGTGTGGATAGCCTGTGCAATGAAATCCTAGACCCCTACGGGCGCGGCAAGTTACCCGTCAAAACCTGAAGTGAGGCAGCCCCCTTCAACAACGTGAATGGACCACCCAGCACTTCACGGAATCCGGTAACTTGAGCACCCCTCCTTGGGTCAACTTGTACTCCCTACGAGTGCGGCGAATAGCCCGCCAATTCTAGAGTGAAGCCCCCTCCGTCTTAAAGCCATATGATGCGGGCCCGTTGCCCTCTAGAACCCGGCTACCCGTTGTTCAGACTATAATATTGCATTTATCATTCCCCTATTCTTATCATTTTTATAAATAAACAGGTACTCTTGACGCACGTTTGTTGCATATTACAGGATACAGGTTTCTGGAGCAAATACAGTGAAAAAGACACAAAACAACAGAAAAAGGGACTTTTGACCAACAAGCAGACCGATCCTAGTCAAGCCTAGACGAAGAACAGTACAAGGTCCAAAATGTCATGTGAACGGTTAAAAGATCGCTACAAGTATTCACTGAATTATCTGGAAGAGAATAAGAAGCCAACAGAGAAACTACATATGGAAACAGAAGCCCAAAGAGACACTGAACCAAGCCGAAAAAGCACACAGCCCAAGTCTACAGTTTGGCCGCGGATCCGCGGCCAAACCCATGCTGGCGCCGCGGATCCGCGGCCATATGATACACGTGTCGGTGGAATTTTGGTGCGTCGGTGCGTCGGTGCAGATGTTAGGATTTTCAGGGGTCAAATCTGTAATTGCGCAAGTGCGAGAGCCTGTAACCCTAGGTTTCCTATTTTCCTATAAATTGTAATCTTAGATCTAAAAAAATGGTATGCCTCTTTTCAATCAATAAAATTCAGATTTTCTGAGAGCAAAATTCAGATCTGTTCTTCTTGTTTGGAGGGAGCCATCGAATTAGTAAGTATTTTTATTCTTTTAATTATAATGTCTTCTCATCCCCTAATGAGCGAGTAGTCTCCTCGCTTGTTAGGGTTAGCCTTAGGGAAAGGGTTGAGACATGAAATCTCTCGCCCCTTTCAATGCCACCTTCACCTAATGAAATAGAACCTCACGCATACGAGCACAACCGCTCCCTGCGGCATCCTACCCTTCGAGGTAACGATGATCCGTAGTATAAAGGGCCGGTTCCGCGCGTTTTCCGTGAGGGTTAGGATAATTATCAACAAAGGTAGGGTACAAACTTAGAGGAAGAAACATCTTCCCAAAAGATTTGTATCCACTTTCTTGATAATTAACTTAACACCTAATAGATCTAAAAAAGGAAGGTATTGAAAGCGGTGAGGAAAAATATTCATTTCCAAAACTTCCCCTAATCCTAACCCTAGCAAGATTCTTAATTAGATTAATTAGATCCAGTCTTTAGATTTTTATAAACCAACCAAAACTACAAATAGAATCAACTCGTTAAAACACTTTAAAGAAATTTACCCGTCTCTGTGGATCGACCCGTACTCACCGGCTAGCTGCGAAGCGACGCCGTCCTGATTGCGGTAATTAATATTTTTGAACGTAAAATCTCTACCAATCAAATGGCGCCGTTGCCGGGGACGGCGTAATCTTTCTTTTTGTGAATTTTCGGGTTGATATAAATTTTAAAAATTATAAAAATCTGAAAATATAAAAAATATAAAAAATAATCGAATTTTGATCTGTTTGAAGGGTTTATTTTTGAGTCTTGCAGGAACAGCGAAGATCTGAAATTTTACAGAGCGCAAATCAGAAAGTTGCATATAAGAGAAGAGAGGAACCATCATTACAGAGAAACACAATTTTTTTCCAGCGGCTGAACCCACTCCCTGACCGCCCTTCCGCCGCATACAGGGGGTTCCTGCCGCGCTTCCGCGCTTTAAGTGACACGTCAGCCCTAAAAATTTGTGTGGTTTGCTCTCTTTTCCTCCCCTCTGCAACCTCCATATCTCTGTCTGTGAAAATTTTCTGCAGGGTTCTTTGCGTAAAAAGTCTTTCTCCCCCTTCTAAATAACAGATTTCTGCAGGTTTCTTTGCGCCGCGCTAAAAAAAAAAAATTCTGATTGCAAGTGAATTTTTATTTGTTTTGCATAATTTAACCGGACTCTAAGGGGCTATTTGACCAAATCCAGATTGGGTGGGGATTTCATCACCCTTCCCAGGACCCCAGAAAACACCTAAGCATTTTGCATCAACCACCTTTAATTAAAAAAGATTAGACTCAGACCTAAGGACAGCGAGCTCAATAGGAAAAGGACTAGGGTAGGCATCGGCCGTTTATCCTAACCGACATTGCGGTGTCTAGGCTAGTGGTTTTTAATTAGGCCCACTGTAGTGGTGGTTCCTTCCCACTTACCTGGCCGTATTTGTCCGTGAAGAGGCGGTTCGAGGTCTATTTCTAGCCCTAGTTAGGAGCTGTCTAGTAGACCTAGGCAACCCTAGATCTAGGTCTGATTGTGCATGTGTGGTTGATACTTTTTGTGTCAAGAGTCCGTTTTCAAAAACCTCCTTGCAAAAACTCACACATAAATAAAAAAGAAATAATAATAAAGAAAAATCTTTTCAAACTTGCAACTTGTCGCGAAGAAATTTGAAACTCACTTCCACCACTTCTTCTCACTGACGTTATCTTACCCCCACATTCTGTTTTTCTCTTTTTTCTGACTGCACTACTCTTTAGTGTATGTCATCTTGGACTAGGGATACTAACGCCCGATTAGTCCGTGTTTCGTTGGTACCGACCAACGAACCCTTCGACGAACCCTTCGTCGACATTCCTTCCACTTCCTTACCTCCACATTCAAATTCTTCTTTCGAAGGTATGTCGGGATTCAACCCCAACGATACCTTAACGACGGGAATGATTCCACCTCCGCCAGGTGCGAATAACCCGAATCTTCCGCCTGTTGTAGCGCCCGCACGAGTCGCGCTCCAGGATCTCTTCTACCCCGTCCGCACTTCCTTACCTACATGTCTTTCACCCCCACCGGCAAATGGGGACAACTTTGAAATAAAACCACAATTCATCAATATGCTGCCTAAGTTTCATGGTTTGGAATCCGAAGATGCATATATTTTCATTAATAAATTCCAAAACGTTTGCAGCATGATGAAGACAACCCAATTAAGTGATGACGCAATAAGGCTAAGGGTCATCCCTTTCACCTTATGTGACCTAGCCGAGAAGTGGCTATACAGCACCGCATCACACTCCATTAGAAATTGGGACGAGTTTGTGAGAGCTTTTCTGAAAAAATTCTATCCTCACCACAAAACTGCTAGAATCAGAAATGAGATTATACAATTTTCACAGCTTCCGTCCGAACCATTCTGGAAATGCTTCGAGAGATTTAAAGACCTACTTGTTCAATGCCCTCATCATGGGATAGAAAATTGGCAACTTTGCCAAACATTATACGAGGGATTGAATGCGGCAACGAAGCAGTTGCTAGAAACAATATGTCAAGGTCATTTTCTCTCCAAGTCTAGCGACGAAGCTTGGCAGTTTCTTGAGGACCTAAGTGAGCAAACAATTCAGTGGGAGAGTACCAAGACCACATCATCTTCTTCAGTTGGTCAATCTAGGGCAGGCATACATCAAATAGATATGTCGATCTCTATGAAGGCCGAGATGGCCTCACTTATGAAAAAGCTAGAAGCCATTGAGACAAAAATTTCATCGTCTTCTCCTGCCCCTACTCTACCCACACGAACTGTTTGTGCTTGTTGTTCTAATCCATCACATCTCACCGAAGAGTGCCCTTATAATGCACCTATTCAAGGGCAGGATCAAGTCAATGCTGCATTCCAGCAAAGACAAAGAAATGATCAGTACTCTTCGGCATACAATCAGGGGTGGAGGAATCACCCAAATCAACAGTTCCAAGGGAATAACAATTTTCAAAGAGCTCCTCCACAACAACAACAAGCACCCTTACAAACTCAAATACAACAACCTTTCCAACAACAACCTTATACAAATCAAACGAACAACTTGGTTCAACCTAATGATGATAAGGTTAGCTCGCTCGAAAAAAGCCTAGATGCATTTCTTAAGCAAACTACAGAATCCGCAGCAAGATTTGAAAGTTATGTTCAATCTTTAATGAATAACAATGCCTCACACGATCAAAGTATCAAATCTATTGAGGCACAAATTGCACAATTAACTGCTGCATTGAGCGAGAGAGAAAAGGGAAAGCTTCCATCTCAACCATTGCCCAATCCCGGTCACGCACAAAACGCATATAACAATCACAATGTGAATGCAGTGACCACGTTGAGATCCGGAAGAGAGTTGCAAAATAATGTGGAAACTAATGATGACATCCCCGCCGGTGGTTCTTCTTCCCCTTCTTCATTTTCTTCACTTCCTTCTTCACCTTTTTCTTTAGAGCCTATTCTCCACCCTTCACACAGCTCTACTTCTTCTGACTCGAACGGACCCATTTCTAACAACACGAACACATCCACACTGGGATCCGTTCCTATTCCACATTCTACTCCACAGACTTTTGACTCAGCAAATTTTCAGAATGCACCATTTCCAAATAGGTTGAGTCCTAATAAACCAAATACACAAGTGGAGAAGATTGTGGAGATCTTTAAGCAGGTTAGCATAAATATACCTCTCTTGGATGCTATCCAACAGGTCCCGTCATACGCGAAAATCTTAAAGGGCTTGTGCACCTCGAAGAGAAAGGCATCTCAAGTACCCAAGAAAGTGCTAGTGGCTAGTGCAGTGAGCAATGCTATTAACCACCATCAAACCTTACCCCAAAAACGAAAGGACCCCGGCTGTCCTACTATTTCAATCACAATTGGGGATAAGAATATTAATCGAGCACTTTTAGATCTTGGGTCAAGTGTTAACCTGATTCCTTACTCCGTGTACGAACAATTAGGGGTTGGAGAGTTGAAACCCACTCGTTGCACTCTCCAAATGGCTGATCGATCAATCACCTATCCAAGGGGTCAACTAGAGGATGTGTTGATCAAAGTCGGGGAATTCATATTCCCCGTTGATTTTATCGTTATGGATACACAACCTGTTGCTAACCCAAGAAACCAAATTCCGGTGATTCTTGGTCGACCATTTTTGGCCACTTCCAATGCTGTAATAAATTGTCGCAATGGCTCCATGACTCTATCCTTCGGAAAGAGGTCTAGTGAGTTCAATATCTATAAGATGGGAAGTCTGCCCCCCGTGCCTAAAGCTAGTACACGAGAAGTTTGCTCTATTCACGAAATCACGCAGGAGGATTGCGAGCTTGAAAGATTTCTATTTGATGAAAACAATTCTGACGCCACTAGTGCGTCCCTCCTTGAGCCTACCACCGTTGACACAACCGATGTTGATTATGAATGTTTCACTTTTTTGGATGATGATGACTCACAGCCCGAATATGAGTCGTTTGAATTTTTGGAAGAGTCAGTCGAACCATCCGAATCGGTTGTTTGCAGTGATTTCGAACCTGTGTTAGAGTCCTTTGAGTTCGAGGTGGATTCCGCAATGAATCTTTCGCCTCAGAAATTCGAACTCATGTCCTTACCGCCTCAACTTAAATATGCTCATATAGGTGAGAATGAGACTTTTCCTATGATCATATCAGCCTCTCTAGCCTTCGAGCAAGAGAACGCTATTTTAAAAGTCTCACAAGATAAGCGGCAAGTTTCCAGTTGGACCATGGCGGACATCGAGGAGATAAGTTCCCTCATAAGTGAATATCATAAACATGTGATGGATGATGCCATGTCAATAGAGGACCCACAGGAACATCTTGGGGGTATTGTGGTGAGTCAACTTCCTCCCTTAGAAGTTGAAATACCCCCCTTTCTTTTAATAAGATACGAGAATGCTAACACTCCACTTATTGCTGATCATTTACATTCTCGTTTCGATGCATCACCATCACCTGTATATTCACCTCCACACCTCCCATTCCACTACTTCTATCTTCCCCAATTCTTTGCGGACCACCACAACTTAATTTTCCACCAACCAATATTCTTTACTGATAAATTTTTCAAATGGTTGGTGTTGACTTTTGGCCGATGCAAGGTTTGGCAGTAATCTCTAACATAGTTTAAATGAAGTTCGGGGGAGGGTCTTTTTGTATATATGTTTGTTTTTCTTAACAATAAAAAAATTTTTAAACAGGGGAGTATCGGTATTTTGACCCTCTTGGTTTAGCATGACAGTGAGGACACTGTCAAGTTCAAGTTTGGGGGTATGCTCGGTACGTCTTCTTCCTTCGCATTCATTTGTACATATTTTTGCATCTGCATATTTATTTGAAAACCCATAAAAATTAAAAAATTTCAAAAATTATAAAAATATTTGTATTCAATTTTGGCTAATTGACTTGAGTTTGACTAATAGGTTAACTAGCTAGGAAAAACTAGATCTTAGACTTAGTAAATTAAAAACCCTAAAAATAACATTCCTTAAAGTTTAACGGTAGAAAGTATATGCCTTGTAGTTTATTTAGAATTAGGCATATTTTGGGTTCACTTCCTGGGCTAAGTCGAAACAAGGGAAGAGTATTGATGTTCTCATTAGAGTATAAGTTTGAAAAATAGTTCCTAGCTTAAGTCTAAATTCTGAAAATGTATACCCTATAAATTGCACGTTCACGCACCTTGAAACTTGGAATAGTAGAAGAGACCTTGAAATGCTCTTGTCTAAAGTCCTTAGTATGAAAAAGTGTGAATAAAGAAAAAATGGACACTGGTTTTTGTGATTATTTAAGGCTGCAAAAATAGAAAAATATTTAGCGAGGGTGCTTCATCACCTAGTGCCTTAGACCAACTGGTTTGGGAGTCACTGCTAAAGCCTTGGGTGTTGCAAAGACTAGGAAGTATGCTTTAAAGTGCAAACGCATTTTGTAATCGGTCGTTGGTACCTCAAGAAGTATTAACGGTCGCATGAAGGATGTGCAAGCAAATTTCATTTAAAAATTCACCTACTAATGAGTACTTTGGACAACAGACGAGAGTATGATTGCTTGATTTGAATTTCCAAATGTAGGGGTGATTTATACACACACGTAGGGATATGTGATTGGAGTTTAGATAAGAGAAAGGAATGAAGAATAGAACTTGTGTCTTTAATAGAGTTGATAGAAATTCCTAAGTGGAGATGAAACCCTAGAAGGAAAACTTAAGAAATGCCGAAAGCTAAGTAAGTCTACATAACATATATAATCTTAAGTTAAATAATGAGGAAGTGTGAAGAATATGGGTGGGTAATTTACAAGTATAAGATAATAGAATTCCTTATTAGAAGACCTAATTGGATAACATAAGTCAATGAGCCAAATTGATAGGATTTTGTGGGTGTAATCCGCTGAAAACCCTCAGGAGACAACACTCCTCCTACTAGGGACACCTAGAGGTTTAACGGCTTGTTGCACGTGCTCAGTGCAATCGCGTTTCCCTGCGAAAGTGCGGTTAGGTTTTTTGTAGAGAATAAAATAATAAGTTTGCTCGAGGACGAGCAAAAGGTAAGTTTGGGGGTATTTGTTCAGACTATAATATTGCATTTATCATTCCCCTATTCTTATCATTTTTATAAATAAACAGGTACTCTTGACGCACGTTTGTTGCATATTACAGGATACAGGTTTCTGGAGCAAATACAGTGAAAAAGACACAAAACAACAGAAAAAGGGACTTTTGACCAACAAGCAGACCGATCCTAGTCAAGCCTAGACGAAGAACAGTACAAGGTCCAAAATGTCATGTGAACGGTTAAAAGATCGCTACAAGTATTCACTGAATTATCTGGAAGAGAATAAGAAGCCAACAGAGAAACTACATATGGAAACAGAAGCCCAAAGAGACACTGAACCAAGCCGAAAAAGCACACAGCCCAAGTCTACAGTTTGGCCGCGGATCCGCGGCCAAACCCATGCTGGCGCCGCGGATCCGCGGCCATATGATACACGTGTCGGTGGAATTTTGGTGCGTCGGTGCGTCGGTGCAGATGTTAGGATTTTCAGGGGTCAAATCTGTAATTGCGCAAGTGCGAGAGCCTGTAACCCTAGGTTTCCTATTTTCCTATAAATTGTAATCTTAGATCTAAAAAAATGGTATGCCTCTTTTCAATCAATAAAATTCAGATTTTCTGAGAGCAAAATTCAGATCTGTTCTTCTTGTTTGGAGGGAGCCATCGAATTAGTAAGTATTTTTATTCTTTTAATTATAATGTCTTCTCATCCCCTAATGAGCGAGTAGTCTCCTCGCTTGTTAGGGTTAGCCTTAGGGAAAGGGTTGAGACATGAAATCTCTCGCCCCTTTCAATGCCACCTTCACCTAATGAAATAGAACCTCACGCATACGAGCACAACCGCTCCCTGCGGCATCCTACCCTTCGAGGTAACGATGATCCGTAGTATAAAGGGCCGGTTCCGCGCGTTTTCCGTGAGGGTTAGGATAATTATCAACAAAGGTAGGGTACAAACTTAGAGGAAGAAACATCTTCCCAAAAGATTTGTATCCACTTTCTTGATAATTAACTTAACACCTAATAGATCTAAAAAAGGAAGGTATTGAAAGCGGTGAGGAAAAATATTCATTTCCAAAACTTCCCCTAATCCTAACCCTAGCAAGATTCTTAATTAGATTAATTAGATCCAGTCTTTAGATTTTTATAAACCAACCAAAACTACAAATAGAATCAACTCGTTAAAACACTTTAAAGAAATTTACCCGTCTCTGTGGATCGACCCGTACTCACCGGCTAGCTGCGAAGCGACGCCGTCCTGATTGCGGTAATTAATATTTTTGAACGTAAAATCTCTACCAATCACCCGTGCACCCTTCTGCGGGGTAATCCTAGTACAGAAAGTAAAATATAAAACGGGTACATCGACCTCAGCCCGGTCGTGCCCCAAAAGAATAATATACAAACAGGCAGTGACGACAGTCCACATGTCGGACGATCGCCCCGCAATATCAAATGTACAAATACAACCAAACTGTACTACCATTGCATCCAGGCTATCCACCACGACAAATCCGCAACATCACAGCACAATACAGAACATCAACGTGAATGTCACGTTCGCAAATCCGTCTGAAAGAACTATAGCAATTAGACAGGATTTACCGATCAAATGACATTCACGGTCGCAGATATAATGTAAATACTGTAAACTAACATATTTAAAATTTTCGATCGACAAAATTTCCCGAAGTGGGCCCCAAGCACAATACCCAGTACTCAAATAAATCTGGGCCCAAAATAAAATTACCAGAAACCCCCTTTCCAAGTCAGAGACCTACTGAAGAAATTTGGTGCACTGTGGCTATATTACGGCCACGGATCCCCTGCGAAAACGTGGGTACGGCCGCGGAGCCGCCGCGCTACAGTGAAATCAGCCCACCAAATTTTCTCAGTTTTCTTAAAAAACCCTGCCTGATTTTCTGCAATACACCAAATAATTTTTTGACAACGGAAAAAATTTGACAGAAACTGATGACTTGGAAACGCGGTTTTTGAAAATTTCGTCTGATCGAAGTTCTAAACACGCTAGAGCAAGCTAGTAAAGGTTAATTGTGCGACTCTGATACCATGTAAGACTACGGTAGCGCCCCGGCCGTCTGTACGAGGCCAAAATGCGGAAACGAAAATTATTTCTTAACATGAAAACCGGCGCTATCGTATGCTTAAAACCTGGATCGAACCATTAACCTACAACTAGCTATCTAGAGAAGGGATAGAAAGGCTATACCGATCGATCCGTGTCCTTCAGTCTTTGGCCACCATCCCAAGCTCCTCGCTGCATCTTCGGTCTTGATCTCCTCGTCGGAAAGGGCACCACATCTACTAGTCTTTTTACGGGCTCCCGCTTCATCCGAAACAACTCGGGCACGAAGTGTGCTAGCCAACGTGTCCAAGGTGTTGTAGACAATGTTTGTGACAACTTTGTCTCTTGCATCCATGAGATGGATGGAGGTTAGAGATGAAGCCATTGATGGAAGTTTTGAGCTAGAGAAGAAAGAGGAAGAAGAAGGAGTTTTCCCTTTCTTTTCTTTTGTGATGTGAGAATGATAAAATGAGAGAGAGTGAGAAAAATAATATGAGAGCTCAGCATAACACTTGGCTGCCCCTCTCGCTCTTGCTCTCATTTCATCACTCAAATCAATCCACTAATGTGACATTAGTGCTAAAAAAGAGACCATGAGTCACCTAATATGTCTATGTCACATTAAATGCATCTAATGATGATTTCTAGCGCATTATTTCCATTAACAAACATTAATCCAAATGTTTGCAACAATAAAAAGATACGGCAATATCTAAAATAAACTCGTGACGGATCACAAGGATACCCCTCTCCTGTATATACATACCTGCACCCTCATTCCGACTGAATGCGAATGCGATGAGACTAAAGTAATCTAACAAATCTAATACTAGGATCCTGCTTAAACCAAAGCCCAGTAGTATGATCCGTCCGATCATGATCCGTGCAATACCGCACGTATAAGATCGAACCCTGCCATATATCATACGGCCTCTACAACATTTCGCCCGAAACTTGAGAAACTGTATGTAGGGGACTCTAAAGACTCGTCAATACTTTGGCTGTGGATATAACCACCAGCACGTCAGAGGTATTAGCCTTACGTAACGAGCTACCACGTATTGACCAAAAGGGAGGTCGATGAGCGAACTCATCCGGACACCCTACTGAGCCTGTCAGTGACAATATCCGTACAGTCCGGTCCGTTCGTCTATGAGTATCGCATGGCGGGCCTAGGGGGTTGGTAAAAGTCAGACCCCCAAAAGCGGTACAAGTCGTGTCGAAGTGTATCCCAGAACACTCTGAGATACTACTGGAATACCTACCAGTAAATCTCCTGCCTCGGCCGAGGGCTTTGTGTAGTGGCTTTCCTAGACACAGTGCGATATCACCCCCAATACCGGGAGAGACGAAACCCATGCCGATCCGCTCACTACCTCCATGTGGCTCGGGGCTGAACCTAATTAAAACCTGTTTGCACGACTCCGTTGAGCCATGGTAGGGTAGTAATCAAAGCACAGTGGGAACTCACACGAGACAAATGACGATCTCAGGTCGATGAACTAACCTGTACACATGTCACCAGGGAACTGCTATCTGACGTCAGGTATAATACCAACTAGCATATTCCCAGCGAGTCCTGTCCGGTGTACTCATAACCCAATGAGCACCTGTATACATCTTAGGTGAACCAACTGACACCTGTGGATTGTGAGACCGGCCACCGCCCCTCGTCGGGGTCTCGACTGTATACACTAGTCTACTAATGGAGTATCGATGCCCAGTCTCAAAACTCCCATGACTAGGGACCTTTTAAGGATGTGCTTATAGACCCCAGCTCCCACGTATATGATCTCCATCATACTACTGGTCGTCAAGCAAGAATCCTAAGGGCTCTATCAGCGTGCAATAGCGACCTGTAAGGTCACCTAAAGCAGTACATGATGATAAATACAAACCATGGTAGCATACTAGTCTCCATCAACGTATAACAGTGAACCACAATGTCACCTAAAGCATGTACACGATGATAGAGACAAACCAGATAATATACAATCATCCTGAGTAGGATTGTCCTACCGGCATAGGTCCTCCCTCAATCATTGCAATCACGAGCCTGTGATCCAATAATTGACTCTGAGGGCACTATATCCAACATTCCCTTCATGCCCTTGATCTGTTTTCATCGATACACGCTTGAGGTTCCTGTCACCATGGTTGTGTAAGTCTACGGTAGCGCCCCGACCGTCAACTTGAGGCCAAACGCGGAACAAAAACTTTTTCAACTGACGCTATCGCGTACTATAACCCGGATCTTTCTATTGACGCTAGACTAACAAACTGTAAAGAGGTAGAAAGGCTATACCGATCGATCTGTGTCCTTCGGTCTTTATCCATCATCCCATGCTCCTCGCTGCAACTCTGATATTCTCGTCGCGGTGGCACCACGTCATCGATTCTTTATACGGGCTCCCGCCTCTATACCAAGGCAACTCGGACATGAAATATGCTAACCGACAAGTCCAAGATGAAGTAGAGAATGATTGGAATACTTTATCTCAAACACCCTAGGGTTCTCATCACATGAGAGGGATAGGGTGGAGGTTGAAGAAGATGCAAAGAGTTGAAGAGTGTGAGCTCAAGAATACTCAAGTGAGCAAAAGAAAACCAAGCACAAAACTTGCCCTTGGCTGTCCAAATAATGAGTGGTGATATATATGAGGTTTTGTGATGAAATATCAAGGAAAATATCTTAACAAAATATCTCCACTAACCCTAAAATATCCACACCCAAAACAAAACATCATTAATTATATCATGACTCACTTAGTGACTCATTAGCATGAGTCACTAATGAACATGCTAGAAGAAATGTGTCACCATGAATGAGTCACACTTTCCAAATCCAATATCATTTAAACCAAAATGATTAACCCAAAAGAAATGCATCTTCTAAAGTAATCTCGTAACGGATAACGAGAATACCCCTCACCTGTACATACATACCTGTATCTATATTCCGACCGAATACGAATACGATGAGACTAAAATATTCTGACTCAATATAATACTTAGATCCGGCATAAACCAAAGCCCACCAGTATTATCTGTCCGAACCATGACACGTGCACAAGTGCACGTGCATGTTCAAATCCTGCCATAAAACCATACAGCCTCTACAACGTTTCGCCCGAACTTGGAAAACAATCTGTGGGGGAATCTAACGACTCATCAGTACCCTAGGAGTGGGTTTAACCACAAGCACGTCAGATGCACTAGCTGTGCATAACGGCTTCCCATGTACTGACCGAAAGGGAAGCCGATGAGCGAACTCATCTTGGAACCCTACTGAGCCTATCAGTGATAATATCCGTACAGTCCGGTCCGTTCGTCTATGAGCATCGCTGTAACCCTTCGAAAATCGTTTAGGCAGTTTTTCGGTAATCGGCCAATTTTTCGGCTTTTTCCGTAAAAAGTCAAAATAGGTATTTTTCTTTGTAGACCTAATTATACAAAATTTAGATAAGATATTACTATAATTTTGTCACTAAAATGTCATTTATAAGTTTCTAGTTAAATAAAATTTTTTTCGTAATTAATTATTTTTTTATTATTTTAAGCCTTTTTAAATACATTTAATTAGGGATAAATACAAATTTAATTAGGTAAATTTCTTAATTAGGAGTCTTTATAAGCTAAAATATGGTGTTAATAAAATTATAACATGTCTTGCAAACTTTTAGATTTTTAGTGGGAAAATTATGAAAAAAAATGGCTTAAAAAGGGTTTTTTTTGTAAAAAGTTGACTTGAAATGCATTAAATGAGAACATGGGGGTGTTTTAGGCCTAGAAACTTCTCCAAAAATCCACAAACCCCCTCCTCCTACTGCTGGCCGAGCCTCAACAGCAGCTCTCCCCATTTCTTCACTTCATTCTTGCTTCAAATTCATAGCAAAAATTCATAAAAAATCAACAAATTTCCATCTCCATTCAAACCAAAAACCTAATCCATTCTCTCTTCAACCCATATTAGTTCAAAACATGATGAAAGGAGGCTTCTTGGAGACTTGATCAAGTTAGGGTTCAAGCTTGTGAGGTGAAAATTCTAATCTCTTTGTCAAATTGTAGTTTAAAGGTACTAAAATAGAATTTTGAAGTATCAATTTAATAGAAATTGCTTGTTCATGAAATTCAAGAAAGGGATTTGATTGTGGATTAGGGTTTGATGCATGGTTGATGTATTAAAGTTGGGGTTTGGTTATCCAATTAATTAGAGTGGTTTAATTGTGCTAGAATCTCAATTCTAAATACTAGTTTAGTAGTAAATGTTGATTTGGAAAAAAATCAAGAGAAGGTTTTAATTTTAGAAATTAGGGTTTGTAGCATAATGCTTGGATTATGTTAGGGATGGTTATCTAGGTGATTGGAGTGGTTAATTTTGTATTGGTATGCTCGCTAAAACGATAAATTTCAACGTTTATATCGATTTGGTTTGAAAATCGCTTACTAGATTTTTTCGGAAAATAGTATGCGTTCAAATTTCGCTAGGATAGCAATATTACTAGCTTTGTATAGGATTATTAGAGTGCGCGAACGTGGGGTTTCGTCTGGTCAGGTTGCAGTTTTGACGATTGCCCCGAAACGGCGATTTTAGTTAAGGTTTTAGCGATTTTCGTGCATTTTCCGCGTACCGAGTGCACGTTGTGATTAATTCGAGAGCGTCGATCTTTTCATAGTGTGAGTTGCATCATTTCATAAATCTGTAATCTTATATTTTGTGTTATGCAATTCTAGGATCGGTCGGGGAAACTTCGGATACGGCGCGAAAAGGAAAAGCGGTGGCCGGATCAGATTAGCGGGGATTTCTGGTGAGTAGATATATTCATCTATGGGGAAATCGTTTGGATGGCGCGAGGCGCCCCTCCTCCCTAGTTAGGATTACCCTACTTTATGCAATAATTATATTGTTAGCTAGCTTATCCATTTATGTATATTGCATACCCTTACAGCTAACCCTATACTAGATTGCATGGACATTCATATGACATTCATATATACATATGCGATATCATTTCGTAGGACACGAACACCTTACCATTGGCATCTATTGCACGCGCACTATTCATGTGACACACACGCCTTTGGTATTTGCCATGCCACGTGCACTATAAAAACCTGTTTAGCTAGTAACGCCATTGCATTCATGCATGATATTTGAGATTGTATCGTACGCATATACCTCGCATTACTATCATATTTACATAGATTTCTAGCCAAACTCTCACATCATATACATTGATATCATAGACACTTATCATACATAACATATGGACATTATGATTTCTTGAGGATTTCAGTTTGCTGCGATTTCTGGATTTTGGGGGAAAACCGCAAGAATTTAACAAAACCTTATATTTATCTTTTTCAAAACAAAGTTGCGGTTTTCTCGTGATGTATGTGTCGTCCACCATGAGTTTTCATGTTTTCTGTTGGATTTCGAGACCCGATTCGAGGAGTGGATGAACCGTCTCGGGTACATGGTGGGCCCGGTATGGTACCCCGGGGCAAGAAGATCGAGTTGTAGACGATGAGCCTGGCAGGGGAAGACTACCTACCGGTGATGTCTGGCGCGGCGGATATCCGGAGGATACCGACCGTTGTCGTGAGATTTATGATATGGGCCGATCCGGACTGACGGAGCCCGACATTGAGACAGATATGATTCCTATTTGGTGTCGATGCTTGACACGGGTTTTCTGAGGATTTCTTGATGATATGTAGTTATTATGCAGACATTCGTTTTCTAAAAGTTAAGAATCCAGTGACTTTAACATTTAAAACACTTAAAGAGTTAGAAAAGATATTGCATACATGTGCATGCCTACTAGAGTTATTATATCACATATGGACATACATGTTGTTCCGCATTGCGTGCATTCTTACGATTGCCTTATTAGATGTTATATTTACTCACGAGCTGGCAACTCACCCCCGTTGTGCCACAGTGTCTTGCAGGTCGGACCCGTCATCTTTGTAGCGGCGGGCTATCTTATCATCAGTTCATTTTGCTCAGACTCGCGACATCGCCCGTAGGTGGGTTGCGAGTATACTTTATTCCTTTTTGCTTTATCATTGTATCTAGTATTCTCCATCTACCACTTGTATTGTATATGCGACCTAGTGATGAGACTGAGAGATTTGTATATTTGTGGTTCCTTTTGGGTCGAGCTCACTTGAGCCGACGTGTGTTTTCTGGTATTTGCATCTCTTTTGTGTTCTTTTTCTTGATTATTACTATTATATTGCATGTGGTTGTGATCCGCCTTGGGCGAAGAGCTAGCTCCCGCTTGGGGATGCCATTTTTTTTTGATTTCATATGTATTATCTTGTTGTACCCATTTTTGGGGATAGAAAATACAGGGGAAACTCTGCCGAAATTTTCAGAAATTTTTGATGTTCTTTTTTGGATTCTATGCGGCTTAATTGATTTCAAAACCGTTTTCATTTATGGTTTTCCTTCACTCTCTTTGGCTTTTGGGTTAGATTTCTGGGCTTTGGCTGACTTAGGTTACGGTACGCCTTTAGACGTCTCGTAATCTAAGAGCCAGTCACGTTCCGTACTTTCGGGTCGTGACAAAGTTGGTATCAGAGCGTAGGTTTTACCTTTCTGAGTGTAGGACGACCTTGGTAGATGGAGTAGGTGACTTAAGTAGAGTGGCGTAGCGTGGGTATGGTCCGCGGCATACTTACGATACGGTACTCCGCTTAAGTGACCTTAGGACATAATTGCTTGTATTTCCTTTCTTGGTTCCTTGCATTCCTTGATTCAATTGCAATGATCTTATCAGTCCTTTTTCTTATTCTAGCTTCGATGCCGCCAAAGACTACGAGAGCTCAGCGGGCTGCCGCTAGGGATGAGATTCGAGCGGGCTTGTCTGAGGCGAGGATCGAGCGGGAGGATACTCCTACCCCTCAGGGTCCTACTGATCCGCCTTATCCTGACCGTATTGCCAGATTAGAGGCCGGCATGCAAGAGTTGCGACAGATGATGGGATCTTTAGTTGAGTCCAGCCGGGCACAGAGATCCGAAGACGTTCCTTCCACCCCACAGACCACGATCGTACCTGCTGCACAGATGGTCACTCCTGCTGCTACCACGGAGACTATCCCCGTTTCACTACAGGAGTTCATGAGATTGAGACCTCCAGCTTTTACCGGTACAGATGCGACAGAGGACCCACAGGCATTTCTCGATAGGATGGCACGGATTGGCCGTTCGTTGAGGTGTTCTGAGGATAGATTGGTGGAGTTTGCGAGTTTTCGTCTGGAGGGTCTTGCCCAGACATGGTACGACTCAGTAGAGAGAGGCCGAGCTGCAGGTCTGCCTTCTATGACCTGGGATGAGTTTACATCTGCATTTCTTGCCCGTTTTCTTCCGGAGAGTGTCCGAGATGCTCGAGCCCGTAGTTTTGAGTCTTTGCGCAAGACTCCTGGGATGACAGTGTCGGAGTATGATATACAGTTTACCCAGTTATCTCGATATGCACCGTACCTAGTCGACACAGAAGAGAAGAGAATAAAGAGGTTTGTACGAGGGCTTGATACACAGCTATTCCTTGCCATCGGCACCCAGCACTTTGATACATACGCAGCCGCGATGGATGCAGCCTTACTTCTGGAGGAGCGTATTTCTGAGACTCCGGTCGCTTCTGGGCCGAAGAGGATACGTACTGATACGCCAGCTCAGCGGCAGATGGGCAGACATCGTGATAGATTATTTCCGGGAGATGGCGGAGGCAGAGGATTGAGACGAGGTCAGTTATTTGGTTCATATCCACAGACCCAGCAGTCGTCTTCAGGATGTTTTCGGTGCGGGAGTCAGTACCACCGTATCAGAGACTGTACCATGGGGCGTCCGGGTGCGGCGACGGTCCCGCATGTGACTTTACCACCTTCACCACCTTCTCAGAGAGCTTTACTTCCTCCTTCTGATGATGCTTCACGCCAGCCAGATGCTTCTAGAGGCCGTGGGCATGGCGGTCCAGTTCAGAGAGGACGAGGCGACAGAGGCAGAGGCAGAGGCCGAGGTAGAGGCAGAGCACAGCCAGCTATTAGTGGTGGACAGGCCCGAGTGTTTGCATTGACTCCTCAGGATGCACAGGCATCCAATGCCGTCGTGACAGGTACTCTGCCAGTATGTTCCTTTGATGCACGGGTATTATTTGATCCAGGCTCCACACATTCCTATGTTTCCACGTATTTTGCACCGAGGTTGGGCCGAGAGTCTTCTCCGTTAGATCAGCCGCTTGTCGTTATTACCCCGGTAGGCGAGTCTTTTGTTGCCCGTATTGTGTACCGATCTTGTTCCGTTCGTATCGGGGAGAGAGATTCTTCAGTAGATTTGATTCTCCTCGATATGCTTGACTTTGACGTTCTTCTTGGTATGGACTGGCTAGCCACCTGTTATGCATCTGTGGACTGCCGTGAAAAAGCAGTCAGATTCAGTTTTCCTGGTGAGCCGGTTCTTATTATTCAGGGAGATCGTAGCGCTACCCTTCCCAGCTTGATTTCTTCTCTTCGTGCCGGTCAGCTCTTAAGGAAAGGGTGTCAGGGATTCTTAGCCTATGTTTGTGATACTAGCTCCACAGAGGTTCCGTTGGACCAGGTCCCTGTTGTGAGAGAGTTTCCTGATGTATTCCCTGACGAGCTGTCTGGTCTGCCACCAGAGCGCGAGATTGAGTTCTGTATTGACTTGATCCCCGGCACGGGGCCTATCTCTATACCTCCTTATCGGATGGCCCCGGCGGAGCTGAGAGAGCTAAAGGATCAGTTACAGGACTTGCTGGACAAGGGGCTTATCCGACCGAGTGTGTCACCTTGGGGCGCTCCCGTCTTGTTTGTTAAGAAGAAGGACGGAAGTATGCGTTTATGCATTGATTATCGTCAGCTGAACCGAGTTACTGTGCGGAACAGATATCCCCTACCCCGCATTGATGACTTATTTGATCAGCTCCAGGGTGCAGGGTTCTTCTCGAAGGTTGATTTACGGTCAGGATATCACCAGTTGCGGGTTCGGAAGGAGGACATTCCGAAGACTGCCTTCCGTACTCGATATGGTCATTATGAGTTCTTGGTGATGTCGTTCGGGCTCACCAATGCCCCGGCAGCTTTTATGGATTTGATGAATCGCGTATTCAGGCCGTATCTCGATCAGTTCATCATTGTATTCATTGATGACATTTTGGTTTATTCTCGGAGCCGGGAGGAGCATGAGCAGCATTTACGTATCACATTGCAGACTTTGAGGGAGCATCAGCTGTTCGCCAAATTTTCCAAGTGCGCATTCTGGTTAGACAGTGTCGACTTCTTGGGTCATGTGGTGACGAGAGATGGTATTTGCGTGGACCCGAAGAAGATCGAGGCAGTTCAGCGTTGGCCTAGACCGGTATCAGTCACAGAGGTCCGCAGTTTTCTAGGTCTGGCCGGCTATTATCGACGTTTTGTCCAGGATTTCTCCCGCATTGCTGCACCGTTGACCGGGTTGACCCGGAAGGGGGTTCCTTTTGATTGGACCCAGGCATGTGAGGATAGCTTCCAGCAGTTGAAGACTCGTCTGACTACTGCTCCAGTGTTAGCATTGCCTTCAGGATCAGGCGGGTTCGTGGTATATTGTGATGCTTCTAGAGTGGGGCTGGGATGTGTGTTGATGCAGCACGACAGAGTTATCGCGTATGCTTCTCGGCAGCTGAGGAAACACGAGCAGAACTACCCCACCCATGATTTAGAGATGGCTGCAGTGGTATTTGCACTCAAGATCTGGAGACATTACCTATACGGTGAGTCGTGCCAGATATTCACTGACCACAAGAGTTTGAAGTATATTTTCCAGCAGCGAGACCTAAACCTGAGACAGCGCCGTTGGATGGAGTTGGTGAAAGATTATGACTGCGAGATTCTATACCATCCGGGCAAGGCGAATGTGGTGGCAGATGCTTTGAGTAGGAGGCCCGGAGGTAGCTTATCTTGTTTGAGCGCAGTACAGATGCAGTCGACGGCGGATTGGCAGGTTTTATGTGATAGCAGAGTGCAGTTCGAGTTTACTCCTACAGGGGGACAGCTGGCCCATTTCAGAGCACGCCCACAGTTACTTGACCGTATCCATGAGGCACAGTCCGGCGATGCCCGTATCTTGGAGATTATTGAGCAGATTCGGCAGGGCAGAGTTTCTGAGTTCGTGATTGATGAGCAGGGGATACTTCGATTTGGGACTCGACTGTGTGTGCCAGATTCAGAGGGACTGAGGCGTGATATTCTCGAGGAGGCACATAGATCAGTATACAGTGTTCACCCAGGTTCCACCAAGATGTACCGTGATTTGAGAGAAATTTACTGGTGGGACGGGATGAAGAAGGATATTACAGATTTTGTGTCGAGATGCCTGACTTGTCAGCAAGTCAAGGCCGAGCACCAGAGGCCAGCCGGCGAGTTACAGCCTTTGCCCATCCCTGAGTGGAAGTGGGAGCAGGTCTCTATGGACTTCGTTGTGGGTCTACCCAGGACCAGTCGAGGGTATGACTCTATTTGGGTGATTGTGGATCGACTGACGAAAGCGGCTCACTTTCTGCCAGTGAAGACCACTTTTGGATTTTCTCAGTACGCCCAGGTTTATATTGATGAGATAGTGCGACTGCATGGTGTTCCGACTTGCATCGTGTCTGACCGTGGCACCCAGTTTACCAGCCGATTGTGGCAGAAACTACAGGAAGCTTTGGGCACCCGATTGAGTTTTAGCACAGCCTTTCATCCTCAGACTGACGGTCAGTCGGAGCGTACGATTCAGACTCTTGAGGACATGCTCAGAGCTTGTGTTTTAGATTTCGGTGGTAGCTGGGATCGTCATTTGCCTTTGATCGAGTTTTCCTACAATAATAGCTTCCAGGAGACGATTCAGATGGCACCTTTCGAGGCTTTATATGGGAGGAGATGTCGATCGCCAGTATGTTGGACAGAGCTCAGGGAGAGCAGTATTTTGGGGCCGCAGATTGTACAGGAGACGACCGAGAAGATACAGCTGATTCGGGACAGGATGAGAGCGGCACAGAGCAGGCAGAAATCTTATGCTGACAGGCGTCGTCGCCGACTTGAGTTCGCTGTTGGCGATCATGTTTTCCTGAAGGTCTCTCCGATGAAGGGTGTGATGAGATTTGGGCAGAAAGGGAAGCTGAGTCCTAGATATGTTGGTCCTTTCGAGATCCTAGAGCGTGTTGGTCCAGTCGCTTATCGGTTAGCTCTTCCGCCCAGCTTCCCCGATGTTCACCCCGTATTCCATGTCTCGATGCTCCGCAAGTACCTTCATGATCCTTCCCAGGCGATTCAGCACCAGACGATCCAGTTAGAGCGTGATCTTTCTATCACCGAGCAGCCGGTTGTCATCTTGGATCGGCAGGTGAAGAAATTGAGGTCGAAGGTCATACCGTCTGTCAAAGTCCTTTGGCATGGCCCGAACAGCGAGGAGGTCACCTGGGAGACCGAGGTCGAGATGAGAAAGAGATATCCCCATCTTTTTGAAGGTACGCGTAGTTAAATTCTAAATTCGGGGACCGAATTTCTTTAAGGAGGGAAGATTGTAACCTTTCGAAAATCGTTTAGGCAGTTTTTCGGTAATCGGCCAATTTTTCGGCTTTTTCCGTAAAAAGTCAAAATAGGTATTTTTCTTTGTAGACCTAATTATACAAAATTTAGATAAGATATTACTATAATTTTGTCACTAAAATGTCATTTATAAGTTTCTAGTTAAATAAAATTTTTTTCGTAATTAATTATTTTTTTATTATTTTAAGCCTTTTTAAATACATTTAATTAGGGATAAATACAAATTTAATTAGGTAAATTTCTTAATTAGGAGTCTTTATAAGCTAAAATATGGTGTTAATAAAATTATAACATGTCTTGCAAACTTTTAGATTTTTAGTGGGAAAATTATGAAAAAAAATGGCTTAAAAAGGGTTTTTTTTGTAAAAAGTTGACTTGAAATGCATTAAATGAGAACATGGGGGTGTTTTAGGCCTAGAAACTTCTCCAAAAATCCACAAACCCCCTCCTCCTACTGCTGGCCGAGCCTCAACAGCAGCTCTCCCCATTTCTTCACTTCATTCTTGCTTCAAATTCATAGCAAAAATTCATAAAAATCAACAAATTTCCATCTCCATTCAAACCAAAAACCTAATCCATTCTCTCTTCAACCCATATTAGTTCAAAACATGATGAAAGGAGGCTTCTTGGAGACTTGATCAAGTTAGGGTTCAAGCTTGTGAGGTGAAAATTCTAATCTCTTTGTCAAATTGTAGTTTAAAGGTACTAAAATAGAATTTTGAAGTATCAATTTAATAGAAATTGCTTGTTCATGAAATTCAAGAAAGGGATTTGATTGTGGGTTAGGGTTTGATGCATGGTTGATGTATTAAAGTTGGGGTTTGGTTATCCAATTAATTAGAGTGGTTTAATTGTGCTAGAATCTCAATTCTAAATACTAGTTTAGTAGTAAATGTTGATTTGGAAAAAAATCAAGAGAAGGTTTTAATTTTAGAAATTAGGGTTTGTAGCATAATGCTTGGATTATGTTAGGGATGGTTATCTAGGTGATTGGAGTGGTTAATTGTGTATTGGTATGCTCGCTAAAACGACAAATTTCAACGTTTATATCGATTTGGTTTGAAAATCGCTTACTAGATTTTTTCGGAAAATAGTATGCGTTCAAATTTCGCTAGGATAGCAATATTACTAGCTTTGTATAGGATTATTAGAGTGCGCGAACGTGGGGTTTCGTCTGGTCAGGTTGCAGTTTTGACGATTGCCCCGAAACGGCGATTTTAGTTAAGGTTTTAGCGATTTTCGTGCATTTTCCGCGTACCGAGTGCACGTTGTGATTAATTCGAGAGCGTCGATCTTTTCATAGTGTGAGTTGCATCATTTCATAAATCTGTAACCTTATATTTTGTGTTATGCAATTCTAGGATCGGTCGGGGAAACTTCGGATACGGCGCGAAAAGGAAAAGCGGTGGCCGGATCAGATTAGCGGGGATTTCTGGTGAGTAGATATATTCATCTATGGGGAAATCGTTTGGATGGCGCGAGGCGCCCCTCCTCCCTAGTTAGGATTACCCTACTTTATGCAATAATTATATTGTTAGCTAGCTTATCCATTTATGTATATTGCATACCCTTACAGCTAACCCTATACTAGATTGCATGGACATTCATATGACATTCATATATACATATGCGATATCATTTCGTAGGACACGAACACCTTACCATTGGCATCTATTGCACGCGCACTATTCATGTGACACACACGCCTTTGGTATTTGCCATGCCACGTGCACTATAAAAACCTGTTTAGCTAGTAACGCCATTGCATTCATGCATGATATTTGAGATTGTATCGTACGCATATACCTCGCATTACTATCATATTTACATAGATTTCTAGCCAAACTCTCACATCATATACATTGATATCATAGACACTTATCATACATAACATATGGACATTATGATTTCTTGAGGATTTCAGTTTGCTGCGATTTCTGGATTTTGGGGGAAAACCGCAAGAATTTAACAAAACCTTATATTTATCTTTTTCAAAACAAAGTTGCGGTTTTCTCGTGATGTATGTGTCGTCCACCATGAGTTTTCATGTTTTCTGTTGGATTTCGAGACCCGATTCGAGGAGTGGATGAACCGTCTCGGGTACATGGTGGGCCCGGTATGGTACCCCGGGGCAAGAAGATCGAGTTGTAGACGATGAGCCTGGCAGGGGAAGACTACCTACCGGTGATGTCTGGCGCGGCGGATATCCGGAGGATACCGACCGTTGTCGTGAGATTTATGATATGGGCCGATCCGGACTGACGGAGCCCGA
The DNA here is from genome assembly GCA_030015575.1 of Agapanthus africanus. Taxonomy (NCBI): domain Eukaryota; kingdom Viridiplantae; phylum Streptophyta; class Magnoliopsida; order Asparagales; family Amaryllidaceae; genus Agapanthus; species Agapanthus africanus. The sequence continues at coordinate 523,365,907 of CM057342.1, forward strand.
CATTGAGACAGATATGATTCCTATTTGGTGTCGATGCTTGACACGGGTTTTCTGAGGATTTCTTGATGATATGTAGTTATTATGCAGACATTCGTTTTCTAAAAGTTAAGAATCCAGTGACTTTAACATTTAAAACACTTAAAGAGTTAGAAAAGATATTGCATACATGTGCATGCCTACTAGAGTTATTATATCACATATGGACATACATGTTGTTCCGCATTGCGTGCATTCTTACGATTGCCTTATTAGATGTTATATTTACTCACGAGCTGGCAACTCACCCCCGTTGTGCCACAGTGTCTTGCAGGTCGGACCCGTCATCTTTGTAGCGGCGGGCTATCTTATCATCAGTTCATTTTGCTCAGACTCGCGACATCGCCCGTAGGTGGGTTGCGAGTATACTTTATTCCTTTTTGCTTTATCATTGTATCTAGTATTCTCCATCTACCACTTGTATTGTATATGCGACCTAGTGATGAGACTGAGAGATTTGTATATTTGTGGTTCCTTTTGGGTCGAGCTCACTTGAGCCGACGTGTGTTTTCTGGTATTTGCATCTCTTTTGTGTTCTTTTTCTTGATTATTACTATTATATTGCATGTGGTTGTGATCCGCCTTGGGCGAAGAGCTAGCTCCCGCTTGGGGATGCCATTTTTTTTTGATTTCATATGTATTATCTTGTTGTACCCATTTTTGGGGATAGAAAATACAGGGGAAACTCTGCCGAAATTTTCAGAAATTTTTGATGTTCTTTTTTGGATTCTATGCGGCTTAATTGATTTCAAAACCGTTTTCATTTATGGTTTTCCTTCACTCTCTTTGGCTTTTGGGTTAGATTTCTGGGCTTTGGCTGACTTAGGTTACGGTACGCCTTTAGACGTCTCGTAATCTAAGAGCCAGTCACGTTCCGTACTTTCGGGTCGTGACAATCGCATATCGGGCCTAGGGGGCTGGTAACGTCAGACCCCCAATAGCAGTATAAGTCATGTCGGAGGGTAGCTCCAAACACCTGATTGAATGTTTCTTTGGGTGTCGTGTTTTGAAAATGTGTAAATATCACAATCAAAGAAATTTATACCGCAATCAATTAACGGTGTCGATATAGCGCGTTAATAAATACAGATCGTCCACTGAGATGTGTGTTTTTCTCGCTTTCATTTTAGATGAGTCAAAATGAAAGTATAAAAGAAAAATTGCATGAAAATTGATTCAAGAATTTTGAAATTTAGTTTCAACAATAGTAAAGAACTAGATCTAAAATCAAGAATCAATAAAGTTCTATAAGATGTCTAAATCTAATGAACTATCAAGATTTGTAATGATGCTCGTAGGAATCGATCGAATCTATAGTGAGGATGAAGACTTGTGATTACGTATTTCTATCCATTGATGATTTGTTGCTAGATCGATGATGATCAACGAGGATTAGGGATCTCTTGAAGAAACTAGGATTTCTCCATCATCATCCCTTGTCCTTTCGTTGATTATCATTCACAAGCTAGCCTTTAGGAAATTCAATCACCTATCGTTGATCTCTAATTAAGAGCGAAAACATTCAACAAAGCATCTCGCTCAAAATTAGGTTGTCGATGATTCAATTTTCTAGAGTTTACAAAACTCATAGGACTTAAGAATTAATTCAAGATTGTAATCATCATCATCTATCTATTCTCTCGATTTCTCCACGAGCGGAGTTTTACTCAAACATCATGATAAAGAAATCAATCAAGAATCGAAAACTCATCATAATGCTCAAATGTAAAGATAAGCAAGATAAAGAAATTTCACCTTTTATTATTCAACAATTCTGTTACAATTCGCTCAAGAACTGCAAAAATTGAGGAAAGAACTCGATCGTCGAATTAGTTTCACATCGTCTCCGTGAGTCGTGGATCGTCTTGGACAACTTGCTCGGTTGAAGATCGGCGTTGCTTCTAAAAGGCTCGATGGCTTCTTGCTTGAATTGGCACTCGATAGATCTTGATTTCGATCAAATTGTTGGATATAGTGCCCTCAGAGTCAATTATTGGATCACAGGCACATGATTGCAATGATTGAGGGAGGACCTATACCGGTAGGACAGTCTTACTCAAGAGGATTGTATACTATCCGGTTTGTCTGTATCATCGTGTACATGCTTTAGGTGACATTGTAGTTCACTATTAAACGTTGATAGAGAATAGTATGCTACCATGGTTTATCTTTATCATCGTGTACAGCTTTAGGTGACATTACAGGTCACTATTACACATTGATAGAGCCCTTAGGATTCTTACTTGACTACCAGCAGTATGATGGCGATCATATACGTGACAGTTGGGTAGTCTATAAGCACATCCTTAAAGTGGTCCCTAGTCATAGGAGTTTCGAAACTGGGCATCGATACTCCATTAGTGTATACAGTCGAGACCCTGATGAGGGGCGGTGGCTGGTCTCATAAGCCATTGGTGTCAGTTGGATCACCTAAGATGTATACAGGTGCTCATTGGGTTATGAGTACACCAGACATGACTCGCCGGGAACATGCTAGTTGGTATTATACCTAATGTCAGATAGCAGTTCCCTGGTGACAAGTGTACAGGTTAGTTCATCGACCTGAGATCGTCATTTGTCTCGTGTGAGTTCCCACTGTGCTTTGATTACTACCTTACCACGGCTCAAAGGAGTCGTGCAAACAGGTTTTAGTTGGGTACAGTCCCGAACCACATGGAGGCAGTGAGCGGATCGGCAGGGGTTTCGTCTCTCCCGGTATTGGGGGTGAGATCGCGCAGTGTCTAGGAGAGCCATTACACGAAGCCTTGGCCAAGGCAGGAGATTTACTGGTAGGTATTCCAGTAGTATCTCAGGGTGTTCTGGGCTAGACTCCGACATGACTTGTACCGCTTTTGGGGGTCTGACTTTTACCAACCCCCTAGGCCCGACATGCGATGCTCATAGACGAACGGACCGGACTGTACGGATATTGTTACTGACAGGCTCAGTAGGGTGTCAGGATGAGTTCGCTCATCGACCTCCCTTTTGGTCAATACCTGGTAGCCCGTTACGTACAGCTAGTACCATTGACGTGCTAGTGGTTAAATCCATAGCCAGTGTATTGACGAGTCTTTAGTGTCCCCCACAGACAGTTTCTCAAGTTTCGGGCGAAACGTTGTAGAGGTCGTATGTCATATGGAAGGGTTCGATCATATGCGTGCAGTAGTGCACGGATCATGATCGGGCGGATCATACTAGTGGGCTTTGGTTCAAGCCGGATCCTAGTATTAGATTTGTTGGATTACTTTAGTCTCATCGCATTCGCATTCAGTCAAAATGCGGATGCAGGTATGTATATACAGGTGAGGGGTACTCTTATGATCCGTCACGAGTTTACTTTAGTAGATGCCATTCTCTTTTTATTGTTGCAAACATTTGGATTAATGTTTGCATATGGAAATAATGAGCTAGAAATCATCATTAAGAGCATTAATTGTGACACATGCACAAGTGAAGACTAATGGTCTCTTTCTTTGTGCATGTGTCACATTTTTGATGGATTTGAGTGTTGAAATGAGAGGGAGAGAGAAAGAGGGGTTCCATATGAAGTGTTTGGTCTTGCATTTTTCACATCTCACTCTCTCTCATTTTATCATAAGAACACAAAAGGAAAAGAAAAGGAAACTTCTTCTTCTTCCTCTTCTCTTGAGCTCACTATCTCCTCACTAATGGCATCCACTGAATCCTTAAGAGACAAAGTGATCACACACATTCTCTACTTCACCTTGGACACGTCGGCTAGCAAACTTCATGTCCGAGTTGCTTCGGACGAAGCGGGAGCCCGTAAAAAGACTCGATGATGTGGTGCCCTTTCCGACGAGAGAATGGAGATCGAACGAGATCAGAGATGCCGCGGGAAGCTAGAGACGATGGCTAAAGACCGAAGGACACGGATCGATCGGTATAGCTTTTCTAATCCTTCTCTAGTTTGCTAGTTGTAGGTTAATGGTTCGATCCGGGATTAAAGTCTGCGATAGCGCCGGTTTCTAGTTTAGAAAAAGTTTTCGTTTCCGCATTTTGGCCTCGGACAGACGGCCGGGGTGCTACCATAGACTTACATAGTATCAGAGCCGCGCCATTAACCTTTACTAGCTTGTTCTAACGTATTTAGAATTTCTATCGAACGAAATTTCAGAAGTCGCGATTCCATTTTCTGAGTTTCTGTCGAATTTTTTTTTTGTGGTCAAAAAATTATTTTGAGTATTGCAGAAAATCAGGCAGGCTTTTCTAAGAGCACTGCAGAAAATTGGTAGCATGACATCACTGTAGCGCCGCGGAACCGTGGCCGTACCCTCGTTTTGGCCGCGGTTTCGCCGTAGTACTGTAGCCACTATGCACCTAATTTTCTATAGTAGTCGCTGAGTTGGAATGTAACGCCTTAGATTTCGGTTGGTGTTCGTTTAGACGTTAATGCGGGTTTACTATAAAAAGTTTACCAATTCGGGTTTCTCACATTTTATAATATTTAATTAATAATTTATTTTTTATTTGTTATAAGTATGCACGCACGTGTGCACGTAAGTGTGAGTTTTGTTTGTGCTAATTTTGATCTTAGCAACAATGACCCTTAACCTAATCCTTGTTTAATCAATCCTTAACCCTAATTCATTAGATCTTTTGTCAGAAGAAAGGGGGGGAGATATTTGTTTGGATGAGAAAGGTGGCATGGTGGGCTTTAATGGTGGTGTGAATGCATTAATGAGTAATTAATGCATAAGGTGCACTCACGCCTTAACCTCACCTCTCTCTCTCTCTCTCTTTATCATTCCCTCACTCTCTCATTTCTCTATCTCTTTTCTTTTTCTCTCTTCCTCTCTCATAAACTGAACACTTAGCTTCTCTTCACCATTTCTTCACAAATCCATCACTAAACATCACAAATCTCATCAAAAATCACATCTTTTTCCATCACTTGCCTCTTGGATGCCTTGGAGTGTGCAAAGCTTGGATTTTTGAGTTCTTTTGTGTAGGTATTGATCTCTTTCTGTTCTTTAGATGTTTATTGTGTAGCTTAGGTTTAAAGTTTCAGTTTTTATCACGTATCGTATCGTTTCGGGTAAATATCGTATTTTTAGTGTTTTGTTTGGGTCTCGGATGATCTGCTGTTAAACCAGGTACTTGTTGCAAAAATTGACTTGACAGTAACCTAGTGTAGAGACCTAGAACCTACCCTCAAAATACAAACGAATTCCATCATGATCGGGCCGCAGATTTATTGCTTCTGGCCGCAATGTGCGGCCAGACTAGGAGTTGGGGTTTAGGTTTTTGGGTAGGGGTCTCTGGGGTTGTTTGTGATCTCATGGTACTTGCAATTTTTACAGATTACTGGTACAGAAAAATCTGGGACCACTTGTGTTTTCTCGTGTCTCATTTCACACGATAGGTTATCCGATACGGTGCGTGTTCTGTGTTGCTGTTGCTCTGAGTTGGTTCCGTAGTGTCGCTATACACGTTAGCTACAACACGAACCCTTTAGAGTACGTATGTGTGTCGTGTTGGTCCGTGTAGATTGTATGTATTTTTGGCCTATTATTAATATATACTTGTTTCATTATTTTATTGTTGCAGGTTCGCAGGCGGGGATTTCGGACACTGCTACAAAGGGAAAACAGGTGGTAGACTTCACCTAGCTTGGAGCGTTGGTGAGTAGATTTAACATCTACAAGGGAATCGCCCGCATGGCGTTATGCGTCTGGGCTAGAGATGTTATTTCTGTCGCATATTCTATGTCATATTTAGAATTGTGCATACACCTTACTGTTTAGTTAGTGTCGTGCTTGGACTAGTATCCTTAGGACACTGCACTATTATTGACGATTCATGTTGCACGAGCACTGATTGTATGTCACAAACACACCGTCAATAATTGCCATGCCACGCACAACCCACTTATTGATATGATATTGCTTGGTTAGAGACATTGGAACATTGATTCATATTTCTTATCGCATATGACATATAACATACCTGTATATCCACACGCTTACACATATGCCTTCATATACTTACATGCTAGATACCTGTATACCTATAGAGTATTGTACCATTAGTGATAGGTACATACATACCTTATGACATAGCTACAGGTATACCTTGCGCACATATTTCACTTATACCCAGGAGGTATATTACATCATTATTTATAGGTAGATACATATAACTTGCTATACCTTTATTTTTACATATATATCTGGTTATAGCTACATGTTTATCTTTACTTGATGTTATTTAGAATTGGAGAAAAATAGGAACCGCATGATATTTTATATTAACTTGTTGCAGTTAATTAGTGGCTTTCCCTTTATATGCTTTCATTACAGTTTTATGTTTCATATATTATATTCACGGATTTTCGCATTGAGATATGGATTTTCATGATGTTTTCTGGATTTGGGGACCGTGGGAGTTCATGAAATTATGCATTATTTGAAAAACCCGGTTTCCCTTGATATGATATTTCAGCAGCCACCATGAGATTTATCGGTTCAGATATATATAAACCCCACGCGAGGAAAGGAGGGGTCCGTGTGTGGGTACATGGTGGGGCCCGGAAGGTACCCCGGGGCAAGAAGTTCGTGGAGTAGACGATGAGTTAGTGGTGGAACCATACCATCCGGTAACATTACCTATGACTCAGCGGTTATCATGGGGATACCGACGGGAGTCATGTATGTATAGATACGTCGAAAGACGAGGGTCAGAGCTAGGCACTCGTGCTTTCGGTATAGCGTATGATACGTACCTATCAGGGGGCCAGTCATGGTGACAGCACCTGATAGATCAGCATTTCTGTATCGATACTTGACATATTGGTTTCCTGATATTTCTTTTTACTCCTAAGTATATATAAAAGTGGATTAGGACGCTGTTATATATGCCTTTACACCAATATTACTGGAATGGGACGCTAATATTTGTGTATTGATATCAATTTATATACATCATCATATTTATTCATGCAATATATTTAGGGTGTTAGAATTTTACTTGATATTGGATTTGGGATATAGGGGATTTATTTGAGAATTGATACAGGATATATATGAGATTGCTGATTTTGTACATTCAGGATATATGAGATTTATTCGATATTGTATATTCAGGATTTGTGAGAGTTATATGATATGAGAGTCAATTTGGGGGCTGATTTGAGGAAATTGGGTTCTGGATTGTCTTGATGGATTGTGATCCTACCACGATGTCAGGATTCCGTGGAAACGACATATTTCATTCCATACTCCACATTTATTGTTTATGCACTGCTTCATGTATTACTAGTATCTGTTAGTGTACATTTCATGACTGTTGCATTTACATACCTTTACTTATATGCATTACTTCATGTGTTAGTTGTACCTGCTAGAGTACCGTTCATGACTGTTGCATATATATACATTTTCATATCATTATTGCATGATTATTGCATACCGATTATCATATTATTATTGCTTCATGTATTAGTTGTACCTGCTAGTATACCTTTCATGATTATTGCATTCATATGACCTTTTATTGCTATTAATTGCACATGTTAGATTCACGCTGTACGTGCATACTTGCGATTACCTGCATATGTTATTTACTATTCACGAGTTGGCAACTCACCCCCGTTGTGCCACAGTTGTTTTGCAGGGTGTTCCCTAGAGTAGTCGAGGCTGGCTATTCATCTATCTGATCATCTTTTGCTACGGATACCGCTTCAGCTCATAGTGTGCAGTTTTGCTTAGGTGGGTTTTGTGGTTATCCATATTGTTGTATTGTATATTCGTTATATCCTTGTACTCTCCATCCACTATATTTTCTTGTTGACTTAGAGACTTGGTGAGGACGATATTGTATATTATTTGTGACTTGTTTTTCTTTTATACAGCTTTCTTTTTATCGTCTTTTATTTTTTCGCTATGGCGTCGTATATTTGTACTGGTGGTTGTTTTCTGCCTTTGGACATGTATTTGCTCCCGTTTAGGGATGCTTTATTTATATTTATGTTGTACCCATTTTTGGTGCTAGTTTTTACTAAGGAGGTGCTGCCAAAATTTTAAAGAAAGAAAAGTTGGTTTTTTAAAGAATTTGGGTTGTGATTTCAAATGTTTTAAAAACTTCTATTATCGTTTTCTTTTCTTTTTAATGGTTTAGATTTCTGGGTTTTGGCTTTCTTTTACTGCGTTACGTCTGTAGGCGTTGCGTAGTACTAGGGCCGTCACGTGCCAATTTCGGGTCGTGACAAAGTTGGTATCAGAGCGCTAGGTTTGACCTTTCGGAGTGTAGGATGACCTTGGTATGATGGAGTAGGTAGCTTAAGCAGAGTAACGTAGTGTGTGTATGTCTGCAGCATACTCATGATGCGGTACTCCGCCTAAAGTGTTCTAAGTACAAATTGCTTGAAATTCCGTCCTTGATGATTTATATCCTTGTGATTCGATTTCCGTGTTCTTATCAAACCTTATTTCCATTTATAGCCTTTTCGCCGATGACTATGGGGACCCAGAGTGATGCAGCGAGGACCGATCAGGATAGCACGCTCGTTGCACAGGTGCAGACGGATCCGCCTTCGACAGATATTATCGCTAGGCTTGTGGCAGAGATGCACGACATGCGCCAGATTATGAGTTCATTGGTTGAGGTTGTTCGAGAGCAGCGACAGGAGGTTGTCACCCCTGTTACTCAGTTGTTCCTAGCGATCAGCATGTAGCATTCCGTCACCCATATAGCACCAGTGGTTGCAGCCCCAGTTTACGAGACACGTATTCTAGAGACTCTGAGAGTTCCGTGACAGTGGAAGACTCGTACCGGTGTACCAGCCCAAAGACAGAGGCTTAGTCGTCGAGACAGATTTCGTGACCGTCGCGGGAGTAGCAGAGGCTTAGGACGAGGACAGTCGTTCAGCTCTCATCCCCAGGAGGGCCAGCAGTCATCGCGTGGATGTTTTCGATGTTGGAGCCTTCGTCACCTCATCTGGAGTTGTTCCCTAACACCTCGTCAGGGTCATATTCTGAGATATCAAGGACGCGGAGGGTTCGCCCAGAGGGGTCAGTCTAGCAGAAGAGGAGTTCAGCCAGTTGTGGGTAGAGGGCAGGCACGAGAGTTTGTTTCTACTCATCGGGACGCGAGGGCGTCCAATGAAGAGTTTTCAGGTATCCTTAATTCGTATGTTCTTATGATGTATTTGTTTGTTTTTTTACACTTGGTGTCGTGGTTGGGATGAGAGACGTGTTAGCTAGATCAGCCACTTGTTGTGTGAACTTCTGTCAGCGATTCTTTTGCTGCGCGACACGTATTCCGGTCATGTGCCAATCGTATAGGAGATAGAGTTTTGTCCGTCGTTTTGATCCTTCTAGAGATGTTGGATTTGACGTTCTCCTGGACACGGACTTGTTAGCTACGTGCTAGGCGTTGGTGGACTACCGTGAGGAAATAGTCAGGTTTTGTTTTCCCCAGCGAGTCAGTTCTTATTGTGCAGGTGGATAGTTGTGCCGCCTCTCACAGCTTGAATTCAGCCTTTTTGCTAGTCGGCTTTTGAGGAGATATCGTGGATTCTTGGCGTTCATTCGTGATACCGGAGCCACAGTTGGTTTGTTGGACCGGGTTCCTTTCATGCGAGAGTTATCCGACGTTGTTCCAGATGAGCCGGCGAAGCTTAGGGAGCTTAAGGATCAACAGCAGAGTTGTTTGTTGGGGGGGCTTGTGCGTCTGAGTGTTTCGCTTTGGGAAGCTCCTATTTCTGTTCGTCAAGAAGAAAGACGACAGATTGAGGTTGTATATTGATGGATCGTTAATTGAACCAGCTTACGGTGCGGATATGTATCCTTTACCTCGCATTGACGATTTCTTCGATCAGCTCCAGAGTGCGAGACATTTTCTAAGTTTGTTTGGGATCAGGTCATCATTTTTGCGGGTTCAGAGTGATGACATTCCGAAGACTGCCTTGTGCGTGCTACGGGCTTCGTGTGTATTGGTGTGTCATTGGATTCACCAATGCGCTAGCAGCAATCATAGATATGATGAACTAGATTTCTTCAGGCCGTTCCTCGACCAGTTTTTGTTGTGTTATTGACGACATTCTGGTCTATTTAATGTGTCTTGAGGGACATGAGTAGCACTTGAGGATTTGTTTTGCAAACATTGGGAGAGCCCCAGCGGTTTGCTAGATTCTCGGAGTGTTCCTTCAGGCTTGTTTGTGTTGACTCCTAGGTCTTGTAGTTATGGGAGACGGTTTTCGTATGGTTCCGAGTAAAAATCGAGGCCATACAGCTTTGGCCCAGACTTGTGTACGGACGAAGGTCTGCAGATTTTTGGGCTTAGCTGGTTTTACCGCCGTTTCGTGCAGGATTGCTAGAGTAGTGCTGCACCGTTGACTAAATTGACCGGAAAGGAGGTTTCTTTTCTTTGGACTGAGGCATGTGTGCGGAGTTTTCAACAGTTGAAGATTCGGTTGACAACTGCATCAATTCTTTTTTTCTTTTGGTTCGGGCGACTTTGTGGTTTAACTGTAATGTTTCACCAGTGGGGCTTGAGTGTGTAACGAGGTGATACTATGGAGTTATCGCTTTTGCTTCCCTACATTTGGAGTAAGTACGAGAAGGATATCCCACTCATGATCTGGAGATGGCCACGGTGGTTCTACGTTGGAAATTTGGAGACACTACTTGTTCGAGAGTCGTGTCAGATTTTCACGGACAACCAGAGCTTAATATACATCTTCCTGCAGTGGATTTTGATTGTTGTAATAGTCTTCTGCAGATTTATAGTTCTTGTGCGATCGTCGAGTACAGCTTAAGTTCTCCGCTACTGAGGGGACAGCTTGCTCATGTCCGCACCCGACCACTTGTCCTTAATCGCTTTCGAGAGGCACTGCCCGCCGATGCTCGTTCGTCGGAGATTCTTGAGCATACTTGGCAGGGTAATGATTCGGAGTCCTTGATTTGTGACAAGAGTGTGCTAAGTTTGGGGACGCGTTTGTGTACCTGATACAATTGGGTAGAGACGCGAAATCCTAGAGCAAGCACATCAGTCAACTCTCTGTACTCATTCAAGTTCCACCAACATTTAACGTGACTTGCGAGATAGTTACGGGTGGGCAGGGATGTAAAGAGAAGTTTCGGATTTCTTTTCAAGGTGTTTGTTTTATTGTGTGTTTTGATTGAGCATCTGAGACCGGCTGGAGAGTTGCAACATTTAACCGTACCAAGTGGGAGTGGGAGCAGATCTATGTTCATATCGTAATTTTGCCTTATTATATTCCCCATTCTTATGCATTTTACAAATAAACAGGTGCTTTTAACCCATGTCTGCTACATAGTTACAGGCTACAGGTTCTTGGAACAAAAACAATGAAAAGGATAAAAGACGATGCAAAAGTGAGACTACGACTGATAAATGGTGGAATCTTGATCAAGCCTATAGTTGGAGAATAAACGAAGATCAGTTCACAAAGAACAAGGCATCGCAAGGTTCAAGACTTTGACACGAAGAAACGGTAAAAGTCCACTGCAATTATTCACTGTGGAGATCTGGAGAGAACGAGAAGACATCCTAAAGAACCAACTGAAGAAACAGGAAGCAAAAGTCAACCAGAAGCAGAAGACCAAAAATCAACCAATAAGCCCTTCATTTGGCCGCGGAACCGCGGCCAAACCTGGCCTATGGCCGCGGTTCCGCGGCCGTGTATTGCGCGTATAGATGGAAATTTTCCATACCTGCTGGCGGCGCGTTTACTAGTCTACCTAGGGGTATTTTTGTAATAGTAGACATGCGGCGATTGTAAACCTTGGGTTTTCTATGTCCTATAAATAGAGACCCAAATACTTGTATTAGGTCATGCCTCTTTTCATTTCATAAATTCAGATCTGTAATTCCTGTGTTGATGTTTGGAGAGAGCTATCAATAAAGTAAGATTTCTATTTCATTGCTTTAGTTTACTTTTAATTATTTGCCCTAGTTAAATAGTTAGAATGTCATTTAATTCCGTAATGAGCGAGTAGTCTCCTCGCTTGTTAGGGTTAGCTTTAGGGGAGGGCTTGAGAGATGAAACCTCTCACCCCTTTCTTGCCCCATCACACATAATAATTAGGACTCCATGCATACATACACACACCGTTCCCTACGGCACCTTACCCCTCGAGGTAGCGGTGATACCGTAGTATAAAGGACCGGTTGCGTATGTTTTCCATGGAGGTTAGGGTAATAATTAAGAAAGGAAGGACAAGAACCTAGAGGAAGAAACATCGTTTCTTCCCGATGGTACTAATCCCCTTTATTAATTATTACCATAACACCTAAAAGATCTAAAATAGGGCATTGAAAGCGGTGAGGAAACATTCAATTTCCAAACTTTACCTAAACCTAACCCTAGCAAGATTCTAGTCATAGTATAAATCAATTTAGGTTTTAGAGATAATCCATTCACAACGTTTGGAATTAACTCGTTTGAGCAAATTAGAAAAGACACAACATCCCTGTGGACCGACCCGTACTCACCGGCTAGATACCAAGCGACGCTGTTCTTGATTGCGGTTACAAATTATTCTTTGACATACAAATCAAATGGCGCCGTTGCCGGGGATGGCGTAGTATTTTCTTTTTGCAATTTCGGGTTAATATAAAATATAAAAAACTGAAAAAACTGAAAAAAAGAAAAAATATAAATATTCTATCATATTTTATTGTTTGAAGGGTTTCTTGTGTGAATCTTTGCAGGATCGACGTACAAGTTCGGATCTGGAAAAATCCAGAGAGCGAAACAGAAAGATAAACATTTGAACAACAGAGAAAAGTCAAACCAGAGGAGCTGAATTTTTCTCGGGAACTGCGCCGACGCCTCCACCGCGGAACCGCCGCGCATTGCCTATTCCGACCGCGGAAACACGGCTATCTGGTGACGTCATCGCGTGAAATTTGCACTGTAAGATCTCGTTCCCTCTCCTCTGCAAATCCCAATACCTCCTTTGTCAAATATTCTGCAGGATTCTTTGCGCTTAAAAAAATCTTTCCCCCTTCCAATAATTGATCTAGTGCAGGATTCTTTGCGCCGCGCTTAAAATAAAAAAAAATTGATTGCAAGTGGTTGTTACTGTTTTGCATAGTTAATCGGACTTTAAGGGGCTTGAGACCAATTCAGATTAGGTGGGGATTTCATCACCCTTCCCAGGACCCCAGAAATCACATAAGGCATATGCATTGACCAATATTTAATTAAAAAAATACTAGACTCAGCCCTAAGGACGTCGCGCTCAATATGACAGAGGACTAGTTGTAGGCATCGGCCGTTGATCCTAACCTGACTTTGCGGTGTCTAGGCAAGTGTGTCTAAGGCGAGTGGTTACTTAATTAGGGCCACTACTTGTAGTGGAGAGCCTCCCACTCACCTGGCACTTACCTGGCCACAATTGGCGGTGAAGAGGCGGTTTGAGGTCCTAATTCTAGCCCTTTGGAACAGTTAGGAGCTGTCGAGCTGACCTACGTCACCCTAGATCTAGGCCTGATTATGCATTTATGGTTGATTGAAAGTGTGTCTAAGCCCTTTATCGAAAATCTTTTTTGCAAAAAAGTTCCAAATAAAGAGAAAAAGGAAAAAATAATTTTTTTTTAATAAAAACTTGCAACTTGTCGCTTAAAATCTGTGCACCCCACCACCACCCACTTTCATCTCATTGGCATTTTCTTACCCCCACATTCTGTTTTTCACCTTTTTGACTATAATACCTCTTTAGTGTATGTCCGTATGGACTAGGGACACTAGCGCCCGATTAGTCCGTGTTTCGTTGGTACCGACCGACGAAGCTTTCGACTCCGAAGTCGAAATTCTTTCCACTTCCTTACCTCTACCTTCAAATTCTTCTTTCGAAGGTATGTCGGGATATAATCCTAACAACACCTTACCCACGGGACTGATTCCACCTCCGTTAGGTGCGAATAACCCGAATCACCCGCCTGTTGAAGCGCCCCAACGAATCGTGCTCCAGGATCTCTTCTACCGTGTCCGCACCGCCTTACCTACCCGTCTTTCACTCCCACCGGCAAATGAGGACAATTTTGAGATAAAACCCCACTTCATCTATATGCTGCCAAAATTTCACGGATTGGAATCCGAAGATGCTTATATCTTTATCAACAAATTCCAAAACGTTTGCGCAATGATGAAAACAACCCAATTATTAGATGATGCTATAAGGCTAAGGGTCATTCCTTTTACCTTATGTGACTTAGCCAAGAAGTGGTTATACAGCACAGCATCACATTCAATTAGAAATTGGGACGAGTTTGTTAAAGCTTTTCTTAAAAAGTTTTATTCTCATCACAAGACCGCGAGAATTCGCAATGAGATTATACAATTTTCCCAGCTTCTTTCGGAACCATTTTGGAAGTGTTTTGAAAGATTCAAAGACCTACTTGTTCAATGCCCTCACCATGGGATCGAAAATTGGCAACTTTGCAGAACATTATATGAGGGATTGAACTCAGCAACGAAGCAGTTGCTAGAAACCATTTGTCAAGGTCACTTTCTAACCAAATCTAGTGAGGAAGCGTGGCAGTTTCTCGAGGATCTTGTTGAACAAACACTTCAGTGGGAAAGCACCAAGACCACCTCATCTTCTTCTATTGGTCAATCTAGGGTAGGAATACATCAATTAGATATGTCGATTGCTATGAAGGCCGAGATGGCCGCACTTACGAAAAAGCTAGAAGCATTTGAGACCAAAATCTCATCGCCTTCTCCTGCCCCTGCTTTACCCCCACGAACTGTTTGTGCTTGTTGTTCGGATCCATCACACCTTACCGAAGAGTGTCCTTACAATCCAACTGTTCAAGGACAAGATCAAGTCAATGCCGCCTTTCAGCAACGACAAAGAAATGATCCTTACTCTTCGACCTATAATCCGGGTTGGAGGAGTCGCCCAAATTTTGCTTGGAATCAAAATCAACAATTCCAAGGAAACAACAACTTTCAAAGGGCTCCTCCTCCACAACAACAAGCACCCCAACAAACTCAATACCAGCAACCTTTCCAACTACAACCTTATCCAAATCAAACGAACAATTTTGTGCCTAACAACTTTTACCTTCAAAACAATTTTGTTCAACCAAATGATGATAAGGTTATCTCGCTAGAAAAAAGTTTAGATGCGTTTCTCAAACAATCTACACAATCCGCAGTAAGGTTGGAGACTTCCATCCAGTCTTTGGTGCACAATAATGCTTCACACGATCAAAGCATCAAATCTATTGAGGCACAAATTGCACAACTAACTGCTGCGTTGAGCAAGAGAGAAAAGGGAAAGCTTCCATCTCAATCATTGCCAAATCCTGGTCACACACAAAACACATATGTCGCATATGAATATCAAAATCATAATGTAAATACGGTGACCACGTTGAGATCTGGAAGAGTGTTGCAAAATAACGTGGGTATTAGTGATGACACCCCCGTCGGTGGTTCTTCTTCATCTCCTTCTTCTTCTTCTTTTTCTCCATCCTCTTCTTCTTCATCTCCTTCTTCTTCTTTTTCTCCATCCTCTTCTTCTTCACCTTCATCTTCTTCGTTAGAGCCTATTCTTCATTCTTCAGGAGGCTCTTCTTCTTCTAATCCGAACGGACCCACTTCTCACTTCACGAACACACCCACACAGGGATCCGTTCCTACTCCACAGTCCACTCCACAGACTTTGGACTCAACAGATTTTCAAAATGCTCCATTTCCAAACAGGTTGAGATCCAATAAACCAACTCCATAAATGGAGAAGATTGTGGAGTTATTTAAACAGGTTAGCATAAATATACCTCTCTTGGATGCAATCCAACAAGTCCCTTCGTACGCAAAAATCTTAAAGGGCTTATGCCCCTCGAAGAGAAAGTCTCAAATACCCAAGAAAGTGCTAGTGGCTAGTGCCGTGAGTAATACTATTAACCAACCTCAACCCTTACCCCAAAAACGAAAGGACCCTGCCTGCCCTACAATTTCAATAACAATTGGGGATAAGAACATCAATCGAGCACTTTTAGATCTTGGGTCTAGTGTTAACCTGCTTCCCTATTCCGTGTACGAGCAATTAGGGGTTGGAGAGTTGAAACCCACTCGTTGTACTCTCCAAATGGTTGATCGATCATTCACCCATCCTAGGGTTGAGTTAGAGGATGTGTTGATCAAAGTAGGGGATTTCATATTCCCCGTTGATTTTATTGTTATGGACACACAACCAGTTGCTAACCCACGGAACCAAATTCCGGTGATCCTCGGCCGACCATTTTTGGCCACTTTCAATACCGTAATAAATTGTCGCAATGGCTCTATGACTCTATCCTTCGGGAAGATATCTAGTGAGTTCAATATTTACAAGATAGGAAGTCTGCCCCCCGTGCCTAAAACTAGTACACGAAAAGTTTGCTCTATTCACGAAATCACGCAGGAGGACTGCGAGCTTGAAAGAATTCTGTTTGATGACAACAGCTTTGACACCACTAGTGCGTCCCTCCTTGAATCTACCACAGTTGACACAACCGATATTGATTATGAATGTTTCACTTTTTCGGATGGTTTTGACGACTCACCGCCCGAATATGAGTCTTTTGAATTTTTGGATGAGTTAGTTGGACCATCAGACTTGGTTGCTTACAGTCATTTCGAACCATTGATGGAATCTTTCAAGTTCGAGAAAGATTACTTTGGTGAGAATAAGACTATCCCTAACTCACTCCTTTTCGTCCTTCCTATCGATTCGACTGTGCAAGAATCCGTCGCGTTTCTATTTTCAATGGATGATTTACCAAGTTCAAAGTACCCTTGTTTTCTCGTGAATCTTGAGGGATTTGACCTCATTTCTCGACGGTTTGATAAATTAGCACAATCGCTTTTAGCACATCGGTCATCACAAATTGTGCTAATTTATTCACTCAATTTACACCCTCAAGTTCGTGCAACACTTCTTTCTCTTTTCCGCCATTCTTCTCCTCCACCGAGACTTTATTTCACCCTTCTTCCCATACGGTCTCATGTGTTTCTCAACTCCTTTCTCTACACACCATTCTTCCACTAACCCTACTATTATCACGATAGAATTTTTGAATGGTTGGTGCTAACCTTTGGTCTGTGTAAGGCCTTGTATAGTTTGATTTTTCTCCTCCCTAACTCTGAACTTTAACGCTTAAAACAGTGGAAACACCGTTTCACTTAAGTTTGGGGGGAACCTTGTTGTATATATATTTTTTGTTTTTTTTCTTTTAACAAAAAAAAACTATAAATAAATAAACAGGGGAGTGCCGACATTTCAACACTCTTGGTGTGGCATGACAGTGAGGACACTGTCAAGTTTAAGTTTGGGGGTATGCTCGATAAGCTTTCTTCCTTCGCATTCATGTGTACATTTTTGCATTTGCATACTTATTTTAAAACCCATAAAAATTGAAAATTTTTAAAAATTATAAAAATTGAAAAGTTCAATTTTGGCTATAATTGACTTGAGTTAGAAAAATAGGTTAACTAGCTAGGAACAACTAGATCTTAGACTTAGTAAATTAAAAACCCTAAAAATAACCTTTCTTAAAATTTAACGGTAGAAAGTATATGTCTTTGTCGTTTATTTAGAAATAGGCAAATTTCGAGTTCACTTCTTGGGCTAAGTTAAAACAAGGGAAAAGTATTGATATTTTTATTAAAATATAAATTTGAAAAATAATTCCTAAGCTTAAGTTTAAATTCTGAAAATATATACCCTACAAATTGCACAAACACGAACCTTGAAACTTGGAATAGTAGAAGAGACATTGAAATGCTCTTGTCTAAAGTCCTTAGTACAAAGAAAATAAAATAAAAATTCAAGTGTGAATAAAGAGATAATAAAAAAATGAACACTGGTTTTTGTAATTACTTAAGGCCGCTTTAATGAAAAAATATTTAGCGAGGGTGCCTTATCACCTAGTGCCTTAGACCAACTGGTTTGGGAGTCACTGCTAAAGCCTTAGGTGTTACAAGACTAGGAATTATGCTTTATTGTGCATACACATTTTGTAGTCGTTTGTTGGTACCTCAAGAAGTATTAACGATCGCATGAAGGATGTGTGAGCGAAATTCATCTAAAAATTCACCAATTAAGAAGTGCTTTGGACAACGGACAAGAGTATGATTGTTTGATTTGAATTTCTAAGTGTAGGGGTGATTTATACACACACGTAGGGGTATGTGATTGGAGTTTAGATAAGAGATAGGAATGAAGAATATGACTTGTATCTTTAATAGAGATGATAAAAATTCCTAAGTTGAGATGGAACCCTAGAAGGAAAACTTAAGAGATGCCAAAAGCTAAGTAAATTCACAAGAATATATATAATCTTAAGTTAAATGATAAGGAAGCATGAAGAATATGGATGGATAATTTATGAGTCGAAGATAATAGAGTTCTTGTTAGAAAACCTAATTGGAGAATAAAAGTCGATAGGCCGAATTGATAGGATTTTGTGGGTAGTTTCCGCTGAAAACCCTCAGGAGACAACACTCCTCCTACTAGGGACACCTAGAGGTTTAACGGCTTGTTGCACGAGCTCAGTGCAATCGCATTTCCCTGCGAAAGTGAGGTTAGGTTTTTGTTGAAAATAAAACTAGGTTTGCTCGAGGACGAGCAAAAGATAAGTTTGGGGGTATTTGTTCATATCATAATTTTGCATTATTATATTCCCCATTCTTATGCATTTTATAAATAAACAGGTGCTTTTGACCCATGTCTGCTACATAGTTACAGGTTACAGGTTCTTGGAACAAAAACAGTGAAAAAGATAAAAGACGATGTAAAAGTGAGACTACGACAGATAAATGGTGGAATCTTGATCAAGCCTATAGTTGGAGAATAAACGAAGATCAGTTCACAAAGAATAAGGCATCGCAAGGTTCAAGACTTTGACACGAAGAAACGGTAAAAGTCCACTGCAATTATTCACTGTGGAGATCTGGAGAGAACGAGAAGACATCCTAAAGAACCAACTGAAGAAACAGGAAGCAAAAGTCAACCAGAAGCAGAAGACCAAAAATCAACCAATAAGCCCTTCATTTGGCCGCGGAACCGCGGCCAAACTTGGCCTATGGCCGCGGTTCCGCGGCCGTGTATTGCGCGTATAGATGGAAATTTTTCATACCTGCTGGCGGCGCGTTTACTAGTCTACCTAGGGGTATTTTTGTAATAATGGACTTGCGGCGATTGTAAACCTTGGGTTTTCTACGTCCTATAAATAGAGACCCAAATACTTTTATTAGGTCATGCCTCTTTTCATTTCATAAATTCAGATCTGTAATTCCTGTGTTGATGTTTGGAGAGAGCCATCAATAAAGTAAGACTTCTATTTCATTGATTTAGTTTACTTTTAATTATTTGCCCTAGTTAAATAGTTAGAATGTCATTTAATTCCCTAATGAGCGAGTAGTCTCCTCGCTTGTTAGGGTTAGCTTTAGGGGAGGGCTTGAGAGATGAAATCTCTCACCCCTTTCTTGCCCCATCACACATAATAATTAGGACTCCATGCATACATACACACACCGTTCCCTACGGCACCTTACCCCTCGAGGTAGCGGTGATACCGTAGTATAAAGGACCGGTTGCGTATGTTTTCCATGGAGGTTAGGGTAATAATTAAGAAAGGAAGGACAAGAACCTAGAGGAAGAAACATCGTTTCTTCCCGATGGTACTAATCCCCTTTATTAATTATTACCATAACACCTAAAAGATCTAAAATAGGGCATTGAAAGCGGTGATGAAACATTCAATTTCCAAACTTTACCTAAACCTAACCTTTGCAAGATTCTAGTCATAGTATAAATCAATTTAGGTTTTAGAGATAATCCATTCACAACGTTTGGAATTAACTCGTTTGAGCAAATTAGAAAAGACACAACATCCCTGTGGACCGACCCGTACTCACCGGTTAGCTACCAAGCGACGCCGTTCTTGATTGCGGTTACAAATTATTCTTTGACATACAAATCAATCTCCACGAATTTCGTTATGGTGTCTACCCAGGTTTAGTCAGGACGTGACTCCATTCGGATGCTTGTCATCCGGTTATACTCAGTTTGCTCAATTGTTCTTTGTTAAGTTTGTGTGTACGTATTAATTGTTTTCTGTAGTTGGGGTCGTCACTTGCCATTGTTAGGGTTCTTCTTCGATAGCTGTTATCAGGAGTCACTCCAATTGGCAACCTTTAGGTTTAGGGGTTTGGTCGTGTCGATCACCAGTCTTTTTTTCTGACTCTGCGTAGTAAGATTTTTTTGGACCTCAGCTAGTCTAGAGACATCGGAGATGATCCAGTTGTTTTAGGTCAGGATGAGAATTGTCCATGGCGGGCAGAGGTCATATACCGACCATGGTGGTCGTAGACTTGAGTTCGCAGTGGGAGATCATGTATTCCTATGGATTTCCAATGAATGACGTGTTGAGTTTTGGGAAGCTTATCCCAGGATTGTAGGTCCTTTTGAGATCCTTAAAGCGAGTTACTTCCGTTGCCCTTAATGTAAGTGCACGGCGGCGCCCCGGCCGTCAAACCGACGCCGGAATGCTGAAACGGTGATAAACTTAAATTTTTGCGGACTTTGCAAACCGGCACCACCGCGCACTAAACTCCGGATCGTAACCATTAACAAGTCTACGCTACTAATAAGAAAGGGAAGAGATGTATACCGACGATCCAAGTCCTCCGGTCTTCATCTCCACTCCGATCTCCTTGCGGGATCTCCGTCCACATCGTCGCCTCCTCGCCGGAAAGGGCACCACATCGCCTTCGTCTTTTACGGGCTCCCGCCTCAATACCGAGGCAACTCGAGCATGAAGCCGGCAACTCGACATGCTCAAGATATGCTGTAGAATGTAGTGTAGAAGATGCTTGTCTCTTTGGGGTTATGTTGTTGCCAATGAGGATGATGGAGGAAACAAGGATTAGAAAAGTGGTGCCTGCATTTTTCTAGCATGAAAACAAGATCAAGAAAGAAAAACTCTCAACAATGAAGCTCTCTCTTCTTCTTCTCATAACCATGAAAGACTTCTTCATCAAGTGAGAATAAAGAGTGGAGGAAAAACCATATGAAGCTAGAAGGGAGGTGAGTGTAGGAGATAAGAAGAGGTGACCACATCAAGGGACAAGAAAACATACAACCATGCCTTTCACTATTAAACCCATACCCTCACTTTATCACAATCAAATCTCATAAAGCAAAAGCATGGTTGAAAAGAAAATGATAGCTATCATAATCAAACATTTACAAGAAACCCCCTCCACAAATGTTATTTGCACAATTGCAAATAACCCCCTCCATCGGAAAAGTCCGGCCGGGAAAGAACAAAGGAAAACCGGCCGGAACGGAATGCAAACTGGCAACTCCAGAAAACTGGTCCCGTAATAAATTACAGGAAAACCCCAATACTGTGCATACACACCCGCATCTGTATTCCGTCCGGATACAAATGCAATGAGACAAAATCTACACTGTACTAAACTAGGACCGGCTTAAACCAAAGCCGGCTAGTAATATCCGTTCGATCCTGATCCGTGCAATACCGCACGTATCTGATCGAACCCTGCCATATACCTATACGGCTACTAGTACAAACCGTCCGATCCTGATCCGTGCAATACCGCACGTATCTGATCGGACCCTGCCATATCTCCATACGGCCTCTACAGCGTTTCGCCCGAAAGCTGAGTAACTGAAAGTGTGGTGGACTCTAAAGACTCGTCAATACTATGGCTGTGGATTTAACCACTAGCCCGTCAGAGGTATAAGCCAATACGTGACGGGCCACCAGCTATTGACCAAAAGGGACGTCGATGAGGAAGCTCACCCCGACACCCAACTGAGCCTGTCAGTGACAATATCCGTGCAGTCCGGTCCGTTCGTCTATGAGTATCGCATGGCGGGCCTAGGGGGTTGGTAAAAGTCAGACCCCCAAAAGCGGTACAAGTCGTGTCGGAGTGTAGCCCAGAACACCCTGAGATACTACTGGAATACCTACCAGTAAATCTCCTTGCCTTGGCCAAGGACTTTGTGTAATGGCTCTCCTAGACACAGCACGACCTCACCCCCAATACCGGGAGAGACGAACCCCTGAAGATACGCTCACTGCCTCCATGTGGCTCGGGACTGTACCCAACTAAAACCTGTTTGCACGACTCCTTTGAGCCGTGGTAGGGTAGTAATCAAAGTACAGTGGGAACTCACACGAGACAAATGACGATCCCCAGGTCGATGAACTAACCTGCACACATGTCACCAGGGAACTGCCATCTGACGTCTGGTATATGACCAACTAGCATATTCCCGGCGAGTCCTGTCCGGTGTACTCATAACCCAATGAGCACCTGTATACATCTTAGGTGATCCAACTGACACCAGTGGCTTGTGAGACCGGCCACCGCCCCTCGTCGGGGTCTCGACTGTATACACTAGTCTACTAATGGAGTATCGATGCCCGGTCTCGAAACTCCCACGACTAGGGACCTTTTAAGGATATGCTTGTAGACCCCCAGCTCCCACTTATATGATCGCCCTCATACTGCTGGTGGTCAAGCAAGAATCCTAGGGGCTCTATCAACGTGTAATAGCGACGTGTCATGTCACCTAAAGCAGTACACGATGATAAAGGTAAACCAGATAGCATACTATCATCTCGAGTAAGACTGTCCTACCGGGATAGGTCCTCCCTCAATCATTACAATCACGTACCTGTGACCTAATAATTGACTCTGAGGGCACTATCTCCAACAATCTCCCACTTGCACTCAAGGCTAATTATTGCGATGTCGCATACTCACATCCCGTGTGATACCGAACATCCAACTCCTCTACTAGTCAGTCTCACAAAGCTCGTTTGCGGAACTATTGCGTTCGAGGAATAGCCTCAGTGAGTGGATCCGCTTAGTTGTTTCTTTCCATGTCTCTCTATATCTCAAGTTCGCGGAGAAAGCCATCTCCCGAAATGAGCAATACCTGTCTTAGAATGTGTCTGGATGTCTGATGGGACATAGCTCATAAATGAACTCCAAATCCAAACTTCTTAGACTGTATCGTCAACTGAACTTAATCAGTATCCTGAGCGCCATGCCTCCCTCAGTATTGCCTTGGACCACCTGTCCAAAATACTGCCCCTCATCAGAAGGAAAACTATAACTCTGACAACCTCCTTGCCGTCCATGTCACCTTGGAAGCCTGGAATGATAACTGTCTCCTAAATGAGGCTGTCGTTATCATCTCCCTAGAACATTTGCTTATGTTCTAAAACTGCTTCCGACTGTTTCTCCAGGATTGGATCAATGTCAGCTTATTGCATCTGGTGCAAGAACAACATCTGGTGTGGTACTTGACATCTCATGATTGACTCAATTGCCTGAGCAAGTGATCTGCCAATCATGCCCGTCCCTCTCCCCTTTAGTCTGTAAGACACCTTTGGAGAGGGTGACTCCATTACCTGCAGGTACACTACCGTGCCAGGAGTCGTCCATCCTAAATACTCTTAGAATGCTGTCAAGTACCCTGATTGGGAAACCACCCAAATCTAGATCTAAAACCATAGATCTAGTAACCAGTATGTCAGATATAAAATCCATTTCCTTTGTGGAGAAACCACTGTGTGACGACCAAAGTATAACCGATTGTAGTATAGGAGTTTCTTTTCCTATTCTGTGTATGTCATCCAGATACCAGGACATCACACCCTACTACCTTCTCAACAGATCCATCCCCTATTCTGATGAAGTCAAACCCATGACTGTCACGTCAGAAATAGATGATCTATCTCCGCTATATCTGCTCTAGTCTATAAATAGACATAAGCTACCTGTCCACCAATGCTTCCGCTGCTCCCACTGACTACGACAACCCTCTGGGAGAGTCATATAGACGTACACTTCTAAAACTGGTTTAGAATGACGCTATACTCATCCTCCCGCCGGGTCTCGCAACCTGGAACAACAGCAATGGCAATTGTGGGTAAACAAGAACTTCCCTGTCACCGTCCTTGAGGCCACCGTAGTGCCTCTCGGGTGCCTGAAGTTACCCACCTTATCTGCGGAGTGGCCAATGGAATGTCAATCCAGATTGAATCTTTAGGTTCCTTATCAAATCTTCAGTAATCGTTTGTGGTTCTGGAATCACTTCCAGTTCTACCATACTCCCACTACTGTTTTCTGAAAAAATCCATTTTTAATAAAACTGTGGCGAGTCTAGAACAATATCGCTATTGTTCATCCAGATGGTAGAAAGTCAACCCTCGTCATAGCCTGGGTCAACCCACAAACAGCCATTACAGAAACGTGCCTTGAGTTATCCAGAGTCGGTTTTAAGCATAAACCGAACAACTCCCCGTACCTTAACATCGTTAAGATATGAACTGTTCTATATCCAATATAGAAACAGAGGCACTGATATAATTGAACCAGATTCAAATCATGCAGCTGTCCCCAGCGCATGTCAACTAAATGGAAGGAGGCCGATCAGCGTTACTCAACTTAGGAATACTTCCAATTATGAGTAACCTGAAAGAGAAGCAAGATCTCTTTATCATTACTATCAACTGAATACCATACACAAGTATCTACATCTTCGATCTCTTTGAAGAATCCCGATACTTGCTATACCTGGTTCTCTACTCTATTCAAATACCAATAACTTCTCCAAATTCGGACCCTGTGTTTCCACGAAACACCTGTCTAAAAACTAGAGAAGTCATAAGTAAACCGAATATAGTACGAGGACCAACCCCTCTGTCCTGATGGACCCTGGACAACATACAATACTCTGTACAAGTCCCTTGAGTCTGATAACTCATTCACTGTGTGTCGTAGGTTGAAAACTGTACTTATGGTTAAGAAGAATTACACCGCTGTTTAATGCTCCTTACCTAACCATCCACTGATATAGGTAAATGTCGTAGACATAATTTCAGAAAGGTATATCTCACTCTATGAAAATAGACGTACAGATATATCAATTTGAAATTGGTGCATAACAGCGGATATTCAAAACCAAATATTTGCCGACCGGCAAACAGGCCAGGTGATTTCCTCAAATATCACCGATTACAACGAATCACGATATAATGAGGATAATCACCCAATTCCCAATAACCTACTCCCACTCATCATCTGTAAAACCATACAGATGTGAGAATCATACCTGGTAAATACATACCCTGGAGTAAGTGTCTAATTGGGAAATCAGTTTTCTTTTAATAGTACACAGTGAAACTGAAACATTGAAATGTTTCGTTTCGTTGGGGTATCCTGGTATTCCTAGTAATGCCTCTTCCAGATTCACGACTGTAACCGTATAGTTCTTTGCCACCTCTCCAAATCCCTTCATATGTCTTTAGTCTTTACCTTCTGTACACCCCTTAAGCCAAATGGTTTTCTTCCTTCCCTACAGTTCGGCACCAGCCTATAGTTTGGAAGAAGACTATCCAATAAGCATAATGGGAGTACTGTCCCAATCTTAGGAACACTCGCAACACGAGAGAAGGTGAAGATAAAAGACACCCGAATGTACTTTATTCCTATTTCTCCTGAACCAGGATCCATCCCCGAACTGGAACAAGTTCCTTTCGAGTTCGTATATAACCATACGATGGAGTATCCAAATAAACTGTGGATCTTCGTAGTGATACGGAGTGTCCTGGAGAAATACAAAGGTGATGTGGGAGTGGTAACGAAATATTTGGTTTGGTCGTGAATATCTGTTGCAATTTACTTTGCCCTCTTACTAATCCCTTGCTTTGTCTGAACTTAATACCTTCTGCACACCATCGTTATGCTAATTGGTTTTCTTCATTCCCTACCGGTCGGCACCAGCCTAAGGTTTGGAAGAAGACAATCCAATTTGCGTAATAGGTGTACTACCCCTAAACCAAGGAGTACTCGTAACCTGAGAGAGGGTAGAAGGAAAAGACAACTGAATAATCCTATCCGTTTTCTCCAGAACCGGAAACCATCCTCGAATCCCTTCGAGTTCGTATCTAACCATACGATGGTTTTGTCCAATGGAAGTGGACGTTCGTAGTAATACGGGGTGTCCTGGAGAAAAGGGTAAAAGTAGGAGTGGCAATGAGGTCTGCAACTATGACAATCCAAAAGCCGGTGTTTAAGAAGGTTCGGTCAACTTGGTCACTGAGTCAAAGTCTTAGGGTCGGGTCAATGGTCGCTGCCAAAGAGAGAGAGAAAAGAAACACTCAGCGTGCACTCTAACCTAGATCAGAATGATTACCAATTTATCTAATCTGGAAACCTCCCACTGTACCTCAAATTCTCCTCCAAACCTGAAAGAAGAATCAGTCGGGGTCACCCGAGGAGTAAACCAACTCATCAGTGGGAATCGGGATCCAACTCTCATCGCATGACAACGTGACGGAATTCGCTCACGGTATCACACTCCAGAAGGTATGCGCATATCTGGCAAGTTTCAGTACTTTTGAAACTCCCGATGTGTTTTCTGCCCCATGCTCTTATGACCTTGACTAAGGCCAACAAATCATAAGTCACATGTCAAGTTCTACCCGTCATTGTCCAGGTTGATTTGAACCCACCCGTACAAGCCCTTGACTAAGGCCAACAAGGCTATACGACTGTCCCAAACCAACGCATCTATCTATGCAGCATATGAATACCCAATAGCTACCAAACACTGTGCCTTGACTAAGGCCAACAAACACAGCTTGAATACTATTGACTACCCATATGAAACGACGGAGGGCTACGAATGGTTTCTGGCGAAAACCTTTAACGTAATGAACTTGATATCGTTGAAGGAACGGATAGCTTTTTAGAAAATATAGCGACGAAAACCTTTACTAAAGAGGTCACTCCCGGTGAAGGGATCTCGGCTCTTTCCCCGTAGAATGGGGTGCAGGATATTCCAACTGAATACCACGGTGCAAAGCAAAAGTAATCGGCTATAGTGAAGTTAATGCCCTGACGCAAACTTTTGTCCAAGGGGTCACTCCCGGTGAAGGGATCTCGGCCCTTGCCTCGTCGACTGAGGAGCAGGATATTCCAACTGAATACCACGGTGCAAAACAAAAGTGAACGTCCTTGCAATAACAGCTTTTTGAAAAGTGTTCCAACAACATCAGATTAGGTTTGTTTAACTTGCATTGATCCGAATCAATGCAGTCCCATCAATTGATCACACCAAAAAGAACGAAAATATACTGATGTACGTATATGCCATCCGCATTCGCCACTGGGTCCCGTCATTACCCGTTAGGTTAGCTAACTAACGACAGAGCGGGGACTGGACTAGCGCGGATGTAAAACATATACAACATCTACTAATATATATACCAATATATTATATTCGCTCAAGGCGTGAATGAAATGCAACATCACAGATAATGAACAGCATCACAGAAACAATACAGATATTTGGGATCCCCGGGTTTCACAGAGCCACTACTGAAACCCGACGTTCCCCTGGTCGTGTGGATAGCCTGTGCAATGAAATCCTAGACCCCTACGGGCGCGGCAAGTCACCCGCCAAAACCTGAAGCGAGGCAGCCCCCTTCAGCGCCGTGAATGGACCACCCAGCACTTCACGGAATCCGGCAACTTGGGCACCCCTCCTGGGTCAACCTGTACCCCCTACGAGTGCGGCGAATAGCCCGCCAATCCTAAAGCGAAGCCCCCTCCGTCTCAATGCCATGAGATGCGGGCTTGTTGCCTTCCAGAACCCGTCTATCCGTGCACCCCTCCGCAGGGCAATCCTAGTACAGAAAGTAAAATATACATACACCGGGTACATCGACCGCAACCAGGTCGTGCCCCAAAAGAATAATACAATCAGGCAGTGACGGCAGTCCACATGTCGGACGCTCGCCCCGCAATATCAAATGTACATAATACAACAAAACAGTACTAGCATTGCATCCAGGCTATCCCCCACGACCGATCCGCAACATCACAGCAAATACATAGAACATCAACGTGAAAGTCACGTTCGCAAATCCGTCTAACCGGGCTATAGCAGTTAGACCGGATTTACCGATCGAGTGACATTCACGGTCGCAGATATAATGTAAATACTGTGAAAAATGTGTTTAAAATTTTCCGATTGATCAAACATTAACAAGTGGGCCCCCAAACAAAACTGTAGCAACCACAGAAAACCTGGGCCCAATTTTAATATTCCAAAAACCACAATTATCACTCAGAAACACACTGAAAAAATTTGGGGTGGTGAACAGTAAAATCCGCGGCGGAAGAGCGGCCAAATCAGGGCTTTGGCCGCCCTTCCGCGGCGGTATGGGGAGATCGAGGTACCAAATTTTTACAGTGTGCTTAGTTTTCCCTGCACATCATTCTGAGGCCACCTGAAAAATTTTTGGACTCAAAAAAAATTCGACAGAAACTGATGTGGGAAAAATACGGGTTTTTGGACTTTTTGATCGATCGGAAATGCAAACACATTACACAAAGCTAGACTAAGTTAATGGGGAGGCTCTGATACCACTGTAAGTGCACGGCGGCGCCCCGGCCGTCAAACCGACGCCGGAATGCGGAAACGGTGATAAACTTAAATTTTTGCGGACTTTGCAAACCGGCACCACCGCGCACTAAACTCCGGATCGTAACCATTAACAAGTCTACGCTACTAATAAGAAAGGGAAGAGATGTATACCGACGATCCAAGTCCTCCGGTCTTCATCTCCACTCCGATCTCCTTGCGGGATCTCCGTCCACATCGTCGCCTCCTCGCCGGAAAGGGCACCACATCGCCTTCGTCTTTTACGGGCTCCCGCCTCAATACCGAGGCAACTCGAGCATGAAGCCGGCAACTCGACATGCTCAAGATATGCTGTAGAATGTAGTGTAGAAGATGCTTGTCTCTTTGGGGTTATGTTGTTGCCAATGAGGATGATGGAGGAAACAAGGATTAGAAAAGTGGTGCCTGCATTTTTCTAGCATGAAAACAAGATCAAGAAAGAAAAACTCTCAACAATGAAGCTCTCTCTTCTTCTTCTCATAACCATGAAAGACTTCTTCATCAAGTGAGAATAAAGGGTGGAGGAAAAACCATATGAAGCTAGAAGGGAGGTGAGTGTAGGAGATAAGAAGAGGTGACCACATCAAGGGACAAGAAAACATACAACCATGCCTTTCACTATTAAACCCATACCCTCACTTTATCACAATCAAATCTCATAAAGCAAAAGCATGGTTGAAAAGAAAATGATAGCTATCATAATCAAACATTTACAAGAAACCCCCTCCACAAATGTTATTTGCACAATTGCAAATAACCCCCTCCATCGGAAAAGTCCGGCCGGGAAAGAACAAAGGAAAACCGGCCGGAACGGAATGCAAACTGGCAACTCCAGAAAACTGGTCCCGTAATAAATTACAGGAAAACCCCAATACTGTGCATACACACCCGCATCTGTATTCCGTCCGGATACAAATGCAATGAGACAAAATCTACACTGTACTAAACTAGGACCGGCTTAAACCAAAGCCGGCTAGTAATATCCGTTCGATCCTGATCCGTGCAATACCGCACGTATCTGATCGAACCCTGCCATATACCTATACGGCTACTAGTACAAACCGTCCGATCCTGATCCGTGCAATACCGCACGTATCTGATCGGACCCTGCCATATCTCCATACGGCCTCTACAGCGTTTCGCCCGAAAGCTGAGTAACTGAAAGTGTGGTGGACTCTAAAGACTCGTCAATACTATGGCTGTGGATTTAACCACTAGCCCGTCAGAGGTATAAGCCAATACGTGACGGGCCACCAGCTATTGACCAAAAGGGACGTCGATGAGGAAGCTCACCCCGACACCCAACTGAGCCTGTCAGTGACAATATCCGTGCAGTCCGGTCCGTTCGTCTATGAGTATCGCATGGCGGGCCTAGGGGGTTGGTAAAAGTCAGACCCCCAAAAGCGGTACAAGTCGTGTCGGAGTGTAGCCCAGAACACCCTGAGATACTACTGGAATACCTACCAGTAAATCTCCTTGCCTTGGCCAAGGACTTTGTGTAATGGCTCTCCTAGACACAGCACGACCTCACCCCCAATACCGGGAGAGACGAACCCCTGAAGATACGCTCACTGCCTCCATGTGGCTCGGGACTGTACCCAACTAAAACCTGTTTGCACGACTCCTTTGAGCCGTGGTAGGGTAGTAATCAAAGTACAGTGGGAACTCACACGAGACAAATGACGATCCCCAGGTCGATGAACTAACCTGCACACATGTCACCAGGGAACTGCCATCTGACGTCTGGTATATGACCAACTAGCATGTTCCCGGCGAGTCCTGTCCGGTGTACTCATAACCCAATGAGCACCTGTATACATCTTAGGTGATCCAACTGACACCAGTGGCTTGTGAGACCGGCCACCGCCCCTCGTCGGGGTCTCGACTGTATACACTAGTCTACTAATGGAGTATCGATGCCCGGTCTCGAAACTCCCACGACTAGGGACCTTTTAAGGATATGCTTGTAGACCCCCAGCTCCCACTTATATGATCGCCCTCATACTGCTGGTGGTCAAGCAAGAATCCTAGGGGCTCTATCAACGTGTAATAGCGACGTGTCATGTCACCTAAAGCAGTACACGATGATAAAGGTAAACCAGATAGCATACTATCATCTCGAGTAAGACTGTCCTACCGGGATAGGTCCTCCCTCAATCATTACAATCACGTACCTGTGACCTAATAATTGACTCTGAGGGCACTATCTCCAACACTTAACTTGGCACTTCCGCCCAGATTATTGAGTATCCACCCCGTATTCCTTGTGTTGATACTTTGCAATTACTTTCAGGACCTTTCTCACATGATTCAGCACCAAACCATTTAGCTTGGACGCGATCTTCCGTTCACCAGCAGCCCATTTGTGTTAATGGCTATGCAGGTGAAGAAACTTCGGTCAAGGGTCTTGCCATCTGTGGAGGGTTTTCTTAGACCGAGCCTTATAGTGAGGTGACCACTTGAGAGGCTGCGAACGAGATTTGAGAGTTTGTAATTTTCTCTTTGAAGGTACGCTTAGTTAGAATTTTAAATTCGGGGACGAATTTTATAAAGGGGGAGATTGTAACGCCTTAAATTTCGGTTAGTATTCGTTTAGACGTTAATGCGGGTTTACTGTAAAAAGTTTACCAATTTGGGTTCCTCATATTTTATAACATTTAATTAATAATTTATTTTTTATTTGTTATAAGCATGCACGCTCGTGTGCACGTAAGTGTGAGTTTTGTTTATGCTAATTTTGATCTTAGCAACCATGACCCTAAACCTAGTCCTTGTTTAATCAATCCTTAACCCTAATTCCTTAGATCTTTTGTGAGAAGAAGGGGGGAGATATTTTTTTGGATGAGAAAGGTGGCATGGTGGGCTTTAATGGTGGTGTGAATGCATTAATGAGTAATTAATGCATAAGGTGCACTCACCCCTTAACCTCACTTCTCTCTCTCTCTTCATCATTCCCTCACTCTCTCATTTCTCTATCTCTTTTCTTTTTCTCTCTTCCTCTCTCATCAACTGAACACTTAGCTTCTCTTCACCATTTCTTCACAAATCCATCACTAAACATCACAAATCTTATCAAAAATCACATCTTTTTCCATCACTTGCCTCTTGGATGCCCTAGAGTGTGCAAAGCTTGGATCTTTGAGTTCTTTTGTGTAAGTATTGATCTCTTTCTGTTCTTTAGATGTTTATTGTGTAGCTTAGATTTAAAGTTTCAGTTTTTATCGCGTATCGTATCATTTCGGGTAAATATCGTATTTTTAGTGTTTTGTTTGGGTCTCGGATGATCTGCTGTTAAACCAGGTACATGTTGCAAAAATTGACTTGACTGTAACCTAGTGTAGAGACCTAGAACCAACCCTTAAATTACGAACCAATTCCATCATGATCGGGCCACAGATTTATTGCTTCTGGCAGCAATTTGCGGCCAGACCGGGGAGCTGGGGTTTGGGTTTTTGGGTAGGGGTCTCTGGGGTTGTTTGTGATCTCATGGTACTTGCAATTTTTACAGATTACTGGCATAGAAAAATCTGGGACCACTTGTGTGTTTCTCGTGTCTCGTTTCAGGCGATACGTTATCCGTTACGGTGCGTGTTCTGTGTTGCTGTTGCTCTGAGTTGGTTCCGTAGTGTCGCTATACGCATTAGCTACAACACGAACCCTTTAGAGTACGTATGTGTGTCGTGTTGGTCCGTGTAGATTGTATGTATTTTGGGTCTATTATTAATATATACTTATTTTATTGTTTTAATGTTGCGGGTTCGCAGGCGGGGACTTCGGACACTGCTACAAAGGGAAAACAGGTGGTAGACTTCACCTAGCTTGGAGCGTTGGTGAGTAGATCTAACATCTACAGGGGAATCGCCCGCATGGCGTTATGCGTCTGGGCTAGAGATATTATTTCTGTCGCATATTCTATGTCATATTTAGAATTGCGCATACACCCTACTGTTTAGTTAGTGTTATGCTTGGACTAGTATCCTTAGGACACTACACTATTATTGACAATTCATGTTGCACGAGCACTAATTGTATGTCACACACACCGTCAATAATTGCCATGTCACGTACAACCCACTTATAGATATGATATTGCTTGGTTAGGTACATTGGGACATTGATTCATATTTCTTATCGCACATGACATATAGCATACCTGTATATCCACATGCTTACACATATGCCTTCACATACTTACATGCTAGATACCTGTATACCTATAGAGTATTGTACCATTAGTGATAGGTACATACATACCTTATGACATAGCTACAGGTATACCTTGCACACATATTTCACTTATACCCAGGGGTATATTACATCATTACTTATAGGTAGATACATATACCTTGCTATACCTTTATATTTACACATATATCTGGTTATAGCTACATGTTTACCTTTACTTGATGTTATTTAGAATTGGAGAAAAATAGAAACCGCATGATATTTTATATTAACTTGTTGCAGTTAATTAGCGGCTTTCCCTTTATATGCTTTCATTACAGTTTTATGTTTCATATATTATATTTATGGATTTTTGCATTGAGATATGGATTTTTGATGATGTTTTCTGGATTTGGGGACCGTGGGAGTTCATGAAATTATGCATTATTTGAAAAACCCGGTTTCCCTTGATATGATATTTTAGCAGCCACCATGAGATTTATCGGTTCGGATATATATATACCCCACACGAGGAAATGAGGGGCCCGTGTACGGTTACATGGTGGGGCCCGGAAGGTACCCCGGGGCAAGAAGTTCGTGGAGTAGACGATGAGTTAGTGGGGGAACCATACCATCCGGTGACATTACCTATGACTCAGCGGTTATCATGGGGATACCGACGGGAGTCATGTACGTATAGATACGTCGAAAGACGAGGGTCAGAGCTAGGCACTCGTGCTTTCGGTATAGCGTATGATACGTACCTATCAGGGGGCCAGTCATGGTGACAGCACCTGATAGATCAACATTTCTGTGTCAATGCTTGACACATTGGTTTCATGATATTTCTCTTTACTCCTAAGTATATATAACAGTGGATTAGGACGCTGTTATATATGCCTTTACACCAATATTAGTGGAATGGGATGCTAATATATGTGTATTGATATCAATTTTTATACATCATCATATTTATTCTTGCAAATATATTTAGGGTGTTAGAATTTTACTTGATATTGGATTTGGGATATAGGGGATTTATTTGAGAATTGATACTGGATATATATGAGATTGCTGATTTTGTACATTCAGGATATATGAGATTTATTCGATATTGTACATTCAGGATTTGTGAGACTTATATGATATGAGAGCCAATTTGTGGGCTGATTTGAGGAAATTGGGATCTGGATTGTCTTGATGGATTGTGATCCTATCACGATATCAGGATTCTGTGGAAATGACATATTTCATTCCATACTCCATATTTATTGTTTATACACTGCTTCATGTATTATTAGTACCTGTTAATGTACCTTTCATGACTGTTGCATTTACATACCTTTACTTATATGCATTACTTCATGTGTTAGTTGTACCTGCTAGAGTACCTTTCATGACCGTTGCATATATATACATTTTCATATCATTATTGCATGATTATTGCATACCGATTGTCATATTATTATTGCTTCATGTATTAGTTGTACCTGCTAGTGTACCTTTCATGATTATTGCATTCATGTGACCTTTTATTGCTATTAATTGCACATGTTAGATTCATGCTGTACGTGCATACTTGCGATTACCTGCATATGTTATTTACTTTTCACGAGTTAGCAACTCACCCCCGTTGTGCCACAGTTGTTTTGCAGGGTGTTCCCCAGAGTAGTCGAGGCTGGCTATTCATCTATCTGATCATCATTTGCTTCGGATACCGCTTCAGCTCATAGTGTGCAGTTTTGCTTAGGTGGGTTTTGTGGTTATCCGTATTGTTGTATTATATATTCGTTGTATACTTGTACTCTCTATCTACTATATTTTCTTGGTGAGGACGATATTGTATATTATTTGTGACTTGTTTGTCTTTTATACAGCTTTCTTTTTATCGTCTTTTATTTCTTCGCTACGGCGTCGTATATTTGTGGTGGTGGTTGTTTTCCGCCTTTGGGCGTGTATTTGCTCCCGTTTGGAGATGCTTTATTTATATTTATTTTGTACCCATTTTTGGGGCTAGTTATTACAAAGGAGGTGCTGCCAAAATTTTAAAGAAAGAAAAGTTGGACTTTTAAAGAATTTAGGTTGTGATTTCAAATGTTTTAAAAACCACTATTATGTTTTTCTTGTCTTTTTAATGGTTTAGATTTCTGGGTTTTGGCTTTCTTTTACTGCGTTACGTCTGTAGGCGTTGCGTAGTACTAGGGCCGTCACGTGCCAATTTCAGGTCGTGACATGGAATTGGGGTTTCTGGTATTTTTAGTTTTGGCCCAAATTATTTTGAGTGGTGGATTTGTGCTTGGGGCCCACTTCGGGAAATTTTGTCGATCGAAAAATTTAAATATGTTGGTTCACAGTGCTTACATTATATCTGCGACCGTGAATGTCATTTGATCGGTAAATCTTGTCTAATTGCTATAGCCTTTTTAGACGGATTTGCGAACGTGACATTCATGTTGATGTCCTGTATTGTGCTGTGATGTTGCGGATTTGTCGTGGTGGATAGTACAGTTTGGTTGTATTTGTACATTTGATATTGCGGGGTGAGCGTCCGACATGTGGATTACCGTCACTGCCTATTTGTATATTATTCTTTTAGGGCACGACTGGGCTAAGGTCGATGTACCCATTGTATATATTTTACTTTCTGTACTAGGATTACCCCGCGGTGGGGTGCAGGCGTAGCCGGGTTCTAGAGGGCAACGGGCCCGCATCTCATGGCTTTGAGATGGAGGGGGCTTCACTCTAGAATTGGTGGGCTATTCCCCGCACTCGTAGGGGTACAGGTTGACCCAAGGAGGGGTGCTCAAGTTACCGGATTCCGTGAAGTGCTGGGTGGTCCATTCACTTTGCTGTAGGGGGCTGCCTCGCTTCAGGTTTTGGCGGGTAACTTGCCGCACCCGTAGGTGTCTAGGATTTCATTGCACAGGCTATCCACACGACCAGGGGAACGTCGGGTTTCAGTAGCGGCTCTATGAAACCCAGGGATCCCATATTATCTGTATTGTTCTGTGATGCTTATTACATTTCTGTGATGTTGCATTTTATCACGCCATGAGCGATTATTATATATTGATATATATACTAGTAGATGTTGTATATGTTTTGCATCCGCGCTAGTCCAGTCCCCGCTCTGTCGTTAGTTAAGTAACCTAACGGGTGATGACGGGACCCAGTGGCGAATGCGGATGGCATATACGTACATCTTATTCTCGTTCTTTATTGTTGTGATCAATTGATGGGACTGCATTGATTCAGATCAATGCAAGCTAAACAAACCTATTCTGATGTTGTTGGAGCATTTTTCAAAAAGATGTTATTGCAAGGACGTTCTCTTTTGTTTTGCACAGTGGTATTCGGTTATGAATATCCAGCACCTCAGTCGACAAGGCAAGGGCCGAGATCCCTTCACCGGGAGTGACCCCTTGGACAGAAGTTTGCGTCAGGGTAATAACTTCACTATAGCCGATTGCCTTTTTGCTTTGCATCGTGGTATTCAGTTGGAATATCCTGCACCTCATTCTACGGGGAAAGAGCCGAGATCCCTTCACCGGGAGTGACCTCTTTAGCAAAGGTTTTCGCCACTATATTTTTATAAAAAGCTATCCGGTTCCTTCAACGATATCAAGTTCATTACGCTAAGGGTTTTTCGCCAAAAATCAGTCGTAGCCCTCCGTCATTTCAGATTAGTATTGCTTAGTATTCGTATGTCGTGCTCAACCGAGGCATAGTGTGCGGTAGCTCTGTAATGCTTTTCTGTCTTATGGATATGTGATTGATTAGGACAGTCGTACGGTCATTTTGGCTCAGTCAAGGACTCGTGCGGGTGGGTCTAATGCAATCAAGATAATGACGGGTTGAACTTGACTAGGATCCTTTGATATGTTGGCTCAGTCAAGGTCACTTGGGTTCTAAGGGTAAAAATACACATCGGGAGTTTCTAAAGAAACTGAAACTTGCCAGATATGCGCATACCTTCTGGAATGTGATAACGTGAGTGGATTCCATCGCGTTATCATGCGATGATAGTTGGATCCCGATTCTCACTGATGAGTTGGTTTACTATTCGGGTGATCCCGACTAATTCTTCTTTCAGGTTTGGAGGAGAATTCGACGATACAGTGGAAGGTTTCCTAATTAGATAAATTGATAACCATTCTGATCTAGGTTAGCGTGCATGCTGAGTGTTTCTTTTCTCTCACTCTTTGGCAGTGACCATGACCCAACCCTTGACTATGACTCAGTGACCAAGTTAACCGAAGCTTCTTAAAACACTGACTTTTGGATTGTCAGAGTTGCATACCTCATTGCCACTCATACTTTTACCCTTTTCTCCAGAACACCCCGTATTACTACGAAAAGCCACTTCCATTGGATAAAACCATCGTATGGTTATATACAAACTCGAAGGAACTTGTTCCACATTCGAGGATGGTTTCCGGTTCTGGAGAAAATGAATAGGACTATTCAGTTGTCTTTTCCTTTTACCTTCTCTCAGGTTGCGAGTGTTCCTTGGATTAGGACGGTACACCTATTATGCTAATTGGATAGTCTTCTTCCAAACCATAGACAGGTGCCGAACGGTGGGGAATGAAGAAAACCAATTTGCCCTACAAAGGTGTACAGAAGGTATTAAGTAAAGACAAATAAATGGATTAGTAAAAGGGCAAAGTAAACTGCGACTGCTATTCACGACCAAACCAAGTATTTCATCGCCACTCCTACTTCACCTTTGTATTTCTCCAGGACACTCCGTATCACTACGAAGATCCACAGTTATTTAGATACTCCATCGTATGGTTATATACGAACTCGAACGGACTTGTTCCAGTTCGGGGATGGATTCTGGTTCAGGAGAAATAGGAATAAAGTTTATTCAGTTGTCTTTTATCTTTACCTTCTCTCGGGTTGCGAGTGCTCCTAGGATTAGGGGAGTACACCCATTATGCTTATTGGATAGTCTTCTTCCAAACCATAGGCTGGTGCCGAACGGTAGGGAAGGAAGAAAACCATTTAGCCTAAAGGGGCGTACAGAAGGTAATGACTAAAGACATATAAAGGGATTTAGAGAGATGGCAAAGAAATATACGGTTACAATTATGAATCTGATAATGGAAGAGGCATTACTTAGAATACCCGGATACCCCTTCGAAACATTTACATGTTTCAGTTTCACTGTGTATTGTTAAAAGAAAACTGATTTCCCAATCAGCCCTTGCTCCAGGATATGTATTTGCCAGGTTTGATTCTCACATCTGTATGGTTTTACAGATGATGAGTGGGAGTAAGTTATTAGGAATTAGGTGATCATCCTCATTATATCGGAATTCATTGTAATTGGTGATATTTGAGGAAATTACCTGGGTTGTTTGCCAGACGGCAAATATTTGGTTTTGAATATCCGTTATTATGCACCA
This sequence comes from Agapanthus africanus, assembly GCA_030015575.1. NCBI lineage: Eukaryota > Viridiplantae > Streptophyta > Magnoliopsida > Asparagales > Amaryllidaceae > Agapanthus > Agapanthus africanus. The sequence continues at coordinate 523,404,020 of CM057342.1, forward strand.
ATTTCAAATTGATATATCTGTATGTTTATTTTTATAAAGCGAGATATAATTTTTTGAAATTATGTCTATGACATTCACCTATATCAGTGGATGGTTAGGTAAGGAGCATTAAACAGCGGTGTAATTCTTCTTAACCATAAGTACAGTTTTCAACCTACGACACACAGCGAATGAGTTATTAGATTCAGGGGACTTATACAGAGTATTGTATGCTTTCCAGTGCCCATGAGGACAGAGGGGTTGGTACTCGTACTATATTCTGTTTACTTATGACTTCTTTAGTTCTTAGACATGTGTTTCGTAGAAATACAAGATCCAAGTTTTGAGAAGTTATAGGTATAAGAATAAAGTAGAGAACCAGGTGTTGCAAGTATCGGGATTCATCAAGGTGATTGAAGATGTAGATACTTGTGTGTGGTATTCAATTGATAGTAATGATTATGAGAACTTGCTTCTCTTTCAGGTTATTCATATCTGGATGTATTCCTAAGTTGAGTAATGCTGAATGGCCTCTCTCCATTTAGTTGACATGCACTGGAGACAGCTGCATGATTTGAATCTGGTTCCAATTAAATCAGTGCCTCTGTTTCTATATTGGATATAGAATAGTTCATATCTTAACAATGTTAAGGTACGGCGAGTTGTCCGGCTTATGCTTAAAACCAGACTCTGGATAACACAATGCGCGTTTCTGTAATGGCTGTTTGTAGGTTGACCCGGGCTATGATGAGGGTTGACTTTCTACCATCTGGAAGATCAATAGTGATATTGTTCTTGACTCGCCACAGTTTTAGTAAAATGGAATTTTTCAGAAAACAGTAGTAGGAGTATGGTAGAACTGGAAGTGATTCCAGAACCGCAAGCGATTACTGAAAATTTAATAGGACCTAAAGATTCAATTTGGTTTGACATTCCATTGGCCACTCCGCAGATATGGTGGGTAAGCTCAGGCACCCGAGAGGTACTCTGGTAGCCTCAAGGTTGGTGACAGGGAGGTTCTTGTTTACCCAGACTTGCCATTGCTGTTGTTCCAGACTGTGAGACCCGGCAGGAGGATGAATATAGCGTCGTTCTAAACTAGCTTTAGAGGTGGACGTGTAAATGACTCTGCCAGAGGGTTGCCGTAGTCAGTGGGAGCAGCGGAAGTATAGTGGACAAGTAGCTTATGTCTATTTATAGACTAAAGCAGATATAGCAGAGATAGATCATCTATTTCTGAAGTGACAGTCATAGGTTTGACTTCATCAGAATAGGGGATGGATCTGTTAAGAAGGTAGTAGTGTGTGATGTCCTGGTATTTGGATGACATACACAGAGTAGGAAGTAAAATTCCTATACTACGATCGGTTATATTTTGGTTGTCATACAGTGGTTTCTCCACATAGGATATATAAATAATATCAGACATTCTGGTTACTAGATCTGTGGTTTTAGATCTGGATTTGGGTAGTATCCCAATCTGGGTACTTAGACAGCATTCTAAAGGTATTTTAGAATGGACGACTCCTGGCACGGTAGTGTACCTGCAGGTGATGAAGTCACCCTCTCTAAAGGTGTCTTACAGACTAAAGGGGAGAGGGATGTGCATGATTGGCAGATCACTTGATTAGGCAATTGAGTCAATCAAGAGATGTCAAGTACCACACCATATGTTGTTTTTGCATAAGATACAATAAATTGATATTAGTCCTATCCTGGAGAAACGTTCGGAAGCAGTTTTAGAACATAAGTGGATGTTCTAGGGATATGATAACGTCAGCCTACTTCAGGAGACGGTTATCATTCCAGGCTTCCAAGGTGACCTGGATGATAGAGTGACTGTAAAAGTTATAGTTTTCCCTCTGACGAGGGGTAGTGGTTTGGACGGGTGATCCAAGCGGACACTGAGGGAGGCATGACGCAGGATACTAATTAAATTCAGTTGACGATACAGTCTAAGAAGTTTGGATTTGGAGTTCATTTATGAACTAGGTGTTAGTGTATATGCCCTAGAGGCCATTACTGTATCATACTAGTTTGTATATTACTTAATGGATGCTTGGGATATTCACCTTGTATATACAATCTTGCTCAAAATAGTAGTATGCTACTTGGTTTGTTTCTACTTCAATGTGTACATGTGTTTATTTTTGTATATCGCCTATACACATTAGTAGAGCCCTTAGGATCTTTGCTTGATTACCAGCGATGTGATGGCCGTCACACTAGTGGGGCTGGGTAATCTATAAGCACATCCTTATGCCGGTCCCTGGTCGCAGGACTATCGAGACAGGGCATCGATACTCCGGAGTAGACCAGCGCATGCCCTTCTCATCCCAGTGTGGGAGACGGTCTGTCCCACAGCCGTCAGTACGTCGTACTTGAGATAGTATGCGGGTGCTCGTTAGGTTACGGGTACACTGGACAGGACTCGTCGGGAACTGACTAGTTGGTATTATACCTATCGTCAGTTATCAGTTCCCAGGTGACATGAGTACAGCTTAGTCCGCTGACTTGACACTGTCACTTCGCCTCGAGTGTGTTCCCACTGTACTTTGATCACTACCCTACCACAGCTCAAAGGAGTCGTGCAAACAGGTAGTGGTTGGGTGCAGTCCCGAAGCACTTGGAGGCAGTGACGGTTAGACAGGATTCGTCTCTCCCGGTATTGGGGGTTGACATCGCGCTGTGTCTAGGAGAGCCATTACACGAGTAGTCCCTGGCCAGGGCAAACGAGATATACTGGTAGGTTTCCAGAGTTATCTCAGGGTGTTTTGGGCTTCGCTCCGGCACGACTTGTACCGCTATTGGGGGACTGACGTTTACCGCCCCTTAGGCCCGCCATACGATGTATCAGACGAACAGACCGGACTGTACGGAGAATGTCACACTCAGGCTCAGTAGGAGTTCAGATGGGTTTCGCCTCGTCGGTCTTCTTGTCGGCATTACCTGGGGACCGTTACGCACAGCTAGTGCCGCTTGCGGTCTGTGGTTAAACCCACTGCCAGCGTAGTGTCGAGTCTTTAGAGTCCCACACAGAAAGCTTTTCGCCTTTAGGCAAAAGAGTAGAGGTCGCATGGTATTGCGACAGGTCGCATGGTTTTGCGACAGGGTTCGGTCACATCCGTGCACTTGTGCACGTACAGTGTCCGGACAGTTTACACTAGCGGGCTTTGGTTTAAGCCAGATCCTAGTGTACCTTATGGGATTGGATTTATCCAGTTTGCATTCGTGTTCCTCGGAACGCGGATGCGGGTGTGTATGCACAGTTGACAGGGAGGCAGAGGCTGCGGATTCTCATTAGGGTTGTTGACAGTTGACCGTTGACTATTTGACTTTATGCTCAACCCTAATGAGAATATGATATGTGATTAACTATTATATTAATTAAGTATTATGGTGATATGGTTGTTGACTTGTTGACTTTTGTTGACTTGTTGACTTTGTTGACTTGTTGACCGGTTGACTAGGCTTGACTAGTTGACCATCATGATAACCATGGTTATCATTTCATGCCAAAGACTTTTTCTTGCTTGCTCATTTGAGCAAAATGAGTGCATGACATGATAAGGTTATGGTTGCTTCTAACCATCACATAAGACTTTTTTGATATAATGAGTTATGATCACTTTGGATTATGAGAGGGTGAAAGACAAAAGAGTTGCTCATTCTTTCTTGCTCATTCTTTCTTGCTCATTCTTTCTTGCTCATTCTCTCTCTTGTTCTTGAGCTCTCCTCTTGCTCTCACCCTCAACCTCTTGCTCCCTCTCTTGATCTATGGTTCTCTTGTCTCATGAGTTGAGAATCAAGAACCATAGATAAAGTCCCATTCTAAATCATCTCTACTCATTCTAGTTCACTAGGTTTAGCAAACCAAGTGAACTAGTTTCTTCAAAGAACGAAGAAGGAGCTAAAGGTTGGAGCTTTCAAGTGGATCTATCTTCGGCGTACGGAGACAACGAAAAGGAGCCATCGAACCACCATCGGAGCTTGAAGAGAAGGAGTTCAAGTTTAGGTATAACCATCTTCATCCGAGTAGCTAAATATCTTTAGCTTAGTATGCTAGTTTTAGTTTAGGTAAAGATCCCGACCTAGCTTAGTCCATGTTGCCTCTTGCGTTAAAATTTTGATTTTATACCGTTTCCGCCTCCTCGTAAGAACCGGGGGTCGCAACGTGGACTTACAGTGGTATCAGAGCCTAACTAAACTTAAACTAGCTTGGTAGTGAAGTATAACGAAGTTCGGAACCGGAAAAATCCAAAAACCAAACTTTTACAAAAACTGAGTTTCTGTTGAAATTTTTTTGGCTCAAAATGAAAAACTTTACACTTGTAAATTCGGCTCAGGGTTTTGTGTGAACACCCAAGAAAAACGATACAGTAATTCGTCCAAACCGCCGCCCATCCGCCGCGTGAGCTAGGCATCCGCCGCGGAAGCGCCGCGCGTTGTCGTCTTCTGTGCATCGTTTTTCGTGCAGTGTGTGTCTGTGTTGGTTTTGGGATTTTTGGAATATATTATATGAGCCCAGATTTTCCAGAAAAGAAATTTTCTTTTGGGGTCCTATAATTCCGTATTTTTTCCGAACTTCACTGCACTTTGACTATGATGGTTATATCTGTGATGTTTGCATATATTGAACGTCGGCTAATCGCTATAAGTCGATTGGTCGGGGTTATACATGATCTGTAATGTGCTGGAATGTGTATATAAATATGTTGGATTGTCGCGGGTGAATAGCCGGGGGTTGTGAGACGAGAGTTTTCTTTTCTTGCAATTCATGTAAATTTGTAAATTGATGTAATAATTATTTGTATGGCCGCACAACCGGGTCGGGGTTGTAGCCGTCATTGTATAATTTCTTTTTACTGTTTTTGCTCCTAGGATAGACCCATGGAGGGGTGCACAAACTACCGGGTATGCCGAAGTGTCGAGTGGCCTACTCATGGAGATGAGGGAGGTTGCTACGCTTCGGGTACTTGGCGGGTAGTTTGCCGCACCCGTAGGGGTCTTGGGTGGGGTTTTGGCTATTCACCGCGACCGTGTAATCTGTTTTTGTTACAGGCTCATACAAATTACAGATTCCTAGTATATCCAATGTATTTATCTGTGATCTGAAATGTTTATCATTGCAGTATATCTATATATGATATTATTTAGGCGTTGCTTATGTTTTACAGACGCGCTAGCCCAGCCCCCGCTCTGTCGTTAGTTAAGTAACCTAACGGGTAATGACGGGGCCCCGTGGCGAATGCGAATGGCATAAGCGTACGTCATATTTTGGTTGTTTTCTGCAATGGTAGGATTAAATGATGGGACGCATTAAAAGAACTAATGCAAGAATATCACGCATTAAAAGAACTAATGCAAGATAATAAACCAAGTTAAAGTCGTTGGAACACTTTCGAAAAACCACTCGGTTCTTTTCAAAAACAACTTTTAAATGCGGAGCTTGAGCCACTCCTTTTAAAAGCTATCTCGTTCCATCGACCATATCAAGTTCACTACGTTCACGGTTTTGCCAAAATCATCCGTAGCCCTCCGTCGTTTCACATGAATAGTCAATAGTATTCAAGCTGTGTATGTTGGCCAAAGTCAAGGCACAGTGATTGGTAGCTATTGGGTGTTCATGTGTAGCATAGATAGATGCGTTGGTTTGGGACAGTCGTACTGCCATTTTGGCCAAAGTCAAGGGTAGGTACGGATGGATCCAAATTAACCTGGATAATGACGGGTAGAACTTGACATGTGACTTATGATATTTTGGCCAAAGTCAAGGTCATAAGAGCATGGGGCAAAAATCCACATCGGGAGTTTCATAAGTACTGAAACTTGCTAGATTTGCATACCATTCGGAGTGTGATGATTCTGGTAGGATTCCTTCAGTTTCGTCACGCAATGATATTTGGATCCCGATCCTACTGTGAGTATATGCTACTCCTCGGGAAATTTCTCACTTAACGATCAATGCTATAAACCTAGTAGGTGCCTAGAAAGGTGTTAGCGGGGCTACGCCCCCAGGGAAAAGAGGTTCTCTAATTAAGGAACTTCGCGAAAGCGTTGGAAAACCTCCCTCGAAGTACCGACACCGGCCTGGCTGAACGGTTAAGCAAGTATTGTACGGTGGGATTGATCCTGACTAATTCTTCCTTTATGGTTTGAGGAGGGATTCGAGAAACAGTGGGAGCCATCCTGTTTAGACAAACTAAAAACCACTCTAAACTTGCAAGAGCATCATGCTGAGTGTTTCTTCTTCTCTCTCCTAATTGCAGCGACCAATCAACATGACTGGACTTAAGTTACTCCTAGATAAAAACAAACTGACAGGGCCAAACTACAAAGATTGGCTCAGGAATGTCAAGATAGCAATCACTTATGACAAGCTGGGGTATCTTCTTACCACCAAAGCTCCCCCTGTCCCTGGTCCAACTTCCAGCGTCGCGGATAAGGAAATCCGCAAGACTTGGGAGATTGATAGCGCGAAGGCCAAGTGCCTCCTGCTTGCCTCGATGGACAACGAACATCAGAGGAGGCATGAGAATATGGACATGGAGTCCATATTGCTCCATACAAAAGAACTGTATGGAGAGCAATCACGTATCGCAAGATACGAAGCGTCGAAAAAGTTATTTTCGACAAGAATGGCCGTCGGATCATCAGTAGCCGAGCACGTGCTAAAGATGATCGGCTTCATTGAGGAGCTCGCTGACCTAGGGATCACATTGGAGAGTGAGCTATATACGGATATAGTTCTCCAGTCCCTTCCTTCCACTTACGCCCAGTTTATACTGAACTTCAACCTACAAGAAAAAGAGGTTGAACTATCAGAGCTCCTCAACATGCTGAGGAGCGCAGAGGGCACCCTACAGAAAAGTAGGGATACATCCACTTTGTTTGTAGGAGGATCATCTTCTTCTAGGTCCAAGGCGAAAGCCAAGGGAAAGAAGAAGAAGGCCCCCGCCAAACCAAGGGGCGGTGTTAGTAAAGTGGATACGAAGGGAAAAGGTAAAGCAACAAAGATAGCGGGGAAGCTTGTGGATAAGGAAGAATGCTTCTATTGTCATAAGAAAGGACACTGGAAGAATGATTGCAGGGCCTGGAAGGCCAGAACAAAGGAATTGAAGCAGGTTGCAGCTTCAGCTTCAGGTGTGTATGTTATTGAAAACTGTCTTTCAATAAACTCTACTTCCTGGGTATTGGATACCGGATCAGGATCTCATATCTGTAATTCTTTGCAGGCGTTGAGAAACCGTAGGGTTTTGAAGGCAGGTGACATGACCCTCAGAGTTGCAAACGGAGCTAGCATGGATGCTAAAGCCGTGGGGGACTATCACCTGGGAATGTCAGATGGACATGTTTTGGTTTTGCGTAATTGCTTTTTTGTACCCAACGCAACTTGTAATATCATTTCTGTATCTTTAGTTTCTAAAGAAGGTTATGAATTTGCGTTTGTAAGTAATGTTGTAAACATTCACCTTAATCAAGTTCTGATTGGGTCAGGTACATTGAGTAATGGTATATACGTGTTAAACCAACCACAGATTTTTAATGTCCAGAATACACACAAAAGAAAGTCTCCAGAAATAAATCAGACTTTCTTATGGCATTGTAGATTGGGTCACATCAATGAGAGAAGGTTGACTAAGTTACATACAGAAGGATATTTGAATGCGTTCGAATATCAATCGTATGCCACTTGTCAATCTTGTCTCAAAGGAAAGATGACAAAGACTCCGTTTACTGGACAAGGAGTAAGAGCGAGCGAGCTCTTGGGACTCGTACACAGTGACGTGTGCGGTCCAATGTCTACACATGCCCGAAGCGGACATTCTTACTTCATTACTTTTACGGATGACTTCTCAAGGTACGGTTATGTCTTCTTAATGAAACATAAGTCCGAGGCCTTTGGAAAATTCCAGGAGTATAAGAATGAAGTAGAGAAACAGACCGGCAAAAGTATTAAGATTCTAAGATCGGATCGAGGTGGAGAATACTTAAGTGCCGAGTTCCTGGACTATTTAAAAGAGAACGGAATTCTCTCTCAGCTTACTCCTCCATACACCCCGCAACATAACGGTGTATCGGAGAGACGGAACCGCATCCTATTGGATATGGTGCGGTCCATGATGAGTAACGCTGAGTTACCGCGATCATTCTGGGGGTATGCGCTAGAATCAGCCGCATACCTTTTGAACCGAGTTCCCACTAAGACTGTGCCTACCACGCCATTTGAGATGTGGTGTGGGAAGAGACCCCATCTTAATCACATTAAGATATGGGGAAGTCCAGCTTTTGTCAAAAAGCAGCATGCGGACAAGCTCGAGGCACGCTCAGTACTGTGCAAGTTTGTGGGATATCCAAAGAATTCCAAGGGATATTTCTTCTACTGTGAAGAGGAACAAAAAGTTCTTGTTTCTCGACATGCCCACTTTCTAGAACACCAGTTCATAGAAAAAGAAATAAGTGGGAGCGCAGTAGAACTGGAAGAAATTCCAGAACCACAGACTGTTACTGAAAGCTTGATAGAACCAGAGGGTTCAACAGAACAGGACATTCCTACGCCGCTCCGCAGGAGTAGTAGGCAGTCTCATCCGCCCGAGAGATACTACGGTTTTCTCATAGACGGGGATAGAGAGGATTGCATCATAGATTATGATGAGCCTACTAGCTTCCAGCAGGCCGTTCAGAGCGTTGACTCAGTGAAATGGCTGGATGCAATGCGGACCGAAATGGAGTCCATGTACACCTGGTTATTGTCAAAAATTGTAAGTTTACCGCAATCAGAAACGGCGTCGCTTCGCAGCTAGCCGGTGAGTGCGGGTCGATCCACAGAGACGGGTAAATTCCTTTTATGTGTTTTAACGAGTTGATTCTATTTGTAGTTTTGGTTGGTTTATAAAAATCTAAAGACTGGATCTAATTAATCTAATTAAGAATCTTGCTAGGGTTAGGATTAGGGGAAGTTTTGGAAATGAATATTTTTCCTTACCGCTTTCAATACCTTCCTTTTTTAGATCTATTAGGTGTTAAGTTAATTATCAAGAAAGTGGATACAAATCTTTTGGGAAGATGTTTCTTCCTCTAAGTTTGTACCCTACCTTTGTTGATAATTATCCTAACCCTCACGGAAAACGCGCGGAACCGGCCCTTTATACTACGGATCATCGTTACCTCGAAGGGTAGGATGCCGCAGGGAGCGGTTGTGCTCGTATGCGTGAGGTTCTATTTCATTAGGTGAAGGTGGCATTGAAAGGGGCGAGAGATTTCATCTCTCAACCCTTTCCCTAAGGCTAACCCTAACAAGCGAGGAGACTACTCGCTCATTAGGGGATGAGAAGACATTATAATTAAAAGAATAAAAATACTTACTAGTTGACGGCTCCCTCCAAACAAGAAGAACAGATCTGAATTTTGCTCTCAGAAAATCTGAATGTTATTGATTGAAAAGAGGCATACAATTTTTAGATCTAAAATTACAATTTATAGGAAACTAAGAAACCTAGGGTTACAGGCTCTCGCACATGCGCAATTACTGATTTTGCCCACTTAAAATCACAACACCCACAACAGCGCACCGTCACAGAAAAACTGCGCCGACACGTGCACTAGATGGCCGCGGAACCGCGGCTCAAGGTAGGGTTTGGCCGCGGTTCCGCGGCCAATTAAGGGAGTTGGGCCATGAGACTTTTGGGCTTCTTTCTCTGCTTCTTGGGCTCTGTCTTTTTATATGTATTTTCTCTGTTGGGCTTCTGAGTCTTCTCCAGATTTTTCAGTGAATACTTGTAGCGATCTTTCAACCGTTCACTTGACATTTTGGACCTTGCATTGTTCTTCGACTAGGCTCGACTAGGATCGGTCTACTTGTTGGTCAAAAGTCCCTTTTTCTATTGTTTTGTGTCTTTTTCACTGTATTTGCTCCAGAAACCTGTAACCTGTAATATGCAACAAACGTGCGTCAAGAGTACCTGTTTATTTATAAAAAGGATAAGAATAGGGGAATAATAAATGCAATATTATGGTCTGAACAAATACCCCCAAACTTACCTTTTGCTCGTCCTCGAGCAAACTTATTATTTTATTCTCTAAAAAATCCTAACCGCACTTTCGCAGGGAAACGCGATTGCACTGAGCACGTGCAACAAGCCGTTAAACCTCTAGGTGTCCCTAGTAGGAGGAGTGTTGTCTCCTGAGGGTTTTCAGCGGATACTTCCCACAAAATCCTATCAACTCGGCCCATTGACTTTTGTTCTCCAATTAGGTTTTCTAACAAGGAATTCTATTATCTTTTGACTCGTAAATTATCCACCCATATTCTTCACACATCCTTATCATTTAACTTAAGATTATATATGTTATGTAGACCTACTTAGCTTTCGGCATCTTTTAAGTCTTCCCTCTAGGGTTTCATCTCTACTTAGGAATTTTCTATCAACTCCATTAAAGATACAAGTTTTATCTTTCATTCCTCTCTCTTATCTAAATTCCAATCACATACCCCCACTTGTGTGTAAAAGTCACCCCTACACTTGGAAATTCAAATTAAGCAATCAACCCCTTGTCCGTTGTCCAAAGTGCTAATTAGTGGTGAATTTAAATGAAATTTGCTTGCACATCCTTCATGCGACCGTTAATACTTCTTGAGGTACCAACGACCGATTACAAAATGCGTTTGCACTTTAAAGCATACTTCCTAGTCTTTGCAACACCCAAGACTTTAGCAGTGACTCCCAAACCAGTTGGTCTAAGGCACTAGGTGATGAAGCACCCTCGCTAAGTATTTTTCTATTTTTGCAGCCTTAAGTAATCACAAAAACCAGTGTCCATTTTTTTTTTCTTTATTCACACTTTTTCATACTAAGGACTTTAGACAAGAGCCTTTCAAGGTCTCTTCTACTATTCCAAGTTTCAAGGTGCGTGATTGTGCAAATTGTAGGGTATACATTTTCAGAATCTAGACTTAAGCTAGGAACTATTTTTCAAACTTATACTCTAATGAGAACATCAATACTCTTCCCTTGTTTCGACTTAGCCCAGGAAGTGAACCCAAAATATGCCTAATTCTAAATAAACTACAAGGCATATACTTTCTACCGTTAAACTTTAAGGAATGTTATTTTTAGGGTTTTTAATTTACTAAGTCTAAGATCTAGTTTTTCCTAGCTAGTTAACCTATGTGTCAAACTCACGTCAAATAAGCCAAAATTGAATACATTAATTTTTATAATTTTTGAGATTTTTTTTTTTTTCAAATTTTATATGTTTTTAAATAAGTATGCAAATGCAAAAATATGTACAAATGAATGCGAAGGAAGAAGACGTACCGAGCATACCCCCAAACTTGAACTTGACAGTGTCCTCACTGTCATACTAAACCAAGAGGGTCAAAATGTCGGCACTCCCCTGTTTATTTATTTATAGTTTTTTTTTATTGTTAAGAAAAACAAAAATATATACAAAAAGACCCTCCCCCAAACTTCATTTAAACTATGTTAGACATGACTGCCAAACTTTGCATCGGCCAAAAGTCAACACCAACCATTTGAAAAATTTATCAGTAAAGAATATTGGTGGGTGAAAAAATAAGTTGTGGTGGTCAGCAAAGAATTGGGGAAGATAGAAGTAGTGGAATGGGAGGTGTGGAGGTGAATATACAGGTGATGGTGATGCATCGAAACGAGAATGTAAATGATCAGCAATCAGTGGAGTGTTAGCATTCTCGTACCTAATTAAAAGAAATGGGGGTATTTCAACTTCTAAGGGAGGAAGTTGGCTCACCACAATGCCCCCAAGATGTTCCTGTGGGTCCTCTATTGACATGGCATCATCCATCACATGTTTATGATATTCACTTATGAGGGAACTGATCTCCTCGATGTCCGCCATAGTCCAATTGGAAATTTGCCGCCTATCTTGTAAGACTTTTAAAATAGCGTTCTCTTGCTCGAAGGCTAGAGAGGCTGATATGATAATGGGAAAAGTCTCATTCTCACTTATATGAGCATATTTAAGTTGAGGCGGTAAGGACATGAGTTCGAATTTCTGAGGCGAAAGATTCATTGCGGAATCCACCTCGAACTCAAAGGACTCTAACACAGGTTCGAAATCACTGCAAACAACCGATTCGGATGGTTCGACTGACTCATCCAAAAATTCAAACGACTCATATTCGGGCTGTGAGTCATCATCATCCAAAAAAGTGAAACATTCATAATCAACATCGGTTGTGTCAACGGTGGTAGGCTCAAGGAGGGACGCACTAGTGGCGTCAGAACTGTTTTCATCAAATAGAAATCTTTCAAGCTCGCAGTCCTCCTGCGTGATTTCGTGAATAGAGCAAACTTCTCGTGTACTAGCTTTAGGCACGGGGGGCAGACTTCCCATCTTATAGATATTGAACTCACTAGACCTCTTTCCGAAGGATAGAGTCATGGAGCCATTGCGACAATTTATTACAGCATTGGAAGTGGCCAAAAATGGTCGACCAAGAATCACCGGAATTTGGTTTCTTGGGTTAGCAACAGGTTGTGTATCCATAACGATAAAATCAACGGGGAATATGAATTCCCCGACTTTGATCAACACATCCTCTAGTTGACCCCTTGGATAGGTGATTGATCGATCAGCCATTTGGAGAGTGCAACGAGTGGGTTTCAACTCTCCAACCCCTAATTGTTCGTACACGGAGTAAGGAATCAGGTTAACACTAGACCCAAGATCTAAAAGTGCACGATTAATTTGCTTATCCCCAATCGTGATTGAAATAGTAGGACAGCCGGGGTCCTTTCGTTTTTGGGGTAAGGTTTGATGGTGGTTAATAGCATTGCTCACTGCACTAGCCACTAGCACTTTCTTGGGTACTTGAGATGCCTTTCTCTTCGAGGTGCACAAGCCCTTTAAGATTTTCGCGTATGAAGGGACTTGTTGGATAGCATCCAAGAGAGGTATATTTATGCTAACCTGCTTAAAGATCTCCACAATCTTCTCCACTTGTGCATTTGGTTTATTAGGACTCAACCTGTTTGGAAATGGTGCATTTTGAAAATTTGTTGAGTCACAAGTCTGTGGAGTAGAATGTGGAATAGGAACGGATCCCAGTGTGGATGTGTTCGTGTTGTTAGAAATGGGTCCGTTCGAGTCAGAAGAAGTAGAGCCGTGTGAAGGGTGGAGAATAGGCTCTAAAGAAAAAGGTGAAGAAGGAGGTGAAGAAAATGAAGAAGGGGAAGAAGAACCGCCGGCGGGGATGTCATCACTAGTTTCCACATTATTTTGCAACTCTCTTCCGGATCTCAACGTGGTCACCGCATTTACATTGTGATTGTGATATGCGTTTTGTGGGTGACCGGGATTGGGCAATGGTTGAGATGGAAGCTTTCCCTTTTCTCTCTCGCTCAACGCAGCAGTTAATTGTGCAATTTGTGCCTCAATAGATTTGATACTTTGATCGTGTGAGGCATTGTTATTCATTAAAGATTGCACATAACTTTCAAATCTTGCTGCGGATTCTGTTGTTTGCTTGAGAAATGCTTCAAGACTTTTCTCGAGCGAGCTAACCTTATCATCATTAGGTTGAACCAAATTGTTCGTTTGATTTGTATAAGGTTGTTGTTGGAAAGGTTGTTGTATTTGAGTTTGTAAGGGTGCTTGTTGTTGTTGTGGAGGAGCTCTTTGAAAATTGTTATTCCCTTGGAACTGTTGATTTGGGTGACTCCTCCACCCCTGATTGTATGCCGAAGAGCACTGATCATTTCTTTGTCTTTGCTGGAATGCAGCATTGACTTGATCCTGCCCTTGAATAGGTGCATTATAAGGGCACTCTTCGGTGAGATGTGATGGATTAGAACAACAAGCACAAACAGTTCGTGTGGGTAGAGTAGGGGCAGGAGAAGACGATGAGATTTTTGTCTCAATGGCTTCTAGCTTTTTCATAAGTGAGGCCATCTCGGCCTTCATAGCGATCGACATATCTATTTGATGTATGCCTGCCCTAGATTGACCAACTGAAGAAGATGATGTGGTCTTGGTACTCTCCCACTGAATTGTTTGCTCACTTAGGTCCTCAAGAAACTGCCAAGCTTCGTCGCTAGACTTGGAGAGAAAATGACCTTGACATATTGTTTCTAGCAACTGCTTCGTTGCCGCATTCAATCCCTCGTATAATGTTTGGCAAAGTTGCCAATTTTCTATCCCATGATGAGGGCATTGAACAAGTAGGTCTTTAAATCTCTCGAAGCATTTCCAGAATGGTTCGGACGGAAGCTGTGAAAATTGTATAATCTCATTTCTGATTCTAGCAGTTTTGTGGTGAGGATAGAACTTTTTCAGAAAAGCTCTCACAAACTCGTCCCAATTTCTAATGGAGTGTGATGCGGTGCTGTATAGCCACTTCTCGGCTAGGTCACATAAGGTGAAAGGAATGACCCTTAGCCTTATTGCGTCATCACTTAATTGGGTTGTCTTCATCATGCTGCAAACGTTTTGGAATTTATTAATGAAAATATATGCATCTTCGGATTCCAATCCATGAAACTTAGGCAGCATATTGATGAATTGTGGTTTTATTTCAAAGTTGTCCCCATTTGCCGGTGGGGGTGAAAGACATGTAGGTAAAGAAGTGCGAACGGGGTAGAAGAGATCCTGGAGCGCAACTCGTGCGGGCGCTACAACAGGCGGTAGATTCGGGTTATTCGCACCTAGCGGAGGTGGAATCATTCCCGTCGGCAAGGTATAGTTGGGGTCGTGTCCCGACATACCTTCGAAAGAAGAATTTGAATGTGGAGGTAAGGAAGTGGACGGAAGATCGACGAAGGGTTCGTCGAAGGGTTCGTTGGTCGGCACCAACGAAACACGGACTAATCGGGCGTTAGTGTCCCTAGTCCAAAATGACATACACTAAAGGGTAGTGCAGTCAGAAAAAAAAGAAAAACAGAATGTGGGGGTAAGATAACGTCAGTGAGAAGAAGTGGTGGAAGTGAGTTTCAAATTTCTTCGCGACAAGTTGCAAGTTTGAAAAGATTTTTCTTTATTATTATTTCTTTTTTATTTATGTGTGAGTTTTTGCAAGGAGGTTTTTGAAAACGGACTCTTGACACAAAAAGTATCAACCACACATGCACAATCAGGCCTAGATCTAGGGTCGCCTAGGTCTACTAGACAGCTCCTAACTAGGGCTAGAAATAGACCTCGAACCGCCTCTTCACGGACAAGTACGGCCAGGTAAGTGGGAAGGAACCACCACTACAGTGGGCCTAATTAAAAACCACTAGCCTAGACACCGCAATGTCGGTTAGGATAAACGGCCGATGCCTACCCTAGTCCTTTTCCTATTGAGCTCGCTGTCCTTAGGTCTGAGTCTAATCTTTTTTTAATTAAAGGTGGTCGATGCAAAATGCTTATGTGTTTTCTGGGGTCCTGGGAAGGGTGATGAAATCCCCACCCAATCTGGATTTGGTCAAATAGCCCCTTAGAGTCCGGTTAAATTATGCAAAACAAATAAAAATTCACTTGCAATCAGAAAATTTTTTTTTAGCGCGGCGCAAAGAAACCTGCAGAAATCTGTTATTTAGAAGGGGGAGAAAGACTTTTTACGCAAAGAACCCTGCAGAAAATTTTCACAGACAGAGATATGGAGGTTGCAGAGGGGAGGAAAAGAGAGCAAACCACACAAATTTTTAGGGCTGACGTGTCACTTAAAGCGCGGAAGCGCGGCAGGAACCCCCTATATGCGGCGGAAGGGCGGTCAGGGAGTGGGTTCAGCCGCTGGAAAAAATTGTGTTTCTCTGTAATGATGGTTCCTCTCTTCTCTTATATGCAACTTTCTGATTTGCGCTCTGTAAAATTTCAGATCTTCGCTGTTCCTGCAAGACTCAAAAATAAACCCTTCAAACAGATCAAAATTCGATTATTTTTTATATTTTTTATATTTTCAGATTTTTATAATTTTTAAAATTTATATCAACCCGAAAATTCACAAAAAAGAAAGATTACGCCGTCCCCGGCAACGGCGCCATTTGGTTATTGTCAAAAATTGTAAGTTTACCGCAATCAGAAACGGCGTCGCTTCGCAGCTAGCCGGTGAGTGCGGGTCGATCCACAGAGACGGGTAAATTCCTTTTATGTGTTTTAACGAGTTGATTCTATTTGTAGTTTTGGTTGGTTTATAAAAATCTAAAGACTGGATCTAATTAATCTAATTAAGAATCTTGCTAGGGTTAGGATTAGGGGAAGTTTTGGAAATGAATATTTTTCCTTACCGCTTTCAATACCTTCCTTTTTTAGATCTATTAGGTGTTAAGTTAATTATCAAGAAAGTGGATACAAATCTTTTGGGAAGATGTTTCTTCCTCTAAGTTTGTACCCTACCTTTGTTGATAATTATCCTAACCCTCACGGAAAACGCGCGGAACCGGCCCTTTATACTACGGATCATCGTTACCTCGAAGGGTAGGATGCCGCAGGGAGCGGTTGTGCTCGTATGGGTGAGGTTCTATTTCATTAGGTGAAGGTGGCATTGAAAGGGGCGAGAGATTTCATCTCTCAACCCTTTCCCTAAGGCTAACCCTAACAAGCGAGGAGACTACTCGCTCATTAGGGGATGAGAAGACATTATAATTAAAAGAATAAAAATACTTACTAGTTGACGGCTCCCTCCAAACAAGAAGAACAGATCTGAATTTTGCTCTCAGAAAATCTGAATGTTATTGATTGAAAAGAGGCATACAATTTTTAGATCTAAAATTACAATTTATAGGAAACTAAGAAACCTAGGGTTACAGGCTCTCGCACATGCGCAATTACTGATTTTGCCCACTTAAAATCACAACACCCACAACAGCGCACCGTCACAGAAAAACTGCGCCGACACGTGCACTAGATGGCCGCGGAACCGCGGCTCAAGGTAGGGTTTGGCCGCGGTTCCGCGGCCAATTAAGGGAGTTGGGCCATGAGACTTTTGGGCTTCTTTCTCTGCTTCTTGGGCTCTGTCTTTTTATATGTATTTTCTCTGTTGGGCTTCTGAGTCTTCTCCAGATTTTTCAGTGAATACTTGTAGCGATCTTTCAACCGTTCACTTGACATTTTGGACCTTGCATTGTTCTTCGACTAGGCTCGACTAGGATCGGTCTACTTGTTGGTCAAAAGTCCCTTTTTCTATTGTTTTGTGTCTTTTTCACTGTATTTGCTCCAGAAACCTGTAACCTGTAATATGCAACAAACGTGCGTCAAGAGTACCTGTTTATTTATAAAAAGGATAAGAATAGGGGAATAATAAATGCAATATTATGGTCTGAACAACACCAACAAGGTATGGACGTTGGACATTGCTCCAGACGGGGTAAAACCCGTAGGATGCAAGTGGATCTTCAAAAGGAAGATTGGTGTAGATGGACAGGTTGAGACCTATAAAGCTAGGCTGGTAGCAAAGGGTTTTCGTCAAAGACCTGGCTTGGACTACGACGAAACCTTTTCTCCAGTAGCCATGCTGAAATCCATTCGGATCCTTCTTGCCATTGCTGCCTTCCACGATTATGAGATCTGGCAAATGGACGTAAAGACAGCTTTTCTAAATGGAAATTTAGAGGAGTGTGTCTATATGGACCAGCCAGAGGGTTTCATTCAGAGTGGGAGCAGCGGAAAGGTGTGCAAGTTGCTTAAGTCCATCTATGGACTAAAGCAGGCATCGCGGAGTTGGAACATCTGCTTTGATGAGACGGTCAAAGAATTTGGCTTTATCAAAAATCCAGATGAACCATGCATCTATAGTAGATTTGTAGCGAGAACTGTAGTATTCCTCGTTTTATACGTGGATGACATTCTCTTAATAGGAAATGACATTCCTATGCTACAATCTGTCAAGGGGTTCTTGTCACACAGGTTCTCCATGAAAGACCTGGGTGATGCCTCATACATTCTGGGTATCCGGATCTACCGTGACAGATCCAAGAGGATATTAGGACTTTCTCAGTCCAGGTACATCGACACCGTGCTGAAAAGATTAAGTATGGAAGATTCCAAGCGCGGTAACCTACCGGCTTGTCACGGGATCACCCTCTCTAAAGAGATGTCTCCCAAGACTGATTTGGAGAGGGATCGCATGTCTATTATACCCTACGCTTCTGCGGTAGGCTCTATAATGTATGCGATGTTGTGTACCAGACCGGATGTAGCTTATGCACTGAGTGTGGTAAGCCGGTATCAGTCTAACCCTGGGGAGAAACACTGGATA
Source organism: Agapanthus africanus (assembly GCA_030015575.1). NCBI lineage: Eukaryota > Viridiplantae > Streptophyta > Magnoliopsida > Asparagales > Amaryllidaceae > Agapanthus > Agapanthus africanus. The sequence goes on from CM057342.1 coordinate 523,422,216, forward strand.
GCGGTAAAGAACATTCTCAAGTACCTGAGAAGGACTAAGGAGATGTTCTTGGTGTATGGCGGAAAAGACCTCCAGATCGAGGCCTTTGCTGACTCCAGCTTCCAGAGTGACAAGGATGATTCCAAGTCCATGTCGGGTTTTTGTCTTTACCCTCAATGGAGGGGCGGTGTGTTGGAAGAGTTCCAAACAGGAAACCGTTGCAGACTCGACGATGGAAGCGGAATACATCGCTGCATCTGATGCCGCAAAAGAAGCTGTCTGGATGAGGAAGTTCTTGAAAGAACTTCAGGTGGTTCCGTCCATTGTTGATCCAATACCTCTGTATTGCGACAACAACGGGGCTATAGCATTAGCGAAGGAACCCAGGTCCCATCAGAGATCCAGGCACATCTTGAGGCGGTATCACCTGATCAGGGAGATCGTGGATTGCCAGGAGATCGAGGTTCGGAGAGTCGCTTCAGAAGACAACACTGCAGATCCATTCACCAAGGCCTTGCCCCAGACTCAGTTCGAGCGGCTGATCGAGATGATAGGTCTTCGATACGCCAGTACATGGCCTTAGTGCAAGTGGGAGATTGTTAGTGTATATGCCCTAGAGGCCATTACTGTATCATACAAGTTTGTATATTACTTAATGGATGCTTGGGATATTCACCTTGTATATACAATCTTGCTCAAAATAGTAGTATGCTACTTGGTTTGTTTCTACTTCAATGTGTACATATGTTTATTTTTGTATATCGCCTATACACATTAGTAGAGCCCTTAGGATCTTTGCTTGATTACCAGCGATATGATGGCCGTCACACTAGTGGGGCTGGGTAATCTATAAGCACATCCTTATGCCGGTCCCTGGTCGCAGGACTATTGAGACAGGGCATCGATACTCCGGAGTAGACCAGCGCATGCGCTTCTCATCCCAGTGTGGGAGACGGTCTGTCCCACAGCCGTCAGTACATCGTACTTGAGATAGTATGCGGGTGCTCGTTAGGTTACGGGTACACTGGACAGGACTCGTCGGGAACTGACTAGTTGGTATTATACCTATCGTCAGTTATCAGTTCCCAGGTGACATGAGTACAGCTTAGTCCGCTGACTTGACACTGTCACTTCGCCTCGAGTGTGTTCCCACTGTACTTTGATCACTACCCTACCACGGCTCAAAGGAGTCGTGCAAACAGGTAGTGGTTGGGTGCAGTCCCGAAGCACTTGGAGGCAGTGACGGTTAGACAGGATTCGTCTCTCCCGGTATTGGGGGTTGACATCGCGCTGTGTCTAGGAGAGCCATTACACGAGTAGTCCCTGGCCAGGGCAAACGAGATATACTGGTAGGTTTCCAGAGTTATCTCAGGGTGTTTTGGGCTTCGCTCCGGCACGACTTGTACCGCTATTGGGGGACTGACGTTTACCGCCCCTTAGGCCCGCCATGCGATGTATCAGACGAACAGACCGGACTGTACGGAGAATGTCACACTCAGGCTCAGTAGGAGTTCAGATGGGTTTCGCCTCGTCGGTCTTCTTGTCGGCATTACCTGGGGACCGTTACGCACAGCTAGTGCCGCTTGCGGTCTGTGGTTAAACCCACTGCCAGCGTAGTGTCGAGTCTTTAGAGTCCCACACAGAAAGCTTTTCGCCTTTAGGCAAAAGAGTAGAGGTCGCATGGTATTGCGACAGGTCGTATGGTTTTGCGACAGGGTTCGGTCACATCCGTGCACTTGTGCACGTACAGTGTCCGGACAGTTTACACTAGCGGGCTTTGGTTTAAGCCAGATCCTAGTGTACCTTATGGGATTGGATTTATCCAGTTTGCATTCGTGTTCCTCGGAACGCGGATGCGGGTGTATGCACAGTTGACAGGGAGGCAGAGGCTGCGGATTCTCATTAGGGTTGTTGACAGTTGACCGTTGACTATTTGACTTTATGCTCAACCCTAATGAGAATATGATATGTGATTAACTATTATATTAATTAAGTATTATGGTGATATGGTTGTTGACTTGTTGACTTTTGTTGACTTGTTGACTTTGTTGACTTGTTGACTTTTGTTGACTTGTTGACCGGTTGACTAGGCTTGACTAGTTGACCATCATGATAACCATGGTTATCATTTCATGCCAAAGACTTTTTCTTGCTTGCTCATTTGAGCAAAATGAGTGCATGACATGATAAGGTTATGGTTGCTTCTAACCATCACATAAGACTTTTTTGATATGATGAGTTATGATCACTTTGGATTATGAGAGGGTGAAAGACAAAAGAGTTGCTCATTCTTTCTTGCTCATTCTTTCTTGCTCATTCTCTCTCTTGTTCTTGAGCTCTCTTCTTGCTCTCACCCTCAACCTCTTGCTCCCTCTCTTGATCTATGGTTCTCTTGTCTCATGAGTTGAGAATCAAGAACCATAGATAAAGTCCCATTCTAAATCATCTCTACTCATTCTAGTTCACTAGGTTTAGCAAACCAAGTGAACTAGTTTCTTCAAAGAACGAAGAAGGAGCTAAAGGTTGGAGCTTTCAAGTGGATCTATCTTCGGCGTACGGAGACAACGAGAAGGAGCCATCGAACCACCATCGGAGCTTGAAGAGAAGGAGTTCAAGTTTAGGTATAACCATCTTCATCCGAGTAGCTAAATATCTTTAGCTTAGTATACTAGTTTTAGTTTAGGTAAAGATCCCGACCTAGCTTAGTCCATGTTGCCTCTTGCGTTAAAATTTTGATTTTATACCGTTTCCGCCTCCCCGTAAGAACCGGGGGTCGCAACGTGGACTTACACTAGGTCCCATCAGATATCCAGACATATTCTAAGACAGGTATTGCTCATTTCGGGAGATGGCTTTCTCCGCGAACTTGAGATAAAGAGAGACATAGAAAGAAACATCAGGGCGGATCCATTCACTAAGGCTATTCCTCGAACACAATAGTTTCGCAAACGGGCTTTGTGAAACTGATTAGTAGAGGAGTTGGGTGTTCGGTATCACACAGGCTGTGAGTATGCGACATCGCAATAATTAGCCTTGAGTGCAAGTGGGAGATTGTTGGATATAGTTCCCTAAGAGTCAATTATTGGATCACGGGCACCTGATTGTAATGATTGAGGGAGGACCTATACCGGTAGGACAGTCTTACTCAAGAGGATTGTATACTATCTGGTTTGTCTTTATCATCGTGTAGATGCTTTAGGTGACATTGTAGTTCACTATTACAAGTTGATAGAGAATAGTATGCTTCTATGGTTTATCTTTATCATCGTGTACAGCTTTAGGTGACATTACAAGTCACTATTACACATTGATAGAGCCATTAGGATTCTTGCTTGGCTACCAGCAGTATGATGGCGATCATATACGTGAGAGTTGGGTAGTCTATAAGCCCATCCTTAAAGTGGTCCCTAGTCGTGGGAGTTTCGAGACTGGGCATCGATACTCCATTAGTAGACTAGTGTATACAGTTGAGACCCCGATGAGGGGTGGTGGCTGGTCTCACAAGCCATTGGTGTCAGTTGGATCACCTACGATGTATACAGGTGCTCATTGGGTTATGAGTACACCGGACAAGACTCACCGGGAACATGCTAGTTGGTATTATACCTGACGTCAGATAGCAGTTCCCTGGTGACATGTGTACAGGTTAGTTCATTAACCTGAGATCGTCATTTGTCTCGTGTGAGTTCCCACCGTGCTTTGATTACTAACCTACCACGGCTCAAAGGAGTCGTGCAAACAGGTTTTAGATGGGTACAGTCCCGAGCCACATGGAGGCAGTGAGCGGATCGGTAGGGGTTTCGTCTCTCCCGGTATTAGGGGTGAGATCGTGCAGTGTCTAGGAGTGCCATTACACGAAGTCCTTGGCCAAGGCAGGAGATTTACTGGTAGGTATTTCAGTAGTATCTCAGGGTGTTCTGGGCTACACTCCGACACGACTTATACCGCTTTTGGGGGTCTGACTTTTACCAACTCCCTAGGCCCGACATGCGATGCTCATAGAAAAACGGACTGGACTGTACGGATATTGTCACTGACAGGCTCAGTAGGGTGTGAGGATGAGTTCGCTCATCGACCTCCCTTTTGGTCAATATCTGGTAGCCCGTTACGTAAAGCTAGTACCACTGATATGCTAGTGGTTAAATCCACAGCCAGTGTATTGACGAGTCTTTAGAGTCCCCCACAGACAGTTTCTTAAGTTTCGGGCGAAACGTTGTAGAGGCCGTATGTTATATGGAAGGGTTCGATCATATACGTGCAGTAGTGCACGAATCATGATCGGGCGGATCATACTAGTGGGCTTTGGTTCAAGCCGGATCCTAGTATTAGATTTGTTGTATTACTTTAGTCTCATCGCATTCGCATTCAGTCGGAATGCGGATGCAGGTATGTATATACAGGTGAAGGGTACTCTTGTGATCCGTCACGAGTTTACTTTAGTAGATGCCATTCTCTTTTTATTGTTGCAAACATTTGGATTAATGTTTGCATATGGAAATAATGAGCTAGAAATCATCATTAAGAGCATTAATTGTGACACATGCACAAGTGATGACTCATGATCTCTTTCTTTGTGCATGTGTCACATTTTTGATGGATTTGAGTATTGAAATGAGAGGGAGAGAGAAAGAGGGCTGCCATATGAAGTGTTTGGTCTTGCATTTTTCACATCTCACTCTCTCTCATTTTATCCTAAGAACATAAAAGAAAAAGAAAAGGAAACTTCTTCTTCTTCCTCTTCTTTCTTGAGCTCACTATCTCCTCACTAATGGCATCCACTAAATCCTCAAGAGACAAAGTGATCACACACATTCTCTACTTCACCTTGGACACGTCGGCTAGCAAACTTCGTGTCCGAGTTGCTTCGGACGAAGCGGGAGCCCGTAAAAATACTCGATGATGTGGTGCCTTTTCCGACGAGGAGAACGGAGATCGAACGAGATCGGAGATGCCGCGGAAAGCTAGAGACGATGGCTAAAGACCGAAGGACACGGATCGATCGGTATAGCTTTTCCAACCCTTCTCTAGTTTGCTAGTTGTAGGTTAATGGTTCAATCCGGGATTAAAGTCTGCGATAGCACCGGTTTCTAGTTTAGAAAAAGTTTTCGTTTACGCATTTTGGCCTCGGACAGACGGCCGGGGAGCTACCGTAGACTTACACAAATTGTGTCACTCAATTTGATTTGAATTTGATTTGGATCTACAATTTTTTTTCTCAAATGTTTTCAACAACTTTTCCCTCCAAAATCAACAACCCCTAAAACCCTAGATCTAGATCTCATTTTATAGCCTCCTTATTTGAATCTTCCCTCCAAAGCTAGGTTGTTAGAGAGAGGCTTCTAAAAGAAGTTTGTTGGAGGGAATATTCTAGAATAAGGAATATTCTAGGGTAAGGTTGTTAGGCCGAACCTTCTGGATGAAGCTACATGGACTTTGGGAGTCTTCTGGAAGCACTGACCGTTACGAGGAGCCACGTGGAGGAATTTGCTGCGATGACATGTCCAAAGTGCCGCGGATCTGCCGCTAACAAGCCCATTCGGCCGTGGATCCGCGGTCCTTTGGTGGCTTTGATGCATGGAATTTTCTGGGTGATCTTGTGCTGTCTTTAGGGCTATTTCCTGATGTCTGAAATATTTTTATACACTCTTGTTCACTGCCAGATCACAAGTCTTTGACTTGGCGTATTTTTATCAGCACTTCCGGTTCTTTTCCTGGAATTTCCTGCACACAATCTCGAGACAAGTGTTGCGATATACAAAGATCATGCGTGCAATAATAAACACTCAATTTCCCTCAAAATGCCGGTTATAATATATAACACATGTTATTTGGTATTTTACAGACGAATTGCTAATATGTGCTATATTCATACCAAACACCTTTAGATGATTGCAAAGAGTAGGGAAATTGATGTGTTAAAAATGCAATATTTTCGACTGATCAAATTCCCCCAAACTTATTTTTGATCGTCTCGAGCAAACTTGTTTTATTCAAAAGGAGAAAATATAAGAAAAAGAAAAACTAACTAGCACACTTTCGTAGGTAACACGATTGCACTAAGCACGTGCAATAAGCCTTTAAACCTCTAGGTGTCCCTAGTAGGAGGAGTGTTGTCTCCTGAGGGTTTTCAGCGGATTGCACCCACAAAATCCAATAATAAAAGGAAGACCGTGAAAGTTATATAAAGATAAGAATTATAAAAGAAATACTTTGAAAATTAGAGTTTCCAACTATACTAGATTTTCGGTTGTCATGAGCCTTATCTTAATAGTCATGAGAAAATGTTAGAAATCACATCATCCCTCAATAAAACATCGTCTTTATTCTTCATTCCTATCTTTCTTCCAAACATCGATCATATACCCCTACGTGTGTGTAAAGAACATCCCTACACGCGGAGAATTCAATTCAAGCTATCATACTCTTGTCCATCTGCCTCAGTACTTTTTAATTTGATGAATATTTAGATGGATTTGCTCATACATTTTTCATGCGACCGTTAATACTTCTTGAGGTACTAACCGACCGATTACTCATGTGATCGCTTATACGGTTTATTTGTATTTTCCTCGTCTTGCACCACCTAAGGTTTAGCAGTGACTCCCAGACCAGTTGGTCTAAGGCACTAGGTGATGAAGCACCCTTACTATTTTTTTTATTGTTACCTTGGTGATAATAAAACCAGTGTTCATTTTATATTTTCTTCATTTATTATTTCCTTCATATTTTGGCTTTTAGACAAGAGCATTTCAAGGCATCCTCTACTATCCCGAGTTTCAAGACGTGTGTAAGTGCGTATAGTAGGGTATCAACATTCAAATGTTGGGCTTCTAGAATAGGAACTATTTTTGAGACTTATTTTTATTCTCAGATTAGTGACTTCCTTCATCTTACTAACCCTTGGGACAACGGCTCATAACTACTTATTACTAGTTTCGTTTAAGAAAACTTCTAACTTTCACGGTTTTCTTAAATTTTTCTAATCTTTTGGATATAATTTTTCACTATCTAATCTTTTATTATCTTATTTATGTACAAATTTTTATTTTTATATTTTTGAAATTTTTTAAATTTTTATAAGTTTTTAAATTTTTATGATATGTTTTGTGCTTATGCAAAGTATGATGCAACGTGATACGTAAATAAGCACAAACCTCCCCCAAACTTGTTTTCAACAGTGTCCTCGCTGTTGCTATCTGCTAAACCTCAAAAAACCTGTAAGCTTGGGAGGACATTTATTAACGGGGGCAAAATATATTAAAGTAAAAATCCTCCCCCAAACTTATTTTTGGCTCACAATATTGAGGACAACAGTTATTTCAAGTGCCAAAAATACACCCCCCTCAAACATGAGTTATACAATTTGAAGCATTTTAAGAGAGGGTGAGTCATTTGGTCAAAGTAAGACTTTACAAAGACCAAAAGTTAATACCAACCATTCAAAGATTTTTTCAGTGTAGCGTATAGGTCGGTGGAAGAATGTGTTGTATCGAGTTAGGAAAAAATGGGGAAGGGATAAGAGGTGGTCTGGAAAGGGTTTGAATTTTAAATTAGAGAAAAGAAAGAAAGAGGATGAATGTGAATGATTAGGAAGAAGGAATGGTGGCGGTTCAACTTCTCTAGGTGGAGGTTGATCAATCACAAAATCCGTATTGTTTAAAAATTCAAGTTCGTCAGCAAAAAGTTCTTCAAAACTTTTATTAATGGTGTGATCAAATATTTTGCCGTCAAAAAGTTTTGTGCCAGAATTTATCCTACTTGATTCGTCAAAATATGTGGAGGTGAAAAACTCATCTACCTCATTTCCAAAAATATCCAAATCAAGTTGGCTTTCTGGGATTGTAGAACTTGAACTGTTGGATTGTGATTCATCAACACTCACTGTCATTTCAGGGACAGAAGAAGAACCAGAGAGAGTGGAAGATGAAATGTGTAAACGTATCGATGTGTCGAGTATCGCTAAACCAGATGTGGGAGATGAAGGCTGAATTTCAGTTTGCTCTTCGGGTATACGATTATCTTCAACTTCAAGACGTATTTGGGGTTCGTGAAGGATTAAAGGCTCAAGATGATGACCACAAGGAAGTGAAAGTATCTGATGAATTGGTGGGAAAAACTCATCCAAAATTTCGGGTTCATCAATCGATATATCCCCAACGTCAATCACCGCATTCAAGTGAAGGTTAAAATTCTCAAACACCTCATTCAAAGAATGGTTTTCAATCAGTTTTGTTTCAAGAGTGGAAGTGTAGATATCACAAGGATTTGGCATGGTTTCACTTGAAATGTACCCTTCGCAGTCGGGTAAATCAAACGTTGCATTATTACACAACTTGTCATACATTCTATCATCAATTGGTGAATCCTTTGGTGTACTCGATGAATCTGTGAAACTGGAGTTGTGGATTTTAGTTTGTAAAGGGAATGTTTGATTAGGAAAGGTGTACAGGTCTCTCTCACTACCCAAATTCTTATTTTGTCCGATGCCCGAATTATATACTGAAAAATTTTGGGCTGGTTTGAAATTATTTGCTTGCCCCCACTCTGTCATTTCCTTCCTAAATTGGTTCGACAATTCCAGAAATTTTTCTAATGTCTGCTCCAGACTAGACTTGGGTCGATAAGGGGTTTCAGTATAAGATTGAAATTCCTGTGGACAATTAAAACTCCCAAATGAATGATTGGAAGGACTGTCTAGAGAAGGTGGAAAAGTCGGATTGGATTGGTAGGAATAGAATGGTTGCGAAAATTGGGTAGGAGTCGGGTCAATATTATGATAAGAAGAATTTTGATATTGGTTCATCAGTTGGCTATTGTACATCATACATGCTAAAAAACGATTATGAAATTCTTCTTTGGAAAGTGGAGGTGATGGTTGATGTTGGTCCGGGTTGAAACTTTGGCCTCTAGCCTTAGCTATATGCTCAGCAATGGATATACGTCTAGGGGTTTCCTCACTCGGAGTATCAACTGAAACAGATGTAGAATTATGATACGGTTGATAGGACTTAGACTGAGGTGGCCAACTGTTTCTACCCGCTTGTTCTATCCGATCTCTTAAGGACATGGGAGAGTCGGACGGTATATAGAAGGGATTACGAAAACAAGCAATATCTGGTTGTGGACAACAAAGCTCGGCATTCTTCTGTTTGGGTTACCCATTATAAGAAGAGAAGAGGGGGAAAAGGGTAAAAAGGGGAGAAAATAAATGGTTTGTTTTGAAAAAGGACGGATTTATGAAAATTCACACAAACATGCACAAGCAACCCTATATCTAATGGTCACCTAGGTCAAGTCTCTAGACCGCTCCTAGACTTCCAGAAGACAAATCGCAGGATAAATACTCTACTAGCTCTTTGCCCCTCCTGTGGCCAGGTAAGTGCGAGGTAAGTTGGAGGTTCTCCGCTACGTAAGTAGCGGGCCTAATTAAGTAACCACTTGCCTTAGACACATTTGCCTTAGACACCACAAAAGAAACGCGGATAAGCATTAGATTACCCATGACCTCCTTCTGTCCTAAGTGAGCGCGACGGTCCTTAGAGTCATGTCAAGATATTTTTTTACTTAATGAGGGTAATGCGGATGCAGTTTTGTGATTTTTGGGGCTTAGGACGGGTAATGAAATCCCGACCTAATCTGAATTTGGTCTTTGCCCCTTAATTTCCGTATTAAAATATGCATAAAACCAATGATCAAATCACACAACAATTTTTCTTTTTGCAGCGCTGCGAATTTTTGCAAAGAACCCGCAGAAATTGGTTAATGGACAGAGCAGGGAGGAGATAAGAAAGACGGAGATATACCTGAGAGTTTTGGAACAGTGAAGCAACTTCTCCGCCGTGGATCCTCCGCGATATGCGCACTATGGCCGCGGAAACGCTGTGGTATGAGGAGATCTCTGCACAAAAATTTCAGCAAATGCTCCTGTTCACTCACTGAGTTATCTGAGATGCTCTGAAAATTTTTCCTCTCGCTCTACAGATTCCAGATTTCCTCGTAATAAATCACAAAAAATCATTAAGCGCTTGTTACAAATTTTGATCTAAGAATTGATGGAATAATAATTTTTCAACTCAAATAACAAAAACGAACAAAATAGCACACATCCTCGGCAACGGCGCCATTTGATTGAATGTTTCATTGTGTGTCGTGTTTTCAAAATGTGTAAAGATCACAATCAAAGAAATTTATACCGCAATCAATTAATGGTGTCGATGTAGCGCGTTAATGAATACGAATCGTCCACTGAGATGTGTGTTTTGCTCGCTTTCATTTTAGAAGAGTCGAAATGAAAATATAAAAGAAAAATTGCAAGAAAATTGATTCAAGAATTTTGAAATTTAGTTTCAACAATAGTAAAGAACTAGATCTAAAATCAAGAATCAATAAAGTTCTAGAAGATGTCTAAATTTAATGAACTATCAAGATTTGTAATGAAGCTCGTAGGAATCGATTGAATCTATAGTAAGGATGAAGACTTGTGATTACGTATTCCTATCCATTGATGATTTGTTGCTAGGTTGATGATGATCAACGAGGATTAGGGATCTCTTGAAGAAACTAGGGTTTCTCCATCATCATCCCTTTTCCTTTCGTTGATTATCATTCACAAGCTAGCTTCTAGGAAATTCAATCACCGATCGTTGATATCTAATTAAGAGCGAAAACATTCAATAAAGCATCTCGCTCAAAATTAGGTTGTCGATGATTCAATTTTCTAGAGTTTACAAAACTCATAGGACTTAAGAATCGTTTCAAGATTGTAATCATCATCATCTATCTATTCTCTCAATTCCTCTACGAGCGGAGTTTTTACTCAAACATCATGATAAAGAAATCAATCAAGAATCGAAAACTCATCATAATGCTCAAATGTAAAGATAAACAAGATAAAGAAATTTCACCTTTAATTATTCAACAATTCCGTTACAATTCGCTCAAGAACAACAAGAATTGAGGAAATAACTCGATCGTCGAATTAGCTTCGCATCGTCTCCGTGAGTCGCGGATCGTCTTAGACCACTTGCTCGGTTGAAGATCGGCGTCGCTTCTAAAAGGAACGATAGCTTCTTGCTTGAATTGGCACTCGATAGATCTTGATTTCGATCAAATTGTGTCACTCAATTTGATTTGAATTTGATTTGGATCTACAATTTTTTTTCCAAATGTTTTCAACAACTTTTCCCTCCAAAATCAACAACCCCCAAAACCCTAGATCTAGATCTCATTTTATAGTCTCCTTATTTGAATCTTCCCTCCAAAGCTAGGTTGTTAGAGAGAGGCTTCTAGAAGAAGTTTGTTGGAGGGAAGATTCTAGAATAAGGAATATTCTAGGGTAAGGTTGTTAGGCCGAGCCTTCTGGATGAAGCCACGTGGACTTTGGGAGTCTTCTGGAAGCATTGGCCGTTACGAGAAGCCACGTGGAGGAATTTGCTGCGATGACGTGTCCAAAGTGCCCCGGATCCGCCGCCAACAAGCCCATTCGGCCGCGGATCCGCGGCCCTTTGGTGGCTTTGATGCATGGAATTTTTTGGGTGATCTTGTGCTGGCTTTAGGGCTATTTCCTGATGTCTGTAATATTTTTATACACTCTTGTTCACTGCCAGATCACAAGTCTTTGACTTGGCGTATTTTTATCAGCACTTCCGGTTCTTTTCCTGGAATTTCCTGCAAACAATCTCGAGACAAGTGTTGCGATATACAAAGATCATGCGTGCAATAATAAACACTCAATTTCCCTCAAAATGCCGGTTATAATATATAACACATGTTATTTGGTATTTTACAGACGAATTGCTAATATGTGCTATATTCATACCAAACACCTTTAGATGATTGCAAAGAGTAGGGATATTGATGTGTTAAAAATGCAATATTTTCGACTGATCAACACCCTGAGAAACTACTGGAATACCTACCAGTAATTCACACCTGCCTTGGCCAAGGACTTGGTGTAATAGCTTTCCTAGACATAGCGCGATCTCACCCCCGATACCGGGAGAGACGAATCCCCTGCCGATCCGCTCACTGCCTCTATGTGGCTCGGGACTGTACCCAACTAAAACCTGTTTGCACGACTCCTTTGAGCCATGGTAGGGTAGTAATCTAAGCATAGTGGGAACTCACACGAGACAAATGACGACCTCAGGTCGATGAACTAACCTGTAAACATGTCACCAGGGAACTGCTATCTGACGCTAGGTATAATACCAACTAGCAGGTTCCCGGCGAGTCTTTTCCGGTGCACTCATAACCCAATGAGCACCTGTATACATCTTAGGTGAACCAACTGACACCAATGGCTTGTGAGACCGGCCACCGCCCCTCGTCGGGGTCTCGACTGTATACACTAGTCTACTCCGGAGTATCGATGCCCTGTCTCGAAACTCCCATGACTAGGGACCACTTTTAAGGATGTGCTTATGGACTACCCAACTCTCACGTATATGATCGCCATCATACTGCTGGTAGTCAAGCAAGAATACTAAGGGCTCTATCAACGTGTAATAGTGATCATGTCACCTCAAGCTGTACATGATGATAAAAACAAACCAGATAGCATACTACCATCTCGAGTAAGACTGTCCTACCGGTATAGGTCCTCCTCAATCATTGCAATCACGTGCCTGCGATCCAATAATTGACTTTTAGGGCACTACATCCAACAATCTCCCACTTGCACTTAAGGTTAATTATTGCGATGTCGCATACTCATAGCCCGTGTGATACCGAACACCCATCTCCTCTACTAATCAGTTTCACAAAGTCGGTTTGTAAAAATATTGTGTTTGTGAAATAGCCTCAATGAGTGGATCTGCCCTGATGTTTCTTTCTATGTCTCTCTTAATCTCAAGTTCGGAGAAAGCCATCTCCCGAATTGAGCAAAACCCGTCTTAGAATATGTCTGGATATCTGATGGGACCTAGTTCATAAATGAACTCCAAATCTAAACTTCTTAGACTGTATCGACAACTGAAACTAATCAGTATCCTGCACCATACCTCCCACAGCATCCTCTTGGACCACCCGTCCATAATACTTCCCTCTTCGTCAGAGGGAAAACTATAACTATGACAATCACTCTGTCATCCATGACACCTTGGAAGCCTGGAATGATAACCGTCTCCTGAAGGAGGCTGCCGTCATCAAATCCGTAGAACATCCACTTATGTTCTAAAACTGCTTCCGAATGTTTCTCCAGGATTGGATTAATATAAACTTATTGCATCTAATGCAAAAACAACATCTGGTGTGGTACTCGACATCTCATAATTGACTCAATTGCCTAAGCAAATGATATGCCAATCATGCACATCCCTCTCCCCTTTAGTCTGTAAGACATCTTTAGAGAGGGAGACTCCATCACCTGCAGGTACACCACCATGCCAGGAGTCGTCCATTCTAAAATACTATTAGAATACTGTCTACGTACCCAGATTAGGAAACTACCCAAATCTAGATCTAAAACTATAGATCTAGTAACCAGAATGTCTGATATTATATCCATATCCTGTAAGGAGAAACAACTGTGTGACAACCATAGTACAACCGATCGTAGTATAGGAATTTTATTTCCTACTCTGTGTATGTCATCCAAATACCAGGGCATCACACCCTACTACCTTCTTAACAGATCCATCCCCTATTCTGATGAAGTCAAACCCATGACAGTCACATCAAAATTAGATGATCTATCTCCGCTATATCTGCTCTAATCTATAAATAGACATAAGAAACTTGTCCACTATGCTTCTGCTGCTCCCACTGACCACAACAACCCTCTGGCTGAATAATATATACGTGCACTTCTAAAACTAGTTTACAACGATGCTATACTTAACCTCCTGCCGGGTCTCATAGTCTGGAACAGCAGCAATGGCAAGTCTTGGCAAAACAAGAACCTCCCTGTCACCGTCCTTGAGGCTACCGGAGTATCTCTTGTTGGAGATAGTGCCCTCAGAGTCAATTATTAGGTCACAGGTACGCGATTGTAATGATTGAGGGAGGACCTATCCCGGTAGGACAGTCTTACTCGAGATGATAGTATGCTATCTGGTTTACCTTTATCATCGTGTACTGTTTTAAGTGACATGACACGTCGCTATTACACGTTGATAGAGCCCCTAGGATTCTTGCTTGACCACCAGCAGTATGAGGGCGATCATATAAGTGGGAGCTGGGGGTCTACAAGCTTATCCTTAAAAGGTCCCTAGTCGTGGGAGTTTCGAGACTGGGCATCGATACTCCATTAGTAGACTAGTGTATACAGTCGAGACCCCGACGAGGGGCGGTGGCCGGTCTCACAAGCCACTGGTGTCAGTTGGATCACCTAAGATGTATACAGGTGCTCATTGGGTTATGAGTACACCGGACAGGACTCGCCGGGAACCTGCTAGTTGGTCATATACCAGACGTCAGATGGCAGTTCCCTGGTGACATGTGTGCAGGTTAGTTCATCGACCTGGGGATCGTCATTTGTCTCGTGTGAGTTCCCACTGTACTTTGATTACTACCCTACCACGGCTCAAAGGAGTCGTGCAAACAGGTTTTAGTTGGGTACAGTCCCGAGCCATATGGAGGCAGTGAGCGTATCTTCAGGGGTTCGTCTCTCCCGGTATTGGGGGTGAGGTCGTGCTGTGTCTAGGAGAGCCATTACACAAAGTCCTTGGCCAAGGCAAGGAGATTTACTGGTAGGTATTCCAGTAGTATCTCAGGGTGTTCTGGGCTACACTCCGACACGACTTGTACCGCTTTTGGGGGTCTGACTTTTACCAACCCCCTAGGCCCGCCATGCGATGCTCATAGACGAACGGACCGGACTGCACGGATATTGTCACTGACAGGCTCAGTAGGGTGTCAGGATGAGTTCGCTCATCGATATCCCTTTTAGTCAATAGCTGGTGGCCCGTCACGTATTGGCTTATACCTCTGACGTGCTAGTGGTTAAATCCACAGCCATAGTATTGACGAGTCTTTAGAGTCCACCACACTTTCAGTTACTCAAGCTTTCGGGCGAAACGCTGTAGAGGCCGTATGGAGATATGGCAGGGTTCGATCAGATACGTGCGGTATTGCACGGATCGTGATCGGACGGTTTTTACTAGCCGGCTTTGGCTTAAGCCGGATCTTAGTATTTGATAGTGTAGTTTTGTCTCTTTGCATTTGTATCCGGACGGAATACAGATGCGGGTGTGTATGCACAGTATCGGGGTTTTCCTGTAATTTATTACGGGAGCAGTTTTCTGGAGTTGCCAGTTTGCATTCCGTTCCGGCCGGTTTTCCTTTGTTCTTTCCCGGCCGGACTTTTCCGATGGAGGGTGTTAATTGCAAGTTTGCAATTAATATTTTGTTGAGGGGGTTTCTTGCAAAAGGATTAGTTTAATTTGATTGCATTTTTGGCTCCATGTTGCATTAATTTGACATGAAATGAGGTATGGGAGTTTTTGGGCCGGCCACTGTGGGGAATGGGGTGTGCCTTAATTTTGTATAGTGGAATTTAAATGAGTGTGTGCTGGACTTGTAAATGGTTTGATGTATTAATTTAAATATACCCATTTGAATGCATAAGTAAGATGGCTGATGGTTTTAATTCAATTATATATTCTTCCCACTTGCATGTTTTTCCTTGTGTGCTGGCTTCCTCTTTTTCCAGTGAGCATATTATAGGCTTGGCCGAGCCCTTTTGTTGAGGATGCTCATTTCTTATGAGAGCATGCTCCATTTTTCTCTAGCATCCATGGAAAAATTCTTGTCTACAAATTCCTCCATAAATGGCAACCTCCTAAACCCCAAAAGAGACAAGCTTCTACACTATATCTATAGCAAATCTTGGGCGCGTCGGTTAGCCAACTTCGCGCCCGAGTTGCCTCGGTATTGAGGTGGGAGCCCGTAAAAGATACAGGCGTTGTGGTGCCCTTCCGGCAAGGAGGCGACGACCGGAGGATCCGCGGGAGATCGGGACGACGACGAGAAGACCGGAGGACTCGGATCAGTCGGTATATCTCTAACCCCTTTCTTGTAGATGGCTTAGACTAGTTAATGGTTCGATCCGGTTAAAGTGCGCGGTGGTGCCGGTTTGCTAAGTCCGCAAAATTTAAGTTATTCACCGCTTCCGCATTCCGGCGTCGGATTGACGGCCGGGGCGCCGCCGTGCACTTACAGTGGTATCAGAGCCTCCCCATTAACTTAGTCTAGCTTTGTGTAATGTGTTTGCATATCCGATCGATCAAAAAGTTCCAAAACTGCATTTTACCCACGACAGTTTCTGTTGAAATTTTTCAGTCTCCAAAAATTTTTCAGGTTGCATAAAAGTACTGTGCTAGATGAACTAAGACCATTGGAAAAATTCGAAAAAGTGATTCTCCCATTGGAGCGCGGAAGCGCGGCAGATACCCTCTTATTGCCGCGCTTCCGCCGCCGTATAATAAGATCAATGGGCCGGATTTTTTCAGTGGGCTTCTGGGGATAAATTTGGTTTTCAGGAATATTTAAATTGGGCTCATATTTTCTGTAACTGCTACAGTATTGTTTTGGGGCCCACTTGATATAATTTGATCGGTCGGATATTTTAAACACATTTTTCACAGTACTTACATTATATCTGCGACCGTGAATGTCACTCGATCGGTAAATCCGGTCTAACTGCTATAGCCCGGTTAGACGGATTTGCGAACGTGACTTTCACGTTGATGTTCTGTTTTTGCTGTGATGTTGCGGATCGGTCGTGGGGGATAGCCTGGGTGCAATGCTAGTTCAGTTGTGGTTGTATTATGTACATTTGATATTGCGGGGCGAGCGTCCGACATGTGGACTGCCGTCACTGCCTGTTTGTATTATTATTTTGGGGCACGACCTGGTTGCGGTCGATGTACCCGGTGTATGTATATTTTACTTTCTGTACTAGGATTGCCCCGCGGAGGGGTGCACGGATAGCCGGGTTCTAGAAGGCAACAAGCCCGCATCTCATGGCATTGGGACGGAGGGGGCTTCACTCTAGGATTGGCGGGCTATTCGCCGCACTCGTAGGGGGTACAGGTTTGACCCAGGAGGGGTGCCCAAGTTACCGGATTCCGTGAAGTGCTGGGTGGTCCATTCACGGTGCTGAAGGGGGCTGCCTCGCTTCAGGTTTTGGCGGGTGACTTGCCGCGCCCGTAGGGGTCTAGGATTCTCATTGCACAGGCTATCCACACGACCAGGGGAACGTCGGGTTTCAGCGGCTCTGTGAAACCCGGGGATCCCAGATATCTGTATTGTTTCTGTGATGCTGTTCATTCTCTGTGATGTTGCATTTTATTCACGCCTTGAGCGAAATATAATATATTGGTATATATATTAGTAGATGTTGTATATGTTTTGCATCCGCGCTAGTCCAGTCCCCGCTCTGTCGTTAGTTAGCTAACCTAACGGGTAATGACGGGACCCAGTGGCGAATGCGGATGGCATATACGTACATCAGTATATTTTCGTTCTTTTTGGTGTGATCAATTGATGGGACTGCATTGATTCGGATCAATGCAAGTTAAAAACAAACCTAATCTGATGTTGTTGGAACACTTTTTCAAAAAGCTGTTATTGCAAGGACGTTCACTTTTGTTTTGCATCGTGGTATTCATTTGGAATATCCTGCTCCTCAGTCGACGAGGCAAGGGCCGAGATCCCTTCACCGGGAGTGACCCCTTGGACAAAAAGTTTGCGTCAGGGCATTAACTTCACTATAGCCGTTTACTTTTGCTTTGCATCGTGGTATTCAGTTGGAATATCCTGCACCCCATCCTACGGGGAAAGAGCCGAGATCCCTTCACCGGGAGTGACCTCTTTAGCGAAAGTTTTCGTTACTATATTTTCTAAAAAGCTATCCGTTCCTTCAACGATATCAAGTTCATTACGTTAAAGGTTTTCGCCAGAAACCATTCGTAGCCCTCCGTCGTTTCATATGGATAGTCAGTAGTATTCAAGCTGTGTATGTTGGCCAAAGTCAAGGCACAGTGTTTGGTAGCTATTGGTTATTCATATGCAGCATAGATAGATGCGTTGGTTTGGAACAGTCGTACTGCCATGTTGGCCAAAGTCAAGGGTATGTACGGGTGGATTCAAATTAACCTGGAGAATGACGGGTAGAACTTGACATGTGACTTATGATATGTTGGCCAAAGTCAAGGTCATAAGAGCATGGGGCAGAAATCACATCGGGAGTTTCAAAAGTACTGAAACTTGCCAGATATGCGCATACCTTCTGGAGTGTGATACCGTGAGCGGATTCCGTCACGTTGTCATGCGATGAGAGTTGGATCCCGATTCCCACTGATGAGTTGGTTTACTCCTCGGGTGACCCCGACTAATTCTTCTTTCAGGTTTGGAGGAGAATTTGAGGTACAGTGGGAGGTTTCCAGATTAGATAAATTGGTAACCATTCTGATCTAGGATAGAGTGCACGCTGAGTGTTTCTTCTCTCTCTCTCTGTGGCAGCGACCATTGACCCGACCCTAAGACTTTGACTCAGTGACCAAGTTGACCGAACCTTCTTAAACACTGGCTTTTGGATTGTCAGAGTTGCAGACCTCATTGCCACTCCTACTTTTACCCTTTTCTCCAGGACACCCCGTATTACTACGAACGTCCACTTCCATTGGACAAAACCATCGTATGGTTAGATACGAACTCGAAGGAATTCGAGGATGGTTTCCGGTTCTGGAGAAAACGAATAGGATTATTCAGTTGTCTTTTCTTTTCACCTTCTCTCAGGTTGCGAGTATTCCTTGGTTTAGGAGTAGTACACCTATTACGCAAATTGGATAGTCTTCTTCCAAACCATAGGCTGGTGCCGACCGGTAGGGAATGAAGAAAACCAGTTAGCCTAAACGGTGTACAGAAGGTATTAAGTTCAGACAAAACAAGGGA
The DNA here is from genome assembly GCA_030015575.1 of Agapanthus africanus. Classification (NCBI taxonomy): domain Eukaryota; kingdom Viridiplantae; phylum Streptophyta; class Magnoliopsida; order Asparagales; family Amaryllidaceae; genus Agapanthus; species Agapanthus africanus. Next base: position 523,441,092 of record CM057342.1, read on the forward strand.
TTAGTAAGAGGGCAAAGTAAATTGCGACTGCTATTCACGACCGAACCAAGTATTTCTTCGCCAATCCTAAAACACCTTTGTATTTCTCCAGGACACTCCGTATCACTACGAAGATCCCATTTTATTGGATAATCCATCGTATGGTTATATACGAACTCGAAAGGAACTTGTTCCAGTTCGGGGATGGATCCTGGTTCAGGAGAAATAGGAATAAAATACATTCAGGTGTCTTTTATCTTCACCTTCTCTCGCATTGCGAGTGCTCCTAGGACTAGGACAGTACACCCATTATGCTTATTGGATAGTCTTCTTCCAAACCATAGGCTGGTGCCGAACGGTAGGGAAAGAAGAAAACCATTTGGCCCAAAGGGGTGTACAGAAGGTAATGACTAAAGACATATGAAGGGATTTGGAGAGGTGGCAAAGAATTATACGGTTATAGTTGTGAATCTGGATAATGGTAGAGGCATTACTAGGAATACCAGGATACCCCATCGAAACATTTCAATGTTTCAGGTTCAACTGTGTACTGTTAAAAGAAAACTGATTTCCCGATTGGACACTTGCTCCAGGGTATGTATTTACCAAGTTTGATTCTCACATCTGTATAGTTTTACAGATGATGAGTGGGAGTAAGTTATTGGGAATTGGGTGATCATCCTCATTATATCGGGATTCGTTGTAATCGGTGATATTTGAGGAGATCATCTGGGCTGTTTGCCGGTCGGCAAATATTTGGTTTTGAATATCCGCTGTTATGCACCAATCTCAAATTGATATATCTGTACGTCTATTTCCATAGAGTGAGATATACCTTTTGATATTATGTCGATGACATTTACCTATATCAGTGGATGGTTAGGTAAGGAGCATTAAACAGCAGTGTAATTCTTCTTAACCATAAGTACAGTTTTCAACCTACGACACACAGTGAAAGAGTTGTTAGACTCAGCGGACTTATACAGAGTATTGTATGTTGTCCAGTGTCCATTAGGACAGAGGGGTTGGTCCTCATACTATATTCTGTTTACTTTTAACTTCTCTAGTTCTTAGACATGTGTTTCGTAGAAACACAGGGTCTAAGTTTTGAGGAGTTATAGGTATTTGAATAGAGTAGAGAACCAGGTGTAGCAAGTATCGGGATTCTTCAAAGAGATCGAAGATGTAGATACTTGTGTATGGTATTCAGTTGATAGTGATGATAAAGAGATCTTGCTTCTCTTTCAGGTTACTCATAATTGGAAGTATTCCTAAGTTGAGTAACGCTGATCGGCCTCCTTCCATTTAGTTGACATGCGCTGGGGACAGCTGCATGATTTGAATCTGGTTCAATTAAATCAGTGCCTCTGTTTCTATATTGGATATAGAACAGTTCATATCTTAACGATGTTAAGGTACGGGGAGTTGTCCGGTTTATGATTAAACCAGACACTGGACAACTCAAGGCACGTTTCTGTAATGGCTGTTTGTGGGTTGACCCAGGCTATGACGCGGGTTGACTTCCTACCATCTGGATGAACAATAGCAATATTGTTCTAGACTCGCCACAGTTTTATTAAAAATGGATTTTTTCAGAAAACAGTAGTGGGAGTATGGTAGAACTGAAAGTAATTCCAGAACCACAAACGATTACTGAAGATTTGATAAGGAACCTAAAGATTCAATCTGGATTGACATTCCATTGGCCACTCCGCAGATAAGGTGGGTAACTTCAGGCACCCGAGAGGTACTACGGTAGCCTCAAGGACGGTGACAGGGAAGTTCTTGTTTACCCACAATTACCATTGCTGTTGTTCCAGGCTGCGAGACCAGGCGGGAGGATGAGTATAGCGTCGTTCTAAACTAGTTTTAGAAGTGTACGTCTATATGACTCTGCCAGAGGGTTGTCGTAGTCAGTGGGAGCAGCGGAAGCATTGGTGGACAGGTTGCTTATGTCTATTTATAGACTAGAGCAGATGTAGCGGAGATAGATCATCTATTTCTGACGTGACAGTCGTGGGTTTGACTTCATCAGAATAGGGGATGGATCAGTTGAGAAGGTAGTAGGGTGTGGTGTCATGGTGTTTGGATGACATACACAGAGTAGGAAAGGAAACTCCTACACTACGATCGGTTATACTTTGGTCGTCACACAGTGTTTTCTCCACACAGGACTTGGATATTATATCAGACATTCTGGATACTAGATCTATGGTTTTAGATGTAGATTTGGGTGGTTTCCCCAATCTGGGTACTTAGACAACATTCTATGAGTATTTAGGATGGACGACTCCATGCACGGTAGTGTACCTGCAGCAGATGGAGTCACCCTCTCTAAAGATGTCTTACAGACTAAAGGGGAGAGGGATGTGCATGATTGGCAGATCACTTGCTCAGGCAATTGAGTCAATCATGAGATGTCAAGTACCACACCAGATGTTGTTCTTGCACTAGATGCAATAAGTTGACATTAATCCAATCCTGGAGAAACAGTCGGAAGAAGTTTTAGAACATAAGTAGATGTTCTAGGGATATGATAACGACAGCCTTATTCAGGAGACAGTTATCATTCCAGGCTTCCAGGGTGACTTGGACGACAAGGAGGTTGTCAGAGTTATAGTTTTCCCTCTGACGAAGGGCAGTATTTTGGACAGGTGATCCAAGGCAATACCGAGGGAGGCATGGCGCGCAGGATACTGATTAAGTTCAGTTGACGATACAGTCTAAGAAGTTTGGATTTGGAGTTCATTTATGAGCTAGGTCCCATCAGACATCCAGACACGTTCTAAGACATGTATTGCTCATTTCGGGAGATGGCTTTCTCCGCGAACTTGAGATATAGAGAGACATAGAAAGAAACAACTAAGCGGATCCACTCACTGAGGCTATTTCTCGAACGCAATAGTTTCGCAAACGAGCTTTGTGAGACTGACTAGTAGAGGAGTTGGATGTTCGGTATCACACGGGCTGTGAGTATGCGACATCGCAATAATTAGCCTTGAGTGCAAGTGGGAGATTGTTGGAGATAGTGCCCTCAGAGTCAATTATTAGGTCACAGGTACGCGATTGTAATGATTGAGGGAGGACCTATCCCGGTAGGACAGTCTTACTCGAGATGATAGTATGCTATCTGGTTTACCTTTATCATCGTGTACTGTTTTAAGTGACATGACACGTCGCTATTACACGTTGATAGAGCCCCTAGGATTCTTGCTTGACCACCAGCAGTATGAGGGCGATCATATAAGTGGGAGCTGGGGGTCTACAAGCTTATCCTTAAAAGGTCCCTAGTCGTGGGAGTTTCGAGACTGGGCATCGATACTCCATTAGTAGACTAGTGTATACAGTCGAGACCCCGACGAGGGGCGGTGGCCGGTCTCACAAGCCACTGGTGTCAGTTGGATCACCTAGATGTATACAGGTGCTCATTGGGTTATGAGTACACCGGACAGGACTCGCCGGGAACCTGCTAGTTGGTCATATACCAGACGTCAGATGGCAGTTCCCTGGTGACATGTGTGCAGGTTAGTTCATCGACCTGGGGATCGTCATTTGTCTCGTGTGAGTTCCCACTGTACTTTGATTACTACCCTACCACGGCTCAAAGGAGTCGTGCAAACAGGTTTTAGTTGGGTACAGTCCCGAGCCACATGGAGGCAGTGAGCGTATCTTCAGGGGTTCGTCTCTCCCGGTATTGGGGTGAGGTCGTGCTGTGTCTAGGAGAGCCATTACACAAAGTCCTTGGCCAAGGCAAGGAGATTTACTGGTAGGTATTCCAGTAGTATCTCAGGTGTTCTGGGCTACACTCCGACACGACTTGTACCGCTTTTGGGGGTCTGACTTTTACCACCCCCTAGGCCCGCCATGCGATGCTCATAGACGAACGGACCGGACTGCACGGATATTGTCACTGACAGGCTCTAGTAGGGTGTCAGGATGAGTTCGCTCATCGACATCCCTTTTAGTCAATAGCTGGTGGCCCGTCACGTATTGGCTTATACCTCTGACGTGCTAGTGGTTAAATCCACAGCCATAGTATTGACGAGTCTTTAGAGTCCACCACACTTTCAGTTACTCAAGCTTTCGGGCGAAACGCTGTAGAGGCCGTATGGAGATATGGCAGGGTTCGATCAGATAGCTGCGGTATTGCACGGATCGTGATCGGACGGTTTTTACTAGCCGGCTTTGGCTTAAGCCGGATCTTAGTATTTGATAGTGTAGTTTTGTCTCTTTGCATTTGTATCCGGACGGAATACAGATGCGGGTGTGTATGCACAGTATCGGGGTTTTCCTGTAATTTATTACGGGAGCAGTTTTCTGGAGTTGCCAGTTTGCATTCCGTTCCGGCCGGTTTTCCTTTGTTCTTTCCCGGCCGGACTTTTCCGATGGAGGGTGTTAATTGCAAGTTTGCAATTAATATTTGTTGAGGGGGTTTCTTGCAAAGGATTAATTTAATTTGATTGCATTTTTGGCTCCATGTTGCATTAATTTGACATGAAATGAGGTATGGGAGTTTTTGGGCCGGCCACTGTGGGGAATGGGGTGTGCCTTAATTTTGTATAGTGGAATTTAAATGAGTGTGTGCTGGACTTGTAAATGGTTTGATGTATTAATTTAAATATACCCATTTGAATGCATAAGTAAGATGGCTGATGGTTTTTAATTCAATTATATATTCTTTCCCACTTGCATGTTTTTCCTTGTGTGCTGGCTTCCTCTTTTTCCAGTGAGCATATTATAGGCTTGGCCGAGCCCTTTTGTTGAGGATGCTCATTTCTTATGAGAGCATGCTCCATTTTTCTCTAGCATCCATGGAAAAATTCTTGTCTACAAATTCCTCCATAAATGGCAACCTCCTAAACCCCAAAAGAGACAAGCTTCTACACTATATCTATAGCAAATCTTGGGCGCGTCGGTTAGCCAACTTCGCGCCCGAGTTGCCCTCGGTATTGAGGTGGGAGCCCGTAAAAGATACAGGCGTTGTGGTGCCCTTCCGGCAAGGAGGCGACGACCGGAGGATCCGCGGGAGATCGGACGACGACGAGAAGACCGGAGGACTCGGATCAGTCGGTATATCTCTAACCCCTTTCTTGTAGATGGCTTAGACTAGTTAATGGTTCGATCCGGTTAAAGTGCGCGGTGGTGCCGGTTTGCTAAGTCCGCAAAATTTAAGTTATTCACCGCTTCCGCATTCCGGCGTCGGATTGACGGCGGGGCGCCGCCGTGCACTTACATCTCTCGGGTGCCTGAGGTTACCCACCATATTTGCGGAGTGACTAATGGAATGTCAAACCTGATTGAATCTATAAGTCCTATTAAATTTTCCTTAATCGTTTACAGTTCTGGAATCGCTTCCAGTTCTACCATACTTCCACTACTGTTTTCTGAAAAAATCAATTTTACTAAAACTGTGGCGAGTTAAGAACAATATCATCATTGATCTTCCAGATGGTAGAAAATCAACCCTCGTCGTAGCCTGGGCCAACCCGCAAACTGCCATTACAGAACGTGCCTTGAGTTATCTAGAGTCTGGGTTTTAAGCATAAGCCGGACAACTCCCCGTACCTTAACATCGTTAAGATATGAACCATTCTATATCCAATATAGAACTTTGGCACTTATTTAATAGGAACCATATTCAAATCATGCAGCTGTCTCCAGTGCATGTCAACTTAATGGAGAGAGGCTAATCAGCATACTTAACTTAGGAATGCATCCAATTATGAGTAACCTGAAAAAGAAACAAGTTTCTCAAAACCATTACTATCAACTGAATACCAATCACAAGTATCTACATCTTCGATCTCTTTTAAGAATCCCGATACTTGCGATACCCTGGTTCTCTACTTTATTCTTGTACCTATAACTTCTCAAAACTTAGACCTTGTATCTCTACGAAACACTTATCTAAAAACTAGAGAAGTCATAAGTAAACAGAATATAGTACGAGGACCAACCCCTTTGTCCTAATGGACACTGGACAACATACAATACTCTGTATAAGTCCGCTGAGTTGAATAACTCAAAACCGGTGCATCGTAGGTTGAAAACTGTACTTATGGTTAAGAACTACTCCGATGTTCAATGCTCTTACCCAATCATCAACTGATATAGGTAAATGTCACGGAAATAATTTCAAAAGGTTATATCTCACATTATAAAAATAAACGTACAGATATATCAGTTTGAAATTGGTGCACAACAACGGATACTCAAACCAAATACTTGCCGTCCGGCAAAAACCCAGGCGATTTCCTCAAATATCACCAATTACAACGAATTCCGATATAATGAGGATGATCACCTTATTCCCAATAACCTACTCCCACTCATCATCTGTAAAACCATACAGATGTGAGAATCATACCTGGTAAATATATACCCTGGAGAAAGTATCTAATCGGGAAATCAGTTTTCCTTTAACAATGCACAGTGAAACTGAAATATGAAAATGATTCGTAAGGGTATCTTGGTATTCCTAGTAATGCCTCTTCCATAATCCAATTCATGACTATAACCGTATATTTCTTTGCCATCTCTCCAAATCTCTTTATTTGTCTTTAGTCGTTACCTTCTGTACACCCCTTTAGGCTAAGTGGTTTTCTTCCTTCCCTACCGTTCGGCACCGGCTTATGGTTTGGAAGAAGACTATCCAGTAAGCATAATAGGTGTACTCTCCTAATCCTAGGAGTACTCGTAACTTGAGAGAAGGTGATGATAAAAGACAACCTAAATAAAACCTTATTCTATTCCTCCTCAACTGGAGAAAAGCAAAGGTGAAATAGGAGTGGCGATGATCTACGTGGTTTGGTCGTGAATGATAGCAGTCGCAGTTTACTTTGCCCTCTTTCTAATCCCTTTATTTGTTTTTAGTCGTTACCTTCTGTACACCCCTTTAGGCTAAGTGGTTTTCTTCCTTCCCTACCGTTCGGCACCAGCCTATGGTTTGGAAGAAGACTATCCAATAAGTGTAATAGGTGTACTCTCCTAAACCAAGGAGCCCTCGCAACCTGAGAGAAGGTGATAATAAAAGACAACTGAATAAACCAATTCAATTTCTCCTGAACCTGAATCCATCCTCGAAGAAGTCCCTTCGAGTTTGTATATAACCATACGATGGATTTATCCAATGGAAATAGATGTTCGTAGTAATACGAGGTGTTCTGGAGAAATGCAAAGGGTAAAAGAAGGAGCGGCAATGACTTATGCAACTCAGACAATCCAAAAAGCCAGTATTTTAAGAAGGTTCGGTCAACTTGGTCACTGAGTCATAGTCTAGGGTCGGTCAATGGTCGCTACCAAAGAGAGAGAGAAAAGAAACACTCTGTGTGCACTCTAACCTAGATCAGAATGGTTATCACTTTATCTAATCAGGAAACCTTTCACTGTACCGTCAAATTCTCCTCCAAACCTGAAAGAAGAATTAATCGGGATCATCCGAAGAGTAAACCAACTCATCAGTAGGAATCGGGATCCAACTCTTATCGCATGATAACGTGAAGGAATCCACTCACATTATCACACTCCAGAAGGTATGCGCATGCCTTGCAAGTTTCAGTTTCTTTAGAAACTCCCGATATGGATTTTTGCCCCATGCTCTTATGACCTTGACGTTGTCCAAAATGCCATAAGTCACATGTCAAGTTCTACCCATCATTATCTTGTTAATTTGAACCCACCCGTACATACCCTTGATGTTGGCCAAATGGCAGAACGACTGTCCCAAACCAACTCATCTATCTATGCAACAGATGAATACCCAGCAGCTACCAAACACTATGCCTTGGCGTTGGTCAAAATACATAGCTTGAATACTACTAAATACCCAACTAAAATGACAGAGGGCTATGGCTGGTTTTTGGCCAAAAACCTTTAACGTAACGAACTTGATATCGCTGAAGGAACCTGATAGCTTTTTACAAAAATATAGCGTCGAAAAACTTTGCTAAAGAGGTCACTCCCGGTGAAGGGATCTCGGCTCTTTCCTCGTAGAATGAAGTGCAGGATATTCCAACTGAATACCGCGATGCAAAACAACAAATAATCGACTATAGTGAAGTTATTACACTGAAGCAAATTTCTGCCCAAGGGGTCACTCCCGGTGAAGGGATCTCGGCCCTTGCCTCGTTGAATGAGGTGCAGGATATTCCAACTGAATACCACTGTGCAAAACAAAAAAAAACGTCTTTGTAATAACACATTTTGAAAACTGTTCCAACAACGTTAAACATGTTTGTTTTCATTGCATTGATCAAAATCAACGCAGTCCCATCAATTAATCACACCAGAAAAGAACGAAAATAAAATGTACGTATATGCCATCCGCATTTGCCACTGGGTCCCTTCATCACCCGTTAGGTTACTTAACTAACGACAGAGCAGGGACTGGACTAGCGCGGGTGTAAAACATATACAACATCTACTAGTATATATACCAATATACAATAATCGCTCTAGGTGTGATAAATGCAACATTACAGAAAAGTAATAAGCATCACAGAATAATACAGATAATCTGGGAGCCCCGGGTTTCACAGAGCTGCTACTGAAACCCGACGTTCCCCTGGTCGTGTAGATAGCCTGTGCAATGAAACCTCGACCCCTACGAGTGCGAAAAGTTGCCCGCCAAAACCTGAAGCGAGGCAGCCCCCTACAGCAAAGTGAATGGACCACCCTGCACTTCACGGAATCCGGTAAATTGAGCACCCCTCCTTGGGTCAACCTGTACCCCCTACAAGTGCGGCGCATAGTCTGCCAATTCTAGAGTGAGGCCCCTGCCTCTCAAAGCCATGAGATGCGGACCCGTTGCCCTCCAGAACCTGGCTATCCGTGCACTCCATCGTGGGGTAAACCTAGTACAGAAATGAAAATATGTACAATGGGTACATCGACCTCAACCCGGTCGTGCCCTAAAAGAATAATATACAAACAGGCAGTGACGGCAGTCCACATATTAGATGCTCGCCCTGCAATATCAAATGTACAAATAAATCCAAACTGCACTACCATTGCACACAGCTATCCACCATGAAAAATTCGCAACATCACAGCACAACACAGAACATCAACGTGAAGTGACGTTCGCAAACCCGTCTAAAAGAGCTAAAGTAATTAGACACGATTTACCGCTCGAATGACATTCACGGTCGGAGATATAATTTAAGTACTGTAAACTAACACATTTAAAATTCTGATCGACAAAACTTCCCGAAGTGGGCCCCTAGTACAAATCCAGTACTCTAGCAAAATCTGGGCCCAAACAAAATATTCCAGAAACCACAATTCCACATGAAAGACACCCAGAAGAAATATGGTGCACTGTTGCCACAAATCGGCGGCGGAACCGCGGCCAACCCATGGGTTGTGCGGCGGTTCCGCGGCAGTCTTGTGGATTCAGTCGACCAAATTTCTACAGTAGTATAAAAAGCCTGCACGATTTTCTGACATACCCAAAATAATTTTTAGACCAGTTTAAAAATTCGACAGAAACTTTATCATGAAAAATGCGGTTTTGGAAATTTCGTTCGATCGATGTTTTAAACACGTTAGAACGAGCTAATAAAGGTTAATGGCATGGCTCTGACACCATGTAAGTCTACGGTAGCGCCCCGGCCGTCAACTTAAGGCCAGACGCGGAACAAAAACTTTTATAACTGGCGCTATCGCATACTATAACCCGGATCTTGCCATTAACGCTAGACTAACAAACTGTAAAGAGGTAAAAAGGCTATACCGATCGATCCGTGTCCTTCGGTCTTTAGCTATCATCCCACGCTCCTCGCTGCGACTCTGATCTTCTCGTCGCGGTGGCACCACGTCATCGATTCTTTATACGGGCTCCCGCCTCTATACCGAGGCAACTCGGACATGAAGTATGCTACCCGACATGTCCAAGATGAAGTAGAGAATGAGTGGAATACTTTGTCTCGAACACCCTAGGGTTCTCATCACATGAGAGGGATAGGGTGGAGGTTGAAGAAGATGCAAAGAGTTGAAGAGTGTGAGCTCAAGAAAACTCAAGTGAGCAGAAGAAAACCAAGCACAAAACTTGCCCTTGGCTGTTCAAATAATGAGTGGTGATATATATGAGGTTTTGTGATGAAATATCAAGGAAAATATCTTAACAAAATATCTCCACAAACCCTAAAATATCTACACCCAAAACAAAACATCATTAATTCTATCATGACTCACATAGTGACTCATTAGCATGAGTCACTAATGAACATGCTAGAAGAAATGTGTCACCATGAATGAGTCACACTTTCCAAATCCAATAATCATTTAAACCAAAATGATTAACCCAAAAGAAATGCATCTTCTAAAATAATCTCGTGACGGATTACAAGAATACCCCTCACCTGTATATACATACCTGTATCCGTATTCTGACCAAATACGAATACGATGAGACTAAAATATTCCAACTCAATATAATACTTGGATCCGGCTTAAACCAAAGCCCACCAGTATTTTCTGTCTGAACCATGATACGTGCAAAAGTGCACGTGCATGTTCGAACCCTGCCATAAAACCATACGGCCTCTACAACGTTTCGCCCGAACTTGGGAAACAATCTGTGGGGGACTCTAAAGACTCATCAGTACCCTGGGTGTGGGTTTAACTATAAGCACGTCAGCGGCACTAGCTGTGCATAACGACTACCCATGTACTGACCGAAAGGGAAGCCGATGAGCGAACTCATCCTGGAACCCTACTGAGCCTATCAGTGACAATATCCGTACAGTCCAGTCCGTTCATCTATGAGCATCGCATATCGGGCCTAGGGGGCTGGTAACGTCAGACCCCCAATAGCGGTATAAGTCGTGTCGGAGGGTTGCCCTAAACACCCTGAGAAACTACTGGAATACCTACCAGTAATTCTCACCTGCCTTGGCCAAGGACTTGGTGTAATGGCTCTCCTAGACACAGCGCGATCTCACCCCCAATACCGGGAGAGACGAATCCCCTGCCGATCTGCTCACTGCCTCTATGTGGCTCGGGACTGTACCCAACTAAAACCTGTTTGCATGACTCCTTTGAGCCGTGGTAGGGTAGTAATCTAAGCGCAGTGGGAACTCACACGAGACAAATGACGATCTCATGTCGATGAACTAACCTGTACACATGTCACCAGGGAACTGCTATTTGACGCTAGGTATAATACCAACTAGCAGGTTCCCGGCGAGTAATGTCCGGTGCACTCATAACTCAATGAGCACCTGTATACATCTTAGGTGAACCAACTGACACCAATGGCTTGTGAGACCGGCCACCGCCCTTCATCGGGTTCTCGACTGTATACACTAGTCTACTCCGGAGTATCGATGCCCTATCTCGAAAATCCTATGACTAGGGAACACTTTTAAGGATGTGCTTATGGACTACCCAACTCTCACGTATATGATCGCCATCATACTGCTGGTAGTCAAGCAAGAATCCTATGGGCTCTATCAAGGTGTAATAGTGATCATGTCACCTCAAGCTGTACACGATGATAAAAACAAACCACATAGTATACTATCATCTCGAGTAAGACTGTCCTACCGGTATAGGTCCTTCTCAATCATTGCAATCACGTGCTTGCGATCCAATAATTGACTTTGAGGGCGCTACATCCAACAGGTTGAGCGCAGATTGAGCTGCTGCTAGTGTTGCGGTCAGGACGAGCTCGTCATGGGCGAGGACTGACCATTGTGATTTCTTATGACATGAGAACGTCTCGATGTAGTGTTGTGTTGTGACCTCTTGTTGAGGCGAGTGTTTGGTTTTACACCGGATGATCGGGCCATTGTTAGGGCTGCCAGTTGTGAGAGGACTGTTGATGTATAGCCTACCTCAGAGATGGTGATGTCGTCTACCGTGTTGACTGATGACCCAGCTATTGCTGAAATTGATATGATGTCGCTTCCAGACTTACGAGCAGAGATCGCTGGAGCTTCCAAGAAGAGATGCGAAAGATGATAGCTAGTCTATCCCGAGTTAAGAGACGAAGGTGATTCGTCTCGTTGATGTGCCGACACAGGCCCAGTTGAGTTGAAGATTTCTAGTGTGGAGAGTCTTACTCAGATCTATAGTAGACCGATCCATAGATGATCGTTGATGTATCATCTTTCCTGGAGGATTAAGGCATTGTTTAGCATGCAGACGAAGGGTATTCACGTGTGTTCTAAGCGAAGTTAAAAAGTTCGAACAAATGTCAGAAACCCATTTTTCCAAGTTTAAAGTATTCAAAGGAACATGCAAGAAATTCTGTGGACCCTCTAGAAGAATGAAACCCTAACTCGACATAATGACCATGGAACCGCTTATGAACCTTAGGGCTTGCAACAGTTCAGCGGGGCCATCAGTGAGGCTTGAGTTTGCCCTTCTACGGTTGGTCCATAGGTACTGTGGCATGTGCGGGATATTATTAGACTGTGCTCAGGTGTTGAGGTTCCGGGGAATTATGTGACTTTGACGATTCGATCGAAAAGTTGACGTCGTCCGAATATCATGTGATAAGAGATCAGCAAGCTGACCAGCTTCGAATAGAGGACCTCATCCAGATGTATTGCGAGTTGATCGAGAGCGTACGAGTGTTGAGTATTCCTCCGATGGTTGGGACGAGTTCCCGAGGACGTGTTCGGCCAGATATCTTCTACAGAGTGATAAAGATACCGAGTTCGTAATTTCGAGTCCGTGCGAGAGACTCCGGATTGACTGTAGCCGAGGACCATTGCAGTACGCATATAGCACGACATGACATCGAAGTGGATGAAGATACAGACGAGTGGAGCCAGAGGTTCATGTGAGATGCTGACGAGCTGTTGCTACTCCCCATCGAGATTAAAGATCTGATATGCATACAGAGGCGTTGGGATACGGCCAGTTCCCGAGGAAATGTGTGCGGAAAATGCAGATGTCCAGAAAAACGAGAAAGTATTATGCAAGAGTACCAGCCTCCGTATAGTTCGGCATAGGCGAGATCGGAAGAGACCCTGAGCAGGTTCCTTCCAGGACACTGCTGCGATGAGATTTGCACCGAGGATCAGTTGTGTCACGAGTATTCAGAGGACCAGAGGCTGACGCCAGTAACGTGCTGCTTTACAAGTGGTCGTGATAATTGGACGAGAGTTGATCAGAGGGGTACTAGAGCGGATCGTTTCCGTTAGCACACCTGACCGGGCCGACGAGCCGATGGATTGCGAGATTGGTGAATCCACAGAGAAATGAAGACCCAGAGACAGAGGACGCCAGACCGTGAGTAGGAGGCAAGCGGATGATCTTGCTCTGCTAGTTTTGGGCGCATCGGTATTTTCGACATTGTAGGAGGGGTGCCTAAATGTCATTTATTGCGATTTGCGTTTGTGATCTGAGTATCACGCTTATATCGCTTGGATTTGTGTTTTGATGCTTGTGTTTCATGATATTTTTTTTCGTGCACCATGGCTGCACCTACTGGGTATTTACATTTTGTGCATAGTTATGGCACTTGATGTAGGGTTCCTAGGCACTCTAATGAAGTCTCACAAGGAATCAACCATGCTAATTTCAAAATTTTACGGGTGCCGAGAAAACCTAATACGGATCGTTGACTAGAGTTTAGGCGAAATACGAATCTAGTTAACAACTTAACTAAAGATAAGAAGCTACAACCTTTGTAGATCCGGTTATCCACTTCCTTGGCTCCACGTAGACGTCCTCTCGCTGTTCGTCTCGAATCCCGAACTCAAGCATCGGCTTCATCGGAGAAATGGGCGGGAAAGGTAGTCGGCTTCGTGCCGAAGATGATCTACGTCGAGGCTTCACAAGATCAAGCTCCGATTTCACCAAGTTGTGAAACTTGTGAAGAAAACACCCAAAACCACGTGGCAAGAGGTAGAGGATGAAGAAATAGGAGGTGAGTTCACTTTAGAATTGGATTTCTCACTCTTTAGCTCAAGGTGCCATTAATGGTGTCAAGCTTTTTCTTTTAAGAAGAAGAAGAAGATGAAGATAGAATATGATAAGTCTTAGATTAAAAATGAGAATAATATCATTACTTATCATATACTAACCATGGTGAAGTGTAGAGAGCAAACTAGGGTTAGGTGCATGGTTAGGTTAAGAGAAGAAAACAAAAATGGTCAATTATTCAACTCTTCATGAAGCTTCATGAAAGAAACAAATAAAGCCACAATTTTTCTTTTCCTTTCCAAAATGAATAATCAATATCAATAAATGAACAAGTAAATAAAACCCTAACCATCCATATAACCATGGTTTAATCTTTACACAAGCACAAGTTAACATGTATCATCAAACATGATACAAACATGTGTACACAAAAATATATCACATATACAATGTGCACATCAAGTGAGAAAATCCTTTTAAAATGAACCAATACTAGTTAATGCAAAGTAATATATCAAATATATAATTATACATCAAATCATTAAATCAACACTTGATTCAATGATTCGGTCATGTCGCACATAACCGACTAGTATACAATGCATCGACTTATCGAATCAATCTTTGATTCGATAACTAGGTTATATCGCATATAACCAATCGAAACATTCATCGCGAGAATGGAATATGGTATCACATACACGCATTATTCTCGGTCCTGCACATATCTCATATGCGCTTCTATTTCGTTTCGCTTGAGCCAGGAAACCTCTGTGTAGGACTCTAAAGACTCGTCAATACGCCGGTAGCAGATGTTGATCATATCAAGTACCCACAAGCCGCAAGCGGTCTGCTAAACGTAACGGCCATCCGGGTATTGAACGATCAGAAGATCGACAAGCAAGCCCGCTCACACTCCTGTGAATCTAACCAGTAACACTTACCGTACAGTCCGGTCTGTTCGTCTGATATGTCGCATATCAAGTCTAGGGGTGGTAAACGTCAGACCCCAATAACCGATAAGTCGTGCCGATGTGAGGCTCATAACGGGTCGAGAAACTACTGGTAACACTTACCAGCAAATCTCTGATCAGCCCTGGCTAGGGACTTCCCTGTAACGGCCAATCGAGCACAGCGCAACATCAACCCCCAATACCGGGAGAGACGAAACCCCTCCTATCGCTCATTGCCTCCATGTGACTCGGGACTGTACCCAAAGACCACCGTTTTGCACGCCCTCATGGACGTGGTAAGGTGGAGATCAAAGCACAGTGGGAATCACACAAGACTCTATGACGATCTCGGGTCTACAGACTAACCTGCACAAGTGTCACCTGAGAACTGCCATCTGACGTGAGGTATAATACCATCTGGGAGTTCTCGGCGAGTCCGTCCAGTATACCCAGTCTCCACTGAGCACCCGTATACCATCTCTGATGTCAAACACCAATGGATATGGGATCATCCATCGCCCATCTCATGGGTCGAGAAGCGTATACGCTAGTCTACACTGGTATATCGATGCCCCGTCTCGATACACCCACGACTAGAGACCTTAAAGGATGTACTTATGGACTACCATGTCCCCACTAGTATGATCTGCATCATAGTCCAGGTAGTCAAGTACACATCCTAAGGGCTTTACCAACATGTAACTATAAGACAGTTTAAAGAGACTAGTATACATGTTAAGAAAAAGAGTAACCAGATAGCATACTATCATATCGAGCAAGAAAGTCATCTCTATATATGTCCAAGCATCCAATATAATATACATCATCTGTACAATACTTGCCTCTAGGGCATACATACAACTAACAATCTCCCACTTGCACTAGGGCCAGCTGCTGTAGTATCGCAAACCGAGCATGCCGAAGAGTCTCTCAAACTGTATCTGGGGAATGGCCTTCGTGAGTGGATCCGCCGTGTTGTTCTTCGTGTCAACCCTCCTGACCTCGATCTCCCGGCGATCAACTATCTCCCGGATCAGGTGATACCGCCTCAGAATATGCCTGGATCGCTGATGGGACCTAGGTTCCTTGGCCAAAGCCACCGCTCCAATGTTATCGCAATACAAAGGTATTGGATGTTCAATGGATGGAACGTCTCCAAGTTCAGTAATGAACTTCTTGATCCAGACAGCCTCTTTAGCAGCATCGTTGGCAGCGATGTATTCAGCCTCCATCGTCGAGTCTGCCACGGTTTCCTGCTTGGAACTCTTCCAGCTAACCGCCCCTCCGTAAAGGGTAAAGACAAAGCCCGACTGCGACTTAGAGTCGTCCTTATCACTCTGAAAGCTCGAATCGGTAAAGGACTCCACTTGGAGTTCTCCGTTACCATACACCAAGAGCATCTCTTTAGTCCTTCGTAAGTACTTGAGAATGCTCTTCACAGCTGTCCAGTGACTCTCTCCAGGATCAGCTTGATACCTGCTCACTACACTTAGTGAGTATGCAACATCGGGTCTAGTACATAGCATCGCGTACATGATAGAGCCTACAGCCGAAGCATAGGGTATCCCTTGCATGCGAGCTCTCTCCAAATCAGTCTTGGGAGACATCTCTTTCGAGAGAGTGACTCCAGAGATCGTGGGCAACTTCCCACGCTTGGATTCTTCCATACTAAACCTCTTTAGTATGGTGTCAATGTACCTGGATTGGGACAATCCCAATATCCGTTTGGATCTATCTCTATAGATCCTGATTCCCGATATGCAGGAGGCATCACCAAGATCTTTCATTGAGAATCTTTGTGATAAGAAGAGCTTGACCGATTGCAGCATAGGAATATCATTTCCTATCAAGAGTATGTCGTCCACGTATAATACGAGGAAGACAACCTTACTCTCTGCTACCTTCTTGTAGATACAAGGTTCATCTGGATTTTTGACGAAATCAAACTCCTTGATAACGACGTCAAAGCAGATGTTCCAACTCCGCGATACTTGCTTTAATCCATAAATGGATTTAAGCAGCTTGCACACCTTCCCGCTGCTCCCACTGTCTACGAAGCCTTCTGGCTGAGTCATGTACACGCACTCTTCTAAATCACCGTTTAGAAAGGCGGTCTTAACATCCATTTGCCAGATTTCGTAGTCATGATATGCAGCGATGGCAAGCATGATCCGGATGGATTTAAGCATAGCCACTGCAGAAAAGGTTTCGTCATAGTCCACTCCTGGTCTTTGACGAAAACCCTTTGCAATAAGTCTAGCTTTGAAAGTATCCACTTTCCTATCTACACCAAGTTTTTTCTTGAAGATCCACTTGCTCCCGATGGGTTTTACCCTTTCAGGAGCAACATCCAAAGTCCATACTTTGTTGGTGTACATGGATTCCAACTCGGACCGCATAGCATCCAGCCATTTCACTGAGTCCCTACTCGTGATGGCCTGCTCGAAGCTAGTTGGGTCATCATCCTCCATGATGCAATCCTCGCTCCCACCATCCATGAGAAAACCGTAGTATCTCTCAGGTTGGCGAGGAACCCTACTAGATCGGCGGAGAGGCTGAGGTTCATCAGGAACTACTGAATCCTCTGGTTCAACCAAGTCTTCTGTCGTAGTCTGTATTGCTGGAACCTCTTCCAGTTCTACCTCCTTGCCACTAATCTCTTTATCAAGAAATTCCTTTTCTAAAAAGGTGGCATGTCGAGAAACAAACACCTTTTGTTCCTCGGTGTGGTAGAAGTTATACCCGCACGAATGTTTGGGATATCCAATAAACTTATACAGAATGGACCTTGCCGCGAGTTTGCCCGGATTTTGCGTTTTTACATATGCCGGACAACCCCATATCTTAACATAATTAAGACATGGTCTCTTTCCTTTCCATATCTCATATGGAGTGGTTGGCACGGTTTTGGTGGGAACCATATTCAATAGGTCTGCAGCTGTTTCCAGTGTATATCCCCAGAAGGAAATAGGTAACTCAGCCGTGCTCATCATAGAGCGCACCATATCTACTAGGGTGCGGTTCCTCCGTTCTGATACACCGTTGTGCTGTGGTGTATATGGAGGAGTCAGCTGAGAGAGAATCCCATTCTCTTTTAGGAAGTCCAGGAATTCATTGCTCAAGTATTCACCTCCTCGATCAGATCGTAGGATTTTAATACTTTTTCCGGTTTGGTTCTCAACTTCTTGTTTATGTTCTCTAAATTTCTCAAAAGCTTCTGATTTGTGTTTCATCAGGAACACATATCCGAACCTAGAGAGATCGTCAGTGAATGTAATGAAGTATGAAGAACCATCCCTGGCATGTGTAGACATAGGACCGCATACATCACTATGTATCAGTCCTAAGAGTTCGGTAACTCTTTCTCCGTGTCCCGTAAACGGAGTTTTGGTCATCTTGCCTTTGAGACATGACTGGCAAGTGTCATAAGATGAAAATTCAAACGGATTTAAATATCCATCTTTATGCAACTTAGCTAGTCGTGTTGCATTGATGTGACCCAGTCTACAATGCCACAAGAAGGATTCGTTCAGTTCTGAACTCTTTCTCTTATGTGTGTTTGTTATGCTCAGAACTGTTGATTGATTTAGAACATAAATGCCATTGCACAACGTGCCTGATCCAACCAACTTTTGGTTACGGAAAATGTTCATAACATTATCCTGTAATACAAAATTATATCCCTCTTTACATAATAAAGAAACCGATATAATGTTGCATATCAGGTTCGGCATGTAATAGCATTCGTTCAGAACCAATGTATTACCAGTAGATAATACAAGGTGATATTCCCCGACAGTCTTAGCTGCAACAATTGCACCATTTCCAACTCTGATGTCTTTATCACTTTCTCCAAGTTCTCTACCTTTCCTTAGCCCATGTAACTGATTACATATATGGGATCCTGACCCGGTATCTAATACCCAGGACGTAGAGCAAATGGAGAAACAGTTCTCAGTAACGAACACACCCGAAGAAAATGCATCATCATGTACTTTCATCAATCGGGTGGCATGGGAATCCTGGTATTCCCCTATATCCTGTTCATTCCTATAACTCTTATAAGAAAGAACGGAACCAACGTTCCCCAGCACAGAATAACATGCGGGTTCGGTCAATACATCCATATTATTATCTTTATTAGGGCATGAAATGGTCGCTACCTAGAGAGAGAGAGAAGAAAACACTTTAGCGTATGCTCTTGCAAGATCTGATTGGTTATTATCTTATCTAATCAGGATGGCTCCCACTGGTTTTTATCAAATCTTCCTTCAAACCCTAAAAGGAAAGACTAGCCGGGATTAATTACACCCTACAACTTCGTCGATCTTTCAGCCAGGCCAGTGTCGGTACTTTGAGGGAGGTCCCCCGTGCTTTCGCACGAACCTAATTAATGAAAACCTCGTTTTTCCAGAGGCGTAACCCCGTTGACACCTTTCTAGACACCTACTTGATCGGCTAATTGTAATGTGTAAAACTCTCCCAGGAGTAACTCTTACTCGCAGTGGGTATCGGGATCCAACTATCTCATAGAAGGTATGCAATCTCATTGCAAATTTCAACACTTGAAATTCCCGATAATATTTTGCCCCTAGCGTCCTACGACCTTGACGCAGGCCAACAAACCATAGTGTGCTAGTCAAGTTCAACCCGTCATTTCCTGATTGAATTAAACCCACCCGTACGACCCTTGACGCAGGCCAACAAAGTCGCACGACTACCCTAATCCAATCTGCATCATATGTATAAGCAGATAAATACTAGTTAGCTACCGCACACTACGCCTTGACGCAGGCCAACAAACGTAGCACGAATACTAACTACTACTTATCTGAAATGACGGAGGGCTACGACAGGTTTTTCTGAAAACCTATTGCGTAATGAACTTGATATCGTTGTAGGATCAAATGAAGTTTTGAAATGGAGTGATTTTGAGGCTTTTCCAGTTTTGCTAAAGGGGTCACTCCCGGTGAAGGGATCGTCGGCCTTTCCTCGTCGAATGAGGTGCGGGATATATCATATATATCACTGTGCATAGCATAAACTATAGAAGCAATCAAAAGCAGACCGAGTATGTAGCATCTGCCAGTTATTGCTAAAGGAGTCACTCCCGGTGAAGGGATCTCGGTCCTTTCCTCATCGAATAAGGTGCAGGGTATATCACATATACCGCTATGCAAAGCAAGAACTGTAGCTACCTGTTTTGTTTAAAATTTGATTCTACAACATCTTAGGCTTCTTTTCTTTCATCAATCACATTAATGAAGTCCCATCATTTAAATACCTAAAACATCACAGATAAATACGACGTACACTTATGCCATCCGCATTCGCCTGGATGTCCCTTCGTGCACCGTTAGGTTAGGTAACTAACGGCAGAGCGGGGCAGGGCTAGTGCGGGTGTAAAACATAAGTAACGCCTATATAATATATCATATATACTATATACAGTATCTATCACAGAACATCACATGATCACATCACAGAAATCGCAGAAGAAACATATGAAACATTGGATATACTAGGACGTCCGTGTTTTCAATACGAGCCAGTATAAAACACGGATTCCACGGTCGTGATGAATAGCCAATCCCACACCCTCTAGATCCCTACGAGAGCGGCAAGCAACCCTACCAATTCTGGGGTTAGGAGACCGGGACTCGACTCCTCGAGATGGTCTCCCACTGAACCCTAGAACCCGGTTACTTGTGCTCCCCTCCTTGGGTCTATCCTAATGCGGAAAAGTAAATAATATACAAAGGGTGACATCTTCCGCAACCTGGAAGTGCCCCAAATAAAAGAATATTACATACAAGTTTTTACATGAATGAAAATGAAAAACACTCATCTCACATAAAAACCCCCGGCTATTCGAACACGACAATCCAATATAACATATCCAGCAACACATAACATCACATGTCATCAACGTAAGTAAATATGCGCATCCCAATTGTCGTTGACATATAGCAACGAAACCGGCAATATCACATATTACACTTACGGTCACAGAAAAGAAAGTGTAAAACTACAACAGTTGGAATCCGCAACCTCTTTAGACATCGCAGGCCTAATCAGATGAAATACTTAGACATCACATGCCTAACAATTATAAACCCCGCATTTTAATCCCATTATCGAAAACTCTTTTCAATATCATTTGAGACTAAACCGCTAGATTTATAACATTCATTCAGTTATCTCATAACTGTTTGTGAATTCCAATTATTGTATCCCATTCCGGATAAATAGAATATATTAAACTTTCCGATCGAACATTCGAACACCCAAGTTTTCCCGAAACCGATCAACACATGAAATAAATTCAAAGACAATCACTTCATGCCTCAGTACCAACGGTCCAGCCGTAGAAGGGTCAAGCCAACGCCTCACATGTGGCACGCCGTACTGCCCCAAACCCGAAGGTTCAAAGGGCAGTTCAAGACGGTCACATAATCGAGTTAAGGTTTATTGTCTTCTAGAGAGACAATCACGTTACTTGCACTACTTAGAACGTCTTTAAACTACGGAAAAGTCCAACAATTGGAAATTTCCGGGCAGGGGAAAGATTGGGTATTTACATCCGGTCGAACTTTTTAACATATTCGAAAATTATCCGGAAAACCACACAGACAAAATTTGAAAATCCGATCGAATCATTGATTCCCAATACAACCCCAGAATACTCATCTGTAGAGTCACAATAAAAATACCCAGAAAATATAGCATTAAATTATATGAGTTACTGTGCAGAAATCACCAGACAAGGGGACAGTACGGCCGCGGAACCGCCGCACATGCCTAGCTTGTGCCGCGGTCCCGCGGTGGAAAAATCGATTCAGGTCCTCATATTTCACAGTAATTCAAATAACACCCTGCTTATTTTTCTGCATATTTTTAATTGACAAAAATCGAAATTTTCAGAAAATTTCCAGAGAGCATCTTGGATTTTAGGGTTTCGGTTCGATCGGGTTTCAAACGTCGTCTAAACATCGCCTAAGGCTCTAGCTAGGCTCTGATACTACTGTAGGGTTCCTAGGCACTCTAATGAAGTCTCACGAGGCATCAACCATGCCAATTTCAAAATTTTACGGGTGCCGAGAAAACCTAATACAGATCGTTGACTAGAGTTTAGGCGAAATACGAATCTAGTTAACAACTTAACTAAAGATAAGAAGCTACAACCTTTGTAGATCCGGTTATCCACTTACTTGGCTCCACGTAGACGTCCTCTCGCTGTTCGTCTCGAATCCCGAACTCAAGCATCGGCTTCATCGGAGAAATGGGCGGGCAAGGTCATCGGCTTCGTGCCGAAGATGATCTACGTCGAGGCTTCACAAGATCAAGCTCCGACTTCACCAAGTTGTGAAACTTGTGAAGAAAACACCCAAAACCACTTGGCAAGAGGTAGAAGATGAAGAAATAGGAGGTGGGTTCACTTTAGAATTGGATTTCTCACTCTTTAGCTCAAGGTGCCATTAATGGTGTCAAGCTTTTTCTTTTAAGAAGAAGAAGATGAAGATAGAATATGATAAGTCTTAGATTAAAAATGAGAATAATATCATTACTTATCATATACTAACCATGGTGAAGTGTAGAGAGCAAACTAGGGTTAGGTGCATGGTTAGGTTAAGAGAAGAAAACAAAAATGGTCAATTATTCAACTCTTCATGAAGCTTCATGAAAGAAACAAATAAAGCCACCATTTTTCTTTTCCTTTCCAAAATGAATAATCAATATCAATAAATGAACAAGTAAATAAAATCCTAACCATCCATATAACCATGGTTTAATCTTTACACAAGCACAAGTTAACATGTATCATCAAACATGATACAAACATGTGTACACAAAAATATATCACATATACAATGTGCACATCAAGTGAGAAAATCCTTTTAAAATGAACCAATACTAGTTAATGCAACGTAATATATCAAATATATAATTATACATCAAATCATTAAATCAACACTTGATTCAATGATCCGGTCATGTCACACATAACCGACTAGTATACAATAAATCGACTTATCGAATCAATCTTTGATTCGATAACTAGGTTATATCGCATATAACCAATCGAAACATTCATCGCAAGAATGGAATACGGTATCACATACACGCATTATTCTCGGTCCTGCACATATCTCATATGCGCTCCTATTTCGTTTCGCTTGAGCCAGGAAACCTCTGTGTAGGACTCTAAAGACTCGTCAATACGCCGGTAGCAGATGATGATCATATCAAGCACCCACAAGCCGCAAGCGGTCTGCTAAACGTAACGGCCATCCGGGTATTGAACGATCAGAAGATCGACGAGCAAGCCCGCTCACACTCCTGTGAATCCAACCAATAACACTTACCGTACAGTCCGGTCTGTTCGTCTGATATGTCGCATATCAAGTCTAGGGGTGGTAAACGTCAGACCCCAATAACCGATAAGTCGTGCCGATGTGAGGCTCATAACGGGTCGAGAAACTACTGGTAACACTTACCAGCAAATCTCTGATCAGCCCTGGCCAGGGACTTCCCTGTTACGGCCAATCGAGCACAGCGCAACATCAACCCCCAATACCGGGAGAAACGAAACCCCTCCTATCGCTCATTGCCTCCATGTGACTCGGGACTGTACCCAAAGACCACCGTTTTGCATGCCCTCATGGACCTGGTAAGGTGGAGATCAAAGCACAGTGGGAATCACACAAGACTCTATGACGATCTCGGGTCTACAGACTAACCTGCACAAGTGTCACCTGAGAACTGCCATCTGACGTAAGGTATAATACCATCTGGGAGTTCTCGGCGAGTCCGTCCAGTGTACCCAGTCTCCACCGAGCATCCGTGTACCATCTCTGATGTCAAACACCAATGGATATGGGATCATCCATCACCCATCTCATTGGTCGAGAAGCGTATACGCTAGTCTACACTCGTATATCGTTGCCCCATCTCGAAACACCCACGACTAGGGACCTTGAAGGATGTACTTATGGACTACCATGTCCTCACTAGTATGGTCTGCATCATAGTCCAGGTAGTCAAGTACACATCCTATGGGCTTTACCAACATGTAACTATAAGACAGTTTAAAGAGACTAGTGTACATGTTAAGATAAAGAGTAACCAGATAGCATATTATCATATCGAGCAAGAAAGTCATCTCTATATATGTCCAAGCATCCAATATAATATACATCATCTGTACAATACTGGCCTCTAGGGCATACATACAACTAACACTTGAGATATGGTTTTATACACCGTTGTGTTGGTTTATGATTTGTGCATATCTATTGCACTTGATATTGGTTTTGTGCCTTGGTTACACATGTTTATGATTTTGTGGATTTCATACAGTTGATTTGATTTTGTGCGTGTGGTACGCACTCGATTTGATTTTGCACTCGATATAGCTTATATGTGCTTGCAGTGCATTGATATGTGTTTTGTGCACGTAGTTGCACACGTTTTATGATTTTATACACCTTGGTACACTCGGTATTGTTTTTATACGCATTTGTATTATTGATGAGTTTTCGTGCACTGGATGCACCGTATTTGTTTTTCGTGCACTGAATGTACAGTATTCGTATTTCGTGCACTGGGTGCACCAGATTTGTATTTGTGCATTTGTTGCACCAGATTCGTATTTCGTGCATTTGTTGCACTAGATTTGCATTTCACGCGTTTTTTGCACCGGACAGGTATTCGTGCATTAGTTGCACTAGATTTATACTCCATACCTTGGTTGCACCCGATTTATGTATTTGAGCATTTGTTTTGCCAAACTTATGTTTTTGTGCGCGTTACTCTTGACTTTCGTTTTTCGTGCGCTTTACCGCACTAGGCATTGATTTTGACTTGACGTCCTTGGGTTGGATTTTTTGTGCATATTAGGCGCTTGATATTGGATTTTGTGCGCATCGGATGCACTTGAGTGAGATTTTGCTCGTGCATGTTGGATGCCCTTGATTTAGATTTTTTGTGCATGTGGGACGCACTTGATTTCGATTTGATTCGTGCATGACGGATGCACTCGATTTGGATTTTCACGCATGTTGGGCGCATGATATGAGATATGATTTTGTGCACACCCGTTGCACTGGATTGAGTTTTTTGTGCACTCTAGGTGCACTTGATGATGTTGTCGTGCACACCCGTTGCACTGGACAGATGCTTTCGTGTACACCGTTGCACTTAGTTTTGGTTTTGTACACATTCATAACACTTGTATTTAGATTTTATTTCCATGTGCACCCGACGCACGTGATTATTGGATACGCCTTTCGAGTTTGTTTTTTCTCGGGAGCACTTTGTTTTCATGATGGGTACTATATTATATAGTGGCCGAACATGACTGATCTGAGGATAGTACCTGGGTACTTTTCATGCATTATGAAGTTTAACCAGAGGTTTTCTAAAAGGAGCTAAAGTCTCGCTATTTCCTACGTGTCCGTGAGCGACACGAACGTTTACAAAGGAAAACCTCTTGGGATATTTTGAAACGGCGGAACGTATATTTTAGCAAAACATATATGAAGGTATATTTTCTACTTTACAAATGAGGGTCCGTCACTTGTGCCATGAGTTACGCATCACGGCGATTCAGGAAGGATTTTGCATGTGTTTTATTCAGTTTAAAGGATTTTTCCAGGGATGCGTACTATATATGCTTTATAGTATTTGACTAGTGCATATTGGATTTCTGTAGTGGATTTCGAGATCTGTATCTCCATGGTAACACCGATGATATGCGTGACGCTTGACGGAGTTTGATTTTGAGTTTTATCCTCGTTTTCATGCGCACTTGATGTGCTGTAGTATTTCTATATCTTCCGTGATTTCGGAGCCCCGTTGATTTGAGCTGATTATTGAAATGTTTTAGAATTTGGGGGTTTAAATTTAAATTCGGGGACCGAATTTATTTAAGGGGGGAAGATTGTAACATTTCAGAAAATATAAAATATTATTTTTGGAATTTAATATTAAAATAATATATTTCCTGAAAACTGCCCGATTTACGAAATTGGGGTTTTCGAAAAAGGGTAAAAATATATACCAATAATTGTGAAATAAATGGGGATTAAAATGATTTATTCATTTAAAAATATATTTATTGGATTTAGCATTTTTAAAATTTATTATATGCGATTTGGATAAAAATCGATTAGTGCACTGCTAATCGCGATTAAGCCAAATCCATGTTTCTAAAGTTTTCCGTAGCTAGTGCACCATGTCATGTTGCATTTGGTTACATGTTGTTGCATTTGTGTTGTTTTATGGGTATTATGTGGTTTGGTTTTAAAAAGAAAAGAAAAGGAGAAAAGGTTAAAAAGAGGGAATGAGTGGAGAGAGAGAAAGAGGGTGAGAATATGAGAGAGTGGGGGTAGGAGAGAGAGAGAGGGCAGCAACCATAACTCCACCCCATTATTTTCCTTCATCTTCCTCAACCTCAACTCCCTCCACCTCTATCCCATGAAACCATCTCAAAACCTTCCTCAAAACCCTATACCCCCTTCACAAAAGTTGATCCCCTCCTCATCCTCTTCACTTTGGACCAAGCAAAGTAGGATTTTGATGACTTTGGAGAGCTAGGGTTTTTCTTGAGCTGCACCCATGAGGTATAATCCCTTCCATTTAGTTTAGTTTAAATTCCTAGCATTTTAGTTTAGTTAAGGAGTTGATTTAGTGTGGTATTGTGATGTTTGGAAATTCAAAAGAAGGGATGGGTTACTTTGTGGACCTATAACCAGTAGTGGATGTTTACTTAGACTTGAGAGGTGTTTTTACTGGTCTAGACCCGGATTAGAAACTTATACATGGATTTAGAATTTCCCAACGTCGGAAATTCTAAATGTTTGGGATGGTATTTAGAGATCTGGGACGACCTGAGACCTTTATAAAATAAGTTCCCATGACCATGAGACGTGCAGGCAACCATGAACCACCCCCTGAAACCTGAGCCCCTACCCCCTTAAATTGGCCGTAGATTTATTGCTATAGGCCGCAATTTGCGGCCAAGTCGGAGTGAAACCTTGTGATTTTTTGTCTGGGGCATTGTTATCCTATATCTAGAGCAACCCCATATGCAAAATTGGCTAGTTTGTCCTGAGTCAAAATCTGGGAGCACATTGGTGTGATTTTTGGTTATGTTTTCCGTATTTTGAATGCTAGGTTGTGATATTTGGATTTGTATTTGGTTGTTGGATGTTTGTACATCAACAACAAGGGATGATAGGTTGGTTTTGCATGCGTGGGCTATAGGTTCTAACCTATAGGCAATCGGTGTGCCGTATTGGTTTTCGACTTGAGTTTTAATAGCATTTGCGTTATGTGTTGATATTGTAGGTACCTTCGCGTGGATTCCGAGGCGACGGAGCATGGTGTCATCGACTTCGGCAAGCAAGGTGAGTAGATCTATATCAACCGGGGGTAGTCGGGTGGATGGCGTATAGCACCCCGCAAACTTTGATGGAAACCGATATATAGAGAGTATGGTTAAGGTAACCGTGTTAGAAACTTATGAATAAGGTTAGAGAATTGTAGGAAATAAGAAATACCATGACTTAAAGTTATAGCTTATAGTTTAGGTGACATGGTATGATAGGAGAGATGTCCCGAATTGATGTTTAAGGATGCAAATTATTACATATAGATAAGTAGTTGTAAAGAGAATTCAATAGGAGATTATAGTGCTATGATATGATTAATATGTGATGAAGAGATTTGAGGATGATGTTTGATGATATTGCCATATTAGATACTATATGACTAGATAGCCGACGTAAATGTGTCATCCGAACCATACCTATTTCCAAACCGAAGAATCGTATACATCTTTTAAACTGATACTGTGAGGGACGTTACGGATTTTCAAACGATATCTTTTCCTTAAAAACCCTATAGCCCCTACTTTCAAAACTACGATTCGCATCTTCTAAAAACCGATCGTATGGTTCGTGTGTGAATGTTAGATTAGATATGCATGCTTATAGTAAAGGTAGAATGTGTGTGTGTGTGTGTATAATTGACTTGATGTGGGAAAATGCGAGGAAAAGAATTTACGATGTGACATGATGACTTGATGATATGTCGGTATACGGATGCGAGCCGATCGAGATGATTGATACCTTGCCGGTCCCCTGATATGAGTTGTTATGGATGTGACCTGAGACATAGGTATATAGATATATATATAATGTGGTGAATCATGAATGATATACCATACGAGACGTTAGGTCCGTACCCTCATTGTCGTATAGGTTGATAGGATCCCTAATGGTTAAATACCGCCGTACGATGATTTACCGTATGTGATGAGTTTTGTGATGATTGATCCATACCCTTGACTAGCGGATACCGTACGATGTATTGTATCGTACGTGATGCTGTGAGGCTAGATGCCGATTGTTAGATTCACCGACTCGGTCATGTTAGATACGTATACCTGTCAGCATTCTTATACGATTTACTTATGCTACGTTCATGTCACTCTCATTGCATTACATATACCTGTGCTATTACACCTGCACCATTATCGATGATGCGTATGCTACACTTACACAGATTGGCCGGCTCACACACTTCATCATCGATAATTGCCATGTCACTACACAGTAGGACTGCTGCATCATGATATGAATCCTTGAATAATTTACTTGCTATAGTTACATATGCACCTTTATACAATGTTGCATTTGACTTTGGATAAATTAGGAACCGCATGATATATTTTAAAACTGGATTCATTTAAAAGAGCGGTTTTTCCCTTGGTATGTGCATATTACTGTTCCATGCTGCATGATATACGGATATGCTTACATTCTGTTATATGTCGCATACATCATGCTTTACGACTATACGTATTGAGATATGCTGTTTTCATGAGATTTCTTGATTTGAGAACCGTGGCCATTTTAAAAGAAAGTATGTACTGTTTTAAAAACCCGGTTTCTCTTGATATGATATTTCTGTGTGTCCACCATGTGTTTTCTCGGTTTTGAGACGTGTGACATGTGAAACCCGATTCGAGGAGATGGATGAGGCCGATTGTGGGTACATGGTGGACCCGGTATGGTACCCCGGGGCGAGAAAGGATTGCTGTGCAGTAGACGCTGAGCCTGGCAGAGGGACTACTACCTACCGGTGATAGTATTTGGGCTAGGCAGGTATCCGGAGGATACCGACCGAAGTCGAGAGATGATATGGGCCGATCCGGATTGACGGATCCCGTGGGCCGATCTGGACTGACGGTGCCTGAGATATGAGGATTTACGTGTCGATGCTCGACACGGGTTTCATGATGTTTTCGAGTGTCGATGCTGGACACCCAGGTTCCATGATTTTGATGTGTCATGAGGGACAAACGTTGATTTATATCCTCATATTTCAATGCATATGCTTTTATGATATTTACATGCATGATGTTGTTGTGTCATTGGTTGACACGTGGACGAGATCCACATGCATACAAACATTGATTATTTTGTTGGATGATATCCACATGCTGTTTGACATTGATATTTGTGTTGGCACATATACAGTTACGGTCACCCTAGATATCATAGTATTACCTTCATGATATAGTTGACATAGGAGTCGTTGTTTTTTCGATTTCTACTTGTTGATGTTTTTCTACTCACGAGTTGGCAACTTACCCCCGTTGTGCCACAGTTCTTGCAGGTTGACCGCTTGGATCAGTAGCGGCGTCGCTGGCACACAGTTGCTTTCTGGTGTTTGATTTGGTAGGTGGTAAATATTGGATCGTACCCATCTTGTATTTATTATTCATATTGTATCTAGTCAACTCCATCAATCAAAACTAGTATTTGTATAAATAATGAGACTTAGCAAGACTTGTCGTTGCGAGATTTGAGCGATGGGTTTCATATTCGCTTTTGGGTTGATGTCTTGCTTTATTTATTTATATTTTGTGGTGAACTTCGCCGTTTGGCGTCGTATACTTATATATACTGTCTTGCATGGTTGTGATCCGCCGTTTGGTGAAGAGCTAGCTCCCGCTTGGGGATGCCTTTATTATCATTATGTATTTGTGGTTTTGGATCAAAAAATACAAAGGAGGTGCTGCCCAAATTTTTAAAAGACGAAACATGTTTTCAAACTAGAAATTTTCACTTGCATTTTTATGTCCCTTTTCTATGCATTAAGAAAACTTGATTTTCTTATACCTTTATTTCAAAACTTCACCTCTTTCATTTTCTTAAAAAGGTTTAGATTTCTGGGTTTCAGCTTACTTGAATTACGTTACGTTTTTAGACATTGCGTGATTTAAGTGCCGGTCACGAGCTAATATTTCGGGTCGTAACAAAGATGGTATCAGAGCGCTAGGTTTAACCTTGGTTCGAGTTTTGGTTTGACTATGTGGAGTCTGGGGCGTAAATTATTTCGGAACCTAGGCTTGACCTTACGGAACTTAGACTTGAAGGGGGGGTATTAGGCCCGAACTTTCGTTACATAGGCTGACCCTGATTGATGGAGTTGGTAGCTTAGGTAGAGTGATGTACCGTACGTATGTTCCACGACATATTTATGATACGATACTCCACTTAAGAAACCTTAGGATGTATATATTTTGAGGTCGGTGATTCTCTTCGTACCGATAATTATACATCCATTTGAGATCCTTGATTCTGTTTGTTTCCATGATCATACTTTCATTGATGCTGTTTTTTCTTATGATCATGTTTCCATTCTGGATCTGTCGTTTCCCTTCATGCCTTTGATCTGTTTTCATCGATACACGCTTGAGGTTTCTGTCACCATGATTGAGCGCAAATTGAGCTGCTGCTAGTGTTGCGGTTAGGGCGAGCTCATCATGGACGAGGACTAACCATTGTGTTTTCTGGTGACATGAGAACGTCTCGATGTAGTGTTGTATTGTGACCTCTTGTTAAGGCGGGAGTTTTGTTTTACACCGGATGATCGGGCCATTGTTAGGGCTACTAGTTGTGAGAGGACTGTTGATGTACAACCTACCTTAGAGATGGTGTTATCATCTACCATGTGGACTGATGACCCAGCTGTTGCTGATATTGATGATGTCGGTTCCAGACTTACGAGCTGAGATCGCTGGAGCTTCCAGGCAGAGATGCGAAAGATGATAGCTAGTCTATCCCGAGTTGAGAGACGAAGGTGATTCGTTAGATTGATGCGCCGACGCAGGCCCAGTTGAGTTGAAGATTTCCAGTGTGGAGAGTCTTACTCAGATCTAGAGTAGACCAATCCAGAGATGACCGTTGATGTATGTCTTTCCTAGAGGATTGAGGCATTGTTTAGCATGCGGACGAAGGGTATTCACGTGTGGTCTAGGAGAAGTTAAAAAGTTTGAACAAATGTCAGAAACCCATTTTTCCAAGTTTAAAGTATTCGAAGGAACATGCAAAAAATTTTGTGGACCATCTAGAAGAATGAAATCCTAACTCGTCATAATGACCATGGAACCGCTTTTGAACCTTAGGGTTTGCAGCAGTTCAGCGGTGCCATCAGAGAGGCTTTGGTTTTCCCTTCTACGGTTGGTCCATAGGTACCGTGGCATGTGCGGGCTATTATTAGACTGTGTTTAGGTGTTGAGCTTTCGGGTAATTATGAGACATTGACGAATCGATCGAAAAGTTGACGTCGTCCGAGTATCATGTGATAAGAGATCAGCAAGCTGACCAGCTTCGGATAGAGGACCTCACCCAGATGTGTTGCGAGTTGATCGAGAGCGGATGAGTGTTGAGTATTCCTCCGATGGTTGGGACGAGTTCCCGAGGACGTGTTCGGCCAGATATCTTCTACAGAGTGATGAAGATACCGAGTTCGTAATTTCGAGTCCGTGCGAGATGCTCCGGATTGACTGTAGCCGAGGACCATTGCAGTATGCAGATAGCACGACGTGACATCGAAGTGGACAATGATACAGACCAGTGGAGCCAGAGGTTCATGCGAGATACTGATGAGCTGTTGCTACTCCCCGTCGAGATTAAAGATGTGATATGCATACAGAGGCGTTGGGATACGGCCAGTTCCTGAGGAAATGTGTGCGAAAAACGCAGATGTCCAGAAAAATGAGAAAGGATTATGCAAGAGTACCAGCCTCCGTATAGTTCGGCATAGGCGAGATCGAAAGAGACCCTGAGCAGGTTCCTTCCAGGACACTGCTGCGATGAGATTTGCACCGAGGATCAGTTGTGTCATGAGTATTCAGAGGACCAGAGGCCGATGCCAGTAACGTGTTGCTTTACGAGTGGTCATGATAATTGGCCGAGAGTTGACTAGAGGGGTACTAGAGCGGATCGTTTCCGTTAGCACACCTGACCGGGCTGACGAGCCGATGGATTGCGAGATTGTTGAATCCACAGATAAATGAAGACCCAGAGATAGAGGACGCCAGACTGGGAGCAGGAGGCAAGCGGATGATCTTGCTCTGCCTGTTTTGCTCGCACCGGTATTTTCGACAATGTAGGAGGTGTACCTCAATGTCATTTATTGCGATTTGTGTTTGTGATCCGAGTATCACGCTTATATCGCTTGGATTTGAGCTTTGATGATTGAGTTTCATGATATTTTTTTCGTGCACCATGGCTGCACCTACTGGGTATTTACATTTTGTGCATAGTTATGGCACTTGAGATATGTTTTTATACACCGTTGTGTTGGTTTATGATTTGTGCATATCTATTGCACTTGATATTGGTTTTGTGTCTTGGTTGCACATGTTTATGATTTCGTGGATTTCATACAGTTGATTTGTTTTTGTGCGTGTGGTACGCACTCGATTTGATTTTGCACTCGGTATAGCTTATATGTGCTTGCAGTGCATTGATATGTGTTTTGTGCACGTAGTTGCACACGTTCTATGATTTTATACACCTTGGTACACTCGGTGTTGTTTTTATACGCATTTGCGTTATTGTTGAGTTTTCGTGCACTGGATGCACCGTATTTGTATTTCATGCACTGGATCTACTGTATTCGTATTTCGTGCACTGGGTACACCAGATTCGTATTTGTGCATTTGTTGCACCAGATTCGTATTTCGTGCATTTGTTGCACTTGATTTGCATTTCACGCGTTTGTTGTACCAGACGGGTATTCGTGCATTAGTTGCACTAGATTTATACTCCGTACCTTGGTTGCACCTGATTTATGTATTTGAGCATTTGTTTCGCCAGACTTATGTTTTTGTGCGCGTTGCTCTTGACGTTCGTTTTTCGTGCGTTTTACCGCACCGGGCATTAATTTTGACTTGACGCGCTTGGGTTGGATTTTTTATGCATATTAGGCTCTTGATATTGGATTTTGTGTGCATCGGATGCACTTGAGTGAGATTTTACTCGTGCATGTTGGATGCCCTTGATTTCGATTTCATTCGTGCATGACGGATGCACTCGATTTGGATTTTCACACATGTTGGGCGCATGATATGAGATATGATTTTGTGCACACCCGTTGCACTGGATTGTGTTTTTCGTGCACTCTAGGTGCACTTGATGATGTTGTCGTTCACACGTGTTGCACTGGACAGATGCTTTCGTCCACACCGTTGCACTTAGTTTTGGTTTTGTGCACATTCGTAGCACTTGTATTTAGATTTGATTTCCGTGCGCACCCGACGCACGTGATTATTGGATACGCCTTTCGAACTTTATGGAATTTAATTGTAAAGTATGGTATTTAATTGTAAAGTATATGGTATTTAATTGTAAAGTATTGAACTTGTATGGAATTGCTTGGTATTTCATGTAAAGTGATTCTTTTTTATTTAAAAAAGTTGGAATATTTATACTATATCAAAAATAGATATTTTGATGATACATATATATATATATATATATATTTATATAATATAATTTTAATTTATTATTTTTCTAGAAATATCATTTTCTTAAGATATTTGTATTTTTAAATCTTTCGTGACTGATTGCTCCTTGCGGAGGTCTGCATCTCGCACTACTAAGCCCGAGGATGTGCGATAATCCGCACCATCCCGAACGGGTTCCCCAAAACGGGTTGTAGAGGCGCTTTGCAATGATTTGTTTAAAATACATAATCTTATAGAAAAAGGTTTTTAATAGTAAAAGGTATTTATGTGTAAAATTGCATTTTCCGTATTCTATGTTCTCGAAAGGCATCGTGCTTTGTTGCATATGGGTGTTGTGAGGAGGTAGGTCATTACCTCGTGATCTATCTAAAGGTATGGCAAGGAAATATGATGTTTAAAGTCGAAACTAAACTACATGGTATTTTTCTGAAAAAAGTGCGATAAAATTTACAATATGAATTCTTTTGCTATGAAACTTGTTCAATATGTTTTGTTAATGTTTAATAGTCATGATGTGCAAGTTTGGTATTGTTGTATTTAAGAAAATTGGAATTTTTTTAAAGAAAAACCGAATCGGAAGTCGGATTAACTCCGTTTCCATCGGGTTTTAGAAATACGAGTTTTAAGGTTAGAAAAGAGAAGTGGGAGGAGGGACTTACTGGATTGTAGATTATAAAAGAGGAAGAGGGAGTGGTAGGAGGTGGCAGTGCGTCTTTTCGTCGCCGGGAGCTCTTAGTGTCGTCGTCGGAAGTTTGTCGGAGCTTCGCCCTTCGCTAACTCCACTTGTACACTATTGAACTTAGAATTTTCTTGAGAGTTTTGGACAGAGTTTTGAAGTGAGGAAGGGTGAGTATTAGAGTGGTATTTATAGGAAAAACTAGGGTTAGGGTAGATGAAAAGATGCATTGTATTAAAAAATGGATCAATGGTGTTTTTTAATGGTTCTGTTACTGTGCAGGAAAATTAAACTATACAGGCTTATGGGAAATGCAAAGAGTCACAATTTTCAAGAAGAGCCAAACCCGATCCGAGGTGAATCAACCGGTCCGCCGGCCGAGTCGGGGCCGAGCTCATCGCCACGTGTCCTTTGTCTCATGGTCTTTCTCCTGGGTCAGATTGTTTTATATGTGACTTTTGGTTTTCACGAGTTATGCACATGTAGACTCTTGGGATTCTAAAAAATTAAAAGAAAACTAATTAAAAATTAATGTGGCTAATGGGATTTGAACTCTGGTGCTTTATAACAGCAGTGCAAGGTCATACCAATGAGCTACAAGCTCTTTCTTGCTATTAAAAAGCAAAAAAAATTTATAACTTGTGCTCAGACAAAAGTACCCCTTTCTGTATTTTTGAAAAAAATTGTACAGAAAGTTTTGGGTTGTTACAGTAGCGCTGACATGCTTGTGGGCTATGGATTGTTGGATATAGTGCCCTCAACGCAATTATTATGATTGCAAGTACGCGATTATGATAATTGAGGGAGGACCTATACGGGTATAACAGTCTTACTTGAGATGATAGTATAATGTCTGGTTTGTCTTCATCATTGATGAAGCCCGTAGGATTGTTGCTTGGCAACCAGCATTATGATAGCAATCATATATGTGGAAGCTGGGTTGTCCATAACCACATCCATAAATGTCCCTAGTCGTAGGAATATCGAGACTGGGCATTGATATTCCAGAGTAGACTAATGTATACGTTTCTAGACCACGACAAGGGCCGGTGGCCGGTCTCATAAGCCATTGGTGTTATGTTACCTAAGATAGTATACAGGTGCTCACTATAGGTGAGTACACCGGACGGACTCATCGAGAACTTCTAGATAGTATTATATCTATTGTCAGATAAAAGTTCTCAGGTGGCATGAGTACAGGTTAGTCTTTTGACTTGAGATCGTCATTTGTCTCGTGTGAGTTCCCACTGTACTTTGATTACTACCCTACCAAGGCTCAAAGGAGTCGTGCAAACAGGTTTTAGTTGGGTACAATCCCGAGCCATATGGAGGCAGTGATCGATTGTCAGGGATTCGTCTCTCCTGTTATTAGGAGTCGATGTCGCGCTATGTTTAGTTGGTTATGACTAGAAATCCATAGCCACGGTGGATGAGATTTATTGATAGTTGATCAGTAGTATCTCTGTTGGTGATGAGCTTGACCGAGACATGACTTATCGGGTTAGTAGGGGTCTGACGTTATCCATCCCTTAGACCCGATATGCGATACTCTTTGACAAAGAGACTGGACTGTATGGAGATTGTCATATTCAGGTTCGGTACGATAAGTACGTACTTGATTGTCAACCCCCCTTTCGGCAAGTACCTGGGTAGTCGTTACGTACAGCTAGTGCCACTGACGTTCTTGTGGTTAAACCCACTGCCAGCGTATTGTTGAGTCTTTAGAGTCCCACACAGAGGGTTTTCCCGGTTCAGGCGATAGATATAGGAGCCGTACGTTGGTACTGTTAGGTTTCGGTGCCCGTGCTGTGGAGGCCATGGCCGAGACGGAAGCGAAAACAAAAACTTTTGCAACCACCGAACGCCCGTAAAACCCAGGATATGATCCAAAAACCAAAACTAGCTAACTAGAAATGCAAGGGTTGAGAACTAGAACCTTTGTAGCGTGTCCACCCAATCGTGGAACCCTTTTAAGCTCGTAGCCACCGGGATCACACTTGAAAGTTGACCACCCTTGCCGAAGACGAT
This sequence comes from Agapanthus africanus, assembly GCA_030015575.1. Classification (NCBI taxonomy): domain Eukaryota; kingdom Viridiplantae; phylum Streptophyta; class Magnoliopsida; order Asparagales; family Amaryllidaceae; genus Agapanthus; species Agapanthus africanus. The sequence goes on from CM057342.1 coordinate 523,477,435, forward strand.
CCACCCGAGGGAAACCGGAGGAGACTCTTATCGATGATCCAAACTTGCTAGGTGTGGATGGTCGGTGATGTAGGAATATTTAACAAAAATTTTCTCTCTTTTATGTCAAGCTCATGTGAGCAAGGGAAGGAAGAAGAAGGAGAAGGAGGTTTGTTTTAGAGAATGGCTATTCTTACATTGAAGAATGCTCAAGTCAAGAAAAATCATCATCAAGTCCAAATGAAAAAGAGAATGGCAATATCCTTTTTGCAACCATGGTGCAATAGTGCACCAATAAATGCCCAAGCCATACTCATCACCATGCTTCATTAAACCTCATTTTCCTATTTGATTTTCTAAATGGAAAATCAAATATGAGGTGTCCATTTTCTAGAAGCATTCCCGTATAAATACGGAACACTTCACCTGGTATATGTATCGCTACATATACATGTATCGTTACATATACGCGTATCCGTATAAAAATATGGATAACACCAAAGAGAGAAAATGAATAGTGAACAATAATACTAAAATATATGTATCAAAATACATATATAAATTATTAAATCAAAACCTGATTTAATAATCCGGCTTAATCCTAAGCCGGCTAGTATTATCAACCGCCCAATTAAAGTCCGTGTATCCTGTACACGTATTTAATCAGACTCCTGCACGTACCAACATACTGTTCCTACATCTATCGCCTGAACCAGGAAAACCCTCTGTGTGGGACTCTAAAGACTCGATAATACGCTGGCAGTGAGTTTAACCACAAGCACGTCAGCAACACTAACTGTATGTAACGGCTACCCAAGTACTTGTCGAAATGGGGTCGACAATCAAGTGAGTCCTTACCCTACTGAGCCTGAATGTGACAATCTTCGTATAGTCCGGTCTCTTCGTCAAAGAGTATCACATATCGGGTCTAGGAGGTGGATAACGTCAGACCCCTACTAACCCGATAAGTCCTGTATGAGTCAAGCTCATCACCAATAGAGATACTACTTATAAACTATCAGTAAATCTCATCTACAGTAGCCACGGATTTTTGGTGATAGCCAACTGAACACAGCGCGACATCGACTCCTAATACCAGGAGAGACGAATCCCTGACAATCGACCACTGCCTCCATGTAGCTCAGGACTGTACCCAACTAAAACCTATTTACATTACTCTTTTGAGCCGTGGTAGGGTATTAATCAAAGTACCATGGGAACTCACACGAGAAAAATGACGATTTCAGGTCAAAGGACTAACCTGTACTCATACCACCTGAGAACTTCCATCTGACGATAGATATAATACCATCTAGAAGTTCTCGGCGAGTCCGTCCAGTGTACTCACCTCCAGTGAGCACTTGTATACTATCTTAGGTGACACAACACCAATGGCTTGTGAGACCGGCCACCGTCCTTCGTCGGGGTCTAGAAGCGTATACACTAGTCTACTCCGGAATATCGATGCCCAGTCTCGATACTCCCATGACTAGAGATATTTAAGGATGTGCTTATGGACAACCCAGCTCCCACATATATAATCGCCATCATAATGCTGGTTGTCAAGCAACAATCCTACGGGCTTCATCAATGATGAAGACAAACCAGATAGCGTATTATCATCTCGAGTAAGACTGTTATACCCATATAGGTCCTCCCTTATTTATCATAATCGCCTACTTACAATCATATAATTTCCTTGAGGGCACTATATCCAACAATCTCCCACTTGCACTTAAGACCAATTATTGCGTTATCGCATACCTACAGCTCGTGTGCTACCGAATACTCAACTTCTCTACTAATCAGTTTCGGAAACCATATTTATGAAACTTAATTTGTTTGAGAAATAGCCTCAGTGAGTGGATCCGCTACAATGTTCCAACTTCATATCTCTATATCTCAACTTTGCGGAGATTAACAATCTCCCAAACTGAGCGATACCCCGTCTCAAGAATTTATCTGGATACTTGATGGGACCAAGTTCATAAATGAACAACTTTATCCAACAAACTTCTTGGGCTGTATCTGTAAGTCGATGTCGCACACCCCACGCACTTGTGGGGAGACGGAATTTACAAAAAATGATTTTTATACTTTGCAACACTGATTTCAACTCCAGGATCTTAACAGAAACCTTAACTAACTATACTACTTGGAGGTTTAACTACTCGGTAAGAGTTTTATACCTCCTTGATTCTTGTCCTTCGGGTCTTCTTCTCCTCCTCTCCTTGAGCTCCTCGAAGATCCGGATCGCGCTTGATCATCGGCCTCCTCGTGTCGAAGATGATCCAACCGAGAGTCTATACTTCAAGCTCCAACCTCTAAACCGAGGTAACTAATGTACCTAGTTTGCTAAGCTAGGTAGCTTAGAAGATGTAGAGTATCTAATAGAGTATTTAATCTCACTTGACCCTATGATTCACAACTCATGTGAGGGATTAGGGTCTTGAGGAAGAAGAAGAGAAAAATGGAGAGATAAAGTGAAACTACAAATGAGCTAGGGTTTTGGCAAGTGAAGAATGGCTCCTACACTCATCTCACTTAAGCATGCAATATTTTCTAATTGAAAATATCAACCATGCTTGAATAGTTTGTCCAAACCAATAAAATAAACCAATGAGCCATCCTTCATTCTATGCCATAAATATCTCCATTTTCCACCTCATTAATCTATTTGCAAAAATAGATAAATCCAAAAAATGAGGTGTCCCCTTCTAGAAGCATCTCCTATGAAATTACAAGAATGTCATCACTGTATATACATACCCATATTTGTATTCCGAAAAATACGAATACAATGAGATAATAATAATCCAATAATATAATACTAGGATCCGGCTTAAACCAAAGCCCACTAGTATTATGCGTCCGAAAAACATCTGTGTAGCCAGTACACGTATGTGATCGGAACCCTGCAGTAAAACTATACGGCCTCTATATCGTTTCGCCCGAAGTAGGGAAACCCTCTGTGTGGGACTCTAAAGACTCGACAGTACGCTGGCAGTGGGTTTAACCATAAGCCCGTCAGCGACACTAGTTGTGTGTATCGGCTACCCAGGTATCTGTCGATAAGAAGGCCGATCAGCAAACTCATCCGAACTCCTACTGAGCCTATCTGTGACAATCTCTATACAGTCTGGTCTGTTCGTCTAAGATACTCGCATATCGGGTATAGGGGGTGGTAACCGTCAGACCCCTAATAGCACAATAAGTCATGCCGGGTAGAACCTAATACACCCTGAGAAACTATTGGATTACCTACCAATAAATCTAGCTTGCCCTGATCAGGGACTTTGTGTAATGGCTTTCCGAACACAGCACGAAATCAACCCCCAATACTGGGAGAGACGAATCCTATCTAACCGCTACTGCTTCCAAGTGTGCTTCAGGACTGCACCCAACTACTACCTATTTGCACGACTCCTTTGAGCCGTGGTAGGGTAGTAATCTAAGTACAGTGGGAACACACTCGAGACAATAGTGATGTCAAGTCAACGGACTAACCTGTACTCATGCCACCCGGGAACTGCTACTTGACGATAGGTATAATACTAATCAGTAGTTCGCAACGAGTCTGTCCAGTGTAACTCATAACCCAATGAGAACCTATATACTATCTCCGGTATGACATACCAATGGCTGTGGGACAGACCATCTCCTCTGCTTGGATGAGAAGCGTATACACTAGTCTACTCTGAAGTATCGATGCCCCATCTCAATAATCCTACGACTAGAGACCTATATAAGGATGTGCTTATAGACAACCCAGACCCCACTAGTATGACTGCCATCATAACACTGGTAGTCAAGTAAAGATCCAAAGGGCTCTAACAATATGCATTAGCGATATACTAAATGAAGCATATACACATATTGAGATAGAATCAAACCAAGTAGCATACTACCATTTTGAGCAAGACTGTTATTATATCTGTGTATATCCCAAACTTCTAAAATATAATATACAATCCAGTACTATACAATAATGACCTCTAGGGCATATATCACTAACAATCTCCCATTTGGACTAAGGCCATGTATTGCATATCGCAGACTTATCATATCGATTAGCCTCTCGAACCGTGTCTGAGGGATGGCCTTTGTTAGTGGATATGCAATGTTGTTCTTTGTCTCTACTCTCTGCACCTCAATCTCCCGACGATCAATGATCTCTTTGATTAGGTGGTACCGCCTCAAGATATGTCTGGACTTTTGATGGGACCTTGGTTCCTTCGCTAAAGCTATAGCCCCGTTGTTATCACAATACAGAGGTACTGGATCAACAATGGACGGAACCACCTGAAGTTCTGTAATGAACTTCTTCATCCAGACCACTTCTTTCGCGGCGTCACATGCAGCGATATACTCCGCTTCCATCATCGAGTTAGCAACGGTGTCCTTCTTGGAGCTCTTCCAATAGACCGCCATTCCATTGAGGTAAAGACATAACCCAACATGGACCTGGAGTCATCTTTGTCACTCTGGAAGCTAGAGTCGGCGAAGGCCTCGATCTGGAGATCTTCATTGCCGTACACCAAGAACATCTCCTTAGTCCTTCTCAGGTACTTGAGAATGTTCTTAACTGTTGTCTAGTGCTTCTCTCCTGGGTTTGACTGATATCTTCTTACCACGCTCAGTGCGTAAGCTACATCTGGTCTGGTACACAACATCACATATATTATAGATCCTACCATAGAAGCGTAGGATATAATAGTCATGCGATCCCTTTCCAAATCAGTCTTGGGAGTCATCACTTTGGAGAGGGTGATTCCGTGACAATTCGGTAGATTACAGCACTTTGAATCTTCCATACTAAATCTTTTCAGTATGGTGTCGATTTACCTTGACTGTGAAAGTCCTAATATCCTTTTAGATCTTTCACGATAGATCTGGATCCCCAGAATGTAGGAGGCATCACCCAGGCCCTTCATGGAGAACTTTTGTGACAAGAATCTTTTGACTGATTGTAGCATAGGAATGTCATTTCCTATCAGGAGAATATCATCCATATATAAGACGTGGAATACCACAGTTCTCGCTACAATTTTACTATAAATGCATGGTTCATCTGGATTTTTGATAAAGTCGAATTCCTTGACCGTTTCATTCAAAACAGATGTTCCAACTCCGCGTGCCTGCTGTTAGGAATATGTATGCCCCAGAGGCCATTATTGTTAATATAGTGGATGCTTGGCCATATATATAGAGGACTTTCTTGCTCGACATGATAGTATGCTATCTGGTTACCTTTATCTTAACATGTAGACTGGTATTATTATATTGTCCGTCTCTTACATGTTGATAAAGCCCTTAGGATATGTACTTGACTACCAGGATTATGATGAGATCATACTAGTGGGGCCAGGGTGCTCCAAAAGTACATACTTTAACTGTTCCTAGTCGAGGGGATATCGAGACAGGGCATCGATATTCCAGAATAGACTAGTGTATACGTTTCTTATCCCTTAGAGGGCGATGGTTGATCCCACAGCCATTGGTGTGTGACATCAAAGATTGTACACAGGTGCTCATTAGAGAATGGGTACACCGAACGGACTCGCCGAGGACTCCTAGTTGGTAGTATACCTATCGTTAGATAGTAGTCCTCTGGTGACACTGGTACAGGTTAGTCTATAGACCTGAGATCGTCATAGAGTCTTGTGTGTCTCCCACCGTGCTTTGATTTCCTCCCTACCACGCTCAAGAGGAGTCATGCAAACATGTGGATTTTGGGTACAGTCCCGAGTCATATGGCGGCAATGAGCGATAGGAGGGGTTTCATCTCTCCCGGTATTGGGGGTTGATGTTGCGCTATGCTCGATAAGCTATAACTGGAAGTTCTGTCCTTGGCTGCTACTGAGATTTACTGATAAGAGTTATCAGAAGTTTCTCGAACCGTTATAGGCCAGACATCGGCATGACTTATTACGTTCTAGGGTCTGACATTTACCACCCCAAGACATGATATGCAACATATCAGAAGAAGAGACCGGACTGTACGCTAGTGTTACTGATAGTCTTCATGGAGAGTATGGACAAGCTTGCTTGTTGATCTTCATATCGCTCAATACCCGGGTAGCCGTTACGTCCAGCTAGTACCGCTGACGGCTTGTAGGTGACTGATGTGATCATCACCTCTCGCTGGCGTATTGATGAGTCTTTAGAGTCCCACACAGAAGTTTCCTGGTTCAAGCGAAACGAAATAGGGCACATATGTGATATGTGCGTGGGCCTGATTAGATACGTGTATGTGATACCGTATTGTAATCTGGCAGTTGTCTGTTATCATGTTAGGTTATATGTGATATAGCCAGATTATCGAATCAAGTGTTGATTTGATAATGTGATATACAGATAAATGATATTAGTCGGTCATATGTGATATAACCGGATTATTAAATCAAGTGTTGATTTAAGAATGTGATATATATTATAATTGATATAATTATATCTTAACTAATATCAATAACTCACTAATTATTCTTCATAATATATATATTAATATACATGATATATATATATATATATATATATATATATTATGAAGTGATTAGTCGAAAATAGTGCATTCTCAACACGTTAATTTCCCTACTCTTATCATTCATATATAAGTGTTTATTGTAATTATAACACAGATTACGAATTCATCTAGTAAATACCAAATAACCTGTGTTATAGTTATAATCGACATTTTAAAGGGAAATTAAGTGTTTATTACTATTCACATGATTTGTATATACCAACCCTTGTCTCGAGATTGTGTGCAGGAAATTTTCCAGGTAAAAGAGCCGGGACAGCTAAAAGTGCCGACAAAAATACATCAGGTCAAAGAATGAGAATCTGGCAGTAAAACAAGAAAGAATAAAATATTCCAGACATTCCATACAGACCCAAATATCAACACAAAACACCCCTGAACTTTTCCTGCAGCAAGCTTCTTACGTAGCCGCGGATCCGCGGCCTAGTGAGCCTATCCGCCGCGAATCCGTGATTATAGTAGCTCTTCATTGGTCCAAATTCCTCCACGTGGCTTCTCGTAACGGCCAGGCTTCTAGAAGACTGCCCAAAGAGCACGTGGCTTTATCCAGAAGGCTCTGCCTAACAACCTTATCCTAGGATATTCCTTATTCTAGAATATTCCCTAACAAGCTCATTCTAGAAGGCTCTCTCTAACAACCTAGCTTTGGAGGGAAGTTTCAAATTTGAATTATTATAAAAGAGGAGCTAGGGTTGTTAATTAAAGGTTGTTGAATTTGGAGGGAGATTAATTAGGGTTCATCATTTTGAGTGGTAAAAATTGTAGTGAGATCCAAATCATTTCTAAATCAAATTGAGTGACACAATTTGATCCAAATCAAGATCCATTGAGTACCGAGCCAAAGCAAGCCTTCAACAAGCCTTTTGAAGCAACGCCGATCTTCATCCGAGCAAGAGATCCACGACGATCCGCGACTCAAGAAGACGATGCGAAGCTAGTTTCGACGACTTAGTTCTCTCCTCAAATCTTGTAGCCTCGACTCGAGCGAATTGTAACTAATCATCGATTAATAAAGGTGAAGATTATAAATCTTGCTTTCTATTCATTCTCGCATTATGATATTCTTCGTTCTTGATTGTTTTATGATGATGCATGAATAAATTCTCCGCTTGTGGAGGAGTCGAAAGAATTGATAGATCTAATGATGATCAAATCTTAATACTAGTCTTAAATCTTATAAGATTTGTGAACCTTAGCAAAAAGAATCTTTGATGACCTAATTTGGAGCGAGATGACTTCTTGATTATTTTGTTGCAAATTAGGGATCAAACTATCGGTGATTTTCTTTGCTAGAGGCTAGATCCGAATGCTTATGATTGAAAAGAAAAGGGATAGTGAAGGAGAAACCCTAGTTTCTTCAATTGATCCCTAATCTTCAATCATCATCATCAATCTAGCTACAACTATTCAATAGATAAGATTAAGAATTATTAGATTCATCATTAGCTATTAACTCAATCGGATCCTACAAGCTATTCTTCATATCTTGATAATTCAATTGGTTTGGACATTTTCTTAATCTTTATTAACATTTGATTTTAGATCTATCTCTTTATGTTCTTGAAACTAAAATCTCATAAATCTTGAATCATTTTCTTTTATCTTTTAATTTTCAACTCAACTAAAACAAGATCGATCAAATCACACTTTCCTTGTGGACGATCCGCATTCACCGACGAACCTATAATAGACACTGTTAATTGATTGCGGTTTTATAAATTTCTTTGGTTGTGATATATTTTACATTTTCCAAACACGACACGGAATTTAAGAACAATCAAATAGGGCCGTTGCCGGGGATAGTGTGCTAATTTGTTCGTTTTTGTAATTTGAGTTGGAAAATTTATTATTCCATCAGTTTTTTAGATCAAAATTCGTAACAATCGCTTAATGATTTGTTGTGATTTTTTGCAAGGAGATCTGGAATCTGTGGAGCGAGAGGAAAATTTTTCAGAGAATCTCACGGAGCTCGGTGAGGCAACAGAAACATCTGTACCAATTTTTGTGCAGGGATCTCTCGGTCTTGCGGCGGATCTGCGGTGAAACTAGCCATAGTGCGGCGGTTCCACGGTCTGATTAGGGTTTCAGTCCACCAAACTTTCTAGGTGAATCTCTGTCTTTCTTATCTCCTCCCTGCTCTGTCCATTAACCAATTTCTGCAAGTTTCTTTGCAAAAATTCGCAGCGCCGCAAAAAGAAAAATTGTTGCGTGTTTGATCTTGGTTGTTTGCATTTTTTAACACGGAAATTAAGGGGCACGACCAAAATTCAGATTAGGTCGGGATTTCATTACCCGTCCTAAGCCCCAAAAATCACAAACTTGCATCCGCATCACCCTCATTAACTAAAAAATATCTAGACAATACTCTAAGGACTGTCGCGCTCAATTAGGACAGAAGGAGGTCATGGGTAATCTATTACTTATCTGCGTTTCTTTTTTGGTGTCTAAAGCAAGTATGTCTAAGGCAAGTGGTTACTTAATTAGGCCCACTACTTACGTAGTGGAGAACCTCCCACTTACCTGGCCATAGAAGGGGCAAAGAGGCAGTAGAGGATCTATCTTGCGGCCTGTCTTCTGGAAGTCTAGGAGCGGTCTAGAGCCTTGACCTAGGTGACCACTACATTTAGGGTTGCTTGTGCATTGTTTGTGTGAATTTTTCAAAAATCCGTATTTTTCAAACCAAACACCAACTCATCTTTTCCTTAATTATCACTTAATGCTGCCACTTGTGCTAAACCATTTAGTGCATGCTCGGCTGGATACGGGATTCTAGTGCCTGTCTTGTCCGCATTCCGCCTATCGACTCCGAAGTCGGTAATTCTACGTCTACTTTTCTACACCCCCTACAACACCCACTTCGATGGACGGTTCTCTATCGAACTTCTTTAACACTACTCTGCTACCATCCGCAGGTGCGCAGAATCCGTCCCGCATCTCTCTCCAAGAGAGATGCTACCCTATGCGAGGTCCTCTTTCGACCTGTCTCACCATTCCACCAGCCAATGGGGACAACTTTGAAATAAAACCTCAATAGATCAATCTTTTACCCAAATATCACGGTCTCGAGTCTGAAGACGCATGTCTTTATTACCAAATTTGAAAATGTATGTGCAATGATGGGTACTTCACAGCTTTCTATGGATGCTATGAGATTACGTCTTCTCCCATTTACCTTATGCGATATAGCCGAGAAGTGGCTTTATAACACAGCCACACATTCTATTTCGAACTGGGGAGAATTCGTAACAACATTCCTTTAGAAATTCTACCCTAATCATAAGACAGCTCGATTCCGTAGCGAAATAAATCAATTTACCCAGCTTCCAAATGAACCATTCTCGAAGTGTTTTGAATGCTTCAAGGATCTGTTAGTTCAATGTCCTCATCACGGAATTCCTAGATGGGATCTATGCAGAATCATATATGAGGGCATTAATCCGACCACTAAACAGAACCTTGAATCCATGTGTTAAGGCACCTTCATGACTAAAGATGACGGTGAAGCCTGGAGATTTCTAGAAGATTTCGCTGAAAAATCTTTACAGTGGGAGAGTGTAAACCAGTCATTGTCTAGGGGTGGCATTCACCAAATTGATGTTTCCATAGGAGTTAGAGCTGAAATGGCAGCAATGCAAAAGAAACTCGAAGCTATGGAACATAAATTTTTAGCAGCCTCCCTAAATCAGATGTCACTCTCCAAAACTGTCTGTGGATGCTGTTCTGATCCATCTCATCTTACGGAAAAATGTCCTTTAAATTCTCTGTTTCAAGGTCAAGAGCATACTAATGTTGCTTTTCAACAAAGAACTAGAAACGATTCGTATTCTTCAACTTATAATCAGGGTTGGAGGAATCACCCTAACTTTACTTGGAATCAACATCAAAATCAAAACATGGTTCCAAAACAAAACAACTTTCAAAGGGGTCCTCCACAACAACAGCAACCACTACAACTGACTCAGCACCCCTATCAATCACAAAACTTTCAAAATCCGGTCAACACTTCTGCACCGTCTAGTTCTTTGCAATTGACCGGTATTGATGAATCCTCTTCACTCGCATAAACCATGAATTTGATTCTGAAAAATTTCATGCAAGTTTCGGCTGAAATAAAGACTTCTGTCGAGAAAATCCAGAAAAACTCTGACTCCCATGGTAAGAGTATAAAATCGATGGAAGCACAAGTTGCATAATTAAAAGCCGAAATGAGTGCTAGAGAGAAAGGGAAACTTCCGTCTCACCCCCTACCAAATCCTGGGCATTCACAACACTACATTGTGAATGCTATCACAACGTTGAGATCTGGAAGAGTGCTGAATAATCAAGTTGGGGAAGAGATTGATAATTATGAAGAATTAATCAATAATACCCTAGCTGAGACTATTCCTTCTACATCCACTTCTACTTCTACACCTACTTTATCTACCCCACCATTTTCTAGCGAGCCTATTCTCCGTTTTTTACAAGGCTCGACACCTCAGCATACCTCTTCTAGTCCACCAAAGACGATCCCCACTCCTATTCTGGGATCAGTTCCACACACACCACCTTCTCCAATGTTGGACCCAGCTATTATTGCTAAAGCTCCTTATCCGAATCGGTTAAGGGGTAACAAATCGAGTCCACACATGGAGAAGATTATGGAAATGTTCAAACAGGTTAACATCAACATCCCTCTCCTAGATGCTATTCAACAAGTCCCCGCTTATGCAAAAATTCTCAAAGACTTGTGCACTAGGAAGAGGAAGATTCAAGTGCCCAAAAAGGTTTGCATGACTAATAATGTTAGCACTGCTTTTACCGTACAGTTACCAAAGAAACGTAGATGTCCTACAATATCGATTTCTATTGGGAGTAAAAACATTAACCGTGTTTTACTTAACCTTGGCGCAAGTGTTAAACTGCTTCCATACTCTGTTTACGAGCAGTTAGGGTTTGGAGAGTTGAAACTAGCTCATTGCACTCTCCAAATGGCAGACCGTTCAATCACCAAACCTAGGGGTGAACTGGAGGATGTGTTGATAAAAGTCGGGGAATTCATATTCCCTGTGGACTTTATTGTTCTCGATACACAACCTGTAGCGAACCCACAGAACCAAATTCCGGTGATTTTGGGTCGACCGTTCCTTGCCACTTCCAATGCTGTCATTAATTGTCGAAACGGTTCAATGAACCTATCTTTTGGAAAAATGACAATTGAATTGAACATCTATAAAATTGGAAGTCAGCCGTCTGAACCCTCTGCTCACATTCTTGATGTTTGTTCTGTCCACGAGATTACTCCCGAAATCTGTGAACTTGATGAACTTTGCTTTGAAGATCTCGATGACACTAGCACATCAATGTTTGATCTGTCACATCTTAGTGAGGACACATTTTCCACGCTTGAGTGAAACTCTGGACTCTTCACCTTCCGAGTCTGTATCCTATGCAGGCTACGAACTTCTCTTTGACTCCGAATATCATTCGAAGACCCCACCTTCTATAGTTTCTCCGCCCGTATTAGATCTCAAACTTTTACCTTCTCACCTTAAATATGCATATTTAGGTGCGAATGAGTCTTTACCTGTTATCATATCAGCTTCTCTAGCCTTAGAGCAAGAGAATGCTCTTTTGACGGTATTGAGATCTAATAGCCAGTCGTTTGGTTGGACTATGGCTGACATCAAAGGGATTAGTCCCTTGATTGTTGAACATCATATACATCTGATGGATGAAGCCAAGCCAACCCGAGAACCACAGAGACGGTTGAATCCCGTCATGAAGGATGCGGTCAAGAAAGAAATCGTCAAATGTCTTGACAATGATATCATTTACCCAATCTCCGATAGTTAATGGGTAAGTCCAATTCATGTCGTCCCTAAGAAATCTGGCATCACGGTTATAACGAATGAGGCAAATGAGTTAATCCAGACACGCACTCAAACTGGGTGGCGTGTATGTATTGATTATAGAAAACTCAATGCTGCAACAAGGAAAGACCACTTTCCTCTACCTTTCATTGACCAGATGTTAGAACGCTTAGCTGGACGGGAATATTACTGCTTCATGGACGGATACTCTGGCTATAACCAGGTCCCTATTGCCAAAAAGGATCAAGACAAGACCACATTCACTTGTCCTTTTGGTACTTTTGCTTATAGACGCATGCCCTTTGGGTTGTGTAATGCTCCCGCTACAATTCAGCGGTGTATGATGGGGATATTCTCGGACATGGTCGAGAATTTTCCGGAGATTTTCATGGACGATTTCTCGATATTCGGAGATTCTTTTGCTGACTGCCTATCTCATCTTGACGCAGTTCTTACTCATTGTAAAGAGAAGAACATAACCTTGAATTGGGAAAAATTCCATTTCATGGTCCAAGAGGGAATTGTGCTTGGACATGTGATTTCACGGAAAGGCATTGTGGTTGACAGAGCTAAAATAGATGTCATTCAAAACTTACCTCATCCCAAATGCGTCAAGGATATACGATCTTTTCTTGGCCATGCAGGCTTTTACAGGAGATTCATTAAGGATTTTAGCAAAATTGCTAGACCTTTAACTCTTCTCTTGGCCAAGGACACAACCTTTCACTTTGACTCGGATTGTGAGGCTGCATTTGACTCACTCAAACACTCTTTCATTATAGCCCCCATTCTATCTTCTCCAGATTGGAACCACCCGTTTGAGCTTATGTGTGATGCATCAGATTTTGCAGTTGGTGCAGTCTTAGGACAGCACATTGAAAAGATGCCACACGTGATCTATTATGCAAGTAAGACCCTGAACGATGCTCAAATTAACTATACAACTACCGAAAAAGAACTTTTGGCGGTTGTATTTGCTTTAGAAAAATTCAGGCCTTACTTGATTGGCTCACCAATTGTTGTGTACACTGACCACTCCGTCTTGAAACATCTTTTGGCGAAGAAGGATGTTAAAGGTAGGCTAATACGTTGGATCCTTCTATTACAAGAATTTTATCTTGTTATTAAAGATAAGAAAGGATGTGAAAATGTAGTAGCCGACCATCTTTCGCTCATTTCTTCTTCACCTGTGACCCTGCCGATCAATGATTCTTTTCCAGACGAACAACTCTTGAATGTGTCCACTGAACCTTGGTTCGGGGATATTGTGAATTATCTTGCTACAGGACTTATTCCCCGTGAATGGTCACAACAGGACAAACATCGATTTTCATCCCAAGAAAAACATTTGTACTGGGATGAACCGTATCTGTTTAAGTATTGTCCTGACCAGATCATTCGCCGGTGTGTCCCTAATGATGAATTCAAGAGTGTTCTATCTTTTTGTCATGATCAGTCATGTGGGCGTCATTTCAGTTCTCGAAAGACGGCGGAGAAGGTCTTGCAATGCGGTTTTTATTGGCCGATTTTGTTCAAAAACTCATTTGATCATTGCAAAACCTATACACAGTGTCAACGCACGGGTAGGATTTCCCGGAGAAATGAGATGCCACTTCAACCTATCTTGGTGGTTGAAATTTTTGACATTTGGGGTATAGATTTTATGGGTCCTTTTTCCAACTCTTTCGGGAATCTGTACATATTGCTTGCGGTTGATTACGTCTCAAAATGGGTTGAAGCTATTCCTTGTCGCACTAATGACAAAAAGGTTGTCATTAAGTTCTTAAAAGAAAACATCTTTTTGTGATTTGGACACCCACACACTATCATTAGCGATAACGGGACATATTTCTGCAATCGGTCTTTCAAGACATTAATGCGGAAATATGCAATCAACCACAAACTTTCCACACCCTATCATCTCCAAACGAGCGGGCAAGCTGAGATTTCAAACAGACAAATCAAACAAATTTTGGAGAAAACTTTTTCTAAAAATCGAAAAGATTGGTCGAACAAATTGATGGATGCTCTTTGGGCATTCCGTACTGCATATAAAACCGATCTAGGTATGTCTCCTTACAAACTAGTGTTTGGTAAGGCTTGTCACCTTCCCGTCGAGATTGAGCACAAAGCAATGTGGGATATTAGAGAACTTAACTTTGACTTACATCAAGCCTGCAACTTTCGGAAGCTGCAATTAAATGAGCTAAGCGAACTCTGCGATAAAGCATATGATAATACTGTAATTGTAAAGAATCAGACTAAGGTCTTTCACGATAAAAAATTTTTGAGAAAAACTTTTACACCTGATCAACAAGTCCTTCTTTATGATTCACGAATCCATCTTCATGCGGGTAAGCTAAAATCTCGGTGGAAAGGACCTTTTGTTGTGCGGTATGTATACCCGTACGGGGCAGTTGAGGTAGAAAAATTTGAAAACGGAACAATTTTCAAAGTAAATGGTCATAGATTAAAACTGTATTTTTCCACAGACCCCACGGAGGAACACCTGTTTTTACAGGAGCCGCTTTATCTTGATTAAAATTCCTCCGTCTCACCTCTATGTCTTGTAAAATACTGTATCATCTTTAGAATGGAGGTGAGTGAAAAGAATAAGTTTGGGGAGATTTTCATGATCATATTTATTGCCCCCGTTAATAAATTTGCTCCCTAGCTTACAGGTTTCTTGAGCTTTAGCAGAAGACAACAGTGAGGACACAGTTGAAAACAAGTTTGGGGGAGGTTTGTGCTTATTTGCGCATCATTTGCATCATATTTTGCATAAGCACGAAACATTTAAAAAAAACATATAAAAATTTTAAAATATTAAAAGATAAAAATATTTAATATTTAATTTTGTAATAAAAGATTAGATAGTGAAAAATTACATCCAAAAGATTAGAAAAATTTAAGAAAACCTAGAAAATTAGAAGTTTTCTTAAACGAAACTAGTAATAAGTAGTTATGAGCCGTTGTCCTAAGGGTTAGTAAGATGAAGGATATCACTAATCTGAGGATAAAAATAAGTCTGAAAGTAGTTCCTATTCTGGAATCCAAACATTTGAATGTTGATACCCTACTATACGCACTTACACACGTCTTAAAACTCGGGATAGTAGAGGATACCTTGAAATGCTCTTGTCTAAAAGCCAAAGTATGAAGGAAATAATAAATGGAAAATAAAAGATAAAATGGTGAGAAAAATGAACACTGGTTTTGTTATCACCAAGACAGCAATAAAAAATATAGCGAGGGTGCTTCATCACCTAGTGCCTCAGACCAACTGGTTTGGGAGTCACTGCTAAGCCTTAGGTGTTGCAAGACGAGGAAAATATTAAATACACCTAATCAGCAACCACATGAGTAATCGGTCGGTTAGTACATCTAGAAGTATTAACGATCGCATGAAAAATGTATGAGCAAATCCTTCTAAATATTCATCGATTAAAAAGTACTGAGATAGATGGACAAGAATATGATAGCTTGAATTGAATTCTCCGAGTGTAGGGATGTCTTTTACATATACGTAGGGGTATATGATCGGTGTTTGGAAGAAAGGTAGGAATGAATAATAAAGACGATGTTTTATTGAGGGATGATGTGATTTCTAACATCTTTTCATAACTATTAAGATAAGGCTCATGACAACCGAAAAGCTAGTATTAGTTGGAAACTCTGATTTTCAAAGTCTTTCTTTTACAATTCTTATTTTTATATGTAACTTTCACAGTCTTCCTTTTATTATGTGATTTTGTGGGTGCAATCCGCTGAAAACCCTCAGGAGACAACACTCCTCCTACTAGGGACACCTAGAGGTTTAAAAGCTTGTTGCACGTGCTCAGTGCAATCGTGTTGCCTATGAAAGCGTGCTAGCAAGTTTTTCTCTTTCTTTATTTTCTCCTCCTTTTTAAATAAAGACGTTTGCTCGTTCTTGATTGTTTTATGATGATGCATGAATAAATTCTCCGCTTGTGGAGGAGTCGAGAGAATTGATAGATCTAATGATGATCAAATCTTAATACTAGTCTTAAGTCTTATGAGATTTGTGAACCTTAGCAAAAAGAATCGTTGATGACCTAATTTAGAGCGAGATGACTTCTTGATTATTTCGTTGCAAATTAGGGATCAAACTATCTGTGATTTTCTTTGCTAGAGGCTAGATCCGAATGCTTATGATTGAAAAGACAAGGGATAGTGAAGGAGAAACCCTAGTTTCTTCAATTGATCCCTAATCTTCAATCATCATCATTAATCTAGCTACAAATATTCAATAGATAAGATTAGGAATTATTAGATTCATTATTAGCTATTAACTCAATCGGATCCTACAAGCTATTCTTTATATATTGATAATTCAATTGGTTTGGACATTTTCTTGACCTTTATTAACATTTGATTTTAGATCTATCTCTTTATGTTCTTGAACATAAAATCTCATAAATCTTGAATCATTTTCTTTTATCTTTTAATTTTCAACTCATCTAAAACAAGATCGTTCAAATCACACTTTCCCTGTGGACGATCCGCATTCATCGATGAACCTACAATAGACACCATTAATTGATTGCGGTTTTATAAATTTCTTTGGTTGTGATATATTTTACATTTTCCAAACATGACACGGAATTTAAGAACAATCATGAAGCATGTCATGATTTTTCTATTTTTGGAAAATAGAAAAAGAGGTGGAAAATAAGGAGGTATGGCGAGGCATGGCATTTTTCTTTTGTTTATTTCTCTTGACTCACTATTCAAGCATGGATGCAATTTTATATTGCAATAAACTCCATGCTTGAATGAGTGAGGGTCAAGGGGTTTCCATTCTATACTTCATTCACAACACTTAGTCATTTTCTAGTGTTTCTCTCATATGCTCTCTAGCTTCTATCTTCTTCCTCATCATGTTTCAAGCTTCAACCCCTCACATGTGATGTGAACCATGAAGCTTGAACCCAAATTGGTGAGCCTCAAATCTCTTACTTCACCATCCCACACCAAACTAGCACTTTGGTGTGGCGTATTTCCTTCACTAACAGGAGATTAGTGAAGAGGCAGCTTGAGCTAGTAGGCTTCACATGGATCATCTTCGGCACGAAGGTCATCGGAGGAAGCTCGTCCAAACTCTAAAGTGGAGCCTAGTGGGATCGCGTGGACTACTATATGGAGCGTATGAAGTGAAGGACTCGATCTACGAGGGTATAGCCATCTTCACTTCTCTTTAGAATACATATCATCATAGGTTTAGACCCTAACCTTATAGTAAAGATATTGGTTAAGTCTGACCTAGCACCCGAAGAAAAATTTAAAATTTGGCTTGGTCGATGCTACTAGAACCTCATGGTGGTGCTAGGGTAGACTTTCATGGTATCATAGCTATTAGGTATTGGATGTCAAACTATGGGGGGTTCTCTCTGTGTGACAGTGTGGCGAAGCATAGGATCTTACCCTCAGGGTGTTCCGAGACCGGAAGGTGTTCCGGCGGGTTGTAGTCCTCACGAGGGGGCATGCGTAAAAGTAGTTGCTGAGGGACCTGTAGGTGCCATGGTTACCTCATTGGATTGGGTGGCTGCCTGAATTTCATGGTATCAGAGCCAAGCTAGAACATTTGGGTAGGTCTTTACGATGTTGAAGCGTTTGATCGGTTTCGAAACCCGCAAAATTTTGAAGTTTCTGTCGATTTTTTCAAATGTTGAAATTTTCGTAATTAAAAATATCCAAAAAATAGTGCAGGAATTTTTATGGAACCCCAGAAAATTCGAACCCATAATCCCTTCAAATGGCTGCGGAACCTCAGCCCAAACCCTATTTTGGCCACGATTCCTCCGCAATTTTGTGGGTTCATGGGTTGATTCTTTCTGTACTGCTCCATTTTGTTGTTTTGCACTCTCTAGATGTTTTTAATGATTCTGAAGTTGTTGAGGTCTCTGGATTTTGTGGGTGTTTGCTAAATCGATCGAAAAGTTTAACGTTGTATAGATCTTGATGATATGTGATACAATATTTAGAATCCAGATTAATTAGTTTTATGAAAACTAGTTAGTATATTGTAGATCTAATATTTTAGTCTCGGTTAATCGGTTGCCACGGAGTTTTGATTCGGATTAAAACTCCGTCGCAATCGCGTATTGTACGCGAACACTCACCGGGTAACTCTAGTAGACAACCATACCCCATAGCCGCGACCAAGTGACTGTAGGAGAACCCCGTTGCCAAAAGCACCCACTCTCGGGTGCTTGCTGCCACGATGTTCCTCCTTAGTGCACTTCATCGACGGTATCGGGGGTGCGGCTAGCTGCTAATGTTTCCGACGAGTATTCGATCATGTAGTCGGGAATCCTATTGAATTACCCGACTAAAGTAATTGAAAAGTGTTTTCAGTTTGAGACTAAAATACAAGGTTTATAGGTTAGGCATGAAATCCGGAATATGAGATATTCCGGATTTATGATGTATAAGGATATACGGATTCTAATTATTTTAGTTTTCCATTTCTTTTCTGCGACCGTAAGTGTAATATGTGGGGTATCCCGATCACGTTGCTATATGTCAACGGAATTTCGGGATACACATATTTACTTACGTTGATGACATGAGATGTTATGTGTTGCTGGTGATATGTTTTATTTGATCGTCGTGATTGAATAGCCGGGGGTTTTATGTGAGATGAAAGTTTTTATTTTCATTCATGTAAAATCTATAGGGTTCCCTAGGGTCGCTGTTGGGTTTCGGGGGGCATCTACCATGCCGTTTTCAAAAATTTGGCATGCTAAAGAACCCTATCGCTAGAATCTTTACTATAGAATTAGACGAACCAGCATGTAAACTTCTTTACATCTAAGTGAACAAGGAATACAACCTTTGTAGACCGGTCCTTCACTTCAATAGCTCCGTGTAGTAGTCCTTTCGCTTTAAGTAGTGATCTCCCAGACTCTAGTGAGGCTCCACAAAGTGAAATGAACATGCTTGCTTGAAGTCTTCGAGGCCGAAGATGATCTACGTCGAGGAGACGCTAACTCAAGGTACCTCTTCACTAAGTGATGAACTAGTGAAGAAACAACCCAATCTAAATGGCTAGTATAGAAGAGGTTGATGAAGTAGGAATTTTGCTCACTTTAGAAATTATTTTCTCACTTATTTTCTTCACCTCTCATGAAGCTAGAAAGCTTGAGGAAGGAGATGAAGAAAGCTACCATGGAATGAAGCAAGTGAAGAATGAATCAAGTGGTGAGAATAACAACCATGAGTGAGATAATATCTCATAGTAACTCATGTAGAGACTAAACCATGGCTAATCTAATGGTTGGGTTAATAAATATCTTAAGTAAAACAAAATTAGTGGACTAAGTCAATGGTTCCACAAGCTTCCACAAACTTCAACCATGAGCAAATTTCCAACTAATTTTTGATTTACTTTAAATAAATAAACCTTACATTATAATGAGCATGGTGTGAGTCTCATACACCCATGTAGGATGTGGCATCTAGCATGACACAATAAAATGTACATTAATATATATCACATATATACTAAGTGTACACAAGTGAGAAAAAGAAATATTAAGTGAGCTAATATTAGTTAATGTAAGATAATATATCAAATATATAATTATAAATTAAATTATTAAATCAACACTTGATTTAATAATCCGGCTATATCACATACAACCGACCAATATCCTATGTATCAACTTATCGAATCAACACTTGATTCGACAGCCCGGCTATATCACATATAACCGACCGATATCACATATCGCGAGAATAGAATGCGGTATCATATACGTGCATTAATCTCGGTCTCGCACATATCACATATGTGCTCCTACTTCGTTTTGCTTAAGCCAGGAAACCTCTGTGTAGGACTCTAAAGACTCGTCAATACGCCGGCAGTAAGTGATGATCATATCAGTCACCCACAAGCCGCAAGCGGTCTGCTAAACGTAACGGCCACCCAGGTATTAAGCGATCAGAAGATCAACAAGCAAGCCTGCTCATACTCCTGCAAATCCAATAAGTTTTACTACCGTACAGTCCGGTCTCTTCGTATGATATGTCGCATATCTCAGCCTGGGGGTGGTAAACGTTAGACCCCAATAGCCTGATAAGTCATGCCGATGTGAGGCTCATAACGGTTCGAGAAACTACTGATAACACTTGCCAGTAATCTCAGCAACCCTGGCCAAGGATTTCCTATTTTGGCCAATCGAGCATAGAGCAACATCAACCCCCAATACCGGGAGAGATGAATCCCCTACCATCGCTCATTGCCTCCATATAACTCGGGACTGTACCCAAAAACCACCGTTTTGCACGATCTCTTGAACGTGGTAAGGTGGAAATCAAATCACAGTGGGAATCACGCAAGACTCTATGACGATCTCGGGTCGACAGACTAACCTATACCAGTGTCACCAGAGAACTGCTATCTGACGATAGGTATAATACCATCTAGGAGTTCTCGGCGAGTCCGTCCAGTGTACCCAGTCTCCACTGAGCACCCTATACCATCTCTGATGTCAAACACCAATGGATATGGGATCATCCATCACCCATCATATGGGCCGAGAAGCGTATACGTTAGTCTACTCTGGAATATCGATGCCCCGTCTCGATACTCCCACAACCAGGAACAATTGAAGGATGTACTTACCGACTACCCTTGCCCCACTAGTATGATCTACATCATAATCCTGGTAGTCAAGTACTCATCCTAAGGGCTTTATCAACATGTAATAGAGAGACAATAAGTGTACATGTTAAGATAAAGTGCAACCAGATAGCATACTATCATGTCGAGCAAGAAAGTCCTCCATATATATGTCCAAGAATCCACTACAATATACATCGTATGTACAGTAATGGCCTCCAGGGCATACATATAACTAACAATCTCCCACTTGCACTAAGGCCATTTGTTGCAGTATATCATACTCAACGCCCCATTAAAGTGTGTCTTGGGAAAGGCCTCTGTGAGTGGATCCGCCGAGTTGTCATTCGCGTCAACTCTCCTGACCACGATCCCCTGGAGATCAACCATCTCACTGATCAGGTGATACAGTCTTCAGAATATTCTTGGATGGATGATGGGACCGGCGTTCCTAGGCCAAAACCACAACTCCATTGTTGTCACTATAACAGTTATTGGACGCTCAATGGTAGGAACCATGTTCATCTCATGAACAAGAAATATCCAGACATCCACTTTGGTAGCATCATTGGTAGCGATGTATTCAGCCTTTATCGTGTTGGGTTATGCAAGCACCTCGACCATCAATCCGTGACCAAATGTGGAACAAAAATTTATAAAACTTGGCGCTACCACAACCAATTACCCGGATCTACCCATAAGCCCTAGATAATACAACATACAAAGGAGTAAGAATGGTTATACTGAATAGATCCATATCCTTCGGCCTTTAACTATCATCCCAAGCTCCTACGGGCTTCCTTGATCAAGCTTGATCTCCGGTCTCCCTCCATCGAAGATGATCCACCCGAGAGTCTATGCAACGAGCTCCAACCTCATATCCAAGGTAACTAGGGCACATAGATCGCTACTCTAGATACCGTAGATGAAGTAGAGAGTGATGAAGGATTAATTTGTCTTAAGACACCCAAGGATTCTCAACTCATGAGAAGCTTTGGGTGGAGCTCAAAGAAGATGCCATGGAGAGAAAGTGTGAGGCTAAGCAAAGAGCAAGTGAAGAAAAGAGGTGGCTGCCCTTTTTCTTTTGTGTTGTGTTTTTGAGCTATTTGTTGTGAGTAATATATATTGTAATATGGTAGCAACTAATGAAAACAACTCAAGAAAAAATATCTCCTTTGCTCACAACAAATATCCCACACCACAAACAAAACAACATCATGCCACCATGAGTCACACTCATGTGGTCTTGCATAAATCAATGACTCACACTTCCACTCACAAACCATTTAACCTAAAATGATTTAATCCAAAAAGAGATGGCATCTCATAAAGTAAACTTATAACGAATTACAAGAATACCCCTCATCCGTATATACATACCCGCATACGTATTTCGACTGAATATGAATACTACGAGACGAAAATAATCCAACAATATAATACTAGGATCCGGCTTAAACCAAAGCTCTCTAGTATTATCCGTCCGAACATCATCCGTGCACAAGTACACGTATGTGATTGAACCCTGCGATAAAACCATACGGCCTCTATAACGTTTTGCCTGAAGTAGTGAAACACTCTGTATGGGACTCTAAAGACTCGTCAATATGCTGGCAGTGGGTTTAACCACAAGTACGTCAGTGGCACTAGCTGTACGTAACGACTACCCAGGTATTGAGCGAAAAGGAGGCCGATGAGCAAACTCATCCTGAAACCCTACTGAGCCTGACAGTGACAATATCCGTACAGTCTGGTTCATTCGTCTATGAGTATCGCATATCGAGTCTAGGGGGTGGATAATGGCAGACCCCTAATAACGTGGCATTTAGTGTCGGTATGAAGCCCATCACCACATGGGAAACTACATATCCGAATCAGTAATTCTCGACTACCTTGGCTAAGGATTTTTGTGATGGGCACCCGTGCACGCCGCAACATCAACCCGCAATACCGGGAAAGACGAATCCCCTGACGATCCGCTCACTGCCTTCATGTGGCTTGGGACTGTACCCAACTAAAACCTGTTTGCACGACTCCTTTGAGCCGTGGTAGGGTAGTAATCAAAGCACAGTGGGAACTCACACGAGACAAATGACAATCTCAGGTCGATAGACTAACCTGTACACATGTCACCTCGGAACTGCTATCTGACAATAGGTATAATACCAACTAGCATGTTCCCGGTGAATCCGTCCGATGTACTCATAACCCAATGAGCACCTGTATACATCTTAGATGAACAAACTAACACCAATGGCTTATGAGACCGGCCACCACACCTCGTCGGGGTCTCGATCAGTATAAACTAGTCTACTCTTGGAGTATCGATGCCCAGTTTCGAAACTCCCACGACTAGGGACATTTTAAGGATATGCTTATAGACCACCCAACTCTCACGTATATGATCGCCATCATACTGCTGCTAGTGAAGCAAGAATCCTATGGGCTCTATCAACATGTAATAGTGATCTGCAATGTCACCTAAAGCATGGACACGATGATAAAGACAAACCAGATAGCATACGATCATCTCGAGTAAGACTGTCCTACCGTTATAGGTCATCCCTCAATCATTGCAATCACGTGCCTGTGATCCAATAATTGACTTGAGGGCACTATAGCCAACAATCCCCCACTTGCACTTAAGGCATTATTGCGGTGTCGCATACTCACAGCCCGTGTGATACCGTACACCCAACTTCTCTACTAACCAGTTTCACAAAGCTCGTTTGTAAAACTATTGTGTTCGAGAAATAGCCTCAGTGGGTGGACCCGCTCCTATGTTTCTTTCTATGTCTCTCATTATCTCAAGTTCGCGGAGAAAGCCATCTCCAGAAATGAGCAATACCTCTCTTAGAATATGTCTGGATATTTGATGGGACCCAGTTCGCAAATGAACTCCAAATCCGGCAAACTTCTTAGAATGTATCGTCCACTGAATTTAATCAGTATCCTGCGCCATGCCTTCCTCAGTATTCGCTTGGACCACCTGTCCAAACTACTACCCCTCAAAAGAGGGAAAACTATAACTCTGACAGCCACTCTGTCATCCAGGTCACCTTGGAAATCTGGATTGATAACCGTCTCCCGAAGGAAGCCGCCGTTACCAAATCCCTAGAACATTCACTTATGTTCATAAACTGCTTCCGAACATTTCTCCAGAATTGGATTAATATATATTGCAGCTAGTGAAAAAACAACAGCTGGTGTGGTACTTGACATCTCATGATTGACTCAGTTGCCTAAGCAAGTGATATGCCAATCATGCACATCCTTCTCCCCTTTTGTCTGTAAGACACCTTTAGAGAGGGTGACTCCATCACCTACAGGTACACCACCATGCCAGGAGTCGTCCATTCCAAAACACCTTTAGAATAGTGTCAAAGTCCCCAGATTGGGAAACTACCCAAATCTAGATTTAAAACCATAGATCTACTAACCAGAATGCCTGATATAATATCCATATCATATGTGGAGAAACCACTGTGTGACAACCAAAGTATAACCGATTGTAGTATAGGAATTATACTTCCTATAAAGTGTATGTCATCTAAATACCAGGACATCACACCCTACTACCTTCTTAACAGATCCATATCCTATTCTGATAAAGTCAAAGCCTATGACTATCACATCAAAAATAGATGATCTATCTCCTCTATACCTGCTTTAGTCTATAAATAGACACAAGCTACTTGTCCACTATGCTTCCGCTGCTCCCACTGACTATAAAAACCCTCTGGCAGAGTCATATACACGTGCACTTCTAAAGATAGTTTAGAACGACGCTATACTTATCCTCCTGCCGGGTCTCATAGTCTAGAACAACAGTAATGGCAAGTCTGGGTAAACAAGAACCTCCCTGTCACCGTTTTTGAGGATACCGAGGTACCTCTCGGGCGCTTGAGATTACCCACCATATCTGCGGAGTGGTTAAGGGAATGTCAAACCCGATTGAATCTTTAGGTTCTATTAAAATTTCAGTAATCGTTTGTGGTTCTAGAATCACTTCCAGTTCTACCATACTCCCACTACTGTTTTCTGAAAAAGTCCATTTTACTAAAACTGTGGCGAGTCAAGAATAATATCACTATTGATCTTCCAGATGGTAGAAAGTTAACCCTCGTCATAGCCCGGGAAAACCCACAAACTGCCATTACAGAAACGTGCCTTGAGTTATCAAGAGTCTGGTTTTAAGCATAAGCCGGACAACTCCATATACCTTAACATCGTTAAGATATAAACCATTCTTTATACAATATAAAAATAGAGGCACTGATTTAATTGGAACCAGATTCAAATCATGCAGCTGTCTCCAGTGCATGTCAACTAAATGGAGAGAGGCCGATCAGCATTACTCAACTTAGGAGTGCATCCATATATTAGTAACCTGAAAGAGAAGCAAGTTCTCAAAACCATCACTATCAACTGAATAGCAAACATGAGTATCTACATCTATGATCACCTAGAAGAATCCTGATACTTGCAACACATGGTTATCTACTTTATTCCTGTACCTATAATTTCTTAAAACTTGGACCTTGTATTTCTAGGAAATACTTGTCTAAAACCGGAGAAGTCACAAGTAAATTGTCACGGCCCGAAAAGTACGGAACATGACCGGCACTTAAATTACGAAACGTCTCGAGGCGTACGTAATCTAAGTAAGCTAAAATCCAGAAATCAAAACCAAAGAAGCAATAGAGTGAAGGAAAAACCAATTTAAAGCAAGTAGTTTTAACAACATAGGCCGAAGTATGAATTTTTAAAATCTTAAGTATTTTCTGAAAATTTCGGCAGAGTCTCCTTTGTAAATACTGGCCCCAAACGGGATACAACATGGATAGTATACGAAATAAATAAAAAGGCATCCCCAAGCGGGAGCTAGCTCTTCGTCAATCGACGGCCACAACCACGCAAGCAATATAATATACAACGCCGAACGGTGAGGATCAAAACTCAAAGAAAACCCAAAATCAGCATGAAAACCATAATAATACAACGCGCGACTCTAAGGTCGAAATAATAACAAGTCTGGTGTTCTATCTCTCTCAAATATACAATCTGGTTGATGGAGTTTTCTAGATACAACAGAAATAATAAATAAACAATGGTGGTCCTGATGCAAAGAACCCACCTACCAAAGCAATCACCCGGAAGGAACAGTGTGCCAGCAAAACCGCAACGAAACCTGTACGGCAAAACCTGCAAGGAACTGTGACACAACGGTGGTGAGTTGCCAACTCGTGAGTAGAAAACATCTACGAGTAGAAATCGCATGCATAACGCTATCCTAGGTCATATCAGGTAATATCCTCAATAAAATCCTGGTCCAGCTATGTATAGTATAATACTACATGCTCGTGTCAGTGCCTCAGATAGCAACATATCAGATATATAATGTATGAATGCATTACGAATGGAAACAGAATATATTATGAATGAAACAATTGTTTTCTTTAATCAATGAGATTTCTATATATATATGAATCAAGTATCATCAATGAATGCAACAGAGAAATCAGTGTCAAGTATCGACACAAAACATAAGTCTCAGTATCTCAATATCAAATCTCAATATCTCAAATCTCAAATCTAAAGTATCAATATCTCAGGCATCCGTATCATCAGCGAGATCGGCCCGCAGGCTCCGCCAGAACGGATCAGCCTATAACTATCTCATGACTCCGTACGGTATCCTCCGGATAACCGACGAGTCCAAATAACATCACCGGTAGGTAGTGCTCCCATGCCAGGCTCATAGAATACAACTCGAGCTTCTTGCTCCGGGGTACTATACCGGGCCTACCATGTACCTAAGACGGTTCATCCAACTCGTCGAATCGGGTTTCCAAATCCAACAGCAATCAAGAAAACTCATGTTGGACGACTCATTCATCACGAGAAAACCGCAATCTGCATTTTAAAATAATGATACTAAGCTTTTATTAAATTCTTCCGGTTTCCCCCCAAATCCAGAAATCGCATGTAAATCAGAAATCATCAAAATTAAGATACCAATAAACGGTGAATACCGGCATAAATCTCCATAATACTGCATAACCAATAAATATATGAATGCACCTAATATCATGCAATGAATGCAATATTCAAACTAGCATATGGAAGCTATAACATATTGCGACTATCAGTTATCAATCTATGTCAATGAAAAGGTATTTTCTAAAGTGTACGTGACATGGCAATTACCGATGATGATGTGTGTGAGCCGGCAAGTAAGTGTATATGGAACATATGGATCATCGGTAATGGTGCTAGTCTCCTGACAACATGATCTCAAAAATGGCATAAGGAAGTAGAATATAAACATGCAAATGCGATGCGAACGGTAATAATATGCGGAAGATGAATGATAAACAAAATGATAACTAATCTGCATTTATATAAATATGAGTCAAACAGTGGTGCCATTTGAAATAACACGAATCGTGGTGTTTTGAAAATAAGGGCTACAGTGATTTTAAGAAAAGATACGTCATTTGAAATATCCGTAGAATCCCTTGTCCCGTCTTTAAAATACACACGATTCGTTAGTTTTTGAAATAGGTATGAGTCGAATCTAATCTATCATTTACAAGTACACTACAGGGCCAAACTAAATAGGCTGATCGAAATGTAAGGAAACTGCCTAACGTTTGTGTCGATACATATATATACATATAATAGTCGGTGATCCCGCCTCAATAGTATCCCATACGATAAAATATCTATAATATGACATCCTTGAGTCAAGAGTGCGGATCTATCATCAATATATAGCTCGTACGGTAAATCCGTCGTACGACATCCAAAATCTGGGTACGGGTCAAAAGTCACATCCATCACATTAATCATCTGGTATCTTCGTTATCAAATATCATGATCGGGGCACTGATCTACGTCTAATACAATACTGATATCATCTATGAAATGCATGCGTGTGTATGAAAACACCACGCCTAAAGAACCCACTAAAATATCATTTCCTATCCCAAATACGGACCATATCACATCACCGATCTCATGGCCTCAAGCCCAATCTCATCGACTTATCTCCAAATATCATACAATATCCTCAACATTCATGCATGTGTATATGAATGTATATATATGCATAGTCCCATACCCATGCATATATACATATATACACATTCCTATATACGCACAAGAAAATGATGTATGCAAGTGTATATGTGTGTGTCTATGCAAATCCTTACTCAAGGGTTGCGATTTTGAAACCAACTAAAACCTTCCTCCGTTCCTCGCTAACACTAATCCATAAGCTCCTAAGGCTTTTCTTACTAGGTGTACATATCCCACATTAACATATAAAAGTATATCGTTACCATATCATATCATTTCTCATAACTTTGCGGGGGTGCTATACGCCATCCACCCGACTTCTCCCCGTTGATATAAATCTTCTTACCTGGTCTTCGCTCGCCGATGCCGATGTCGCCACGCGCTTGCTTGTCGTCTCGAAGTCCACATGGGGTACCTACATGTCACAACGTATCGTATCTCATAAAAAACCTAATTCGAATTCGAAACGGCATACGAAAACCAAATCGGCACGCGTATCACGTATAGGTCAAAACCTATCGCCTACGCATGCAAGAATAGACAAACGAACTCTCGATGTCGATGTACAAAGATAAACCCATCGAGAAGAACACAAACACACCCATTTGCACACTCACAAACACTAATTATAATATGAAATAGGTTGCAATTCACAAAAACCTCAAACACACTTTAAAAGCTATTTTTCCGAAAATCTAGCAAGCAAAATTAACCGTTTTAGTACAAAACTCGATGTTTAAACAAATCTAGCGCCACAATATCCACTAAATATCATAAATAAGTCATATAAACCATTTCAATAATTTATTCTCATCAATTTGTATAAAATGTAAAATTCTAGTTGCAAAAATATCAAATTTTAATACTTTTTAAAGCAAAATTCACAATTTAACAATTAAGCTTGGTTTTGCATGAACTAAAGTAGTAAACTATAATTTAAAATTTTAATAATGTCATGAATACCCTAATTAGATTTTTAAACTCACATTTGCAACTAAATGCTAAAACCTAGTTTGCTTTAAAAAAGTTAATTTGGATGTTTTAATGTTATAATTAGCAATAAGCAACAAGATTACATTTTGCATGCCTAAGATACAAAAATACATCACATAACCATGCACAATTGATCACAACTCTAACTCCAGAACAAAACCCTCACTTTAATTTCCACAAACCCTAATCTTGAATTTGGACTTGCAATTTAAAACCTAAATTAAACCCTTCATTAACTTAATTTGAAGTGAAAACAAACAATTTAACAAAAGGTCAAGATTTATACCTCATGATCCATGGATCAAACTTGCAACATCTCCATCCCAAAATGCTCTCTTGTTCCCTAGATCCATACTAGTTTGGCTAATGAGAAATGGGTAGGGATTGGATTTTGATTTTATGGGATTTTTGATGCATTTTTGAAGGGTTTTTGAGGTGGAATGAGAGGGGGAAATGGGGGAAATGAAGGGGGGGCTGCCTCTACAGCAGGGCTTGGTTAGGAATGGGGAGGGGGAGAGAGAGTGGGTGTTTTGTGGGTGTATGGAATTGTCAAAGTCAACCAACCCTTACCTCATTCTTTAATGTTTTCTTTTTTTCCTTTCCTTTCATTCAAATGATGTGAAGCAAATTGGGGCGGGGGGGGGGGGGTTCTTGCTGAGCTCGGTCAGCAAGTAAGGTGATGGGTGTGTGTGGAAAATTTTCCAAGTAATGAAAGCTCAATTCAAGTCACAAGCCCACCTCACATCTATTTAACTTAATTTTCAAAAAATAAGCCTTTTTCTATCATATTTCCTAAAACCTTTTGAAAACGGTTTTTTTTGTATAAAAACCACATGTTACATTCTAGTTTAAATGTGTCATGATGCACAAAATTTGTTTCGACCCATTCCAATTTGTAATTATCCCTAATTAAATGTATTAGTGACGGCTTAAAATAATATTAAAATAATTAATTTCGGAATTTTTTTTTCCAGAAAATTAGAAATTTTACGATTGGCTCAATAAACACCAAATACTAGCAATTACATAGCTAGAATATGTATATTTAATTTTATATTAAAAGATATTTATATCCTGATTTTTACGGAAAACACCCGTTATTTTATCGATTTTCCGAAATTTCACCTAAACGATTTTCAAAACGTTACAATCTTCCCCCCTTAAAGAAATTCGGTCTCCGAATTTAAATTAAAACTCCCCCAAATACTAAAACATTTCATCAAAACAATCAAGTCGTCGGGGCTCCGAAATCATAAATACATAAAACATATCGTAGCGCAATGCATGCGCATGAAAAAGAGTGTATAACTTAAAATCAAAACTCCGTCAAGCATCTCGCAATCATCGGGGTCAAAGGGAAGACATCAATGTCAAGATCCAATATGAAAACCAACACGATATACATCATTAAAACCTTTGGAAGCAATGCATGGCAAACCTTTTTCAAATTGCCGTGCGATGTTCGCAACACTGCACAGTGGCGGACGTCCATTGTAAGAAAATAACTATATATATATATATATATATATATCCTTTGTTTAACATACACGTCCCGTTATTTCAAAAACAATTTAGAAGGGTTTCCCTTTTAAACAGTTTCGTGTCATCACTGATACGTAGGTAAATACTGAGACTATAGCTCCTCTTTGGAAATCCCTTCGATAACTATCAATGCATGCAAAATTATACTAATGTACTGTCCTCTGACTGGTCCTGCTCCGTACTAAACCAAATAGCAAGTATCATAAAATATATGGCTCTAAAAGAAATCAATCCCAATATATATATGAATGCCACGTGCGTCTGGTGCACACGAAAATCGAAATCCAAGAATGTGCCATACATGTGCACGGAAATAAAATCTGAGTGCAACGGGTGTGCACGAAAACACCTGTCAAAGGCAACGTGTGTGCCTAACAGCAAAACCAGGTGCATCTGATATGCACGAAGAATCCGGATTTAGTGCATCTAGTATGCACCTAAATCGCATCAAATGCCTTAAGTATGCGCAAAATCCAATCAAGTGCACAATATGCACGAAAACGAATATCGAATGTCACAATCGAAATCAACGGCATATAACACATTTCAATCAAAATCCCAATCAGGTATACCGTGGTATAAAATCTCACCATCCTGTGCATCAGCATACACAAAAGCAAATCAAAACACTAAAAGTGCATGAAAACTATGCCGAAAGCACAAGTCAAATCATATGCATGCCCTAGGAATGAAATCAAATATCATGAAACTCGGTTATCAAAACTCAATCATGAAATAAATTACCCAAAAATACTGAAAATCCAAAGTGGCGGATACGTGATAGTCAATCACAAAATCACAAATCATAAATACTGTCGTCCATATGTCTGTCCTTCAAAGTCGAGAAGGTGTCGATGCATCCTATGCTAGTAGAGCAAGATATCTACTTGCTTTCTGATCATGGCCTGTCGCCTAGTGCCCTTAGGCTCTCGTCTCTCACTGCGAATTGCTAAGCACATAGCTCCTCGGCTCAAAGGTCCAATATGGAAACGATAACGGAAACAGTCCTCTTTGACACATCCTCTAAAGATCTCTGGCCAACTATCATGGTTACTCATAACATGTCCCGTCGACGATGTCGAACTCTGACCTACTTGGTGTGCGCTATATGACCGCTCCTGGGTCCAGGTCTTCTCGTTTAGTATTTTCAGAAAGGTTCTGTCGAAGTCTCTCCCAAGTCTCGTTTCTGCCGCACTGCCCGGAAGTTATCATCCTTTACTATATCTGTTTCTTGTTCCGGAACGGCTGCATATTCATCGCGACTCCTTCTGGAAGATATATCTATATACAACGCTTCTGCTTGCATATCACATCTCTGATGTCGACGGTATGGAACGTCATCTCATCAAGATCTCGTACGGACCTCTTACTCCACTTTTCTCTAATGTCAACTGCTTCGGACTCGTCTCCTCGTGGCTGCATGGAATGCGGTCCAACGGCTATACTCGTATCTGGAGTCTTCCAAGCAATGCATCTCATCACCTGATATCAGAATGAAGTCGAATCATCCGATCGATTTGTCAAAACCTCATAATCCCCCAAGAGCTCAACATCTTGGGTACGGTTTAATAGTATCGAATATATGCCACAGCACCTATGGACCAACCGTAGAAGGGCAGACCCAAGCCTCACTAATGGCACCGCTAAACTACCGTAAACCCTAAGGTTCACTGGCGTTCCATGGTCATTAAGTCGAGTTAGGGTTTCATTCTTCTAGAGGGTCCGTAGAATTGCTTGCATTGTTTTCCGAATACTTTAAACTTGGAAATGGGTTCCTGACATTCGATCGTCTTTATCGACTCTCAACGTATCAGCGTGAAGTTGTCTCTAGCTGGAATCAATCAACCTGATGACCTCGCATCGGGGTAGGCAATGAATCACATGTCCTAGTCTTTCATTCTGGGAACCAGCGATCTTCTATCATATCTCGAAGTATAACTCGTGCGGCATTAACTTCAAACATTTGGGGCGAAATCTTTTCATTCGCCAAAGTCGCTGGCTCATTCGTCCGCACGCTGAACAGTTCCATCAATCATCAAAATAATCTGTGCGCTGACGGTCATCATAATCTGGCTGGCCCCTTGAAGTGGCCCAATCCTCTGGTGCTGATCTGCACGTCCGAGAAATCTCATAAAAGCGACCCATCAAACGCTTATGGCGTGAAAACATAACAAAACGATGCCTCTACGTAAACCGTATGTCCCTGGAATCATACCTTGGTCAGTCCTCGTCCGTGACGAGCTCGTGCTGACCGCAACTCTAGCCGTAGCTCTCCACGCCCGTACAACCGTGGTTATAAAACCATAAACTGGTACCGATGAGGCAAGATCATAGGAAGGAATAAAATGCTGTGCAAAGAAATGTACATCCTAAGGCTTCTTAAGTGGAGTATTGTATCGTAAATATGTCGTGGAACATACGTACGGTACGTCAGTCTACTCAAGCTACCTACTCCATCAACCAAGGGTCGTCCTACACTCCGAAGGTAAAACCTAACGCTCTGATACCAACTTTGTCACGACCTGAAAAGTACGGAACATGACCGGCACTTAAATTACGAAACGTCTCGAGGCGTACGTAATCTAAGTAAGCCAAAATCCAGAAATCAAAACCAAAGAAGCAATAGAGTGAAGGAAAAACCAATTTAAAGCAAGTTTTAATAACATAGGCCGAAGTATGAATTTTCAAAATCTTAAGCATTTTCTGAAAATTTCGGCAGAGTCTCCTTTGTAAATACTGGCCCCCAACAGGATACAACATAAATAGTATACGAAATAAATAAAAAGGCATCCCTAAGCGGGAACTAGCTCTTCGTCAATCGATGGCCACAACCACGCAAGCAATATAATATACAACGCCGAAGGGCGAGGATAAAAACTCAAAGAAAATCCAAAATTAGCATGAAAACCATAATAATACAACGCGCGACTCTAAGGTCGAAATAATAACAAGTCTGGTCTTCTATCTCTCTCAAATATACAATCTGGTTGATGGAGTTTTCTAAATACAACAGAAATAATAAATATACAATGGTGGTCCTGATGCAAAGAACCCACCTACCAAAGCAATCATCCGGAAGGAACAGTGTGCCATCAAAGCCGCAATGAAACCTGTACGGCAAAACCTGCAAGGAACTGTGGCACAACGGGGGTGAGTTGCCAACTCGTGAGTAGAAAACATCGACGAGAAGAAATCATATGCATAATCCTATGCTAGGTCATATCAGGTAATATTCTCAATAAAATCCCGGTCCAGCTATGTATAGTGTAATACTACATGCTCGTGTCAGTGCCTCAGATAGCAACATATCAGATATATGATGTATGAATGCATTACGAATGGAAACAGAATATATCATGAATGAAACAACTGTTTTCTTTAATCAATGAGATTTCTATATGTATATGAATCAAGTATCATCAATGAATGCAAGAGAGAAATCAGTGTCAAGTATCGACACAAAACATAAGTCTCAGTATCTCAATATCAAATCTCAATATCTCAAATCTCAAATATCAAGTATCAATATCTCAGGCATCCGTATCATCTGCGGGATCGGCCCGCGGGCTCCGGCAGAACGGATCACCCTATAACCATCTCATGACTCCGGCCGGTATCCTCCGGATAACCGACGAGTCCAGATAATATCACCGGTAGGTAGTGCTCCCCTACCAGGCTCATCGAATACAACTCGAGCTTCTTACCCCGGGGTATCATACCGGGCCCACCATGTACCCAAGACGGTTCATCCAACTCCTCGAATTAGGTTTCCAAATCCAACAACAATCATGAAAACTCATGGTGGACGACTCATACATCATGAGAAAACCGCAATTTGCATTTTAAAATGATGATACTAAGCTTTTATTAAATTCTTGCGGTTTCCTCCCAAATCCAGAAATCTCATGTAAATCCGAAATCATCAAAATCATGATACCAATAAACGGTGAATACCGGCATAAATCTCCATAATACTGCATAATCAATGAATATATGCATGCACCAAATATCATGCAATGAATGCAATATTCAAACTAGTATATGGAAGCTGTAACATATTGCGACTATCAGTTATCAAGCTATGTCAATGAAAATGTATTTTCTAAAGTGTACGTGATATGGCAATTACCGTTGATGATGTGTGTGTGCCGGCAAGTAAGTGAATGTGGAACATACGCTTCATCGGTAATTGCCATGGTGTCCTGACAGCATGATCTCAATAATGGCATATGGAAGTACAATATAAAAATGCAAATGCGATGCGAAAGGTAATAATATGCGGAAGCTGAATGATAAAC
Organism: Agapanthus africanus; assembly: GCA_030015575.1. Classification (NCBI taxonomy): domain Eukaryota; kingdom Viridiplantae; phylum Streptophyta; class Magnoliopsida; order Asparagales; family Amaryllidaceae; genus Agapanthus; species Agapanthus africanus. The sequence continues at coordinate 523,512,370 of CM057342.1, forward strand.
ACAATGATAACTAATCTGCATTTATATAAATATAAGTCAAACAGTGGTGCCATTTGAAATAACACGAATCATGGTGTTTTGAAAATAAGGGCTACGGTGTTTTTAAGAAAATATACGTCATTTGAAATATCCGTAGAATCCCTTGTCCCGTCTTTAAAACACACACGATTCGTTAGTTTTTGAAATAGGTATGAGTCGAATCTAATCTATCATTTACAAGTACACTACAGGGCCAAACTAAACAGGCTGATCGAAAGATAAGGAAATCGCTTAACGTCTGAGTCGATACATATATATACATATAATAGTCGGTGATCCCGCCTCAATAGTATCCCATACGATACAATATCTATAATATGTCATCCTTGAGTCAAGAGTGCGGATCTATCATCAATATATTGCTCGTACGGTAAATCCGTCGTACGGCATCCAAAATCTGGGTACGGGTCAAAAGTCACATCTATCACATTAATCATCTGGTATCCTCTTTATCAAATATCATGATTGGGGTACTGATCTACGTCTAGTACAATACTGATACCATCGATGAAATGCATGTGTGTGTATGAAAACACCACGCCTAAAGAACCCGCTAAAATATCATGTCGTATCGCAAATAAAGACCATATCACATCACCGATCTCATGGCCTCAAGCCCAATCTCATCGCCTCATCTCCAAATATCATACAATATCCTCAACATTCATGCATGTGTATATGAATGTATATATATGCATAGTCCCATACCCATGCGTATATACATATATACACATTCCCATATACGCACAAGAAAATGATGTATGCAAATGTATATGTGTGCGTGCATGCAAATCCTTACTCTATGGTTGCGATTTAGAAAGCAACCAAAACCTTCCTTCGTTCCTCGCTAACACTAATCCATAAGCTCCTAAGGCTTTTCTTACTAGGTGTACATATCCCACATTAACATATAAAAGTATATCGTTACCATATCACATCATTTCTCATAACTTTGCGGGGGTGCTATACGCCATCCACCCGACTTCTCCCCGTAGATATAAATCTACTCACCTGGTCTTCGCTCGCCGGTGCCGACGTAGCCACGCGCTTGCTTGTTGTCTCGAAGTCCACATAGGGTACCTACATGTCACAACGTATCGTATCGCATAAAAAACCCAATTCGAATTCGAAATGGCATACGAAAACCAAATCGACACGCGTATCACATATAGGTCAAAACCTATCGCCTACGCATATAAAAATAGCCAAACCAACCCTCGATGTTGATGTACAAACATCAACCCATCGAGAAGAACACAAACACACCCATTTGCACACTCACAAACACTAATTATAATATGAAATAGGTTGCAATTCACAAAAACCTCAAACTCACTTTAAAAGCTATTTTTCCGAAAATCTAGCAAGCAAAATTAACCGTTTTAGTACAAAACTCGATATTTAAACAAATCTAGCGGCCACAATATCCACTAAATATCATAAATAAGTCATATAAACCATTTCAATAATTTATTCTCATCAATTTGTATAAAATGTAAAATTCTAGTTGCAAAAATATCAAATTTTAATACTTTTTAAAGCAAAATTCACAATTTAACAATTAGGCTTGGTTTTGCATGAACTAAAGTAGTAAACTATAATTTAAAATTTTAATAATGTCATGAATACTCTAATTAGATTTTTAAACTCACATTTGCAACTAAATGCTAAAACCTAGTTTGCTTAAAAAAAGTTAATTTGGATATTTTAATGTTACAATTAGCAATAAGCAACAAGATTATATTTTGCATGCCTAAGATACAAAAAATACATCACATAACCATGCACAATTGATCACAACTCTAACTCCAAAACAAAACCCTCACTTGAATTTCTACAAACCCTAATCATGAATTTGGACTTGCAATTTAAAACCTAAATTAAACCCTTCATTAACTTAATTTGAAGTGAAGACAAACAATTTAACAAAAGGTCAAGATTTATACCTCATGATCCATGGATCAAACTTGCAACATCTCCATTCCAAAATGCTCTCTTGTTCTCTAGATCCATACTAGTTTGGCTAATGAGAAATTGGTAGGGATTGGATTTTGATTTTATGGGATTTTTGAAAGGTTTTGAGTTGGAATGAGAGGGGAAAATGGGGGAAATGAGGGGGGGCTGCTACTGCAGCAGGGCTTGGCTAGGAATGGGGAGGGGGGGAGAGAGTGGGTGTTTTGAGGTTGTATGGAATTGTCAAAGTCAACCAACCCATACCTCATTCTTTAATGTTTTCTTTTTTTCCTTTCCTTTCATTCAAATGATGTGAAGGAAATTGGGGAGGGGGGGGGGTTTCTTGCTGAGCTAGGCCAGCAAGTAAGGAGATAGGTGTGTGTGTGTGTTTGTGGAAAATTTTCCAAGTAATGAAAGCCCAATTCAAGCCACAAGCCCACCTCACATCTATTTAACTTAATTTTCATAAAATAAGCCTTTTCCTATCATATTTCCTAAAACCTTTTGACAACGATTTTTTTTTTGTATAAAAACCATATGTTACATTCTAGTTTAAATGTGTCATGATGCACAAAATTTGTTTCGACCCATTCCAATTTGTAATTATCCCTAATTAAATGTATTAGTGACGGCTTAAAATAATATTAAAATAATTAATTTCGGAATTTTTTTGCCATAAAATTAGAAATTTTACGAGTGGCTCAATAAACACCAAATACTAGCAATTACATAGCTAAAATATATATATTTAATTTTATATTAAAAGTTATTTATATACAGAGTTTTACGGAAAACACCCGTTATTTTACCGATTTTCCGAAATTTCACCTAAACGATTTTCAAAACGTTACATAAACAGAATATAGTACGAGCGCCAACCCCTCTGTTCTAATGGACACTGGACAATATACAATACTTTGTATAAGTCCGCTGAGTTGAATAACTCAAACCATGTGCGTCTTAGGTTGAAAACTGTACTATGGTTAAGAAGAATTACACCGCTGTTTTATGCTCCTTATCCAATCATCAACTGATGTAGGTAAATGTCATGGACATAATTTCAAAAAGTTATATCTCGCTTTATAAAATAAACGAACAGATATATCAGTTTGAAATTGGTGCATAACAACGGATATTCAAAACCAAATATTTGCCGTTAGGCAAAACCCCAGGTGATTTTCTCAAATATCACCAATTATAACGAATTCCGATATAATAAGGATATAATCACCTAATTCCCCAATAACTTATTCCCACTGATCATCTGTAAAATCATACAGATGTGAGAATTAAACCTGGTAAATACATACCCTGGAGTAAAGATCTAATTGGGAAATCAGTTTTCTATTAACAACGCAAAGTGAAACTGAAACATGAAAATGTTTCGAAGGGGCAGCTGAGTATTCCTAGCAATGCCTCTTCTATTAACCAGATTCATGACTGTAACCTTATATTTCCTTGCCATCTCTCCAAATCCCTTTATTTGTCTTTACTCATTACCTTCTGTACACCATTCTTAGGCTAAATGGTTTTTTTCCTTTCCTACAGTTCGGCACCAGCCTATGGTTGGGAAGAAGACTATCCAATAAGCGTAATAGGTGTACTCTCCTAATCCCAGGAGAAGACGCAGTCTAAGAGAAGGTAAAGATAAAAGACAACTGAATAATCCTTATTCTATTTCTCCTGAATCAGAAACCATCCTCGAACTGGAACAAGTTCCTATGAGTTCGTATGTAACTATACGATGGCGTATCTAATAAATGTGGATCTTCGTAGTGATACAGAATGTTCCGGAGAAATGAAAAGGTGAAGTAGGAGTGGAAATGATATACGTGGTTTCATCGTGAATAATTGCAGTCGCAATTTACTTTGCCTTCTTTCTAATCCCTTTATTTGTCTTTACTTATTATTTTCTGTACACCACACTTAGGCTAAATGGTTTTCTTCCTTCCCCACCTTTCGACACCTGCCTATGGTTTGGATGAAGACTATCTACTAAGCGCAATAGGTGTACCCTCTCCTAATACTAGGATCCCTCATAACCTGAGAGAAGGTAAAAGGAAAAGACAGCTGAATAGTCCTATTCAATTTCTCCAGAACCGGAAACCATTCTCGAATCTGAAATAAGTTTCTTCGAGTTCGTATGTAACTATACGATGGTCATATCCAATAAATGTGGATCTTCGTAGTGATACAGAATGTTCCGGAGAAAAGCAAAGGGTAAAAGTAGGAGTGGCAATGAAGTATGCAACTTTGACAATCCAAAAGCTAGTGTGTTTTAAGAATATTCGGTTAACTTAGTTTATGAGTTATAGTCTAGGGTCGGGACATGGTCACTGCCAAAGAGAGAGAGAAAAGAAACACTCAGCGTGCACTCTAACCTAGATCAGAATGGTTAATCACTTTATCTAATAAGGATGTCTCCCACTTTATCCTCAAATTCTCCTCCAAACCCGAAAGAAGAATTAGTCGGGATCATCTAAAATCACCCGAGGAGTAAACCAACTCATCAGTGGGAATCGGGTTCCAATTATCATCGCATGATAACCTGATGGAATCCACTCAAGTTATCACACTCCAGAAGTTATGCTCATGCCTGGCAAGTTTCCTGTATGTTTGAAACTCCCGATGTGATTTTACCCCATGTTCTTATGACCTTGACTAAGGCCAACAAATCATAAGTCACATGTCAAGTTCTACCCATCATTGTCCAGGTTAATTTGAACCCACCCGTACTCGCCCTTGACTAAGGCCAACAAGGCTGTACGACTGTCTCAAACCAACGCATCTATCTATGCAACAGAAAAGTAACAAATAGCTACCATACACTATTCCTTGACTAAGGCCAACAAACATAGCATGAATACTAAGTGCTACCCGTCTGAAATGACGGAGGGCTACGAATGGTTTTTGGCGAAAAACCTTTAACGTAATGAACTTGATATCATTGAAGGAACTTGATAGCTTTTTACAAATATATAATGGCGAAAACCCTTGCTAAAGATGTCACTCCCGGTGAAGGGATCTCGGCTCTTTCCTCATGGAATGAGGTGCAGGATATTCCAATTGAATATCTCGATGCAAAGCAAAAAAGTAATCGACTATAGTGAAGTTATTACCCAGACACAAACTTCTTCCCAAGAGGTCATTCCCGATGAAGGGATCTCGGCTCTTGCATCATCGAATGAGGTGCTGGATATTCATAACCGAATACCGCTGTGGAAAACAAAAGGGAACGCCCTTTTAATAACAGCTTTTGAAAATTGTTCCAACAATATCGAATATGTCTGTTTTCCTTGCATTGATCAGAATCAACGTAGTCCGATCAATTAATCACACCAGAAAATAACGAAAATATGATGTACGTATATGCCATCCGCATTCGCCACTGGGCCCCGTCATCACCCGTTAGGTTACTTAACTAACGACGAAGCGGGGGCTGGACTAGCTCGGGTACAAAACATTTACAACATCTACTAGTATACATATAACAATATATAATAATCGTTCCAGGCATGATATATGCAACATCACAGATAAGCGATAAGCATCACAGAACAATACTGATAATCTGGGAGCCCCGCTTCTTTTGAGCCGCAACTGAAACCTGACGTTCCCCGGGTCGTATGGATAACCTGTGCAATGAAAACCTAGACCCCTGCGAGTGCGGAAAGTTACCCGCCAAAACCAGAAGCGAGGCAGCCCCCTTCATAAAAGTGAATGGGCCACTCGGCACTTCACGGAATCCGGTAACATGAGCACTCCTCCTTGGGTCAACCTGTACCCTCTACGAGTGCGGCGAATAGCCTGCCAATTCTAGAGTGAGGCCCCCTCCGTCTGAACGACATGAGATGCGGGCCCGTTGCCCTCTAGAGCCCGGCTATCCGTGCACACCACCACGGGTAATCCTAGTATAGAAAAGAAAATAAGTACAACGGTGACATCGATCTCAACCCGGTCGTGCCCTAAATAAATAATATACAAACAGGCAGTGATGACAGTCCACATGTCAGATGCTCGCCCCGCGATATCAAATGTAGAAATAAAACTAAACTGTACTAACATTGCACTCAGGCTATCCACCACGACGATCCAGCCAACACACAGCACAACACAGAACATCAACGTGAATGTCATGTTCGCAAACTCGTCTAAAAGAACTATAGCAATTAGACAAGTTGTACTGCTCTAATGACATTCACAGTCGCAGATAGTAATGTATGTACTGTAAAATACGACATTAGAATTCCGCACGCAATTAGCAAACCAAACCAATTTCCAAAACCATGGAAAAAAACAGTGAGCTAAAGTTCCAAAAACCGACCGTTTAAGGCCAATTCGGAAGTCCGAATCAAAACGAAACGCGCCCGAACTGTTAGTTATGTATATGCCCTAGAGGCCATTGTTGTACATATGATGTATATTATGATGGATGCTCGGATATATACAGAGAGGACTTTCTTGCTCGTTATGATAGTATGTTATTTGGTTTCACTTTATTTTAACATGTTGACTTGTATTGGTTTACTGTCTTACTCTCACATGTTGATAAAGCCCTTAGGATCTGTATTCGACTACTGGGACTATGATGAGATCATATTAGTGGGGCCATAGTAGTCGATGAGTACATCCTATAACTGTTCCTAGTCGAGGGTATATCGAGACAGGGCATCGATACACCAGAGTAGACTAGCGTATACGCATCTTGACCCATATGATGGGCGATGGATGATCCCATATCCATCGGTGTTTGATATCAGAGATGGTGTACGGGTGCTCAGTGGAGACTGGGTACACTGGACAGACTTACCGAGAACTCCCAGATGGTGATATACCACACGTCAGATAGCAGTTCTCAGGTGACACTGGTACAGGGTAGTCTGTAGACCCGAGATCGTCATAGAGTCTTGTGTGATTCCCACTGTGCTTTGATTTCCACCTTACCACGTCCAAGAGGGCGTGCAAAACGGTGGCTTTTGGGTACAGTCCCGAATCACATGGAGGCAATGAGCGATATGAGGGGATTCGTCTCTCCGGTATAGGGAGTTGATGTTGTGCTGTGTTCGATTGGCTATAACTGGAAGTCCCTGGCCAGGACTGATATAGAGATATACTGGTAAGTGTTACTAGTAGTTTCTCGACCTGTTATGAGCCTCACATCGACATGACTTATCGGTTACTGGGGTCTGACGTATACCACCCGTAGACTTGATATGCGACATATCAGACGAACAGACCGGACTGTACGGGAGTGTTACTGATTGGATTTATAGGAGAACGGACAGGCTAGCTTATTGATCTTCTGATCGCTCAATACCTGGGTGGCTGTTACGTTTAGCTGACCGCTTGCAGCTTGTGGGTGTTTGATTTGATCATCACCTGCTACCGGCGTATTGACGATTCTTTAAAGTCCTACACAGAGATTTCTTGGCTCAGGCAAAACGGAGTAGAGGCACATATGTGACATGTGCAGGACCGAGGATAATGCGATATGAGATACCGTATTATATTCTCGCGATATTTAGATATGAACCGAGACATCGGATCAAGTGTTGATTCGATGAATCAGTACATGATATATTAGTCGGTTATATTCGATATAGCCGGATCGTTGGATCAAGTGTTGATTCGATGATTTAATGTATAATGATATATATGATATATTGTATTACATTATCTAATATTGGCTCGCTTTATTATTTCATTTTCTCACCGGATTAATACATTAATATATATGCGATATATGTTAATTGTATTATTTTCTTTTGTTGCAAATATATAATATATATGTGATATATATTATTGTGACATGATATGATTTATTATTAAACATGTTTAAGGATGATAAAAAAGGGATTAGGGTTTGATTAGGGTTAGCTCTTTCTTGCACTTTCTAGAAAGATTCTCTTTTGTCTTGGTTAAGATATTATGGTTGATCTTTATCCTTAACCTAACCAAACCCTAACTCTAGTTTATTCTCTAAAAAGTTTTGGCCTATCATCCTTGACCATGGTTCAATAATCAATCATATATTCTTTACTACTATTCATCACAAAAGGATTATCATTTTTCATTCATCATCTTCTTCTCTCTTAGCTTTGAAAAAGCTTACTAGTTAATTCTTTTGTGATGATTTCTTATGAGAAAGTGAATTAAAAAGAAAGCATAAATACTACTCCATCATCCTCATCTAATCTAGCCCATTAGATTATGGTGTTCATCTCTTTAGAGTGAGAAAGCTTGGGTTATAGCAACTTCGACGTAGATCATCGGAGAAGCGGAACACTTCAAGCTAGCATGGATCGTTCGAGTCGTGGAACCTCTCTTGAGTCCGGGAGATAGTGGATCGCGGCAAAGGGACTTCTACTCGTAGCTTGTGAAGCGAAGGAGCGGACTACAAAGGTTGTAATCCCTCACACTTAGGTTTAAAGATGTCATCTTGCATTCTAAACCCTAATAATCCAGCAAAGATCCCGTCTTTGGGTTGTTCGGCACTTGTAAATTTTTATTCGGGCATGTTTGATGCTTTATGAACCTTCACAAGAGTGCCTAGGAACCCTACAGTGGTATCAGAGCCTAGCTAGAGCATTAGGCGATGTGTTAACGAAGTTAAAACCCCGATCGAACCCGAATACGACATTTCAAACCCCTCTCTGTACATTTTAAAAAATCTGGGTTTTTCCAGAATTAAAAATACCTAAAAAATTCTGCATGCTAATATAAGAATTATGGTGAAAAACATGCTCCCAATTCCTCAACATGGCCGTGGAACCGCGGCAATTACCCACCTTTGGCGGCGGTTCCGCGGCAGGGTAAGGGTATTAGGTACGGAAACTTGCACAGTAATTCTTGTCTCTGTGGTTACTATTTTATAGGTATTTTTAATCTGACTCAAGTATTGAGTATTCTGGGGTTTATTTTGTAATCGTCGATTCGATCGGGAATTTTAAATTCGTTATAATTATTTCCGGATATTTAGAAATTGTTAAAATGTTCGAACGGATATCATTAACTCACTTTTTCCCGGCACGGCAAAATTTTCAAGTGTTGAATTTTTATCGGGTTTAAAATCTTTCGGAAAAATGTGCAAGTAACACGGTGGACCCTCTAGAAGACAACAAACCTTAACTCGATTATGTGACCGTCTTGAACTGCCTTTTGAACCTTCGGGTGTGGGGCAGTACGGCGTGCAACATGTGAGGCGTTGGCTTGACCCTTCTACGACTGGATCACTGGTACTGTGACATATTCTGGGATTATTTGAACTCCGCTAAAGTGTTGAGCACTTTAGGAAATTTTACGTATTTGATTATCTGTTCGAAAAGTTTAATACTGTCTATTTATCTGGAATGTGATACAATATGTGGAATTCATTGTGTTAGGCATGAAATGCGAAGTATGTGATATTTCGGATTTACGATGTCTAAAGTGATTGTGGATTCCAAATATTGTAGTTTTACAATTTCTTTTCTTTGACCGTAAGTATAGTATGTAGTTGTATTGCCGATTGTCGTTGCTATACATCGACGACGATCGGTGTATGCATACTTACTTACGTTGATGATATGAGATATTATGTGTTGCTGAGATATGATGTGCAGGATTGTCCCGATTGAATAGCCGGGTTTTTTTTGTTAGATGAGAGTTTTATATTTTCATTCATGTAAATTCAAATGTAATGTAATATTCTTTTATTTGGGGCACTTCCAGGTTGAGGTTGATGCCACCAGTGTTGTAAATTATTTACTTTTCCGCATTAGGATGGACCCAAGGAGGGGAGCACAGGTGACCGGGTTCTGGGGTTCAGTGGGAGGCCATCTCGAGGAGTCGAGACCGGGTCTCCTAAACTCCAGAATTGGTAGGGTCGCTTGCCGCTCTCGTTGGGGTCCAGGGTGTGGGCTTGGCTATTCATCGCAACTGTGAAATCCGTATTTTCTATTGTTGGCTAAATACTAAATACGGACGTCCTAGTATATCCCACATTATATCTATGTTTCTGCTGCGATATCTGTGATGTGATCATTTGATATGTTGTGATGGATACAGTATATAGTATATATGATATATTATATAGACGTTACTTATGTTTTACACCCGCACTAGCCCTGCCCTGCTCTGTCGTTAGTTACCTAACCTAACGGTTCACGAGGGGACATCGAGGCGAATGCGGATGGCATAAGTGTACGTCGTATTTATCTGTGATGCTTAGGAAGCATAAGCTGATGGGATATTTTATTAATGAGATTAATAAAAAGAAAAGAAACCTAAAAGATGTTGTAGAATCAAAACTTTATAATAAGGGTAGCTACAGTTTTGCTTTGCATAGCGGTATATATGATATACCCTGCACCTTATTCGATGAGGAAAGAGCCGAGATCCCATCACCGAGAGTGACCTCTTTAGCGAAACTGGCAGATGCTACAAAACTCGATTTGTCTTTTGATTGCTTTTAGAGTTTTGCTTTGCACAGTGATATATATGATATGTCCTGCACCTTATTCGATGAGGAAAGAGCCGAGATCCCTTCACCGGGAGTGACCTCTTTAGCAAAACCAATGAAAGCTTCAAAAACACTCCATTTCAAAATTTCACATGATTCTACGACGATATCAAGTTCATTGCGCTCATGGTTTTCTGAAAAACCTGCGTAGCCCTCCGTCATTTCAGATAAGTACTACTTAGTATTCGTGATGCGGTAGTTTGGCCTCCGTCAAGGCGTAGTGTACGGTAGCTAACTAGTGCTTATCTGCTAGCTTATGATGCGATTGGATTAGGGTATTCGTACGGCGTAGTTTGACCTCCGTCAAGGGTCGTACGGGTGGGTTTAATTCAATCAAGAAATGACGGGTTGAACTTGACTAGCGCCCTATGGGTAGTTTGGCCTCTGTCAAGGTCATGGGACGCTAGGGGTAAAAACATTATCGGGAATTTCAAGTGTTGAAATTTGCAATGAGATTGCATACCTTCTATGAGATAGTTGGATCCCGATACCCACTACGAGTAAGAGTTACTCTTGGGAGAGTTTTACACAGGACAATTAGTCGATCAAGTAGGTGTCTAGAAAAGTGTTAACGGGGTTACGCCTCTGGGAAAACGAGGGTTACTTTAATTAGGTCCGTGCGAAAGCACGGGGAACCTCCCTCAAGTACCGACACTGATCTGGCTGAATGATTGACGAAATTGTAGGGTGTAATTAATCCCGGCTAATCTTACCTTTTAGGGATTGAGGGTAGATTTGATAAAAACAGTGGGAGACATCCTGATTAGATAAGATAATAACCAATCTAATCTTGCAAGAGCATAAGCTAAAGTGTTTTCTTCTCTCTCTCTCCAGGTAGCGACCATGTCAGGCCATAATCAAGATAATAATATGGATGTATTGACTGAACCCTCTAATTATACTGAGCAGGGGAACGTTGGACCCGTTCTTTCTCATAAGAGTTATAAGACTGAACAAGGAATAGGAGAATATCTGGATTCTCAAGCCGCCCAAAAGAACATGCATGTTGATGCATCTTCTTCAGGTGTGTTATTGAGAACTGTTTCTCAGTTCACCCTACGTCCTGTGTATCAGGATCCCACATATGTAAATTGTTACATGGGCTACGAAAAGGTAGAGAACTGGGAAAAGGTGATCATTCCGTTCAAGTAGGGAACGGTGCAAATGTTGCAGCCAAAGCGGTTGGCGAATATCACCTAGTATTACCAAGTGGTGATACACTGATTCTGAATGAGTGCTATTATATACCGAACATGATGTGCAACATTATATCAGTTTCTTTATTAAGAAAAGAATGATATAATTTTGTAGTACAGGATAGTGTTATGAACATATTCCTAGATTAAAAGTTGATTGCATCAGGCTCGTTACATAATGGCATATTCATTCTAAATCAGAACGCAGTCCTCAATATACAAAACACACACAAGAGGAAAAGTTCATAAATGAACGAATCCTACTTGTGGTATTGTAGACTTGGTCATATCAATGCGACACGACTGGCTAAGTTACATAAGGATGGTTATTTGAATTCGTTCGAATTATCATCTTATGATACTTACCATTCATGTCTCAAAGGAAAGATGACCAAAGCTCCGTTTAGTAGACACGGAGAAAGAGTTACTGAACTCTTAGGACTGGTACATAATGATGTATGCGGTCCCATGTCTACGCATGTTAGGAACGGTTCTTCCTACTTCATTACATTCACTGACGATCTCTCTAGATTCGGACATGTGTTCCTGATGAAACACAAATCTGAAGCTTTTGAGAAATTCAGAGAATATAAGAGTAGAGAATCAAACGGGAAAGAGTATTAAGATTCTTCGATCTGATCGAGGAGGAGAATACTTAAGCAATGAGTTCCTAGATTATCTAAAAGAGAATGGGATTCTCTCTCAGCTTACGCCTCCTTATACACCACAGCACAACGGTGTATCGGAACGAAGAAATCGCACTCTATTAGATATGGTGCGATCTATGATGAGCACTGCTGAGTTACCTATTTCCTTCTGGGGATATGCACTGGAAACAGCTGTATACCTATTGAATAGAGTTCCAACCAAATCAGTGCCTACCACTCCATATGAGATATGGATTGGTAAGAGACCATGTCTTAATTTTATTCAGATATGGGGTTGTCCGGCCTATATTAAAACACACAATCCGGAAAAGCTCGAGGCAAGGTCTGTCCTATGTAAGTTTATTGGATATCCCAAACATTCGCGAGGGTATATCTTCTACCACTCCGAAGAACAAAAGGTGTTTGTTTCTCGACATGCCACTTTCTTAGAAAAAGGTTTTCTTATGAAACAGATTAGTGGCATTGAGGTAGAACTGGAAGAAGTTCCAGCAGAACAAACTACAACAGATGATTTGGTAGAACCAGAGGATTCAGTAGTACCCGACGAACCCCAGCCTCTCCGCCGATCTAGCAGGGTTTCTCATCCACCTGAGAGATACTATGGTTTTCTCATTGATGGTGGAAGCGAGGATTGCATCATGGAAGATGATGACCCAACTAGTTTCGAGCAGGCCATCACGAGAGGTGACTTTGTGAAATGGCTGGATGCAATGCGATCTGAGATGGAATCTATGTACACCAATAAAGTATGGATTTTGGAAAATGCTCCTGAAGGGGTAAAACCCATTGGGAGCAAGTGGATTTTTAAAAAGAAATTTGGTGTAGATGGAAAAGTTGAGACTTTCAAAGCTAGACTTGTAGCAAAGGGTTTTCGTCAACGACCAGGTGTGGATTATGACGAAACCTTTTCTCCAGTAGCTATGCTTAAGTCCATCCGGATCTTACTTGCCATTGCTGCATACCATGACTACGAAATCTGAAAAATGGATGTTAAGACCGCCTTTCTAAATGGTGATTTAGAAGAGTGTGTGTACATGACTCAGCCAGAGGGCTTCGTAGATAGTGGGAGCAGCAGAAAGGTGTGCAAACTGCTTAAATCCATTTATGGGTTAAAGCAAGCATCGCGGAGTTGGAACATCTGTTTTGATGTTGTAGTCAAAGAGTTTGACTTCATCAAAAATATAGATGAACCTTGTATCTATAAGAAGGTGGCAGAGAGTAAGGTTGTCTTCCTCGTATTGTACGTGGATGACATACTCTTAATAGGAAATGATATTCCTATGCTGCAATCAGTCAAGCTCTTCTTATCACAAAGATTCTCAATGAAAGATCTAGGTGATGCCTCCTGCATATTGGGGATTAGGATCTATAGAGATAGATCTAAAAGGATACTGGGATTGTCCCAATCCAGGTACATTGACACCATACTAAAGAGGTTTAGTATGGAAGAATCCAAGCGTGGGAACCAACCCATGATCTCTGGACTCACTCTCCCAAAGAGATGTCTCCCAAGACTGATTTGGAGAGAGCTCGCATGCAAGGGATACCCTATGCTTCGGCAGTAGGCTCTATCATGTATGCGATGCTATGTACCAGACCCGATGTAGCATACTCACTAAGTTTAGTGAGTCGGTATCAAGCAGATCCTGGAGAGAGTCACTGGACAGCTGTGAAGAACATTCTTAAGTACTTACGAAGGACTAGAGACATGTTCTTGGTGTATGGTAACGGAGAACTCCGGATGGAGTCCTTTACCGATTCCAGTTTCCAAAGTGATAAGGACGACTCTAAGTCGTACTCGGGATTTGTCTTTACCCTCAATGGAGGGGCGGTATGTTGGAAGAGTTCCAAACAGGATACCGTTGCAGACTCGACGATGGAGGCTGAATACATCGCTGCCAACGATGCTGCCAAAGAGGCTGTCTGGATGAAGAAGTTCATTAGTGAACTTGGTGTGGTTCCATCCATTGAGCATCTAATACCTCTGTATTGCGATAACAATGGAGCTGACATATTCTGAGGCGGTATCACCTGATCAGGGAGATAGTTGATCGCCGGGAGATCGAGGTCAGGAAAGTAGATACGAAGGACAACACTGCGGATCCACTCACGAAGGCAATACCCCAGATACAGTTTGAGAGATTATTCGGGATGCTAGGTATGAGATACTACAGCAGCTGGCCTTAGTGCAAGTGGGAGATTGTTAGTTATGTATATGCCCTAGAGGCCATTGTTGTACATATGATGTATATTATGATGGATGCTTGGATATATACAGAGAGGACTTTCTTGCTCGTCATGATAGTATGCTATTTGGTTTCACTTTATCTTAACATGTTGACTTGTATTGGTTTACTGTCTTACTCTCACATGTTGATAAAGCCCTTAGGATCTGTACTCGACTACTAGGACTTTGATGAGATCATACTAGTGGGGCCATAGTAGTCGATGAGTACATCCTATAAATGTTCCTAGTCGAGGGTATATCGAGACAGGGCATCGATACACCAGAGTAGACTAGCGTATACGCATCTTGACCCATATGATGGGTGATGGATGATCCCATATCCATCGGTGTTTGACATCAAGGATGGTGTAAGGGTGCTCAGTGGAGACTGGGTACACTGGACGTACTCGCCGAGAACTCCCAGATGGTGATATACCACACGTCAGATGGCAGTTCTCCGGTGACACTGGTACAGGGTAGTCTGTAGACCCGAGATCGTCATAGGGTCTTATGTGATTCCCACTGTGCTTTGATTTCCACCTTACCACGTCCAAGAGGGCGTGCAAAACGGTGGCTTTTGGGTACAGTCCCGAATCACATGGAGGCAATGAGCGATAGGAGGGGATTCGTCTCTCCCGGTATAGGGAGTTGATGTTGTGCTGTGTTCGATTGGCTATAACTGGAAGTCCCTGGCCTGGGCTGATATAGAGATATACTGGTAAGTATTACGAGTAGTTTCTCGACCTGTTATGAGCCTCACATCGACACGACTTATCGGTTACTGGGGTCTGACGTATACCACCCCTAGACTTGATATGCGACATATCAGACGAACAGACCGGACTGTACGGGAGTGTTACTGATTGGATTCATAGGAGAACGGACAGGCTAGCATGTTGATCTTCTGATCGCTCAATACCTGGGTGGCTGTTACGTTTAGCTGACCGCTTGCAGCTTGTGGGTGTTTGATATGATCGTCACCTGCTACCGGCGTATTGACGATTCTTTAGAGTCCTACACAGAGGTTTTTTGGCTCAGGAAAAACGGAGTAGAGGCACATATGTGATATGTGCAGGACCGAGGATAATGCGATATGAGATACCGTATTATATTCTCGCGATATTTAGATATGAACCGGGACATCAAATCAAGTGTTGATTCGATGAATCGGTATATGATATATTAGTCGGTTATATTCGATATAGCCGGATCGTTGGATCAAGTGTTGATTTGATGATTTAATGTATAATGATATATATGATATATTGTATTACATTATCTAATATTGGCTCACTTTATTATTTCATTTTCTCACCAGATTAATACATTGATATATATGCGATATATGTTAATTGTATTATTTTCTTTTGTTGCAAATATATAATATATATGTGATATATATTATTGTGACATGATATGATTAATTATGAAACATGATTAGGGATGATAAAAAGGGATTAGGGTTTGATTAGGGTTACCTCTTTCAAGCACTTTCTAGAAGGATTCTCTTTTGTCTTGGTTAAGATATTATGGTTGATCCTTATCCTTAACCTAACCAAACCCTAACTCTAGTTTATTCTCTACAAAGCTTTGGCCTATCATCCTTGACCATGGTTCAATAATCAATCATATATTCTTTACTACTATTCATCACAAAAGGATTATCATTTTTCATTCATCATCTTCTTCTCTCTTAGCTTGGAAAAAGCTTACTAGTTAATTCTTTTGTGATGATTTCTTGTGAGAAAGTGAATTAAAAAGAAAGCATAAATACTACTCCATCATCCTCATCTAATCTAGCCCATTAGATTAGGGTGTTCATCTCTTTAGAGTGAGAAAGCTTGGTTTATAGCAACTTCGACGTAGATCATCGGAGAAGCGGAACACTTCAAGCTAGCATGGATCGTTCGAGTCGTGGAGCCTCTCTTGAGTCCGGAAGATCGTGGATCGCGGCAAAGGGACTTCTACTCGGAGCTTGTGAAGCGAAGGAGCGGACTACAAAGGTTTTAATCCCTCACACTTAGGTTTAAAGATGTCATCTTGCATGCTAAACCCTAATAATCTAGCAAAGATCCCGTCTTTGGGTTGTTCGGCACATGTAAATTTTTTTCGGGCATGTTTGTGCTTTATGAACCTTCACAAGAGTGCCTAGGAACCCTACACGAACCTTCACGGGGAGTTATATCACGAAATTAACTTCGAGTCGGCGGGCCTAGAGTGGGTACCCCACCCCCGAGGCCACCATGAGGTGGCCAGGGGGTGAGGCAGACCCGAAACTACCCAAGGTGGGGTAGTTTCGGGTCCCCACTGCCAAGACCACCTTGTGGTGGTCTTAGGGAGTGGGCCTATCCATTCGGTCCCCACCGGGGATTCCCCGGGGTGCCCATGCACCACCCCGTGGCTTCTCAGTTCAAACCGTGAGCCCGCGGGGTGTGCAAACATCTCAAACTTTCAGTTTTCGGAACTGTTTTTGTCGGCAGTTTTTGCACGACAAAAACGGCTGATTTCTAATATCGTAATGAGTTAAATAAGGCTTATGGAGTGGCTCTGATACCATGCTGGGTTATTCAAGCACCTCGGCTATCAATCCGTGACCAAATGCGGAACAAAAACTTTTAGAAACCGGCGCTAACGGAACCAATTACCCGGATCTACCCATAAGTCCTAGATAACACAAAATACAAAGGAGTTAGAATGGTTATACTGAATAAATCTGTGTCCTTCGGTCTTCAACCATCATTCCATGTTCCTACGGGCTTCCTTGATCAAGATTGATCTCCAGTCTCCCTCCATCGATGATGATACACCCGAGAGTCTATGCAACGAGCTCCAACCACATATCCGAAGCAACTAGGGCATCTAAATCGCTACTCTAGATACCGTAGATGAAGTAGAGAGTGATGAAGGATTAATTTGTCTCAAGACACCCAAGAATTCTCAACTTATGAGAGGGTTTGGGTGGAGCTTGAAAAAGATGCCATGGAGAGAATGTGTGATGCTAAGCAAAGAGCAAGTGAAGAAAAGAGGTGGCTGCCCTTTTTCTTTTGTGTTGTGTTTTTGAGTTATTTTTTGTGAGTAATATATATTGTAATATGCTAGCAACTAAAGAAAACAACTCAAGAAAAAATATCTCCTTTGCTCACAACAAATATCCCACACCACAAACAAAACAACATCATGCCACCATGAGTCACACCCATGTGGTCATGCATGAATCAATGACTCACACTTCCACTCACAAACCATTTAACCTAAAATGATTTAATCCAAAAGGTGATGGCATCTCATAAAGTAAACTTTTAACGAATTACAAGAATATCCCTCATCCGTATATACATACCCGCATCCGTATTTCGACTGAATACGAATACTACGAGACGAAAATAATCCAACAATATAATACTAGGATCCGGCTTAAACCAAGCCCACTAGTATTATCCGTCCGAACATCATCCGTGCACTAGTATACGTATGTGATCGAACCCTGCCATTAAACCATACAGCCTCTATAATGTTTTGTTGGATATGTATGCCCTAGAGGCCATTATTGTATAGTACTAGTTTGTATAATACATTTTGGAAGCTTGGGATATATATATATACGGATTTACGACAGTCTTGCTCAATATAGTAGTATGCTACTTGGTTTGTTTCTATCTTAATATGTGTATATGTTTCTTTTAACATATCGCTAATACATATTGATGGAGCCCTTAAGATATTTGCTTGACTACCGGCGTTGTGATGGCAATCACACTAGTGGGGGCTGGGTAGTCTATAAGCACATCCTTATTTTGGTCCCTAGTCGTAGGATTATCGAGACAGGGCATCGATACTCCAGAGTAGACCGGTGCATACGCTTCTTGTCCCAGCAGGGGAGATGGTCTGTCCCACAGCTATCAGTACGTCGTACAGGAGATAGTATGCAGGTGCTGTTGGAGATAGTGCCTTCAAAGTCAATTATTGGATCGCAGGTACGTGATTGCAATGATTGAGGCAGGACCTATACCGATATGACAGTCTTGCTCGAGATGATAGTATGCTATCTGGTTTGTCTTTATCATAGTATACATGCTTTAGTTCTCTATTGCATGATTGATAAAGCCCATAGGATTCTTGCTTGACTGCCAGCAGTATGATGGCGATCATATAGGTGGGAGCTGGGGTCTGTAAGCAAATCCTTAAAGTGTCCCTAGTCGAGGGAGTTTCGAGACAGGGCATCGATACTCCATAGTAGACTAGTGTATACAGTCGAGACCCCGACGAGGGGCGGTGGCCAGTCTTAGAAGCCACTGGTGTCAGTTGGATCACCTAAGATGTATACAGGTGCTCATTGGGTTATGAGTACACCGGACAGGACTCGCTGGGAACATGCTAGTTGGTATTATACATATCGTCAGATAGCAGTTCCCTGGTGACATGTGTACAGGTTAGTTTGTCGACCTGAGATCGTCATTTGTCTCGTGTGAGTTCCCACTTTGCTTAGATTACTACCCTACCACGCTCAAAGGAGTTGTGCAAACAGGTTTTAGTTGGGTACAGTCCCGAGCCACATGGAGGCAGTGAGCGGATCGTCGGGGATTCGTCTCTCCCGGTATTGGGGGTTGATGTCGCACAGTGCACGGGTGGTCATCACTAGAAATCCTTGGCCAAGGTAGTGGAGAGTTACTGATTTGGATCAGTAGTTTCTCAGGTGGTGATGGGCTTCATACCGACACGAATTATCGCATTATTAGGGGTCTGACTTTATCCACACCCATAGACTCGATATGCGATACTCTTTAGACGAACGGACTGGACTGTATGTATATTGTCACTGTTAGGCTCAGTAGGGTTTATGGACGAGTCCGCTCATCAGCTTCCTTTCCGATCAGTACATAGGCAACCGTTACGTACAGCTTGTACCTCTGACGTGCTAGTGGTTATACCCAGTGCCAGTGTGTTGATGAGTCATTAGAGTCCCCCACAGACACTTTCCCAAGTTCGGGCGAAACGTTGTAGAGGCCGTATGGTTTTATGGCAAGGTTCGGAAAATGCACGTGCGTTTACGCACGTGTCATATTTTGGGCAGATAATACTGGTAGGCTTTGGTTTAAGCCGGATCCGAGTATTATACTGTGTAGATATAATATCTTTGTCTCAGTTGCATTTGTATTCAGTCGTAATACAAATGCGGGTATGTTTATACTGATACGGGGTTATCCTGAAATTCGTTTCAGGATCACTTTTGGAAGTTGCCAGTTTCCAGTTTTCTATCAGCCGTATTAAACATTCGGTTTAATATGGATTTATCTTTTCTTGAGATGAGTGTGGAAGCTTCTAGATGATGACTAGGATGGTGAGGTGTTATGTGACTCATTAATGCATTTAATGATTCATTAATGCTTGATGACTAAGGGTTATGAGTCATTCTTTACATTAATGTGATCATACTAGGTGTTGTATGACTCATGCTTTGTATTAATGTTATGATAAGCATCATATCCTTGTGGTCATCCCCTCCTCTCTCCTACCCTCACCTCCATCTTGCTATATAGTGGCAGACCCCTCTCTCATGAGAATGGCCAAGTGACTAGGGAAAAGAATATGATAGATTTGTGTATGGAAATTTTCATATAGCTCAAATTCTTATCACCCGATTCCAAAAGGCAACTTCATTAACCGTTCGTCCATAGATTTGGACGTAACGAGACAAAGTGTTCTACTCATTCTCTACATCATCTTGGTCGTCTCTTTTAGCAAACTTGAAGACCGAGTTGCCTCGGTTCAGAGGCGGGAGCCCGTTTAAAGATCCGTTGACGTGGTGCCACCTAGATGAGATGAATGGAGATGGAGATCGGAGCAGCCGCAACAAGCGTGGGATGATGGTTGAAGACCGAAGGACTCGGATCGTTCGGTATAACATTTCTACCCACTTTGTAAATTGTTAGTTTAGCTTTAATGGCAGATCCGGGTTACGGTACACGATAGCACCAGTTTGTAAAAAGTTTTTGTTCCGCATTTGGCATCTGTTAGACGGCCGGGGCGCTACCGTGGAATTACAGTGGTATCAGAGCCTCACCATTAAGCTATACTAACTTGTGCTAACACGTTTAAAAGATCGATCGAACGGAATTTCCGAAATCGCAATTTTATGCACACTGAGTTTCTGTCGATTTTTCAAAGGGCCTAAAAATAATTTTGCATATCACAGAAATGCGTGCAGGGTTTTTTGAGCATACTAGAAAATTTTGGGCATGTGATCCAACAAGACCACCGCGGATCCGCGGTCAATCCTAGGGTTTGACCGCGGAACCACGGCGCTTTAGTGGGAACAGTGCACCAACTTTTTCCAGAGAGCTTATTTGTGGATATTGTGGGTTTTGAATAGTTCTTTTGGGCCCATATTTGGTTACTGTACAGCAGATGTACGTGGGGCCCACTTCGGGAAGTTTTGTCGATCGAAATTTTAAACTTGTTAGTATGCTGTACTTACTTTATATCTCCGACCGGGAATGTCATTTGATCGGTAAACCGCGTCTAATTGCTGTAGTTCTTTTAGACGGGTTTGCGAACGTGACTTTCGCGTTGATGTTCTGTGTTGTGCTGTGATGTTGCGGATATGTCGCGGTAGATAGCAGGGTGCAATGATAATGCTGTTTGGATTTATTTGTACATTTGATATTGTGCGGCGAGTGTCCAACATGTGGACTGCCGTCACTGCCTGTTTGTATAATATTCTTTTGGGGCACGACCGGGTTGAGGTCGATGTACCTGTTGTACATATTTTTAATTCTGTACTAGGTTTATCCCGCGAAGGAGTGCACGGATAGCCAGGTTCTGGAGGGCAACGAGTCCGTATCTTATGGCATTGAGAGGCAAAGGGACCTCACTCTAGAATTGGCAGACTATTCGCCGCTCTCGTAGGGGGTACAGGTTGACCCAAGGAGGGGTGCTCAATTTACCGGATTCCATGAAGTGCCGGGTGTTCCATTCACTATGCTGTGGGGGACTACCTCGCTTTAGGTTTTGGCGGGTAACTTGCCGCACCCGTAGGGGTCTAGGTTTCATTGTACAGGCTATACACACGACCATGGGAACGTCAGGTTTCAGTAGCGGCTCTGTGAAACCCGAGGATCCCAGATTATCTGTATTGTTTTGTGATGCTTATTACTTTTCTGTAATATTGCATATTATCACGCCTGGAGCGATTATTGTATATTGGTATATATACTATTAGATGTTGTATATGTTTTACACCCGTGCTAGTCCAGCCCCCGCTCTGTCGTTAGTTAAGTAACCTAACGGGTGATGACGGGACCCAGTGACGAATGCGGATGGCATATACGTACATTTTATTTTCGTTCTTTTCTGGTGTGATTGATTGATGGGACTGCGTTGATTCTTATCAATGCAAGATAAAACAAACCTATATTTGATGTTGTTGGAACCAATTTAAAAAGTGTTATTACAAAGACGTTTCCTTTTGTTATGCATAGTGATATTCAGTTTAGAATATCCTACACCTCATTCGACTATGCAAGGGCTGATATCCTTTCACCGGGAGAGACCCCTTGGGCAAAAGTTTGCGTCAGGGTAATAACTTCAATATAGTCGATTACAAGTTGCTTTGCATCGCGGTATTCTGTTGGAATATCCTGCACCTCATTCCACGAGGAAAGAGCCGAGATCCCTTCACCGGGAGTGACCTCTTTAGCAAAACGTTTTCGCCACTATATTTTTATAAAAAGCTATCAGGTTCCTTCAAAGAGATCAAGTTCATTGTGTTAAAGGTTTTTCGCCAAAAACCAGCCGTAGCCCTCCGTCATTTCTTATGGATTGTCAGTAGTATTCAAGCTATGTTTGTTGGCCAAAGTCAAGGCATAGTGTTTGGTAGCTGCTGAACATTCATCTTTTGCATAGATAGATGCGTTGGTTTGGGACAGTCGTACTGCCGTGTTGGCCAAAGTCAAGGGTATGTGCGGATGGGTTCAAATTAACCTGGACAATGACGGGTAGAACTTGACATGTGACTTATGATTTGTTGGCCAAAGTCAAGGTCATAAGAGCATGAGGCAAAAATCACATCGGGGGTTTCAAATATAAACTGAAACTTGCCAGGTATGCGCATACCTTCTGGAGTGTGATAACTTGAGTGGCTTCCATCAAGTTATCATGCGATGATAGTTGGATTCTGATTCCCACTGATGAGTTAGTTTACTCTTCGGGTGATCCCGACTAATTCTTCTTTCAGGTTTGGAGGAGAATTTGAGATTACAGTGGGAGGTTTCCTGATTTGATAAAGTGATAACCATTCTGATCTAGGTTAGAGTGCACGCAGAGTGTTTCTTTTCTCTCTCTCTCTTTGGCAGCAACCTTTGACCGACCCTAGACAATGACTCAGTAACCAAGTTGACCGAACCTTCTTAAAATACTGGCTTTTGGTTTGTCCGAGTTTCATAAGTCATTGCCGCTCCTTCTTTTTCCCTTTGTATTTCTCAGAGCACCCCGTATTACTATGGACATCCACTTCCATTGGATAGATCCATCGTATGGTTATATACGAACTCGAAGATACTACATCGAGGATGGATCCAGGTTCAGGAGAAATAGAATTGGTTTATTCAGTTGTCTTTTATTATCACCTTCTCTCAGGTTGCGAGGGCTCCTTAGTTTAGGAGAGTACACCTATTACGCTTATTGGATAGTCTTATTCCAAACCATAGGTAGGTGCCGAAAGGTAGGGAATGAAGAAAACCAATTAGCCTAAGTAGGGTGTGCAGAAGGTAATATGTAAAGGCAAGATAAAGCGATTAGAAAGAGGGCAAAGTAAATTGCGACCGTTATCATTCACGACTAAACCGCGTAATTCATCGCCACTCCTATTTTCACCTTTTCTTTTTTCCCCAGTTCGGGAGAAATAGAATAAGTTATTAATCAGTTGTCTTTTATCATCACCTTCTCTCAAGTTGCGAGCACTTCTTGGTTTAGGAGGGTACACCTATTATGCTTACTGGATAGTCTTCTTCCAAACCATAGGCTGGTGCCGAATGGTAGGGAAGGAAGAAAACCATTTAGCCTAACAATGGTATATAGAAGGTAACGACTAAAGACAAATAAAGGGATTTGGAAGATGGCAAGGAGATATACGGTTAAAGTCATGAATTGGATTATGGAAGAGGCATTACTATGAATACCAGGATACCCCTATGAAACATTTTCATGTTTCAGTGTATTGTTAAAAGAAAACTGATTTCCCGATTAGATATTTACTCCAGGGTATGTATTTACCTGGTATGATTCTCACATCTGTATGGTTTTACAGATGATGAGTAGGAGTAAGTTATTGGGAATTAGGTGATCATCCTCATTATATCGGAATTCGTAGTAATTGGTGATGTTTGAGGAAATTGCCTGGGTACAGTTTTCAACCTACAACGCACAGGTTATGAGTTATTCAACTCAGCGGACTTATACAGAGTATTGTATGTTGTCCAGTGTCCGTAAGGAAAAAGGGGTGGGTCCTCATATGTTTTGTTTACTTGTGACTTCTCTAGTTTTTAGACAAGTGTTTCGTAGAAATACAATGTCTAAGTTTTGAGAAGTTGTGGGTATAAGAATAAAGTAGAAAACCAAGTATCGCAAGTATCGGGATTCTTCAAAGAAATCGAAGATGTAGATTCTTGTGATTGGTATTCAAGTAATGATTTTGAAAAACTTGTTTCTCTTTCGGGTTACCCATAATTGGATAGATTCCTAAGTTGAGTAATGCTGAGTAGCCACTTTCCATTAAGTTGATATGCACTGGAGACAGCTGCATGATTTGAATCTGGTTCCAATTAAATTAGTGCCTCTATTTCTATATTGGATATAGAATGGTTCATATCTTAACGATGTTAAGGTACGGGGAGTTGTCCAGCTTATGCTTAAAACAGACACTGGATAACTCAAGGCACGTTTCTGTAATGGCAGTTTGTGGGTTGACCCTGGCTTTGACGAGGGTTGACATTTTTACCATCTGGAAGATCAATAGTGATATTGTTCTTGAATCGCC